>OX244264.1:27503229-30418229 GCA_945867215.1 Epinotia demarniana
TCGTGAGAACGCCGCTTTACACTGCGTCTACTTCTCCCTTAGTTGTAGTTTATTTTATGACATTACGTATAAAAATAAGTCAAGTTCAAAAGAAGAGAACTGGCGACTCAGCGGCCGTGTGTTATATTAATTAAATAATATGACACGAACCATTCGGAGACACATTTGATAATTAATTAACCGAAATGTTAACACAACTGCAGTTTCTATATCTCTGGTTTTCGCAACGTTATAAATGTGTGAAAATAAGACATTTATGTATGCAACAATATATTTCGAAAACAATAGTCAGAGAATGTGTCATCATTACTAGACAATCCTTTCAAGTAGGGAATGGAGTTGTCTCCAAATTAAATCTTAATATGATAAAGCTCGCATAGTATGTAGTATGAATGTAACAATAGGTGAACAGTATTATCAAGTTTGTTGATCAATTAATTAAGATTTTATTTATACTAATGGCTTCGCTTCGGATCACACACACATAACCAAACCATCGTAACAAGTTTAATTACCCTGATATCACGTTATATAACACAATTAAACTTGGCACTTGACATAAAACTGGCACTGCAAATTCGAAACATCTAAGCTTTCAATGTGTTGCTATTTTAATTATAAAAAGCACAGCTTTACCGGCACAAAATGAGATACTAATACAGGGATAAAGTCTTAGTTTTTGAATTTCAGAATTTGCCGAGGCATCTCAAGACTGTCAAGGTTTAAAAGTTTCTTATAGTTGTTTGTTTTTCAACCGACTTCCAAAGAGAACTTCAAAAACACTGTGAAATTACGAAACGAAGTTTTACCCCGGTTTATATTACTCTCTGGCAAAAGGTACCGGCTCGACATAAGAACGAGCGAGAAACTGGACTACGATCTCTCGTTCCCACGTATGCTGTACCGCTAACGGGCGAATATTTTTGGTTCTAACGTCATTGTCGGCTCAAGTTTATTTCAGCAGAGGTAAAACATACCACGAAAACTTTAATAAAAAAGACTCGGTACCGGTATTAGCTGTACTCAGTACGTCTTTATCAAAAGGGGACTCTGATGTTTGTCTCTTTTGATAGTATTTGCTGTCGACGATAATGACGAAAAAACGCTTTAAAAACGCTGAATATTCACCTCAGCACCGCCGCCACCGCTTGATATCATTGCCAAGTCATGACTGTTGTCAATAAAGCGCAACTTGAGTAAAGATGACATTACAAATATATATTGGCAACCAACAGCTAGCATTGACAGCGGTGCTTTTGAGAATGACAGACTTGTCGAGAGACCGATATAAAGTCGTATAAACCTTATTATTTCATTACTACAAGGTGCATGGAAGTCGGTTACCATTTTGAATGTAATAGCTTTTCACAAATCTCTACACATTAAATACCAATTAACTCTTCATTCTAGCCATGCGCAATGCATTCCAAGACGAAATGGTGAGCGGGGAAGATAAGGAGGTGGTCTTGATTACGCTGAAGCGTCCGCTGATATACATTCAGCCTGTGGCTGTCGACCGGGCGATTCTCGTGTGGCTCAACTATAAGAACGCTTACGAATACTGGAATGAGAAGAGACTTAATCTTAATAAGGAGGTGCTGGCTGCGACGCAACAAGTTTTTGAGAAGGTAGGAATGGTTGTTCTGGCAAGGTGCAAGGTAGACCCTACCACTTGGGTTCGTAATTGACAATATTTCAAAATATGTAATGACGCCTAAATCGAAAAGCATTTCGGTAATTATGTTATCTGAACGTAATAAAGTAGTTTTCTGTGTTTTTTTCCTGCTCGCTTTTAAGAAATACGCGAAGACGTATAAAAGTGGTTTTCACCGCGTGTGACGTCAGTATTATGGCTGCCATAAGAAAGGTGTCCAAACTGCCATACAGAGTCGTAGTATTGACGTCATAATTTACTTACAACCTTCTGGAATTCGCTACTTTTCAATTTGATAGTTTTGAATGAAAATTACAATAAAGGGAGAAATAAAAAAACACGTGTCGCTTATAAAACATTTTCTAGCGAACTAAATCATAAAATGGCCTACATGAAAATATGAAATGGTGTCAATTACAGCTCGCAACCAATCAACCGTCTTTGGAAACTGTTTTTTTTTATTGTTATCATGTTTCTAATTAAAAAACAAATTATTTTCACTGTTATCAAATACCATTGGGATTGATCCCAAACTGACATTTGATTCTTTAAAAATAAATCTGCTTTTTTGAAATACTATGTATAGCCTATGTCACTCACGCGATAATGAGGAATCCAACGACACCTCATATGTTAAAATTCATCTAGCCATTTGGACTGTAGCCCATGAAATTGAATTTAATAATATACTACATACATAATTATAAGAATACACACCAAAATCATCCTTCCGAGGCTGTCTGATAAAAACTGGTTAATGTAGTAGTGTGTAATTAACAATAAGTTTCTGTCAAAAATTCCATTTTTTATACAAGCTTTTATCGCCGACTGTACTTTTCTGTATACCGTCATCAACTACTCATTGAGACGATTCTAACGAGCCCAAACTCAACGGGGTTACGTCGGTTAAGTACTGAATTCCCATGGCCACCTTCTGTCTCCATCATCAGATCAAGTCGATGGTACGATTACATTGAATTGTCATCCAAACTATACCTAAAATTTCAGCTCAATCGGTTGAAGATATCGGCTTCAAAATTCAGTTCCATCCGGAAAAACATACATTGCAATCTAATAAAAAGCTTGTAATAAAATAGGGAAGTAGCCAAGTCTCTACTATACCGTTATTATTGATGCCAGGTGCAACTGACGTCTCAAATAACGACGCCGCACGTGAGCACCCTCTTCCTGCAACTCAACGTCGACGACATTGGAATATGTCTGCCGCTGAACCAACCTCCTATGGTAAGCTACTCTTTTTCCTTACAGTAGTACCGCAAATATATGTTACAACGATGTATCTGCGCAGAAAGCATTTTACGTCACACCTGGCCATAATGCGAGTTTTACTGCACGCTGCGCGTACGGGAAAACTCGCATTGTGGCCAGGTGAAGACGTAAAATTTTGTACTCAACACGGGCGGTAATTCGTAAAGCCCCAGAGCGCATATTTATGGCCCGAACCGAATCTGGGGCATTCACGAATTCACCGCCCTAGTTACGTAATGTACTATTAACCAATCATAAGGCAGCGCGTTTGCGCGGGTAAAATCTTCAACGCCCATTGGCCAACATTTTGCGCGCGACGCCGGCAGCTCCGGCGCCCGTCATTTTGTCTGGCGCCATGAGCGGCAAAGCACGAGTTCACCTGTCCTTGCATATTGTACCTTATTTAAAGCGCAACAAGGTCATTATTGAAATGGTGATTTGTGTAAGATTGTCCCCAAATATTAATTTTAATTATATTTTACTTCATATGATGGTGACTGAACATTAAGGTGATGCGGTATAATTGTTATAGGCGACGTGGGGCCGCGGGGTGTACGAGTCGGAGTCGCGCGGCGCGGTGGTGGTGACGCTCGAGAGCACCAGCATCTCCGCCTGCTCGTCCGGCTCGCTCGTCAGCAAGGTAACAACCGCCGCCGCTGGACTGTCAACCACACTTCACACCCGGCGTCCGGTCATTGAATATTGCGCCGGCAGCTGTCATCACATAAAAAACTGTCAAACTTCCCATACAATCAGTATTTAACGAACACCGCTTACGATAACAGACAGTTTGTTAAATAATTTGAATCAAGAGGTGTTACGCGGATGTTCCGTGGTTTAAAGTCGCGTCGACGCTTTATGGATTTTGAGAACTGATTTCAAAATGTCCTCTAGCTATCGTGCTCCCAGCTGGTGACAAAGCATTTTGTAACCATTCACGCTCAAGCTTGCCCACAGGGCCGATTCGTGGGACTCTGCCTGCGTTTCGCGGACGACTTCGAGACGTCCCTCGACGACTGGAAGCCCGACCCGGAGCAGAGCGCCATCAACGTGTGCTGCGTGTCCGAGGGCACCTACGAGGTGTGCAGCCGGACCACCGCCTCCAAGCACAACGGTCAGTACTCAATACAATACACTTGGAGACGTCCCTCGACGACTGGAAGCCCGACCCGGAGCAGAGCGCCATCAACGTGTGCTGCGTGTCCGAGGGCACCTACGAGGTGTGCAGCCGGACCACCGCCTCCAAGCACAACGGTCAGTACTCAATACAATACACTTGGAGACGTCCCTCGACGACTGGAAGCCCGACCCGGAGCAGAGCGCCATCAACGTGTGCTGCGTGTCCGAGGGCACCTACGAGGTGTGCAGCCGGACCACCGCCTCCAAGCACAACGGTCAGTACTCAATACAATACACTTGGAGACGTCCCTCGACGACTGGAAGCCCGACCCGGAGCAGAGCGCCATCAACGTGTGCTGCGTGTCCGAGGGCACCTACGAGGTGTGCAGCCGGACCACCGCCTCCAAGCACAACGGTCAGTACTCAATACAATACACTTGGAGACGTCCCTCGACGACTGGAAGCCCGACCCGGAGCAGAGCGCCATCAACGTGTGCTGCGTGTCCGAGGGCACCTACGAGGTGTGCAGCCGGACCACCGCCTCCAAGCACAACGGTCAGTACTCAATACAATACACTTGGAGACGTCCCTCGACGACTGGAAGCCCGACCCGGAGCAGAGCGCCATCAACGTGTGCTGCGTGTCTGAGGGCACCTACGAGGTGTGCAGCCGGACCACCGCCTCCAAGCACAACGGTCAGTACTCAATACAATACACTTGGAGACGTCCCTCGACGACTGGAAGCCCGACCCGGAGCAGAGCGCCATCAACGTGTGCTGCGTGTCCGAGGGCACCTACGAGGTGTGCAGCCGGACCACCGCCTCCAAGCACAACGGTCAGTACTCAATACAATACACTTGGAGACGTCCCTCGACGACTGGAAGCCCGACCCGGAGCAGAGCGCCATCAACGTGTGCTGCGTGTCCGAGGGCACCTACGAGGTGTGCAGCCGGACCACCGCCTCCAAGCACAACGGTCAGTACTCAATACAATACACTTGGAGACGTCCCTCGACGACTGGAAGCCCGACCCGGAGCAGAGCGCCATCAACGTGTGCTGCGTGTCCGAGGGCACCTACGAGGTGTGCAGCCGGACCACCGCCTCCAAGCACAACGGTCAGTACTCAATACAATACACTTGGAGACGTCCCTCGACGACTGGAAGCCCGACCCGGAGCAGAGCGCCATCAACGTGTGCTGCGTGTCCGAGGGCACCTACGAGGTGTGCAGCCGGACCACCGCCTCCAAGCACAACGGTCAGTACTCAATACAATACACTTGGAGACGTCCCTCGACGACTGGAAGCCCGACCCGGAGCAGAGCGCCATCAACGTGTGCTGCGTGTCCGAGGGCACCTACGAGGTGTGCAGCCGGACCACCGCCTCCAAGCACAACGGTCAGTACTCAATACAATACACTTGGTGACGTCCCTCGACGACTGGAAGCCCGACCCGGAGCAGAGCGCCATCAACGTGTGCTGCGTGTCCGAGGGCACCTACGAGGTGTGCAGCCGGACCACCGCCTCCAAGCACAACGGTCAGTACTCAATACAATACACTTGGAGACGTCCCTCGACGACTGGAAGCCCGACCCGGAGCAGAGCGCCATCAACGTGTGCTGCGTGTCCGAGGGCACCTACGAGGTGTGCAGCCGGACCACCGCCTCCAAGCACAACGGTCAGTACTCAATACAATACACTTGGAGACGTCCCTCGACGACTGGAAGCCCGACCCGGAGCAGAGCGCCATCAACGTGTGCTGCGTGTCCGAGGGCACCTACGAGGTGTGCAGCCGGACCACCGCCTCCAAGCACAACGGTCAGTACTCAATACAATACACTTGGAGACGTCCCTCGACGACTGGAAGCCCGACCCGGAGCAGAGCGCCATCAACGTGTGCTGCGTGTCCGAGGGCACCTACGAGGTGTGCAGCCGGACCACCGCCTCCAAGCACAACGGTCAGTACTCAATACAATACACTTGGAGACGTCCCTCGACGACTGGAAGCCCGACCCGGAGCAGAGCGCCATCAACGTGTGCTGCGTGTCCGAGGGCACCTACGAGGTGTGCAGCCGGACCACCGCCTCCAAGCACAACGGTCAGTACTCAATACAATACACTTGGAGACGTCCCTCGACGACTGGAAGCCCGACCCGGAGCAGAGCGCCATCAACGTGTGCTGCGTGTCCGAGGGCACCTACGAGGTGTGCAGCCGGACCACCGCCTCCAAGCACAACGGTCAGTACTCAATACAATACACTTGGAGACGTCCCTCGACGACTGGAAGCCCGACCCGGAGCAAAGCGCCATCAACGTGTGCTGCGTGTCCGAGGGCACCTACGAGGTGTGCAGACGGACCACCGCCTCCAAGCACAACGGTCAGTACTCAATACAATACACTTGGAGACGTCCCTCGACGACTGGAAGCCCGACCCGGAGCAGAGCGCCATCAACGTGTGCTGCGTGTCCGAGGGCACCTACGAGGTGTGCAGCCGGACCACCGCCTCCAAGCACAACGGTCAGTACTCAATACAATACACTTGGAGACGTCCCTCGACGACTGGAAGCCCGACCCGGAGCAGAGCGCCATCAACGTGTGCTGCGTGTCCGAGGGCACCTACGAGGTGTGCAGCCGGACCACCGCCTCCAAGCACAACGGTCAGTACTCAATACAATACACTTGGAGACGTCCCTCGACGACTGGAAGCCCGACCCGGAGCAAAGCGCCATCAACGTGTGCTGCGTGTCCGAGGGCACCTACGAGGTGTGCAGACGGACCACCGCCTCCAAGCACAACGGTCAGTACTCAATACAATACACTTGGAGACGTCCCTCGACGACTGGAAGCCCGACCCGGAGCAGAGCGCCATCAACGTGTGCTGCGTGTCCGAGGGCACCTACGAGGTGTGCAGCCGGACCACCGCCTCCAAGCACAACGGTCAGTACTCAATACAATACACTTGGAGACGTCCCTCGACGACTGGAAGCCCGACCCGGAGCAGAGCGCCATCAACGTGTGCTGCGTGTCCGAGGGCACCTACGAGGTGTGCAGCCGGACCACCGCCTCCAAGCACAACGGTCAGTACTCAATACAATACACTTGGAGACGTCCCTCGACGACTGGAAGCCCGACCCGGAGCAGAGCGCCATCAACGTGTGCTGCGTGTCCGAGGGCACCTACGAGGTGTGCAGCCGGACCACCGCCTCCAAGCACAACGGTCAGTACTCAATACAATACACATAGAGATGTGTTTCGTCGATCGGGATATATTATCGTCCCTCAGGGGAAGGGGAATAGGGGTAGTGTCGCCCAAGAGTGTTTTGGGGGGGGGGTCTGGCCATTGGATGACGATAGTCATTTTATTAGGTCATTTCAAGGAATAACAGGATGATGATAAGGGGGTCAAAAATCGTCAAAATACGACGTCGTAATTTATGAATGGCCCCCAACGAGTAGTTGATGACTGTGCAAAGAAAACATTGTTTCAGAGAACGCCAAGTGGTTCCTGAACGTGTCGTGGCAGATGGAGGGCGTGGACATCCACCTGGACGTGAACGTGGGCAAGCAGCTGTCCGCGCTGGGGCACACGCTCACCATGCTCACGGGTATTGTACTACCCACTGTTTCTACTCTTCTTGAACTTTTTTTTAACCAGTTTGTTGTTGTTGGGTGTAGATCACCTAAGCAGTCAGCACATAAGCACTTTCCTCAACCCAGAACTGTACCAAAACTCTGTTAAATTGGTCCTTTTCTCGCACAAATGCCGAAGTAATGAAATACAGATAACAAGTGAAATCAACGAAAAACCCAACTGCTTTTTTACAAATATACCTGTCACTCCTACGATTGAAAGGAATTTAACGACACCTCATGTTTCGAAATCCGTCAAACGGTTAAGCCTGCAGGGCGTGCCAAAGAATAAGACATACACACACACATACGCGCGAAAAACAGAACCATCCTCTTCTTTGGCAATCGGGTTAAAAAAAAACCAACGAATTTTAATGGCCATGCATAAGGCCCGTCATAGGAGCGCATGAAGGAGTCTGGTCAGCAAGAATGGGGGTGACACGACCCTCGGCATTGAGGAAACGATTGATACTGAACTACAGTGTTCGAGATTTGGAACTGGTCTTTTGACACATCGCGACACCCGTATAACGTAAATTGGCACTGCTCATCGAAATAATAAAAAAAGTTTCAATCGCTTCCGAGTTACAAAACAAAGTTCAATCTCCATGCACGCTCTTTTTAGCACTTATAAAATTATTGTCTTCGGTTTGCTGACGATATAGTTGTCTTGGCTGAGACCGGGAGGACTTAAGTAGTACGATGCTCGATGACCTCAGTAAAGCATCCGAGCGAGTTGGTCTAAGAATGAACATGGATAAGACGAAGATCATGTCAAATGCCCATGTAGTACCAACTTCCATTACAATCGGACACTTTACGCTCGAAGTTGTAGACGATTATGTATACCTAGGACAGACGATCCAGTTAGGTAGGTCCAACTTCGAGAAAGAGGTCAATCGTCGAATCCGACTCGGCTGGGCAGCGTTCGGGAAGCTACGGCAAATCTTTTCGTCCAATATTCCGCAGTGTCTCAAGACGAAAGTCTTTGACCAGTGTGTGTTGCCAGTGATGACATATGGCACTGAAACGTGGTCGCTTACTATGGGCCTCATAAGAAGGCTCAAAGTCACCCAAAGGGCAAAGGAGAGGGCCATGTTGGGAGTTTCTCTGCGTGACCGCATCAGAAATGAGGCTATCCGCAGCAGAACCAAGGTAACCGATATAGCCCTCCGGATCGCTAAACTTAAGTGGCAGTGGGCGGGGCACATAGCACGTAGACCCGATGGCCGTTGGGGCGGAAAGGTTCTCGAGTGGCGACCACGTACCGGAAGGCGCAGCGTGGGTAGGCCCCCGACAAGGTGGACTGATGACCTGGTAAAGGTTGCGGGAGTCCGCTGGATGCGGGTGGCGCGGGATCGGTCACTTTGGCACTCTTTGGGGGAGGCCTATGTCCAGCAGTGGACGTCTTTCGGCTGATATGATGATGATGATGATGATGATGAAAATTATTGTCATATTTTTTTACGGCTTTTTTGTATAGAAATTAGCATTGAAAACTCGGTATGCAAACCATTACGTCCTACGACTTTTTATTTTTATATTTAGTGATATACTGCTTTAATCGTTTGGAGTCTGTCAATTTAGAAATAAATCGATATGGATCAAATAATTGTGAATAGGAAAATAACAATGTATTATTTAATTACTGTTACGATAATACGAAATAAAATCACATCGATCGAAACCGACATATTTGATTGTGCAAAATGTTGCCTTTGAAAATATGGCATTGATTTCTGCACGGCGCGCGAGCTCTCTCAATTTTTCTCGCACTATCAGTCTCTCTCTTTACTTACATGACACTTGTGTTAGCAGACGACAGTGAATAGGCTCTCTATTAGATTTCCTAAAAATAATTATTACACAGTAATCAATCGATTCCTTTTATTAGCCATCATCAATCGTAATCGGATATTATGACAATCGATTTACTCTAGCCACATCACTCTTTACATCATATTGGAACTGTCCAAAGACCAGTCCCAAATCTCGTACACTGTAGGTATGATGGACGTTTACAATACAATACAATACAAATATTCTTTATTGTTCACCAGAATAGTAAAAATAAAATCGAAAAATAGAGGTAAATTAAACACAAACAATGGTAGATAACAGGCGGTTTTATCGCTAAAGAGCGATCTCTTCCAGACAACCTTTGGGTAGTGGAGACGATGCAAGAAAAGACAAGATTTGAGTAGGTTTAAGCAGAAAAACAGAATATAAGAACAACTTGACTATAAGTACATATATATATAAACCTACATACACATACAATAACTAAAAGTCATAGAAACAGTATCACTTACAGCCGAAAACAAACAGCACACACCAAGTAGGAAAGACTAGTTACGGTAGAGAAAATAAGTCTAGTTTTAAAAATGGGAAGAGACTTAGCACGTTTAATCTCAATAGGCAAAGAATTCCACAATCGTGATGCTGATGATGATCGTTTGATGGGGGAACACTCAGAAGCAACTTCTGAGCAGACCTAGCAGAAGAAAGAAATTTAAAGCGTTCCTTGAAGTAGCGAGGAGTTGCAGGGTTAAAAAGAATTCCATAAAGGTGGACGAGAATGTGAGAGTTACGTCTAGACCGGATAGGAAGCCACTTGAGTTGAGAACGGAAACTGGATACGTGGTCATATTTGTGTAACCCAAATATGAACCTGATACATAAGTTTTTAATACGGTTTTAAGTATGGATAAATAAATATTCCTGAAGTAGAAATGAGGTCAACTATCCAGAATATTTGCGCGGCCGCGCAAATAGCGGCTGAATGTGAATTTGGATGAATAATGTGGTATTTTGTAACAGGTTTCGAAGAAGAAGATCCCCTCAAAATGGACTATGAGAGTGATTTGGATGACGAGGCAGATAACAGTAAAGATTCGCAGGTAAATATATAGTATTTGCAATTAAGGGTACATGTTGTGGTACATATGTAGTAGCCTTAATAAATTATTGTAAATAATACATTGATGTAAATCTAGGCCCTATCCCAAAAAATTTTACAAAAGTTCAAGTCGACTTTCTTAAATTGTAGATGAAATATCGTACCAAATAGTACTGTCATTTTAGAATTGCCTAATTTAAACCAAATTCCTTCAGGAAAGCATAATCCTCCGCCGAAAGTACACGGACCACCTGCCAGCGTTCGTGTTTGACAACACGATAGACGCGAAAAAGCGGTCAAAACTCATAGAGAAGGAGATGAACGAGCAAGCCAAGATCATCAACGACCTCCGGACCCTGGGTGCCAGCCACAGCACCATCGAGTACGAGATGAAGAGGCTGCACGACCTGGAGGCGCTGGTGTTCAAGGACTTCAGGCGGTGAGTAGTTTAGACGTAGGTACATGACTTACTTTGACTTAGTGTCCCGTGTACCCTACATGGGGCAGAGGGCTTCCACGGTGTTTCGCCATCGCGTTCTGTCTTGGGCTACGCGCTTCGCCTCGGACCACGTCAGCCCGATAGCCTTGGAACGTCTCCAGGAGTGTTTCGGCCGGCCACGTTTCCTCTTCCCTTGTGGTGTCCATCCAGGGCTTGCCTTGGAATGTGGTTGGGAGCTCTTCTTAGGGTGTGACCGATCCAAGTCCCGGCTGTTTGGATTAAACGTACATACAGTCAAATAAAGTTAGGTTTCTGTCAAAAATTTAATTTCTAGTACAAGCTTTACATCAACAACTACTCCTTCAGACAATTCTAACGAGCCCAAGCTCACGGGTTACGTCGGTTAAGTAGGTACTGAATTCTTACTTCCTAACCTTCTATCTCGATTCAGATCAGCTCGATGGTACCATTATATTGAATTGTCATGCAAACTATACTTTTACCTAAAATGTCAGCACAATCGATTGAGGTTGACTGATTCAAAATTCAGTTCCAAGATTTGTACCACACCAATAAACTAACAAAGCCAACTTAGCCCGGAGACAACATAACAGAGTTCCTTAAAAACGTTTTTACATCATAGACTTCTTGGTCTATCAAAAATGACAACAAAACTTCACATATGGTGTTCTCAAATCATAAACTCACAGTTTTAGAAAGCGGCACAGGAAATGACGCAAAAAAAATGCCCTTTATGCTCACTTATTTGTACATCCTTAGGTACTTTCTACTTTATTAAATGCCCGGAATTATTCTGAGACGGCCACATATAGAACTGCCAGTAATGTTGTGTTATTCTGCGCAGAGACATGATCCAGAAACTTCGACGGCAGAGCGTGCGCGCCAGCTCCATCACCAAGGGCAAGTTGGGGCTCGGCTCCAACCGCAGCCGCTCCTTCGTGGCTCCTGAACCGCCGCCTGACGACTTCCTCGAGTAAGTGCCATTTTCGACCTTCTTTCTTGTTACATAAAGTCGTGTTTCCAATGTGTATATGTCTCTCCTTGACGCGAAGGATCGACCACTCGACCGTTGTTAAACCCCCATGTCTCGCAGCTAAAAGGACTGACTTCGCAACGGACTTGAAGACAACGAGTTATATACGTCGGGTGAAAATGTTGAACTCACAGCTGAGATGGGTGAAAGCAGCTTTACCCTTGTTTATTCTAACAAGCTAGACAAATGATAAACCAGACTTGAGGAAGCCCTTTGAAGCCTTGCAAGCATGGACCTATTATTATCAGGACAGGCTATGGTAATAATAATACCACGTGCGAGCAAGCTGGTAGCATACAAATCTCGATAAGTGTGACAGAAAGGGAAATATCATTCGTTGTCCTTCACATAGTTCCACTTTTTTATTTGCCACAACTGATTTAGTTTGAATTTGTGGCACATAAACCAGTACCCGTCCAAATTGAGTAGGTTGTTTATGGCAAGTCATCAGCCATTTTAAGACCAGTTCTTAATTTAGCTGCATAGGATCCTTTCTGTTCCTCGTTGTGGCATCACGTATAGCCTGTCCTGAGTATCATAGGTCCATGCTTGCAAGATACGTAATACGAATCGTGCGAGTTTACTGTCCCTATTCGTCCCGGTACCGCCGCATACCGGGTAGAGTCAGTCCGACCCAAGTCGGGCCTAGCTGAGTTTCTTGCTGGACTCTTCTCAGCTAGGCTAGGTTTTAGCGAACCAGCGATAAAACTCCCAGTAGCTCGACACCAATCACACCCCAGATTCGGTTGATACCGTTAAACCAATCTCACCGGAGCGCAAACTCGTAGAGTATTCCAGTGTTTAAACTTCCCCGCGTGGTCGTACCGGGGGTTACCCCTGTATTTTCCTCGGGCTACCCTCCAACCGCGCAATTCGACCGCTACATTGGGTCCGTCCTATAATATCAACAGTCAGCTTCAAAAAAAGAAGTACGAGTTTATCCTTATTTCTACTCCTTAGCTTCTCCTCGTAAAACAAAACGGCTCAAGCGAGGATTCAAATCGGAACAATCATTTATCAGTGAAGTCACGAAACAGATAGGTACAGAAATCAATCTACATACAAGTGCGCTCGAGCAACGCATACATAGACACTGCTCACGTACACGATATCTCGGACCGGTTCGGACCAGTGCGAGCGCGAGTGCCATCCGCTTGAGACGCGTCTGTGAACTTTTTTGTGCAAGAATGAAGCAACAAAAAAAAGTTAGTGGACAGCATTAAACGGTGAATAGTCGTTTTTAACGCTAATTTGTAATATAACAATGACATTAAAAATAAAATATTTTAGTCGGTAGCGTAGATTGACTTCTGTACCTATCTATTGTGTGGTGAAGTGTTCTCACGGCTTGATTTTTTTCCAGAGTGGACGAGCCAAACCTGATGACGACAGGCACGGTGGGCGACTCCGGCGAGACATTACTGCTGGGCGACGACGACAACCGTCTGGCCGACATCATCGAGGGCAGTAGCTGGAGCTCCATGGAGAGCGAGCCGCTCACCGGTATGTGGGGGCTTCGTAATAAACTTGACGTTCGGTACAGTAGAAACGCTGCCCGGGGGTGAATTTACAATCATCGTCATCATCACATCGGCCGAAAGACGTCCACTGCTGGACATAGGCCTCCCCTAAAGAGTGCCACAATGAGCGGTCCTGCGCCACCCGCATCAAGCGGACTCCCGCTACTTTTAAAAGGTCATCTGTCCACATTCTCCTCTCCTCATTGGTAATTCAGATGTGTAAAGTGTCGGATCAATGTTGATACCCTTGATTGATGTTGTACAACTTGTCAGGTCCATCGCGGTCGGCATCACTCCGCGGGCACTCGAGCAGCGGTGCCAGGTCGGTGACCTTCCAGCCGCCGCCCGTGCAGCGGCAGAGCTCGCTGCCCGCGCACCCCGACCACTGGCCGCCGAGGGACGTGCAGCTCCGGCGGGGGTGAGCGTCATACACACTGTCATGCCCACTGACACACACACACTGCGACAAACACTGTCATACACAGTCACACACTATCACACAGACTGTGACAAACTCTGTTACACTGTCATACACACAATCACATAGACTGTGAAAAACACAGTCACACACACTCTCACACACTATCACACAAAAAGACACACACAGACTGTGAAAATCACTGTCACAACACACTCTCACACACTATCACACACACTTCCACACAGACTGTGAAAACACTATAACACACACTGACACACACTGCCACACAGACTGTGACAAACACTATCACACACACTGTCACACATAATGTCACACTTACCATCAGACACACGACGGTGTGTGTCACGACATACACTGTCACACACTAGTGAACATCGTCCGGCAACTGATTCAGCAGGAAACTCAAAAGCATGTAGGACCATTTGTCCACGGGTAATCCCAACTTCTCCAGACCCTTGGCCGCAAGTGCTGTGTGACAGTGTGTGGTAGTCCATTCAGTCACACATACTGTCACACGCTGTCGCCCGCACTGGCACACTCACTGTCACACATTCCATCAGATATACCGTCACACACACATAGTCACATACACTGACACACTCACTGTCGCACACACTGTCACCCATACCATCAGACGCTCCGTCACACACCATGGCCCGCAACTGTCTTTTTTATGTCACGATATTGGAAAATAGAACACGTTTTACGAAACCGGCCTATATCGATGTGAGTATTCGTTTTATGTGTTGTTTTGTTTTTATTATTTATTTATTGTTGTTGTCAGAATGCCAGCATCAGATGGCGCGAGCTCCGAGGGCAAGAGCAGCAAGTCGAAGACCGCGGAGCCGAACATCGACTTCGAGCTCGACGTGAAGGTGCACATCAACAGCGGGAAGTGCGTGCTGCATACCAAGGAACCCTCCAAGGACGATGACCTTAAAATGTAAGTACATCTTATACTGTCCTTGTCAGATTGCCCAATGTGAATGCCGACATTAAAAACTTCGTCAGTGTGCACTCCCGTATCAATTCGTATCCCCTATTTCATTCATTATATTATAATGATTTCCAGGATGAAGTGTCCTATGCTAAATTTAGTTTAAGCGTTTACAAATGCAAGACGTATTGTAACCCAATTCTTAAACAAATCAGCCAAACGTCACCAATTTTTCCACTTACAACTAGCGTCAAATTGCCGACGTAAAAATGTGTTAAAACCAGAGGTTTTTCGGCCGTGAACCGATAATTAACCACGCTCTGCTACCAAATGTAACGCCCTTAGGGTGTTTCTCTAACGCCTCATGATACGTGGGTCATATGTTACCATTTAAAAACTAGAAGTTAAAATCTAAGTAATGGCGCCCGCTGGGGTCCTCGTGTAGGCCTGCAGAGACCCGCTGCACGCCACGAAGATCTTCACTTCCTCGCGGATCAAAATTCGACACAAATTCCCCAATCGCGCCTAGCGCATGTAGAATATCAATATCTGAACCTCGTAACTGGCTGTACAAAACAGATTCTTCAATTATTCAAACCAAATCTCTCACGCCAGCCTGTGTGCTGTTCTAAAAACGTGAGGTTACATTCCCAAGTCGCGCAAACGTAGCGGTTCCGTCTGTCCTCTGACAACTGTCTCTCTAACTTACTTTTTTTAATTTTAAGGCTGGTGCAGCCATGCGAACAATTCTAGAGCCGTACACAAGTGTGGATCTGGCTCGAACAGACTGTGTATTCTTGATTGACGATTAGCAATTCTCGTTCAACCAGAATCCAGAAACAGCACGTTGCGCAGGATATATTCATCATTGGCCTTTAGCATCTAAAAAAGATGGTTCGTTTCTAGCCCCTTTGTATTTTTGAACCAAGGGAATCGATAGCCGCTGCGATACGATTATCTCTGTGAAAATTGCCAAAGTGTTGTAAACCCGTTAACAACAAGGAAGGAACGTGTGTTTAAATGAAATGAAAGTTTATTCACGAGAACATATGGTACAGTAGATGTTATAAGTGTAGTAACATTGTTGACCCTTAATACGTTCTACCTTAAGGTTCAACGTCACTGGTTCCTGTCGAGCTGTTGCTAACAGATGTCGCGATATATAATTTCGATGGTTGCTCATCGTTTTACGCAAAACCGTGACGAGTACCAACATGTGTTTCAAACTGCGGAAGCCGAAGAGCTTGCTACGTATGAATCGCAATCAATCTGCACCAAACAGTGTTTATTTTTAAAATGTAGTCCGAAAATATGCATAAAAGTGCTTTTCCGTGAATTTACGCAGACTAACGTAGCTAAATGTCACTTCGGAGTCAGTCATTGTCAAACATCTTGCATAAATCAAACTAGAGGGCGCAAAACTAAATCTATAGTATCGCCTCTATTAGGAAATAGTGAAACTAAATGTACTTGTGGCAGGCACTCTAGACTACAATATGAATGCAGCTGACTTTTTTACTCATTACTTAATGTCATGCGGTAGCGCAGTGCGCGTCTCTTTTGCTTAAATCTGTCTGTAACGCCATCCTTGAACCGGGTTCAAATCCCGACGGACATACTTCTTTTTTGTTTTTCTATTTGGATTTCTAAACCAATATGGCCGTCTCAACTAACTAAGATTTACTTATAATGTGCAAAAATATATTTTATAACTTAAACATGTTTATAATTTCTTGATAAGCATGATTGTATCTAGATGATCCACAAAAAAAACCCTACTATATTTATGGCAGACCTATTCTTACATGTTACATACTACATAAATACTATTTTGGATAGGTATATCATTTAAAAGATGTTACGCCTTTCATTTAATTAGAAAATCATGATTCATGAGTAGGTTTACTGTTGAAAAATCAAAGTACGACCTTTATCTATTCTACATATACCCTATTCCATATGAGACATATGAGATTAGACAAATCGTGCGTAAATCTTCAAGTCATTCGCGTCATGAAAACCATAATGATAAACAAAAACATTTACATTGTTCTATTTGAAACACATTAAATAATCGAAATAACACTAGTAAGTACAATATTTATAAAGGAAGATAAAAGAGGTATTTTTCCTTACAAAAATCTAACATTGTAAGGAATAAGGTACCTATACTTAGTAAGTATATTAGTACTTTGATTTGTTATATCCATATTCACCCGCAGTTGCGGTACTACATAATTACAATCAGAGAGGCTACGTATTATTCACAAAATGTTTTGTATTCGCCCGTGACTCACGTCTAAAATAATGAAATAATGACCTCAAAGTTGGTAACAATTTTGCGTTACCGGACGGACGAATTTAGTAAGCTTTGTGAATAACAGGCGAGTTTGTATATCAAAACTCTTAGTGGCCAGTCTCTCGAATCTGGACGTAGACCGCGTCAGAAAGAGAGAAATATATCATTTGACAATATGGTACTGTTTTCGATGAACGTCAAAATTCAAAAATCGAATTCAACTTTATCACGCGTTTACGTTTCTATACGTTTATGATGCTTTCACTCATTCATTACTAATCTTCAATGGTTGGGTTATGGGCATTTGCTTACAAAATTATTGAATGTCTTGTTTAGGTAAATATGAGATAAAACTTATCTGTAGAACCCACGACCGCCGTTTGACAGTCGCATGCCTGAAGCACTATGCTACCGGAACGATTATTGCAAAGTGTTATTTTTTTGTATGTTTGTATGTACGGTATAACCTCCGAAACCACTTATCCGATTATAAAAAATAATTCACTGGTGATGGATGACTGAACTTACTGGGGGGACATAGCCATGCTTAGGCATAGTAAGTATACTTTGGTACATTTTATACGCAAAAAAACGAACTTGGATTTTTAGACAGATTTGACTGTGCACTAAGTTAAATGCAGTTTTTATTCTTTCTAAAATAGGTCTGGGTGACTCCTTAGAGCAAATTTCCGTGTCAGTTTCGGATTGAATGTCACTCTGCATAATCTTCAAATCAGCTCACAAAATTTCCGGAGAATCGGTTGAGAAATAGCTACCTACGACATATAGAGAAGTCTAGACAGCCGGACATACGAAAGAATATTTATTTATTTATTTAATCTTTATTGAACATAAGAACAACTTATCGTACAAAAGGTGGACTTAAAGCCGTAAGCATTCTCTACCAGTCAACATTTGGGCAAAGCAGACAAATTGTGGGCGGTGCAACTACAGATTTATATCTGTAGTTGCACCGCCCACAATTTGGTTGTATGTTTATACACACAGTGGTTATACATACATAGTAAATAACGACAATAGACAATAAATAAATAAAATACATATAAATACTTTCATTCAATATATATATATATATATATATATATACAGACGAAAATAGAGAACAGAAACACTAAGAATTTACGGCTCTGCTAGCAAACAACTTGCGTAAAGATCTTTTAAACGCGAATCTGGAAATCTGGAATAATATTGCCTAGCTGAAATGAAAATCTTCGTTCGACTCGATCGCTCGTTCCAATTAAGTATATGGATATTGTTATCGATTCAGTTTTTAACAATTGGCCAACAATTTTGTTTTTAAAGGCTTACTTACGAGCATAGACTGATTTCGGTTACGGTTATACCGGTATGGAATCGGTATTCCATTACAATAGCGTTATATTGTAAAGGTTAGCCGCGCCGCCAACGTAACGGTACGGGATCCAGAACCGTGTAGAAATACATATCGGTTACCGGTATTTATTTTTAATTGTACTGAAACTTGTATAATTCCTTTTTCAAACCGGTATCATTATGATACCGTTATTTTTTTCATTTTATTCTCGTCCATGAGATGAGGTCTGTGCCCAGCAGCGGAACGTAATATAAACTGATATATTATTTATTATGCCAATATACATGAAGTCATTATTATAATCGTCAGAAACGAAATAGATATATACCTTCAATATCAGATGATCCTCAATGCTGGTAGTATTGAATTGTGATATTGGACCTCAATACCGGTATTACCGGGGCCTCGATAATAATACCTATGAACATTTGGTTGCACATTATAGTGCGTTTTTTTAGGATTAGAAATACGCTAAACGAAGAAGAAGTCGTCGTCAACCTTTTCTGCTTGGGATAAATATTGAACAGACATGGTTCGTTACACGATAATTCATTCTTGCTGCAAAGTTCACACACCAACTTGAAAATGTTGAACACCAACGTTTCTCGTTTGTTGTTAATGTACTTTGTTTCTGTCTCTTTGCTTTTGTTGAAGGCCATACGTTCGGGAGAGAACGAGTCGGTCTTTTTTGCAAGCCACTTGGGCCTGCCTCTGGTAGCTCCATGGCAGTCCGCGATGATACACAGCGAAAAATAAAATCTTAATATTAATTAAAAAATAGATACTCGTTTAATAATCTCGTGATCTGAATTCAATAATTTGTTGATTAGCAAGAAAACAAGAAAAAGAACGTGATACGATTGTCAATTTTGCCTTGTCAACCTCTTCTTCTTTAGGTTTTTTATTTAAGCAACCTTTCGAGAACTGAATAACGAAATTTTAAATTACAAAGTTAAATAATTAATACATTCAAAATAAATATATTGTTGTAAGTATTATTTAGATATAAATAATAAAAACACTTGTATCATTTTAGGGTCGACAACAATGATCTTAGTCTTTTTTAATGGCGGTTTGAGATACTTTGACAGCTGTATGTGTCTTATATAAAAGACCTCGTGCTTTGTGCTTTATCCTTCTTTCTAATGCTAAAAAAACGCACTATAAAGTTCACTTTTTCTTGTAAAATAAGCCAGAAATTAAAAGTGTAAACAATACATTTGTGTTTTCACCAAATACATAACACTAAATTGTAACAATTTAATTTACAATTATAATAAGTTTTTTAATAAGTATTCCCAAAATTTTGTTTCATCTCCTGCATTACTTGGATTTACATTATTGGATGTTTTACAGCTTATTTTTTTGTCAAAAAATACATAACTATTGGTATATTACCTAATATAAAATTAAACACTCATCTCTCCACTGCTCCACCACCACCACCACTGCTTATATCTGTTCAGGGAGTCATTGTGAATTTGGAAACTGTCTATACAATAGAATTAGTGCCCTCCCTGAACCAATAGTAGTAAGAGTAAATGCATAATATTTTTTTAACATTCATGTTTACAACCAAAGGTTTAGTAAAGTTTTATGTCAGGTAACGTTTATGTTATCAGTTAACAACCCTAAAAACTATGTTTTTTTGAGAAAAAAAGAACGAACTTACCAGAAAAAAAATCAATAAATCATTTTTTTTTCTACATTCCTCATTTACGGTGTTCTACGTTCATTCATAGAAGTTACTCATTCTATTTTACCTTCTAAGAGTTCAAATAGTGCTCCTACCACCAGCATCAATAGAGTGGAAAAGCGATTATTCTTCAGTAGAAAAATTACGTAGGACAGACAATAACTAACAAATAAATTGAACTACACTAGATTATGCGTTCCTTTTTTTTACAAATGCATGACAATTTCATTTTTTTTTTTATTAAAAACTAGATTCCACTCACGGTTTCGTCTGCATGAACCCGGGATAAAAAAATTGTCCTATATTTTAATCTAAGCTCCTCCTAAGGCTCAGCATATATTACAAAATGGCACTGGAATTGCCATCGCGTTGGGTTGGAAATAGAGTTGACTTTCGTTTATTTTGAAAAGTGCCCGAAACAAAACAAATTCAGCTCTATTCCAGTTGAATATAATTTAAATGCCTTCGACACAATAAGTCCTATGAATAGGCCTATGGGCCTTAAGAGGTTAGGCGGGAAACAGGCGTACAGCATCCGGTCTGACGCCGATATAATGCGTGTTTTTGGAGCCGTCTCTGTTTGAAGTCGTCACGCTCAGGCTTATCTCTATTTATGATTATATGGAATGGTATGGCAGTGGCATGGAAATTTTAAATTATTTTAATGTATTAGGCAGTGGCATGGAAATTTTAAATTATTTTAACGTATTACACTTACATCTAATTATAATATATGAATTGCAGAGTTTTGACTTATTTTATTTATTACTATCTACTATATACATACACAATCACCGACACATAGTTATTTTCATTTACTTATTATTTTATCACATATGTTTATTATTAGCGTGTTTCTCTGTTAATGATGATTAATAAGTCCATGAGAATAGGTTTGTTCAATGCAGGTTCTCTGGGCACGAAACACGATGACTTCATAGCGGCTACTTCCCGGCATGATCTTGATGTGCTGGCTATCAACGAGTCGTGGTTAAGAGCTGGGGAGGAGGGGAAAGCGCCTGCACTCCCTGGGTACAGGTTGCGCCATATCCCTAGGCCTACAGGCACAAGATCCCGCGGAGGAGGCGTGGGCTTTTATATTAAACGATACGTCAATGCTCGCACCTGGCCTCACCCCGTTGACCCTCTGCATAGACTCGTGGAACAAATGTGGATCACTTTGACCCTTAACGGAAAGAAACTGGCGATCGGAACGGCGTATCGTCCACCCTGGATGGATATAGATTTGTTTTTGGATGCTATTTCTGACACTATTGGCTCAATTCCTGACTATGACCATTTGATATTATTAGGCGATTTCAATATAAATGTATTAAATAATAATGACACTAGAAGTACTAAATTAAATAATTTCTTGACCTGTTTTCAATTGACACAATTAGTTACAGAACCCACGCATTTCACAAACACTAGCCAGACGCTGCTTGATGTAGTTTGTACGGATTTGCGTGCGAAAAATCTAAGCATACACCATATGGGTACGCTCTATGGGCACTGCCTTGTTGTTTGCGAATTCAACATTAAGCTTGAAAAACCTAAGCCATTTCAAATAACCTACAGGCCTATCAAGAACATTCTACGCGACTATCTAGATGCGGACTTGCGGTCTGTGAGGTGGGACCTGATGTCAAACCTGGGAAATGTAAATGATATGGTCGAAGCCTTCAACCAACACATATTATACATATTTGACTTACATGCTCCTCTTAAAACTACACTAGTTAAGGGTTGTTCGTACCCCTGGATCACGGACACAGTCAAGCTCATGATGCGTTTGCGTGACAAAGCCGCAGCAGAGTTTCATAGAAGCCAGTCTGACAGTAAAAAACAATACTACAAAGACTTGAAATCTACTGTCAATAAAGCAATGTTCTATGAAAAATCTGCATACTTTGAATTGAACATAAACAGTAAGATTCATGATCCTAAGACACTATGGAATAACCTGAAGTCAACTATACTGCCTAAAAAAAACAGTGAACTACCTGCATCATTTGACAACCCAACTGTAATTAATAATCATTTTCTAAGTCTGCCCGGAACTTCAGAAGTTTCTATATCACAACTGACATACCTTGAGTACCACAGACACAGCGACTCCATATTTACATTACTTCCAATTAGTTCAGTCCAAATCAACAAAATTATTAAAAATCTGAAATCAAATGCTGAAGGTAGCGATGGTATTAATTTGAATATGCTTATGTTGACATTGCCCCACACTATTGATATTATAACTGACATAATAAATACTTCCATTTTGACATCAACTTTCCCCGACATCTGGAAGTTAGCGATTGTGCACCCATTGCCTAAAACTGCTAACCCATCTGAACTCAAAGACCTACGACCTATTAGTATTCTGCCTTGTATTTCTAAAATACTAGAAAAGGCTGTGGGCTCACAGCTTACTCATTACCTTGAGTCGAACAACATTCTGCCTAGTGTTCAATCAGGTTTCAGAAAAGGGAGGAGTACAATGACGGCTTTACTTGATGTCACTGACAATATTTTGTGTGCACAGGACAAGGGAATGTGTACACTGTTAGTACTCCTTGACTTTTCCCGCGCCTTTGACTGCCTTAACATTAATCTACTTTTATCAAAGTTGAGTTATTATGGCTTCGACATCAATGCTTTGAGATGGTTTGACAGTTATCTAAATAACCGTTGTCAATTTGTAAAAATTAATCTTAGTGATGGCTCCACGCGGTCTTCTGAACTAGCTTGCCTCGAGAGAGGAGTCCCTCAAGGGTCGGTGATTGGTCCGATCCTGTTCATTTTATACTCTGCTGATATAGGGTCACACATAACACACAGCAAGTACCACATCTATGCGGATGATGTACAAGTGTACATCTCATGCAAACCTTCCGAACTAGAGAGCACCATAGAAAATCTTAATGCAGACCTTTCAAGTATTTCTAACTGGGCCACAGAAAATGGGTTAATTCTTAACCCAAGTAAGACTAAGTATATGGTTTTTGGCAGCAAACAACAGCTAGCTAGCACCAGTCCTTCAAATCACGTTATGGTTATGAATAAGCCTATTGAGCGGACGCATGAAGCACGCAACCTAGGTCTTTTGATGGATGGCAGCCTTCGTTATGAAAAACACATTGCCAATACAGTCAGAAGCTGTTTTTATAAACTCAAAGTACTGTACAAAATAAGACCATTTTTAAATGAGAGCCTACGAATACAGTTGGTGGAATCACTAGTTTTATCTAGACTTAATTATGTGGACACTGTTGTTGGTCCACGACTTCTTTCTAAAACAAAGAAACTCATCCAGCGTGTTCAGAATGCCTGCGCTCGCTTTTGTTTCAACATTCCGTTGAGGGCCCATGTCACCCCATTTCTAAACAAGAATAATATCTTGAAAATGCAACACCGCCGTAAGCTCCATTTGGCTTGTTTGCTTTTTGGGGTATTGAAGCACGAGGCGCCGGCGTATCTCTTCGAGAAACTCTCCTTTAATAACTCGTCTCGGGGTGGAAGACGTCAGCGCATAATATGTCTGGTGACTCCCCGACATGCTTCTGCTGCTTTCCGAGGAAGTTTCCGCTATGCAGCCACGAAGTGCTGGAACAATGTCCCGCCGCCGCTTAGAGGCTTGCCGGACGTTAACAGATTTAGAATTAATCTCAAAAAATTCATGCAAGAACATCAGCATAAACAGGAGAATCTGTGTCATGAAACTAGCTGCATTTAACACTCCCTCACCTGTTGGTTATGCCCCATCTGCAATTCATCCATTGCCATACGGTTGCCAAACGTAATTTAATGTGTACTTCAGTTTGTCAACGTAGTTTAACTTAATAATATTGTTTTTAAGCACAATATCATGCTGCTTTGATTGTTTGACGTTTAGTGTTTAGTTTAGATATAGATAATAATTTCTACTATGGTGTTTAGTCTGTTTTCTGTTTGTTGGCGCTAGTAGTACTGTTCGCGTATGGGCTGCGTTCACTTTTACCATTAAGGCCCATACGCACGTAGCGGTTTGTTGGGATGCAACTTTTTGCAGGCCAACAAACCATTACTACTACAACTATTTATTTTTTAATTTAATTATTTATAAGGTTTAAGTTTTAATTTTAGTTGAGACGGTATTTTTCCTTTTATTAATTTTTGTTTGTTACTTTCCGTGTCCTCACCAAATGGACCCTGCGGAAGACCAGCGCTGGCTGCAAAGCTAGTACATGCTGAGCTGGGTCCATTTCGTGGCAAAAATGTGTTTTATTTTTTATTATTATTTCTTTTAATCGATATTGTGTTTGTCACGAATAAATGTTTTGATTTGATTTGATTTGAAATAGGTAGGTTGCCCAGTTTAGGCGTGATTGAGTTACGAACATCCAAACATCTAAACATTCAAACATTTATACATATAAGCATCTAAACTTTCACATTTACAATACTAGCAGGATAAAAATAATAATAATACCGGTACTTATTTCGACATTGGTCCTTTTAAATTCTGGTATTAGAATATTGGGAAAATCGGTAGGGGATTCCGGTATTTCGGGATTCCATGATGGTGGTTTGCATTCCCTATATGTAGTATGTTAATAATAACAAAATTAATGAAATATATGGGTTTTCTTCGGGACATAGCTGGCTGCAGCTTTATATTTAATGTCATTTTTTTCGGTACCGTAAATACGGTTTCATAAAAGTTACAAAAGTAACCGATACTTCGACTTCGGCGTGGAGGGCAAGATCGACCCGCTTCAGAACAAAAAAATATCTAAGTAAATATCGAAATAATACCGGTTTGAAACTGGTATTAAAAAGATATCACTAGGCTTTAAAAAAATACCGGTAATGGATATATTATTTCTAACTGGTTGCGGCACTGTTATGTTGTCGCCTAACCACTTTGCCTAACCACCGGTCGTAACTGGCATCAGTTCCTGCACCGAAGAATGCCTACGAGTGTATAATTCTACCCTCACAACATTGTGAAGAAGAAAAATTGTGACTTAGTTAATTTACATGTTGGGGGTAATCTAATATTCTATTTGAGCAGTCGATTCCTAAATAGGTTGCAGTTGTTGACGAAGATTCGGGGTTCCTTATTTAATAGTGCAATAACGTAGGCGACACCAAATTTAGATATTAACTGGGTTTATTCACTTGAGCGATTAAATTACAATCAAAATATATAATAACTAATGGGTCGCGTGACCCGGCCAGACGCGCTAGAGAGGAATGGCGGCCGGCCCGGGCCTCCCGCCTTGGGAAACGGCGGACGGCGGGGCGCGGGGAGCCGCGCGGTGGTGGGGGCCGGTGACATCAGCGCGTTCATGGCGCGCGTTAACAAGCTGCCCCCCTTGGAACAGGTCCGTCCTGGTCCAAGTTCAGTGGCAGAGGGCAGAGCCTGTTGTAGGCCCTCCTCAGAGTGCCCGTGGTAGTGGTGACGTCAGCGACGCGGCCGACGCCGTCGGCGCCTGGGTAGACAGCGGCGACTCGCCCAAGCAGCCATCTGCTGGGCGGCAAGCGGTCGTCCTTGACAATGACCATTTCTCCGAGCTGCAGTTGTCCTCCGTCCCTGCGCCATTTGTTTCGAATCTGCAGCTCTGAAATGTACTCTTTATAATAGCGATTCCAAAAATGCGCTTTCAGCGCTTCTATTCTCTGGTATCTCGTCAGCGTATGGATCGAAGAGTCTTGTACCTGGGGAGCAGGTACCATTGTGAGTGCTCGCCCTAATAGAAGATGTGCAGGAGTCAATGGGGTTAAATCCAATGGATTTGATGAAAGAGGGGTTAAAGGCCTAGAATTTAGAATTGCTTCTATCTGTACCAACAATGTGACCATCTCTTCGTAATCTAAGTGAGCCATAGATGCTATTCGTTTTAAATGATATTTTACCTGCTTGACTGCCCCCTCTGCCAAACCATTAAAGTGTGGGCTATAGGCTGGGCAAAATTTGAATTCTATTTCCTGTGTAGCCGAGTATGACATTATTTCATTAGAGTTATTTTTAAGGAACTTTGCTAGTTCGTTACAAGCCCCTACGAAACAAGTCCCGTTGTCGGACAGTATGGTGGCTGGTTTGCCTCTGCGGGCTATAAATCTATTTAAAGCGGCAATAAAGCCCATGGCTGTCAGATCAGTGACGAGCTCTAAATGAACCGCCCTCACTGCCAAACAAACAAAAACAACTATATATGCTTTCTTTAGCTGACAACCACGTCCCTTTCTGCTCGCTATCAGGATCGGTCCACCGTAGTCGCAGGCTGTATTAGCAAATACGTATTCGGACTGTACCCTTTGTGGCGGTAAGTTGCCCATGATTGGCTGATGCGATTTACCTGAGTATCTTACACATGTAACGCAACGTTGTGAAGTTTGCCTGCAAAGGTTACGACCGTTTATTATCCAATACTTGTGACGTAATGTTGCTAGCATCAGCTGTGGTCCAGCATGTAACAATATATGGTGGTAATGGTGTACCAATATTTTAGTGATGTGATGTGACGCATGCAATAGAATAGGATGCTTTGTGTTGTAGTCGTAATTGGAATTTACGAGTCTGCCCCCGACTCGCATAATACCCGAATTATCTATAAACGGATTTAATTTTAATAAACTGTCTTTGGGAGAAAGTGGGCGTTTACTTTTCAAATTAGACAGTTGCTTATGAAACGTGTCACGTTGTACTTGTTTACACAACATTTGTAACGACAAATTGAGCTCTGACACTGTCAATGGACCTGTGCTTTTGTTTGCAGCGTTTCTACAATTGTATACAAATCTGTTTATGTAGGCTACAATATTTTGTAACTTGCAAAGGCTCGAGTATTTAGAAGTGAAATGGCTCTCTTGAGGTTCGTCAGCTGATACATGACACTGGATTTTAACCTCTGGTAACGTTTCTATTGGCATATTTTGAGGTTGTGGAGGCCACTGTATTTCAGTCTCGTGGAGGAAAGGCGGTCCTTCCCACCACAAAAGTGAAAGCTTGAGTGTTGAAGCATTTTGACCTCTACTACCTATATCTGCAGGGTTCAAATTTGTCGGTACATAATGCCAAGCTGTGGGATTAGAATTGTTAGTGATTTCAACTATTCTGTTGTGAACAAATTGTTTTAATTGTTCTTTACATGTTTTTATCCAACATAGCACAATAGTTGAATCACACCAAAAGAACTGGGCATCAATATTCAAACGCAGTGATTTCGTTACTTTCTGAGCAAGCTGTGTTGATAAGAGTGTACCGAGCAATTCTAGTCGTGGAGTGGTTAATTTTTGTTTCAGTGGGGCAACTTTGCTTTTGGCAAGTATTAAATGCACATTGACCTTTCCACTGTTGGATAATGAGCGTATGTATATACATGATGAATATGCTTTTATACTCGCATCACTGAAGGAGTGCAATTCTACTCTGATGTAGAAATCACAGAGTATTCTTCGTGGAATTTTAATTTGCATGATTTCAGGGATTTGTTTTGCAAAGTTGTTCCACTGTAACTGTATGTCGGCAGGTACATCTCCTTCCCATGATATGTTTCTAGCCCATAGAATTTGTAAAATTAGCTTAGCTTGTAACAAGCAAGGGTTAATGAGTCCCAATGGATCAAAAATGGTGGCAATCATAGATAAAATAGTGCGTTTATTTATGGGCTTAGTTTCAATGTTGTCAGTGACAGAGAACAGCAGCTGATCCGATTTGCATGACCAAAGTAAGCCTAATGTTTTTGAATGCTCTTCTTTTGTTAACTTGAACAATTCCTCGCTGCTGTTGTCTGTAACTAAATTGTCTAGTATAGACGGTGTGTTTGAACGCCACTTACGTAGATGAAAGTGTGCACCTTCTAGTGTCTGAATGACACCTCTGCAAGTCTCTAGCAATGTCGTTTTGTCATCGTGACCCGAGATAAAGTCATCGACGTAGAAATCGTGCAAGATTGTTTCACTTACATCTTTGTTCGTACATTCTTGGCCCAACTGTACCAGGCATCGCGTGGCTAGGAATGGAGCACTGGAGGTTCCGTATGATACGGTATTCAATTTGTATTGTTTAATTGGCTGTGAGGAGTCTGAGCGCCAAAGAATTTGCTGCAGACTTCTTTGTTTTTCAGTGACGTATATTTGTCTATACATTTTTTGTACGTCTGAAGTCACTACAAATTTGTGCTGTCGGAATCTGATCAATATGCTGAGTAAGTCGTCTTGTACAGTTGGCCCAATATATTGAATGTCGTTAAATGACTTGCCGGAGCTAGTGACGGCTGAGGAGTCAAATACCGTGCGTATGCGTGATGTAAGACTATTTTCGCGCCAAATTGCAAAATGAGGAAGCAGGTTTGAAATCTCGTTCGTATGTATGTTTGTGTTTTCAGACATATGACCTAAACGCAGATATTCTTCCATAAATTTGACATATGCTTTTTTGTATTCTGGGTTGCGTTTAAATTTGCGTTCCAGTGATTGAAATCTTAGTAATGCTTGTGTTTTAGAATCGCCTAAACATTCAGGGGATTCTTTTAGTGGTATTGTGACCACAAACTTGCCATCTGGGTGGCGAGTTGTGGTTTGTGTGAATATGCGTTCGCACTCACTCTCACCTTTAGTGTGGATTTGTTGAGTGGGCGGAACTGATTCTAGTTCAAAAAACTTGTCTAATTTCGCATCGAGCTCAATATTGTTTATTAAGTTGCAATGGACTGTATAAGATCGCGTTTGTTTTGAATGTGGTTGTTGTATGGAACCTTGTACGAGCCACCCGAGAGATGTTTCCACAAGTGTGGGTTTTTTAGGGCTCAAGGTTATTTTGTTGTTTGTAAGCACCTCCCAAAAGAGGTCTGCACCCAGCAGCATCTGCACCTCGGATGGCTCGCAAAAGGCTGGGTCCGCAAGGTGGATGTGAGGGGGAATAGTGAATGAGTCACAATTTAGTTTAGTAGTAGGAATCAACTGGGTGATTTGTGGCACAACGAAACAATTGACGTCTGCTGTGTAATTATTGTTTGCAAGTGATGATATAGTTACATCACACCTTTCTGTGATTTTTGAAGTTTGCCTATTTAGCCCTTGAACGGATATGTTTGTTGAATATGTAGGCAACTTTAGTTTTGTTTGAAGATTTTCAGTTATGAAGCTAGAAGTACTTCCATTGTCCAGAAGTACTCTGACTTTGTGTGTGTAGCCGTCACAATCGTTGACATTAATGACAGCTGTGGATAGAAGTACATGAGCATGGCTACTGTGTGTGGAGGACAAAGTGACGCTGTTATTTTGTGATTGCATCTGTGTCTGCTCCTTGACGGCTGGTAAAACTACACATTCACTTGAAAGTTTGGATGTTGAAGGTTTAGAATCTAGTTTTACCTGACTGGTTGTGTGTAGCATGCTATTGTGTCTTTGTGTGCAAAGCCGGCATGAGCTCAGCCTGCAACGTTGCTCGTCATGTCCTGATCGCAAACAGTTAGTGCAAAGATTCAATTGTTTAACCTTTTCTACTCTATGTTCTACTGGCATTGATTTAAATTTGGTACATTGATAAATTGAGTGGTTATTTTTGCAAACAGGACATTTATATTTGTTTTGTGATTGATTTTGAACATGGTGTGCAATAAACGCCTTGGGACGATTGTGAGTTATGTCGCTGTGTCTACGTGGTTTGTTTAATGTTTGTGCGTCCTCCATGGTTTCCAGCAAATCCGCACGATTTTTCAAGAAGTGAGTGAATTCTGCTAGTGTGGGTATGGATTTAATATCGTTCCGCTCAGTCTCCCAATCGCGGAGTGTGGCAGAGTCGAGTTTGCTGGTCACCATGTGGATTATTAGTATGTCCCAGTGTTCTGTAGGTAAATCAAGAGTCCTCAAGGCCCTTAAATTCTTATTGACAGAATCAACAGTGTTTCGTAAGGCACTTGAAGTCTCCTGAATCACTGGGTTTATGTTGAACAACGCATTTAAGTGATTATTCACTAAAATTCTTTTATTGCTGTAACGTTCACACAACAAGTCCCACGCGATGTTATAGGTATCTGACGAAAATTCAAGTGATTTTATAATGAGAGAAGCACTGTCTTTTAGTGAATTTCGTAGATAATGAAATTTGTAAATTGTTGGAATTGATGCATTGTCATGTATGAGAGATTTATAGGTATCGTGATATTCTAACCAGTCCTGATAGCGCCCAGAAAAGGTAGGTAAATTGATGGTAGGAAGCTTAATGTTTGGCCCACCTGTGAGTGCAGCAACGTTATTAGAACCCGTTACCGAACTGTCATGCGGCGCCGCAGAGGCAGCACCAGCCGCGGCGTGCCTGCTGAGCAGCTCCTGCGCAGCAGCCACGGCGCCGAAGTAACTTGTTTCGAAGCCTTCCCGTTCCACGTGCTCGTCACCTGGAATTTCCGTTAAATTTTCTATGTCAGTTTGAATTGAATCAAAATCGCTGTACATATCTTGTATTTTACTTAATCTTGTATTTAATTCATGAGCTTGCAACGTATTTAAAGTATTGTTTAGCAAAAGCGGGTCTAGATATGATTTAAATATCGTGATTTTTGATTTGAAAGAGGCACGTGTTTTTTTTAGTGATTTTAAATCCATGATGCTAATTTTATGCGTTATTGAATGCAACTGGAATTTAAATGAATCGTCGTACGGATAAACAGAATATAGATTTCAACCTCCAGCTGTAATGAGAATTTTATGATGAACACGTTTAGACTGAATGTATGAAATTGACCAAGCTAATGGAACGATACGTAAATTTTTAATGCGTGCAGTGTGCGAAAGGCTTTGGCGTGGCAGAGGAAGGCAAGCAAGCAGGCGCAAACAGGTAGCGGAAACGCGTGCGCGGCTCCGACACGGCCTGGACACGTTCGCAACACGTGCAGTTTTCTGAAATATTCGAAATAAATATTAGAATCGAACAATGGTATGCACCTTGCTGGTACGTTAAATAGGCACAATACAGTAAATTAGGCCTTTGAGAAATAAACGTGGACTTTATTTTTGAAAAGGTGAAAAAAAAACAAAATATAATTATTTGCCAAAAAATACTGATGGAAATGGTATCTGTGATAATTAAACTTGCTAATTAAAAAGAAATATCAAAAAAATATTGAAATTTGGTGAAAATGTAAACGGATTACCACTCTGGTGACGTGAAACGAGAAATCGAATGTATTAAATTTTCACTATAAATTGATTATTTATTGCAAAGATTTATGAAATTAATCGAGTTATTTATAGAACTATAAGTGGGAAATAGAATTGAAACTAATTATTGGAACGAGCTCACGAATGATACACTGCAAACCCCTTTTCCTGGTTTCTCGAACTATATCGCCTTGGACTGCTTTTCTGCTTCTTGAAGTTTCTTCGTTTCTTCAATCTGGGATGATACCGCTATGCTGTGACGCCGACAATGCTTGTTGTATAGTTTGTTTGATTTAAAGTAGCGGTGATTCCTCTCTAGCGGTTAAACTTTGCTCCGTTGTAACTATCTGCAGCGCAATGGCTGCCGCTGGCCGGCCGCGAATTGCACTTTTGATAAATTTACGATCTCGTCGAGACGGCGTAGCTCCTTAACGTCGAATCCGGCTCGAAATTGTTGACGAAGATTCGGGGTTCCTTATTTAATAGTGCAATAACGTAGGCGACACCAAATTTAGATATTAACTGGGTTTATTCACTTGAGCGATTAAATTACAATCAAAATATATAATAACTAATGGGTCGCGTGACCCGGCCAGACGCGCTAGAGAGGAATGGCGGCCGGCCCGGGCCTCCCGCCTTGGGAAACGGCGGACGGCGGGGCGCGGGGAGCCGCGCGGTGGTGGGGGCCGGTGACATCAGCGCGTTCATGGCGCGCGTTAACAGCAGTAGATATTTTAATGTCAATCGATGTGCAGCCGACAAAAGCGAATGTTTAAATTTATCAGGTACTTACACTCTTAATAATTGTCTGTTATATTTAATGCTATATTACGTAACATTCACTCAATCGAAACTTGCTTATAATCTGCAAGTTGGAAATTCAAACGGTTCATTTGATCAACAACACCCTTTTCTTCCCGTGGGTGTCGTAAAAGTCGACTAAGGGAGCAGGGTTGAAGTGTGATGTGGGCGATGGGCTAGCAACCTATCACTACAATATCACATTTTGTCGATATTTTATACCCACATTAATGCTAAAATTGAGGCTGAAACATACGTTTCAGGTGCTCTGCCTACCCCTTTTGGGAATAAAGGCGTGAATGTATTTATGTATGTATGTATGTATGTCATTTAATCAAAACCTATATATGTATACGTTCGGTAGCACAGATTACGTTTCAATATTGGATCTTACTCCTTTCTAATAAGACGCAAAATGTACAGACCCATGCATAATTATCGTTCCGTGGACTTTAGGTAGGTCTATCACGGCTAAAGAGCAAAGCATTGAAATTCATACATTGTTGCTTGAAATTCAGTGTATCAAAAACAAATGACATTGCTCTTACGTCATTACCGAAATGAGCAGCGTAGCAAGATAAAATGAATGCTATCTCATTTACCAAAAACTAAAATGTGTTTGTACGATGGTGTCACCGTCTGGTGAGTATAATTACTACTATTCACTCCGCTATCTAACTAATCTTGTTTGATATTAAAGACATCTAGTGAAGGTTTTGGGCAACGTGCTGTCATGTGACGCGGCCATGTCATTTACACGGACAGTGTCTAACTCACGCACACATACAAGGCTCGGAGTAAAATTTTATGAATTTCAAATGGCTATATTTTGAATATTACTGGTTTTTGCGTGTATTTATTCAAACTGCGGGATAAGAGGGTCATATATTATCTAAATATCACAATTTCAAGTTCCTGACATCGATAGATTAGACGTCTAGTCCGAACGAAAATTGTATGGAATTCGTCAGTGACGTTGCACCTTAAGGCATGTGAAAATAGTTTATTATGACATGAGTAAGTCATTCATGTCAATATTAAAAATAAATTTAATTTGCGTGCATATATTCTTAATTATCAAAATACGAATTTACTAAAACTTAAATTGAATTAATTGTCAATTGCCTAAGAACATGCTTGACATAACAACGTTTATATTTGGCTTCGAATATAATTATTAATAGATTATAATTTAAAATACAATTCTTAAATGTCAAAAGTGATGTAAGTGCTAAAACTTATGACTAAAATATTCGTCAATTGTGTAAAAACATGCGTTATATAAAATATTTTTGAATTTAAGTTTAAACTCGGTATTTGTCAATGTCTTAATAGATGAAGGAATTTTATTAAATATTCGTATACACATATAGTATGCACTTTTCCATTTTACTTTGAGCTTGCATGAAGGAAGTGTCATATTATTTTGTCTGAGTGGTCTATTTGATATATTATTGAATTGCGGAGAAAGTTCTAGATTCTGTTTCACAAATACAGCTGCCTCATAGATGTACAGGCTTGGGAGTGTTAGTAGTTTAAGCTCAGCAAAATTAGGTCGGTACGATTCTCTGCGTCTTTTCCCACAAATAGTTCGTATACTTTTCTTCTGAGCTACAAATGCACGATCTACTTCTACTGAGTTCCCCCATAAGAGGATGCCATATCTCAATATTGACTCTATATAAGCGTGGTAAGTTGTGATGGCTGTTTTTTGTGAAACAGTTTCTTTAAGTCGCCATAGTATAAAAATAAATTAGTTAACTGTTTATTTCAGTAGCGGGTCGCGCATGCGTGCGGGCGTGGGCCGGTCGGCGTCGGGCGGGCTGGGCTCGGCGCCCGGCGGGCTGGGCTCGGCGCCCGGCTCGCCCGGCGCGGCCCGGCGCGCGCGCCCGCCGCGCCCCCCCCCCCCGGCCCCGCCCGACCTCACCGTGTTCCGCGTGCCCGGCCTGGACCTCAAGGTGACTGGGACCATTATCATAGCCTTGCGACCTTACATTTATTTACGATGCCATAACAACCACTTTCTGGAGAGGTGTTCAATGTGTATTGTTGTCTCGCACGTAATTAATCTATCGCTACTCGCTATTATAGAATGTGCCTTGTTGGTACTCTATGCAATAATGCCATTTGTTTGTGTTTGCGCGTGTTCCAACACGAGTGAATTATAATTGAAGTCCATATTAACCAACTCCATCGTTTCCCAGGTCCACTACGAGTCCAAGACCCTGCACGAAGACGCGGCCTCCCCGCTGTCCCCGCCCGCGGCCGCGCCCCCCGCGCCCCCCGCGCCCCCCGCGCCCCCCGCGCCCCCCGCGCCCCGCAAGGGAACCAAGAAAGCCGCGCTCTTCGCGTGGATCACCCTTCAGAGCATCCCTGAGGAAACCGTCATCAGCCCGCACATACTGGAGTTCTTGGAACAGACGCTGGAGCCTATACCGACGAAGGCGTCCTTCGCGGCGCCTACTCCTGGTAAGTCATCTTATGAAGACTGTTGGGCAATGAACCTCCTTCTGAGACTGCGTTTTTCATTATTTTTAAGGCTGTTATACAAAACCCTTTGAATAGTCCTGCACTGCATCAACACCTGGGAACATGTCGTTAATCTATTTTGTTGCGTCATTATCATCAACCAAAAGACGGCTGATTCTAGCCTTCCAAAGATTCTACCGTATCAAGCCACCTCGGCTTCTCCAAGAGCTTCCGGAAGCATCATATCTAAATACTGAAATTAACCTCCACCTTAACCCCTAACCATTGGTGACTTGTACATCTGAAAAGTTTTGTCGGATATGCCCCTGGTGAGATACCGCCCATCCATGTGAATTGCTGAGCATAAACTTCCACAGCACTTGTTTTTTAAATCATTTATCTATACCATGTCATGTCTATGTATTAAATGAGCTACGTTTCCAACAGAAACGGAGGCGGGCGACCGCTCGCAATCAGCCGAGGGCGCGTCCTACGGCCAATACGTATACGCGTCCTTCCCCGTGGACGTGATCGTCCAGTTCCACATGCAGCCGTCCACGTTCCGCTTCTCGTGCTTGCCGGCGTCCAGGGTCGAGTGCCTGCTGCAGCTGCCCTCGCTGCGCATCGTGTTCAGCTCCAAGCGGCAAGTCGAGTGAGTGCTGTTCCCAGTGGTGAACGTCAGTTCCACATGCAGCCGTCCACATTCCGCTTCTCGTGCCTGCCGGCGTCCAGGGTCGAGTGCCTGCTGCAGCTGCCCTCGCTGCGCATCGTGTTCAGCTCCAAGCGGCAAGTCGAGTGAGTGCTGTTCCCAGTGGTGAACGTCAGTTCCACATGCAGCCGTCCACATTCCGCTTCTCGTGCCTGCCGGCGTCCAGGGTCGAGTGCCTGCTGCAGCTGCCCTCGCTGCGCATCGTGTTCAACTCCAAGCGGCAAGTCGAGTGAGTGCTGTTCCCAGTGGTGAACGTCAGTTCCACATGCAGCCGTCCACGTTCCGCTTCTCGTGCCTGCCGGCGTCCAGGGTCGAGTGCCTGCTGCAGCTGCCCTCGCTGCGCATCGTGTTCAGCTCCAAGCGGCAAGTCGAGTGAGTGCTGTTCCCAGTGGTGACCGTCAGTTGCACATGCAGCCGTCCACGTTCCGCTTCTCGTGCCTGCCGGCATCCAGGGTCGAGTGCCTGCTGCAGCTGCCCTCGCTGCGCATCGTGTTCAGCTCCAAGCGGCAAGTCGAGTGAGTGCTGTTCCCAGTGGTGAACGTCAGTTCCACATGCAGCCGTCCACGTTCCGCTTCTCGTGCCTGCCGGCGTCCAGGGTCGAGTGCCTGCTGCAGCTGCCCTCGCTGCGCATCGTGTTCAGCTCCAAGCGGCAAGTCGAGTGAGTGCTGTTCCCAGTGGTGACCGTCAGTTGCACATGCAGCCGTCCACGTTCCGCTTCTCGTGCCTGCCGGCATCCAGGGTCGAGTGCCTGCTGCAGCTGCCCTCGCTGCGCATCGTGTTCAGCTCCAAGCGGCAAGTCGAGTGAGTGCTGTTCCCAGTGGTGAACGTCAGTTCCACATGCAGCCGTCCACGTTCCGCTTCTCGTGCCTGCCGGCGTCCAGGGTCGAGTGCCTGCTGCAGCTGCCCTCGCTGCGCATCGTGTTCAGCTCCAAGCGGCAAGTCGAGTGAGTGCTGTTCCCAGTGGTGACCGTCAGTTGCACATGCAGCCGTCCACGTTCCGCTTCTCGTGCCTGCCGGCATCCAGGGTCGAGTGCCTGCTGCAGCTGCCCTCGCTGCGCATCGTGTTCAGCTCCAAGCGGCAAGTCGAGTGAGTGCTGTTCCCAGTGGTGAACGTCAGTTCCACATGCAGCCGTCCACGTTCCGCTTCTCGTGCCTGCCGGCGTCCAGGGTCGAGTGCCTGCTGCAGCTGCCCTCGCTGCGCATCGTGTTCAGCTCCAAGCGGCAAGTCGAGTGAGTGCTGTTCCCAGTGGTGACCGTCAGTTGCACATGCAGCCGTCCACGTTCCGCTTCTCGTGCCTGCCGGCATCCAGGGTCGAGTGCCTGCTGCAGCTGCCCTCGCTGCGCATCGTGTTCAGCTCCAAGCGGCAAGTCGAGTGAGTGCTGTTCCCAGTGGTGAACGTCAGTTCCACATGCAGCCGTCCACGTTCCGCTTCTCGTGCCTGCCGGCGTCCAGGGTCGAGTGCCTGCTGCAGCTGCCCTCGCTGCGCATCGTGTTCAGCTCCAAGCGGCAAGTCGAGTGAGTGCTGTTCCCAGTGGTGACCGTCAGTTGCACATGCAGCCGTCCACGTTCCGCTTCTCGTGCCTGCCGGCGTCCAGGGTCGAGTGCCTGCTGCAGCTGCCCTCGCTGCGCATCGTGTTCAGCTCCAAGCGGCAAGTCGAGTGAGTGCTGTTCCCAGTGGTAAACGTCAGTTCCACATGCAGCCGTCCACATTCCGCTTCTCGTGCCTGCCGGCATCCAGGGTCGAGTGCCTGCTGCAGCTGCCCTCGCTGCGCATCGTGTTCAGCTCCAAGCGGCAAGTCGAGTGAGTGCTGTTCCCAGTGGTGACCGTCAGTTGCACATGCAGCCGTCCACGTTCCGCTTCTCGTGCCTGCCGGCGTCCAGGGTCGAGTGCCTGCTGCAGCTGCCCTCGCTGCGCATCGTGTTCAGCTCCAAGCGGCAAGTCGAGTGAGTGCTGTTCCCAGTGGTGACCGTCAGTTGCACATGCAGCCGTCCACGTTCCGCTTCTCGTGCCTGCCGGCGTCCAGGGTCGAGTGCCTGCTGCAGCTGCCCTCGCTGCGCATCGTGTTCAGCTCCAAGCGGCAAGTCGAGTGAGTGCTGTTCCCAGTGGTGACCGTCAGTTGCACATGCAGCCGTCCACGTTCCGCTTCTCGTGCCTGCCGGCGTCCAGGGTCGAGTGCCTGCTGCAGCTGCCCTCGCTGCGCATCGTGTTCAGCTCCAAGCGGCAAGTCGAGTGAGTATTCATGGACAGCATACTGTTAACATGCTCGAAATGATCTATTGCCAATGTTTGACCAATGGCTATTTGAGTCATTTATAAACATTCTACAAAGTAGAATCAGCAGTTGAAGGCGCGTCTTATTGACATTATAGTCGTGTGTAAGTAGTTTTGAGCAATTGGTCCTCGTGGATTTTTCAACTGCTGATTCTACTTTGTAGAATGTTTATAAATGGCTCAAATAGCCATTGGTCAAACTTTGGCAATGACTTTTAACAACAAAGAATTCTTAGCACTGCCACTGGTCACAATATTTTGGCAGCCATTTAATGTGCTAGCAAATATTATTTTTTTAAGTTTATCAAATACCATGTTTATTGTAAAAGAATCCTGAAAAGTAGTTGCTCTTCGAAAAAAAACCTTTGTGCGAAACAATGCATCCTTCATTAAAGAAGATACGATGCAATTTTAAGAATTTTCATAGTCAAAACTGGCTCAACTAGGAAATAAAACGAGAATCGCGGAACGGCCCTAACCGTAACTTAATCTTCTCAGAGAGGCCGGCCTGCCAGCAGTCGCGATGGGCGGTCTCAGCGTGACCGGCTGCCTGGCCGACTTCTCCGTCTACATCTTCCACCCCTACGGCGGCAAGAAGTCCAGCCTGAAGGAGCCCCAGTGGTCGCCACTGTCCGACACCGAGCGCAAGGACTCGCTTAGCATCAATGTCGAGTTCGTCAAGTTCCACCTGTCGAGGTCCAGGAAGCTCGACTTCCAGACGGAGCAGGATCAGTCGAAGGCGACTGTGAGGTTTTCAAGTGAGTTTCCGTCATCCTCCTAGCGTTATTCCCGGTTGTGACACCCTTTGGCACCTAATCCCAAGATTTGGCACTAGTTTTAAGAAAGCGACTGACCTTCCAAGCCAGAGGAAAAACTAGACCTTATTGGGATTCGACCGGTTTCCTCACGATGTTTTCCATCACCGAAAAGCTAACGGTAATTATTCCGCACATAAGTTTCGATAAACTCATACGTACGAGCCGGCATTCGAACACACGACGCGCATGCCTGAACCCCTAGGCTACCGTAGTTTGTTCGTCTCTAGGGAGGTCTAAGGGAGATGGTATCCTCCGCACGCACACTCGATTCGTGCTCGATTAGCCGTTCCGGAGATGTCACAACACCCTTGGTTGCGGGAGGACTGGCAGAAGAGTGTCTCAGCATTTTCATGCTGCTGCTGTTTTAAGCCTCCCAATCTTGTACTGATGATGTATTTGTTCCAGCGATCGTGGACGTGGGCTCGGCTTGGTTCAAGTACGACATGCGTCGTCTCGGCGAGATCCTCGCCTTCCCCAAGGCGTGGTACCGGCGCACCATCGTGCGCAGGATGTTCCTGGGCGACCTGAGCGTCGAGCGGCCCAGGTATACTCCAACAATCCGGAAATACATCGTGACGCGACACGTCAAGTGAATAATCTACCCTCTCTTTAATTTGCTCAGTGCAAGTGAGACGGGAGTGGCCGAATCTCGTGCGACGCGACTTGGCACCAAGTGCTAGAAGTACAAAGTGGCTACCACGAAACGCAAACGTCATTCCTTCGTGCATCTCCCTCTCTGTCACTCAAGTTTTAATTGAACGAACGATTGGTAGCCGTTCGGTTTACTTCCGGTATCCGTTATCAAATCTGTCAAGCCTCCGCCTGTTCTTAAGTATGTGATTAGAAGCAAGACAAACTTGAGAAGGTTATTGTATTGTTACACTTGACTCCACTAAACGTAGATTGATAATTGACAAGATGTACAACATATTCAAACAAATGGTTATTTAATGCGGTAGTTTTATACATCTTTACTTTCAGGCCTGCAAGTAACATCGTTCCGGTATCTCCTGTTCTACCGCAAAGAGAGAAGAAGACTTTAGACTTGCAAAAACCCAAGGGTAAGCCAAAAATCTTATTTAATTGGTATAAGTCTTGTGCAGTTTTTATAGGTTTAAATCATGAGCAGTGCCAGATGATAATAATATTTCTTATTCGGTTCTGACAGCGAGAGAGCTAACGTATCCCATGATAGCATATCTTCTGAACGTGCTAGAATCCATATCATTTACAATATTCTTCAAAGAAACTGCCACTGTTGTCTCTTGGCGTTTCAGGACAGAATGAGAACAAGAAAAAGTTGATCTCCCTTAAACATCAATGCAATTTGTGATTGCCATAGTATGAAAGTTGCTTGTCCTCAGAAAACGGTGCGGCCTCGATGGGCAACGCAGCTTGGGAGACACTAGTGCTCTTCGCGGTCAACTTCACCAAGCTGAATGTTCACATGAACATGGGCAATGTTATGGGGAATGTCAGGTACTAAAGAAGTTAATAAAATTAATCATGTGTTATTTTTTAGAAACAGGATATCTCCGTCACGGGACAAATAAATAAAAGCATAAGATACTATTTACTTTTAATATATTTCACTCTCACTCCCGAGTTGAAAACTTGTGTGTCACATGAAAGGAAAGTTACATTCCTATAATGCCTTTTTTGAGTCGAATGACAAGCAAGCAAGTGCTGATGTGTACAACAGTTTGCATCCAGTGATGTATTAGATTAGATTAGATTTCTTTATGTCATAAAATAAATTTACATTATAATTTAACCTCAAGCTAATTTACACGAATTTATTCAATGATCGTCAAATGATGAATATTAATCGAATGAAATGTCACAGGTACCTACAATACAACATTAATTAATACAAAATGATAAAGTAAAAATAAAGAATATAAATATTGATATCTCGTAATGATCGTCAAAATTAAAACAAGAAACATTATCAAATTATAAAACAATTCAAATTCAATTAAACATGTCAATAGTTATTTACGATACAAGTGCCGAAAATAGGAAATTCGCAACGAGTGGTGATAAATTAAAACACGACCGAAGGAAGTGTTTTAAATCGACAAGAGTTGCGAATTACCTATTCGCACGTGTATCGTACAACGTTTTACTGTACATATGGCTCTTTAAAGTTTCGACATATGCACGAAAAGTGCTCTTTCCGCACTAGTGCGGGAAAGTAGCACCATGTGTACTGTAAAATATATTGTATGTCCATATACTCACATACAGAATACAATGGGTGTTCCAATAAAAAGATACTCAGCTGACGTTTGAATGCGTCCCTCTCCAAAATGTCGAATGCTCGAGGGAACCACTCGAATCTTGGACTCCAGGGATTTCAAGGCTGCGTAGTGCGGCAATATATAGAGGTCTATCGAACGCCAGTCCATCCGAGACACCGACATATGTCCCCCCCGTACTCCCTCATGAAATCCACATACTGATGCGGCGCTCCATCGAGACCAATCGCTTGAGAGCGCAAAGAGGGAAAAAACAACTGTTATTTTGTGATATCGTTCTGTTTGTTCCGTGCAGTTGGCAGAGCCGCGACTTCAACTGCACCGGCCGGCTCAGCATCGGCAGCACGGGGCACCGCAACATGCTGGTGGGCGTGGCGCTGGCCGGCTCCTCCCTCGACGCGCGCGGCGGCATCGTGGGCGGGGCCATCTCGCTGGCCGACATACACACATACGGTACGGGGATTCGCCGGTGCGGACCGTCACTCAAACTGTGGCTGAGAGGCATTACAGACTAAATGATGCGTTTGTTGTGTAGTGCACATCGAGGAGGAGCCGGGCTGCAGCCCGGGGCACACGAGCGGCGTGCGGCTGGCCGCGCTGGAGCTGCGGCTCGAGTACATGGGCACCTCCGTGCTGCTGGCCCGGGTGTCGGCGCTGCAGGTACCTCACTAGGACTATTACTGGGGACTGCTCCATGACTACTGTTCAAAACGCGACCTTTCGGCCGTCTTGGACGCCTCACGATACCGTGGGTCAAATAAACACTTAAAATTACGTAATCCTAAATTGACAAAAGTGATAACTTACTGAGTGTGCCGGCGTTTCCCTTCCCTTCAAGCCGAGCAGTTCAGTCATAAGTAGAGTCAAGTCAAATGTCGGATACCAGTTACGTCTCCCGACCCCGAGGGCTCCGTGGGGCCCGCTGTGGTCCCGCCGCCTGCCACGTCGCACAATATCCCCTCGCAGACGCCAACTCGATCCAATATCACACTCGCGCCTAGCGCGGACAAGTATTACGATATCTGAACCCAAGATTAGATTTCTAAACAGATTCTACTTGTATTTTTATATAATTCTCTAACAGCCAACGCGGCTCGCAAAATTAGATTATGCCACAAGCCGGTGCCGGTGCAAAAACATTTGGTCAACTGACAGCTGAGCTGTCACTATTTACTTTTAATAATCCGCCGGTGTTGCCATGGAAATATACTAAGGGCCTTTCACACGGGCCCGAAAAACTAGTAATTTGTTGAGCAGTGCAATTTACGTTACGCTCAAATGTGCATTTTTTTCTAATTCTCTCAAATATGCAATGAAATATTGACGTTGTGTTCTTAATAATGGGCTTCGAAGTGTCTCGTTTCGGGCGCAGTGATGCGACAGACTCGCAATGGCATTTCATACAAAATTGGAGGCCTAACCCTGCAAGATGGTCTTTCTTAATTTCTATTCCACAATTGGTGACACAGGATCACGTCGCTCATCCATGAGAATTAAAGTTTGATTTCTTGGTATTTTATTTATTTCATTGCATGTTTGCGAAAGCACTATAAATACATACCTCGGCGTGAAAAGGGGTATATGTCTATATGTGCTCGGCCGGCAACGCCTTACTTCCCCAGCCTCTGTAGTAATGACTATTGTTCCCACAAAAAGTTGAGACAGTCTTCTCATGTCATCATCATCATTATCAACATTCATCATATCAACCCAAAGACGTCCACTGCTGGACATAGGCCTTCCCCAAAGAGTGCCACAATATCAATATCTTCTATATGTACATCCTAACAATGTCTGTTTGTCAGTGTGCGCTGCGCGACGAGTGGCTGTGGCGCAGCAAGCAGCCGCCGCGGCAGCGTCCCCACACCACCTCGCGGTGAGCACCCTGCACTATATCTATCGAGTGTCACCGTTGGAGAAAAAACAATTTTCCATATGTCTGTTTATTGGTTGTTCATTGATTATAATTTATAATCTTTGGATCGACGGAAAAATGCTGTAAATCGCGCCGTTCGGTTTTGAGAAAAGAGACTCGCTCGCTGTACCGACCGAGCTTGACCCGGTCGGTGAAACAGAGCGGACAGTGCTGTTGCGCCATCTGCCGGCGGCGGGCCAAACCATTTCGATCGATAGCTTTGCTATAGTGGCCTCGACTCTGCGCCAGCAGCAGCTGTACGACAACCCTTTCTCCGTTAGGCAGATGTTCCACCGCCACCAGTACGAGAAACGAGTAAAGCTTGAAACTAGAAAGGTGTAGGCGAGCGGCGAGAAAGGAGTTATAGTTTTGTAACAATAAAAAAACGATAACCTAATATATATATAACACGGGTATTGTACAAATAATTCCATTGGGTTACCAAAATCCCAAAAGTTTAGTCACTCAATCAAATGAAATTTTAGAAAATTGTGTTAATATTGTATTGCTTTACGAGCTCTTCCAACCTACCCACTTTTATCCAATTCCATTGAAAATTTATAATCGGGAAGACAAATAGTCTGCCCATAAGTGAGTGTGCTAGAGTAACCTGCGATTATTCGCATCGCTCGCACGCTCTGTGGTCAGAAATGCTCCGTTAAAATCGGTTACTCAAGTACACATGTAAAGCAGCAGTTTCCCCCCAGGCCGGCGATCATCCTGACCCACGGCACGCTCTCCTGGCAACAGCTGCAGCTGCTCATGTCGCGCAGCACCACGCCGGACCTGCTGAAGATGCAGTACAAGCTGGAGGATTTCTTCACGCAGCAGTTCAACTCCTCGCGCCGGGTGCTGTCCGCGCTGCACCCGTACCCGCGCCGGGACAAGCGAGAGCGTGAGTCTCTCCATAGATCTATTGGTTGATACAAACAAATGCTTCTTTCACCTATTCAGAAAACCTCCCCAAGAAAGGAAAATATCTTGGACATTTGATCAAAGAAATTGGACGACTTCATCAAAATGTGGATGTGCATTGCGTCTCACATTTTCATGGTTGTTACATCCTGGGAGGCCATTGATCATAACGAGGAATAGGAGGGGCCAAGGTTACCTTGTCCTATTCCTGACAATATCGAATATGAATTGCTGTTAGAGTAACCGTATTGGACGTACTGCCTTCCCGATTGATAGTTGGCCAGTAGTGCCAGTAATCCGGACAGGGCCATCTTTGCCAGTAGTATGTCCTTCAAATACCCATACAAATTTTCACCGGAAGTGAAGGATTTTCAAACTTTCGGCCAATTTCAGGTGCGATATCTTTTGATTGTTGTTCTACACATGTTTCTCGACCTGCTGCCATGCATTTTATCGTATTTTCATGAGACATAGGTGTATTAGAAGCCGGCTTATGGACTATAAGATCTTGTCACACTTCTTTCGCTTTCCCCTAATTATTTGCACTTGTTTATTGATGTTGGAAACTGAAGATAAATTTGTTGTTCATCAGCGGCAGGAGTGCCGCCTGGGGCTTCCGCGGCGGCCGACGGTCAGGCGCCGCCCGAGCTGCGCCACCACCGGCACTGGCAGGACGTGCTGCGAGCTGCCGGCCTGCAGCTGCCCGCGCACCCGCCAGACGGTACGTCATCACTAGCGCCGCCCGAGCTGCGCCACCACCGGCACTGGCAGGACGTGCTGCGAGCTGCCGGCCTGCAGCTGCCCGCGCACCCGCCAGACGGTACGTCATCACTAGCGCCGCCCGAGCTGCGCCACCACCGGCACTGGCAGGACGTGCTGCGAGCTGCCGGCCTGCAGCTGCCCGCGCACCCGCCAGACGGTACGTCATCACTAGCGCCGCCCGAGCTGCGCCACCACCGGCACTGGCAGGACGTGCTGCGAGCTGCCGGCCTGCAGCTGCCCGCGCACCCGCCAGACGGTACGTCATCACTAGCGCCGCCCGAGCTGCGCCACCACCGGCACTGGCAGGACGTGCTGCGAGCTGCCGGCCTGCAGCTGCCCGCGCACCCGCCAGACGGTACGTCATCACTAGCGCCGCCCGAGCTGCGCCACCACCGGCACTGGCAGGACGTGCTGCGAGCTGCCGGCCTGCAGCTGCCCGCGCACCCGCCAGACGGTACGTCATCACTAGCGCCGCCCGAGCTGCGCCACCACCGGCACTGGCAGGACGTGCTGCGAGCTGCCGGCCTGCAGCTGCCCGCGCACCCGCCAGACGGTACGTCATCACTAGCGCCGCCCGAGCTGCGCCACCACCGGCACTGGCAGGACGTGCTGCGAGCTGCCGGCCTGCAGCTGCCCGCGCGCCCGCCAGACGGTACGTCATCACTAGCGCCGCCCGAGCTGCGCCACCACCGGCACTGGCAGGACGTGCTGCGAGCTGCCGGCCTGCAGCTGCCCGCGCGCCCGCCAGACGGTACGTCATCACTAGCGCCGCCCGAGCTGCGCCACCACCGGCACTGGCAGGACGTGCTGCGAGCTGCCGGCCTGCAGCTGCCCGCGCACCCGCCAGACGGTACGTCATCACTAGCGCCGCCCGAGCTGCGCCACCACCGGCACTGGCAGGACGTGCTGCGAGCTGCCGGCCTGCAGCTGCCCGCGCGCCCGCCAGACGGTACGTCATCACTAGCGCCGCCCGAGCTGCGCCACCACCGGCACTGGCAGGACGTGCTGCCAGCTGCCGGCCTGCAGCTGCCCGCGCACCCGCCAGACGGTACGTCATCACTAGCGCCGCCCGAGCTGCGCCACCACCGGCACTGGCAGGACGTGCTGCGAGCTGCCGGCCTGCAGCTGCCCGCGCACCCGCCAGACGGTACGTCATCACTAGCGCAGCCCGAGCTGCGCCACCACCGGCACTGGCAGGACGTGCTGCCAGCTGCCGGCCTGCAGCTGCCCGCGCACCCGCCAGACGGTACGTCATCACTAGCGCCGCCCGAGCTGCGCCACCACCGGCACTGGCAGGACGTGCTGCCAGCTGCCGGCCTGCAGCTGCCCGCGCACCCGCCAGACGGTACGTCTTCACTAGCGCCGCCCGAGCTGCGAAACCACCGGCACTGGCAGGACGTGCTGCGAGCTGCCGGCCTGCAGCTGCCCGCGCACCCGCCAGACGGTACGTCATCACTAGCGCCGCCCGAGCTGCGCCACCACCGGCACTGGCAGGACGTGCTGCCAGCTGCCGGCCTGCAGCTGCCCGCGCACCCGCCAGACGGTACGTCATCACTAGCGCCGCCCGAGCTGCGCCACCGCCGGCACTGGCAGGACGTGCTGCCAGCTGCCGGCCTGCAGCTGCCCGCGCACCCGCCAGACGGTACGTCATCACTAGCGCCGCCCGAGCTGCGCCACCACCGGCACTGGCAGGACGTGCTGCGAGCTGCCGGCCTGCAGCTGCCCGCGCACCCGCCAGACGGTACGTCATCACTAGCGCCGCCCGAGCTGCGCCACCACCGGCACTGGCAGGACGTGCTGCGAGCTGCCGGCCTGCAGCTGCCCGCGCACCCGCCAGACGGTACGTCATCACTAGCGCCGCCCGAGCTGCGCCACCGCCGGCACTGGCAGGACGTGCTGCCAGCTGCCGGCCTGCAGCTGCCCGCGCACCCGCCAGACGGTACGTCATCACTAGCGCCGCCCGAGCTGCGCCACCACCGGCACTGGCAGGACGTGCTGCGAGCTGCCGGCCTGCAGCTGCCCGCGCACCCGCCAGACGGTACGTCATCACTAGCGCCGCCCGAGCTGCGCCACCACCGGCACTGGCAGGACGTGCTGCGAGCTGCCGGCCTGCAGCTGCCCGCGCACCCGCCAGACGGTACGTCATCACTAGCGCCGCCCGAGCTGCGCCACCACCGGCACTGGCAGGACGTGCTGCGAGCTGCCGGCCTGCAGCTGCCCGCGCACCCGCCAGACGGTACGTCATCACTAGCGCCGCCCGAGCTGCGCCACCACCGGCACTGGCAGGACGTTCTGCGAGCTGCCGGCCTGCAGCTGCCCGCGCACCCGCCAGACGGTACGTCATCACTAGCGCCGCCCGAGCTGCGCCACCACCGGCACTGGCAGGACGTGCTGCGAGCTGCCGGCCTGCAGCTGCCCGCGCACCCGCCAGACGGTACGTCATCACTAGCGCCGCCCGAGCTGCGCCACCACCGGCACTGGCAGGACGTGCTGCGAGCTGCCGGCCTGCAGCTGCCCGCACACCCGCCAGACGGTAAGTCATCACTAGCGCCGCCCGAGCTGCGCCACCACCGGCACTGGCAGGACGTGCTGCGAGCTGGCGGCCTGCAGCTGCCCGCGCACCCGCCAGACGGTACGTCATCACTAGCGCCGCCCGAGCTGCGCCACCGCCGGCACTGGCAGGACGTGCTGCGAGCTGCCGGCCTGCAGCTGCCCGCGCACCCGCCAGACGGTACGTCATCACTAGCGCCGCCCGAGCTGCGCCACCACCGGCACTGGCAGGACGTGCTGCGAGCTGCCGGCCTGCAGCTGCCCGCGCACCCGCCAGACGGTACGTCATCACTAGCGCCGCCCGAGCTGCGCCACCACCGGCACTGGCAGGACGTGCTGCGAGCTGCCGGCCTGCAGCTGCCCGCGCACCCGCCAGACGGTACGACATCACTAGCGCCGCCCGAGCTGCGCCACCACCGGCACTGGCAGGACGTGCTGCGAGCTGCCGGCCTGCAGCTGCCCGCGCACCCGCCAGACGGTACGTCATCACTAGCGCCGCCCGAGCTGCGCCACCACCGGCACTGGCAGGACGTGCTGCGAGCTGCCGGCCTGCAGCTGCCCGCGCACCCGCCAGACGGTACGTCATCACTAGCGCCGCCCGAGCTGCGCCACCACCGGCACTGGCAGGACGTGCTGCGAGCTGCCGGCCTGCAGCTGCCCGCGCACCCGCCAGACGGTACGTCATCACTAGCGCCGCCCGAGCTGCGCCACCACCGGCACTGGCAGGACGTTCTGCGAGCTGCCGGCCTGCAGCTGCCCGCGCACCCGCCAGACGGTACGTCATCACTAGCGCCGCCCGAGCTGCGCCACCACCGGCACTGGCAGGACGTGCTGCGAGCTGCCGGCCTGCAGCTGCCCGCGCACCCGCCAGACGGTACGTCATCACTAGCGCCGCCCGAGCTGCGCCACCACCGGCACTGGCAGGACGTGCTGCGAGCTGTCGGCCTGCAGCTGCCCGCGCACCCGCCAGACGGTACGTCATCACTAGCGCCGCCCGAGCTGCGCCACCACCGGCACTGGCAGGACGTGCTGCGAGCTGCCGGCCTGCAGCTGCCCGCGCACCCGCCAGACGGTAAGTCATCACTAGCGCCGCCCGACCTGCGCCACCACCGGCACTGGCAGGACGTGCTGCGAGCTGGCGGCCTGCAGCTGCCCGCGCACCCGCCAGACGGTACGTCATCACTAGCGCCGCCCGAGCTGCGCCACCACCGGCACTGGCAGGACGTGCTGCGAGCTGTCGGCCTGCAGCTGCCCGCGCACCCGCCAGACGGTACGTCATCACTAGCGCCGCCCGAGCTGCGCCACCACCGGCACTGGCAGGACGTGCTGCGAGCTGCCGGCCTGCAGCTGCCCGCGCACCCGCCAGACGGTAAGTCATCACTAGCGCCGCCCGAGCTGCGCCACCACCGGCACTGGCAGGACGTGCTGCGAGCTGGCGACCTGCAGCTGCCCGCGCACCCGCCAGACGGTACGTCATCACTAGCGCCGCCCGAGCTGCGCCACCACCGGCACTGGCAGGACGTGCTGCGAGCTGCCGGCCTGCAGCTGCCCGCGCACCCGCCAGACGGTACGTCATCACTAGCGCCGCCCGAGCTGCGCCACCACCGGCACTGGCAGGACGTGCTGCGAGCTGCCGGCCTGCAGCTGCCCGCGCACCCGCCAGACGGTACGTCATCACTAGCGCCGCCCGAGCTGCGCCACCACCGGCACTGGCAGGACGTGCTGCGAGCTGCCGGCCTGCAGCTGCCCGCGCACCCGCCAGACGGTAAGTCATCACTAGCGCCGCCCGAGCTGCGCCACCACCGGCACTGGCAGGACGTGCTGCGAGCTGCCGGCCTGCAGCTGCCCGCGCACCCGCCAGACGGTACGTCATCACTAGCGCCGCCCGAGCTGCGCCACCACCGGCACTGGCAGGACGTGCTGCGAGCTGCCGGCCTGCAGCTGCCCGCGCACCCGCCAGACGGTACGTTATCACTAGCGCCGCCCGAGCTGCGCCACCACCGGCACTGGCAGGACGTGCTGCGAGCTGTCGGCCTGCAGCTGCCCGCGCACCCGCCAGACGGTACGTCATCACTAGCGCCGCCCGAGCTGCGCCACCACCGGCACTGGCAGGACGTGCTGCGAGCTGTCGGCCTGCAGCTGCCCGCGCACCCGCCAGACGGTACGTCATCACTAGCGCCGCCCGAGCTGCGCCACCACCGGCACTGGCAGGACGTGCTGCGAGCTGCCGGCCTGCAGCTGCCCGCGCACCCGCCAGACGGTACGTCATCACTAGCGCCGCCCGAGCTGCGCCACCACCGGCACTGGCAGGACGTGCTGCGAGCTGCCGGCCTGCAGCTGCCCGCGCACCCGCCAGACGGTAAGTCATCACTAGCGCCGCCCGACCTGCGCCACCACCGGCACTGGCAGGACGTGCTGCGAGCTGGCGGCCTGCAGCTGCCCGCGCACCCGCCAGACGGTACGTCATCACTAGCGCCGCCCGAGCTGCGCCACCACCGGCACTGGCAGGACGTGCTGCGAGCTGCCGGCCTGCAGCTGCCCGCGCACCCGCCAGACGGTACGTCATCACTAGCGCCGCCCGAGCTGCGCCACCACCGGCACTGGCAGGACGTGCTGCGAGCTGTCGGCCTGCAGCTGCCCGCGCACCCGCCAGACGGTACGTCATCACTAGCGCCGCCCGAGCTGCGCCACCACCGGCACTGGCAGGACGTGCTGCGAGCTGCCGGCCTGCAGCTGCCCGCGCACCCGCCAGACGGTAAGTCATCACTAGCGCCGCCCGAGCTGCGCCACCACCGGCACTGGCAGGACGTGCTGCGAGCTGGCGGCCTGCAGCTGCCCGCGCACCCGCCAGACGGTACGTCATCACTAGCGCCGCCCGAGCTGCGCCACCACCGGCACTGGCAGGACGTGCTGCGAGCTGCCGGCCTGCAGCTGCCCGCGCACCCGCCAGACGGTACGTCATCACTAGCGCCGCCCGAGCTGCGCCACCACCGGCACTGGCAGGACGTGCTGCGAGCTGCCGGCCTGCAGCTGCCCGCGCACCCGCCAGACGGTACGTCATCACTAGCGCCGCCCGAGCTGCGCCACCACCGGCACTGGCAGGACGTGCTGCGAGCTGCCGGCCTGCAGCTGCCCGCGCACCCGCCAGACGGTAAATCATCACTAGCGCCGCCCGAGCTGCGCCACCACCGGCACTGGCAGGACGTGCTGCGAGCTGCCGGCCTGCAGCTGCCCGCGCACCCGCCAGACGGTACGTCATCACTAGCGCCGCCCGAGCTGCGCCACCACCGGCACTGGCAGGACGTGCTGCGAGCTGCCGGCCTGCAGCTGCCCGCGCACCCGCCAGACGGTACGTCATCACTAGCGCCGCCCGAGCTGCGCCACCACCGGCACTGGCAGGACGTGCTGCGAGCTGTCGGCCTGCAGCTGCCCGCGCACCCGCCAGACGGTACGTCATCACTAGCGCCGCCCGAGCTGCGCCACCACCGGCACTGGCAGGACGTGCTGCGAGCTGTCGGCCTGCAGCTGCCCGCGCACCCGCCAGACGGTACGTCATCACTAGCGCCGCCCGAGCTGCGCCACCACCGGCACTGGCAGGACGTGCTGCGAGCTGCCGGCCTGCAGCTGCCCGCGCGCCCGCCAGACGGTACGTCATCACTAGCGCCGCCCGAGCTGCGCCACCACCGGCACTGGCAGGACGTGCTGCGAGCTGTCGGCCTGCAGCTGCCCGCGCACCCGCCAGACGGTACGTCATCACTAGCGCCGCCCGAGCTGCGCCACCACCGGCACTGGCAGGACGTGCTGCGAGCTGTCGGCCTGCAGCTGCCCGCGCACCCGCCAGACGGTACGTCATCACTAGCGCCGCCCGAGCTGCGCCACCACCGGCACTGGCAGGACGTGCTGCGAGCTGCCGGCCTGCAGCTGCCCGCGCGCCCGCCAGACGGTACGTCATCACTAGCGCCGCCCGAGCTGCGCCACCACCGGCACTGGCAGGACGGGCTGCGAGCTGTCGGCCTGCAGCTGCCCGCGCACCCGCCAGACGGTACGTCATCACTAGCGCCGCCCGAGCTGCGCCACCACCGGCACTGGCAGGACGTGCTGCGAGCTGTCGGCCTGCAGCTGCCCGCGCACCCGCCAGACGGTACGTCATCACTAGCGCCGCCCGAGCTGCGCCACCACCGGCACTGGCAGGACGTGCTGCGAGCTGCCGGCCTGCAGCTGCCCGCGCACCCGCCAGACGGTACGTCATCACTAGCGCCGCCCGAGCTGCGCCACCACCGGCACTGGCAGGACGTGCTGCGAGCTGTCGGCCTGCAGCTGCCCGCGCACCCGCCAGACGGTACGTCATCACTAGCGCCGCCCGAGCTGCGCCACCACCGGCACTGGCAGGACGTGCTGCGAGCTGTCGGCCTGCAGCTGCCCGCGCACCCGCCAGACGGTACGTCATCACTAGCGCCGCCCGAGCTGCGCCACCACCGGCACTGGCAGGACGTGCTGCGAGCTGCCGGCCTGCAGCTGCCCGCGCGCCCGCCAGACGGTACGTCATCACTAGCGCCGCCCGAGCTGCGCCACCACCGGCACTGGCAGGACGTGCTGCGAGCTGTCGGCCTGCAGCTGCCCGCGCACCCGCCAGACGGTACGTCATCACTAGCGCCGCCCGAGCTGCGCCACCACCGGCACTGGCAGGACGTGCTGCGAGCTGTCGGCCTGCAGCTGCCCGCGCACCCGCCAGACGGTACGTCATCACTAGCGCCGCCCGAGCTGCGCCACCACCGGCACTGGCAGGACGTGCTGCGAGCTGCCGGCCTGCAGCTGCCCGCGCACCCGCCAGACGGTACGTCATCACTAGCGCCGCCCGAGCTGCGCCACCACCGGCACTGGCAGGACGTGCTGCGAGCTGTCGGCCTGCAGCTGCCCGCGCACCCGCCAGACGGTACGTCATCACTAGCGCCGCCCGAGCTGCGCCACCACCGGCACTGGCAGGACGTGCTGCGAGCTGCCGGCCTGCAGCTGCCCGCGCACCCGCCAGACGGTACGTCATCACTAGCGCCGCCCGAGCTGCGCCACCACCGGCACTGGCAGGACGTGCTGCGAGCTGTCGGCCTGCAGCTGCCCGCGCACCCGCCAGACGGTACGTCATCACTAGCGCCGCCCGAGCTGCGCCACCACCGGCACTGGCAGGACGTGCTGCGAGCTGCCGGCCTGCAGCTGCCCGCGCACCCGCCAGACGGTACGTCATCACTAGCGCCGCCCGAGCTGCGCCACCACCGGCACTGGCAGGACGTGCTGCGAGCTGCCGGCCTGCAGCTGCCCGCGCACCCGCCAGACGGTACGTCGTCGTTAGCTGCGCAACATGCTGCGGTACTCAAGGGGCTGACTGACACGTCTGATCCGGGCTATCAAAACACCTGCGTTCCTGGAGATCCTCATTCAATAGTCGGTCCCGGGAAGTCCGAGGAACAGGGCTATGCATTTTATATCCTCCATTTGTAGGTTCTATAATGGAAAAGAATCATCTTTTCACAAGTTTTTATTTACCTTTTTTCAAAAAGTTTCTAACGTAACCTGGGTAACACGCAGCAACACACATACTAAATAGATCAAATGGTATTTTAAACTGTACAGGTACAGTGCTCGGCGGAACTATGGAATTACACGGCGCCAACATCTCCCTGGCCTGCTTCCACGGGAACAGCTTCAAGGCAAAGTCCTGGGCACTCTTCAGCCTCAAGGACCCGTGCATCAGCTTCGCCACGGAGGCGCAACAATTGGCCAACGAAGATGGTAAGTCCTCCTCATAACCCGTTGCATACAGGCACAGTACTCGGTGCCAACATATCTTCCGGCCTGGTTCCACGGAAACAGCTTCAAGGCCAAGTCCTAGGCGCTCTTCAGCTCCATGGACCCTTGGGTTAGCTTGGCCATGGAGGCGCAACAATTGGCCAACGAAGAGGGTATCAGGTTCAATGCCAAGTCCTGGGCGCTATTCAGTCTCCAGATAGGCATTAAGGCTTATCCATTACCAAAATTAACGATTTCATCCTGAGCCATATACTGGAGTCTGGCTAGCGACTCGTTAGTCAGCGGGACCCTGCCAGGATCGCTTATCTATTACGCTATTCCTAGTAAACGCGGTACGGGGCCCGGTTGTCTATCTACTGGACTACGGGTCGGTAAGAGGCGGGAACAGCAGGATTGTGGTATTCCGGCAGTGCACTCGGGCGCCAAGCGGCCAGGAATAACGCGGATGTCCTGCGATGTCACTCCCCAGGCAGTTCGCTCGGGAACCAAGCGGCCATGGCGAGGGGCGAGAGGTGGGCGCACGGCAGGACGCTAGCCAAACTCCGGCGGTCGCGAGTCGCGAGTCTTCTCGCACACTCTCTTCTCGAGTGTGGGCCATTTCTGGACTTTCAGTCTATTTTGACGGCTTTTTTGTAGTCGCGCAGCGCTTATATACGTTCCGGCGGGGTGTATTGTGCCGGGGAATATTCCCTTGTTCCCGGGAATATTCTCCGGGGAACTGTGATTGTTCGAATCGCTGTTCAAACTGGCCTACAAAAACATTGTTGGACAGTTTCAACTCATAGATGGCCTGTTCGTGCGATGTCCAACTAGCCCCAGCTTTGAAGCCTGAATTCTGACCATCTTTTGCCACATTTCCGAGCCGTGGCGTGAAAAAGTAATTAAAATGATTAGTGCCCCGACAAATGAAGTGCCATTCGCCAATAACTTTATTATTGTACTAATTCTGCCTTTTTATTTATTTATTTACATTTGGAGAACCAACAGCTACAGAAACACAATGATTATGTAGATAAAACACAAAAAGCCAATTACAGGTTCCCGCCGATACCATCGAAGTAGGTAAACATTTGTGAGATCACTATCGTTACACTGCATTTGTGGGATTTCCTAACTAGGGGTTACAAAATGTGGAGAGTTATTATTTATTTATTTATTTATTTATTTATTTATTAAAATCTATTACACAGTATAACAGTATTAACTAAGGCACTGTGAAATTCAAATTAACTTAAGGCATAGGTATACATGATCTAACAATTAATAAAACTACTGATTTCACATTAATAAAACTTACACAGAAAGAGAATAAAGACGCACATCCATTCTCTCACAAAACCTCAAACATTCATCTCGCAACACACCCCATCTGCTTGCAAACACATCACACGCAGGAGCTGATGCGAGGAGAAAATTCAGTAACTGCATTGCACGAAGCAAAGGCGATTCCTTTCGAAACACTGTTCGTGACGTCGGGACCGCCAATAGATGGCGTTCACGAGGCCGGAAGTCGATTTTGGTCAGGGAAGGAACGTATAGTCGTACCAATTGGGACACCAACTCCATACTGCCAAACTCGCCACGTAAAACACCAATCGCTGTAGTAATAAGAGCAAGGCTACGCCTGACCTCCAGGGAGTTAAACCCCAAGACGCCCAGCAAGAATTTGGTCGGGTATAAAAATGGGTAATATCCGTACATTTTCTTGTACAAGAAACGTAGAAACACTTTTTGAACCCTCTCCAGTAGCAAAACGTAAGTTGCTTTGTAGGGGTTATGTTATGATTACACTTAACTCTATATATACCAACATCACAAGGATAGGGACACAGTATAATTAACTAAAAGCTTAAAGCTACGCTCATTCAAAATAACTCCTCGACAATTGACGCCTCACAGCATGGATATTACTGTTGAATATGTCAATATCAATGTCTTTTGTCAACTCATTAATTTTTTTACAGCCATGGATTAGAAAACTGTTCTGCCTATACTTACATGGGGCAAAGGGAATAGAGAGAGGCGGATAGTGTCTTTTGGTTCTAGACGGAACATTGAATGAAAGCTTAGCCAATAAATTAGAAGAGTCTACATTACCATTTATAATGTTTAAAATAAAAGTAATATCTGCTAAGTCCCGACGCGTGGAAAGCGGAAGAAGGTGATGTTTTTTACAGATATGGTCGTATTCAGATGATTTGTACGGAGTTTTCAGTTTGAAGCAATCTCAATACCATTCTCCAAATCTCAATTACCATTAAATATGTGAATATTTTAATATTTTTTATTCATACACATTTTATTGTAATTTTTTTCGTTTAATTTGTATCGTTTTCGTTACTTGCAGAAGTACTTTTGTAAAATTTGTTTTTTTTCGGCTCGGGGAATATATTCCCATTGTTCCCGGCATTATTCCCATTATTCCGGGGAAGATTCCCAGGAACATTGGGAATTTACTTTTGCGGATAAATTACACTGGTTAATGTATATGTAAAATCAAGGAGCCAAGTTATCATAGAATCCCTGATAGCAAGATGTATAAACAGACACAATTTCAATATTCCCGCATATTCCCTTGTATGGAAATATTCCTGGGAACGGCACATCACTAGGTGCGGGGCGCCGCCCTGCCGGTTCGTCTGTCCCCGCGTCGGCGCCGCTCTGTCGCGGCCGTGTTAGGGCGTGATCCACTACGTCACAACCTTACGCCGCCATACATTTTCCGTTACCAGTATGCGTTTGTTTTTCTTCAAATTTGCCCCCTTTTTGATGCTTTACGCCGCCTTCATGAGTGTTCACGAATGTGTGTTCCAGGTGAGCTGGTGGTGAACGTGACGCAGAGCCTGACGGCGTCCCTGGGCACGAGCGCAGGCGCAGGCGCCCCGAGCGGGCACCAGTCCGTGGGCACGGTGTGCCGCATGACGCGCGCGCTGCTCTTCCCGCCGCAGTTCAAGACGCTGCGCGAGTGGTTCACCTATGCCTTCGCCAACAGCGAGATAGACGGTACGTGTACTAGCTATCCACTTCATCATCATCATCGTATCTGGCGAAAGACGTCCACTGCTGGACATAGTCCTCCCCGAAGGAGTGACACAGTGACCGGTGCCAACTGCATCCAGCGGACTCCCGCGACCAGTACCAGGTTGTCAGTCGAGCTACTTGTGGTCCAGGGAAAGGAAGAGAAGGACAGACCAGATTAAAACTGCCGTTGATACACCGCTACAAGCAAGCATAAGGATGGTAGCTGTCACAGGAATGGCGTCATGTTCTAAAGCTAAACCTGAAATTCTGTCTACGACTGCTCTGTCAAGAGTGAAAACCACGAAGAAGACGAGTAGTAGGTGATGCTTGGTTACAGCTGTGGTGCACTGATTTGCGAATGATTGCGTAACCACTATTGCACGCCTCAAATCCAGGGGACTAGTACAACATGGTACCGAGTCGCGTCCCGCGCGATTCAGTGACTCCTGTACCACACGCACTATTTAAATTAGAACTGCATATCCCTCATTCTCAACACAGGGCATTTTCGATCGCTCATAGTTTCTGAGTTTTCCTTCGGCCATTTAGATAGGTTTTATTATCTTCCAGTGCATGTTAATTAATTAATTTAATTTGGTCAAATCTTTGAAGTCAAATTAGACCAACTATCAGTAGTCCGATCGATTTTATGCTCATGCCAGCCATTGGGCTGATTGAAATCCTCAAAAACATTCGGTCAGCAACCAAAATCGTAATTATTGGGAACAACGTTTATCTTGCAGCCATCGAGCTGTTCCCGTCCCTGGAGCTGGCCCGCGAGCGCGAGGCTGGCCCCAACACGAACAGCGCGGAGCGAGAGCGAGAGCGCAAGGGCGCGGCGCCCGCGCAGCACCAGCGGGAGGTCATCTTCGCGCTGCCGCCGCTGCAGCTGCACCTGCGGACCAAGCACAGGCAGGAGCCCAGCCCGCCCACTGAACACGGTCAGAACAAAGCCTTTCCTGAGCGCAGACCTCCTCTTATCACTAAACTCGCAGCTTGAAATCTACTCTTGGATAATTAAAAAAAAATCACATTTATCTAAAACTTTCAACGTCCATATCTGTGTGATATTAATTTTATTCTGTAATTTATACTTTATTATAATTATTCGATGGTTGACTATCGATTGTGCAACACTAAATTATAAATTTAAACAGGAATCTAAAGCCCTATTGTGCATGTTTACAGACGAGAAGCCGGTAGTGGAGTGCAGCTTCATCACGGAGTTCGACGACCACATCTTCGTGTCGGTGGACGCGGAGGCGTTCCTGTTCCTGCACGACCTCATCTCCTCCTACATCAAGGAGAAGGACCGCGTCGTGAGTACTAACAAAATATGTAAGGTAAATCGCCAGTACTGGCCACCTGCCACCTCATACTGAAGAAAAATTACGCCACTGCTCGGAAATGTGGCAAAAGATAGTCGTAAGTCAGGCTTCAAAGCTAGGGTTGCAGCTTGTTTCGACAGGAAACTGTTAGACACTGGATATGTTAACATTATTTTGTCTGTACCTATATCGGATGAAGCCGAAATTCTGTATAATTTAACGGAAGTAGCTCTTAAATCTAAGTTATTATAAGTAAGTCTTTGTAGATATTTTGTTGCCCTTACGGGGCGGTATGTTCGCGTGGCGACAAGCCCCTTTGTATCAAAAAAAAAGCTGGGGTTAGTTGGACATCGCACGGACAGGCCAACTATGAGTTCAAACTGTCCAACCATATATATATCCAACAACATATATAATATTGTTGGATAGTTTGAAAAGCGATTCGCTCAAACACAGCAAAGTCCATACACATTTGTTAGTAAAAGATAATTTACTTAAGAACTTGTGATGTGTGTTTTGAGCACACACCCAAATCCTCTCCGCCTCTTAGGGCTTGATGGAGGTTTCCAGACTGGGTCAGGCGTACTATGAGGGATCTAAGGGTGTAAGTAATGCAAACACGGATTAAATGTATAACAAATAAGGGTCTTACGCCCGCATATCAACTATAAGCATATACTAGAATCTAGCTCTCTAAATATACGGTACGGGTTAACGCGGTCGCGGACCTATCCTTACGGGTTAAGGGATGTTAGTGGGAGCGTTAGTTCGGGAAGCCTGGCTGACGAGGACTTGCCAAAATCGCCGCTTTGAAGGCTGTAGGAACCTGGAACCCCTGGCTGATGAGGACTTGGCAAAACCACCGCCGCGGTGATGCACCGTAGTGCTCTCTCGGGCCCTGTAGTGGGCTCGGGGAAGCCTGGCGCGGCTGTGCCGCTTTTGGCGGGGTCGGGCGCCGTCCGCTACAAAGGACGGGTGGCTGTGGGGAGCGTGACGCCCGTCGAGTCCGGTGGGGTCGTCTGCTTCTTCCGTCCGTCGGCGAGGTCAAGCCCTGTCGGGTGGGACTCCCTTAGGAGAGGCCCGGAGAGCGACCTGCGAGCCGACGGCGCTGCAGGTACATCCGGTCAGGTCCGGTGAGCCTCGTTAGGGAGCTAGCCTTCCTGGTATAGGTCGGCCAGCCCCCTAAGGATGATGGGGGTGGGGTTTGCTCCTGCCTGCAGGGCGCCGAGCACGCTCTGCACGATTTGAACGCACTGCGCTATCACCCTCTCCCTAGTGGCATGTTGGCTTGCCGGTAGGGAGGGGGGGGCAGTGTCGTGCGGTGGTCCGGGTGGTGCTGCAGCGGGCGCAGGGGCGGCGTTGGTGCGGGCGGCGGCGGTGTGGGTGGCGGCGGCGGAGGTCTGGTGTTCGGCTTCGGCTTAGGCGGGGGCGGCGGGCTGCCCCTTGCCTCGTCGACCCCTCCCTCGGCGGCGGAGGTCTGGTGTTCGGCTTCGGCTTAGGCGGGGGCGGCGGGCTGCCCCTTGCCTCGTCGACCCCTCCCTCGGCGGCGGAGGTCTGGTGTTCGGCTTCGGCTTAGGCGGGGGCGGCGGGCTGCCCCTTGCCTCGTCGACCCCTCCCTCGGCGGCGGAGGTCTGGTGTTCGGCTTCGGCTTAGGCGGGGGCGGCGGGCTGCCCCTTGCCTCGTCGACCCCTCCCTCGGCGGCGGAGGTCTGGTGTTCGGCTTCGGCTTAGGCGGGGGCGGCGGGCTGCCCCTTGCCTCGTCGACCCCTCCCTCGGCGGCGGAGGTCTGGTGTTCGGCTTCGGCTTCGGCGGGGGCGGCGGGCTGCCCCTTGCCTCGTCGGCCCCTCCCTCGGCGGCGGAGGTCTGGTGTTCGGCTTCGGCTTAGGCGGGGGCGGCGGGCTGCCCCTTGCCTCGTTGACCCCTCCCTCGGCGGCGGAGGTCTGGTGTTCGGCTTCGGCTTAGGCGGGGGCGGCGGGCTGCCCCTTGCCTCGTCGACCCCTCCCTCGGCGGCGGAGGTCTGGTGTTCGGCTTCGGCTTAGGCGGGGGCGGCGGGCTGCCCCTTGCCTCGTCGACCCCTCCCTCGGCGGCGGAGGTCTGGTGTTCGGCTTCGGCTTAGGCGGGGGCGGCGGGCTGCCCCTTGCCTCGTCGACCCCTCCCTCGGCGGCGGAGGTCTGGTGTTCGGCTTCGGCTTAGGCGGGGGCGGCGGGCTGCCCCTTGCCTCGTCGACCCCTCCCTCGGCGGCGGAGGTCTGGTGTTCGGCTTCGGCTTAGGCGGGGGCGGCGGGCTGCCCCTTGCCTCGTCGACCCCTCCCTCGGCGGCGGAGGTCTGGTGTTCGGCTTCGGCTTAGGCGGGGGCGGCGGGCTGCCCCTTGCCTCGTCGACCCCTCCCTCGGCGGCGGAGGTCTGGTATTCGGCTTCGGCTTAGGCGGGGGCGGCGGGCTGCCCCTTGCCTCGTCGACCCCTCCCTCGGCGGCGGAGGTCTGGTGTTCGGCTTCGGCTTAGGCGGGGGCGGCGGGCTGCCCCTTGCCTCGTCGACCCCTCCCTCGGCGGCGGAGGTCTGGTGTTCGGCTTCGGCTTAGGCGGGGGCGGCGGGCTGCCCCTTGCCTCGTCGACCCCTCCCTCGGCGGCGGAGGTCTGGTGTTCGGCTTCGGCTTAGGCGGGGGCGGCGGGCTGCCCCTTGCCTCGTCGACCCCTCCCTCGGCGGCGGAGGTCTGGTGTTCGGCTTCGGCTTAGGCGGGGGCGGCGGGCTGCCCCTTGCCTCGTCGACCCCTCCCTCGGCGGCGGAGGTCTGGTGTTCGGCTTCGGCTTCGGCGGGGGCGGCGGGCTGCCCCTTGCCTCGTCGGCCCCTCCCTCGGCGGCGGAGGTCTGGTGTTCGGCTTCGGCTTCGGCGGGGGCGGCGGGCTGCCCCTTGCCTCGTCGGCCCCTCCCTCGGCGGCGGAGGTCTGGTGTTCGGCTTCGGCTTCGGCGGGGGCGGCGGGCTGCCCCTTGCCTCGTCGGCCCCTCCCTCGGCGGCGGAGGTCTGGTGTTCGGCTTCGGCTTCGGCGGGGGCGGCGGGCTGCCCCTTGCCTCGTCGGCCCCTACCTCGGCGGCGGAGGTCTGGTGTTCGGCTTCGGCTTCGGCGGGGGCGGCGGGCTGCCCCTTGCCTCGTCGGCCCCTCCCTCGGCGGCGGAGGTCTGGTGTTCGGCTTCGGCTTCGGCGGGGGCGGCGGGCTGCCCCTTGCCTCGTCGGCCCCTCCCTCGGCGGCGGAGGTCCGGTGTTCGGCTTCGGCTTCGGCGGGGGCGGCGGGCTGCCCCTTGCCTCGTCGGCCCCTCCCTCGGCGGCGGAGGTCCGGTGTTCGGCTTCGGCTTCGGCGGGGGCGGCGGGCTGCCCCTTGCCTCGTCGGCCCCTCCCTCGGCGGCGGAGGTCTGGTGTTCGGCTTCGGCTTCGGCGGGGGCGGCGGGCTGCCCCTTGCCTCGTCGGCCCCTCCCTCGGCGGTGGAGGTCTGGTGTTCGGCTTCGGCTTCGGCGGGGGCGGCGGGCTGCCCCTTGCCTCGTCGGCCCCTCCCTCGGCGGCGGAGTCTGGTGTTCGGCTTCGGCTTCGGCGGGGGCGGCGGGCTGCCCCTTGCCTCGTCGGCCCCTCCCTCGGCGGCGGAGTCTGGTGTTCGGCTTCGGCTTCGGCGGGGGCGGCGGGCTGCCCCTTGCCTCGTCGGCCCCTCCCTCGGCGGCGGAGTCTGGTGTTCGGCTTCGGCTTCGGCGGGGGCGGCGGGCTGCCCCTTGCCTCGTCGGCCCCTCCCTCGGCGGCGGAGTCTGGTGTTCGGCTTCGGCTTCGGCGGGGGCGGCGGGCTGCCCCTTGCCTCGTCGGCCCCTCCCTCGGCGGCGGAGTCTGGTGTTCGGCTTCGGCTTCGGCGGGGGCGGCGGGCTGCCCCTTGCCTCGTCGGCCCCTCCCTCGGCGGCGGAGTCTGGTGTTCGGCTTCGGCTTCGGCGGGGGCGGCGGGCTGCCCCTTGCCTCGTCGGCCCCTCCCTCGGCGGCGGAGTCAGGTGTTCGGCTTCGGCTTCGGCGGGGGCGGCGGGCTGCCCCTTGCCTCGTCGGCCCCTCCCTCGGCGGCGGAGTCAGGTGTTCGGCTTCGGCTTCGGCGGGGGCGGCGGGCTGCCCCTTGCCTCGTCGGCCCCTCCCTCGGCGGCGGCGGCGCGTTGGCGCCGCGTCGTTCGCCCTCGCCATGAGGCAGTTTGGCGCGTTCTCGGCGGCTCGCACGATTTCCGGCTGGGGCACAACTTACCCTCGGCGGTTAGTGAGGGGGGCTGTTCCGATCTTCCTTGCGCGTGCCTCTAGCGTGCCTATTAGTGGATTTTTCCCCTGGACTTCGTACAGCTCTGGCGAATACTAACCCTTTTAAAAGATGGATTTCGGTGATGTGGAACAGTTCCTCGTGGTTGGGTGTTTCATCAGAAGTAGATAATATAATGATGAATGTACGTTTCCGCAGACGCCGGGCACGGGCACGCGCGCGGCGTGGGGCGAGGTAGCGGGCCCGCGCGCGCCCGCACAGGACTACCGCGACTACCACTGCCTCACCTGGCACCTCGAGCCCACCGTCAGGTCAGTCCTCATCATCGAGGTGGCGGGCCCGCACAGGACTACCGCGACTACCACTGCCTCACCTGGCACCTCGAGCCCACCGTCAGGTCAGTCCTCATCATCGAGGTGGCGGGCCCGCACAGGACTACCGCGACTACCACTGCCTCACCTGGCACCTCGAGCCCACCGTCAGGTCAGTCCTCATCATCGAGGTGGCGGGCCCGCGCGCGCCCGCACAGGACTACCGCGACTACCACTGCCTCACCTGGCACCTCGAGCCCACCGTCAGGTCAGTCCTCATCATCGAGGTGGCGGGCCCGCGCGCGCCCGCACAGGACTACCGCGACTACCACTGCCTCACCTGGCACCTCGAGCCCACCGTCAGGTCAGTCCTCATCATCGAGGTAGCGGGCCCGCGCGCGCCCGCACAGGACTACCGCGACTACCACTGCCTCACCTGGCACCTCGAGCCCACCGTCAGGTCAGTCCTCATCATCGAGGTGGCGGGCCCGCGCGCGCCCGCACAGGACTACCGCGACTACCACTGCCTCACCTGGCACCTCGAGCCCACCGTCAGGTCAGTCCTCATCATCGAGGTGGCGGGCCCGCGCGCGCCCGCACAGGACTACCGCGACTACCACTGCCTCACCTGGCACCTCGAGCCCACCGTCAGGTCAGTCCTCATCATCGAGGTGGCGGGCCCGCACAGGACTACCGCGACTACCACTGCCTCACCTGGCACCTCGAGCCCACCGTCAGGTCAGTCCTCATCATCGAGGTGGCGGGCCCGCACAGGACTACCGCGACTACCACTGCCTCACCTGGCACCTCGAGCCCACCGTCAGGTCAGTCCTCATCATCGAGGTGGCGGGCCCGCACAGGACTACCGCGACTACCACTGCCTCACCTGGCACCTCGAGCCCACCGTCAGGTCAGTCCTCATCATCGAGGTGGCGGGCCCGCACAGGACTACCGCGACTACCACTGCCTCACCTGGCACCTCGAGCCCACCGTCAGGTCAGTCCTCATCATCGAGGTGGCGGGCCCGCACAGGACTACCGCGACTACCACTGCCTCACCTGGCACCTCGAGCCCACCGTCAGGTCAGTCCTCATCATCGAGGTGGCGGGCCCGCACAGGACTACCGCGACTACCACTGCCTCACCTGGCACCTCGAGCCCACCGTCAGGTCAGTCCTCATCATCGAGGTGGCGGGCCCGCACAGGACTACCGCGACTACCACTGCCTCACCTGGCACCTCGAGCCCACCGTCAGGTCAGTCCTCATCATCGAGGTGGCGGGCCCGCACAGGACTACCGCGACTACCACTGCCTCACCTGGCACCTCGAGCCCACCGTCAGGTCAGTCCTCATCATCGAGGTGGCGGGCCCGCACAGGACTACCGCGACTACCACTGCCTCACCTGGCACCTCGAGCCCACCGTCAGGTCAGTCCTCATCATCGAGGTGGCGGGCCCGCACAGGACTACCGCGACTACCACTGCCTCACCTGGCACCTCGAGCCCACCGTCAGGTCAGTCCTCATCATCGAGGTGGCGGGCCCGCACAGGACTACCGCGACTACCACTGCCTCACCTGGCACCTCGAGCCCACCGTCAGGTCAGTCCTCATCATCGAGGTGGCGGGCCCGCACAGGACTACCGCGACTACCACTGCCTCACCTGGCACCTCGAGCCCACCGTCAGGTCAGTCCTCATCATCGAGGTGGCGGGCCCGCACAGGACTACCGCGACTACCACTGCCTCACCTGGCACCTCGAGCCCACCGTCAGGTCAGTCCTCATCATCGAGGTGGCGGGCCCGCACAGGACTACCGCGACTACCACTGCCTCACCTGGCACCTCGAGCCCACCGTCAGGTCAGTCCTCATCATCGAGGTGGCGGGCCCGCACAGGACTACCGCGACTACCACTGCCTCACCTGGCACCTCGAGCCCACCGTCAGGTCAGTCCTCATCATCGAGGTGGCGGGCCCGCACAGGACTACCGCGACTACCACTGCCTCACCTGGCACCTCGAGCCCACCGTCAGGTCAGTCCTCATCATCGAGGTGGCGGGCCCGCACAGGACTACCGCGACTACCACTGCCTCACCTGGCACCTCGAGCCCACCGTCAGGTCAGTCCTCATCATCGAGGTGGCGGGCCCGCACAGGACTACCGCGACTACCACTGCCTCACCTGGCACCTCGAGCCCACCGTCAGGTCAGTCCTCATCATCGAGGTGGCGGGCCCGCACAGGACTACCGCGACTATCACTGCCTCACCTGGCACCTCGAGCCCACCGTCAGGTCAGTCCTCATCATCGAGGTGGCGGGCCCGCACAGGACTACCGCGACTACCACTGCCTCACCTGGCACCTCGAGCCCACCGTCAGGTCAGTCCTCATCATCGAGGTGGCGGGCCCGCACAGGACTACCGCGACTACCACTGCCTCACCTGGCACCTCGAGCCCACCGTCAGGTCAGTCCTCATCATCGAGGTGGCGGGCCCGCACAGGACTACCGCGACTACCACTGCCTCACCTGGCACCTCGAGCCCACCGTCAGGTCAGTCCTCATCATCGAGGTGGCGGGCCCGCACAGGACTACCGCGACTACCACTGCCTCACCTGGCACCTCGAGCCCACCGTCAGGTCAGTCCTCATCATCGAGGTGGCGGGCCCGCACAGGACTACCGCGACTACCACTGCCTCACCTGGCACCTCGAGCCCACCGTCAGGTCAGTCCTCATCATCGAGGTGGCGGGCCCGCACAGGACTACCGCGACTACCACTGCCTCACCTGGCACCTCGAGCCCACCGTCAGGTCAGTCCTCATCATCGAGGTGGCGGGCCCGCACAGGACTACCGCGACTACCACTGCCTCACCTGGCACCTCGAGCCCACCGTCAGGTCAGTCCTCATCATCGAGGTGGCGGGCCCGCACAGGACTACCGCGACTACCACTGCCTCACCAGGCACCTCGAGCCCACCGTCAGGTCAGTCCTCATCATCGAGGTGGCGGGCCCGCACAGGACTACCGCGACTACCACTGCCTCACCTGGCACCTCGAGCCCACCGTCAGGTCAGTCCTCATCATCGAGGTGGCGGGCCCGCACAGGACTACCGCGACTACCACTGCCTCACCTGGCACCTCGAGCCCACCGTCAGGTCAGTCATTATCATCATCATCATCATCATTATATCAGCCGAAACACCTCCACTGCTGGACATAGGCCTCCCCCAAACAGTGCCAAAGTGACCGGTCCTGCGCCACTCGCATCCAGCGGACTCCAGCAGCGCTGGCAGCGGACCATTACCTACCAGGTCATCAGTACACCTTGTGGGGGGCCTACCCACGCCGCGCCTTCCGCTACGTGGTCTCCACTCGAGAACCTTTCCGCCCCAACGGCCATCGGCTCTACGTGCTATGTACCCCGCCGACTGCCACTTAAGTTTCGCGATCCGGAGGTTAGTAGTCACTCATAACTCACACTCTAGTTGAAGCAATGACACGTCATTTCAGTGTCGGAGAGGCAACCGGATGGCTCGCGGTATTTTAGCTCCCGAAGCGTTGTAGTTCCATTACGCCTTGTGCAACCCGAACTGAGCCAACTCGGACTTATTTCTTTCTTCGCTTCCAGACTGCTCTCCTGGGCCGGCAAGTCCATCGAGCCATACGGCGTGGACTACATCCTGCAAAAACTAGGCTTCTCCCACGCGCGCACCACCATACCGAAATGGCTGCAACGCGGGGCACTCGACCCACTCGACAAACTACTAGCGTTGGCGCTGCTGCGACTCGTGGCACTGCTGCCACACAAGCCAATATCGACCTAATTGAGGTAGCATAAGGTTGGAATTTGGTTGTCGCTTTCTGAGTTTCAGAGGCGACGTTTAAGTAGGTCGGGTTTGATCTGGTGCCGCAAGCCTATAGCGACCTAAGCACGCTATGGTAAAGGTTGGAATTAGGTTGACACGTGCGTGACATCATACCCAAGTGGCTGCAACGCGGGGCACTCGACCCACTTGACAAACTGTTCGCGTTGGCGCAAGCCAATATCGACCTAAATACCGTGTGATAAGGCTGGAAATTCGTTGACGCTGTTTGAGTTTCAGTCGCAAATTTTAAGCCGTTCTGGTCTGGTTTGACTGAATACGACGTAGTAAGAATTAAATTGGCTTGACTCCCATCAGCAATCAAAACTTTATAAATACATAAAGCTTTAAAGGCGGGGGGGTATACTTATATACAATGAAATAAGGTTCAACAATATAACAAATATATGAGTGTATGTGTTCTAATGAAGACGTCACGATTGCTCTCTAAAAAACAAGCTTATTGAGAGGTAATAAGTCACAAACTAGTTAAGCACCGTCCAGCCACGTGGACGAGTATTGAATAAAGGGCCCCGATTGGGTTTGCCCTTTAATTGATCATCAATCTGGACACTTCCACGAATCAGTACAGTCAGCAGCAGATGTAGCTACGCAAAATAACATGCTAAAAACGATCTACACAGTTCTTATCATCTTGGCATTAGAGTAATGTGTAGATCATTATGAAAATTTGGCTCGCTTAGCGACTTTCGCTGCCGACTGTTCTAGTAACAAGCGCGTTGCCGACCCTTTTTTGATTTGAGGTGCATTATAGGGTATTTGACAACAGTGAAAATAAATGGTGTTTTCATTTGCAACAGAATAACAATACGAAAATACCCGGAAAGTACAGGTCGATTCACGAAAGCTGGCACGAATGAATTGAACGTGTGAATGATAATGTCTATGTGTGCATCACATAATTATTAAATACAGGTTGATGCAAAAAGTGAATATGATAATTGTGTTTTAGAGAAATAGCATTCTCTTTGCTCTCTGCTTTTCTTTTTACAGTTCGAAGAACCCATCACCTTTCGATTCTCGACATTAAAAATAAGTTAGATAATATAATTTATTTTTTCTTGAATAACGAAAACGATTAGGTACATGTTTACAAAATATTAGGAGGCCCCTGTATAAGAACGGCACTACACTGCCACTCACAGTGACAAGTGACATTACTTTCGGCCAATTCATTCATGCCAGCTCTCGTGAATGGACCTGTATCAATATTTCATTTGTGTTTGCTATTATTAAAAAAAACATTAACTGGTTAACAATAAGGACGTCGTTTGTTTGTGACGTTCCTTGTGACGTAATGCCCACAAATTCCATACTAACGGGGCGTTTTTGAAGTTTTAGAAAAAGAAGCTGATTAGAAGTTGTCAAATACCGTATTGCAAACTTTGGGAACCTTTTAGTGTTCCGTACCAAACTTGGTTCAACGGAACACTTTTATGAAAATGCACAGACATTACATAACCCAGTTTACGTGATTTTATTCTAGACTGTATTAAATTCGGGGATAGTACGACGAACGATAAAATATGCTTTAAATAAGATAATTATTAAAATCACTATTAACGGGTTTATTATTAACGGACTGAGAACTATACATATTATATTATTAAATATGACAGTGTAGTCACTTTGCTAATATATCGGAAATTATGGTAGTTTTATTTTTAAGTACAATTCGATATTCCTTTATTTATCAATGTAAATCGTCCATGTTATTATATTTTACTTTCTATTATATTGTTTAGTATTCCAAAGAGTTTTATGTATGGTTTTTGGGTTATTAACCTGTATTATGTCAATAATGTGTACTTAGTATTATTAACTTCGAAGGCACTGTTATCTGCCATCAAGCCATGATACTTTTTTGCATATGATTAAATCGTAAAAAATATTGAAGGTAAAGAAAGTATTCATATTTAAAAGATGCACGGGATGATTTATATACATACCTTTATTTGTGCCATTTGGACCGGGTTGAACCGGGTGTGACGTCAGATGACGGTGTTATCTTTTAAATATGGGTACAGTGGAGCTCTCCAATATCTATACAGACAACCATTCAAAAATATCTACACTAGCACCTTTGTATCAGTGGCGGGACGCCCATACAAACCGATTCATTTATTTTTAGGCAAGCCTATAGTTCTACATACATACATACATACATACATTCACGCCTTTATTCCCAAAAGGGGTAGGCAGAGCACATGAAACGTATGTTCCAGCGCCACTTTTAGCATAAATTTGGGTATAACAGATAGACAAAATGTGATATTGCAGTGATAGGTTGCTAGCCCATTGCCCACAATACACTTCAACCCTGGTCCCTTAGTCGAGTTTTACGACACCAACGGGACGAAAGCGGGTGGTGAAATTCTAACCCGACACCACACGGGGCCTATAGTTCTCTCTCTCTTAAGTATAACTCTTTTGTAACTTTTTTTGTTCCGGGTTGCCTATCGAAAATTTTCACGCGCCGCCACTGCTGTGTATAGGTATTTTTGAAAGGTTGTATAGATACTGTACAAAGCGCGAGTTTAGAGGATTTCAGTATTGCAACTAAAAATGTTAATCGGCTATGGAATTAGATCATAAGACGCATTTACATTAAACGTCAATGATCATAGCCGGTAGGAAGACTTATCCTTGGTCTTAAGAGTCCGCAGTAAGCTCCATTCTCCATACAAACGTAGTTAGCCTCTCATTTTAAAACTATGTGTTGGATTATAACGAAAATTTGCATATACAATGACATGAGGTATATCTATGTCTGAAATTAGTTTATGAAGCTTCAGATACCATAGTAGAAAAAATACAGCGAATTTAAGATTTTCATACAGGATAACTTGTTTTTGCTGTATTTTTTTTTGTTTTATAAACTGGAACAACATAAACTAGTTACAGACATAGATATACCTCATGTCATTGTATATGCAAAGTTTCGTCACAATTCAACACGTAGTTTTAAAATGAGAGCGTAATTACGTTTGTATGGCAAGGTGAAATTCGGCCGAGCTTACTGCGGCCTCTTAATGGGAGAAAGTAAGACAGCACTCGTTGATAAATTAAAACAGTTCGCGAGTCGTTCCTATTACTGTAATATAACATTTTATTGATATTTGAATTATTTGAATGATAATGTTTGTAACGATATTATTTTATGCTAATATTCAATCGTATTGCTTTCGGTGCGAACGTTTTTCGGGCTAAGTAAGGGTGAATCCACCAGGGACGTGCAAAGCCGCGTCTTCATATTGACATATAGCTCTCAAGCGTGAGAGATGCGCAAATCTCTGGTGGATTCACCTTTACGCTCCCAGTAGCGTGGAGTCGACTAATATTTGATTCCTACGAAAAAGAACTTTTTTTTATAGTTTGAGATTTTTTTCGATTCGTTTTTCTATGTCAATTTATAAATGTAAAATTAATTCCAATTAATCATGATATAATTATATTTTATAATTTTGCAGTTTCTTATGAGATTAACTAATTTCTTGACCGCCTAATCTGCAATTTGAATCATCCATGATAGGAAATAGAGTAGCAATTGTTTTGCTTTGAAATTGAACGAAATAAAACAAAAGCAACTCGGTTCTAAATTTGAATCGTATAAATACCATTGAAGGGGAGATGCCTTCCAAAAGGAGTTCGGGCAGCTAGATAATAACAAAACGATAAAAAGTGAAAATTGATTTGTAGCCAAGCAAAGCTAGAATATCGTTTGCATGGAAAGCAACACATACGGTTTCGCCTTAATGGTGAACATCCATCATAGGTGCAACGACGCTTTCACATACTTGACACAGCTGTCAAGCGATGTGCATCTCCCCACGTCTGTGGTGGATGGCCGCCCTAACGCTGTTATGTGTTCACTGGATTCACTGCCGGGCACCCGTGTTCTCGAGAAAGCAATAATAGTTCACTAGTGTACATAATTTTGAAGCTTCAGTATGCAGGTAGACGAAACGGTGGTAATGTTTATAAAACTATGGCTACATGTATGAGAATGTAGTCAGTTTTACAGGATTGCTCGAGCCTTGCTGTCGCGTAGCCGGGTAATAAGTACGACTACTAAGTATCTTCGAGGTTATATAATAAGGCTGTCATTATAAAATTGTCCTTGAAGTTGGAATCTTCCACCGTGGAAGTTAGAGTTGCTTTTTGAATAGCCTACTTTGATGCAATCCGGCCAACATAATCTCAAGTAGTCGAGTGTAAAAATATGGGTGCATACAACTTACTCATAAATATGTCGCATCGCTCTTACACCAGCGCATATAATGTTTCGGTACATATTTATGAGAGGATTAATTTTTTTTTTTTTGTAATTCACTGTATCTGCCTTTAAATAAAAATTTAGAAATAGATGGGGGGTGTTTTGTTGTAAACTGCATACTGATTGCGTTCGATGAAACGTGAGGCAATTTCGCGGAGCTGGCTATTGTATAAATGTGTATATTATGTTTATGAATAATGTAAGTAGGTTCGAGTTTCTTATATGTACGGATTATATTTTTATTATGGAACCGGTAAATTGTACATAATTAATGTGATACGAATAAATTATTAGAATGACTTTCGTTGTTTTATTATAAAGAAACTTTTCTTTTTTTGCGAACTGCTTAACATACATGTCTGTCCTTCTGAGTAGTCAAACACAGAATAAATAATAGTTCTTACGTACATTAGCTCCTTTGTCTAACAAAGCCAATGTTTGATAGCAAGAAAACTGAAATCATGACATCCAGTCCTACACACATCAGCCTATATACGTCCCACTGCTGGGCACAGGCCTCCTCTCATGTATGAGAGGGAATGGGCAGTAGTCCCCACGCTGGCCCAATGCGGATTGGGGACTTCACATACACCTTTGAATTTCTTCGCAGATGTATGCAGGTTTCCTCACGATGCTTTTCCTTCACCGAAAAACTAACGGTAAATATGAAATCATATTCCGTACATAAGTTCCGAAAAACTCATTGGTACGAGCCGGGATTCGAACCCACGACCGCCGTTTGACAGCCGCATGCCTGAACCACTGGGCTACCGTGGCTTCCAGTCCTACAACGTGTTACATAATTCCCCATGATTTATTTAACCGAATAAAAGTGCCAACTTTAACAACCTGTCACGTTTATAAAACTGAATGTTCATATATTATTTTAACAAAAGTTACTGTTTATCATTTGTACCTAGTTGAATAATAATTCAACCATTTCACTGTAAAAATGTTGGCAATCTCAATAAAAGAAAGTCATACCGATTTAGGTAGGTATTTAACACTTTCGCAACCAGGCAAAATTCCGAACAATACCCCAGAAACCGACAGAACTCGCTAGTCGAGCAACGACGTGCAACTCAATGCCGGACGCCGCGAACCCGCTAGTCGGGCATGCGGCGGACGCTCAGGGCTGTGCCAAGTAACTTTACAAGTAACGTATACGTGCATAAAATTAAATCTGCTGCTGCTTAGGTAAAGTAAATAAAAATACAAAGTGAAGTAATAAAATATAATCAACTGTACCAACTTTTAGACCACATAAGTACATAATAATCAGAAGACAGGCAGTGGCAGCCCTGAGGTAGCGAAGATGCAAAGCTTGCTCGACTGTCGGGTACTTTGGCGTCGCGTGAGGGTTTATAGCTCGTGCTCGACTCTCGGGTATGCCGGCATCTGAGTAAAGTTTACGAGTGCCCGAGAGTCGGGTACGCGGTGTCCAATGTGTTAAAAAATACAAGAAACAATATGTTGTCAATTACAAGTCATCTCAATAAATCTTCATCAACATATTACATTCACTCTAATCTTTAGTTTTACGTTTTCAGGGTTGCGTTTCAATGATAATTATTTAATGTCTTGTAATATTTTTGTGGACTACGCTTTTCAAATATTGCCAATGGACCATTTCACCCCGTTTTGGCTTTAGGAGTATTTTTGTATAGCACAGCGTTTTGTGGCAATGCCAGCCACACGACTATATCCAAACTATAGTGTCGGTGTCAGCCGCGCTCGGGTGAACTTGCACCTCGGAGGTGTGCGCGAGTCCAGTTTAACCATGAACCTATAATACTCAGGACAAGCTATGGTAATGATAATACCACCTGCGAGTGTGCTGCTAGCATACTTATCTCGATAAGTGCGACAGAAAGGGAAATATCATTCATAGTTCAACTTTTTTTATTGGCCACAACTGATTTAGTATGAAGTTGTGGCACATAAACCATTACCCGTTCTAATTAAGTAGGTTGTTTATGGCAAGTCATCAGCTATTTTGACCACTTCTTAATTTAGCTGCATAGGAGCCTTTCCGTCCCTCACTGTGGCAACACGTATAAGCCTGTCCTGAGTAGAATAGGTCCATGAGTTTAGCCGAATCGGCAGTGACAGGTCTGTCAAAGGTCGGGAACGGAAACGATTTAAAGCAGTTGTAAAATTGTATTTCCCGTAAACATTGCTATGCGAGTAAACACGATTATATGCCATATTCCATTTCATCACAACAGCTACATTAACAAACTTATTTTAAACAAACAGTACCTAATATGTGGTAAGATACACATTTTTTTGTAGAATGCTTGAATCATTTAACCCTTAGCCGTAAATTGGCAATTACTGTGTGGATAGCCCCAATTTCTGGCCAGAGGAAGACTTAAAACTTTGTACACACCTCGGGCGGTAAAGATTTTTTTATGGTTTTACCGCGCGAGGTGTTAGTCTATAGAAATAATTTTACAAACGCTTTGTTAAATAGATTCTAATACTAATTCAAAATAAATTTGATCATTCGTTTTCAAAATCTAGCTTAATGCAATTTCTGAGCAATTTGATCTAATTATTATACCTTCACTATTCCCCAAAGCCCACTGCGGCGCGATCCCCACGTGGCGCGATTAAACTGCCTTGTATTGAAATGTAAGTGGAGGCACACACTGCGCGTTAGATACGAACTAAAGTACGCGCATAACGTGCGTCTCAGTCGGCTTTCGCTCAGTTCATACAATTCAATTTTATTATTAATCTAAAACAAGCTATATGTGACCCTATGTGATTAGGCCCGTTGAAACGATTCTTAAGCTGGCCATTCAAGACAATTCCGGCAAACCAAATTGAGTAGTGCCGCGCCAAAATCTGTCCAGGAATGTCAAAACAGCAGCGAATTATAGCCATTATCAGAAAAATCGTTCGTTAATCGTCATGGCACTTTTAAGGAAATCCGTTTTGAAACACAAAAACACGTAAATTATTGTTTTGTTTGAAATAATACTTAATAATCGAAATAAGTCAAATAATAAATAAAGGAAGATAAAATTAAACTTCTAATGTTATATGGAATGAAGGTGTACCCCGGACGTACCAAGGGGAGGGGTACCCGGTGTGTGTAGGCGTGGCCCGTTATCCACAGATAGAAAGTCATCGCGAAGCACCATCTCGCCATTCGAAAGAAACAGTCGTAATTAAAATGTCAAATCTAGTATACACTATAACAGTTGGAACATACCCCGCTACGGTACCAAGGCAAATGGAGTTGTCGTGGTATGATATGGATACTTATACAGGGTGGACCAAAAAAGGGGTGTGAACCGATGAAGAGCATAACAGGAATCATGTTCTGATAAGAAAAAAACTAAGAGAAAACAAAAATTAAGTACGCATTTTTTTTTTACATTTGCTCCATAGAAATACCTTTAGACGCCAGCTTAAGGGCTATATTTGCTGACGCTCCAAAGATCCCAACCCTAACCCATCCAACACTTTATTTTTTATTTTTCTATATTTTTCTTTTTTAAACATGCCAACCCTTTCGCGTTTTTAATTTGCGTTACATATTTAACAAATTAATTGTATTAATTATTTATTTATTATGTGTAGGTATATACGTTTGTATCGGTAGTATGTTGTGTTGCGTTTCGTGGGTCACGTACGGTGCTGTCTGGAAATCAGCGCTGAAGGTTTCTGTGTGACACCTCGGCATAATGCTGAGACAGCGGCCGATTCACTGCCGCGAAGACACACACATTATGTGTCAATTGTACTGTATTTTCTTTCTTGTCTCTGTGTGGCTTTTGTGTAGTGAATAAATGTCTTCTTTCTTTCTTTCTTTAAATGTAAAAAAATCACGCCAAAAAATGTTTTTTATTTTTTTCTCATCAGACCACGATACCCCTTGATCGGTTAAACTTATTATTGTTTTATTATTAAAACTGCGCGGCTTACCCGTGGTTTAAATAATGATTTATAATGGTTGAAATTATTTAATTCCGCCGCCTTTTTATAAAACTGTAATTGGCATTAGGATCTTCTACCTGGGAAGGTAGAGTTGGTTTTTGAACGTACAACTTTGATGCATTTCGGCCAACTCAAATTATTGGAAGTATCATCCATTTGTGTTAGATGAGAAGCGGCGCGTCACTAAATGGCCAGCTTTATTCCAACGAACATTCAGTATAATCGGATAGTAGCTAATCAAACATTAGGTTCCTATAGTTGTATGTTGAAAACTTCTAACATGTAAAAGCATACAAAACACAAAAATATATGTCAGTCGCAAAGGATATTGGATTGCTTAAACTTATAGGTACATAAATACCTTGAGCGCTTTGTTGCGCGACTGTACATAACCATGCACAAAGTTAGGCCACAATTTCGTTAAAATACAAACTAAAATTACGTATTTAAATATCAGTATCACAACAACAATCACAATTCACCAATTGTGTATTAAATTTTGACTAGTTAAAACGAAATAAAAAATAACTTAAATTTAGCTCAAAATATATTTTCCTATCATCATCGACTGCCCATTTCTAGAAAAATTGGAACATGTATGTTTACTTGATGGCTCCTGACACACAATTTGGCTTGGCGCAGGACAGGGACTCAGTTATGCTTTGGAATTCGATGGAAGTATGTCTTTCTCTGTCTTACGCATAGTTGCGTCCTATATGATGGACCACGTGTCCCATTGCGTAGAGGAGTCGTAGCTTCAAGTTGCAATTTTAGTCCAAACTGGCAACCACTCAAAGGTTCACCGTCATCAGAAGGCCTGCATGCAGTCGTGCCGCGTGTATCGGCCCGTGTGGATACGTGTCGGAAGCACAGCTTCCAACCAAATTAAGGTCCTTCCATTCTAGATTTTCCGTAATCTTGCTTGACAGTCCTGCTGATTTGTCTTGTAGCGTCTCATATCGGCCTGTCTACCCTTGTGCTTCGTGAAATAGACTACAGAACTGTTCAGAAAAAGTCCGGTGGATTTATATTCACTATGGGATTATTATTATTGATATGTTTGGAGATAGAACATGTAGAAGTATACGAAGAGTAGATTAAAACTTTAAAATCCGGCTCGAAGGACCAAGATTAACAAACTATTTAGGAGCACTTTCTATTTTCTAATATGTATGTGAAAATTTACAAAATCCTATTAGACAGAGTAAGTTATTTGATACACAATGGATTCCTTCAGCGTGTGTATAGTTGAGATGATTTAATTCGTTGGAATTGGAATCCTCTACCTTGGAGGTAGAGTTGCTTTTTGAATGGACTACTAAATAATCTCAAACATATAGTCAACATCAAAGATATGTATACGTTCGCCCTATTACAACGAGATAAGGTCCAAAATGTAGACAAATCTTTGATGTGGACTTTTATGCACAACGACAGTACTATTGCTGATCATGTCTGGTCAGAATAGTTTAGGTCAAGTTCAAGTAGTTCCTCTATCAGACAGCCTACAAAGCGGCAGATGGTGTTTTATTCCAGTTTCAGAACTGGTGGAACAAAATCATGTATGTTTATTAGTGTCTCTACAGCGCCGTCCTCTGGTCGTAGACGATGACGGCGTCAGCGTCGAAGAACTGGCTCCGTGACTTGCTGAGTGCTATGATGGCCGCGTGCTCGCTGCGCATTCGGTTCTTGTACTTCTTACTTAGAGACACCTGTAGAACAATATCTTTGAACTTGGATTTACTTATAACCATAAAGACGCATACAATTAAAACTTGCCACATAAAGTGCCTCTGTGTCAATTCCCTGTACTTTTTTGAGTGATCTCTTCCATTAAACCTTGGGAGTACATAAGAGTACAAACGAGAAGAAAGAAGTAGACGATGAACGAGACGAGGTTGTTAGAGGGTAGACGGGATGACACTCCATAAAAAATGGTAATATTGGTACTTGGTTGGTCACGTGGAAGGAAAAGGGGAGGTGGAACGTGTACCCATCAGCGATTGGGATACCTACGACTGAGAGACAGGTACACACAACTGACAAAGAATGTATTATATGTTACCTTAGCGTAAAGCTGTTGCAAGTCATCTTCAGTGGAAAGTGGTCGTGGTTTAGGGCGTAGAAAAGCCGGCAGGGAGCGAGTCTTGAGCGCGTCTATGCTGGTGCTGCTGTCCAGTTCATCCAACACTGGAAAACAAATGTCAATCCAGTTATGTTTGTTCATGTAACTTAACAAACCCCTGTTGTCCCTTTCACACAAACAAAACTCTCAAAGTGATAGATAAAGACAGGTGAGTTTTGATGGCATTTTAGCTAAAATAGGTTGCGTTGACTAAGGATATAAAAGTTATACGATAGCTGAAAGTTATCGGCTATATCGTTAAAGTTAAGGTTAAGGAGTTCGATTCGAGAGTTACGCGCATGTGATGGAGCACTGATTAGATTGAAACCAAATTGGAATGTGTCACTTGAATCTTGAAGACCCTTGGAGAGAGGAGTATACTTGCGGAAGCTTTGTTTGACATCCATCCTGCTGTTCCACATAGAATAAGATTATATATATATATATATATATATATATATATATATATATATATATATATATATATGTATATATACTATTGTTTTAACATGAAAATATAACATCATTTCGCCAAACTGCAAAAATATAGAGTCATGCGGTAAGTATAGTCCTGCCAGGGTATAACTCGGACCCACGTAGCTCGCGGGCCGCGCGTGACGGGACACTTGCACCTACAAGAATATAACTCACTGCCGCTGGAGGCGTACTGCTGCGCCTGGTCCCGGGGCGCGGCGGCGCGGTCGGGCGGCGGCGGCGCGGGCAGCGGCCGCGCCGGGCGCCCGCGCCGCTCCACGTCACCCGCGTAGCTCACGGGCCGCGCGTGACGGGACACTTGCACCTACAAGAATATAACTCACTGCCGCTGGAGGCGTACTGCTGCGCCTGGTCCCGGGGCGCGGCGGCGCGGTCGGGCGGCGGCGGCGCGGGCAGCGGCCGCGCCGGGCGCCCGCGCCGCTCCACGTCACCCGCGTATCTCACGGGCCGCGCGTGACGGGACACTTGCACCTACAAGAATATAACTCACTGCCGCTGGAGGCGTACTGCTGCGCCTGGTCCCGGGGCGCGGCGGCGCGGTCGGGCGGCGGCGGCGCGGGCAGCGGCCGCGCCGGGCGCCCGCGCCGCTCCACGTCACCCGCGTAGCTCACGGGCCGCGCGTGACGGGACACTTGCACCTACAAGAATATAACTCACTGCCGCTGGAGGCGTACTGCTGCGCCTGGTCCCGGGGCGCGGCGGCGCGGTCGGGCGGCGGCGGCGCGGGCAGCGGCCGCGCCGGGCGCCCGCGCCGCTCCACGTCACCCGCGTATCTCACGGGCCGCGCGTGACGGGACACTTGCACCTACAAGAATATAACTCACTGCCGCTGGAGGCGTACTGCTGCGCCTGGTCCCGGGGCGCGGCGGCGCGGTCGGGCGGCGGCGGCGCGGGCAGCGGCCGCGCCGGGCGCCCGCGCCGCTCCACGTCACCCGCGTAGCTCACGGGCCGCGCGTGACGGGACACTTGCACCTACAAGAATATAACTCACTGCCGCTGGAGGCGTACTGCTGCGCCTGGTCCCGGGGCGCGGCGGCGCGGTCGGGCGGCGGCGGCGCGGGCAGCGGCCGCGCCGGGCGCCCGCGCCGCTCCACGTCACCCGCGTAGCTCACGGGCCGCGCGTGACGGGACACTTGCACCTACAAGAATATAACTCACTGCCGCTGGAGGCGTACTGCTGCGCCTGGTCCCGGGGCGCGGCGGCGCGGTCGGGCGGCGGCGGCGCGGGCAGCGGCCGCGCCGGGCGCCCGCGCCGCTCCACGTCACCCGCGTATCTCACGGGCCGCGCGTGACGGGACACTTGCACCTACAAGAATATAACTCACTGCCGCTGGAGGCGTACTGCTGCGCCTGGTCCCGGGGCGCGGCGGCGCGGTCGGGCGGCGGCGGCGCGGGCAGCGGCCGCGCCGGGCGCCCGCGCCGCTCCACGTCACCCGCGTATCTCACGGGCCGCGCGTGACGGGACACTTGCACCTACAAGAATATAACTCACTGCCGCTGGAGGCGTACTGCTGCGCCTGGTCCCGGGGCGCGGCGGCGCGGTCGGGCGGCGGCGGCGCGGGCAGCGGCCGCGCCGGGCGCCCGCGCCGCTCCACGTCACCCGCGTATCTCACGGGCCGCGCGTGACGGGACACTTGCACCTACAAGAATATAACTCACTGCCGCTGGAGGCGTACTGCTGCGCCTGGTCCCGGGGCGCGGCGGCGCGGTCGGGCGGCGGCGGCGCGGGCAGCGGCCGCGCCGGGCGCCCGCGCCGCTCCACGTCACCCGCGTATCTCACGGGCCGCGCGTGACGGGACACTTGCACCTACAAGAATATAACTCACTGCCGCTGGAGGCGTACTGCTGCGCCTGGTCCCGGGGCGCGGCGGCGCGGTCGGGCGGCGGCGGCGCGGGCAGCGGCCGCGCCGGGCGCCCGCGCCGCTCCACGTCACCCGCGTAGCTCACGGGCCGCGCGTGACGGGACACTTGCACCTACAAGAATATAACTCACTGCCGCTGGAGGCGTACTGCTGCGCCTGGTCCCGGGGCGCGGCGGCGCGGTCGGGCGGCGGCGGCGCGGGCAGCGGCCGCGCCGGGCGCCCGCGCCGCTCCACGTCACCCGCGTATCTCACGGGCCGCGCGTGACGGGACACTTGCACCTACAAGAATATAACTCACTGCCGCTGGAGGCGTACTGCTGCGCCTGGTCCCGGGGCGCGGCGGCGCGGTCGGGCGGCGGCGGCGCGGGCAGCGGCCGCGCCGGGCGCCCGCGCCGCTCCACGTCACCCGCGTATCTCACGGGCCGCGCGTGACGGGACACTTGCACCTACAAGAATATAACTCACTGCCGCTGGAGGCGTACTGCTGCGCCTGGTCCCGGGGCGCGGCGGCGCGGTCGGGCGGCGGCGGCGCGGGCAGCGGCCGCGCCGGGCGCCCGCGCCGCTCCACGTCACCCGCGTAGCTCACGGGCCGCGCGTGACGGGACACTTGCACCTACAAGAATATAACTCACTGCCGCTGGAGGCGTACTGCTGCGCCTGGTCCCGGGGCGCGGCGGCGCGGTCGGGCGGCGGCGGCGCGGGCAGCGGCCGCGCCGGGCGCCCGCGCCGCTCCACGTCACCCGCGTATCTCACGGGCCGCGCGTGACGGGACACTTGCACCTACAAGAATATAACTCACTGCCGCTGGAGGCGTACTGCTGCGCCTGGTCCCGGGGCGCGGCGGCGCGGTCGGGCGGCGGCGGCGCGGGCAGCGGCCGCGCCGGGCGCCCGCGCCGCTCCACGTCACCCGCGTAGCTCACGGGCCGCGCGTGACGGGACACTTGCACCTACAAGAATATAACTCACTGCCGCTGGAGGCGTACTGCTGCGCCTGGTCCCGGGGCGCGGCGGCGCGGTCGGGCGGCGGCGGCGCGGGCAGCGGCCGCGCCGGGCGCCCGCGCCCTCCACGTCACCCGCGTAGCTCACGGGCCGCGCGTGACGGGACACTTGCACCTACAAGAATATAACTCACTGCCGCTGGAGGCGTACTGCTGCGCCTGGTCCCGGGGCGCGGCGGCGCGGTCGGGCGGCGGCGGCGCGGGCAGCGGCCGCGCCGGGCGCCCGCGCCGCTCCACGTCACCCGCGTAGCTCACGGGCCGCGCGTGACGGGACACTTGCACCTAAGAATATAACTCACTGCCGCTGGAGGCGTACTGCTGCGCCTGGTCCCGGGGCGCGGCGGCGCGGTCGGGCGGCGGCGGCGCGGGCAGCGGCCGCGCCGCTCCACGTCACCCGCGTAGCTCACGGGCCGCGCGTGACGGGACACTTGCACCTACAAGAATATAACTCACTGCCGCTGGAGGCGTACTGCTGCGCCTGGTCCCGGGGCGCGGCGGCGCGGTCGGGCGGCGGCGGCGCGGGCAGCGGCCGCGCCGGGCGCCCGCGCCGCTCCACGTCACCCGCGTAGCTCACGGGCCGCGCGTGACGGGACACTTGCACCTACAAGAATATAACTCACTGCCGCTGGAGGCGTACTGCTGCGCCTGGTCCCGGGGCGCGGCGGCGCGGTCGGGCGGCGGCGGCGCGGGCAGCGGCCGCGCCGGGCGCCCGCGCCGCTCCACGTCACCCGCGTAGCTCACGGGCCGCGCGTGACGGGACACTTGCACCTACAAGAATATAACTCACTGCCGCTGGAGGCGTACTGCTGCGCCTGGTCCCGGGGCGCGGCGGCGCGGTCGGGCGGCGGCGGCGCGGGCAGCGGCCGCGCCGGGCGCCCGCGCCGCTCCACGTCACCCGCGTAGCTCACGGGCCGCGCGTGACGGGACACTTGCACCTACAAGAATATAACTCACTGCCGCTGGAGGCGTACTGCTGCGCCTGGTCCCGGGGCGCGGCGGCGCGGTCGGGCGGCGGCGGCGCGGGCAGCGGCCGCGCCGGGCGCCCGCGCCGCTCCACGTCACCCGCGTAGCTCACGGGCCGCGCGTGACGGGACACTTGCACCTACAAGAATATAACTCACTGCCGCTGGAGGCGTACTGCTGCGCCTGGTCCCGGGGCGCGGCGGCGCGGTCGGGCGGCGGCGGCGCGGGCAGCGGCCGCGCCGGGCGCCCGCGCCACTCCACGTCACCCGCGTAGCTCACGGGCCGCGCGTGACGGGACACTTGCACCTACAAGAATATAACTCACTGCCGCTGGAGGCGTACTGCTGCGCCTGGTCCCGGGGCGCGGCGGCGCGGTCGGGCGGCGGCGGCGCGGGCAGCGGCCGCGCCGGGCGCCCGCGCCGCTCCACGTCACCCGCGTAGCTCACGGGCCGCGCGTGACGGGACACTTGCACCTACAAGAATATAACTCACTGCCGCTGGAGGCGTACTGCTGCGCCTGGTCCCGGGGCGCGGCGGCGCGGTCGGGCGGCGGCGGCGCGGCCAGCGGCCGCGCCGGGCGCCCGCGCCGCTCCACGTCACCCGCGTAGCTCACGGGCCGCGCGTGACGGGACACTTGCACCTACAAGAATATAACTCACTGCCGCTGGAGGCGTACTGCTGCGCCTGGTCCCGGGGCGCGGCGGCGCGGTCGGGCGGCGGCGGCGCGGGCAGCGGCCGCGCCGGGCGCCCGCGCCGCTCCACGTCACCCGCGTAGCTCACGGGCCGCGCGTGACGGGACACTTGCACCTACAAGAATATAACTCACTGCCGCTGGAGGCGTACTGCTGCGCCTGGTCCCGGGGCGCGGCGGCGCGGTCGGGCGGCGGCGGCGCGGCCAGCGGCCGCGCCGGGCGCCCGCGCCGCTCCACGTCACCCGCGTAGCTCACGGGCCGCGCGTGACGGGACACTTGCACCTACAAGAATATAACTCACTGCCGCTGGAGGCGTACTGCTGCGCCTGGTCCCGGGGCGCGGCGGCGCGGTCGGACGGCGGCGGCGCGGGCAGCGGCCGCGCCGGGCGCCCGCGCCGCTCCACGTCACCCGCGTAGCTCACGGGCCGCGCGTGACGGGACACTTGCAACCTACAAGAATATAACTCACTGCCGCTGGAGGCGTACTGCTGCGCCTGGTCCGGGGCGCGGCGGCGCGGTCGGGCGGCGGCGGCGCGGGCAGCGGCCGCGCCGGGGCGCCCGCGCCGCTCCACGTCACCCGCGTAGCTCACGGGCCGCGCGTGACGGGACACTTGCACCTACAAGAATATAACTCACTGCCGCTGGAGGCGTACTGCTGCGCCTGGTCCCGGGGCGCGCGGCGGCGGGTCGGGCGGCGGCGGCGCGGCCAGCGGCCGCGCCGGGCGCCCGCGCCGCTCCACGTCACCCGCGTAGCTCACGGGCCGCGCGTGACGGGACACTTGCACCTACAAGAATATAACTCACTGCCGCTGGAGGCGTACTGCTGCGCCTGGTCCCGGGCGCGGCGGCGCGGTCGGGCGGCGGCGGCGCGGGCAGCGGCCGCGCCGGGCGCCCGCGCCGCTCCACGTCACCCGCGTAGCTCACGGGCCGCGCGTGACGGGACACTTGCACCTACAAGAATATAACTCACTGCCGCTGGAGGCGTACTGCTGCGCCTGGTCCCGGGGCGCGGCGGCGCGGTCGGGCGGCGGCGGCGCGGGCAGCGGCCGCGCCGGGCGCCCGCGCCGCTCCACGTCACCCGCGTAGCTCACGGGCCCGCGCGTGACGGGACACTTGCACCTACAAGAATATAACTCACTGCCGCTGGAGGCGTACTGCTGCGCCTGGTCCGGGGCGCGGCGGCGCGGTCGGGCGGCGGCGGCGCGGCCAGCGGCCGCGCCGGGCGCCCGCGCCGCTCCACGTCACCCGCGTAGCTCACGGGCCGCGCGTGACGGGACACTTGCACCTACAAGAATATAACTCACTGCCGCTGGAGGCGTACTGCTGCGCCTGGTCCCGGGGCGCGGCGGCGCGGTCGGGCGGCGGCGGCGCGGGCAGCGGCCGCGCCGGGCGCCCGCGCCGCTCCACGTCACCCGCGTAGCTCACGGGCCGCGCGTGACGGGACACTTGCACCTACAAGAATATAACTCACTGCCGCTGGAGGCGTACTGCTGCGCCTGGTCCCGGGGCGCGGCGGCGCGGTCGGGCGGCGGCGGCGCGGCCAGCGGCCGCGCCGGGCGCCCGCGCCGCTCCACGTCACCCGCGTAGCTCACGGGCCGCGCGTGACGGGACACTTGCACCTACAAGAATATAACTCACTGCCGCTGGAGGCGTACTGCTGCGCCTGGTCCCGGGGCGCGGCGGCGCGGTCGGACGGCGGCGGCGCGGGCAGCGGCCGCGCGGGCGCCCGCGCCGCTCCACGTCACCCGCGTAGCTCACGGGCCGCGCGTGACGGGACACTTGCACCTACAAGAATATAACTCACTGCCGCTGGAGGCGTACTGCTGCGCCTGGTCCCGGGGCGCGGCGGCGCGGTCGGGCGGCGGCGGCGCGGGCAGCGGCCGCGCCGGGCGCCCGCGCCGCTCCACGTCACCCGCGTAGCTCACGGGCCGCGCGTGACGGACACTTGCACCTACAAGAATATAACTCACTGCCGCTGGAGGCGTACTGCTGCGCCTGGTCCCGGGGCGCGGCGGCGCGGTCGGGCGGCGGCGGCGCGGGCAGCGGCCGCGCCGGGCGCCCGCGCCGCTCCACGTCACCCGCGTAGCTCACGGGCCGCGCGTGACGGGACACTTGCACCTACAAGAATATAACTCACTGCCGCTAGAGGCGTACTGCTGCGCCTGGTCCCGGGCGCGGCGGCGCGGTCGGGCGGCGGCGGCGCGGGCAGCGGCCGCGCCGGGCGCCGCGCCGCTCCACGTCACCCGCGTAGCTCACGGGCCGCGCGTGACGGGACACTTGCACCTACAAGAATATAACTCACTGCCGCTGGAGGCGTACTGCTGCGCCTGGTCCCGGGGCGCGGCGGCGCGGTCGGGCGGCGGCGGCGCGGGCAGCGGCCGCGCCGGGCGCCCGCGCCGCTCCACGTCACCCGCGTAGCTCACGGGCCGCGCGTGACGGGACACTTGCACCTACAAGAATATAACTCACTGCCGCTGGAGGCGTACTGCTGCGCCTGGTCCCGGGGCGCGGCGGCGCGGTCGGGCGGCGGCGGCGCGGGCAGCGGCCGCGCCGGGCGCCCGCGCCGCTCCACGTCACCCGCGTAGCTCACGGGCCGCGCGTGACGGGACACTTGCACCTACAAGAATATAACTCACTGCCGCTGGAGGCGTACTGCTGCGCCTGGTCCCGGGGCGCGGCGGCGCGGTCGGGCGGCGGCGGCGCGGGCAGCGGCCGCGCCGGGCGCCCGCGCCGCTCCACGTCACCCGCGTAGCTCACGGGCCGCGCGTGACGGGACACTTGCACCTACAAGAATATAACTCACTGCCGCTGGAGGCGTACTGCTGCGCCTGGTCCCGGGGCGCGGCGGCGCGGTCGGGCGGCGGCGGCGCGGCCAGCGGCCGCGCCGGGCGCCCGCGCCGCTCCACGTCACCCGCGTAGCTCACGGGCCGCGCGTGACGGGACACTTGCACCTACAAGAATATAACTCACTGCCGCTGGAGGCGTACTGCTGCGCCTGGTCCCGGGGCGCGGCGGCGCGGTCGGACGGCGGCGGCGCGGGCAGCGCCGCGCCGGGCGCCCGCGCCGCTCCACGTCACCCCGCGTAGCTCACGGGCCGCGCGTGACGGGACACTTGCACCTACAAGAATATAACTCACTGCCGCTGGAGGCGTACTGCTGCGCCTGGTCCCGGGGCGCGGCGGCGCGGTCGGGCGGCGGCGGCGCGGGCAGCGGCCGCGCCGGGCGCCCGCGCCGCTCCACGTCACCCGCGTAGCTCACGGGCCGCGCGTGACGGGACACTTGCACCTACAAGAATATAACTCACTGCCGCTGGAGGCGTACTGCTGCGCCTGGTCCCGGGGCGCGGCGGCGCGGTCGGACGCGGCGGCGCGGGCAGCGGCCGCGCCGGGCGCCCGCGCCGCTCCACGTCACCCGCGTAGCTCACGGGCCGCGCGTGACGGGACACTTGCACCTACAAGAATATAACTCACTGCCGCTGGAGGCGTACTGCTGCGCCTGGTCCCGGGGCGCGGCGGCGCGGTCGGGCGGCGGCGGCGCGGGCAGCGGCCGCGCCGGGCGCCCGCGCCGCTCCACGTCACCCGCGTAGCTCACGGGCCGCGCGTGACGGGACACTTGCACCTACAAGAATATAACTCACTGCCGCTGGAGGCGTACTGCTGCGCCTGGTCCCGGGGCGCGGCGGCGCGGTCGGACGGCGGCGGGCCGCGGGCAGCGGCCGCGCCGGGCGCCCGCGCCGCTCCACGTCACCCGCGTAGCTCACGGGCCGCGCGTGACGGGACACTTGCACCTACAAGAATATAACTCACTGCCGCTGGAGGCGTACTGCTGCGCCTGGTCCCGGGGCGCGGCGGCGCGGTCGGGCGGCGGCGGCGCGGGCAGCGGCCGCGCCGGGCGCCCGCGCCGCTCCACGTCACCCGCGTAGCTCACGGGCCGCGCGTGACGGGACACTTGCACCTACAAGAATATAACTCACTGCCGCTGGAGGCGTACTGCTGCGCCTGGTCCCGGGGCGCGGCGGCGCGGTCGGGCGGCGGCGGCGCGGGCAGCGGCCGCGCCGGGCGCCCGCGCCGCTCCACGTCACCCGCGTAGCTCACGGGCCGCGCGTGACGGGACACTTGCACCTACAAGAATATAACTCACTGCCGCTGGAGGCGTACTGCTGCGCCTGGTCCCGGTGCGCGGCGGCGCGGTCGGGCGGCGGCGGCGCGGGCAGCGGCCGCGCCGGGCGCCCGCGCCGCTCCACGTCACCCGCGTAGCTCACGGGCCGCGCGTGACGGGACACTTGCACCTACAAGAATATAACTCACTGCCGCTGGAGGCGTACTGCTGCGCCTGGTCCCGGGGCGCGGCGGCGCGGTCGGGCGGCGGCGGCGCGGGCAGCGGCCGCGCCGGGCGCCCGCGCCGCTCCACGTCACCCGCGTAGCTCACGGGCCGCGCGTGACGGGACACTTGCACCTACAAGAATATAACTCACTGCCGCTGGAGGCGTACTGCTGCGCCTGGTCCCGGGGCGCGGCGGCGCGGTCGGGCGGCGGCGGCGCGGGCAGCGGCCGCGCCGGGCGCCCGCGCCGCTCCACGTCACCCGCGTAGCTCACGGGCCGCGCGTGACGGGACACTTGCACCTACAAGAATATAACTCACTGCCGCTGGAGGCGTACTGCTGCGCCTGGTCCCGGGGCGCGGCGGCGCGGTCGGGCGGCGGCGGCGCGGGCAGCGGCCGCGCCGGGCGCCCGCGCCGCTCCACGTCACCCGCGTAGCTCACGGGCCGCGCGTGACGGGACACTTGCACCTACAAGAATATAACTCACTGCCGCTGGAGGCGTACTGCTGCGCCTGGTCCCGGGGCGCGGCGGCGCGGTCGGGCGGCGGCGGCGCGGGCAGCGGCCGCGCCGGGCGCCCGCGCCCTCCACGTCACCCGCGTAGCTCACGGGCCGCGCGTGACGGGACACTTGCACCTACAAGAATATAACTCACTGCCGCTGGAGGCGTACTGCTGCGCCTGGTCCCGGGGCGCGGCGGCGCGGTCGGGCGGCGGCGGCGCGGGCAGCGGCCGCGTCGGGCGCCCGCGCCGCTCCACGTCACCCGCGTAGCTCACGGGCCGCGCGTGACGGGACACTTGCACCTACAAGAATATAACTCACTGCCGCTGGAGGCGTACTGCTGCGCCTGGTCCCGGGGCGCGGCGGCGCGGTCGGGCGGCGGCGGCGCGGGCAGCGGCCGCGCCGGGCGCCCGCGCCGCTCCACGTCACCCGCGTAGCTCACGGGCCGCGCGTGACGGGACACTTGCACCTACAAGAATATAACTTACTGCCGCTGGAGGCGTACTGCTGCGCCTGGTCCCGGGGCGCGGCGGCGCGGTCGGACGGCGGCGGCGCGGGCAGCGGCCGCGCCGGGCGCCCGCGCCGCTCCACGTCACCCGCGTAGCTCACGGGCCGCGCGTGACGGGACACTTGCACCTACAAGAATATAACTCACTGCCGCTGGAGGCGTACTGCTGCGCCTGGTCCCGGGGCGCGGCGGCGCGGTCGGGCGGCGGCGGCGCGGGCAGCGGCCGCGCCGGGCGCCCGCGCCGCTCCACGTCACCCGCGTAGCTCACGGGCCGCGCGTGACGGGACACTTGCACCTACAAGAATATAACTCACTGCCGCTGGAGGCGTACTGCTGCGCCTGGTCCCGGGGCGCGGCGGCGCGGTCGGGCGGCGGCGGCGCGGGCAGCGGCCGCGCCGGGCGCCCGCGCCGCTCCACGTCACCCGCGTATCTCACGGGCCGCGCGTGACGGGACACTTGCACCTACAAGAATATAACTCACTGCCGCTGGAGGCGTACTGCTGCGCCTGGTCCCGGGGCGCGGCGGCGCGGTCGGGCGGCGGCGGCGCGGGCAGCGGCCGCGCCGGGCGCCCGCGCCGCTCCACGTCACCCGCGTAGCTCACGGGCCGCGCGTGACGGGACACTTGCACCTACAAGAATATAACTCACTGCCGCTGGAGGCGTACTGCTGCGCCTGGTCCCGGGGCGCGGCGGCGCGGTCGGGCGGCGGCGGCGCGGGCAGCGGCCGCGCCGGGCGCCCGCGCCGCTCCACGTCACCCGCGTAGCTCACGGGCCGCGCGTGACGGGACACTTGCACCTACAAGGGAGCGGGACCGCTATTAAGCAGGCCACTGACGAGCCTTCCAAACGGATGCCGTTACAATGGTATCATCCAAATGGACGGCATCCAATTATTTAGTACACAGACGAATGACGATCGATCCATTTCACACGTCCATAGGTGCTTCAGCTTTACCCGCTCGTGTGTGCTTTATCGGTACCGTGTGCAAATGGATTTGTTACTACTGGGAACTGTGGTAGCCATTTAGGTATGTGAAAAGGCTTAAAAAACCAAAAAGGACATGGACGAAGGAACGGTTAAGAAAAATGCAAGCCTCTACACTCATACAAACTTAATGAAAGAAGTCGTCGTTTGTGACTTGCCACAAACATAAAACCGGCAAAACAAGATATCGGCCTGACATTTTTACAATGAATTAGCTTTCGTGTCGTTACTAAACTTGGTGGCAGCGCCATGCAGACCGAATAAAACCGGCCAAGAGCGTGTCGGGCCACGCTCAGTGTAGGATTCCGTAGTTTTCCGTTCGTCACAGTAAGTGAAAAAATGGGCTATTCGTTACATTGAGTTGACATATTAAGTACAGAACCCTAAAACCCTACAAGCAATAGGTACTTAGCGAACCATTTTATTATTAGACAACGAACGACCAAAGACAACTAAGACAATTCGAGCACAACAAATTTTCGACCTAATGTATGGGCGCACCTGCTCCGACCCCATTAAATCAGGAAAAATCTTAACACCGCAATCTTAACTAACGATATGAGCGTTCCGCGTTCAACGACATCTATCGGCAAATTAAGTAAGCTATTGCGCGCGAGCTTAAAGTATGATTTTTATGGGATAATTATTTATTGCGTTATCCGATTTTCACCGTTTTTACTTTATTTGAAAGCACGTCATTTCATTGTGATTTTGTAGAAATTACAGGTACAATAAACACCTGCTTATACGGTTAAATTACAAACTTAGTTCAGAAATTATTTTGTAATTTTTTTCAATAACTTTTCAACCTATCAAGTTCAAAATAATTTTCCTAGAAAGTTTTTATAAAGTTCTACTTTTGAGATTTTTTTCATATTTTTAAAACTTATGGTTCAAAAGTTAGAGAGGGGGGGGGACTTTTTTTTTACTTCAACATTATTAAAAAATGATTAGAGCAAACCCCTATTCATTTTTGAATACTGTTTTAATCATGTTGAAATGAAAAAAAAACCACTCCCCACGTTACGTATAGGGGAGTTACCCTAATAAAAAAAACACTTTATTTTATCACTTTGTCGGCGTGATTGATCACGTTTTATATTAGTTCCTAGTGCTAACGGTTACTGAGATTATCCGCGGACGGACGGACAGACAAAGCGAAACTATTAGGGTTCCTAGTTGACTACGGAACCCTAAAAATGGACGTAGGCAGTTTTGCACATTCACGGAGCGTTTGGAGTGCGTCCAAGTGGCGTGGCGCACGTTTGGTATGATATCTACGTTTCTAGCATTGATGGTCACTCCAAAGTCGCCACGCCGATACGTCCAAATGGAGTGGTTTCAATCCAAATGGAAATCCGCGATCAGGATGCCGTTTAAAAAATATTACACGTTTTTGAGATTCACGGAGCGATTTTGGAATGCAGCCACGCTATTTTGACTGTTGGAAGGCTCGTCAGTGGCTACCTTTATAAGCACATTACAAACGATGCAACTTATCGCACGAACGTATAGTTGGATAAAAGGTATGTATTGCTGTCTCATTTCAACCATAGCAAGTTGTGACAAATTGCTAGGTGAGTAATCTATATATATTTGTATATATATCTCTGTTTACTGACTCCTCCAACTAGCTAAAGAATGGTATAAAGACAGACAATGTGATAATATGTCACTTTTTAAAAACATTAAGATGAATAATGAGACCCCCTTCCTTTAAGTTTATCATGGCCTCATGGACACACGGCCTTATAACACTATAGACACAGCTATCTTCTTCCCAATACCTGGTTAATGACTGCGTAACCTAACATAATGTCTTACCTCAGCATTTTTCACCCTCGTGTAACCATCCTGGCTGGTGTAGGCGGCATGACTGTCCTTAATGGTGCCCTTTTCCTTCAGATAGTGCTCATCTGCGAACAGAAAAAATACATGAAACGGAATGGCCAGCCAGGTGATCAAATAGCTAAAAACATTCCTTTTTTTGCGGTCAAATGCTAGTTTAAGAAATAGACGATTAACTGTTTTGCGTTGCTTGCAAATAACCTTATTAAAAATCAACGAAGCCCTTACCAAATGATTTCTGGTGACGCGGCATCAGGCGGCAGTAACAAACTATAACTAACAAAATTACGACGCCACAAATTCCTCCGATAAGCCAAGATAACCAAACAATTATAACACGACCCTGGAAATAATCAAAATCCATTTAATTGGACGATATATACCTTGCAAATAATATCGATTTAACATTTTTCACCGGTGCATACCCACCTGCAGAAACATTTCAATTATCAACAAAAAAGTAAATAATGCTCGTCATTGATCCCTCTACATCTTGATTGCCTAACATCTTAAGTATCTTGTTTTGGTATCAAAATTCTACTTAAATATTAAAAACTAGTTAAAACCTATCTTAAAATAATGGAAACGAAAGATCCCTACAGTAGCATTTTTGACTTATTTGATTTTTTTTTTTTTTTTTTTAATTGACTTATTTGAAACATGCGCGCTGGCACCTTGCAAGTCTGTGCTCAAAAACTATTTTCATACAACAATATCAAAACTTAATATGCTTAAAATAACTTTTGCAAACAGTCACTATCTACATCAATAGACAATTATTCACAAAAAATACTTAGACGTAGATGGAAATTATAAAATGGTAAATAGGATATTTTAATTTCAAACCAAACTTACGATAACATATGAATGTTATGTTCCGAATGTGTACAGTGCCTGTCAAACGGCTCAAACGGTGGGCTAGTGACATTTGCGGCTCGTTACAAGCATATTTTATTGAAATGTAAACACCAAAAACAGGCATATAATGCATAAAATAATTAAAATGCTTACTTTGTTCTATTAAATACTATGAATTATTTATTAAAAGTATTAATAATATTTCAGCAGTCGTGGTTATTTATTTAACAAGCATGTTCAACATTTGCGTGAATAGAATCGCAATTCGGAGCCGTCTGCAGTTCTACTCTTTGGTTCTGCATTGCAGTGAAGTTAGTAAACTACATATTAGTCACAGATTACAGAGAAAAGCAGATAGGCCCTAATAAATTGAACGTTTTCTATACATCCGATCTCTTCTCACTTACGTACTGAACGCCGAGTAAGAAAGGGATATAACCATGTTATCTGACAGGTCTTCATACGTCATTGTCTCCGCTTTCTCGCTCGCACGATGTAATTCGCTCTCTGGCTCGCTCGAGATTTAGTGCACAGAAAGATATTTTCTTACAAGTTATCGATATCGATATTTACTGTTAATAAATTCGTAATATGCGATACTCGTAAGTAAATTGTATCTCTATCCATACTATGCAAAAATTAATATGGTACTTACCAAATAGAAAACAAAAACCATTACACGACTACGAATATAATAAACTGCATTCATGTTTCGTATGTTCGCTACAAATTAAATTATGCAAATACATAGGTAGTCAGACGAGTTACTTTTTATCTCTCACTATTTTGTGGATCTTTAGTGGAACACATTTATTTTTAACTGACTTCTGAATCGAATCAATTCCGCTGGCTCTTTATTTTTTTATGTATGTTCTTCGATTACTCTTAGACGCCTGGACCGATAAGAATGGTGTTTTGTTAGAAAAGGTGGTCCTAGGCAGGTCAGGATCTGAAGATGGGATCCTGGAGAAATCCAGGGCAATCTTCAAATCTTATTTTGAAACGATTTGGGTACTTTGAAATCGTGCATTTGCTTTCAGAAAGCAGTTCATGCGGTAATATGGAATGTGGCTTCGTGAAGTATTGATTTGAAGTCGATTAAAACTTTGTTTTTAAAGTAAGCTAACACAAAATAACAACGCAATTATATTCCTGAAAATATCTCATTTTAATAAGAAAGTTACATCTAATGCTTTAAATAATAAATATCCAATTATATAGAACTTTTTGCAATCAGTAAACTTGCATCACCTGAAGAGGCAATGCAGATGTCTTAGGTATTGTATCTGGTAGCCTTTCATTACTGCTCAGCATCATTTTGTTGTAGTTGCCTTCTAATTGTTGATCCTGGTGAGATCCCTGCATTAAATACAGTAACGAAAACATTATTATACAATATCTATCAGTTGAGCTGCTTAAGTATGAACAGGTAAACAACAAACCGACACAGAGTTACTTTCGCATGTATAATACATATTATAGTAGTTATGGATATATAAAGAAAATCAATGTACTAATACAAATTCTTTGCATATACAAAACTTAAATGAAACGAACTCATCTGGAGGGACCTCAGAAATGTCAAGTAATAAAATAAATAAAACTCACTATACCAACTTACCTCAAGCGGCCTCTGAAAAACTGTAGGTATCGCATCTGGCAGCAAGTGTTTTATATTTTTAATAATAACGAAACAGTTAGTTTCGAAATGTTTCGAACATATTCTATGGTGTTTTTTCGGCGTCCAATTATTGCGCCCTACTGCGTCAATCCATTTTTTTCGAAGATTATTATTTACCGGAAACCTGAAGTTAACAGTTAAGACATGTAACATAAAAAGATTTTGTCTAAACGCCTACATGAATAATTCATGTCGACGAAATATCGATATATACATGGTAACAACACTACCCATGTTTACGACAATTGTATTTTTACTAAAAATCCCAAAAATATCAAGTTTGATCCATGTAAAAAGTACTTATCCGATAATATCAAGCATCTGCTGTAATCCCAGACCATTATATTGCGTAATGTACATGAAATATTTGAAAAATAACCAAATGATTGTTACCGATGAAATCCGATTGTTTCTCCGGTCTTTTTTAACAATCTAGCGTAACTTCGGCAGTACGGAACTGCACAAGCCATTGTGCCACTTCATACAACTTAAATCATTAACTTATTACAGAAATATTTAGTTTTTCAACACAATATTCTTGAAATAACCAACTTTCCTCAAGATTCACAAGAGATTTGACGTTGATTTGACTTTGACAGATTGTTTAGCATTTAACACCGTGGTTAACAGTTTTTGGAGACAAGTCGTCAATAGACTCAAAATACCATACTATTCGTCTCATTCTAACTCACATCAGCTGACCATAAGCAGTGACAGAGACAACTATATAAAACATCGTCTTGCTTTATACTGCGCGTCTGTATTCTTATTAGTCTGTGATATTAGTAATCTGTGAGTGAAGTGAAGTGAAGTGAAGTGACAGTGACAGTGACAGTAAACACTAAACTGTGAAGTGACGGTTGACTTGCTTCATTGCGTTGCGTGCTTCATTTAATTGCATTGTATTATCGCGATTTATCAACATTATTCGCTAATTAAAATAAAAACAACCATGTTTTCGTAAACATTCCCGGTTGGCCGTCCGCGGGTGGGAGCGTTGTTGTTATCAGTTGCGTGTTTACTCGCGCCAGACACCGCACATCGAAAGAGCGCGACGTCATGACCACGGTTTGAACTGAGTTCAAAGCAATTTTACACTGAAATTGCGAAACTAGTGGCAGCCCCATTTGCAGACACACTGTTTACTCACAAACCAGTTGTAACACCGCGACGAAGTATTAGTAGATAAGTAGAAATAAAATAATAGTCGAAATGTCGAGTATTAAAATAAGTTTCTCTATATTATTTATTTACGGTATACTCGCTAAGAATTCTCTGGGTTTATCGCCGGTTATCATGAGTAAGTAGAGGCAGTTTAATTGTTGTGTTAACGTAATATTGAAATTTCTCCTCAGGCAAAACATTAATATTGTGAATCAATTTCAGTCCCTGGTGATGGTGGTAGTCAGTTAGAGGCGAAGTTGAATAAAACTTCAGTAGTGCATTACATTTGTGCCAAGAGTTCGGCCGACTACTTCAACATTTGGCTGAATTTGGAGCTACTAGTGCCCTTTGTGATAGACTGTTGGGTGGATAACTTGAAGCTGGAATATGACAATGTGACGAGAACCACAAAGGGCCCGGCTGGGGTGGATGTGAGGATCCCGGGGTGGGGGACCCCTGAGCCAGTGGAGTGGCTTGACCCCTCGCATGAGAAAACCGGAGCATACTTCAACAGCATTGCAGATGCTCTTGTGAAGATAGGATATGTTAGAAATTTTTCCATCAGAGGCGCTCCTTATGATTTTCGAAAAGCACCAAGTAAGTACAAAATGTGGGCTAAGAAAAGTTGACCAGGTTTTTTTTGCAAATACTATAAAAATAAAAAATAAAATGATATAGGTAAGTCTACATGTGTATGAGATGAGAAGACTTGTGCAAATTTTTATTTCATTGGTTTACCTTGTAAACTTACACAACAGATATAAATGTTGCACATATTAATTTAATTGTGTCCTACACATGATCATCATCATCATCATATCAGCCGAAAGACGTCCACTGCTGGACATAGGCCTCCCCTAAAGAGTGCCAAAGCGACCGATCCCGCGCCACCCGCATCCAGCGGACTCCCGCAACCTTTACCAGGTCATCAGTCCACCTTGTCGGGAGCCTACCCACGCAGCACCTTCCGGTACGTGGTCGCCACTCGAGAACCTTTCCGCCCCAACGGCCATCGGTTCTACGTACTATGTGCCCCGCCGACTGCCTAAACATACTGAGATTAGATTCGTAAATTATGAATTTTCTATTTGCATACCAATTTTCCAAGATGTGGACTAATGAAAGGTCGCGGGAGTCCGCTGGATGCGGGTGGCGCAGGACCGGTCATCGTGGCACTCTTTGGGGGAGGCCTATGTCCAGCAGTGGTATTTCGGCTGATATGATAATGATACCAATTTTCACAGATGAAAATGCAGATTTCTTTGTCAAGCTAAAGACCCTAGTGGAAGACACATACAACCTAAACAACAAGACCGCGGTGACCCTGCTCGTCCACAGCATGGGCGGCTCTATGGCGCTGCACTTCCTCCGGTTGCAGAAGCAGAGCTGGAAGGACCAGTACATCCGGAGGCTTCTGTCGCTGTCCGCACCTTGGGGAGGTGCTATGAAGGCGCTCAAAGTATTCGCTATTGGTGAGTATTCTATTCGACATGGTTTTTTCCTGTATGTAGGCAAAAAAGCACACACCTGGGACGTGGTTGGAAGGTAACAACGTAATACCGACAGTGGACAGCCATGGATGAATTATAATAATATAATAATTTATAGATAAAACATAATGTACATCAATATTTACTATGAAATGAAATGAAATGAAAATATTTATTTGCATAGACACAGTGCAGGGATGTTTAAATATATTATGGTCATGTGTATCTAGCTTGCATGCAAGCGTGAAAATATGTAAATGTCAATTAAATTATCAAAAAGTACAACAAAAATTAAAATAACTATACAATGTCAAATTGAATTAATGTAAATTATTTACATAATAGGCATAATCATAATATTCGTCAAAGAGGCAGAATAAAATTATATAACTAAATACTACAAATTCTTATAGTATTGATTTTCGAAATACGCCTATAGACTAGGAGTTTACTATTAGAGGCAAAAAGCACGTGCCTAAGCTAGGAGAACCCGTGTTTGAGGCTAAAAAGAACTAACAATTGAATATGTTATTCACATACAAAATATCATACAATATAATTCTTATTAAGGTTAAACATCACTGGTTCTCAGTAAATCTCTCCTTTGCTTAAATCTGTCTGTAACGCCATCTAAAGGGTTCAAATCCCGACGAAAGTGCTTCTTTTTTGTTTTTCTTTTTGGATTTTCTAACGAATATGACCGTCTCAACTAATTAGATTGACTTGTAACGTGTAAAAATTTTTTTTCAATATGTTTTATTTTTTTTGATAAGCATGTTTGTATCTCTCCGATCAAATTGGAGAAATCTTAACAAAAGGCCAGGTCAAAAGTACCCTAAACCGACGAGCATGTATGAGAAATATTATGAAAGTGAGTGAAGCGAAAGTGGTTTGCCAGGATCGTAGCAAATGGAGATCCGTGATCTCTGCCTACCCCTCTGGGAAAGAGGCGTGATTACCTATATGTATGTATGTATGTATGTATGTTTGTATCTAGATTATCCACAAATATCCCCTATATTTTTGGCGGACATATTCTTACATGTTACATACCTACTACATATATACTATTTTGGATAGGCATATCCTTTACAAAGATGTTACGCCTTTCATTTAATTGGAAAGTCATGACTATCCATAGGTTTACAATTGACAAATCAAAGCCCAACCTTTATCTATTAAACCCAATTCCATTGACATTAGACGAATCGTGCATAAATCTTCATGTTATTTGAATGAAAACCATTTTGATTGACAACAACGTAATTGTTTAATTTGAGACACATTAAATAATCGAAATAAGTAACACTAGTACAGTATTTTAAAAGGATCATAAACGAAGATATGTTCCCTAGAAAATCTAATATTATACGGAATAAGGTACGTAAAGTAAGATACTTAGTATATTACTTTGATCTGTTATATCCATATTGACTTGCAGGACTAATTATTAGAAAGGCTAAATATTATTCACAAAATGTTTTGTATTCGCCCGTAAACTCCGACTAAAATAATTAGACCTCAAAATTGGTAATAACTTTGCGTCACCGGACGAATATGGTGAGCTTTGTGAATAACGGGCGAGTTTGTTGGTTGTGTTCCTTCTTAGGTATATCAAAACTGTTAGTGGCCAGTCTCTCGAGTCCCGTCCGAGAGCGCGTCGGAAAGAGAGAAATATACCATTTGACAATATGGTACTGTTTTCGATGATTGTCAAAATTCAAAATTAGAATTCTACTTTTTTGGTTTGAACACGCGTTTATGTATCGTGTGCTTGATGCTTTCACAGTTATATGAAAGATTCATCAGTAGGTACTAATGTTCAGAGGTGGACATTTCCTTACAAAATTATTGAATATCTTGTTTAGGTAAATATGAGATGAAACTTATCTGTCGAACCCACGACCGTCGCCGTCGTTTGACAGTCGCATGCCTGAACCGCTAGGCTACCGGAACGATTCGATTTCGAAAAATATTTCTGTGGTGATGGATGAATGAACTTTCAGGGCCCTATTTAATAAACATTAGAATCCTACAATTTTGTATAAAAGTGACATATTTGTAAAGATTTTCTTAGTAAATCTTTACAAATACCTATGTCACCTTTATACAAAATTGTAGGATTGTAATGTTTATTAATTAAATAGGGCCCTGGGAGTTCATGGCGATATACTCAGGCTTAGTAAATTTTATATGCAAAAAAGTTACTCTGGTTTTTAGAGAGATTTGACCGTTAATTTATTAAATGCAGTTTATATTTGTTCTAAAATCGGTCTGGTGACTCCTAAGAGCAAATTTCCGCGTCTCTGGTAGTTTCGAGCTCACAAGATTTCACGAGAACCGGTTGAGAACATGTAGAGGAGAAGTCTGGACAGCCGGACATACGAAAGAATATTTGCCCAAGCTTAAATGAAAAACTTCGTTCGCCTCACTCGCTCGTTCAATTAAGTATAATGGATATATGTTATCGATTCAGTTTTTAATAATTGTCCGAAAATATATTTTTTAAAGGCAGATTCACGAGCATGTACTCATTTCGGTTACGGTATACCGGTATGGGACCGGTATTCCATTACGATAGCGTTATATTGTAAAAGTTAGCCGCGCCGCCAACATAACGGTACCGGAACCGGAACCGTGTAGATATACATATCGTTACCGGTTTGTTTACTGTATTTACTTACACTTTTATAATGCCTTTTCCAAACCGGTATACTTATGATACCGTTTTTTTTTCTTAAGCTTTTCTTCTCGTCCATGAGAGGAGGTCTGTGCCCAGCAGTCGAACGTAATATAGGCTGATCCATTAGAATAGAATAGAATAGAATAGAATCATATTTATTCATGGCAACAGCACATACATGTACATAAATAAAAAAAAACAGAATGGTAGACAAATTGCCACGAAATGGTTCCATCTCAGCGTTGTGCTGGCCTGGTGGCCAGCGCTGGTCTTCCGATGGAACCATCCGGTGATTCCACGGCGTAACACATATTTTACACTCGTACAAAATAGTTATAATAATAGTAATATAAAACAAAACAAACCGTAAAGACAAATAATAAACTTTTTTATGAACGCAACATTTATAACCGCGCCAACCGACCCACTAGCGCCATTATGACAGGTGGATGCTCCCGGCAATTAAAACGTCAAACAAGACAGACATGTGACGGTGACCATGCCAATTTTCATTAAGTCATTATTATAATCCTCAAAAACGAAAAAGATATATGTACATATGTATAAGGCATTAAATATCGGATGATTCTTAATACCGGTACTGAAATGTGATATTGGACCACAATACCGGAATTTCGGGACTTCAATATTAATACCTATCGAAAATGTATATACACGATGATTCTTAATCCGTGATCAGGAGTCGAAAAATATTGATAAACAGCCAAAACGGATTTCAATGGATGAGGTCTCATGCAATTAAATCACTGTTTAGTTACTTCAATTAAATGATAATGTAAACACTAATATCCACTGAATGTTTGGTCACCCTACATTTCTTGAAGTTAAGTAGATACGTCAAACACACATACGTCAAATTTTTGCAAAATACCGTTAGGGTGACGATGATTTTGAATTATAAAGTGATTCCTTGTTCAGGTTTATTCAGAAAAAGAAAGAACGTTGTAGTTGGTAGTGACCCTGCCTACGAAGCAAGAGGTCCTGGGTTCGAATCCCGGTAAGGGCAAACATTTATGTGATGAGCATGAATATTTGTTTCTGAGTCATGGATATTATAGTCTACTTCGTCTGCATTACTTGAATTTACATTATTGGAAGTTTTGCAGCTTTTTTAGTTTGTTCGTCAAAAAGTACAGTCGGCATCAGATATATTTGAGTGCTCACAAATATCTGAACACGTCTCTTATGCCTCGACAGTAAAATAAAAAAACTCATCTCCAAAAGCAAAACCAACCTTCTTACTTAAAAAAAGTATTGAGCTGTTTGCGAACATTGCTTTTATCGGTTCAGGGAGCGATGGTGTATTTGGAAACTGTCTATACAATAGAATCAGCGCGTATGTGATACGGCATGTGAAACCCAAATACACCTTCCCTCCCTGAACCTGTTGTAGTAAGAGTAAATGAATAACATTTCTTTTTTACATTTATTTAAAAAACCAAAAGTTTAAGAAAGTTTTATGTCAACTAACGTTTTTATAATGGGTTAACAACCCGAAAAACTACGTTTTTGTGAAAAAAATAACAAACTCACCAGTAAAAAAGACGAGGTATTTATTATTACCTAAATTCCCTATTTACGAGCACGGTGTTCTACGTTCATTCATAAAAGTTGTCCGTTTTAGCGGAAGCCTATTTTACCTTCGAACATTTCAAATTATGCTCCTACCACCTATCATCATTAGAGCGTAAAAGTGATTATTCTTCGGTAGAAAAAGAATGGAGCACAGACATTACAAATAAAATTATTCAAATAAATGTAAATACTTAACTTGATTATGCGTTCCTTTTTTTACAAGTGCATGAAGTTATTATATTTTTTATTAAAAACCAGTTTCCGCCTCCATGGACCCGGGATAAAAACTATCCTTTATTTTAATCTCGGCTTCTCTTAAGGCCCAGCATACAATACAAAATGGCATTGGAATTGTGTTGTGTCGGAAATAGAGTTGGCATTCGTTTGTTTTAAAAATTGCCCGAAACAAAACAAATTCAGCTCTATTCCAGTTGAATCGGTTAAACTATCTTCGTGCAAAATTTCATCTAAATCGGTTGAGCCGTGATCGAGTTACAAACATCTATATATAGAAACATCCAAAATTTTGCATTTATAATATTAGTAGGTTTAAAAAGTAATTCGATATTGGTCTTTTTCAGTTCCGGTATTAGACTAGTGGAAAAATCGGTCCGGGATTCCGGTATTTCGGGATTCCAAGATGGCGGTTTGTATTCCCTATATGAACGTTAAAAAAAATAATTACGTATTTAATTATTTTTTTTTCACATCAGTTTTCTCCGGGCCATTTCGATAGTTAGCTGCACCTTTATATTTTACTACCATAAAACTACGGTTACGGTTAATTTTTCCGGTACCGTAAACGGTTTCATAAAAGATGTAAAGGTGCGAATTCGACCCGCATAAGAACAAAAAAAACTGTTTTGGAGTAATACCTGTTTGGAACCGGTATTATAAGGTATCACTAGGCAATAAATACCGGTAACCAATATTTCTAACTGCTGGTCGCGGGGGCACCGTTGTGTTGTCGCTGCGCGGCTAAACCTTACAATATAACAGTGCCGTACCCAATTAATGGAATACCGGTCTCGTATCTGCCTAGCCACCGGTCGTAACCGACATCAGTCCCTGCATCGAAGAATGCCTACGAGTATATAATTCTACCCTTCACAACATTTTATAAAGAAGACTACTTGTGACTTAGGCCGGTTACCAATTATCAATCCACTGATAGTTTTCCTTACCGACATTTGACACATTTTAATAATCTGTCAAAATGCTTGTAAGGAAAACTATCCGTGGACTGATTATTGGGAACAGGCATTAGTTAATTGACATGTCCGGTAATCTAATCTCCGGTAGTTGAACACTTGAACAGTCGATTCATATATAGGTTGCAGTAGTTAGTTATTTTACTGTCAACTGTGTAGTCGACTAAATCGAACGTTTTAAATTTAACAAGTTCACTCCAAATGCACAATTGAAAGAAAGAAAGAAAGAAAACATTTATTTGTCTGTTATATTTAATGCTACATTAATTAACATTCACTCAATCGAAACTAATCAATCCAAGTTGCAAATTCATTTCCTATAATATCATACATCAAATCCTATATACATATGTATACGGCCGGTGGCACAGATTACTTTTCCATATTGTATCTTACTCCTTTCTAATAAGACGCAAAATGTATGCATAATTATCGTTGCGTGGACTTTAGGTTATTGTTCATGGCAATCTCAATAAATAATCACGAATAAAGGCAAACCATTGAACTTCATACATTGTTCTTAGAAATTCGTTCTATCAATAAACAAATGACATAGCTCTTACGTCATTACCAAAATGAGTAGCGTAGCAATATAAAATGAATGCCGTCTCTTTCACCAGAAAAAACGGGATTGTACGATGGTGTCGCCGTCTGGTGAATATAATTACTACTATTGACCCCGCTGTCTAACTAATTTTGATTTGATATCAAAGACATCTAGTGAAGGTTTTGGGCCACGTGCTGTCATGTGACGCGGCCATGTCATTTACACGGACAGTGTCTAACTCACGCACACATACAAGGCTCGGAGTAAAATTTTATGAATTTCAAATGGCTATATTTTGAATATTACTGGTTTGTACGTGTATTTATTCAAACTGCGGGAGAAGAGGGTCATGTATTATCTAAATAGCAATTTATTTCTGGTTAAACAATAAAAAAGTTGTGGAAAGAAAATTTACTGAATAACACTGACTTAAATACTATATTCGAAGTATCTTCCAGAACCTGCCCTTTTTTCCTATGTTATGCCCCCCTGACCCATTTGGGCCCCGCTACCTAATTACCTATCATATAGCCTCTGATCATTATTATTATTATTTCTTGTAGCGGCTTCCGGACCGTGAGAGCCCTTATATCACTGCGACCATTGCTGATCTATTGTGATCGCCACATACTACAATTCTTGGTCAAGTCCTGCAAACTCGAAGAATTGCAGGATACTATTGAACTCAAGAAATTTGATCTCCTCCGGGCACATGATGTGTTTTCCCAGAAAGGAGTTGCGACTGCGCATGAGGCAGGGGCACTCGGTTAGGATGTGTGTAGGCGTCTCCTCCGCATCCAGGCAGAGTCTGCACAGCCTTGTGTCACACAGTCCTATCGCTTGCATGTGCTTATTTAGGCGACAGTGCCCTGTAAGCATCCTTACCAACATGCGTAGACGGTTCCTGCTTAGCGCTAAGGCATCAGAAGACGCCTTTTTGCTATAGGCTCTAATAAGCGCCTAGGAATGTTTCAGCCCTGGTATAGTTCGCCAGGCTTGAATGCTCTTGTAGAAACAGTAGGTCTTTAGAGTGAGCTTGGTCAGGCTTTTGGGGATGCCACAGAACGGCTCTGGTCCGCAGAGCGTCCCCTTCGCCCCCGCTCGTGCAAGCTCGTCGGCCTTCTCGTTTCCCTCTATACCGGCGTGCCCTGGGACCCAACGTAATATGACTTTGTTTTTTGCGCCCAGGGCATTCAATAGATCCCGGCAGTTCTTGACCAGCCTCGACGTTATGACGTTAGAGGTTAGGGCCAAGAGAGCCGCCTGGCTATCCGAATGGATATAAATAGTATTATTGAGATAGGTGTTTTCCAGATTGGCTGTCGCACATTCTAAGATGGCGTATACCTCTGCCTGGAATATGGAAGTGTACTTGCCCAGGTTTACGCTGATCGCTGTCCTGGGTGCTTCTCCATATATTCCGCATCCTACCTCCGATCCGGATTTGGAGCCATCAGTGTACCACTTTAGGCTGCCTGGTTTCCAATCTATGAGGCCGTTTAACCAGTCCTCTCTCCTGAGGAGTTCCACTGAATAGTTTGTCTGTGTACAGAGTTTTGGGGGCATTGTGTCTAGAGGCATCCCCAGAACAGGAATATCGTAGACTGACTCCTTGAGTGTTCTCAAGGCTGAGGATAGCCAGTCCCCTCTTTTTGCTGTCGCTATTCTGAGCATGCTGGACTTCGCCTCCTTTTCCAAATGGAGATTCAGGGGCGGAAGGTTCAGCAACGCCTCAAGGGCAGCTGTTGGAGAGGTTGACATGGCTCCAGTAACGATTATGCAAGCCGTCCGCTGCAGACTGCTGAGCTTTGCTATTGTAGTTTTCTGTGTCGTTTTCCTATACCAGGCCACAGAGGCATAAGACACCATCGGCCTCACAATGGACGTGTATAGCCACAGGGCAATTCTGGGTTTTAGACCCCATCTGTTACCCGCTAAACGACAGCAGATTGAGAGGGCTACTTTAGCCTTCTGCAAAATGCCGTTAACGTGCGTATTCCAAGTCAGTTTCTGGTCGAGTATAACGCCCAGATACTTGACTTCGGAGGATAGCGGAATTGTTTTGCCGTTCATAGACAAAGGTCTCAGGCTGTCGAGTTTCCTCTTGTTTGTGAACGGCACAACAACCGTCTTGTCAGCATTAACGGATAATTCATTCTCCCTGCACCACATGTTAATTGTGTCTAGGGCTTTCTGCATTTGGTGCGATAGTGTAGATTGGCAGTTTCCCCGCACCGTCACCACAAGGTCGTCTGCGTACCCCTGGGTGTCGATGCGTAGTCCCGCCATCTTATGCAGCAATTCATCCACTGCAAGGTTCCATAGCAGAGGGGAGAGTACCCCCCCCCTGTGGGCAGCCTCTGGCAGTGGATACGTCACGAGTGGTGTTGAGCAATTCTAGCTTGGCCACTCTGTTTGAGAGCATGCTTTGCACCCAGCGCACCGTTGTAGGGTCCACTCCCTTTGACCGGAGCCCCCCCACCAGTGTTCTGATGGGTGTGTTATCGAAAGCGCCCTCAATGTCCAGGAAGGCTGAAAGAGCTATCTCCTTGTCCTCCAACGCCCTTTCCACCCTGTCCACAAGCTCAAGCAGAGCGGTCTCTGTAGATCTGCCGCTCCGGTAGGCGTGCTGACTGTCATGGATAGGCTTGTTTCCGAGGCAGCTCTCCCTGATGTGCTTGTCCAGAACCTTTTCCATGGTCTTCAACAAGAACGATGAAAGGCTGATGGGTCTGAAGGACTTGGCCTGGGCGTAGTCTTTCTTTCCCGCCTTTGGAATGAACAGGATTTTCACCTTGTTCCACATTTCGGGTAAGATCCCCCAGGCGTAGCTCGCCCTGAAGATTTTTACCAGGTGAGGGATAAGGACGTCAGCTCCTCGTTGCAGTAGCACCGGGCTTATTCCGTCCAGTCCCGCCGTCTTGTATGGCTTAAATGAACTTATGGCCCACCTCACTATACCCGGTCTGATGACCAAGGCTGCTTGCCTCCAGTCCTCCGATCGGGGCCTGCGCATGCCGTGCTCGGCACCCGTTCCCCTTACCTCGGTGGACCCCGGGAAGTGAGTATTGGCCAATAGTTCCAAGGTCTCCTACTCGTTTGTTGTGAAGGTACCATCCTGCCTTCTTAGGAGCCCAATCTGATTAGGCTTTGCTTTAGAGAGTAGTTTATGGAGTCTTGCTCCTTGAGGCGTATTGTTTACTTCCTCGCAGAACTTCCTCCACGACCCTCTCTTGGCTTTCCTAATCTGTTTGCTATATTCATTTAGGGCCCTACGATAGATCTCCCACTCATTTGTTCTTTTGGCCCTGTTGAATAGCTTTCGCGTCTTATCCCTTAGCTTTTTGAGTTTGGAGTTCCACCATGGGACTAGACGCTTCGTGGTTTTAGCCTTGGGGGGGCAGTTATCCTCATAGGCACGTACAATACCTTTTGAGACCACTTCCACCGCAAGTTCCAGTCCTTCTCGTGTTCTTACGCTTTTGGCTGCCGTGTCCAGGGTCCGTTCAAGGGCGCTACTGTACCCCGTCCAGTCGGTCCTCCTGGGGTCTCTGTAAATGACTGTTTGAACACTGAGAGAAAATGTTAGGTTAAAACAGATATGTCTATGATCTGAAAGAGATTCCACCTCACTTACTTTCCAGTTTTCAATGTGCCTGGCAAGGTGAGGAGTGGCAAAGGTTATATCTAAAACTTCCTTCCTGACCCTAGTGACAAAGGTCGGTTCGCAGCCTAGGTTTAGGGTTTGGAGGCCGTTAATTAATAGAAAATCATGTAGTAACTCACCTCTATCGTTGATGTCGGTGCTCCCCCAGCTTGTGTGGTGGGCGTTAGCGTCGCATCCCACCAGTAGCTCTGCGTTGTGTCTGCGGGCGTAGTCCACCACTGCCTCGAGGTCCGCGGCGGGGTTCACCTTATCACCGGGCAGGTAGGCCGAGCACATGATTACTCTTTGACCCTTCCAGCCCTTGAGGTTTACATACGCTGCAACCAGATCATCCGTACACAGCTCTGGAACAGGTAGAAAGTCAATGTTTCTGTTGAAAGCAATGCATGCCCTAGGCCTGATTCCATCGGTGCAGTAAAGCATTTTACCCACCGAGTTTAGTCCTAGTATGGTTGAGTTTCGCACCCATGGCTCTTGTAGTAGGGCGAGGTCAGCGTGGTTTGCGAGGCGACTCTCCACCACCGCTGTCGCTGCAGCAGCGTGGTGGATATTCGCCTGCAGGATCCTCGCGGGTGCTGAGGGGGCCGCCATTTATTTGGCCCTCTTGGTGAACTGCCGGGCACTACCCCTACCCCATGCCGCTGGTTGGCCTCTCCCTCGGGAGGTGCCAGCTGCTGGGGTGGAGTGTTCAGCCCGGCTGTTCATCGCGCCCCTCGCCGCCCCTCTGTACGTCCCGACGGGCCGCGTCCTGCCACCACGGCCTCGGGTGCCATGGGGTATGGAGTCGCGACTGTCGGGCGCTCGTGTGCTGGGGCCTGCTTCCGCGGGGGGCTGTGAAGACGTTGCAGGTGTTGAAGGTGGGGGAGCATTTGGCCCCCCCCTCAGCCTGAACGCCACTTTCCTGAAGCCTATGGTGACTTCGCAGCCACAGGCTCTAAGGGCTTCTGCGGAAGGCTCGTCCAGGGCAAAAGTGACTACTTTTCCGCCCTGCTCAGCCTTCTCGCCAAGCACTAGCATAGCTCCGTATTCAGGCCCGGATTTTGTATCCTGAATAGGGCAAGAGCGTCCGTTATGGAGGACACATCGGCGTCGGAGATGAAGGTGATGGCCGTGGCTGGTCTGGGCAGTTCCCCTTCCGGTATCACCGAAAGTGTCGCCTCCGGCCACGGCTTCAGCTTCGGGACTACCCCCACAAGCCAGTCCAGACTTGCCTGGTCCGCACAGGTGACCAGGATCCAACCCGTCTTGTGGAGGAAGCCCAGAAACTTCGGTCCGTCACCCCTCGCATCCTTCCACTCTTCTATGAGGACAGTGCCCAGTTGGAGACGGACCATCCTCATCTGCTCCTCACTCATGGGTTCCGAATTCCGGATCCCCACTCGTGTGGAGCCCGCTACCTCCTTGAAGCTGAGGGGTCTACGTTCCCCTTCATCTCCTGTGGTAAGCTTCGCGGCCTTCTTTGTATGCCCTTGTGGAGATTCGTCCTCCGATCGTCCCCTTTTGAGAGGGGCGTTGACTGGGGCCGGCTTCTCCACGGGCATCTTTGACCACGGCAGGTTGCACATTGTCAGTGCCATCTTCTTCTCCAGGCCGCTGTCAACAAGCCTATGTAGCCTCTTTTCGCGGCACCGGAGAGTCGCTTATATTTGATTCCGTCAGCCCGAGCCGAACTGCCGGGCGCATTAGAGACGATGGTTACGTCTCTGTCGACCACGGACTCCGTCTCCATGACCTCCGGACCAATACTAACGGGCGTCTCGGGGGCTTGTGTAGCCCTCCTCGCCTCGTGACTAACATCTCCACCCTGGATGGAATCCAGGACGGAGGACACAACTTCGTCAAACGTCTGGTTGTTTTTATTTTCATTATTATTCTCCATATAGTTCCCACGATTAGCAAGGGAAAAACTGGTCACAGTACGGCAGAGCCCCGCTTACCGTCTGAAGGGCTGCTTACTCTACAATTCGCCCTGGTTTTGTAGAGACACCGTTTGCGACTGGGCTCGCCCCCAGCCACGCATCCATCGGCACGGTACGAATGACACCTAGGATTGGCGGAGTGGAAAAGGGATACAGGGGGAGGACAGGTCAGGAGAGGAGTAGACAGGATTTTGGATAGGATATGACTGGTTTGGAACACGGGAGTTGGGGTTAGGTTACACCCGGACAGTGGGATTTCCATCCAGGCATCGCCCTCATACTTGGCTACTGCATGGTCCGGGGTAGATGGTAAGCGTGCGGCGCCCGTTCTAACCATCAGCATTGACCAGGGTGTACGACCTGCCCATCTCCGGCAGGTTCGCCTCTGGGCTGCGACGGCAGGCCCAGGGACGACGTGGACGTGTATGACGGACTTGAGGGAGCATGCCGATAGCTCAAACACCGCACACTTTGAGCGTACATCCCCCCCCCTACACCCCTAGCCTCTGATCATATCATTCTTATTAACTACTTAGTACAAGTATGTAATTACAAAGTTGAAACTTATGGGGTATAAAAGATAAAACAAAATTGTGTTTATTCCTTTTAACAGAAAATGTGGGCCAATTGACTGGGCTTTATAAAACTGTGCTTTTATGGGTTTAAAAATTAGCAAATGTAGGGCTAAATTTATAAATGCCATATTCTGAGCATGTCAGAAATCTGTAGTAACCATTTTTATGAGCATCTCATTTAGTGTCCTGACTACTTAATGGCACGATGTCTTTAAGCACCCTTTTTTAGCTTGCGCCTAATTTATATAATATTATCCCCTAATATTTATTTATAAATTCAAATATTAGGGGAGCTGGAGGCCTGTGCTCAGCAGAGGGATGTATTTATCTTAGACTCATTGTTTAATCTTAGATTAAAGAATCTTAGATGGGGCCTAACAATATCAACGTTTCCCTCACCATATGCATGGATATTTTGAATGTGGACATAGTCATTAAAAATGTAATGAATGTCCATACTGAAAGATATTTTTATTACGTAATAAAAATAACTAAATAAGTCTGTATTTTAATTTCTTTTGCTGTGTTACGGATAATATGGCAGTTAAAATACTTAACGCAATGCTTGTTTAATGGTTCAATAAATAAAACAAATAGCTACGATGGTCTATTAATACTGAATAGATAAGATAAATAGGTTAGAAGTAACGATTGGCTATACAGATTGAATATATGCATTGAAAAATAGCTCTAAAATGCTTAAAATAAAGCCTCTTAATCATTACCTCTTTGAAATCAAGTTTTGTAATAATTGTTAGTTATCGCACAATGAACCGGATCCTTAGCTCATCGAAAATGAAAACTAGCTAGGTTTTGCCTCGTAACTCTATATAAGTAGTACTATTTTGATCTAGTTTAAAGATATAAATGATGCAATATCACATTTTGTCGATCTTTTATACCCACATTTATGCTAAAAGTGGCGCTGGAACAAGCGTTTCGTGTGCTCTGCCTACCCCTTTTGGGAATAAAGGCGTGAATGTATGTATGTATGTATGTATGTATAAATGAGCAGAATTGTTTTACCTTATAACATTACTTTCTCATTAAGCACAATGAATTGTGACAAGTCCACATCTATACCTTTATCTTGTGTGCATACATAATAGACATATGTATACATTAAAATGAATACCAGTGCCCTCCTACTGAAACGGCAAATATAAAAAAGCGGCCAAGTGCGTGTCGGGCCACGCGCAGGGTAGGCTTCCGTAGTTGCCCGTCTGTCACAGAATGCGGACTTAAAAGGGGCTTTTGGGGATTTTATTATAGCTTACCCTCGTAAATAATCGTAAATATGATTATTTTTATAAGTTTTATAACACACATTGGTGTGTTATAAAACGACCCTATACATTGGTATAGGGTCGTTTCGCCGGTTACGCGACCACCTTCGGTTAGCGATCACCTGAAGGACAAGGTTTTTTCTATTGAAGATAACGTGCCGTGAAAAAGCAACTCTACCGTCCACGGTAAAAGGTTCAAATTCCAATGACAATGTATATGCACCCGAAATGAAGTGCATTTCTTACCAGTTAACTAGTTATGTCTACGAATCGTTAGCTAGTTATGTCTACTCAACTGTGATAGTTTTCCTTTTAAATTCATTATATGTACTACTGCGACGAATTTTTTCACGTCCCCAGTAGTAGCCAATTTGCCGGCAATTTGTAGGATTTTTCGGGGTTTTTTGTAGGATTTTATACTACTGTTTTGTCGGCGTGATTGGTTTATATACCCACGCCGAATTGCAATTGTAAAGGTTACTGAGCTAAGCCGAAGACGGACAGACAGACAGACAGACGGTCGGACATTGCGAAACTATAAGGGTTCCTTGTTGACTACGGAACCCTAAAAAACGGGTGTGACGGATTGGCCCCGCCTCGGTATTTTATTACGTTCTATGTATACGTTAAAAATCTTGACCTGATTACGCAAAACGTTCAACTATCTTTGATTATAAACTTACGTCGTCATATTATGTAGACCGCGAAACGATGAATGTACGGAAACAGAAAATAAACAAACTGCAATCGCATAATCGTGTTGGTTGTGAACCTTATCCTGTGAGGCATAAAGTTCAATGTTGAAGACAAAATATAGGAAGTTATAAACATTACTTAGCTGATTGAAGACGTTTCACAGTGCGAATCATTTTATGATTAAAGGTCACTATATTACTATAGTTCTTGATACGTCCTGTCATAAGGTCATCAGTTACGCAGTCTTGAACCAACTGAAATAACCTAATGACAATAAATAACTAAGTTTGTTCTTTCATTAAAAAAAAAAAATATTTTTTATTTTATTTTATTCCGAAAACCAACAGCTTAAGTAAATAAGACTAAGTTATACACAATATATATCAGAGAAGCCAATTACAGGTTTCCACAGATAGGATTCATAGGTGAGCACAGATACACAAGAGCAACAAAATTATTAGTACATACTTATCACAACGACAAGCGTGTTGATGAAAAAGAGAAAATTAATTTGTTTTTAGTACATACAATTATGCTATTACTCTGTAGGCAGGGGAGCAAAAAAACACATAAGCAACCCTTGATTTCACAACATTTTCTTCTGCCAAACTGCAGGACAGTTTGTGGGCAGAGGGACTCCCCAAAAAATAGATGAGTGGGTTTAGCTATTATAACGAATATAGAAGTAAAATTGCCTCCAATAGGAGAGAAAAGCAAAGCAAACCAATAAATAATAATAATAATAATATAAATCTTTATTGTTCAAAAGTACATTTGTTACAATACAATTATAGCCCTGGAGACTGCGTTAGTTTTCACTGTGTTGCAGCCCCCAGTGGTTGCCCGTAAACATAAACATTGAGTTGTTAAGAACAACAGATTTACAGAAAAAAGTTAGGTTAGGTTATTATCTAAAACATTCTAAAACTTTCTAAACTAACGGTCTAAAACTTTTCATTTCTACTACCAAAATGTGCGTGGGTTGCGATCTAAGACAAATATGTTTCATAATAATATAACCCAATGCAATTTTGACTTTATTGCACTAACTGAAACTTTTTTGACAAGCTCCGTGTGCGACGGCGAGCTCTTCCCCAGTGGGTGGACCGTGGCGTACCGGGACCGCGCGGGAGACGCCGGCTGGGGAGGGGTGCTGCTGGCCGCACGCGAGTGCTACTCGATACGTGTTCTTCATGACATTGACGGCCTTACGCCGAATAAGGAATTGTTATTTGCCATAGTTACTTATAAGCATTTGAAATTTCTATGTTGTGTTGTGTATCTACCTCCATGCTATAATGAGGAGCAGTATATGAGTGTATTGTCTTGTATATAAAAAAAGTGAAAGACAGCACCGAGATAAATCATTTACTTTCGAGGGCCGTAGCGTGAGCGGGCAAGACGCGGCGGACGCCTTCGCTGAGTACTTCAGCTCGGTGTTCGAGCAGCACAGGCCGCGCTTGGATGCTGAAGCTGCGGCGCGCGCAGCTCACTCCTCGGGTGACTCTCGGTCGGTCTCGATCACCTCCATTACTGAGGTTGATTTTAGAGCGGCAATACGAAGGCTCAAACCGCGGTCTTCTGGAGGGCCTGATGGTATCCCGGTGTTTTTGGCCAAGGATTGTGCTTCCGCCTTGGTGACTCCCTTGTTGTACGTCTTTAACCTCTCGCTCAAACATTCCATCTATCCTAGTCGTTGGAAAAAATCTAGAGTAACGCCAGTTCCGAAAGGAGGATCCGATATGGACGTCACCTCTTTTAGACCCATTGCAGTTTTATCCGTATTCGGTAAGGTGTTTGAGATGACCCTTAACCGACATATAAGTCAACAGGTGTCTAATCGTTTGCACCCCAGTCAGCACGGTTTCCGTAAAGCCCGATCTACCACCACAAACCTAGTTGCCCTCGCTGACTATGTCTGCAAAGAGATGGACGCTGGACGCCAGGTCGATGCTGCATATTTCGACTTTAGGAAAGCATTCGACCTGGTAGACAACGACATCTTGCTGGAAAAGCTTGCATTACTGGGCTTCACGCCAAAGCTTTTAAGTTTCATTTCCAGTTACTTGTGCCAACGGCAGCAGTACGTCAGGGTAGGCGGCTTCGAGTCAAACGATTACTGCACGCTGTCTGGGGTGAGTCAGGGCAGCACTCTAGGGCCTACGTTATTTCTTTTAATGATTAACGATTTGCCTGATACAATTCGTTCAGCTGAGTGTCTGCTTTTTGCGGATGACCTAAAGTTGTTGCTCGGCGTCAGTAGTGTGGCGGATAGCGCTGCTTTGCAGAGCGACATCAATGCGGCAGCTGAGTGGAGTGTTGCAAACCGTTTGCCTTTTAATGGAGCAAAATGCAAGGTCATTACATTTACACGTAAGCGCTTGCCACTTTTAACCGATTACATCCTGGGGGACGCTTGTTTGGAAAGAATCGACGAAATCACCGACCTAGGTTTAGTTTTAGATACAAAATTAGATTTCCGTAAACACGTATCTAATATTTGCAAACGGGCTAGCAAAACCCTAGGTTTCGTCATGAGGGCGTCGAAGCAGTTCCATGTAGGAGTCGCTGTGGTTTTGTACAGTGCCTATGTCCGTAGTAGGTTGGAGTATGGAGCTGTTATTTGGGATCCCTACGAGGATAAATACTCTCTGTTGGCGGAAAGAGTACAGCGTAAATTCGCCCGCTGGTTGTACCGCAAATCCTACGGGTATTACCCATACCTGTACCCTTCATTGTTTGTCTCCGGGATGGTTGGGCTAGACACGCTTCGGATGAGGAGGAAGTTGTTGTTGTTAGTCCACTATCTGTCTGTTGTCCACCACAGAGTGGACAGCCCGGATGTGCTCGAGAGGATCGTGTTAGTGGTTCCAACGAGGGTCCCCCAGGATTTGGATTGCGTGGCGGTGGCGGCTCGCCGTCGGCCGGGCCTGCTGCAGCGTGTGTCTGCTCGCACGTGCCACGCTCGACACGCTCCTACCGCGCGCGCAATGTCATTATTATACCAAATGCTCACTCAGCACGAGGATGCTGACATGTTTGCTGATCGCTTTACTAAATTATGTTGTATTGCTAAGCAGTTCCTTGACAAATTTTATTAACAATTATTTATTATTTTGACATATTTTATTTAGACCTTTTCTTTTTGACATGTATTGTGTGGTCTGTTATATGTAATAATTTATCGTGTAAGTGTTTTGGTGTTATTGTGCTGTAAACTTACATTGACTTTAAATGAATAAATGAAATGAAATGAAATTAGGTAGTTACTTTACTTAGTTTACATTTCATATTTGGATGCAATAATATTACTCTCATTTAATAGTATGTAAGAAAAGAAAGAAAGAAAGATACATTTATTCACAAACACACAGGACACACGTATTAAAGAATAGAATTTAAAAAAAACCAGATAAAACATGAAACCAGTGTCTCTGCGGCAGTGAACCGGACACTGGCTCAGCATTATGCTGAGGTGTCAGACACCTGCAGCGCTGATTTTCAGCCAGCACCGTCGGTGACTCACGGAAACGTCATACAAATGTAATAAATAACTACTAACATTTTTGGGTATTATAAACTAATCTCTACTTCAAGTTGCCACTTTTCTCGGCGCCTCAGATATTCGCACAATTTTGCATCCTATTCCTAATAAGGCGTAAAAATACTCACGATGTTTTCTTTCACCGAAAAGATAACGGTAGTTCCGCAAAACTCATAGGTACGAGCCGGGATTCGAACCCACGACCGCCGCTTGACAGTTGCATGACTGAAGCACTAGGCTACCGTAGCTCTTATACTAAATGCATGTTATGCCAAAATAAATTTGTACACATAAATACATTATAGCAAATGTGGTGGTGATTAATGAGTGTTATGTTATTTCAATGTTATGACTAATGAAAATATGCATTTTGTTATTATGATAATATTTAGTTTTTATGATTTCCGTACGTATGATACTTGAAATGATGCATTTGGTTTTAATGGCGACCTTAACGGCACCCGTTTTTGTTGGGATATGTCTTCGTAATTGTCTCTGGTGTACACGATATAGACAATAGACCATTCAAGTCGGAGGAAATGGGTAACGTATACAGTTCCCGGTTGTTTTTGAGTTCGCGTTGCGCAATTGTTTACTTTACCCGCTTACGTATTCAAATTATCATTGTGTTCGTTGAATTGTAACTATAAAAATGAATACGACGACCCAACAAACATGGAGATTTTCTCAGTGACCGAAGCTTTCGATACCGACTGGAGGGAACGTATTCGGACCCACACCCCATCCGGGCCGGAGTCCCGCAAGGCTCCGTGCTCTTTCCCACTCTCTACTCGTTATTCACGAACGACATTCCCAGGCACCCTAAGGTGCAACTGGGGTTGTTTGCGGATGACACCGCGCTCTTTACGACTCATTGTAAGTACGCTACTATCCGGCGATACCTCCAAGAGGCAATCTCCGACCTAGGTCGTTGGTTTAATCTTTGGCGTATCGAAGTCAACCCGGAGAAAAGCACTGCAATAGTCTTTCATCCGTCGGACTGCATTAGTACAGAAAGGCGGGTGGCTCCGATCCAGATGTTTGACCGACCCATCCCCTGGGTCAACGAGGCCAAATATCTTGGAGTGACCCTCGACAGGAGACTGACTTTCCGTAGCCACATCCGTAGGGTACGCAACCGCTCGTTGTTCGTGCTAGGAAGGCTAGGGCCGATGATCAACAAGTTTAGTAAAATGTCACTCAGGAATAAGCTGACACTCTACAAGACTTGTGTTCGTCCAATCATGACATATGCAAGTGAAGCATTCGCTCACGTGCCTATGTCATCGCTCAAGCCGCTTCAGGTCATTCAGAATCGTTTTCTCCGAAGGGCGACTGGTGCCCCGTGGTACCAATCGAACCTCAGCCTGCACCACGACATGGAGATTAGCACCATGTATGGTTTCTTTAAGCAGGCTGCCAGACGTTATTTTGATAACGCTCCCCGCCATAGGAATCCGTTAGTTAGGAAGGCTGCTGACTACGTCCCCATCCCTCCCCCCTCTGTCGTTACTCGGCGCTCACTGATTAGGGGCCGCACGGTCCGGCGTCCTAGGCACACACTCACGGACCCGGACGACGAAATCACAGCGTCCATCGAAAGATGGAACGCTGCGCTTTCGGCGTCCAACACATCGCGTACACTTCAGCGTCCCCGCCGGCGGGGACGTCCACCGCGAGACAACACAGACACATACAGTCCGCTTTCGTCCCGGTACCGCCGCATACCGGGTAGAGTCAGTCCGACGCAAGTCGGGCCTAGCTGAGTTTCTTGCTGGACTCTTCTCAGCTAGGCTAGGTTTTAGCGAACCAGCGATAAAACTCCCAGTAGTTCGATACCACTCACACCCCAGATTCGGTTGATACCGTTCAACCAATCTCACTGGAGCGCAAAACTCTTAGAGTATTCCAGTGTACAAAACTTCCCCGCGTGGTCGTGCCGGAGGCTTCCCCTGGATTTTCCCCAGGCCACCCTCCAACCACGCAGTTCGACCGCTATATTGGGTCCGTCCTATTATAGCAACAGTCAGGTTCAAAAAAAAAAAAAAACCAACAAACATGGGTCCAATTCCAACCTTCTCGTCGGACAAGACTTTCTCCCCCGACGAAAATGGGGTGTATAACTAACATGTGTATTTCTGTGAAATCGTGGCTGCCAATCGGACACCCCGATTTGAATGACGTTTTTAAAATCCAAAGCCTTGTCTCTCGAGTTGGTGCTTAGCTAAGTTCGTTGTGTCCGAGGTATTTTAGTTAAATTAAGTATATTAATTGAAGTATGCACCAAGCAGCACGGTAATCACGCGACGGCGCGCGAGCTCTCGATTTTTCTCGCACTATCCGTGTCTCACTTATTAGAACACTTAGGCATAGTGCGAGAAAAATCGAGAGTATGTCGCGGCCGTCCCATGATAGACGTGCTGTAGCTTCTGCTAACGAATTTGCTAATTTATTAATCAAAATATTTTAGTTCTGAATGGTTTTTAGTAATGTAAGGGCGGGATTCCACCGGTGTGCGGCACTGTGCGGCACAAGCATTTTTGTACTGAATATGCTTGTGCCGCACACCGGTGGAAACCCGCCTTAACGATAACGAATGTACGACGTATGTATGTAGCGTAATGGTTTCCATGCCGCAGTCTGACCTCCTAGAGGCGGTGTTCTTTTTATAACTTCTCGTTCTATCATTTCATTTTTAGGTATAGCCAATTTTGTTTTTTATTTATAATGATTATCTTGTATTTATCATTAAGCTAGCTTTAGTTTATATTGTAACTATGTAGTATTTTGTTGTTTATCTATACACAATATAATCTTGTGAATTGTACTTTTGTTTTTCCTAGGCGATGACCTGGGCTCCCTAGTGCTCCGCGAGAGCGTGATGCGCTCGGAGCAGATCACCTGTCCTTCTCTGGCGTGGCTGCTGCCCTCGCCGCTGTTCTGGAAGTCCTCGGAAGTGCTGGTGCAGACGGACAAGTACAACTACACCATCGACGACTTCCAGAAGTTGTTCACGTGAGTGCTACAGCAGATTTGACGATTGGTTCAATCTGGGTGATAAGCTAGCGTTTCCGGGTTCGAATCTCGTGAGGGCATTTGTGATCAGCAATACGCTGTTTGACAAAAGTCAAATCAGCTTCTTTATATGAAACGTCAAAAACGCTGGAATTTGCACAGATTACAGGTTTGTGACGTCACAATCAAACAACGTCCTTATTGTTAGTTTTTAATACAGTTGCTCAAAAAGTGGTACTTTTTGTGGCTTCGTAGCGTACGAGAAGCTCAATTTCTCGAACTAGTGCTTTTTACTTTTTAGTTCCAAACTATACTTTCGAAACGCAGTAATTTTATATTAGATTTTTTACCCGATGGCGCTGATTCCAATAGTATGTTGTCACTGTCAGTGTCATTTGTAAAGTATGGGTTCGTTCAAAAATAACTTCGAAGCAAGCATATTTTATCGCAATGATATATTAATTTATTATTTTTCGCAATTGTATTAAAAACGTCGTTCACAACACGTGTGAAATGTCTTTTACCACTCGTACCGAGTCTTGCCACTCGCTTTCAGCTCGTGGCAAGATACCTCGATACTAGTGGTAAAAAGACATTCTTTTCACACTAGTTGTAAAATGTACTATTTTATGAATTTAAAAATTGTAAAATTGATTTTGAAATCTTAACAAAAGGCCTGGTCAAAAGTGCCCTAAACCGACGAGCATGCATGAGAAATATTATGAAAGTGAGTGAAGCGAAAGCGGTTTGCCAGGATCGTAGCAAATGGAGATCTGTGATCTCTGCCTACCCCTCTGGGAAAGAGGCGTGATTATATGTATGTATGTAAAATTGACAACTTAAATGAAAGATTGAGATTTTCCCAGTATTTTCGTCATTTTTATCTGTTGCTAATGCAAAAACAAATTATTTTCACTGTTGTCAAATAGTCTATTGTGCAATAAAAAGACTTGTCTGTAAGAATGTCCTTAAATATTTTTCTATCTACGAAATTTCTCAATAACCAAGATCAATGTATTTTGGTTGGTACCATAGCATTAATGAATTTCTAAATGACAGTAGCTTTTAATATAACATATTTCATTTTGACATGCATGTTTTATTTTGACTTTTATGTATTATTTTTATGTGCAATTTTAATTTTGAATTCAATTTAGAATTTGTACGCCGCAAGGCAAAACAAGGACGGAAATATTTTTAAATTTAAGATCTGAATGTAAATTACCCATGTTTAACAAAAAAATAATCTTTATCTTTTACGTTCGTTGAAATCTGATTGTATGGTAACTTGGACAGTTGTATATAATTGGATGTCAGTTGGCGGCACCATGTCTAACTTTTACCGGCCTGTGAAAGTGTTTGATGCAACAGAACCAAGTAAGGTTTGAGTAAAGACCAGCTGATGACCTGGTAAAGGTTGCTGGAGTCTGCTGAATGCGGATGGTACCGGACCGGTCACTTTGGCACTATTTGGGGGAGGACTATGTCCAGCAGTGGACGTCTTTCGGCTGATGTGATGATGATGATGAAAGACTAGCTGCCGTATTCATAAACGTCCTACAAGCTTGTTTTAACTAAAATGGCGCTTAAATTCGTTTGTTGTCAGTCACGTTGATATTTGTGTTCGCGAGAAAGGGACAAAGCACGTTTTATTTACCAGATGCATTTTAAGTTTTATGAATAAAGTGGTAAGTCATTAATTAGCTTACCACCCTACCAGTGATATGAACCTGCCGGACGCCTGGGAGATGCGCAAAGACACGCAACAGTTCCAGAGTGACTTCAGCGCGCCGGGGGTCGAGGTGCACTGCGTGTACGGGTACAACATCTCCACAGTGGAGAGGTGGGTGAACAATTATATAATGTTGCTTTGCAAAATATCAAGAGGGAGATTTGATAAGTTCGAGCACTTCTCAACTCCCACATCCATACTTCCATACTTACTTAATGTTATGGGAAAGTGTGTGTTTGTTTGTTTGTCCGTCTTTCACGGCAAAACGGAGCGACGAATTGACGTGATAGTTGAAGGGATGAAGAGTGACATGGGCTGCTTTTTGTCTCTTTCTAACCCCCACTTCCGTAGAGTGGGGGGTGGAAGTTTGTATGGAGCTGCGATATAAAGAGTTCCACGCGGACGGAGTCGCGAGCAGAAGCTAGTTTGTTATATTACTCAGTAGATTGGGCACAACTCTTATATTAAGTAGAGTGGTACGCGAAAGACGATTATTCTTGATATACTCGTAAACTTCATTGATTTAAGGCGCCGTAGGTTCATGGTCTTCTCTCCCTCTCATTGAGCATAAGCGTGAGCGAGATGGAAGTGCGTGCTCGGAAGCGCGCAAATCATGTTTTTTAATTTTAATTTTTTGGCCGTTTAAATAAATAAAAAAGTAAACACTGATTTCCCTCAAACATGATATTGCCGATTTTTAGAAGCCATTTTATTATTTTTAGGTTTTGTTCGTAATTTGTAACAAATATTTTAATATTTTAAGTTCTATCGAGCGAAAAATGCTTAATCATGTTTCTAAACACTGATTTCCCTGCAGAAAAGCCTCAAGATTACTATTCATATTTTTTTTAAACCATATTATTATAAACAGACGCATTATATTGTTTCAAAAAACTGTTCGCTTAACTTCGCTGAACCTACGGCGCCTTAACTTGATGGTGTGCACACTTCTCTATTCTTGGGGTGTGAACCGATCAAGTGCTTATGCCCAGGTAGCATTAACATGTAGTAATCGTGTTTTTTTTGACGCGATTTTGTTTTTACATTTCGATGGAGCAGGTCGCCCCATTCGGCCAACGCCTCATACAAATGTAAAAAAATAGCGTTTTTTTTCTTTTATTTTTTTCTTATCAGAACGCGATACCTGATCCCTTGATCGGTTCACACCCTGTATAGTGTGTTAAAGCTGTTGGTCTCCTACTTATAAATAAAAATATGTACGTTTCAAATAGTTCAATAATATCAGAAGCCTTATGTCCTTGAAGATAAAGTCGTGTTCACATATGTTTGATAACTTGCAACTAAAATAAACGCTTTTGCTTACAAAAAACTTCACCTGTGCACATATTTAGAACTTGACTGTATTCGTACAACTTCTTTAGACGGCACTAACGTCACTACATTCGGACATCGTCAGTAACCCCGTACTAAATTATTGTTGTATTAAACCGAATTTCTTGACCCTGGGAGCCGACTACATTTGAAATTAATATTTTTTTTTGTTGAAATTAATGATTCCGCGTCGATAGGCGTGGGGAGACCCTTAGCCGAAGTTACTGTTTCATACAATAGTTATTTGCGTCAAAAGGGAGCAAAATAGGATATTTACGGCGCGGGCGGTGTATTGAATCCTGAGCGTAGTGAGGGATACAAGTGTTTACGCCCGAGACGAAAATATTTTTGCTACGGAGTGACACACTATTTTTCACATCGACTATGAAAAAAATGTTAAAAACAATTAAGAAGGTTTAACAAATTTTCTTAATTTTTATTAATATTTTTTAAATATTACGGAATATTTACAAATTTTCATACAACGTTGTTAAAGTTAAAACTTGAAATATGTTCGTTTTGAATCGATTAAATGTAAAATTAAAAAAGTAGCTTAAAGCATTTTAGCATTTTGATCCCTCTCATCGTGGAGCAAAACTTACTTTTTGAATGAAAGGAGTAAAAAATGAATGTGACCATTTCCAGACTGGTGTACAAGCCGGGCACGTGGCTGGACGGGTACCCGGTGCTGGCGACGGGCGACGGGGACGGCACCGTGAACCTGCGCTCGCTCGCGGCCTGCGAGCACTGGGCGCGGCGCGCCGGCTGGCGGAAGCGCACCCTAAACAACAAGCCCGTCAAGTCGCTGCCGCTGCCCAACGCGGAGCACCTGAAGATCCTGCACGACCCCAGGGTGATAGAGTACATTACTACTGTTATGCAGCGGCCGTAGGGCGGGGAAAGACGGCGGTGTGGCGCTGGCATTAGCTGGGTTAATCGACTTTTTTGACGTATTACGTCAATTTAAACCGTAAATCCAACAAAATTACGTTTCATTCAGACCAAGGAAAAGCATTACGAACAAACTAGTGAAGCCGGTTTGGAAGCCAAATAAGTTTAGCACACGCTCACACACATATAAAAACAAATTGCACAAAACTCTCCAGCACGTGTCGCAATGCTGTCAAGATCACCTATTTTGAGTATCGTCACAGAATAGATAATAGTTCAAATACAGAAGGGACAAGGGGTCCTTTGATCTTTACAAAAGGTGCTTTTTTTCTCAGCCATTAATATTTATGGCCCTCTGACGTCTTCGACGGTGACGTCGACGTTCATCGCTACAAGTAAATGCCGGTTCCCCAACGTTGGGGCACCGGCATGTACTAGTAGCGATGAACATAAATCGCGAAGTGTACCGCGCCTGGTATCGTGCAATTTCATTTGTTTACGTGTGCTAAAATTAGTTGGCTCGGTTGAAAACCGGATTCATTAGATTGTTCATCATGATCCGTTTATTTTTTTTCTTGGTCTGAGGGGTTAACCTGAGCATGTTAGAAGTCCTTGTAACCTTTTTCAAAGAATCTCGCACCATATTGTCTCCTGGCTATTATATATAATAGTGATTGGCCAATCTGTAACCCTGCACAATATAATGGGTCATGGGTTTCGGAGAACTTGGAAATTTTGGACCTTGTCATGACTGGACTGTCATGTCGACTGGTTAATTAACCAGTTAATATCAAATCGATATGACAGGGTTTATATCACTGTTAAATCTCTCAAAGTATTCCAGACCCACGACCCATAATAGTGCAAGTTAAAGTGACATTTAGATAAGTATATCAAAAAGTATGTCAATTACATTGGCACTTTATAAGTGAAATGAGAGAGTGAGACTTGTGGATTAGCAATAACCCAGAAGGTATTAAACTACCACCAGTTTAGATAGGTTTGAACTCAATGATTGTAACCCAGAGAACGAAAAAAGCCATAGTATGCGAGCTCCTCACTGTACCCAAACACTTGCCTAAAACCCGGCTGCCTGGCATCGTTTTGGCACCCCGCATAGTGGCAATGGCACCCAATCTGTAGGGCCATTTTGCGATGGTATAGTCAACAGCAAAAGTAGATGATCATTTTAGTACCTTGTCACTTTCACTACTTAGACGCGTTCCAAGTGTCGCAGTATTGTTACGTTTAGTGCGACAAAGTACTAAAATGATCATCTAATTTTGCTGTTGACTGTACTATACTTCTATGTTTTTTTCGGTCGCTGTTGTAACCACGAAAATCAACAGTCCAGAGTTTCGAATATCGTCTTTTCCGTTATGCTTAAGAGGCCGCAGTAAGCTCGGTCGAAATTCACCTTCCCATAAAAACGTAGTTACGCTCTCATTTGAAAACTACGTGTTGGATTGTGACGAAACTTTGCATATACAATAACATGAGGTATATCTATGTCTGTAATTAGTTTATATGGTTCCAATTTATAAAACAAAGTAAATACAGCAAAAACTAGTTTCGTATGAAAAACTTAATTTCTAACTAACTAAACTAGGTAACTATTTTGGCTCAGTGACCCAAAGAGGGTCTTGGCCTCCAAAACGAGAGCACGCCATCTGTCCCGATCGTGCGCAACTTCTTGCCAGTTGCCGACTTGAAGCTGTCGCAGATCTGCCTGCACACTGTCCTCCCAGCGGTACCTGGGTCGCCCGACCGGGCGGCGACCAGTCGTGCGTCCCACGTACGCTCTCTTGGCAGCACGATCCTCTCCCATTCGGAGTAGGTGACCGAACCAGCGAAGTCTGTGTGATTTGGTTACGCCGATGATGTTAGGTTCGGCCACAAGCTCCTGGATCTCTATGTTTTTACGGATCCTCCACGTGCCGTCGTCTCTCTTGACAGGTCCCAGGGTCTTACGCAAGACCTTCCTTTCCGCTACGAGGAGTTGACGTTCCTCTTTTTGTGTTAGCGTCCACGCCTCACAGCCATACATAAGGATGGGTCTTATGACGGTTTTATAGATCCTTAACTTTGTATTCCTGCTGAGAAGCCTGGACACCAACACCTTGTGGAGGGCTGCACTGCATCGCAGGGTGTTTTGGATGCGGATGTTTATCTCCTCCTCTCTGGTATTAGTGTCGGTTACGGTGCAACCAAGATACCGAAATTTGTCAACTCCCTTGTAGAAGGAACCCCCAATCTGAAGTCTACCACGCCGAGCCCGTGTATCGTGTAATTTCGCTGTATCTTTTTTATTATGGTATCTGAAGCTACGTAAACTAATTTCAGACATAGATATACCTCATTTCATCGAACATGCAAAGTTTCGTTACAGTCCAACACGTAGTTTTAAAATGAGAGCGTAACTACGTTTGTATGGAGAATCGAGCTTACTGCGGACTCTTAATAGGCAACATGTTTACGGCAATGCGTGGCCGGCAAGTATGTGCATCTTGCTCTAGCGTACGAGGGTGGTTTGATAAGTCAGTGACTTTGAGTAAAAAAACAAACTTTTTTCTAATTTTTTTTATTTACTTTTCTACATAATCTCCTTTCAACTTAATGCATTTCATCCAACGGTGTTCCAGCTTTTGCAACCCCTCCAAAAAATATTTATTGTCGAACCCTGAAAAATAGGCCTCAGTTTCAGCTATGACTTCGTCATTCGATGAAAATCTTTTCCCACCGAGCCATTTCTTCATATTTGGGAATAAAAAATAATCACATGGTGCCAAATCTGGAGAATAGGGTGGGTGCGGCAGTATTTCATAACGCAAAGCATGTAATTTGGCTGTTGCTACTGCGGACGAGTGTGCAGGGGCATTATCGTGATGAAAAAGAATTTTCTTCTTTGCCAGATGTGGCCGTTTTTTCACAACTTCTGCGTTAAAGTTTTCTAACAAGGTAGTATAATAAGGGCCATTTATTGTTCTACCTTTCTCCAAAAAATCGATATAAATAACCCCTTGGCTGTCCCAAAAGACGGTGGCCATTACCCTTCCCGCCGAATGAATGGTTTTTGCTTTCTTCGGGGCCCGTTCACCACTAGAAGTCCACTGTTTTGACTGACTTTTCATTTCTGGCGTATAGTGATGTATCCACGTCTCGTCCACCGTCACGAATCGACGTAAAAATTCGCTAGGATTATGCTTAAATTTCGCTAAGCATTCTTCGGAAGTTTTTACACGATGTCGCATTTGATCAGCTGTTAGCAAACGCGGCACCCATCTCGCGGCAAGCTTTTTCATATGTAAAATATGATGCAAGATATGAAAAACTCGCTCAGACGAAATGTGTACAGACTCAGCTATTTCCCGTATCTTGACTCGACGGTCATCTAAAACAATATCGTGGACTTTATTCACGATATCATCGGTGGTCACTTCAATCGGCCTTCCAGAGCGTTTTGCGTCATTAGTGGTGATACGTCCAGTACGAAATTCGGTAAACCATTTGTGTACCATTCCATGAGATGGAGCAGATTCCCCATAATGTTTTTTTAGCCGATCTTCAGTCTCTTTCATACTTTTACCACGTAAAAAGTAATGCTTAATCAACACACGAAATTCAATTTTCTCCATTTTCCAACAATTTTCCGATCGCACCCAACATATGACACAATAACTTTTTTCTTTTCCCGCCTTTAAAAAAAATATCGTACCAGCCAGCTACCAAAGAGTTAAGAATGAGAAAAAAAAAGTTATTATGCCATAAGTTTTTTTTTTCTGCTCAAAGTCACTGACTTATCAAACCGCCCTCGTACAAAGCCAGCGTAAGACAGCAATAGTTGCCGGCCAGATATTGGAGGAAAATATGGCCCGTTTAAAAGCCCCATAATATATTCAAGGGGTAAAGATTATCATAGGAACTTCGACCGTTTGACACTATCCGAAAGGAATACTTGCATGATTTTTGAATGCATGTTGCATTGTATTCGATAGTGTAACATCGTTGCGTGCCGAATGGTCAAAGTACTATTTTACAGGCTCCAAACACATATACATTGCTCTCTATATACGTAACGCTATGCTCTCTCCGCGTACTTATGCAAGTACAGTCGGCATCATTTAGTTAGTAGCAGCCCAATTAACCAAATATATCGTCCGTACTCCGACATTAATTAAGACTTGTTGCGATAAATTTGGCTACTTTGGCTGCCATTAACCAGATGATGCGGATTGTACAAATTCAACTAAGTTTGAGATTTAAAATAAATAACGAAGGTGGAAATAAAAATGGCTACACTATATCCGGAACTTAGGCTATATTCGTAACATATGTATAAGAGATTATGAGCTCTCTAGAAAATCTTTTTTTATTATTTATTTTGTGTTATACATAATGATATTATATTATATGGTATATGCTCTCTGAGAGCGAAGCGCAAGAGGTAGAGGCTTATTATCAACCACATACAGCTTGACAAAGATTTTTTTTAATTTGTTTGAGTAAGAATGCGAATGTCCCTTCTCAACTCACCTAAGTCGCTTTTCGCGAAGCCCAAGCTACAAATGCAAAGTCTAAAACGACAAAACTTTTCAAAAGGCCAGACATTATTGACCAATCGCGTTACCCAGTTACTTTTAAAAATTTTACTTGTGAAATGGACCATTGAAAAAGGGTTTACCCGATTCGCTGGTCACCTATTTTCCAAATCCTTCAGCCAGTTCTTTTCAGTAAAATTAAATTAAATTAAAAGGTTTTAAATGAATGAACAATTCGATGAATGAGCTGGCCTCAACTTTTACTTTTGGTTGTACCGACCCTGTGTAATGGCTAGTCAATAATTATAAAAAGCTTTATATTGTAAAAGCATAAACCAGTTGCTATTTACTTACGCGTTACAGTGTGACACACGATTTACATCCGATTCCCACCTCGCGGGCCGGGCTGGGTCGCGTGCCGGCGCATCGCGACGGATGCGCGAGGACCCGGCGGCAGCCGACAGCGTTTTAATAGAGTGAAGTAGGCAAAAGCTGGAGCGAGACGGTCAGATGCGACGACAGCGCAAATCAATTAACTTATTAAAGCTTCAAATTCCTTTGGCAAGTACTAAAATTTGCTCCGACCCGGCCCGGTCGGTGAGAATCGTAATTACACAGTAGTACCTAATACTTCCAACTATAATTTTATTTACCATCGAATCATTTGTGCTCGTTTATTTTAAAGGTTACCATATCAAACTAAACTGTTTTATTTTAGTTAAGATTATAATCGGTTGTTGAAATGGCAGTTAAAATAGTTTATTGATATTAAGTGCGCTAAAGTATCGAATAGTTAGCAGAGGCCTTGCCTTCCTATATTAGTTGTAAGGATTTTATTTATAGAAAATCTAACACTTGAATTGTTCCATCGGGTAAGAGGGAAGAATAGCTATGCTGCCGTACTTTTTTGATGAAATTTCCACGGGAGAAAACGATTTTCACTAACTAAATCTTAACAAATCACATTGGTTTTGATGTCGATCGCTTCAGCATAATATATTCTAGGTTTATAGGTAAGGCTTTAAACAAAAAAAAACGCCTATAAGTTAGATTTTATTGCAAATTTTGGAAAATAGGAAAATCAATAAACCTAGTCTTTCATTGTGTCAATAACGTACTAATAAATCATTGAGATTGGAAGATATTTAGAAGTTGAAAAACATTTTCTCCTTTTGCATGGACGAGTACGTAGTATTCCAAAGGAATTTTTCCCTCTGAAATGTCAGCGGAGTTCGTCCTGAACCAAAATGGTTATATAACCACGTGCAATATAATAAGGTTCAATTTCGCTTGACCTGGCGTCCTACATTTTGATTCAAGGGACACGTTTTTAGTCAGTTATCTACAGGTAAATTCACGAAAGCTACCGCGAATAAATTTAACGCCTGAATCGTAGACAAAGTAATACCTCTGGTCACCATACAAGAAAAAAATATGATGAAATGTAAATCCCGCCTAAAGGCATTTTAAGGGTTATTCCCACCTGTTGCAATTACCCTTAAAATGCCTTTATCGCTAGAGGATAATGAATGCCCATAGGTGAACAATATATATTTCGTTTCGTGATTTCGGTGGCTCCACTAGATGGCGCTGCGCGTAACATTTTTAATCGACTATTCACGAAGTTTGAACTTATTTGTCCATGGTTTTTTTTAATTGTATCATTAAGCTTATCTTTTCATGTTGATAAAACTGTATGGCACACGTGTAACGGTAGATGCCATTCTTATCGTTCGTGAATTTACCTGCACGTGTCATTTAGAAGTCAGTTATGAGGAATTTACCTATTATTTACCTACCAGTTTTAACCTACATACCTAACTAGGGTTTAGTAAGGGTCATGCAGAGTCGAAAAACCAAACCCATTAAACCTATGGACGCCGACGAAACACTTTTCGTTAACATCTGTCATTCCCATACATTTTATTAGTTTTCTATTGGCGTTAGCGCTTGTCGATTGTAACCTTGTCTAGGCCCCCAGGGGTGTTGCGGCGGCAAGAATTTATACACTTGCTTTTTTGAAGAACCACATACTGTAATTCATTGCGTATTCTCCCAACTAACCACAGTGCGTTGCGCGTCTCGACCGCGCAATGTACTGATAAAACGCTTGCCGCGCCACCATTCGCGCGTTGTCGTGGCAGGGTCGTTCACCTCTGTATGACCCATTAGGTAATGTAAATATATGTTGTTATTTTTCTGAAGATATTTAATATAGAATATTCTGAAGATTTCTGAAGATTGTCTCAATAATTTTAAGTTAACTTTTACTCTAAGCTTCCGGCTGTGATAAACATGCTCTTCTATTAGCAATTATCAAGCCAATATGATGTATTTAATAGTAATTAGGCCTTTTGTGGACCCTGCAATGAACTAACCCTTACGACGCCAAGGATAACTAAAGTAGTCGCGAGTTGTGCCCAAATCGCTTACACAAATAATTATAGTCTTAAAAATAAACGTCATGCTTTCTGCCAAGGTAAAATTAGCTGTCTTCTAGCAAATTATATTAGCATGTAAGTTCTAAATGTAAGTGTTATATTTGTAGGGATCGAACGGTATTCAATGATGAGCAAAATATGATATAACAGGCGGTAACAGCCTAAAGAGCGATATCTTCCAGACAACCTTAGGGTAGCGGTGAAGTCCATATCCATACTAATATTAGAAATGCGAAAGTGTTTCCGTCTGTTACCTTTTCACGCTTAACCGCTGAATCGATTTGGATGAAAATTGATATAGACATGGTTTCAGTCCCGGGGAAGGACATAGTGGATTCCACTAAGGGGGTGAAAGTTTGTATGTATGAGCTACGATATAAACAAGTTCCACGCGGACGGAGTCGCGGGCAGGAACTAGTGAAGTATAAAACTGAGTAGTAGGTGGTGTGAAAACTATTCTGGCAAAAAAACCTTTTAAGCTTATTGGCATGACAGCTCGCGACCACTTTAGCCGTCAAAAGCATAGAATATCCATAGTAGAACTGCAATACAATATTATGTTAGTTAACCTTTTCACCGCTAGATGGTAAAGCAACTTGCCGTGCCACCTCACGCCACAAGGGTAAAAAATAATGGATAAAGAAATAATGCCAACATGAAATTGGGCTATTTCAGAGTAGGTTTTCATAAATAAATAAAAATGTCAGCAAATGCCGTCTTTGGCGTCGGTGTCACGATTTTACGTTGACGTCATTCGCCGTCTTTGGCGGTGAAAAGGTCATCAACATCTGTTAAAAGAAATGAAATAAATAAATAAAACCAAACAGCACCGTTTATTGCCCCTCACAGCTCCAGCTCACGTCGCCTGAAATACCAGAGACAAATTAAAAAAAAATCATGCAGACAATAAAACACCATGTCATAATAAACATGTAATTAACGTTCACGTCGCCTGCGCGCTCTATATACCCTACATAGCCACGTTTTATATATAAAACTGTGAAAGATAAACAGCGCCATATAAAGCTTATTAATACTAATTTTGTGACGCTCTAAACTGCCGTTGTCGACCTTACGGTCGTGTATTTAGACACTATTTTCCAACGGCAGCTCAGACGAATCGCTGTCCTAATGTTACTTAGTTTTGCATGAATGCAGAGGCGGATTATCCATTAAGGAAAACTAAGCATTTGTCTCGATTTCTTTTGGTTTTTAATTTTAATCTATTGCCGCTAGAGGGGCGCCGGTGAGGTGCTCGACTAGGGCGCTCTCCACATTTAATCCACCTCTGTCATAATGTTTATCAAAGTGATACGATAAACAGAAAGATGACAATGGTTTAGGTGGTCCGACGACCATACAAAACGTCTTTCGACATTCGCAGGCTAACGTGCCCCAGACACCACAGCAAAAAAAAAAACGAAATGCTCAAAATCAACAGGCATTGAAAAACACTTGTAGCGGTTTGAATTATCGTGTTTTTGATCATTGAAATTTTGTCGTCTATAGACGACGAGGGCGTCGTGGGCACGATTTTGCGTTGTCGGCTATGGCCGACTGTGGCGGTGAAAGGGTTAAGAAACTTACATAACAATCTTTCATAAAATGGCTTTCCATTTGCGCGAAATTCCCCCTTTCCTAGAATAAACTTGTATATACTAGAATAATTTGAGAAATTCGTCTGTCACGTGATATTTTGGGTAAACGATTATTGTTTAATTCATGAAAGTGTGTTACGTTTCTTAAAATATCACGCCGTTAGCCTGCGAATGTCAAAAAATGTTTTCTATGATCGTCGACCCACCTGAATTAAAATTATAACCATGAATATTAAGACTATAGTATGAATGGTCTAATCATCTTGATATTTGGTACCGACTGTACTTTCCTTATTTAGGAAGTATATAACATTAAGCACTAGTAAGTTATAAAGACTGTCAATATGTACTCAAAATGCGCGAAGGGAAAGCTTCTATCACAACTGGTTGCCAAGAAAGACCAAAAAATCCTCATAGACAACTGGTTGTGAAACGCAGTTGCGATACTTTGCGATGGCGGTCGAAAGGAATTTGTCGGTTTCATCGATAGCCTCGCACACGCATCCCTTCCTATTGGTGGATTTTTTCTTAGCACAGCGCTCCGCTATCGCATAGCTCCGGTGGATATCGCCCTAAATTGCACAAGTTGAAAATCGACCATCGCTGTTTCAAGTATTCCGTATACGCTGAGACAGCTAAAACGCTTTATCTAGTGAAAGAAGGCAGTTTTTACAAATTACTAGTAGAGTACGATTACTGTTAGTTAACCACTGACAGATAGTTTGCCTTCATTTTATTTTCAACTTTAATGTCATACAAATAAAGCAATTTTCAGAATACTGTTACCCACGTCTACCGATTTAGAAATAACTACTTAATTTGTATGAGGTTAAAGTTGAAAATTAAATGAAGGCGAACTATCTGTCAGTGGTAAACCCCAAATAATTCTAGTGTAGCTATGCTAAAATCAATTTACTGTTGTCCTAGAGTTTTGTATCACTTTGATTATCGACACAATAGCACGCAATTAAAGCCTCGGTGACATTGAAACTAAATCTTGTTGAAGAGACTCCATTTGATCTCAACACTACAACCGTGTCACCGAGAACCTGTCCGTAGCACAGACAAATTAATAATTATAGACTGTCTATCCTCCTAAGACCCCGCGTTCCATCGCCAACACTGTTAACCCATTCATGGCCACGAACCACGAAGCGTACACAACACGCCGGGCCACCATACAAACCGTTTTCAGCTAAAACGTGTGACTCAGCTTATGGGTCTCGGGGCCTGGCGCGAACGTCAAAGAAATTGCCGCTTATGAATCCGGTCCGTTGGACAATATTATGCAACATTTTTACTAACCAACTGTTTACTGTTCATATTAAAATATATATATTTACTAATTTGTTGATATTTGTAAGAAACTAAGAATGAACATTTTAAAGCCTGATCAGAAATAGATGATCATTGTCAAGAGGGCGCTGTTATTTATCATATAATTATATGGTTCAGAAAAAATCTTTTCTTGTAAATATTTCTCACACACTGTTGTGATAATACAATATACCATTTAGTTGGTGACAGTTTAAGCCGCCCTGTTTTTATAACGAAACAAAAACAATTGGCATGGTAATAAGTTTGGTCCTTAGAAATGTTGCTTGCTACCATCCAAACAGTAATCCATTGTAAAAAGGTACAATTTGCAACGAGTTTCGTCATGAAATAAGCTTTAAAACCAAGTTATAAAGTTTATTTTTGCGTGCTATGAAGATATGTGTAGTTTTTACAATTAGCGCCAGGCTACGGTGACCCATACCTTGAGTCATGTCAATAACTTCAGGCATACATATGTTTTTGATATTTTTGAAATGTAGATTTATCCATTTGCTTGGGACACGTATGTATCTCGAATTTCAGAATATTTAGTATATTACACTTCCAGTAAACCAAGCTTTAACATTCTAGACCCTGTTTCACTAAAAAAAAACATGTTTACAATTATGTTTTTCAACATGCCTTATAAAGATAGTTGTTAGCTCAAATTATACTTATATTATTTCGTCATATTACGTTTTGTTTATGTTTAAATCAGAATTTATTCACGACTCACATGTGAGTCACGGGCCCTGCGCGACTGTTTTAACATGACCCATACGGGCCCTGAATGGGTTAACTGACCATCCGTGGATTGTACGCACATTGTAATAAGGTTCAATATAAATACAGAACGGTCACTTAACTGTGTTGGCGTTTGTACAAAGTTTTGTACACAAAATTGCCTTTGAACTTTTACGGAATGTCAAAAAGTTCCTAATAGAAAAGCACAAAAGCGTACCCTGGGTCTCAGGAGGCTATGCTCTTTGCGATTTTGAAAGCTGAACTCGAGGCCCGTCGTTATAGTCTAACCCATTGGTTGCACCAAACCGTCTGTAATCGTAAGCGGTGTTCATTAAATTCTGAATGTATGTTAAGTTTGATAAGTTTCTATGATATGACAGCTGCCGGCGCGATGTTTAACGTTGACCGGCCTGTAACCGTAAGTTAGTGCAACGCGCCTTCAAACTTCTAAAATTGTCATCAGGTCATCACACATTTTGATAACAGGTTACCGCAAAATGCATGGCGCAGTACAGTATCTATATACTTTCTGTATTTTAAGGTGTTTAATATATAATATTTGCCTTAGCAAGTTAACGAAACTACGTCGAATCGAACAATCGCCCCATAGCGGTTAACTTTTTTATTTGCTGTGAGTACATAACCAATCTTAAAATGGACGCCTCTCCAATATTTTGAGGAAAATCTTACACAAATCGACCTAGTCCCAAACTAAGCAAAGCTTGTAGTATGGTTACTAGACGACAATAAACATACTTATATAGATGAATAAATACTTAAATACATAGAAAACATCCATGACTCATGCCCTTGCCGGGATTCGAACCCGGGATAGCTTGGCAGCTTCGAAGGCGCCATTACCAGCTAAGCTAGTCAAAATAATCGACTTGATCCAAAAAGTTAGTAAAAATAACGCAACACTTTAGAAACTATACTTAATCCTAAAGTGAAAGAAACATTAACTCATTGGTTAATGGAGGGGCGTTCATTTTAAGATTGCTTATAGTTCAGTATGACCAAATACATTACATTATTTAAAAAACAGACTGACCTAGTTCAGCTTTCAAAATCACTTCACAAAATATTGTTCGAATAGTCTATATTTTTTGTCTACCCGCTGTGAAGGATACATTTAATAAAGGTAACAATCTCACTTAAAACTAAAACCAGCTCCATTATTTACAAACAAAGTTAAACTAAGGATAAAACAATTCTCGCAACACACAAAAGATCTTTCAATCACAAGGGTTTCATTTCATGAAATTAATATCGGAATAACATACCTTATATACAAAACTCAATTCGTACACCAAACTATGAGTATGAGTGAAATAATACATTAATTATATGGTGAAATATCTAAATGAATCTTAAAATTGAAGCATTTTATAAACTTTTAAACAAATTTTGTCCACATACACGCTAAATAGATTTTATCGCTTGGAAATAAGGTCTCTTACTTCATTAATCATGAATACAATCTGATTATTACATTATTAATGATTATAAATAATAAATGCTCATCTCTGTAAGTAACCGCATTTCTTAATATCATATTCACGATAATATTGACAATCAGGAACTGTTTCGATGTCTAAGCATTTGATATTGTTGACTTATCGATTAAAATGCCCATTTATATAGTCATATCATAAACTTAGAAACAAGAAAACTCGGTAAAACTAATGGTCTTATTAATAAACGCCTATCAAACCTATTTTAATTAAAATTCGTTCTTTCTTGAACTTCGACTTATGTGTTTGGGAGTATCCCTACTTACTACTAACACATTTAAGTTAACGAATGTTTGCTAAGTTTTATGAATAAAGGGGTACATTTTTAGAACTTAGAACATAATGAGAATATACTCGTGAACATCATGTCAATTTTATACTAAAACTCGTGGTCGTAGCAGTTGAAGGAAGAAGTTGATTCGATTTACTGACGATATTTATCAACTTATATAGTTCTGAAGAAAACATTGAATTAGGAATGAAATATAACGTAAGATAGCCTAAACTTTAGCCACTATTAGTATCAAATTAAATATCACATGTTGCAAGAACAATACAAGCGGATTTTTTTTATTCATGTCGCTAATTAGGGGATTTAGGTACTAGAACAATATTAATTTCAATATTAACACGTCATTAAAGTAGGTTACAATTTTAGCCTCCAATTTTGTTACAATTTCTTCAAGTTGGTCATTAGTTGTCCAATATTATACTCTTCTTAAACCTACGCATACACAATACCTCACGGTTCTAAATATCTTGTTTCGTACAAGAATAGACTGTCTTACAGCCCGCGTAAAGTCTTATTTCGCTTAGACTTGTCCATCGAACGCTACACACTAAATTGTCCTTTAAACACACTCGGTATAAGACCGATTATTGCGTGCATAATCAATTTGTCGCTTCGCTCTAGGCTTCACCCGTACCATGTCTCAACACAAAATAAGAAGAAATAAAGGTTTAAATGTAGCAGATGGATGAACATGACTCTAGCACGATTCTAATATATTGTGACTGTAATTAAGGACATAAAATTATCCACGTCTGCCCTGCATGATCGCTTTTATGTCGGACATATAAAGCAATCGTGCCTCTCGCAGCAACTTAATTTCTAGTACGGGATCAATGTTCTTATGGCAGTTAGTGAGGCATACTTTTTGATTGTTTCTATATTTTCCAAACTTTTTAATTACTCTTAATATACATTATATTTTGTAATTTTTGCTATTTATTCATGTGTTCTGCCTCCCCTTCTTGGGAGTGAAGGTGTGACTCTATGTATTTATATGTATGTATTTGTACTATAGCATTATAGATCATTTTATGTCCTTAAGTAACTAATGTATATGAGAGGCAATAATTTAACATTTCATTAGCAATGCTATTACATTTTGAACCTTTTATTCATCAGGAGAAAGTTCAATTAACACGTGTAAACGTCTTCCGAATACAAACTTCATAAACAACAAGTTTACTAGACACTTGATGCTTCTGGGCTGTCAGCACTTATTATGTGAGAGCAATTAACTTACATAACGCTGTTAGAAATTGGTATGACATAATTATATAACTAAAAATTTCGTCAATACACACATCATACACACATCATCAGCCTATATACGTCCCACTGCTGGGCACAGGCCTCCTCTCATGTATGAGAGGGAACGGGCAGTAGTCCCCACGCTGGCCCAGTGCGGATTGGGGACTTCACATACACCTTTGAATTTCTTCGCAGATGTATGCAGGTTTCCTCACGATGTTTTTCCTTCACCGAAAAGCTAACGGTAAATATGAAATCATATTCCGTACATAAGTTCCGAAAAACTCATTGGTACGAGCCGGGATTCGAACCCACGACCGCCGTTTGACAGCCGCATGCCTAAACCACTGGGCTACCGTCAATACAAAACAATAAAAATACTCTTTAATGCACTCCTCAATAAAATAACATTGTACAGAACATAGTAAACGCAAGTAGAGGCAAACAACAGGCGGTCTTATAGCTAGAGTGCGATCTCTTCCAGACAAACATAGGATCAATTTGTGCGAAACAAGTATATGTATATTTAATGCTTTAAAAAAAACAGTTATACATGTTCTTGTTGTGCCCATATTACAAAACAGTACTTTATTGTAAGTTCATTGCTCCCCATTTCTAAGCACTGATGTAGTCTAAGCCAGTGAGAAACTTGCAATTCATCAGTTTTGTCTCAAAACTGTTGGTTACAAATGTCCCGCCGAGCTCAAACTGTTTCGATGTTATCAGAGATCATCAGGTCAATAATGCCAAGTATGCCTCGTTTAAATCGTCACTAAACTACAAGATAATAAGACGATAGAAAGGGAAACATAGATTCGTCAGGTGTCGAAGTAATTTACGTATCAGTAAAAACTAGCATTTCCTGTATTAATAAAATATTGAAGTTCCATATTTACCGTATTTACAATTAAGGCAATTCCTAAGCACGCATTCCACCAGCGAGGTAGAGATGAGCCGACCCGAAGTGAACACACAAAAAATTCCCAAGATTAAATGGTTCGAAAACATTATTATTCAGAGATTTCAAAATTCCAAATGCCAGCTTCGGCTGTAAGAAAAAATTGACGTAGACGATTTGTAATAGAATGTATAAAAAGGTTAGGTTAGTTTAATATTATATCCAGAATAATATAGATTATTTATAGCAGAACACGGTTTTCGGAATTATGATAAACGATAAACTTGGGAATTATAAGTATCCGATACGAGAAATTTCCATACCACGAGCTGTAAAACAAGAATTTACCGCTGATAGAACGAAGTTATCCGCCGACCCTTCCCGTCTCGTCGTTGGACCAATACTATTACGAAACGCTCGCTGTTCGCGGGGTTATGCTCAACCGGGCAAATATGTATATGCGGTAAATGCGTATTTTGAAGATATCTTCTAAACGCAACATTTTACAACTATTACAACCCTCGGATGTTCAAAGTATGGTTACCAAACTTTCAATTTAGACGATTGTATTAATTCTAAAATGTTCATTTCCGGAGATATCTTCAAAAGACGCATTTACGCAGCGAGCGTTTGATAATACTATAACGTCCCCGGTTTCACAAAATAAGAAAATATCTCGTCATATAGAATGGACAATTTAAACCCGGCAACTTGTCACAGCCTAGAGCCTGAAGACGACAAATTGGAAAGCGTGGCGCTACCTGTTGAAGAGGTCCGGCCGGTAGTACACATACACGCCGATCAGCACTGTCGCAGTCGCTAGGATCGCGCGCCGCGTCAGCGGATACCTGTGGGACATACGAGGGGGATTTTAATAAACCGCTAGAAAAAACACTTTATCGTGTACTTGATGAAAGTGTAGAACCCCTGAACCCCAACAATGTCAAACAATGTACTGAGTTCCTAAACTTAGATATAGCTGGTTAGATGGTTTGGTTTGAACGCATCTTTACAAATCCTGGCCTAAAAGGTTAGCTAATCAATCGATGTGACAGCTGCATTATGATAGGCTTACTATAAAAAATCATAAGTGTTCACAACCCATCGTAAATTGTGTAAATGATTGAGCGAGAGAAGTTATGATTATGATTGATCGATGATTATATTTATTAATCGTATGGCAAATCAGTATTTAGAACCGTGAGATCTTGGAAAAGACAGTACGGTTGGCAGGTTGTTGCACTTTTAGCACCACCCAGGTCACGTGTAGGGTCATCATCATCATCATATCAGCCGAAAGACGTCCACTGCTGGACATATCGTCGGGGATAGTGCAATACAGCGTAACTAGCACTAGTAAATACTGCGTATCTACTCGACATACAAATTGCAAATCCGCGTAACTAACACTAGTATATACTGCGTATCTACTCATCACCCAACTTTACAGGAAGAGCTTAAAACGTTTTATCTTTATTATTTTGGAAGATATTCATTATGTTTCTATACAGAACATATTGAATTACGAGTTCTACAAGATAGTGAATCTAATTTTATGAAATCATAACGAATTAGGTATTTACGTCATTTACGCGGTTTTGATTTAGCCACTTAAGCTATGAAGTGGATACAAATTCAGTATGTTCCGCGGTATTGCAAGAAAACACATGAAGTTTATAGAAAATTTTTAATCAACAAAGCATGGTATGTGTCTCAAAATGTAGTATGTTTTTGTAATTAGTAATATGGCTGATAGAAAATAATAAAAAATAACCTTGTTTTCAACTCTTTACAAAAAATATTTCAAAAAATGTAATCAACTTCAAACATATGGTTGATAATTATTTATTAAAATGTAGTGATGCTACCTTATTCCCGAGTAACATAGGGTATATTACACAGGGTGCAATATTATACAGGTTTAAAAATCGTGCGAAGCCGGGACGGGCAGCTCGTCGTATATTAATTAGGAAGAAAAAACAAGGTTTCCCAGTTTCGGAAAAACCAACGTATTATATTTGATACAATGCCAAGTTCCCGACAAACTAGTTGCATGGCTTCAGAAAAAAAAACTTCTGTATTATCAATACAACTGGAGTTGAATTTTCCTAATCAGGCACTTTAAGGTTAAACATCACTGGTTCCTGTCGAGCTGTTGCTAACAGATGTCGCGATATATAATTTCGATGGTTGCTCATCATTTTACGCAAAACCTTGACCAGTACCAACATGTGTTTCAAACTGCGGAAGCCGAAGAGCGTGCTACGTATGAATCGCAATCAATCTGCATTAATCAGTGCTTCTTTTTAAAATGTAGTCCGAAGATATGCATAAAAGTGCTTTTTCGTGAATTTACGCAGACTAACGTAACTAAATGTCACTTCAAAGTCAGTCATTGTCAAACCTTTTTCATAAATCAAACTAGAGGGCGCAAAACTAAATCTATAGTAGCGCCTCTATTAGGAAATAGTGAAACTAAATGTTCTTGTGGCTGGCACTTTAGAATGCAATATGAACCCACCTGACTTTTTCACTCGTCACCTAATGTCATACGGTAGCGCAGTAAATCTCTCTTTTGCTTAAATCTGTCTGTAACGCCATCATTGAACCGGGTTCAAATCCCGACGAAAGTACTTCTTTTTTGTTTTTCTTTTGGATTTTCTAACGAATATGGCCGTCTCAACTAATTAGATTGACTTGTAACGTGTAAAAAAAATTTTTCAATGTTTAATTTTTTTTGATAAGCATGTTTGTATCTCTCCGATCAAATTGGAGAAATCTTAACAAAAGGCCAGGTCAAAAGTACCCTAAACCGACGAGCATGTATGAGAAATATTATGATAGTGAGTGAAGCGAAAGTGGTTTGCCAGGATCGTAGCAAATGGAGATCCGTGATCTCTGCCTACACCTCTGGGAAAGAGGCGTGATTATATGTATGTATGTATGTTTGTATCTAGATTATCCACAAATATCCCCTATATTTTTGGCGGACATATTCTTACATGTTACATACCTACTACATATATACTATTTTGAATAGGTATATCCTTTACAAAGATGTTACGCCTTTGATTTAATTGGAAAGTCATGAATATCCATAGGTTTACAATTGACAAATCAAAGCCCAACCTTTATCTATTAAACCCAATTCCATTGACATTAGACGAATCGTGCATAAATCTTCATGTTATTTGAATGAAAACCATTTTGATTAACAACAACGTAATTGTTTAATTTGAGACACATTAAATAATCGAAATAAGTAACACTAGTACAGTATTTTAAAAGGATCATAAACGAAGATATGTTCCCTAGAAAATCTAATGTTATACGGAATAAGGTACGTAAAGTAAGATACTTAGTATATTACTTTGATCTGTTATATCCATATTGACTTGCAGGACTAATTAGAAAGGCTAAATATTATTCACAAAATGTTTTGTATTCGCCCGTAAACTCCGACTAAAATAATTAGACCTCAAAATTGGTAATAACTTTGCGTCACCGGACGAATATGGTGAGCTTTGTAAATAACGGGCGAGTTTGTTATATCCTTCTTAGGTATATCAAAACTGTTACTGGCCAGTCTCTCGAGTCCCGTCCGAGAGCGCGTCGGAAAGAGAGAAATATACCATCTGACAATATGGTACTGTTTTCGATGATTGTCAAAATTCAAAATTAGAATTCTACTTTTTTGGTTTGAACACGCGTTTATGTATCGTGTGCTTGATGCTTTCACAGTTATATGAAAGATTCATCAGTACTAATGTTCAGAGGTGGAAATTTCCTTGCAAAATTATTGAATGTCTTGTTTAGGTAAATATGAGATGAAACTTTATCTGTCGAACCCACGACCATCGCGTCGTTTGACAGTCGCATGCCTGAACCGCTAGGCTACCGGAACGATTCCTATATAGAGGAGAAATCTGTGATTTTTTTGCGTGTTTGTATGTAGGGTATAATTTCCGGAACCACATCCGATAAAAAAATATTTCTGTGGTGATGGATGAATGAACTTTCAGGGCCCTATTTAATAAACATTAGAATCCTACAATTTTGTATAAAAGTGACATATTTGTAAAGATTTTCTTAGTAAATCTTTACAAATACCTATGTCACCTTTCAAATGTATGCAAATTTCCGCGTCTCTGGTAGTTTCGAGCTCACAAGATTTCACGAGAACCGGTTGAGAACATGTAGAAATAATATTTGCGCAAGCTTAAATGAAAAACTTCGTTCGCCTCACTCGCTCGTTCAATTAAGTATAATGGATATTTGTTATCGATTCAGTTTTTAATAATTGTCCGAAAATATATTTTTTAAAGGCAGATTCACGAGCATGTACTCATTTCGGTTACGGTATACCGGTATGGGACCGGTATTCCATTACGATAGCGTTATATTGTAAAAGTTAGCCGCGCCGCCAACATAACGGTACCGGAACCGGAACCGTGTAGATATACATATCGTTACCGGTTTTTTTACTGTATTTACTTACACTTTTATAATGCCTTTTCCAAACTGGTATACTTATGATACCGTTTTTTTTTCTTAAGCTTTTCTTCTTGTCTATGAGAGGAGGTCTGTGCCCAGCAGTCGAACGTAATATAGGCTGATCTATTACTATGCCAATTTTCATTAAGTCATTATTATAATCCTCAAAAACGAAAAAGATATATGTACATATGTATAAGGCATTAAATATCGGATGATTCTCAATACCGGTATTGAAATGTGATATTGGACCACAATACCGGAATTTCGGGACTTCAATATTAATACCTATCGAAAATGTATATACACGATGATTCTTAATCCGTGATCAGGAGTCGAAAAATATTGATAAACAGCCAAAACGGATTTCAATGGATGAATTGCATGCAATTAAATCACTGTTTAGTTACTTCAATTTAATGATAATGTAAACACTAATATCCACTGAATGTTTGATCACCCTACATTTCTTGAAGTTAAGTAGATACGTCAAACACACATACGTCAAATTTTTGCAAAATACCGTTCGGGTGACGATGATTTTGAATTATAAATTGATTCCTTATTCAGGTTTATTCAGAAAAAGAAAGAACGTCTGTATTAGGTAACTTCGAGTTAATCGTGTTTGGTATCAATTACAGAATTAGAAAAATTGACTCTTTTTACGAAGCTACAATACAAGTAACGAATTACAAGCGGAAGTATGTATGTATGTAAGCACTTTATTGTACACAATAACAGGTTAAGGAATATACATGTCACACAATAGATCAAAGTACAAAGGCGAACTTATCCCTATAAGGGATCTCTTCCAGCTAACCTAAGCCTAAGCTAAGTCTCTTTTCAATACCTTTTGATAGAAAGAGACTTCCGCTTGTAATATCACGAATTAAGAATCATCGTGTGTATTCCTCGTTTAATAGTATAATAGGATAAGATAGGATAATAATTTGTTATTTTACGTATTCGCAAATTTTGGTTCGTCTACTTCGTCTGCATTACTTGAATTTACATTATTGGAAGTTTTGCAGCTTTTTTAGTTTGTTCGTCAAAAAGTACAGTCGCCATCAGATATATTTGAGTGCTCAAAAATATCTGAACACGTCTCTTATGCCTCGAAAGTAAAATAAAAAAACTCATCTCCAGAAGCAAAACCAACCTTCTTACTTTTCCCTATTAACGAGCACGGTGTTCTACGTTCATTCATAAAAGTTGTCCGTTTTAGCGGAAGCCTATTTTACCTTCGAAAATTTCAAATTATGCTCCTACCACTATCATCATTAGAGCGTAAAAGTGATTATTCTTCGGTAGAAAAAGAATGGAGCACAGACATTACAAATAAAATTATTCAAATAAATGTAAATACTTAACTTGATTATGCGTTCCTTATTTTTACAATTGCATGAAGTTATTATATTTTTTATTAAAAACCAGTTTCCGCCTCCATGGACCCGGGATAAAAACTATCCTTTATTTTAATCTCGGCTTCTCTTAAGGCCCAGCATACTATACAAAATGGCATTGGAATTGTGTTGTGTCGGAAATAGAGTTGACATTCGTTTGTTTTAAAAATTGCCCGAAACAAAACAAATTCAGCTCTATTTCAGTTGAATCGGTATAATTTATGGGCCTTAGGAGGTTAAACTATCATCGTGCAAAATTTCATCTAAATCGGTTGAGCCGTGATCGAGTTACAAACATTCAAACATCTATATATAGAAACATCCAAAATTTTGCATTAATAATATTAGTAGGTTTAAAAAGTAATTCGATATTGGTCCTTTTCAGTTCCGGTATTAGACTAGTGGAAAAATCGGTCCGGGATTCCGGTATTTCGGGATTCCAAGATGGCTGTTTGTATTCCCTATATGAACGTTAAAAAAAATAATTACGTATTTAATTATTTTTTTTCACATCAGTTTTCTCCGGGCCATTTCGATAGTTAGCTGCACCTTTATATTTTACTACCATAAAACTACGGTTACGGTTAATTTTTCCGGTACCGTAAACGGTTTCATAAAAGATGTTAAGGTGCGAATTCGACCCGCATAAGAACAAAAAAAACTGTATCGAAATAATACCTGTTTGGAACCGGTATTATAAGGCATTAATAAATACCGGTAACCAATATTTCTAACGCGGCGGGGGCACCGTTGTGTTGTCGCGACGCGGCTAAACCTTACAATATAACAGTGCCGTACCCAATTAATGGAATACCGGTCTCGTATCTGCCTAGCCACCGGTCGTAACTGACATCAGTCCCTGCACCGAAGAATGCCTACGAGTATATAATTCTACCCTCACAACATTTTATAAAGAAGACTACTTGTGACTTAGGCCGGTTCCCAATTATCAATCCACTGATAGTTTTCCTTACCGACATTTGACACATTTTAATAATCTGTCAAAATGCTTGTAAGGAAAACTATCCGTGGACTGATTATTGGGAACAGGCATTAGTTAATTGACATGTCCGGTAATCTAATCTCCGGTAGTTGAACACTTGAACAGTCGATTCATATATAGGTTGCAGTAGTTAGTTATTTTACTGTCAACTGTGTAGTCGACTAAAGCGAACGTTTTAAATTTAACAAGTTCACTCCAAATGCACAATTGAAAGAAAGAAAGAAAACATTTATTTGTCTGTTATATTTAATGCTACATTAATTAACATTCACTCAATCGAAACTAATCAATCCAAGTTGCAAATTCATTTCCTATAATATCATACATCAAATCCTATATACATATGTATACGGCCGGTGGCACAGATTACTTTTCCATATTGTATCTTACTCCTTTCTAATAAGACGCAAAATGTATGCATAATTATCGTTGCGTGGACTTTAGGTTATTGTTCATGGCAATCTCAATAAATAATCACGAATAAAGGCAAACCATTGAACTTCATACATTGTTCTTTGAAATTCGTTCTATCAATAAACAAATGACATAGCTCTTACGTCATTACCAAAATGAGTAGCGTAGCAATATAAAATGAATGCCGTCTCTTTCACCAGAAAAAAACGGGATTGTACGATGGTGTCGCCGTCTGGTGAATATAATTACTACTATTGACCCCGCTGTCTAACTAATTTTGATTTGATATCAAAGACATCTAGTGAAGGTTTTGGGCCACGTGCTGTCATGTGACGCGGCCATGTCATTTACACGGACAGTGTCTAACTCACGCACACATACAAGGCTCGGAGTAAAATTTTATGAATTTCAAATGGCTATATTTTGAATACGACTGGTTTGTACGTGTATTTATTCAAACTGCGGGAGAAGAGGGTCATATATTATCTAAATATTACAATTTCAAGTTCCTGACATCGATAGATTAGACGTCTAGTCCGAACGAAAATTGTATGGAATTCGTCAGTGACGTTGCACCTTAATCGATTTAAACGTACTTATGAGTTCCAGTAAGTTCCAACAATACAGCACTCTTTGGTTTTAAATAATCTTGAATTATTACGATTTTACCAGATTACCTACTTAGTTAAAGAATCAAAAAGGGTAGGTAGGTACTGGAAAAAAATTGCAATTATACGAAATATTGCCTTAACTGAAATCGTTACTAACTAATTTAAATTATGTAATTAATTCAAAAGAAACACTTACCCAAAGTTTTTGTGTTGTTTTTAGTACCTGACACTTGTTTTCACCACAATAACACAATCGCAACAGCCTACCGTAGTCATCTGATTGCAGATACGCGGAATCGTCACTTGAGAGTGATTGAATCGCGGTATTGTAATTAAGCCATAACTAGCTTGTTATTGGTCAAATGCAACGGGTGTTTGACTAGTATATTCTAATCGGGTTTTTACTTTCGTTGGCGGGAAATCTCAATTTGGCTACATTTGTTAGATACGCGGTATTAACCAATGTCAGTTACGCGGATTTGCCCTAGGAGGGTTGTGCAGATACGCAGTTTTTACTAGTGCTAGTTACGCGGTATTGCACTATCCCCGACGATATGCATCTCCCAAAGGGTGCCAAAGTGATCGATCCCTCGCCACCCGCATCCAGCGGACTCCCGCAACCTTTACTAGGTCATCAGTCCACCTCGTTGGGGGCCTACCCACATGATGACATATGGCACTGAAACGTGGTCGCTTACTACGGGCCTCATAAGAAGGCTCAAAGTCACCCAAAGGGCAATGGAGAGGGCCATGTTGGGAGTTTCTCTGCGTGATCGCATCAGAACCAAGGTAACCGATATAGCCCTCCGGATCGCTAAACTTAAGTGGCAGTAGGCGGGGCACATAGCACGTAGAACCGATGGCCGTTGGGGTGTATGATGCTTTATCGAATAACATTGCGCAACATTCATTCACTCATAGCCATTGAAATACACATTACCATTCAAGTACATTAACGATAAGACCAAAGTCATAAAATTATATAAGTGTTAATTCATACAGGACAGCTCATTCACACAGACTACTTCATTCATACCGATTAGCTGTATAAAGCCCTGTTCTTCCTAAATAGATATTCATTGTATCACCGAGTTTCGTTGTATTATTTACGTTCTCGAGTGGCGAGCACGCACCGGAAGGCGCAGCGGGGGGAGGCCCCCGACAAGGTGGACTGATGACCACGTGTAGGGTAGCGATGGGTAATTCGTACGGGCGTGATGTTTGAGCACTATGAATGAATGATAGTGGTCAGTGTAGGCGTACTTCAGCGCGGCGGGCATGTAGAGGCGCAGGGTGCGCTGGATGCGCGCGGACAGGCCGGGGCGGCGCGCGGCGGCCGCGGCGGCGCGCCGGCGCTGCAGCCGCTCCTCGTCCAGCACGCGCTGCTCCTCTCTGTGGGGAAACATACCAATCTTCTATATATGTACATATATCACATATTACCTATATACGGGTGAGGACCAAATTCTTGGCCAGTAGTTAGCCTGGTATTTTTCTGGCGATGGATAAGCCGCCAGAAGACCGAATACTTGCTTTGTGATTTTAGCGGCAGCCGAAATTTACATTCTATCGCTCTCCAAGGAACAACATTGAACCAAGTAAGCCAATTCAAATTCCTCGGCTCAGTAATTTGAAATGACGGGACTATTGACGCTGATGTCGTCTACAGAATAAACACCGGTTGGATGAAGTGGAAAGAGCTAACTGGGGTTTGAAAGGTCTATAAATCTGCTGTCCGTCCAGCCATGGTGTATGGCGCAGAGTGTTGGCCCCTTAAGAAACGACTAGAGGACAAATTACATGCTGCTGAAATGAAGATGCTGCGCTGGGCCGGTGGTGTCACCTTGCTGGACCGTGTACGTAACACCTATATCCGGGGTAGTTTCAAAGTGAGATCTATCCCCGAAAAGATAGCAGAGGGACGATAAGATGGTACGGGCATGTTATGCGCCGAGAACCTGAACACATGACGCGAAAGGTGCTAGACATTTTCCCCCCGCCTAAGAGAAGCGGATGACCCCGACTGACATGAATGGCTACTGTAAAGAGGGATATCCAAGAAATCCAAATCCCATCAGAGACGACCCAGGATCGAAAATCCTGGCGAAAAGTAACTAGGAGAGCCGGCCCCAAATAATGGAACAGGACAAGGGAAAGAAGAAGAAGTTAGCCTGGTATTAGTTAAAAAGTTCCGTTGTAACACAAAAATTAACCATAGAATTGTATAGTTAATTGCACCGATATAAACGTAAAAGTTCTGACTCACTGACTCACTCGCTTAAATCAACGCCCAGCCGAAACCTTTGAACCTAGAATGCCGATAATTTCACCCACTCGGAAGGAATTTTTGAAAATGTCACCCTCTAGGGGGTATAAAGGGGATTGAAAGTGAAACTTGAAAATTAAGTAGTGTATGGATCCCTTATTACAATACAAGAAAAGCAATTTTAGGGTTTTGGAAAAAGTCACCCCTAAGCAGGTCAAATAGGGGTGCAAAATTTGTATCGGTGAAATTTGGTATAGAGATAGTTTGATAGTTTCTATCCCAGAAATCAGTCCCTAAGGAGGTGAAACGGGGGGTGAAAGTTTGTATGGAGCTACGATATAAACGAGTCACAGGCAGAAGCTAGTGATCAATAAGGAGATAAGGAGGATCTAGTCTGTCTGAAAGGCCCACTATACAACAACAATAATAATAAATAATGAATACTCACCTGTGTGGTGTCGGGTTAGAATTTCACCACCCCCTTTCTTCCCGTGGGTGTCGTAAAAGTCGACTAAGGGACCTGGGTTGAAGTGTGTTGTGGGCGATGGGCTAGCAACCTATCACTGCAATATCACATTTAGTCGATCTTTTATACCCACATTTATGCTAAAAGTGGCGCTGGAACATACGTGTCATGTGCTCTGCCTATCCCTTTTGGAAATAAAGGCGTGAATGTATGTATGTATGAATGAATACTCACTCTCTCCGCTCGAGCGCGTCCACCTCAGACTCGAGGTCCACGGGGTCGTTCTCGTCGTAAAGGTCCTTCGCCGTCACCAGGATGTCTTCGAAAGGTAAGTCATCAGGTAACTATGGACAAGACACTACTTTACATTTCTTGTCCCCCCAAGTCTAAATAGTTTGTTGAAAACTCAAGGTTTTCAAGTCTATATTTAACGGGATATAACATGAAAAACCTTGCGGTCCAGTGCTATCGAAGGATGGGTTTTGTCATCCGCAACGCCAAGGAATTTAGCAACCCCTGCGCCATCAAACGTATCTATACTGCTCTAGTCAGAAGCAAACTTGAGGCCGCGTCCGTTATTTGGAATCCTCACGAGGCCACCTACGCCTTGCTCCTGGAGAAAATTCAAAAGGCGTTCTTGAGGTTCCATTATAAAAAAATGTATGGTACCCTTTCCTGTACCCCTCGAAATTTCTACTGGGCGTCTTAGGATTTAATTCTCTGGAGGTGAGGCGTAACTATGGGCTTCTGCCTATTGCGTGTAGCGTCCTGCGAGGAGATTCAGACTGTCCTGATTTAGTTGAGCAACTGGTGCGCCTACACATTCCCTCTCTGTCGAAATCGAAGTTCAACCTTCGCCCGCGCAAGCATCTCTTGCTGGCAGTACCAGAGGCGCGCACTGTGTCTCGTGCTAACTCACCGCTTGTGCGCGCTCTGAACTGCCTCAATGCCCTTCTCGCATCAACACCAGACTGTGATGTTTTTGGGAGTAAGTGGATGGATATATGTGGTGAATGTCTGACGTACTGTGAGGCGATGGATGACCGCCCCACTTCTGTTTATGTTTGATGTGAAACAGTTATTGTTATTTTTTTTTTGTATAACTTTTATATGTACCTTATAGTGTTTTAAATTCCGCAGTGTCTTAGTGTAATATTGTAATGCTGTGTAATTAGTTTTAATAAATAAATAGATCTGAAACTACCGATACGATGTAAATAGTACATTACTACAGAGGCCGGGAAGTAAGCGGTTGCTGGCCGAGTAGATATAGACGGCCGAGCGTAGCAAGGTCGGATAGTTATGAGGCTGCCAATCCCTTTCACGCACAAACATGAAATGAAATAAATAAAAAAGAAACTCCAAGAAATCAAACTTTAATTTTATGGCTGAACGCCGTGATCCTGTGCCACAAATTGTGGAATGGAAATTAAAACAGACCATCTTACAGGCCCAGGCCTCCAATTTTGTCTGAAATGCCATTACGGGTCTCTCGTTGCGCCGCGCCGAAACGTGACACTTCGAAGCCCTTCATGAAGAACAAAACGTCAATATTTCATTGCACTCTGTAGAGTGGCATTCCGGGATATGGACTATATTTAATCCCGCGGCTTTGCCTGTGTTCTTTGTAATACGCAAGCGGAGCCACGTAGGTAACTGACTTAACACATAAACTTTTGGGCATTTTGACGAGAAGAAATAATTCGTGGAGTAACTGAGAAGTACTAACGGACGGGGAACAGTGGTTCACGCTAACGGACGGGGAACAGTGGTTCACCCTAACGGACGGGGAACAGTGGTTCACCCTAACGGACGGGGAACAGTGACTCACCCTAGACAACAGACAGTGCAGCATGGCCATATCGCAGTCGCACGCGTACACTTCCTGCTGGCGATGCAGCACTATCGCCGCGGTCACGTACACGGGGAACAGTGGAGGCGCGCACAGGAAGTAGTCGTACAGGCGGACCACGTCGGAGTAGCGGTTCAGCGAGTGGCCGAACCAGGTCAGGTACCAGGGCAGTGCGAACATCGTGCCGACGCCCGCTCTGGAAGAAAACATGTCAGTAACTATGTGATGGATTACTATGTAACATTTGCATTTCTAAGATTGAATTGTTAAATCCATACGTGTACAAGGGGATGAAATGTGGGGAGGGTAAAAGTTTTTATGGAGCTGCGATATATATAAACTAGTTCCACGCGGACGGAGTCGCGGGCAGAAGCTAATAAAGTATAAAAGGATAAATACAATCTGAATTACAATATTTCTTGATTTTGCAGGTAGTTGCTACTAGCCAGACTCCGTAACGTGACATGATAGAGCGTCCGTCATTGGCTAACACCGTCCGATAGAATGAAATGACGCTCCTATCTTGTCACTTATCGCGTGATAAGGCCGACCATGATACGGGGTCTGATCTGTGCTGTGTCGGCTGCATGGTAGTCTGCATGAAGGGCGCCAGCGGAGCCCCGGGCACGGACGAGAGCTCCCACTACAAACAGAGACTCACTTCTCCAGACAGCCGGCCACGCGCTCGTCCGCGCGCCGCACCACGGGCAGCATGTAGTTGAGCAGGTGCTGTGTCGGCTGCATGGTGGTCTGCATGAAGGGCGCCAGCGGAGCCCCGGGCCCGTACGAGAGCCGGCACAGCAGCGGGAACGAGGCGCGGTCCCCGCAGACCAGCAGCAGGGTTATCGCCACGTCGTGATAGCCCTGATTCACAACAACAACTAAGTTACAGTACCACAAATATAAGTTACAACGGCAATTTTCGTCCACGTCGACGAGTGCTGATAGTACCGAATGAAATCGAACATATGACCATTTCAATAAAGACCTAGTTGCACTATACGTAAGGTTCAATATGCAATGACAAGCGAACTCGCGCTTTCCCGCTAATGGCGCCAGACAAAATGGCGGGCGCCGGAGCTGCCGGCGTCGCGCGCAAAATATTGACCAATGAGCGTTGAAGATTTTACCCGCGCAAACGCGTTACTATTAAGAGGGGTCCCGTTTCAACAAATATGCTTGACTTGTTAAGGTGCAACGTCACTGACGAATTCCATACAATTTTCGTTCGGACTAGACGTCTAATATATCGATGTCAGGAACTTGAAATTGTGATATTTAGATAATATATGACCCTCTTCTCCCGCAGTTTGAATAAATACACGCAAAAACCAGTAATATTCAAACAATAGCCATTTGAAATTCATAAAATTTTACTCCGAGCCTTGTATGTGTGCGTGAGTTAGACACTGTCCGTGTAAATGACATGGCCGCGTCACAATGACAGCACGTTGCCTAAAACCTTCACTAGATGTCTTTAATATCAAACAAGATTAGTTAGGTAGCGGAGTGAATAGTAGTAATTATACTCACCAGACGGTGACACCATCGTACAAACACTTTTAGTTTGTGGTGAAAGAGATAGCATTATTTTTATCTTGCTACGCTGCTCATTTTGGTAATCACGTAAGAGCAATGTCATTTGTTTTTGATAGACTGAATTTCAAGCAACAATGAATGAATTTCAATGCTTTGCTCTTTAGCCGTGATAGACCACGGAACGATAACTATGCATAGGTACATTTTGCGTCTTATTAGAAAGAAGTAAGATCCAATATTGAAACGTAATCTGTGCTACCGAACGTATACATATATAGGTTTTGATCAAATGACATACATACATACATACATACATTCACGCCTTTATTCCTAAAAGGGGTAGGTAGAACACCTGAAACGTATGTTCCAGCGCCACTTTTAGCATTAATGTTGGTATAAAATATCGACAAAATGTGATATTGCAGTGATAGGTTGCTAGCCCATCGCCCACATCTAACTTCAACATTGGTCTTTTAGTCGACTTTTATGACACCCACGGGAAGAAAGGGGTGTTGTTGATCAAATGAACCGTTTGAATTTCCAACTTGCAGATTATAAGCAAGTTTCGATTGAGTGAATGTTACGTAATGTAGCATTAAATATAACAGACAATTATTAGGAGTGTAAGTACCTGATAAATTTAAACATTCGCTTTAGTCGACTGCACATCGATTGACAGTAAATTACCTACTGCAACCTATTTAGGAATCGACTGTTCAACTAGAATATTAGATTACCCCCAAAATGTAAATTAACTAAGTCACAATTTTTCTTCTTTACGAGTACAATGTTGTGAGGGTAGAATTATACACTCGTAGGCATTCTTCGGTGCAGGGACTGATGCCAGTTACGACCGGTGGTTAGGGGACAGCATAACAGTGCCGCAACCAGTTAGAAATGTCCATTACCGGTATTTTTTTAAAGCCTTGTGATATCTTTTTAATACCGGTTTCAAACCGGTAGTATTTCGATACTTACTTAGATATTTTTTGTTCTTAAGCGGGTCGACCTTGCCCTCCACGCCGAAGCCGAAATATCGGTTACCTTTGTAACTTTTATGAAACCGTATTTACGGTACCGAAAAAAATGACATAAAATATAAAGCTGCAGCCAGCTATGTCCCGGAGAAACCCGATATATTTAATTAATTATGCTATTATTAACATACTAGGTACAGAAAGGGAATGCAAACCACCATCATGGAATCCCGAAATCCCGGAATCTCCTACCGATTTTTCCAATATTCTAATACCAGAATTTAAAAGGACCAATGTCGAAATAAGTGTATTATTATTATTTTTATCCTGCTAGTATTGTAAATGCGAAAGTTTAGATGTTTATATGTATAAATATTTGAATGTTTAGATGTTTGGATGTTCGTAACTCAATCACGCTTAAACTGCGCAACCTTATTGCCTGCCTAACCTCTTAAAGCCCATGGGCCTACTCATGGGACTTATTCTGTCGAAGGCATTTAAATTATATTTAACTGGAATAGAGCTGAATTTGTTTTGTTTCGGGCACTTTTCAAAACAAACGAAAGTCAACTCTATTTCCAACACAATGCGATTCCAATTCCAGTGCCAATTTGTAATATATGCTGAGCCTTAGGAGGAGCCTAGATTAAAATATAGGACATTATTTTTATCCCAGGTTCATGCAGACGAAACCGTGAGTGGAATCTAGTTTTTAATAAAAAAAAATTGACATGCGTTTGTAAAAAAAAAGGAACGCATAATCTAATGTAGTTAAATTTATTTGTTAGTTGTTATTGTCTGTCCTACGTAATTTTTCTACTGAAGAATAATCGCTTTTCCACTCTATTGTTGCTGGTGGTAGGAGCACTATTTGAACTGTTAGAAGGTAAAATAGGCTTCCGCTAGAATGGGTAACTTCTATGAATGAACGTAGAACACCGTAAATGGGGAATGTAGGAAAAAAATGATTTATTGATTTTTTTTTCTGCTAAGTTTTTTCTTTTTTCTCAAAAAAACGTCGTTTTTAGGGTTGTTAACTGATTACACAAACGTTACCTGAAATAAAACTTTAAGTACTAAACCTTTGGTTGTAAACATGAATGTTAAAAAAATATTATGCATCTAAAAAAATATACTGTTACTACTATCGGTTCAGGGAGGGCACTAATTCTATTGTATAGACAGTTTCCAAATTTACAATGACTCCCTGAACAGATAAAAGCAGTGGTCGAAAACAGCCCCATAGGTATTTTTAAGTAAATAGGTTGGTTTTGCTGTGAGAGATGAGTGTTTAATTTTATATTAGGTAATATACAACTAGTAATGTTTGGACAAAAAAATAAGGTGTAAAACTTCCAATAATGTAAATCCAAAACACAAAAACACAAATGTATTGTTTACACTTTTAATTTCAGACTTATTTTACAAGAAAAAGTGAACTTTATAGTGCTTTATTTTAGCATTAGAAAGAAGGATAAAGCACAAAGCACGAGGTCTTTTATATAAGACACTTTATGCCACACAGCTGTGTTGTTCCACATACAAGTGTTTTTATTATTTATATCTAAATAGTACTTACAACAATCAATATATTTATTTTGAATGTATTTATTATTTAACTCTATAATTTTAAATTTCGTTATTCAGTTCTCGAAAAGTTGCTTAAATAAAAAACCTAAAGAAGAAGAGGTTTGAAACGATCGGTTCGTATTTTTCGCTATCGAAATTGTCAAAATTGAAAATCGTATCACGTTCTTTTTCTTGTTTTCTTGCTAATCAACAAATTATTGAATTCAGATCACGAGATTATTAAACGAGTATCTATTTGTTAATTAATATTAAGATTTTATTTTTCGCTGTGTGTGGTGGTGTGCAGACTGCGATGGAGCTACCAGAGGCAGGCCTAAGTGGCTTGCAAAAAAGACCGACTCGTTCTCTCCCGAACGTTTTGCCTTCAACAAAAGCAAAGAGGCAGAAACAAAGTCCATTAACAACAAATGAGAAACGTTGGTGTTCAACATTTACAAGTTGGTGTGTGAACTTTGCAGCAATAATGAATTTCCGTGTAACAAACCGTGTCTGTTCAATATTTATCCCAAGCAGAAAAGGTTGACGACAACTTCTTCTTTGTTTAGCGCATTTCTAATCCTAAAAAAATGCACTATAATTTGCAACCAAATCTTGATAGGTATTATTATCGAATATCGAAGCCCCGGTAATCCCGGTATTGAGGTCCAATATCAAAATTCAATTCTACCAGCATTGAGGATCATCTGATATTGAAGGTATATATCTATTTCGTTTTTGACGATTATAATAATGACTTCGTGTAAATTGGCATAGTAAATAATATATCAGTTTATATTACGTTCCACTGCTGGGCACAGACCTCCTCTCATGGACGAGAATTAAATGAAAAAATAACGGTATCATAATTATACCGGTTTGGAAAAGGAATTATAAAAGTTTCAGTAAAATTAAAAATAAATACCGGTAACCGATATGTATTTCTACACGGTTCCGGATCCGGTACCGTTACGTTGGCGGCGCGGCTAACCTTTACAATATAACGCTATTGTAATGGAATACCGATTCCATACCGGTATAACGTAACCGAAATCAGTCCATGCTCGTAAGTCAGCCTTTGAAAACAAAAGTGTTCGCCAATTGTTAAAAACTGAATCGATAACAATATCCATATACTTAATTGAACGAGCGAGCGAGACGAACGAAGATTTTCATTTCAGCTAGGCAATTATTCCAGATTTCCAGATTCGCGTTTAAAAGATCTTTACTTTACGCAAGTTGTTTGCTAGCAGAGCCGTAAATTTTTAGTGTTTCTGTTCTCGATGTTCGTCTGTTTATATATATACATATATATTGTATGAAGGTATTTATATGTATTTTATTTATTTGTCTATTGTCGTTATTTATTATGTATGTATAACCACTGTGTGTTTATATCTGTAGTTGCACCGACCAAAATTTGTCTGCTTTGCCCAAATGTTGACTGGTAAATGCTTACGGCTTTAAGTCCGCCTTTTGTACGATAAGTTGTTCTTTTGTTCAAATCAAAGATTAAATAAATAAATATTCTTTCGTATGTCCGGCTGTCTAGACTTCTCCTCTATATGTCGTAGGTAGCTATATTTCTCAACCGATTCTCGGGAAATTTTGTGAGCTGATTTGAAGATTATACAGAGTGACATTCAATCCGAAACTATAAGGGACACGGAAATTTGCTCTAAGGAGTCACCCAGACCGATTTTAGAAAGAATAAAAACTGCATTTAACTTAGTACGCAGTCAAATCTGTCTAAAAATCCTAGTTCGTTTTTTGCGTATAAAGTCAGCTTAGGCATAGTAAGTATACCTAAGTATACTTACTATGCCTAAGCACGGCTATGTCCCCCCAGTAAGCATCACCAGTGAAAGATTTTTTATAATCGGATAAGTGGTTTCGGAGGTTATACCGTACATACAAACATACAAATAAATAAAACTTTACAATAATCGTTCCGGTAGCATAGTGGTTCAGGCATGCGACTGTCAAACGGCGGTCGTGGGTTCGACAGATAAGTTTCATCTCATATTTACCTAAACAAGACATTCAATAATTTTGTAAGCAAATGCCCATAACCCAACCATTGAAGATTAGTAATGAATGAGTGAAAGCATCATAAACGTATAGAAACGTAAACGCGTGAAAAAGTTGAATTCGAATTTTGAATTTTGACGTTCATCGAAAACAGTACCATATTGTCAAATGATATATTTCTCTCTTTCTGATGCGGTCTAGGTCCAGATTCGAGAGACTGGCCACTAAGAGTTTTGATATACAAACTCGCCAATTATTCACAAAGCTTACTAAATTCGTCCGTCCGGTAACGCAAAATTGTTACCAACTTTGAGGTCATTATTTTAGACGCGAGTCACGGGCGAATACAAAACATTTTGTGAATAATACGTAGCCTCTCTGATTGTAATTATGTAGTACCGCAACTGCGGGTGAATATGGATATAACAAATCAAAGTACCAATATACTTCCTAAGTATAGATACCTTATTCCTTATAACGTTAGATTTTTGTAAGGAAAAATACCTCTTTTATCTTCCTTTATAAATATTGTACTTACAAGTGTTATTTCGATTATTTAATGTGTTTCAAATGGAACAATGTAAATGTTTTTGTTTATTAAAATAGTTTTCATGACGCGGATGACTTGAAGATTTACGCACGATTTGTCTAATATCATGTGGAATAGGGTATAGAATAGATAAAGGTAGTACTTTGATTTTTCAACAGTAAACCTACGGATACTCATGAATCATGATTTTCCAATTAAATGAAGGCGTAACATCTTTTTAAATGAAATACCTATGCATCATAATATTTACGTAGTATGTAACATGACAGAATAGGTCCGCCAAAAATATAGGGGGTTTTGTGGATAATCTAGATACAAATCATGCTTATCAAGAAAACTTAAACAAGTTAAATATGAAAAAAAATTTTTTTGCACATTACAAGTAAATCTAAGTTAGTTTAGACGGTCATATTGGTTTAGAAATCCAAATTGAAAAACAAAAAAGATGTACGTTCATCGGGATTTGAACCCGGTTCAACGATGGCATTACAGACAGATTTAAGCAAAAGTGTATAACACTGCGCTACCGCATGACATTAGGTAACGAGTGAAAAAGTCAGATGCATTCGTCGTACATTCTAGAGTGCCAGACACAAGTACATTTAGTTTCGCTATTTCCTAATAGAGGCGCTACTGTAGATTTAGTTTTGCGCCCTCTAGTTTGATTTATGCAAAATGTTTGACAATGACAAACTTCGAAGTGACATTTAGCTACGTTAGTCTGCGTAAATTCACGAAAAAGCACTTTTATGCATATTTTCGGACTACATTTTAAAAAGAAACATTGTTTAGTGCAGATTGATTGCGATTCATACGTAGCAAGCTCTTCGGCTTCCGCAGTTTGAAACACATGTTGGTACTCGTCACGGTTTTGCGTAAAACGATGAGCAACCATCGAAATTATTATATCGCGACATCTGTTAGCAACAGCTCGACAGGAACCAGTGACGTTGAACCTTAAGGCGCGGCCCACCTGGTAGTACTTGAGGTGCGGGTGCCTGATGATGACCCGCAGGATAAGCACGGTGAGCTGGTCCTGCAGGGCCACGCGCTGCTCGTACGGGATGCCGGGCGGGAACCGCTTCAGCGACCGGTTCACGTCCAGCACCACCTGCGGACGTAATGTTAATTAAAACAAGTGCGTACGGAAAATCTTGAGATTAGGTGCCAAAGCGGACAATGGCGTCGTTTAAGGTCACAGCTCATTCGGTTAGTATTCTTCATATGGATTTGTACACGGGCATGCGCTCACTACATCAACGATCAACTCCGTAGTTAGTACATTTACGAGGCGAGGCGGTGCGGGTCGGGCACCAGGTGGCTCTAACGTGCTGTGACCTTTAGGGTCCCATAAACATAATGTTTAGAATGTATGGTTTTGTAGAAGAATGGCTTCATTATCAAACACCACAATGGTTCCAGAGACCTATCCCTTCTGCTCAAATATCGGACAAGTGAAAAAATTTGAAAATATAGTGACCACCCCTTTGCAGAGCTAACATGTCTAATAATTTTTGGGTGTCATGTCATGAGTACATGAGATTTAATCCCTAATATCTGAAGTCCCACCATGATTGCCAGCAGAACCAAGCATATGGAATGCACTGTTAAATGTACATAAGGCAGGCACAGACTATTGCAACTGTGCTCGGCATCAAGTGCGCCAGTCCCCCTGTACTCACTTGATTGTATTCACTATGTGTAGATAGCTCGTCCAGTGACGGTGGCTCTGTCATTTCCTCTGTAGTTACGCCCACCAATAGGGGCCATATTTTTCTTCTGTATTCATCTGTTGATAGATTATTATGTCATTTGGTAACATTCTCGAACTATTATAGTAATGAAAACTTCCACTTCCAAACAATGTTACATGCGGTTTTTACATAACAATGATAGCAAATGGAAATCCGGAACAAAAATAATATGAATGAGTTTCAAGTATAAATATAACCACAGAGTTGCCTAAAAAGATTTGGGTACTCTGCTCTTTGATAAGTGATAAAATGGCAACCACGCTACGGCTGCTGGTACTCATTTTGTGACAGTTTATACATGGAGGCATAATTGAAAACCTATGTATAAAGGTTTAGCTTGGTAGATAAATAAATAAAATCCAACATGAATCTGGATGAGATAACCTCGTAAGGCCCATCGCCCTAATTTTAGGACAAAGAATTTCAGTTAAGCCTGAAATTCTTTGAAAAACAGACTTTTCTGCCTACACATTATAAGCCTCCAAGAAGTTCATAACTAGCACGAAGTTTTTGCTGCATACGGTTAATTAATCTTGCTTTACACTCTGTTAGTAAATAATAACCTGGAATCGACACATCAACTTAGTGTTAAAGTCAGCGATAATCACTCCTTTCGGCCTATGGGAATTTCCAAAAATGAGCTTTGGATTAAAAAATGCTGCACAGTCATTCCGGAGATTCCTCCGTTTTTCCAAGGTTTTTCCAAATTTAGACTTCCTATTTTGTTATATCGACGACGTCCTAATAGCTAGCGATACAGAGCAAGAGCACGAGCGACACCTCCAGACGGTTTTCGAGAGGCTAAACCAATTTGGAATCACCAGCAACGCGTCAAAATGCTGTTTCGGTAAGCCGAAGCTGGATTTCTTAGGTTTCGAGGTCTCTACAGAAAGCATCAGACCGTTACCAGAGAAAGTACAGGTGATCACAGACTTCACGAAACCACAGACCATCCAGGACGGTATGGTAAATTTTTATCGTGCACATTTAACAAACGCAGTAACTTACCAGGCGGAGCTCAACAAATACTTGCATAATAGCAAGAAGAGGGATAAGACTCCAATCCAGTGGACCCCGGAGGCAACTGAAGCTTTTGAGCAATGTAAACTTAGCTTGACAAATGCGGCTACGCTGTTTCATCCCAGTGTAGACGCGCCTTTAGCGTTAATGACATATGCTTCAGATTATTGCGTAGGGGGAGTACTTCAAATGAGGGTAGGGAATTCATGGAAACACTTAGGATATTTTTCGAAAAAGATGACTAGCGCTCAGCAAAAGCACAGTGCTTACGACAGAGAACTTCTTGGTATATTCCTAGCTGTTAGATACTTCCGAAAATGTTCGAAAGGCAACCTTTAATTATAGTTACAGATCATAACATGATAAGCCTTTAACTTATGCATTTAAGAACGTAGATAGCAACAAAGAAACACCACGACGAGATAGGGCAGTTGTTATTCATAAGCGAATTCACTACGGACATTCGATGCGTAGAAGGTAAGAATAACATCGTCGCTGATTGTTTATCCCGAGTCGAGACCGTATCCTGTCCCACATGTATAGATTACAAAGAATTAGCTGAGGCACAGGAACGTGACATATATGATGCAAGCGAAACAGCGAACACAAACAACAGCTTGAGTTTCAAGAAAGTATTTTTGCCTACAAGCGACAAGTCGATGTATTGCGAAATATCAACTAGCCATATTCGACCTTATCTACCTGTTGAGTTTAGGAAAACAGCTTTCGATTCCGTGCATAATTTAAGTCATCCGGGGGTCAATACCTCTAGGAAGATGATTGCCAAGATTTTTATGGCCCGGAATGAACCGCGATGTAGGTTTATGGGCAAAATGTTGTATACAGTGTCAACGCGCTAAGTTAACTAGACACACTCTGTCAGTGTTTAGTGAGTATCCATCAGCGGACAGATTTGAGCATATCAACGTTGACATTGTCGGGCCTCTTCCTACCACAGTTGACGGTTATAGGTATTGCGTAACAGTTATAGACAGGAAGACGCGATGGCCCGAGGCATTTCCGGTAAAGGACATTACCGCGGAAACTAACAAAGAGCATCTACGATGGTTGGATAACCAGGTACGGATGTCCACTCAAACTGACCAGCGATCAGGGCAGGCAGTTTGAAACTAGTTTGTTTACTAGTTTATTGAAGATTTTGGGAATTAAGAAGTTTAAAACAACACCCTACCACGCGCAAAGTAATGGTTTAATTGAACGTAACCATCGATCAATGAAAGCATATTTTAAGGCTAGTTTAGAAGATGCATCATGGGTAGATCAGTTGCCATCAGTCATGTTAGGTATTCGCGCAGCATTGAGAAGCGCCAATGGCGTCAGTGCTGCCGAGATGACTTTTGGGAGAAGCCTACGTTTGCCCGGCGATTTTTACGACGTCACAGAAACTCAGGTAAGTGACGACAGCAGTCTGGTCGAAAGAATTCGTCACACGATAAGTAAGTTCAAGCCAGCTTTAGAATCGCATAGTTCTAGCACATTCTTTGTGCATCCCGATTTGAAAACTTGCAGTCATGTTTTCGTAAGAGACGACACTGTTAGGCGTCCGTTAAAATCACCTTATGATGGCCCTTACCGTGTGATTAAACGTTTTGATAAAGTTTATAGAATCAAACTCCCAGAGCGCACAGCTAATATATCAATAGATCGTTTGAAACCTGCATACCTATCTATTAAATGACGCAAGCGACACAGTGACGTCAGTGACGGACCAACCGACTACCGACTCTCAGACGAATTTGCATTCTAGTGACATGAACTTACGAGTCGATTCCCCGAACGACAAAGCGCGGCCGAGTCGTTCGGCGACCGATTCGTTTTGATGAGGAATTCTCGTAGGTTATAACTTAATCAGCCTATATAGTTTTAGGGATACAAAGAAATGGTTCATATTATTTACTTGTGTAATTTACAATGTTAGATTTAGTAAACATGAATCAATTTGTTCAAGTGTATTTCTTTTGTAACATGCACATTATTGTTATACGCCGTTAGCATAAATGCAATCAGGCCATTTAAAGCGCACGTTTAACAATTATGTATAGAATATAGATATATAGATTTGCTTTGTAAGTCATTGCACAAGAAAAAGTATGTTGCTTATTAAACAATTTAGATTATTTTCGTGATATATAAGTAAATGTTTTCAACGTTAATTTCATTCTACAGAAACATTTCATTTCTAAAGTATGGGGTACGGTCAAAGCAAACACGACGATAACGAAGTTATAGCCCAGCGGCGCTACCACGAACTTCGAAAGTCGAATTTCGGGTATTTCCATCTCTATCGCACTCCCTTACTCGAGTGACAGGGATGCATATATTACGAACTTCGACTTTCGAAGTTCGTGGTAGCCGCTCAGGCTCAAGTGGTATCTAATGTTACCCAAGTTGAAACGCGATTTAACACCGTGTCAATTATTTTAATTGTCATTGCAAGCCAGAAGAAGATAAGGAAGATAACAATAAGTTTTTTACTCGCGATGCGACGACATTGTGTGAATAGTGGTAGCCCTACGCTTAAAAGGTAATATTGAAAAATTAAAAAAAAAATACTTAATGCAATTATTTTCAAAATTGCTTTTTTGAGGTTAGATATGAGGATATCACGTATTATTTGTGGTATGTTGAATTAAAAAAAAATCAGCCATATCGTGTCTGGAGGAGCCCAAACTTGGTATGTTTCGAAAATTATTTTTGTTTTAATTAAAAAAATATAGCTAAAATGTAATGATGTGGCATATTTTTAGAATCGCCTCAAAAAGCCCTTTCATATGATACTACACAATATAGGTTTCTGAAAAAAAAATTCTTTTTTCCATACAAAAAGAAAAATGTTTCGGCACTCCCCCCCTAAGGGAAATTTTTTTAGGAACTGCGGGTCAAAAAAATTGTTTTGACCTCTAGTATGCGTGTGCTAAACGGCTAAATTGTACATCGATTTGCGGTTTTCTTATGAAATTGGGCTTGTGGGGCTTCAACTAGAAGAAAATTAGGAACGGGTTACGGAAGGAAGCAGGAGCCGCAGGGTGGTCGACACCGGTGGTCCGAGTCCAGACCCTGCCGCCCCAAGCAGTGCAACCAACAACAGTTTGTTAACGTGGTCTGCAGATCGAGTTTCATAATTTTCCTTGTGCAAGTGACCTTAGGTATTATTGTGTGAAAGTAGATGTAAGTACGTTAAGGAAATCACAGTGTTGTTAATGTCCATAATGTTTATTATACAAAAAAGTGTATTTACTTAATTCAACAATAGGTACTTAAATGTTGTCATTCAGTATTTTTTACATTTATATTTAACTAAAGAAACATTGTCATTAAGGTTCATTTTTGCAGTGTTACATTCCATTAGTATGAATTCCTAGTATTGCCGTCCGAGCGCGGTGAACGCAAAGCAGCTTGAGTAAGATATTGAGTTACAACTTTATAGCAGGTCTCATTCCTGCAGCGATACGATACTAAGCTATTCATACTGTTTGATATGAAGTTTTTATTATTTTGTAAGGAGGAATATTGTAGGGCACATGTGTATATCACGTTCTGCCGATGTTGCAGAAAGCGTACAAGCCGCGAGGCGCGGAGTGCGCGGCCCGCACCAGTTGTTCCCAGTCTCCCGACTTGTCCAGTTTAGCCCTAGGTTCCGGTTTAGTCCAGTTTTCCCATATAGTAAAATTACTTTTGGTTAATTTAGCTTGACCTTCAGATATAAAGTGAAAATTCATATAACAATTGTGGAACTTTAAATAAACATTATTTACATTACATCAGTGACTTTCCGTTAACACCGAAAACTATACAATCTTCTGATACATAAATTTACAAGCAATAGACGAGAACTTGTACAGGCTAAACATGTAACATGGACAATGTTTGGAAAAATTGTTTTCAAATTTCTGCCAGCTTTCGACATAACACCATCAGTCAATAACAACAACACCTTATCATGGTTATTGTGGCCAGGGCCTCACAAATCATCCAGGGCACTTTTTACAGTATCAGTTATACTGATATTGTTTGTTTCTTTCAAACATTTGCTTGCAGCGCATGTTAATATTAATTTGAATCATCCAGCTGAGTGACCGCAGTGTCCGCTAGCCGCCATCTTATGTAGATAGGTACGAACTCTAACCGGGTGAATGAACTTCGGTCCGTGCACCATAGAGAATTTTTCAAACTTACTAAAAACTTAAATAAAAAATTTTTTTTTTTCACGAATGTATAGTACCTTTTGGATACTTTCAGTGGGCTTTGGCTCTAAGACGGTTAAAAAAACACGTTTTGCGTCTTTTAATTCGTCTCTATTTTTTTCCATCTCTTCGTTGTATAATTATAACTAACTATATCATGTATGAATCTTTTGTTACTCGAATTAAACGTTTTCAATTCAATTCAATAATTCATTAATGTAAGTCTGCTCAGCAAACATTCTGAAGGGACCTCAACAGTTTTTTCAAATTTTCCAGATACGCAATCTTCAATAAAATTTTTAAATACAGGATTTTCTATCTGAGACCACGGTATGTTACAGCTTACTAGAAATTTTGTCAGTTCCAACCTAAAATCTTTTTTGAGAGAAGTGTGTCTTTCTGAGTTAAAATGATGTTTCACAGAAGATTTTGTTTTACAAAAACTAACATTGCACTTTGAGCAAAATAGTTTTGAATCGTGAGCCTCTAACTCCGGATAAACCTGTATAAACGACCTCACAAATTCATCACATGTTATTTTCCTTCGAGGCATTTTAAAAAACAACTTCTGTTTAATTAACGTTGTTACAAATACAGATCAATCAAGAATGACAAATGTCTAAAGTGACTGATGAGGTTGCGTACCTAATAGGTAATTTTTTTAAGTACTAATCAAGTAATGTATGCAGGTAAGATAGGATTGATATTCAATAAAATAATGATACATTTTAAAGCCACGTTCCTCTATACGAATGTCATTTCTGTTTTTGACTGTTTTTTTATAATTTTTCAGTACTGTTAAATCGTATTTGCTCCCGTGGGCCGCGATAATGATATAAGGTTATAACATAAGTCCTAAAAATAGCTTGGGCCTTACGAGGATAAGGTTACACATTTATCATTGTGGTTTATTTACATACACAGTCTGTACCTACCACAACAAATTTTAATATGAATATTTTGTATTTTAAACAGTATATGGCAGTAATAGTAGTGTTAAGGTCACTTCATCAACAATAATTGAATAATACAATGGTTTGAACACATTCAGAATAGGTACACATACTCATCTTTCACACATTGTCACACACATGGTAAATACGCAAAGGAGCTGTAATTATTTGTTATTATGATGCAAATAACAATGGGTGATGTCAAAACTCATTGATTAGTTTAAAAGGTACATTTAAACTCACCACTTATAAGTCCACCTTTGCTTTTGGCAAAGTTCTGCCACTGTTCCAGGTTAGTCGAGTCGGGGTCCAACAGGCACTCTTCTATCTCCCTCCTTTTCTCCGTTATATCAGGATCCACGAAGTCAAAATCTGTGAAACGAAATCGCAATACTTTCACTTTTAACTTCTAAAGATATCTGTTCTATACAGGGTAAACCCGTCATGCTCGTAAAGTTCTATGAATAGGAAGTATTAAATCGAAAGTAATTATAATGGAGTCAATTATTGTTTACAATACCATCATCGAATTTCAACTCGGAAGGCGTAGATATGTCATCAATATTTTTGGCGTGGTTCATGTCGAGGGTCGGTTTCTTCGGCGGCGGCGAACAGTCCCCGTTGATGTTGCATTTGTCGCCGATGTCGGCGTCGGGATTATTAGACTCCATTCTAATGAATCGAAATTTTATCGAGCAAAAACATTACACCATTTTCCTGGATGTAGTGACAGAATTGACACTTCTCACTTCTGATTGTGACTTGACATTTCAAGTGCGAGTGTGAAGGCGTTCGAAATCTATTTTACGATACATAAGTTCTATGTGTTTATGTTAGGTGAAACATTTAATTATACGAGGCTTCTATATAAATCAGGTAACTAACAAAATATTAAATAGAATTTATAATTTACTAGAAGTTAGTACAAACAACGCCACATTGATGATACTAATAACTAATAAGTCGGCGTACAGATTCAGAACGTCATCTGAGTGACAGGTCAGACTACGTTCCGTTGTACGCATTTGTTTTGGGTAAAAATGAGATTTGGTAATTACTTTTTGAATAAAGTAAGACTCTCCTGAATACGTTTGAAATGACAGTGCCAAATACAAATGACTAACAGCCATCAAGATTGTTAAAATAAAAAATATAAATAAAAACCAAAATTTTACGCGCTTATCATTATTATGGAATTGGAAAAAATAACTCAAGATAGAAATGCTACAAAGATTGAAGATGTGATAGACATACAGAAAGCAAAAGGAAGTTATAATACTCGTCAAGTGGCCTTTGCTTTACCATCGGACTCCGCAAGCTCGGTGTCTGCAAATGTAGCCAAGAGTTTAGAAACTGGTCTATCGGATACAAAATCTAAAAGCATCACAAAGAAGAAATTAAAAAAGCTTCAGGGTACGTATCATAAGAGTCCGAGCGTAGTGCCTGATGTGGTATCATGGCCCAGCGATTCCGATATCACTGTACTGAGAATGAAGCTCATGGAGCGTGCCGACTTGAAGGAAAATGTTGCTAATATCTTAACGGGCGATGGTCTCCACCAGCCAGACAGCTCGTCAATGGTGAACCTGGCCACGCTGATACTGCAGTCCCAGACAGCCTCGAAGCATAGCGTCTTGGAAGAATACCTGGTACCCCTCACCTCTTGGGAGGAGAAGGGCGCCGATCCGAAAATCTCCTATGACAAAGAACAGCAAAATGACGATGTCGCCATTTTTCGCAGCGCAACGGAAGAAGCCCTCTCTTTTATCAAGAAGAAATATCTTTCCTCTGAGGCTTTAAGCTCAAAGGACAGTAGCTTTTTAGCGAACAGACCGAAAAAATGCAAAATAGCTAGATTTTTCCGCCTTTACTTTTGTCCTTGTTGCTCTTGCCTTTACGAAATCGAAAGAATGCGACACGCTGCGTCGTCCGAAGTCTGAAGAAAGAAAGGGAATGTTTGCCTCGTCTGGTTCTCCAATGAACGTTAGCCTACCGACCTACCATTAGTAAATTAATTTTAGAATTAGGTATAATTTGTTTAGAAAGTTACATTAAATTTGTATTGCCTTCGAAATTGTGGATCCTACGTGTAACCGACATATAAACGTACATTTGTTAACAATGTGCTTCTATAAGTACATCAGTATCGTATAGTTGGTACCTAGCCCAATATATCGTAACACATTCTTACTCTCACAACTATTTAAAGATGTTGCGAATGCCATATATTTGGCTAGTTTGGCCGCTACAAACTATACGATGCTGACTGTACCTACCTACTCATCCTAACTGTCTGCACGGCTATCACGCGACGGCGCGCGAGCTCTCTCGATTTTTCTCGCACTATCCGTCTCTTTCTTATTAGAACACTTAGTACAAGAGCTATAGTGTGAGAAAAATCGAGAGTATGTCGCGGCCTTCCCATGATAGATGTGCTCGTTCTCCTCATTGACAAAGAGAGGTAGATAGGTGGTGTAGAACAAGTTCCCAAACTGTTGTTGGCCTCGATTCGCTCATTTGCTCACATGAAGCTTGGAGATCAAATTCTCAAGTAAAGCTCTTCGTCATTTTTCGTCACTACACGCCATCGGCGATGCCACAAAATAATAGCTAAGCGCCTACATTATTTGTTATAGCAACATAAAAGGAACACATTTTAATCAAATGGCACAATGTCGATTTTACTGAAACAGCCTTTCAGTTACGCAGGGGTTGTACACCACTTGTGTATGTTAGTTCCGCGTTCGTGATTGATATTTACGCCCCTCTCGGTACTTTGCAGCACAGCTATCACAAGACGGTGCGCGAGCTCTCTCGATTTTTCTATCACTATACGTCTCTTTCTAAGTTTTCTAACAAGAGAGGGAAGGACAGTGCAAGAAAAATCGAGAGAGCTCACGCACCGTCTTGTGATAGCCATGCTGGTCCAGCAAAGTACCGGCAAAGTGTTGGAAATTAAAGCGAAGGTGCTACCAAAGCGGTCCAGTCGACATAATATGTAACTTTAAAAACTTTCGAATTTAATATTGTAGATCTAGCTAGATGGTAAAATAAGATACCATCTTTCTAAACATTATTACCTAAGCTATTGCCATGCTATTGCCTTCCCGCGTCTTCGTTCGCGTGGAACTCCTTTATCGTGCCGCCATACAAACGAACTCTCCCATTTTGCGACCAAGGGAAATAATTTCCGGGATAAAAACTATCCTAATGTCCTTCCCAGGTTCTCAATTTATCTCCATAATACATCTTATCTTAATCGGTTCAGCTGCTTAGCGTAAATACAAATGTAACAGACAGACAAGAGTTACTTTCGCATTTGTAATATTAAGTATGGATCGTACTTTACGGTTAATAACCAAGTGTGGGTGTATTGTGTACTAGGCTTTAGATATCGCAACCACTCTCAAGTCGCAACCAAGGACCGCAGACGGCTCTAGACCAGACGCCCTTGTAAGTGGTTGTCTGCATTCTCATCTACATTGTTCGTGGCTGATTCATTAGGCCCATAGATCCAATGAACTCAACTTGCGGCGCTATTTCACTTAAGGTTTGAAATCATTTCGGTATTTTTTGCGCACGCTCCTTCGAACAAGTTATGTCTAGCGCGCATGGGAGAAATATAAAAGCGATTCCAACTCGGTCCGTTAAAAGCTAAATTTGTAATAGTGAAGTTGTTAAATTTGTAAGTACATGTAGGCAGGCACATAGCGCGTAGAACCGATGGCCGTTGGGCCGGAAATGTTCTCGAATGGCGACCACGTATCGGAAGGCGCGGCGGCCTTGCTTAGGAATCTTGTCTTATGCACGACAAAACAGGGAAAAAATATCAGCTACCTACGGGGTTGTAATATCTGTAATCCCTATTCAATACGGCTCTAATTATAATATCTATGGTCACGGCACCGATTGTAAAACCCTCCCTACTAATAATTGACTAGACTACCTAGATTACCTAGATATTCTAATAAGAATATTCCAATAAGAAAATGCAAAGGCATATGTTTAACGAACCACCAGATATAGTTAAATATAACGCCAAAAAAATACTTTTTACTGCCAAAAAGACTAAATGATCACCAAAATTTTATCTCCATTTTAATGTGAAATGTAACCCAAATTATAACGTCTTACTACCCTATTAAAGAAAATGCTATCCAAATAAATCATTGCTAATCCAAAAATAGTTAAGTGATCACCAAATTTTTATCTCCTATTAATGTGAAATAATAACCCAAATAATAACATCTTACTATCCTATTTAAAAAAACGCTATCCTAAAAAATCATTGCTAACCCAAAAATAGTAAGTGATCACCAAAATTGTATCTCCTATTAATATGAAAACATAACCCAAATTATAACATCTTACTATCCTATTAAAGAAAATGATATCGTAATAAATCGTTGCTAAATTAGAAATAGTAAAATAATTTCCTAAATTCGACGCATCCCCGCTTTCGTTTCTAGGACTCAGTCTCCCGCCGTCCGCCCGGGCTCCCGCCAGAAACTCCAGCTTCTGGCTCCGCGAACTTTTATATATGTCGGCGGCCGATCGTAAAATCCGCCAGATCATGAAATTCCTAGGCATATCGTGAAACGCCGCCCTTTCATGATTTGGCTGAGTGACATACGCCATATCGTTCAAAATTCACCATTTAACGATTTGCCTATAGACGTTTAGGCCGATCATGAACTTCCTAGGCATATCATGAAACGCCGGCATTTCATGATTTGGCTAAGCCAGTGACGTATAGGCTGATCATGAAATTCCTAGGCATATCATGAAACGCCGCCATATCGTTCAATACTCACCGTTATACGTAAGTAGGGTGTCCAAAATTGAAGTAGATAATGAAAAAATAAGGAGTGCGGACTGATAATCTCCAGCGAGTAGACGCCACCCCGCTGCGCGGGGTGTCTATTTCTGGTTCGAGGGGCACAAGTGAACCCTAACCTAACCGACCTAAGACAAAGTTCGCTTATGACAAGCCATTTTTGTCCGCCCTGATTATTGGCTCCCAATAAACACGGCCGCCATCGCATACGCAGCGCCACCAGTGGCCAGGAAAGAAACTATTTTACAATGTGCCCGGTATAGAGCTAGGAATATCGACAAATGCGTTGCTCTCATCGATCTGCCGTATTGTTTATCAGGCACATCGTGATAAGCCTGGCCAACTTTTAGGCATATCATGAAATGGCAGCGTTTTACGATATGCCTAGGAATTTCGTGATCTGGCGGATTTTACGATCGGCCGACGACATATACACTCCAGGGGTAGGACAGACAAGTCCACGTGGAAGTAGCGTGTGCTGATTCGGGTTTTGGTATCACTTGTTTTGGCATCATTATACTTTATTTGGTAATACCTACTCATATATTTTATGGCAATCATAGTGGGTTATTTAGGTAGAAGTATTGTATTAATTTGGTCGCAAAGATTTGGTGATCATTTAGTCAATTTGGTGTTCGAATAAATTTTAATGTGCACTTTTTATTAAAACAGGTAGTACTATTGTAATGGTAGAATTATTATTTTTGGTGTTCAGTATATTTTTTTGGTAAAAGATCTTAGGGTATCAAAGCATTTTTTGGTGGTCATTATATTTGATGCCAAATGCAAATGAACACTTAAAATATTTCTACATTCTAATCAATGTACCTAGTACCTAAATAAGTTAATATCTTGAATTGGATCAGTAAATAGGCCAAATGATCATAAGATTCATAAGTGTGTATGTAGGACCGCAAGTTATGTCAGGAAATAGTAAACCAAAGTCCATTTCACATGAAGAGAGAGTCATTTATCTACCTAATCTAATTCGAATAAATATCTTCACCTATTAAAATATAAATTCATCTTTTAGAATACTACGCAATGAATAAATTGAGTGTCCTTATTGATGTTGAGTACTGAAATAGTTAGTCAAATGAAGTAAGGAGCCCCCCTATGACGGGGGGGGGGGAAACCTTGTACTTTTTGAGATATTCAAAAACAATTTTTGAGGTTATGTTGTATGAAAACGCTAATAATATGAGACGTCGGTTCTTTTTTAGGTTAATTTTTAGGTTCTTTGACTGCTCCGGCGCTGCGGGAAGTGCAGCCCTTCCGCCCTTGCGTAACAAAGTTCAGGCACTCATGATCGCCTTCGCAGCTTCGGCTCCCATGGTGCCTGAACTTCGTTACAGCGGGCGAGGGCTGCTCTCCCTCCGCGCCTCCGGGTTTGCAAAAACACTCTAGCGACAAGTACCACGTGGAAGTCGGGGTTGACTAATTTAGATCTGTGACTAAAATTTGACTTTTACATGATAAATGTTTATTTATCACATCTATCATCTTTCATACTTTATTTTTTATCGTGACATTTCCGTTTTGTACCACAAATGTCATGACTTTGACACATTAATGCGCTTATTTATGACAAATAAATCGCAACCCATAAAACGGAACGTTAATATATATATATTTTTTGTTTCAATGCGTTTTTGTTAAACAATTTCTGCATAAAAGTAAATATTTTCAAAAATGTATTTCTCGCAAACCGCTCATCTCCGCGTTATGACATTTTGGATTTGTTTACGTCTAATTAATGTCTAACCCCACAAAAAATTTGACGCGCGTAGCTCGCAGAACCAGGCAGAACCTAATCTAAAGTTGAGCCAAGGTATTTTATCCAGACTATTAAGTCTTTCAGATCACCCATCTTTTAGGATCACTTAGGTAATAAACTACGATCATATTTATCGATCTATTCAAGATAAAAGATTCATCGCAAATTTTATCTGACAATGAAATGACTTGACTTGACTTGACGTTGAAATGACAACTGAAATGACAATTAACTAACCACATTAAATAAAGACCCTTTTTAGAACGATTAAAACTATCGTTGACACCGTTTTTGTGACCTGTCTCAACCTCCCTAAAAAGTCCAAGTAAACTGTACTTGAATATCAGACAAAATTATCTTAGACGAACTATCCCTATTAAGACACTTATTTAAATTAAATTATCTCCAAAAACTATTGTGCTTTAGGCAAGTTAACTCTAGTCAAAAATAAATACCTTAATCACTAAAACTTGAACACAAAATATGACTAGCAAAAGAATCACGAAAGAAAGAACTTCACAACTACTTTTAAAATCTACAATAACCAATTAAAATTAAATCACTGAACTAAATAGAAATATCCCACACAAATAAATACACTGAAAAACCCCATTTAATGTACCATAAATTATATCCGAATACAGATTAAACCACCATAATGAAATACTAGTACAATCCATCTCCAGACACAACTTACCTAGGTAACCTAGATTGTAACCTATTCACCCAGCTAAGAGGATTCGTCCGATACGTCCAACGTCTAAAATCAGAAATATCAGAATCCCTGAATACCACGTTACCCCGACTCTCTGGAGTCCAAGAACACCCCCCCGCTCCGCTGAAACTCACGTCCGAAATTAAATACAAAATTATCAATTACGTATAACTATGACTATTTTATACTCTATTCCCTACATCAAATACGACCTATAATTAACAGTCGACAACTTTATTTAAATTTGTAGAAAACAATCTCACGGCACGAAAGACCACTATCGACCAACTGGCCAATTGACACATTTTTACAAGCTGTTTTTGCCAACGTAAGCTTAGTAAACTAATTTGACCATTTTCATATTCGTATAAGAATAGGGTTCAATTTGGTTTAAATAACTATTTGTTTATAATATATATGATTCGACTGTAAAATTATAATTGTTTTTGTAGTTCATATTTCAGTACTTAAGAAAAGTTCTGTCGCCAAGGTATGATTTACAAGGTAAAAATGCTGTTGTTACAATATGTGGAAATGTTCTAAAGTCCTTAAAGCTGTGCAATAAAGTTCAATTTTGGGTAAAATATATTTTTGTTTACTAAGGTACAATAACAACTTAAGTTTGTATTGTCATAAACTTTAGCCACTTCCTACTCGAGATATGTGTGGTTCTCTGGAATGCTTTGATAATTTAACCGATTTAGAATAATGTATAATATTTAAAATTATGTTTACATATTTTGAAACAAAGCAGATGAAGTCGGGTATGTTACAGGGTCTACCTGCTGCTACTACCATCCTTGACTCAACACATGTGACACAAGACCTTCAGCGTACACACATCTTTATGGGTGCAATGGTTTGCACCAAACCGTCTCTAATCGTAAGCAGCGTTCGTAATCTGGGTGTAAGTACGGAAATTTAGACAAGTTTCTATTGGATGACAGTTGCCGGCGACATATTTTACGTTGATCAGTCTGTAATCGTATGGTGCAACCCGCCCTTAGACGTAAGTTAGCTGATACAATCCTACGGGAACGAAATGATGTAAACCCTGATAGGTAATAATAAACATTCTCATTCTCATTCTAGGTTACATAGGCTGTATCTGCCCCAGGAGAGTCAAGCAAGAGCTTTGAAAAAGGGTTAGTTTGCCATATCTACATCTACACATATAATAAATCTCTGAATTAAAAACCGGCGAAGAGCGTGTCGGGCCACGCTCAGTGTAGGGTTCCGTAGTTTTCAGTCTTAAAAAAATGGGCTAAGTATTTGTTACATTGAGTTGACATACCTATTGAGTACAGCTACAGAACCCTAACCTAAAATCCTACGAGCAATACTTAGCGAACAATTTTATTATTAGACAACGAACGACCAAAGACAACTAAGACAATTCCAGCACGACAAATTTTCGACCTAATGTATGGGCGCACCTGCTCCGACCCCATTAAATCAGGAAGAATCTTAACACCCCCATGTACTATATGAACGTTCCGCGTACAGCGACATCCTTCGGCAAATTTAGTAAAGAATTGCGCGCGAGCTTACAGTATGGAAGATGATTTTTATGGGATAATTCTTTATTGCGTGAACCGATTTTCACCGTTTTTACTTTATTTGAAAATTCGTCATTTCATTAAGCATAAGCGGCTGTCAAGCGGCGGTCGTGGGTTCGAATCCCGGCTCGTACCAATGAGTTTTTCGGAACTTATGTGCGGAATATATACCGTTAGCTTATCGGTGAAGGAAAACATCTTGAGGAAACCGGTCTAATCCCAATAAGGTCTAGTTTTCCCTCTGGGTTGGAAGGTCAGATGGCAGTCGCTTTCGTAAAACTAGTGCCTATGCCAAATCTTGGGATTAGGTGTCAAAGCGGACCCCGGGCTCCTTTAGGGGCACTACACGGGAATAACGCTAGGAGAATGATGAATGACGTCATTTCATTGTGATTTTGTAGAAATTACAGGTACAATAAACACCTGGTTAGGTACACGGTTAAATTACAGTTTATAAATTATTTTGTATTTTTTTTTTCAAAAACTATTCAACCTAATAAGTTCAGAATAATATTCCTAGAAAGTTTTTATAAAGTTCTACTTTTGAGATTTTTTCATATTTCTATAACTTATGGTTCAAAAGTTAGAGGGGGGGCGGGACACTTTTTTTTACTTCTGGAGCGATTATCTCCGAAAATATTAACATTATCAAATAGTTATTTATGATACAAGTGCGGAAAGTTGGTAATTCCCAACGAGTGGCGATCACCAAAAACACGACCGTCAGGGAGTGTTTTTGATCGACATGAGTTGGGAATTACCTATCCGCAAAAATAAGAAATGCGTTGATTCCTCCTCCACATTACCACACGCAAACGAAGTCACAGGTACAGCTAGTTCAAATATAAATTACAATACCTACAATACAATGTAAATCAATACTCTTTCTGGTGACCGGGCCGCATAGTTAACATTGGGGCGCGGAACACACGGAGCGGTGCGCATACGAGGGACACTGGGACTGACTTAGTGAAGCATGCTCGTAGGTCCTCGCTGCGACCGCACAGCATACATTCACAGGCGAAGGGTTAGTCTTCGGATTGAATAGTTACCAACCAAGCACTTCCGTGCCGTGAAAGACACGTTATAGGAGCCGGGAGCGTTATAGGGATCGGATGGCGTGAAACCTCATCATATTGTCACGCATATTTAATCTCAATAATATAGTATAGGTATATAGGTATAGGCCTACCCTCTATTTTCTTCCTCTTCTACCTAAAGCATTATCCTGGCTTTTGCCAGGGTCCGCTTTTCTGCTTGCTTTCCTCCACTTCACATTTTGTTCATTGAATGTTGCTTCTTAAAGTTTTTCTGTAAGAGCGAGCGAAGCGAATGAATCGTATGTCCGACTGCTGTTTTCCACTACAGGTCGCGTTTCTCAAGCGATTCTTGCGAGATTTCATGAGCATAATTATTAAGTACCTACCTATTTCCAAAACTTTTTTTTATTAGTTTCGCGATTTCCACAGTTCACACAGCCACTACATTCCATTTTATATTTGGCTATTAGGTATAACGCACTAAGTTATTCGCTTACATAAGAAGGAGCGCAAATAATTTCAATGCGTCATTACACGCTTTCCGTAATTGTGTCCATGTCAGTATTCAAATTTAATACCGCTATATTTTTTTCACCAATAGATCAATTTCGCCAAAATGCAACAAGCGTCAACCGTTCTTCTATTATTTAACATCCAAATAGCAACTTTAAATTGCTTTTTGAACAATAGATTGATCTTCGATCAAATCAAGTGACGCCGTCATGGCTTCAATTCGAGGTATTGTCCACAGGTTACCTAAGTGTCTAGATTTAAAAACATTTACTCAACTTCTAAGTAAAATGTTTGCTAATTTGATTTGAAACTTGTAATTTGTCGTAAACCGGCAAGGTCCCTGGGCTGAGTGATTCACTAATTTTAGAATTTGGTATTTTCTGTATTATTTTCTAAACTGCCCCTCTCATCTAATTCCCCTACTAACTCGATTAAGAGGGCAGAATAGCTTTGCAGCAGCTAAACTTGACGCCGTATATAGATTCCAAAATGAAAAAATAACCGACACCGGCAAACTTACACTTTTCCAAATGATGGTTGAGCTAAAAATTGGCTACGTCCATCATTTGGAAAAGTGTATAGTTAGCAGCTCGCGACTGACAATAGGTAGTTTTTAACCAACTTTAAAAAAAGGAGGAGGTTCTCAATTCCGTTGTTTTTTTTAATCATTATTTTTTCAATATTTGTTACCTCAGAACTCCGTCACTTATGAGCCGATTCGTATTTTTTTTTGTAGGATACCTATACGCTTCCAGGTGCCAATTTTTCAAAAATTCGGTTGGATGATGGGATCTATGATGAATTGAGGGAACTCCTCAATTTTATTATAAGAAGTAGGCACGCGTGAAGTGATTTTAATTGGTATTTTCTATTATAACTCGTGTAGGTATTTACACCTGGAAATCATAAATTTGGTGGAGTGGAATTGATGATAAAGACCACAGATGACTCATGGAATTCCTCAATTTTTAAGTATGTACCTACTTAAAAGTATTACAAAAGTACGTCACAGATACTGATAAGATTATTCCGTTGAAATAGCAACTAATGAAGTGCCAAAGGTGATCCTTGTGGAATCGACGGTCATCAAATATTATCGGGCCACATACAGCGATTGGGTTTTTTTCTCTAATAATCAACGCATTTGCCCTCGGAAATCAGTTTGTGTGGTAAATTGGAAAAGAAATGTGAAAATGTTCTCGTGGAAGTAGCTTAAAACGTTGATTTTAAACTAAGTAAATCATTAATTTATTCATTGGCATGTAGCATTTACGCAACGTAACAATTGAACACAGATCTTTATAAAATAATCGATTGGTATTAATTACATCGTAATCGAATATATGCGAATATATTTCAAGTTTTAACTTTAACAACGTTGTATGAAAATGTAATTTTTCGTAAAACTTTAAAATTAGTAATGAAATCAAATCATTTATTTCGGAATTGTTTCCATAATTCGTTAAGTAATAAAGGTCTTAACAACTATGTTAGTAGGTATTATATTACTATTCGCAAGTCGTCAGTTGGATGCCCTATGCAACCTATCCCAGTGGAATAGGAAGGGACCACCCAGGCGCGCCGCCACCGTCTGCAGGAGGCTGTTCGGGCTGCCGCGCAGGCGCCTCAGCAGGGACGCGACACGCTTACGCATAATAAAAATTAAGATTTGCAAATATTTTTAAAGTATAATTTCAACAGCATCTTTTTTAAATCGTAGGACCCTCGCTACGTTCAGGATTCAATACGCCGCCCTCACCGGAAATATACTATTTTTTGCTCCCTTGTGACACAAACAACTATTGTACACCACTTGAGTCTCAAAGTGGCATTTTGTGCAGCTTACATCCAGCACAAGGCGAATTTTGCAAGCATGAGAAGTGAAAATAGCAAAATGATAATTATTGCGACTCTTCTTACGATTTGATTATTACTTATTAATTTCATTCAATAATGGTTCATTCTAGGGTGTTAAAACTAAGAGTGTTTCAGATAGTAGCTGAGCGGACCGCAAGGGCGTTAACATTTATTTATTACCGTCCGTGGTGACCCGTAAATTTTCCACACGCGTAGGGATGGTAATGGTCACTTTATGAGCATGTCACGTAATAGTACATCCCTCGCCTAGGGCGGTAAAACCAAGAATTAGGTATATATTATATAGGTATTTGATGAGTCGATAAATATGCGCGCTTAGACTTTCTGTCGTTGGTGAGTACCTACACAATTATATGTCTCTTGGCCAGGAAGTGCGATTTCCCGCTCTAGGCGTTGCGGACTGTAATGGCCAGGTGATACATAAAATAAATAATAATAGGCGTGTATCTATACGCCTTTATTTCCAAAAGGGATAGGCAGAGCACATAATAAATAACTAGCGACATAATTATTACCTGTCTTTAAAGTTTGTTTTAACAAATGCAATTAAATAAGAAATTAAGTGACGCCATTCGACACACTCAGTGTAAAAAAAAATACCGTATCACAATTTATTTAATACAAGACTGCGTAACTTTTTATGGTTCGGTACTTAATTTTCATTAACTTTCGTTTATATGTAAACACATTTCTATAGGCACCCACTATTATCAGGATATTTTAAGTCTACCACTACACCCAACTACACCCCTATTAAAGTCCTTGAATACCTACCTAATATATGATTCCGTTTTTTTTCGTAGGTTCGTCGAAAACAGTTTAGTAAATATTTACTAGTTTAACGTCGTCGATCATCGCATTTATTTTGATGAGATGAACCTTTTGTTGATAGAAAAATGGTGGCAAACAAGTATACAGCCTGCCTTACCAACATATTAATTCCTCAAGAGACCTGGCCACCATAATAAAATATTTAAAAAACAGTCCAAAAGCCATGTTTTATGTCCCCTAAAATAGTGAACTTAGTCGGTTTATAAACTAACGCGTTAAACTAACCCAACCTACCCGTCAATTTATAATCTTACTAGGTAGATTTATGATGGGTAAACTTTTTATTGTATTTTCTTTTTTTCCGTGTTATGTGTGCTAAATAAAAAAATCTTATTCTTATTCTAGATTATAAACTAACTACCTAGTACAATTTGACGGTGGCATATCCACAAATTACGTCAAATCCGTACACAATTCGCGCGAAAACTTTCGTTTTCTAGGTTCAAACAGTCAATCGATTCACACCACGGACTCGAATCAAAGTCATCTGTTGACTTTAACAGTTTTATTTGTGTTTTACCGAATTAGTTCGAATCGACCGCTGGTTTCTTCGCCCCACGGAGCAAATGCAGTATAAAGCCTGGAGAAAGCAACGCGGTCGCAGTCTCCGATATACCGCTGTACCGCGAACCGTGTTACCGCGCCTTTTGACGTTTAAGTTTTTTTAATTTAAACTTTTTAATCAGTGTTGCAATTGCACGGATACTTAAATCACATTGAAATGGATATGAGGTGAATATTTTATTTTAATTATTTTGTGGCAGATTGATGGAATTCATTGATTTGTAAGGGTTAATGTACTTATTGCAAACATGGGATTCGCTATTGTTCGAAGATTTGTTGTTCAGTTTCACTATTAATGGAATCGTAATAAAGAACCACACAAATAACTTGAGACAGAAAATAATTGAATGTTATTAATAATAAACAGTAGGTACCACTTATTTATTAAATTCTGTGTGACCTCTTAAAATATTTTGAAATACATCTTAGCTCTACTACCAATTAAATCAGCGTTGGTACGTTTTATAGCCTACTGTGACTAGAAAAAAGCTAGGATAACATAAAGTCAACTCTCACGGAAATCTTATTTCTACATTGTTTAAACTCCAATAACTACAATAACTCGTTACATTGAGTTACGAAAGTTACCCGTCTAAATTACTAGTGACCCGTCCCCCGTGCGAAGCCGGGTACTAAGTATATTATTATACATATAAACCTTCCTGTTGAATCACTCTATCTATTAAAATAACCGTATCAAAATCCGTTGCGTAGTTTTAAAGATCGAAGCATACATAGGGACAGACAGCGGGAAGCGACTTTGTGATGTGACAATTTTTCCATTGTTACATAATGAAATCAATTCAATTACTGACGATTTTTTTACCCGATTAAGCCAAAGGAAAGTCTTAAATGTATTTTATTGAAATTCTTTAGCTCCTTTATATTATAAGACTAAAAGTACTAAAAACCCAACCAAAGTAACAATTTTATAAGTCTCTTAAGAGGCAACACACGTAAAATTGAAACTTATAAATCTTGAAATGGACCCCAGTTGCCAGTTGCATAACACTCGGGTCATTAGTTTACTCTTCATAAAGCGCGTCAAATAAACAATCTCGTGTAGAAAGCGATTGTTTGCCAAGCTCATCTAATTTGCGATTCCGTTTTATATATTAAGTAATATAATGTAAGCAATCTGTCGATATATCATGCACTTTCTCTGGTTGCGAGCTAATGTAACGTTATGCGATCGCGAGCAGGCGAAACTACCGGCAGTGCTCGACTAGATCTCTGTGAAAATCCTGAAGAAAATAGTATGTGTCACAAGTACGACAAACAAGCAATTTACGAAATTTTTCGAAAAATCTGAAAATTAAGTAAAACGTCGAGGAAGACGTTAGCAAATAAGTGCATAGAAGTAATCAGTTAAGTTAGTTTTTCTTATTTAAATAGCTAGAAAATACAATTAATTACGAGTAGGTGGTTACGTCGGTAGAAAATTTAAGAAAAAAATTGTTGAGATTGTTTTACAGATTTAGCAGGTCGGGTTTTATTTTTTTGCATCACTAAAACCCAATCGAAATTGAATGAGTCACAAGTTATATGAGCTTTGAAATTAATGCAATTCAATATTCAATTCGATTGACCCTCTGACAGTTATAATTAAATTCCACATAATCTGTTCTAGCATGATAACCTTCGTCTCTATACCGATATTATAAGCCTGTAAGTTTTTTGAGAATGTTTTCGAAGCCTCCCATTGAACTATGCTTATACCTAGTCCAAACTTAGAGCATTAAACCAACCGGAGTGGCCATTGACAGGCGTTCCCCGCTGCCAAAAGTATATGACCAGTGGTCATACACATTGTATGGACTGACGTTTATCTGACGTAGCTATTTTCACGTTACGCATACATTTGACGTTCCCCTCCCCCGCAAAAATCGGCAGACTTTTTATGTATAGAAAATGACTCATGGCCACTCCGGTTGGTTTAATGCTCTAAGAGTCCAAACGGCATTTCAATATTTCCCATAAAGAACACACCCAAATTACCTTCTCAAAGTTCTCTCTAAGGAACACGCAGCATGATTCCTTACTGTATTAATCATAAACTAGCTATGAAAATGGAAAGTGATCTGGTGTGTCAACAAAATCACCAACTTGCGTACGATACGCGTTACTTTGTAGTTTGCTGTAATTGCAGCGGCGATTGCGTCCGCGCAGTTTCTCCGCTGCGCCGGAGTGCGCTAAAATGTGTACGCAAATTTCAATTTTATCCCACTGATATACGTTCCAAAATTACCTACATATAATGTGTAGTGTACAGGCTTCGAGTAATTGAAAAGCTCGGGAAGCGTTATGTAATCCGCTCTTCCAATTTAAATGCTTCCTTCGTTCTAATTGGGGATCTCTTCGTTATTGGATGATCTTGTAATTAAGGTACACCGTCCTGTAATTAGAAGCATATAACTATGTAAATATTTACGGAGCTTCCTTATCAGTATAATAGGTGTATATGTAATGAATACTTCCATTTAGATACAAGGATTACCTTCATATAGTTAGGGAAAAGAGAAAACATAGAACATCACCACTCACTTGATGCCGGATTTTAAAAAAGGTAGCCTAAACTGCTTCAATTTTTTCATTACTAAGGCAGCCCATACTTCGATTGGCAATCACATTTGCCACCATCAGTTTAGGAGTCTGTGAAATTGGCAATTTGGCAACTGTGGTTGCCACAAGCGAGAGTGCTAAGTTATAATGTATGTAAGAAATCATACGGGTTAAAAAAATATTCAATTGTTTAGAAGGTTCAAGGCATAGATTAATTCAATAGTTATATACTTTGTGGTCCGGGTTCAAAGTTTCTCAAAGAGAAGGTATATCCGTGTTTCCTCTTATCAAGGACTCCTCGTTTCCTGTCTAATTTCCGTTAATAGATATCGTAATGTCAAATTATGTAACTGTCTATCGATTTTCATGATCCGCGTTTGTCATTGACCTTGATTAAATTGGAATGTGTTATCGGTTCCTGCGCACGCGTCGGATCTTAGCGTTGCGTGGTGTCACGCGACGACGGACATTTTTGTAGGAAACCAGCGTTTATACAACGATATGCGGACATTTTCCGCTAGCTTGGTGATAGGAAACTCATGCATAAATTCAAGTTTTTATGTCATACTAGTGTTTTTGTTTAATTGTTTATTACAGTTATTACGTTGGTGGTTTTCGTGTGTTATTACTTTGTAACATTAAGCTGCCATGAAAAATAGCCTCATAAGTCCCCGCGTACTTTTACAAATACAAACTAAACATAGTAGTTCAGACCTGCTAATGAAACTGCATAGCACGAATACCTTCTTAATGTACTTACCCAAGTACAAATTCTTCATTCCCCATGTACCGGGTATTTTTTTATCTCGGTCTGAAGCACTATTCTTGGTTTGTCCTTGGTATAATACATCCAGCAGATATGAATACTGCTATTGAAAAAATACAGGACTTACGAGGTTAAGGAAGTCAACGATAAAAGGGTGAGGACCAAATTCTTGGCCAGTAGTTAGGGTCGTTAATTGGGAGTAGTTAAAAAGTTCCGTTGTGACACGAAAATTAACCATAGAAAATGTATGGCTAATTTCCGTGTCACAACGGAACTTTTTAACTACTAATTATTAATTAGGCTAACTACTGGCCAAGAATTTGGTCCTCACCCAAAATTCTAAATACCTATCGAATTCCGTGACTCCTAGAGGAGGGGTTATTAGACAGCTGTCAAATCCGGTAACTCGGTTATAAAGTGTGTAAGTCTAATACGTGCGAATCTCTTAACGGTGGTTAGTATAGGACAAAGTAAAGGTAATTAGATAACATTTACTTAAAGTTGCATCAATAATTTTGTCCATACAAAATATTTCAGCCCGCATTGTAATGCAAACACACTCACGTTAAACGCTCGTTGACAGTTGCTAATGAACATTTGACATTTCGGTACCGCAACAATGTTTACAGGACATTGCTGTTGAGAAATTTAAAAAATAATTATTATGGGGTCGTAATGACCTGCAACTTAAAAAAACCTTTTACTTCATGATTACAATAATGAATACTATATTTAATTTATCGCCCGTATTAGACTTACACACTGTATTTTCAGGACTATGAGAGTCATCCAGTCTGGAGTGGCACTGGGTATCGAAAGGTTAAGTTGACATACGGTTTCAGTACTTATTCACGTTCTGCGCGATCAAGTACCTATTAGGTCGCCGTTGATAATGAAATATACTTCTACTTCTACTGGCCCGTTCCCGTTCTTCCTGAGGAAAGACTTGTGCCCATGCACCAGGTCGCAATTGAGTTCAATATATGTACGCCCGCTCGTCGCGCAGGCGGCAGCTGACGGCCTGAACCCGGTAGCGGTCGTAGGCTCATATTAATATGAATATACCTAGTAGATCACCTGTACAGGGCTGTTATTCACTAAGCGCTAATAGGACTCACCCCGCCGGTGACCCGTCGCTAAACTAGACCTCTAACGTCGCTTAGTTACTACGCATCGCGGTGTCAAGATATATTTGTGGGTGAGCGTTGAGGTGAGCTTATAACAAGTTACAGAATAGGGGGGCAGGAGACACTCAAGCGAGCCAGGACATACACAGCTAAATTAACAAACTATTACAAGATCGGCACGAGTTAACCAACTGCATAGACAATAGACACGTGCGACCCACCAGCCATTAGCTATGCTAACATACTCATTACACGTGCACATTACCGCTATAACTATAAAGGCTAATTTCGCGTGCACTCTTGTGCAACCAGTCTGGGACTTTCTTCATTGAGGTGTGCTTATTTGAAATAATTCCTATTGACATGTTAATGCGTGGCTACTTAACCGTTTGGGAGTAGCATTTGGTATGTCTTAGTTACTATGGTAGCAACAGTAGCCGGGCAGCGTGTCGTTAAGGCAAGAGGGGCGGCTTTACCTATAGTGCAGGGGGTGCGTTGCACCCGGGCGCACGGTCCTATAGTGGGCGCCGAGCGTCACTCGCCTCGACTCGGGCGCTAGCGCGCACTAAGAAGAGGTTAGTGCTAGAGGGCGCTACGGTAATTATTGCACCCGGGCACGACTTGGGCTAGAGACTCCTCTGAGGCAAGGCCGGGGTGTGACGTACAGACTAGACAGAAATAGACGTAACTTGAAATCCCCGTTAAATCCCGAAGGTGCCCAGAGTCCGCTTGGCTACTCCAACTGCTTCAATACATTTGGTAACAAAACTCGACAATTTATCTGAATAGGGGAGCTCTTTAAACAAGGGAATAATAATTTCTGTGGGCGCATCTCTGTATAAGTATTTTGAGGCCTAAAATCTACACGACTGCCTTGTAATGTTATAGAAATGGTTATGCAAAGATATCGCTTGTAACGATTATCTTAATGTGTGTACGTATGATTATGTAAAAAAAAAACTAAGAGAAAGTCGTTAATTAAGACGAATGTGTACCGACTACTGACCGTGTGCGTAATATAGTACAATATCGTGTTAAATGTAATGTGATGTACCTACCTATTTGTATGTACAACATGATAATGCACATTTTGGTACTCTTTTTATTATGACACGGTGAACGAACATAATTAAACTTGAATCCTACCGATGATGTAATAAATTACACGCTGAAAGAAAAAGTTATCTCATTATGTAGGGATATTGTACATATCTACGCAACCTCATTTTTGGTTTGAAAAAAACATTTTGGTCTGACATCACTATCGTCCAACTACGACCGATCAACTATAACCGAATAAAACACAGTAAAGACGATGCAATTTTTCACTACAAATGACAGAGACGTGGCAACAGTTATTATAAACGGTATGTATTGCTATCTCCTTCCAACTATAGCTTCTCTGTTGTGGCAAATTGCATCATGTGTCAAGTTCACTATTGAATACCTACGTTCGTACGCCTTTCCCGATAGGGTAGGTTACAGGTACCTACCCCTTCTTCACGCTGTCAGCTTTCAAAGTGCTTCTATTTGCACTATATAGAGGTTAATCATTTATTTTAGTAGATAAGTATAAATACTAGTAGGTACTTTAGTCAATCTGATTAGATTAATAATGATACCACAATAATACTCGTATCATATTTTAGGCGATATACATATAGATCTTATGGTTTGTATATTTACGTAGCGAATAAACCCGCTTAGTTGTACAGCAAGATTTGTCATTTGAAAGGTTAAATTTAATGCAAACGACTCTCATGAAGATGATTCTAAATCTGTCTGTCGGTAAAAAAAGGTTCATAAACTTCAGAGCCCCATTCAAAAAATGCATGTGCATGCAAATCTTCATGATCTTTTTATTTTTTTCTTTAAGACGGGACGGTGCGGTGGTCTCGCATTCAAGTACAATGAAAAGCACTTTATCTGCATCAGTATTTGCAATCATGTCCTTTTATTAAAAGACTCAATAAATTCTCGTTTATTTTTGAAATAAATGACGGGAGGGCATTGAACTGAAAAACGGTCAGACTTGAGATAAAGTCGCGCAATGATGTTTGATGAGCACTCAACACAATCCCACCACCTCAGTAACTACTCAACAATTAGGGTAGGTATAATAGATCTGCCGTTTTAAACTGCAGGCAAAACTAACAACGTATAAAATAGTCGAGTCAGCGTTTGAAGTTGGCACCTATTATAGTTTATAGGTGTACGCGGGCTGGGTTTCCGCAACTCGACGTCATATTAGCGCCTATTTTGCGTGTGGGTTATTGGCACTACTGCTATTCGTGCCAACCCAGTTCCACCAGGAAGCCTAGCAGACCCTTTATGTTGCCGACGGCTTCCGGTAGTGACCCCGGTGTTCCGAGGTGTCTTGCCCGGTGTACTGCCACCCCAGGGCACGTCAGGGTGACGTGGGCGGCTGTCTCTTCCTCTTCCATGCAGGCTCTGCAGAGAGGACTGTCTGTAATACCTAAGGTGAAAAGGTGTTTGTTTAATAGTGCATGACCAGTTATGGCGCCTGTCAAGAGACGGAGTGCCGGCCTCTTTAGCTGTTTTAGCTTCCTTGACAAGCCTGGGCACCTATTATTCGAATAACACATTGCTAAAAGGTTTATTTTGTGTCCAGGGGACGCTCCATCTTGCCACTTATCGCGTAATAAAACCGACCATGATACGGGGCCTGGAAAATTACATAGTCCAATTTTTCCATTAAAAAGTAATAAATCCGGTTACATTGAGTAAGCCGCCACCGGTCACAATTACACACTTGATTTCTCGTCTGCGTAAGAACTTACATGATTTCCATTAGGTCATATTTCGGCCACTCGGACCGGTAAGGAGCGTGTCACCAGTCGGAAGGATTATGCGGTATTATGTAGCCAATCGAGCATTACGAGCAATTATGCGGCATTATGCCGTGTATGCGCGCACGCGCACGCATAATTAAACTCGCGAAATTGGCTGTCTTGTCGTTAAGCTGCATAATTCTTGCAGTTAGGTCTACTTTAGAGCAATCGTAATACAGTTTAGATTATAGTTTTCTGTGCTACGACCGCGGATGTAGAGGGGACATTGTTACACCAATTAAGACTGAACTTTCCAGTAGGTATATATTTTAATAGCTTGGTATAATAATTGAACATGACGGAAAAAAGTTACAGTGCACATAATTAATAAAAACTCCTCCCAAAATTGAATAATCTTTATATTTTTCATGTTTATGGGAAGGACATATACAGAATACAGAATTGTACAAATAAGTGATATGGGTCCCTGCAATGAATCATTTAGCGTCCATTGTTCCTTCTGATTTCTTAGTTCCTCGTTTGTCAATCGACTCTGAATAGGAGCATTTCGACCAAGTATTTTAAAAGAAAATTTGCTGTTATTACATGGAAGGAAGGTCTTGTGTAAGATCCTGGGACCTGATCGAGAGAGACGACGGCACGTGGAGGATCCGTAAAAACATAGAGATCCACGAGCTGGTGGTCGAACCCAACATCATCGGCGTAACCAAATCACACAGACTTCGCTGGTTCGGTCACCTACTCCGAATGGGAGAGGATCGTGCTGCCAAGAGAGTGTACGTGGGACGACCGACTGGTCGCCGCCCGGTCGGGCGACCCATGTACCGCTGGGAGGACAGTGTGCAGGCAGATCTGCGACATCTTCAAGTCGGCAACTGGCAAGAAGTTGCGCACGATCGGGACAGATGGCGTGCTCTCGTTTCGGAGGCCCAGACCCTCTTTGGGTCCCTGAGCCAAATTAGTTAGTTAGTTATTTCATGGGCTTATCGTTATCGGAAGAGTTTTGGCATTGACACTTTTCGACATTTTCTTTCCTCAATGCTAACGGATCTCTAGCGATTATGTGGAAAATCAATATCTATTGTTAGACATCGGAAGCATTTCGGATGTTTATAAACGATTCGGACGTGTTTCCGCCGCTAATTATTGCCGATAAGGATAATTCAACGCAGTTAATTTGAAACATTGTCGGTAATTATTCTATTAATCGAATTTTAAGCACCTGTTGTTATTGAATATAACTTGAACCGATTTAATCTGAATAAGGTCCATAATAACCCATTCAGAAGGAAGCTTTCCTTCTGAATGGGTTAGAGCCTATGCCAAATCTTCAGATTAGGTGTCAAAGCGGACCCCGGGCTCCTTTAGGGGCACAACCTGGAATAGTAATCACTAATCCTAGGAGGATGGTGATCGAATATAACTTGAAGATGTAAAGATGAAGCGTAGCTATAACTTGACGCTGCCTACGAAGCTGAAGGTCCTGGGTTCGAATCCCGGTAAGGACAAATATTTGTGTGATGAGCATCAATATTTGTTTCTGAGTCATGGATGTTTTCTATGTATTTAAGTATTTATATCTATTATATATATCGTCGTCTAGTACCCATACCACAAGCCTTATTGAGCTTACTATGGGACTAGGTCGGTTTGTGTAAGATTGTCCCCTTATATTTATTTATTATTTATTAACTTGACGACCGCTTTAACCTAGTTGGTAGTGACCACTGCCTACGAAGCAAGAGGTCCTGGGTTCGAATCCCGATAAGGGCATTTATTTGTGTGATGAGCACGAATATTTGTTCCTGAGTCATTGATGTTTTCTATGTATTTAAGTATTTATTTATCTATATAAGTATGTTTATCGTCGTCTAGTACCCATAGTACAAGCTTTGCTTAGTTTGGGACTAGGTCGTTTTGTGTAAGATTGTCCGCTACTTATTTATATTTATAAGTAGTTCTGGGCGTAGAATGAGACTGGCGTTGTCTTGTGTTGGAGGCCGAAATCTCCTTAATAAATAAATAAATGAATTTTATTCTGCAGGCAGGCCGTAATGGCAAGTCAAAATTCCGCCAGCATTTCTGAAAAAGAAGACCACTAATAAGGAGAAACTTAAAGACAGCGAGGTCTAGCTTAGTAAGCAGCCGTGGCTTTGATTCCATAAAGTCGATTCCTGCTAAGTAGCTTTCCTATTTATTTATTTATCGTACGGCAAATGTGAACATGGAAATTATAAAGATATAATTAATGAGCATTGATACTTGTTCTCAGCTATTCAAGAAAAACCGCCGAAAAAAAAACTGAAGAGAAAAAAATAATAAACCTTTCTTATTTAGTTTAATAACTAAGTTCTTAAATGAATCTAAGTGTACCTAATTAAATTTAAACTTTCGTGAGACATGTTAAAATAAAACTTCTAATCACACGGTTCAACTCACGTATTCAATGTCACTCCGGGCGACATGTTTCGAACTCTTCGGGAGTTCTTCTTCAGGATGAGTGTTCTCGCGGCGGTGTGGCGGTTGAGGGAGTGGCAATGGGTTCTCCGATAGCACCGGTGGTGGCCAACATCTTTATGGAGGATTTCGAACGGAAAGCATTAGAGGGCTGCCCACATAGACCTAGGTTTTGGTGGCGTTATGTGGACGACGTGTTTGCTGTTGTGTCGCACAAGGATGTGGACCGGGTGCTGGACCATCTCAACGCGCGGCATGCCAAGATCAAGTTCACCATTGAGAAGGAGTGTAATGGTGCACTCCCGTTTCTTGATGTCTTGGTTCAGCGAGATCAGCGTGGGAGATTGTCTAGCAAGGTGTACCGGAAACCAACACACACAGATCGCTACTTGCAAGCTGATTCACATCACCACCCCGCACATCTGTCTTCGGTCCCACGTGCGCAATATGTGCAAGAGGAGCTGCAGCACGTGAGACAAGTGCTAGAGAGGAATGGGTATAGTTGGACACAGAGTCAGCGAGTAGCGAGTCGGGGCACTTTGCAGCGCGCACACACGGTGGAGAGGGCTCCTGCGTACTTGCCATATATAAGGGGAGTCACGGATAAAATTGGACGCCTATTACGCCGGAGGTTGAGCATTAGGACAATTTTCCGCCCTCATACCAAGATTAGGCAGATGTTGCGCTCTCCTAAGGACCGAGACCCGCTGGGTAGCCCGGGGGTGTACGAGATTCCCTGTCATTGTGGCAAGGCGTACGTAGGGGAAACTGGGCGGAACGTATCCACGAGATTGCTGGAACACATACGCAACGTGAAGAAGATGGATGTTAGGAACTCGGCGGTAGCAGAACATGCGTGCGATACAGGCGCGTCTCATTTCATTCGCTTCGACATGGCGAGATTGCTGGTACGGGAGAAAGGTTATGTGCCACGCAAGATTCGTGAGGCGATTGAGATTGGGCGCCGCCCAAATTTTAATCGTGATGGGGGCTGGATGTTACCGCCAGCTTGGAAAACTATCATTCCTAAATTGAAGTGGACAGCGTGTAGTGACAATCCCGTGGACACAGTGAGTTCAGTGTGCGTATCGTCTCTCGGAGGAGATGACCTCCTGCCGCAATCTCACATAACTGCTCCAGCGCTCGACGCTCCCCCTCCCCCTGCCCTGTCGGCGCGTGCGACACGCGCCGCTCGACGTGAGGAGCGAGCGCGGGCAGTGTTACGAGCGACACCGCCGCGAGAACACTCATCCTGAAGAAGAACTCCCGAAGAGTTCGAAACATGTCGCCCGGAGTGACATTGAATACGTGAGTTGAACCGTGTGATTAGAAGTTTTATTGTACCTAATTAATTTTGAGTCGGCGCCAAACAATCATATAAAAATTAAACCTGTTTTATTAACCCTAATAACTAACTTCTTAAATTAATCTAAGTGTACTGTGTACCGTGTAATAAGAAAGGTTTATTACTTTTTGCTTTTCAGTTTTTTTCGGCGGTTTAATTTTTTTGTTAAAAAGTTTTTATTTTTCAATTTTCTGTGGCTTAATTTAGTTAATTACTAACATAATTACTAGTTACTTACATGCAATATTTGTGATTACTCTCTGCATAATATATGTGGTCATACATTTCAATCAGTACGTGAACAATCAATCATCCCCTGTTTTCCTACCCTTAGGGTTGGAATTTTTATTTAAAATTTATGTGGGATCAACTTCAAGGTATACCCTTTCTAATCAAAAAATAATTATCAAAATCGGACTACTCTCTAAAAAGCTATGCGTGGTCATACATAAAAAAAAAATACGCGTTGACTTGAGAACCTCCTCCGTTTTTTCCGTAGGTTAAAAAGTAATACATTTCTTTCTGTTTGCCTACGGATATACATGACGGTACGACCCGATACTTTTATTGTGATGAATGAAAGTAAACCTGTTCATCACAGACCAAGGTCCGCTGTGTCACGTGTCCGTTGTGTCACGCTCGTGCAGATGCCGAGATACTATTGTGGATCAAATTAGTTCGTTGCGAAACTGTTTAGTGTCAAGGTAGGTGTCAATTGGTCATTAAACGGGCCTCCTTAATCAAAGAGACAATTTACAAGCGTAGTTAATGATTAATTTGCTTTTTATGGAACCAGAGAGCGAAGCGACTGAAGTACTCTGTTTCAGCTTGGGTATATTTTTTTAGTATGTCCGGATGGTTTTTTCTACTTGTCGCATTTCTCAACCGATTCTCTTGAAAATTTGTGAGCAAATTCAATATTACATAGGTTTAGAAATCAAAAATAAAGTTATTTTGAATAAAGACTGCCCAGGTGATTTCAATTTTCATATTTTTACACAATTTTTCAGTAAATAGCCAAAGCACTGTAACAATGTAAAGTGCATCACATTTTTGTTTTTGTATATTAAATTGGTTTTGACATGACATTTGACACAGAAGAAATAATAACATCTTTAAACATCCTGGGTAAAAGTCGCGGGAGTCTGCTGAATGCGGGTGGAGCAGGACAGGGCCGATCATTGTGGCACTCTTTGGGGGAGGCCTATGACTAGCACTGGACGTGTTTCGGCTGGTATGATTATGGTGATAAATCTTAACATACGTCTGAACATAAAAGTGTTATCTGTATTTAATCTTATCGCAGTATACCTTAGAAAGAGGTTTTTTGAATTTGCCCTAAGGTGATTTAATAGTTACAAACATAAAGAAAATGGTACAATAACTAATTTGGCACAACAAATTAAATACAACACTTAAACATGACAATAAACACATAATTAGATTAAACTGATATAATTAATTAGAATTATATCCAGTTTGATTATACTACCCCAATCTAAAATAGCTCTTACCCAATGGACTTAAGTTACAAAATAAAACAATTAAAAACATACAATGTCGCAAGTGTGTCTACGGCACACTTGTCATTGTTTGATATGCGATTTTAAACCGTAAACCTTTAGCAACAAGGTTGAAATTAGGGTCGTTTGACGTTAGGTAAGTCTTACACAGGCGTGATGTCTGTTTAGTTAAAGGTCGAGATAAGGGTCAATGGCCTCCTAACAGCTGAACAGAGTGCAGTTAAAAGGTTCATTTGTTTATAAATATACTCTTAAGTTACTTAACTAAAGAGATATTTGGTCATTTGACCATATTGAATTGAAATTAAATTGGTGTTTGGTGCTCACCAAAGCCAACCTACCAATTTGATGCGAGCTAATACGTTTGGTGAAATATATCCAACTGAGAACCTTTTTAACACGCTTTTATTATTTGTATGTTTTTTATTATATTTTGTAACTATTTTCAACCCGCGTACCTAATTCATAACGTAGCTCCATTTCACCCTCTATTTTACCCCTACATATAAAATTAAAACTATTCTATGTCCTTCCCCGGGACTTAAACTATCTCTGTACCTAATTTCATCTAAATCGGTAAAGGCGCCGTAGGTTCATGATCTTCTCTCCTTCTGACTGAGCATAAGCGTGAGCGAGATGGAAGCGCGGAGTCGGATGCGCGGAAATCATGTTTTTTAATTTTAATTTATATAAATAAAAAAGTAAACACTGAGTTCTCTTAAGCATGATATTGCCGATTTTTATGATATTTTTAGCTTTAGTGCATAATTTGTAACAAATATTTTAAGTGTATTTTAGATCCTTTTAGACATATGTTCGTGATTTTTTTCTATCGAGCGAAAATTGCTTACTATTCGTATTTTTTTAAACCAATATATTATAAACAGACATATAAATACATATATATTACAGACATACATATATAACAGCATTATATTGTTTCAAAAACTCTGTTCGATTAATTTCGCTGAACCTCCGGCGCCTTAAAGCGTGAAGAGGTAACATCAGACAGATACACTTTCGCATTTATAATTATTAGTATGAATTTTCTAATGTACACTTTTTGTGTCATTTTCATGCGTAAGTATCTGTAAAACGACCCGTGTTATGAAATAAAACATGAGGATACTACCCAACAATCTCATTCACGTGTCCAACTTGCGTAATAAGTATTGCCGTAATAAAGACATCAACGCGCGAGCAAGTGTCATGTTCATACAATGACAAGCATAATATTCTTGAATAGAATGACTACACGGCATGATGTTTGGTCAATAACAATTGCCGTAGTAAAGACATCAACGCGCGAGCAAGTGTCATGTTCATACAATGACTAGCATAATATTCTTGAATAGAATGACTACACGGCATGATGTTTGGTCAATAACAATTGCCGTAGTAAAGACATCAACGCGCGAGCAAGTGTCATGTTCATACAATGATAAGCATAATATTCTTGAATAGAATGACTACACGGCATGATGTTTGGTCAATAACTATTGCGGTAGTAAAGACATCAACGCGCGAGCAAGTGTCATCTTCATACAATGATAAGCATAATATTCTTGAATAGAATGACTACACGGCATGATGTTTGGTCAATAAGTATTGCCGTAGGTAGTAAAGACATCAAAGCGCGAGCAAGTGTCATGTTCATACAATGATAAGCATAATATTCATGAATAGAATGACTACACGGCATGATGTTTGGTCAGTAACTATTGCCGTAGTAAAGACATCAACGCGCGAGCAAGTGTCCTGTTCATACAATGATAAGCATAATATTCTTGAATAGAATGACTACACGGCATGATGTTTGGTCAATAACTATTGCCGTGGTAAAGACATCAACGCGCGAGCATGTGTCATGTTCATACAGTTCATACATTCGGCCTTAAGCCTTCCCCACCGAAAATCAGAGCCTCTGCTTGACGTGTCTTGCAGTGGCTTTATGCTGAGTGGGGATCCTGTTTAACGTCCTCGTATTTAAGTCCCACCGTTTACTTTATTTTTATTTTTATTGTGTGCCTAAGCTGTGACGTTAAATAAATGTATTTTCTTTCTTTCTTTCTTTCTTAAGAGCGTTTGACGTCTTCGTTTGCCCAGTTACTTTTGATGCTAATTGTACTATGACCCCTATTTGTGTATACTACAATAATACTCATTCATTATATTCGCTAACAACATCCAGGAATGTTAAAACATGAGGCGCATATAATAATAATATAAATAATAAATCATCGTATATACGTCCCACTGCTGGGCACACTTGTTAGCTTTGTTATCGAAGCATTGCGGGCCGTATTAAATTTTATGAAAAAAACTGTTTTTTTAACGAGATTTAAGATCATTAAGTACGGCTTACACTTTCAGCCCTTAAAATATATGTTCTTATGAATGACACTCTCATGGATGAGAGGGAACGGGCAATAGTCCCCACGCTGGCTCAGTGCGGGTTGGGGACTTCACGTACACCTTTGAATTTCTTTGTGGATGTATGCAGGGTTTCCTCGCGATGTTTTCCTTCACCGAAAAGCTAACGGTAAATATCAAGATATTCCGTACATAAGTTCCGAAAAACTCATTGGTACGAGCTGGGATTCGAACCCACGACCGCCGTTTGACAGCCGCATGCCTAAACCGCTAGGCTACCGTAGCTTCATATACAAGATGCATTTTATTTACTTTTTTTTATTCGGATCTAACGCCAATGTTTTTACCGTAGATTTGTGTTATGCTCAACTTGGAATTTGTCACAACATTTTTGTTTTTCGTTCATAAGGTTAATGTCATGTTCTATAACTTCCTGTGAGTGTACAATGAAAATACATAATTTAAACGTAGAAAACTTAAGCAAAGCCGTTCTTGTAGTGGTAGGCAATACACATGAAACGTAACATAATAGCTACCAGTCCAGTGTCACTTTTAGAATTAATTAGGGTATAAAAGATCGACAAAACGTGAAATCGCAGTGATAGATTGCTAGTCCATCGCCCACAACACACTTCAACCCTGCATAGATATTACATATTTAAAATTTGACACAAACACAAAAATGCCTCAAGGTCACAACAAGTGATGTACTTGAAGATGAATATTGTGACATTTGCCGGATATATGAGAAATAGTGAAGTGGTCGAGGTGCGAATCGTTTAACAATGGTCGATCAATAGCTTGCAACACGCGTGTTTCCAGATAGTAAACAAATTGCACAATAAACATACGTTACCTCGAGACATTCAATAATATGGCGATTGTATTGCCAAAATAAAAGCCTCAATTCAATAAATTTTGTATTAAGGGGCTCCCGTCAAAAATCAACAAAATTTAGTAGTTTTCATTTCGACACTCGTCCTCGGTTTATTGAAGCTAGCTTTCCAGGTGCAGATATGGGAAAGTTTGATTCCTGTTTAACATTTCTGATATTGAATAACTTGAAAAATGTTAATACAGAATTAATTATCCATGTATTTTTACAGACCCTCCTTTAAAGGAGGGTCTGTAAAAATACAAAACCCGACACCTCATCCTCATTATAACTTTTATACACCCGTAACTCATACCTTCTCATACATACTGAAATGACCTATAATTTTGATTTGCGTTTTTATATTCTTACTTATTAACACAAAAGTTATGGCCAGAAAACCAGTTTTTGGCCTAAAATTGTTCAACTTTGATGCCAAATATCTCGAAAGCAATGAACTTTGAAGTAAATATGGGATATTATATTGCTTGAAGCTGTTGTTGTTAATATAATAAGCTACAGAAAACATTAGAAAACTAAGGGGTTCAGATCGAAGGTCATTGGCGTATGGGAGCCCCTTAAGGCCGGCGCTGCGGCCGATCAGGCCCAATTACTTAAGCGCCGCAAATACTCTTCTCTAGTTCAGAACTACGAGTTTGCGGCGCTTGCAGTTGAAACGATGGGACCCTGGTCAGCCGACATGAAGGCCTTCATGAGGACCCTGTCGTCGCGGCTGGTCCACGCCTCAGGGGACCCCAGAGCTGGCGCGTACCTTTCACAAAGGATCGCCCTTGCGGACCAAAGGGGAAATGCCGCCAGCGTCATGGACGGTCTATTTTTTTTGTAATTAGTTTTAATTTTTTTGCTTCATTATTTTTTATTTAGTATTTATGATGTACCATAATTGTCGTTGTTATCTTGCAATAAAGTTGTGTAGACTCAATTCCAATTAAAGAAAGAAATTGATAATTGTTATCTCCGAGCCGGATTTGAACCGGCGACCACAGGCATTCATGGCCCGTCGTATTAACCAACTGAGCTATCGGAACCTGTCTCGGTCACTATAATCTTTCAATCAGCCAGTCGTTGGTTAGTAGCGACTGCCCATGTATGCGAATATGTTTTTCCTTTAATTTAAATTTATGACCTCCATTCAGTAAAAACACACACTTTTAAACAAACACGCCTGTTACCCGGGGGTAGGCAGAAATTAAGTATATCCAATTGCACAATAAAACAAACGTTTCTTCGTTTATTTTCCCTATGTTCGAGATGTGCAATAATATGGAAATTGTATGGCCTTTAAACACGTAGTTTCGATAAAAACACGCACATACATATAAAATCATGTCTGTTTCCTGGAGGGATAGGCAGAGATCAAGGATTTCCAATCGCTACCGTCCAATGACCTACATCTGAAATGCTGTAACGTCATTTATTATATGAGAAAAAATAATTTACATATATTCTCAATCTGAATACTTAACCTCCGTACGAAGCGGGTTAACGCAAAGTAGCCATTAAGCGTTAGCCTGAATGTGTAATGTAACATATCATAGTTGCGTGGTTACTGGGCGTTGGACAGACATCTGCGCAGTCGCTGGGCGCTGACCACGTGCAGGGTGCGCCGGCGCAGGGTCCACACCGACCGCAGCCCCGAGGATAAAATAAGTTTCTTTCAAAAATTTCATTTTTGTAACAAACTTGTATTGCCGACTGTACTTTTCTGTATACCATCACCAACTACTCATTGAGAAAATTCTAACAAACCCCAAACTCAACGGGGTTACGTCGGTTAAGTACTGAATTCGCATGGCCACTTTCTGTCTCCATCATCAGATCAACTCGAGTTACCATAATATTGCATTGTCACCAAACTTACATAAGTATTCCAAATTTCAGCTCAATCGGATAACGGCAAGTGACTGAAAAATTGGTTGCAAATTTTGACGGACAACATACTTTTATACTTACATACGAACAAGTCAAGTTAATATAAAGCTTGTATAAAAGACCGGGTTGCACTCCGGGCACTTGCACTCCACTTGCAAATTAGCGCGTAAGAACTTATTGTGTGTCGGCCGAACACCCGTTCGCGCCGCGGATTGCACGGAGTTTGCGCCGCGGATTGCACGGAGTTTGCGCCGCGGATTACACGGAGTTTGCGCCGCGGATTGCATGGCGTTTGCGCCCTTTTTCTCGCTAACTCGAATGGCGCAGCCAGTCTGGCACTCTGGCACTCCTTGGGGGAGGCGTATGTCCAGCAGTGGCCGTCTTTCAGCTGATATTACTGATGATGATGATGAAGCTAAAAGTGGACCAGTTCTTGAATGGATGACTTCTTACAGTGGTAACTAACTGGACGCTCCCGCCGATGATATGCCCTAAACTTGAAACCAATTAGATATCAAAAAATAACCTTAAATGTGCCATTAAAATGAAAAAAAAATATTGACACCATTTGGAAGAGTTTGAGTTTGCCAGTGTCGTTTTTTTATGGCAATTTTAAGGTTACTTTTACTGGAATCTATAATTATGGTTTCAAGTAATTGCAAGCGCGCGTTGAGTACGGGTTCGTCAGGCGGTCAGTTTGATGCTTTGACCGTTTCGCTGAGGAACTAGCAACTGGTCGTTTATCATCCTCCTAACGTTATTCCCGGTTGCACCCCTAAAGGAGCCCGGGGTCCGCTTCGACACCTTATCCCAAGATTTGGCATAGGTACTAGTTTCACGAAAGCGACTGCCATCTGACTAAAAACTGGTCGTTAATAGTGACTTATTTTCCCGCCAATTCATTTTTACCAAAACGTAGCCTTCAAAATAAATCTACGGCCATTCATAAACGTTCTACAACCGTTAAAATTCGTTTGTCGTTATCTGTCACTTCGACATTTGTGTTCGTAAGAAAAGGACAAAGTACATTTAATTTAGCATTTTAAGTTTTATGAATATCTAAGTATCTTAATCGAGTGTCGAATTACCTATTTATGTTTACAATATAATTTAACCGTGTGGTTGGTAAACACCCGGTTATTAACACATGTGGGGCAGTAACATACCATGTTACATACCTCACGTGTGGCCAGATGCAAGCCTAAAGCCCAACCGGATCAGAGCGTGCCAGATACCGTCGATATGCAATCAATTTGGACGACATTTTGGCGTAATTACTGGTAAATGACCTTGATGGTCACATACCGTTATTATATCATAACTGATACACGAATGACTACCAAGTATGACAACGATCGACAGTTATGTGTACCGTTGGAATAACGAGTAGTGTATACCTACTTCTTCCCAGCTAGCACAATCTGGTTCTATCCATACTAATATAATTCATACTAAATACTAAATGCGAAGGCGTGTCTGTCTGTCTGCTAAATCTTCATGCTTAAACCGCTAAATCGATTTACATAAAACTTGGTATAGATAGTTTGAGTCCCGGAAAAGCACAAATAATAGTTTTTATTCTGAAAATCATACCCTAAGGGAGTGCAATGGGGGATGACAATTTGTATGGATATAAACGTGGATCATGCGATCATCGTGATTTTCTGTGGCTAATTTCTTCTCGGGATCGCGGGAACGCGGGACCATATTAATATACGTTCATCTTGCCCTCTCTCTATCTCTCTTTGTGTTTGGTGTAGGATGGGGGGACTCTAACAGTTAATTCATATAGGTACTGTACCTGCAATAAATTTCCTAATTTTGCAAGAGCTACGCGCTACCAGTTTGCTATTCGTTCCCTGCTTGCATACGTACCTACATAACAGTTAAATAAATTGGCGATCAAAATATTACGTAGCCACCCTTCATGAATATTAATTCAACAAACAGTAGATGCAACGAATGCCCTGCCAAAATCGACTTTCTAAAACTCACAGCGCTCGGACATGTAAGCTCCACTTACCTGTAGTACCTAAGTAACTCAATGATGGAAATTTACAAACACTCGGTTTAATCTTGGAGTATCCAACAGTTACTTTAGGGTATCAGCCTAGACAGGCCTAGTCTAGTGTGGGCCCATAGCTATGTTTGGTTTCCACGGAACAGGGCTAGCCTACTGTGCCGTGTGCTCATAGCTATATGTTTTGTTTCCACGGGACGGGTCTAGCCTAGTGTGGGCCCATAGCTATGTTTCTGAGTGTCTGTACATGTTAATAAATATTTTAAACAATTTTTCATTTGTTTTTCAGATAGCGATCGCGTATACTTACCTCAGATATAAAGCATTAGTCCCTCTCGCACTTACACACTTGCTAGTAAGGGACAAATGCTTTATGTCCGATATCAATGTGATCATGCTAGGGAATACGAACCAGTAAGGTGTCCCCTTATTTCACCGACAAACGTTTCACCGAAAGAATGGATTCGCCGAATTTTCGTTTCATCGAATTTCTGTTACTCAGAAACCTTTAACTTTTTAGGTATAGCTAATAAGTAATTCTATTGAACCCATTAGGTTAGTTCTGTTTTATAACATTCCTGAAAAGTTTACTGATTCTGAGAAAAATGGTTTTCTATAGAATGAAAATTTTGCGAAACATGCATTCGATGGAACAATTGGCGCTAAATCAGGGTATAGTAGTTTAAGAAACTCCTCGACACTGTACAGCCTACTCTTTTGAGTCTACTTATCAGTCCCGCTTAAGTCATCCATACCCTTGTTTACCACTATCATGCATCCTAGTATACGCGCAGCCCAGTCATTGACAAATAAAAAGCATACTAGACCGCTTTGGGCTGTACAATACACCTCTAACTAAAATACTATTGGGGCTACTGTAGCTATACCATATAGGTCCGAACTGTAGTTAAGGCGCCGTAGGTTCAGCGAAGTTAAGCGAACAGAGATTTTGAAACAATATAATGCGTTTGTTTATAATAATATGATTTAAAAAAAATACGAATAGTAATCTTGAGGCTTTTCTGCAGGGAAATCAGTGTTTAGAAACATGATTAGGCAATTTTCGCTCGATAGAAAAAAATCACGAACATAGGTCTAAAAGGGTCTAAAATACACATAAAATATTTCTTACAAATTATGCACAAAAGCTAAAAATATTAAAATGGCTTCTAAAAATCGGCAATATGATGTTTGAGAGAAATCAGTGTTTACTTTTTTATTTATTTTAACGGCAAAAAATATAAAATTAAAAATCATAATTTCCGCGCTTCCGAGCATGCACTTCCATCTCGCTCACGCTTATGCTCAGTGAGAGGGAGAGAAGACCATGAACCTACGGCGCCTTAAGCCACTGCGCCTACTGTGCCGCGCCACTGTCCAAACCTGTCTCCATAAGCCGCGGTTACACAACCGTCGAAAGTGAAATCTGAGATAATGTCGCATCCACACGCGAGCCGCTTCTGTTCACACGTGCGGCCGCGGTGTGTATGTCTGTATGTATACTAGCTGCGGGTAATGCTATCGGATAGGTGGTTCCGGAGATTACCTAGAAACCTACAAAGCTACTCAATTTATTTCAAAACCCTACTCTTTTATCCCGCTTGCATTTTGTAGGTAGGTATAACGAGCTAGTATAATATAACACCATATATAATTTTGAGTCTCAAAAGGATAATTTTGACGACTGTTTAGCCTTGAAGGTCCTGGGTTGGAATCCCGGTAAGGGCAAATATGTTTGTAAGCATGGGTATTTATTTCCGAGTCTTGGATGTTTTCAATGTGTTTAAGAATTTAATTTAATTTAATTTGTGTTTATATTAAATATATTATCGTATTTATCGTCGTCTAGTACCCATAACATAAGCCTTATTAAGCTTACTATGGGGGCTACTTCGATTTGTATCAGATTGTCCCTAAAAAATATATATGTATTATTATATTGTAAATATTTTGATTTTTGGCTAAATATAATCTCTGCACCACCTACTACATAATCTAGTTTTATCTCTTTCTCCAATACCCTCCAAGTTGTCTGGAAGAGATCGCTCTTCAGCGATAAGACCGCCTGTTGTCTACCTCTACCTACTTGTTATTGTATTCTTTCTCTTTATAACTGCTTTGTTTGTGTGAGGTGTGCAATAAAGAGTATTTGTATTGTATTGTATTGTCCCTTAATATTTATTTATTTAACCTTTTTCTAATTCTGCGTATCATGTTATAGTCATTTTACTAAATGTAATTCTAGTGTAAAATATTACGAAACCCTGAATTACGGACATTCCCAAGCAGACCGGCGTGTAGCTTTTTGTCAAATCATGTAATACGCGGGTCACTTGACTTGACATTTTACATTTCCCGTCATGATTGCCAGAAGCTGACTCATCTCTTGGATAACTTGTATGGCATGAGTTTGGTAAACTTATGAATGCTTTTGGTAAAAATTACAGTGAATTGCATCTTTTTACGAGTAGTTCATGATAATGTTTGATGAGGCTGTAGATATGTGTATCTACTTAAACTACAGTGTACGAGATTTGGGACTGATCTTTTGACAGTTCCAATATGATGTAAAGAGTGATATGGCTAGAGTAAATCGATTGTCATAATACCCGATTACGATTGATTATGGCTAATAAAAGGAATCGATTGATTAATGCGTAATAATTATTTTTGGGAAATCAAATAGAGAGCCTATATACACTGTCGTCTGCTAACACAAGTATCCTGTAAGTAAAGAGAGAGACTGATAGTGCGAGAAAAATCGAAAGAGCTCGCGCGCCGTGCAGAAATCAATGCCATATTTTCAAACGCAACATTTTGCACAATCAAATATGTCGGTTTCGATCGATTCGTGGATCGATGTTATTTATTTCGTATTATCGTGACAGTAATTAAATAATGCACTGTTATTTTCCTATTCACAATTAATTGATTCATTACCGATTTATTTCTAAATTGACAGACTCCAATCGATTAAAGCGGTGTATCATTAAATTTAAAACATATAAGTCGTAGGACGTAATTGTTTGCATACCGAGTTTTCAATGCTAATTTCTGCACAAATAAGCCGTAAACAATATTACAATCATTTTATAAGTGCTAAAAAGAGCGTGCATGGAGATTGAACTTTAATTTGTAACTCGGAAGCTATTGAAACTTTTTTTATTATTTCGATGAGCAGTGCCAATTTGCGTTATATGGGTGTCGCGATGTGTCAAAAGACCAGTCCCAAATCTCGTAGACTATAAGCAATAAGTTTCCCCTCACTCTCAACATAACATCATCGGGAACTCTGGCGACTTTTATTTACTTGATTTCTTATTTTTCCCTCTTCACCATAAATTTAAAAACATATCCTTTAACAACATAATTTACTTTAAAAACAAAGTTTTAACCGACTTCAATTTAGTACTCCGCCAAGCCACAAGAATATTTCCTATTTTTTTTACAATTTACTTTTTCGCAAATACGTTGATTACTATAGAAAAAAACCGAATCGCTGTATGTGGGCCTGGTGAGGACTTCCATCGATTCCCCAAGATCATCACCAATGCCACTTCATTAGTTCCTATTTCAACGGAATCTTACGAGTATCAGAACCTGTGACGTACTTTTGCACTTTTAAGTACATAATTGAGGAATTCGATATGTCATCTGTGGTCTTCATAATCAATTCCTCGCCACCAAATTTATGATTCCGGATGTAAATACACGAGTTATAACAGAAAATATTAAAATCACTACACACGTGCCTAATAAAACTGAGGAGTCCCCTCAATTCCTCATGGATCCCATCATCTAACTGAATTTTGAAAAAAATGGGACCCACCTGGAAGTATATACAAATGAACAAAAAAAAATACGAATCGGCTCATCAATGACGGAGTTCTGAGGTAACAAACATTGAAAATAATAATAACAATAAATAAATCAAAAATACAGCCGAATTGAGAACCTCCTCCTTTTTTTTGGAGTCGGTTAAAAATACACATTTATACAATTACTTTATTAATACCACCAAGTTACATGTGAGGTTTTTTACAACGCATATTTAATTCGTTGGTATATTATACATCATTAAATTCATTTCATCAGTAATAATAATAATAATATTAATATATTCTTTATTGCACCACAACATAAGAAAAACATGTTACAAGAGTACATAAATTTAAATAGAGGTAACAACAGGCGGTCTTATCGCTTTAGAGCGAACTATTTATTTATTACATACATTTTATCCTAGGCACGAAACAGAAAAGCACGTCGTAATAATACATATCCTGCGTACCCAGGCTTGGATGCTATTAGACAAATGAAGCAATGCCATAAAAACAGCTCTCAGTCAGGCAACATGATTTAGCATGTAATTATCAAACAATCGGCTCCGATAGTTTCTTAATCCTTCGGCGAGACAATGCTGTACCCACGGACCTGCCTACGGTCGTTATTGTATCATTCTTGAACTAAGTAGCAAGAGCTGTTAGCGATTTGTGAGTGTCTAATAGATTTAAATAGTTGAATTGAAGATACATTTTATCAGGCAAAACGTTAGGTGTTACGGAACGTCCTATGTATCTATTATCTATCTCATTTTATCACACTATGACAATCACATGCTCAGTTTTTATACACAAACTTACATAAGTATCGACACAAAACACACCCATAATATTTTTTTTTACATTTTCCTTCATAGATCAAAATTTTACCAATGTAACGCACGCACGATAAAGAAAAACGCTACATAAAGAACTTTACACGCTAGATAAAGAAAAAGTTATACTTTTCCAGTGATATTTACGTTTATCTTAATCACAAGTAATAATTTCAAATTTTTCGCTTGGGTAACTTCGGAGATGGGGGGGGAGTGGTATTTTTTTTACATTTTCCTTCATAAATCGAAATTTTATAAATGTAGAAAAAAAAAGAAAAACTGCTTCGAAAAGTGCACCTCGAGCCCTTTCAAATGAGCCCACTTGACCTAATAGTTGAACTTTTTTTTGCCCCCTCCTCAAATTCGTAATTTTTCATAGTAAATTTAAATGTATATTTAATTTTTTTATTTTCCATGCACGCGGATAACTCTCATTTATAATCGTTCCAAATTTCAAATTGATAGCTTAAGTAGTTCGTGAGATATTTCACTTTATGACAGACAGACAGACAGACGGACGGAGTCGCACCATAAGGGTTCCTTTTTTACCATTTTTGGTACGGAACCCTAAAAACGGTGACCAATAGTGAAATCAGCAACTTTTTATGAAACGTCAAAAACGCTCCAATGAAGTTTATAAGGAAACAGGAACAAGTGGCGTGAGATTTTCTCTGGTCAAACAGCGTCCATTTATTGTCTTTATGAGGTACCAATTTAAATGTATGTCAGATTGAAATATATTATTTAATAATTATTATTTTATGAAAAAAAAAGTAATTTAAAAAAAATAATCGAATAGAAGAACTAAGTTGAAGCGCGACGTTTTTCAATTTACTTTCGTGAGTATCGTTTATTTCGCTGATGTAAGTAAGAATAATTTATTTTGCCTCTTGGCAACCACTGTACTATATTGAACAACTCGTGAGCAAATGTTTTTATTCTATTCAAATAATAATTTATGGCGCGCTAGAAAGTAACTTCTACTCACCCTCTGCTCTATAGCCTCGATTCGACGCACGCAAATACGTAATACAATAGAATACAATACATATACTCATTATTGCACACCTCAAAAAACTTAAAAAATACTTTTTTTTTAAACCTGTCACATATACGAGTAGGTACGAGTACATACACACTTAGGTACAGTACGCTCCACATACCTACGTTTTCGTCTCTGATGTTAGCTACTTTAGCGTGGCAAGGGTGTCGGAGGGGCTCGGGTGTACGAGGCGCATTGTGGATAACTTCAGAGACACAAACTTATGTGACGTGTATTGTACCTACTCTTAGCACGCTAACTAGCTAAGTTGACAAATAGATCGCTAAATGTGCGTATTAGCTAGTTAACCTTGGTCAACTGTAAAAAGACGAACAAACGTTTCATCAGGACAATGTCTGAAACCGGCCGGCGCAGCGCGTGTCGCAACGATTAATTAGCCGCGCGACATTGCCCGTGCACTCTTGACAATGAAACGACGGCGTGACGCGCCCGCGCAGCGTGTCACGCGCCGGTAACTGCAGCTTTTCTGAGAATATCTGAAATCGCAATAGGACTCTGCTGCTACTGGGCCGTCAGTTCACCTCTCTCAATGTGTTTCACGTGCTAACTTCGAGACGAGATATGCTGCGGATACGTTCGGGCAAGAGGGATGAATGCTCGACGTAAACACGATCATGCCAGCTGTTAATTGACGACCGCTTTAGCCTAGTTGGTAGTGACCCTGCCTACGAAGCAAGAGGTCCTGGGTTAGAATCCCGGTAAGGGCAAAAATTTGTGTGATGAGCACGAACATTTGTTTCTGAGTCATGGATATTTCTATGTATTCAAGTATTTATATCTATTATATATATCGTCGTCTAGTACCCATAACACAAGCCTTACTGAGCTTACTATGGGACTAGGTCGATTTGTGTAAGATTGTCCCCTTATATTTATTATTATATTTATTTATTTAATGTCTATACACAAACTGGCTCTTAAACATTGTGCTCACTACTTAGTGTTTTACCTATACAATCCATAAAAAAATCAGTACTGACGTGACATTTGAAACGAATCCTTAGGTATCACTTTTATCCGTCAGCACATTCAATAAAAAAGATCAAATAAGTAAAAATAATCGAATACACCTAGGTGCACATAATTTATCTACTCCTGATATTACTCGTACTCTCACGTTCTAAAGATCATTGAACGGCATGAACATGTTTTCATAAAACACTTGACATTTAAAAATGCTTTGTTTTGATAAACTAGTGGAAAAAACATGAAAGGGATTGTGATATTTATGACACACCGCCGCGCAATGTTGTCTCCGGTTCACCTTTGGTTTGTTTTCTTTTTTCCGGCTGCCGGCTATTTAGGATTTGTCATTCCATCAAGTATTTTTATTGAGGAAAACGAATTTCTGCAAATATTTACTACAATGTGTAGCATGTACAATACAATACAAATACTCATTATTGCATTTTATTACTTGTAATATTATGTGCAATAAATATTTTGAATTTTGAATTTTTGCACACCGGTCACAGATAGAGCAGTTACAGAATGATACAGGGCGACAGTAGAGGTGAAACAACAGACGGTTTTATCGCTAAATAGTGATCTCTTTCAGACAACCTTGTTAGCCTATAAGATGGTTTTGGTCCATTACACTACACTTGCATATCCGAGTGACAGAGAAGGAGAATCCAACATGAACGAACGAAATTAGCGTAGTAGTCGCTCTCAGTTACTTTTTCATTCTCCTACTCCCTGCAATACCCAATCAAGCCTACCTACCCTTTGATACTTAACCACCTGCCTTTGCTACTTCGTTTTTGTATGACTTGATCGAATATTTGTTTTGTTTATTATGTAATATTTGATGGAAGCGTTGGCCAGTACAACAAAGGAATTATTTCGTTTCCCGAACCGTGGCTCCGACTTTGAATAATTTCACGATTCGATTATAAAACTGATACCATTCTGAGGTTAAAAATAAACTATATAATGCTCTCAAAGTGTGCCAACCAGATTATTACAATCTTTGGTCACGGGCCAGATACCAGACGATATTACTGCTAAATACCTGCGCAACGGACGCGAATACGCAAGTTTCTATTTCACGAGTCAATGGTTTTGATGGAGAAAGCACTAGAATGCTTTACGTTTAGAAATGACTGCATACCTATCGAGAGTGCAAGCAAAAACGTGCAAGCGTTATGCAAGTCTTCAATATACAACCCAATTTGCAGCTTTCTTCGAGTTAATTATGATTCCATAAAATAAATACTGTACGCCGCGCCCTGGAGCGCTGGCGTAACATGGTAACACCTCTCCTCCGCTCTAAAACGTCTTATATCAATTCGGGCGCATAACACGCATAAACCCTTCTCGTTACACATAAATTTGGCCGCAGGCTGTAGCCCAACGGCTTGGGCAATTAGTGAATACAAGATTTTCGCCTTTAACGAGCTACCAATAAGCCAATCCTCTGGTTTTCCCACTGCAAAGTTATCTGGCGTCTGTCGCCTGCTGGCCTACAAGTTTCTTCATGTATGGACAGTGAGTGCGTAACGTGTATGGTTGACATTTCAGTAATTTTGTTGTGGTTAAGTTAAGTAACCGTTTTTTTATGAGATTGTAATTGATGGTTACACGTACTTTTATTCGGACAGTTGCCCGGACCGTACAAGGGAACATGACATCACTCGTTATTATTATGGGGTTTTTTTTGATGTTCAAGGTGAACTATTTATTTTGTCTCCTTATTTATACGGTGAGTAATTGGATACAGCATTTTGTAGGCCTCTGTACTATAATGATTATCAACGAATGAGCGCGTATGAGCTGTCGACTTTTGGCCTAACCAAAAAACTTTTTACCGCACCCAGACTTAAAGCTATGCAAACTTGCTAGCTTACCTATTTCAATGGAGGTACCTACTATCGCCTGCGTTCGTGGTGTTCTACTTAAGAAAAAAATCCTTGCTCCTTGCAACGAGCTAGACTCAGCCCCTTTCTACAAATAACGAGAGAAAATCGTTCTAAGTAATGCCGCGTAGGCAAGCGATTTTACTTCTCCAGTTTTGCTGACTCCACTGTCGGTCCGTCTGTCTGTATGTCTGTCCGTCTATCACCAGGCTGTATCTTATGAGAGTCATGAGCCGTGATAGTTAGACAGTTGAAATTTTCACAGATGAAAAATACTAAAAATCTAAATAAAATAAATATTTAAGGCTCCCATACAACCAACGTGATTTTCTGCCGTTTTTATACATAATACGGAACCGTTCGTGCGCGAGTCCGACTCGCATTTGGCCGATATTTTTGTTCGCTGCAGTATACCTAAAATGTTTAAATGTACCTACATCACATATTTGATTACCTACACGTAACAAAACAACCTGTTGACGGTTAATTGGACGGTTTATGTCATGTAAATGTTATTCTATTCTATTCTGTTCTATTCTAAATATTAATAGACTGTTTCGTTCTTGCAGGTGGTGTCTCCTGATGGCGTTGTTGTCGCTGGCGGCGCACGCGCACGCCGAGGAGGAGGACAACGTGCCCGACATGGGCGTCGAGGAGGACGAGGAAGTCGCTCTGGACCAAGAGGTACCGTCCTTTGATATATTTCCATGCAATAATGAGGCGTCAAAGGCGTCTCTAGCCCATGTAGCGCCCGTATGCAAACATTAAGCTAGGCCCTAGTAAGCGGGAAGCGCGCGGTCAAAATGGAATATTAGCGGGCGGCGCTCGGCGCCCCCTAGGACCGCTGCTCCCGTGTGCATCGCACACCCTGCACCATAGGCAAAGACGCCTCTGCGCAGGGTACGGGGTAGGACCAACAGCATCCCGAGTTCGCATGCTGAACAGTAGACTGCTCGTTTTTTTTATAGATTAGGTTAGATGTCTTTATTTCATAATATAACACAAGGTCATTTACCCTACGTCAATTTACACGAGTTAATTATTTCGATCGTCAAATGAAATAAAAACTTGAATCAAAATAAAATAAAAAATAGGTAGTACTTACAAATTCTTGATGTCTTAATTTAAACCAAAATAATTAAGGCATCTCAAAAAAAATCCTCTTTTTACATAACAATGACACTACATTAAAATAAAACCAATACTTACGGGAACAAATATACAAATCAATATACAATGTCAAACATTAGGGAACAGACAAATCGAAAACTAGGTACCGAACTAGTCCCATATCAATTTTTTTTTTTTTTTTTAATTTATTTAGGAAACAAACGGTTGTTAACAGAATCATGTTAGCTTATGAGATATACGATTGAACCTATAGTTCCATTAAGTATAGGTACAGACAAAAAGTATTACAAATGTCGAAAAAGAGTGGGTAAGACCATGCAAGTCTATTTCGCAGAATGATGTAAGTTGTTTCATGTTGTAATATAATGAAATGCTAAATTTACCTTGGTTTACAAATGAAAAAGAAAACAGTTACTAATTAACTAACTAAATTAAGCGTTTCTAAATCATGCATACAATCCTGAGTTATCATTATTCAATTATTCGGTGTAGATCAGGCTACGCAGAGCGCTGCGATATTGAACAAATGAGAGAGAAAAAATATCTAAACTAATAAAGTTGGCGTTATATATCAAGCTAAATAAGGCTTGTGTTATAAAAAAAATCGTTTATCACTCAGAGAAAAGTTACATAAAAATTACCAGGGGTCCCGCACTAGGCTTCGCCTGATGTTTATGAGTAGATACTTGACGACAATGATATAAATAAAAACCCAGCATCGAATATCGTACGAAGCTCACACGTGTTATATATTCAGGAATAAAAGCACGTGTATTTAAGTAATGTAAATCACTACTTGAATACAAGACTCCAAAAGATCCATGGTATTCCTATAGAAACCATCAATACGAAACATGTTTCATTAGTCTCCAGTCATTATCATCCCATCAAAAACATTCTGTAAAAAACTAGCCAAGTCTCGATGGAGCTGCTTGTTTATCTCTAAAAAGTAATGAAATCTAGACAAAGTCGTGCCAAGTCTAAGGTTTACTGCGATTTCTTTATTATTTATAGTTAAGTTTTGTGACTTAGCCGTTGACTTGTAGGTACCCACTAACGTATAAAGAATGGGCTAAGGTTTAATAAAAATTAACAATGTATTAGTCATAATGTATTTATTTTGGTACGGCACTGCCGTGCCCCCAGACCCCAGACTATCTTATCCGACACGGTAATGTGGCGCCTAGTCAAACACAAATAAAGAAACGGGCATCGTATCCTTGTGCTCATTTAACTTATTGTCACTTCAATGCGACTAGTTCGTTTCCTCCATTAAATCCAAACTAAATGTTAAATAAACACTTCTCACACCGGAAACCCTGTCTCCGTTTCGCTGCACATATAACTCGGCAGATAGGATCTGCCATTGTACCTACTTATCGATCACTGGATTCATTTTAGATTTCAAACGTATTCGTTTAAACCGAAGTTTTGCTCCAACTTGAAACCTAACACGTCTGAAATTAAGACCATAACGGCTACTTATATTTTGTGGTCTGCTTCTCTTTTGTTTTAAAAAGCAATTGCACCATGGCTGACGACAGGTGTGTTCGAGCTTTCAGATTCGAACAGATATTGCAGTATTAGCTGTTCTTTGAAAATGATCTTATTTCTTAGGAGAAGGGACTAAATTAGCTTGATATGTTACACGGACAATTCAGTAGGAGTACTTTCGATTGCTGTATCAACGACGTCCATCGAATAAAAGGAAGAGTGAGTTTAAAACCAATTAACCGTGAACAGGTTCTTTGTTACGTGTAGGTAATCAAATATGTGATATAGGTTTAGGCAGGTACTAGGTTTTACCCAATACAAGATTACCTATAAATTGTACATGTATTTGCGAATAGTAGGAGTAACTTACTACCTACGCCTCGTCTGAACGAAATCGAATTGCAATATGGTATGACTTCTCATCGGCGCAGCATCAATTGTCGCACTCCGATCGAAACTCCTACTCCACTTTTCACCTCTATAAGGGATGATATGTCCTTTCCCCAGGGTCTCAAACCATCGCCACACCAAATTTCATTTAAATCGGTTCAGCGATTTAAGCGTAACTTGAAAAGATAACAGACAGAGTTTACTTTCGCATGTATTCATAATATTAGTACGGATTTACGACGCTCTCAGGAGGTTGTGGCCCATGTGGTAGATCAAGAAACTCGTGCGGTATCGTTAACATGGACGTGTTCGATACGAGCACGCATTAAACAAATTACCCGTTTTCCCGGCAAAGAGGTAGATCGTGACCGAAAACAGCACCAGCTCTATTTTTTTTCAAGTTCAACGGCCGCTAGGCCGGTGAAAGTCGAAAGCCAGTCATTATGTTTTTAATCATTCCTTTTTTCAATCGATTTCCGAACGCGAAAGTGCCGTCATGTTGACATTTTTTGGCGGGAAAGCGGACAATCGAACTCGTGCGTGCTAGAGCGTAGTCATGGGTCGGTTAACATTACCATAGAGACCAATTTTTTTAAGGGTCTGTTAGCCACGTTTTGCCACTTAGCAGAAACTTAAAAAACGCAAAAGTAGGGTCATTGCGCCGGTTACGAGACGCTTCAGTTGTTAGCGAATACCCGACGCGAAGGCCAGGGTTTCTAATATTAATCATAACAACATTTCTACAGACGTACAGACCCTAAACAAATAGTGAGGGGTGTGCATTTTTTTTAAATTAGGAATGTGCTAAATATTGAAATAGTAAATATCCTTTCATCTCATTTATCAAAGTGGTCGCAAATCAACACACAAACATTAAGTGGACGCTAACCGGCACAATTACCCCATACAAGAAATGAAATAGCCCCATTTTGACAACTTCTACGGTCATACTCAAATATATGTTTATATGGACGACCGATTTAGCCTAGATGGTACTGGTAGTGACCCCACCTACGAAGCAAGAGGTCCTGGGTCCCGGTCACGGGGTTTATTTGTCTGATGAGCACGGGTATTTGTTCGTGAGTCATGGATATTTGCTATATATTTAAGTATTTATTTATATAAGTATTTGACGACCGGTTAGCCTAGTGGGTAGTGACGCTGCCTACGAAGCTGAAGGTCCTGGGTTCAAATCCCGGTTAGGGCAAATATTTGTGTGATGAGCATGAATATTTGTTTCTGAGTCTTGGATATTTTCTATGTATTTAAGTATTTATATCTATTAAATATATCGTCGTCTAGTACCTGTAACACAAGCCTTATTGAGTTTACTATGGGACTAGGTCGATTTGTGTAAGATTGTCCTCTAATATTTATTTATTTATAATTATGTATATCGTCGTCTAGTACCCATAGTAGTACACGCTTTGCTTAGTTTGGGACTAGGTCGATTTGTGTAAGATTGTCCCCTAATATTTATTTATTTATGTTTGAGATTATGTTGTGTGAACGATTTTCGACCAATTCAAATAATATCAAAAGGTACACTTAATGTAGTGTCAAAGTACCGAAGGTAATACAGCAGGATATGCGAAAAGGTTTTCGCCGGCGAGCGATCCAGTTCTTACATAAGTTTGCGCAAGCGCGTGTGAAAAGCGACGCATTGCTGCATTCCGTAATATCACCGTTTGTTTACTTACGTCGGCAACGAAATTAGCTTGCAGTTTCACTAATGACACTTTGTTTTAACTGACGAAACGGTTCAGTTAAGGTAATACAATTAAGTATTACGATGTAAGTATTGGGTGTTCATGAGTACTCATGTACTTATATCAATCGGTTGTGGATGTGAACTAGGGTCAATGCGATTGATGTGCCTTTCAAATTAATGATAACTACCGGTAGGTATAGTAAGACGCAAGGTAGAGTTAAAATATTTAGCTTCTTAAAATATGGTACTTACACTTACACAATTATATGTTTGTTTCAGGTCACCACATTGCTCTAATGCATCTTTTTGCGCCTTAAATTATGGTTGGAATTCCCCCAAAAGATGATACCATAGCGGAGGGTTGATTCAACGTAGCCATGATAGGCTGCTTTGAGCGCCTCAATGATAGGTAGTAAAGTATGTATTAGGTAGTATACATACTATCATTGAGGAGGTAGAGTAGTCTCCACCTCTTTCTTATTTGAGGGGGGGTTAGTTTTCCGTTCACCGCACCGCAACCTCGCACGCACGGCTATCACAAGACGGCACACGAGCTCTCTCGATTTTTCTCGCACTAAGTATACCTCTCTGTCTAAGTTTTCTGATATGAGAGAGACGGATAGTGCGAGAAAAATCGAGAGAACTCACGCGCCGTCTTATGATAGCCGTGCTGCTCTGCATGTTTATCAGAAGACGGCACTGGAGCTGTCTCGTGGCGAGATAGACTACTTGTCTCTTTCTAAGTGTTCTGACTGGATAAAGACGGAATCTATCTCGCCGGGACACAGATCGCGCGCCGTCTTGTTATAACAGTGCTGATGACACTTGTTTTGAGCTCATCTCTACGCTCACCCACAAATATTTGTTGATGCCACGATTTTTAGTAACTAAGCGTAGGTAGAGGTCTAGTTTCGTTAGGCGTGACGGGTAGGGTGAGACGAATGAGCGCGTGTAGCGTTTAGCGTGGTTTAGCCCTGGTGAACATAATCGTTCATCAATATAATGAGTAATACATAGACGGTACAATAACTACCGATTAATTTGACCTTAATGAAACCGTTATGCGACTGTAGAACTTTGATTATGTTGTTATAATCTTACTATTAAAAATACTTTTGCAAAGCTAATTAGTGTTTAAGATAGCCTTTATCAATTTTCGAGCATAATTAAGAATTATGTTCACCAATATCTCTATACAAGGTGATGTGTTAAACAGGGCAGTTATTTGGACCACGAGGAAGTTATATAATATCTGTAATATGTAATTCTAACATCACCTATTGAATGTGCTACACAAAGCACATAAAGTTTAATTAAAGGGGAGACCGGGGTTGGAAGGAACTGTCGTTTTTCTTCTTCAGCTTACGGATATATCTGATACTTCTATAGTTAGTAGGGTAGTTGCAATACCTTCACATTCTAACTCCAATAATTCACGCCCTGATAGAGGTGTTTTTATCCCGTGACTCTGCCAGAGTTCGCTCTATTACCTACGTGTTAGCGTCACGAGTTAAAAGTAAACCGCTGATACGAAACCGTATAGTTTAATACAATTTTCTCGCCACTCTCTCGAAGTTCCGTAGCAGCCACACTATTCCGTAACTCGTTTTAAGCTCACCTCACCGTTCCCCCACAAATACATCTTCATGCGGCAATTCGTAGTAACTAAGCGTAGGGAGGTGTTTCGTTAGGCGTGACGGGTCAGGTGAGGCGCATTTTAGCACGTTCCGAATAACAGCCCAGCGCCGCATCGCATGCTTATGTAATTGCTATAATAATTATTGGTACTTAATAAGCAATAGTTCCGACAATGTTACAAATGCAATACATAATACTCGATAATACTCGCTCGTGCGAGACGACGCAATTATATCATTCGTTTGTAATGTAATGTGACATTTGGGTGTCGTTCAACAGTCGCTTCCTCGGTGTATTTCTGACCTGATATGCGCTACAATTTTGTCGGAGGGGTGCTGACCTGTTATCCTGTAAATGTGGTCGCACATTCTCTGCAAACTACGTCAGTCACCTGAGAGCTCACGAACGGCGCTCGAGTTAGCCAGTTTTCTTTTTGAAAAATACTTCTTTAGCGGCGCTGTGCACTTTTGTGATGGGGAAAAAATGATAAACTCGCAACAGGTCACTTGACCGTAAGATTCGACAGATTGAGAATTCGTAAGATGGACACGTGACCCGATCGAAAAACTGTTACGATGTCATTGATTTTTCACTTCGGCCGGCACTCCGGAAGTGCAACTCGGTCTTGGTCTCTCTCGGTTTTTTCCAGTTGCCATGGTCGAAATCAGCTAGGATGATGATGATGCTACAAGTAGATGTTCCAATAGGTACCTATTGAACTTTTTTATACGACAAAATGTGCTTTCAGTTCATCAACCCATCTAAGTGGTTGCTACCATGAAATTAGGTGGTCGTTAACCAGCGAAATGGCCCTATATAGTTAGCCCGCGCTGCTCCGCAGCGAATAGGGTACATGTCCAAGAATCGATCATTCAGCTTAAAATGCCACGTGTGGTTGATAAATTATAGTTATTTCGTTTCGATTTTTCTCTTTCAGTTTAAACGAGTTACAATTAAAAGACACCTGTGGGAGCCCTGGGGTTCCACAAGGCTGCCTTGTCCGAAGGTTAACTGATAGAGAATACTTTATCTGCCTGTTCAAATAAATAGCCAAAGGTCCAAATTATTTTACCCAAGTTACAAAAACAAGGAACTACATATGTAATAAACCAAGTCACAAATGAAAGGCAATTCAATACAAAATGTGCAATGAACGTTGAGAATGTAAGTGTGATCAGTGTAATTACAGAAAATATTGGCGTGGGCCAATATTTACGATTACAAGAATTGGACATTAAAAAAATGTCTTTTAAACGTTTCGTAAGATTGCGAGTGGTGTTAATTTATTATACTTACACGTTATATCATGACTTTTGAAATAGGAACCAATAACTAATGCAATAAATTCTTACTTTATTTGAGCCGATATATTGCGTGTTTCCGCGCATGTTTTATTGAAAAAAAAAAATAACTCTACAGGCATTTATAGCCTAGCAGTACCTAATTAACAAAACACTTTACGTGGACAAATATAGGTAGGTATTTACCTACCTAAAGGTACTTACCTATACTTACCACATACTTTTTTCACAGATCGTGTAATATGACTTGGTCCACAAGCTATTTCTAAAATACGTCCCTGGAGTTAAACTCTACGTAACTCTAATCTCTGCATTCTATTCAAAATCCCAAATTCAGCAAGTAGATGCAGACCATGTCAAATAAATATACATAGTTTTCACCAACATCATTTGCATTTCAGGAGACACGGAATCTCCGGCCGCGCGCATACGCTGCCAACGCCTTCTCTAACGCGGTCCCGGCCGGCTTTAGACCCACGCCGTCTCTGGCCGAGCTGGCTGGCTACCAGCAGAGACAGCAGCCACAAGAACAGGAGGCGTACATCGTGCAGCGACAGCAGCAGTATCAGGAGGAGAGACAACCCGCTAGAGCGCCTCAGCGGCAGGTAAGCATCAGATTCTCGCCACCAATGGCAGTGCAGTGCTGGTAACCAGCTATCATGATAGCTGGTTACCAGCAAGCTCAGACAAAGGGACAGGACGTATTTCGTGCAGCAGCTACAGCAGTATCAGGAGTAGAGGCAACCGGCTAGCTAGAGCGCCTCAGCGGAAGGCAAGCATCAGATCCACGTGGTGGTGATAGCTGGTTGCCAGCCAGCTCAGCCAAAGGGACAGGACGTATTTCGTGCAGCAGCTGCAGCAGTATCAGGAGGAGAGGCAACCGGGTAACTAGAGCGCCTGAGCAAGTACCTAGGTGAGAATAACTTCAAACTCACGCCGTCATTGGTGGAACTAGGTAGCTACCAGCAACCTTAGCTTTGGTTTTTGGTCCTGTTACTTTGGTAACCGGACGCATATCACGTGTACCGGCAGCAGCAGTAACCGGAGGAGGCAAAACCGGCTAGAACGCCTCAGCGGAAGGTAAGCATCACTTCAGACCCATGCAACATTGGTAGAGCTAGATGGCTACCAGCAGGGGCTGCAGCCGCAGGAACGGGACATATGCCTCGCGAATACAAAGAGCGAAGCTGGCCCGTCAAAGTTCTATAAAGCCTTTCGTCGATCTAAATAACTGGCTACCAGCTACCAGTAGAGGCAACAGCCTTAACATTAGGATTGTACCTCCTGGAGAGGCAATTATTAAATTCACCTTTATATGTATATCCTGCCAGATCTACAATTTCGCCACCAATATTCATCACTTCGATAGAATTATCAAAGTTTTCGTCAGAGCGCGTCCCGAAGACCGTGAGAATGCGCTGCATTCAGAGTGAGGGATCTGTATCGAGCCGTCAACACAACGAATATTCAAATCAATATAGGGTCGGCAGCGCGCTTGTGGTTCTTCTAGAGTCTAAAATAGGCTGACTGTATCCTTGTTTGCCACCGTCGGAGTATAAAAACTAAAACCTTTAATAACTATCCCATAACGTAACGACTTTCAAACCCATTTTAAACTACAACGTATCTCCTTCAGCAACAAGACCAGCGCGTGAAACAGCAGCAGCAGCAAGAAGCTGAAGAAGAACTTGAAGAAGAGAAGGAGCAGCCTGACCGTCTCCAGGGCCTGCTGCAGCAGTCCAAGTTCGACTGCGTGAACAAGCAGTCCGGGTACTACGCCGACGAAGAACTCGACTGTGAGGTGTTCCACTACTGCCAAGATAGCGTGAAGCACTCTTGGATCTGCCCTGAGGGATTCAGTTTCCATCAAGTAAGATATTACTCTGAGTCTAACTATAAGACCGTTTCACGAAGCTACGTGTTACTTACAATGTTGAAAGTCTAAAAAGGCACTGCCGATACAATGGCTGGTCGGTGTAGGAGCGCCTCAGTGTAGTCAATTTAGTTTAGACTCGTAAAATTGTAGCTTGTAGGTTTGTGAATCGGGCCATAAGATATGAAATTCCAGCTAGAACACAAAATTAACTTTTCTCAGCACTCAGTTTACTCCTACTCAAAAATGTCAAGACATTTATCTTCGACATCGACGGTCGCGGGCCTTAGCTAGTTTTTGATATTAATCGAAAAACTACCGATTTCCAGGTGCACCTGATCTGCATGCCCCCAACCCACGACAACATCTGCCAAAAGTCGTCCAAGTACCACTTCGTGAACGAGTACCTCTACCGGCCGATCAACGAGGAGGAGGTGCAACGCAAACCCAACGTGTCCCTCAAGTACTCCGACCGGTATTACCCTGCCGAGGTGTACAGGGACGACCGGTATGATGCCGAAGACGAGTCTGAGGAACAGGTAAGGCCGATTTAATTAGAAATTATTGTTTAAAAATCCGTTTCCATCTTTTCCTTTTATACCGAACACACCACCCACAGCCTAGTGCTGTCACTCTAACTAAGCCAAAATGAAGAGTGTGGTGACGTCGCAATATTATGGCGACCGTGACAGGACACGAACCTGCAATATTGCGAATTGGAAGGCGCTTGTGTAACGTTAAACAATATATTATTCGGGGAGATTTTCTCTAGTGTTAGATTAAAGACAGCACTGTTTTGTAGTAACTTAAGCAACCACATCTGTCACAAGTGTGTCCTCAGCAACTTTCTAATGCCACGAGTTATTGTTCAAGCTACCGCTCCGTATGGGTTTCTAATACCAATAAACAATTCTTACAGGAGGAAGCCCCGCGCCGCCACGCCCCGCAACTGCAGCAGCTGCAGGCACGACCGTCGCCGCGGCCACAGCCAGCCCAGGTTTTCCGCTCCGCCGAGGAAGTCAACATTCCTTTAGTCCAGAGGCGCCCCCAGCGTCCCTATGACTTCGACTTCTAAACCGCCTTCAGTCCAGCCAAAGCCGACGATACACCCATCTCTTTCACTTGAAAACACTTAGAGTAGGAAAGAGATGGATGTTTGGTGTATTCCAGTGAGGTAGAGACGAGAGGAATGGAGATGAGTCGACCAATCGCAATGGACTCTCTCGCTTCAATTGGACGACTCGCCTGGTCTGCTATTCTCTGTCTCATTGGAACAGCCTTATCCTTAGCTACTTTCTAGTTTCGTTGGCTAGACTAGCAAGCACATATGGCCTTGCTTGCTTAATATCGGCCATAAACTGTGCTTTGTGCACAGTGCGCGCGAGCTCAGGGGATCAGAAGGCCTGTGATAAACCCGCAGTGTAAAGGAGTAGGATGAGTTACCTACGGAGAATTATAGCCTTAGGCCTAAGATACCGCCTAATGTTTTGGGCTTTTAGAAGCGACCAAACACATGCTATTAAAGTAATGAGTGTGTTTCTTTGGTAGTTTATAATGAGCAAGGAAATTGACCCATTACAGGCCTCTAATTTAGCAGTCGTTTAGCGTCCTCCAGCTCGCGAACGGTGTGTTATTGATTAAGTATCGACTTACCCACATGATAATGAAGTTTTATTTTATTTTTCACAACGTCGACTATGATCCTATGTTTGGTATCCAATCTTTCACTTCACATTTTATTTTGTACACTGTACAGCGAAATCATAGTTGCCACATCAATGTTAGGGTTAGATCTTATTTATGTTTCTGTACAATAAAGTATTCGCTCGTAATAAGTTACAAATTAGTTGTAAGCTAGTCTTTATGTAAGGTTTAAAATAAAAACAAGTTTTATTACGAAGTCTTTTTGTTTTTTTTTACCCACTAGGAGCTTGTAAAGCCGCCCCTGGGTCCACCTTCTTGTGTAATGATGTTGTCTGCCCGACCATCCGTGTCAGTATGCAGTAGCCCATGTATCAAGAGATCGAATATCTTATTTATTGCACTAAGGGCCGATTTATCAATTCCCAGATAAAATTATGTTAGATAAATGTTAGCTCCGTCCTTTTCTTTCATATGACTTAAGAAAAAGATAGTGATAATTATAACTGACGGATAACTTTATCTAGAGAACGAAAAATCGGCCGGGTATTTTAATAAAGATAATCTAACAATAAAATTGAGACTAAAAAGTAACGAGTAAATACAAGAATAGAAACGGAACGTAAACGAATGACACTGACAGTGACACTTGACATGTAAACAAATCAAAATCAAATTGTGTCTTGCGGTTTGCAGGTTTACAGTGGGTGGCTATTTAATTTCCATAATTCTACTCATAAAAGTAATGATAAGATACGATACGAACATAAATATCTATGAAAGATTACAATAATTAGTACCAACGTTCAAAATGGCGGAATTCGACAGAAGTGTGGTAGAGAACCTGAACACTTCTGAATATAAACAATACCACGAGTCCTTCATGCAGAACAACCACGGGTCTACAGCGCTCCACACAAGCTTCAGTATATTCTTCACTATCCAGTGTTCTATATATTGCTCTATTGGACCACGGCGACCAGGCTGGCCGCAGTATCTATCGGAGTTTCTGATTATAGTAATACCTCTCATAGCTGTCCACACAGTACTAGCAGATTATCTTCTACATCTAAATTTGATTGTATTCAGTTTATTATTGCTTGAATATGTTAAAAACTATTCCAAAGTGTACATTGTTAAGTTGTTTAGTAAAAGAAATAGTTTTGAAACGCAGTATTTACAATTAGTGAGTGTCATAAGAGCATTAACGTATCTTATAACTGTGTTCTGTATATTAGCTGTCGATTTTAGATGTTTCCCGAGGTATTTAGCTAAGACTGAGCGCTTCGGGTACAGTTTAATGGACACAGGTGTTGGGTTGTTTGTTTTGATAAGCGGAGTAGTCCATAAAGATATGAAAAAAGACAACTTAAAGAGTATTGTTTATGGGAATACTGTGTTAATTACAGCTTTAATGTTCTTAGGTGTTGCTAGGTTTTGGTCAGTAAAACAACTGGATTATCAAGAACATGTCACAGAGTATGGAGTCCATTGGAATTTCTTTTTCACTATAGCTGTTTGCAAATTGATGTCAACAATTCTTTTATTTTGTTCAAACCAAGCATTACTGTTCAGTATTTTGACTGTACTTGTACATGAGGTTTCACTGTGGTACAGTTTACAAGATTGGGTATTTAGTGATGAACCCCGCAGCACATTGGTGTCAGCCAATCGTGAAGGGATATCATCCTGTCTCGGTTACGTCTCCATGTATTTATTTGCTGCTCATTTAAAGACTGAGTTTAACAATAGGACTATCACAAGATTTAAGTTATTATGCAAGATGTTTTTAGGGTCTATTTTCCTTTGGACCGCATCCGAAGTTGTTAATCTATACAGGCCTGCCTCTAGGACCTTGGCTAATGCAGGATATTGTGTCTATCTAGATGCAACTTTTTTGAGCATTAGCACCTTCATGTATGTAATTGAAGTGTTGTTTCAAGATTCAGAAAATAAATTGTACTATAATGTACCGGAAATTTTGCGAATTGCGAATTGGAATGGATTGGTATACTTCCTCATAGGTAACTTAGCAACAGGAATGATTAACTTAAGTATGAGGACATTACTGGTGCCCACAAGTGGTGCTATTGCTATTTTTATAGTGTACATGGCTTTTTCTTTAACAATTACTAGGTGTATTCAAGTATTGTTTATGCAAAAGAAAAATTGATTTGGTGTTAAATGATTATACACAAAATCAAAGTATATTTTTATTTATCCACAGACAACATACAAGTGCAAATTATAAAATGCTTATGTAAAATATACAGGGTAATAAACTGACTGCATATCCGTAATAATATGCATTTTATTACCCTGTATATATACATATAATAATAGTGATTACTGAATAAAACATACCAAAGTATTGTTATTTTTCACTTGAACATTTTGATCTGCAACTTTTCCAAGAAACGAAGAAAAACATAGTAGTTTAACGTGGGCAATTTACATACATAAGGAATGACATATACAGGGTGACATTTTAATCAGTGTCCAAATTCAAGTATAAGATACTTCAGCAAAATTATAAAATACGTTTTTTTTGTTTCTTATCAAGTTATCATTCAGTACAAAAAAAAATAGTAATTGCTGCTTGAAGTTATCCCAAAAGAACCTTACCGCGCGGGCACCTCAGCGGGTAGTAAGGATTGCGCACGGCACGCCTCCCCTCCCTCGACCACGCAGTACGGTTATTTATTTTGGGATAGACAAATTATAATATTCAAAATACCTACCAGGTTTTATTTCAAAAATTTAGTCTTTTAGTGATACCAAATGCCTACAAATAAATTTGGACACTGATTAAATGTCACCCTGTATAGAGCGATATATTTATCTTTTGTACTAAACATATTTATTCATAAACAAAATATGACTCAATTCATAATCATAAAACATTGTAATTTTAATAGAGATATTCGTTAGCGTTTTGTCATTTAGCTAAAATATAAAAGAAAAATATTGTAGGTACTAGTCGTTTTGTACTTTTATTAATTTGTCACTACTCTTCAGACTAATTTGTATTTCGTTTAAAAATGATTTTCCTCGTAATCACATGACAAAATTAAACAGGATTCTTCTAATCTTATAATATGGAATGGTAATAGTGTAAACAACTATTTAATATAAAAATATTCTGCAGTAAAAAGTCAAGATTTTTCTCATTCACATTACCAGTGAAAGATACCGAACCCAAGATACCTAAATCAAGAGGACTGCCAATGTCTAAACAATGTTAACTCTGATCGAACTAGTTTCACTATAGAGAGGAATGTGTACCATTAGACACACAAGCAAACATCCTATTTTTAAAGTAAATAACACATAATATAATATCTTAAGGGTCCGCAGTAAGCTCGATTCTCCATACAAACGTAGTTACGCTCTCATTTTAAAACTACGTGTTGGATTGTAACGAAACTTTGCATGTACAATGACATGAGGTATATCTATGTCTGTAATTAGTTTATGTAGCTTCAGATACCATAGTAAAAAAAATACAGCGAATTTAAGTTTTTCATACAAAACTGGTTTTGGCTGTATTTCGTTTGTTTTATAAACTGGAACCATATAAACTATTTACAGACATATACCTCATGTCATTGTATATGCAATGTTTCGTCACAATCCAACACGTAGTTTAAAAATGAGAGCGTAACTACGTTTGTATGGGAAGGTGAAATTCGGCCGAGCTTACTGCGGACTCTTAACAGCTACCTTAACTACGATACGGTTTTATTAGTACCTGCTGAACATGTCATATCATATCTTTTATTTTTACTAAACGGGCCTTAACTTAATCGAGTTTAATTAGAACATCGAGTCTGCTCGCGCCTAAAGACGTCATGACAGATCCGAAACGTCAAGTGACCGTACAGATGTAAATAAATTTCATAATACGCGATTAAGCCACGTTAAATCATAATAATGGGTGAAAAACTTGAAAGTTTAAATCAAATATATGAAAAAACGTGTTTGTAGTCTGCTGTAAAAAATCTACTTCAGGGTATCAGAATATTAGAAATAATAATGCTATGTTGCTAATAAATTAAACACATAGTTGCCTAATCTTATAGAATATAGTAATGTATGAACTACTAATCAAACTATACTGTGTTTGGCTCATTCAGTCTTGGACGTAAATGGATATTACTGTTTTTAGATTTAATCATTTGATCATTATTATTTATAAGAAACAAAAAATGCGGAAAAACAATTATTACGTATTAATCGCAGTGTTTAATCAAAACTTGTAAGAGGTAGTTAAAAACAATCAATATAGGTCAATATTGAAATAAATATTTTGGCGGATAATCTACTCGCAATTCTACTATAACAATAATTAAATGCTGATAAATTCTGAAAGTACAGTCCCCATCAATATATCGGAACGAAAGTGATCACAAATATCTGAACATGGCTCCATTGTCAATGGGTTAGAGTGCATATTCTGATAATTATATTAAAGCACAGATATATTTGATAGCGAATATGTCTTTGTAGGATTCTACCTATCAACTGTATAAGTATTTTCATATAAACATACAATCGCAAAACTACTAGCTATATATTTGTTCTAATTTCTTGCCAAAAGGCCATATTGGTCGTCTAGCTACAGTATAAATTAAATATCTTTATAAATACTACAGTATAATAATAACTATGGGGCAAGCTCTTCGTCATTAAAATTCGTTTGGTCTATAAACTTAACAAAAACTGAAATAAATTATCACAAATAACAGTAAATATCGAATTACAGTAAAAACTAGCCGCTAACATACACTAGCTGTTATTTGTTTATACTATTCAAAACATACGTCTATAATACTAAGCATTCTGGAAAATAAGAACGGTTGAAAATGTGTGAATGCATTGCAAAACGTTGCCAAATTATTTTGATGACATATTTAGGACATTAATGTAAATGTAATGTCAAAAAGGAATGTTAAAATTTGTTGTAAGCCATAACATCTGGCTTTACATAACCTGTACGCAAGTATAGTTTAGATTATTTGAACTGAGCTCATGAATGGCCACTGTACTGAGCTCATGAATAGCCTTTGTTTGCGGTCGGCGCGTGCAAATTATGCAAAAAAATGTTAACGCCACGTAAAATGTTCTTTGAATAATCTCTATCTTCTTTTACAATAGATTCCAAATTAGCTACGTGATAAAATACCACACACAGCGCCTTATACCTGGCTAGGCTTTTTTTTCTTTTAGTCCATTTTTAATCTATTGAATAAGACGATAGAGTTATTCATTATACGATGAACATTTATGTGGCGCTAACCTTCTTGCAAAAAATGGCACGCGTCCGACCACACAGTCGTGTTGTTAGACTTGAATGCTATTGTTTTGAAGATAAGAAGATGAGTACAGTTCAGAAAGTCTCAACTATACCAGGAGCGCGTGGAGGTAGAGAAAGCGCTCAGGAGACCAGAACACCGTGCAACGCGTCTCCGTGTTGTGATCACGAGTTCGTCGACAGTTTAGTATACATCGGCAGCGGACTCCTGTTGCAGTAGCAAAGGCAGCACAGTTTGACGAGGCAGGCGGCCGTGAACGCCACCGCGAGGACCAGGAGCGCAGCGTACGCGAAGAGGTAGGGGAAGCGCTCGGGCGACCAGAACACCGTGTAGCGGAGACGCGTGTTGTTATAGTCTGGGAATATATTTTTAAAAAAACATGAGTGGGACCTATTTTTTGGTGCAGAAACCAGCACGGTCAGCACAAGACGGCGAATTGCCAAGGCACAAAATATTATTTAGCAAATAATTACGGTGGAAGAGTTTCGAGACCCTTTTTTTATGGGAAATCACTTCCAAATTTAGAATTAAAGGAAACATTTAATGCTCCGAGCCGGATTCGGATCGGCGACCACAGGCATTCATGGCGCGTCGCTACTAACCAACTGAGCTATCGGAACAATCCGGTTCGGCCACCAAATCATATAAGTTCCTTCCTACAACGCCATAGGGGCCTCCCAAAGGCGTTGTAGGCATCTGGTAGAGCATTGCCTCTAATCCGTACGCACCTTTTAAGAAACAATACAAAGACCGTCTGTCCTTACACCAAAATCCACTCGTAGCAGATTTGTAGGACCCGTCGGCGGTGGTCAACTTAAAAGGCCCTTATTTAATTGGTAGACGTAGCGCTGGCCACCCCACCAGAACAAGCCAATTTCTCACAGCAAATTCGCTTATGGTCTATCGACCGATTACAGTCACCAAGAAAAAAAAAGTGAGTTTACCCAAAACAGCAGCGCCATATCCTATCTTACTCGTCCCCATCCTGTACGAGCAGGTCGGCACGTATATCTCGTACACGTCCGGCGCGTCGAACCGGATCTCCAGCACCTCGTTCCCGTAGAACGAGCGCATCCGGTTCCGGTCCGAGTTCTGCGTCTGCGTCGTGTATTTGGACTCGTGGTCGTGCGCGCAGAAGTATATGTTTGGACGGACGTATTTGTTTATCTGGGGGAGGAGATTGGATACACCGACTAGGTTTTTATAAAGACACAAGAGTAGAAATTAAATGAGGGCGCCACTTTCTACGTAACTGTCACATTATTTGACGTAAAATGCAACATGGCAACAATTTAGTATGCTTTTTTTTAGTTCCATTTTCGCACTGGAAATCCTTATACTTTTCTAACAAAAAACTGAGTCGCGAAAGTTTGTTCTGACATTTGCTCTAATGCAGTCTTATACAATTTACTTTTAAAACAAACTTTAGACTTCAATTCAGTACCCAAATTGCTTCAAGTGTGCCTATAGAATTTGAAGAGGATCCCATTATCAGACCCTGACCCCTTGGGAATGATACCCTATCAAACAAGAAAATAATTTTCCTAAAAAATTCAGGCGTCTTCGGGGAACATAGTTCTTTTTTTTAATCCGACAAATTGCGAACCTACCTTTTTGAAGTTTGAAAACCGGCCCTAATTGCATTTACAAAGATCCTTTGATTGGCACATTATACCAGCACGGCTATCAGGCATTTTCAATAATTCGTGCACCCAATTAGTGCGATTTGTTATATAAAAATTAACTCGGTGTCAGTTTTGTAACGAAAATAAAGCATACAAATCATGTGAAAGTGAACTTTTTTCACATTAAATTAACGTGTATAGGCATATCATTCATAAATTAAACAGAAAAAGTTAGTTTTTATACAAACTGAATGCTTAATTGCCGTTACAAAACTGACACCGAGTTAATTTTTATTTAACAATTCACGGTAATTGGGTGCACGAATTATTGAAACTGCCCTATCACGCGACGGCCGCCACATATTCTTGATAAGAAAGAGTCGCGCGCCGTCGCATGATAGCCTTGCTGGTAGCTTATAGTGTACGAATTACTCAAACGGATTGCATAAGCACATATAACACCCCTAGAGTTCTAAGCACGCATGGGTTACGGTGTCCGCATACCATCGAACTTTTTAATACAGCTTTGTTGTAAATTAAATATGAAATTACCTCATTAATAAAGGCATGTCGTATCAACAGAGGATAGTGCGAGACGGCTATCTTGAAATGGTCGTCTATCTCGTTCTGGCCCAGTTTCGGGTACGCATGCGTGATGGCGTTGATCCTGTGTCAGAAAAAAATACTTGATACCGTTACAATTGGCGCCCCAACGCACCACTACCACACCACACCATACCACTTAGTACACGCTACTGTACTGGGACAACTGGCCAATTTACACTGGCAACACTGAGGTACTTGGTTAACCCTGGCATACATACAGGCGCTGTGTTCAGCACTATAGGTTTTGTCGTGACGTGACGTTTCAGTACATTTTCGCCGTTAAATGTAACGATATGAGCCATCGTGCTAGCTGGGCGGTCTATAAAGTACCATATAAAATTAGTGGTACAGAGACCTAGTAAATCTAGCTACAGCAGGTTTATTATTTTTGACGAAACGCGACATTGTATAGACGACAGTCATCTTGATATCGTCCATGATTGTACCCAGATTTATATGTGGTAAAGCTGGCTGTATTGCTGACCCGTCTCCATTTCGACACAAGGGTTCTTATTTTTTAACCCCCCGACGAAAAAATAGGGGTGTCATAAGTTTAACGTGTCCGTCTATGTAAATATTTGTGTGTCTGTGTCTCTTTATATCTGTCTGTGGTATCGTAGCTCCCAAACGGATGGACCGATTTGAATGCGGTTTTTTTTTGTGTCATAGATAATTTTATCCCGAGTGTTCTTAGCCATGTTTCATCAAAATCTGTTCAGCCGTTTTCGAGATATTGGACTTTGAAATGAAAATGTCGGGGGTTTCTCCACTTTTCTAAGTTGTAGTTATTATTATCTTTTAATTGTTTGTCATGAATAAATGTTGGAGTTTTTTTTAACCTGTAGAAGGATATATCCTTGAAGGCGACGATGGCAGGCTGCGCAAACACCTTGTTGAACAGCTTCACCTTGTCCCATCTGATCGGTTCGTTCTCTCCTCCGATGTCATTATCCCCTGGTACCCAGATTTGCTGTAACAAGATTTTGAAATTCACTGGTGCAAAATGTATATCGAGCCTGCGAAGCTGACAGTCTTGGGTTCGAATCCCATAAGGCCAAATAATATATAGTCCTCCCCATCGATTTCGAGGACGGCGACCCTAGCAATTACGGATTTGCCCTATTGTGAGCTCTGATATGGCTGGCTAGGCCAAAATTATTCTTAAAAACTCTTTTACATTGGGAACAGTAGAGTTGGCCAGTCATGTTATAGGTGTACACGTAGGAAGGTTTAGGCCTCTCCTTTCGCATTTGGCGTCGTCGTCATGGCGATCTACCATCTTTAGTAAGGTTAAATCCTTCGAACAAAACCGCTTAACAACCTTAGGCCAAATAACACGGGTGTAGACTCGAACATTATCACCCCAAAAAAAGAAGGCAAAAACATATGCCTAGTGACGAAAATCCCATTCAGATATCTCAAAGAATTACGAACCTACAACCGTTTTAATATTGCTTGTTAGAGAGAGAAGACACAAACAACTTGTGACGTCACAATCTGCGACTGTCACAAAGCGCGTAGCGCGCGCGGGGGGCCGCGTCTATGGCGGCGCCGAACACGATAGGGCACGTCACAAACTGTTTGCGTTTTCTCTCTCTAAGAAGCAATATTAAAACGGTTGTAGCTTCGTAATTCTTTGAGATATCTGAATGGGATTTTCGTCACCAGGCATTTTTTTTGCGTTCTTTTTTTGGAGTAATAATAATTTTCAAATCTACACCCGTATTGTGAAGTTATAGTTTAAATTCTTACATGTACAGGATAAGGTATGTTGTCAAATATATCCGACAATCTCTTGATATAGTGTGAGTATTGCTCTGTGTCAGCTATGGACCCCTCATCCATCAGGTCCCCGAGATACACCATGACCTCGGGTTGGAAGTGATGAACAACTCTCCTGAAGGTGGTCTGTACATATCTGAAAAGTGGTTTGTTTAAAGATTAATGGTCAATAATTGTGTACATGTCATTTAAGTATGATGACACAGAGTAAAGTGTCATTAGACGCATTAGAAAATGTATTTATTTAATATTCTGTAATGCTCAGCTTCTTCACCAAAAATGTGAGGCATGAATTGAATTTAATTAAAAAAAGTATTTGCCGGAATGTATGTACCCCAATTAATATTCTTATTTTGTTAGAAAGGGCAGGTCCCATGGTCAATTCACTGCATCATCATATGATCGGATCCCCGAAGAAAATTAAACTATTTAGGTCCTGCTTTGAGGTTGGTCAAAACTTTGTTTTTAAAGCAATAAGTGAATGCCTTTGATTACTTAAGAATTCAAGTATTTATTGCAATAATGTTGTCACTTGTCACAGTATGGTACATAGTTGACATGTGTTACAGTAAGTCTGAAACATGAACCTGGTAAGGGCAGTGCAATGTAACTTACAACTAAATACATTTATAACAAAACAGTATAGATCTATCCCATCAAAAACATAAATGTGAAAGGCTGCCAAGTTCGATACTATGGGAATGCTTCGCCTATAAAAGAAGTGAGATCTGAATAAGTACCAAGTTCCATAAAAATACCTCAATTCATAAATAGTTATAGGAATGCACACTTGATTTCCAGCAGTTTTAAGGTACATTTTGAATAAGTATCACGTTACATAGAAATACCTAAAATTATAATAGTCAGAGAAACGCACGCCGGGTTTTTTAGCAGTTTCCTGATAACATTTATTATTTTCAGTACTTTTTAATCATGTTACTTGGCAAGTTTTCACACACCACACACCTTTTCAATGCAATGAATCGACACCTTTGGACTGCAATGTGTCAAGTATATAATTTTCTATAAAAACTTGCCAAATTACATCATTAAAAAGTACTGAAAATAATAAATGTTATCAGGAAACTGCTAAAAAAACCGGTGTGCGTTTCTCTGACTATTATAATTTTAGGTATTTCTATGTAACGTGATACTTATTCAAAATGTACCTTAAAAACTGCTGGAAATCAAGTGTGCATTCCTATAACTATTTATGATTTGAGGTATTTTTATGGAACTTGATACTTATTCAGATCTCACTTCTTTTATAGGCGAAGCATTCCCATAGTATCGAACTTGGCAGTCTTTCACATTTATGTTTTTGATGGGATTTCATTTATTTTTGTTAGGTGTAGGTTCTTTATTATTTTTTTATCACTTTTGCTTTAGGAAATGTCTCATCTAAATTTGAATAAGGCTTATCTCATTTCCACTCCATACCTACTTATAGTAGAACAAAATTACACATTCATTGTTTTCGAAACTGACTCACACTTGGCCGTTTTCAGATTTTTACTTTATTTCGACCTAAAGACAAATCTTCGAGCCAAATATCAGGTCGTTACGACCATTGGAAGATAGACCCATTTAGTTCATTATGACTTCATAGTAGAACAAAGTTACACCTTCGCTATTTTTAAAACTGACTCACACTTGGCCGTTTTCAGATTTTTCCCTTTACTTTGACCTTAAGACCTATCTCCATGCCAAATTTCAAGTCAGTACGACCATTGGAAGTGGTCTAGGTTTTTGATGAGTCAGTGAGTCAGTGAGTCAGTGAGTGTATAGTAAAAATAGCGATTTTCTGACGTCAATATCTCAAGAACTGCTATAGGTAGAATAATGAAATTTTGTATTCTAGACAGTTAAGGGGATGTCAACAGACACTCGAAATTTCATATGCGTAGATAAAATATGTTTTGAGTTATAGGGTGGTCGAAATTGGCCCGAAATGGTTCGTGTAATATAACCCACGGCCGGTGTGTCGCTTTTTTTTGCTCGAACTTGGCGGACACACTGCCGTGTGTCTAGATATAGTTATCAGAGCTAAGCATATTTTTTTTGTTATGTTGTTGTATGTGTATCATTGAGCATGTGTTGTTAATATTATGTATTTCCTTGTTATTTATTTTATTAGTTATTAGTAGTAGTGTATAAGTATTATTTATTTATTAGTAGTGATGTATAAGTATTGTTTAGATTTGTCATGTAGGTATTAATTTATAGAATAACTAGCTTCCGCCCACAACTTCATCTGCATGGAACAGGACAACCTGTACCCTTTTTTTTAATCCAGGCTATAAATTATCTTTGTTTGTTTGTGGAACTACGGTAGCCTAGTGGTTCAGGCATGCGGCTGTCAAGCGGTGGTCTTGGGTTCGAATCCCGGCTCGTACCAATGAGATTTTCGGAACTTATATACGGAATATCTACAGTTAGCTTTTCGGTGAAGGAAAACATTGTAAGGAAACCGGTCTAATCCCAGTCTAATCTGGTTTTCCCTCTGGGTTGGAAGGTCAGATGGCAGTCGCTTTCGTAAAACTAGTGCCTATGCCAAATCTTGGCATTAGGTGTCAAAGCGGACCCCGGGCTCCTTAAGGGGCACTACACGGGAATAACGCTAGGAGGATCATCATAAATTACCTTCGTGCAAAGTTTAATCCAAATCGGTTGAGCCGTTTAAGCATGATTGAGTAACGAACATCCAACCGAGCTTTCGCATTTGTAGCAATATATGCTTATTATTTAAAATACGAGAATTTATATACGAGATAGTAGCGAGAGCAGGTCAAAGGTGAAAATGAAAATGAAAAATATTTCTTTGCATAGACACAGTGCAGGGATGTTTAAATATATTATGGTCATGTGTATCTAGCTTGCATGCAAGCGTGCAAATATGTGAATGTCAATTAAATTATCAAAAAGTCCAACGAGGATTAAAATAACTATACAATGTCAAATTGAATTAATATACATTATTTACATAATAGGCATAATCATAAAATTCGTCAAAGAGGCGGAGTAAAATTATATAACTAAATACTACAAATTCTTTACTGATTTTCGAGAAACGCCTTAACGCTATAAAAACACCGTTCTAGAAGCCAGTTTGTTAGACTGTGTTTAAAGGTGTTTCCCGCTAACATCTTTATTTCCTCTGGCAGGTGGTTGTATACACTTGGCTTGATACAGCCACAGACAGAGACACATGGAACACTTTGGGGGAGGCTTTTACCCAGAAGGGGTCCACACATCTATTAACTTAACTTTTAATTGCTATTTTCCCTTATTTTGCATGTATATTTTGTTCTTCTCTTTTGATTACTGTATATTGTTGTGTGTGGAATTAAATAAAGGTTTTATTATTATTATTTATAAAGAGACTATGTTTACTTTCTCACCTATCGCTGTCCCAGTTGAACAGGTAGCTCAGAGGCGGGGCAACCGCCCGCTCGCCCTGTATCTGCGGATCCGCGATAAAAAGTATCTTCGTGCAACTTGTGTCCCCGACTTGGCATTGTAAATTCTGCCAACGCAGTGTTTGGATATAGTACACAATAACTTCAGCGTATAAAACTGCCCCCAATACGACCGCCAAGCAGTATTTAACTGCTGTGCTGTAATCAAATCAATTCATATAAAACTTGCGTTATGTTTACAGTAAATATTAATTACTTAATAAATAACTGTCTTACTTTCTTCTAATGTACATTGATTCTGGAGTATATTATTATTGTGTTCTGGGGTGTAATTGTAATAAATTCGATAAGAAAAGTACTAATGTGTGTAATAAAAATAAGCCATCGTTATCTGTATTTTTCTGAATGAATGAATGAATAACGAAGAATGAAAAGAATCTACAGGTATGACCCAGGGCCTACCGCAAAACGAAAACGAATTTCGTTTGTGTATATCCGTCTCTGTTGCACTTGCATATTCGAGCAACAGAGAGGGAGATATTCGAACGAAGTTCGTTTTCATTTCGCGATAGCCCCTCATGGTATGACAGGTATGACAGGTGCGCCTACCGGCGCCTACAAACACCTACAAACGTTTTGTTCTCCGGCTTCTGTATTTCGACCATTGTATTTAAATTGCTGCCCTTTAAATACTCGTCAATGACTTAAAAGAACCTTCGTTTTTTTAATCCTAGATTAAATATTTTCCATCGATATTGCTATTTGAGAACAATTTTTAAAGCATTTTTGAAGTCATAAATAGTTGCTCTTGTAAACAAAACGAGAATTCTGACATTAGTGACATTTCACTTTGAATGCGTCCAAAAATAAAAAATGTGTCCCTAAAAGTGTATTGTATATTAAAATTTGCTTTTGCAACTAATGTAAAGCAAGAATATACATTTATATTCCTTCCCTATTCAAAGTTGACCAACAGTTATTATAATGTTCATCACTAAGAAATTCTTTATTGAAGACGATTTTCTTGCACTCTTAAATTTTTGAATGTACCGACTACAAAAACATTTGAACGCTTCTCTACTCTATTCTATTGGTATTGCCAAGGTATTGCGGCGAATTGACAGGTCAGCTTCAAGCCACTTTTTAGCTTCTCGTTAGTTTTATTTTGTGTTATCGTTTAATTTATTAACATTTATATGTTTATAGACGCAATGGTAGTTAGAGTGAGTTATTAGCTGAATTACAAGTGCACTTACAGTGTTACATAAACTAGTGGTATCGGCGGTCTCGAATCTCGATGCATACAACTACATAATACGTCAGTGAATAAATGGTGGCTGATAATGGATGTGGATGCCCCTAACATATTGAAGCGGTGCAGCAGCGCGCCGTTGATCAATGAGGTGGCTCCAACGGCGGCGACGTCTCCCACGACAACGACAGCGCCCAGGTAACGTCCGAACGCCTTGTATAGTGCGCGAGGAGGCCCGCCACTGCCTATTTTTGACAGCTGCTGAAGTCGGCCGTGGGTGCCGCGCCGTGTGTGCGTCGCGCGCGGCGGTGACTGCATCTAAGTGTTGTTTTGATAATTTAGCAACCAGTCATCAGGTTGCAGTATCATGTTGCAGACTTGTATGCAGGTTAATGGGCTGACAGTTCACGACATATTTAGAGGTGAGTTCATTACTAGTATCTTTCACAGTAAGTTTCATATAGCATTCAATAGAAAAAATATCTATTTTCAAGTGGTGACACTTTTAATCATTATCATGTGCCATTTTGAGTTGAGTAAATGCTGAAGTGTAGCCGCACCTCATTATTTGTAATATTTTTAAGCACAGCCTTGCTTATCTTGGAATTGTTGTCTAATTTGTCAACCCAAATGTTGTCTGAGGACATTAGTGTCACTGAGTCAGAAAATACAGCAATTGTGTTGTATAGTAATCCAATGCTACGAGTACACATCGCACAAGTCATAGCTGGCACCTACAATACAAATACAAAATTGTTTATTTCACTTTTCCACACATAATAAAAACAAACAAGGTTGGAACCTTCCATTAAGCATTATAATATGCTTGTATCGGAAGATCTCGCTCTTCCAAAAACCACCTGACAGTGCAAACATACTAGTGATGTAGGAAGCTTAAAGGAATGGATTTATTATTTCTAATCATTGTGTTTTTGCTTTTTCCATGCGGGTAAAACATTATCAAATCACTAATCCGTTCATACTGTCAGGAGTGATGTGTAGTTATGAGTTATGAGATAAGTATTAATGCCTGACAACTGGCCTAACCATAATGAAAGTGAAAGTGGTTGAATGAAAGTGATACTGATAAGATATCAGGTTGCCACTTTGTCAAGAAGTGTTTCAATTGATTTATAGGTACCAATTGTTTTGTCAATATTAGACTATAGTTTCTGTGAGCTATAGAAGTTATTTTTATAATTTTGTTATTTAGGTAATTTGTTTCAAAATAACTTTTTTTCTGCGAGTAGGCCATAATGGCACTTTTACAAGTCAAAATTATAACAGTGCTTCTGAAAAAGAAGACCATGGTTAAGAAGAAACGCCGTAACAAACTCAATAGTAATGTTTATATATAATATTATGTTCTTATCACATAGAACTATAGAAGAGGCGAAGCCGTTTATACAGATTCAGAGTTCAACCAAAAATTAGGCTTTATAGCCCATAACTTTGGCAATGTCCACAGAAAAGACGCGAACCTAAATCTGACAATGACCCTACAATGATCTTAACCTACTTAAAATAAGTCAAACTGCATGTGAATACAAAGAAAAAAAACATAATGCATTCATCATCATCATCATATCAGCCGAAAGACATCCACTGGACAAACAAACAAATAAACAAATAAACATAGGCCTCCCCCAAAGAGTGCCAAAGTGACCGGTCCTGCGCCACCCGCATCCTGAGGACTCCCGCAACCTTTACCAGGTCATCAGTCCACCTTGTCGGGGGCCTACCCACGCCGCGCCTTCCGGTACGTGGTCGCCACTCGAGAACCTTTCCGCCCCAACGGCCATCAGTGCGATCTGGAGGGCTATATCGGTTACCTTGGTTCTGCTGCGGATAGCCTCATTTCCGATGCGATCACGCAGAGAAACGCCCAACATGGCCCTCTCCATTGCCCTTTATGCCCTGCCCATAATGCATTGTTCTACAAGAACACATACTGTCTGAATAAGCTATATGAATGACCAGCGGCCGCCCGCGACTTCGTCCGCGTAGATTTTTGATGATGACAAAGATATAAAATAGGTAAGTGAATTTTATTATTTATACTAAACGGTCCCGTTTAATCGCATATTAACTTACTTATTTACCTCAGTGAGGTAAAATGATTCTTAGTTAAAATGGTGGTTTTTTGTATTTTAATCAGTTAACTTTCTACAAAGTTTCAAGTCTCTAGTTCATAAAATAATGTTTCCCCCATACAAACATTACACTCCCATTAAACCCCTTAGGGGCGGAATTTTCTAAAACGCTGAAATCACTTTTTTTGTATCTTTATAAGTAATCTTTCTACAAAGTTTTAAATCTCTAGTTTACAATATAATGTTTTCCCCATACAAATATTGCACCCCTATTTAACCCCCTTTAGGGGTGGAATTTTCTTAAACGCAGAATTCACTTTTTGTATTCTAATGATTAATCTTTCTACAAAGTTTCAAGTTCATAGTTCAAAAATTAATGTTTCCCCCATACAGACATTGCACCCCTATTTAACCACCTTAGGGGTGGAATTTTCTAAATCGCTGAAATTACTTTTTTTGTATCTTAATAGGTAATCTTTCTACAAAGTTTCAAGTCTCTAGTTAAAAAAATAATGATTTTCCCATACAAACTTTGCACCCCCATTTAACCCCCTTAGGGATGGAATTTCCAAAAATCCCGTCGTATCCCTTGCCTACGTCATAAATGGAAGTCCTGGTGTAAATTTCAAGTTTCTAGTCCTAGTAGTTTCGGCTGTGCGTTGATGAGTGAGTCAGTCAGGACATAGGCATTTATATGTATAGATTAAGCTATTTGGGCCATGCATTTCTGTCAGTGAGATAGTCCTCAACCCTGTAATAAGCCTTTGTCATCAATGTTAATTTCAAGACATTTTTAAGAGCTGGAAAAGGTAGAGCCTAAATTTCATTAGGTAAATCGAAAATCTGAATCGTCAGAACAAAACTAAATAATTGAATCTACTCACAAAATTTCATAAGAATCAGTTGAGAAATGCAACCCGCAGAACAGCCGGATACCTGGACCATCCAGTCATGTGAACGAATTTTCAAATATTGGCCCAAGCTGAAATGGAGAACTTGGTTTGCTTTGGTCCCTCATTCAATTAAACACATCTCCGCATCAACTGTGTCAAGTAACTGTATCAACATCATCATCATTATAGATTTGAGAGCCAGGCTCTTATCATTGAAGTAATTGCCACTCATTACAGGAACTGCTAATGTGGTGGTTTCTCCACTGGCCTTCCACATTGCAGCAAAACCTCGTATGTCCCTGCATAGGTACCTAAGGCACTGGTCCCACCGCGAGCTAGTAAGCTATGAGCTATCGGCTATAAACACGAACAAAAGATAAGCACTCCCTGTAAATAAAAGAGACACGGCGATATTTATAGCTCACCGCTGGGCGAGTAACTATAAATATCGCCGTGTCTCTTTTATTTACACAGGCCGATAGCTCATAGCTTACTAGCTCGCGGTGGGACCAGTGCCTAAAAGAGTACAAATTCGCTCCCAGTTCTGTATTTTGCCTATTTGATAGAATGTCACAAAGTCAACGGAATCTCGATTATTTATTTTATATGAAATTTATGGTGTCCCCTTATTTCACTGACAAACGTTTCACATAGTTTCGCCGAGTTCTCGTTTCACGGAAGGCATAGTTTCGCCGAGTTTTCGTTTCACGGAAGGCATAGTTTCGCCGAGTTCTCGTTTCACGGAAGGCATAGTTTCGCCGAGTTTTCGTTTCACCGAATGCTTAGTTTCGCCGAGTTTTCGTTTCATCGAATTTCTGTTACTCGGAAATCGTTACCTTTTTAGGTACAGCTAAAAGGTCATTCTTTAGAACTTTTTAGTTTAGGTCTGTTTTTTAACATTCTTGAAAAGTTTATTGAGTTTACTTGGCTTGCGATTTATACAGCACCTAGACACCTAGAGCCACCATATTGATAAAAAAACTTTTGGCAAAACAGTTTTGCGAAAAAAAAAATTGTTCAGTTCACAAAGCTACTAACTAGTATACATATTTTCACAGTATTCGCTCTGTGACAATTTTACATGTCAAAGTTTTTCAAATGATGCCACCACTAAGATTATAATATTTCAGATTGAGTTGTAAATTTTTCATTCATACTTAATGACAGTAAATACATAAGCTACGGTAGTCGTAGCCTAGTGGTTTAGGCATACGGCTGGCAAGCGGCGGTCGTGGGTTTGAATGCCGGCTAGTACCAATGACAGCCGATTTCGAAAAAAGCTGGTGCCTATGCCAAATCTTGGGGTTAGGTGTCAAAGCAAACCCCTCCTATGGGGCAGAACCGGGAATAACGCTAGGCGGATGACTGAATGACAGTAAATCTTTAGGTACCTACTTGCAAAATCGTTATGAAATTGAATTACAATTGTAGTTATCTGCTGAATGCTTGCTGATTACAGCGGCGTTTGTCTTGAGACAATCACCTTGCCAACAGAATATTGATATCTCTTATTTGCAATGATATCAGTTTCCTTGTGGAAACTAATAAACTGAGCAAAGAAATGAGACAGCTTAAATTATTGGGGCTATTAGCTTCTGCCCGCGACTCCGTCGCGTGGAACTCGTTTATATCGTTGCTCCATACAAACTTTCACCCCCCATTTCAACCCCTTTGGAGATAATTGCCCCGATAAAAACTATCCTATGTCCTACCCCGGTACTCTAACTGTCTCTGTACCATATTTAATCTAAATTGATTCAGCAATTTAAGCATCAAGATGAGACAGACAGACAGACAAACACACTTTTGCATTTATAATATTAGTATGAATATTGAAATTTCTACTAAAAATATGCATTGATTTAATCCTCATACAAATATTTACCGAAACCTTAATCTACTGACATGACATTAACAGCAATGGGACATAAGTTATTTTCGATAGTCAGGTTTTTTGAATTCTCTATGCTTGTTTGCCAAACAATTGCATAAATTTTTTTTGGAAGTAGGTAAAAAATTACGAGAAATTGTAGTCAATATCCCAGTCACTTGTGACAGTGCCGTTACGACGCTAATGTAAATGTATGCGGTGTTTTTGCACTACCCACTCTTAATATGGCTCAACTGGCTTAATTAAGGCTGTGATGTCATTCGCATATAAATGTATCATTTATAATTTTGTTTTCTAAATTTGGTGTACAATTGGGAACTGACTTTTCTTATATTTAGGAACTCAAGAGTTTGTTGAAGTTAATCCGTTAAATTAGACTCGCTCGCGAATTAGAAAAATAAGACTTCAATGACTTGTTGGACATATTATGCTAGATTACAGCAAGGATTTCGACCAAGTCTGATACTTGACAAGGCATGTAGCGGCTTCCCACAACCTTCAACAAGTTTAGATTAACCCATTCAGGGCCCGTGACTCAGCGTATGGGTCATGTTAAAACAGTCGCGCAGGGCCCGTGACTCACATGTGAGTCGTGAATAAACTCTGATTTAAACATAAACAAAACGTAGTATGACGAAATAATATAAGTATAATTTGAGCTAACAACCATCTTTATAAGGCATGTTGAAAAACATAATTGAAAGCATGTTTTTTTTTAGTGGAACAGGGTCTAGAATATTCAAGTTTGGTTTACTGGAAGTGTAATACAGTAAATATTCTGAAATTCGAGATACATACGTGTCCCGAGCAAATGGATAAATCTACATTTCAAAAATATCAAAAATATATGTATGCCTGAAGTTATTGACATGACTCAAGGTATGGGTCACCGTGGCCTGGCGCTAATTGTAAAAACTACACATATCTTCATAGCACGCAAAAATAAACTTTATAACTTGGTGTTAAAGCTTATTTCATGACGAAACTCGTTGCAAATTGTACCTTTTTACAATGGATTACTGTTTGGATGGTAGCAAGCAACATTTCTAAGGACCAAACTTATTACCATGCCAATTTTTTTTATTTCATTATAAAAACAGGGCGGCTTAAACTGTCACCAACTAAATGGTATATTGTATTATCACAACAGTGTGTGAGAAATATTTACAAGAAAAGATTTTTTCTGAACCCTATAATTATATGAAAATAACAGCGCCCTCTTGACAATGATCATCTATTTCTGATCAGGCTTTAAAATGTTCATTCTTAGTTTCTTACAAATATCAACAAATTAGTAAATATATATATTTTAATATGAACAGTAAACAGTTGGTTAGTAAAAATGTTGCATAATATTGTCCAACGGACCGGATTCATAAGCGGCAATTTCTTTGACGTTCGCGCCAGGCCCCGAGACCCATAAGCTGAGTCACACGTTTTAGCTGAAAACGGTTTGTATGGTGGCCCGGCGTGTTGTGTACGCTTCGTGGTTCGTGGCCATGAATGGGTTAATGTACGATTCCCACCGATAGACTCGGGCCGGAGCGCATTCTATTACATGCAAAGGAATTTGAACCGTCTGTACAGTAGTTACATTTCATATTTGAATGAATCATGCATCCACTGCGAGGCGGCGGCTACCGACGCGGTCGGTGGTGACTGTAATCAAATATGAATTGTATCTGCTGTACAGACGGTTCAAATTCCTTTGCATGTAATAGGATGCGCGCCGGCCCGACCCGTTCGGTGGGAATCGTACATTATCGGCACTGCCTTCCTATAACCGTTTAGCTCTTTTGTTTCTGTGTTAACCACGAAAATTTGTCAGCTTCTGGATATTAATATTTATTTGATTTTGTAAAATAATTTATTGTTTATTTTGCAGCTAGCTAGGCGAACGAAATTCTCCCTTTCAATATGAGATAAACATATTTCGTATGTCCGGCTGTTCTATTACAGGTCGCATTTCTCAACCGAATCTCGTGTTTTTTTTGAGCATGTTCAAAAGTTATACAATACCACACAATACATGTTTGTTGTCGAATCAGTTTTTCGTTTTGTTTTTTAATCATGCCAGTTCCACAGCTCAGAAGAGAAACTAGTTTTTCCGTTAACATAACATTACTTCGCGGATATCGGTTCGCTGATAGTCACACTTTACTATCTTCAACAAGGATATCAAACAGGATATTAGCTGCCTTTTATCTTCCACTAAGTGTCCCCAGATGTAATTATCACCGTGCAATTTTAAACAATTGGCACCCCGCCACAGCACGCACGTTGTACAGTCGAGGACAAAGAGATGTGTGTGAGAGAGATGATGCGGTCGCCTACAAATTGTAGGCGACCGCATTCGATTAGGTCCAAAAGTGTATACATCTCTTTGTCCTCGACTGTACAAACAACCACGCTACATTGACCACTCCTACACCTTGTCCCGTTGTAATAAAGTCCACTATGAGTCAGTTAACTATGTTATTCACAGATTTGTATATATTTTGAGCCGTATTGCAAGGAAATAGTGTTCAAAATTGGAAACATATTTATGAAGTCCGCTGTCCACTTTACTGAAAAACAAAAGACGAAATCCGACTTGCAAACCGTGACCGTTGTGCTGTTTTGTGTTTAAGGGCCACCCCACACCTGGCGTCTTTCGAGCGTCTTTCGAGCGTCGTCCCATAGTAAGCGGGCGAGCGAGGGGCGAGGCGAGGTGGGTTGGGGGGACGGTTTACTATGGGACGACGCTCGAAAGACGCCAGGTGTGGGGTGGCCCTTAAACACATATTATCGTCAGCGGATACTTGTAGTTCTTATGCCTTTGGCGTAAAGACTATAATTGCTTGTGTTTTTTTATCTGGAAATCATTGCTTGCATGTGATGAGAATAATACAATTTACTGGGATGTAGGTTTTAGTAAAAGGAAACCACACTCGTTTTATGTGAAAAGCGTTCGTTCGTGGCATTATTTTCTACCTATATGTAAGGCAACCCAATGCCATCTGCGCATGTTCATGCCGTTCATGGCAAACTCGAAAAGTATTGGATCGTGTTCGATGCAATTTATCGCACGTACCTCCTTTCATAAAACAATTACAAATCGTTGGCCACTTACAAACTATTGATTTAGTGTTCAAGCCTAGGTTTATAGGACGCGGCTGTTTAACTGGGCTCAGAGGTCGTGTTATTTTTAGGGCTGTCGTGGGTTTCAATTCTGACTCGTACCAGTTTTTCATAACTTATCTACCTATGATCTTTTAGGCACACTAAGTTAATATATCTATTATTTAATATTCTATCATTTGATTTTCCAAGGAAACACATCTTGAGGTGCTAGGGTGTTCCTCACTGATATGAATTGAAATGTCACGTCATTTGCCTGCTTTTAAGACTATATACAGAGGCCCTAGTACGATAGGTTTAATCGTCAGGTTTTACGGCGAAAATATACCTACTGAAACGTCACGTAAAACAACGAGATAAAACGTATCGCGCTAGCTGGGCTGATATGAGTTTGTATGTATGACAGCCATAGTGTTTGTACCACTATACTAGTTTGTTGTGGCTGAATAAAGTTATTATCTATCTATCTATCTATCTATCTATATGTGAGTTCTTGGACATCGCTGATACATGTTATTCAAATATATTCTCATAATAAAGTATTGCAACAATAGACATTCATACACTTTCGTATTTATAAACAGTACGCAGCCACAACAGAGAAAGTACTTTATTATTGACGACAAAATATTTTTCTCAAACGTGGAATGAAATATTGACGTCATATTTCATATAAAATAGGCTGCGAAGCATCCCGTTTCGGGTGTGGCGAGAGGTCCATAATGGAATTTCATTCAAAATTTCATTATCATGTTTGCAAAGCAGTATAAATACTTCGGCGTGAGAAAGGATTGCCAGCATCGTATCCGTCAGTCCGTTGGCCAGCAATCCCTATTTTCCCGCCCTCTGCAGTAATGAACTGCTTATGATCTTCCAAAGGTGCACCTTTAGCCTCCCGCCATACAAGGAAAATTGACAATGAGAGTTCAATATAGCCGACATTACATACCTACTTAAAGTTGCATCGAATTTAATCGACAGCCCCACCTTACTTGGTAAATTGAACATCCGTATACCCAGTAGAGCTCGGCTTAAGCCGCCACTATCCGTGCCATTATCATCCACTAACTATAGGCAAAATAGTTTTATGATCAGAGCGAGCAACGGCTTGAATGAGTTGTTTCAGAGGTTTGACGACCTGGACCTATTCAGTGCAAGTGTTCCTTTAGTAAGACGACGCTTATCTCGTCAATTTTTCGGTAGAGGTAGGGAAATGGTTTAGGTAGGTAACTCTTCTTTTTAGTCTATTTAGATATAAGTACTTAAATTATGTAGCCGTGTCAAGACGCAAAAGCGCTGTGTTTTCGTTTGGTTTTTGCTCACTTATTTTTTACACATTCATCACGCTATCGGTGAGGATCTGTTATTAGCTCACTGTCACTACTGGTTTAAGCTACTGTGTAATATTTAAGCTGATGATCTTCCTGTATAAATAAATAAATAAAATAAATAATGTTGTATTTAGACCTTTGGGCGGGAAGAAGTGAAATACAGTTGTGAAAGAACTTTTGAAATATGATGAGTACTTCTGGAGATACTTCAATAAATACAAACTTACAACCACAAGAATTATCCTTCCCTCTCTTTCGTCATCATCATCATATCAGCCGAAAGACGTCCACTGCTGGACATAGGCCTCCCCCAAAGAGTGCCACAGTGACCGGTCCTCATCCAGCGGACTCCCGCGACCTTTACCAGGTCATCAGTCCACCTTGTGGAGGGCCTACCCACGCTGCGCACTCTCTTTATAATATCACAATATTAGTATAGAAATATATAGGTGTGTCTGTGTGTGTTTCAGGAGCACATCGGTCTTCAGCAGCTTTAGCATGTTCTCGAACAACAGCCTGCGCGCGCGCCGGCACAGCGGCTCCTTCAGCCCGCTAGCCACGCCTCACAGCCCCAACGTGAGTGCTCGTATACCTTACTTAAATGGCTCGGCAACTCAACAAGCGAGTCTGGGCAAGAGGCGTCTTTACCTATGGTGCAGGGCGTGCGTTACACACGGGCGCAGCCGTCCTAGGGGGCGCCAAGCGCTGCCCGCTACCATTCCATTTTGACCGCGCGCTTACTAGGGGGCGCTAGAGTAATGTCTGCACACAGGCAGGCAGGAATACGCCTCTGTCTGGGTTTGCGACACGAGGTACCTACACGAGTTATCGCCTCGTTCTCCTGTCAGTTTTCTGTCATTCACAGCGGAGTGTCACGACTATCAGTACCTAAATTAATAGACACAGCCAGAGGACTGTCGATTCCACTACTCCTTTTCCAATTCGTATCCACGCAACAGTAATAAATTAAAATAGATCATCGAATTGCGAGTTCGGTCATTGTGTTATTTTGACGATTTAGGAAATAAATTACGAAGAAAAATGCCATATGAAATGCTTTCTAGTTTTGCTTAGCTAATGACCTCAATTTTATACATAGGTACTTGTAATTTTAGTAGTGTCATGTCATGTAATGTAATGTCTCACGAATATTCTCAGTAGACTATAAGACTATAACATTTTATATACATATTTTAGCCATACATTTCCGTAAAATATTTCGGGCCAAAGCGAACATTACACTCTTGACAGTTATAATGAATGTGTTTCTTTTTGTAGGTATATTACGCAACAAATTCGATGTTTCTGAACGAAATTAATTTGCTTTCTTTTATTTTAACAATAAATTACTTATTATTACGAATATACACACACCAGTCAGGTCCCTCAAGGAAATCATTAGAATGGGATTTTGTTTTGATAGCTATGTCTATTATGTGGCAATGATGTTGACCTGTGAGGGCTGTGAGTCAATGGCAAAGCTGAATTATGGTGAAAAGGTTCGCCACTTTCGACTTTATTTCAATGCTGTTAAGGTCCAAAAGGCACCATTTTTTTTATACCGGTGGCTGTGCGATGATCGTGACACTAGCTGATGCCTGTCACTGTAATGCTATGTATGTACATAATGTTAGGTACAAGCTTGTCAGGAAAAAAATATGTTTAAATTTAGTTAAAATGCGAATATTAACGCAAAATTCACAAGTTGGATCTAGTGTTTTAAAGGTTCCGTACCTCAAAAGGAAAAAAGCAGAATTTTTATAGGATCACATTGTTGTCCGTATGTCTGTCTGTCAAGACCCTTATCTTGGGAGCGCGTGGAGATTAAAACCATATACTCAGGTCTAGTCCCTTGAAGCTGTGAAAAAATCGCATACATCACAACATCGACAAAAATCGAATACAGTACACCTTTACGAACGCAATTTTTTTGTTATTATCAATCGATAATTGTCCATCTGTTATTATCACGATAAATATCGTGGTAATTATCATGATAACTATCGTGGTAATTATCATGATAAATATCGTGGTAATTATCATGATAAAAATCGTGATACTTATCACGATAAATATCGTGATACTTATCACGATAAATATCGTGATAATTATCATGATTGGTCCTTTCGAACACTGCCACTGGGATAAGTGGAGTACTCGTATAGCAGGACGATGATGATGAGCAATGAACATGTCCAGAACTGCTGGGGCCCGCGCGCGCCGCGCGTGGACCAGCTGCGGCAGGAGGAGTGCGCCGACGTGGGCAACACGCGCGAGCTGGCGCACGAGCGCGAGGTGCACTCCGCCATGCAGCTGGGGCAGTCCTGCGAGGACCTGTCCTTGCCGGGCCTGTCCAACTCGCCCACGAGGGTCACCAGGTTCGTTGGCGGGAGAACTTAGGGTGGTGCATTGTAAATTATCACGTGCTTTCAAACGACACTAAGGTCTGAATTTCAGATTTGATTCTTTACTATATGATTTTGTAAAGTTAATCTGATTTAATCGATACATTATTGAAAATCCAAAGTTTGGTCTTTATTTTCCTTTTTTACTCAGCCTACTCAAGCAATACATTATTTTACGACACAATCAAGTTGATAATTTTATTTCATCTAAAATCTCACTTCTTAATGAAATATAAATAAAACTTCACTAAGTCAGGTATTTATCGAAATTTGACCAAAAAAGCCATTCCCGAAGAGTATTGCATCTCTTTTTCTCGTGCGCGGAAGGTGATTACTAAGTGATAATTCCCCCATCAGCAGGGTCCCCCAGGTGGTGTCCCCGTCCCCCACGCGCAAGTACACGACGCGGCGCAGCCTGTCCCCCATCGCCATCCGCGCGTCCAGCTTCAGCCCGGTGGCGCTGCGCAAGCGCCGCGGCGACGAACCCGACTCGCCGCTGCCCAAGCGCGTGTGCGAGCGCCCGCCTTCCACCCCAGGTATGTGCCTTACTTCAGCCCGGTGGCGCTGCGCAAGCGCCGCGGCGACGAGCCCGACTCGCCGCTGCCCAAGCGCGTGTGCGAGCGCCCGCCTTCCACCCCAGGTATGTGCCTTACTTCAGCCCGGTGGCGCTGCGCAAGCGCCGCGGCGACGAGCCCGACTCGCCGCTGCCCAAGCGCGTGTGCGAGCGCCCGCCTTCCACCCCAGGTATGTGCCTTACTTCAGCCCGGTGGCGCTGCGCAAGCGCCGCGGCGACGAGCCCGACTCGCCGCTGCCCAAGCGCGTGTGCGAGCGCCCGCCTTCCACCCCAGGTATGTGCCTTACTTCAGCCCGGTGGCGCTGCGCAAGCGCCGCGGCGACGAGCCCGACTCGCCGCTGCCCAAGCGCGTGTGCGAGCGCCCGCCTTCCACCCCAGGTATGTGCCTTACTTCAGCCCGGTGGCGCTGCGCAAGCGCCGCGGCGACGAGCCCGACTCGCCGCTGCCCAAGTGCGTGTGCGAGCGCCCGCCTTCCACCCCAGGTATGTGCCTTACTTCAGCCCGGTGGCGCTGCGCAAGCGCCGCGGCGACGAGCCCGACTCGCCGCTGCCCAAGCGCGTGTGCGAGCGCCCGCCTTCCACCCCAGGTATGTGCCTTACTTCAGCCCGGTGGCGCTGCGCAAGCGCCGCGGCGACGAGCCCGACTCGCCGCTGCCCAAGCGCGTGTGCGAGCGCCCGCCTTCCACCCCAGGTATGTGCCTTACTTCAGCCCGGTGGCGCTGCGCAAGCGCCGCGGCGACGAGCCCGACTCGCCGCTGCCCAAGCGCGTGTGCGAGCGCCCGCCTTCCACCCCAGGTATGTGCCTTACTTCAGCCCGGTGGCGCTGCGCAAGCGCCGCGGCGACGAGCCCGACTCGCCGCTGCCCAAGCGCGTGTGCGAGCGCCCGCCTTCCACCCCAGGTATGTGCCTTACTTCAGCCCGGTGGCGCTGCGCAAGCGCCGCGGCGACGAGCCCGACTCGCCGCTGCCCAAGCGCGTGTGCGAGCGCCCGCCTTCCACCCCAGGTATGTGCCTTACTTCAGCCCGGTGGCGCTGCGCAAGCGCCGCGGCGACGAGCCCGACTCGCCGCTGCCCAAGCGCGTGTGCGAGCGCCCGCCTTCCACCCCAGGTATGTGCCTTACTTCAGCCCGGTGGCGCTGCGCAAGCGCCGCGGCGACGAGCCCGACTCGCCGCTGCCCAAGCGCGTGTGCGAGCGCCCGCCTTCCACCCCAGGTATGTGCCTTACTTCAGCCCGGTGGCGCTGCGCAAGCGCCGCGGCGACGAGCCCGACTCGCCGCTGCCCAAGCGCGTGTGCGAGCGCCCGCCTTCCACCCCAGGTATGTGCCTTACTTCAGCCCGGTGGCGCTGCGCAAGCGCCGCGGCGACGAGCCCGACTCGCCGCTGCCCAAGCGCGTGTGCGAGCGCCCGCCTTCCACCCCAGGTATGTGCCTTACTTCAGCCCGGTGGCGCTGCGCAAGCGCCGCGGCGACGAGCCCGACTCGCCGCTGCCCAAGCGCGTGTGCGAGCGCCCGCCTTCCACCCCAGGTATGTGCCTTACTTCAGCCCGGTGGCGCTGCGCAAGCGCCGCGGCGACGAGCCCGACTCGCCGCTGCCCAAGCGCGTGTGCGAGCGCCCGCCTTCCACCCCAGGTATGTGCCTTACTTCAGCCCGGTGGCGCTGCGCAAGCGCCGCGGCGACGAGCCCGACTCGCCGCTGCCCAAGCGCGTGTGCGAGCGCCCGCCTTCCACCCCAGGTATGTGCCTTACTTCAGCCCGGTGGCGCTGCGCAAGCGCCGCGGCGACGAGCCCGACTCGCCGCTGCCCAAGCGCGTGTGCGAGCGCCCGCCTTCCACCCCAGGTATGTGCCTTACTTCAGCCCGGTGGCGCTGCGCAAGCGCCGCGGCGACGAGCCCGACTCGCCGCTGCCCAAGCGCGTGTGCGAGCGCCCGCCTTCCACCCCAGGTATGTGCCTTACTTCAGCCCGGTGGCGCTGCGCAAGCGCCGCGGCGACGAGCCCGACTCGCCGCTGCCCAAGCGCGTGTGCGAGCGCCCGCCTTCCACCCCAGGTATGTGCCTTACTTCAGCCCGGTGGCGCTGCGCAAGCGCCGCGGCGACGAGCCCGACTCGCCGCTGCCCAAGCGCGTGTGCGAGCGCCCGCCTTCCACCCCAGGTATGTGCCTTACTTCAGCCCGGTGGCGCTGCGCAAGCGCCGCGGCGACGAGCCCGACTCGCCGCTGCCCAAGCGCGTGTGCGAGCGCCCGCCTTCCACCCCAGGTATGTGCCTTACTTCAGCCCGGTGGCGCTGCGCAAGCGCCGCGGCGACGAGCCCGACTCGCCGCTGCCCAAGCGCGTGTGCGAGCGCCCGCCTTCCACCCCAGGTATGTGCCTTACTTCAGCCCGGTGGCGCTGCGCAAGCGCCGCGGCGACGAGCCCGACTCGCCGCTGCCCAAGCGCGTGTGCGAGCGCCCGCCTTCCACCCCAGGTATGTGCCTTACTTCAGCCCGGTGGCGCTGCGCAAGCGCCGCGGCGACGAGCCCGACTCGCCGCTGCCCAAGCGCGTGTGCGAGCGCCCGCCTTCCACCCCAGGTATGTGCCTTACTTCAGCCCGGTGGCGCTGCGCAAGCGCCGCGGCGACGAGCCCGACTCGCCGCTGCCCAAGCGCGTGTGCGAGCGCCCGCCTTCCACCCCAGGTATGTGCCTTACTTCAGCCCGGTGGCGCTGCGCAAGCGCCGCGGCGACGAGCCCGACTCGCCGCTGCCCAAGCGCGTGTGCGAGCGCCCGCCTTCCACCCCAGGTATGTGCCTTACTTCAGCCCGGTGGCGCTGCGCAAGCGCCGCGGCGACGAGCCCGACTCGCCGCTGCCCAAGCGCGTGTGCGAGCGCCCGCCTTCCACCCCAGGTATGTGCCTTACTTCAGCCCGGTGGCGCTGCGCAAGCGCCGCGGCGACGAGCCCGACTCGCCGCTGCCCAAGCGCGTGTGCGAGCGCCCGCCTTCCACCCCAGGTATGTGCCTTACTTCAGCCCGGTGGCGCTGCGCAAGCGCCGCGGCGACGAGCCCGACTCGCCGCTGCCCAAGCGCGTGTGCGAGCGCCCGCCTTCCACCCCAGGTATGTGCCTTACTTCAGCCCGGTGGCGCTGCGCAAGCGCCGCGGCGACGAGCCCGACTCGCCGCTGCCCAAGCGCGTGTGCGAGCGCCCGCCTTCCACCCCAGGTATGTGCCTTACTTCAGCCCGGTGGCGCTGCGCAAGCGCCGCGGCGACGAGCCCGACTCGCCGCTGCCCAAGCGCGTGTGCGAGCGCCCGCCTTCCACCCCAGGTATGTGCCTTACTTCAGCCCGGTGGCGCTGCGCAAGCGCCGCGGCGACGAGCCCGACTCGCCGCTGCCCAAGCGCGTGTGCGAGCGCCCGCCTTCCACCCCAGGTATGTGCCTTACTTCAGCCCGGTGGCGCTGCGCAAGCGCCGCGGCGACGAGCCCGACTCGCCGCTGCCCAAGCGCGTGTGCGAGCGCCCGCCTTCCACCCCAGGTATGTGCCTTACTTCAGCCCGGTGGCGCTGCGCAAGCGCCGCGGCGACGAGCCCGACTCGCCGCTGCCCAAGCGCGTGTGCGAGCGCCCGCCTTCCACCCCAGGTATGTGCCTTACTTCAGCCCGGTGGCGCTGCGCAAGCGCCGCGGCGACGAGCCCGACTCGCCGCTGCCCAAGCGCGTGTGCGAGCGCCCGCCTTCCACCCCAGGTATGTGCCTTACTTCAGCCCGGTGGCGCTGCGCAAGCGCCGCGGCGACGAGCCCGACTCGCCGCTGCCCAAGCGCGTGTGCGAGCGCCCGCCTTCCACCCCAGGTATGTGCCTTACTTCAGCCCGGTGGCGCTGCGCAAGCGCCGCGGCGACGAGCCCGACTCGCCGCTGCCCAAGCGCGTGTGCGAGCGCCCGCCTTCCACCCCAGGTATGTGCCTTACTTCAGCCCGGTGGCGCTGCGCAAGCGCCGCGGCGACGAGCCCGACTCGCCGCTGCCCAAGCGCGTGTGCGAGCGCCCGCCTTCCACCCCAGGTATGTGCCTTACTTCAGCCCGGTGGCGCTGCGCAAGCGCCGCGGCGACGAGCCCGACTCGCCGCTGCCCAAGCGCGTGTGCGAGCGCCCGCCTTCCACCCCAGGTATGTGCCTTACTTCAGCCCGGTGGCGCTGCGCAAGCGCCGCGGCGACGAGCCCGACTCGCCGCTGCCCAAGCGCGTGTGCGAGCGCCCGCCTTCCACCCCAGGTATGTGCCTTACTTCAGCCCGGTGGCGCTGCGCAAGCGCCGCGGCGACGAGCCCGACTCGCCGCTGCCCAAGCGCGTGTGCGAGCGCCCGCCTTCCACCCCAGGTATGTGCCTTACTTCAGCCCGGTGGCGCTGCGCAAGCGCCGCGGCGACGAGCCCGACTCGCCGCTGCCCAAGCGCGTGTGCGAGCGCCCGCCTTCCACCCCAGGTATGTGCCTTACTTCAGCCCGGTGGCGCTGCGCAAGCGCCGCGGCGACGAGCCCGACTCGCCGCTGCCCAAGCGCGTGTGCGAGCGCCCGCCTTCCACCCCAGGTATGTGCCTTACTTCAGCCCGGTGGCGCTGCGCAAGCGCCGCGGCGACGAGCCCGACTCGCCGCTGCCCAAGCGCGTGTGCGAGCGCCCGCCTTCCACCCCAGGTATGTGCCTTACTTCAGCCCGGTGGCGCTGCGCAAGCGCCGCGGCGACGAGCCCGACTCGCCGCTGCCCAAGCGCGTGTGCGAGCGCCCGCCTTCCACCCCAGGTATGTGCCTTACTTCAGCCCGGTGGCGCTGCGCAAGCGCCGCGGCGACGAGCCCGACTCGCCGCTGCCCAAGCGCGTGTGCGAGCGCCCGCCTTCCACCCCAGGTATGTGCCTTACTTCAGCCCGGTGGCGCTGCGCAAGCGCCGCGGCGACGAGCCCGACTCGCCGCTGCCCAAGCGCGTGTGCGAGCGCCCGCCTTCCACCCCAGGTATGTGCCTTACTTCAGCCCGGTGGCGCTGCGCAAGCGCCGCGGCGACGAGCCCGACTCGCCGCTGCCCAAGCGCGTGTGCGAGCGCCCGCCTTCCACCCCAGGTATGTGCCTTACTTCAGCCCGGTGGCGCTGCGCAAGCGCCGCGGCGACGAGCCCGACTCGCCGCTGCCCAAGCGCGTGTGCGAGCGCCCGCCTTCCACCCCAGGTATGTGCCTTACTTCAGCCCGGTGGCGCTGCGCAAGCGCCGCGGCGACGAGCCCGACTCGCCGCTGCCCAAGCGCGTGTGCGAGCGCCCGCCTTCCACCCCAGGTATGTGCCTTACTTCAGCCCGGTGGCGCTGCGCAAGCGCCGCGGCGACGAGCCCGACTCGCCGCTGCCCAAGCGCGTGTGCGAGCGCCCGCCTTCCACCCCAGGTATGTGCCTTACTTCAGCCCGGTGGCGCTGCGCAAGCGCCGCGGCGACGAGCCCGACTCGCCGCTGCCCAAGCGCGTGTGCGAGCGCCCGCCTTCCACCCCAGGTATGTGCCTTACTTCAGCCCGGTGGCGCTGCGCAAGCGCCGCGGCGACGAGCCCGACTCGCCGCTGCCCAAGCGCGTGTGCGAGCGCCCGCCTTCCACCCCAGGTATGTGCCTTACTTCAGCCCGGTGGCGCTGCGCAAGCGCCGCGGCGACGAGCCCGACTCGCCGCTGCCCAAGCGCGTGTGCGAGCGCCCGCCTTCCACCCCAGGTATGTGCCTTACTTCAGCCCGGTGGCGCTGCGCAAGCGCCGCGGCGACGAGCCCGACTCGCCGCTGCCCAAGCGCGTGTGCGAGCGCCCGCCTTCCACCCCAGGTATGTGCCTTACTTCAGCCCGGTGGCGCTGCGCAAGCGCCGCGGCGACGAGCCCGACTCGCCGCTGCCCAAGCGCGTGTGCGAGCGCCCGCCTTCCACCCCAGGTATGTGCCTTACTTCAGCCCGGTGGCGCTGCGCAAGCGCCGCGGCGACGAGCCCGACTCGCCGCTGCCCAAGCGCGTGTGCGAGCGCCCGCCTTCCACCCCAGGTATGTGCCTTACTTCAGCCCGGTGGCGCTGCGCAAGCGCCGCGGCGACGAGCCCGACTCGCCGCTGCCCAAGCGCGTGTGCGAGCGCCCGCCTTCCACCCCAGGTATGTGCCTTACTTCAGCCCGGTGGCGCTGCGCAAGCGCCGCGGCGACGAGCCCGACTCGCCGCTGCCCAAGCGCGTGTGCGAGCGCCCGCCTTCCACCCCAGGTATGTGCCTTACTTCAGCCCGGTGGCGCTGCGCAAGCGCCGCGGCGACGAGCCCGACTCGCCGCTGCCCAAGCGCGTGTGCGAGCGCCCGCCTTCCACCCCAGGTATGTGCCTTACTTCAGCCCGGTGGCGCTGCGCAAGCGCCGCGGCGACGAGCCCGACTCGCCGCTGCCCAAGCGCGTGTGCGAGCGCCCGCCTTCCACCCCAGGTATGTGCCTTACTTCAGCCCGGTGGCGCTGCGCAAGCGCCGCGGCGACGAGCCCGACTCGCCGCTGCCCAAGCGCGTGTGCGAGCGCCCGCCTTCCACCCCAGGTATGTGCCTTACTTCAGCCCGGTGGCGCTGCGCAAGCGCCGCGGCGACGAGCCCGACTCGCCGCTGCCCAAGCGCGTGTGCGAGCGCCCGCCTTCCACCCCAGGTATGTGCCTTACTTCAGCCCGGTGGCGCTGCGCAAGCGCCGCGGCGACGAGCCCGACTCGCCGCTGCCCAAGCGCGTGTGCGAGCGCCCGCCTTCCACCCCAGGTATGTGCCTTACTTCAGCCCGGTGGCGCTGCGCAAGCGCCGCGGCGACGAGCCCGACTCGCCGCTGCCCAAGCGCGTGTGCGAGCGCCCGCCTTCCACCCCAGGTATGTGCCTTACTTCAGCCCGGTGGCGCTGCGCAAGCGCCGCGGCGACGAGCCCGACTCGCCGCTGCCCAAGCGCGTGTGCGAGCGCCCGCCTTCCACCCCAGGTATGTGCCTTACTTCAGCCCGGTGGCGCTGCGCAAGCGCCGCGGCGACGAGCCCGACTCGCCGCTGCCCAAGCGCGTGTGCGAGCGCCCGCCTTCCACCCCAGGTATGTGCCTTACTTCAGCCCGGTGGCGCTGCGCAAGCGCCGCGGCGACGAGCCCGACTCGCCGCTGCCCAAGCGCGTGTGCGAGCGCCCGCCTTCCACCCCAGGTATGTGCCTTACTTCAGCCCGGTGGCGCTGCGCAAGCGCCGCGGCGACGAGCCCGACTCGCCGCTGCCCAAGCGCGTGTGCGAGCGCCCGCCTTCCACCCCAGGTATGTGCCTTACTTCAGCCCGGTGGCGCTGCGCAAGCGCCGCGGCGACGAGCCCGACTCGCCGCTGCCCAAGCGCGTGTGCGAGCGCCCGCCTTCCACCCCAGGTATGTGCCTTACTTCAGCCCGGTGGCGCTGCGCAAGCGCCGCGGCGACGAGCCCGACTCGCCGCTGCCCAAGCGCGTGTGCGAGCGCCCGCCTTCCACCCCAGGTATGTGCCTTACTTCAGCCCGGTGGCGCTGCGCAAGCGCCGCGGCGACGAGCCCGACTCGCCGCTGCCCAAGCGCGTGTGCGAGCGCCCGCCTTCCACCCCAGGTATGTGCCTTACTTCAGCCCGGTGGCGCTGCGCAAGCGCCGCGGCGACGAGCCCGACTCGCCGCTGCCCAAGCGCGTGTGCGAGCGCCCGCCTTCCACCCCAGGTATGTGCCTTACTTCAGCCCGGTGGCGCTGCGCAAGCGCCGCGGCGACGAGCCCGACTCGCCGCTGCCCAAGCGCGTGTGCGAGCGCCCGCCTTCCACCCCAGGTATGTGCCTTACTTCAGCCCGGTGGCGCTGCGCAAGCGCCGCGGCGACGAGCCCGACTCGCCGCTGCCCAAGCGCGTGTGCGAGCGCCCGCCTTCCACCCCAGGTATGTGCCTTACTTCAGCCCGGTGGCGCTGCGCAAGCGCCGCGGCGACGAGCCCGACTCGCCGCTGCCCAAGCGCGTGTGCGAGCGCCCGCCTTTCACCCCAGGTATGACGAGTTCTTGACCTCCTATATCCCATAAGCAGTGCTACCTACTGCACAGTGGGAACTTAGAATTATACCTACACTTTGCGCGCCGCTAGCGGGGTTTCAGCGAGTCGATTGGCACACGCGCTCACGGCCGGACGCTGCTTACGCGCACAATAAAAGTTGTGACCATTTATTAAGAAATATATTTCATCGTTAATTCTTTCCGTTCGAATACTCACTGAAGTTATTAATCAGATTCAGAATTTTCACCACTCTGTAATTTAATAACCGAACATTTAAAGAAGGAAAAAAATCTGATTTATTAAGATTATTTCCAAAACAAACCGTTTTTAATTAATTATAAAATAATTTCTAAGCGGTGTCAACCCTACCATTTTGTACATTGATTATTATAGTTTGAATATCAGAAATATATATCGTAATCTGCATGACATCAAGAGTAACTCAGATTTCTTTAAAATCTATATTAATTAAAAGAAATTAGAGAAATAAATAAAAATTGTAGTCGCCCCTATTGTTCAATTTAACTTTTGCATCTCGTACAGAATTATACCAATTTTCGGGAAAGGCACAGTGTACAAAGATGTACATTGTTTTCTGCAACGATGCGCGTGCACTTTGCACTAGCCGAAAATAATGTCATCAACCTCGCACACGCAGCGCTGTATCTGTATCCGACGTGAAATATAAGTGTAGCAATATGCCAGTGTATGATTGACCAGCTAGAATAAATCACCTTTCCATTATTCGCGGTCTTTTACTCCTCGGCACTCGTCCTCTCATTGACACTTAACTGCATCTCTATACAGTTATTTTGGTCCTTCGAAAGTAGACCTTCGGTTCGATTTTAGCGCCGCCGCCGCGGAGAAATATTGCCCGAGGTCTTCGATTACAACCAGTTGACAACATTGACATTGAGATATCGAGATAACAGTAACGAGCAAGAGGAATTATAGATTTGAGACTGTAGTTAGAGAACTTAGAGATTAATAAGTTTCTGTCAAAAATTTCATTTTTGGTACAAGCTTTTATTATTGACTGTACTTTTCTGTATACCTTCATCGACTACTCATTGAGACGATTCTAACGAACCCAAACTCAACGGGGTTACGTCGGTTAAGTACTGAATTCCCATGGCTACCTTCTGTCTCCATCATCAGATCAGCTCGATGGTACCATAAGATTGAATTGTCATCCAAACTATACTTATACCCAAAATTTCAGCTCAATCGGTCACCGGGAAATTTAACTCGCAAGATTTGTCTCATACTAACAGGGCAAGTTAAATAAAAGCTTGTAAAAACTAGCGAACTCGCCATAGTGGGTGTGCTATTGCTATCTGTTGTATGGGAACCTTGCACTTTTTGACTATGCGCTGAAACTTGGCACAGTTGATCCTTAGGTGTTCTTGAGTGGATTCAGACCGGGAGCCATCGAGAGCCACCCCGCATTTGGGAGGGGGGGGGGGAGACGTTTGACTCCGCTGCGCTTTATTTAAAGCCATTTTTTTCTGAAACTATACCCACCAAGGCAAGTGTTATATCATTTTCGGATAAATAAAGGATAAGGAATCTATTTTACGAACCAAAATAACATTTTGGAACAAAAAAATAAAATAAAGGAAAAAAACATATATTATACAGCGTAAACATTTTTTATTCAATATTACCAATTTTTTTTAACTACAAAAATATATAAAAACAAAAAATGCGGCCATAAAGCGACATTAATTCGGTTTTAGAAAATATATTATTTTGTATATAAATATGTTAACAGACCGGAAATAAAAAAATATGCGTGGGTCAGGGCGACCTCAATGTCAATTATATGTGATTACTTTGGGTGTTTCGGTATTTAACATGAAATATTTTAAATGAAACTACGCCCCGTCAATAGGGAATATGCATGTGATTCAGAAATGGACAAAAAAAATCATGAGTAATCTTTATTGCTTAGTAAATATACACACATGATTATTTTTACAAATAATCATGTTTCTATTAACAAATTTAATTATTTAAAAGTAGTAATTTTCAAATTCTCTCGCAAATTTCCAAAACGCAACGCTATTGGCGGAGCGAATCGTGACGTCACCGTACACTCGGTTGTCAACAGGTCGTTTGTATGATTATTGAAAGTTATTCGCAATGTTTAGCCGTTGTATATGATAAATAATCAGTGTTTTTTGGGAATTATTAACTGAAAGCAGTGACTCCTTGTGAAAAAAGACTCCCTACAATGGCTGGAAGCGGTTTTGTCAAGGCACAGCCGGATAATCTGCCTAAAATTAATGTGTTCATGACGACTAGAGGTGTATTTCTTTAATAAGTGTAATAACAAACTAGTACATATCTATATTATATAATCAAAGATATGTAGGTATTAGGTATGTTACATGTTGAGAACATCTTTATGAACATAACAAACTTAGGTTGTTTTCGTCAAGAGTTATAAATAAAACAAATTTGTGTAGGGCACTCAGTAAAAACAAAGAAACTTAGCTAAAACGTTTCGTGATCAAAATCAACACACGTAGCCAACTTTACTGTTGATCAACAACAATCATAATATTTGTAACATTAATAACTAAAAAATTGGGACTCAGAATAGTTTTATGAATAAGTACCTATATAATTACATTTTTAGGTTAGGTTATTGTTTATATTGTTCGCGAGTCGTAATAAAAAAGATTTTAGGTACAAACATATTTAATACAAACTTCGAAATGATCTTCACAACAATATAAACTACTCAAGCACGATACATTATCTCTCCTCATCGCCTTACACCGCTTTTTTCTTATATTTGCATCTTTGGGCATATGAAAATATATCACGTCAGGTGCAGTTTTAATGTTATTTTCACACATAGGGGCAATACAATATTTATAATAAGCTTTTGTGTGCTCTTCCGTTACAATACGTTGATCTTACAAGCTTTAATCACTCACTTTTGATAAAACTGTGAATCAAACTCTTCGTTGTTAATTTATTCTAAGTGCACGGTGACGTCACAAAATGAGCGCGCCAAAATAACGGCGTTTCAATCGTCCGAAAATGATAGTAGTTTTAATTAATTTTTTTTAGCTCATTTAATGATAGTGTGAAAGTGTTATATTTTTTTCCGGTTTTATAATTACTTATAGAATCGTTTAAAATTATAAAAAAAATACATGAATATACCCTATTAGTTTATACATATACAACACGCTCCACTGCAAAGACACTGCAAAGACACTGCAAGGAATCGAACGACACCTCACATATCAAAAACCATCAAGCCGTTTGGACTGTAGCCCGTGAAATATAATTTTCATGTCCATAATCCACATATATACATACATTCATTTATACATACATACATGTATACCTATATACATACATGTATTCACACATACGCTCGAAAAACATAACCCTTCTTCGAATCGACCAATCAGCACGGCTATCACAAGACGGCGCGCGAGCTCTCTCGATTTTTCTCGTGGGATCTTTTGTGCATTTGCCCTCTCATTTCCACAAAGCGGATGATGCAGCTCAGCTCACCTTGAATTCCTTTGGTTGCGGATAGCCTTTACAAAAGTAATTCATTATTTGTCTGGCAAGGGCATGACATTCACACAATAAGTGTTCCATAGTCTCATCCTCCTTGCCACATTCTACAATCTAAACTATCCGACAGTCCCATCTTGGCCAAAAGATTCTTCCCCTTGTTCCTTCCCCGAAGTGACCTGTTAACACCCCATATATAATTCTGAGTTGCTTCCTACTGGATTTCCAGAGTTTCTTAGTCTTGCCGGAGTCCACTCCTTCTATGAAGAGCTTAGAGTGCATGCCTTAAGCACGCCTCACTCCTCCGCTCGTGTTGGTGTTTGATTTTGGCGTAGGCTTTAGAGGCCGAAATTACAGTTCCCTGGGAGAGCACAAATGGATCTGGACCTACAAAGACCCCCCTCTTGCAAGCTCATCCGCTCTTTCGTTGCCGATGAAGCCCTCGTGGCCTGGTGTCCAAACTAGTTGCACCTAATTGTGCTCTCCAAGCTTGTTCAGTGTCTGGACGCCATTATAGACTAGTCTAGAATTCACTTTCGGCGCCGTAAGCGCTTTAAGGGCCGCTTGACTGTCACTCAGTATATAGATGGTCTGCCCTCTGGTTTGCCTGTCTATATTCTCCTGTGCACATGCAATTATGGCGAATGTCTCCGCCTGGAACACGGTTGCCAAATTACCCATGCTTACACTACTACTGTAGTCATTCGCATAAATGCCTGCTCCCGTACCGGATCCCATTTTTGATCCGTCCGTGTACCATATACTGTCTTCGATACCAGACCTCGGTGGTTCTAGAGCTTCGGCCCATTCAGCCCTGGATGGAACTTTTGTTGTGTAGTTCCTATGGAATACAAACTTGGGTAGCATTTTGTCGCTACCCATGCTTACGCTAATGTATAGTCATTCGCATAAATGCCTGCTCCCGATACCAGACCTCGGTGGTTACAGGCCTTCGGCCCATTCAGCCCTGGATCATTGGAAAAGGCTAGGTTGCAGGTATCAACATCTACGGCGAGTACACCTCTCACCTGCGCTTTACTGACGATATAGTAGTCTTGGCTGAGACCATGGAGGAATTAAATACGATACTCGATGACCTTAGTGAAGCTTCCGAGCGAGTTGGTCTGAGAATGAACATGGATAAAGCGAAGATCACGTTAAAAGCACATGTAGTACCAACCCCAGCACACTGCTCTCTGTGCGTGTGTGTCCCAGACTACTCTCTAACTTTAAAAAGAGCCAATTGGCGAATCCAACTCGGCTGGGCAGCGTTCTGGAAGCTACGGCACATATTTTCATCCAATATTCAGCAGTGTTTCAAGACGAGTCTTTGACCAGTGTGTGTTGCCAGTGATGAAATATGGCACTGGAACGTGGTCGCTTACTATAGGCCTCACAAGAAGGCTCAAAGTCACCCAAATGTCAAGGGAGAGGGTTATGCTGGGAGTTTATCTGCGTAATCGCATCAGAAATGGGGCTACCGCAGCGGGAGCAAGGTAACCGATCAAGATAGCCCTTCGAATAGCTAAACTTAAGTGGCAGTGATCGGGGAACATTGGACGTAGAGCGCCGATAGTCAGCAAAGCTTATGCATCACAGGAACAAGAGTCAGTGCCGAACCATTTTCATAGCTAGAATCATTTCCATGGTACACTTGGTGACGTCGATTTGTCGGTGTCGATGATACGACAGAGAAACCACCCTAAACCATGCGAAACTAGGAACTTGGCATTTGACAATTAAAGGATTAGGTATTTATTTAAACCGACCGTTGAATAATAAAACTCATGTGTTTTATTATTCAACGGTCGGTTTAAATAAATACCTAATCCTTTAATTGTCAAATGCCAAGTTCCTAGTTTCGCATGGTTTAGGGTGGTTTCTCTGGGTCGCTACACTCGCTAAGTACTGAGTGTGTAAATAGCTGACACGCGACACGCGCAGAAAACAGAAATCGGCGCGCCGATGGTGCTGCGTCGTCGTGGGATTTTGGTCGGCGGCGGCAGCGCGGCGCTCATATCTTATGTAATTATGTATGCATGTATGTTTGTATGTGGATTGTGGACATGATAATTCTATTTCACGGGCAACAGTCCAAACGGCTTGATGGTTTTTGATATATGAGGTGTCGTTCGATTCCTTGCAGTGTATGTATGTATGTATGTAAGCACTTTATTGTACACAATAACAGGTTAAGGAATATACATGTCACACAATAGATCAAAGTACAAAGGCGAACTTATCCCTATAAGGGATCTCTTCCAGCTAACCTTTGAGCAATTGAGAGGAAGATAGGTAGAACGAGATAGGCAAACTTATACCGTGTACAAAAACAGAGAAAATGAAAGCAAATCCTAATTAGTATTAATTCAAGACAAATAAAAACTTGCCAACAGTGTCTTTGCAGTGTCTTTGCAGTGGAGCGTGTTATATATAAACTAATTGACAGGGCGTAGTTTCATTTAAAATCTTTCATGGTAAATACCGAAACACCCAAAGTAATCACATATAATTGACAACTATCGTATTTTAAAACTGTACCTTCATTTCCTTCACGGACGACACGTGCATTTGAGGTCGTCCTGACCCACACATATTTTTTTATTTCCGGTCTGTTAAAATATTTATATACAAAATAATATATTTTCTAAAACCGAATTAATGTGGCTTTATGGCCGTATTTTTTGTTTTTATGTATCTTATGTAGTGAAAAAAAAATTGGTAATATTGAATAAAAAGAATTTACGCTGTATATGTTTTTCTCCTTTATTTTATTTTTTTTGTTCCAAAATGTATTATTTTGGTTCGTAAAATAGATTCCTCATCCTTTATTTATCCGAAAATGATATAACACTTGCCTTGGTGTGTATAGTTTCAGAAAAAAATGGCTTTAAATAAAGCGCCGCGGAGTCGAACTTCCCCCCCTCCCGCCCCCTAAATGCGGGGTGGCTCTCGATGGCTCCCGGTCTGAATCCACTCAAGACCACCTAAGGATCAACTGTGCCAAGTTTCAGCGCATAGTCAAAAAGTGCAAGGTATCTTGCAATAGCACACCCACTACTAAGTCTCAAACCATTCCAACACAAAGACATCTAGTGTGACGTGAATGAACATTCCAGGCACCCCCGACTCGGACTCTCTGGAGTGCACGTTCCGGCCGGTGTCGCCGCGCGCGCAGCCCATGCTCGACAGCGACCAGAACCACAAGAGCGAGGACCCCAGCTAGTACTCCGTCGGGGAGGCCTGAAACGCGTACGAATGGTGTACATGCTCGATTCCCCCGAACATTTTGGAATTTGTTGGTACGTTCTTGCTTGTGCTCGACAGAGTAATGTGTCAAATGTATTGAGCCTCTGCAAGGAGTCTAAAGTATCCCGTGTCGTAAATATGATACTTGAATATCGGTGTCGTCTGAGCGTTGTGATTCTTGTGATTTGTCAACTGCAATTTTGATGGCGCGATTTATTTTACCTTGAATCTGCGGTCTCTCATATTACCTTAGATGTTTCGATGTTTTCAACAAATATTGTAACCAATGAAGGTCTCAAGTGGATACTCCAGGTTGTTTTGTACGATCGATTGTAAAATACTTGAATTCTATAGGTGTCCTAGTGACTCTAACTCGATTTCACGTGTTTTAAACTGATTTCCCAAACATGTTTATTATAGAGGCATATAATAAAATTGTTTGGGAAATCAGTTCGTACGAAAAATACTCTAGTTTAGTTTTGTGTCGTGGGAAAAAAGACCTTATCAATAAACTTACTAAGGTCCTTTTATCAATGAAGAGCAATGCGCAGTGACACCAGACTACGTGGTTTCAGGCGGTAGCGTAAGGTGTAATATTTTGTAGGGTTCTATACGTTATCCAATGTTTGTAGCCTAGCTCCTAGGCTAGGACAGATCCTAATGACTAGAGTTTGTTATCATGGGGGCTACAAAGCAGACTAGTGAATGGGTCACTAAATCACCGTGTAGACAAGTATCACCTTAGCTCTCTATTTCGGAGACATTTTACATTCGCAAGCCCAGCGCTGCGCAGGTTACCCGCGATGCAAGCCACTTGTACGTATGTTATACTAACAGGTCACAATATCTGTTATGGACTTATAATACTCAGGACAAGCTATTAATGTTGCTACAATGAGGGTCGGAAAGGCTTTTATGCAGCTAAATTAAGAACTGATCTTAAAATGGTTGTTGGCTTGCTATAAACAATGTACTAAATTTGGGCGGGTATTAATGGTTTATTTGCCACAACCGCATGAAATCCGTTGCGGCCGACAAAAAGTGGAACTATGACAAGGACAACGAATTATATTTCCCTTTCTGACACATTTATCGAGATTTGTATGCTATCATTTCGAACGTGGTATTATTATTATTAGTAACCATAGTTTGCCCTGACTATTATAGACCCATGATATCTATGCACCAGCCCAGAATGGGATGTGAGATTTAACCCATTAGCTGCTACTGACTTGAAATCAAGCTCGTCACTGGCACCATCTGCCGCCGACGTCTTAAAACTTGCGTGGAGTGAGGGTGCAACCTTGCATCTTTTCGTGTGGCGGCGAATGGATTAACAGTGATATGGTCTTGCTTTGAGATGGCTATCATATGAATTGGCCAAATTTATTTGCTTAATCACAAATCGTGTAATTAATTAAGGGTACGTCTGATACCAACCATAGCTGCGTCTTTGTCGATTGTTGTGATAAATTGCAAGATGTGTAATAGCGTCTAACTAGTTATAGGTGTATCATCATTTCCGCCGATAGACGTCCACTGCTGGACATAGGCCGCCCCCAAAGAGTGCCTATAGCTGTATATGATTTCCTAATTCACTCTTATAAATGTAGGCCCCCATGATAAGTCTCCACATAACCTAGGGTATGTTAACGTAGCTTTTAGGAAGAAGCGAAGCCCTAAATAGCCAAAGCATCCAAAACTTTATTGTAAATAGTTAATCGCGTTGCTATATTGAACGCAGTGTATATAATTTATTTTAAGTCTTAGCTGTTATGTGCAAGTATTTCGAAGTTAGGTTGATTCGAATAGTTTTTGTTGATCCATACGGGGTTCAGGCGGAATTGATTGACGATTCAGCAGGACCAAAAGGTTTGTTTGTTAATGAGCAATTTTATTCTTGTTCCCTCTCATACCTCACCTTCCCGCACAGCATTTACTAGAGCGTTCGCCTGAATGAATATAAAACGTACTCGCTAAAGGCAGCAATGAAGAGAGCCTCAAGTTCTCAAAAAAATACCACCGTTATTAAGTGTAAAATGTTCTAGGATTTTTATGTTATTACCACTGTGAATCACGAGCTCTTTCCATCCTAGGACAAAAATATGTCCCAAATATTTTTTTCTAATGTGATATTTTCCGTGTACTATGTATGGCGGGCGGTAACACAATAAGAATGTGCAAAAATTCTTGGAAATTTTGGGACACTTTTCTACTATTGCGATGGAAAGAGATCGTGATGCGTAGAAATACCATAAACGTTGCAGAAAATCAGATAAAAAGTGTATTGGCAATTTGTTTTCAGAAATGCTCTCTTAAGTCGGTCGAATACCCGTGATCTGAAACATTATTTACGTCACACCTGGCCATAATGCGAGTTTTACTGCACGCCGCGCGTACGGGAAAACTCGCATTGTGGCCAGGTGCAGATGTAACATTTTGTACTCAACACGGGTGGTAATTCGTAAAGCCTTAGAGCGCATATTTATGGCCCTCACCTTCAGTTCGGGCCACAAACACCTGCGATCTGGGGCATTCACGAATTCACCGGCCTAGTTACGTAATGTAATGTACTGTTACCGCCAGATGAGGCGAGTAACCTCAAATCTTTGGTCCTGCTGTGACGTCACTCAAGTAACATGTAAACTTCTCACCGGTAGATTAGTAGCTGATATTTAGTTCCATTCAGCGTGTTGTGTTCATAGTCACATGTCCACATATATGTATAACTTGTATTATAATGGTAGCGTAGGATTCATAATGAATTGAATAGCCATTCTGCACCGAGGAGCCAATTCTCGATGCCAACGACGTAGTATAATAATCTACACGGTTACGTAGTAATTTTCACTATGGGCGACACGTTTCGGACCCTTTACACTAGCACCTACGCCGTAGGCGCTCTACGCTAGCGGAAAAACCAAGGGATCGGCTACGGAGCGTAGCGATTCTAGGCAGTGGAAGTGTTAGGGCCTATGCACAAAGCGTTTTTTAAACGCGCCGTCTACGCACTTTTAGTGTCGATTTACGCGTGATTCGCAAAACAAACGCACGTAGACGCTCGCGCCGAGAGGATAGTAACGATGCTGTTTTGAGTCCCAGTTGTGTGAGACGGTATAAACAATAGTATACTTCTAGACTCAGGATAGTTTTATTCAGCCAAGGAATTTGTCGGTGTCATGAGAATTGGGTCCGAGCTACTTGTATTGCGTAGACGGTGCATATTGTAAGTACTAGTGAAACTTGTCGAACGATTCGTATCGTTGTATATATATTATTGACATGTTTGTCGTACAATCAGTATCGTACTGATAGTAGCAGCCAAAGTAGCAAATGTATCGTAACACATCCTTATAGGCCAGTCATAGATTTTGACCCGTGAATAATTAGTTCTTGGATTTTTTTTCAAAGGTCCCTCGGGGGGGTCACTGGGAGTGTACATTAAAAAAGTAGACCGAATCGGGCTTCTGCGTATATTCGAAAAAAGGTTTTTCTTGAATAAATTGGCCATTTTTGATTTTACAGTAAAACCGTGAGGACAATAATTGTAGGAGATTTGATTCTCTACAAGTTTTTCTTCTAGGATCGATATTTTGGAAATTAAACCTGAAAAACGAGACTAATTCAAAATATTATCATTATCTCCTATGTTCCACGTTTTACGGCATCAATGAAGAGAAACAAAGTTGTAGAGAATCAAATTCTGAACAATTTTGGTTCCCACCTTTTTCCCCCCAAAATCGATCCTAGAAGAAAAATTGTGGGGACCAAACTTGTAGAGAATCAAATTTCCTACATTTTTGTCCACACGGTTTTACTGTAAAATCAAAAATGGCCGAGTTAGTCACGAAAAACCTTTTTTCGAATATACGCAGAAGCCCGATTCGGTCTACTTTTTTAATGTACGCTCCCAGTGACCCGCCCGAGGGACCTACGAAAAAAAAATCCAAGAACTAATTATTTACGAGTAGGTTCGGTTATTTGAATAAAATGACTGGCCTATTACTCTTACGTAATAAAAACGTGTACCGTAATATTTGACTAATTTGGCTGCTACTAATAATAAGATGCTGACTACGATAGAAAATCTGATTCTAACATTAACAAAGCCAATTTTACAGTTTTCAACCCTCATGTAATTCTTCGATGTAATGCAGTATGCAAGGTGCTCGGGAGGAATAATCCTCACATCACACCGCGCCTTTAAAGTGTCTATAACCGCACGCTACGAGTGCGGAAAATACCGCTTCCTGGCAAGGGGAGACGTACAATAGGCATGATGACACATTTTGAAAAACAGTTCTATAATGTTTAGAAACTTTTATTATGTACAACGAATAAGATTTTTGAAGAGAATATAACAGTTAAGTAGGAAAAAAAATGCATTTCAGTTTTTACATTTCAAATTGGCGCTAAAACGCTTGTCAGTGTCATGGCGTCCCGAGTGACGTCACGTTTTTACAAACAACGCAGACCTTTGACGATTGCTACCTAGATCGCTCAATTGCTCATTCAATGAACATAAATTAAAAAGTTTACAAGTCTTGCGCGGCCGTGCGAGCGAGAAAGCGGGACAATGACGTATGAAGATCTGACAGATAACAAGGTTCTATCCCTGTCTTACTATTCGTTCAGTACGTAAGTTTTCTCTGTAATCTGTGGTAATAGCCGTTATGGGTATTTGTTTATACAAACGTGACGTCATGCGCTCTGATTGGTGTTTAACATATCATGGCGGGCGTCCGTATTTTTCAGTTTAATTTTATCAAAATAAATAATAATCTCTTACTTAATAAAAAAATATGAGCATTTTTCGAATTCTATGATTAAAATTTCACTAAGAAAATACCATATTTTAGTGATTTTCAATTACTGTCATCATTAGAGATGCAACGGATATCCGATTGCTATCCGGTATCCGGCCTATCCGGCCATTATTTGACTATCCGGCCGAATACCGGATAGCTGCGCACTATCCGGCCGGATACCGAATAGTGATTCTGTTTGGTATTTAACCTTGAAAAATGGTTAGTAATACTAAAAACTTATCTATTCAGCAAAATAGGTGGGCGCACGTGTACTGCATACGAAATAGTTCCGTACACCGACTTAATAAAACTCGTTTCTTGCCTAGAAAACGGTCCGCACGAACCTACAATACGTAACAGGTTGAAACCTGCACGACGCGCCCGCCGCCAAACTAAAATGTAGGTATCGTTTCGCCGGCCGGATACCGGATATTCGGCCGGTGATCAGGCCGAATATCCGGTATCCGGCCAAACAACTATCCGTTGCATCTCTAGTCATCATGCCTGTTGTGTACCCACCACGGACTGTAAGACAGCCACATACCGCATATCTGTCGCCGTTGCGTTTGACTGGGGTGGCAATTGCGTGCGATCTGGGACATTCATTATTTTACCGCTCTAGGCGAGTGATATGATGATGGGTCGTAAGGCCGCGGTCTGGACGCCAGCGGTCAGCGGTGGCGGTGAGCGGCGGTCATACCTTCGAGCGAGTTCAATCATGTACTGGTTTAAGCCATCAATAATTATTTATATTCCTCGCGAGCAACCTGTATACGCAAAAGGTTGCGATTTTTGCAGCAACGTGTTACGGTTGCATTTTTATTGTATTTTGTACTGTGTACATAATGTTATGTGTAATCTTTTGACCCCACCAGGCCCTGGATATAGTGTCCGCGTGATTTGTGATCAGATGACGCGGGGACTCTATTCCCGCGCCGTAGGGGCGAGATTGCCCCTACGGCGTACCTCTCAAGTGTTTTGTAACTTTTGTATGCAGTGCCGGACCCGGAAGTATCGTTTACAAAGGTGATTAAATCACGTCAGGAAATTGTTGCTTGTTTTATTATACCTTCTTACAATTTTCCCTTTGTCGTGTCCAGGGGGGCGAGCACAACTGACGCCGCGCCGCGACGCGAGTCGAGAAGGATCTAACGTCCTCGTTATAATTTGCACGGTGCGAGTGTGACAAGGGGACGCTCAGTCGCGCGACAAGCGGCTTGTCAGCAAGTTGTGCTAGACGTACATATTTGTAATCTATTAGTTTAACCAATCACCCGACTGTCCCGGAAAGGAGGGTTATGATTTTCGAGCGTATGTATGTGGACAAAAAAAATCTATTTCACGGTCCAAACGGCTTGATGCTATAAGAAAGATCGAAAAAAGTCCACTGATGGACAATGGCCTCTCCCAAAGAGTGCTAGCCTAAGAGCTAGCGACCAAATCGGTCATGTGGCTTCATCTGTATTGAAACTCCGTTAGCTACTTCCCTGAACAACCTTTTCCGATAAAAAGCGGACGTGGAGGGGATATCAGCCGGCGAACGCGTCAGCGCGTCACTCACGGCGCGTCGATTGTGTTCGGTTTTGCCTTCCCCTCAGCACATTTTCAAACGAAATCCAACGATTTCATCAACTATTTTCCATACCTTTCCACCAATATTTTTGGATGGCTATTTTTTTGGGGCTTGCATATTAATTAATCTCGCGTCAGAAAAAAAAGCCAATACAGCTGAGCCCACATGAAAATTATTATTTTGGTATTTTTAATTAATAACGCTGGCAGCACCTTCCCACCACCCGATAGATTTAATTTTTTTTTCATTTTTTTCCCCACCCCACTACACCCGCACCCACCGCCCGCGGCCTGCCAGCACGAAGATTATCGGAAAAGGTTGTTCAGGGAAGTAGCTAACGGAGTTTCAATACAGCTGAAGCCACATGACAGATTTCGTCGCTAGCTCTCCGTCTATGCACTTCGGGGTGTTAATGCCATAATCGCCGCGCCTGGGCATGCGGGTTGGCGATCGCAGTAATCCCGTACTTAAGGATGCTGCTGCCCACCCCCCGATGGTCTTGGTCATAGTCTAGGACATCACAAAGGGACTTTTCCTTTGAGGTTTGCAAAGCGCAATAAGCTCTGCCAAATTTCACCTTCTCATACAAACGTAGTTACGCTCTCGTTTTAAAACTACGTGTTGAATTGTAACGAAACTTTGCATATACAATGACATGAGGTATATCTATGTCTGTAATTAGTTTATGTGGTTTTATAAAACATTAATTATGGTATCTGAAGCCAATCTGAAGCTACATAAACTAATTACAGACTGATATACCTCATGTCATTGTTTTTGCAGTTTCGTTACAATCCAACACGTAGTTTTAAAATGAGAGCGTAACTACGTTTTTATGGAGAATCGAGCTTACTGCGGACTTAGGGTTAATGTATGAATTTAATGTTTACGAAGGAGGGAGTACTGATGCTGCTAATATTACAAACCAGGCCCTATTTCACCAACTTGACAATTGTCACCTGACAATGACAACTCTCCATACATTGCTGGTTTCACAAGTAATCTAGCCATCACCTTAACTTCTAGAACAATCAATGTATGGCGAATTGTAAGTGTGAGGTGACAATTGTCAAGTTGATGAAATAGGGGCCAGCTGTCTACCCAGCTTCGTCCGCGTATTGCAGAGAACCAACCTGAAAACCCATTTTACACTCGTATTCAGAGCAATGACGCGTAATTTAATGTCGGAGAGGCAACCGGATGGCTCGCGGTATTTGAGCTCCCGAAGTGTTGTGCAACCGCCCTGTGCAACCCGAACTGACCCAACTTGTAACTGGTTCGGAAATAGGAGGGTGGTAAAAAAAATTGTCGCGAGGCAAGCAATTGAAACGCGGTAGCCTGAAAGTGTACGCTGTTTATATAATGAAATTTTTATGCCATCCCTCCAAGTGCGACCGGAGCCGAGTAAGCGAGCGAGGGAAAAAAAATTGACAGGCAACCGCTTGAAAATTGGCATGCTTGTTCTTCATCACATACACTGTAAAAAAAATGCCATCCGTCCTCGCCGGGCGGTTATCGAGCCGTCAGAGTTGGAAGCCGGAAAAAAATGGTGGTGGACGAGAACTTAGGAGAAATGCACTTAAAATCATTGGTTTCAAGCGGTTGCCTCGCGACAATTATTTTTTTACCACACCCTCCTATTTCCGAACCAGTCACAGTTGGGTCAATTCGGGTTGCACAGGGCGGTTCCACAACACTTCGGGAGCTCAAATACCGCGAGCCATCCGGTTGCCTCTCCGACATTAAATTACGCGTCATTGCTTCAACTATCAGATGAAACAATTTTTGAAATCGGTTATTCGGTTCCGTAGTTTACCCATTACTTACAAAGCTACAGTCTCTCAAGACTTTTCCTCTTTTTAATACAGTATCTTAGATTTTGATTACCTCGCCCTCGTATAATCAACTACAAATATGTATAAGCTCTTTCACCTTGTTGAGTTGTGTTACCAGTAAACAGCTTTCAACTGTACACAGGAAATGAGATTGCGAACAGTCAGGTTTTTAACTCTTTTTGTGTCAATTTCCTGACTATACTTGGTTAAAATCAGTATTACATAAAATTTACCAAGTAAACGTTTGATTTCGATGATGAATGAAGCGTACCGCTTCTCCGTTGCGTAGCATCTACGCGTATCTTAATCGGGAGATTGGGTTTGGATGCAAAAAGATATGATAAGTATCTGATACTTTCCAAAATTGTGCTGATACAATATATTCCATTACCTACCAGTAGTAGGAAATGTAACCGAGTTGCATCATGTACAAATTAATAATCCTGAGTTTACCAAACCAAAATCACTTTATTTACAAGTTGGGGTTTTACATTAGCTTTGTATAATTAGACGACAATGATATTAGGTAAAAACAGCATTTAAAATTGAATTATTCTAAAACTTATCATTAATGAACAACATTATTATTATAACATTCCAATATTTTGTACTCTTTAAAATGTGATAAATTACAAAACATACGACAAACGCTGTGAATAATCTCACAATAATTACTATGTAAAGTTATTATTAAAACATTACAAAAATCCATTTTAATAATAATTGTTATAATTAAAAGAGTATTAGCAAAGCCTGCCAAGTACATATTTTATATAAAAACATTTGGGGTACATCCATGGGTATGGGTGTGCTGTCTGTCACCTCGGAGTTGCTCACTCTACATCTAGCATTAAGCACACGCGGGCGAGCGGAGCGGATAGCGAGTAAAACATTTCACTTATACAAATGACTTTTCAGATCATAGATGTAGTGTATGAAATGATAGCAAAGTTAGTAAGGTCATCAGTACTTTTGTGCGTGAAAAACATCGCTTCGCTGCCGCCCGGGAGCCTCCAACCCTTAGCGTATTTTAGTATCTACGGCTTTCCAGCATCAGATAATTAAAGTTCTTAATTTTAAAATACCGTATTATAACTAAAATGTACTACAGGAAGACAATAACACTAAATAATATTTATAGAAGAATAAAGCGGAAAAACATTGGAATGTGGGTATTATTAGGTATAAGTTTTTGGTAAAATTCCATCTACTTACTGTAAATTTGTGCGGGAAGGCGGACAAGTTTAGCAATGATTTTGGTTCAAGTTTTTTTTAAAACAGTTTGAGACAACACAATGAAACTTTTAGCTTCAGTTAACTTAGTTTCAATTTGTGAACTGTGGTCAGATTTTTGCCATACACACATATGGCACATTAAATAATTAAGTAGCTCTTCCAAAATTAGGTAAAATAATACCTTAACATTAAAAAGTGTCAGTCTTTCTTTCGGGTTTTTGTTCTCTTTACGAAAAAAAGATTGTAAATAAACTTTGCATAAAAAGCAAATATTATAAAGACTTTAAAGCGTAACAATTCCAATTGTCATGCTCCCGCTCTCGACGGAAACCTTCAAGTAACTACAATTATCCTACTGGTTTCCGCCAAATAGCCCGCGTCACTGAGGATTATCTCCACCTGTTACTACCAATTTATTCAGCGTGGGACACACACACCTGGGATTATTTCCCCCATTTTTTACCAGTGGGGTAATGGCAGCTGTTAACACTGGTAACAAAGGGTGGGTATAACCCATCACTGGCAGTCGGCCGCCTCGTCCGGTCTACATTACATTACACGTATCAATACAATTATTATCATAGCGAGAACAATTCTTCTATAATTAATTGGTCACATCCTAATCTATAGTTAAATAGCGTTGTGGCACCTTACCTTTTATTACTGTAACAATGCGACAAAGCTATTTGTAAAACAACTTAAGTCACCGTTGAAACATATTCAATTTGAATATTTCTTACCAATTTAATTCTTACGTCTAGCCACTGTTTTTGTAAAAATTGGGCGATTATTTTATTTCACTGGAACTGTTGAAAATTGTTTGTCTGAGCTAACCAACTCTATACAAGTTCGTAATTTTCGAACTCGACTGTACCAGCTTTACAGTGTCTATCGACTATCCATCGCTAACTCGCCCTCGCGTCCGACGGTTGAAAACCTGCTTCCAAACTCTTGAAAATACTCATTCATAAAGAATCTCGTTCACTGACCCGTCTCTTTCGGGTACAATGATGTTGTCGCATGTCGCACATTTGGCCACCAATGCGGTATTTGACAAAAGTCAATTCATCTTCTTTTTATGTGTCTTCAAAAACGCAATGTTAGTGTTGAATTTGTAGGGATTACTTGCTTGTGACTTCACAATCAAACAACGTCCTTATTGTTAGTTTCTAAACATTTTAAATTGAAAACATGCTTAAATGAAAGACCATCCGAGTATTTTTGTAATTTTTTAGCTTTGAAAAACATTTTTGATTTTCACTGTTGTTAAATACCCCATTATAGCTAATAAAATGCACCCATCCCTCTTTGGGGTGATAGTGTAAGAGACTTAGGTCCTAGCCAGGCCATAGCTGCGCGCAGCGTTTCATGTCACGACGGGTTAATGTACGAAATTCTTCTTGTTCGGTAGCCGTATTTTATTGGATTGGATTCCATTCTGATCTGACGCGGATCTCTCTGATGCGCTCCGACGCCTGGCACAACACGTCAGAATGCGTCAGATGAATGTGAATTTATCCGAAATAATATGATACCAATATCGTTCTATCGCGTCACGACGCGACATGGCAGACAAATATGAACCCGGCTTTGCATTTTTCATACGTACATAGATTCACACCTTTAGTCCCATAAAGGGTAGGCAGAACACATGAAACTTGAGTCCAATGCCAGTTTTAGCATAAATGTAAGTATTATGGTGTGGGCATTTTTAATGTTCTTTACAAAAGCGTAGATTGCCGATAGCTGAAGTCTGATAGCATAGCCAACTAATCAAGCCAGCGGAACATAGCTGAAAACACATATGTCTTTATTTAGCGTGACAATGCTAAGCATAAAGGTGCGTACGAATTTGAGCAGCGTCGGGTTGAGACACGCACGGCTCACCTACTTATTTATGCGTGTGTGTGTGTGTGTGTGTGTGTAACTGGCTCAGCCGTGCTTGTGCAATCGTTTGTTAGTACATTTGGAACAATCATTCATACAAATAATTGAAAAGGAAAAGGTGCTGTGGGGCTCGAAATCCATCAGCTCACATTTTGAACGAGGCGCAATATCGGCTCGCCACGCACACGCTGCCTCGCCGCGCCGGGCGAGCATGCCTCAAGCTAAGCCGCTCAAATTCGTACGCAGCTTTAGAAAGATACGTGTATTGCAGCTAGTTCCCACTGTCATTATTACCTAGCGAGATACTGCGTCAAAGTATGCGGGCCCACCTGAGTATAGTCTGTACGAGTAAAGTGCCACCCGGCCGGCCTCAGCTGCAGAGTGTCGCGTCGTCGAGAAGTGGCACCTTGGCTACCTCGAAGAAGATCTGGTGGGAATACTTGTTGCGGACTGTGCTGATGGCCGACTTGGGCTTTTTGTGGAGCGAGGCGTTCTGTTCCAGCACTATGGGGAGGATCTCTTCGAAGCTGTAGCCTGGAATTTGAGAAAAAGCTTTAGGGATATGTCCTAAAGGTGTTATCAACATTTTGAAGTTTCGTTAGCTTTTCTAATCTAAATTAGTATTAGGAAGGGGTAAATAAAGTATGTACACTTGGATGTAGAGAAATTACAATCTGATTAAAGAGATACCTTTAGAAATGATTTTCAGGTCTCAGATTATTAGTTAAAATAAAAGAGCTTTTTGTGAGCACGGGAGACGCGGGTACACCTAGTATTATTATTATTGTGAGCCTGTAGTGTCCCACTGCTAAGCAAAGACCTCCCCGCATTCTTTTAAAAAGGAGTCTAGTTCGTCTCTCATCGCCGAGGAGGTCTGCCACGTGTCCGTTTCGAGCTGTCAAGGCTGCCATTCAGTGGCGATCTTGGCCCATGGTTCACTCGGCATGCGACAGACATGACCAGCCCTATAGTGCGTTTTTTTAGCATTAGAAAGAAGGGTAAAGCACGAAGCACGAGGTCTTTTATATAAGACACTTTATGCCACACAACTGTCAAAGTATCTCAAACAGCCGTAAAGAGGACTTACATTATTGTTGTCTACCCTAAAATTATAGAAGTGTTTTCATTATTTATATCTAAATATTACTTCAACAACATATTTATTTTGAAAGTATTTACTTTTTGACTCTTTATTTTAAATTTCGTTATTCAGTTCCGGAAAGGTTGCATAATAAAAAACCTAAAGAAGAAGAGGTTTGAAACGATCGGTTCGTTTTTTTCGCTGTCGACATTGTCGAAACTGTCAATCGTATCACGTTATTTTTCTTGTTTTCTTGGTAATGAAAAAAATATTGATTCTAGATTACGAAATTATTATACGGGTATCTATTTGTTAATAAATATTAAGATTTTATTTTTCGCTGTGTGTGGTGGCGTGCGGACTGCAATGGACCAACCAGAGGTAGGCCCAAGTGGCTTGCAAAAAAGATCGACTCCTAAATGAAAGAAACAGAAACACGAGTCCATTAACAACAAATGAGAAACGTATGGTGGTCAACATTTACAAGTTGGTGTGTGAACTTTGCAGCAAGGATGAATTTCCGGGTAAGGTAGATTTAGTAAAAAAACGGCTGAGCTGCTGGAATATTGCCGGCCGCCGTCTACAAAATAACTAATATAGGCAAGTTCTCGTCCTGTTAAGGACTTCGTAACATCTAATATTTGTCCCAAGCAGAAAAGGTTGACGACGACTGCTTCTTTGTTTACCATATTTCTAATCCCAAAAAAACGTACTATAGTATGATAAATAAAAAAAACAGTGTCATCACACGCTAGTCTTTTATATGAAGTTAAAGCTTGCTTCCAAACAGGCAGGTGGGATTGTGGGATGTTCACTCCTTTTGTCTTTCTTTGGTGACATCAAAAATGTCCATAGAAGCTTTGCTAATTTGTATTACATATTCGGAAAACCGAGTCCGCTGGACGCGGGTGGCGCAGGACCGGACACATTGGCACTCTTTGGGGGAGGCCCATGTCCAGCGGTGGCCGTCTTTCGGCTGATATGATGACGATGATGACACGGAAAGTTCTCAAATAGGGAAGCAGATGGAAACCGCTGGCGGGGTTCGATAGTTCGGGTATTATATAATAGCCACCCGTGTAGTAGTGGAGCGTGGGCGTCCAGTGGCCGAGCGCCTTCATGCGCAGCGCGATGTAGAGCGCGGCCGCCGCCATCTTGCTGTCCGAGTGCCGCACGAGCGCGTAGTCCAGCAGGCACTGCTCCAGCACGAACCGAGCCAGGGTCAGCGTCGGCATGCTCAGTCGAGCGCACTGGAACAAACAAATAATAATAATAATAAAATCATTTATACATACATCACACCTTTATTCCCAAGAGGGGTAGGCAGAGCACATGAAACGTATGTTCCATCAGCCCGCGCCACTTTTAGCATAAATGTTGGTATAAAAGATCGACTAAATGTGATATTGCAGTGATAGGTTGCTAGCCCATCGCCCACAACACACTTCAACCCTGATCCCTGAAAATTATTTATTTAGGGTTAAATAGTACAATTAGTAGATATAATCTAATTAAGCTATTAACAAGAATGGCCAAAGACTGCTCAAAATCGCGAGCACTGGAAAAAGTATGCTCGTTGAAAACTTATCAAGTGTTTTATGATAAACTAGCTTCTGCCCGTGACTCCGTCCGCGTGGAACTCGTTTATCGCAGCTCCATACAACCCCCCACCTCCCACCTTAGGGAAGTGGGGGATTAGAAAGCCTCCATCCTGTCAACTATCTCCACTTAAGAAATCACGTCAATTCGTCGCTCCGTTTTGCCGTGAAAGACGGACAAACAAACACACACACTTTCCCATTTATAATATTAGTATGGATGACCGCTTTTCCATGAATCTACGGGGGGAAACTTAGGTGAACACGCGCGCGACTCAATAGGGAAGGAAAAGGAAAGAAGGCAATAAACTATGCCTAATGACAAGAATCCCATTCAAATATGTCAAAAAAATTACTAAGTTACGACCGCTTCACGAAGTGACGCAACTTCAGTGCGTAGCTCACAAATGGTGTCATTTGACACCTCCAATTTGGACTGCACCTCAGCCAGACTCATCTTCAAAGACGTTATGTCCTTCAGCAGCCTGGTGACATCGACGTGATCAAACGTCACGGGTGGCAACTTATCTAGCTGTCTCGCAACAAAAGCGGGCACGTCATCCGGGTCGGTCTCCTTCAATACCTTGATGATGTCCTGGAGACTCTTGACTCCCCCATCCCTCCGACGGGGTGGCATTTGGTCGGCTTTACCGAGCGTCTGGAAAAGTAGCGCCTTGCCACTGCAAATGTCGTCTTCACTGAAACTTGATTTGCAGATCTGCCGGATGCTGACTTCGTCCATGGTGTCGATGGCATTTTGCAGAAATGCCAGTAACTCGTTTGCAATGAGCTGTTTAGCGCTCATTGCGACAAACACAAGGCAGCGACCTTAGTCGCGCCGATCGCGAACGCATACAATTCCGAGCATGTTTGAGAAAATATTATTTATTATTTTATTTAATGTCTACCAAACAGCACGGCAATATTTGTACATGACGGATATACGAAAAAGTTGCCGGGCCTCGCCCATATACTCGCGTCGTGCGCATCTTGTATCTATCGCGCTAGTGAAAAGCAACTGAATGCAAGTTTTAAACAGTTCTGCTAGAGATCAAAAAGTTAGAATTTGCAGCAAAGGAAATAAGGAAAGTCATGAAGAAATTAATTTCTTGGGTAGATTAGTCCCATAACCACTTACTGCCTTGGCACTTACCGTTGGCAAGATGAGCTGGTGCTGTGTTGTTACTTAAGCGAAACTTTATACTCACCGATTAGGAACTCCTTAAACACAAGCCAAGTAGCACCATCATTGTCACAAAGAACCTGTCCTGTTCCTCACTAGCGAGTAAAGTTGAGGAGCTGGCTCAGTGTGTACCACGTGTAGTACTGACCCTAGCGTAGCGGCGCAGGAAGCGGTAGGAGAGCGGCACTCCAAGGTCGAAGTCCACGGCGCGAAGGATGGTCATCTCCATCTTGAGGAGCTGGCTCAGTGTGTACCACGTGTAGTACTGACCCTAGCGTAGCGGCGCAGGAAGCGGTAGGAGAGCGGCACTCCAAGGTCGAAGTCCACGGCGCGAAGGATGGTCATCTCCATCTTGAGGAGCTGGCTCAGTGTGTACCACGTGTAGTACTGACCCTAGCGTAGCGGCGCAGGAAGCGGTAGGAGAGCGGCACTCCAAGGTCGAAGTCCACGGCGCGAAGGATGGTCATCTCCATCTTGAGGAGCTGGCTCAGTGTGTACGCGCCGTCGCAGATGTATAGAAAGTCGTCCACCAGCGGGGGGATGCGTTCCTGTAGATAATTACACATTATTAGCGTGCTACAATAATGGTGTTTACAGAGCCGCTTTAGCAGACTAATATGGAAATCTGGGGTTTAAATAACTAACAGACTCTGGGCTCTTTTGGGATACGACCACCATAAAGTTAAGAGGAGAAATCATTGTCTTGTACTTATTGGTAGACCTCGTCGGCGATACCAGGATAACTCGAACTCCTTCTTAATACGAAAGTGTCTGTCATAGGATAGTTTCATCCTGGAAATCATCCCCTGGAGGGGTGATATGGGGGACGAAAGTTTGTATGGAGCTATGATATAAATGAGTTACACTCGGACGGAGTCGCGGGCAGAAGCTAGTAATATTTTTTTTTATTATTAATTGGCTATGTTAGCCACATATAAGCACATCTGAGAGCAGTCGCCTTCGTCGGAATCGGCCGCGGAGCTTATTATTATTAATTGTGTTGTCAGGAAAAAATATTTAGATCTTGAATCATAAATAGCGTTCAGTGATGTTATTGGCAAACGTAATTTTCGTGAATATGTAAATATATCAAGGTACTAACTAACTCAGGGATAATGTCGGCTTCAAATGGTAAAATAATTTTCCAAATCGGTCCAGTAGTTTCGGAGCCTATTCAATACAAAACAATTAATCAAATCTTTCTTATTTATGATATTAGTATAGATTGAATTTTCTAAAAAAGACGTAGAAATTAGAGTTATATTTTATATTATCTTTGTCAAATCTCACATTGGTGTACGTAGCTCATTTGCAAATGAAAAATGTTTAATTGAAGAATATAATTCAATTTAAAATTATGGCAAACTCAGGAATTCTCAGGCTTTGTTTATAGACGAGCGGAAATTGAAGCGACGCGACTCGCGGGATGTCAAGCGTGTATCAACACGCGTACGCTTTGTACATAAATGCCTACATATCCACATGTTTACGCCGCCCAACAAACAAAACAATAACTAACTACGTTAAATCTTCAGATCAAAGCTCACTAAATGCAGAAAATCAATTAAACTGAGTTGAAGTGAATGTAAATTGCGTCTTTGTAATCCTCCATGCGGAAACGAAAACCGAACGACCTATTACAAATCACTGTATCAAAACCCACTTTAAAAAGATACCTCGACCAGGGCGTGAGATTTCCGAGTTTAATCAAAGATAAATAAATAACACAGCTTAAGTTAGGGTGCATAAGGAATGAATATATAGTCTGTTTACAGGCGTGAGGGGGGCCATTGTCGACAGGTAAGCGAGACTGACATACAGAGCAATGCATGGGTGGTTTTCTTAAGATTATAGAAATGGGGTTGGGGTGCAAATAAATTGGCATATTGACGGTTATGGTAACGGTGCGTGATAACTTAGATGTTACGGTTGGAAAAAGGGATGTGTAACATATTTGAAAAAAATCTACTATTCGAGTTTGTATGGCGAACTACTGACTAACCAGGCTAACTACTGGCCAAGAATTTGGTCCTCATGCAAATGTTATGGATGAGAGTTGCATACGCGTTTGAAAAAGACGAAGTCAAAAACACAACAACTTTACAATGACGTGGAACAAGGAAATGTTGAAAGTATTCAGATATGGTTTATCATAATAAGTGAGTACGAGCATCTTGTGTATCATGTCATGTATCTCGCGCGCAAAATACAGTGGAAGCATCGAGATGAAAAAGGTTTGCGTGCGCGAGGCGAGGTCTCTTCCCTGCCCCTTTTTCGACTTCAGGCGTTTAGAGGCAGTTTTCGGTATGCTGGAATAATTTGCTAGCTAAAAGCAAGTCTCTGGCAAGATTTAAAAAACAATATAAGGCTTAATATTTGTTTTTTTAAGCAGTAACGCTGCTAAAGAAAATTATAAATTTTAAGCATTAAATTTTTCAATTTTTCCTTTCATTTAAAAATTTATAATTTTCTTTAGCAGCGTTACTGCTTAAAAAAACAAATATTAATTTAGTATGGGGTGGCGCATCGTTACTGACGATTTCTCAACATAATTTGAGACGTTGGTGCCGTAAAGAAGCCTAAGTCTTCTGGTAGATGTCGCTACATACGCCTCCCTAAGGCGTTATATGAAGGAACTGATTGAAGGATTTGGTGCCCGAACCAGATTGTTCCGATAGCTCAGTTGGTAGTAGCGACGGGCCATGAATGCCTGTGGTCGCCGGTTCGAATCCGAATCGGAGCATTAAATTTTTTCAATTTTTTTCAATTTTTCCTTTCATTTAAAAATTTATAATATAAGGCTTGTTTACTGGATACCCAAAAAGCAACTACATTCACCTTTAAGTAATTGGTCTGTATCCAACAGCATAATTATTGTGTAGCTTAACTATTGAGACTACCCTGTGCGTACTATTGTTGATTTCGTTTTTCATATAATGTGATGAATGTCTAGTTTTCCCTGTCGGTTGGAAGTTCTAATGGCAGTCGCTTTCGTAAAACTAGTGCCTACACCAAATCTTGTGATACACGTGTTAACCCCAGGCGCCCCCTAGGACCCAATCGGATGCTGGATGCGGGTGGCGCAGGACCGGTCATTGTGGCACTCTTTGGGGCAGCAGTGGACATCTTTTGGCTGATATGATGGATAAACGCTAGGAGGGGGATGAATATCTATACCTAAGGGTTTAATTTGATATACTTACGTCGAATTTGGAAGCAATGAACAGCGCCGAAGCTCCCAGCAGCTGCAGCTCCTCCTTCGTGAGGTGGTCCTTCTCCGGCTGCCGCAGCGAGGACTTGGTGAGGTACAGGTCCACCAGCTTCACCGCCAGATACAGTGTCTCGTGGTTCAGCTCGAAGCTCTCCTGAACCTCCACCATCCAGTCTATGAGGAGCGCTCGCATCCAGGAGGTGATGCCCTTCAGCCGGGTGAGGTAGTCGTCCACGGGGAATAGTTGCTGGAATAGTACAATTGTTAAATTTTATTGATGTGCTAGACAAGGATTTCAGTGCACTTATTTAATCGTATGGCATACATTATTGTGGCCTTTAAAGTGTGTCACTCTTTAGTACCACCCAGGGGACACGTGCAGGGTTGTGGTAGGTAACTCCTGCGGACGCGAGTAACAGTTGTCCCCCCTTTGTCAAGTGAGTGGGCAACTCGACTGTTTAGTTCTTAAGCCGCCCGAAGGCCTATAACCTGGCTTAGCCACTACTGTCATAGACAGCACCCGGGAACAACTGCTTAGCGTGCCTTCCAAAGCACGGAAGCGCTCATTAATATTAAACACTCAAACATCAGGCAGTCACCCACCCAAAGACTGACCGCTGCCATCTTTGCCTGCGTTATCGTTTACGACTCACAGGCGCCGGTAGGCTATGAGCGCTTCTCGTGCACTGTCAAAGTTACCCATGCAGTCCACAGGATGAGGAACTAAACTGCATGGACGGCAATAGTCGGGTCGTATGCCTCGCCAAGCGTGCGCGCTCAGTGTAGACGTGCCTCGGCGAGTCACCCCGTTCGGCAAACAGAACGGCGAACGGTCCGCTAGCACGCCTCGGCCGAAACGAGCGTTACCGGCTCTTTGGCCAAGACCAAAGGGGCCGCGGCAAGTTTACAGGTAAATACGCGTGGTTGCCTCGGACACGCTAAAGTCCTACCGAGCGCGTAGTTCGGCAAAAAACGGCGAACGGTCCGCATGCTCGCCCAGCTCGTGCAGTGTCAACCCGGTTATTGCATTCGGTCACAATCCTCAGCTGTGAGAGATCAACTAAAGGCTTTCCACACATCGAACGCGAGTCGTGCGCGGCGCGGGTCGGTATATCTCTCTCACTTACCAACGCATTTAATATCTCTCCGACTATCTCTAACGCGCGGGGGCCCGCGTTGCTACCGCCAAAGAGACCGTCATATAAAGAGATAGAGATACCGCCCGACCCGTGCCGCGTACGATCCGCGTCCGGTGTTTGGAGGCCTTGAGAAGTTCACTTGATGATGACTGCGTTGCGATATAGGGTGAGAAGATTATTGGGATTGATAAATGATAATGATCTCATAATCATCTGGGCACAAACCTGCTCGATAGGAAACCCTAGATTCTATGGCGGCCAGTGCAGGTTGGAAAGTTCAAATTCACACTTTTTAATTTCTTTAATACATAATTATGAATACATATGACGCATAGAAGGAAGGAGAAGCAGGGTAAGATCAAGACATGCGTTTATGGACCCAGCTAAAGAGAAAGTTAATGTATTGTCGTATCAAGAACAGAGTGGCGATTACTCCACCGACAAGAGCTCCACCATTAAGTTTATGTTATGATCATGATGACGCCACCATTTCATTTTTTTTTCAGCAAGTACCAGTAAGGGCTGGTTTACACATTGATTAGAGATTAGTGCGAGTCCATACAAAAGCTACTAACCGTTACAGCAAATGTATGAACTTGCACTAAACACTAATCAATGTGTTACCAGGCCCTAAAGCCCTGTTTACAAATTGATTAGTGCGAGTCCATACAAAACTTACTCTCACTTGCAGCAAACGTATGAACTTGCACTAATCATCCATGGATTGCCATGGCTCATGACAGTAGTTGTTAAGCCAAGTTAGAGGCCTTCGGGCCGGCTTAAGAACTACTAACAGTCGAGTTGCCTACTCACTTGTCACAGGGGGGACAACTGTTACTCGCGTCCGCAGGAGCTACCTACCACAACCCTGCACGTGTCCCCTGGGTGGTACTAACTACTAAGGAGTGACAAACTTTAAAGGCCATAATAATGTATGCCATACGATTAAATAAATCACTAATCAAAGTGTAACCAAACTTGCACAAAGTTGCAGTGTTCGTCAAAAGCACATGAATCAAACAAATATCTTAATCACTGTTGATGCGCTCATACCTCCCTTTACAAATGACAAACTATATTTTGCAACAGAAAACAGAGTCCTAGAAAACAATGTGACACTCACCTCTCTACTTTTTAAATAGTTGAATATATCCATAGCATATTGTGACACTTGGAACACATCGTTCCAGTTCTCCTTGTCAAAGTCTGCCACTCCTGCGGGGGCCTGGTGGGCGTCCAGCTCGTCGTCCAGGGATTTGTTCATGGAGCTGTCATCGAGGTTCACTTTGTCTAGCTTCTCGCTGATTACCTTACATTCTTCTTTAGTGGGATCTAAGGGGCTTCTGCAACGGTGTGTTTGATATGAGAATATAGGATACAAAATGATAAATTTCACTACTTGATAAATATTAATTTGTTAAGACCAAGCAACGCAATTTTTTATAACTATTCTTCTAGTTTTTAAGACTTATTTTCCACCTTGAAGTGCTTGTAGAATAATAACGGGAATAATGCGTTAATATCGTTACTAGTATTGGTTAACCCTTCGTCTGTGGTGGGTTAACAAAATAGTGGGTTCAAGCCTCGGTCGCGCCGCATTAGAAATAATAAATTATGTATAAAAAAATGCAAAAAGGTGACCAAAAATTTGGGTAGGATCCTGATCAAACACAGATGAAGGGTTAAGGAAACTGGTTAGTTGTATGTGTGTTTATTATGTGACCCTGCCTACGAAACTAGGTTTTTAATTTTGTGATGAGCATGAATATTTGTTCCTGAGCCATGGATGTTTTCCATGTGTTTAAGTATTTATCTATATAAGTATGTATATCATCGTCTAGTACCCATAGTACAAGCCTTGCTTAGTTTGGGACCTACCTAGTCCCAATTTGTATAAGTGTCTGAAAACTTTTTGTTTATTTATTTTATCTTTGCAAACAAAATTGAAACAAATTGATTTGCTACTGAAGCTAGAAAGTACATAGCAGTCTAAGCTACACTGCTTTAACAACTTCTATTTAAAGATGAGACACTTCAGTTGAACTAAAAGATAGTTAACACTTTGAATGTCCATGCATTATATGTAATGCACCGTCAAACAAGGTCCGCCTCGTCTACGTGACGTCAGAAATGGATGATTCTATACATTTGTGCATTACATGTAATGCACGGACGTATCGACCCATGACAGTGGCAAAAGCGAGGGACAGTCAAAGTGTTAACACATTCGCAACCAAGAACCCGCCTGGCAGGCACTCGTAATGTTTACTCAGATGCTGGCTCAGCCCGCTAGGCGGGCAGTAGTATGAACCTACACACCTAGCGAGTACTATCAGTTTCTGGTGTATTGTCCCATGTTTAGTCCAGTTGCGAAAGTGTTAAGGAGAAAAAATATTTCTATCTTACATATTTTCAAGGGCAGTCATATACAGTGAGGGCTCTCCAGAGACATCACTCCTCAAAGACTTGGCAGAGTTAGAGTTCTGGCTCTGATTCTGATTTTCCTTGAGCACCTTCTTCTCAATGTTCTTGAGGATGCCGTTCTGGGCCCGGGTCGCCACGGGCTTGGGCAGGTCCTTGGCAAAGTGCTTCTGTACAGACTCGATGGCATTACTGGCTACTCTCTGTAGCTGCTTTGTCTTTGATGTTTTGCCATTGAGTGTGATATGTGGTTTGACATTCTAAAAATGATGGTAATAATGAAAGACTGATAATAACTTAGTTAATAGCTGTTGTTAAATAAGTTAAAATATATGTTTCTTCAAGATTGTAAATTAGTAAAGTAGAAAATTACAACACTAAAACAATTTGGAGGGAAAGTTCATTGACCTGCAGAAGGATGTAAATATTGTAAATAGAGCCTTAACCTTTTAACCATTTACCATAATAGTTGCAAATCTACATAACAAAGGCACGTTAAACAAAAGATCTCAAAGAAAAATCAGGAAATTAAGTACCCTCCTAACAGAAAAAATAACACAAGTTATTTATGGTTAACCTTAAGTGTGGGGAGCATTTTTGACTCCACTGTAACCTTTTTGAGTGGAACAGCTTTGTCGGGGGCGGCGGACTTGTTGAACGCGTTGGTGAGGTCCCCGAACGCCGCTCGCTTCGCCGTCGCATCTTTCAGGGGGCTGTCCGCTTTCCTCTTGTTTGGCATCTTCATACTGTCTTTATAGCTCTTCAAAGTAGCCAACTGCTTACTCCTCGTCGTGATGCCATTGCTCAGGATGCCGTTCAAGTTCTCATTGACGCCGATTGGCTTGGATGCCAACCTGGTTGGCGCCATTACACACTGGAAAAAATTACCAATTCACGTGCACTGCTTCAACGTGGTACTTAACACTAACACTAAGCGCACATACAGTTCAAAATTAATCCATAGAACACGAACGATAACATGTAAACAAGCCTATCGAAAATCTCACTTCTAACAGTCTAAAAATGGAGGCAAAACAAGCGAACGTCTGCCCGTTAGGACAGCGTCAAACGGTTTTCTAATGATTTGCGAATACTCACGTTTCTAGACGGCGGCGGCCGTTGTGTATCACTTTAATAGATATTTACGGAGTTGCACGTCCCGATTGTTTGCTAAGAAATGTAAAATATTATATAAACTTAACAAAAGTCCAGCCTGAGACCGGACTGAACTCCAACAACCACAGACAGAAACCGTTGCTTTGAAATTCTATTGGGCACCCAGTTGGCCAATGGTGGATAAGCTTGTAAAGTCACTCCAATTTACGGAACCTTAAAGTCAATGTATGGGACTGTATGACTTTTTGTGCAAAGTTACGCAGATTAAACCGTACTTTGAAAACCGCAGTAACAATTTTACATATAGGTATCGTAATAAAAGTATTATAATATAATCATGAACATTTATATAATTATCGTGAATTTACATTACTGACTTAGAACGGAACGTCTGGTACATTCAAAAACCACTCCTGGTTTTAGTCGAGTTAAAATTTATTTAATTTAGTTCAACTTGCTATAGAGTTTTTCAGCATTTCAGGCAACAAAAATAATATGATGAAATAGCTCTTTCATGATTTTATTTTAATAAATTTTACAGTATTAAAATATTTAAGAATTCGTTGTAGTTGTATGTAATGTAACTTGGAATATTTGGATGCAAATATTCCAAGTTACATTTTAAATAGCATTCCGAACGGACACAATGATACCAGAGGAAAACCATGCCGTCTAAATATGGTCTTTTCCTGAAATCATAAATAACATGCTGAAATAAAACATTATGATTAAGGATGTGCACATGTATGACTAGCACTATGCGTGAGCTCCTAGTCCATGGCTAAACTGACAGCATTAAATTGTCTAATAAATTATTTAAATTCTTTATATGGAATTTGTACATGCTAAATACTTCTGACTCAAAAAACGTCAGACTGAATAGGTATTTTGTTTTGTTAGTTCTGTCAAATGAGATTTTAATAGCCATGTTATACTTGAAGATATACGCTGTTGTAAGTTATAACTTATAATAAACCTGCTCACTGAGAGTTAGTATATTTATATTATTTCATATAATCTCCCTGAGTAGTTCACTAAGGTTTAATTATATGTGTTATTACATATTATAGGTGTTAAGTTTACAGTAAGTATTTTTAATCTGCCATTCATTCTATTCAAAGTAATTGTCAAGTCAATTGTGTCGTTGTCGTTTTGAAATTCGTATGACGAAAATTGAGCTCCGCGCAAATAGTCGCGCTATTTATTGGGAGTAATTACTTAAGACCAATTAGAATGTTTATCATCGCTTTTATTACAATTACTCAATTGAAAACAAGCCTCTCCAACAAGTCACAACTGCTCGTGACCTTGGTACCTGGTTCGACCCGCATCTCACTTTTAATGACCACATTCTCACTACTTGTAATGCCGCTAGAAAATCGTTGGGGTTTGTACCTAATCCGCCAATGTAAATTTCTAGACTCGCAAAATGCCCTTGGTATATTATACAACGCATACGTTCGTAGCCGACTTGAATCTAACGCGATAATTTGGAGCCCCCACGAACAGCAGTACACCCTTATGTTGGAGAGGGTGCAAAAATCATTCGTACGCTTCCTTTTCCGTAAACTGTATGGGTAATATCCGCATCATTATCCCACTCTCATTATACTAGGAACGATAAACTATACTTCTCTAGAGTGCTGAAGGAATTTGTCCTTCATAAAATACTTATTACGTTTAATACGCGGCCAAATTAGTACCCCTTCTTTGCTATCTGTAATTTCGCTCCAAGTGCGTCCTATCCCCAGTATTCAACTCCGACCCCGTCGCCACATTCTATTCGCTGTCCCGGCGGCAAGAACTCGAGCCCTATCACACTCACGACTGTCGCGAATAGGGTCGCGAGAACTAGCCCTATAACAATTACACGACAACATTATACCGGATGTAGAGAAACACTATTTTATCTATGGTAAACTTGCATTTTTCTTCTAACGTTCATTTGTCCTCAACTCTGCTTACGGGAACCTAAAACTAGAATTACATCCTGTGTTAATGGTGAATATCCATCTCGCTAATCTGATACGCTTATGCGTAAATAATAATACTATGCTATTACATGTCTCAAGGCTTGCGAGCCAAAACATCCATTTCAATTAAACGGACAACCAGTGCATTTAGTCGTGGCCAATTCTATTAGCAAGGTATATAAAAGGGCCGCAAGGGTCAGACCTAGTTCTGTGGAGCAAGGTATATAAAGGAAGTACTCGTTGAGTACGTCAGATAAGAGAAAGGTCGTACTCGTGGAGTGCGACAAATAAAAGTGCCCTTAGGGGACAAACGGTTGATGACATTAAATAGCATACCAAAAGGTGTTAAATATGTTGTTGTGTTACTTATGTGTAAAGAGTACGGTTGGGTGCTTAGAGAGTCAAAGCAAAAGATTCATAAATACATTAAAACCCTTAGGAGCATTCGACTCCACCTTGAGGCGACAAGGTGTATGGACAGACAGACGGAGAGACTTACTATTATAAGGTAAGATAGTTGACATCATACTCACACACAGTCTTAGTTACTTAAAATGCCAGCTCCGGGTCACTCGGGTCGATGACTCTATAATCAGCCTGTAAGCCTAAGCGAAGCAGAACCATTCCTATTAGCAAGATAATCAAACTCTAAAGACACTCCATTGAACCCAAAAGAGAAAGAGTTTGAGATCATTCTGTTAGAGTGATTTCACAGTGACATCATATACTTTGTCCGTAGTCAAGGGCTTATGATGCGTAAAACCACTGCACCATGCCCTGACTCTTCTCAATGATATACTGGACAACGACAGCAAATGTATATGTTTCACAGCACGGAATCTCAATTTCTCTCGTCTAGCAGACGATATTTGGAGTCTATGTCGGCTTCGAATTCCATACTTTATTGATACCTACTGTATTGTATAGACCTAAGCACCTTATTATACAATATCCTCCTGTATAAGTAACATGCATAGCCAGACAGGCTATGCATGTTAATTAAGGAATAAATAAATAAAAATACATTAATTGCCTTGAAGAAGCAGGAGGACATCGGACCAGCTGCGTATGATCAGGGTTACCTTAAATGTTAATATATCCTTGGAATCTGGTAAGTGCAGTGCAAGCCAGGTCTCAGGTCCTACACCTGACGAAGGAGCATTGCAGCAGCTCCTTGCAACGATGAGTGTCTTTTATCTGTCTTCGCTAGTTTCATAAGTTTTAGTCTAATTATCGTAAAACCTACAGTCCATTAACTAACGTAGGTATACATCAACGTGTCCCAAATTCAACGTCAAGCCGAAAACGGGAATAAACTTTTTGTAAATTAAAAAAGTTTAACCAGAAGTGCCTCCATTTCAAATAAAATAACCTTTTCGAAACTAAAGCACTTACAAGCTAAGACAATTAGTAATTGTCTTTAATTGTCAATTACCAATTAAACACATTGGAGAACAAATGCACACAAGTCAAAAATCATAAAATTAAAATACAATAAAAAAAGAGGGATATAATCAAAATCGTAAGACCAACAAGCTTTAACTGCCAGTACTGAAAAAAATGTATAAAACTAATTAGTCAGTAGTTGTGTATCTTTAAATGCACACATTTCCGAGACATGTTTTTGCATTTTTTTATGGAAAGATTTTTCGGGCTCTTTACCTCACAACTGAGGATTGAACGCTCGATTTGTTTTGATTTTTTCAAGTTTAGGGTTAAGAAATCCCAATCAACACACAAACCTCTTGAAGTTTTTACCTAGCTGTGCATTTTAAATTAAACATGTATTCTACTTACTACATACTTACAGGGCAAGAAAACAACATGCCTATTAAGAGTAGAGCCTGGCCAACGAGTCATGTAATGCGATTTTTGTAATATTCTTTATACGGGAATAATTGTACCGATGAAATAAGCTGTCAGTTATTACAATTTTTTCAATTTTCAATTCATTTATTACCTCAGATAACAAGATCCATTATTTGTTAGTATTATCCTTAAAAAGACTTTGTTAGTACTTAGAATATCTAATAAAAAAAAATTACATCCCTATGCATTTCGTGCTATTTGCACGCTTTTTTCTCTTAATTTTTCTCATTTTTTAAGGGTGCTTGTCGATGTGATAGTTGCATCAACGCTATGGAACCCTACACTCTGAGTGGCCCGACACGCACTTGGCTGTTTTTTTTTAGACGACTCGCGGCTCTACCCAAGTGATTTTGCAACCAAAGTCTGGCAACATTTTTTTTACAGCGACAGTGACACTGACATTCCGAATAAAGGCAATTGGCAGTTTGGCCATAGTTTGGCAGATAAATAATACTTGCTTTTGATTACAAAATACATTCTTTATTATCATTAAAGTTTCTTACTGTATTTATTTTATAACGGTGGTATGATAGTGTTACGTTACATGTTGTGTATTCTGTTTAAACCTTTATATTATATCTTTGGGTGAATAAAATGCTTGGTGGAGTGAGATTGCAAGTTGCTTACACACATGAAAAGACTTGTTTTGCTTATTTAAGTTCAAAATACAGCACCAATAATGAACAGGTAACAAGTTTATATGTTTATACAAATTCATTAAAAATACTATTCGGCTAGTTTTGCTAAACTACGAACAATTCAAGTTTTAAGGTTAAGTACCTATTTGTTTTTGTAGCCGATGTCTTATCTTTTCATGCATTCAAATTATCTTAATTTGGCATACTTTTATCTGCCATAAAACTACTACAATGAAGAACTTGTTATGAATATTATTTCCGTTTTGCAATTAGAATTTTAGATCAATGACAAAGTCCAAAGGTTTTATGTTTATTGTTTAGATTATTGTATATAAGTCAACTCTCATAATCATGAGTCAGAACATGATTTAATTGGAAACTAGAAAAGGTGGACTATACATAGAGAAAGAGACCTCTCATAGGTCAGAGTATAGAAAAGGGTGGTCAAGAAAAAAATCTTGACTAAAAGTGCAAAGTTCATAAGGTAGTAAAACTGGACTTCGAAAATTTGGTGTATTTGAATACTTTGACCATACATATTTTTGAACACAGGCAGTTTTTTTTTTTAATAACAATAAAACACAGTGTTTTGAAAAACATACTTAATTATTTTTTTGTTAAAATTGGAAAAAAAACTGTTGATTTTTTTAAAACTCTTTATGTATTCATAAATGTCATAGAGCACATACACAAAGATAAAGTGGAAGAGGATAAACTACATAGAGCAGCCCAAAAAAAGAGTTGATGTTAGGTCATATCAACATGTCAAAGAGGTTGCTTTGCAGAAGAAGAATTATACTGCATGAGCTGTGGAACTCCGGAGCATGGTTTAAAAAAAAAAAAAAACGAATAATTTACTTGTAAAAAAATAACTATATAAATAACGAACACGTTCACAAATCTTCACGAAAATCGGTTGAAAAATTAGACATGTTAAGGAGAACAGCGCGAAAGCGGGACGTCTGGATGACTGGACATAGAAACTATTTTCATTAGTGTATACTTGAGATTATTTGATTTGGCTGTTTTGCTTCAAAGTAATCCATTAATAACTACAAATTAGAAACGTTGAAAAGCCCTCAACATCTTCAGTTCAAAGTCCTATATCTCAAAAATGGCTGAACAGATTTTCATGAAACATGACTAAGAACACTCAGATACACAGACACGTTAACCTTGATACACCCCTCTCTTTGCATCGGGGCTTAAAAAAGCAACTCTACCCCTTTACCCATGGTAAAAGATTCCAATTCAAAAGACACTTTTATAAGAAGTTGGCCACATTTAATATAATGACTTCTGTTATATCTCTAGGGTCAAAGCATCCAAGTGCTCATCAAAGACCGCCAGCTGCTACTATGGGTGGTGTTCAGCAGTGTCTCCGAGGGCCTCCTGGCTTGCAACCCCATACATGCCCGGCTGCTCGGACTGGATGAAGGGGCGGAGGTGTTTGTGTCTCCGTATGGAGATGTGAAGGTGCTGGATGAACTGTTTGTGGACACGGACAGTCCTGATGATCAGGAGATATTGGTGAGTTAGTTGTGATATGAATGCAAAAGCAATTTTAAATTCTCAATGAATAACAATTAAGTAAACAAGCAAAAGCTACGGTAGCCCAGTGGTTCAGGCATGCGGCTGTCAAACGGCGGTCGTGGGTTCGTATCCCGGCTCGTACCAATGAGTTTTTCGGAACTTATGTACGGAATATGATTTCATATTTACCGTTAGCTTTTCGGTGAAGGAAAAACATCGTGAGGAAACCTGCATACCTGGTAGATAAGGTTGTGGAATCATGCTTGGACCACATATATATACGAGCACCTTCAGCTCTGATCGATTCAGCGGTTATCAAACACAAGGTGTCGGATCACTACTATATCGCAGCTTCAATACAATGGATCGCGGGTGCCGCTGCTGCGAGCGCGACTGTGAGTGCGCACGCGCAGCCGTCTGAGCAGCGGCCCCAGACCCTGAATACCCGCCGTGTGTTGGATAATCGCTTAGTCAGGGAAAGACTACTAGAAATTAACTTTGACGAATTACTGTCTATCCAATGCCCTATTGAACTTAATGCAGCTTTTACTAATATTTTTACTACGGTATATAATGAATGCTATGCCTATAAAACTATTTTCGTGAACACACAATATGCTAGAAATAATAAACATTGGATAAATAATAATTTAAAAAATATGGTATTAGAGAGAGATAGATTATATACAATATGGTGTAATGACCCTAAGAATATGCTTAAAAGACTGAATTACACTAGGTATAGGAATCGATGTCACAAAGCTATCACCAAATGTAACAATGAATATGATAGACAATGCATATTAGATTGTAATAAGAACATAAAAAAGATATGGGATAAAATTAACAGCCTACTAGGCAAAACTAATAAGTCAATAGATAGTATTATAATTGATAGCATGGGCAAGCACATCAATATGAAAGACTTATGTGACAAATTTGCTAACAACTTTTCGAATGAGGTTAGTCTAATTAAACACTCCTGTACGGAAAAGTGGATAGCCAGGCACACATATGTTAATGAATCGGACATGAGTATGAGGTGGCAACCGGTAGACAGCCAAAGTGTTAAAAAAGTTATAAATAAAATGAACGCAAAAAAAGCTCCCGGATGCGACCTTGTGCGTATGTCTGATTTGAAATTACTGGCCGATAAAATAAGTCCCGTTATTGCTCAGTTAATTAATTTATCCGTTAAAAATAACACGTTTCCTAATAGGTTAAAAAAAGCCATCATTCGTCCAATACATAAAAAAGGTGACCGTTCAAACTTATCAAACTATAGGCCAATAGCTATTCTGTCAAGTATTGAAAAAATTATGGAAAAATGTATAATCAATCAAGTTGCTGATTATCTTCAACGTAATAACATTCTTAATAACTGTCAGCACGGGTTTCAAAAAAGTAAAGGTACACATACTCTTTTATCTAAATTTACAGATGATATAAATACACATTTAGAAAACCAAAAAATAGTTATAGTCTTGTTTTATGATTACAAAAAAGCATTTGATACACTCGAAACGGAAATGCTTTTAAATGCAATGGACGAATGTGGCATCAGGCAGCCACTAAACGCTTGGTTCCGCGACTACCTTAAGTCGAGGAGCTATCGCGTGAAAGTGGGCGAGGTGCTGAGCGACGACGTTCCGGTCAACTATGGGGTACCTCAAGGCTCGGGATGTGGACCTGTCAGCTACTTGATGCATGTTAACAGCATAGGTGGAGTCATACGTCACAGCACACCATATATGTTTGCTGATGATTTATGTACAGTAATTGCCGGAACCGATATCGCTGATATGTGCCGAAATATACAATTGGATATTGATTCAATTGTGCAATGGTCCCATGATAATGGCATATTGTTAAACGCTGACAAAACCAAACTCCTTGTTATACGCTCTCCATACTTGAATATCCCATCTGATCAAAATTTTAATTTAGTAGCCCATAGTTATCAATGTATGCATAGTAATCTAGTCAATTGTCAGTGTAATAAAATTGATAAATTAGATTGTATAACCTACCTAGGCGTAAAAATAGATACTAGTTTTTCTTGGTCTCAGCATATTACCCACATTTGTGAAAAGTTAAGAATATTGTTGGCTAAATTTTACCACCTGAGTTATAAAGTTCCTATAGGTACGTTAAAATGTTTATACTTCGCGTTGGTAGATTCCATACTAGGTTATGCCCTTGACTGCTACGGTCTTACATTTAAGACATATCTCGACAAGTTAGAAGCACTTCAAATTAGATTTCTTAAATACCCAGTACCTAAAAAAATTAAAGAACAGTATAAGAATGATTATCGTAAATTATTTAAAATATGTAAAGTCCTTCCTGTTAGTATAAAGCACAAATATCTATTAGCTATTAACAACCATGGCAGTCAGGAGTATAATCGGTGTGGAACTACTCACTCATATGGGACAAGAGCGGTGTCTGCAGGTAAACTTGAGGTGCCTAAAGTTAATAATTATTTCGGAGACCGAACTCTAAAAAAGCGTATACCATATTTTCTTAATACTATTCCTGAAAACATCCGCCTTGAACCAGACGTACGAGTATTTAAGAGAAGATTAAAAAAACATTTATTAGATTTACTACCATAGTTATAATGTAAGTGTAAGTGTTGAACTGTACTAAATAGTTTATATAACTAGTTATCATTACTGCAGTCAAACTGTTAAAACAGTTTTGCAGGGCATTTGAAACTCTGTAATCTTTTTTTGTTGCATGTTTAGTAATTTCAATAAATAAATAATAATAATAATAATACATCTGCGAAGAAATTCAAAGGTGTATGTGAAGTCCCCAATCCGCACTGGGCCAGCGTGGGGACTACTGCCCGTTCCCTCTCATAAATGAGAGGAGGCCTGTGCCCAGCAGTGGGACGTATATAGGCTGATGATGTGTGTGATGTGAAACAAGCAATTGGGTATCAGATATTTCTTGTTGTTATTCTGTATATTGTCACGGACGATATAAAGAAAGAAATAAAGATACAAAGCACACAAAGACAGGGAGTAAACTTACAATACAATTGATACATATTGTGCGTGTCTTAATTTGACAGAGTTTCTTAGAAAAATATTACAAAGTGGACTTTTAGCATGCTTAGAAGATAACCAATAAAAAAGCAGCCATGTGCGTGCCGGGCCACGTGCAGTGTAGGGTTCTGTAGTTGCCTGTCTTTGTTCCATCGACGCGCGCGCCAACTAAATGGATACATCTGAAAAGATAACAGCTACAGCTACTTTTTTTAAATACCAGTATGGTTTCCAGGAGCACAATGCGGAGCTCCTCCAGCTAAGAATCCTGGACCAGCTGCGGCTGGTGGTGGCCGGCCAGAAGTGCGTGGTCTGGATCTCCGTGTCGCTGCCCATCGTGTTCACCCCCAAGCAGACCGGGCTGCTGGTCGACCAGAGCAGACTCCTCGTGAAGGTTGACGCTTTCAACACGCTGCACCACAATATGGTATTGTACTCAAGTCATTTCACAGTAGCCTAGTGGTTCGGGCACGCGCCTGTCAAGCGGCGGTCGTGGATTCGAATCCCGGATCGTACCAATGAGTTTTTCGGAACTTACGTGAGGAATATTTACAGTTAGCTTTTCGGTGAAGGAAAACATCGTGAGGAAACCGGTCTAATCACAATAAGGTCTAGTTATCCCTCTGGGTTGGAAGGTCAGATGGCAGTCGCTTTCGTAAAACTAGTACACCTATAATTCAGTTCATTTGATTTATTTGCCATAAATTGCATATTATATTAGGTTCTTACGTATGAAATAGGCGTTTTTTTCACAGATATTATTTTGTATGTAATTTATTCATTTCTATTGCAACTTCTCTTCTCTTATAAAAGAATTTAAGTACAAATAATAGGTTTTAATTTTTTATTTAGTGTTTCAAATTAAAGCTTGAAAACCACCCTTTTCATGTGCTGCCGGTTCAAGTCTTTCAATTACGTATAGTTTTATGATGCGAACTATTTTTAGTAATTAATATCTTAGTCCATGGAAATCGTGCTCTAAAAGGGGGGTTGCCTTGCATCAAATCGGGTAGTTCTGATTTTTGTATATGTTCTATGTGATGAAGTGGTCATAGCAAATCCAAGTTTTCCAATTTGAAAACCCTCCGGAACATTGTCAAATTTTTGAAAAACCATAAAATTTTAAGACTTTTTCCAGTTTCTACCAATTTTTACCAACAGGGACCTATTTTACGGCAAATGTCTCTATGTACACTTTAAAGAAGACTAAATTTGCAACAAAATAAAAGTAGTATGGTCACGTTAGACCAAATAGTTTATAAAATACAGCTTTTCAAATGTTACCAAAATTTCCCAAAACAATAAAATTTTCAGACTTTTTTCAGTTTCTACCAATTTTCACCAACAGGGACCTATTTTACGGCAAATGTCACTATATACACTTTTAAGAAGACTAAATTTGCAACAAATTTAAAGTAAGATGGTTAAGTTAGACCAAATAGTTTTTAAATACAGCTAATGTTAGCAAAATTTCCTAAAAAAAACTTTTTTTGAATTTAGTGTGTTCAACATTTTTTATGTCACACCTGGCCATAATGTGAGTTGTTGAACGTTGAACTAAGAGTTGAAGGATTTTTTCATACGTGAATAGTCACCTTTTCCCATGGCACTTTTTACTGAAGATGGAATCAGGAAGGGTACAACGGCATCATTCTACAAAGCCGTCAAACCCGTGAGTCTGGAGCAGGGGAATGATATGTACGTAGTTTTAGACGGTGGACATCTGCTCCGCAAAGTTGTGTGGCCTCGGAATGTGTATTTTGAGGAAATTGGTGCTAGGTATGTCCAATACTTGCAAAGTCACTACGGCTCCAATATAACTATTGTTTTCGATGGATATCCATCTGACGCTTCAGAAAAAATCACCAAGAGCTCTGAACATGTCCGTAGAGTTGGAACAAAGTCCGCACACCTGTTGTTATTTTCGACGAGACAACCATTTCTCCAGTTGCTCAGGATAAGTTCCTATCGAATGTCAGGAACAAGGTAAGACTCATCAACATGCTTTTGTCCTCGACTCTGACGTCTCTCTGATGTAGTGAAGATCGCCGGCGAGCACATAGATTTGTTGGTCATGTTTTGTGGTTTGTCCCAAGGTGGAGGAGATCACACCCTTTTATTAAAAAAATGTGGGAGAGGAAAAATCCCAGATATCACTTACTCGACGGATTCCGTAGTTGTGATACACCAGCAGCACTTTTTGGCCAAGGAAAAATGAAATTTCTCTCGACACTGAACAGAAAGTCGCGCCAAGCCTCAAACAAAACGCTGCGGTTTTCCTAAGCCCCAATGCGCTCCTGTTCGCAACCAGGTGCCGCTGCTGTTTGACACAAGCGCAGCGGCTGCGTTCATTTTTAATTTAAGGCCGTCTCGCACGTACAGCACGTATATTCATTTATTTTATCTACTCAAAATGGTCCCGCTGGAAGACCAGCGCCGGCTCGTGAGCCAGCATTATGCTGAGGCGGGACCATTTCGTAACAAATAAATAGTTTTAAGTAGTTAAATAGTATTGTATTGTACGTATGTACGTATTTGTATTTGTTCGTTACGATTAAATATTTTCATTTTCATTTTCATTGTCAATGCCACACCGGAGCAGGTCACCAAAGCAGTAGTCCAGCATACCATGAGGTTATTATTACTATCGTCGATTCCGACTCGGCTGGGCAGCGTTCGGGAAGCTACGGCACATCTTTTCGTCCAATATTCCGCAGTGTCTCAAGGCGAGAGTCTTTGACCAGTATGTGTTGCCAGTGATGAGTTGATGACCTATGGCACTGAAACGTGGTCGCTTACTATGGGGCTCATAAGAAGGCTCAAAGTCACCCAAAGGGCAATGGAGAGGGCCATGTTGGGAGTTTCTCTGCGTGATTGCATCAGAAATGAGGTTATCCGCAGCAGAACCAAGGTAACCGATATAGCCCACCGAATCACTAAACTTAGTGGCAGTGGGCAGGGCACATAGCTCGTAGAACCGATGGCCGTTGGGGCGGAAAGGTTCTCGAGTGGCGACCACGTACCGGAAGATGCGGCGTGGGTAGGCCCCCCACAAGGTGGACTGATGACCTGGTAAAGGTTGCGGGAGTCCGCTGGATGCGGGTGGCGCGGGACCGGTCAGTTTGGCACTCTTTGGGGGAGGCCTATGTCCAGCAGTGGACGTCTTTCGGCTGATATGATGATTATTACTATACTATGTTTTTTGTAAATTATAATGCTTATGTTTTATGTCGCGGTTCATTTTACAAACCCTTCTATTATTTTGTTTACTCACCTCAGCAACTTAGAACAGCTGTATCTAAAGAACTATCAGGTCTTTATAGACCAAATTGGTCTCGTTTTGTCGCGAATGGTGTACTACTTGAATAACGTGCTTGGACTAATGACGTAAAATGGGTCCATAGTTCACCACATTGACGAAAACTTAAAAATACGTATAAAATCATTATTATTTGTAAATTTTGCAAATTTTTGAACAACTGTATCTTTCAAACTGTTTAGTTTATTACCTACTCACTTTACCTATTTCGTTGCAAATTTTATCTTCTTTAAAGTGTACATAAAGACATTTGCCGTAAAATAGGTCCCTGTTGGTAAAAAATGGTAAAAACTGAAAAAAGTCCGAAAATGTTATGGTTTTACAAAAAAATTACAATGATCCGGAGGGTTTCCGAATTGGAAAACTTGGATTTGCCGTGACCACTTCATCACATAGAACATATACAAAAATCAGAACTACCCGATTTGATGCAAGGCAAAATGTACCAATTCCATGAGCTATATGTGTAACGTAGCTTAAAAGTTTTGTTTGGTTTGAATTTGACATTGCTGAATAAACCGCAAAATTCAACATATGGAAATCACAGTTTTCATAAAATTCTCCATACAAAACGCCAATTTGATAGGTAAGGACCTAGTATTTAAGCTTCTCTGTACTGTACTAACCACATATGGATCAAACTGGTATGAAGTAAATGTTTTTTTTTTATACACAGGATGGCACATTCAGCACCATATAATTAGTAGCAGTCGGGGTAGCCAAATATATCGTAACACACCTGTTCTTACACTAATAAAGACGAATAACACTAAGAATAATTAACGCGTAAAATATCTCCATATTATAGTTTTTTCTTATATGAGTACTTCACTTAAAGCTATATGGACACTGTGCAACAAGGTATTTTTAAGGCAATTACAAATTTTGTATACAATAGGGCATTAATTTCAACTGGCAAGGCATTTGCTGCAACATGCATGTAAGTAGCATCTGGAAAACATTTCTGTTCTACCAGCATCATCCTTCATTTTATTATTCATGCTCTCTATCTAAAGCTTTAGAAGAGTCTGCTGGATGGCACTCTTTGGGGGAGCCATATATCCAACAGTAGATGTCTTTCCTAATAAGGTCTAGTCTCCCTTCTGGGTCGGACAGTGTGGCTGCAGTCGATCCCCAAAAACTGGTGCCCAAGCTTATTAGCTTGAATGTTTCAGAAATTACAACACATTAATATTTTGATCATCATCATATATTTAAGAGGCTTTAGAATTGTAATAAGTGTTAATTATTTTATTTACAGGCACCAGTGCAGAATTTAACGAAAGATAAAGAAACTCGCTTCAACAACATAGGAATCATTAATCAAGGAATGCTCCGGCCGTATTTAAATCCACCGAAGAGGTTATATCTCAGAGCGCTACCCATAGACAGCGATGGAAAGCGAAATTTAATTCATCCGTATACTGTTTTTATGCACGAAGACTTATTAGAAGCTAAGTATAAAGACAGTACTATTATTTTAGCCACAATGAAAAATATACCTTCCGTAATACAAGGCAGCAATGAAGAGAAGGCTGATCATAGAGAAATCAACGATATATGCGTTGAAATAGTTCCCGTAGACAATATAGTTTTTAGAAGCCTTTGCCACGAAGTATACAACAAGCATATACCTACAGCACTCATACCAAAGTCATTAAATGCTATAATTAATATTGAGAACGGAATGAAAATGTCTTTTACTATAATAGGAGATCACATTGAACAGCCAGAACACGTGAACATAGTGACTTATTCTGAACTAACGCAAAAGGAAGCGGATGTTATAGAAAAATTCAAGAACTGTGTTGTGGATAGCACGCATTCTGGTAAAAAGTTTCTAATCAACGATGGTGTGCTTAAACAGAATCCTCAGGTTACCACTGGCTTTATACAATTCAAGTTGAAACCAGAAAAGATTAAATATACATTGCTCAATTCCGAGTCTTTCAGGCATTGTACAGTGTCAGCGAAATGTCTAAGTGATACGGATTTCGAGTTTCCTAAAGTGAATACTTCAAGTTTTGAGTATGATTGCAAGAATTACTGTCGAGGGCTGAAATCGACGGAGGCGTTGGTTCAGAAGGTTGTGTCGCATCTGTTCTTCGAGATACACAGGGAGGCGACGTTTAAAGATGTCTCGGAAATAAAGAGCAACGTTCTTGTTACTGGTGAGTCCTAGAAAATTACTCCAGAAAACGTCCACTGTTGGCCAAAGGCTTCCCCCAAAGATTACCACATTGACTGGTCCTGCGCCGACTGCATCCAGCGGACTCCCGCGACCTTTACCAGGTCATCAGTCCACCTTGGAAGTACTCTCCAATGTGGACTGAAGACCTGGTAAAGGTCGCCGTAAAACGTATCGTGGGTTTTGTACGTGGTCGCCACTCGAGAACCTTTCCGCCCCGAACTGTTACGCCGATAATAATTTAATTAAAACCGATTGTCAGTGTATGACCTGACTGGAAAAGAGGGAACACGACATCTCTGTTGCGGTCTCTGTCGCACCAGTCATGTCAGTTCCCCTTTGTACTTTGATGCATGCGTATTCTTTAACCTGTTAATGTGTACAGTAAAGTGCTTACAGTAGTACCACAAATATAAGTTACATCGGCAATCTTCGTCAACGCTGACGAGTGCTGACAAGTACCGAATGAGATCGAACGTATGCCCATTTCAATAAAGACCTTGGACTTTATGCGTAAGGTACAATATGCAATGACAGGTGAAATCGTGCTTTCCGGCTCATGGCGTCCAGACAAAATGGCGGGCGCCGGAGCTGCCGGCGTCGCGCGCAAAATTTTGGCCAATGGGCGTTGAAGATTTTACCCCCGCAAATGATTGGTTAAAATGCGTTCAAAAAATTCTTTCTGCATAGGTACATCGTTGTAACTTATATTTGCGGTACTACTGTACATACAAACATACAAAATATGTTTGCAGGCGGCAGCGGCACCGGCAAATCCGCCCTCTGCCACATAGTCCAAAAGGACCTCACAGTCTGGTCGCACATTCTCCACTGCCGCTCCCTCAAAGGCCGGAAGGACATCCCCGAAGCCCTAGGGCGCGCGATCCTGATGTGCCAGGAGCGGAGCCCGGCTGTGCTGATATTAGATGACGTGGATAGTCTGGTGCCTCCAAATCTGGAGGGTTCCTCTCCGCAGGACGTTGCTTATTATCAGAGGTGAGTTTTCCTTCAGAAATTCAATTTGGCACTGGAAACGAAATCATCCAAAAATGGCAACTCGTTTTTTTCATTTCACCTGAATTGTCCAGTGATTTTCCCTTCGATTATAGTTTTTATGTAAATGTCATTTCGTAACAGGTGCCCCAACATATTTCCTCTTCTATTTTCAATCGTCCTTAGCAAGGATCTCTTCTCTACGACTAAATCCAAAACCTCTTCATTCGTTCTTCAAGAACGGAAAAGAACAAGAAGAAGAAAAAGAAGAAGAGGCAGAGGAAGGCCGCGACGTGCTTTTATGGACCAGGTCAAGGAGAAGGACAATGTAGTGTCGTACCAGGAGCTCAAAGCAGTGGCAGAGCGTAGAGCTGAATGGCGGTTACTCCACCGACAAGAGCAGAGCTCTTAAGTTGAAGAAGAAGTCCAGTGATTTGATAAAATCCCTGAAACAACATGTGAAAGATTTTATCAAACAATTGTAGAGTACACAGAATCAGTTCAAGAGATTTGATCAAATCACCTACCCTGTTACAGTAGAGACTTTATCATTTCACTAAACGTGTCTAGTGTTAAGATAAAACGAGTTGACCTTGCAAGTTAGTTTCGTCAACTCACTGACGCGGTTCAGGGATTTTATCAAATCACTAAACAAATCTAGTGAAATGAAAAAACGAGTTGCCTTTTTAGTCCGATTTCGTCATTTCACTAAACAGATTTGGGGATTTGATCAAATGACTGATATTTTCTAGGCAAATGACACAATGGATTCGCCATTTTAACATACTGCGTGATTTGATCATATCCCTTAGAGATTTGTTCAAATCTCCGTTTTGGCCATTTCCCTGCGACATGTATATTTTAATATCTGTTTTAATGCTTGATAATTTAATTGATTATTAAATTGACTTGTATCTACATATTTGCACGCTTGCATGCTAGCGGCATACATATGAACATGATATATTGGAACATTTCATTACAATTACATTTCCGGAAGCGGGCTCGGCCCGTAAACTGCGGGGGACACCAACAAAAAAAAAAAAAACTTAATTTCAATTACTCCATCGACATACTTAAATACTTAAATATAAGGGGACAATCTTACACAAATCGACCTAGTCCCATAGTAACTCAGTAAGGCTTGTGTTATGGGTACTAGACGACGATATAATATTATATATAGTATAGTAGATATAAATACTTAAATACATAGAAAATATCCATGACTCAGAAACAAATATTCATGCTCATCACACAAATGTTTGCCCTTACCGGGATTCGAACCTAGGACCTCTTGCTTCGTAGGCAGGGTCACTACCAACTAGGCTAAAGCGGACATAGAGCATTATGATGAGTTTTCTGTATAGAAACTAGTCTACAGGGAAAGCGTCATGACAATGTGACAGCATGAGTGAGACAAGAGTATTAGTTTAGTTAGTATCGAGCATTCTGGCGTGGTCTAGAAAATGCTTTTCTTGACGAAATCTTTTTATCGTCTAGACTGGCGGTGGTGATAAAGCACATGCTCCAAACATGCACGGGCGTGTGTGTGCTGCTCACGGCTTCTAGTATCAACGAGCTACACCCCACTCTACGGCAGTTCAGCGGCAAGCCCCTGTTTACGGCCCATTTCAGTATAACTGAGATGCAGCAGGTGAGTGCCAGTGAAGGTTATCTGGTAGCTCGTTGCCATAGATACGGCCAGCGCCTCTTATTTGAGAGGAAAAGTCTGTCAGATTGACTGTAAGTTTATATGTAATGGGTAATGACGGCTTATCCAATTTCAAAAACTCTTTCACTGATCATGTCTCTTAAATAATTTATGATGATGAACCATCGTATATCATCATCTTATAATTAAGAGCCGGGCTCTTGTCGGTGGATTAATCGCGACTCTGTTCTTCTCTCTGCCACTGTTTTGAGTTCTTGATACGACATTACATTAACTTTCTCTGAGTGGTCCATGAACGCACGTCTTGGTCTTCCCCTACTTCTCCTTCCTTCTATCTTCCCTTCAATTATAGTTTTTATGTAGTTGTCATGTCGTATCAGATGCCCTAGCATATTTCCCCTTCTGTTTTCAATCCTCCTATCAAATTTAGAACCTCATCGTTTGTTCTTCTTTCTGTCCAATCTTCTCCATGCCCACATTTTAAATGCGTTCAGTCTCTCTCTATAACGCTGGGTTAGAGTCCACGTCTCACGTATATAATGTTCCTAAAATGGTTGTATGTTACCTCATTCTCAGGCCGAGAGGATAGAACTCTTCAAGCACCTGATCAACAACAAGCTGCGTGAGCAGTTCCTAGTGGAAGAAGATGACTTCTCGCGTCTAGGGGCGGCCTCCGCCGGCCTCTCGGCTAGAGAACTCATCGATCAGCTCAATAGGAGGATCTTCCAGGCTGTTAAGAGGAAAAGTAAGGAGAGTTTTTTTATATACAACGACAGTGGCAAACAATCGTACGGCCCGATGATAAGTGGACACCGCAGCCTATACACGCATGCCATTCCAAAGGAGTATGGGCGTTGCTGGCCCTTGATACGTTTGAGGATTTATTTATTTATTTATTTATTTATCGCATACAATTAACACTAACAGTCAAGCCTTACGTGCTAATAGCGTTTCATTTAATAATAGCTAACATGCATTATTTAATGTCAGGTGCAGTGAAATTATTAGTATAGGTACATTCAATTTACACATTACATTAGAATTTAGATGCTAATTAATTACATAAAAGAGATTGAGAGAACAAAATAATTGATTAAATGTCATGGAAAGATAAATAAATCGAGGAATTACAATAATGGTTTAAAGTCACAATAATACAATTTAGGATAAAGTCAAAACATTCTGATAATAATTAAATATAGGCAATTAATAAGGCAACTTATAAAGATTATAAAGATTAAGTTGATCCAAAATAAGCAATGTCAAGTAAGTAGTTCATTATTCTAGCATTATATATTTTTACTAGGTACTATTTCGCGTTTTAGGTAATGGAGCTAGTGGTAACGATTGATTCGATGTAGCGATTTGATTCAGCTAGGAATTTAGTTTCTGTCATTAAAAAAATGTCTAGTTTGTTGTCACTGTCCAGGATTGCGTTAAGTAACGTTAGTGCCTGGTGAAGAGGGGACGCAGCAAGCAGGCGTGTCCGGCCTGGGGGTACAGCGAAGAGACCATGGCTACGGGGCCGTAGTTGTTTCGCGGAGAGATGGGGGACCCGCAGTGTCATTTGTAGTAGTAATGGTGGATTTGTTACTTGTCCTCGAATTAATTGAAAAAAATATTTAACTAGGTACATAGTTCTACGTGACTCTAATGATGTGTAGTCTACCATACCTAAAATGAATAGGGTGGGATAAAGAAAGGGATAAAAACCGTATAACTTCTTATAAAGGAACCTTATGAAAGATTTTTGGACTTTTTCTATTAAAGTCGTATAGTGCTTTTCGTGGGGACTCCAGATAACTGCGTTTGTTTCGAGTTTACTTCGAACGAAAGCGTTATAGAGTGCAGTTATAGCATGCTTATTATTAAATAGTTTCGCTTGGCGTATGACGAATCCCAGGCATCTACGGGCGTCGTTACTGGTTTTTGTAATGTGCTGATTAAATGTGAGCTGAGTATCAAACCACGTTCCTAAATCCTTAACTTCCTTGACGCGTTTTAAGGGCTTGCCCTCTATGACGTAAGGATGGGTTATAGGGCGCCGAGCTCGCGTATATGTAATAACCGAGCATTTTTCATCGTTAAGGGACAAGCTGTTATCACGCGCCCAAGCGCATACTCTGTCTATGTCAAGTTGCAGTAAGGAAAAATCTTGATCGCTGTTAATTGGCATAGCTAATTTAAGGTCATCCGCGAATAAGAGGCAGGACGAATGTCTTAGTACTGCCGGTAGGTCGTTAACGAGAATCAGAAACAGGAGGGGCCCGAGACTACTTCCCTATCCGATTCCTGAGGTTACCAAAAATGGAACAGATCGCGCGCCTTCATATTGAACATATTGGTGTCGTTCCGAGAGGTAACTAGCTACGAACTCAAGTAGATAGGTACCAAAACCTGCAGCAGATAGCTTCTTGAGCAGCACATCGTTATCAACTTTGTCAAAGGCTTTCTGAAAGTCAAAGTAAGCTATGTCTACTTGCCTACGTTGGTCAAGATTATTAGATATGATGGAAACGATATTAAGTAGATTAGATGTGGTTGAGCGCTTCGGTAAAAATCCATGTTGCTCGTCACAGAACCAACCATTCAACTGCTTATACACTTTTGCGTAAATTGTTGTCTCGAATACTTTCCCGAAGATGGATAGCACGGCGATCGGCCTATAGTTGCGGACTTCGGATTTAGATCCAGATTTATGTATTGGCAGAACCTTAGTCGTTTTCCAAATCTTAGGGTATGCTCTATTTTTTAATGCTAGGTTAAATATATATTTCAGTGGTTGGATAAGTGCTTCGCGGCAGTCCTTAATTATGAATTGTGGTATTCCATCGGGACCTTGTGTATGCTTGGGTCGTAGGCGATTAATGGCTGTCCGGATATCCACTTCACTAATATCATCGATTGTGATGTGTCGAGCGTTGGATATTGGTGATTCAGCTGTAGCAGCGCTTGAGGCCGCCAATGCATCGAGTTTGGGGACGTTTTGCAAAAATACGCTTTTGAAGAAGTCGGATTCGCCGTGTTGACTGCTGAAGGAACAAATGCCCTCGCTCTCAACACAACGCATCCTCGGGAGCTCTGGCGACCTTGCTCACCTTAAGGAACACAACACTACTACAGATCAAGTGATGGTATACAGAAAAGTACAGTCGGCAATAAAAGCTTGTAACAAAAATGAAATTTTTGTCAGAAACTTATTTATCTATCTATATAGTATAGTAGTCCTACATACAGGTAAAACAGTGCACCGTTGAAATATTTGACCGTTATTGGTGAAGGGCCACAGGGTTTATTATTAACGAAATCCATAATTTTATCTGCCATAAATATAACGTTTGCATTATAATTGGCCCTGAGTCGGTTTTCTCAGAAACTGTAATTTTTAGGGTTGTTATCAAACAAAATTACTGCAGAAAGCTTATTTAAATTATGTTGATAATATTACGGTTTCAGAGAAAATCACTTTAATGTCAAATTACGATTATGGCAAACAGTAGAGACTAGGCTAAGAAAGTGTTACGGAAAATTAAACTATGGATGTCATAAAGATCCAGCACCTGAAGCTACACATAATAAAAACCACTTTATTCGACAGAATCGAATCCGTCTGAGCCTACGCCACGTCTGATAGACAGCGTGACGCAATCGACGAAGCAAAACGACGCGTTCGATATCTGGGGCGCCGTCGGCGGCATGGGGGAGGTGAAGAGAGAGATCACTGAGTGCATTTTCTGGCCTCTCATGGTGAGTTGAAGGAGGTACTTAGTGGAAACTGTTCTATGTAGTACGTCTATCCTGCGAGCTACACGTCCTCCTGTGTTTTATGTGTCGAATCTTGGAGCTGCCACGTTTGATAGACAGCGTGACGCAATCGACGAAGCAAAACAACGAATTCGACCTCTGGGGCACCGTCGGTGGCATGGGGGAGGTCAGACGATAGCTAATGGAGTTTATCTTCTGGCTCCTTATGGTGAGTTGAAGAACGTACGTACTTAATAGAAACCGTTCTATATGGCCACCCTGCGAGCTTCACGTCCTCATGTGTTTTTTTCATCGAATCCTGGAGCGTGACGAGCGCGGGCAGCGTGACGCAACAAAAAGACACTTTCGACATCTTTAGCCATGAAGCTATAAGTCTAATGTACCAAAACTGACTTGACCAATAACGACTTGCCATTTCACCAGTGTTGCCGGTGAATGTTGAGTTTGCGAATTGCTGTAAGCCCCATAGAACAGAAGAAACTGTTTTATATCTTCTGTCGAATCTTGGAGCTGCCACGTTTGATAGACAGCGTGACGCAATCGACGAAGCAAAACGACGCGTTCGACATCTGGGGCGCCGTCGGCGGCATGGGGGAGGTGAAGAGAGAGATCGATCACTGTGTGCATCTTCTGGCAGCTCATGGTGAGTTGAAGAAGGTACAGTAGACAAACAAGGTACAAATATAAGTTACATCGGCAATCTTCGTCCACGCCGAGTTACCGACAAGTACCGAATTAAATCGAACGTATGCCCATTTCAATAAAAACCTTGTTGCACTATACGTAAGGTACGATATGCAATGACAGGTGAACTTGTGCTCAACTCGCTAGACAAAATGGTGGGCGCCGGAGCTGCCGGCGTCGCGCGCAAAATTTCGGCCAATGGGCGTTGAAGATTTTACCCTGCCTTATGATAGTCGTACCAACATATTTTTTTATCGCTTTGCACAAACAAATGTGAAATTAAAAAAACAATTTTTACAGCGTTTTAGCTAAAGTACTTTGGATCAACGTTTATGAATAAGGCCATTCGTTTAGTCAATTTTATAGACTGTAAAGACACTTAAAGTTTCGCTGGATAGGATTTTTACAAGCCTTCGATTAACTTGCAATGGATTTACCTATGTAACTATGTTTGTTCTGCTGGAATCTTGCAAGCCATTTTTGAAGCTGATGTCTTCAACCGATTGAGCTGAGGTAAAGGTATAGTTTGGATGACAAATCAGTATTATTGTACCATCGAGCTGATCTAATGATAGAGACAAAAGGTGGCCATGGGAATTCAGTACTTAACCGCCGTAACCCCGTTGAGTTTGGGCTCGCTAGAATTGTCTCAATGAGTAGTTGATGACGGTATTCAAATTATGACAGAAACTTGTCACTTTTCGGGATCTTATCCCCTAAACTATATCATTATCCACAGTATCCAGCGCTCTTCCCGTCCCAGTCCTGCGGGATATTGCTGTACGGAGCCCCGGGCACCGGCAAGTCGCACGTGGGCTCGAGTCTGGCTCGGCTGCACAACATGAACCTCATCGTGGTGAAAGGCCCCGAGCTGCTCTCCAAGTACATCGGCCAGAGCGAGAAGGCGGTACGGGACGTGTTCGACAAGTGAGTATGTTAGACAGAGACAGCGCCCAGCCCTGTTCCCGTCCCAGTCCTGCGGGATGTTGCTGTACGGAGCCCCGGGCACCGGCAAGTCGCACGTGGGCTCGAGTCTGGCTCGGCTGCACAACACGAACCTCATCGTGGTGAAGGGCCCCGAGCTGCTCTCCAAGTACATCGGCCAGAGCGAGAAGGCGGTACGGGACGTGTTCGACAAGTGAGTATGTTAGACAGAGACAGCGCCCAGCCCTGTTCCCGTCCCAGTCCTGCGGGATATTGCTGTACGGAGCCCCGGGCACCGGCAAGTCGCACGTGGGCTCGAGTCTGGCTCGGCTGCACAACACGAGCCTCATCGTGGTGAAGGGCCCCGAGCTGCTCTCCAAGTACATCGGCCAGAGCGAGAGAGCGGTATGGAACGTGTTCGACAAGTGAGTATGTTAAACTAGCTGACCCCGTGGATCCGCCAGCGTCTTACGGAGGCGGAATATAATCGGGGTAAAATAATATAATGTAGCCTTAACGCCTCCTAAAGTGCCAATTCTACATATACTGGTTATGGAGTCGAATAAAAAAAAGTGTCTGTCTAAAGAGCATTCGGTAATCTATGAGAAAAAATATAGTTTTTATTCTTAATACGCATAGATATACAAAATTAAACGCGTTACATAATATCGGAGCCGAGATATTTAAGTTTTAATTTTTATTTATATCTTTTCAATATGGACCTCTGAAAACATATATTGCAAATATCTCGGCTTCTACTCATTTTAGTGTATTACATTTCATAACACAATATGTTTGTTTTGAGTAGATCTATCATAATCTACCACTTTTACGAATGCCCGCTCACCTAAAAAAAATTACAACAATTTTACCCAAGCACTTTTGAATCGATCGTGACCGAGACGTTAGTAGTATGGTCCCATGGGCGTACACCTAAACTGGACTGAGTACTGCGATTAAAAAAGTGTGGCCGACAGAGAAGTCATACTAGAGAATTGCATCTCGTTTTAATTAGGGTGACCAAGTACCTATGCGGATATTAGGATTTATAAAAAGGCATAAATGCGTCTATTCATGTTTATAGAGTGATGAACTGGTAAACGTGCCGGGAATCCTCTGGATGCGCGTGGTGCAGGACCGTTCGCTTTGGCAAGTAATACAGTCCAAATAAATTATTCTTGTATTACAATTAAATAAAACTCACGTATAAACTCCTAATAAAGACATCATGCTCCTACATACATATTTTATTAAAACATAAATACATGTTCACTAACGTCCGTTTGACACTAAAGGCCCCCACCCACCGGATGCGGCGCGCGTCGGGCGCGGTTGAATCGGTATATTCACACCGCAAGCGGGCGGTGCATAGCAACGCTGGTGCCGCGCGGCTGCGGCCCAGCAGCAGCGCGGGCCCGCGCGTCATATCTCTCTCACTACCAACACATTTAATATGTATCTTACTGTCTCTATCACACTCAGCAGCGTGGGCCCGCGCCGCGCTTCACACGCGACGCACACGACACGCGGCCGCGCTGCCGAGTTGTAACTTTAGCGCCGCGGGCCCGCGTTCGAACCGCGTTCGATGTGTGTTTGAAGTGTAGTTTCAATGCTTTACGCGTTCGGTGGGTGGAGGCCTTTAGCGGACTCCGGTCTCGTTTAGGGCACAACTGGGATTACCGAGAATAACGGTAGGGGGGGAGGACGATGATCATGACATTTTTACTAAATGTTTACTAACGTCTTATGACTCCATAAAATTATGACGTAATTTAGGAATTTAGTATGGAAGTATGGATAGCACATTTTTAAAATAATAAATGAAATCATTTAACATTATTGCTCTGCCGACTTATCTACGACATTACATTCTCACAGTACCGGACCCAAATCATAGTCACCCTAATAAGTTTGGCATATGGTTTTGTCGTTTTATCGTAAAATAAAGCAAAATGTTCCTTACCTATGAAATGATATTACACAACTATTAAAGCTTTCGCTTTTAAATCCCTTTATGCAACATATGTTCACCATTTTTACCTAATTTCATGTAGTCGACAAGGCAACGAGAGTCCAATGACGATATTAGACAAATAGATGTCAACATTGTCAACGTTGGTGATACGCGTCAATTTTAAAAATTACCACTTGATTACCCCAATATTTAATGCATTACCATGTTTTAATCAGTAAATTTAAAAATTAGGTAAAAGGTAACATCTCTTACCTACATAATGTCAACTCGTAAGTATAAGCAGGTTTATTTTTCAGTATTATTTAATGCCTGTTAATACCACTTTATCATTATTTTTTTACATTGGCAACTTGTGCGAGTGGGACACCATCCTCGGGTTTGGTGCTCTCGCTCGGACCGCTTTCTCTAGTCGTCTTTTATTATACAATTGTGAACCTGTGATGCTAGGTAATATGGCTCAATTTTGATTGACTAATAAAACTGAGTACTCAGTCCACTTTAGGTGTACGTCCATGTATGATCCTGTTTAATTATCATTTGTCGTTAACTATACTTTCGCCCTTATTTACGGAGCTTAACATGCCTTTGCCAAATAAAATGTGTTTGTCCCTCTCTTACAAACACAAAACTCGAAGTGACAGATGAAGCAAAAGGATTTATAAAGGCATTAGTTAAAGTAGGTTTAATGGGCGTTTATGAATTAAGGCCGTTTGTTACAGAGCCGACATGAAGCGGCCGTGTATCCTGTTCTTCGACGAGTTCGACAGTCTTGCGCCCAAGTAAGTAAAAGCTTTGTAAGTGTCAAGCTTTTGCGTACAGTCGACAATGAGATGTCGAATTTGGTCCGACTAATGTTTTAAATCATACGGTTAAAGTGAAGTATTACAGTAGTACCACAAATTAAAGTTACATCGGCAATCTTTTTCCACGCCGACGAGTGCTGACAAGTACCGAATGAAATCGAACGTATGACCATTTCAATAAAGACCTTGTTGCACTATACGTAAGGTACAATATGCAATGGCAGGTGAACTCGTGCTGTCCCGCTCATGGTGCCAGACAAAATGGCGGGTGCCGGAGCTGCCGGCGTCTCGCGCAAACATTTGGCCAATGGGCGTTGAAGATTTTACCCGCGCAAACGCGCTGCCTTATGATTGATTAAAATGTTTGCAAAAAATGCTTTCTTCGCAGGTACATCGTTGTAACTTATATTTGCGGTACTACTGTAAATGTCACTATGGGCGGCATGTTTCGAACCCTTCGGGAGTTGTTCAGGATGGGTGTTCTTGCGGTTGTATCGTGTCACCTACTGAAGAAGAACTAACGGTATAAGTTACGAAATATCGGCCTATAATAAATTATTATTATAACAATGAAATGTATCCATTTCTCACATTATTATTATTACGTGACGTAAAGAAAAAACCGGCCAAGTGCGAGTCGGACTCGCGCACGAAGGGTTCCGTACCATTATCTACAAAAACAGTAAAAAAAAAGTTTGTTGTATGGGAGCCCCCTTTAAATATTTATTTTATTTTGTTTTTATAATTTGTTGTTATAGCGGCACCAGAAATACATAATCTGTGAAAATTTCAACTGTCTAGCTATCACGGTTCTTGAGTTACATCCTGGTGACAGACAGACAGACGGACAGCGAAGTCTTAGTAATAGGGTTTTTACGCGTTTTTACCCTTTGGGTACGGAACCCTAAAAATGGTCCATCGTGTTGCGGTCCACTATACACATTTATGCTACATCTAAGCTGAATCTTTCTGAGCAAATTGATTAAGAGGCCGCAGTAAGCTCGGCCGAATTTCACCTTCCCATACAAACGTAGTTACGCTCTCATTTTAAAACTACATGTTGGATTGTGACGAATCTTTGCATGTACAATGACATGAGGTATATCTATGTCTGTAATTAGTTTATATGGTTCCAATTTATAAAACAATGTAAATACAGCAAAAACTGGTTTTGTATGAAAAACTTAAATTCGCTGTATTTTTTTTATTATGGTATCTGAAGCTACGTAAACTTATTTCAGACATAGATATACCTCATTTCATTGAGAGTTAAAGTCTCTTAAAGACTCTAAAAGACTCTTAAAGAGTAAGGTCGATTCTCCATACAAACGTAGTTACTGTTATAGATAGTAGCAATGTCACATCCCTATCTTTGTGTCCCATCACTAGTGGGCTGTTTGCCTGATCATCTGTGGTTGTGAGTAACTGTCATGAGATTACTGAGATGAGGCGTAATAAACGTGTTAATAAAGTAAAGTTCTTGTTTTCTCTTCTTCTGACCCATATTCCTTAATTGGTTATGGGCCCAGGGTCGAGAACGTAATTTAAAAAAGTCAGTTTGGTTGAGAAAGTATTGTCGGCGGTAAAGCGGCATACTTGGGTTTTTGAGGTTAAGCGTTAGCACGTTCGGCGGTAAAGCGGCGTGTTCGGCTTGATTGCGGCTTGGACGACGTTCGGCGGTAACAACGTGTTCAGGCAAGAAGAAAAGTCACCAGCCATGGAGAGAGACGAGGATAAGTGTACTGTGATATTGACCGGGAAAAATTGGGCTGCATGGAAGTTTCAGATGTCAGTTATCTTGAGAGCGAAAAAGATGTATGGCATTGTAAGTGGCAGCGAAAAATTTGAAGATCAGGATGAGAAGAAGAAAGAAACGTGGGTGGATAAGGACTACAAGGCCCAACAAATTATTGTTACGCGGGTGGGCGAGCAGGTTCTCTCCTACCTGTCATCGTGCGCGACCAGCCACGACATGTGGGATAGATTGTCCACATTGTACGAACCTGCGACAAAAGTGAGTGTACATCTAGTGCAACAGCGGTTCTTCAACCTATCATTTGATGAAAAAGAACCGGTGATGAAGTTTATATCAAATTTAGAGGAAATATGTAACCAGCTGAGAAACTTGAATGAGGTACCATCGGAAAAGATGATGATAACGAAAATATTGATGTCATTGCCTGATAAGTTCAAACATTTTGTGAGTGCATGGGAATCAGTACCAGACGATCAACAAAATTTAAAGGAATTGACATCGAGACTACTTATTGAAGAGGAGCGGGATGGACAGTCCGAGCAGGCTACCACATCATCAGCGTTTGTATCGAGAAGCAGAAATGGAACACAGCAGGAGAGCAATAGTGTAAGAAAATGTTTTGTGTGTGGCAAGGTGGGTCATTTGAAGCGAGACTGTAAACAAAGAAAGTGCTACCAGTGTAATAAGGTTGGTCACTTGGCTACAAACTGCAACCAGCAAGTAAAATGCTACCAGTCTGGAAACACAGGCCATACGGCCAAGAATTGTGCTTCAGTAAGTAAAAACTTTAAGAATGCATTCATAGTCCAAGAGCCGGTGTTCAAAAACAAGTTTAATTTCATCCTGGACCCGGGAGCCAGTGAGCACATGACATATAACAAAAACCTGCTCTCTAACTTTCGCATAGTTAGCAAAAAGGTTATTGTGGGAGACGGGATGGAATTAAATGTAGAAGGGGTAGGTGATATCCATTTGTTGGCATATAATGGATCCGAATATGTGCCATCTGTAATGAATGATGTGTTGTATGTCCCAAAATTAAATGCAAATTTATTTTCATTGGTAAGTGCAGTGGACCATGGATATGTAGCTTTGTCAAAGGAAAACAATTGTAAGCTTTTGTTAAATGGATCAGTTATGGCTCTGGCTAAACGTGAAGGTAATTTGTACATAATGGATTTTAAATTTGAGTGTATCCCTGAACAAAATGATAGTATTGCTTTACTGAGTCTGTCTTCTTGGCATGAGCGCATGGCTCATCAAAATTATAGACACATTAAAGCAATATTAAATAAAAATAATGTTAAATATGAAGGGCAGATTGACCAGTGTAGATCTTGTATACAGGGAAAACAGCATAGGTTGCCTTTTTCCAACAGTGACAGCCGTGCAGAGTGTCCAGGCCAGCTGATCCATGCAGACTTATGCGGACCCATGGAGCATAAGTCACTCGGCGGATCATCATACTTCTTACTGGTGAAGGATGACTACAGCAGTTATCGGTATGTGTATTTTCTTAGAAACAAGTATGAGACGAAGGAAAGATTGTTAGAATTTATTGAAAGGTTTGAAAATGAGTTTGAATGCAAGGTAAAGAAAATGCGTTCAGATGGTGGTGGTGAATTCAAAAATAAAGATGTGGAAGGGATGTTTAGGAGAAAAGGGATCGTACATGAGGTCACAGTAGCTTATACTCCTGAACAGAACGGACGGATTGAACGAGAGATGCGTACGATTGTGGAAGCTGCCAGGACTATGATGATTAATGCGAAGGTGGGCAAGGAACTGTGGGCTGAAGCGGTAAATAATGCTGTTTACACACTTAACAGAACAGGCTCCAGCAGTCAGGAGGATATGACGCCATATGAATTATTGTACAAGATGAGCTTTGACCTTAACACATTGAGAATATTTGGAACTGAAGTATACACTCATGTACCAAAACAGAGACGACGTAAGTGGGATCCAAAAGGGAAGTTGGGAAGGTTTGTAGGATACGGAACAACAACAAAAGGATATAGAGTGTGGTTTGAAAATGAAGGAGAGGTGGAAACTTACAGGGATATAATTTTTGTGCAAGTAGAAGATAAAGAAAATAAAGAAGGGCATACACATAAGAAGAAAAGTGTAACGCTGCAAGTAGATACAGACCATGATGAAAATGAAACAAAAAATGCGTGCAAACTTACCGAAGAAGAGGAACAGAAAAAGACAGATGATAATGGACAAATGGTTGAAAGAGAAGAGAAAGTAACAGAAGAGGTAGAGAAACACAAAAGTTATGTAGAGGAAGAAAAAGTATTAGAAAATAGTGAGAGGTTGCAGAGTGAAAATGAATTTCTTGATGAAGAATATCTTGAAGAGTGGTTTAGTCCAGAAAAGGTTCAGTCTGAGGAAGGGGAAACAAGAACGCGAAATAGAAGAACCCTGAAAAAACCTAAGTGGATGGATGACTTCGAAGTGGGTTTGTTGGCACAAGGAGAAAAAATTTTAACCTATGATGAGGCTATTAACGGAAAAGATGGCAAGAAGTGGTTGGCAGCAGTAAAGAAGGAATTGGAAGCATTAGAAAGAAACAATACATGGAAAGAGATAAATTTACCTGAAGGGAAGAAGGCAATTGATAGCAAGTGGGTGTTTAAGATCAAGAGTGGTGATGACAATAAAGAGTTGTATAAAGCAAGACTAGTGGCGCGGGGCTTTAAACAGGAAGACAAGTTTGATCATGGAGATGTATATGCTCCAGTCGCTAAACTTACAACATTACGGATATTACTCGCTATATCAAGCAAGTATGATTTGAATATGCAACAAATGGACGTGAAAAGTGCCTTCTTAAATGGCACCATAGACGAAGAAGTGTACCTAGAAAAACCAAAAGGTATGAAATCAATGATGGATGGCAAGGTACTAAAGTTAAACAAATCGCTGTATGGACTACGAAAATCTCCAAAATACTGGAATGAGCGGTTCGATAAATTGATGATTAATGAAGGATTTCATCGAAGCAAATGCGATCATTGTTTGTACTACAAGGAAGGCATGAAATTTTATGTACTTCTGTATGTGGATGATATCATACTGCTGTCAGAAAATAGTACAGAAATCGAGAATTTGAAAAAGACTGAATAAAAATTTTGATATGAAAGATATGAAGGGTGTCTCTAAATACCTAGGAATCAACATAAAAAAAGGGGAGAACACAATAGAAATTGATCAGGAAGATTATCTTAAAGAAATACTAAAGAAATACAATATGGAACAATGTAAGCCGGTATCTACACCAATGGAGCCAGGAACACAAATTAAGAAGAATAACAATCTGGAAAATGAAGAAATGACACAAAGATGCAGAAAGCTCATTGGAAGCCTTATGTATGCTATGCTAGGCACTCGGCCTGACATATGCTATGCATTAAGTTATTTGAGTCGGTTTCAGGAATGTGCGAATGAGGATGTATGGAAGGGCTTGAAACGGATTTTAAGGTATATTAAAGGGTCATTGGGTCTTAAGTTAATATACAGAAAAGGTGCAGATGAGCCACTAATTGGCTATATGGATGCAGACTGGGGAGGTGATAGCGAAGACCGAAAATCTACATCAGGCTACGTAATGAAGGTATATGGTTGTACTGTCTCTTGGTCATCAAATAAGCAGCAGTGTGTGGCGCTATCTTCGACGGAGGCTGAGTACGTCGCTCTGGCTAAAGGTATTTCAGAGGGTATATGGAGAAGATATTAGCAGGGTATATGAATGGAGCATCACAAACAAACTGCTTTTCCACCCCGAGAAGTGTTCCGTGATGTCTTTTAGCCGATCTCGTAGTCCCCTATTTGGTAATTACGTGTTAGGGACGGAATTAATAAATCGCGTTGACACTATTAAAGACCTAGGTATCATATTTGATTCGCATTTGAATTTTCATGCTCATATGAGTAACCTGGCTACCGACTGCTATCGGAGATTGGGATTTGTTATCCGCAACGCTCGCGATTTTGACAACGCGTTTGTCGTCAAGATTGTCTATACCGCTTTAGTTAGGAGTAAACTGGAGGCAGCGTCAATAGTGTGGAATCCCCATGAGGTCACTTACGCCTTGCTTCTGGAGAAAATCCAAAAGACGTTCCTTAGATTTTTATTTAAAAAAATCTATGGATACTATCCCTTCCTTTACCCGACAAAATATTTGCTTGGAACTCTGGGTTTTAACTCCCTGGAAGTGAGGCGTAATTATGCACTCGTGACCGTGGCTGTCTCAGGCAAAGTTTAATTTCAGAGCTCGTCATTGCGACTTACTTGCAGCACCTAAAGCGCGCACTGTGGCGTACAGGCAATCACCAAGGGTCCGCGCTTTGCACTACATCAACGCACTTCTCAAGTCGGATTCTGACTGTGATGTTTTTGCCAGTAGTTGGAGGCTAATTTGTGAGAAATGCAAAAACCTTTGTGAAGCGATGGATGACCGTCCGTCCTCAGTTAGTTATTAAGATTGTTGTTATGTGTACTTTCTGTCCTAAATTTCGCAGTGCATTAGTATTTACTGTAATGCTGTGTAATTTCTTTTGTACCAATAAATAAATAAATAAATAAATGGATTAAAAATGTATTAAATGAAGTGGGCCTTAAATGCGATCAAGTTATTGTATTTGAGGATAATCAGTCTGCCATTTATATTGCAAAGAACCCAGAGCACCATAAGAGGCTAAAACATATTGATTTAAAATACCATTTTATAAGACAGAAGGTTCAAGAGGGAATTGTTATGTTGAAATACATAGAAAGTGAAAACCAAGTTGCTGATTTGTGTACTAAGTCGTTAACCAAATTAAAATTTGAAAACTGTAGAAATAAGTTATTTTAGCTATCAGGCAGCTCAGTGCTTGTTATTTGATATGTTGAATTAAAGTTTAGAACTGCTATTAAGAATTTAAATTAAGTTTATGTTGTATGTGAAAGTAAGGGATTGTTACATTGAGGAAGGGTGTTATAGATAGTAGCAATGTCACATCCCTATCTTTGTGTCCCATCACTAGTGGGCTGTTTGCCTGATCATCTGTGGTTGTGAGTAACTGTCATGAGATTACTGAGATGAGGCGTAATAAACGTGTTAATAAATTAAAGTTCTTGTTTTCTCTTCTTCTGACCCATATTCCTTAATTGTTACGCTCTAATTTTAAAACTACTTATTGGATTGTAACGAATTATGCATGTACAATGACATGAGGTATATCCAGGTCTGTAATTAGTTTATGTAGCTTCAGATACGTAAGTATCGATAAGTTTTTCAAAGCTAATAACAGACATAGACATACCTCATTTATATATGCAAAGTTTCGTCACAATCCATCACGTAGTTTTAAAGTGAGAGGGTAACTACGTTTGTATGGGAAGGTGAAATTCGGCCGAGCTTACTGCGGACTCTTAAGTGATTTTTTTTGAGTGTCCCACTGCTGGGCAAATGCCTCCCCCCTCCGTTTCCAGTGTTCTCGATCCTGAGCTTCTTGTGGCCAATATTTTGAGAATAAATAGAAATAGAATGAGTCTAGCTCGTCCCGCCATCGCCGACGAGGCCTGCCGCGTTTCCGTTTTGAACTATCGGGTTGTCAGTCGGGTTTTTTATTGTTTATTCAGGCGCTACTAGCGCTAGCTAGCGCTGGCTAGGCGCTAGGGGGTTTTATTGTTTAAAAAGCTACGGTAGCCCAGTGGTTCAGGCATGCGGCTGTCAAACGGCGGTCGTGGGTTCGAATCCCGGCTCGTACCAATGAGTTTTTCGGAACTTATGTACGGAATATGATTTCATATTTACCGTTAGCTTTTCGGTGAAGGAAAAACGTCGCGAGGAAACCTGCATACATCTGCGAAGAAATTCAAAGGTGTATGTGAAGTCCCTAATCCGCACTGGGGCAGCGTGGGGATTACTGCACGTTCCCTCTCACACATGAGAGGAGGCCTGTGCCCAGCAGTGGGACGTATATAGGCTGGTGATGTGATGTGGTGTGATATTCAGGCGCGGGCACGACTCGACGGGCGTGACAGACCGCGTGGTGAACCAGCTGCTGGCGCGCCTGGACGGGGCCGAGGGCGGGGCGCGGGGGCCGGTGGTCGCCGCCACCAGCCGCCCCGACCTGCTCGACCCCGCGCTGCTGCGCCCGGGCAGGCTGCAGCACCACATACACTGCGCTCCTCCAGACCTGGTATCATCATCGTAGATAGACGATTTACAGTAGTACCACAAATATAAGTAACGTCGGCAATCTTCGTCAACGCCGACGAGTGCTGACAAGTTCGGAATGCAATCGAACGTATGACCATTTCAATAAAGACCTTGTTGCACTATCAGTTCCTAATATCAATATCTAATATCCTTGGCAACAATAGTAGCTAAACGGGCTGCTTGACAACTTACTGGCGAAACACATTGAGACTCAAGACGCGCAGTTTGGTTTCAAACCGGGTCTGTCAACAGAGTGCCATTCTTTGCCTCAAGCATAACGTCAATTGGCATGATGACAGTAATTGAAAATCACTAAAATATGGTATTTTCTTAGTGAAATTATAATCATAGAATTCGAAAAATGCTCATTTTTTTATTAAGTAAGAGATTATTATTTATTTTGATAAAATTAAACTGAAAAATACGGACGCCCGCCATGATATGTTAAACACCAATCAGAGCACATGACGTCACGTTTGTATAAACAAATACCCATAACGGCCACAGATTACAGAGAAAACATGTACGTACTGAACGAATAGTAAGACAGGGATAGAACCATGTTATCTGTCAGATCTTCACACGTTATTGTCCCGCATTCTCGCTCGCACGGCCGCGCAAGACTTGTAAACTTTTTAATTTATGTTCATTCAATGAGCAATTGAGCGATCTAGGTAGCAAACGTCAAAGGTCCGCGTTCTCTTTATACAAACGTGACGTCACTCGGGACGCCATGACACTGACAAGCGTTTTAGCGCCAATTTGAAATTTAAAAACTAACATGCGTTTTTTTCCTACTTAACCGTTATATTCTCTAGAAAAATCTTATTCGTTGTACATAATAAATAATGTTTCTAAACATTATAGAACAGTTTTTCAAAATGTGTCATCATGCCTATTACTATGTTGAGGGAAAAACCACCTGTTAATGCCTGCTTTTTGGATCTATCGAAGGCTTTTGATACGGTATCGTACGAGGTACTATGGGACAAACTGGAAAAGGGGACGAGTACATCGAGGGGAGTGATCAACCTGCTCCGTTATTGGTTCGGGAATCAAGCCAATCAGGTGAGGTGGGCAGGAGCGCTCTCGGATGTGTAGTGTACAGGTTGGAGTGCGGAGTGAGACAGGGGGGTCTCATCGGCCCGCTTGTTCAACTTGTACATGGACGAGTTGATTGTCAGGCTCAGCAGCACAGGTGTCCGATCGGAGGCACCATGGTCAATAATATCAGCTACGCGGACGATATGGTGCTGCTGTGGCCATCGACCAGTGCGCTCGTGAAGCTATTAAAGGTATGTGAAGAGTACGCGGTCGCCCATGGTCTGAGGTACAACACCAGTAAGAGCAAGCTGCTAGTATGGGCCCGCAGTAAGCTCGATTCTCCATACGAACGTAGTTACGCTCTCATTTTAAAACTACGAGTTGGATTGTAACGAAACTTTGCATGTACAATTACATGAGGTATATCTATGTCTGTAATTAGTTTATGTAGCTTCAGATACCATAGTAAAAAAAAAGCGAATTTAAGTTTTTCATACAAAACTGGTTTTGGCTGTATTTCGTTTGTTTTATAAACTGGAACCATATAAACTAATTACAGACATAGATATCATCATCATCAGCCTATATACGTCCCATTGCTGGGCACAGGCCTCCTCTCATGTATGAGAGGGAATGGGCAGTAGATTGGGGACTTGGATAGATATACCTCATGTCATTGTATATGCAATGTTTCGTCACAATCCAACACGTAGTTTTAAAATGAGAGCGTAACTACGTTTGTATGGGAAGGTGAAATTCGGCAGAGCTTGCTGCGGACTCTTAAAGCAGGTAACAAGGCCTTTGACTCACTTCCTTCCGTTTTCTTGTGTGGAGCTCCTGTCCGAAGAGTGACTCGCTTTAAGTACCTTAGACATTGGGTGACCGACAATCTCTATGATGACGCGGACATAGAAAGCGAGCGCAGGACATTGGCCGTACGGTGTAACATGTTGTCCCGCAGGTTTGCGCGTTGTGATTGGAATGTCAAAATAATGCTGTTTATGGCATTTTGTCGGACCTTTTACACGTGCAGCCTGTGGACAAATTATACTAAGAAGGCGTTCAATGCCCTGCGCATCCAATATAGTAACGGGTTCAGGATGCTGTTGGGGTTGCCCCGCTTCTGTAGCGCCTCGAGTATGTTTGCGGAGGCACGTACTGATTGCTTCAGTGCGATAATACGCAACAGAACTGCCTCCCTGATGCGCCGCGTGTGTGACAGCTCCAACAGCCTCGTGCGCCTGGTGCTGGAGTCTCCTGCCTGCGCACAGTGGAAACACTGGCACTCGGTGCATATTGAGGCGAGAGGCTCTATGGACATGGTCTGAAATAAATAATTTGAATTGAATTGAACTATACGTAAGGTATAATATGCAATGGCCTGCCCCCCTGGGAACTGGTGCTGTCCCGCTCATGGCGCCAGACAAAATGGTGGGCGCCGGAGCAGGTACATGGTTGTAACTTAACTTAATTTGTGGTACTACGGTAATAGATGGAGTCCTGGCGGATGGCCAAAAGGGAAAGGGGAGGTAAATTAACCTGACTAGGTTGAGAAAGATCATAGGACTAATCGTCGACTTCTCATGTCTATATCATCATCATCATCATCATCATAACAGCCGAAAGACGTCCACTGGCATCCATAGGCCTCCCCTAAAGAGTGCCACGACTACAGAACTCATTGACGGTTCTCATTAAATTTGATGGACCAAAATGGTCCGAGGTCGATTTGTGTAAAATTTTCCCCAAAATATTTATTGATTTTTTTATTTATTATTATGATGTGTCCCACAGACCGATCGATTTGAAGTGCTGAAGACCCTTAGCAAAGATGTGGTGCTAGAAGACGTGGACCTTCAGCAGTTGGCGGAGGTCACTGAAGGTTACTCGCCGGCTGACCTCAAGAGTCTACTGGTCACAGCTCAGCTGGGCAGCCTGGAGAAACAACTGGTAAGCATCGTCCACGCTTAGGGTCTTTTTAGGGTTCCGTACCCAAAGGGTAAAAACGGGGACCCTATTACTAAGACTTCGCTGTCCGTCTGTCTGTCTGTCACCAGGCTGTAATTCAATAACCGCGATAGCTAGCCAGTTGAAATTTTGAACGACTAACGTGTTTTTTTGCCGTTTTTATAGAGATTGGCACGGAACCCTACGTGCGCGAGTCCGACTCGCACTTGGCCGGTTTTTTTATACTACGACGGTGGAAAGCAAAAAGCTACGGTAGCTTAGTGGTTCAGGCGTGCGGCTGTCACGCGGCGGTCGCGGGTTCGAATCCCGGCTCGTGCCAATGAGTTTTTAGAAACTTTTGTACGGAATATTTACCGTTTTTAGGTGAAGGAAAACATCGTGAGGAAACCGGTCTAATCCCAATAAGGTAGGTAGGTAATTTCCCTCTGGATTGGAAGGTCAGATGGCAGCCGCTTTAGTAAAACTAGTGTTTATGCCAAATCTTAGGATTAACACAAATTAATCCTCAAAGCATGGTCGGCCTTACTCACCACCAGAAACAAGACCACATACCAACAGCAAGCAGTTCATTCACCTTACTGAGACCGCGGCCATAATCGGCAACGCGCATGTGACACCCGAGTGTTACAAATGTCCATAAAATACGTTGACTACTTACTTATCCTCCTAGCGTTTTTCCCGGTTGCGCCCTAAAGGAGCCCGGGGTACATATTGACACCTAATCTCAAAATTTGGCATAAGCACTAGTTTTACGAAAGCGACTGTCATCTGACCTGACCTAGAGGAAAAACTAGACCTTATTGGGATTAGCCTAGTTTTCTCACGACGATTTCCTTCAGCGAAAAGCGAACGGTAAATACTCCGTACATAAGTTTCTATAAACTCGTTAGTAAATAAATAATTAAATAAATATTAGGGGACAATTTTACACAAATCGACTCAGTCCCAAACTAAGTAAATTTAATATCTTTGTAACAACATGAATGCAATAAACTTGATTACGTGATTAAGCAAAGCTTGTACTATGGGTACTAGACGACGATAAACATACTTATATAGATAAATAAATACTTAAATACATAGAAAACAGCCATGACTCAGGAACAAATATTCGTTCTCATCACACAAATAAATGCCCTTACCGGGATTCGAACTACCACTAGGCACTACCAACTAGGCTAAAGCGGTCGTAGTACGAGGCGGGATTCGAACCCACGACCGTCGCTTGAGGCTGCCCTAGCTACTGACTTTACTAACAGGAATAAACGTTGGCATGTATAAAATACTAGCTTCTGCCCGCGACTCCGTCCGCGTGGAACTCGTGTATATCGCAGCTCCATACAAACTTTAACCCCCCATTTGACCCCCTTAGGGAATGATTTTGGGGATAAAAACTATCCTATGTCACTCTCCATCCCTTCAACTATCTCCACTTAAAAAATTCGTCGCTCCGTTTTGCCGTGAAAGACGGATAAACAAACAAACACATACACTTTCCCATTTATAATATTAGTATGTAAGTATGGATATGGATTGTTTCAGTTGAGCGGCGTGGAGAAAGACTTGGAGACCGTGGTGGTGAGACAGACGGACATAGAGAGTGCGCTCCTAGAGACGAAGCCTTCGTTGTCCAAGGAGCAGCGATTGTTCTACGATATGATGTAAGTGTGACACCCAAAGGTTCGGCCGCGACTCCGCGTGGCGGCGGCAGAGTGAATCTCCGGCGATTTGAAAAGCTCGTTTTTAATACAGTTGCTCAAAAACTGGTACTTTTTGTGGCTGCGTAGCGTACGAGAAGCTCAATTTCTCGAACTAGTGCTTTTTACTTTTTAGTTCCAAACTATACTTTCGAAACGCAGTAATTTTATATTAGATTTTTTACCCGATGGCGCTGATTCCAATAGTATGTTGTCACTGTCAGTGTCATTTGTAAAGTATGGGTTCGTTCAAAAATAACTTCGAAGCAAGCATATTTTATCGCAATGATATATTAATTTATTATTTTTCGCATTGTATTAAAAAACGTCGTTTACAACACGTGTGAAATGTCTTTTACCACTCGTACCGAGTCTTGCCACTCGCTTTCAGCTCGTGGCAAGATACCGCGGTACTAGTGGTAAAAAGACATTCTTTTCACACTAGTTGTAAAATGTACTATTCTAAAATTATTATCACCCCAAAATTAAGAACCTGCAATAAACTTTGATGAAATATAACGCAGTACCAGTATTGTTGACCTTTAAAAAAAACCTCATCTTTTCACATTATAATTTGCTGTTTATGTTTACTTACAAGTTTGAGTCCTTCTATAGGATACCAAATTTTATCCAAATCGGTTCAGCGGTTTAAGCGTGAAGAGGTAACAGACAGACAGACAGACACTTTCGCATTTATAATATTAGTATGTATACTATAAATAATACATGTTTGTTGCAGATATAAAAGGTTCCGAGGCGAGAAGCTGTCTACAGACCAGCGACTGATGTCGCGGCAATTGGAAAAGCAGAGAGTCACATTAGCTTAGCACCTCGCTGCCATATCGTCCTCATCGCCTTAGACATAGAGTTCAAACTTGAACAATATTGAATACCTACTTTGGACTTGAGGCTTATAGTTATTAGAGTAAAACCGGTCTTAAAATTAATGAGCAAACGACCAGTTTCAATATGTGAGAAAAATATAACATGGGCACTTAATCAGTGCTACCTAGCTGCACCGTGGTAACTTAGAAGTATACCTACACTTTGCGCGCCGCTAGCGGGGATTCAGCCAGACGGTTGGCACACGCGCTCGCGGCCGGACGCTGCTTACGCGCACGATAAAAGCTGTGACCAATTATTTAAAAAAATACGTCGTCGTGAATTCTTTCCGTTCTAATACTTATTGCAATTATTCATCAGATTCTGAATTTTCACCACTCTTCAATTGAATAACCGAACATTTAAAGAAGGACAAAAAACATTACACACTACATTAAAGGTAAAGCAATTGTAGACACATCATAATAAAAAATATTTATTAAGATTATTTCCAAAATAAACCGTTTTTTACTTCACTCAACTACTAATTTTAAAATATTTTTTGTAAGCAGTGTCAACCCTAGCGTCGATTGGCCGGCACGAGCGGGCAACGACCCGCGCGTTCAAGGTCGCTCCATTGTTATATTTTGAACTTTTGTAGGCTTGCAAAACGGTATTCCCTTTTTTATTCAGACTTGAGTATCTGTTCGTAGAACTATGTATTATATAATCTGTGACATGGCTTAAATTCGAATGTAGAAAATGCCTCTTAGTTTGAATTTAACTCTTATTGCTTTGATTTGACTAAGATATTTAACTTACTTAGTTATAAAAAATACCTAATTTCGAAAGTGTTGCAATATATTGTTTTCTAACACATTGAAGTGTATCGGTTAGTGTAATAGCGTTCATTTTGGAATGAGCGAGCGAAGTTATCCGTTTCTGCTTTGCCAAAAGATCTTTCGTATGTCCGGCTGCTCTCTACTATTACTACTATTCTCGTGAAATTTTGTGAGCATAAAGAATAGTCTGTACAATATTTTGATCGATTTATTTAGTTTTTTTTTAAAGACGGTTTTTCGAATTTTACAGCTCATAAAGTCATCATCATTATAATAATCAATTTATTTGTAGTATAAATTACAATAGTTAGATTGGTTTTACTCTATCAATGTTTATTCTCTATCTAGTAATTTTGGTGAATAGTGATAGTCATAAATTAAATAGTAACACAGCCATCCTGCCAATGATGCAACAATTATGTACGATTCTCATCGAACGGGCCGGGCCGGAGCGCATTCTATTACATGCAAAGGAATTTGAACCGTCTATACAGCAGATGCGATTCATATTTGATTACAATCCCACCGACCGCGTCGGTAGCTGCCGCCTCGCAGTGGATGCACGATGCATTCAAATAATGAAATGTAATTACTGTTTATACGGTTCAAATTCCTTTGCATGTAATAGAATGCGCTCCGGCCCGAGTCTATCGGTGGGAAATCGTCCTTAACGTACGTAACGTACTTAAGTCGAACCTCTCTCTCGCACTGCCTATTCATCATCATTATTCCTTATATTTATTAATGATCTTCCGAACGCTATGAAGCCTAAAACCATACTATTTGCAGATGACACAACTATCATAATTAAGTGGAAAGATCAGTGTACATATGAGTCTGACATAAACGAAGCCTTAGCTGACATGAATAATTGGATTATCAATAACAATCTTCCATTAAATCTGAATAAAACACAGTACATGCAATTTCACTCATATAGAACAAATAGACCAAAATTAAATATCAATATTAACAACACTGAATTACAGGAAACCAAAAACACTAAATTCTTGGGCATAAATATAGATTCATTTTTAAATTGGAAGGATCACATTAGCTCGATATGTTCAAGGCTGGACCATTTTATATTCGCTTTAAGGAAACTTAGGCAGTGTGCTTCCTACGAAGCAGCTCTCACGGCCTACCATGGTCATGTGTCATATCATACTTAGTTATGGTCTTATCATTTGGGGCAACTCGGTTGATGTTGAAAGGGTATTCAAGCTCCAAAAGAAATGTGTACGTGTAATAGCAAACGCTTGGATAAGGAGTAGATGTAAACCTATATTTAAACAACTCAACATTCTACCATTGCCATGCATGTACATATTTAAATAAATAAAATAAATAAATAAATATAAGGGGACAATCTTACACAAATCGACCTAGTCCCATATTAAGCTCAGTAAGGCTTGTGTTATGGGTACTAGACGACGATATATTTAAGATTTGTAGCTTTGTCAAAAGATTTCCAAGATACTTTATCAAAAGATCTGAAATGTGTTCTGGAAATACAAGATCGCAATATAGAGATCTCTTGTTTAAACCACGCTGTGAAACTGACATCTACAAAAGAAATGCCTACAATATGTGTATCAGTATTTACAATAGATTACCAGCACACATAAGAACACTAGAGGGCAGAGAATTCAACCGAGCCCTAAGAAAATGGCTCCTAGAACACTGTTTTTATACTACAAATGAATTCCTTAATTACAAAGTATGACTAAATATATAAAATTCACTGATAAAGTGATAATACTATTATGGCTACGGCTACCTATATGTTCGAGTAATTATTTAGATACTTAGAGAAACAATTGTAAGGTAAAATGTAAATATTAGATTCTTCTATGTACCAAGATGTAGATATATGTAATATTCAATGTTCATCTCTGTGTACATAACATAACTATTTGCATGCTGTTAAGAAATAGCTGAAGAAGGCTGGATAATTTGTTAACCTAAGGCCTGTAACTTACCCTTTTTCTGCAAATAAATCTTTATCTTATCTTATCTTATCTAGGCTTGTCCATATATTACGTTATCGTTTTTGACGATTTCTGATCCCCCCTATCATCATTCTGTTATTCCTTGAAATGGACCCTGCCCGCCTAATAAAATGACTACCGTCATGTAACTACCCCCTTATTTTGATATAATGTAATATATGGACAGCCCCATTTAATACATGCACTGAAGAGATAGTGAACGCGAGCAAGAGACAGATGGTGCGAGTGAGAAGTCCGACTTAATGATTTATGGCCCCTGGTGTCAGTGTTTGTTGGTGGAGTAGGCTTAGTATTTAAAAAAAATGTGTGTGGTGCGGTGAAATCTACATTCTAGTCTGTAAGTAAACTTATACATGTATAAGCGCACGAAGTGATATAGGTGATTTGTATATTTTGCAGCTATTTTTTATTTGAATTATTTATTGTTGAATAAAAATCGGGTTTTACAATGCGTGTTTCAATTAAATAAATATATATTAGGGCCTATGCAGACTGCGTTTTTTAAACGCGCCGTCGCTTAAAAAACGCAGTCTGCGTAGGCTCTTAGGGGAAAATCTTACACACATCGACCTACTTAGTCCCAAACTAAGCAAAGCTGTACTATGGGTGCTAGACGGCAATAAACATACCACATACATATATACATATAATCATGCCTATTCCACGGTGGGGTAGGCAGAGGTCACGGATTTCCACTTGCTACGATCTTGACAAACCTTTGTTGTTCCATCCACATTCATTACATTCTGCAACATACTCGTCGGTTTAGGGTACTCTTGACCTGACTTTTCTTCATGATTTCTCCAATTTAGTCGGATAAAGTTCCACGAGGTCTTCTCCTTCTAACTGTATCAACCTTTCCCATACATATATAGGTAAGATTAATAAATACTTAAATACCTATCTTTCTCTCTCCGGAAACATGCTCATCACACAAATAAATGTCCTTATCAGGATTTGAACCCAGGACCTCTAGCTTCGTCGCCAGGGTCACCAGCAAGGCTAATCAGGTCGTAAAATTTACTTACAAACATTAATGTTTTTCTGTGATAACTGCACTTGGCTCAACGTCGATAACGGTGGCTACCGACATATGTCGCGCTGATTTATCAACCTTTGGAAACAACTATTAAACACAAATAACTATTCTGCATCGGCTGAAGGTTGTAGAATCATTACACTCTTTTCCTTCATGAGCTTCTGAGTGGAGCTAGAGAGCCTTTTAGTTCTGGTGGTGCCTTGGGCGTGATCGCATCAGAAAGGCTATTCGCAGCAGAACCAAGGAAACCGATATAGCCCTCCGAATTGGTAAACTTAAGTGGCAGTGGTAGATAGCACGAAGAACCGATGGCCGCTGGGTCGGAAATGTTCTCGAGTGGCGACCACGTACCGGAAGGCGCGGCGTGGGTAGGCTCCCCACAAGGTGGACTGATGACCTGGTAAAGGTTGCTGGAGTCCGCTGGATACGGGTGGCGCAGGACTGGTCACTTTGGCACTCTTTGGAGGAGGCCTGTGTCCAGCAGTGGACGTCTTTCGGCTGATATGATGATGATGATGACATTGATGACTATTCTGCGAAATCTATACTTATGCCTTACGAAATATAAGTAAAAACACAAATGTTAAAACTACAATGAATGGGTATTGCGTTTACCCGGTTTGCTGGGAGTGTCTGCGTTATCACACTTATCACATCAGAAATTAAGTTTTTTATTTATTTATTCATTCCTTAAATTAACGTTAACAGACAGGCTATGCATGTTAATTAATTTAATTATATATGACGATATTATACAATAAGGCACTTAGGTCTAGATAATACAGTAGGTATCAAAAAAGTACCTATGGAACTTGAAGCCGTACTAGACATCTCCCGGATAATATGATGATTATTATGATGAGTGATAATAGCCCCCATATGACAACAATACGCATTTACAACAGCTTTCCAAAAGAAATAGCTGATGAGGTCCAACCTACTTGTTCAAAAGTTAAAATCATATTTAATAGAAAACTGTTTTTGACTGAATAAGTATTATTTTATTAGATTTTTTTGTTGATTCATGCTAATACAACGTTTCCACGTTACCACGACGGATAGCATCAATCGTATGCTATAGAGATGAAATACAAGCTTTTATTGCCAACTGGAAGTACTTTGCTCTCTTTGAGCCGATTCTAAGGAGCCTAAATTCAACGGGGTTAGTTAGGTATGTCTGATAAGTCCTGAACTTCTGTTTCCATCATCAGATCAGCTCGATGGTATCATAATATTGAATTGTCCTCCAAACTATATTTAAACCCAACATTTCAGCTCAATCGGTTGAAGTTAACTGCTTCAAAATTGAGTTGCAAGATTCCACCCGAACTAACATAGATACCTGCATTAGATAATTTAGTTTTAAAACAAAGTTTTAACCGACTTCTATTTAGTACTCCGCCAAGCCACGACAACATTTCCACATTTATTTTAATTTAGGTACCACATGAACTGATTTCCGAGGGCAAATGCGTTGATTATTAGAGAAAAAAACCCAATCGCTGTATGTGGCCCGATAATAGTTGAGGACTTCCGTCGATTACACAAGGATCACCTGGCACGTCATTAGTTGCTATTTCAACGGAATCTTATCATAATCTGTGACGTACTTTGGTACTTTTAAGTATATAATTAACCTCCTCCTTTTTTTTGAAGTCGGTTAAAAATAAAACGTGTAAGTAGGTAGTGAACTTATTTGAAAAACCGTACTTTCGCCGAGATGACAATTCGGTCAAACAATTCTGGTAGTGCAATTATCTAATCATATTTAGTCGAATGGCTTACATTGAATAGGCTACGATAAGTCATTAAGAGATCTAAGCCAGTTAGCTGCGTCAGGGGGAAGGTCGAACAGATCTCCGGGGGGTCCATGAAATAATTACAACGACCGCGTCCAGCCCGGAGTCTGTGTAGGCGACACCAATGATTACGTGGTAGGTAGTGAAATGTTGTAATTGCGATAGGGTTCCTGGTTGGGGATTTCACATACCCCTCTCAGTGTCATCGCAGACGCATGCAGTTTCCCAGGGTTAATCCCGTCATGAGGTTAGTAAACATCATAATGTTAGGGACGTCGTCCTCTGACCTTATATAAGACAAGAGATCCCCGAGCAATTATCGTTTTCCCAGCCGCGATAGTGAGGTGTAGTCGTGCTTCATCCGTGCTAGATAAATAAAATACCTAATAAGTAATTTAATTTTAAAGATAACATCGTAAGAATGAAGCTTGCTTTATTGTGTCTGGTTTTGTGTGTGGGTAAGTGTTTTCGTCTATCGACTTTACAAAGCAACAAAGAAGTTTCTTCTGTTTAAGATTAAGTCCTTTACAAACAAAGTTTTAACCGTCATCATCACATCCTCAGCTGATGACCATCGGACCATTTGGGAGGGATAACCTTTCTAATTTAAAAATATTTCGACGAGTTGAGAACTTCCTCATTTTTTGAAGTCGGTTAAAAAAGTACTTACTTGAGCCCTATTACAAATGCAATAAAAATTATTATTTATTACACGGGATCTCGGAAGTTAAGTTTTTTTACCTAATGCAACTTGAATTTTCATGTATATAAATGCGAAGTTATACAATAATAACTTGCAAAGTATTAACTCGACACGAGTAATGGAAGGGTGAAAATCGACTTGTCTACCAGATTGCTTCATACATACGACGAAATCCCTCTAAGGGTTTATGTTCACCTTTGTACTTGACATATCTTTTTAATACTAAGTATAGCTACGCAAAAGCGGGTAGCCTAGTGGTTCAGGCATGCGGCTGTCAAGCGGCGGTCGTGGGTTCGACTCCCGACTCCTACCAATGAGTTTTTCGGAACTTATGTACGGAATATTTCCATTAGCTTTTCGGTGAAGGAAAACATCGTGAGGAAACAGGTCTAATCCCAATAAAGGTCTAGTTTTCCCTTTAGGTTGGAAGGTCAGATGGTAGTAGCTTTCGTAAAACTAGTGCCTATGCGAAATCTTGGGATTAGGTCTCAACGCGGACCCCGGGCTCTTCTAGGGCATAACCGGGAACAACGCTAAAAGTATGAATTAAATACTAAGTATGTTTATTTTGCATAATTAAAAGTGATACTTCTACAATCGACTAAGTACTGGTATCAGGAACTCGATGTGGAGCCGATGAGAGGAGAGGCTACGTGTACAACCGGGATGCGGCCGCGTGGCTGCGCCTGCACATCGTGCCGGCTGGCTGGAGCGACGCGGCCATGCGCTGTTACCTCGAAGGTATATGTTCAACAGGCATCCTCAATCGAATTTATACCATTCTACATAGGGACAGCGTTAGAATAATGGGAAAATTTTTGAACCAGACGTTTTTTCGACATTGGTATGGTGTTCTTATTTTTTGGAATATTAGATTCGTACCGACAGCGTGAGCTAGGGCTTTTAAAAAGAAAAAATATGGTGCATGAGGCACCACTCTGCTTCTAATGGTTAGCTAGATATTGATACTTTAAAAACACCGTGCCATACCAATGTCGTCAGCGCCATACAAATGTCAACAGCGCCATACAAAAGTCGATATCGATGTCGATAAAATGTCGATTTTGCCATATACAACTGTTGAAAAAGCTTAAAATATTTATACAATCAAAAAATTCACTATTTCGATATAGTACCTATCTCCGGTTTATGGTTTATGATGGTCGTTATATTGTACTATTATTTAATCTGTGATTGTATTCCAAAATATTAAAAATCACTTAGATTTTGTTTTGAATCGACATTTGTAGGTATGCCACGTTCGACATTTGTATGACCAAAAAAACCGTACTAATGTCGCCATACAAATGTCAACATGAATGTTTTTTGGCGGTCCTTCGTACACTATTAATTGAATACAATAATTAGTTAAACACGAAACTCTTACCCCATATTGCTAACCTTTGTTATGAAAGACACATTTTTATTTCAATCGTATATTAATAAATTAACGCCCATACAAATGTCGTGATAGCCGTACGAAAATACATCGTATAAAGAAAACCTGTTTCCTCATCAAAAATACCGGCGCTGCGTCCACTCCCGTTGGTGGTTGAAGCCCAACTAAACTAACCTGTCTATCGTACCGTAGTGTAAATGTAACAGTGGGACTAAAAGTAAAACCAGATTTGAAGGGTTTTGAGCTTGAGTCCTAATAAATGGCTCGCCCGTGGGACAGCTACTAAAATACTTCACTAGTTTTAATTACTTATTCACTCATTAATTTTGCAAAATATTTTAATGAATACGCTAATAAATCTTCTTTCTAATAGTACAAGTTGTTTATTTATACGTTGCCATAGTCTATACTTATGAATTTTTAAAAGTAAACCTAACCTAAAGTGGGACACGCAAAAAGCGGTATATTTCGCTGTTTTACGATTTCAAATACAGTTTTCTCAGAATCAATATATATTTAAGGTATTGTTATATATATTTTAAGTACTTTATAATACTCGGAATACAAATATATATGTATCAATAATCCATGTTAAACTGACTTGAAATTATAGCCGTGGGACAGCAAAAACAGCTCGTTTGAAAATTGACCCAATTCTTCAACCCATCTTCGTTCTCCAACACGCTCAGAAATGTAGAATGTGATCTAGGAGGATGCGTGTGGTGTTCGCGAAAATTCACTGCGAAACACAGCGTTACGGAATGGGCTTTGTATAGGTTTTGCCGGCGTGCTTGAACATTGCCAAGCGCTGTCGAGCTACAAGTTTTTCGGGGTAACTAAAGTAAAATGCCTATTTCACGATTTCAGGAGGGCTCCTGGCGTCTCCAACGGACAATGCCATGTCCCAGGCCATGGTAGCCATGATGGCCGAGCAACAGCTGACACGCAGCGTGTATACTGGGATAAACTCCATCCTCGCCAGGGAAAACTTCACGTCCCTTGAGGGTACGTTCTGTAGGACTTTTATATTTCTATGACTAGCTGAATACAGTGCCCGCGAAGGATACGGGTGGCTGCATGAACCCCCGAATCTTACATTTTAACTTCATCATCGTATCCGCCGAAAGACGTTCACTGCTGGACGTAGGCCTTCCCCAAATAGTGCCAAGAGGAGTTTACGATTTTAACTAATACAATGATTTCTTGTTTTATTTTAGAACAAGTAGGAACGGTGGGAACTAATAGATAGAAGTGAATTAACTTACTTATTGTGGGCGACGAGCTAGCAACCTAACATCAGATATTTAGACTATTAATTGTAAAGAATTGCACTGAAAATTTTATTCCATGCGCTCTGCCTACCCCTGTCAAGAACACAGGTATGACTATGGATACATACGTACGTAACTTTAAGAATTTGACTAATTGGTAATCGACAGGGGTGCCAATTGTTGACATGCATCTAAAATGGGACGCCAATGAGCCAGACAACGCCAACTCGGATGAGGAATGCCTGGCGATGACCGGAGCGGGCGCACTGGCTGACGTCAGCTGCAATAGCATGCTGCCGTACTTCTGCCGCAAGAACGCTAAATGCGGCTCCAAGGGTGAGTTCTGTGAGTAGGTGTATAAGGATATGCGACGCATGCAATAGCGCAATAAGAAAATGCTAAACATCATCATCATATCAGCCCAAACACGTGCTGGACATAGGCCTCCCACAAAGAGTACCACAACGACCGGTCCTGCGCCAGCCGCGTCCAGCGGACTCCCGCGACCTTTACCAGGTCATCAGTCCAACTTCTACTACTAAGTCTACACACGCTGCACCTTCCGGCACCTGGTCGCCACTCGAGAATTTTAGCGATTCGGAGGGCTATGCTATAAATATCGGTTACCTTGGTTCTGCTGCAGAAAGCTTCATTTCTGATGCGATCACACAGATAAACTCCCAACATAGCCCTCTTCATTGCCTTGAGAGAGAGCCAGAGTAGAGGGAGGAGCCAGTGCAGAGGCAGAGCCTTCTTATGAGGCCCACAGTAGGCGACCACGTTTCGGTGCCATACGTCGTCATTGGCAACACACATTAGTCAAAAACACTCGTCTTAAGACACTGCGGAATATTGCAAAGTGTCGACCTTTAATCTATCTACCCTCAAAATAAGTGTTGTCTCCAGGGTACGAGTATGAACCCCGCACCGGCAGCTGCTATAAGTTCCATCGCGTCGCGAAGAATTGGCGTTCTGCCGTGGCCGCATGCCACGCTGAGGGCGGCTCTTTGGCTGTGATAAACGACGCTACAGAGTCCACTGTGCTGAAGGAACTTTACGCTAAGAACCCAGAAGCAACGATTGTTGGGGCTGAGGAACACAGGCATGCCTTCATTGGCTTCAGGAGATGGGATGATGGAGAGTGGGCGACTCTTTATGGTGAGGATTTGATTGTTATAAGTCATAAATTTTGGATCCCATGCCCAGTCTACGAAACTGACTATCCTGGGTTTGTGTAATTAATGATAACCTGCATGATGATTCGTTTCTATGTCTTGCATGTTTTCTTTGTATTTAAGTTTATGTACAGTCTATGAAATATATCGTCGAATACTCGTAGTACCCATACCACAAGTCTTTAATGATTAGGCTTATTATGGGGCTATAGGTAGATTAGGTACAAAGCTTAATTCAGTCCTTCAGGGGTATGACGATGACGGGTCGCGGGCGACGCGCGGGAGGCAAAGCCAGGCAGTCGAGGCGCAGCGCAGGCGAGGACAGAGTTAAACGGTCTACCGAATATAGTTCGGTTTGTGTAAGATTCTAATATTTATTTTAATCCATTTCCAGGAGCCACGCTTGAGGAAGCTGGCTTCACAGGCTGGGACCGCGGAGAGCCTAGTTACGGCAGTGGGAGCAGGGTCGAGTCCTGCGGCTCCATACACCGGACCGGGCTAATCAACGATGCCCCCTGTGAACAAATATGCCCGTTCATCTGTGAGATGAATCCGAAATAATTTGATTTCTAGTTCGCTATATATCATCCGGCTAGAAGGACCGCCAATAAATTTATTTTGTATCAAGTTTCCTTTTGGTTTTTATTAAAGAAATGTACCTATTGCTTTGATCCCTGGGACCTTATCACAGGGACCGGTTTCCCTAATCAGGGTTTTCCATAGGATTCCACATTTCCATTTTCCACAGGAAGAATCGCTACTGTACACAAATAATGACTGTTAACAATGGCGAATGTGGCGAAATACTATTGTGTGGAATTCAGATTGAGCCGAATTGCGAACAGGAAGAATCGCTACTGTACACAAATAATGACTGTGAACAATGGCGAATGCGGTGAAATACTATTGTGTGGAATTCAGATTGAGCAGAATTGCGAACAGGAAGAATCGATATTGGCATGAACATTGATTAATCCCTTAGCTTGCCTCTAACAAATTTGAAAACCCTTTTCATATGGTTGCGCTGTCCAGTACCAGTTCGAACGAGTATCATTTTTACGAGTATTTGAATACGACTTGTAACAGATAAGAAGATAAGAAGGTGATGATAAGGCATAACTCAATGAAAACCCTATCGCAATAGGGTTTGTGGTTAACTTATGGTGACCACTTCCGATTTGCTTACCATAACAAATCAATATACTTATTAAGCCTAGAAAGGGGTTTTCCGGTCCATTCATCGGTGAGATTAATCCTATATAATCGAATTTCTAGTTAACATTCCCTTTCGCCTATACCTCATTCCATTGAACATTTGAATTTTAACGGACAAATTCGTCTACGTGTCTTCGTTTATCTACGATATTGAAGGGAAATATTGTGGTATATACTCATGGTTTTCTAATTCCTTGAACTTTTATTAAGGTACTTATAGGGAACATTTATGGCTAATCTAGATAAAATCTTGCTTATCAAGAAATTTAATGCATGTTATGAAAATAAAATGTTTTGCAGATTACAAGGAAAGATAAATTAGTTGAGACGGTCATATCACATTGTTATAGAAATACAAAAAAAAAACCAAAAAAAGTGCATTCGCCGGGTTTTGGACCCGGTTCAATGTCACAGATTTACGCAAAAGAGATACCATCTGCACCATCGTATGACTTGAGGTGAGGAGTGAAAATACCGTGTGGAAACATTCTGCTTTCTAGAGTGCCTACACACGCACATTTAGTTCCACTTTTTTTTATAGAGGCACCACTGTAAATTTAGTTCTGCGCCCTCTAGTTTGAAATAAGTGAAAGGTTTGACAATGAAAGACTCCGAAGTGACATTTAGCTACGTTAGTGTGCGTTAATGTAAGAAATTGCACTTCTATACATATTTTCGGCCTACATTTGAAAAATGAACACTGTTTAGTGCAGATTGATTGTGATGCCTACGTAGTGTTTGGGTTCCGCAGTTTGAAACACATGTGGATATTGGCCACGGTTTTGCGAAAAATTATGAGCAACCTTCGAAATTGTTGTACTCGCCATCTGTTAGCAACATATTATAAATGGGAAAGTGTGTGTGTTTGTTTGTTTGTCGATCTTTCACGGCAAAACGGAGCGACGAATTGACGTGATTTTTTAAGTGGAGATAGTTGAAGGGATGGAGAGTGACATAGGATAGTTACATCCCCGAAATCTTCTCCTAAGAGGGTGAAATGGTAGGGTACAAGTTTGTATGGAGCTGCGATATACCGAGTTCCACGCGGACGGAGTCGCGGGCAGAAGCTAGTTATCCTATATTTTAATCTAGGCTATATACTATCTTCGTGCGAAATTCCATCCAAATCGGTTGAGCCGTTGAAGCGTTATTGAATAACAAACATCCAACACAAACATCCAAACATCTACTAAACTTTCGTATTTATAATTAGGATTATTACTAGGTAATTATGTATGTATGTATGTAAATACTTTATTGTACACAAGACACAGGTAAAAATACAGGGATTTTTTTTTAAATCGGTACAAAGGTGAACTTATCCCTGTAAGGGATCTCTTCCAGTTAACCTTTGAGCAATTGAGTTGAGATCAGGAACAAAAAGAATACTAGGTATATACAAACTTACGACCTGAGACATTTTTTCTTTACTAGAGCGCAGCCAAACCAACGGGTTATAAAATAGTCTATAACCATCGAGAAAGTCCATCCTGTTAACCTTGCCGTTGCTTGGCCAAGGACTGGCCTGCTTATTCGACATAGTTATTCGCTGCTAACCACCATATCTGGTGGCCGTTCACTATCCACCACCTGTGACCCCGCTGGTTGCCTGTAACTCAGCCCCAACCTACTTTTACTTAGCTATACATGCATACATATTTATACCCTTTTTTATCTGCATAGGTACCACAATGTTTTAAACTGGAAATTTGGAATCCTCGCACTTTGATTGCGCTTACTTAACACAAAATTCCAATTCAAGACACTCACTGCTTAATTTATGATTCGAAAATAATAAAAACAAAATTTGAATTATAACATCTTGCATTCGAGGTTTCACAGACAATTACAAAAACTTCATACCTATGAATTACTGATATCGTAAATAACCAAATCGAGGTCCAGGTGAGAAAACACCAGGTTCAACCGATCAGAGCACTCGTTGCACACAATTACAAACTATAAATAAAAATTAAAGGCAAATATGAAACAATTTTCAAAGTAACAGTGACAGTCTGACGACGAAGGAAGTTTGGGTTGCTTACGTTTCCATTCACAGTTTCGAAATAGACGTGTGACATTGTCAGATGTCTTAAAATAATGTAAGTAAGTATTAAGTCTCTTATTGAATGTAGGAATGTTGGTACGTCCACCGTTACGTTAAAAATGTTTCCCATTGTTTGCCCGAATTTTCATTTAGACACCACAACATTTTCAGGAGAAGGTATTATGAAACAAACGTAACCGAATGTAATCAAGAATGGGTTAGATACGATGTTTGGGAGGTGATTTTCATCACTCCCGTGTTTATCGTGCTCTGGCCGGAGGGGTGGAATCAAACGCCGGTGTCACTAATCAGGATTGTATTTACTTCCACGGTAAATGCACATTTTTCCGTGTCAACTTTTCAAACTATATATAAAAACAATTGCAGCTCGTACGTAGCTGCTAGAAAAAATATATAACCAAGGAGTTTTGCTTCTAGGCACAACGCCACAGATGCATTAGAAAAAATATAACTTTTAAGTAGGGTTGTGATCTCTCATTTGAAAAACCGTATTTTCGCCGAAATGACAATTAGGTCAAACAATTCTGCGGGGCTAGCACAATCCTATCGCAATTACATTTCACTACCACATAATCATTGGTGTCGCCTACACAGACCCCGGTCTGGACGCGGTCGTTGTAATTAGTTATTTCCGGCACAAGTGGGGTTGGAGATATAGTGCTATGTGTGAATGTGGCAAAGAAATCATGCATCAAGCAACGTCTTATAACACTTTCGCGACCGGACTAAGTTCATACTTCTGCCCGCCTAGGGCGCTCAGCCGATCTGAGCAAACATTACGAGTGCCCGCTATGCGGTTCTTGCTTGCGAACGTGATAATGGAGCCCCCGGAGATCTGTTCGACCATCCCCCTGACGCAGCTACTTAACTGGCTTAGATCTCTTATTGTCTTTAGTAGCCTTTTCAATGTAAGCCAGTCGACTACTTACGATTAGATAATTTCACTACCAGTACGTCGCTTCGCGCGGGACTGAGCAGCAGTATTTATTCAAGTAGGCCTAGTAACAATCACTTTCAAATCATCAGAAAATTTCTTAAAGCAATTTATCGGGTCTATATCGGGTGGCATAAAATTGTTGGTCCTACTATTTTTTCGCATACCAACTTTATGCCGAATAACGTATGGCATAAACATTGGTGTGCATATTTTTTATTTGCCGAAATTGTTGTTCCTTATATCAATTGTCCTAAATATTTATTGTCCGAATGTTTATTATGTCGAAGTTTTTTTTAGAATGATTGATGTGCATAACTTTAATGTTAGTAATATTTATTGTTCTAAAAATGTTGCATAATCTAAATGTTGGTTGGATCTGATCAAAATTGCCTATTACTTAAATTACTTATGACCCGCCCTCATGTCGACGGAGCCCCGCTTCGCGGGGTCTCTATTTCTGCTCTGAGGGACAAAAGGCAGCTAACGAACCTATCTCATTTATCCAGATGTAGGTCGGGTCTGCTCAGAGTTTAAAAATAGTATAAAATTTAGGAACAAAATAGTATAGGTGGTTTAGCTAATTTAATAATAGGCAAAACTATGACAATGAAAACTACGATTATTACTTTTTAGGTAATTCGATGTTCGAGTAATCAATATTAGGACAAACATACTTTAGAACTTTAAAATGTGTATGCGCAAAAATGAATAGGCTAAATAAGTAGTATGCCACTCAACATTATGCCAAACATTCTCAACCAAATTTTTTTAGGACGATCAACATTATGCGATACGACAGGCACCCTAATTTATCAAACATAAAAAATAAAAATAATATAAAGTAAAAATTATATAAAAATTACTAGTCTAGACTGTATTTAGATAAACAATCTGATATACTGTTATCTAAGGTACGTCGTCCTCTGACCTTATATAAGACAAGAGATGCCCGAGCAATTATTGTTTTCGTAGCCGCGATAGCGAGGTGTACAGTCGTGCTTCATCCGTGGCAGATTTGTAGCGTTTTATAAAATAATAAGTAATTTTAAAGATAACATCGTGAGAATGAAGCTTGCTTTATTGTGTCTGGTTTTGTGTTTGGGTAAGTGTTTTCGTCTATCGACTTTATAAAGCAACAAAGAAATTCCTTCTGTTTAAGATTAAGTTCTTTAAAAACAAAGTTTTAACCGTCTTCAAATCAGTACGCATTTCGCTTCAAGTGTGCCGATAAAATTTGAAGAGTTTCTCCAGTCTCTCATGATCACATCCTGACCTGATGGCGATGGGATGAGAATATTTCGACGAATTGAGAGTCTCCCCCTATTTTAAAGTTGGTTAAAACAGTACTTACTTAAGTCCTATTTGCCTACCTAAACTTGTATTTTCATGTCTATAGTACTAAGTTATCTGACAATTGCAAAGTTTTAAATCGATTCTAATGGAAGGGTGACAATCGACTTGCAATATCAGATTGCTTCATACATACGACGAAATCCGTCTAAGGGTTAAGTTCACCTTTGTACTTGATATATCTTTTTAATACTAAGTATAGCTACGGGTAGCCTAGTTGTTCAGGCATGCGGCTGTCAAGCGGCGGTCGTGGGTTCGACTCCCGACTCCTACCAATGAGTTTTTCGGAACTTATGTACGGAATATTTCCATTAGCTTTTCGGTGAAGGAAAACATCGTGAGGAAACAGGTCTAATCCCAATAAAGGTCTAGTTTTCCCTTTAGGTTGGAAGGTCAGATGGTAGTAGCTTTCGTAAAACTAGTGCCTATGCGAAATCTTGGGATTAGGTCTCAAAGCGGACCCCGGGCTCTTCTAGGACATAACCGGGAACAACGCTAAGAGTATGAATTAAATACTAAGTATGTTTATTTTGTATAATGAAAAGTGATACTTCTACAATCGACTAAGTACTGGTATCAGGAACTCGATGTGGAGCCGATGAGAGAGGCTACGTGTACAACCGGGATGCGGACGCGTGGCTGCGCCTGCACATCGTGCCGGCTGGCTGGAGCGACGCGGCCATGCGCTGTTACCTCGAAGGTATTTATACAACAGGCATTCTCAATCGAATTTATACCATTCTACATAGGGACAGCGTTAGAATAATGGGTCAATTTTTGAACAACACGTTTTTTCGACATTTGTATGGTGTTCTTATTTTTTAGAATATTAGATTCGTACTGACAGCGTGAGGTAGGGCTTTTAAAAAGAAAAAATATGGTGCATGAGGCACCACTCTGCTTCTAATGGTTAGGTCGTCAGCGCCATACAAATGTCAACAGCGCCATACAAAAGTCGATATAATGCCATACAAATGTCGATTCTGCCATATAAATGTCGATAGCGGCATAAAAATGTCGGCGAGTGCCATCAAAATGTCGAGTTTGCCATACAACTGTTGAAAAAGCTTAAAATATTTGTACAATAAAAAAATTCACTATTTCGATATAGTATCTCCCGTTTATGGTTTATGATGGTCGTTATATTGTACTATTATTTAATCTGTGATTATATTCCAAAATATTAAAAATCACTTAGATTTTGTTTTGAATCGACATTTGTAGGTATGCCACGTTCGACATTTGTATGACCAAAAAAGCCGTACTAATGTCGCCATACAAATGTCAACATGAATGTTTTTAGGCGGTCCTTCGTACACTATTAATTAAATACACAATATTAAACATGAAACTCTTACCCCATATTGCTAACCTTTGTTATGAAAGACACATTTTTATTTCAATCGTATATTAATAAATTAACGCCCATACAAATGTCGTGATAGCCGTACGAAAATACATCGTATAAAGAAAACCTGTTTCCTCATCAAAAATGCCGGCGCTGCGTCCACTCCCGTTGGTGGTTGAAGCCAAGTTGAAGCCCAACTAAACTAACCTGTCTATCGTACCGTAGTGTAAATGTAACGGTGGGACTATAGTAAAACCAGGTTTGAAGGGTTTTGAGCTTGAGTCCTAATAAATGGCTCGCCCGTGGGACAGCTACTAAAATCCTTCACTAGTTTTAATTACTTATTCACTCATTAATGTTGCAAAATATTTTAATGAATACGCTAATAAATCTTCTTTCTAATTAAACAAGTTGTTTATTTATACGTTGCTATAGTCTATAGTTATGAATTTTTGTTTGAGGAAAACCTCAAGTGGGACACGCAAAAAAGCGGTATATTTCGCTGTTTTACGATTTCAAATACAGTTTTCTCAGAATGAATACATATTTAAGGTACTGTTATATATATTTTGAGTACTTTATAGTACTCAGAATACAAATATATATGCATCAATACTCCATGTTAAACTGACTTGAAATTATAGCCGTGTGACAGCAAAACAGCTCGTTTGAAAATTGACCCAATTCTTTTTCTCCAACACGCTCAGAAATGTTGAATGTGATCTAGGATGCGTGTGGTGTTCGCGAAAATTCACTGCGAAACACAGCGTTACGGAATGGGCTTTGTATAGGTATTGCCGGCGTGCTTGAACATTGCCAAGCGCTGTCGAGCTCCAAGTTTCGCGGGGTAACTAAAATGTCTACATCACGATTTCAGGAGGGCTCCTGGCGTCTCCAACGGACAATGCCATGTCCCAGGCCATGGTAGCCATGATGGCCGAGCAACAGCTGACACGCAGCGTGTATACTGGGATAAACTCCATCCTCGCCAGGGAAAACTTCACGTCCCTTGAGGGTACGTTCTGTAGGACTTTTATATTTCTATGACTAGCTGAATACAGTGCCCGCGAAGGATACGGGTGGCTGCATGAACCCCCGAATCTTACATTTTAACTTCATCATCGTATCCGCCGAAAGACGTTCACTGCTGGACGTAGGCCTTCCCCAAATAGTGCCAAGAGGAGTTTACGATTTTAACTAATACAATGATTTCTTGTTTTATTTTAGAACAAGTAGGAACGGTGGGAACTAATAGATAGAAGTGAATTAACTTACTTATTGTGGGCGACGAGCTAGCAACCTAACATCAGATATTTAGACTATTAATTGTAAAGAATTGCACTGAAAATTTTATTCCATGCGCTCTGCCTACCCCTGTCAAGAACACAGGTATGACTATGGATACATACGTACGTAACTTTAAGAATTTGACTAATTGGTAATCGACAGGGGTGCCAATTGTTGACATGCATCTAAAATGGGACGCCAATGAGCCAGACAACGCCAACTCGGATGAGGAATGCCTGGCGATGACCGGAGCGGGCGCACTGGCTGACGTCAGCTGCAATAGCATGCTGCCGTACTTCTGCCGCAAGAACGCTAAATGCGGCTCCAAGGGTGAGTTCTGTGAGTAGGTGTATAAGGATATGCGACGCATGCAATAGCGCAATAAGAAAATGCTAAACATCATCATCATATCAGCCCAAACACGTGCTGGACATAGGCCTCCCACAAAGAGTACCACAACGACCGGTCCTGCGCCAGCCGCGTCCAGCGGACTCCCGCGACCTTTACCAGGTCATCAGTCCAACTTCTACTACTAAGTCTACACACGCTGCACCTTCCGGCACCTGGTCGCCACTCGAGAATTTTAGCGATTCGGAGGGCTATGAAATATCGGTCACCTTGGTTCTGCTGCAGAAAGCTTCATTTCTGATGCGATCACACAGAGAAACTCCCAACATAGCCCTCTCCATTGCCTTGAGCGGGAGCCAGAGTAGAGGGAGGAGCCAGTGCAGAGAGGCAGAGCCTTCTTATGAGGTCCACAGTAGGCGACCACGTTTCGGTGCCATACGTCGTCATTGGCGTCACACATTGGTCGCAGACACTCGTCTTAAGACACTGCGGAATATTGCAAAGTTTCAACCTCTAATCTATCTACCCTACATCATATTAAAAATAAGTATTGTCTCCAGGGTACGAGTATGAACCCCGCACCGGCAGCTGCTATAAGTTCCATCGCGTCGCGAAGAATTGGCGTTCTGCCGTGGCCGCATGCCACGCTGAGGGCGGCTCTTTGGCTGTGATAAACGACGCTACAGAGTCCACTGTGCTGAAGGAACTTTACGCTAAGAACCCAGAAGAAACGCTTGTTGGGGCAGAGGAACACAGGCATGCCTTCATTGGCTTCATGAAATGGGATGATGGAGAGTGGGCGACTCTTTATGGTGAGGATTTTATTGTTATAAGTTATTAGTCATTCATTTTGGCTCCCATACCCAGTCTACGAAACTATTTGTGTAATGAGCTGCATGGTGATTCGTTTCTGTGTCTTGGATGTTTTCTTTATATTAAAGTATGTACAATCTTTGAAATATATCGGTTTGTGTAAGATTGTCCCCTAATATTTATTTTAAACCACTTCCAGGAGCCACGCTTGAGGAAGCTGGCTTCACAGGCTGGGACCGCGGAGAGCCTACTATCGGCAGCGGGAACCGGGTTGAGTCCTGCGGCTCCATACACCGGACCGGGCTCTTGAACGATGCCTACTGTGAACAAATATGCCCGTTCATCTGCGAGATGAATCCGAAATAATTTGATTTCTAGTTTACTAACATCCGGCCAGAAGGACCGCCAATAAATTTATTTTGTATCAAATTTCCTTTTGGTTTTTATTAAAGAAATGTATCAATTGCTGTGATCCCTGGGACTTAATCACAGGGACCGGTTTCCCTGAGCAGGGTTTTCAATAGGGTTATTTTTGAGGTTGTTTTCGAAACCCTACGCATATTGGTAACCTTATTGATAGGATAACCCTATTGATCGAGTTAACTTAGCTTTGCCTCTAACAAATTTGAAAACCCTATCTATGGTTTCCCTGTCCAGTATCAGTTCAAACGAATATAATTTTTTCGAATATTTTAATAACTCAAGGAAAACCCTCAACAAAAACCCCATCGCAATAGGGTTTGAGGTTAACTTATGGTGACCACTTCCGATATGCTTACCATAACAAATCGATAGGCTTAAGCCTAAAAAGGGGTTTTCCGGTCCTTGCCTAATAAGACCATTCAACTGTGAGATTACTCCTAAGTAATATTCGCCTATGGGTACCTCATTACATATAACATTTGAATTTTAACGGACAAATTCGTCTACGTTTCTTCGTTTACGAGGGTCTGCGATATTGAAGGGAAATATCGTATATATTCTCATGATTTTCTAATTCCTTGAAAAAATATTTTTATTTATTTACTTAGGTATAGGGAACATTTATAGTAGGAAAGAATGCTCGAACAAATTGTCGTAAATGTGGACACGCTGGACAAAAGCACAATTTTTTTTCAGGTACTTATTATGCCCATAGGTAAGTTTTTGATAGGAACCAACTCCTCCGTCAGCCTATATATATTATCTAATGCATGATATGAAAATTAAAAATGTTTTGCACATTACAAGTAAAGATAAATTAGTTGAGAGGTCATATAATTATAATATATATATATATATATAAATATATGTATATTCTATAATATATATGAAGACACGTTAATATAATCACTGTGTGCACGGTCTTTATCCGCAGAACTCATACCGGTGGGTAGTTGGGCTAGGAGACCAGGTTTTTGTAGAAATAAGAGTAGTCCGGATAAGCTTCGTTAATGGTTTAATCAGACCACAGAATAAATCAGACATAAACTACAATATCTGGAGTGGATGATAATAAAACAATGAATATGGAGTTCCACCGCAACACGTGAGGTGCGAGCGCAACATCGGCCACCATGCCCTTCAATGACAGCTCTGTCAGTTCCATCCACAGACTACCTAGTCGATACCACGTATCCTGGCCGCCACCCCAGCGCTCGGTGTTACGTCCTCTTTACAGTTCGTTCAGCAATCAAATAGGCAACACTAGCGCCCTCAAGCCAATTCTCTGGATGCGCCGTCACTGCCAACCCTGACAGTCGCACGCCCTCGTGCGATTAGTCGTCATTGTGGAGCATCTGAAAGAAACGACATCACTTTAATACTTGCCCGCTCGACCATTCCTGACTGAACAATCACTACTGCAAAATTGGACGTGCTACGCCTGCTCATACACAAACATCTCTTCTCACTCTCATCAATGTGAGGCGTGAACCGGGCATTTAAGGCCCCTACGATCAGCCAAACTTCACCCGCGGCGTGAACCGGGCGTGCTAGGCCCCTTCGAACAGCCAACCTTCACCTGCGGCGTAGACCGGGCGTGCTAGGCCCCTTCGACTAGCCAAACTTCACCCACGGCGTGAACCGGGCATGCTAGGCCCCTTCGAACAGCCGCACTCCCCTGCGGCATAGACCGGGCGCGCTTGGCCCCTTCGACTAGCCACACTCCCCTGCGACGTAGACCGGGCGCGATAGGCCCTTTCGACTAGCCACACTCCCCTGCGGCGTAGACCGGGCGCGATAGGCCCTTTCGACTAGCCACACTCCCCTGCGGCGTAGACCGGGCGCGATAGGCCCTTTCGACTAGCCACACTCCCCCGCGGCGTAGACCCAGCGCTCGGTGTTACGTCCTCTTTACAGTTCGTTCAGCAATCAAATAGGCAACACTAGCGCCCTCAAGCCAATTCTCTGGATGCGCCGTCATATATATTCCCTATACGTCTCATGGTTACCTATCTGCATCACTAAAAATATTTCCCATTGCTTGTCCGAATTTTCATTTAGACACCACAAAATTTTCAGGATAAGGTATGTACTTCTCACTAAACAAGTTGAATTGAATTTCCCAAATAAAAATTAAGTAAGTAAATATTTGTAAATAACTACAACTTAGAAAAGTTGAAAAACTCTCGACATTTTTATTTCAAATTCCAATATCTCCACAACGGCTGAACAGATTTTGATGAAACATGGCTGTGAACACTCGGGATAAAATTATGTATAACACAAAAAACCGCATTCAAATCGGTTCATCCGTTTGGGAGCTTCGATACCACAGACAGATACACAGACAGATAAGTTAAACTCATAGATAACACCCCTCTTTTTCCGTCGGGGATTAAAAACGAGTAATTAAAACAAACAATACAAAACTTATAAGAAACAAAATTGCCCGCCCTCGACACGCCCTACAATGTTGCCCGAGGCATCGTGCCCAACACGCTCGCCGCGTTTCCCAGTTGGATGGCCAGGCTCAGCCTTTGGGCGAAGTATGAGCCCGCCCTGAGATCGCCTGTGACCCCGATCAATTTTTGGGATACTTTTTGTCACATCGGACACAAACTCCTTAGTGTCGTAAGACTATGGTCCAAGAGTCTCTACTGCAAGTGCCGCAAATACGTAAGTATCCTTTAAGAAAGCGTATTTGCGGCTGTCGATTATTTGGGCGTCATTAGCGGCCGAGCGTGGCATTTTGGCAGACCGCACGACATGGGACGGGGCCAACGTATCCACGCAGGTCACGTCCCATGCCAATGCACGGCCCAGATTCCATGTCACTAGAGTGCAACCGTCGTGCCTTTTATCGTCTACTGCAGAGAGACCTACTGGCTCTAATGTAGAGGGAATGGCTGCAGAGCCGAGAGCCCGCGGTGAATAAAGTCATTGAGGGCAGCGTGTCTGAATGGCCGACGGGCAGTGAAGGCCGTGGTGACCGAAGGCGTCAGCCAATCCTCCGCAGTGGCTGCAGGGGTGCGGCTCGCAGGCCTTGATCCCTAGCCTAAGGCACACAGCTAAACGCAATGCTCCCGGGTCCAACAGGGAGCCAATGTCCCGCGACGGAAGAGCATGTAGCCAGTGCCCCGACTCCGGCTCAGACACTGCCAGCAGTTGAGCGTGATCACCAGTGTTGAGACTATTTTGTAGGAGTATTTTGTGGAAGGATTTGATGTTTAAATGATCCCAGGCAGCTTGGCTGGCTTTTCAGTAGGTGGGCATTCAGTAGGGTACCCGGCTCTCCAAATTGACTCTGCATCAGCCAAGCCTGCCACTACCACATCAGCGGGATAAGGTATTATAAAAGAAACGTAACCGAATGTAATCTAGAATGGGTTACATACGGTGCATTAGAAAAAATAAATCTTGTAACTAGGGTAGTGATCTCTCATTTGGAAAACCGTATTTTCTCTCCGGGGGGTCTATTATCAATTTATCACGTTCGCAACCAAGAACCCGCCCAACCTTAAAATCTGTTGTGTGAATTTATTGAGAATGCGCTACGTGCGGCCCGAACTCATAAAAGTAAACAAACAATGGTGACATCTGTTTTAATACGTAAAAAATAGAAAGAGTTTAATATTGGGCCATATACGAACTCCATATAAGTATGTTACAACACTGGCCCTTGGACCAATATAAACTCAACGTCAACACAGAAAGTTAACACACAACACAATAAAATAGGTAGTGACACATCTGCTGCCCTGGGGTATCCAGTACTATAAGAACAATGGTTCAACAGTGCTCGGAGTGTATCGAACACCGAAGAAATCCTGCTGAACCTCTCGTAACATCAGATATTGCGAAATATCCTTGGGAAATGGTAGCGATTGATTTATTTACTGCCAAACAAAAGGAATACTTAGCAGTTATTGATTATTACTCCAGATATCCTGCGTTAACCGCTTTGACTTCGACAACATCAGCTGCTGTCATTTCGCATCTAAAGGTCATATTTGCCAGATATGGAGTCCCGAGGATAGTGCGGAGTGATAATGGACCACAGTTTAACTCAGCCGAGTTCAATAAATTTGCGGCAGATTGGGGTTTCACGCATAACACCAGCAGCCCTCATGCACCATGGAGTAATGGAATGGCGGAAGCTGGTGTAAAGATTTAAAAAAATATAGTCCTGAAATCAGAAGAGCCAGTTTTAGGGCTAATGGCCTACAGAAGCGCTCCGAGTAAAAATGGATATAGCCTTGCGCAATTGTTATTTGGTCGCAGGATTCGCACCAATATCCCAACCACTTCAGACCGCCTTATTCCAAAGTGCCCAGATTTAAAAAACATAGATGAAAAGGAACAGAAAATTAAAAGCAAAATGAAGTTAAATTATGACAAAAGACACAATGCTAAATGTCTACCTGATTTATCGCCTGGCAGTAGAGTGTGGGACTCGATTTTAGATTCTTAAGCCACAATATTGTGCAAAAGGAATGAAACCAGGAGCTACAAATTAAAAACTGATAAAGGGAATCTCATTCGCCGGAACAGAAGACATTTGATTCCCGCCGGTGAGGCAGATAAGCAGACAGCGTCTAATGATTCATCGATAATCGAGTACGATTGCCAAGAAGGAGAGACGGGCCCAGAGACTGAAGCGTCGTCGCCCGTTTTCCACGACTGTGAAGAATGTGAAGGCGAAGACCAACCGGCGGCACCAGAAGAGCCTTACAGATCGCGGTTCGGTCGATGCGTCCGGCCTCCACAAAGACTCGATATTTAGCATCGCTTTAATTTAATTTCATTTTATCCGAAGAGAGGATGTTTGGTCAACCTCTATGGTTGGATTCGTTTTTATACTTGGCGTATCGCGTCAAGGTACTGATTGTCAATTTATTATTTTAACAATAAAAATCTTACTTTAATCTCAGCAGAGTTCATAACTAAACAAGTAGAATTGAAAATTTATCAAAACGCGATAGAGTCTGAATGAATTATAGTCATAATATTAAGAAAACGGTAATTTAAGAAGTAAGTAAGTAGGCGTAAGTCATTTCGAGCTTTAGACATTATGAGAATATAATCTGTATTGACAATCTGATATTCTAGAAACACGTTATATTTGGCTGTAACGAACCGAAATCAAAACAACGCAGTAGCAAAAAAGTATAAATTTAATTTGTATTGAGTGTCCGAGTTTTTATCGCATGGTATGACTAATATAGCAAGCTATGGAGTTGACATTTGCCATAAATGTAAACTTATTCATACACATACTCATTTATTTAATTTATCTTAAAATGCCTTTAGAGCGGTCGGTCGTGTATCTTATTCATGTATTTTAGTCGAATTATACAGGATGAATTTTTTATCAGTGTCCAAATTTAAGTATAATTTTCTATAGCAAAAATTACGTGTTTTTTTGTTTTTTTATCATGCAGTACTAAAATTTTTAGTAATTGCTGCTTAAAGTTGTCGCAAAAAAACCTTACCGCCTAAGTGGAGTCTACTCACAGGCCAGCCAAGACCAGCAGCTATAGCCCTTCAGGCTGCTGCACGCGAACCATGGTCCAAAAAAAAACTGTACGGATAATTCTTTTGGGATACACAATTTATAATTTAAAAAATACCGTTTTTTTCAAAAATGTAGTCTATTTGTCCTACAAAATAATGGACACGCATTAAAAATATTTTACTATCAGATTATTCTCCTATTTTTTATACATATTTTTACGTATTTAAAGCATCTTTGTTAGTTTATGAATTTTCGTAATTAAATCAGTATAAAATGGTAAGTATTTTTTATTGAAATATTTTTTTTCCAAAGATTACATTAAATAATCTTTTCTAAACTCGTCAACGTTGTTGTCCTTCATTATAAAAATACTTAACTAATTAAATAAATAAGTATGAATAAGAGTTTACATTTATGGCAAAAGTCGATTCCATAGCTTGCTATTAGTCTTTCCATGCGATAAAAACTCTGCCTATTAATAAATACATCCGTAATATATAAAACTACAAACGATATATAAAACGGATCTAAAATAATATATACTAGTTCTATACAATACACTACTTAGAAACCCACAACATTTCACTTACTAGGCATAACAAATAAATGAGATAAAAACTTATCTTGTTTTTCTTTTGCCAATGGTTTGGTCAACACTTCGGCCACCATTTGGCCCGTAGAGAGATACCTAAGGTTAACAGTAGGTACCCTCGTCTACAATATCCCTAATGAAATGGTGTCCGACATCGATGTGTTTGGTTCTAGCGTGGTACATGGAATTAGCGCATAACTTGAATGCCGACTGATTGTCATTGTGCAAAGTTACGCTGTACTGTACCCCATATATTTCAAAAAGGAACTTGCGCAAAAACAGAGCCTCTTTGCAAGCATCCGACAGAGACATATACTCCGCCTCCGTGCTTGAAAGAGCGACCATTTTCTGCTTCCTACTCTCCGAAGAGTTGGTAGAATTTCCAAGTTTGAAAACGAAACCGGTATAAGATCGACGATCAACCGCGTCAGACGCATGATCAGCGCTGACGCTGTGTGTTGATGTGCGCTGATGTGCGACGGTGTCTAGACTGACTTCTGAAAAGTTAAACAATAATTAATCGTACCTTTCAAGTAACGAAGGACGCGTTTCGCCGCCTTCGGCTGCGTCTCATCATATGCTTCGTTGAACTGGCTCAGCGAACTAACAGCATGCGCGACCTCGGGTCGGGAACAAGTCGCGATATACATGAGACAGCCTATCAGGCCTCTGTAGTCGTGAGTACAATCCTTCGATGTAGTCTTCACATGCTTCAGTCCTGTTTCCATGGGTGTTCGCGCAGGCTTGCAATCAGACATTTGAAAACGTTCTAGTACCTTCTTAATGTAACTTGATTGGTCTAGACTTTTAGAGTAATGGTCCGTGGCCAATTTGGGGTACTAAGTTTCCTCTTTACAGTAGTTAGACAGATTTATTACGATGTGAAAAAACCATGATTGCCATCTCAAAGTAGTAGCTAATAGAAATGGCGGCCAATCGAAGATGGCGGATGTTGAGTTTTAAAAATCAACTGTAACTCGAGAACTATTCGTCCGATTTCTTCCTGTTTTTTTAAACTAAATTTCTACACGTGTGTTTTAAATTTTGTTATATGAACTGTTTCGATTAAGTCAACCATTAAATAGAAACTAAAAGAAATCTTGAAAGTTTAATATTTTTTAAATTAAATATTTTCTTTAATACAATACAATACAAATACTCTTTATTGCACACCTCAGACAAACAAAGCAGTTATAAAGAGAAAGAATACAATAGGTACATGTAGGTAGAGGTAGACAACAGGCGGTATTATCGCTGAAGAGCGATCTCTTCCAGACAACCTTTGGGTAAGTAAATATGTAAAAAAAAATAAGTTAAATAAGTTTTTACAGAATATGGTGTACATTACGAAAAAACTCTTCAGACAAAAGATGTAATGTAATAAATGTTTTTTTATTTGATGTAGGTATTACATGTATGGTTCGAAAGGCTATAAACACATGGAACACATTAATATGTGTTCAATTCGGTTGAAATCGGCCGTTTAGGTACTTAATAACTTCATATAAAAGAAAAAGCTTCAAATACACTGCTTCAAATCAAATTAATCGGAAATTAGTAGGTGTTTATGGAAATATCGAATATTTGCGTTTTTTTTGTGATTTTTAGCATTTACAGAAACTTAAGGTACAATTCCGTGGCGCGCGACACTGTCGCAGCAGCAGACAGCACGCAGTATTTATATAATAAAGTGACTTTTGTACAGCACTTTCATACAAAAAAGCGGCCAAGTGCGTGTCGGACAACGCACAACCAGGGTTCCGTCCCTATTAAAAAGGTCATGTCAGATCCACCATACCCCCTAGCCATACCCCTGGGGGTAGGGTGGACTGAACCATGACTGAACCATACCACCGTTAGTAGTGCTGGGATTTGATGGAAAAATAGAAAAAGAAATAGGTACAAAATTTTTAAATTCATTAAACTGAAAAAAACGAAGGCCGTTCTGGCCATTTTTTACCATAGGCACTACTGCTTGGCACTGCCAGTAAAGTCATGGGTAAAAAAGAATTTCCTGTGACACTACAGTGGCCTTAGTAGTTTTCCCTTGGCACGCGGGGTATTATCTTATCTTCATACCTGTATCGTAACTGCCATACGTCCACGTTCATAACCAACCTATACTATAAGGCAGGCCGGTGTAGATACGACGACGAGTGAAGCGAGGAGGAGTGTTAGGTGTACTGCGACTCTGCGACCCTACAGCGCGCGAGCCGAGCGAGCGAATCGAGCGTGCCGCGGCTGCGGCCGGCGAAGCTCCAGACCTAACTTTATTCGAAAAAAATATCCGTAGTCGGTTCCTAACACCCGCCAATCGCATCGGCCGGTTCTTTTGCGTTTAGTCAGGCGCGGGACACTCCGCGATTTACGTTCATCGCTACAAGTACATGCCGGTGCCCCAACGTTGGGGACGTCAGAGAGCCATAAATCTTAATGTTTCGACTGAGAAAAAATCGCCTTTCGTAAAGATCAAAGGAGTGTTCTTTCTGTACATCTATTTTGTGTTTTAGTCTGGTTTCAACCGTGAGACTTGTTGGTTGTCAGTTATGTCGAAATGTTCAGTCAATAACTGCATAAATACCAACAAAAAAACTTGAAAAAAGATGGGATTTATTTCTTTAAATAATTTATTTTCATAACATAACGAAATTTGTGTAAACTCATTGTAATTTAATAGTTTTGAACATGTTTTAAATAATTATTTTTGTTAGTTCAAATGACAAAGTCGCGGAACATAAATCTAAGGAGTCGGTATACTTAGATACTTTTTTTATGATGTCGTTACCTACATAATTATGGTTTTCATTTTAAGATTTCCAAAAAATCCTCAGCGACGTGCAAAATGGGCTGCAGTCATAGCACGCGACAGTCGAGATGTTTTTTTTAAAACCAAACGACTCGCGTGTCGTTTGTTCGGCTCATTTTAATGATTCGGATATATTATAGGTTATACGACAAAAAATGGAAGAACAGGTTTACTAAAACTGCCACACCTCTCATGAACGTACCTTAGCCCATTTCTTTCCATTACATATTTTAATTTCAATTACTTCCAATATACTTAGCTTTATCTTCTGCCTTCTGGCAAAAGGTAATTAATAGCATTAATGAACTATAATAAAATTCTATAATACAATCCCAACACATCATTTGGAAATGCGCAAATTGTTGCCAATTTTCATCATCATTCATTTTTGACCTTATATCTCGTAATACTCGTTTTATAGATGTCGGATGATCATGAGAGTGACGTTCAAAACCCATAGGATCGTTTTAGTAAAATCGACAGCTGATCTCTACTTGACTGTACGCTTACATTACATCGCAAAAAAGAAAGTATTCAAAGTAAAGGCAGGTCGAAAATACAATTATTTAACAAACTGAATCTATTTCAAGGAAACTAAAATGACTTCTTTTTATGGACTCTGTCAGCTGTACTATATGTACTTACGGAAATCTCATCAATTGTTTTGTGTATAATATTTGTACAAATATTTGAAACTGTTTATTCCCCACTTGCAAAATAAAGAAACCAGATTTATTTGTGCTTTCTGTTGAATTAAATAAAATTTATAACGCGACTCCATTCATTCGCTAAACGCTAACTAAAGTTTTGACGTGAGCAGTCAATTCACATTGTATGTCTCAATAAACTACAAAGTATTTAATATTTTGATGTTGCTTTGCTAATATGGTGCTTAAGGTCTAAAACACTGAGTTCTTTTTTCATGAAATACCTTGATGCAGGGTATAAATTAACGCTATTAGCAACTACTGAAATGTACTAGAGCTGTCATTCTGGGGCTCTGAGGTACATTTCTTGGCATATTTGCTTGACATTGTGCATCTAGTTCTATATACTAAATCAATGGTTACTACAGATAACGGTAGTCTAACTTTTTCAACTACACTGCGTGATACTGATAACGGTAGGACATTTGAGATAAATATTATAAAGCATAACATAGTCCACAGCACTACGGTGGTATGGTTCAGTCCCACCCTACCCCCAGGGGTATTGCTAGGGGTATGGTGGGTCTGACATGAAAAAGGTCATATCGTTACTGAAAACTTATGGCACTTACGTCCTTTTCTTTAAGGGAGGCAGTTTTTTATAAATATCTCGAAAACCTTTGAACCGATCTTGTTCAAAACAAATATCGCTGAAAGAATTTTATAAGCTCTATTAGCATGATTTTTTTCATAATTTTAAAGTGCACGGTTCAAAAATTAGAGGGGGGGGGGGGACACAATTTTAGTGACTTTCGGGGCGATTATCTCCGACTCTATTCACTTAATCCAAAAAATTGCTTAGAAACCTTATATTTATTTTGAAAGGCCTGTCGATTGATGTACCACACGTGGGCTTGCAATGAAAAAATAATTTTTGACTTTCGGTTTTATGTACGGAGTGCACCCCTAAAAAAATCTTTTTTAGTAATTTCATTGCAAAACTATGTAGCGGTTAACAAAATACACCCTATCCTCAAGTTTTTATTCAAATACACCTTATGGTTTTCGAGTAAAATGCCTGTGACATACTGACGGACAGACAGACAGACAGACATGACGAATCTATAAGGGTTCCGATTTTTGCCATTTGGCTACGGAACCCTAAAAAGGAATCGTCAAGTCATCATTTTACTCATATAAAGGTATGGATTGTATATTCGAGCTGTTATCTTAGTAATATTTTGTTGGACAAGTAATGAGATAATTTATTTATTTATTATTTATTTATTTAAAAAACAGGTTACATAACATTACAGTGTAAGCACCAATGCGTCATGAACCGAACAATGTTTATTTAGACGGCGAAACGGCGTGGCCCCGTTGCGTCGACATCTCGGGTGTTGGATTTGGTAGGTTGCCCCGGAACCGACGAAACACGACACCTTTCGGCCAGAAATCAGCACACGCGATGGTCTCCTGGAGCGGCCGCGGCACGCGCACTACAAAAGAGCTGAAGTGCACGTAGTGCCGGGACCGCAGCTGGTGCACCCTCAGCGAGTAGCCGGTTTTCTGGCGAACATACTGCGTCACTTCTTCAGCGGTGGCAGTGTGATGCAGGCGCGACACGTACAGCGTCTTGCTCGGTGTGGAGACCCGCAGACCACAACAAACCGGGTCTGCAGTACCACACTGACTCTTACGTGTCTTACGCTTTCTTGACACCGTTGTGAAACCCTCCTTGTCCACATTGGTGCGAGGGGTTTCCTCTTTAGGAGGATCCCGAACTTCACGCGCTTTCGAGGGCGCAGCTTTCCGGCAGGCTGGAACAGTAGGCTCACCAGCAGAAACGACGTCAGCAAAACGACGACGTGGTTTCGATGAAGCGTTGACGGGAGGCCCCGCGAGGAGGGGGCAGGGGGGCCGCGGATCAGCATGTACAGTGACATCGCTATGCGCATTGTCAGCTACACGCGAATTGACCGAGTCGGCATTTGACGCCCGGTATAATGACAGTAGTACAGTCATAGAAACATTTAAAGAATGTAACATTCTTATATCTAACTAGAATAAGTAAACAATACATCTCAGTGAGGACTGTTGAGGAGCTAAATGCATGTTTGTTATGTGGTTCTTTAATCTTATGTATTCTGTACATTTAACTCTGTTTGTTCTCCTAATAAATAAAATAAAATAAAATAAAATACCTTTACTTTAAACGCCACAAAAAGTTAATAATCGTCACTGTCAGAAGATTCATACAAATTAAAATCTGCGATATTTTCTTTTGTTCCGCGCTGTTTTCACAGTTTGACAGTCTGCACGCGCTTGTGCACTTTATTTTGTAACCTAACCATACAAGAACACTATGGAATTTGACACGACTTTGAACAAGAGCAATTTATGAGTTTAACACTGCTTCAGGTGCAGGTGCTCCAGTCATCCAGTTGATGTTGGCTTTGGCATTTCCAGAAAGTTATCCAAACATCTTTGCCAAGAGCTGCTTGATAATTAGCTCGTTTTGAATGTTGACGTAAGCTATCTTCACATGGAGGAAGTTGTGGCATCTTAGTTCGTTTATGGATTTTATTTTGGTGTTCCTTGAGTATAACTGACAGGCAAACTTTTGGATAAAGTTGTGGTCAGAATTTGAAAGTGTAAATTCACTCTCAAGCCGTGAAATCAGCAAGCTAAATAAAATTCTACATTGGCTTGTACCAGTTTCAACGCTTTTAGCTTTCCTTGTCCACAAAACGCACTTGTAGTGTCACAACTAGTCCATGCATCAACAACACATGCTAGTTTTTTCATGTCTATCAATCTGATTCGACCACTATATGCCGGATGCCGGATGATATATAAAGAGCCAGAAACAACACGTCTGTGTCATCAGATACACATATCACATTAACCTAAGGAGGAGCGGTGTCTCCCAACACAGGCAAAACTTTGCTTATCGGGTGGCACCATCCCTTAGATCATAACTTTGTGCTTTTTATAAAATAAAGAATTTTGTATGTTGTTTTTTTTTTATATTGCGGTCAGTCAGAGTCCAACTCTTGTTATCGATGAAGGATTTATACTCTTCCGCCATACTTCACTCGCCGTCTTCGCATTTCGAATTTGTGGATATACCTACTTGTAGTTGTATGCTGCACAGACAAGGCGATTTTCGCGAGCGCCTTTTCCTGCTTCTTGGCATCTTCACATTTCTTTCCTGTCTCAACTATACAATCCCAGAGATCGTCGTGGATAAGCACCATCTTCATGATGATTAGTTCTGAATTCCTGTAATTTTTTCCACGGAACCATCTGACTGGCAGATGCCATCTTTTGTTTCTTACGAGAAAATTTGGAAAATGACTTGATAGATTCACTTCAGGAACTAGGTGAGAAGCCGGGATATTCATTAAGACACCTGTGCGTCACCAAGTGACCGATCCCGCGCCACCCGCATCCAGCGGACTCCCGCAACCTTTACCAGTACGCTTACCATGAGTTTGACAATGACGGCTTACGCTAACGAGTATCGAGTTTTCTATCTGTGCATCCCGCTCGTACTGTCGAAGTGCAATAGAGATGCACAGGTCACCAGTCCACCTCGTCGGGGGCCTACCCACGCTGCTCCTTCCGGTACGAGGTAATATAGTAAACATCAAATATTAGGATAAACTCAAAATAATCTTTATTTAAATAGGCCTAGTAACAAGCACTTTCAAATCGTCAGTTAGAATATTCCTTAAAGTAATTTATTAAACATAAAATATAAAAATTATATAAAGTAAAAATTAAATAAAAAAATCTAGTCTACTTAGAATGTTTCTTGAAAAACTGTAATGTACTGTTATGTATGTCGATCCTCCGACCTTATATAGGACAGGAGATGCCCGAGCAAATATAGTTTGCGCAGCCGCGATAGCGAGGTGTAGTCGTGCTTCATCCGTGGCACATTTGTACTGTTTTATAAAATATAAAGTCATTTTAAAGGTAACACCGTAAGAATGAAGCTTGCTTTATTGTGTCTGCTTTTGTGTTTGGGTAAGTGTTTTCGCTTATCGACTTTATAAAGCAACAAAGAAATTCCTTCTGTTTAAGATTAGGTTCTTTAAAAACCAAGTTTTAAACGTCTTCAAGTGTGCCTATACAATTTGAAGAGTTCCCTTAGTTTCTCCAGTACCACCACCTGAGAAGGATAGCTACCCTTTCTAACATAAAAATATTTCTACAAGATTGAGAACCTCCTCCTTTTTTGAAGACGATTAAAAACAGTACTTACTTAAGCCCTATTGCCGTTGAGAAACATATAAGTATTTGATGAAAACGTGTTTCTTACTTGATAGTGTTAAGTTAACAATGTGCTTGCATCTATTACAATGTGCCTATTAGGCATGATGACTCATGTTCAAATTGAGACGGTAGTGATTCTAAATGGATAGTAAACCATCAAATTATCGTAATAAAGTATAAATTATAAAATATAATTGAAATCGTAAAAAGATATGAACCTTGAAAGTTTAGAAAAAATATAAAATGAAGCGTTTTGCGCTGCCGCCAGCGAGGTCACCTTTGCCTCTTTTTTTTGGGTATTTACGTTCTTTATTTTGTAGTTGCTCCCATACAAATATTTGTTCCTCATCAAAAACTGGTTCGAATGACATCATAAAATAATCTTAGATCCCTATTATCCTTCCGTACTTATCTTTTTCACATTAACTTCTAAACGGCTGAACCGATTGGGTTGAAATTTTATACGGGTATTTCAATGGTTTCCTGAATTATTTAAAAATACAATTGGACCCGGTCGATGGCGGTGCTGTCAGTATGTAAACTACTAAACGACTTGACTGATTGGCTTGAAATTTTGTATGTGTATTTCCATGGTTTCACAGACACGAATGTATAATGCTTACCTAATATATTTTTCTAAAGTATATACAAGATGATAACTATAACATTAACTAAAGTAAACTAAAGCTAAGTTAAATCTAAAAAAGGCCCTCGAGGCATTGTACCGAGGATGCTGGCGGCATTTCCTCGCTGAATTGCAATACTGATGCGTTGCGCGAGAAAACCGCCAGCTCTTCGGTCACCAGTTACGTCAGTTAGTTATATATTTTTCTATACATATAAAAAAAAATCGCCGTAATATATGTACTGTACGCACATATTCAGATGATTGCACCAAAAATGTTATTTTTTTTAATTTTATTTATTTATTTATTTGAGTCAGGCAACAAGGCCCATATTTACAAATACCTTACAGACTAACATACATAACAATATACAAAACTTATAACATAACACAAATACACGTTAAGACGGCGACGCGCGACGCAAGTTCTGGGTGTCAAATAACCGGCCTCGAAATCGCCGGAAAACTACACCTTTCGGCCAGATCTCCTCCTTCATGAAGGTCGACAGCTTGTCAGTTGGTACTCTCACCACAAATGAATTGAAACTCGGTTTGTGGCGGGACTCCAACCTCTCAACCCTCAGGATGAGCTTGGTCTTCAAACGCAAGTACTCGATGATGTGTTCGGCTTTCGTCGAGTAGTGCAGACGGGACACATATAACAATGTCACCGGGACCGCGGGCTTTAGTAAACCGGCCGACGCAGTACCGCACAGGTTGCGACAGGTAGACTTCTTCTTCCTGTCAATCAAAATGAAGCCATCCTTGTCGCAGTTCTTTCTACCAGTAGTCTTCTGCGGTGGTAGAGGATCGGCCAGTCGTTTTGCAGCATCCTTAGCAGCAACGACAGCATAAGCGCGACGAGGCTTTGACGCACTAGGGCATGACGTCACATCCACAGCTGGAGCAGACGACGGGGCGGCGGCACGCGGGGCGCGGGGCGCAGGGGGCGAGGCAGCCTGCTCGACGTCAGCGACTCTTGACACATCGCAACTCGCTGACTCGACACTGCACTCGGGCGCACGCGCATCCAAACACGAATCCAAATCAGTGGCCTCGTGTGACCTACTTACTGCGACCGCTTCACGAAGTGACGCAACTTCAGTGCGTAGCTCACAAATGGTGTTATTTGACACCTCCAATTTGGACTGCACCTCAGCCAGACTCATCTTCAAAGACGTTATATCCTTCAGCAGCCTGGTGACATCGACGTGATCAAACGTCACGGGTGGCAACTTATCTAGCTGTCTCGCAACAAAAGCGGGCACGTCATCCGGGTCAGTCTCCTTCAATACCTTGATGATGTCCTGGAGACTCTTGACTCCCCCATCCCTCCGACGGGGTGGCATTTGGTCGGCTTTACCGAGCGTCTGGAAAAGTAGCGCCTTGCCACTGCAAATGTCGTCTTCACTGAAACTTGATTTGCAGATCTGCCGGATGCTGACTTCGTCCATGGTGTCGATGGCAATTTGCAGAAATGCCAGTAACTCGTTTGCAATGAGCTGAAGCCGATGAAGCCGGGCTGGGCATAATTAATGATTATCAAAACCACCAATTACATTTAAAAACATTATTTAAGCAACATATTTTAATTTTTAGTGCAAAGTTTGTATGGGGAATTTTATTAGAGACGTGATACTTTGCAGGGTTACTTTCAAATACAAAAAAAGTACTTTCAGCGTTTTAGAAAATTCCACCCCTAAGGGGGTTCAAAAGGGGCAGCATGGGGGCAGCAAAGTTATAGGGTTGTATTAAGTGGTGCTAAATGTGTGTATAGTTTAAAAGGGGTGACACTTAGAACGTTGTAGAAACATTACTTATCTTATTAGAATAAAAAAGTAATCTCAGCCTTTTGAAAAAAATCCACCCTAAGAGATTTGTAACTTCGGTCTTAGCCTTTATGTTAAAAGACTACAAAACTGATTTCAGAGTCTCTTGAAATTCATCCCCTATAGGTAGGGGTTAAGGGGGGTACAAAGTTTGTACGGAGAGAAAAGTAATTTTTAAGGTAAGAGATTTTTAACTTCGGTCAAAGACTACAAAACTGATATCAGCGTTTTTTTTCATTCAGCCCGTTTGTTAAAAATTAGAAAACAAGTATCAGTCTTTTTTGAAATTCATCGCAGTTCAAAGTTTGTATGGTGTAGTATGGCATTTGGCCGCATTTAGTGTTTAGCAGTTACACAGTAGTTTACTGCTACATAAACGCACATTGCTTGGGTCAGCGAGAACTCAACATGAATAAAAAAAGGATGTCTTTATAATAAAGGCGTTCACTCGTACGTATCAACCTTGTTTTACTATACTACCACGTCACCCTGCTCCAGCTCCTAATGATCTACTTCATATATCTCAATGGAGAGCAAGAATTTTTTAAGATAATTAATATCTTCTATTTTAGACTATTATAAGGGGCTAAAAGGAGTTAAAATATGGTAAACAGCGGAATTTCGTGACAAAATTTAGTGTGTTATTGTATTATTAATCGTTCTGTTTATTTTGTATGTCACGAATGAACGTTAGAATTTTTTGTAAACCATTTAAGAGTCAAAATACGTAATCCAACTGCTAACAGAAAAGCAGGTTAGATTAAGTTAGAAAAACCCTTTCGAAACCGAACAGCTAATCAGAAATGTAGGTTACCTCCGAGAACCGAAAACAATGTAATGTGCACTGCCATAATTCGAGCCACCAGTATGTAAGTACATACGAGGCACACGCCACAAATTCAATCCTGCAGCAAAACTGTCGGGGTTTGACGACGGAGCAGTTATTCCAAGTACTAAGTAATTTTCACCCGACTGTACATTGCAGAGACGTGAGTTATTATTATTATTTGTTATACATTATTATTATCTGTAATATGTATAACTAGCAAAAATTTTATGTTTGATTACACCTGTTAATTTAAAAAGTTAAAATGATTTCATATTCCTTAGCAAGATATCTTCGACCTGACAAGTTTGACGTCGAACCTACCGATTCCGCAGCCGCTGAAAAGTGGTCGCATTGGCACCATACCTTTTCAAACTTCGTCGCTGAAGAAATGCCTGACGATGCTATGGATTCTATAAAACTCAAGTTATTAGCAAATCATTTGACTTCCGATATATATATATCAAGGACTGTCAAACATACAGTGCCGCTGTCAATCTCTTGAACAAAACTTATCTCAAACTGCTAAATGAAGTATTAGCGCGGCACGTCCTTGGAACACGAAAACAAAGACGTGATGAATCAATTTCCGATAATAGCCGTGCATTGCATCTTTTTACGCAAAGTTGCAAGTTCATGTCCATCTCAGCTGACGAACACAAAAACTAGGCGATTCGAAGCGCGTTCATCGCCGGTACCTATCCTTTCACTTAATAAGGGAATGCTTACTTGACAAATCGTCTCTATCGCTTGACGAAGCTTTTAATCTGGCCGTTGTTCTAGAGACCGCAGAAAAAGATTCCGTACATACTCTGGACGCGTTGCCAGCACTAGCTCAATCAATAACAGGAAGTGCCGAAACCCTTCGTACCATATCCTAACAATGTTGCGGTATCTTCAACACAACAATCAACAAGACGTTGTTTCTTTTGTGGCGGCAAAGTTCATCAAAGAGTTAAGTGTCTAGCCTTCCACGCCTGCTGTCAACTTTGCTCTAGGAAAGGGCACTTTGCTTCTGTATGCCGTTCCCGTGACAACCCGTCTAGCAACGCCACCAGGGCCATCACGAGACCTGCCTCTCCTGTCGAATTCCGACCGTGTCCAAGTTCGCATGATACAATAAGCACTATTTATTTTGCTGCATCTCCATCGAGCTTAAGAAAAGGCCACGATCGCAATCACTCTCAACAACCCTATACACATTCAGTAAACCTAGCTTCACTTAATCACACATCAAGGGCCACGACATACTCAAGGATCACTCAAAGATCGAATTCCAGTTTGGAGGAACCAGACAACCCCTTCATGTGTGCGTAATGGCACAGACTAGATAATAGTACCAGGACGAATATAAAGTAAGTTGGTTTGTTGTCCATAGTTAATTATCATTATCTATACCTACTTACCTATCGACAGAGCGAGACCGACCGGCTAGACCCCCACCACGAATACCACAATAACAAACAGCGTTCGGATGATGTCATGGGTTTATTTCGTACCCACTGCTGCGTTTTGCATTTTTCGTCGTTTGCTTGCGGATTATAACATCCGACTGAGGTTGATTGTTGGTTGAGTCATTGATAATAGAATGGTAATGGAAGCCTCAGTACCGCGAGCATCATTCTTCACGCAGTTATCTGCTGACATTACTCTTATCGCTGTCAATAAGACATAGCTTCGACGAAGAGGAGTTCATCCGAGCGTATCTCCTTGGCGCGCTCATGTACATACTTGTTGCTGGTCGTTAAACTCATCGGAAGAGGTTGGTAGTGGACTACTCTAGACAATCAATAAATTTACGTATTTGGATGCATAATATATCCAGTGCCTACTATTGAGTCCATAGTTTCGAAAGTGGTTAAATAGAATCATTTTAGCCAAATTGATTTGAAGAGTGCCCAACCATCAAGTACCCATTTCAGAAGGCAAAAAAATATACACTGCTTTTGAAGCCTGCGGCAAATTGTGGCACTTCAACAGAATCCCGTTCAAAGTCACTAACGGAGTTGCCGCCATTCGACGTACACTCGAACTCATTATCGAAAGGGAACAGTTACAAGTTACTTTTGCTTATCTCGACGACGTCACAGTTTGTGGTAAAGACAAAGAAGACCACGACAGCAACTTACATAAATTCATGGCTGGCTGCTGCAAAGAAATATAAACTTACGTTAAATGAACAAAAGTGTAATATGACATTATTTACAGACCGGGTGTTGAGAGTACTGCCGCGGACGCTCTGTCAAGGGCACATCTTAGTAGCCCGGGGTCCGCTTTCACACCTAAGTGTGAAAGCGGACCCCTGGGCTCCTTTGGGGCACAACCGGGAATAACGCTAGGGGGATGAATGATACTAAGTATGTTTATTTTGTACAATGAAAAGTGATACTTGTACAATCGACTACTGGTATCAGGAACTCGATGTGGAGCCCATGAGAGAGGCTACGTGTACAACCGGGACGCGGCCGCGTGGCTGCGCCTTCACGTCGTCCCGGCTGGCTGGAGCGACGCGGCCATGCGCTGTTACCTCGAAGGTATGTTCAACAGGCAGCCTCAATCGAATTTATACCATTCAAAATATGGACAGCGTTAGAATTCTTTTTCTCAAACATGCTCAGAAATGTAGGATGTGTGTGGTGTTCGCGAAAATTCACTGCGAAACACAGCGTTACGGAATGGGCTTTTCTCAAACATGCAATGAAATAATGACGTTGTGTTCTTTATAATGGGCTTCGAAGTGTCACGTTTCGCTCACAGGGAGACGAGAGACCCGTAATGATTGGGACATATCGGCGTGAAATGGGGTTGTCAGTCGTATATATACTCAGCCGGCAACCCCTTACTTTCCGGCCTTGACTGTATAGGATATTGCCGGTGTGTTTGTGCATTGGCGGCGCGTTCGTCCCCCTGCTCCGGGCGCAGTGACGATCACCAGCAGTTTTGTTACTGAATTTAAAAATTATAGTTTTTTGTTTTTTCTTATTGCTGAGCATTTTTTTTGAGCAAAGCATACATGCTTCAGCCGGAACTAGAGCTTGCCTGCCTCGTATTACTATTATTAAGTCTACATCACACTGGGCAGGCAATCCCTTCCTATCCTTCTATCCGGATATCCGGACATCTGGACATACAACTAATTTTTGGTTCAAGCTGAAGCACAGAACTTCATTCGCTTCACTCCCTCGTTCGAAAAATGTTTTAATCTGTGCATGTGAAAAGATTAAACAAGCGTGTCGAGCTACAAGTTTCGCGGGGTAATTAAAATGCCTGCATCACGATTTCAGGAGGGCTCCTGGCGTCTCCAACGGACAATGCCATGTCCCAGGCCATGGTAGCCATGATGGCCGAGCAACAGCTGAGACGCTGCGTGCATACTGGGATAAACTCCATCCTCGCCAGGGAAAACTTCACGTCCCTTGAGGGTACGTTCTGTAGGACTTTTCTATTCTATGACTAACCGAATACAGTGCCCGCGAAGGATACAAGTGGCTGAGTCCCAGAACATTTTGACTTCATCATCATATCCGCCGAAAGATACGTTACGCCGGTTACGATACGTTCATTGCTGGACATAGCCCTTCCCCAAAGAGTGCCATAATGACCGGTCTTGAGCCACCCGCATCCAGGGGAGTCCCGCTTCCTTTACGATTTTAACTAATACAATGATTTCTTATGTTTAATCAATCAATCAATCATTTATTTTACATAAAAATATGGTGTACAAAAAGGTATTACAATGAAAACTAGAGTATCACATGTGTTGCTACTAGTGCAACACGTAAAATGTATGCTAATGGGTCAATTTCCCAAGCAATACATTTTGATGGCAAGACTGAAAACGCAGGTGCAGAAAGCTTAAATAATAAAGTACCATTTTTTTTGGGAAACATCTCCCAGTTTGTTATTTTGGGCAATAGCTAAAATTCAAAAATTCATTCAGGTAATAATTGAAAAAAAATAATGAAGCATTAATTTCTCATCAAGGTCCGGAACCCAGTTTTATTTTGAAAATTTCGCCTAAGTTGAAAGCTATGTGTGATTATAAAAATCTTTAACCTCCATTTTAACACCACATACTCGTAAATAGGGAACAAAAAATATGACTCGTTATACATCACATTTGTATCCGCCTCTTTAATTATGTACAAATATGTATATTTGTCCGGAGAAACTTTCTCATTACCGCGGACAAGGGACAAGGTTTGTCAACTATTTATTTGCTAAGTTTGAATCGGTATAATGCACACACTTCGAGAATCAGTTACGCTGCGGCACTCGTCGAGTGAGCACGTATTTAAATGGTGATGCGACGGCCTGCTACACGAAAGTATATCATTGCCGCGGTACGGGGACAAAAAAATATCATTCCGGAGTTTACTATATCTTTATTGTTTTTTATTTGTTGTGATTGAAATTTATATATAGCATGTATTTGATATTCGTGATGTCAAGAGTCGTATAGGTTTAATCATAAGCGGTTTAATATGTTTTTAAATATATTTTTTATCCAATGTTTCTCATTCCGCCGTTTTCATTGCGGTGTTTCCGGCGGAAATGGCGTTAATACCCCCTGGAATGAAAATAACACCGGAATGATTTAAAATGTAGCTTCACTTCATTAAAGAAATAAATTATTTAATTAATTGATACTTATTTCATTTAACTATTATCCACTATTTTAGATGTTCTGCTATATTGATTTTGGTCTACTTACTTGATTGTTTACGCTTGTACTCAGCCGGCAAGCCCTTACTTTCCGGCCTCGACTGTATAGGATACTTGATTGTTTACGCTTGAAGAAAATAAAAATATTAAATTTTATCTATTCAATCAAAGTACGTATACTTCTTCTCATGGTTAGCTAAATAAGTTTCACCTATGATGAGTTTGAAAAATAGAGGCAAAACATTTTAAGAAGATTAAGAAAAATATGACACATTGAATTAAAGTGTCTCAATTCTTCCTAGTAAATTTTCTATACAAAATGTTTTTTCCTCGAATTCTAACCCTAGAAATAGCTTCAATCTGAAGAATGTTTCAAATGTGACCTTTGTAATGAAAAATGGTTTAAATTCAATTTAACATTTAAAGCAATAATTGTTGAGCTAAGAGTTTTATTATTCCATAAAGAATAAACAAATAAAAAATAATTTGAGATTGAAAAGTATTGGTTTATTTTACCCATAAATATTTTTAGTATAAAAAAGTTAATACAGACTAAACTGGTAAAATACTAGATGAAGCAGTAAAAATTAATAATGAAATAAATAAATAAATAAATAAATAAATATAAGGGGATAATCTTACACAAATCGACCTAGTCCCATAGTAAGCTCAGTAAGGCTTGTGTTATGGGTACTAGACGACGATGTATATAATAGATATAAATACTTAAATACATAGAAAATATCCATGACTCAGAAACCAATATTCATGCTCATCACATAAATTTTTGCCCTTACCGGGATTCGAACCCAGGACCTCTTGCTTCGTAGGCAGGGTCACTACCAACTAGGCTAAAGCGGTCGTCAAAAATAAAAAAATAAAAAAAAAAAATTTGAAAACCTTTTTTTTAAATTCCGGTGTACGATATTTCGTTACAGCGTACGTTTTTATCATTCTGGTGTGTATTTATTATGCCGGTGTACATTTATAATTCCGTTGTGAGTTTCATTTTTCACTCTCTATTATCTCAAAAACTATTTAAGATATCAAGTGCCCTTTTAGAGGACTTGCATAATACTGTCTGAACTATCAGTTGACATTAAAAGTAAAAATCCACGAAAAAGCAAGAGACCAGGAGATAATGAGGTCCGTCCATAAGGGCGAATTTAGAGCGCTTTCTGAAGGAATGCTACGAGTCTTCTTTCACTTCAACGAAAAGCACGGCCTTTAGCCTCGCTTGCCTCGCCACTCACCTACGGGATAGTAAGTATCCGTGAGGGCTCGCTTGCCTTGCGGCTCATCTTGGGTACTTTGGCCACAGGTTTCGCTTTCAAAGACTAAGACCTAGGTTTTGTAAGTACCTACTTACCGCAACCGTGGGGGCTTGCCTTCGAGTTTTCGGCCCTCGAGCTCGCTTAGATAGCGGTCATTTCTACGAAAAGCTTTCTCCGGCCACGTGGTCCTACCGCTTCGTACTACTGATAGGACCACATGAACTTCTTTTTCCTGCTGGTCCCATTAATCGGACTACACGGATTTGTAATTCCATTTGGTCCTGTTTGGAGTGATCGGACGACGTGCACTTTATTTGTCCTCGTGGTCCGATCAATTGGACTACAAGGAATCGTAATTCCGCGTAGTGCTTCTGATCGGACGACATTAACTTGTTATTTCCTGTTGGTTCGATTAACCGGACTACGAGGAATTTTTAGGTATACTCTGCTGCAAAGTAAGAAGTGCCAAAACGATACTTTAAAAAAGAAGAAGAATACCTAGTACTGAACACCACGCGGGAACCTCTCCGCCCCAACGGCCATCAGTACTACGCGCAATGTGCCCCGCCCATTGCCACTTCAGTTTAGCGATGCGGAGCGAAACTTGCAACCTACTTCTGCAATATCACATGTTTTTCACCTTTAACATACCTATTATATATTTCCTAGAAGTGGAAGCTGTCAACACAGAGAATCCTCATATCAATAGAGAGTCAGCAACGCGCTTAATCACAAGCTTCCTGAAGTTGAGCGTCAATAGCCTACGATTTCTGCTTATCCTTAAGGCAAGCCGTAAGCCGTATGTCTTACACGTAGAAAAAAAATCACGTTTTCCCCCCTTTTGTAAATGCAGGTAAATTGCGAATGAAAACCTGTCCCTCCGCGTGATTTCCGTGTCAGGGACGACGCCTCTGAACTCGGTGGGACCACATGGTCTAACAAAACGACAGTGTCCGTAGTCCGATTAGTTAATCGAACTACGCGGAATACAAAAGTGCACGTCGTCCGATCGGTGGGATCATGTGGCCTAAAAAATAAATAGTCCGCGTAGTTCAATAGTCAGTACGACCAACAGGAAAAAAAGTTCACGTGGTCCTATCAGTAGGACGAAGCAGTAGGACCACGTGGCCGGAGGGGAAAAGCCCAGCCTTCGGCTCCGCTTGCTTCCCCGTTTACCCTCAGAACTTCGGTCCTCAGGTTTCGCTAGCAAGTTACTCGGAGATAAAGAGTGTCCGTCCGTGGGGCATCGGGCCTTAGACCCTCGGGCTCGCATTCAAACCGCTCTCTGGAGGATTGCTTTAGGCCTTTAATTCCAATGAAAAGCACGGCCCTTAGCCTCTCTTGCCTCACCGCTCGGCACTTTGGCCTCAGGTCTCGCTTGCAAGACACCTTAGGATAGTGGTGTCCGTCGGGCTCGCCCTAGGGTCTTCGGACGTGGGGCTCGCATAGGGAGCGCTCTCTAAAAGAATACTTTGAATCTATATATACAAATATTTTCAGTCAGTAGTATGGTTAAACATAAAAATATCATGTAAACCATAATTTATGCGCGTAAAGTAGGAACTGTGGGAACTGTGTTGAAGTGTATTAAATTATTTATTGTGGGCGATTAGCTAGCAACCTAACACTATAACATCAGATATTTAGACCATTAATTGCTTGAAATTGCACTAAAAATTTACCTTCATGTGCTCTGCCTACCCCTGTCAAGAACACAGGCATGATAATGGATACGTACATACGTAACTTTAAGAATTTGACTAATTTGTACTCGACAGGGGTCCAACTTGTTGACATGCAGCTAAAATGGGCCGCCAATGAGCCAGACAACGCAAACTCGGATGAGGAATGCCTGGCGATGACCGGAGCGGGCACACTGGCCGACGTCAGCTGCAATATCATGCTGCCGTACTTCTGCCGCAAGAACGCCAAATGCGGTTCCACGGGTGAGTTCTGTTAGTAGGTGTTTAAGGATAGCCGACGCATGCAACAGCGCGGGTCCCTCGTTCAAAGTTGTAAACATATGAGCAGTAAGAAAATCCTGGCCTCCCCCAAAGAGTACCACAATGACCTGGTCGAAACTCGAGAACCTTTCCGCCCATTTCCCATCGATTTCACGTGCAATGTGCCCCATCCACTGTCACTTAAGTTTCGCGAATCGGAGGGCTATATCATATCGGTTACCTTGGTTCTACTGCAGATAGCTTCATTTCTGATGCGATCACGCAGAGAAACTCGAGAAAGAGAAAGAGAGAGCCAGAGCAGAGGGAGGAGCCAGTGCAGAGATGCAGAGCCTTCTTATGAGGCCCACAGTAAGCGACCACGTTTCGGTGCCATACGTCGTCATTGGCAACACACATTGGTCAAAGACACTCGTATTAAGACACTGCGGAATATTGCAAAGTGTCAACCTCTAATCTATCTACCTTACATCAGATTTAAAATAAGTGTTGTCTCCAGGGTACGAGTATGAACCCCGCACCGGCAGCTGCTACAAGTTCCACCGCGTCGCGAAGAATTGGCGTCCTGCCGTGGCCGCATGCCACGCCGAGGGCGGCTATTTGGCTGTGATAAACGACGCTACAGAGTCCACTGTGCTAAAGGAACTTTACGCTAAGAACCCAGAAGAAACGATTGTTGGGGCAGAGGAACTCAGGCATGCCTTCATTGGCTTCAGGAAATGGGATGATGGAGAGTGGGCGACTCTTTATGGTGAGGATTTGATTGTTTTAAGTCATACATTTTGGCTCCCATACCCGGTCTACGAAACTGACTATCCTGGGTTTGTGTGGTAACCTGCATGATGATTCGTGGTATCAGCGTAATTCGTCGCATTATTTTTTCGTTTTATTCATATTTTGTGTCATTCTATATTCGTCACACATTCTTTACTCTTCTAGTTCGCTATATGTCTCTATCTTCCTAAGTCTAATTCGGTAACCGGTCTCATTCCTAATAAATCTTAATAGTATTTCGTCACGGTCTTCCTAGGACTCATTTTTCATTATTCCTCATTCAATTATTCGCCTAATTTTTTTGCATACGTTCTATGTTGGTCACATTCGTAATTAGTCTCATTCGTTTTCAGTCCAATTCTAAGTTCGTTTCATTCGTTTGGCGTCTTGGTAGCTATTTCTAACTGTCTTTTCCCGTCAATCTTGTATTAAAATTATTCAATATTTTTTAGCATAAGAGTTCCAAAAATAGTCCACAGATCTTGGTAGGGGACACGGGTATGTCCTAAAACTACGTCTACGCCCAGTGTAGGGACATGGCAACCTCCTCGATTACTAAATTTTAATTTGTTTATTAAACTATAAATAGACGATCCGGCAAAAAAATAATGAATATTGCGACTAAGAAGTACGTCGTACGGGGCGAGTAGTGAACGTGCTCAAAAAAAAACGAGGCGAATTGCCAATAACGACAAAAAAGAGAGAGACCAATAACGAATGTGTCTAAAGAAAGATAAATTGCATATGATACTAAAAACGAGAGAGACAAGAAAATAGTCCTAGGAAGACCGTGACGAAATACGATTATGATGTATAAAGAATGAGACAAGTTACAGATTAGACTTAGGAAGATAGAAGACACATTGCGTCCATATCTCGATAAATCGAGACATTTTATACACTTGCCCAGAAAATTGGCATTCAATTCTTCACTTCGAATTGGGATCCGTTGCTAAAAAACTAACGTAGGTATATTCCAGTTTTCATCAGAACCGCCTGAATAAAGCAATAAAATCATCATCCAGGAAAAATATTTCACGCCAGTTTTCATCCACTGTTTTCATTAATAGCACGTGATTTAAAACTTCAATGCAAAAAAGAGACATCACAAAAAGTATCTAAGATTCCATTTAAAATATTTAGAGACATTTAGCGAACAAGACGAAAAAAGAATGAGTGACCAATATAGAATGACACGAAATACGACTTTAAAACGAGTGGGACGAATTACGCTGATACCTGTTTCTTTTCTGAGTGTACATTTTTCTTTGTACATATTTCAGTATGTATTATCTATGAAATATACAGGTTTGTGTGAGATTGTCCCCTAATATTTATTTTAAACCACTTCCAGGAGCCACGCTTGAGGAAGCTGGCTTCACAGGCTGGGACCGCGGAGAGCCTACTATCGGCAGCGGGAACAGGGTTGAGTCCTGCGGTTCCATACACCGGACCGGGCTCTTGAACGATGCCTACTGTGAACAAATATGCCCGTTCATCTGCGAGATGAATCCGAAATAATTTGATTTCTAGTTTTTTAAATTTTAAAATTAAAAATTAAAATTATTTATTTTCGTAAAATATACATGTTTTTATAATCTAGGGGATGGTGCCGCCCGGTAAGCAAATGTTGCCTGTGTTGGGAGACACCGCTCTTCCTTAGGTTATTAATTGATACACGAAAAATTATACGACTACTTAAGGTTACCAAAATAACTTACATAACAAAATCTAACTAACTGTAACTAGAGACAATAATATGAGGTAAAACTATAACTAACTAGGTTTAACAATGAGCAAAGGTTCATACCAGTAGTTGTGTGTGTGTGTGTGTGTGAGTGTGAGTGTGTGTGTGTGTGTGTATGTATGTGTTAGTGTGTGTGTGTGTGTGATGTGATGATGAAATGAGTGTGTGTGTGTCGCATATATGTTAATTTATCAGCTTTGTATATTTTCTATTTGCTCGTATGTTTTGGATTTAAGCCACTCTGTGATTATTTTTTTACAGTCATAGTATGGTTTTGGGTAAATGTTTAGGCATCTATTTACTTTGTTGTATATATGACCAGACTTTACATTGTACTGTGATCGTGCAAATTTAGTTTTAGTGTTTGCTATACTAGCAATGTTTATTATTTTTCTTTTGGTCTTGTAGTTAGCCTTGTATGGGAGTGTTTTATGTTTTTTTAGACATACTTGTAAAATATACAGCTTCCTCACTGACAAAACTTCACTATGTTGGTATAATAGTTCAGTGGGAAACCGTATTTTCTTGAAGTACATGATTTTCAAAAGAGCACGTTGGGCTCTCTCAAGGTCGATAAACCGAGATTTGGCCGCCCCACCCCAAACTGATATGCAGTACACTAAGACAGACTGTACCAGGGCTGTGTAGATTTCTGTCAGTACATTCCGCTGTTTCGTTAGTGTTTTACCTGGTACAATATGTCTTAGAGACTTGAAAATCCACAACAGTTTTCTGACCCTACTGCTCAACTGATCAAGATGTGCGTACCAGTTTAGGTGATCATCCAACGTAACTCCAAGGTATTTGATTTGTGATACCCTCTCAATAACTGGGCAATTACAGGTAAGAGCATTCGTTCTATGACAAGAGTGGATTTTGAGATTCACATCGAAGTTAGGTTGTGTGGAATTTGTAATGCTAAAACACATGTATTATGTTTTTTCTGTGTTAAGGGTTAACAAATTTAGTCGTAGCCATTGTGATATCTGAACTAGGCCCTGCTCAGCATTTGTTTTGGCTTCCATCCAAGTTTTACCTAAGAACACTATGGCTGTATCGTCAGCATAAGAAAAAACTTTAGCATTGGTTACAGCCATGTTGCAGAGGTCGTTGATGTAAGCCAGGAACAATGTTGGTCCTAAAACACTTCCCTGTGGAACGCCGTACGATACATATTCATCGTTACTACTATGTTCTCCCAGTTTAACTCGTTGCTTCCTGTCAGAGAGATAACTTCTAAACAAGGAGAGCGTATTTCCCCTAACCCCCATTTTCTCAAGTTTTTGAATAAGAATAGGGATAGAGACGGTGTCAAAGGCTTTTCTCAGGTCCAGAAAGACCGCTAAGCACTTATTTTTGCTATCTACGTTATCTACAACTACCGAAGTAAGAGCAGTTGTAGCATCTTCCGTCGATTTCCCCTGTCTAAAGCCAAATTGTGAATCCGACAATAAATTAAATTTTGTAAAGAAACTTAGCAGTCTAGCATTGAGAATCTTTTCGAGGATCTTCGACATTGCAGGTAAAACAGATATTGGCCTATAATTGCTGACATCGTCTCTATCCCCACTCTTATACACAGGAGTAATTAATGATTTTTTTAGTGAGTTAGGGAAAGTTCCCGAATTAATACTGAGGTTTATGAGATGTGTTATTATAGGGACAATTTCTTGGGCTGTATATTTTAAAAACTTAGTTGACACATTGTCCCAGCCAGGCGCGCTATTAGATTTCAGACTGGACAAAGTGTTGTAAACTTCATTTTGACTTACAGGTAGTAGGACCATAGAGCTGGATAGAACAGGCAGGCTATTTATATATTCACTAATATTGTCCTGAGGATCAGGGGTAATTTTTAAGGCAAGCTCTTTCCCAATGTCTACAAAGTACTTATTTATAAAATGAGCTGACTCAGACGGAGTGGCTTTAATGTTTAACAGCTCTGTGTTAGGTTTATTCGATTTGGTGGTATATGTTAGGTGTTTAATATTTTTCCATAAAAGTTTATTACTATGCAATGATTTCTCTAATAGGTCCTTCTCGTACTTTCTTTTTAATTTTTTTATCAAATTGTTACAATGGTTTCTATAACGGGTGTAGGTGATTTTTATAATTTTATTATCAGGATCATTACGTAATTGTTGTTGGAGTTTATTGCGGTTTCGGATACAGCGTAAAATCCCGGGAGAAATCCAGGGCTTTATTATTCGACTTTTACTAGGTATAGAAGTAGTGATCGAGTTATTTTTTATTGAATCATTTAATATATCAATTAAGCGATTAGTAACAACGTCGGGATCATTACAGAACATTAGATTGGATAGGTTTTTTTCTTTTAGGTATTTTAGTGCGTCTTCAAAGTTAAGAGTAGTTTTGTTTTTTTTTGTCGTGGGTAGAGTTTTAGTTTTTGATATGGAGAGAAAGGTTGAGTAATGATCAGTCGTGGTTGTTTTTATTATAGCAATGGTGGGAGAGTACTTGATTTTATTAATTTTTAATATAAAATGATCTAAACAGTTCTTTCCCCGGGTAGGACTCGTGTGTCCAGCCAGAAGTCCAAGTGAAGACAACATGTTTAGGTAGCTATTTCTGTTTTTGTATTCATGAGATGGTTCTATCAGCTTAGGTCTAATGTTTATGTTAATGTCCCCCGCGATGATTATACTACTTCCTGATTTAAAAGATTCCAAATGATATTGTAATGAGTCAATAAAGCTTTCTGCGTTTATGGTGGATGGAGATCTGTATATGCCTAAAACTGTGTTATTCAGTACCTCCAACTGCAGACATGACGCATGGTTAAGTTTAATTTCCTTGACTTTATGTTTTAAAATACTTTTTACATACAGTTTACTAACATCTGGCTAGAAGTACCGCCAATAAAGTGATTTTGTATTTGTTTCCTTTTGGTTTTAAGTAATAAAATGTACCTATTGCTTTGATCCCTGGGACCTACTCGTAATAACAGGGACCGGTTTCACTAATCAGGGTTTTCCATAGGATTATTTATGAAGTTGTTTTTGAAACCCTATGCGTATTGGTAACTTCTCTACTCCTAAAGTGGGGGATGTATTTTTTTCTCGTTTAACCCATAGTGTGCGGTATCGTTTGATAGCTTGTTCAAAAATATTATGGGTTTTTAAAATGATTTTTCAAATTAGTGATTCTTTTGCGTGATATTGGGCTTTAAAGTCAAAATTTTTGTTCAAGTCTTGTGTCCGTCTCCTGCCGGCTAACCTGGCGGAATCTGAACAAAAAAAACGGGGCATATAACGAATTTAAAAGGAAAACTATCATGGCTAAGTAGGCATAACTATTAACTTAAAATGTACTTAGAAAGGCCAACTTTCGTACAAATACGGCCGACGCAACCATTTAGTTGGCGCGCGCGTGTCGACGTAACTAAGTAAATAAGACAGGCAACTACGGAACCCTACACTGCGCGTGACACGACACGCACTTGGCCGATTTAAAAAATTACACTTTTATACGTATTTGCGGACTACATTTTAAGAATAAACACTGTTTAGTGCAGATTGATTGTGATTTCGACGTAGTGTTTGTTTGGCAAAAAATAGCCTATAACCATCGAGAAAGTCCATTCTAAACGCAGGTGAAGAAACTTTTAAAATCGGATAAGCTGTTCCGGAGATTATCTTATAAACTTACAATCTTACAGACGTTTCCTCTTTATGGTATTATTATTTATTTAAATTAACTTTATGTGTGCCAACTTTAAAGTTACTAATATTAAGCTAAGTAGGTATTTAGTGATGTGAGCTTATTAGGAAACTCAATATGCACACCTCAAACTGGCTTGATGAGAAATGATATAAACCAGAGTACTTTAGACAAAATAAGTCAGTTACTAGACACAAAGCTTGAACAGTATAAAACGTCGACTGTAACCGAGCTCAAATCCGAAATGAGATCACTAATTCAGCAAGAAATACACCATGTAATGTCAAGCCTGAAACTGGAAATAACAGAAAATATGAAATGTGTCACATCCAAGCAAAATGCCTTACAATCAGAAATAGACCAATTGCACAATAAAATTGTGACGTTGGAAACTGAACAAAAAAAGCTCAAAAGTGAAATCCAGAATTTACACAATGGACACAAAATAGTTACTGAAAAGCCAACGGAAGATATTTGTAAAAGAATTGTATTGTATGGACTAGATGCATCTCAAAGGGAAAATGAAAACGAACTGTATGTGAGAATTGCCAACGTGTTTCGCGGTATATTGAATGTAAATATAGAAGGGTACATAGAAAGCTTGCAAAGATTAGGAAAGAGAGGAAACCGAAGACCCATCGTCATAGAACTCATTAGTAAGCGAATGAGCCAGTACATTTTAGACAACTGCCAAGCTTTTCAGGGTACAGGGCTAGCTATTTCCAGATATTTAGATACCGAAGGCATAAACAAACGAAGAGGATTGATTGTCTTACTGCAAGAAGCAAGAAAACAGGGTAAAAAAGCAGTTATACGTAATAACACGCTAGTAATAAACGGAAAGGCACACTTAGAGACAAGTCAAATTCAAACCCCTTCATCAGCATTAGAAGATCAAAATACACACGAGAAGCAGACGGGATCAGTTGTTGAAGCTGAAAATAAAAACGAAGAATGTGCGAACTATTCCGAGTCACGATTGCTGCAGGATATGTGCACCTCAACACCGAAAACTCACCAGCATCTGGACCACACAACCGATTCTACGACAAGAAGTGTAATTGATAATTTTCGTTCCTAAACCAAGATATTTAGAAGTCCTCTACCAAAACATGTGTAGCATTAACAATAAATTTCACCTTATAGAAGCTTTGTTAGATGAAAAGCCCAATTTACAAGCACTGTGCATAACAGAGACGTGGATAACTATGAATAAAATAGATTTATTGCACCTTGAAGGCTATAATGTGTCCAGTTGTTTTTGTAGATCCAGTTATGAAGCCGCAGGTGTATGCATTTTTCTTCGAGAAGACATTGAATATATTGAATTAGGAGATATTAATAACCTTTCTCTAGAATATGTATTTGAAACTTGCGCTATTGAAATAACTAAGTCTAATTGACAGTAAGTAGTCTAAGTGTATTGACAGTAATGGTATTGCGGAGTGGTTTGTGTTTTTAACTTTTGCATATTCTGCTCTTAGGGCACCGGATGCAACGGGCTCGGGCAACCTTACGACGAAGGTGAAGCGGAACGTAGACTCGGCTGTCGTTGAGTGTCCTTTCACTGACATTGGGGGTGAGGGGTCCTCAAGGTCGCCCTCGGTTCGTAAGACAGTTGAGTCGTAGGTATATGAGGGTGATCTGAGAGGGGCGGTCAGGGTTCTTATGTCGGATGACACAGTGGCACAGTCAAGCCCTGAAGTTCTTGCCACTCTACAGACAGAGCACCCAGCCCCGTCTCGGCCTCTTTCGTTCCCGCCTGAGCCGGATGGATCCACTCCCGCGTATAAGGTAAAGGAGGAAAGCGTCGCACAGGCCCTTAGCACATTTAACAACGGTTCTGCCGCAGGCTTGGATGGTATCCGCCCAGTACATCTAAAAGAGCTCACATCTGGCTCGGCGGGGGATAATGGTCGTCGTTTATTGGGGTGCCTGACCAAACTCTGCAACTTTTTACTCGAGGGTCATTTGAATGCTGAGGTTCGTCCGTACGTTTTTGGCGCTTCTCTGTGTGCACTTTCGAAAAAGGATGGAGGTTTGAGGCCCATTGCCGTGGGCAGCACGTTTCGCCGCCTGACCGCCAAGCTTGGGTGTGCAGCGGTGAGGGAGGAGATGGCCGCTTACCTTCGCCCTTGCCAAATGGGGTTTGGCACAAGATTGGGGTGTGAGGCGGCGATTCATGCATCACGCGCATTCGCTCTAGATCCAGGAAAGGCAGACTGCGTTATTATTAAGCTCGACATAAAGAACGCATTTAATTCCATTGAGCGCGACGTTCTGTTGAGTGAAGTCAAGGAGAGGGTGCCTTCGCTTTATCCCTTTCTTTTTCAGGTTTACTCGTCCCCCTCTAATCTCTTTTACAATGGATCCCTTATCCTTTCCCAAGTCGGTGCGCAGCAGGGGGATCCGCTGGGACCTCTGGCGTTCAGTCTGGCCATACATAAAACAATTTCAGGGCTTCTCTCCCCACTGAATGTATGGTACCTGGATGACGGTACCCTTGGGGGAAAGCCGGAGATTGTGGAGCAAGACTTGCGTACTCTCCTTGCACGCTTTAAGGATCTGGGACTAGAGGTCAATACCAGTAAGTGTGAATTTTTCCCCTGCAGCAGCGAATCCCGAGCTTACTTTCCCTCTTTCTGTAATCTGCTCCCAGATCTCAAAGAGTTGTCTCCCCACTCCTTCAATCTCTTGGGGTCTCCTATTTTTCCTGCCGCTATTCCGGAGGCTTTTGAGGTGAAAAGGCAGCTTCTCCTGGCTGCTAGGGACAGGCTTAAAAGCCTTCCAGCTCAGGTTGCTCTGGTTTTACTGCGGATATGTTTTGCGGTCCCTAAACTTACATATTTTTTGCGCACCGTTCCGACCTGGCTGTACCCTGATCACGTCGACTCGTTTGACCTCGGGCTGAGGGAGTCCGTTGAGTGCGTGTTGAATGTCTCGCTTAGCTCGGATCAATGGAGTCTAGCTTCTTTACCCATTCGCAGTGGGGGCCTGGGTGTGAGATGCGCGCGGGACGTGGGACTGCCGGCCTTCTTGGCGTCGGCGAGGGGGGTCGTGGGCCTGGTTACTGACATCCTCTCGAACAATGGTGACAGGGCAACTATCCCCTACGCGCCTGATGCCATGGCGGCATGGTTGGCCCTCAACCCGGGTGTGCAGTTGCCGGAGAGACCGGACCGACAGCGCGCGTGGGATGACGTGGGAATCAAGAGGGTGTTTGAGGGCTTGATGGGGAGGGCGGTGGGTGTGGACAGGGCGAGGCTGCTGGCGGTGTCGAGACCAGAAGCCGGAGCGTGGTTACGGGCGCTGCCCTCTCCGCACATGGGCACTCTTCTCGACGATGATTCGATGCGGGTGGCTGTGGCTCTCCGCCTGGGTTGCGATGTTTGTGAACGACATTTATGCATCTGCGGCACCATGGTGGAGAGTAACGGTCATCACGCCTTGAGTTGTGGTCGATGTGTCGGCCGATTCCCGCGTCATCACGCTCTCAATGATATTATCCGGAGAGCGCTAGTCTCGGCAAATGTTCCTTGTGTGCTGGAGCCTTCAGGCCTTAGTCGCACGGACGGTAAGAGACCTGATGGTTTGACCCTGGTGCCTTGGCATAGGGGGAAGTGCCTTCTGTGGGACGCCACGTGCGTCAGCACTTTCGCGGCTTCGCACCTTGGCCGCACCACGTGCACGGCTGGAGCAGCTGCCGAGACGGCGGCTCTTAGGAAGCGAGTTAAATATTCTGCGCTGGATAATTATTTATTTGTCCCGCTCGCGGTAGAAACGTCCGGTTGTTGGGGTTCGGAGGCTAAAATGTTTGTAAAGGAGATTGGGCGCCGCCTGGCGGAGAGGGGTCATGACTCCCGTTCCGGGTCATTTCTGGTGCAACGTCTGTCCATCGCGATTCAGCGCGGCAACGCGGCGAGCGTGATGGGCACTTTTCCGCCGGGAGTGTCGCGGGGCGGGCTTTTTGACTAGGTTAATAATTTATTATTAACCCATTTGTACCCTTTTTTGTAATTTTTTGACATATTGTATTTACTGTTGTTAAAGTGTTTTAAAATTTGCTAAATTGTGTATTAATAAAGACTTACTCTATGATTTTATGAATAAATATCATTATATTATAAACCGCCTCCAAAAAGTCTAATTTAATACTCATTGTAATTTACTGGCCAAATAGTAATAGAAACCCTGACTTGTTCTTTAAAAAGTTAGAACAACTTTTGTATATATTGGACACAAAATATAAAACTAAAAACGTCATCATAGGCGGGGATCTGAACATAGACGTTCTTAAGAAAACTACATTATCTAAGAATTTAATAAATGTATTGTTAAGTTTTAATTTTAAACAGCATGTACATGTAGCTACTAGAGTCTCCAAAAATACAGCGAAGTGCTTAGACATTATTTTCATAAATTTTGATGCAGATACTCTTAAAGTTGATGTTAATGAACTAGGTTTTTCTGATCATAAGGGTGTTTCAATCACAGTGCCAAATACAAATGAGAGGACAGATTTTAAGCAGGATGAACACTTTCATTATAAACGATTTTACACAGAAAAAAATATTCAACTATTTAAAACAGAATTAAAAAATATTAATTGGTCCACGATAATCTCACCACAAAAAACGATAAATGATAATTTTAAGGAATTTATCAATGTAATAAAGATATTGTTAAATAAACTGTTCCCTAAAAAACGAATTAAAGCTAAACTAAAACCTAGAAGACAATGGCTTACTCGAGGGATTAAAATATCTTGTTTGCATAAGCGATTGTTAAAAAACCATGCGGCGCAGTCAAATGACCCAATTTTAATTAAGTATTTGAATAATTATACAAAGACGCTAAAGAAGACCGTTTATATAGCCAAAAAGATGTGGAATAATAAAAGGATAAATACTGCAAATAATAAAATTAAGACAGTGTGGCAAATTATAGGAGAACAATCAAGAAAACCAAAATTTAAATTTAAGTCACACAAAAACACATTTCTCAAAGTTGACAGCAAACTCACTGACGAACCACTTCTTGTAGCAAACACATTTAACAACTACTTTTCTTCAATAGGAATAAATACTACCAATATACAATTACACGGGCGCCCAGTTTTGAATCCTACATGCAGTACGTTATATCTGTCTCCACCCACCTACATTGAAATCAACAAATGTATTAAAGAATTAAAAAATAAGCACAGTTGCGGCATAGATGAAATACCTGCATCACTTGTAAAGAAATGTGCAGATGAACTCACACTACCATTGACCCTCTTGATCAACCAATCTTTTTCAACTGGTGAATTTCCAGATGCCATGAAAATAGCGCTCATCAAGCCGATCCCGAAAACAGGGGACTTGACAGACCCTGGACAGTACCGCCCCATTGCTATGCTGTCAACTTTCTCTAAAATATTTGAAGCAGTCATGGCCAAGCGCTTGTCGCTATTCTGTGAGAAATACAATGTTTTCGATGAAAGTCAATACGGTTTTAGGAAGAAAAGATGCACAACTCTAACGGTTCATAAATTTATTCAGGAAATTATCGCCACTATTGATAACAATCAATTTGCTTTTGGGCTATTGCTCGATATGAGCAAAGCATATGACCGAGTCCAACACAATATTCTCTTGTCCAAGTTATATGGAATTGGAATCCGAGGTACTGCACATAACTGGTTCAAATCCTATTTGGAAAATAGAGCTCAGTTTGTTGAAATAGACTACTATGACTGTAAAATTAATACTATTAGTAAAATACTTTCCCAAAAAAGGCAAATCACGAGCTCAATACCGCAGGGTAGCGTACTAGGCTGTATTTTATTCTTAATCTACATTAATGATCTGCCAAAAATAATTAATACAAGGAATCTTAAGTGTTTCATATATGCCGACGACATATCTATAGTGCTATCCAGTCAAAATAATAATGACACAGCTCTTAAATTAAACGCCTTATTGGATGACGTAACAAAATGGCTTGAGGATCATAACCTACAACTAAACTTAAAAAAGACAAATTTAATTCAATTCCGACCCCATCAAAGACGCCCTCTCCAGTTTAATTACAAATACTTAGATCACGATTTTGAATCAGTTACTAATTGCAGTCTTTTGGGCATCAGCATTGACGAAAATATCAATTGGAAGGCACACATTGAAAAAATTTGCACAAAACTGTCTCGTTTTGCTTATGCCCTCAGAAATATAAAAAAAACTATAGACTTAAATACGGCCATAAATGCTTATTATGCGTTTACCCAGTCCTGGCTGCAATATGGGATCATATTGTGGGGTAACAGCACTGATGTGATAGACTTGTTCATACTACAAAAACGATGTATACGGATTCTCGCAAATATAAAAAATATGATAGCTGCAGACCTTACTTTAAGAAATTTAACATTTTAACTTTACCATCCCTATATATCTTAGAAGTTTGTAAATTTGTACGTAAGCATCCATATTTATATTCAAAAGCCAAAGACCATTACATCAGCACCATGAACCTGCGACATCAAAATAATAGCCTTACCTACTAGTAACTTGCAAATGAGTAACAAAAGCCCCCATATGACCACAATAAGAATATATAATAATCTCCCTAAAGAAATTACCGTAGAGCTGAAATACACAAAATTTGTTGACGGTTTAAAAAAATACCTAGCATGTAACAGTTTCTACTCATTACAAGAATTCTTTGACATTAATAAATATTATAAATAGTATTCAGACTGAAATTTAGAGATTTATATTATATAAAGTGTATTACCTAGGCACATTATTTTTATATTAAATACTTTTGTTAACTACGATTACCTAGGTTTAGTACTATAGTTATAAGTTTTAGATTTTAAGAGTTGCAATACCCTTACAGGGTCTCATGTTGTACTGTTAATTTTGTAAGACCTGTATGCCAACGTGAAAGCAATAAAGTTATTCTTATTCTTATTCTTAATAACAATAATGATCCACGTTGGTCCCTGAATCAATGAATTGAATTGAAAACATTAAATATTTTTAAGTGCATCATTTTATGATTTAGTTCGACATAAAATGAAATTTTAAGGTATACGTGATTTTTTATTTCTCCCTAAACGTTTATTTTCATCCAAAAATATCACAATTAAAAGTAGTAGAGTTCCAATAGGTCGTAAGTAAAATATGACGTCATTATTATGTCTCTCTATGGCACCTGTCCACATCTTTCACTCAACAGACGTAGGAATGGCGTCACGCACGGGGTATACCGCGTTTTACAGATTTTAGTGATTTTCTCGGAAACGATTAAGAATAAAAATGGTAAAACCACTTTATTACTTTCAGATAAGATAATTACCGAAATGGTTTTCGATTTAGGCATCATTAAATATTTTGAAATGTTGTAAATTGAATATTTGTACAGGTCATATTAGTATTAAGTAGATTAATTACGTTGTACACACCGCCGACTTCCATTGGATAAATATCGCTATACCACGAACACTAATCACCGCTGCGAAGTGGAGCTGTATTTGATGGTATCTGACTTCATCTCCGCGCTCGCTTAATTAAGAGATAAAAGTTTACCCATCAACCGAACTCGGGTTAATTTGCCGGCTTCAAAAAGATGCATAGATTGGGATGTCTTGTATTCAATCAGACAGCGCATAAGTTATTGTCGGAAATCGTGGAACGTCTGGTTGATATAACTGGTGACCGAAGAGCTGGCGGTTTTCTCGCGTAAAGGATCGGCATTATACTTAATAGCGAGGAAATGCCGCCAGCATCCTCGTTACAATGCCTCAAAGACCTTTTTTCTCCGACGCAAAAAAGGGTGGTGTTATAAGTTTGACTTGTCCTAATGCACAGATTTTAATGCGGTTGGTTTGTCCGAAAGCTGACACACACGAGATGGTTCTTAGCTACCTTTCTTAGTGCATACGTTTCAACAAAATCGGTTCCGCGGTTCTGAGACTGAACTTTGACATGAAAATAAATATCGGGGAGGTTAATTTGGTTAATTTACACTACATACTTTATTATTTATTTGCCACAATTACAACTATTTTTACAGGAGTTCATCCCAAGACAATAGTGTAACTTTACTTTAAAAAAAAACATATCAGATTTAGACGTTTGTTTAGCCGCGTGCCAAAAACGGCTTCAAATGAAAATACCATGTTTAATAAATTACTTTACTCGAATAGTGACTATTAAAGTAGCAAGGTACAAAATGAAACGGTATTAACAACTTTTTATAAGTAGTTGCAGCATAGGTACTTAGTTTAACAATTAGCGGCGACACCAGCAATGAAATACAATGGATTTGTCTTTTCTTTTCCATCATCATCATTATCATCATATCAGCCGAAAGACGTCCACTGCTGGACATAGGCCTCCCCCAAAGAGTGCCAAAGCGTAGAACCGATGGCCGTTGGGGCGGAAAGGTTCTCGAGTGGCGACCACGTACCGGAAGGCGCAGCGTGGGTAGGCCCCCCACAAGGTGGACTGATGACCTGGTAAAGGTTGCGGGAGTCCGCTGGATGCGGGTGGCGCGGGATCGGTCTTCTCTTTGTGCTTAGTACTTGCTAGTACAAATACAAGTGAATTCTTTCTAGAAAAGGGGTTTTTACTATATCTACTGAACCTCGCTCGCTGCACATTGATTCGTAAATAGTTATTTGTGTCACAAGGGAGCAAAATAGTATATTTACGGCGAGGGCGGTGTATTGAATCCTGAGCGTAGTGAGGGATACAAGTGTTTACGCCCGAGACGAAAATAATTTTGCTACCGAGTGACACATACTATTTTTCACACCGACTGTGAGGAAATTTAAAAAATCTATTGTTAAAATATATCTAAATTATCTTAATTTTTATTACTAAATTTAAAATATTACGAAATATTTATAAATTTTTATACATCATTGTTATAGTTAAAACTTGAAATATGTTCGTTTTGAATCGACTACGATGAAATTACAATCGAATATTTTATTAACATCTGTGTTCAATTGGCACATTGCGTACAAATGTTCCAATGCCAATGTATAAACTAAAAAAGTAGCTTGAACAGAAAAGTAGCGTTTTGGTCCCTCTCGTCGTGGAGCAAAACTTACTTTTCCGAATGAAAGGTGTGAAAAAAATAGAGATATTTAGTCTCAATTTTTCCGAATCAATGTGCAGCGAGTGAGGCCAACCTGATGTTTGAGGTCTCTAAAACCAAATCAGAAATCTCTAGCAAACATTGTATAAATATCAATTTGTAAATCATAACGCGATCTCACCCCGCGCGACGCGACGCATCCGCGCGTAAATCAGCGCGCGATAGCGGTGGTTTATTGAAAAACTTGCGCCCGATTAGCACCAACTTGCAACGTAATTTAGATCGCGGGGAAATTCGCGGGACCACGCGATATGCGTGCTGGATATGGCACACAATACAATAGGAGTGTGACTGATTTGTTTACGATGCCATTCGAACCAGTTTTTGGAGAGGAACAAATGTTAGTAAGAGCGCAACTACAATTAGAGAACACAAATACCCAAAAAATTTAGTCAAAGAGTAAGAGACTCGCTGGTTGCAGCCGAAACGCTTCATACTAATTGACATAAAAGTATGACTTCTCAGTCTGCTATTTGTACGAATCGTTGTATGGAAAATCAAGTAAATTGCGTTTTTATTCGCGAAATACTGCGTTTAGGCCCATTGTTATTGTACAATTATGTTACTATGAAAGCGTAAAGATTCTATGGTAACTTTAAATTTACTCTTTGGCTATTAAAAAATGCGTAAATTTTCTACGCTTTAAAGGTATGTATTATATTTTAAGTTCGTAAGTCCGCGTACTTGTAAAAGTACAAGTACAAATCGGGTTTCGAACTATAACAGAATTAAAGAAGGTTCCAAATTCAAAATCGCGAAAATCTATCTGCTACTTACGAGGATATTATCATGATTTTAATTATAGTTTTTAAAGAATACTTCATCACAATAATTTGATCCATTTAGCAACACTACATTATCAATTATAACATTCAACATGAGTCTACATCCCTAATTATTAGGGTTATTCAACCAGAGATCTGCGGAAGCGTGTTTTTTAGGTATTCATAAAACCGATGTATTTGTAAGCTCCGACTACATAAATATACTTACTATTACTCTTTAGCTCTGAAGTGTAAAAGAGTCCGAGTCTTACAGCATAAGTAGTTGAATTTAAAATGTTTGAATTTTGATTGGTTTTACACCTTTGACAGCTAGGTCTGAGGTTACCCAACATCAGACAGATGTGCATGTTCACGAGAAGGGGTGCGTCCCACGAGATATAACAACAATATATATAATTTCATATTAATAACGTTCACAAGATATAATGAACGTTAGCTATAACAACAATACCAATACTTTTATAAGGAATAACGGTCAAATGCCATAATAATCATATAATATAACGTTTTTTTCTATAACACTCAAATTGACTAATTTAATTTCGTATAACATACATAACGTATAACGATCATAACGCATAGTATATTTTCGTATAGGGATTATAATACCAAAAATTAGGTTAGGGCAGCCAAGAAGGGGGGTGGGGGGGGGGGGGCTCGGGGGGCGAAGCCCCTCGCAGTAAAAAAACATCAAATACTCTTAACAATGGTATTACTTGTAGCTTAGGTTAGGGTTGCCTTGTGTCCCTTAGTGCGGAAATAGACACCCCGCGAAGCGGGGTGGCGTCGACACGCTGGCGGTTAGGTAAGGTTAGATTAAAATAATTGGCGTGTTTGATATCAAAATAAATTTAATTTCAATCTTACAAACGTTTAATGCAGTTGCAGTCTTCTCGCCGGCTTAACTCGCAAATCCAATAGAATTTGTTATTTACTTGTCTGTTTTTACTTAAACTGTAACCATTCTCGTGCAATTTAATTGCTCCTTTTGCACTTTTGGACTTGCCTACAGGACATTAAAATAACAGAATTAAAATAACTGAAGGCGATTATACCTACTATACGAGCATTATACTGTTTGATGTTAGATAAATTGAATAGTATATGTTATAAACCTTAGCTGTTATGAATATTACACACTTTAATCGATATATCAATTGATATTATATCTAAAGTACGTTATACTTTACGAAATTATATATTCTGACATTATACCTTTCGTTCATTATGTGCAATGAACGTTATACTAAACAAACTTATACACAGTGAGCGTATATATTATGACCGTTATATGATAAGTTGTTATACCTCGTATTACTTACCCCACGAGAAGAGAAGAGATGCATCGTTAGTGACGTCACCGAGTATAAGTTTAAAATGTTCCATTTTGTTACCAAAATTAACCATACAATTTGTATGGCAAATAAAAGTTACAAAATGGAACACTTTGACTTAAACTCGGTGACGTCACTAACGATGCAACACTTCTCGCGAAAATAGCCTAGCCTAAGATACGAATAGAGGCTTCACAGATCTGTTTAATGGATGAAAAGTATTTTATAGCGAATTTGGTACATTAAAACATATTTCACCAATGGGATGGCTAATAAATTCCAGCCCAAAAAACATCATCATCATCATATAATCATCATCATCATCAAGCTTGACTTACTCTTTTTAAATTGCACTCAATTAGTTTAACGATCATGTTTTGTACTAATCGAAAGTATGAAGCCTATAAAATATAGTTTTTGAACCTTTACATAGCTCGAATATACAATCGTAAGTCACTTCCAGTGTGACTTAAATCTCCACATCTGCAACATCTTGTAAGTGCTTAAGCCTAGTTTACACTTAGCGTCTGTCGAGCTCCTAATGAATTAAGCCGAATTTACGCTCCCTCCACCAAACTGCATAATGTGTTGCTGTTATTATAAAGTTTTGTAGCGCGCGTTCACCGACTCGTAAATAACACAGTTATTAGCTTTAATCATTTTGAGATTTCGGTGGTTGTTCCTATTAGTTCCTTTGAAAGCAAGTACTGCGAATTAATCATCTGCACAATTCATTTATTTATATAAACTTTCTTGCACAACAAAAATAAGTTCAAAAGGCGGACTTACTGCCTTTATGCATTCTCTACCAGACAACTATAGAGCCAAATAGCGACTTTCAAACGGTGGGTACAAATTAATGACATGTTGATTAATACGTATTATGTATTCATTGGATTATTTGCAATAGTTCCTTCAGAGGTCCTGTCCAAAGGAACTAAGGTAAATATCCCAATACTACACCCCAATATACCCCAATATACAAGGGGGGGGCAGCTGCTTGGATCTCATGTGAGTAGATGCGATAGTATGCCGTTGCCACCGCAGGTACCGGGCAACTGGTGGGACTGTGCGTCCCCCCAGACCCCCGCACGGCGGTAGTTACTATGACTCTTGGAAGGAGAAATGGATCTTCACGCCTAGTAGTTGACACCTACTGTTTACCTCTATTGTTTTGACACAAGATTTGATGAAGCCAGTGACGTGCATTAGGATGCCTAGGAAGTAAGGCATCCTAATGATACCTTACAGTGAATCGTCCGATTTTGGTGGTTGTATTATCCAGAAATTGCAGAGGTATAATTCCGTATAACGGTAGGCCAAGGGAAAGGTGGATGGATTGTGTGAGAGACGATTCTAATAAGGAGGATTTGATTGACAAGACCCCAAACGAATGGAAAATGGCAATAATATTATAACTTACACTGAAAAGTTAACAACTGACATGCATATCTTAATATGTTTATCATCATATCAGCCGAAAGACGTCCACTGCTGGACATAGGCCTCCCCCAAAGAGTGCCAAAGGGTCCGATCCCGCGCCACCCGCATCTAGCGGACTCCCGCAACCTTTACCAGGTCATCAGTCCACCTTGTCGGGGGCCTACCCACGCTGCGCCTTCCGGTACGTGGCCATCGGTTCTACGGGCTATGTGGCCCGCCCACTGCCACTTAAGTTTAGCGAACCGAAGGGCTATATCGGTTAACTTGGTGCTGCAGCGGATAGCCTCGTTTCCGATGCGATCACGCAGAGAAACTCCCAACACGGCCCTCTCCATTGCCCTTTGGGTGACTTTGAGCCTTCTTATGACATAGTAAGCGACCACGTTTCAGTGCCAGTGGCAACACACAGCGAGCTTTTAGTACTTTTAGTGATTGTCATGTTTTATTATTGATTTCTTGTGGTAATTGCAAATTATTGTATACCGTACAGCGGTTGATTGTCACACGCAACACTTTTTTTGTAACATCTTCTGTACTCGCAGAATTTGACAATAAATGATTTCTGATTTCTTTCTGAGCCTAAATATCTGACCCGTCTAAGGCTGATTTTTTGCGGACAGCTCCGCACGACCAATACGTCCACGCGGACCCGTCCGCATTACTCTTAAAACTTAAACTCTAAACACTTAAAACGCTTAAAACATCGTACGTGATCCGCGCGGACGGTCCGCGTGCGGTCCGCGTGACACTAAAACCAGCCTAACTGTTGTGGGCCATGAACAAACATGTCACCCGTAGTGAAATTTAATACGTAGTTTAACCATGTAGTTAACTATTAGCTAGCATTATCGCTCGCTGCTGAACAGGCTCAGAGGAAGCTCCAACATCATCCTGGGTGTCTACTGACAAGTACGGCTGCCCTATTTTAATATACTGGATCAGCCAAATAAAAGCGGTTGCTCATTTTAGAGTTAAGTAGATATAAGTACGTATGCCTATGCACCATGCCGCGGGAGACCTCTTGTTTTAGTTATTTATTTGTTTATTTATTGACAAATACATTTACGTGACATTACAGTAATATAATAACCAAATTAACCAATGCGTCACGAAACCAAAACAACAAAAAATACTATTTATGCGACGAAACGGCGTGGCCCCGTTGCATCGTCGTCTCCGGTGTAGGATTCGGCAGATAAGTTATAAGTAGTAGTGTTAGTTTGTGTGATAGATTGTAATTGTATTAGTAATATTTTGTTGTTTATAAAATAAAAGTATTTACTTAGATTATGATTTACTAACATTATTTATGGATATTCAAAATCTGAATTTTTAATTTTATTTTTTTAATTATTCCTCCAAATTCAATTCAGTATTTCAAATGAATACAATTTTAAGAGCTTAATGGTCAGTAAGTTCTCAGCACCACATTCAGACAAATATAAAATTCCAAAGCCCCTCAATGGCGGTTCGTTTGCGACTTTCTCGAAGTAGTTAGAAATGGTGCTCGCGCCCGTTCATAAGCGGCGTGAATGCATGAAATGTTGAAAGTGATTTATAATGTTTAGCAAATATATTTAGGGTTTATTTTGATCCTGTATAAAATTATTAAAAACATCATCGATGGAAATCGAATGTATTAACGAAGGGGCCTTCGTTAATACATTCGATTTCTTTCGGAGTACCACGGCGTTGTGAGCGAGCTTGTAGAAAAAAACCCCTCTTTCATATCCCCAGTAGTCGTACTTCTTATGCAAAAAACGGTTTCATTAGAAAAATTTCAGTCGTTAGATAGCTATTCTCCATGAGACATTATGTAGCTTCAAACGAAAATAATATTAATGTACGGTCGATTCACGAAAGCTGGCACGAATGAATTAAACGAGTGAATGATAATGTCTATGTGTGCATAACATAATTATTAAATACATAATTTCGATCATAGTGGAAAATTGAAAAATTAAAAAATTGTTTGCCACGAGCGGACGTTAGTTGACGTTTCTGCTTCATAAACATTTAATATTAAATACAGGTTGATGCAAAAAGTGAATATGTTAATTGTCTTTTAGAATAGCATTCTCTTTGCTCTCTGCTTTTTTTTTTACTGTTCGAAGAAGCCATTACCTTTCGATTCTTGAAATTAAAAATAAGTCAGAAAAATATACATATTATGTTTACTTCCTAAGGACTTTAATAATAATTACTTCAAGGATTAACATAATACTTGGTGCAGATTATAATAATATTATTTATTTTTTCTTGAATAACGAAAATGTATTAGGTTTACAAAATATTAGGAGGCCCCTGTATAAGAACGGCACTCACAGTGCCACTCACAGTGACAAGTGACATTACTTTCGGTCAATTCATTCATGCCAGCTCTCGTGAATCGACCTAACTGTAAGTTTTCTAGCACTGTTTAATACGAGTACTATACTATCTATGCATATCGATAACTCACTTGTAAGGTTTATAATGTTTCATCATCATCATATCAGCCGGAAGACGTCCACTGCTGGACATAGGGCCTCCCCCAAAGAGTGCCAAAGTGCCGGTCCTGCGCCACCCGCATCCAGCGGACTCCAGCAACCTTTACCAGAAGGCGTAGCACGGTTGCCATTTTATCACTTATCGTTGTGGATAAGACATTGTAACGTCGCACTCTAAAGTGTACTCGTTACTATGATTATTTACTTTATTAGTATACGGAACCGCGCTAATAATGCCGGACGCTAATGGTTTCGTCTACCGCGCGCTGTTACACGCGAATATGCGCGGGCTCCTAAACCCCGGAGATGCGCGAGCGCCGCCGAGTTACGGCATTCGGTTTTCCCTCGCGCCAGACCGCTCGCTGCTATCGAACGCGGAGCGTGTGTCGCTGCTGATAAAAAATACCGTTAGGTCGAACACGTAGCCGGTTGCAACGTCTACAATTTAATTATTTAAGTGCCTGGTTATTCCCGCTGGGGTGAGTTCTCATTTATTATGCTTATTTGTAAATTGGAGCTGTGCTAGTATTATATTAAACCTTATAGATTAATCTAGCTGCCAGTTGAGCTTACTTTGCGCTTGTTGCGAATTAGAACACTGGACCCTGACTAGGTTCTCACTAAATGAGGCTTCCCGCGCTTAAGCTTACTTCTGGGCCTTCCAGGTTCAATTTACCGCAAGGCAAGACGGCGCAGACGGCGTGCCGGTGCCGCCCATTCATTTCCACTACTTCTATGGCCTGAGATCACCTTGCAGAGGATGCCTAGGTGGACGGAAGCCCCTCGTCACCGATCCCTTGTCAGGCCAGTGTTATTATAATCAGTGCGCGCTTACTCAATCTACCTGGTGCTGTTGGAACAGACATTATATAGTTATTGTGTTAACTTGTGGTTTCATTGACCCGCGACCCTACTTCTGTAGCCGAATAACCCTAAGGTAATTCCTAGCGTTACAGTGGCGCCTTATACGTGGTTGTCTTGTTCCGATGGCACTGGGTGGTATCAGATCTATCTAGCTTAGCTCAACTTGGCTGACGCAATACTGTGAACGAGGAGGTGCCTACGGCAGCAAACTGGTATGTTCTACCCGTTTTTTTTTTCATCATGCTTTTAGGTAATAATTAATGGTTCTAAAGCAATTATAACTGTCGATTGTTGCGTATTAAGTCTTCTATTGTATTTTAATGAATGTGAAGCGTACTTACCCCTAGTGTTGGGATGAATCTAGAAGTATTTAATTATTAATATTGTAAGGGTAAGACTTACGTAACAGTTTGCATTTGGAATTTGATTTCGCATGTTTATATCATTCATTCCGTAGCGAACGTAGCTTAGTAAAACCACCGAATCGTAATTAGGGCCATCTATTTTTCTCTGTACTAAATACAACACAGCATCTAATACCATTTTAGAACGAATTACATCCCTACTTATAGGTAGTTTACATAATTTATATGCACGGTAATCATCCATATTGAATTAGAAAGGGTATTGGGTAGTTGGTATTAGTACCGCTTTTGCTTTAATCTTGTGCTAATCGTGTTAAAATGGAGACTCACCCTATTAAATATTTTATGTTAAATAAAAATGAATTAACCTATGAGGTACTTATTCGAGGCGATGAACCGGCACCGAACGTGTTAGGCTTGCGTAAACAAATCGCAAAATTGGTGTTACTAGTGCCAAATGAGGATATTCTCGATTCTGGTGTTGAGGCAAAGGAAGATTGCGAGGGCGTTCGTGCTTCTCTGACTGACCTTGCAGTAAAAATCAGCACGTTAGAGGAAAAATATGACACTAATCTTTTCCAACGTACAAGTGCATTACATAATCATCTTTTTCATCGGTTGAGGAGGGTTGACACTTCCGATTCTACCTTTGCTTCGGTTATTAAAGCCATACAAAAAGAATTTAACACTCTGTCTAAAAAATTCAATAGCATTAAAAATAACCAATCTGCGCAAAGTGCCCCCTCCGACTACAATAACGGTGCCCAGTCATCTTCTACACTAGATGGGCCTCCTACTATTTCGGTACATTGTGATCACACACAGACTAGCGATTTTAAAATTAAGTACGATGGTAAGAGTTGTGTGCACGCATTTGTACAGAGGATGAACGAGTATAAAACGGCAAGGAATCTACCCTCAGGGAAATTGTTAATGTATGCTTCGGAAATATTTACGGGCAACGCACTGCACTGGTACCGCGGTGTACGCGACACCGTGACAGGCTGGGATGATTTAATCGAACAATTAGTCTCGGACTTTAGTCCCTTCGATTACGATTATAAATTAATGTCGGAAATACGTAGCAGAACACAAGGCGAGCAGGAAAATATTACCGTTTATCTGGCAATAATGTCCGAATTATTTTCGCGGTTAACAAAGCCAGTTACTGAGCAAGATAAATTAGATATTTTATTGCATAATATACGACCTTGTTATTCTACAGTATTGGCATCACACATTACCGGCATAGATTCAATTGCGACACTCCGCAAACTTTGCTTAAATTATGAAAAAATTCAATGCCTTTCTTCCCAGTTTCGTGAACCACCTAGGTCCACAAATAGTACCTTAGCGCCGGACTTAGCCTACACTAGGTCCGAGCCAAGAACGCATTATTTTAAAAATAATTACTCTCCTGCCGACCGTAAGGGGTTCTACAACTCCTATAACCGCGATTATAGACCCCATGTTAACAATATGGCAGCAACGGCAGCCATTGAGCGGAAACCGAGCAGCTCAGCTGGAAAAGATAAGTTTTGCCCACGCTGTCGCAGCAATGATCACTCGCTGGGTGATTGTAAACAAGATCGTTTCCCGATTTGCTTTAAATGCGGTCTTAAAGACTACACATATCCGAACTGTCCTAAGTGTCAACCTACGCAGCACTCAAAAAACTAATTACAGAAGGTTGTTGCAATAGAAACATTAATAGAACAAGGGGTAAATTCGACCCTCAGGATTGGTATGATTGGTTAAACACCATTAAAGTTTATTTCTCGAGCTACTCTATTGCAACAATCTTCGATAAAAAGCCTATGGGAGATATCCGGCCCTACGTGACAGTAAATGTAGGAAATCTACCCGTGTGTGGGCTTTTAGATTCCGGTTCCTGTGCTACGATATTGGGAAATAATTCACACCTCAACTTAATCGCATCCACGGGCCTAACACCTTGTGATGGCAGCGATTCTAATTTATTTATAACTGCCAGTGGGCACAATAAAACTGAAGGTTATATTAATCTTCCTGTTACCTTCGAGAATCAATTTCATATTTTAAAAGCATATGTTATACCCACAGTCACATCAAATCTGATTCTAGGAGTTGACTTTTGGAAAAAATTTCAATTGTTTCCTAAATTCTGTAATACTGTTTCCCTGTCATCAACTGACAGGCACTTTTCGACTGTTGAAAACAATACTGTTATGCTACACTCATTAAATGAACTTAGTGATTCGGAGCGCGATACTGCAAACGATATGATTAAGCAATTCAAATCTATATCAACTGAGGTAGCGGGGCTGGGCCGTACTCACTTGGTAAAGCATCATATTGACACCGGAGACTCACCGCCAATTCGACAGCGTTACTATAGATTACCACCTGAAAAAACGCGTATTATTTGTGAAGAATTGGACAAGATGATCAAACTGAACGTTGTTGAACCGTGTGAGAGTCCGTGGTCATCGCCTATCTTGCTCACTCCAAAGAAAGACGGGAAGTTACGATTCTGCTTAGACAGTCGGAAACTCAACTCTATTACTCGCAAAGATGCTTATAAGCTGCCGTATGTTTCAGAAATTCTAGATAATCTTAAAAATGCAAAGTACTTGAGCAGTATAGACCTATCTAAGGCCTTCTGGCAAATTCCAATTGCAGACGAGGACCGAGACAAAACAGCATTTTATGTAAATTCCCGGGGTACGTACAGATTTGTTACCATGGCTTTCGGGTTAACTAATGCCCCAGCTACACAACAAAGACTCGTAGACCAGTTATTTTATGGTCCGGAATTCGAAAACTCGGTATTCGTATTTTTAGATGACATCATATTGGTATCTTCCAACTTTCAAGATCATATAGCCCTACTGCAGAAGGTGTTTAAAAAACTACAGTCTGCCAATCTAACAATTAATTTAGAAAAATCTCAATTTTTCCGAAACGAATTAAAATACTTGGGATACGTAGTCAACTCTAAGGGACTCCATGTGGATCCAAGCAAAGTCGAGGCTATTCTCAATTTCCCAACTCCTACGAATAAAAAAGAGGTTAAACGATTCTTAGGCACTGCGTCTTGGTACAGAAGGTTTGTACCAAACTTTAGTTCGATCGCAGGGCCATTGAATAAATTAACTTCTACTAATAAGAAAGCTCCCCCCTTTGTTTGGACAAAGGAAGCGGACGAAGCTTTCAATCAATTAAAGGAGTGCCTTATATCTGCCCCAATATTATCGTGTCCTGACTACGATCAGCCTTTTGAAGTTCACACTGATGCGAGTGACTACGGCGTTGGAGCCTTGCTCACTCAAACATTAGACGGTGTGGAACGGCCAATTGCATACATGAGCAAATCACTTTCTAACGCTGCAAGGAACTACAGTATTACCGAGAGAGAAGCGCTAGCTGTTCTCGAGGCTATTGAGCATTGGAGGTGTTACCTGGACAATGGAAGAAAATTCACTATCATTACAGACCATTCTGCACTTAAATGGTTTTTAAATCTGAGCAATCCCACAGGTCGCCTTGCCCGTTGGGGTGTACGGTTATCAGCCTTTAACTTTGAAATAAAGCATCGTCGTGGTTCGGACAACGTTATTCCCGATGCTCTGTCACGCTCGTGTCCTATTTCAGCCATTGACCATAGCACCACCGGCCTTCAGTCAACTGATCAGTGGTACTTAAACATTTACAAGGGTTGTCAAACTTCTCCTACATCATTCCCTAATTATATAGTGAAAAATCAAAAACTTTTTAGGCTAATGAAGAGTAAATGTTCCTTGCGTGAGGAGTTTGATTGGAAAGAGGTAGTTGCGGCTGAATTTAGACAGCAGACTATTGAGGAAAATCACTCGCAACCAGATGCTGGCCACTTAGGCGTTTTCAAAACTTACAAGCGTCTTGCGTTGAGATACTATTGGCCAGGGATGCATGCTGACACTGTGAACTTTGTTACCTCTTGTGACACTTGTATTGCTCACAAGCAACAGAATCATGCTCCTCTAGGGGAAATGGGTCGCCCTAAGGTATGTTCGAGGCCATTCCAAGCTATAAGTATTGATCTAGTCGGACCTCTGCCAGTATCAAAAAAACAAAACTCGTTTTTGTTTGTAGTAACGTGTTGTTTTAGTAAATATTGCCTATTCTTTCCCATTAGACGAGCCACTGCAGAGATTGTTACTAAACTTTTGGAGGAAAATGTATTCTTGGTGCACGGCGTCCCAGCAACTGTAATTCTCGATAACGGGAAACAATTTATTAGCGCTACATTTAAGAGCATGCTTAGTAAATATAACGTACCCAACGTGCACTACCCCTAAATATTCTGCGCATATCAACAATGTTGAAAGATTCAATAAGATTATTATCACTTCAGTTTCAACATTTATAGGCAACGATCATCGTACCTGGGATCAGCTGATCCCTCAGATACAATTTGCGATTAACAACTCAGTCAGCGAGGTGACGGGTTATACTCCTTCATTCCTTGTGCACGGTCGAGAACTAGTTGTGTGTGGTTCGCATTACCTAAACTCAGAGTGTGATAGTGTCATCTATCAACCTCGAGATGCATATGCTGAAAATCTAGGTGCTCTTTCTGGCATATTTGATAAGGTACAAGCTTCAATACTACATGCCCATTCTAGAAACTGCCACAATTATAATCTACGACGGAAGCCAGCAGAATTTAAAGTCGGAGAGTTCATTTGGAAGAGGACGTTTTACCAAAGTGATAAAGATAAACGGTTTAGCAAGAAACTAGCACCTAAATTCGTGAAATGCAAGATCATAGGTAAAAAGTCGCCTCTCGTATACGAGTTAAGCGATGAGTCAGGTCGCTCTATTGGGTACTGGCATATAAAAGATTTCAAGTTGACGAATTATTCAGGATAGATAGACGGATTTCCGTTGCAGACGCAAATCCTTCCGTTTGCCGCGGAGTACTGTAACGTCGCACTCTAAAGTGTACTCGTTACTATGATTATTTACTTTATTAGTATACGGAACCGCGCTAATAATGCCGGACGCTAATGGTTTCGTCTACCGCGCGCTGTTACACGCGAATATGCGCGGGCTCCTAAACCCCGGAGATGCGCGAGCGCCGCCGAGTTACGGCATTCGGTTTTCCCTCGCGCCAGACCGCTCGCTGCTATCGAACGCGGAGCGTGTGTCGCTGCTGATAAAAAATACCGTTAGGTCGAACACGTAGCCGGTTGCAACGTCTACAATTTAATTATTTAAGTGCCTGGTTATTCCCGCTGGGGTGAGTTCTCATTTATTATGCTTATTTGTAAATTGGAGCTGTGCTAGTATTATATTAAACCTTATAGATTAATCTAGCTGCCAGTTGAGCTTACTTTGCGCTTGTTGCGAATTAGAACACTGGACCCTGACTAGGTTCTCACTAAATGAGGCTTCCCGCGCTTAAGCTTACTTCTGGGCCTTCCAGGTTCAATTTACCGCAAGGCAAGACGGCGCAGACGGCGTGCCGGTGCCGCCCATTCATTTCCACTACTTCTATGGCCTGAGATCACCTTGCAGAGGATGCCTAGGTGGACGGAAGCCCCTCGTCACCGATTCCTTGTCAGGCCAGTGTTATTATAATCAGTGCGCGCTTACTCAATCTACCTGGTGCTGTTGGAACAGACATTATATAGTTATTGTGTTAACTTGTGGTTTCATTGACCCGCGACCCTACTTCTGTAGCCGAATAACCCTAAGGTAATTCCTAGCGTTACAACATCCATCACTCTCGCACTCGCATACTTGTCAGAACGTGACGGATGTCTTATCCACAGCGATAAGTGATAAAATGGCAACCGTGCTACGCCTTCAGGTCATCAGTCCACCTTGTGGGGGGCTTACCCACGCCGCGCCTTCCGCATCCCGTATCTGGTCGCCACTCAAGAACCTTTCCGCCCCAACGGCCATCGGCTCTACGTGCTATGTGTCCCGCCCATTGCCACTTAAGTTTAGCGATCTGGAGGGCTACCTTGGTTCTGCTGCGGATAGCCTCATTTCTGATGCGATCACGCAGAGAAACTCCCAACATGGCCCTCTCCATAGCCCTTTGGTTGACTTTGAGCCTTCTTATGAGGCCCATAGTAAGCGTCCACGTTTCAGTGCCATATGTCATCACTGGCAACAATTTTAATGTTCAGGTTTACATATTCTAATTAAGGAAACTTTCCTTTTCTTGTCTTAAGGAAACTGTGTATTTATTGTGTCAAATGTAACTATACATAGTGGTAATATTCTCTTTGGTAACTATATGAGACTGTTTTTTTCTTAATAAATAAATAAAGGCGAGTACATACGTATATTAATACCCTTGACTGTACCCACATCTCAAGTTGGTGCATTTGAAAACAAAACGCTCGAAGATTCAGCGCAGCCCTAAAAATATATTAAAATAAAATCCAGAAATCAGGGCTGGCACAAAGCGTCTTTGTGTCAAAATATAATAACGCTGGAGGTGAATTAAGGCCCTTGTCGCGGAGAAAGCGTTTTTATACGGCTTAAAGTAATTATTGTGTTTTGTGAAAGAGTTTGTTAGCGGCCATTCAGGGGAGGACACGGACGCTCCAGCGGGGCGCGGACTTTGACACCTTGTATAAATTTATATTTTATTTGATTGAATAAAAAAGTGAGTCTTGCAGCGTTTGTGTAATAATAATAATTTAATAATTTGACCAAGACTGGTGGGAGTCTGCCCAGGACGGGGATATATCCGTGCATGGCGTGAAGAACTTGATAATTCGACTTACACGATTTTTTTTTATCGTCGCAATGGCTTTCTACGGCATTGGTATTGCAGGAAAAAAATTGACAACTCGATATCTACGTAACTTTTAGAGATTTTGCCTGTGACACTATATGAATATGTCCATATTTTGCGTATTTTATTTAACGAAACGAGATATCTACGCGATGAGTCACAAAAAAATACAATATATCGTGATATATCCTTATATCTACTTATACTCAACTACCGATAAAACGTGCGTAACTTTATATGTCAATTTATATTTTTTCAGCTTGCTGAACACAGTAAATCATAATTTGATATAATTAGATATCAAGTTATAGCCAACAGATAGCCATTCGTGCACAGCGTGAATAATTGTATAAGTAGTCAGTAAAGTCGGAACAAAATTAAACCACAAGACTTATGTCCTAAATTCAAATTTCTTTAACCGTATATTTCGACTTATCAAGTTACTCGCGCTATGAACGGAATATGATATCTCTTGTTATCTTAGTAGTGTAGTAAAAGTATCATAAGGACAGTATCGGAAAAATACTATTCAAAGACAACCTTGATCGTGAAAAATCTTTTAAATCTGTCAATCTTAAGAAAAGAGGGAAGGTTACTGTAGATTCTTTCAAATTGACTCAGATATCTACTCAGCCATTGCCAATCATGCAGAAAAGAAAAAAGATTTAATGGATTTGATGCAGTTAATTGATGAGCCATTTCGTGAATTCTATTTGAACATCAAGACCACGAACTGTGTTCCCACGGATCCTGATCTCGACGTGGATAATCCAGATATGGAAGATACATGTATATGAGAATTAATAGACAGCCAATTTCATTAATTCTACACATTTTTCACGTGATAATGTCACATACAATTTTTTTCCCGAGTTACATGATAACAGAAGTCGGTCTAATTTTCTTTTTCTTTTCTAAAAAATTGCTATGTACATGACTAAACAACAATGAAATAAATAAATAAATAAATAATTAGGTAGTACATTAAGTGCGCTTGCATTCCCGAATGATTGAAATTTCATTACGAAATTTTTTATTAGATTTTTTGATTACAAACGATAAATGTGTATTATTGATACCCTATTTTATGATGAATAAGTTGATAAGTCATCGGTGAACATGTTGATAAGTCAATTATTATGAATAATAAGATAATGAGAAAGAAAAACATAACCATATTTGAAAAACCACATAAAAAAACCCTAAAATCAATTTTGAATTTTCAAATACACTGAAATACTGATTTTTGGGAATTAAATCAAACAATGTTTTCACTGGTTTGAGCACTAATGTATGGGAAATAAGTTGATAAGTCTCTGGGCAGTATATTGATAAGTCTTATATCTTACAAAATAAGCAGATATAACGAGAATACGTAAAATCATTTGAAAGATCGCATAAAATTATCCATAAATCAAGCTATAAAGATCAGTTAAAGATAAAAACAGATTTTGGAGAAAATGACAAACTTTAAAATCGCTGCCCTGTAAAATTGCCATTTTCGACTTATCAAGTTCTTCACGCCATGCACGGATATGTGTGGAAGAAAAAGAGGGAGGCCTTTGCCCAGCAGTGGGTCACTTGAGACTCTTAATAATAATAATAAAATGTTTTGCGTAATCTTTGGAACCACTTAATATGCCTGAATTGAAGAATAAATAACATTGACTATATAATTCCATAGTAGGTAGAAAGTAAATAGTCTTCTTCTTCTTTTTTCTGTGCCATGTCCTCATCGGACGTCGGCGACCATCTGTCGGAACTTATTCCTATCCTGTGCCATTCTGCTCAGGTTGGCAGCGTCATCAATATGAGTCCAGTTTTTAACATTGTCCATCCAGGCTAGCTTCCTTCTTCCTCTACTTCTTTTGCCCTCCATTTTGCCCTCTATTATCTTCCTTAAAATTTGATATTTGTTGTTACGGTATATATGTCCGAAATATGAGATTTTTCTTTTCTTTACTGTTTCCAAAAGTTCCAATTTTTTCTTCATTCTTTGCAAAACTTCTACATAAGTAAGAATAGTAGTATAGAAAAATATGATGAGTGTAAATGGATTCGGGAAATGGGAAAATATAATTCCCGACCGATCGAGTCCGGCCCTGCGCCACTCCGGAAGATTTCTTGTTTTCGCCGAGTTTTCTCAGCTTTTCTTGGCGTTTTCTTTTCCTTAATTAGCTGATTCACGCCGAGGCCGAATCATCTTGTTTATTGAACGCAGTTTAATATTTCTTCGCGGATGAATGCCGAATTTATACGGGACAGTGACCTCTTACAAAAAATAATATGATTTTGTTTTTGTTTGATATTAAAAGAGCAAGTATGTTAGAAATGGTATGATTATGATATTTTGCATGCACCTACAGGACATCCCAAGGCATAGCAACAAGGAAGGAAAGCACTATGGAGAGAAAACTCTTTCACTGCCAGGAACGTGACTAGTGGGCGCTTACACAGTATGCGTTTTTCGCTACGTAGCGGGAAAACTACGGGATCGGCTACGAGCGTGGCGAATCGTGGCAGTGAATGTATTCAATTATGTGGATATGATTTATTGCTTGATAAAGACATTATTTTAATTTAAACATGTAATTATTTTATACTTATTATAACACGAATGGTGCGCGTAAGCATGACTGTCGACGTCGCTAACAAGCTAATACATATAATACATCATAATATTAGTATATTATAATGTTAGCTTACATAGATTAGTAATCCGCTGTCGTAACTTTCGTAGCTAGGACGACGTATTCGAGGTGCTACGCCACGGCTCTACGCCGTAGCTTTGAGCTTCGAATAAATACGAAGGAACAAAGTAACAATGTAAAATAATTTGACACATTCACTGCCAAGAATGGCTACGTGCTACGCTCGTAGCCGATCCCGTGGTTTTCCTCGTATGCAGCGGAAAGTGCCTAAGGGCCTACGGTCACTACCACGTAGTCGTCACTAAACCGGGGCAACCAAAGAACAGAAAATTAAAAATTGGGAGTTTTTGCGAATGGAAAAATCATTTTTAGTAAAATGATTATACGTAAAATCATTATTAGTAAAATCATTATTAGTAAAATCATTATTAGTAAAATCATTATTAGTATAATCATTATTAGTAAAATCATTATTAGTAAAATCATTATTAGTAAAATCATTATTAGTAAAATTCGATTGTCGGAAATTGATCGTCACACTCGTGTAATATATTTACCTTGTTAAACTTGCTTAAACAGCCTATGTTTTTGTAGCAATATGATATTAGAAGAATATATGAATCTTGACTTGACATGTTAAATTATTATTATTACCTATTTAAATTTGTATAAATATGATTTGACATTAAATGTTTTTTGTTCCGATGCACTAAATATTGTAAAAAAAATTACGATACCTAGAAGTTTTTTTTTTCTTGTTACTGTGTTATGTTGTGTTCTTATATTTGATGACCTAATATTATATCTTAATTTTTCTCTGTTTTTGACGATCGTGATAAAAATTCTCTCAAATCTGTGATGTAAGTTTTTATCATGAAATAAATCAAAAAAATCTTTACATAGTATGATGTAAAGTGGCATAATACATTACCGCAGAGGCTAGGCAATCTGTTTTCACGCTCTGGTATATATAACTACTTGGTGCTTAAACATGCAATAAATCAACAACAAAATTGAGTTTTTTTTAACGGCTGCACGCCACCGCTTCACAAGTTAATATAGAAACAAAAGACCAAAGGTCAATTAGCAGACCATAAAATTTATATGGAATTCCATTATAGACCTCTAATCTCATTGCACCCGAAAAGTCCTACCTACTTCGCTGCCTAATACAACAAACATAACTCATAACGTCGATATTAAATTGTCTATTTAAGTCTGAGAAAAACAAGTTGAGAAAAGGCTTTCTTTCAACGTAAACAAAATTAACGACCCTCAAGGAAACAAGCACGTATCCAGCTATCTCAACCTGGGCCAGACGTGACCGTAAAAGAAGAAGGGAAGTGTCGCGCGCGATAACCGCATAATGGCGGCAGATAACGGCTTTGTCGCGCTTTGTCGCGGGTTATGAAAGTGTACAAGCGGTGCCGGTATTGACTTTAGCATTTAGGCGAAGATGTTAAATGCTGCACTGCCGTTGAATATATACATAGGTAACTAGATTCTGCCCGCGACTCCGTCCACGTGGAACTCGTTTATATCGCAGCTCCATACAAACTTTCACAACCCCATTTCACCCACATAGGGGATGATTTTGGGGATAAGAACCATCCTATGCCCTTCCCCGGCACTCAAACAATCTATATAACAAAGTGCACCTAAATCAGTTCAGCGGCTTAAGCATGAAGAGGTACGTAATCTTTACGTATCTGTGTAGGTAACAGACAGACAGACAGACACACTTTCGCATTTATAATTATAATATACTAGCTTCTGCCCGCGACTCCGTCCGCGTGGAACTCGTTTAAATCGCAGCTCCATACAACTTTTTACCTTAGGCGATGATTTCGGGCATAAAAACTATCCTATGTCCTTTCCCGGGACTCAAACTATCTCTGTACCAAATTTCACCTAAATCGGTTTAAACGTGAAGAGGTAACAGACAGACAGACACACTTTCACATTTATAATACTCGTATTAGTATGGATAGTATGGATTATTTTATTTGAGTGTATCGTATATTGATAGCTGCTTTGTCGCTTGGTAGCAGTTTATTAGTACCCTACTGTAAAATGAAAGCATTAGAAGTCTATATTAAATGCTTCAATGCCGTAATAGTTATTTACGTCACACCTGGCCATAATGCTAGTTTTACTGCACGCTGCGCGTACAGGAAAACTCTCATTGTGGCCAGGTGAAGACGTAAAATTTTGTACTCAACACGGGCGGTAATTCGTTAAGCCCCAGAGCGCATATTTATGGCCCTTACCTTCGTTCGGTTCGGGCCACAAGCACCTGCGATCTGGGGCATTCGCGAATTCACCGCCCTAGTTACGTAATGTACTATTATGACACAAGTGCCGAAAATAGGAAATTCGCAACGAGTGGTGATAAATTAAAACGCGACCGAAGGGAGTGTTTTAAATCGACACGAGTTGCCAATTACCTATTCGCACGTGTATCGTACAATGTTTTACTGTACGTATGGCTCTTTAAAGTTTCGACATATGCACGGAAAGTGCTCTTTTCCGCACTAGTGCGGGAAAGTAGCACCATATGTACTGTAAAATATATTTATAGATTTAGATTTGATTTAGATTTAGATTTATTTATTTCGAGATAAAAATTACAATATAGATTCGCATACAATGTCAAAATTATAAGAATTTTTATCACGATCGTCAATAATAATAATAAGAAACAAAATACATACATACATACATACATTCACGCCTTTATTCCCAAAAGGGGTAGGCAGAGCACATGAAACGTATGTTCCAGCGCCACTTTTAGCATTAAATGTGGGTATAAAAGATCGACTAAATGTGATATTGCAGTGATAGGTTGCTAGCCCATCGCCCACAACACACTTCAACCCTGGTCCCTTAGTCGGCTCTTACGACACCCACGGGAAGAAAGGGGGTGGTGAAATTCTAACCCGACACCACACGGGTGTCAGAAACAAAAATTAAATAATATTCAAAATGTTAAATACAGAATGTGGAAATAGTATCTCCGATTACGGATTGTCATTAACAACTGTGTGGATAATGAATTCTAAATAAAAATAAACAATGTCAATTTACGTCTTAAAAATCACAGTAAAAATACAATATAAATGTTACGCTAGAAATAGTGTCAGATAAGATATCAATAAATCAAATAGTCACTTAAAACATTATTACGCATGTTAGGCATTTGAATAATCGTATGTAACGTGTTCGTTCGTGTGTGTTTACTGCTTTGTTTGTGTGAGGTGTGCAATAATAGTAGTTTATGCGACTGATCCATAATGAGAGGCCTTAAAATACGAGTGTGGTTTTATGAAACGAGCGTTAGCGAGTTTCATAATAGGATCACACGAGTGTTTTAAGGCCTAATTATGTACAGTTGCATACACTACTTTATCTACACACATATCATAAGTAGTAGTAAGTAACATCAAAAAACCAACAATAAAATGGCAACAGCAATGGCGGCAATTCGATCATCCGTCATGGCGTATGGTTTTTTTTAAATCATAGATAAACGAATGAAGTCCCTATACTCATATCACTCGAGATCAAATGTCGTACGGTTTGTATTAAAAAGCGTACTGAATTGACGTTTCGTATAGATAACTCTTTTAATATCTATGGATACCAGAATAGAGACCCACTTGAGTTTTGACAGCTGTTCCAAATTTAAACTCATAACGATACAAATTTATCAAAAATCTGGACTGTAATGACATTACAGTACAGATTTTACCTACTACCACAGACAAGAAAGTTCTCATAGTAAAATCGGTTCTAGTAATGCTGGTCATTTCCTACGGTTTCTGAACGCATTTTAGAGCACTAATGATATGTGCGTAGATAAAGAGTATTTGTATTGTATTGTGTTGTGTTCGTCAATTTCATTACTTTCCGTAGTAATTAAATATGGCGGTAGATAAAGGCTTTGTCGCGAGTCATGGGAAAGGGTAGAAACGGTACCGGTATTGACTTTAGCATTCAGGGATCGATATTGAGTGATTCTCAATTAAAATATGTCGTAGAATATAATAATTGTCTCATCGAGAAAATAAGAGCTGCTGTTTAGGTTGTCTCGAATGACGTTTTGTCACTGGTTATGGGGAAGAGAGAATTTTCCATAAATGAATCGAAAAATACCTATTTAATTATCGAACCTGCTCACAAATTGCACGAGAATTGTTTGAGAAATGCGACATGTAAAAGAGAACAGCCGAACAGCAGGACCAGCGTTCTCATTGTACTTAAGAGGCTGACAAGACAAGACCTAATTTTGTTAAAATTGATGTTATTTAAGCAGCTTTTTAAGAAAATGTATTTATTCTAGCGCATCAAAAAAATACTAATATACACCATAATTTATTGAATCAGGCGTTACTTTGCGGAAGTCCATGATATATTACGAGAACAATATTTCTTTGCTATTCCGCTAAAAATGTGTTGGTCTATTAGTGAAGATAAGATGCAACTATTTGCGTAAAAACATGCAAATAATTACAGCAAACCACCACCAATAATGACAAAAACCTCGACACGTGTTTCGCCTCTCTACGAGGCATCATCAGGAGATGCTGGCAGGAGATGTTGCTTGCGCCACGTCCACTGAGCAAAACCTCAACCTCTGGGCTTTCGCTATTCACCATATTTCAAAAACCGTGGACGGACTCTATACATAATTGGACGAAATTCCCCCTTTCCTTGAATAAACTTGTATAAACTGGAATAATTTGAGAAATTAGTTTGTCACGTGATACTTTGGGATACCTAACGATTATTCTCAAATTACTCTAGTTTATACAAGTTTATTCTAGATAATGGGGAATTACGCGCCAATGGAAAGCCAGTTTATGAAAGATTTTTACATTACATACATACAAATATCACGCCGTTAGCCTGCGAATGTCCAAAGACGTTTTGTATGGTCGTCGAACCGTCTTAATAATTCGTATGTGTACAAAGTCGCGGGCAGAAACTAGTCCATAGATATTTCGAACACTACGAGTCCATTTCTGCACGGCATTGTCCCTTGATATTGAGACTATCACGCAGGCTGAGACGTCGGTATTAAAGTTACCTATCGTTTTAAAGAATGGGGAGATTCCGCCATAAAGGCGGTTGCTGATAAAGGAGGAGCCACTTTGTGCCTTTATTCCGTCGTAACACAAACACATAAGTGCACACCACACTCAAACCAGTTTGAGAGCTACGATGCTACAGACAAGCACAGATAAACATGTTAAACTTATAATGCTACTCGGTTTCGTAGCAAGAAAAAAAGAGTGTTTAAATCACTTGGTACTAATGAATAGAATAGAATAACATTTGTTCGTGACAACAACACATACATGCACATAAATCAACATACAAAAGAGAAGACAACATTGCCACGAAACGGTTCCATCTCAGCGTGACCATTATATTCCGATTAGTGTTCCACTATTCTTTATCAACAAATTCGTCAAGTACCTACACAAAGTTTAATGTGTGATAATAATTATTTACTGATTCAGTCCGAGCATTGTAGCCCCACCTTAAGCACATAAAGATTTCCCGAGCACACGATATCGTTCAAGTATTTTATTTACTACCATTTATAATCAAATTTTTTGAGATCAGCTTATTAAAATATTAATAACGCACTCATCCATTCAAGCGTTCTCAATTTGCGGTTTTAATAAAACATTAATTGACACGTATTACGTTTCGCGAGCAAATTACAATGGAGGCAAGCGTGCCTTCACCTTACGAACATTAGGCGGTGGGGGCGACGACCAATTTTTGTTTTTCGCCAAAGACAAGGAGCGCTATACGCGGGGACCACGCGAAGGAGCGGGACGAGCGTATGCACACATCCCCTTTGTTAAAGACCAAAAATAATAGAGAGAGGTCGTTTATCTCTTTTTATGGCGCGCGCTATCTCGCGCCGCTATTATGGCGGACAATTTTGGCGCCAAAGAGAAAACTGCTTATTACTTCTTATTCTTGAGCAGTTTGGCGAATATTCTTATTTTAAAATGTGAATTGGAAAGTTCTGGGGCGTTGGTTGGTTCGGTTGATTTTCAACTGCTGGTGTCTGGGATAAGGTTGGGTTATTGAAAATGGATTTCCGTCTATAGATTATATACTCTGTTCCATTATAACATTAGAAAAATCGTCCGTTAATTGTCATGGGATTTCAAGGACAACCAAAGTGAATCGTAAAAAAAAATCAGTAATAATCAGTGAGTATTAATTTCTGATTTCGTATTTGCTTTTAAAACAATCGTTGCAATGTCTACTACCTCTAGGTACTATCCCATAATATCGTAAAACAAATAATCTATACCTATTTATTAATTAATTATATACCTAGTAAAATACCATACGAAATAATATAATGTATACAAATACATACATACCCATACATGAATATAGATGAAACCTACACATAAGAAAGATTATAATTTATTTTTTAATACAGTTGCTCAAAAAGTGGTACTTTTTGTGGCTGCGTAGCGTACGAGAAGCTCAATTTCTCGAACTAGTGCTTTTTACTTTTTAGTTCCAAACTATACTTTCGAAACGCAGTAATTTTATATTAGATTTTTTACCCGATGGCGCTGATTCCAATAGTATGTTGTCACTGTCAGTGTCATTTGTAAAGTATGGGTTCGTTCAAAAATAACTTCGAAGCAAGCATATTTTATCGCAATGATATATTAATTTATTATTTTTCGCAATTGTATTAAAAAACGTAGTTTACAACACGTGTGAAATGTCTTTTACCACTCGTACCGAGTCTTGCCACTCGCTTTCAGCTCGTGGCAAGATACCTCGGTACTAGTGGTAAAAAGACATTCTTTTCACACTAGTTGTAAAATGTGCTATTAGTTCTGCCAGCAAAGAAATTGAATAATGACTTTTTGAAGAGACCGGCTAGCTATTGTGCGATTGCCGAATTATGAGAACTACCTATGGCACTCTTCAATATAATAATATTATTATTACTTATACATATTAAAGAACGCCGTATAGAGTAGGTATTTGTATTATATTTTATTTTACAACAATAAATAGGCACTTAGAACACAACATTCATTCATTACATAAGCAACTAAACATTAGATAGAGAGTCTGCGAGTCTGTCAATTTCCTTATACCTACTCTTCGTCCTAATTGTTTTCAAAATGCTCCAAATCGCAATAGCTCGGTGTGAGAACAAAATGATTCTGTTCTGCGCATTGTTGTAAAGTTTTTGTTCACTGTCCCGGCCTAGGCCCTCAAAGAAGTAACTGGTTAGGTTATTCCGAATACTTACGGCTTTCATTGCACAGGAGCAGTGTTAACTTAATTGTCCGCATTTAATTTGGTGGACAAAGAAAATGGATTAACGAGTCTTGATACTATTGGTCTGGTCGTCTGGGTATTTATTCAAATTGTCCAAAGTATTATTTGTAAAAGTATTATCAGCGTTTATGTAAAATAATGGCTTGTGTGTGCTACATCTGTTTCTAGACCGTATCTTATCTTAAGACGCATCGTTACAACAATACTATTGTTTAGCCCTGTGCCACAAATGCTTCGATATGAAAAGGACATGTATAATAAATACTTTACTCAAATAGTGACTCTATTGTAGAAATAGCAAGGATCAAATTAAAACGAAATATATATCAGTATCAACAACTTATCATATTTATATATTATCTCTCATCTCACACTTATAATCAATCTCTAATTTGAAAATGGAATCAGCCAGTATCAAACTAAGCATTTACGTGTCCCGAATCAGAATCAGAATCAGAATCAGAATAATTTATTGCATATCACATTACAGACATATGGATGGAATTACAAAAGTAGGTATACATGTGACGCCCTGTCAGGGCACAGCAATATGAGAGGGCTTATTATTAACTTAAGTATAAAGTAATATTAATTAATTAATTACATCGCTAAAATACTCATTCAAGTTGTAAAAACATTTTTATATTAATAACAGTTTTAAGTGTTTGATAAACAATCTTGGGTTATCTAAGTTTTTTATAGCATTCGGAAGGAATGATCTCGGCTTCCCATGAACGGAAAAACATGTAGATTTTTTCATAAGTACATAATTACTCTAGCTTCCGTTTAGGATAGTTTTTATCCAACTGCGACAGTTAATTAATTTTCGGAAACATTTGACCTCATTAAATTATTCAGTTCTTTTGCTTGAAATCATAGCCGCCATATCCGTCAACTGTCAGTGACGTCAAAATGGCGGACTTGCCATATCTAACTAACAGTAATAATTTCGATGCGGTGTTGTGATAGACCTTCACAAAACGCATACTAAATTCTAAAGCATAAAAAAATAATCGATTCTGATATGGAAACTTATACGCGCTAAACTCGTATTGAGGCGTAATTTCAATAAATGTATCAACAAATTTCAACAAAATAACGTCAAAAGTCTGACTCTTCCTTTTTTTTTAATGGCATTGCCTAGCGTTGTCTCGCGTTCAGCCAAAACGTCTAGGTTTATGAGTTTCTGCAAGATTACACGCTGAGTATTTGTCACGATACTTAACGGCTATCACAAGATGGCGCGGGAGCTCTCTCGATTTTTCTCGCACTATACGTTTCTTTCTAAGTCGTCTATTACGAGAGAGACGGATAGTTCGAGAAAAATAGAGAGAGCTCGCGCGCCGTCTTGTTATAGCCGTGCTGGTTTGTCAGTATTTATATTTATCAGCAATAAACAGTAAAACTATATTAAATCAGTATAGAACGGGCCCCTTTTTTTAAATACATTAATTATCAAGCGCATCAGTCAGTAGGTATTAAGGCGGTATTTTACTTCGTACTTCGCGCCTTCAAGTTGACATTCAGCCTATATAGAGACACAGGAATCGCCCAACATACAGATAAAACTTTTATCATAAAGCCTGCAATACACATTCCTTAAGTTGATAATGGCGGGAACATACAGAAGATCGGCAGAATGTGATAGTGCGATCTGAAACATTGCAATATGAAAAAATAAACATATTACTTTAATATTTTTAATAATTAAATTAATTACCTTTAATAGAAAGGGACTCGGACTCGCGTTATGGTTCTAGAACTTAGTTAGTGGTTAGGTATAGCTTGGAAAATATAAATTCAGACGTTAAAAAAGAGATCTTTTGTTCCGCGTAAACACTTACCGGTAAATAGGTACCTACTCCGGGTACTCGAAAGGATCATTAAATCTATTTATTAATTCTATACACATCTTTACCTGAGAGTCGGAGTGACTCAAGATGATTTCAGTGATCACATTTGTATTTATTTAATATAAAACAGTGTTATATTATAAATATGTAGAGAAGAAGATATATAAACATTTAATGCTGCAGCCTGTGTCCTACCTGTTGGATCTATAGCCACAAACATCTACTAAACTATTACCCCATAAAAAGAGTTTTGTCCCTTTCTTACTAATTTAAACATCAAAGAAAAGAATTTTAACGGCATTATAGCTAAAATAGGTTTGTTCAACGTTTTACTTCAAAGGTTAAATTAGAACTGCATGTGTCCTATGTCCAAAATAAGAAATTCGTTAACTCCCACCACATTACCATGCAAACGAAGTCGCAGGTACAGCTAGTATATAATAAATAAACACTGCTTCGTGTACGATCAAAATGGCAAAGTATGTCAAACTAAAATAACTTGCTAACCCTGAGCTACGACGAGACAGAAAATTTGCTAACTATAGTGAAATAGTTTTGCAATCGCAAGCTTTCCTTTTGTTATATATATTTTTGTTTTCTTGATGCGAGGTAACAAATTTTTCGGCAATATATATATAAAACAAAGGCCAATTATGCCTAAAACAGATTACAACTTTACAACTGTAACCTAGTTTAAGCAATAAACTTGTATATTAGCCCCTAGGACCATATTAATATTGTATATCCATAATCCTGCTAGATATAAGTTTTGTTGTAAATAGCTTAATTAGATTATATCCACTGATTGTACTATTTTACCCTAATTAAATAATTTTATTATTTTTTATTATTTATTATTATTATAAGTGCTTAGTTGCAGCATAGGTACTTAGTACAACGTAAGCAATTAAAGATTACACTTAACATCAGTGACTTTGTCTTTTCTTTGCGCCAGGTACTAAAATAAGTGAAACCTTTCTAGAAAAAGGATTAGTACGATAATGCTTAAACATGTTTAGCCCAAGCACGTGTCACGTTCTGCTCACTAGCGAATGGCTTTTTCATTATTAAAATATTAAATATTGATTACCTTTACATATAACTTTAAATAAGTCTAAAACTATCAAGAATGCGCGTTCCCGTCCATTTTTCCTCGTGAATTAGGGCGCAAATGGATTAAAGCAGTAAGTATTTATTTACCACCCCGTAATCTCAGATCACCCGCGCAAACAGAGGGTAAATTATACGCTTTGTGCCCGCATTTTGTATAATTTGTACAAGTGGGCGCTGATGCGGTGACAAACGTTAATTGATCTATTTTTTTTGAGGTTGACGGTAACATTGTAAGTGGCTGCATTTTTCTAAAAGGTGAGCAAAATGATAACCGATGGAGAAGTCGGTATGGTAATTATGATATAAATAACGTTGATATTATTACTGCCGAATGTGTTCCAGCTTTCATAAAAATAACTGTCAGCTTCTAATAATAAATGAAAATTCGTAGAGCGAAAGGTGAAAAAAAAATTTCACAACAAATGCACGAAATACATTTAAAACTTAAATTAAAATAAGAAAAACATAATATATACAATTAAAGAAACCTATCAACACTTTGCCCTTTAGGTTGCATGGAAATTTTCGCCAAATGGGAGAAAAATTTTTTATAAACTAAAGAAAGAGCTTTTATAAGCTAATATAAATTATTCAAAAATAAAATAATTATTGAGCTGAATAAATTATTGAAAACGTTTTTTGCAAACATATGATGCTAAAATGTTATATTAAGGGATATATATAACATATATATATTTTTTTAATGTTATAGGAGGCAAACGAGCAGACGGATCACCTGATGGTAAAGCGATTACCGTCGCCCATGGACACCTGAAACACCAGAGGTGTTGTGAGTGCGTTGCCGGCCTTTAAGATATGTTTGAGGATTCGCCGTGTTGACAGCTGAAGGAACAAATTCCCTCGCTCTCAACACGACGCATCCTCGGGAGCTCTGGCGACCTTGCTCACCTCCAGGAACACAACACTACTACAGAGCGAGTAGTAGTGTTATTATGGCTGTGGTCTTCTGCAAGGCGGAGGTACTTCCCCAGTTGGGCTGCTCCAAATTCGAGCGGGATGAAATTTCGCTGTACCCTACCTCACGGAAAAACGGTCACACGGATATGTATTTAGAAGAGCTTGAACTAGATATAAATATTCTTACGGCGGCAGGGTCAATAACAGTTTTGTTGACATAGTGACTCGCCGTCAAGGTATTTCGAAATTCGCGTTGTCTATAGCCCAGCGGTACAAGCGGCGGTCGAAGAGCCGATGTGCCCGGGTTCGAGTCCAGCGAACGACGTGCACTTTTTGTATGTTAAAATTAATAGTGAGTACATTTTCAAAACGCCGAATAGCATGGAATGTTCTAGAAAGGGTGAGCGAATAGAACATTCGATGCTTAAGGAAAGTTATAGACGAATGCATTAAGGGCTTGGAATGTTCGAGAAAAGTGGACGTTACACGTCTATCTGGAAAAGCCCATGAACAATGAAATGAAAATCGAAATTAAAGACTAGATAGAATCTTCTGTAAGGGGTATATAAGGGGACCACGTTCGCGGTACTAAGTCAGTCTGGAGTCAGTGTTATAAGTCTTATAAGGGAGTGATCTGAGTGGAGTTCTCAGAGTGGGATACTAGGGGAAGTAGTATCGGGTGAGAACTGGAAGAAGAAGTACAGTGGAAAGCGGTGAATGAATAGTGAAGTCTTTTAGTGCGTAACAGTAAAGTGTAGCTGGGTCAGTACTAGTAGGCGCGGACTCAGTCACTTGCGTGAGTTAATTGAGTTGTCAGCGTTAGTAACGTGTGCACTCAGCGGACTTTGCCCCGTGTAAATTGCAGAATAAATCTACTGTTGTGATATAAAGGTGTTATATTCTATCCCCCCACGCTCGTAACAATAATCGTTATTTTTCAACATGAACGCGTTCGCGTCACACGGTCAATTGCATTACCTACGTCTAGATCTAGAGCCATAAAGTTCCTACAGAATAAAACAGAGACCAGATTGCACTCATAACGTAACCTCCCAAGTATTTACTACCCCATACTAGCACACGACATATCTAGATCACACTGCACTAGCCCTCAGGGCCTCTATAACTCCATCGAATGGAGGCAACTCGAATAGGGGTAACCTCGTCGACCCCAGACAGGCTTTCCATTTTGAACAAATTAAATTGCGCTCACCGCCTTCGGCCAAACACCTGTATATCGTTTGGTAATGTGTTCCATAAATTAGATTTAGCAGAAAGGAGATCGATTCATACGCGATGTTTGGATATATAAAGGCGTCTATGTTGGTAGTGTGGAAATTGGTTAGCAATTGTTTACAAAGGTTAATACATATATGGCATGAAGCTTTTGAAATGTGTTTTGAAAACTTAAGAGTTTTACTGCCAGGAACCCGCCTAGCGGGCGCCTACGCCGTAGTCGCTTTCCGCTACATATGAGAAAAACCACGGGATCGGTTACGAGCGTAGCGCGTAGCGATTCTTGGCAGTGAATGTGTTAAGTAGGGTCATTTCGCCGTTTACGCGACCAGCTCTAGTTACCAATCAGCTGCAGGACAATCTTCGTCGATGTAAAGTACATTATTGCAGAGGCCAGGAAAACGGGGATTGCTGGCCAGGTACATATAGACGGACGAGCGTAGCCAGGCCGGATACGGATACTGATACTGGTAGAGAATGCCTTGAGGCATTAATCCGCCTTTTGTATTTCTTTTTGTTTTGTCCAATAAAGTTTAAACAAATAAATGTACTCAAACATGCAATGAAATAAAGAAATACTCCAAGTTTTTTAATAGCTGAACGACCCGGGGATTGATACTGAAAGAAAACAAGGCAGGCCTAGCCTTCAATTTTGTATGAAATTCCATTCCGAAACGTGATACTTCGAAGCCGAAAAAGATAATAACTTTTTCACACCTTTCATTCGGAAAAGTAAGTTTTGCTCCACGACGAGAGGGACCAAAACGCTACTTTTCTGTTCAAGATACTTTTTTAATTTATACATTGGCATTGGAACATTCGTACGCAATGTGCCAATTGAACACAGATGTTAATAAAATAATCGATTGTAATTTCATCGTAGTCGATTCAAAACGAACATATTTCAAGTTTTAACTATAACAATGTTGTATAAAAATTTATAAATATTTCGTAATATTTAAAAATTAGTAATAAAAATTAAGATAATTTAGATATATTTTAACAATAGCTTTTTTTAAATTTCCTCATAGGCGGTGTGAAAAATAGTATGTGTCACTCGGTAGCAAAATTATTTTCGTCTCGGGCGTAAACACTTGTATCCCTCACTACGCTCAGAATCCTACGTTAGAATCCCTCGCTACGCTCAGGATTCTATTGTAGGATCCCTCGCTACGTTCAGGATTCAATACACCGCCCTCGCCGTAAATATACTATTTTGCTCCCTTGTGACACAAATAACTATTCTGATGCGCGTGTCGCGCCGCCGCACGCGTCGCCCCAGTCCATAAACAAGGGCTTACTAAACTCTCATGTGAAAATCATATTATTATTCAGGCTTTAATAAGTAGGTTCGACAAGCTGATTTTTTCCCCCGATACTTAGGCCAGTACTTTTTAAAGGAATGCTAAACCTAATATTTAATTTAAAAGACGAATCTCTAATTCTTTAAACATTCCCTCACTTCAGTATATAATCTTCTGATAACATCACTTATATCCAAAAATTACCATAACAGCTTTACCACCGACCTGTCAACATAACTGTTCCACAAACACAACCAAATATTATTCCCACTTAAAGATCCAAATCTCAACTGTATTAAATACATGTGTCGGTAAATGTATTGCACATCCGAATAGGTTCTGAGTCAGTAATGGAATTAAAAGTTGATTATCTGACAAATTGAAGCAAACCCCGCTAATGACACTCGGCCGAGTCAACAGGCGTTAGAAAGAAATTAAAGAACGGGGCGACAAGCGCGAGTCGGTGGGAGGCTACAGGCTTTACAATTTTTTTACTAATTCTTACGATTACTCTTACAGACCGACCAACGGTAGGTAAATATGTTGCCGGCAGCTGTCATTCGATAGAAACTTGTCAAACTTTAATTTAATTTGTAATGCATTACTTCGTAATATTACGAATTACTTTTATTTAATAAAATATTTTTCAGTATTGACCAAGTGAGTAAACCGTCTCCGTTTCAACTCGGGGAAAAATGCTTTCGTATGTGCGTTTGTCCAGATTTCCGGTTATTCTCGCCCACAGGTCGCCTTTCTCAATCAATTCTCGTAAAACTTTGTGAGCAGGTTCGTTAGTTATATAATTTTTTTTTATCAGTTTTCCGAAAAAAGAAATGCCGGAAATATGAGTTGTTTTTTTTTTTCTGAGATTTTGAAAACTCACGAGGTCTACAGCTCACAGAGCTACTCTTTTTAGTTATTATAAGATTTTTTTAGCTTAAAATTGCAATGTAATGCAATTGTACGTGTAATGCATTAAAAGTAATTCAATTTGTAATTCAATTACATTTTACGAAGTAATTCAAATTACATGTAATTTAATTACAAGTGTAATGAATGCATTACTCGTAATTGCAATGTAATTCAATTACACGTGTAATTTAATTACTCGTAATTGAATTAAATGTAATTCAATTGTAATTTAATTACAAATGTAATGCATTACGCCCAACACTGGTGCAACGTATCGTAAAGGTACAAGGTAAGGTGAAAGCTCAGACCAAGAAAATATACAGACGGAGCGTTACGAACAGTCTAGTGAAGCCAACTGGTTTTCAACCAAGCCCCATAAGTTTAGCACACGCTAAACAAATTAAATCGCACAAAACTCGAAATAATTGATCTTGACAGCATTGCGACACGTGCTGAAGAGTTTTGTGCAATTTTGTATGTATATGTGTGCGTAAGCGTGTGCTAAACTTGAAGTAGCTTGGTGTTGTTTGTGTGTGGTTTGGCTTCACTTGACTGTTCGTAACGCTCCGTCTGTCTTTTTTTCTTGGTCTGAGGGTGAAAGGTGTAATTGGAGAGTTAAAAAAAAATGGCAGCTTAAGGTTAACTAAAGTGATCCTTAAGTCACATCTAACCTGCCCTGCGGTTTTGTTACTAAATGAATGCTATTGACATTGACTGTCGGTTTTGTTACTATCCGTAATGATCCGTTTAAGGGCCATACTCGTAAAATAATGAATATGCCCAATTACGCCTTTGCAAACTCGTAAGCCGGAAACCTGACAAGTTGGCACTGGCTGGTGTAAATTATTTAAATTTCGAAGTGGTTCTGTCTCTGTCACAGATGGGAACAAAAATGTTGGTGCATCATAGAATTCGAAGTGGATACAGCTAGAGCTACGTTGCGCGTCTTTGGTGATCATGTTCTGTAAAGTTAATCTTTGCATTGAGGACGGCGTTAAGCCTTCAACACACTGGCGCGGCCTGCGGTGGCGGTCAATAGTTTTGACAGCTAATGACAAGTTTACAATTGACCGCCGAAGCCAGGCCGCGACAGTCTGAGAAGCATTATACGCCAGATTGTCCGACATCAATCTTCCGAGAATCATTAATTAATTCATTCTTTTGTCTATGATTCATCAGAAGCAGCATGTCCAGTGATTGTCCAACTTGAATAAGCCGCTCACAGACTGGCACCGTCTGACCGCGGCGGTCAATACTAAACTTATAATTAGCTGTCAAATTAACTATTGACCGCCACCACAGGCTGCGCCAGTGTGTTGCAGGCCTAGCTGCTCACAAACTGGCAACGCCTGGCCGCGGCAGTCAATAGTGAACTAGTCATTAGCTGTCAAATTAACTACTGATGACCACTGCAGGTCGCGCCAGTGTGTTGCAGGCTTTACGGTTACGGCAAGCGATTCTGTCACTCTACGGCCATTGACCATCGATTTCTTGGGAGCTTGCCGGGTATTTGCACTGCGGCGGTCATCACACTGCCGCCGTATGACACTGCTGCGTCCTGAGCTGCGTACAAATTCTGCTGCCGAAGGAAAGTGCGGGGCAGTGTGAGGTGCCGCACGGAATTTATATACAAGCTGAGATACTGGCATACAAAATTGCGTTGCATCAGTTACTCTGTGTGTTAAAAAAACTGTTCAGGTAGGTATCATTACTTTACTAGGCTCACCTGTCATTAGCGAGACTCTAGCTGCACAGAACAGGGTTCTGGGCCACGTGGCACGGACCCCTGCTCGCGCCCGAAGGCATATCGCACACTGGGAGTAAATTAGTTTGTACAGCGCCGAGAACCTTCGGCGCCTGCGGTAACCTTTCAACCAATATGTGACGTCGTCTAGGGGAGTGGATTTGACAATTTCGGTTACTCCTGTATTATATGATGTCCCGAAAAGCTAGTTAATTCGATTGGAATAATAGTAATAGACAATTGACTAAGACTTAAGTATGTTTATTCCGCTTTGTAAAACCTACTAAAACGGGTTTAAGCAACGTTAATTACGCCTTGTTACTATTTAAGCTTGCATCACACCGGTGCGGCCTGGCCGCGGCGGTCGATTGTAAACTTGTCATTAGCTGTCAAATTTACTATTTTCCGCCATCGCAGGCCGCGCCATTGTGTTGCAGGCCTTAGGCCTCTCACAGACTGGCGCGGCCTGGCCGCGGCGGACAATAGCAAACATGTCCGCCGCTGTCAAATTTTCTATTGTCCGCCACCGCAGGCCGCGAATCGCTACGCTTACCATCTGTGACAAAAATATAATTGCGAGTTTTATTTATTAGTAATGTTAGAATAATTTACTTCTATCATTGTCTACAACCCTATAATCAATTGCAAGAGTCAACATTTTAAATAAAACCATGTGAAAGAATCGATTCAATCGGAATCAAATTTAGAAGAAAGCGCGAGGAGCCGTTTTATGCTGAGCGTAATGAGATCTTTACGGCCGCGGCTGATTGCGTTTGGAGAAGCGTGTTTTATTGGCTGGGACAACTGATTTGCCGGCAATATTCCCAGGGATACCTGCTGCTACTAGCAATGTTGTCGGGAATATTGCCAGTGGCAGTTGCACGCCCGGTTTAGCCTTGTGAGCGAAGCTGAAGGTCCTGGGTTACTATCTATCCCGGTAATGGCAAATATTTGTGTGATGAGCATGAATATTTGTTTCTGAGTCTTGTTAGTTTTCTATGTATTTTGGTATTTATATCTATTAAATATATCATCGTCACCATTCCACAAGCCTTATTGTGCTTACTATGGGGCTAACAAGTAAATGTAAGTAAGATTGTCCCCTAATATTTATTATTATTTATGTCGGTACCTACACGAAATATGAATGGTATATTCTCTTAATTTTAATCATAGATTACGGATCATATGGTGCACCGGTACGGTAAAGAAATTCCACCACATTAAAAAAATGCGGTTAGAGACAGCTTTCAGTCTTTCAAATAAAGGACAGTTATGTTCTATGACAGCTATGTCACTAGCAGCTAACCGGGACTGTGAACTCAAAAAACCCAGTTCTGATTCCTGTAATCTCCAGTGATTCATGAAATTATTTATTCATTATTAAATAAACCTAACCTCGTCCTTTTCTTGTAAGTATATAGAGAGTAGCTAGCATTTGTATTTTAACACGTACTACTTAAGTAACTTTACACGGTTTATTGCAAAATTAATTTAGGATAACTCTGTTATTGCTAGGTTTAGCTCCTAGTTCCAGTCTTAGCTCAAATCTCGCAATCAACTCCAATATCGCATACAATTTGGCATTGCATTAAGCCATGCGCCGGGCACCGTGGACCGTAGAATTAGGCGCTGCACAAAATGCAATCAGTTCACCGTTTTCCTCATGCAAATCTCAATTTCCGGGCCAGTGTGCGAACCATTTCTTACGCTAATAAAACCTGCACCAACCGGGATGCTGTTTCCCTGATGAACGCCAAATGATGTTATGACAGCGCACGCCGCCATTTAACGCCTATTTGGTTCCAATTTCAAATCTCGCGCGCTCCCCTGCGGTTCCGGCCAGCGAATGGGGCATAGATAATGCCGTTTTGTTTTAAGTGTAAATGACTTTCGCCGTTCAGCCGGAAAGGGTTTCAAGATTTCGTGACGCTAAAAAAGTTAATTTGTTGAAACATTTAAAAAGTGATTTACGTGTGTATAGGCTGTAAAAAAATTGTTGCAGGTAAAATGGCTGCTATTGTGCACTTTTAATCTGGATTTGAACTTTAGGCTGATAGATTTGCAGTGGTGAATTTGCGGAATGGGGCCAAGACTTCAATCTGTGGAATTTAAATAAAAATCCCGCTCTCATCAGGGTTTGGCGTATAAACCGCTCACGTAGGAGTTTTATCCAAATGAAATTTGGATAGACCGCTTTGTGAATGGACAAATAGGAATAAAAATGGTTAGGTTGTGGACAGAAAAAGAAAATGAAAGAAATCAATATGGCCGAAACAGAGGGGTGGCTGTGACGCGCACAAAAAAAGACGTTTTCACTGCCAAGAAAATTGTTTTTACGATGTTGCTGCGTTCCATTTGTTGTGTATAATGTTAACTTGCTTTTAAATACACTGTGGACGCAGATTGTAATTTGCTGATAAAAGTGGAGAGAACCGTTGGGAAAATTGATCTGTAGAAACTTTGATATTAGTCTAGTTATATCACTTGCGAGAAAAGTGGTATTTCTTCGTATTTTATTTCAGATAACAATGTTTTTAACATTTTATAATCGGTAGAAAAGAATGACAGAAGTAATTTAGGAGTTTACAGCCTCTTTTTAGCATCACACATAGTTAGGCCTCACATAGACTGGCGCGGCCTGGCCGCGGTGGTCAATAGCAAACTTGGCGTTAGCTTGATTAGCTGTCAAAACTATTGTCCGCCACCGCAGGCCGCGCCAGTTTGTTGCCGGCCTAGTGCTAGTTTTCATGTAAAACCTTAAGTTTTTAAGGCGGAAACACATTATTAACACGCGACGCGACCAAATACCACACGACGCGTGCGACGTGGCGTCGCGTCGTATGTTCATAGTGTGATTCTGGACATAGAAAATACTACAATTTGATTCGACTAAACACGCGTCGCGTGGTATCGGGTCGCGTCGCGTGTTAATAATGTGCTGGCACCTTAAATCTACCTACATTGGACTATTCCAATGTGGAGTTAAATAAAACTTCATATTACTTCTATGTCCATCATCCTATTATATTTCTAACCAAACACAAGCATCGGAAAACGCAAACACCACAACAATACAGACACATCCCGCCCGAGTAAGCGGTCGGCCCGAGAAGAATGAACAACATAAATAATATCGGTAAATAAGAGTAAAATATTGAGAACTGTCGACGGAGACGCGAAACTGGATATCCCGGCTTCCGGACCGAACCACCCGGATATCGGCTAGTGCCGCGGTGCCATAGACAATGTCTGTTTCGGGAGTTTTTAGATTTTAAGAACATGAGGGTTTAGTTTAGTTCATTGTAAACCTTGACTAAGGGTGGGTTGCGGCAAGCACATTTGACGAATCTGCTATCGTTAAATATGGCGCGGCGCGGGTGGTCAAATTTCCATGTCAAATTTCTCATACAATCTAATCTATGAGCCGCTTAAATCCCTCACTGTTAATAGCTCAGGGCATCATGCAAGACGCAACTACGCGTTAGGGGGAGACAGACTACATACTTTCATCGCATTCCAACGCATAACTGCGCCCCTGTCCCTCTCCATGCTGGCCCATTGTGTGCCTTTAGATCCGTTGCTTATAGAAAAAAATCTAAAATACCTAACTATGATGTGCCTCCCTAGATAAGTACTTATTTTCCGGATTTGTTCTATACTCATGAAAAATTTCAATTAAAGACTGTACCTATTATGTTCTTGTTATAAATATTTAATTAATTATTTTGAACACATCATCATTAGCAACATATAAAAATCCGAGTCAATGATAATATTCTCTAGTCTGTCATTTTTTTTTTCATAATTGGCGCCAAGTAATGAATGATTACAAGGGAATATATATATATATACAAATCTAAATAATCATGTTTTAGACAACCTACTATGTCAATTTTGAATTTATATGTTTATTTTATATGTATATATATAACCGTGTCTGAAGTGGAAAACCCGAAAAAAATGGTGCTATCTTTGTTTAATAATGAAGCTAACTAGCCTTTCCGCTTCCCTTCCGGTGACACGGATAGTTGGCTAGACTTCACACATCTTACTCGTACCAATTGCGATATAACACAGTAATAACATAAATAATTTCTGACAAATCGAGTCCTTTCCACACCAATTATTTTATGATTCTTACATACTTAACACTTTGACTGCCAGGAACCCTTTCCGCGGGTGCCTACGCCGTAGTCGCTTTCCGCTACATACGACGAAAACCACCGGATCGACTACGAGCGTAGCGCGTAGCGATTCTTGGCAGTGAATGTGTTATGCAAAGGTGTTTCTTCCGACTTCTGGCGGTTGATTTTATTGCAATATAATTAAGACTGCTTCAAAGTCCATTATTTTTAAAGTGGCCAGTGCGCGCTTAAAAATACAAGTACGCATAGTTACGTAGCTAAGCCGAGCACAAAGGCACGTCCCTAACTGGGGCCTAATACCTTTTTATTCCCGAATGCGGACCCAAGCGCCGTGCGGTCAATGTGGGGCGCCAGTTGCCGTTGCTGCGCTGAGACGGGGTGACACTGACACACTGGAAATGACACATACTCGTACCATTTTGTTTACACGGTTAAGTAACCATCCTGTATTTATATAGAACCTTAATAATTAAAGCCATTCGACTCTGGAATTCTCTGCCCGTGGATTTGAGGCATGCTAAATCAGTCGCTTCTTTCAAATTTCAAAGCTCACCTTAAGGAGCACTATCTGTCTTTGCCATGATTCCTCATAGATACTATTTTTCTCATATTTTTTTTAATTTGTCTCTATGGTTAACACTATATTTATATGTATTTATGTAGGAATTTATGTATGTTTATTGTATGCTCTATGTGTGTGTGTATATTATTGATGCAATTGTGTATGTTGGAATTTCTTTAACTTTCAATTTTGCCACCTACCTATTATGTAATTTTTTGTTGCTATTTCTCCGCTACCTAAAGGTTGTCTGGAAGTGATCGCTCTTTAGCGATAAGATTGCCTGTTGTCAACATCTATTTTTAATAAGTTATTATGTTTATTTGATTCATGTTTTGAGGTGTGCAATAAAGAGTATTGGTATTGTATTGTATTGTATTGTAATACAATGCACATGAAGTGTTAGCTGTGTTGTCGATGGTATAAGCTTTAATTGCCGACTGTATTTAGCACAGGCACCAGTCAAACAAAGACCACAAACTCGGCGGGTTTCTCCTATATAGTTTGAGTGACATGTTACTGCGTTCTCACCAAAGCTTCATAAGTAAGTACGCCAAACAGCTCAGTCGGATACCGGCAAATGGCTGAATTTCGTTGCAAGATTTAACCCGCACATACAACCAACGATGAGTGGATGAACGTAATGAAAAAGACAAGTTCAAACCTTTAAACTTGTGTTAAAAACTATATGTATAGTTCGTTAATTCCACAAGGAGGCACTTGTGTTTGTTTTTATGGAATAAGTTGTCCTGCTTTAGCAAACCATTTTTTTAAACCAGTTTTGCAGATCTTGAGCTGAGAGAAGCCTAATGTTAGTTCGGAGACAACGCAAAATTATGGCTCAAACGAGCTGATTTCAAGATAGAGACAGACGCTGGTCATAGCAACTCCTCAAACTGAATATTTGGCTAGAACGACAGAATCGTTTAAGAATAACATGGATGAGATCGGTTCAAGGTCGATCATACTCGAAAAGGGGTGTTTTCCGTTCGTCCGAACAGTCGGACGGTCAATTAGCCCAATGGGATTTCTTTAACACCCTTTCCCAGAGGAAAAAAGTCTCACTGGACCGATTGACCGGTCGAACGGTCAGGCGAACGATGGGCGAACGAGAATCACACTACAAGCCTATTTTTAACCGACTTCAAACAAAAGGAGGAGGTTCTCAATTCGGTTGTATTTTTTTAAATGTTTTTTTTAGAATTAGAATTAGAATTAGAATTAGAAATTATTTATTGTCAGATTGAGCATAGTGTACATAATACAGATGTTTACAATAGATTTAGGAGTGTGTCACAATCAACCGTACCGTTTTCTGTTTGTTACCTCAGAACTCCATCATTGACGGGACGATACGATTTTTTTTTGTGTCTACGTATATGCTTCCAGGTGGGTGCAAAAGTACGTCACAGGTTCTGATAAGATTCCGTTGAAATAGGAACTAATGAAGTGCCATTGGTGATGACCTTGGGGAATCGACGGAAGTCCTCAAATATTATCGGCCCACATACAGCGATTCGGTTTTTTTCTATACCTAGTAATCAAAAAAATTGCAATCGGAAATCAGTTCATGTGGTAAATTGTAAAAAAAAATTGAAATATTCTCGTGGCTTGGTGGAGTATTAAATTGCAGTGGGTTAAAACTTTGTTTTTAAAGTAAATTATAACTAAATGCCATTAATGTTCGATTGTTCATATCCACTTTGACATTTGCGTTGAGAAAGGAACAAAGCACATTTTATTAAGCAGATGCACTTTAAGTTTAATGAATAAGGTTGGTTACTCCATCTAGTAACAGTATCTCACTGGTCAGAAAGCCACCGGATATACAACAGGCGGTGCTATGACGCGATCATCCGATTAGGCCTCCATACGAGTACGCTCAGGTCTTTGTGCGTTTTTGTTGCGACATTTAATCGCAGCGATTGTGACCCGTCGCGTGGAAAGGCTTTAGCGTCTCAAAGTGAATAGCACAATGGTATCGGTTTTGAATCGGTTATGCAAATCGTATGAATACGCCTTTCAATATGTTTTATTGTATTTTTATTAAGGGGCTTCTTGTCAGTCAATGTTGTCTGGAGTTTAGCAGAGGGTGGATATTTTGGAAAATGTTTTCGGTTATTAGAGCTTATTTTAAGATCTTACACAAAACAAATATCATCATCATAGGCCTTCACGTCTATTTCAGACGATTTAAGCATTGCTGAGAAGACATCGTTTTTGGTGACTGTGAAGACCGATACGAGACCGGCATGATCTTCCACATTTCTGTCAAACAAAGTTCATGCCGGGGTCTCTGGCCCTGGTCTGTTGTCTGCGCAACCTTCTATTGGCTAGTGTCTCGAACCAGGTTCCATCGCACAAAGCTCTACCGTCCACAACGCGTTTGCGCCATTGAAATCTGTCGTCGGCAAGCTTTTCCCAGGCCTTCCAGTCAATGTTAAAACAAAACAAATATAGTGGATGATAATTTACATTCAAAAAGATGTCTACTACCGAACATTGGCCTCCCCCAAAGAGTGCCACAATTTATGATAACTAAATTAAATTTAAAATAAGTTAAATCTAAAAATGACCTTCGTTGCTTGTTGCATTGTACCGTGGATGCTGGCGGCATTTTCTCGCTGAATTGCAATGCTGATGCGCTGCGCGAGAAACCCGCCAGCTTTTCGGTCACCTGATAAATATCAGCTTAACCCATCGTATGCTCAGGGTGATTCGGGCTTTATTAATAGTTGTTAATTACCACATCACGCATGACAAGTTTATATTGAAGTAAATTGACGAGACACCTATCAAATGCCCTGGCATTAGACGCTAGTAGGTACTTGTCTAGTGTCTACTTCACTTCAAGAATTAAATGTAGATAGACCTTAATAGTCAGTGAATAAGGGCTCTATTTAAGTTTCTTCTAAACTGCCTGAAAGGCAAACTGCTCAAGTAGGTATTTAATAGTAATTAGTTATTAAACAAGTCTCTATTTATTCTCTCTCAAGTCTGCCAAAACCATGATGTCTTGTACGCTGCGCCTCAACTCGCCCCGCCGTGGAAAACCTCTACTTATAAGCGTTCAATAAAAACACTTCTGCAAAGGGCGTTGCGTTGAAATGCACAGCTTTGCATTTCTATACATCCACACTGAGACAACACTGCTGGTCAATTTAGACTTAAATACTATAGCAACAAGAGTCATTGCACGCTAAATATAACACTTGCCCCTAGGCTAATTGTCTATGGCAACAAACAAAATGCTAAGTCAATTACCGGGCCACAATTCGTAATGAAAGAGCCTTTATCGAGTTACGGGAGCCGCCATTACGGAAAGAATCGGCACAAACGAACCATTGTCGGCGACACTGGCTGCTATTGTCTGGTGTTATCGCTCCCACTCCGTTTTTGCCGGTCTTCCGTTGTCTATGGTGTCCAGACTGGCACTTTGGTGTTGGTTGGTACGAGTTTGTTGCTTTAAGCCTGCAACACACCGGCGCGGTCTGCGGTGGCGGTCAATAGTAAATTTGACAGCTAATTACAAGTTTACTATTGACCATCGCGGCCAGTCTGCGAGAGACATTTAAATAACCCTAAAATATACAATTATTATCTAAAAATGTACACAGTTTTAACTAACCTTTTTATTGTTATTCATACAGCGCAAACGAGCCTTGAACGGACGATTTTTTTACAAATGTTTGGGGTTACGCAACCTAAAAACATGCAATTTGTCACACCAATTTGTTATATATTCATGTCTGAATCACGCTGACATGGCCTGCGGTGGCGGTATATAATATAGTAGACATTAGCTGTCAAGATTACTATTGACCGAACTAGTTAGAATGAAAATTGTATTGCCATCCCATACCTCCTCAAACGGCTTCCTAACACAATGGTAAAATAACGAAGTTATACAATAAAATTCCCATTTTCAATCTTTAAGTGGTTTACTTACTTCACAGAAAGATATTGTAAAACGAAAAAACATCGTGCAACAATCTTCTTTGCCAAAATATTTGTGTTACACTTGCCTCCCACGACCTCACGAATGCCGCTTCATCGTAGGCACAAACGCGGCCAAATATTAAATTACAACCGCAAATATTTATTCGTCTTGTCATTGAATGTCGACCTAGCGCCCTTACAACCTTATCGCGATATTTGTTCAGTTTTTATTTTCACGATACACCTAGACAAATACCTAACCGACACACAAAGGGAAACAACCGCTTCAAGCCGAAGGGGTAAGGTTGAGAATGGCGTGGCATTTCCTTTGTTAAGGGTAAGTATAATGTGGTTTTTCACAGCCGTAGTCTGAGCGGAAATAAGCTTCTTTGTGACACTATCGGGCCGGATCGTCACCCGTTTCCTTTCTAAAGATTATTGTAGTCGAGCAAATAAAAGTTATCGGTGGTAGTCTAGTGTTTGGTTGGCCTTTTGTGTTTTGTTTAATGGAAATTGGGCGCGGCGCTATCGGGCAAACAAGATTTCGAGGCATCGATATTCTTTGAACAGTTATAAGATACACCACGGTATATAATACCTACGGCCGCAGTCATAAACGTTCTACAAGCTTATTAATTTGTTTGTTTTTATCCGTCCGTCACTTTGACATTTGTGTTCGTCGGAAAGGGATAAAGCACATTTTATTTAGCAGAGGCATTTTAAGTTTTATGAATAAGGGCGTATAATATTTTTCGACTGACTTAGGAATTTATTGGCCAATCATTAGAAATCCTGTAATACTGGCTTCTTCTGCCTTATGATTATGAAGTACCCAAACACGGAGCGCGGATGGCAGGTTCAATCGGATGAATCAGATGACTGGTGCAGCCGCTTATCTTTATTAATCTCCAGAAAATACTTCTAATTAAGCTCCTTTCAGGTTCCCTTCTAACAAAGTTTATTTTGCGTAGGTAATACTGGCTATTTATCACATCCTAAAAACAACGAAAAAATCGCCTGTGTCAAGTAGTGGACGTTTTTCGGCTGATATGATGATGATGAACGAGCGGTGCGAGTTGCTGGCTGTGGATTTAAAAAGTTTATCAAAGAAAAAAGAAAAAGCGTAAACATAATAAAAAAAATTGTAGGTGCAGTGTATAAGGAATGTATACAAACTCAAATAAGATTTGCGACAAGGTTAACCTTAGAGCATTAGACCAACAGGATCCGCCATGAGTCATTTTCTATACATAAAAAGTCTGCCGATTTTTGCGGGGGAGGGGAACGTCAAATGTATGCGTAACATGAAAATAGCTACGTCAGATAAACGTCAGTCCATATAATGTGTATGACCACTGGTCATATACTTTTGGCAGAGGGGAACGCCTGTCAATTGCCGCTCCGGTGGGTTTAATGCTCTAAGAGGTTAACAGGTAAAAAAGTCTCTTGTCATTAATCTGCCATGAATGCGTAAGGCCTGCCACACACTAGAGCAGCCTGCGGTGGCGGTAATTAGTAAATTTGACAGCTAATGCCAAGTTCACTAATGGTTCGCCGCGGCCGGGCCGCGTCGGTGTGATGTGGGCTTAAGTTTTCCATTATTTTGTGTAAGAATTGTGACTTGGATTTTTCGAAGCTTATATAATAGTGACCCACTGCTGGGCAAAGGCTTTTTCTCTCTATTTCCACTCGTCCCGAGGAGCTAAGAAGTTTTTGAGCAATGTCTGGCCAATAGTTACAAAATGCGTCCAGGGTGTCCTGCCATTTCTGTCCCGGCCCGCCACGTCGTCGTAGAAATCCAACTTAAATGAATAAATCTAACTAATCCACTATTTAACAAAACCCTAACTCGCGTAACTAGCCTTACAAAACATAGACAATAACTTTTTTTTCTCCAACTAAGGCGTTTCCGATCGGACGCGGGGTGTCATGCCCGCGCGGGGGCGTCATAATGGCAATTTTTCGTATACATCGGCTGAATGCGATGAATGCCCGTGCCTCGTAATCGGGCCGCGACGTGCAAATTTGACGCCTTTGTGTCGCGCGGCGCCGACGTGACGAGCATGCCACAGCGGGCGGATTGTGCCCTATGGAGTTTGGGCTTCACCTATTACGTATGCGGCCAGTAGACAGCACGTCTATCATGGGACGGCCGCGACATACTCTCGTTTTTTCTCGCACTATACCTCTCGTTCTAAGTGTTCTAATAAGTGAGAGACGGATAGTGCAAGAAAAATCGAGAGGGCTCGCGCGCCGTCGCGTTATAGCCGTGCAGGAACACCGGTACAAACTAAAACCTTTTTTTTTTTTTTTTTTAAAGAGGGGAAAATGCATTACGCATACCACCAGGGTGCGGGGACGGACCCTGGTGGTTATGTGGGACTCCCTTGTCGGCTAATAAGACCTGCGGTTTACCCACTAAAAACCCCCTCTATCTGCCGCCTCCACGCTGTAAGGCGAGGTCGTGGGAACTCAAGTACTCTACCACAACCTCGCCAGCGGCTGTCCGGAGTTCCGGACTCGTCTCCGGGTGGACTTTATACCTCCCGCTTCTTCTCAAAGGGCGTGCCAATGGCATGCCCGCGACTCGGGGAACCTTCATGTAGGCGACAAGCGTCCCCGTGCCTACCGCCCACGGGTGCCCTTAAGGGGGAATTCGGCGGTCGTAGGCCAACCGCCGTCGCCCCACACGTTTGCGGCGCATTGGTTGGGAGGCCGGATCCTCCTCCCTTCCACGCTCCGCCGCCTCCTTCTGTGCCATCACATCCTCACAGAAGGAGGCCACCGCTTTCCATGACCTGTCGCCGCCAACCATGGCTTCGACCACGGCAGGCAGGGACAGGTCGTGCCCCACTACAGCCACGAGAGCGGCCCGCTGTTCCGCCCAAGTTGGGCACACTGCCAGCGTGTGTTGGGCCGTATCCTCGGCATCACCGCACGCGTGGCATTCCATTGTCGGTTCCCGTCCCGCCACCCTGCACAGATATCTCCCAAAGCAGCCGTGCCCTGACAGGATCTGCACAAGGTGGAAGGAGAGAAACCCCCCGTTTCTTCCGACCCATCTCTCAAGGACGGGCCGGATAGCTCCGATGGTCAAGTGGCCAGCACTCGGCGTCTCCAGCCTTTCCTTCCACTTCTGGATGAGGACACTGCGGGAGTCGAGCCTCCACCGCCTGATCTCCTCCAGAAGTGGTTGGTCCCCCCTAGCCCGCGCCTCGGTGACACGCCAATATACATCGGCCAGTACTGAAGCGTCGAGGTCCCAGGGTGAGGTCCCCGCCAACACGCAGGCCGCCTCGTAGGAAACGGTGCGGTATGCCCTCGCCATCCTGACCGCCATGACCCTCTGCGGCCTTCGCAGTTGGGCCTGGTTCTTGGTGTTCAGGGATCCGGCCCAGATGGGTGCCCCGTACAGAGCCATCGACCGCACCACTCCTGCGTACAGTCTCCGGCAGCTCGCGTTTGGCCCGTCCAAATTGGGTAACAGTCGGCTGAGTGCTGACGCCGTCCCCATCAGTTTCGGAGCAAGGCACCTAAAGTGCTCCGTGAACGTCCAACGACTGTCAAGGATTATGCCTAGGTACCGCATTGTCGACTTGACAGCGATGGACGTTCCTCCCACCGCCAGGCTGGAACCCGCCGGAGGAGCCTTCCGGGGCCCATGAAAGCACAGCGCCTCGGATTTATTCAGAGCCACCTCTAGCCCCAGCCTTCTGATGCGGGCCACCACCGTTGCCACGCCTGCCGTGGCCCGGATCGATGCCTCCTGGAACGTGCTCCCGCGTGCCGTCACCAAGGTGTCATCGGCGTAGCACGTCACCTTGACACCTGGCAAATTGCGTCCTCTCAGCACCCAGTCGTACCCGATGTTCCACAGGAGCGGGCCAAGGACCGACCCCTGTGGAACACCGCACGACAGCCTCTTCTCCTGCCACTCCTCGCGCGTAGGGTACCTGACGGCTCTATCGGAGAGATAGTCCTCTACCGTCTTCCGGAGGTACTCGGGCACGGCATGGTGCCTCAGTGCCGCCGTGATGCAGGCCCAGGGGAGGGAGTTGAACGCGTTGGCAATGTCAAGGGACACCGCCAATACTACCTCTCCCTGGGCCACTGCTTCCTCCGCCAGGGTCCTCACGCGCGCTATGGCGTCAATGGTGGACCTGCCCCGGCGAAATCCGAACTGGTGGTCGCTGAGGTCCGGCCCTATCCCTTCCAGATGCCGGTTCAGGCGAGCGGCCACCACGCGTTCGAGCAGTTTGCTGGCCTCGTCCAACAGCACTATAGGCCTGTAGGCCGAGGGCGAGTCTGCGGGTCGCCCCTCCTTACGCAGAAGGACCAGTTTACCGGCTTTCCACGCACGGGGGAACTGTCCCTGCGCCAGGCATGCGCTGAATAGCGCACTCAGTCGTGCCTTTAGTGGGCCCAGGGCCAAAACCCAGGCTCTTCCGGGAACTCCGTCAGGACCGGGAGCAGTATTTTTGGCTCGGAGCCGTAATACCGCTGCGCCCAGTTCACCCTCCGTTACCTCCGGTGCATCGCCTGTGTCGGCCTCACTCCCCCTGGGCGGGATCATAGGTGGGGGTACGTGCGCTCCCCTTGTCGGGAACAGGCCGTCCACCACTTGTTCGAGGAGCTGCGGCTGGAGACTCTGCGTAAGTGGAGGAGTCCAGGGGCGAAGCTTGCGTCTCACCATCCTGTAGGGTCTCCCCCACGGGTCGCTGTTAAGCGTCTCCAGCATCTCCTGTTCAGCCAAGTCTTTTGCCCTGGCGATTGCCCCCTGTAGCAGCTTGACGGCCTCCGAGTATGCGGCATAAAGGCGCTCCTCCCCTGGCACGTCTCGGATCCGCCGCCTCCGGCTGCGAGTGTACTCGCGTCTTGCAGCTACGCAGGACTCGCGTAGCTGCGCGAGTTCTTGAGACCACCAGTACACTCTGCGCCTAGGGGGAATCGGACCGACACGAGGCATGGCTGCGTCGCACACCCCTACCATGATACCGCCCATGTTTTCCGCCTCCGCATTAACGTCCATAGGACCTCCGGGGCCCGGCAGCCAAGCCTGCACCAAGGCTGCCTCCACCATCAAATCCCTGTCCAGGCGTTTGAGTGACCACCGCGGGCCGTCCCCTCTCAAGGGCCGACTTGGGCCTCTCGGGGTAGTCGGGAGAGTTGAGACCTCGAACCGAATATATCGGTGGTCCGATAAGGTCTCAACTTCCTCCAGAACCTCCCAGCCCCGCACAAGGCGCGCCAGGGCGGCGTTGGCGAACGTGACGTCCACAATGGAGCCACCCTGTTGCCGCACGCATGTGTTGGTCGACCCTCGGTTGAGGACAATCAGTCCGGTGGCGACCGCCCACTCCTCCAGCTCCGCCCCGCGGGCGTCCGTCGCCGGGGATCCCCACGCCGTGCATTTAGCGTTGAGATCCCCGGCCACGAGGACCATGCCTGGGCGACTCCTGCTGATCATAGTGCCGATCTCCGCCAGAAACCGCTCGAATTCAGCCAGCTGTCGGTTCGGAGAGAAGTAAGCTCCTACAATCATTACATCACCGATCCACGCTGCAACATATCCGTGGCCCCTTTCCACTCTTTGCGGCGGTGAGGAGCCAGCAGATGAATTGGTGACAATCGCCACCAAGCCATCCAGGTCCCCGACCCAGGTGTCCCTGGGAGGAACCGAGTAGGGCTCGGCGACGACAGCCACCCCAATCAGCCACTCCGCCAGGCTTTGAGTTAGCAGGTCCTGGGCCCTGGCGCAGTGGTTGATGTTCGCCTGGAGAAAGCGAGTGTCCATTATTCTACGGTCATCTGCTCCGCCGCCTCGCAGGAAGCCTCAGGTGTTGCTGAGGCTGGCTGGGAAGGCTGTGAGGGGGCCCGGGGGCCATCAGCAGTTCTCTTCGCTCTTCTCGGGCGTGGTGCGGAGCAAGGCTTGGACCCCATTACGTGCTCTGCCGATTTGCCCGCAGTATTACACAGCACGCAATGAGGTGCGGCCGTGCACTGTGCCGACTTGTGGCCGGGCTGACTGCAGCGGTAGCATAGCTCGCTACGATCCGTCTGCGCCTGGCACTGTGCCCTAACGTGCCCATTCTCCAGGCACCGGAAACATCTCATTTTCCTCGGCTCAAGTAGTTTGACCTGAGCCGAGGACCATCCCACCAGGAATCGACCACCATCGGCCACCTTTTTCGCCGCCGCAACTGGGCAGCGCACCCATAGCGTACCGAGGCCGAAATAATCCCGACGGATATCACCAGCTTTCACCTGGTCCTCGGAACAGCCGCCAGCCCTAACTACGGCAGCAACCACCTCCGCAGGAGTCACCGAGTCGTCCAAGTGAGACAGGCGTAACTCCGCGCACTTAGTCGGTCTGGAGACCCGAACCCCCGCCCCCAGCTTTGCGGCTAGTTCTTTTGCCAGCTTATCAGCTTTTTCACCGCTGTTGGCTCCCGGCAACTCCAGAATCCGTGCACCTGTGACGGCTCGCCGGAAGCGTAGGTTTGTGATACCTAGATCGGCAAGGTCCACCTTTTCCTTTGCCTCCGCAAGGACTTTGGCGTAAGTAGCTCCTTCGGCTACCGTCTCAGGCAGCAGCGTCAGCACTACTGCTGCAGACCGCGGGGGGCGGAGCCTGCGACCGCCCGATTTAGGCTGCCCCTTTCTTTGCGGTTCCCTTGCTGATTGTGCACTGGTTTCAGCTGGCGCCTGAGTTTTGGTCTTCGCAGCCTTTTTACGTGCCCCTCTTACTTTCCAGGGCTGGTCCATCGATGCGGGTGCTGGGGGTTGTGGCAAAGGAGCCGGTGTCACGGGAGGAGCAGTTTCCGCTCCAGCACTGGTCACCGACTTCTTCCCCTTTCCCTTCCTCTTCCCTTTCCCCTTCCCTTTCCCCTTGGCCGGCTCCTCGGTCATGTTCGGGGGGCCCCGTCTCACAGCTGGAACTGGGGCCGGCCCGGGAGTGGGAACGGGGGCGGTCGGGGAGTTTTGCCCAGTTTGTCCCGGTTGGCCATTAATTGCGACTTGGCCAGACGGCCCTTCTTTTCCGGGTTTTCTTCCTACCTGTCCTTTGGCGGACGACGTAGGCCGTACACGTGTCTCCGGAGGGATTCGGCATTCAATGTCCTCCAACCGGGCGTTGAGCATGGTGCTGAGCTGTTCCCGGTTGGAGCGCGAGACCTCTTCGACTAGCTTCCTGAGTTCGCTTTGGGTCGCTCCCGGAGGCTGAACACGCAGTTCAGCTACCTCTTTGCGAAGCTCCGCCACTTGCCATGACAGTTGGGCATTTGCCGCTTCCAGGCGCGCAACCTCCTCGGTCACGGTTAGGGACCGTAGCTCGGTGAAGTTTCGCTTCACGGTCGCGAGCACTGTTTTCAGGGCTTTAACGCTTGTGCCCTTCATATTTCTCGACTTCTGGATGACTTTGTTCGCCGCTTCTAGGGCTTCTTCCACTTCGGCAGCCATGGCGGCTGAACTTTGTTTGATGAACTGTGTTTCGCCCAACTGTTGTCGGTTCAAGAGGAGGGACTGCCTTTCTTTTGCCGCTGCCTCCACCGACAGGTCGTAGGCGGCCAGTTCATCCTCCAGCTCTGCCTGTTTTTCTTGGCTCCGTTGCTTCGCCAGTCCCGCGGGCGAGCGGCCCTTACGCCACCACCCCGGAGAAGAGTTGCCACTTGCCGCGGACTGGCTGGATTTATCCTCATCTTCCTGGAGGCGACGTTTCTTTCGTGGCGCCCTCGGTGCCTGGTCGCGCGTGAGAGCGCCGAGGGTTTGGGAACCCCTTTCCGCTTCCACTGGGGTCAAGGCGCCCCCTGCCGCAACCGGAGGCGAGCCACTACCCGCCGCGGACTGACCGAGGTCCTCCTCACCCTCCTGCCGGAGCTTTCCGCTCACCAGCGGGCCCGGCGAGTCCTCCGGTTCCGACTGGGGCGCCGATGAGTCCACGGAGGATTTCCTCGTCACGCCAAACCTGAAAAGGGTGAGCGCGGGTGGACGCGCTCGTCTCCCAGGCCTGACCCTTCTCATAGGGGGCTGCGGATTCCCGGCTTCACTGCCGGAGGATGGCCCCTGATCATCCACGCCGGCACCAACTCCGGCGTCGGCGGCAGCGGCGCCGGCAGACGAGTCGGACTGGACAGTGTACATTGTCTCGTCCGACTCCCCGGGAGTCCCACTGCCCGCTCCCTCCCTGAGACGGGTCAGAGCCACGACGGGCGCCCTCTCGAACCGGGCCTCCCGCCCTCCCTCGAGCGGCGGCGCCAACGGGCAGGCGTCACTCACGGTACGAGCCGAACCGCCCGCATGGCCCCTCGGCATGATCTGGAACGCGGCCGCATTGATGTCAATGTGTGGGCCGTCCTCTCTCCACACTGGTGACCGTGCCAGGGATAGGCGGGGGCGGAAGATCGCCTCCTCGTCACCACTATCCACTCTTAAATCTACTCGGTTGTCCGTTTCCATGCCATGGTCATCGTGTTGGTTTTTTAAAGACTCTATTTTTGTTCCCACGAGAATGGGGGAAAAAACAGTCCACCCAGGCAGTGCCCCCTGTGCCTGGGTAACCCTACTTACACCGTGAGGTCGGGCGGTATCACGGGATGCTTAAAACTAGCTTAACCTATAGTTTTTATTGAGGTTGTCTCCTCTTGACCCGGCCGGCTAAGGCAAGATCCTCGGTCCTGTCAGAGGCCGCGAGACATGTCCACGACACCTCATCATTTAGGGAAACGAGTTTGAGGACGGCGACCGTAGTCTGCCCACCCGACGACGACACCGAAGCCAGGCGAGCCCGTCACTCCCCCTGCTGGCGCACAACAGCGCCCCGAGCTCATCTCCAATGCCCTCTGCTGATCAGAGGGACATGAAGAAAGCTTCTCCCCCTTTGACCACAAGATGGCTGCATCCACTGCCACCTCAGATGAGCTGAGGCATGCTAGGAGCAGCCATGTGATCTCCCCCCCGTGTCGAGTTATTGGTAGCTCCGGTAAGTGATCCCCGGAAAGGATCACTTACCGTAGCCTCCAGGGCGCACCTGCCAGGACGCTTCCCTTCCCTGCGGATCCGCGAGGATCCAGAGGGATTGGAAGAGCCCGGACATACGTGGAGGTTATCCGACATAGCGCCCCAACAAACTAAAACTTTTTTTTTTTTTTTTTTACAAACTAAAACCTAACCTAACCTTAGTAAGTTTTTGTAATGTAACATTATTTTTGTTTTTAAAAGTCTTCCTGCAGACAAACGGTAGGGACAGTGTTGCTACACAATATACATTAAGACAGAGTCAGCGTGTTGTTATGCATTGACGTTTCATTTAACTCATTCCATTTAAGGAGCTATGCAGATAGCGTTTTTTTCACGCGCTTTCCACGCGTGTGGCGACGGCGCGCGAGAATTACGCAGTCCCACTGAAATTCGATTATTAATGGACAGATTAGTCTACGTTTCTTCGTTAACTAAGCATATTAAAGGGAAATATTGTACCAGTTTTACTAATTTCGATCATTAACTGCTTTCCAAACATGACAATACAATTTTCTTTGCGTTTCTAAAACGTTTTCGTCCAAATTTTTGTAAACTCGATATGGAATAGAGATAACTCTATGGAGACACGTATTAAGCGCCCTCTTTCAATCATAGTGATTCCTGAACTTGTATTATTTGTTTGACGCCCCGAGCGGTGACGGCGGCGGAATCCGAATGAAAGGGTTCAGGTTCGAACCCGGTTGCAGTTTACACACGTTTTAATAAATATTCCGATGAAAACTTATGAAAATAAGTCTTTTGAGGGGTTTTTACTAGTTTAGCGTTTTATTGGTATAGACGGGTGTACAATTTCATTAGTTGGTGTATTTTCCTAATGTAGGGTTATTTTCCGGACAGCGACCAGCGAATTTATTGTGCCGGTTTGCGACCACTCAGGGTACCTAGTAGGTGAAAGGATGATTTCTGTCTCTTTTCAGGAAGGTCGTGTTAAATAACTACTTTAAAATGTATACATATGTACAGCTGACACTTAGTTGTCCATTGAAATGTTATTATCTTTAATTGAAGAACCTTCTTTCAGAACGTTGCCAAGCGTAACCGGTATAATGTATCTATATTAAATTTATAACTAACTAAATAATAGGAAATATGTTACATAATAAGGATAATAATGTTAATTGCTAGCAAATCATAAGGAGTGAAAATGTTACATATTTTATATAAGGTAACTATTTTACTATAATTTTCCTGGTGGTGCCCTACACGAGCACAGGGCCCGCTTTGACATCTAATACTAAAATTTGACGTACGCACTAGTTTTACGAAAGCAACTGCTATCTGACCTTACAACTCGGAGGGAAGCTAGACCTTATTGGGATTAGACCGGTATCCTCACGATGTTGTCCTTCACCGAAAACTACTGATAAATATCTAATGATATTTCGGACATAGGTTTTTTGAAACCCAGTGGTATGAGCCGGGGTTCGAACTGGCGACCTTCAGAAAAAGTCTACTTTACTATATGAGAGTATAAAGATGAGTGACTGGGCGACCGAGCTCTGCTCGTGTGAAAATACGAAGTATACGAATTTTCCCAGACATGAGGAGACCAATTTTGATCAATTTCTTACCCCCATAACCCCTATATTCCAAATTTCATCGAAATCGTGAGAGCCGTTTTGGAGAAAGTGATTACAAATATTTATATAAATATTGCTCGTTACATGGGATAATTTCTAAAATAATAAGATGCAGAATTACGAGAAAAACCTCATACCTACATCTAAAGTCAGTCCTCGGTTAAGTCATTTATATAATCGTACCAAGTGTTTACTTTCGATATTGGGTGGTATATTTGAAAGACATCTCCAAAAGTACCTACATAAAGAAGTTAAGTAAAAATTGTGAGTAAATTGCAATTAGGCCGGTCGGCGAGGAAATTTTTATCATTTTCACAATATCTAATTTTAATCTGCCGGCTGATGATGGGAAAATGAGTTTTTGAAGCTGTTATCTTCCATTAGTATTAAAAAGTAGAGACGACTTTTTATTAACATTAATAAGTATTTTTATGTATAAAAGTTATTAGTCATAAGCTTTTAGTTATAAATAGCTGTATGTTTACTTTTATTACTAAACATAATGTACCTATCAATATTTTTAATTTTAACTAGCTATCATAAATTTGTACACAGTGTATTTTTGATTTGATATTTGAGGTTGAATTATTTGTTGAGTTGAATTATGAAAGGGGGAAACAATTACAAAGACACGCAATTAGAAAGACAATTTAAGAAAGTGTGTTACATAAGTTTCTTTAAATATCACGCCGTTACCATGCAAATGTCAAAGGTCGTCGAACCACCTTAAGGCGAATCAGATTAATTGTGAGCGGTGCAATTATGTTCAGACGGAAATGTATATAACACAGTACAAACTGATATAATCATCCTCCTAGCGTTATTCCCGGTAGTGCCCCTAAAGGAGCCCGGGGTCCGCTTTGACACCTAATCCCAAGATTTGGCATAGGCACTAGTTTTACGAAAGCGACTGCCATCTGACCTTCCAACCCAGAGGGATAACTAGACCTTATTGGGATTACAAACTGATATAATATACTTTAATAATATAATAATGTATACCAATATATACAATATGTATATACAATATTGATGAATTTAACGTTTTTAGGGTTCCCTACCTCAAAAGGAAAAAAACGGAACCCTTATAGGATCACTTTGTTGTCCGTCCGTCTGTCTGTCTGTCTGTCTGTCTGTCTGTCTGTCAAGACCATTTTTCTCAGGAACGCGTGGAGGTGTCAAGCTGAAATTTATATCAAATACTCAGGTCTATTGCCCCTTCGACCTGTGAAAAAAACAAACTTAAAAGTCAACCCAATCAAAAGATACAGTCGTTTATGCTGCAAATTTTAGAGTTTTTCGACACTCGCAAAACCTACGGGGTACTTCCCGTGAACTCAGAAACTTGAAATTGGGCACGAAGCAACGTCATATAGCACAGACAAAGGAAAAAATTACGAATAGCAGACATTTTTAGTAAAATCATACAAAAAAAAGTTTTTAATTTTTTTCAACTTAATACCTTTTTCCTCGTAAACGTGTGGAGGTATTAAATTGAAATTCATGCCAAATACTCAGGACTATAGGGCATTTCAGATGTAGCAAAACCAAACTTTTATGTCAACGAAATCAAAAGAAATAGCAAGCAAGGCAGCGCAAGCGCATATTTTGAAATTGAGTAGGTACTCGCAACAAACTCAAAACCTAAAGGGTACTTCCCGTTAACACAGAACCTTGAAACTTGGCACGAAGAAACTTCATATAGCACAGACAAAGGAAAAATTACGAAAAGTAGACACTTTTGTAAAATCATACAAAAAACCTTTTTTTAAATTTTAAACTTACTACCTTTTTCCTCGTAAATGCGTAGAGATATTAAATTGAAATTCGTGTCAAATACTCAGGGCTATAGGATCTTTCAGTTGTAGTAAAACCAAACTTATATGTCAACGCAATCAAAAGAAATAGCAATATAAGTCGCATATTTTGAATTTGAGTACTCGCAACAAACTCAAAACCTAAAGGGTACTTCCCGTTAACACAGAAACTTGAAACTCGGCACGAAGAAACTTCCTATAGCACAGACAAAGGAAAAATTACGATAATGTAGACATTTTTGTAAAATCATACAAAAAACATTTTTTGAAATTTTAAACTTACTACCTTTTTCCTTGTAAACGCGTAGAGGTATTAAATTGAAATTCATATCAAATACCTTTTAGCTTAAGCAAAATGAAAGTTTTATGTCTACACAATCATGAGAAATAGCAATATAAGTTGCATAATTTAAAACTGAAAAAATGCTGAAAAACTGACTTCAGATTTGTAGCTACCAAGTGTTGGAACTCCCTGCCACCGCCGATTAGGAACCTAAAAAGCATTTATAGTTTTAAGGTCAAACTGAAACAGTTTTTGTTTGGACATCAGACAGCACAGGAAAACCTGAGGCACGACACTAGCTGCTTTTGAAATGCGATGCAAAGTGGCATACCTGCATTTTGTGTCCCATAAACGTCGTGGTCGTGGCACTTGTGGTCCTTGTGGAGTTTTATTGTCTGCTTTTTTTGTAGTAAGGACGAAATTTTTCGCAATTTGTCTGTTTCTTACGTCATTTTTCTCATTTTGTTTGTTTCTTACATATTTCTGTTATTTGCTCGTTGTGAAATGTTAAGATTAATTTTAAATGTGTAATTTTTATAGTATTAGTTAGTTAAATAGCAAAGAAAGCTAAAATGTGCGTTAAACTTATGTTAATATTTAAAAGTCCTTGACCCAATTAATCTCTGTGACAAAACATAAACAACATGGCCACAGCACAGACAATACGGTCATGGCGTTTTGTTTCTGCTCAATCGTCACAGCACAGGTCGTAAGGTAGTGAAATAAGGACCTGTACGCACTAATTTGTGTTAAGTTTTTGATTACTTTGTTTATTTCTCTCTTTTTTTATTCTTTCTCTTTGTTTATTATTATTTTTTTTTTTTCAATGATTGTACGTTATGTAAGGATTTATGTAATTGTGATTGTGATCCGTGCGTGTAACCGGGTCGTTATCGCCTTGCACTTTTCACCGAATGGTCGCAACGGAAGACCAGCGCTGGCTACGCTAGCAACAATGCTGAGTTGCGGCCGTTTCGTGACACTAATAATATTGATGTTTTATTTGATTTTTTTTTTGTTTGTTTAGTTATGTATGTGTCACGAATAAACTATTTCTATTTCTATTTCTATTTCAAAAAGTTGTATGTGAAGTCCCCAACCCGCACTAGGCCAGCGTGGGGACTACTGCCCGTTCCCTCTAATCCATTGGAGAAGGCCTGTGCCCAGCAAGGGGACGTATATAGGCTGATTTATATTAATAAGTATTATAGATAATCTCAAGGGTATCAAAACCTAAAGGTACTTTCTCGTGAACTCAGTTTTATATCAACACCATAAAAAGAAACAGCAATTTTTTAAAGTAATCCACTTATTTTGGCGTTCGCAACTACTCGCAAGGAAATCAAAGCCTAAAGGATGATTACTAAATTGATAAAGTGACCCTGTTTAATGTTATGCTCCCCCAGCTTTCCACATTATAATGTTACGGATTCCATTTTCATTTATCATTTAGTTATAAACATACTACAACTTTTGCTTGTTTGTATGGAACCCTCGGTGCGCAAGTCCGACTCGCACTTGGCCGGTTTTTTTATGTAGTTCTGCCAGCAAAAAAATTGCATTGTGATTTTTGAAGACAAGTCTGCATAGAGATGGCCTAATATCGACAGATCTACCTTTGACCTCATCGGAACAAGTCTTTCATTTACTAACCATAGATAGACAACTGAAAGTTCCACAGACGAACTGGCGGGCGCTAGTGTTACCACAATTTCATGTAAATGTCCAAGACTCCCGCGTTCCGATGACGGTGATTTGCGAAATGACGCGCCGATCGCTCAATTCCGACCGTTTACCTGCCCATTGAAGTGCGAAAGAGCGTTACGTAGTCTATAGTCTGAGTATGTAGATGTATTCATGAAGTTTCCCCTGGGGCCGTAGACAAGGTTACAATCGACAAGCGCTAACGCCAATAGAAAACAAATAAATGTATGGGAATGACAGATGTCAACGAAAAGTGTTTCGTCGGCATCTGTCATCCCCATACATTTTATTCGTTTCTATTGGCGTTAGCGTTTGTCGATTGGAACCTTGTCTACGGCCCCTGGTCCATAATGAGTAAATTACACACTTGCCATCTTTATAAAACTTAAACAGCCTCTGCTAAATAAAATGTGCTTTGTCCCTTTATGGCGAACACAATTGTCAAAGTGACAGATAAAGACAAAGGAATACATACATACATACATACATACAATCACGCCTCTTTCCCAGAGGGGTAGGCAGAGATCACGGATCTCCATTTGCTACGATCCTGGCAAACCACTTTCGCTTCACTCACTTTCATAATATTTCTCATACATGCTCGTCGGTTTAGGGTACTTTTGACCTGGCCTTTTGTTAAGATTTCTCCGATTTGATCGGAGAAAGTTCGCCTAGGTCTTCCCCTTCCAACTTGCCCTTCCACTCTTTTTGTATACACTTTCTTCGTTAATCTTCTTTCATCCATCCTCTCTACATGCCCAAACCACCTTAACATACCCTTCTCAATTTTTGTGACTATATCTCCATCCATTCCACACTTATCTCTTATAACACTGTTTCTGACTCTATCACTCAATTTCACTCCACACATACTTCTCAACGCTCTCATTTCTACTGCATTCAATCGACTTTGATGTCTTTTCTGCCACACCCAACTTTCACTACCATACGTAAGTGTGGGCACCAAAACTCCCCGATGCACAGCCATCCGTGCTTTTTGTGATATTTTCTGGCTGCCCATAAAGGCATTCAGTGCCCCATTCACTCGGTTCCCTGCATTCACTCTCCTTTCAATATCTTTCTCATGCTTTCCGTCTCCAGTAAATAACGTCCCCAAATACACAAACTCTTTTACTTGTTCCAGTCTTTCTTCACCAATCATTATTTTGCAGTCTGTCATAATTTCATCTTTTTCAAATACCATCACTTTCGTCTTACTTACATTCATCTTCATCCCTTTCCATTCAAAAGATTCATTCATCTTCGTTACCATCATTTGTAACTCCTCAGCGGACGACGCAAGTAGTACAAGGTCGTCAGCATATATGAGACATTTGACGCGTAACCCTTCCATTCTCAAACCACATTCATCACCTTTTAGATCCTGCAGACAGCTGTCCATGAATAGATTAAACAGCCACGGAGACGCTACACATCCCTGTCTAACACCCTTTTCGATGTTAAACCAGTCAGTATATGACCCGTTTATTCTCACACAAGCACTGGAATCCTTATATAAAGATTTCAATCGACAAAGATAAGATACGATAGACAAAGGAATGTATACGTTATATAACCTTTGTGACACGAGATATCCTTCTAGAGTTAGGACACATCTTATTTATTTAGTAACAAGGTACATGTACACTCAACCTATAGGTTAAACAGAGAATATTCATTGTTGGATTGCATTCTTACTTCTGATATAAATTTAAATACACAGTAACTTTATTTAATAACTTAAAAAAGCGTATCTTTCAAGAGCCCGATAAATTCGCATTTTTATCTCGGATCTCGATAAAAACGATAGTAGCCACAGTAAACAGAATATCGCAAATAAAGCGCAGGAGTAAATCAGACAATTTATGGGCGATAAAAACTGGATCGCCATCTCCACAATTAGTTGCCAAAGGGTGTATCGGGGGCGCTAGGTTGACAACACTGTGGGGGAAGAGTTATAGTTTCTTAATAAAAACTATTTGTCAATAGCTCGTTACAAGTGCTTCATTTATTGTTGATTATAGAGTCAGAATCCCGGCTCGTACCAATGAGTTTTAGGGAACTTATGTACAGAATATCATTTCATATTTACCGTTAGCTTTTCGGTGAAGGAAAAACATCGTGAGGAAACCTGCATACATCTGCGAAGAAATTCAAAGGTGTATGTGAAGTCCCCAATCCGCACTGGGCCACCGTGGGGACTACTGCCCTTTCCCTCTCATACATGAGAGGAGGCTTGTGCCCAGCAGTGGGACGTATATAGGCTGATGATGTGTGATGTGATAGAGTCAGAAGAGCTATAACTTTATTTGATAACTATAAAAGACACTGCAGTGCATTGTTTGGCTTCATCAATTTCAGGGTTAATGTTAATTGTTAAGCATACGCGAATGTGTTATATTTTACAAATTTTACAAAACTATATCAAGAGAAAAATATGAAATACTAGCTTCCGCCCGCAACTTTTTCTGCATGGACTCGGTATAAAAACTATCTTATATTTTAATCCAGGTTATAAACTATCTTTGAGCAAAATTTCATTGATATCGGTTGAACCGTTTATCGCGATTGAGTAACAAACATCTAAGCATCCAAACATCCAGTTTTACCAACTGTACTACGACGTGCAGCAACTTCCGGTGAAGTCGATGAGTAGGAATAGAAAATAAGTATAGAATTTATGAAAAACTATCGTGCAGTATTGACGCAGGTCATTAACTAAAATGCATGCATGCAACGCAAATGCACAATGGAATAATAACTATATGTTTTTCCTGCAATGACTTACTTAGTCAAAACCTTCGAAATAATGACTATAAAATGTTTAGTCTGTGTGAAACTTTAGACTAATGTAGACAATTTTTTGTTTACTGTTAGTCGCAATAAAGAGGAAACCGGTTGTATTAAGTTACATTTTCAACATGCCACCAAAGCCACAGAAAGAGTACAAATCACGAGTCATTTATAGCGAAGAGGAAGAGAAAAGAGAAAGCCATATACAAAACTGTAATTAACCTTACAAGCCTTGAATTATTAGGAAATTTAACAGACTCTCAAGTAGCATACTACAATCTACCGCTGCAAGACTACATAGAATACTTCTAGTGCTTCTGGTTCAGTGTTGTCATCCTCTCGTATTCGGTGTGGTCTCATGGTTTGTCATAACCAAGTGGCGTCAGTTTCGTAACTGTGTGTTCCTTAACATTCTCCTCTCTGGATCCACCTGTATGTGTCTGTGTTTCCTTACAACGATTTCTATCCAAGCGCCTACTTATTTCCATTTAGCATTCAACCATTGGTTGATTGTGGCAACGGTAATGTTCTATTTAGACTTGGTTAACGTATTTTAATATAACAGTCTTACTGAGCACAGGTTTTTAAAAGCCACAATATTGGGATGGACTTTGCCCGCTTTGTTACAGTTGCTTAAATTCTTTACTGGTACGTTTAGCGTACTTTACTTCTGTAGAGTTTTTAATACTTTTTATTTTGTATTTGAGAGTTTTGTATGCTTTGTATAAAATGAATCACGAAGGTTTATCAAAATTAACGTAATTTTGAATGTTTTATATTAGCAGGTTTTTTATTGTATTTCTCAACCTTCTTTATGTTCAAAGTTTACCACGCTAAAGATATTATGGGTGCTTCATGGTATACTCTTGCTTGCCAGAATTTCATTTGCCCGAATTTTATCTGCCATAATATTCAATTGCCATAAAGTTGTTTTCTATAATTTTGTAAGCCATACTCATTGTTTACCAAAATAATTATATGCCAGAATCGTTGTTTTCCATAATATCAATATCAATAATCTCATTTTCCATAATCATTGTAATCCATAACTATCACATTTATTTATTTATTTATTTATTTATTGAATAAACAGGTTACATAACATTACAGTGTAAGCACCAATGCGTCATGAACCGAACAATGTTTATTTAGACGGCGAAACGGCGTGGCCCTGTTGCGTCGACATCTCGGGTGTTGGATTTGGTAGGTTGCCCCGGAACCGACGAAACACGACACCTTTCGGCCAGAAATCAGCACACGCGATGGTCTCCTGGAGCGGCCGCGGCACGCGCACTACAAAAGAGCTGAAGTGCACGTAGTGCCGGGACCGCAGCTGGTGCACCCTCAGCGATTAGCCGGTTTTCTGGCGAACATACTGCGTCACTTCTTCAGCGGTGGCAGTGTGATGCAGGCGCGACACGTACAGCGCCTTGCTCGGTGTGGAGACCCGCAGACCACAACAAACCGGGTCTGCAGTACCACACTGACTCTTACGTGTCTTACGCTTTCTTGACACCGTTGTGAAACCCTCCTTGTCGACATTGGTGCGAGGGGTTTCCTCTTTAGGAGGATCGCGAACTTCACGCGCTTTCGAGGGCGCAGCTTTCCGGCAGGCTGGAACAGTAGGCTCACCAGCAGAAACGACGTCAGCAAAACGACGACGTGGTTTCGATGAAGCGTTGACGGGAGGCCCCGCGAGGAGGGGGCAGGGGGGCCGCGGATCAGCATGTACAGTGACATCGCTATGCGCATTGTCAGCTACACGCGAATTGACCGAGTCGGCATTTGACGCCCGGTTACTATTCTTGAAATTTGACGCGGTCGGTGACCGCGTTTCTAGGGCACCGTCGCGCAAACGGATGATTTCTTTGCGCAATACGTCAATAACGGCCTGCGATTTGTCAAATTTCTTTAAAATTTCTGCCATGCCTGCTTTAAGAGCCACAATTTCCTTCAGCAGGCAGCTCACGTCGACATGGTCTGGCGTATTGGACGGCAATCTGGAGACCTCCGTCGCCACGAACTCAGGCATGTCGTGTTCGTTCTCCCTTAGGACCTCAATGATGTCCCCGAGGGTCTTCCTTCCGGCTTCATCTTCTCTGCGATGAGGTACAAATGTGCCGACAATCCCGAGAGACTGGTACAGCACCATCTTCGCAGCGCAGATTTCGTCGACAGTAAAACTCGACGAACAGATCTGAACAGCAGTCACCGCATCCATCTGACCTTCCAGCAGCAGCTTCTGTTGCAGAAAGGTGAGGATCCCGTTGACAATGGGCTCACTTTTATTAGGGTCACCCATTGTTTAACTAGTGGCAGCGGTCGAGCCGCGCTAATTCACAATTATAGTATTTTATGCAACTGTTGTATAAGTAGGGTCTTAAAACGCGAGTGTTGTGAGTTGCGATGCGAGCCTTGGCGAGCATCGCAATTAAAGACGCCACGAGCGTTTTAAGACCAAGTTATACACCGTTGCATACAATATTTTTTCTACGACTATTTTAAATAAATAGCATAATTTGACTTTTCAGGCAGTAAGTTTTCCGTTAGTTCTATTACTACTCACGCAATTTCATCAGCGGTGCAATTATTTTCTTCTTCGTCCATTTTAAAAGGAACGTACACATTTTTCTTCACTTCACAAACACGAATCAAATCTTAAGAAGTTATTAATAACGAATAGTTATCATATTTGACATATTTCGTCTTTTAATTTTGAACTGGAACTTTGGTGGGAAATTGGAAACATGACACATTGACACCTCTTGTTTATGGTCTGTTTTGTTCTTAATTCAACTTGCCAGTACTGTCATATTAAGACCAAGGTTTTTCTTAAGTTGGCAGCAATGCCGTTAGACAATAATTTATTTGAAGTAAATACATTCAGTGGTTTGTTAAGTTGGTAGCACCTAATGTATTTTATGTTTCGGCATGGCCCTCTAGATTAGTCGCGTCGCGGCCTACTCGATCGCGTCTAGTAGGCCGTGGCACAATGTAGCACTACCCAGGTTTAGAAGCGTATGGCTGCTAAGCGTATCGTTTTGGCGACAAAACAGCACGGTTGTGCCGTACTGTTATGGGGAATAGAGTATAGACTTTTCTGCAGACTTATTTTGTATGTCTTTATATTAGTGTTCGGGACTATGTAAATGACAGATAAAAGTACAGGAGTAGAAAAAATAATTAATTAAATCATCGATGCGTCTACTTCGCTGCGCGCATCGGACACGACCATAATCACATGCCATAATGTCATTTGCCATCCAACACAACATCCATAATATTCATATGTAATAATGTGGGTACATATTGCAGTGTCTAAAATGAAAAAAATATATACCTCGAACCTCAGATAGGTTCCGGGTCGGTTTTGCCACTAAGTAAAAATACTCTTTTCTCTGAGATTACCCAATGCCAAGATAGTGGTGTATCATAGGCAGTAGGGAACAGGGGCTTAGTGGCAAAACCGACTCGGATCGCGGATAGGTTAGAAGACGGAAGCGGGAGCTTTGTTCCCGCTTTCGTCTTCGAGGTTATTTTTTTTATAAAATAGCGGAAAAACTAACAAATTAACAAAGATGAATCCGAATGCATGTTTAGTATGGCGTATCATATATATTATCTAATATAACTGAGGTAATTGTCCCATTGTTTGACAATTTATATTCTATTAAATAATATTATTGCAAACAATAATCTGGAAAACAATACGTATGGCATTCGTATCATTGTGACATCCAATATTCGGGTAAACAAGACTATGTCAATTAACTATTATGGTAAACGAAACATTGGGGCAAATGAAATTCGGGCAAGCGAAGTTCGGGCAAATGATTATTATAGTATGTGAATGTCGGGCAAACAATAGACAACCGTGCTTCATATGTATTTGTGACCGTTTTATCTGTGGAAGTACTATTCGTGAATTTTGTGTTTTTGTTCAACACAATGAACTAACAGTTGTAGATTGATCATATTAATCGTAGAAAAGCTTTACGCTTTTAAATAAATTTAAATATATTTTCATGACAAACATAAATTGTTATTGTTATAAAATATGTTATTATTTTTGTAATTTTCATTAAGGTTTCCAGCAGAAATTAGGGGTGGCTCAAAATAAACGACTTTAAAATATCTATATCTTGTCGTTTTTCCTATAATTTAACAAATTAATCAGGCGTTTCCTGAAACCATAACACGCGCAATCAACTGTAGCAAATGACTAAATACCTAAGATGTGTTGCTTTCTACATAAAGAGTGCCAATAAAAAACGTCACAACGAAAAAAAAACTCATTGTTATCCCGCAACATTCGAGCCCCACGGCCACCCTACATCTAGCTCCCCTCGCTAATCGCTAAGCGGACCGATTTCATACATAAACTGTCATTATTGTTTTTTTTATTGACGCTTTATAATTTTTAATTCGGCGATAAGTGATTTTTATTGTTTTATCTATATGCGAAGTGCTTCGGAAATGTTTGTTTTTTTCGGAATTGGTTGATAGCTTATGAATATTTTCTTGTACTATTAAGTTCTACTGATACTACAGCGTGTTTTGTAGCCGGCTATTGAACCTAGTATATATATTATCTAATATAACTGAGGTAATTGTCCCATTGTTTGACAATTTAAATTCTAACAGTTGACACCTATTGTCACCATCATCATCAAGTAATCAAAGTAATGGGCCAGTGTCGGGCACTGGGACGACACCTTCTGAATATTATGATATGTAATAATGGTCCTTTATTGTTTTTTTACGAATTGTCAATATTATATTAGTGTACCCGCCTGGTAGTATAGTAGTACAACCGTAAGAAGAAAAAAAAAACAATCATGAATCATAGTAGGTTTATATCTTAGAGCATTAAACCAACCATGAGTCATTTTCTATCCATAAAAAGTCTGCCGATTTTTGCGGGGGAGGGGAACGTCAAATGTATGCGTAACGTGAAAATAGCTACGTCAGATAAACGTCAGTCCATACAATGTGTATGACCACTGGTCATATACTTTTGGCAGAGGGGAACGACTGTCAATGGCCACTCCGGTTGGTTTAATGCTCTAAGGTTTAGGTATATCAAAGAAGTGCGAAGCTGGTTTTCATTATTTTGACATTCAATGTCAAGCTTTCGTCGTTTTACGGATGTACACTGACCTGAATGACCTACCCATACAACTTTTGACCGGAAGTGAGGGATTTACAAACTTACAGCCAATTTCTTTTTCTTGCACAGCATAACTTTATCGACCTGCTGCCATGCATATCCTGTTGTCATGTGACGTACTTAGGTGTATTGGGAGTGGGCCTATGGTCCATAATTGTTCTCAAGAATTGTACTCCTGATCTCTACGCCAAGTGTTTGAGGAGACTATTGAGACAACGACAGACGGCGATATTGTTCCACCGTCTTGATAAAATCCAATCTATTTGCCCACCTAAAACTAATTCTGAACAGTACCACTGTCTCGCGCGTGTACCTAACAGTCCCTGTTATTCACAAAGCGCTACAACCTCGACTGTGAACCAGTATCTACTATAACTAAATCATGCAAAATTACAATTCGCATTGTTGCCACGTCAATTTTATTCTAGTAAACAACCTTTTCAGTATTTCAATTTCTCTTTCGCTATTTATTCCTACTTATTGCATATTTTCTCACTTTATATGCTTTCTCTTTTCTCCTCCTTTATACTATTCTTTAAATTGGTCTTTTACTTGATCTTTTGATTGATTAAGAACACCTTGAGCCACCGTTTAATGAATGTAGTTTTATGAATACCTATAACCGAGCTAAAATAGGTAAATAGGTTTAGGTTATGCTAGTTTTGCTTCGGCCCAAAGGCAGAAAGCTCTGTCGAAACGATTTAAATTAGATGCATGCTGAGGTTGGTGAAAAATACTACAGGGAAACCATTCCGGAGAATAATGCAGTAGTGAAATAAATGTACACCAGCCTCAACCCGAGTACGAAAAAATCGCGGATGTCAAGATCCGATCTAGCTACGCGATGAGATAGGTTGTCTTGAAAATATCGCTGTGTAGCGATAACATCGCCTTAAAAAATAAAATAAATAAATAAATATTAGGGGACAATCTTACACAAATCGACCTAGTCCCAAACTAAGCATAGCTTGTACTATGGGTACTAGACGACGATAAACATACTTATATAGATAAATAAATACTTAAATACATAGAAAACATCCATGACTCAGGAACAAATATTCGTGCTCATCACACAAATAAATGCCCTTACCGGGATTCGAACCCAGGACCTCTTGCTTCGTAGGCAGGGTCACTACCAACTAGGCTAAAGCGGTCGTCAAAGTCAAAGCGTCGCCTTTGCTCTAATATTCGCTGTTTTATGTCAACTACTATTGTGCAATAAAGAGTATTTGAATAGTACCTATTGATATGCAATGTTTCGTGTGTGAACCTCTGATTCGACCTCCAGTTCGCCAGGTCGCCACGCGTTTACCAGTATTAGTCTGAACTTATACTGGTATGCGCGTGGTAAACTGGTTGGTTGTGATTGTGAACCACAAGCCACTTGACGCTCAGCCGCGTGTTTATTCGGCAATAATTGTGCGCAGCCCCTGTTTTTAAAGTCCAGTGGGTTCTGGAGTGCCCGATGCACATGTCGTCTTCCATTACAGTTTTAATCTTCGCTGTGAATGGATTTAGATATCGATTTTAATCAACTGTTTATTAGGGCACGCCTCAGGTGATGGGGGGTGTGAAGTGTTTTTTGACATTAAATGTTTTTTTGTTGGATATTTTTTTAACACATTTAACGTCACATCCGCTAATCTCTCACGTAACTGCTTTCGTCTCCTTACGATTTATGGGCGTTTCCAAAAGGAGAGGACCTGTGCTACATTTTTGATTCTTCTTATTCAGAGTCGTTCTAAGAATTAATAGACAAGAAAAAAATTGTATGATTTTTCAATGTAACATTTTCCAGTGCGCCATGTAGCCATGTTGTGTCCAATTGAATATTTGGGACTGTTTTTCTTGTTTGAGAACTGTCAGCGTTTAACGATTCTAGACTATTAAGAAACGAAAAAAAAATATTATAAAAACGAGTAGATAATATAAAAATATCAATTTTTGAAAACCGTTTTTTATAAAGTATTAATAATATGTGACATGTCATATTTATATAATATTATTTATGAATAAATGAGTATGAGTATATTTTTGACTACGATCGTAGCCCAAAAGGGTAAAGTCAGAAATAAACCCCATAACTTAACGAAAATGGTATGACATCATCAGGCACTTACTTATACCTCTATAAAAGGGTTTTGTTGGAATGCTGGTGGAGCTGCGGGCTCATCAAGTTGACAAATGAAAGTATAATTAATTACCTACGCCGCGTGTCGCGAGCTTTAATTGAATTTGAGCCAACGAGCTCGGCTAAATCCGCTTTACTAATAAACTTAATAAGACAGCTCTTCAATTGTTTCTGACATTCTATAGACAATAAGTAGCAAAAATATCTTGGTAACGACTCGAAGTTCAGACTCTAGCCATCTACGATGCAAAAAATTGGCAATGCCATTTTAATCTATGTGAAACAGAATACTAAGTATAGTCTAAGAAAAATACAAAAAACGATTACAGCTACATACCTACCTACTTACAAACATTACCTCTTTATAATATGAGTAGGATTAGTTTGTTTTAGTTAAAATGACAAAAATGCACTTAACGAACAAATTCAACTTCTTTTGTTCTAAATGGGAAAGGAAAAGATAATAAAGAGACGTAAAACTGACTGAGGTGTGGCATGTGTATTGCCCAGCTAGCACGATACGTTTTATCGTTATGTTTTACGTGACCTTTCAGAAGGCGTAGCACGGTTGACATTTTATCAATTATCGCTGTGGATAAGACATCCGTCACGTTTTGACAAGTATGCGAGTGCGAGAGTGACGGATGTCTTATCCACAGCGATAAGTGATAAAATGGCAACCGTGCTACGCCTGCAGTACATTTTCGCCGTAAAACGTCACGATAAAACATATCGTGCTAGGGCGTCTGAAGTAGCCACTGTTTGTTCTATTGTATATGCATAATTGTCTTACTTACTTACAATACAACCCTACTTGTAGATAAAAAATAATCAATAGATGTCGCTAATGGTTGGTTTTAAGTACTTTTCGTCATCTAAGCTAAAACAAACCATAGATTAATTACTTTGTCTATTTACAAACTCGACGCTCAAATGATGAGACAGCTTAGGTTGAATATCCACCATTAACGTGGGAAGATATGATTTCACATATTTGACTCCTAGTCGTCACACATATTGTGAGATGTATGATATATTATGAGAAAACACATAATCGCATAGCATCATCGTCATCATCATATCAGCCGAAAAACGTGCACTGCTGGCCCTCCCCCTCCCCCAAAGAGTGCCAAAACTGCGTGAAACATTGTGTGAAAATAAAACTGTGCATTATTCCTTATTCTTTTATTGTATTATTTTTACATTAACTAAAACCCTGATGTAAACATAAGAGGAAACTTAAACAACTCGTGAAACATAACAAACATTTATGTCCTTGTCTTTGGAAGCCTTAATCTTTAAATTAAAATAATAACAATAAACAATCATATTCACAACATCAATATAAGCAATGAACAATATTAAAATTACTTAATTATCGTAGTATTCATTATTACGGTGGGAAAGAAATATCATTGAAATTACACGTATTCAAAACTTAAAATCGACGTTATAAAATGTCATATTTGCTCTCGTAACTAATCCATGTACGTTGTCACGCACAGTCCTTATAGTACAACATATCGTTATACTTATATTGGCTTTCACTGATGCGTTGTTGTCTTTGCGAAAATAGGGTTGTAGGTACCAAATAACATCCATACTAATATTATAAATGCGAAAGTGTGTCTGTCTGTCTGTTACCTTTCACGCTTAAACCGCTGAACAGATTGAGATGAAATTTGGTATAGAGATAGATTGAATCCCGGGGAAGGAAATAGGATAGTTGTTATCCCGGAAATCAATCCCTCAGGGGGTGAAATGGGGGTGAAAGTCTGTATGTAGCTCCATACAGACTTTCACCCCCATTTCACCGAGTAAATAGAGAAAAAAGTAAAGCAGGGGATTAAATAATCACAAAGTCATGTGGCCAAAGTTTTGAGAGGGGGTATATTCTGTCCGTATTCCGCAAAACGCACCTTATATGAAAGCATTGTCGTTTACTATGACGCTCGCAGATCGTGACGTCACTGCGAGCGTTTTCTCTCTGTATCAAACAATATTAAAGCGGTTGTAGCTTCGTAATTGTTGGAGATGTCTGAATAGGATTTTCATCACATCATCCTTCATCCTTCTTTGGTAGTAATAATACATTTTGAGTCAAGATCCGTATTGGATAGAGTTTGAATCTAAACATTACGTTTTGACCACACTCTCGGGTGCACCGTTTAGTTTTTATACAAAGCCAATGGCTAGTTTTACTAATTTGCTCCTAATAGAAATCATTGGACGTACCTACACGAGACGCATAATTATACTACTCAAAAGAAAATAGGGGCCACAATTATGGTGATGTAGGTGATTGTTGCATGGAAATTATATTAAACAGTAATATTTTTTTATTTTATTATCTATTAGATATAAACACCACGCTGAAAGAGTTTGGATTCTGAAGGACGCAGGACATCGTAAATTAGCCACTTATCAATTATTTTATGCCCAATCATTAACAATAAAATAGAAAAACCGGACAAGTGCGAGTCTGACTCGCGCACCGAGGGTTCCGTGCAAACTAACAATTAACTCAAGGTAAAGTAAAAGTCCCAATATATTTGTTAAATTACTTATTTTAACCCAACACAATAGAATTCAATTTCAAACAACGAGTAACTTTTACACCAAGACAATTGAATCGAGATTTTTTTTAACCTGCTATTGAAAATACATATACGCGTCCCAATCCCAACCCCATTAATTCTAGAAAAATCTTAACAGCGCGAATGGGGTCAGCGCCATCTATCGGCCCCATTTGGTACTAACGTGCAAGGGCAATCGGCTTAGTATATATGTTGGTCTTTTAGCGACTATTGTTTATCACGTGAACTGATCTCGATTATTATTGTTTTATTTGATAGAGAGTACTTCTATTTATAGTTTTACAGGAATTTCAAAACAAAAATAAACTTATAAAGTTGATTAAATTGCAAATCTAACTAGGAAATGATTTTTGAAAATAAAACAAAAAATATGCTAGATACAGAAAAAAAAAAACTTTTCCCGTAATATATAATATGTTTATCTTAATCACAAGTAATTATTTCAAAAAAATTTCGCTTGAATAACTTCGGAGATAAGGGGGGGGAAGTATTTTTTTTACATTTTCCTTCATAGATCAAGATTTTCAGAGTGTGGAAAAAAAAAACTGCTTAAAAAAGTGCAACTCAAGCCCTTTCGAATGATACCCCACTTGACCCTATAGTTGAATTTTTTTTTGCCCCCTCCTCATATTCGTAAGTTTTTATTGAAAAATTAAATGTTTATTTAAATTTTTCATCTTCCATGCACGCGGATAACTCTCATTTATAACCATTCCAAGTTTCAAGTTGATAGCTTGAGTAGTTCGTGAGATATTTCACTTTGTGACAGACAGACAGACGGACGGAGTCGCACCATAAGTGTTCATTTGTTACCATTTTTGGTACGGAACCCTAAAAATGACAGTGGGCATTATTTTGTTTTGAGCAGTATATAATATTGTTATATAACTGTGATATGTTATACTATTTGCACTATGTGTTACAAACTAAGAAAACGATTATTTCATTAGCAATAACTTACTTAGGTACTTGTATCATTTAATTACTACAATTGTAATTGTACAATACTTAAAGACACATGAGTCTTGCATTATTTAAGAACGAACTTTTCTTTTTGTGAAACTACGATTAAAAATCTAACAATGGCGAAGAGTGGGCTGGTCGGAGTTAGCTGCATACATTAATTAGATAATGCTTTTTTATTCAAAATGAATTAAATTAAAATGAAATAGCCGCCATAAACCTCTAATCGACTCCCAATATAAACACTTGTATACAATTTACATTATCAAACCTAACTCATAATGGACATTGATCATGATATTTATATTACCCACTGGATGATAAGTACATGGAACGTGCGTTTATATACAGAGTGGATATTTAGTATCTAACTTGTAAGAAACATAAAATATAACCAAGAAGAGTAATCCTAAATGATAATCAGGCACAAGATTGCCGAAATGGAATTACATTTTAATTTAACTATTCAGAGCTCATAAATACATGATATGTTGATGATGAATCCAATGCTCCTAATTTCATTGCCTTTGACTAACTGCGTGTGATAAAGGATTGAGTATGCAAGACTGATATAATGTGTGTGAAAATGTTAAACACAGTATTTTTAACATCGAACCACTTTCGGTGAACAACGTTGCTCAGATAGTAATTAGCTGTCATTTGATATCATCCTATACCTCGGAGGAGTAGTCACGTAACGTTCCACATGCGCGTCAAGACAATTTAACTGTCATTTTTCCATATAAAAAGAGACATTTAGATCTACCTGTCACGCGTACAGTGCGTTGCGTGATCGACCTGCTCATTCCATATAACAGTAGAATTTTAACGGAAAAAATCGTCGACGTTTCTTCAACGTTTATCTAGGATATCAAACGGAATGATTGGTCCAATTTTTGCTTATTTCGATCCTTAAGAGCTTTTCAAACATAACGCTACTAATGATTTTGCGTTGGAGGATGGTTTTCCTTGATCCATTTTCTAATCTTATATGGAATATGGTATGGGCGTTGTTGAATGCAGACCCGCAGTAGGTAGATTTATTAATACGACAGCAAAAACACGATATTTTGAAAGTAGTAATCAACATGAATATTCTCATATTTTACGATTCCCGCGATGAATCTGACCTATACAAACACCAGTTAGGATTTTCAAAAATTGCCTCTAAATATACAGTGAAGAGTTGAAAGTCTTTTTACAAATTGACATATACTTTACTAACACTTAGCTTAGGCTAAATTTTATTATGATATGTTATCTATTCAAAGATACTTACATTGCACAGTTCATAAGATTGCACTTAGCACTTCATTTGTCATTCACTCGAGCACTTTAAGCACTTGCATAGTGTCTATTTGTCATTGCACTAAGGTTTAGTTCAGTCTTGACGAGCCTACACGGTCTCTTAAGGGACGTTAGGTAAACGAAGTTTCTATATGTAGGAATGAGAGGTATGATGAGTATGTATATACATCAGGTTGTTTGGTAGCTGAGTGCAAAACTTTCGGTGATAGTTCTTAGAAGATGATGAGACATAAATGTCTTTACATTTAAAAAAATTAGTGGGCTCTTCCTCTCATCGTGCAAACAATGCCATTATTGTCGGCGCGTGCCATATCAGCCACACATTTTAATAATGAACTCTATCATCCTAGCCAAAGATTCGAAATAAATAAACAAACAATGAAGTAAACTTTTCTCCAGTTTATACCAGGTACGCTGTGTATTGTAGTTAATTTCATAGTTGATAGAGTTCATTGTTCAATGAACATTTAACGTCGCGGTAAGTTTTTGCAAAAATGGCACGCGCTGACCACAAACAATGGCCATTCATGACTTCAGTTCAAAAAATGTTGACAATATATCTTGCGCAATTGCGATGGGTGATATATTGACTGTGTTGATCAATCGGTTTAACCAGTCTTTGTGATCGATACGTCATCGGTCTTAACCTGTAGGTGTACCCTGAAAGAACCAGTCATTAATTGTGGTAGTTACAAATGATATTACCAAGCGCCATTCCTGAGGCCCGGTTCACGAAGCTCAACACTGTTTAGGTTGACAGTCTCAAGTTTAAACTGGTAACAATATTGGCGCTTGACCAATAACAACCGGCCATTAGACCAGTGGTGCCCGTTTACCCGTTAAAACCTTAACTTGTCGCATCGCGACCGGATCACTGTAATTTCACACTCAACTTCCAAACGTTCGATTCCTAAAGCTTCTCACAGACTGGTGCAGCCAGCTATGGCGATCAATAGTAAAGGCAATAATATTGACCAGCACCAGACCGCGCCAGTGTAATTCAGGCCTAATACTCCTATTCTATCATATAGTTCCCCGACCCGACCAACTCGACAAACGAACTGCTCCTTTTCAGCCAGTCGCCGCTTGGTCGGAACCTCGGAACGTTCGTGAGGCACTTTAAATGCTATCCGGAGAATCAGTGTCCCTCTCTGTCACGCTCGTAGAAGGCCGCTCCCAATGCCCAGGCCAGGCCCGGGCCGGGAGCGCAACCGGCCTTCATATGACGTGCTGGGGGGGTTCCTCGTCAGACTTCATGAGGACGTAGGCGAGAGGCCGCTTGACGTCCGCGGGGGGCGAGGGGGAGCGCCGCGGGGGACAGCCGCAGGGGGAGAGGGAGCTGCCGTAGAGCGCGTTGGTGTAGAGTGCGCCGCCGTATAACGCCTGTGGAGGTTGTAAAGTTTAGTCACAGTGAACGTAGGAGCAACTACAGTCGCGTTATGCATCCATGCATCAGTTGTCGAGATGTTTGTAGCGGTCTCTGGTTTGTAGCGCTGCAAAAAGTCACCGTGGGTATTCCAGCGAACGAAAAAAAAGTAGAAGTCTAGGTACCGTCGCGAAATGGCCCCACAGAATGGGTGCCATTGCCATTATGCGGGGATGGGGGCGGGGCGTCAAAACGATGCCAGGCGGCCGTTTAATTGGTGTAACCACACCTATAGTACATTCATCCTTACTTGTCTTATTTGTTAAACAACATTCTAACCTCAAAATGCATCTTTTTAGGATAGAATAGCAATTTTTTGAGTATTGGATCATGCCGAGACGACTTTTCGGACATCACGATTCACGATTTTTTTGTCTAGAAACGCTTTATTTTTATGATAAAATAGCTGCTATAGTCTAAAAGCAGAAAACCGCCGATTAACTAAAGCTGTGTCTCAACTAGAGTATAATTTCTTTCTTGGCATCAGTCCACCTTGCCTACCCACGCTGCGCCTTCCAGTACGTTCTGCCTCTCCCATAGGGCAGTATTAATATTATGACAGTATTGGTACTTATTGCTGAAGGTATTAAATATGGTGATGCCATAAACAACAATCATTATTCATCGTGCCTATGTATTTGGCTGAATAAAGCCTATTGCTTAAGGCATAGTTCAGTATATCATATCAATTTACAAAATAAAATAAGGTTTCACATACATTAGCCATTACCTGCAAATGCGCTAGCTCGGCCGCTAATTTCCCATCATCAGCCGGCAGCTTCGCGAAGGGGTAAAACGGGTACGGCAGCGGGGGGAAGAGCGCTCTTCCCAGATCCGGTTTATCCTGCATTAGCGACATGGGCAGCGGTGGGGGCATGTTCGGATGCAGCCGCGGCACTGGGGCCATGAGGCCGCTTATACCGAATCCGAACTTAGGCTCCTTCTTGACGAGCGCTTTTGGCTTCCGTCTGGGCCGGTATTTGTAGTCTGGGTGCTCTTTCATGTGAAGGGCTCTGTAAGGAAAGGGTAAGTTAGGATCCAGTTGATAGTATCTTGTTGTGTTAAACTTGGTATGTTTTTCAATAAAGCAAAAATTGCACGCAAAAGTTTTAAACATGGATGGAAATTATATTTGTGCCTAAAATTAATTAAGAGGTAAAAATAATGGTAGGCTATAAGTGTTCCGTAGTGCCTGTTGTATTGTTTTTTGGATCAATTCAATGTGTTGGGCACATTCTAGGGATTTGATATCGATCAAAAAGATGTCGATACATAATAATACATGTGCTCATTGAAAATTCTCGTTTATTTTAAAAAGGTTCGATATCAGCACACCTGGTATCAAGTTTCTTATGATAATAAATGTATGCGGATGTCATTTCAAGCAAAATTACAATTTACTGTCAGTACCAATCATAATAATGCTAGAGTTAGAATAATATATGAGGTAATATTTCGCTACGATTGTTACGAAGTTGCCCAAGAAAAAGTCACGCCCAAGTCAATATTCTTTTATCTCATGCTGAATGTAATCAGCATAAAAAGTAACTACGCAATCGAATTTCGATCATAGTGGAAAATTGAAAAAAAAAAAAATATTTTCCACGAGCGGGATTTGAACCCACAACCTCTGGAATCCGTCCATCGCTCTCCCAATTGAGCTACCGTGGGTCCACTTTTTTAATTTTTCAATTTCCCACTATGATCGAAATTTGGAATTTCGTTAGCGGACGTTTCTGCTTCAGAATCATTTAATGTTAAAAATGGGGTAGCGCATTGTTACTAACGATTCTCAATGTAACTTGAGACGTTGGTGCCGTTACAGAAGTTGTAATAACTTCGCTGTAGATGTCGCTACGAGCCTCCCTAAGGTGTAAATACAATAGTGGAAGGGATTGAAAGATTCGTCGCCATTAGCGGACCCACGGTAGCTCAATTGGGAGAGCGATGGACGGATTCCAGAGGTTGTGGGTTCAAATCCCGCACGTGGCGAATAATTTTTCAATTTTCCACTATGATCGAAATTTGGAATTTCGTTAGCGGACGTTTCTGCTTCATAAACATTTACGCAATCGAAGATGTCAAAAGTTCTTATTCTCTTTTAATAAAGGCTTTTGGTGTCATCGTTTGCGTAGCTACTTTTGATGCCGACTGTACTCCTATTTATGTTACTTTTGGCAATAAATGACTATGAAGTAATGTTTAGGAAATAATAAATAACGATGTAAAATGATTAGAATAAAACACGTAGTGCCAATGTGGAAATACTGACCTGGTTTAAAAAAACTTCATAGAAACACCTTTTTAGAATTAAAGAAGCCGTAGTTACGAAGCGAAGCTCATCAATATCGTTAGAGCCGAGAACGTGATTGTAATATATAATATTTAAAATGTACCTACATTTTATTCAATTATTATTATTTTCATTATTTTGACGACCACAAGGTAAATTCGGGTAAATTAGCTTTAAGTAAATTTATAATGTTAATTTTATTTTATGAAATAATGTAATCTAATCTAATCTCTACAAACACTGTTCGTTTAATAGTTTATGATATCTTGCCGGTTTCAATACCTAAACAACATGGCTGCAATTATATTTACATACTTAATATTGATTTATACAAGCTCCATTATGCAGATATTTTTTTTATCAAGTAGGTGGGTAATCAAATCATTGGCAAAAATGCATATAAGTCCACTTGGAATAATAACCAGATCATGCGATAACGTTTTTATACTCCGCGCAATAAAAAACAGATCGCAACTTTATTGCCTCCAGAACCCACATAAAGCGTTCCTTCATATCGAATCATATCACTTATTTACCGTATTCGATTAGCTTCACGAAAATATCGATAAAAAGATACGTTTTTTCTACAGATATTGTGTATTTTGTATCCTCCGTATCGTGTTTGCTTGGTCAACATAGTAATGAAGGAATTGATAGTGGTCGGCCGTTGACCCGAGTTTCTGTCGGAATCGATCTTACGAAATGTCCACGGGACAACAGAAGTGATAACGGGACAATATTCACGGGTGTCTTTGCGAAAAATAACAGAGGATGTGCATTCGTTTATCTGTTTACGTGTCGAGTTTCCTTGTAGGGGGTAAGACTGGATATTTGCCTTCTGTCATGTTTTTTATCGCAATCGACCTCGGCACATAAGCGTTCGGCCTGTATGTATGACGCAGTAGCCCATGAACGCTCCATGAGAGTCACACACCCTTTGTAGTTTTGAGACAAATGCAAGCCCCTCACTCTCAAGTACTCTGAACACATGACCTCGGGAGCTCTAACGAAACTGCGCGGCTATCATGCGACGGCGCTGCGCGTGAGCTATCTCGATTTTTGTCGCACTTTCCGTCTCTCTCTTATTAGAACACTTAGAACAAGAGGTAGTGCGGGAAAAATCGGGAGTATGTTGTGGACGTCCCATGATAAACGTGTTGAAGGAACCTATACCAAATATAGTTGAGGTCGCACGAGTCCGCTGGATGCGGGTGGCGCAGGACCGGTCGTTGTGGCACTCATTGGGGGAGGCCTATGTCCAGCAGTGGACGTCTCTCGGCTGATATGATGTTGATAGTCGAGACTATTTCGACGACCGCTTTAGCCTTGTTGGTAGTGACCCTGCCTACGAAGCAAGAGGTCCTGGGTTCGAATCCCGGTAAGGGCAAACATTTATGTGATGAGCATGAATATTTGTTTCTGAGTCATGGATATTTTCTATGTATTTAAGTATTTATATCTATTACATATATCGTCGTCTAGTACCCATAACACAAGCCTTACTGAGCTTACTATGGGACTAGGTCGATTTGTGTAAGATTGTCCCCTTATATTTTTATTTTGTTTTATTTACTGATATTGGAATTCTAACGTAGGCAGTAGACTAGATTTTGGAATCGACTCCTTTGGACCAATTTGGCCAACCAAGTAATCTCAAGATTGTTGTATAGATGCAGTGTTTTGCAAGGTCGTGGCTCCCCAGTTGCGCTCCAAATATGAGCGAGACGACATTCGGCTGTGCCCTTCCTCTTTTGTTATCTGATTGGGTGTCGTGTTTCCTTATAGGGGTGTCGAGATATCTGTGACTTTCTTAAAAAGATGTATGGGTGCGATGAGGAGTTAAAATATCTCTATTGTTCATTGTGTAAAGAGTGATTTGTTACCGAGCAGCCGAATGGTGTTTTCAATGATGCAGCGTATTTTTATAGCTACAAAGATAATTTGAAATATATCTGGATCTGTGTTATCTTTAAGCATTAACGTGAAAAGATCAGCCTTCTAGAATTGCTTTATTATATTGGTATGATATTGGTGTAATTTAAGATCCTAATTAAAATTAGAAATAAAAATTTGTCCTATGCTGGCATCAACCAAATTTCCTTAAGTCCATAAGTACAATACAAAATACTCTTTATTGCACATCTCAATAAAACACTGTACAGAACATATTCAATTCAATTCAATTCATTTATTCAAAGACCAACATGGATCATTATTGTTAGTAAGACTTAGCTTAATATCAGTAATAACAAACAAAACATAGTAAACACGAGTAGATGGAAACGACAGGCGATCTCTTCCAGACAACCTTAAGAGTTGCGGAAATCAAACCGAACCAGTAAGAAGCGCTGGTAGTTATTTGCCGTCAGTTAAGATTGTTGGTTAGTGTAAAATTAGCCAAGAACGGGGTTGAGTTGGGCATAGTTTTCAAAATAAAAACCAAAAACATATCTTTTTTTATCAAGAGATAGATAGATCGATTTTTTCATGAGCAGCAAATTGTAGTATACCAAGATTCAGCATGTGATATTTTGGTGCTAATATTTGGGAACACATATTGGAACATTGTCGCCAGTAGGAATCGCAAGTACACCATTGACATATCCGCTAATACACCCATTCCCATAATAGCGACGGCATCGTTATGACTTGATTCACCCAGAACAATGATCCTAATTATCCGCAAAACAAGCGCTCGTCCAAACATCGCGGGCGCGAACTATCTCCCCGTCCACTCGGATAATTACAATCGACTCGCTGACAATCGCGATTCTATCACAAAGCTCGCATAATCGGACGCTATGTCGACTGCCCCCACAACACTATAACACCAGAATCACCAAACGTAACATTTAAATATCAGCCTTAACACGATCATGCAAGTTCGCAATTCTATTGCGCTGCAAAGCGACATAGTGATGGGAACGGAATAACACTCGATTGTGACTGGGACAATGCAATAATCCGCGCATTGTTGGGCCGACATTGTTGTTTTAAGGGCGGCGCGCGCGACAATTGTACGCTTTATTGCATAAATAATATTATTTTGGCCGGTGACGTTTCATTGTGGCACTTTTGTTGCTAAAATTTGATATCGTCGAGGGATAAAAGTTTTCGTTGTTTGTCTGGTGTGCGCACGTCTGAGAACAAAAGGGGATGAAGTCTGATCTGATTACCTATTCTTGCTTCAATAAAAAAAAAATCTCGAACAATCTTAGGGTCTGTACTAGCTCATGTTCTTAAGCTTAAGCGTTTTCACTCAAACTTTGAGATTATTTCTAAGAACACAAAGAGGTAAGGTGGGAAAAGTAGGTAGTGTTTGTTTAAGTTTTTAATGAACCCGGTTTGTGGTTATTGCACTCTTTCTTTTTAATTGTATTAAAGTAAGTGAGCTAAACTGTGTCGTCAGGCGTGTTTGTAAGACTTATTCTAAACTGATATTAATTATTTCAAATAAATAAGTAGGTATGTAGGTGGACATTGTTATTAGCATAAACTGCAGAGCCAAGGTTAACACTTTTGCTGTAGTATGTAGCGATGCTAGTGCTTTATATTTCATTCCAGATACCTATTTTTTTTAATCTTATATGAAATAGGGCAGTAGAGCTAACTAAGGTTATTTTCTTTTCGTGATAGAAAGGTCACCCCTATTTTGGCTTTGTCACACGCGCTCAATGATTCTGTTCCGACATATTGCATATAAGTTGATGTCAATGTATTGCACATTTTCAGCGCACGTATGCTCTCATACACGAAGAGACTTAAGATCACATTGGTATGCAACAATATAAATGCACATAAATGTTGCTTCCGATTGACCTTCTGAAACTGAAGCGTATAAAGAACACAATTATCGTCTCCCCAGCATAAGAGCCCGCGGCGCAGCCGCGATATTGAATATCTTTTTCATTATTATGTCACAGAAGAGTCTTTCTCATCTTACCGCTATCCCGGTTGAAAACTAGCGACTGCGCCAGTTCCAAAAATGAATGCAGGTAAGTACTAGTTGTTGCGGCGGTTGACACGCAAACGTGGGTTGTCACGGTAGAGTATCATAAGTAGCTACGCAAACGAAGTCGTCAACAGTCTTTATTAAAGGGGAATAAGAGCTTCTGACGTCCTTGACTTTGTAGTAACTTGTGATGCTGAAAGTACAACGCCGGCCGCGGTAGTACGTTTTATATGATAGTATCTCTAAGGTCTGCGGTGGCGGTCAATAGTAAACATGGGAACACACAAACATCCCGAAAAGTAATTTGTCCGAAAATGTCATTATTCCATTTTTTTTTCAATTGCGAACGCCATTTTACCTACACTAAACGCTGTTAGTTATGTGAAAGGGCAAAAAGCCTTCAGCCGATGAATTATCAAATGCGGGAAAAATATTCTTTCGGACAAAGTACTCTGGAATTATATAGTGTGCCCAGACTTGACAGTCAATGTCAAATGTTGAAAATTGCTGCGCCGGTGTGTTTCCAGCCCTATTAGTTTAGGTTTTTTAGTCTTATTTAACAGCATTCAAGCGAATAGTATGTACCGAGGAGGTGAGCGAGATTCGAGTTTCGCCGGAGCGGCAAGGGACAGGCCTGACGTGACTTAAGTTTCTCGGAATAATATTGCATCGACCATCAAAAACCCACAATTGTATCTCAAAGCCAACAGTCCACGGATATTGTATGTCGATCAAACACGCGATAAAACCCGTGAACAAACAGGCGTCGCCCATTGTGACCGATAACGATATGGGAACTTTAAAATAATTCCACAAACAATGTCTTTGATATGCATTGCAACATGTTTCCTGTATTTTGATATTATTTGAAGTGTACGACCCGAGTGCCCGCGCCGCTGTGAGCGGGGCGTGTGACGTTCATATGAAACAAATGCAATTTATATGGACGGTCCACGCCCCGCTCGTAGCGGAGCGCAGCGTGTACTCAGGCCGTAAAGTAAGGGTGCGTTTATGCACAAGCGTGGGCGGCGTGACGCCCGCTCCAGAAGTCTCAAACAAATATAACCTTATACTCGTGTCTGTGCGCAGGGATGCTATTCGTTACGCGCCAATGCACCTCACCTTATCCGTCACGCCTGACGGAACTAAACCTCTCATTACTCTTTAGTTACTAACGAATCGCAGCTTCAAGATATATTTGCGGGTGAACGACAAGGTGAACAGAATAGCGGGGCTGACGATTCAGAGTGAAGAAAACAAAAGTCGTCTTTCCTGTGCCTCGGCTTTTTATCGTCACGTATCTAGGTGGCAAAGGAGTGTAAGGCCCGGCCTGATGGTAAGGTTGCAGGACACTCGCGTGCGCGTCCAGATATTATTGGGTGCTCAAGTCAAGTAAGTTTCATTTCGCTTGTGGTGAGAGTGCCAACTGACAAGCCGTCGGCCTTCATGGAGATCTTGCCGAAGGGTGTACTATCGACAAAATTGAGTCCTGACCCACCATGGACCCTTGTTACAAATAACTTACATATTAACGTCATATGATCGTACGTATGTTCGTTAATTGTAACAAGGTTCTATGGTGGGTCATGATTCAGTAAAGTTGGTTCGATAGTTTTCCGGCAATTTCGAGAACGGTAATTTGACACCCGGAAGTCCAGACCCAGAGTCTTAACGTGTAATGTTATAATATAAGTTTTATATATTGATTTAGTCTGTATGGTAGTTGCAAAAAGTGGGCCTTGTTGTCTGACGTAAATAAATAAAAAAAGTACTTATAGTAGATGTTGATTGTGCAATACGATCCGACTTGAAACATGAGCTACCGATAACGAAGTTTCCTGTTTAAGAAAAGAGGGTTAGAATCCGCGTCAACATAAAGAGGTTCAGGGAAAAATGGTCCATGTGATTATAAAAAGTGTTAGAAAAGTGGGGCGTGAATCGATTAATCTTAATTCACTCATGATTACATCTTCTGGCACTCAGATGGAGGTTCGGCAAGAGAGGGAGAGAGGGAGCCAAAGGAAAAGTTATGCGAATTAAGTAAAGGAGCATGTAAAGGTCGAGTCGTATAGTTTTTTTGACAACATCTTTTGTTGCTTAACATGAATGGAAAAGATAACAAAGAGACGTCATAAAACTGACAGAACTGTGGCACGTGTAGTGGAGTAGGTAGGGTTAGTTCTACTGTTTATGCGTAATTGTTCTAAAACCCTTACTTGAAGATAACAATTCAACAAAAGATGTCGGTATGAATGGTTGGTTTTAAGTACTCTTCGTCATCTAAATTCTAAATTAAAACAAATTACACAGCCTCAGCCTCGGTCCATCAAAGATGGAAATAACTGCATCAAGGTGAGCCGGCAAGAGCCCAGCTCTTAAATTGACGATGACGATCCGAAAGCACAACTGCAAGCCAATCTTGTGCATGAAATAAGTACAAAGACAATATTTTGTCAAATTAATGACATGTGACGTAACGCGGTAAGATTATCTTGGATGTCACATGAGGCGTGAGGTGACAGGTGAGGTGACCATGACGCCGTCACAAAATATATAATTGTTTTAGAGAATTGCAGAATCTAAGTACGCGGCGCATTTTCGCGAGAAGAGATGCATCGTTAGTGACGCTACCGAGTATAAGTTAAAAATGTTCCACTTCGTAACCGAAATGAACCATACAATTTGTATGACAAATAAAAGTTACAAAATGGAACACTTGGAACTTATCGGTGACATCACTAACGATGCATCTCTTCTCGCAAAAATGCGATACTGATTGCCCCCAATTTTTCATTATTCTTATTATTTAATATCGCCTGCCTATGCCAAATCTTGGGATTCGGTGCCAAAGCGGACCCCGGGCTCCTTTAGGGCACAACCAGGAATAACTCTAGGAGGAGGATAATCATTTAATTGGAATTGGAACACTGAGCATTGAGCAACAATACCTACCCCAGTAAACAGTCGTGAGTATCTTCTGAAAGGTATAGTTAAAATTATTTAAACTAAGCTCATGAATGGCCATTGTCCTGAGCTCATGAATAGCCTTTGTTTGCGGCAGAAGACCACTGACTTCTTTTATTCAGAACAATAGCATTCAAGTCTAACAATACGACTGTGGTCGGACGCGTGCCATTTTTTGCAAGAAAAAGGTTAGCGCCACATAAAATGTTCATTGTATTTGCAAGTGTCGACCGCAAACAAAGGCTATTCATGAGCTCAGGACAATGGCCATTCATGAGCTTAGTTTAAATAATTTTAACTATATGAAGTTACGACTTTTCCCTATATCCTCAAGTTTTGATTTACCATCCACCTCAACTCGCTTTCAAAACGGCCCATTTCCAATGGCTCTACCTAATCTGTTTTCTGTTTAGAGCCGTAAGCCCCTTTTTATAGCCCTGCGCGCCGCGATAGGGCACAAAGCGCCACAATGAAGATATTATAACATTTATAACTACTGATGGGGTTGGGTTCTCTTATGGAGATTAAATTGATTTGGAAGGGGACGTTTTTGTTTTTGAATTAGTGATTTGGCTTCTTTTGTGTCTTAAATGACTAGGCTGTCGGTCACAGCTGTTTAGGGATATCGTTGACTAGGTACGTCAGTAATTATATGAAGATTGGCAGAGTTGTGTATCTTGGTTGAAGATGATTAACGGACGGACATGATTCAAGGGAGTGGTCATCTAATTTAAATTAAATTAAAATATAATGATCGTTTATAGTTGATATTCATATCAACTCAATTTTAATCTTTTACCTACGTTGGATGGTAGAGTTGCTTCTTATAAGAATAAGGAGAATCAGAAACATTTATTCACTTCAACAACCCTTGTTTACAGCATTCTGCCAAACTGCAGGACAGTTTGGTGGAGGGATTCCCTTAAAAAAAAATGATGGGTTTTCTTAGCTACTAGTAAGTTACTTTAGTTACATAATTTTGTTTTCTAATGGTACCTACAGCTTACGTGATCACTTCACTTCTTCGTTCAACCGTAACTAAAAGGAAGACTTAAAATATTCTCCATGATTCTTCCACCGTCAGGTTACCTTACGGTACCTTTAAGGTACCTTACTGTTGCTAATTGTTAATGGCGAATAAACAGACAAATTACAGTAAAAACAGTAGGAAGCATGCATCAGATCAACACAATGTCGCCCACTTCGCACCCTACTTCACACTATTTAATCTAATTTGTCTCCGCGTTTCTATCTCGTTATCTCCAACACACAGAAAGACAATCACACCTGTTGTTATCATTATTTTACAACAAAAACTATTTAAACAGACCCACACTACATCTGTATTAAAAAAATCTCGTGCACAGGTCGGTTGAAATTCAACCTTATACCAATGCAATAAAGACTATGACATGGAATACTTCTTTATCTGTATATGCCGGTAACAAATATACGTTTGCGTGTGGCCAAAAATTATACTATCTTGACTTCCTACTATTTACCAACACAGTTTCGATGCTAGTGACTTCTTTAGATACACTATTAAGTTGGTAATTATGCTCTAGTGTACCAGAGACAAATAATGCAGCCGGAAGTTTTTTTTTAATTAGATAAAGACGTCATAGCACCGTATGGCTGCTTGAGATTTGGGCTTCTAATAATAAAGATTATAAGCCCATGCTTTTGTTTGATAAGGACAAATAAAGTGGTTTTTGACGTAGGTATAAATGAGATAAAAATGTTTTAAAAGGCTTAAAAAAGAAAGAAAATATTATTATTATACTCTTCATTTAATCTTCAACTCAGGCTAGGTTTTTACAATAATTATATAAAAAGTAAAATATAAAAGTATACATATAAAACATAAAACCATTATAAAAACCTAACCTAGGGTACCGCCGGCAGCGAGGCGGGGCCTAAGCTGCCGGTGGTCAGGGCGACAGAGACAGGAACCTCCTGACTATTCGCGCAGTATCCAAGAGTACCGCCTTCTGTATCTGACCCTTGATCCAGCCATCTAGCGAGAGTCTCTTTAGGTGACGGTCGAGACTCTTCGCTATCAAACCGTTCGCCGAAACGACTATCGGGACGATGTTCGTCGAATCAACATCCCACATGGCGGTTACCTCGTGAGCCAGGTCTAGGTACTTGCTGGCTTTGTCCTTCTCGGCCTTCAAAAGGTTCTCGTCATGGGGGATGGTGATGTCGACGAGCACTGCCTGGCGTTTCGATCGATCTATCAGCACGATATCAGGCCTATTGGCAAGAATAGTCCTGTCCGTGATGACAGATCGATCCCAATAGAGCGTGGCACAACCATTTTCGAGAACTGGCGCAGGTGTGTACTTATAGTAAGGTACTTCGGAGACAACAGGACCGTATTGCAGAGCAAGTTGCTGGTGAATAATTCTGGCTACAAGGTTATGTCTGTGCAAGTACTCGCCGTTAGCAAGATGACCACAACCGGAGATAATATGCCTGAGCGACTCCCCGGGACGGCGGCATGCCCGACAAATGTCGACCGTACCGTCCTTCAGGATATACCTCCGGTAGTTGTTCGTCATGATAACTTCGTCCGCAATTGCACAGACAAAACCCTCGGTTTCCCCGAAGAGATCCCCGAAACGTAGCCAGTTCACCGACGCGAGCAGATCGACATCGGGCCCTGTGAGGGCCTTGTAGAACCGCCCGTGTAGCTCCTTGCTCCTCCATACCGCCCTGCGGTCCTCGGCGCTCATTACTTTAAGTCTGCGCCAGTTCTCGTTTGCAAAGGAGAGCGGGGTGAAGTTTCCGTCTACTGCTACTACGTCGCGATGCATCCCACACTCGTTGTTTAGGAAATAATCCCTGAGACTGCACACCTCGCGGTTGTGGAGGTCTTTGGCATTTAAAAAGCCGCGACCTCCACACTTCCGCGAGATGTACAGTCTCATAACAGACGAGCGTCGGTGTAGCATGCGGTGCGCAGTAAGCAGTACTCGGACTCTTCGGTCCAGGGCATCCAGCTCAGTCTGAGTCCACCTTAGTACGCCAAAGGAGTAAATAAGCAAGGGCATCACCCAGGCGTTGAAGGCGCGAACCTTGTTGCCGAACGACAAAAGACTATTGAGTACTTTTGTCAAGCGACAAAAGAAGCGCTCCTTCACCGCCCGCTTTACGCCCTCACTCTCAATACCCAATGACTGTGACATACCAAGATACTTATAGGTTTCTACTTCGGAGATAGATTTGAGGGACATTGTCTCAGAAAGTTGCAAATTTGTTGAATTTACAACTTTCCCCCGCTGTACATGCATGACCGCACACTTATCGACACCAAATTCCATTTTGATGGCGCTACTGAAGACTTCTGTTGTCTTCAGTAGTTCCAACAGGTCATGTCTATTCGGTGCAAACAGCTTAAGGTCATCCATATAGAGCAGGTGGGAAATGACTTCACCCCCTCTCCGAAGCCGGCAACCTATTATTATTATTATTAGACCGGTTTCCTGACAATTATTTCTTTCAGCGAAAAACTGAAATAAATATTTCGTACATAGGTTCCGAAAGGGCACGCGGCTGTCAAGCGGCGGTCGGGGGTTCGAATCCCGGATCGTACCAATGTGTTTTTCGGAAATTATGTACGGAATATTTACCGTTAGCTTTTCGGTGAAGGAAAACATCGTGAGGAAACCGATATCATCCCAATAAGGTCTAGTTTTCCCTCTGGGTAGGTCAGATGACAGTCGCTTTCGTAAAACTAGTGCTTATGCCAAATCCTGGGATTAGGTGTCAAAGCGGACCCCGGGCTCCTTTAGGGGCATTACCGGGAATCGCGGCTTGTATGTGTGCGCCATTAGTATTTATGCGTCGCCGCACGCACACTCAAACAAAATCTCTACTGGCGCACTGAGAAACGGGTCGAGATTTTTTTGAGTGTGCGTGCGGAGACGCATAGGTACTAATGGCGCACACATACAAGCCGCGCGCGGTCCGTTTGTATGAAGATAACCTACTTTACACTCTTTCTACGATGTTATAGGTACAGCTTCCTTCACTGTCCTCGTAGAGCACTGTGGTCCTCGTGGTCAGAGCAGTCTACCGTTAGTATAAAAGTCGCAGGTTCGAATCCTGTCGGGGGCTACAGACGAAGATGGTTAATTTTTCCATATATTCTTTCTCTCTGTATCATATCGTTCTATAATGAAAAAATATACAATTTAAGCAGAAACGTCTGTTGATGATTCTTAAGATATTTATATTTGTAAATCCGTTTTCGATCGAATAGCAATTTTAACTAATGAACTCATCGCATTGTTACCTTTTACGCTTAATCCCTGACCGAATGGAGATGACATTTTCCGGACAGATAATTTGACACCCTTGGGAGGATATAGGATAGTTTTTACTCGGAAATCATGCCTTAAGATGGTGGGACTTTGTTTGGGTCAGCGATAATTAAGGTTCCGCTACAATAATTTCATAACAATCATTTTTCTAAGACGGTTAGAAGTTCTACGCGGAGGAAGTCACGGGCAACAGCTAGTAGTATAGATAAATACACTCGTTAAGCCTCTCACAGACTGACGCGTCCGGGCCGCGGCGGGCAATAGTAAACTTGTCATTGGCTGTCTTTATTATTGACCGCCACCGCAGGCCGCGCCAGTTTTTCAGGCCAATCGAGGTCATTTTGACATTGACAATTGATTGTTTACAGTTTCGATCCATCAGAGACACAGATTATTTGGCGGCATGGATGTCTATGTACAGTCCCCAGCATAAATGTGCTATAACAAAACGGGCAAAAAATCTGACAAATCCTAGAAGTAAAGTCGTGTCAGATATTTATACGCACTCTGTTGTGGTAGAGATCACATTTTGTCGATATTTTATACCCACATTTATGCTAAAAGTGGCGCTGGAACATACTTTTCATGTGCTCTGCCTACCCCTTTTGGGAATAAAGGTGTGAATGTATACAAATACAAATTATTTATTCTGCAAATAGGCCACAAGGGCACTTTTACATGTCAAACGGTAATTTACAATAAAAATAATAATCTTACAATAAAATAATAATAATCTATCACAATAATAATTTAAAATTTGCACATTAAGGACTGATATAACAACACACTAAATGTCACAAAGTTAATGAAAACAAAACAAAATATGACCATTACATTCGATAAGAATAAGGTCTGTGCATTAACAGAAAGTTAATGATATTAATTCAGTATTCTAGAGATGTATAAAGTCCCTGAGCGTCCAATGTATGTATGTATGTATGTTGTGGTAGATATGACTGGTGACTGTACATTTATTGTAATCTGTCCAAGTATGGACAGCACTTGAAACGCCGTAACGCGACATTACAAATGATCCTCACGACGCATGCATTAAAAAAAACAATTGATACGTATCTCTGAATTATGTTGTAATTTTTCATGTACGATATGGGTAGTTTTCGTTTCACAGTGGACAAAAATATGAATGTATGAGTGAATACAGAGGTATATTTCAGAACAACAACACCTGCTATTATCACATACCATTGCCGCAAGGGCCTTTTTACTTATATTTAACTTAGTTTTAATTTATTTTTTGTAAATGCTTTAGAAAATAAAAATTAAAAAGTACAGTAAAAATTCACATTAAAAACTACACATTTTTTTATATGTATTATCTACAATAGCCGACCCCACGAACTTCGTACCGCCATAGAAAATAGAGAAAAAATAAAAACAAAAATACTGAATTTTTTCAATGTAGGTAGTTGCAACTAATTCTGAGTGAAAACACATCAGACATCCTGACATAAATGGTGTAACAAACACGACTTTGTTTTATACCTATAGATTAGATCTCGTTGGCTATACTTGTACCTTTTATAAAATCTATACAAGGACAAGTTTTCTACCTCTCGCGCATGCATCGAGGGGTAACAATGGCGGTCGGGCCGGCCATTTTCCGCCCCGCCTTTCTTGGCGGCGGATTGCTTCTTTTGGCGGGGAGGCGATAAGACAATGGATGCGCCGTTGTGTTGCCATTATAGCTTACTTGAGTACTTGTGTTGCGACAACTTTGCGCACTTGTGTTTAGGGAGACTTATGTAATTTTTAATACAAAATATTAGCTTACTTATGCTTGTGTTCCTATAATTTTGCGCACTTGTGTTAAGGGAGACATAATGTAATTTTTAATGAGTAAAAAATATTTCATCATCGTCCTTTATTCCCGGTTCTGCGATAAAGGAGCCCGTGATCTGCTTTATATTTAGCACAAAAATACCCTAATGCGTTTAAGACTTAATTAAGACTATTAAGAGTTTTCTAAAAAGTTTTTTCATTTTAATTATTTTAATTCAATCTTTTGGTGTTGTTAGAAATTAAGAAAACATTAGAACTTATAACAGAATTTAAGCTACCAAAATTTGTAATATACTTAGTGCAGTTACTTACGATTGAGTAATTATAAAAAAAGGTATCTTAGGAAATTTAAAGTTAAAAGTACCTATAACCTATGCCTTTATTCATACAATCTTTTAGATTTTAATAAAAAAAGTTTAAATACCAACACCTAAAACTTACTTTAGTCGCCGGGTACAATAATAATACATTATTGTCCGAAAACAGAGGAGATCAGGTAGGAACTGTAGTTGGGTAACATTTTGTTTGTCAGAAAATATAAATAGGTAGCTCAATAATCCTCATTGGACGGCCAATAACATAAACGTCGAGCATTAATGAAGATTAGGTACATACATATTTTATGGAAATGGAGCGCTTTAGGTACCTACATTAGTATATTTTGTTGGTAATCTATAGGTACTTGTAGGTACTTATACTTATGTACTACTTGTACTAGTGATAGTGGTACCACTGGACTGTTTTCAAAAATTATTTCATCAGTATACTTTTTGGATCTTTGCAATATGTGGGCGAAACCGCGCGGCCAGCTAGTTCATCATATATAAAATAGGTTTGATGCATGTTTATGAATATAGGCTCTAAAGTTTTGTTTTGACGCCTGAGCCGAAGGTAATGACAATAAATATGCGATCTGAAGCTATCTTTATTACCTACGTGGTGTATTATAAAAGTACAAACTAAAACTCCAACATTTATTCGTTACAAACACACGCAGATAATAAAAGAAAAAAAAAACATTAAATTGAGTACAACACAAGTGCTAAATTATTAAATTAATTCTCTCATCAACACAGGCCTTTCTAATTTTAGCATCTACCTTCCTATGTTTATAATATTTAGTTATTTTGTTTTCATACACTCTTTTATAACCTAGCGCTAAATACAGTAGATGAATTCATAACGAATCTAGTTATCTGTACACAATCTGGTTGGTCTCACACTCATGAACTGTTTGTTTTTTTTTTGTTATACTTAATGCTCGAAATCATATGTATTAGGTGTATTTTGTACTAAATAAATTGAAAAAAAAAGATTATTTTTCTACTACGTTAGTAATCAACAATTGCCGCTTTGCGGGCAGAAGAGTCGTTAAGACTTGTGTATTTCTCAGGGCAACAATACAATAATATTTGAATTTAGTTTCGTCGCGAGACCACTAGTGGATGGTCAGATTTTTTTTCAATTTGTTCATGATTTTTACACCGATTAAAATTGTATTTAATATTTTGTAACTAACATGACCCTAATAATAAATCAATCAAAATAATTTTAGTATCAATTCCAGACTTTACTCAACTAAACATTTAATATGGAGGTCGAGAATTAAGAACTTTAATGTTATTTATATAATACCTGTACCAAAATTGCAATTTTAGCTTGAATAAACGTTAGGTATTTATTTTGAATAAAGCTTAGATAAAAAAACCATAAACCAAGAAAAGTTTTTTTTTAAGTACATCAAACCGAAGAAAAATTCTCCGTAAATTAAATTAAACAAAACACTGTCACCAAACGTCCAACACAAGAGCTCGCTCACCTCAACCGCTTGGCCTCGTCGATGAAAGGTCGCTTCTCCATCTCGGTCAACAGCTTCCACTCCGCTCCCAGCCGCTTCGAGATCTCAGAGTTGTGCATCTTCGGGTTGTCCTGAGCCATCTTACGCCTCTGGCCACGCGACCACACCATAAAAGCGTTCATAGGCCGCTTTATATGCTCCACCGGCTGCTTCCCCAACGACATTTTCGAATTTTTCAAATACCGAACACACTTTGCATTATTTTCAAAGTCATTTGTTTTCGAATTTCGAACGCGACGCGTGAAAAGCTCCCGAAAGCTCAATGCGGCGCTTTTCTTGGCAGTGTCATGTTTAAAACGACGGGACCTCGGCCTTGCTTCCCCCTGCGCGGCCCCCCTCTGTGCGGCAGCCAATCAGCGCGCAGCATGGGCGGCCGCTGCGCCGTGATTGGCGGAGACGCCGGCTGACTCGCGCGCCCGCAACAGGTAGTAGCTGCGTTCTTGTTTGCATGTTTTATTAGCAGATTAAATTTCTTTTTAAGCCGCAACCTGGCGAGATCGCGCGCTGATTTCATTTGGAGAGGTGGCGTAATGAAATGAATTGAGATGAATTTTCGGGTGGTTTACCGCTGGATTGTCTGAGAGAGTTGAAGAGAAGGAAAATGAAAAAATATGAAGTACTTAATGACTAGCGTTGGCTCCTATGTAGTGGTACTATGTATACAATCTAACCCACTCATTATTTTGATGGCGTATAATTAACTTATTTAAGTACGCGAAAGCAATTATAAGTCCCTTTTAGTAAAAAATATAGTGTGAGAATCTTGAAAGCTTAAATTTAATCTAAACCCCTGTTAACAAATACTTACGAAACATGTCATTTAAAAATTTATAGTTGAATAGAAAACTCAGGGGAATGGTAGAGTCATATTATGGAGGTGGTATCATTACCTTAATATAACACTTGTTATTTAATTTAATAGTTACCAATCTCAATTAAATCATATTTGAATAATGTCATGAAATAATTCGGTGTAGGTACTAAGACTTAAGTTGGGGTTATACAGAACGACAGAACATTAAGACTACAAATATACAAAAGAGTACAAAAAGATGTACATGCATTTATCTTTTATTTTTGCTTTTTCTCGTGGACTGTACCTACTATTAATGTCTTTTCACTCACTCGTCTCTACGTTACTATTCTTCAAAACATTCCGTTTTATGATCAAGACTAAAACAAACATGAACAAATAGTTATTTGTGTCACAAGGGAGCAAAATAGTATATTTACGGCGAGGGCGGTGTATTGAATCCTGAACGTAGCGAGGGATCTTAAAATAGAATCCTGAGCGTAGCGAGGGATTCTAACGTAGGATCCTGAGCGTAGTGAGGGATACAAGTGTTTACGCCCGAGACGAAAATAATTTTGCTACCGAGTGACACATACTATTTTTTACACCGACTATGAGGAAATTTAAAAAAAGCTATTGTTAAAATATATCTAAATTATCTTAATTTTTATTACTAATTTTTAAATATTACGAAATATTTAGGTATAAATTTTTATACAACGTTGTTAGAGTTAAAACTTGAAATATGTTCGTTTTGAATCGACTACGATGAAATTACAATCGATTATTTTATTAACATCTGTGTTCAATTGGCACATTGCGTACAAATGCTCCAATGCCAATGTATAAATTAAAAAAGTAGCTTGAACAGAAAAGTTGCGTTTTGGTCCCTCTCGTCGTGGAGCAAAACTTACTTTTCCGAATGAAAGGTGTGAAAATGTATTTTTTAAGTTATTACTGGAGGAATTATACATTTGTGATAAAAACATCTCTCTAATCGCTTCAGCAAAACTTACACTATCCGCAAAATGCGTCTATAGGTAAAGTACAATATAGGTACAAAATGAAACTTTTTTTCAAATAAAGCGCGATAGCTTGAGTGTGAATTACTTCCTAAGTTTCGTTGCAACTCTTATGCCAATTAATTGTTAAACCACGACATGTTGTCGGACACAACACGTCAACAACTCGATTGTGGAGTGGGCAGGATCGCCGTGGCATAACGTAGTATTGTGTAACGCGGTTACCTGCCCCGGGCGTTGGCGAAAATGCCAATTTTGTTAGCGTGAATGTTGCGGTGAAACTGCCGAATCAGGCATTACTTTACATGACAGTGTACCTTAAGATTTTAATGTTTTATTATCAAAACTGGTTCCTTTTACCGGTTCTGTAATCCCTTTTAGAAACGTGGCCATGAGAAAGTCAAAGAGAGAATACATGAAAATTAATTGAGAAAAGAGTGGAAGTTAAACGTCTGGTCTCAGTCTCAGTATATCAATGATAGTTCTTATTTCAGATGTGACTTCGGTGAAAATGTATAAAACGAGTTTTTTGTACCTTAGTAGGTCTCTGGTCTATGTAGGTATTAAAAATGGGCAAAACTGAAAAAGGAATTGAATGATTTTTTAACACTTTCCTCAAAAAAGTACAGTTTACTAGCGGCAGAACAACGCCTTGCAGCTTGCTTAAAAAAGAAGTGTAGGTAGGTACACTCCTGACAGAAAGGTTCAAAGCTACAATCTTACATTTTACATTCACTTTTTATTGCTCTTGATTCGTACAATATCAAAACAGACAGTCGGTCAGCGACAGTTTTCGAATAGGGAATAAAGTACGCTTCTATGAACCTTCCGTTCCATAACGGGAAAGGTTCACAATAGGACGTTTTTTGAAAGTTCCTTTAACAAGAATTGGAGTTTTGAATGAAATGTGTCAATTTGTGTCTGAAGGCGACTAGCCTGAGGCGCGCGCGCGGCAAAATGGCGCGTAACGTGATATTGTCCGCGCGGCGGATTGTCTGCGGTACCGGCGCGCGCGCAAGTGTCTACTCTTTAATGTTTGCTTTTACTCGTATAAGCGTATCTTACAAAAACAAACGAAGCCATGATTAGTAATTTAGACGGCTCTCTATCATTCGATAAAAAACGTTCGAAAAAAGAATAGTTTGAAAATATTTCAATTGATGAACGCATCATTTTATAAATTATTTTTAGACAAGTACTTACACGTTTCGTAAACGTGCTATTTTACAAATGTGTTGAATGATAAAGTATCATCTGACAAAACTTTTATTTCACAAACGAATTATTTGATAGTTTCGCTATTTTACAAAATATTGGTAGACGCCAATTGAATTATCATAAATGTTCAGTTCGTAAAAATACGTAACACGTTCAGTTGATAAAGATACGGAAAGCGGTAAATGAATTTTCGTTCTGAAATTCCATAAATTCAAATTCCATATAAAATCATAAATAAAAATCGTTACCAACCCGCTGTTTGACATCAAACGATCCTAACCGGATTTTAAAACCGGAAACTTTAATAAAATTAAAAATAAGACTACTTTGCCTGTTAAAATAACAACCTGAAATACCTAACTGTACGTACTTTACGTACCAACGTTTTTTTATAGTGCTTTACTTTGACATTTTTTTTTAAATAAATGGAGTGATTTCCAGTTACGTTTTATGTAAATTAGTCTAATAAGAATTTTTCGAATTAATATTTTATAGCGAAATTATGAAACGTAATTTGGACAAAAAATAGGATACCCAATATGTATAGAATAATTTGTTACGACAAATACGGAGTGCATTCAAATTTTTAATAATATTCGTATTTATTCTGCAAAAGGCTCGAAGGAACATGTCGGTTTTTGCCCCCTCCTCATATTCGTAAGATTTCATGGAAAATTAAAATATATATTAAAAATTTTCATTTTCCATGCACGTGGATGACTCTCATTTAAAACCATTCCAAATTTCAAATTGATACCTTAACTAAAAATCCGACATCGCATCTACATTGTTGTTTCTCTTGGAAAGCCATTTCTTTCTCCTCTTGTTTTTGCTTGAACTTACTGATTTATTTATTTAATCTTTATTGCACAAAAGAATATCTTATGGTACAAAAGGCGGACTTAATGCTATAAAGCATTCTCTACCAGTCAACCTTAAGGCAAAGCAGATAAAATGTGGTCACTGGTGTGGTGTGGGTGGACTGATCATAGTATGTAGCAGCTTTCGCACATTACTCTTTATTGTTTTACCTATATTACGGCAATTATAAATGCAAAATAATCGAGTTCCCAAAATACTGATAACTCTTACCAAAGACTTTGACGTGCCTTTGACAGATTAATAAAGTTGCCAATTTAAAAAAAGTCCAGGTCACGCTTTCGTTTGCCGCTTTCTATCTTACACTGGTCTAACGTTATATGACGTGTTAGACAGAGGGTGAGTGAAATGTGTGAACGCAAGAAGTTGACGTTTCGCGGTAGCCGCACAGGGTTATTCAATGGGTCAAACAAGAAAGAAATCGATCGAATGATTAATCAGTAAAGCTTAGAAATATATTAGCAATGGCAAACATAAACAAATACCGAGGCACATATTTGTCGAGAAATGGGCCCTAGTGTTTGTAGTAGTGAGTTCTTAGTTAATACAAAGAAATAGGTAATAGTCATTAATATTTGTAATGACATGACATAATTATTTTTTATATTATCTAAACCTTGATACATTGCAGGTATTAGGACGGCAGGAAAAATCTTTGAAACAGTTAACAGAACACCTACAACTTAAAACAATTTGGTTTTATTTAGAAATACATGCTGTAAACAAAAAAAAAACAACGAACGGTCATTTGTAAAAGAATTTCTTCTATTTTACGACATGTTCAGCAAGTACAGTCTTACGCTTCCCGCTCTTGCGTTTGTAATATTTCTGTTTTTTATTTCTACGTAGCACTTGTGTGCGCGATAGTACACGGTTATAACCGAATCAGGCGCTGCTCTGTTTCAATCTACGTTGAGTCTGCAACCGTCATTTCATGCATAGAGTGTAAATATGTCGATAGAGCACCCCTGATCAAGTAAACGTTCCAAAATTAGTTGGCTATTAAATCTGTTAATCTTCACCAATTGTGAATACTAGCATAAAAAGACTAATGTACTACTAACCTAAGCTAACAAAACACAAAAAAAACATACAAAAGGTCTATGTCACCTGGAACATAATATAGAACGAAAGAAAGAAAGAAAGATATATTTATTCACAAACAAACATGAAACACATATTAAATAATAGAATAAACTAGAAAAACCTCAGCATTATGCTGAGGTGGCAGACACCTGCAGCGCTGATTTTCAACCAGCAACGTGGTTGACTCACGGAAACGTCATACAATTAAATATATAAACTACTATACTATTGGGATATACGAGAGAGAAATAAATATAAATACCAAGTGAGATGTAATGTACCTACATGGAGCATCAATAGTAAAAATAACATTAGACATTAAATTTAATTCTAAACTAAAACAACTAAATAAAATTAAAATAACCAATTAGCATATTTTTGCTGTCAAAGTGGATTAGGATATCAATTTCCGAAGCGCCAACAAAGAACCCTTAAGCATGCGCTTAAAGGTGTATCTGCTAAGCTCCTTGAATAGGCGGAGGTATCTCATTCCAGCACTTAGACGCCGCGAACTTGAAACTGCCTCGGAAAGCAGCGGTTCGGTGCATAGGTATCATGGCCATCAATATAGAATCGATCGATACCTCATTCAACAAAATCGGTACGCTACAGTGGAACACACGTATAAATACAAACACATACTGCTCCTTTTGGCTCTGCCGTAGTCAGACAAAAAACAACATGCCCGGGAAAATTTTGCTTACTTTTTGAATAAATTGAAAGAAAAAGAAACAAAAAAAATGTTTATTCAGATAAAACACACATTACAGAATAAAAAAGATGAAGATACAAAAAATATAATTTAAAAAAAAAAAACCAAAGATATTTTATGACTTTAGTAATGTGTGCTATAATATAAGGAATAGGCTAAGATTTGGCATTATTTTTAATTTAAAACAGGCAGTAACACTCTAAATAGTGGGTGGTACCGGTACCGTACCTTAACTTTATTTCATTTAACACGAATTATTTCTATTATTTTTAATTTAAAAAATATAAGGCTTATTCGTTTTTAAGTTGAGTGTGTAAAACACGGTTTAATATATTTACAATTGTGATACCATACTAAGTATTCATAAACATACACAGAAAATAATACTCGCTTTTTCATAAAACTTAACGAACCTCTGTTACTTAACTATTTTGTCCCTTTCCCACAAATAATTGCCTAAGTGACAGATATAGACAAACAAATTTTAACAGCAATTTAGTTAAAATAGGTATGATGAGCGTCTTTGGATAAGGCATTAAACGGCGAAATTTTCTAATGAACTTCAGCCTTTTTATATATGCAGCAGTTGACGCGCAGACATAATATTTAGACCGGGTTTATACAGTGTTCGAGATTTGGGACTGGTCTTTTGACACATCGCAACACCCATATAACGTAAATTGGCACTGCTCATCGAAATAATAAAAAAAGTTTCAATAGCTTCCGAGTTACAAAACAAAGTTCAATCTCCATGCACGCTCTTTTTAGCACTTATAAAATGATTGTAATATTTTTAACGGCTTCTTTGTATAGAAATTAGCATTGAAAACTCGGTATGCAAACCATTACGTCCTACGACTTTTTTTTAATTTAGTGATACACTGCTTTAATCGATTGGAGTCTGGCAATTTAGAAATAAATCGATATGACTCAAATAATTGTGAACAGGAAAATAACAATGTATTATTTAATTACTGTCACGATAATACGAAATAAAATCACATCGATCGAAACCGACATATTTGATTGTGCAAAATGTTGCGTTTGAAAATATGGCATTGATTTCTGCACGGCGCGCGAGCTCTCTCAATTTTTCTCGCACTATCAGTCTCCCTCTTTACTTACAGGACACTTGTGTTAGCAGACGACAGTGTATAGGCTCTCTATTTGATTCCCTAAAAATAATTAATACACAGTAATCAATCGATTCCTTTTATTAGCCATCATCAATCGTAATCGGATATTAAGACAATCGATTTACTCTAGCCACATCACTCTTTACGTCATATTGGAACTGTCCAAAGACCAGTCCCAAATCTCGTGCACTGTAGTAGGAGATACGAATAGAGGCACGATCATGGGTGTCCATCTGCCTAATGGATGAGAATGATTTTTTATCAGCTCATTAATAGTATATATTGTGCAACAAGTACGCTAAGAGATGTGTTACGAATGGCAGTGTATTATTTAGAAGTAGAAGCTTAATACCGAAGGCGGAGGGCCTTGATGACTCAAGTTTCTAAAGTTCTCAGCGTTGGTGTCGCGCACAATATATTTCATCACAATTGCCAGGAAATGTACCAGACATAAAAAAAAACTAATCTCAAAAAAAAACTAGATGTCAATCGTCCATTTTGTTAAATTTGACGTAAAACGTGTACGTTTACCCTTCGCCATAAAACCACGATTTAAAATCACTGGTAAAAAAATTATACAGAGACACTAAATAAAAGCATTTGGTAAAATGTTTATACCTTTAAACAATTCGGTGTAACATGTTTTATCAGTGAATATACGTTATGATACATTTTTAAATAGGTTTTTAAACATCGTTTTTGTGTTAAATCCTTCCTTGCTTTATAACTAACGCACGAGTGACTGATAGGATTTAAGAAAAATAAACATTACGCACGTGGGCGTTATATAGGACATAGTAACTCTGTATGTCTGCACGTTATGAAGCATATTACGATCAAGTGTGATAAGAACAATATTATGTCAATGGGTTGGCTAAAAATACGGGCCAATTGTGTTGGTGCGTTTACACGATCTACCCAGATACGTCTGTGGATCGCCCGGCGCTCCATTAGGGTGCATTCACACGGGGTGTTTGCGGCGGCCTGTCTCATGCTAATGTGACCACACGCTGATGATGGACATAGTGTGGATGTTGTATAATGGGATTAACAAATACGTACATTGAATTTTTTATATTTATATGAAAATCCGGAAATAATATCCCATCAAAAACATTCTGTAAAAAACTAGCCAAGTCTCGATGGAGCTGCTTGTTTATCTCTAAAAAGTAATGACATCTCGACAAAGTCGTGCCAAGTCTAAGGTTCCTTACTGCGATTTATTTATTATTTATAGTTAATGTTGTGTGACTTGGCCGTTGACTTGTACTCACTAACGTATAAAGAATATTCAAATTATATTCTCAACGAACATTCATACTACGTAATCCTCTGTGTACAAATGTGTTGAACATTCACCTTTATATTTGTGAGATATTTTGTAGTACCAAGTCTCAGGCATTCTTATTATTCTTTACTAAGCTACTACTACTAGCTTACTATTAGCTAACTAAATAAAATCCTGCAACATGGCAATCACACAACTTTATTGTATTTAATAATAACAATAATAATAATTATTATTATTGCATTTATAGTGTAATACCTACTTAAGGTTCACCCTGTCACCTAGACCGAAATTACGATTATACTTCTTATTATTTGATTTAAAAAACTCACCAATTAATTGAGTATAATTGTGTTGCTGTAAAAAATAAGCCTCATTTCGTCGACCAATGTTTTTTTACAGCCAAAATGAAATATATAAAAAAATTTGTATACACGTCAAATAAGTTATTTTACGTCACACCTGGCCATAATGCGAGTTTTACTGCACGCTGCGCGTACGGGAAAACTCGCATTGTGGCCAGATGAAGACGTACAATTTTGTACTCAACACGGGCGGTAATTCGTAAAGCCCCAGAGCGCATATTTATATGGCTCTCACCTTCGGTTCGGGCCACAAACACCTGCGTTCTGGGGCATTCACGAATTCACCGCCCTAGTTACGTAATGTACTATTACGATTAAGATTCACAATTTTACGATTACATATATTGCTTGACTTTATGAAATAACTAGCTTCTGCCCGCGACTCCGTCCGCGTGGAACTCGGTTATATCGTAGCATACAAACTTTCACCCCCCATTTCACCCCCTTAGGGGATGATTTCCGGGATAAAAACTATAATGTCCTTCCCCAGGACTCAAACTATATCTGTACCAAATTTCATCCAAATCGGTTCAGCGGTTTAAGCGTGAAGAGGTAACAGACAGACAGACAGACACACTTTCGCATTTATAATATTAGCATGGATATGCTGTTCGGTATGGTAACGGTTAGCCTATATATGTATATATGACGTCACCCCACTAAATCTTACCATCCTTAACACAATGTAGTCCCTTCTCCCTTCCGCTATACTACTATTGAGGCAGACCATAGTGACGGACAGAGGCCGCATTAGGGCGCATTCACACGGGGTGTTTGCGGCAGTCTCATGCAAATGTGACCTCGCGCGGGAATAATACTGATTACGGCGATGTATGAGCCTAAACGAATTTGAAGCAGCTCGTGTGTAAAATCGGACAGTTTGAGCCATTAAGACATTTATATTGCGTTTTCACGAATGCTATAGTGTGAATTGTAACACTGTATTATCTGTGAAAATTCAATATAAATATTTAAATATGTATTAATTTCATCGCAGCTGGCTAAACGCTCATTTGCTTCTTATAACTGTGCACACCCCCAAATCGATTTTGGCAACTGTCGCAGCCAAGATAAATTATAAGTAAGTGAGTAAGTAATTTATTTTGTTAAACATAGGTTAACATACAGGTTAAGGTTACATACGGTAAGCTACTTTGATTTTTATAATAATCAACGTAGGCTACCATTTTAATATTCTACAATATTGATTGTTTCGCTTCACAGTTATGTTTGCGCAAAAACAATTTTTATCTACGCACATATCATTAGTGCTCTAAAATGCGTTCAGAAACCGTAGAAAATAACCAGCATTACTACAACAGATTTCACTATGAGAACTTTCTTGTCTGTGGTAGTAGGTAAAATCTGTACTGTAATGTTATTACAGTACAGATTTTTGATAAATTTGTACCGTTATGAGTTTAAATTTGGAACAGCTGTCAAAACTCAAGTGGGTCTCTATTCTAGTATCCATAGATATTAAAGCAGTTATCGATACGAAACGTCAATTCAGTACGTTTTTTAATACAAACCGCACGAAATTTGACCTCGAGTGATATGAGTATAGGTATATGGGAATTCATTCGTTTGTCTATGATTAAAAAAAAAAACATTCACCATGACGGATGATCGAATTGCCGCCATTGCTGTTGTCATTTTATTGTTGGTTTTTTGCTGTTACTTACTACTTATAATAAGTATTGTATGCAACTGTACATAATTAGGCCTTAAAACACTCGCGTGATCCTATTATGAAACTCGCTGACGCTCGTTTCATAAAACCACACTCGTATTTTAAGGCCTCTCATTATGGATCAGTCGCATAAACTACTATTACGGCATACATATAAAGTGGGGGATGTATTGTTTTAACTAAGGTCAGGCAGAGGTCTAGTTTCGTTAGGCGTGTCGAGTGAGGTGAAGAGCATTAGCGCGTTCCGAAAGCAAGCCGAAAACCCTCGCAAAATAACTAGATCACGTGGGCACGGCAGCGCTACGAACGTGCGTAGCCGCCAGGCACAATAACGTGCTACGCGGCCGCCATGTTTGTTCCCGTTGTCTACGAGTTCTACGAGCTATAATAAAGGTCGACGCTACTTTTGTATGACGATCAAAAGATAGAAGAGGTATTTTGTTCGATCTGAGTTCAATTTCTGGCAATTTTGTAGCTACGTGGACGTGGACGCCATATTAAGGGATATAGAATAAGGGGAAAGCCACAGACGCAGTAAAACAAGCGCTACGACTCAAATGGAAGTGGGCAGGGCACACATAAAGAATTAAAGACACAAGGTGGACAAAGATCGTAACGGAATAGTACCCCATGGACAGCACACGAAGAAAAGGAAGACCACTCTCAAGATGGAGTGATGATATCAAAAAGACAGCGGGAGGCTGTTGGGGAAGAAAAGCTAAAGACAGGGAAACCTGGAAAGCTTTGGAGGAGGCTTTCATCGCTATAGGCGGTCCTTATGCAGAAGGAGAAGAGTAATATTTTAAAAACAGTGATGTTAAAATAGTGATATATTAGTGAAATAAGAATAAACAAACAATATAAAAAGTTTATTAATTAAATTAGTGCATAAAATATATCTACAAACTCTGTGTAAGGAAATACAGCTTATCTTATCTTATCTTAATAAGGGATGAGGGCACAATTGCTAGAGTGGCAACCGCAAGGTGGACTGATGACCTGGTAAAGGTCGCGGGAGTCCGCTGGATGCGGGTGGCGCAGGACCGGTCATTGTGGCACTCTTTGGGGGAGGCCTATGTCCAGAAATGGAGGTATTTCGGCTGATATGATGATGCACAATTCTGGAACATTTCGCAGAGTTTTTACACTTTGAAATTCATTCAGTAGCTTTCTCTCGTAGCTCATAATGAAGTGTGTGTGCGCATGACACATATATATTGATATGCAAATAAGACGAACCGAATTGAGGACTACCGAAATGGGATCGAAGTAAACTGAAACAGTTATTCACTTCGGAATTTATCAATTGAAACGTTTCACCAAATTTTTACGTCTGTTCTTTAGGCGAATGTCACTCAAATTTTACCATATGCCAAATTATAATTGAGCCCCGATATTGAACTGGGATTTATAAAATTGAACTTTGTCACGTAATTTTTAAGTAAACTTATACATGTAGAAATATATAGTGTGTTCATCCTTAGTTGTCCTATCAAGTAAACAATGGTGACGTCATGCATGATCATAGAGAATGACTAGTGACTAGAAATGTCGATAAAATATACATGGAATGTAAACGATACTTATTTTTCCTCAATACAGGGTTGCCGATTTTCTTTAAAAAACAATTATTCGTTTGAACGGGACTTAAGGCGCCGTAGGTTCAGCGAAGTTAAGCGAACAGTGTTTTTGAAACAATATAATGCGTCTGTTTATAATAATATGGTTTCAAAAAAATACGAATAGTAATCTTGAGGCTTTTCTGCAGGGAGATCAGTGTTTAGAAACATGATTAAGCAATTTTCGCTCGATAGAAAAAAATCACGAACATACGTCTAAAAGGGTCTGAAATACACTTAAAATATTTGTTACAAATTACGCACAAAAGCTAAAAATATTAAAATGGCTTCTAAAAATCGGCAATATCATGTTTGAGAGAACTCAGTGTTTACTTTTTTATTTATTTAAACGGCCAAAAAATTAAAATTAAAAAACATGATTTCCGCTCTTCCGAGCACGCATTTCCATCTCGCTCACGCTTATGCTCAGTGAGAGGGAGAGAAGACCATGAACTTACGGCGCCTTAACCGCGTATATCGATTATACATGTGAAACTGTTATTCTTCGGGACGTCCCCGTAGGACGTTGTCGTCTACGAAACGTCGAAAGTAAATTAAAAAATTGATTTTTTGTACGCTGTTAAGTCCCGTTTAAACTAATAAGTACTGTGAATATCCAAAAATACTTTTAAATGTTATTTCTTTATTTTAGAAATGGGTAGGTAATAGAAAGATATGTTTTTTAATATGTTTATTCACTATCGCTGGTCTCACTCTCACTTTGACTTTCTTCCGAAACATCGATTATAAAACTCGGGGTCGGTACCACCGCTTCATCTAATATGCCATCGAGCTGCTTCATTTTATCTTCTTCTTTGATGACGTGGTTAATACATTTTTGCCAGGACTCTGTACTTATTTCATTCAGACCTTGTTTCACCAAGTCTTTCACTTGTGGCAGTTTAAAAGTTTTATTGTTTCTCCCCACATCGAGCGAAGTAGTGAAACGAATGACGTGCAGATTTTATTTGAGTCAAAAAATGTCATGACAAATGACATCTTGAGCTACCATAGACACTTATGCTTAACAATATTATAAACATTGTAATAATTCTGATAATTGTATTCATTGTGACTGATTTCAATGCATTTTCCAAAAAAATAATGTAACGCTGCTTAACTTATTTAATTCATATCGATACTATCGATAAGTTGTCATTCTCAACCTTACGATTCATAGACAATCAAGACATCTAAATGTCAGACCTTTTTGAGGTGATTCGTTCGTTACTGCGATTATTGATGAAAATCTTATTGGAAATGAGTTATTTCAGTGGTTATTTGTTTAATCTCAATTCTCTGTGAGTTTCTTTATGTGTACAAGAACATAAACAAGAACATTTAAATGATGATTACTATGTTGTTCCATAGAAAAGGGTGATAATGTCTTCGGGAAGTGTTTGTTTACACGATAAGACAACTAAGGATGAACAGTATACATAAAAATCTTTATTGTATAACTGTAAGTAGAGTGTAGAAAGTTGACATGGTAATACAAAGTATCCACAATAACCCGTTACGGTCATACACATATCTATTTTAATCTTTATTTTAGTTGGTCTAGTTTCTATTGGCACAAATTAATGAAACACTGTCAGGATATGTATTATATTCTTAACACAGAGTCCTCTTACAAAACAGTGGGTCAATAAAGCACTTAAGTTTCGCATTCTAATAGTAATGTATTTCTCGTGTTTACGTAGAGGAAGTGAATACAGGAGAAAAACCGTAATATGTTGCAACAAACTGAAACTCAAAATGATCTTTATTCAAGTAGGCTCTAACAAGCACTTTGAAATTGTCAGGTAAACCTAACGTTAGGGACGTTCAACCAAATGGTTGTTATTTGTGACAACAGAAAAAAAAATCAAGACACGCGGCAGCGTGTCGAGCCAAGTTCAAAGCCAAAAGGAACTGGGGCCGTAGACAAGGTTACAATCGACAAGCGCTAACGCCAATAGGAAACGAATAAAATGCATGGGAATGAAAGATGCCGACGAAACACTTTTCGTTGACATCTGTCATTCCCATACATTTTATTCGTTTTCTATTGGCGATAGCGCTTGTCGATTGTTACCTTGTCTACGGCCCCTGGTGACACATAGGGCATGCTCCCGGGAATTCCCGGTACTGAAAATCCCGGGAATTCCCGGGAATTTTCAAGCAAACTGGTACCGGTTCTGACGGAAAAAAATCCCGGTTCTTCGGTTCCATCGGTACTGATATTAATACTATACATTTCTTGCTAATTCTATTACGGACCATATATCTATCTATCTAATATAATAATAATATGTCTATCTAATACCTTGAAATGAGATACCTTTTGATGTTTTTATTATTATATTAGATAGATATATATATATAACCTGAATCCGGAAACGGCTTCAACGGTTTTCATGTAATTTAGTATCCAGGGTGTTTCGGAGGCGATAAATCGATCTAACTAGGTTTCATTTTTAGAAAACGAGCAGAGCTCGGTCGCTCAGGTAACATTACCTATACAATTAATGAACCTTAGTAATGGATAAAAAATCGTACCTACTGATATTTTGTTTGTTAATCGATTATTTACAAATTTGAAATTATTGTGCAAGATAATTTTAATGTAAATTACCGTTTGACATGTAATAGTGCCCTAGTTATTTGCTGAATAAATAATTGATTTTGATTAGTACTGAGTTTGTTGCTTACATTGTTTTTACAGATAGTGAAATAGAAACGCTAAAACAGCTGCACGACATTTTAGACATTTTGAAAACGGTGATTGAAGCTCTGTGTCGCCGAGATGCGACGTTACTTACAGCTCAAATATCAATTAATTTTGCGCGGAATAAATTCAGTTTGATGAATACAAGCTTAGGCATTGCAATGGCAAATGATTAAAAATCCGGTATAAATCTCGACGACTAAATGAGACGTCCGTCTTACATTATTTACACAATCCCGATAACTACTTCGCTGAAATTCAAAATAAAAAGTTACTGACATTTCCGAGGCCGACCAGCTCAGAAATGCAGAACTTAATAGAAAATATTGTACGGAGAGCTATAAAAGACCATGGTACTGCTGAAACTGATATGATGAACACTTCAGCTCCTTCTACTTTCGATCCAATCGACCTACATCTTCAGTTAAAGAACAATTAAATAACGAGCTGAAGAAAAGCTTAAGCAGTCGTTCTAATACCCATAGAATAGACCACGATAATATTTCTCAGTAGAGATGGTCGTATTTGAAAACGGAGGTGTCCGTGGACGTTATCAATCTCTGGCCTACGATTATCTTATGACTATACCACCAACGAGTGCCGAGTCTGAAAGAGTGTTTTCCTCCTATCTGTAATAAGCTCCGTACTTCGTTGAGTGACAGAAGCGTAGACGCCATCAGCTTTATGAGGAGCTATTACCGGGGAAAAAAGGCAATGCAATTGCCACATGAGTAAGATTTAAGAAATATTTATCATGATATTTCAATAATTGTTTTGTCTATTTAATCGTGACATTGTATATTTAATATTACCAACTAAATAATGACAAGACTGATTATTTACGGTTACAAATCATCATTGTATCTACGTAACGGGTGAATTGATCTCAAAAGGAACTTTTAAGAAATATTAATTATAAGTTCTCTTTTATTTTTTTATTTGTTGATTTATTTTTGTCATGTGTTGATTTATTTTGCCCTATGTTGACTATTCTGGGTTAAATGACTAAAAAATAATAACTTATTTGGTGTTTTATTATATAAATCGAAAAAATTGAAATCCCGGGAAATCCCGGGAATTCCCGGTTCTGACTCAGTACCGAAAGTCTAGTCCCGGTTCTGAGAGTGGTACCGGTACCGCATGCCCTAGTGACACAGCAGCCTTGTGTTTTACAATTATACTTATTGTAAGTACTTACCAATAAAATAAATCCACAAAAATGCTAAAAAAAGTCAAGCTTCAACTTATTTCTTTACCCGACTGCCGCAGAAGGAGGGTTATGTTTTAGGACCGTAGGTATGTATTTGGACAAGAAAATTATATTTCAAGGGCTAGAGTCCCAACGGGTTGATGGATTTTAGCGATTAAGGTGTCGTATTTCTCGTAATCGTGTGAGTGACAGCTTAATTTGTAAGTTTATAAAAACTAGACTTGGGTTTTTTTTTAACAATCTTGTGATATCACTTGTCTATTTTAAAGATTTTTCCATAAAGATAAACAATGGCGCGTGGCGATAGAAAACCTAAGACCCTACAAATTTCACTCACACACTGAAACACTACACTGACATACGGTTTTCGGCGTACTTATTATAAAAAAAGGGGCTGATTTTACCATCGCGTGCGTGGCTTCTCCCGATCGTGGATATAAAAAAATCTAATTGCCAAAGAGGGAATATTTATTTGTCAACATTAATAATAAACAACGGCTTGACAAAGCTTTTAAAATATTGCAAACCACATCAAATTAGAATACAGACCGTAAGTGTTCAGTCGTGCCCTGAAACTCGCCCGGTTGTGTGCTGATAGCAATTAGGCCCTCGTCCAGCGCAGTTAGTGTCTCCAAGCTACTATAAATCTATATTACAGCTTCGGAAGCAAGGACTATGTGCGTAGTTCAGCAAAGACGTAAGAGCGGTTATACTTGAAATGATTTGAGTTGGCCGTATCAAAATAGTATATTCGAAAAGCAACTCTATTGACCAAGGTATAAGATTGTAATTCCAATGATAGTTCTATAAAAACTCGACCACACTAAAAATCTTATACACACGGCGACTATCTGCATCGATACCAAAACGCTAGTTTTAAGCCTGAAACACACTAGCCTGCGGCCTGCGGTGGTGGTCCATAGTCAACTTGACAGTTATTGTCAAATCAGGACGCACCAGCGCCGCCTTATGGTAGCGGCCCATAGTTACTAAAGACAGCTATTATCAAAACTATTGACCGCCACCGCAGGCCGCGCCAGTGTGATTCAAGCTTTACGAACGCGCGACGCTTGCCTTAGATCACCAGTCAAAATCAGCCGTATCGATACTGTGTCGCGTGTGCCGTGTGTAATCGCTAGTAGGCCACGGTCTGGACGCTAGCGGGCAGCGGGGCGACGAGCGGGTGTTAGTAAACTGAACCTTATCATTATCAAGTGTACATATGACTATAGTGCCACTTGTTGCCCCGTCGCCTGCTGCACGGCTATCACGCGACGGCGTGCGAGCTTTCTGATTTTTCTCGCACTATCAGTCTCTCTCTTATTAGAACATTTAGAACAAGAGGTCTAGTGCGGGAAAAATCGAGAGTATGTCGCGGCCGTCCCATGATAGACGTGCCGCCGTTGAACTCAGCCTTAGTACACATAGGCAATATAAATATACAGATTGCAGATCAACTTTGGACAGTCGGTTCCGATCCCACATTTCAATTCTAGTTACATAATAAGGTAGGGAACTCTAATTTCATTATTAAGTACTCCAAAGAAATAAGGAAAAAAATAATGACACATTTTGAAAAACTGTTCAATAATGTTTAGAAACATTTATTATGTACAAGCGAATAAGATTTTTCAAGAGAATTTAACAGTTAAGTAGGAAAAAAATGCATTTTAATTTTTAAATTTCAAATTGGCGTTAAAACGCTTGTCAGTGTCATGGCGTCCCGAGTGACGTCACGTTTGTATAAAAAGAACGCAGACCTTTGATGTTTGCTACCTAGATCGCTCAATTGCTCATTAAATGAACATAAATTAAAAAGTTTACAAGTCTTGCGCGGCCGTGCGAGCGAGACAGCGGGACAATGACGTATGAAGATCTGACAGATAACATGGTTCTATCCCTGTCTTACTATTCGTTCAGTACGTAAGTTTTCTCTGTAATCTGTGGCAATGGCCGTTATGGGTATGTATTTCTACAAACGTGACGTCATGCGCTCTGATTGGTGTTTAACATATCATGGCGGGCGTCCGTATTTTTCAGTTTAATTTTATCAAAATAAATAAATATCTCTTACTTAATAAAAAATTATGAGCAATTTTCGAATTCTACGATTAAAATTTCACTAAGAAAATACCATATGTCAGTGATTTTCAATTACTGTCATCATGCCTATTACCTATCTCAAAAAATTACGAAGATACAACCCTTTTAATGGAGACTTCGCGTCTCGGTTCTCGATGGTCATAATAAATGACAATCGTTTCATGCGAAGTTGTGTTCTGCGGAAAAGGCCCTCTCTTAAACTTTGGACACTTATAACTTTGTGATTATTTATTGTCTTGTGTTGGAAAATAGCTATCGCACGTAACACATTATGGAAACGCAATGTGTCGAGTTAAATTGACTTCCTAAAAGTCCAGGCGATGAGTGTGCAACATTATGAACAATAAAACGCCGTTATAAACTTTTAACGTTATTTATTTTAGAATAAACATCTTAAAATAAATATCAAAGAAAAGTTACGATATTTTTAAAGACCTGTGTGTGGTCCCTGCTCTTGAATGAGTAGATATATCACGCACTATCTAATGACTTGAAAGTCTGAATGCAAGGACAGAGAGATCCCAATATGAGCTCACAGTTCGCACAAACAACCAACGGGTAGAAAGGAAAATGTTATTCCCGCCGTATAATGGAACGTCCTCGGGGACGGGGCGGCGCGTGAGCACACTTTGTTGAGACAAGTCTGAAGATATTTAAATTATTTGGTCATCAAAAATTGTGGCCGGTGAAACCCGTGTCAACACGTCAGAAAAGGAAGGAAATATTGGGTTAGACTCGTGTAACGTCGTTAATCATTTAAATAAACTAATATTTAGTAGACAAAATTAAACCGGTACTAATTCGGTTACTTTAAAAAATAACTTATGCTCCTCCCTCAAAAATGCTGGGTTCGCCCATGAATGATAATAATATTGTAGCTATGCAAACCCAAGTTGCAGAACAAAATATTATTCAAAAAGGAAGGAATGCTCTTGTCCTGTAAAATTTACAGGTACTAAAGGAAAGTTCCAGTACGTATCAAATATTCCCGTACATACATACATACATACATTCACGCCTTTATTCCCAAAAGGGCCTACCCATCCTACCCATAGCAGATGAAACGTATGTTCCAGCGCCAGTTTTAGCATAAATGTGGGTATAAAATATCGACAACATGTGATGTTGCAGTGATAGGTTGCTAGTCCATCACCCACAACACACTTCAACCCTGGTCCCTTAGTCGACTTTTACGACACCCACGGGAAGAAAGGGGGTGGTGTAATTCTCTTATTGAGAAAATTGGACATGATTAGTGCGTACTCCAATAACCTTATTCAAACTTAAACCTCAGTCAAGTAAAATATATTTTATGCTGCTACGCCTTCTGACGCGCGTACAATGCGCTGCGTGATCGTCCTGCTGAGAAAGATAAAATGAAGAAAATCATGTTTCAGTAATTTTAAGCACACTTAGGGCCGACAGTAGCTGATGCGGGTGCATGGAGCGGGCGTACGCACTATGTATCCGTCGCGGGCTAGTTGGCACTGCTCATACTAGTTTTCAGTACGCGTGCGCTCCGTGCAAACCAGCCCCCCTATTCTGTAACTTGTTTTAAGCTCACCTCAACGCTCAACAATAAATATATCTTGACACCGCGATGCGTAGTAACTAAGCGTAATTAGAGGTCTAGTTTCTCGACGGGTGACCGGCGGGACGAGCCTACGACTGCTAGCGTCGGCTCTTACGTATCTTGGGATATGTCTCCCGCGCCGCGCCTCGGTCGTAGCGGCGCCGCGGGTCTTTTATGCCAGTATTGATACGATATTTTTATTTCCCGCTCAATACAAGCGCTTTGTATCACTATTTACATAACTTTGTACGTACAATGCGACACTGTATGCGAGAAAATTTTAAATAACGACGTTATACGTTGCTGGCGTGCGCTGATGCGATTTTCTAAGATTCCATAAAGTGAACTATTTAATGTTGTATGTTTTGATATTTTTTCTCAAACATGCACTTTGCTAGGCTATATTTTAGGCCTAGCAAAGTGATCTGCTTTTGTTTCTTCTTCAATTGGTGACAAAACATTAAACATCAACAAAAAAAATATATTCATTGCATGCCTGTGATTACCACTAGGTAGGTACTTATACATACAAAATTATGTATACACGAACTTTATGTTAAGTCAATAAAGCCGTGTCCATTGCCGTATACAGTCGACTACGTATGTAATATTGTACATGCCAGTCCGAAGACCTGACATGCCTAAACTTTAATTTTATTGACATATTTTATTGACATAGAATTGGGCCATTCATTAATGAGACGTTACGAATTAGATTAGTGGAGGCGCTGGTATTGCCCAAGCTAAATTATGTTGATGTAGTGTATGGGCCTCGAATCCTTGCTAAAACTAAAACACTTATTCAGCGTGTTCAGAATGCGTGTGCACGTTTTTGTTTTAATGTACCCCTGCGTGCTCATGTGACCCCATTCCTTAATAAGCACAACATTCTGAAGATACACCACAGACGTAAACTTCACTTAGCTTCATTACTCTTTGGAGTAATCAACCATAAGGCTCCAGCATATCTCTTTGAGAAGTTGTCTGTCAGCAGGTCCCGTGGTGGTCGGCGGTGTGCGACTCAACTGTTAACACCAAGGCATGCTAGTGCAGCATTTAGGGGTAGCTTCCGTTATGTCGCCTCTAAATGCTGGAATAACATCCCCCCTCCTGTCAGGAACCTGCAAAACATTTATAGTTTCAAATTTCAGCTCAAAATGTTCATGCTGAAACATCAAAAAAGTGAGGAAGCTCTGATACTAGAAACCAGTTATATTTAAGACCGCGGATTAACTGTTTGTATGCTTAAGAATAAGAATATTTATTTGCAAAAATGTAGTGGGGTCATTTTGCTTGAAGAAGCATGCAATTTTTACTCATTTACTTACTTACTTACTTATTGGCTACAGGTTATTACCTAAGTATACATTCCTAAATTTTGAATACAATATAATTTAATTAGACTACTACATTATAATTACCTAATATTACAATTGCTTATTTCTGAACAAACTCATATTGGTCTTAACAAACTTACTGTCGTGTTTTTCGTCCCTTCCGCATTGCCATGCATATTTGCATAGTATATATAATAACACTTATATATATTGTTCATCTGTGCTCGTTTTTCTATTGTATTATGTTATAGTGTGTATGTCATAAAATTGTCCACCGCGTCAGGAACCTGTAAGGGAGTAATTAATTATTACATTATTTCTAGTGTAAAGGCTTAAAAACACTCGCCCATGCCACTCAAGAAATGTTAGTAGCCTGAGAAATTAACTCACCATCATGTAATGTCCCATCCGCTGTGCTTGTTGCCGTATAGTTTAACGCCATACATAATGTATTAGTTTTAAGCTTGTATTTGATTCCATTTGTATGTTACTATGATCAAACTCACAAACTGTGCATTCACATATATATATATATATATATATTTTATTTCCGTTTTCATGTTTGCGATGTATACTGTTTGTGTTGCCCTCACACCCACTCACTTAAAGGCTTCGACGGAAGACCAGCGCTGGCCAAGAGGCCTGCACCATGCTGAGTCGGGGCCTATTCGTGGCATACCTGTTGTTCTTGTCTCTGTGTTCACTTTTGTTATTGTTTTGTATGTGTCACGAATAAACGTTTTCTATTTCTATTTCTATGTACGTATATTTGAATAAGGTGAATGCATTATTGTGGAAACATTAGCTAATTTTAATTTAATTCAAATATATATAATGAATAATATTTAATTTAAAGTTGAATTCCATGTTTTCTGACTAGTTTTATATATAATTAGAATATTTTGGTATTGCAATGCTCGACGCAGCTCATGTTAGAACTAGACCTAGCCTTAAGAACTATTTTGTTACAAAATGAACGCAATAAAGAATCTGAATCTGACCTTTTCTGGTAACATTGACAGTGCTAAGCCTTTTAAAATAGTAACATAGTAACGTAGTTTGTTTCATAGAAACACAGTTAAAACGGGGTTGAAGTGTGTTGTGGGCGATGGGCTACCAACCTATCACTGCAATATCACATTTTGTCGATCTTTTAAACCCACATTTATGCTAAAAGTGACGCTGTAACATAAGTTTAATGTGTTCTGCTTACCCGTTTTTGGGAATAAAGGCGTGTATGTATGTATGTACAGATAAAACGGCCTCACAATAAAATCCGTTGAAACTTTGGCAAATGACTCTTTCGCAGACACTTCGTGGTTGTGATAGGTAACCGACTATAAGCACGAAACCTTCCATTACAGGCAATGCCTTCGCCATTTTGCGAATAATTGTACGGACCCCCACAAACAAGGCCGCCAACATAAAACAGGCTCGGGCCCGCCATAACAATAAGTTACGGCTTACGGCGTCCTTTACTACTCACGATTTTATATCTACCTGACAACAACGAGCGATAAAACCGTGGAAGTCTAAGTCATCATCATCTTAAGGCGCCGTAGGTTCATGGTCTTCTCTCCCTCTCACTGAGCTTAAGCGTGAGCGAGATGGAAGTGCGTGCTCGGAAGCGCGGAAATCATGTTTTTTAATTTAATTTTTTTTGGCGTTTAGATAAATAAAAAAGTAAGCACTGATTTCTCTCAAACATGATATTGCCGATTTTTAGAAGCCATTTTAATATTTTTAGCTTTTGTGCATAAATTGTAAGAAATATTTTAAGTGTATTTTAGACCCTTTTAGACCTACGTTCGTGATTTTTTTCTATAGAGCGAAAATTGCTTAATCATGTTTCTAAACACTGATTTCCCTGCAGAAAAGCCTCAAAATTACTATTCGTATTTTTTTTAAACCATATTATTATAAACAGACGCATTATCTTGTTTCAAAAACTCTGTTCGCTTAACTTCGCTGAACCTACGGGCCCTTAATAGCGTTATTCCCGGTAATGACCCTAAAGGAGCCCGGGGCCCGCTTTGACACCTAATCCCAAGATTTGGTATAAGCACTACTTTTATGAAAGCGACTGCCATCTGACCTTGCAACCCAGAGGGCAAACTAGTTCTTATTGCGATTAGACCGGTTTCCTCACGATGTTTTCCTTCACCGAAAAGCTAACGGTAAATATTCCGTAAATAAGTTCCGAAAAACTCAGAACCCACTACCGCCCGCTGCTTGACAGACGCATGCCTGAACCACTAGGCTACCTTATCTTTTTTCATAGAAGTCTAAGAAGCGCCACAAAATGGCCCCACAGAATTAAAGTAACCCCGTTTAACCAGTACGAATGCTTATATTTCGCTGAATGGACGAATTATTTAAATTAAAAAAAATAGCAGAGCAACGGTAAATAAAAGAGTTTATTAGAGAGAGAGAAATTATAGCTTTTTATAAAGAGCATATTCCATTCTTTACTTCAGTCATACATATTATGACGGTAAAGTGTGAAGTTTTTGTGAAAAGCAACAAAAATATTTTGTGGCAGATTCCGCTTCAACTTTAAGTGATATCGCTTTTGTATGTATAAATGGTTTATATAGTAAATATATCAAGGATTATTTCGTTTCTAGACACTTTTTTAGTATCGTGTACGGTTTTCTTTTAAAATGGAAAATACCGCGCTCCAGGACACTTCCATGTGCTCGGGGGGTGAAGCTCGCCCCGGAGGAGGGGGGAGAGTAAATAAATATATTTTTTTCTCTATAACCTTCATATCCTGATCGATGAGAGTCGTCCCTTAATTATGCCAAATTTGGACATAGGTAATTTCCCTGTACTTGGTGGCGGTGTTTCGTTTTGGTGTTTTGTTTTTTATGGTTTGCGCCTTATGAAGAGCTGTCGGATAAGCAGCCTTGGGACGCTGGCTTGTGATTTTAATGTGAAATACATAATCTAGGAAACCAGTGCTTTTGTTGTAACACTATGTATTCAATAATAAAAAGTAGGTACTACGAAAAAATAATTTGATATTTGACAGTAGTAGTGTTTCGGTGAACCGAAACATCGTGATGAAGCCGGTCTAATCCCGCTTAAGGGCTTGTTTTCGCATGCGTAAAAACGCAAATCCTACTCCAAATCCTGGAATGAGGTGCCAACCCGGGACTCGGAAAAAAAAAACCATGATGGTCTAACTGACAATCTAGTACACATAAACTCAGGCCTGGGTAAAAGGGGTTAGAGTAGTACCTACATGAAATCTCATGTTTGTTGCCACTTCTAGCAGTAGTAGTGGTAGTTCCCAGTTCCCAATGTTACAATTTATGACGCAACGTTGCTAGTAGTATGTGGATAGTGAACCATTAAATTATTATTAAAGTGTGGATTACATTATACAATAAAAAAGCTACTAAGTTGCTATAGAAATTAAATTTCATATAGGTCGGAAATTATCGCTCCGCATTTGATTGACAACAAACAGATAAGGTACACAATGCGCATGTTAGTGTCAATGACAAATTCATTATTTGTTGGGAGACAAAACACGTTTGATATTTCGGAAATGAGCGTAGGTTCGAGATATCCCGATGCCTCCCATAAAAGAGTTTACGAGTCATCATCATATCAGCTAAAAGACGTCCACTGCTGACATAGAGCCTCCCCCAAAGAGTGCCAAACTGATCGGCCCTGTGCCACCGGCATCCAGCAGACTCCCGCGACCATTGCCAGGTTCAGTCCACCTTCGTCTACCCACGTTGCGTCTGGCCGAGCGAATTTACGAATACCTATTGACTGATCATCCATGACGCAAGCAAATAAATAAATAAATATTAGGGTACCATGTTACAAAAATCGACCTAGTCCCAAACTAAGCAAAGCTTGTATGGGTAAAAACGTAGAAAATATCCATGACTCAGGAACAAATATTCGTGCTCATCACACAATTCAATGCCCTTGCCGGGATTCGAACCCGGGACCTCTTGCTTCGTAATAGGCAGGGACACTACCAACTAGGCTAAAGCGGTCGTCAAATACAATGACAAATGGCTCAACTATTCCGATTCGCTGTCCTCCATTCCGTCGTGCCGTGAGATGTAAAGGGCCGCCCGCCCCGCGACGGTCGGTTTTGTATTTTCTATTATAGCTTTACGGCGTCTTATTTCCATAAATATGGCGGCTAAACACTCGCCCTTTATGTCGTCCGTGATTTACAAAGTGTCACCATTGCGGGAACAGATTAGATTGTGCGCTTTGTGGTTTGAATTTTGGGTTGTGCAGTTTGGAAAGAAACAAACGAAGAGGTTTTAAAGATAGGAGAAACGAGATGAAACCTATTGAAACTGAAAGGGAATGTAGGGGCACCACAAGACGGAGCGCGAGCTCTCTCAAGCTCTCTCGCACTATCCGTCTCTTTCTAAGTTTTCTAATAAGAGAGAAACGGATAGCGCGAGAGAACTCGCGCGCTGTCTTGTGCTGCACGATTATCACAGGAGGGCCCACGAGCTGTGTCGCGGTGAGGTAGACTATCTGTCTCTTTCTAATTAGAACGCTTACACAGACAAAATACATAAGTACTAAACTTTCTTGAACCAAGAATTTGATTAAGTAGTAAGACAAAAAAAGAGCCAATTAAGAGTTAACTGTGAGTTATATTCTGGAGAAAAAGTCTAGAAAATAATAGGGGCGCCACTACCGCTCATACGGCAACACTAATACTACGACCTAGAGATTTTGATCCTTCACTTTTTACTAAGATTATTTAAATTTGGTTCCTAATTTAGAAAAATCACAATCTAATACGGATGCGCAACGATGACTATAAATATTTATGATATAATATTACTCGCAATAACGCTCATCTGATATAATTCTCACGTTCTATAACAACACTTAATATATTTTCATTTTACATAATTATCATTTTATATAACGATCATTTGATATAATAATATTTAGTATAACATACATTGAGTATAATGCATATTTGCTATATTGAACATTGGATATAATGCTCATTCCGTCTAATGTACAGTTGATATAATCAAGCCAGGGCAGCCAGAAAAAGGGGGGGAGCCTCCCGCAGTAAAAAACACTCGCAAAAATTGTACTAAGTAATAGTGGGTTAGGTTAGGGTTCACTTGCATCCCTTAGAGCGGAAATAAGCACCCCGCGAAGCGGGGTGACGTCGACACGCTGGCGGTTGGGTTAGATTTACGTTATGTTTGACCGGAAAAAAGTAGTTTAGCTTGGGTAAATAAAACGCAATTTGCACATAAAAAGATAATTATATATTTTTACATATGCGGAACATCAATTAATTATATGGTTTAAATTTGAAGCCATTGCTCGCAAAAATTCATCTTCCTGGTACTCTTCTTTTCTAGCAAAAAAGATGTTTTTTTGTTGGTCGATATATATTTTACCGCTTAAAATGATACCGCTAATTATAACGCTTGATCACTATACAATATGAGATGTATATCAAATAAGAATTTATTCTATGTTGGTTATAAGAAATAAGCGTTATACCGAATGATATTTATACTAAATAAAAATATATATTTTGATATTATACCAAACGTTTATTATATACAATGAATGATTCTACCCTTTGAAATTATATCAAAAATGGTTATATCCAATGAAATTATATTATTTGTTTTTATACCGATCATTACACACCCATCTAATACATATTGGTAGGTATAGACATACAAACTCACAAGAATTAGGTACTTACCTCTATATAATGTTTATGTACAAGTAATTTAAATACAAGTTTTGTTTACCAATTTTATTAAACAGGTATACAGTTTCTTCTGTCTCCAAATATTCCACTTTAGTTATAATTACACTTAATTATAACACTTAATGTTCATCAAATATATTGCCAGCACAAAGTTGGTTTTATGTAAACGTAACCTCTAAAATTCACTACTTACCTATGTAAACAAATATAAAGAAATAAATATAGAGGCCTCGGTCCATGGGGTCCCAGTGCGCAAAAGCTATTTGCGGAAATCGCGAAACGTTTGGTTGACGTAACTGGTGACCGAAGAGCTGGCGGCTTTCTCGCGCAACGCATCAGCATTGCAATTCAGCGAGGAAATGCCGCCAGCATCCTCGGTACAATGCCTCGAGGGCCTTTTTTAGATTTAACTTAGCTTTAATTTAATTTAGTTAATGTTATAGTTATCATCTTGTATATACCTACTTTAGAAAGTAAATAACCATATATTTTGTAAACAAAACGAATATCAATTTACTTTAGTAGCGTTAGGAATAAATAAAGTTAATATAACCATTCACAATTGAACACTTATTCGTAGTCTATACTTACTTATTATAAGTCCCATATTAAGCTCAGTAAGGCTTTTGTTATGGGTACTAGACGACGATATATATAATAGATAAAAATACTTAAATACATAGAAAATACCCATGACTCAGGAACGAATATTCATGGTCATCACACAAATGTTTGCCCTTACCGGGATTCGAACCCAGGACCTCTTGCTTCGTAGGCAGGGTCACTACCAACTAGGCTAAAGCGGACGTAGTACCTACTAGGCGGGATTCGAACCCACTACCGTCGCATGCCTGAACCACTAGGAATACGATTCTGGCTTGATATTCCGCAAGGCATCGCTAGTATTATAATTATAAATGACTTTTTGTTGCATTAATTTGAATGTTATAGTGGGGCAGAGTGCTGGAACAAATTGTTGAACAAATCTAGTTGAATTCCATGACCCCAAATATACTGTATATTTAGACACTAAGTTTGAGATTCCACGTTATCTAGAACTCGAGATATTAATGACAAGAGTTATTATTCAAAATTACCGCCATAAAATTAAAGATGGCCGACGGAGGAGGTGGTTCCTATCAAAAACTTTAAAGCTATGGACCTTACAAGTACCTGAAAAACATTTGGTGGTTTTGTCCAACGTTTCCACATTATCACCTGAAACTGCCCTGCTATTAATAAAACCGCGAAATTTAATAAATACGGTAAAATAACAATACAATGACAACCCCCCCCCCCCACCCGTGTGGTGTCGGGTTAGAATTTCACCACCCCCTTTCTTCCCCTGGGTGTCGTAAAAGTCGACTAAGGGAGCAGGGTTGAAGTGTGTTGTGGGCGATGGGCTAGCAACCTATCACTGCAATATAACATTTTGTCGATCTTTTATACCCACATCTATGCTAAAAGTGGCGCTGGAACATAAGTTTCATGTGCTCTGCCTACCCCTTTTGGGAATCAAGGCGTGAATGTATGTATGTATGTATGTAATGACAAGGCGTCTAGGACATACGGTCAAAAAAAATGTACCTTTTCTAGGCTTATTTGCCAAGCTGTATAACTGTGATTTAATTGAGAATGGAATGGAATACCTAGCTGTTTTTTTTTGCTATTTCGTGTTTGGTCCCATGGGAAAAGTTGTTCAGTATGTATGTATGTATGTATCTTCGTCACTTTTTGTTATTCCGAGTGTCAAATAGTAGTAAATAAATAATGGTAGGTACCTAAATTAGGTAACTATTAAAAATCGTTTTGCGTACGAAATTAGATTTTTCTAGACTTTTAGTACCTATATGCTGCCGCCTTAAGGAAAAAAACCTTAAGTGACAAAAAGTATGTTTCGAGAAAAAGCCGAAAAACTTTGCACTCCTGCTAAAATAGGAGTAATTCGAAGTACAAAGTTGAAACTTTTGTATATGAATAAAATAACACTGTAGAATTTTTGTACAATGTAAATTATTCGATTATCTATTTATTTTAATAAGTTATTTACAAAAAACAGTTACTGCCTCTTAGAATAAATAAAAATAATATATCGTTACTAATAAAAAAATATCATAAGTGCGTACTTATGTTTTTTGTGACAGTATTGCATTACGATGACTAAGAAAGAAAAACACATGTACACAGTTATGCTTATGTTACTAAACAATCTAGAAGCCGAAAAAGCACAATTGCGTACTTGTGGTTTTATAGCTTAGTTAAGATAGTAAAATTATAATTTATCTCTTTAAAGGAATTCATAAAAATACAACTAAGAATCATAATTATTTATTTAAAAAAACAAATGAGATGTTTGTGGCTCGTCATTATTTTCTTGCATTTCACCTCCCGCCATTAGAAGCAACCGTCTGCTCCTGGGGGGCGAGCACAACTGACGCCGCGCCGCGACGCGAGTCGAGAAGGATATACCGTCCTCGTTCCAATTTGCACGGTGCGAGTGTGACAGGGGACGCTCAGTCGCGCGACAAGCGGCTTGTCAGCAAGTTGTGCTAGACGTACTGGATAGTCATCCAGAGCAATGAGCCGCATTGTTATTTATCTGATAACCAAAACAAAAACAAAAACGTATACCCACAGCCAAGAAGCACACACACACACGGCCTTTGAGTTATAGTGAGGTAGAATGTGGGTAGAATGTAGTTAGGTAGAGTTTTAGTTATAGCTCAATCACTCAAAAAAAATCAAAACTTTAAAAAATCATGCAACAATAAAAATAACAACACAGCGATAGAATGTAATAAGTGTTATGAAAATAAGCAGTTAGGAAAACCCTGTTTTATTTTATAAACAAGCATGACTTTGCACGCGGCAAGATGACGCCCGCCCGGTGCATCGTCCCACGCACGTACCGATGTAAAACCAACTTTACTGTGCTCCTTATTTTTCTGTGCGTGTTTAGCGACATAAAATTCGGTGGCACCAAAGCCACCGGTAGCGTAGTGTAGTGTCACTCAGGCGCGCGATTATTAAGCAAAAGGTCGTTGTCGTATTTCACAAATTTTACCAATCACTGCCACAATTCCTAAAGACCAAGGCACCATCCATCCAGCCAAGGTATCCACCGTTAGGCTCCATAACCTTCCTAAAGCTCTCTGAGGGACATGTAGTCGGTGGGCTCACCGACTACATGTCCCTCAGAGAGCTTTGGAAAGGTCTACGCTCGGGCTCTTGCTGATGGACAAAGTCCCAAACGAGATTATCCGACAGAAAATCAAAGTGACTGACATAGCTCAAAAGTGTAACAAACTGAAGTGGCAGTGGGCTGGTTACATCTGTCGCATAACCGATGAACGGTGGAGTAAGCAAGCAGGTTCTCGAATGGAGGCCGCGGCTTGGCAAACGTAGTGTTGGGCGCCCTCCGGCCAGGTGGACATATGACTTGAGGAGAGCGGCTCTTTCATGCTGTAAACGATTAGGCTGATGTGATCCACCACAGCTGTGCGAAGCAGCGTAGAGGTTCGCAAGGAAAAAATACACCAATAGGAAGAGCTGAGGAACAGAATAAGAATGCTATATTGGTGGCTGATTTTATCAAACCGCTCCGCCGCCTCACACAGCATTGGTGGATACTCATCACTAAGATAAATAAGGGGACAAATTTACTCAAATTGAACTAGCCTTTCCCAAGATAGACTTGCTGCGAAATTGTTTTACCATTTGATTTTTCAAGAGTCTGTACCTTCGAAATCATGTGTGTCATGTATTCTTTTGTCGTATTGAACCCAGGATTGAGAGGACAGTCACTGCCAGAAAGTTCTTGCGACCCGTTTAATCATGGCTGGCAATTGGTGTAATTCCACCAGTGTTCAATCTTATTGACTGTTTTTTGTTATGTAGCCTCCTACATAAGTGATTTTTATTGAATGTATATGGAAAATATTTATTTCTATACTATTCGAAATATTCATTTTATTCGAATAGTAAACCTTGTGGTATTCGAATAATTTTCATGACGAATATTCGAGTAATATGAATATTCGAATATTCGAATTGCAAACCCTAGTCGTACGACACTAAGCAGAAAAAGCATAAGTAAGAGTCGTACAAGATAGAAAAAACACAACTGACAACTTATGTTTTTTCAACCTCCGAGTGTTACGACTAAATTATTGTTTTATACAACAAGAATGGACTTTTTAGTGAAATTAAGGTTATTTTTCATACAAATGTCATTAAATGGTTTTTCATCTTATGAAATAAATGTTTGGCTCAAATTCAAGACTAAATATAAAGACACAAGGCGTCAGTTAAGAACTTTTCTATCTAGGAATAGCTACTTATGTTTTTTCTTTCTCTGACAGGAAGTCATTTTACCAAAATGCCGTGTAGTTATGCTTGTCTAAATCATGATCTGTTTGATATACAGATATAACTGTTGAATAGAAAAATCACATTTTTTTTCCTGATTTCGAGGGTGTCAATAACTCAATATCGCAAAAATTGTCACTTAAGGTTTTTTCCTTAAGGCGGCAGTATGTCAAACAATACAAAAAAAAAACTAAAAAAAAAACAAACCCCGTCTGTGTGGGAATTATTATTACGATCTCAAAGGCTATATATGTGACTAATATTTAGAACTTCGAGCGCCATCTATATTTTTTCAAACTCACCTTCTGGACCTGCGCCATCTAGTGTACTTTTACGGTGTTATTTAGCGAGCAAGCAAGCATTGGCAGAATAGTCTAGAGGATCTGTGTCTAGAGGAGAGAAAAATTATGTCTGAAAGTTCGTAAGTTTCACGTATGGTGGCGTTGAGGGTTAATTTCCGTTTTGTGTAATAATTGCAGTACTCTTGGGATATAACTTCACATGTTTACATTGCATTGGCATTGAAAGACAGAAAATCTCAAAGATATCTACTATTGAGATGTTTGTTTATTTCTCTTGATTCTATGTTAACTTAAAGTCTTATTCTTTCAATTATTACACTATTGTACTGTACCTAGTGATTAATAGGTGCAATGATTTTTTACATACCCAAGGGCCTTAATGTAATCTATTACGCTTTATGTTTTTTCAATTACCCATATAAAGTGTGTGGGTAAGTAATTGCCGCATTTCTCAACCGATTCTCGTGAAATTCTTATGCCAAGCGCGTGGTCCTCGCGGGCGTGAAAAATATCATACCAATACCACATCAATACGTCAAGTCAGATGGACTTACCTGATCAATCTGTGCCATTGGGCCACGGGACTATTATGTTAGCCTCGCCTTCAGCTAAACCAAAGCAATGAATGGGCATACAACTATTTACAGGTACTTTGGTTCCTGTTCACCGCGCCTTCGATTCTAATCCGTACAATGCACATAGATTGTAGAGGAATGGCCAACTTTAGCGAAAATGGGTACGGTACAGTCAGCAATCACGCCTGAGGTATTAAAAATCCGATACAACTTAACATAGAAAACAGCCAAGACAAATATTAGTGCACATCCAACAAAGAAATGGTTTTACCGGTTTTAAGCGTGCGTGAACAGAGTTTTAATCAATCAATCAATCACGAAATCAATTAACAAGCGGGACTGGCCAAATAAGTCATCATATAAATGTTGAAGGTAATTGTACACTCCCATAGGATGGTTTTAACATAGTAAAATGCTGTTTTCTTGAATGGATACTGATTAAATTTGCGTCTAGACGCACTTCCTAACCTAACCTAAGTAGGTCACAAAAGAAGTTTGGGGCCTTTCTGTGGATATTGCCAAAGTAATTTTTTGGTTGGTCAAACCAAATCTTGAAGAAATAAAATTCAATGTCAATACCACAAGAAAAGGAAATAAACATTTGGTTTGTAGGGTTCCGTCCCAAAAAGATAAAATAATAACCCTTATGTTGCAACTCTGACCGTCCGTCACAACGTTAATTATCTCAGGAACAACCTAATCTTTCCTGAATATTACCCACGTTAAATAATTCGTGCGTAAATTCGTTCGTTCATTAATTGGAAATCTTATAGCAGCACACACTTCGTCACAGTACAGACAACATCCTGCTAAACTATCCAAATGTGGACCTTATCTCATTGGTATAAGATTCACGTGTGATCAGTCAACCGAGTCGTCGACGGGAACTATTACGTTATGCGTGACAATACACGTTGCCGGCAGTTGTTCGAGGCGTTCGCAGTGGTCTTATTGGGTCCATCAATTTTGCATCCCAATCGGATTGACCCCAAGGAAAAACGAGTTTGACGTCGGAATCATCCCAGGATTCAGATTCACGCCAAGGACGATTATTGACTTATTACATTCAGACTTTGTATTTTAAAGCGGACTGCACAGTTTTTGAAGATATGATAATTATTATGATTTTAATCCTAATTATATATAATATTGGCCCAATCATAGTCCATAGAACCGATTTCATAAAAAAGGAGAAGGTTCACAAATCGGATTTTCATCATTTTTTTGTTTGGAAGTATATGCTTCCAGGTTGGTCCCATTTCTTCAAAAATGCAGTTGGATGATGGGATTCATGAGGAATTGAGGAAATTCTTCAATTATATCAGGCACGCGTGTAGTGATTTCCGTATTTTCTATTATAACTCGTGTATTTCTACACACCGTACACCTGGAAATCGTAAATTTGGTAGAGTTGAATTGATGATGAAGACCACAGACGACTTATGGAATTCCTCAATTATGTGCTGAAAAGTACAAAAGTACGTCACAGATTCTGATAAGATTCCGTTGAAATAGGAACTAATGAAGTGCCAAAGGTGATGATCTTGAGGAATCGACGGAAGGCCTCAAATATTATGGGCCCATACACACACCGATTCGGTTTTTTTCTCTAATAACCAAAGCATTTGTTATCGGAAATCAGTTCATGTGGTAAATTGGAAAAAAGTACTAAATTGAAGGCGGTTAAAACCATGTTTTTATTAAAGATATGCGATACGGTCGTATCAATCAGTGCGTGTATTCTTTCGCCGAGTGTACAGGACCATCTTTTAATAAACCGGACCGGCGCGCCTCGCACAAAACATACAGTATCATTTGACAATTTGTGAGCAATCAGTGCATTGTCGCCGCTCTTTATTCAACGGCAAATAATACATGGAAAATTGTCATTCCTATTGTACGGGGGCATTGTTGGTCTAATGACAGCGTTCAGTTCGCCCGAGCAGTTTGGGCCCGACCGGCTGACGGACGGTCATCGAAACTACACTTAAATACTAGCAATCCTTTTATCTAAATTAAAGCGCAAAAAATGACTCAAGCACACATCCGGAAAGCCACGTGATTATACTGTCATGGCGTATCCGATAGAAGCCTCCGTCTTAACGAAACCTGTGCAGAAACTCTCGCGCAACCCAAACCCTTACCACATCAAGCGACCGATGAACGCTTTCATGGTCTGGTCGCGGCTGCAGAGGAAGAAGATATCGCTGCTAAACCCCAAGCTGCACAACTCAGAAATCTCTAAACGGCTCGGCTTGGAATGGAAGAGCCTGAACGAGACAGAGAAAAGACCGTTCATAGACGAGGCGAAGCGGCTTCGCATCAAGCATATGCAGGACTACCCCGACTACAAGTACCGCCCGCGGCGGAAAAACCGGCCTGACATAGCTGTCTTCAATCCTTACAGGGAGCCCGAAGAGCCTCGGCCCGACCAGACCTACCAGATACCATTAAGCTACTCTGACCAGATCATGTACAACAATATGATAAGTTATACAGTCCCGGCGGTACCACAGGCCTCGTACGTGCCAGCGAGACCTAAGGAGGAGACTCTGCCGAGTTTGGACTTGCGACCTCTGCCTTCGATAGAGAGTATCTCCCCCAGGCCGTTCGCATTGGTGAACCAGCAGATGATGGTGAAGGCCTACCAGGATCTGCACTACGTATCGGATGACATTACGAGGATATCCTACCATTACCCTTTTGGTGTTCAGTAGGGAGTGGAGATGGAAGGAATGGGGTTTAGTTACCATCGTGATTTGATTTTATTCATTAATCTTTTTTTTTGTTTTAAATCAGAAAAGTTTGGTGAAATAATCTATTTAATGCCAAACAGGCAAACATTCATGTGGTAGTTATTGCAATATGAAATGTAGTGTTACCTATAATGTTTTAATTAGCTCTGTACAAATATTATTACTACTACTATAACTTATTTTTAACTTTATACCACTACATATGTTTTCATATCAGAGACGTGTTTTTGATATCAAATATGTGCAAAAAAGTCTAAGTCAACGTAAACTTTTCATTATTGTTATATTTAAGGTATATACTCGCACACATTAATATTTATTACATGAATGTTACCCATTAGGTATAATTATAGGATTAAAATACTCATCAAATCGTTGTTGTTATTGCCATAGTTAATTGTAGGGCTAACCAGGCTAATCATGTGGTGGTGCAAGCTAGAATAACCAACAAAATTAAAGAAATCAAATTGGCATGTTCCAGCTTTTGTTTGTCGACTGTGCCTTTTGACTGTGGTAAACTAAAATTAAGTGGGATTTTATGAGTCTAAATAAATCGGGTCTCCACTCTTATTCAACCTCGTCACGCATAAAATATCCCAATATACTGAAAATGTGATATTATCGCAATACGCGGATGATTTAGTTATATATAACAAGTCGCGTAATTTAAGTGAAAATGTCATGTATATGCAAGTATCACTGAATAAAATAGGGGTTATCTTAGAAAATCTAGGTTTAGAGATTTCTCTCAATAAAACAAAGAGTTGTCTATTCCACCGAGGGCGCCGAGCACAAAGCATAGACCTGACATATAAAAATAATGTAATCAGTTCAGTAGTAAAAGTCAAATACTTAGGATTCTGGTTAGATAAATCGCTTATTTTCAATATCCACATAAATGAGATAAGGGCTAAAGTATCCAAACATCTAAACATACTTAAAGTGTTAGCGGGGCCATCGTGGGGAGTACACCCTACGCATCTAAGGAGACTGTACATTGCGTTAATTAGAAGTAGGCTTGATTATGCGTGCTTTATATATGATTGTAGCGCTAAATCGCATGTAGAAAAATTAGATAAGCTACAAAATCAAGCCCTAAGAATTATTGGAGGTTTCATACGATCGACACCGATACATGTGATGGAAAGCGAATTAGGTATACAACCCTTGTACTTACGCAGAAGTTTTTTGGCTACCAAATATAGTTTAAAGTGCCTTTCCTTGTTAAATAATAGAAGCTTAGAGCTTTTAAAAGCAATTAATTTGTCAAGTCAAAATAGGTATTGGAATAGAAAGAAAAAACCTCTTTTGGCATTAATTTACAATGATATTAAATCGGAAACAATATCTGCATCAAACCCTCTCAAAATGTTCACTTTAAATACATGGGTTTCAAATATAAATACAAAGGATATTATAGCTAGTAATTTAGAATTAGTTGAACGCTCCAAGCAAACGTACGATTCCCGAGACTTGAAAAACGTTGTTCTATGTGAATTAAACGAGAAATATAGTGGCTGGCACAAAATATATACAGACGGATCTAAAGACGTAAGTAGTACAGGGGCCGCATACCATGATCCTAAAAATAATGTAAATAGTACATATAAGATAGCATCAGAGATATGTATTATGTCAGCGGAACTATTTGCAATTTCAGAAGCCATGTCGTATTCGTTTAACTTAAAACAGAAAAATGTCGTGATATTTACGGACAGCAAAAGTGCGTTGCAGCACATAGCTCGCTGCGCCTCTGGACACAGAGGCACAGCGTTAGCTTACACTGTGTTGCATAAATTAAGTACGATACCCACTGACATGACTTTGAAATTGCAGTGGGTCCCCTCACATATAGGGTTAAGAGGCAATGAGGAGGCCGATGGCCTAGCAAAAGACGCATGCACTAAAGGCGCGGATGTGTATATCTTTCCAGACTTTACGGAGAAACTACACAAATATAAAAGAAAAATACATTCTGCCTGGAAAGAACACTTTGATGGACGTTCCAAAGAAAAGGGCGTGTGGTACAAGACCATGCAATCGGAACCTCCTCATATACCGTGGTTTACTAACAGTAATTTAAGTAGACAGTTAATTAAGATAGGTTTAAGATTGCGTTCCGGGCATATCCCGTCAAAAAAATTTGCTTTTTTGATGAAAATGAACCATCCCCAAATTGCCATGTTTGCGGTTCTGTTGAAGATGTACAACATATTTTGGCAGAATGTGCACGGAATGAAAGGGATAGACAATCATTACTAACTACACTGAAGGTAAATAAATTAGATATAGGTGCTTTTCAGAGCATCTTAACTGTACCGACCTCAGAAGAAGCTAAAAAGATATTTTTATGTGTTATAGATTTTTTCAAACGGTACCAGACTATCCCATAAGTAGACATGTAAGAATACTAGTATAAGGTACAATGGGGCTGGCATAATCATGTAACTGATTTAAGTCCCTAAACAATAAATAGAAAAAAAAAAAAAAAGGTATCATAATATTGCATGATCACTACTTAAAATTTCAACTGGATTGAGTTTCGGCAAGTAAACTTTTGTAACCATTCACTTTAATTGCGATAACTTAACAGAAAATTACAATTCAGAATGATGATGATGACGATGTCTTCCCAGACGTATCCGTCGACGGCGACATCCTGACGAAACGATTGTACAAATCAATATCATTTGCTGCATGGGCGCGAGACTGACTTGGAAATCGAACTTGTTTTTGAAGCTCCCGTGACATGAAAAATAATAAAGGTTTCGACTTGAGCTGTAAGTGTAATGGTGTAATCTAATGGTGTAATCATAAAGGGCTTGGGTCGAGTTTTACTAACAGGCGTTTGGCGTCAAGAATTTTGAGACGGGTACTTTCAAAATTACTGAGCCCAGTGTTGACTGCAGATAATTCTAAATTCTGTATGCGCAATTCATAAATGAAAAATTATAAAAACGTACAATTAATTTTATTATATCATGAATTCCAGGAATTACAAACATGATTATTTTAATAGAGGCATAACTGATAGGGATTACCAATAACCAAATCACGAAGCAATCAAGGTTCGGATGAGAAAGCTGCAGGCCCAACAAAACGGCGCACTCGTTACAACAGACAATAAGCGATACTATCTAATAAGTAAAGACTAACTATATTTAATAAATTAAACTAAAATTAATTAATTATTTGAGTTATAATAATAATGAATAAATTTTCAAGTCAAAAGTCAGTCTATCAGTGATAGATTTTTGGAATTTAGTTTGGAGGTTGTGAGAAGTCATAATAATAATTCATAATACATTTATTTGTTTGCAAACCATAGGTAAATCATGCATTATATCTATCTTATAAGTATTCCTGAGGGGTAATCACACTGGAACCTAGACCTGACCCCGTATCATGGTCGGCCTTATCACGCGATAAGTGACAAGATAGGAGCGTCGGCCGGTGTAGTGGCCAGAACAAAAACACCATGATTTTCATGACATATTTTTACATTATGGAAAAGTATCCCGATCTAAAAGAAATAAACCACAAATTCCTCCTAAGCGGTCACACACACATGGAGGTAGATATTTGCCATAGTGTTATCGAAAGGCGAAAAAAAATACTTCCGACAATGGAAATATTCACGTGCCATGACTGGTGTAGTTTTATTAAAACTCTAAGCAACACCATCAGTTTTATAGTTCAGCGAATGGCGACGGAAGATTTCAAAAATTTCAAGACTCTATATGAAGGGACTGGTTCCATATTTTGTCAAAGAAAGAAGGACTCGAGCGGGATCCAAATTCGTATAACAGGCATCGTTTGGGCACAATTCCGAAGGAATAAATTTGTTAAAGTGTATTATAAGACTAGTTTTGAGCAGAATGAATTTAAAGAGTATGATATGAACAGAAACCTAGGACACCCGAAAAGCATGCCTGAAACCTTACCTCTCATCACAGAATTAAAAAAAACAAATTCAAAAGCAAAATACAAAGATTTAATGACTGCGTTGCAATGGGTTCCAGAAGAATATAGAGCATATTTCAAAAGTCTGCCTCATGCAGAAAATGTTGAGGACTACCCAGAATAAACTTTCATTCAAATATAAACTAGTTTTATTTTATTTCTAACCGTAATATTCAATATTAATGTGGACTTGTAATAGTCTGGTTTTCAGTTTGTTTCATACTTTTTATCTAAACAGTTTAGAGCCACACTGTCCCAAGTCCGTTATTTAATAATCCTTTGAATTAAATTGAATAGCACACATTGCATCTGAAAGCTCTTTTTAAACAATATTTTACGCATGAGAAATGAATCATTCAAAAATAAGAATCATATAACAAAAACTGAATATGTAAGGAGATTTTCTTTCTTGCTTTGTTTCTCCAATATGTATAAACTGGACTTGGGTCACTCTGGCTCTCAGGTACAGATTTGTTTCTTCCCCAACATGCACGCGATGATTATGGTAAAAAAATGGCAGCAAACAATAATTCGTGAACTGTTACTTGAAACGTTTTCGATGAAATGAAATTCGATAAAAAGTTTGTCGACAAAACAAGGAACCCCCTCGCCACCTCCATAGTTAATAACCTGAAAAAGTTCAATGACAAATAGTTCATTCTTCATTACACCCATCATCCATTACAACCATACTCATCATTCATACACATAATCACTTATTCTTTTAGTAATCATTTATCATACAGTAATTGCGAATTCAGTCGCCCGTATCCTTCGCGGGGATTGCTTTCTGGTAAAATCAAAGAGACAAAAAAGACTTTATCTTAAATATAAATTTAATTAAATGTATCACGTAATGTAACGATATATAAATGTTTAAAGGGAAAAAAACTATTAAATCGCAGTGAAGCTAAAATTATTGCAAGTAATACAATATGAGGAAGGAAATGTGTATATTGTTACTAGTGATACCACACTCAAGTCAACAGTCATCGCCTTGCATGCTGACTGGAAAGCAGTCTTTTCATTACTTACCTTTAAATTTTACTTAAAACTGTGTATCGTTGTGCATTCAGAAGCTTTACCAGCAGGTTAGTAATCAGCCTGTTTAGAATACTATAGAATTAAAAAAAACGCTGACGATTGTGTGCTTTTTAATTTGTATACCATAAAGGTTGCCTGTCTGGTTTTAGGCAGACACAGCAGCCTATCAGTGCTCGTGATACTAGAAGAGATCTTGCGCTTACCCTTTACAAAGTTGAGGAGTCGTATTAACGGCTAGAATGAATTCTTTAGGTCTGACCCATTCTCAAGAGCTCCCGATGATGCTGTGTTAAAATTCTCAACCCAGCATCAAGAGCTTATCAAGAACAACACCATATACCTAAAGAGCAAGTAGTACTTCTTTGATAACTGTTATGTCTGGCCTGTCACCCGTTTTCGGCTTGACGTTGACTTTTGGGACTTTGTACTTTTTTTTGGTCGATTCTGTTTTCCGAATAAAATAAAAATTATAACGCTGCCTACTCAATCTCCGGCCGTCCCTAGCGAGTCCCGTGGATTGCCGCACCGCAACAGCCAAAAAAAATTGGAACGCACTGCGAGTGAGCGAGGCCTTGAAAATACGTTCCCGCCGCACCCGCGCAGTCCAGCATCCAACGCGCTATAGTGATTAGCTCTATTATTACTATTGTAACTTATATTCATGACATTAAACTGTAACAAGCTGTACGCGTGTGTTTCACTTAAATACAGCCCCGTCGCACGAACCCGAGCTGGCTGGCGCTACAAAATCCATTTTTGAAGACAGGCTCACGAGTCCTCTTACAGAGCACTAGTTTATCTGGTAGCAACATCCCTGTTTCTGTCTCAGCGTAATGTCTGTCTGTTACAGGGCAATGAAAGTGCTGCTGTGGGCGTGCACGCTGGCCTGTGCAGGCGCAGCGCGATTCCAGCTGCCTGCGTGCAGCAACAGCAGGTGCATCGGGCGCGACGAGATCGGCCATGATAACGACGACGGCTGGTACTCCAACGACTATCTCGTTGACGGTACTGTCTTAACTACTGACGGATAAACATTTTATAAAAATCTACATGTACACAAAGCTTCACAAGGTCAACGCATCAAGGTCACAGCTTCACAAGGTCAAGGTCAATCATCATATCAGCCGAAAGGGTTCTACTGCTGGACATATTAGGCCTGCTCCAAAGAGTGCCACAAATGACCAGTCGACGCCACCCGCATCCAGAGACTCCAGTGATCAAAATCCACATCGAATTATCTAAATAGTGCGGACAAACTGAGACGTACCGATCTAGTTCCAAACTAATCAAAGGTTGCACCTACTATTGGTACTAGACAACTATATCAATAGCAGATAAATAAATACTTACCTAAATACATCGAAAACATACCTATTCCGTTCGTTGCTCGTGATAGAGAGAAATGTCCTTAGCTTTATAAGCTGGGTCAATACCAATAAGACTAAAGTAGTCATCAAAACCATACATGACTAAAGTGCATTGCAATGCAATACCCATGGCTAAATGAAGCGTATGGTATAAATGTAATTTTTCACACCTGCTAATTCAGAAAAGAGTATTTGTTGCCCAAATGAGGGATCAAGTTGCTTTGTTGTTTCCTGATATTGTTATTTAAAAAAGAGATATAGGTAGTACAGTTACGCTAAAGATTCTATATCAGAATTTTGCGCTTCACTCAAGGTTCAATACACCACCCTCGACCTATATATATCATTTTGCTCCCTGGAGACACTATCTATACACATTTACTATTCTCACAGGAAAGTGGATGTCCGTGGCGACTTACACGGACGCAATTCGCTGGACGTGCTCGGGCAGTGACCCCACGAGTTTCTTTGCTCCCCACTTCTCAGACTCGCCACCCTTCATCGCCAAGGAAGTCGAGCTAATAAACTGCAACATCTCCTATATGTCTTACAGAGATCTCTTCAAAAAACTCAACGTATCCAGAAAAAACGTCAAAACCCTAACAGTCTCAACTCAACCGCAATACACCCAATGGCCATCGATGGAAGACCTACAAGAATATAACGATTTTATGAATGAAAACGAGCAACGTTTCACTAGAAATTCCCTACAACATTTAAGCTTACGTGGGGTTCCAATGAGCAATGAGCAGTTGATGAGTATAAATGGGATCTGGACCTTGACGTTAGTGGATACTGGCTTGACGCGAGTAATGAATTTGAGTCAGTTCTCGGAGCTATATCGGCTGGAGCTGCATGAGCCAATGCTAGAGGATGCTCAGCTGCTTGGCACAGCTCCAGCTCTGGAGGAGCTGGTTCTGCGCGCGCCTGATGCAGGGCTGGCGCCGATGCCGCTCTTGCGGGTGGCTACTTTCCTGGATGTCTACACAACGGGGAGTGTTTTCGGGGACTGTAATAATCTGGAGGCGCTGACGATTCTAGGCGGAGACCTGGACCACATTCGCGAGCACTGGCTAGCTGGGTGCACAAACTTGAATTCTCTCAAGTTAACTCGACTCCAGTACCTACGCAATCTGCCTTACGACCTTCTCTCGGACACCACGAACCTTCGACTACTAGATCTCAGTCATAACAGCTTGGCAAGTCTTCCTGAGGGTTTTTTTGCCAACACTAAACACCTAACGTCCCTTAACTTAAGAGATAATTCCTTAATAGAGCTTCCAAGTGACTTGTTACCACCTCCAACATACCTGAAATACGCGTGCGTGGCTGGCAACCGCCAAACCCTGGATCGGCAACTCGAACACTTCCTCGGGGCCCGTAAGCTTGACTCCGGTCATTGTGATAATTGGTTTCAATGAATTATTTTAAGTATGTACACAGTGTCTTTGACACGAACATGGTAAACGGAACGACATTTTTTTTTCTTTACAGACAACCTGCCTGGTTTGTTGGTTAGTAATCTAACTTTTTTGTACTAACCGACCTACTTTCGGCGGATTCATTCATGCTTTGTCAGTTGGTAATAAGCAAGTGACAAACCATTGTATAGTTTAAGATCCATTCATAAGATCCAGTATAGTGTAGTAAGTTGGAAAATAAAATCTCTTCCCCGTAGACCCACTGCTCTAGTTTTTATTCGCCTTTTACCCGTGGTCCCAACAGGGGGACATGTTGGTGGGGGACCACGGGTAAAAGGCATTTGATAATTTGTTCCCCGTAGACCCAATCACTAGATGTCAGACAAAATCCCTATACAAAACCAGGCAAAGGCAGGTCGGTGTAGGTACGACGACGAGCGAAGCGAGGAGGAGTGTTAGTTGTACTGCGACTCTACGCCAGAACCGACTTTATTCGAAAAAGAATATCCGTATACTCGATTTGTCTCTTTCCTTTCTTTATATACAAACCTAGGCATAAATATAGCAGCAGCGGTGGACCACGGGTCAAAAGTAGTTTTGTTTCAATTACCCGTAGTCCCATTTAGGACCAGTGGGACTATGGGGAATAAAAATAACCGTGGACCCACAGTGGGTCAATAGACTCAATAGCTGTGAGACCACGTTTAAAAGGGCTTGAAAAGATGTCGGTTAAGAAGAGAAAATACTAACCGACCAACCAGGTTGTCAATTAAGAAAAAAAAATGAACTGACTAACCAGGTTGTGAGCATTGAATTCGAGAATTGTAGTCCATGGTGGCCTTTAGCTCGCAGTTAAGTTGAAAATTGGTAAAAAGTATCATCTTTAACACCATCATAGCTGCCGAAAGACGTCCACTGCTGGACATAGGCCTCCCAAAAGAGTGCACTAGTGAGTACTGACCGGTCCTGCGCCACCCGCATCGGTAAAAAGTATGCTTCAAATATGCCAATCGATTGTGAATAATTCGGGAGACTTAAAATTAAAAATAAAGCATGAATGTGAAATAATAAAGCATTTTTTTCTCCCTGCCTTGTATTATGTAATATGTAACACAGTTTCGGACACGTTCTCTTCTAGAACAACGCATTATGTTTTTTTCTTTCTTCTTTGTATTCATATTCTGGTAGACGGGTGGACCAAGCGCGCACCGAATCTATAATGGATTGTGCAAGCGCTTGGTCGAGGCTTCACGTGACCAGAAGGCTGGCTTTTACCTCGCCCAGAGGATCAGCATTGCCATTCAATTCAACGCGGCAACGCTGCCAGCCTTCTGGGCACACTACCGCCTGGCAGCGACCTGGGGCAAATGTTTTACCTTTAGTTTTAGTTTTATTCGTTTTTTCTTATTTTTTACTTGATATAATATGATTACTAATGTATTAGAACTTTAAAGACCCAAAATAAAATTAAGTAGGTACTATCATTTTAATATAGGTACTTTCTTTTGGCAAAATTATACTTAGTGCTGAGCTTCTTTTTCTGAAACGCTGGTAAAATTTTGATCTGTAAAAGCGCCAAAGCATAATAAAATTCATTTATTTCATTTCTATTGTCAATTTTTTATTTTATTTTTATTGTAAAGTTCTTGTCGTACACAGGGCCCACAGCGTGCGCAAGACATAGTACGCGATAAGAACAAATGGGGAATAACCTCGTCACTTAACTTTTTTGACTCTCTTGATGTGTATCATATTTTCTTACATACCTACATACATGTATATACATTGCATGACCAATAAACAAAACCTTAGGCTTATCTCCGCAGTTCAATCACGTATCGAATTGTAGGTACCTGTACACGTACGTAGGTAGATCTAAATGTACAATTTCATATGGAAAAACTATAGTTGGATCTGCCCACGCGCGTTCAAAACGTTACGTGCTTGCCCCTCTGCACGTCAATCATGAGATTCATGAGACAGCCGCGACATACTCTCGATTTTTCTCGCACTATCCGTCTCTCTTTCTCTCTGATTTGTTTTCTACCATCTCTCTCGGTTGTGGTATTATTATTACTACAGCTTGTCCATGCTTGGATTGGATCCCTTCCAACGATTAGTTGATGAGTACTTAGGTATGCAAAAAGTTCAGGAAAATAAAAGCTTATTCCAATAAATGAAATTTTGAGGGAAACTTAGGTATTCTCAGATCAAGTTGTGTTTCCTATTCTAGGTATTAATCTATACCTAGGTATACATCCTAAATGTTGTTAATGTTGTAATGTGTGAAGTTAGACCTTAGTCCATCGCAATAAAGTAAAATGGGCAGTTAGCTGTTCAATCAAAACAATCCAAGCGATAACCACAAGGGTCACCTACATCTGGGAAAATATGGTACCCAGCCTGACGACGTTTATGAAATTACGGCTTACTTGCAGAATAAAATAAAATTATTTAATTTAAGTATGATTGGGTGCAAATAAGTAAATTTCTTGAGCCAGTATATTATGCGAGCTAGTTGCTTTCTAATTGTGGGTTGTATTGTACCTATGACTGATTGCAGCAAATCGAGGGTACCTTAGTAATAATACATGTCAGGTACGGAACTAAGGGATTCTTTGTCAGCCTCAATCCATTCGGCACTTCGGTGTTCTACCGGATTAAAGCATATCGCGAACCAAAACTGGTGCAGTTTGTCAATTATTAGTTTACGAATCTGTAGGTACCTACCTTTTAAATGACTTCACGGAGTAAGTCTATTGCCTTGGAACCGCTGTAAGTTGCAGATGTGAACGGCGCTGGTCGGGCGGCGGTATCTCTATCTCTTTCGCACAGTTGCGCGGCGTCTCTATCGCACAGTAGCGCGGGCTCGCGCCACTGTAGAGAGATATACCGACCCGCGCCGCGCACGACCCGCGCCGCGCCCGACCCGCGCAGCGCCCGCCCCGCGCCGCGCACGACCCGCGTTTGACGTGTGGAGGCCTTAACTGAACCTGCTCAGATAATTTTACGAGAATCGTTTGAGAAATGCGACCTGTAGAAGAGATCAGCCGGACATCTCCACGTCAGGAGGACATGCGAAAGAATTTTGGCCCAAACTGAAACGGAGGAAAGAAAGAACGAAAGAAAGAAATATATTTGTTTGGTGTGACCACATGACATGTGTTTTTAGTATTGAAATGCACCAAATAGGATGCCACTCAGCATATGCCACCAAGCAGTACATATGCTAAAGGCGTTGGTTTTCAGGGTACCCAGAGGACATCGTTCGCTTCGCTGGCTCAATAAAGTAATCATTTAAATGCTGCACAATATTTGTATTCTTGTTCCAATTGTGCATGTGCAAAACGGTCCTATGGTTTACCTACTCCGTTCATTAGCAATACACTGTACCGCATTAAAAACTATCATCATCATATCAGCCGAAAGACGTCCACTGCAGGACCTGAGGGCTCCTCCAAAGAGTGCCAAAGTGACATGTTCTGGGTCACCCGCATTCAGCATCTGCATGAAAAATTATGGGGTGTTATAAGTAAATAAATGAAGCTCCATTTTGATAACTGATGTATTGGGACTTTTGTAAATAATTCAAATGGAAGCAGGCCTCGTGTCGCTCCATTCTACTTCAATATAGTTTCGAACTTTAATTGAAAATACATTTTTTTTTATTCTTTCGATATTGAAATAATCTGAAAATCTGAATTGAACTCTATTTTCTAAACAGCGTCATTCAAATTTGTATCCTTTTGTGCGTCATGAGGATAGGGAAGCTGATGGCACCTCGAAGATTATTCCTCATCTACCAGCCGGCCTGTGTCGTGTAGCGGCAGGCCGCGGGCGAAGGCCGTGATGAGCCCGAGCGCCTGCGCCGGCTTGTCTGAAGGTACCATGTGGCCTGACCCCAGCACCATCACCTCCGTCAGGTTTCCCGCCGTCTTGTAGTACCTACAACAAGACCACCTCTTCAAGTCCATTACACACAAAGCAATTTGTCACAACAGCTTGCTGTAGTTAGAATAGGATGGCAATACATATATTTCACTCCAACTATTGCATGTTCGTGCTTACGAAACGTATCATATATTCAACATTTTTCTATTTAACTAGGTACCGGTTATAGCCTAGTGAGTAGTGACGCTGCTTATGAACTTGAGTTTTAATAGAAAATTATAAACTTGACACATTGCAGTCCAAAGGTGTCGATTCATTGCATTGAAAAGGTGTGTGGTGTGTGAAAACTTGCCAAGTAACATCATTAAAAAGTACTGAAAATAATAAATGTTATCAGGAAACTGCTAAAAAAACCGGTGTGCGTTTCTCTGACTATTATAATTTTAGGTATTTCTATGTAACGTGATACTTGTTCAGAATGTACCTTAAAAATTGCTGGAAATCAAGTGTGCATTCCATTACAAAACTATTTATGATTTGAGGTATTTTTATGGAACTTGGTACTTATTCAGATCTCACTTCTTTTATAGGCGAAGCATTCCCATAGTATCGAACTTGGCAGCCTTTCACATTTATGTTTTTGATGGGATTTAAGTATTCTGAGCCCGTTCTAGATTCCGCTTGATCGGCTTAAACGTAGAAGGCGACTATGGCGATGACGGAGGCAAGAAACTCCATGGTCGCCCGAGTTCCCGCGGCGTGTCGCGCGACATTACGCCCGTGCGTATGTACCTACACGCAGATTTAACTCGTCAAACGATCGTCACACTGGGGAATAAGATTATGATTATGCTAAAATACATTAAACAACGCTACAGTGCGCTTACTCTTAATAATTATTAATTAATGCTAGTTGGGTTACTATATGATTTATCTACGCACATATCATTAGTGCTCTAAAATGCGTTCAGAAACCGTAGGAAATGACCAGCATTATTACAATCGATTTTAATATTAACAACTTTCTTATCTGTGGTATTTATTTATTTATCGTATGGCAAATCAGTATTTAGAACCGTGAGATCTTGTTAAAGACAGTACGGTTGGCAGGTTGTTGCACTTTTAGCAGCATGGGTATTTCCTACGGATGTGGTGCAACTTCGATTGTCTGTGGTAGTAGGGAAAATCTGTACTGTAAATGTTATTACTTATTACAGTACAGATTTTTGTAACGTTATGAGTTTAAATTTGGAACAGTTGTCAAAACTGAAGCGGGTCTCTATTCTAGTATCCCCATAGATATTAAAACATTTATCGATACGAAACGTCAAAACAGCATATTTTTTATATAAACCGCACGACATTTGATCTCGAATGATATGAGTATAGGGACTCCATTCGTTTGTCTATAATTTAAAAAAAAAAATTCTTCATGACGAATTGCCGCCATTAGTGTTGTCAATTTTTGTTGTTTTTTGCTGTTACTATATGTACTTATATGTTTGTCGATAATAGTATTTTATGCTAGTGTTGTATAAGTAGGGTCTTAAAACGCGAGTGTCGTGAGTTGCGATGCGAGCCTTGGCGAGCATCGCAATTAAAGACGGCACGAGCGCTTTAAGACCAAGTTATACACCGTTGCATACAATACTTTTTCTAAGACGAATTTTAAATAAATAGCATTTGACTTTTCAGCAGTAAGTTTTCCGTTAGTTCTATTACTACTCACGCAATTTCTGCAGCGGTGCAGTTATTTTCTTCTTCGTCCATTTTAAAAGGAACGTACACATTTTTCTTCACTTCACAAACACGAATCAATAATAACGAAAAGTAATCATATTTCGTCTTTTAATTTTGAACTGGAACTTTGGTGGGAAATTAGAAATATGACACATTGACACCTCTTGTTTATGGTCTGTTTTGATTTTAACTTCCTTGCACTTGCTATCCGAACCAAACTGAATCCGGATCCGAACCGAATCGGATCGGTTCATATTTATAAATGATATCAATAATTGGTAAAATATGTGTCATCATCATCATCATCATCATATCAGCCGAAAGACGTCCACAAAATATGTGTATTAACACACAATAGATGATAATTTATTGTTATTTTAGTAAATAATTTATGTTTTACAAATACTTGATAGTAAATAAAAACTCTTTATTTCGAAAAATTTGCTTATGAAGTTGGTACCACTGCAATATAGTGGCTGATTTAAAAAAGTTAGATTATTTGACATCTTGGTAAACAGTGCTTTTATGGAAAATGTATGAACCATAAAAGTACACTTAAGAGTGCGTTTATGGGCCATAGAGCATATATAAATGACAGATAACGGTACAGGAGTAGAAAAAGTAGTGTATGCAACTGTACATAATTAGGTCTTAAAACACTCGTGTGACCCGGCCGTATTTTAAGGCCTCTTATTATGGCTCAGTCCCATAAACTACTATTGCGATTGAAGCCAAGGATTCATCACATAAATAAATAAATAAATAAATAATTATAAGGGGACAATCTTACACAAATCGACCTAGTCCCATAGTAAGCTCAATAAGGCTTGTGTTATGGGTACTAGACGACGATATATATAATAGATAGAAATACTTAAATACGTAGAAAACATCCATGACTCAGAAACAAATATTCATGCTTATCACACAAATATTTGCCCTTACCGGGATTCAAACCCAGGACCTTCAGCTTCGTAGGCAGCGTCACTACCCACTAGGCTAACCGGTCGTCAAACCAACATGACCAATATTCAGTGACGTCGAGTGAAGTAGCGCAACGTTGCCGGACTTCGCTCGGCACATAATATGTATGTAATATTGCGGAAAATCTTACACAAATCAACCCAGTTTCAAACTAAGCAAAGCTTGTAGCTACTATTGGTACTAGATGACGTTATTAACGATAAATGGTGGTTAGGTATTTGAAGTCGTGTCGCGCGACGATGCGCATAAAGCCCGGGTTTCGCTTAAAGCCCGGGTTATAGTATTAGATTAGAGCCACTCCGCGATACATTTAGTATGAACGTGGTTACATTAGCTCAGTCCCGCGTGTCGCCACGTTCAATACAAAGTAAGCGTTGCGACACGCGGCGTGCCCCTAATATAACCATCGTTTGATTCCATACGACTACACTGGCGACGTGGGTCGCTGGCGATTTGTTTCATAAAAATATGTACGTTGCCAAAGCTTCAAAAGTGTGCGAGCGACCTTGTACCCTTAACAATAAAGTCGTGTTCACATATTTTTGATAATTTTGTTGGTGCATATATTTTCGAACTCGATAGTCCCTTAGTGAACCCCTGGCTCTAGACATTGAAACTCTTACCCGGCCAGTCTGTTCCTATGGTGCCAAGGATTGCGGGTCGCGTTCCTGTAGTCTTCTGAGCCGGAAAACTCGAGGGAATTGTATGTGTTCACGGACGGATGGTACGCCACTATTATGTCGAGGTGTCCACTGAAATGGTAGAATATTTTAGTAATAAAATTCATTTAAATACTCAGAAAATATCACGCATTAACTAAGCTACTTAAAGATTTTTATATGGGTCTGGCAAGGACTTTAATTGTTGAGCCATTTAGGTCTCAACTTATTTCAGTTGTTTAATAATTAAGCTTCGAAGTGTCCAGTATAAAGTAAGCTCTAAATGGCTCAACATTTAAAGTCCGTGACCGCACATAATGTGTGAGCGAGTTGGGCTCATGATGAACTTGGATAAGACGAAGATTATGTCAAATGTCCATAGTACCAAGTTTACAATCGGTACGTTACGCTCGAAGTTGTCGACGATTATACGTACAGATGCCGTCAAACTTCTTGAACATGCGGGACGAAGTGGGGGGGCAGCTCGCAGGTACAATTCGCCTTTGCGCAGGCAAGGTCAAATGTTCAAGAAGTTTGACGGCATCTGTACCTAGGACAGATTGTCCAGTTACTCCGGCAGGTTCAACTTTGAGAAAGTGGCCGATCGTGAAATCCGACACGGCTGGCCAGCGTTCGGGAAGATACGGCACATTTTTTCGTCCAACATTCGGCAGTGTCTCAAGACGAGAGTCTTTGGCCAGTGTGTGTTGCCAGTGATGTCGTATGGCACCGAAACGTAGTCACTTACTATAGACCTAATAAGGAGGCTCAAAGTCACCCAAAGGGCAACAGAAAGGGAGTTTTATCTGCATGATCGCTTCCGAAAAGAGATATAGCCCTCCGAATCGCTAAACTTGTCTTAATTGGCAGTGGGCGGGGCACATTGATGGCTGTTGGGGCGGGAAGGTTGTCTAGGGTCTAAAGGTCGCGGGAGTCCGCTGAATGCGGGTGGCGCACTGACGCAAGACCGGTCATTGTAGCACACTTTCAAGGAGGCCTCCTTATGGTTAGCAGTGGACGGGTTTGGGTTTATTTGATGATGATGATGATTATGAGGTAAATCACGGTCAAAAATCGCCTAATGCGTTTGCTGGTGTGACTAACACTCAACCACCTTATTACTAGGAGGTATATCTGGCTTGACGTACCTATCATAAAACTAATATTTATAGGTATATAAATGAGCCATTTAAATATAAGTTTTCTTCGGTCCTCTTTGTCTAACCCCACGTATCTATTGTATGTCTTAGGCGAGGTCTCCTAAATGTATCGACCAATGTTGCTCGTTGGACTTACTTATAAAGCATAACTCTGTAGTTATCCAGCAACTCCTCTAACCACATCTTAGTACTGTTCATGATGTCAAGACGGAGATTACTGTACACTATGGCCGGTTGGCCAAACACAGTGTCTCCGACGTGCAACGCGCGACGCACTTCCTTGCGCTCTAGGAATTTCAAATGGGGACCGCCAAGACTAATATTCGGCCGGAGGAAGTTGTACAAGTGGTTCAGGCGAGCCTCGTACTCAATTATATATAAAAGGTAGTTGTAGATCTGCAAAAATAAAAATAAATTGGTTTCTGTGCATTACTGTAACGTTATTATTGTTAGGCGCAGTGGAATGTCGTCTCGCTCCTCGCTCTTATAATTGAAACAGCCCAACTGGGGAAATATCTTCACCTTACAGAACACCGCAGCCATAAATAATACTACTACGCGTTCTGAAGGTATGCAGTGTTGTGTTCCTGCTGCTCGATTGCGTAACGTTTTGTATACGTCCGTTAGGTATATTGTAAATATAATTTCTTACATGGAAAACTGACAGTGGAGATGTGCTAACGCTTAGTCGAAAAGTTAAGAAAGTGGGTAAAGTCGCCAGAGCTCTCCGCTGTGTTGAGAGTGAGGAACCTGCATTTGTGATAAATTCTCAAATTACTTTATAATGTTACACGTAAAATTTTATGTTCAAAGTTTGATAGTGATCCGAAGCTTACCTCAAAAGCCTCCATCATGTCGCCCTGGTCGATGGACTCCATAACTTCCAGCTCGATTTCCCGTATGGAGTCGGCGACATTGTCGTCCACAAGCCCGATCTCACGCAGGAAAAAGCTGTAGCGCATCAGCGATTTCGGGTCGATTAACCCATTGCCTATGGCTAGGCCCTGAGAACATTTTAGTTGATAAAATAATTTTAAATTTAGTTTGAATTTTGTATTTATTTACTTAATCATCATCATCATCATATCAGCCGAAAGACGTCCACTGCTTGACATAGGCCTCCCCCAAAGAGTGCCACAATGACCGGTCTTGCGCCACCCGCATCCAGCGTATTTACTTAATGTCTCTCGTCAATCGAAGAAATGCGGTCAGCTGGGGTTGCGGGTGGGGGAACACGCACGCGTCCTGCACTCCTGCTGGGTTGGAATTACTGATACCGCAACGCGGGAGAAGAGAATCTACCTTCCTCTTTCTAGTTTGCTTGCGCGAGTGAGACATAGATGTCACTGAGCCGCACGAGACGCGACTTGGCAGCAGGTTATGCTACTCTGTCGCGGACTAAGTATACCTGTAAATTGATCGGCTGGTCCTTCTCCCTGTTGTTTAGGATCTGGATGCCAATGGATGGTATATATTTGCCAGCGTAAGACTCTCCAGCTATCGTCAGAGGCGCTTTCCGCAATTCAGGGAACATGGTCAGGAACTGCTGGAGAGCTGTGTACAGGTTCTCACCGATCTAAATTCAAGAAAGAATGTTAATATAATCAAATGAAATATGACTTGTGCCAGAATTGCAACTGGTGAAATAATGTAATGGTTACACGAACTCACAGTTTGCTGCCTGCAATTAATGGAAAATTAAACTCCACAAATGACAATGCGCCTAAGTACCTTGCTTAACACATGCATTCATGGACGGCTGTGGCCGGTGATCTTCCGATGTCTTGCCGGTCCGTCCGCAGACGCGAGCTTGTCGTAGGACATATAATTATAATGAAGCCGGCCATTTTTCTGTGACCCTATAAGTCTGTAGACGTAACGGCTTGGTCATGTTGCCGCAAGGGGCCGACTAGGGCGACCTCCTCCGTACAAATGTAAAAAATGGTTCACCATCATTTAATAAAAAACGTTTCATTAATGATCATTTCATAAACAACGATTCACAAACTATTCATTTCACAAACCAATCATTCCTCAAAATGCTTATACTATAAATAATTATTTGACAAATATTCATTTAGCAAATGTTACACTTTAAAAATACATTGAATGTTAAATTGTCGTTTAAAAAATGATAATTTGCCAAATAAATCGTTTAAAAAATAGGTCATTTTACAAATCGTCGATTGATAAATGATTGTTTCATAAAAGTAAAAGCCGCTGCCGCGGCACGCTCGCTTCGCTCACTCGGCTCGCGCGCTGTAGGGTCGTGGTTTTTCCTAACACTCCTCCTCGCTTCGCTCGTCGTCGTACCTACACTTACCTGCCTTAAAGTAGAATAGATAGGTAATCCACCTGTTATGTCAGTACATTTTAAGACCTAAAAGTTATTTTTTTAGGCTAGGAATGATAACTTACTTGCTAAACACTTTTAGATCTACCCGTGTGCTCATACAGACTTATACAATACAAATACCTGTTTAGAATTATACAACTTGTGGTTTAAAACTTTATCAAGACTATCAATGATTTATTAAATAAGGTACTTACCAAACAATGCATTTTCTTAAACGTTATTTTATCAAACGTTACTTTGCCAATTGTCACGAATAATAAATGAGTAATTTGTCAAATAATGATATATAAAATAAATAAATAAATAAATAAATAAATAAATAAATATAAGAAGACAATCCTACACAAATCGACCTAGTCCCATAGTAAGCTCATTAAGGCTTGTGTTATGGGTACTAGACGACGATATATATAATAGATATAAATACTTAAATACATAGAAAATATCCATGACTCAGAAACAAATATTCATGCTCATCACACAAATTTTTGCCCTTACCGGGATTCGAACCCAGGACCTCTTGCTTCGTAGGCAGGGTCACTACCAACTAGGCTAAAGCGGTCGTCACACTATATAATATTATGATGTTTTTCAATTAAATGATTTGTCTAATGAACTCTTTGCAAAACAATATTTTATTAAACGACTAATTTGTTAATCGTTAGTTTGCCAAACGTTGTTATTAAAATGAATATTTGTGAAACGATTTTCATGAAATGATCGGATACCGTAAAAAATAAATTGCGCCAAAAATCCTATTTTTTCCACATTCTGCTCTCGATTCTGAACAAACTGTTTTCAGGTTTTGCGTTATTTTATTAACACGTTGTATATGTAATGACTTAACTGCGGGGGATTCAACTGAATATTTATACTCAACTACAACATATTTACCCCTTCAGCTGTGGCGAAAAAACATGGCCGCTTACCCACGTCTGTGGCACCCTCTGAGGGGTGTTCCACTGACAAGGTTTGTGGAGTGAAGTGATTTGGTAAAATTACATTTTCTTTAGTTTTTTATATAATCACAGCCAGGATTTTGGATGAAACTCAATATTTATTAAATTATCTAACAGCAACGACATATCATCGTTACACTAAAGTCGTATTAAGGCTATCTAGCTGACCTCGTCACCACCTCACCGAAGTTTACGACGTATTTTGGTTATTTTAAATATAGTCAATTAGTTTTTTGGGGTGTTAAATGGGCTTATTTTGAAGAAATTTGTGTTATACTTATTCGAAAAACATAAAATGGCAGGCTCATTAGTATTTTTTTTACACTAGACCATTTGAAATATTCTACCAAAATAATGCCTACACTCAGAAGTTGCTCGTGTGGGCTTCGATTTACATGCTTATAACTGAAGTGTTTTATAATGTATGTAATTAAATTCATGTCTGAACAATAAATTTGGGTCATCAACTATGTGTAACCGTAGCTTTTTTTATTGTAAGTGCAGCAGGTTTTATCTGAGAGTAAAATGAAAAAAATATGTCTACTTTCATACAAAATAACCTCTTCCAAACGAGTGCAATTATCACAGCAACTATATGTTTTGAATCAAACAAATTAGATTTCTTAAAATCCCCATTAAGTATACTTTTAGTTTAAACTATAATATAACCATCAGTTAAACAAAAATCACATCAAAACATGATTTAAAAACAGTATAAATCAAGGTCATGATTAGTATAGAGTGCGGATCGTAGTGACGTCACGAGGTATCATGTGAGCATCCCTCGGAGGGAAATTCCCGGTCGGTTAGGTCCCCCTCTGAGGGGTTTGTTGTGATCGTTACCAACTTCAATCGATTTATTTACTTTCGGGCCATTGTTAATCCATTTAAGTTCATTTTAAACAAATGTATGATAACTAACGGTAATTTTAATAGCTAATAGTAATATTAAATTATAAGAAAAGCGCTAAAAAACGTGTTACCAAATTTTGACCATGAGTAGGTATGTCATGTTAGTCACAGGTTTATTACAGTGAACCCGTCGAAATAACACTTGTTTCTATGTAATTCTAAAGATTACTTACATGTCTACAAAAACTGTCCTTCTGGCACTACAATTCAGCACTAAACCCACTAATTTTCACTCGCGAACACCGACCGTGTCAAACGTGCCACTGACTATTTTAGACTAACAACTAAATTGTTTTTTTCCTCCACTGGCCATTGAAGTTTTCGTTTGCTAGCTGTCTCATTAAATTGGCTATACGTTTCAATGGATTAAAGCGAGATCGATACATGAATGCCGGTTTTATTTCTAAGAAAGTAAGCAAAGTCATTGCGCACCTCCGAGGGGCGCTCCACTGACCTGCAGGAAAAAATATGAAGCCCACAGAGGGATGAACACAGCTGAAGGGTTACAAAACCTTTTTTTTTTCAGACTTAAATATATTTTATGTTAAAACCTGCTGTTAGTTATGTTGTTGGAGAAATATTTTAAAAAAATCAACAAATTTTATAAATTTTCTTATTACCGTAGTCTGGTTAGTGGCATATCCTTTAATGTCTGATGTGAAGCTAAAGCCAGTCCCGACCGGGTTGTCTATAAACAACAACGAATGGTTCTTGCCCCAAGAATACTTCATTTCTGAAACAAATATTGCAGCATTAGTTATATTTTTCAAACAAGGAGCATGGTTTCTTTAAAAAAGTGCTGATTTTTAATTAGTCTTGAGCAGGGAACCATACTCGTAACATCGGCCTTAAAATTAAGTAAAGAGTTCAGTGTAATTTGTCCCAAAAATAAATTACATGTAAATGGGAAACTAGCATTTAGTGATTGGGCAACCAAAGGAATAAGGATAAGTAGAGATAATATGTATGAACTGTATAATGATAAATCCCACACTGACTCAAAAGCCTTTCATGAACATGTTAGGTCTTATTCGTTTTTTTTTAAAGCGGTCTGCATCCAAGCAACAGCTATAACTATTTTGGATACGATACGCAAAGCTACCAATAAAATTAAAGCCGTTTGGAAAGTAATCAATGTTGAGACTGGTAGAGTTATGTCTAGAGATTCTGAACATGAATTACTAATACATAATCAATATATTTCAAACACTGAAGGAATTGCTAATATTTTTGTAGATTTCTTCACTGACATACCTTTGAATCCCACAAAGTCATTGGACTCATCCCCTACATTGGCCGAAACCTACCTTAAAGAAAATTTCCAAAAAACTTTACCAAAATTTTCTTTCGAGCACATCTCAATCAGTGACTTCAAAAAATCATATAAGAGTTTACATATTAAAACTACCGAAGATCTTTGGGGTTTATCTGTAAAAGTACTAGATTCTCTGTTTAATACCATTGCTACTTACTTATCGGATTTGTTCAACTTGTGTATAGATAAAGGCACATTCCCAGACCTAATGAAATTCAGCAAAATCACTCCCATTTTCAAGTCAGGACATAGAACAGACCCTTCCAACAACAGACCAATCTCTGTCCTTCCTGTATTAAGTAAAATCTTTGAGAAATTGATGTTAAGCCAACTGCTGTCTCATTTTAATAAGAACAAAATACTGCATCAAAACCAGTATGGTTTCACTAAAAGTAGATTGACAACTGATGCGGGCTGTCACCTGATGACTATTATTCTTGAGGCTTGGGAGGGCTCACAATGCTATTGGAGTGTTTTGTGATCTTTCCAAAGCGTTTGACTGTGTGGATCATCCCACGCTGCTGCGCAAGCTGGCGGTCTACGGTATTCATGGAAATGCCCTGAACTTGGTGGAATCATACATGATTGATAGGCAAAAGAAGGTAAACATAAATGGAATTTCATCTCTTAGTTCTCCGATAAAGATGGGAGTTCCTCAAGGATCGATCCTGGGCCCCTTCTTATTTTTGGCTTACATCAACGATTTGCCTTACATGGTTAAAGACCTAGCAGACATCTTTCTATTCGCTGATGATACTTCTCTGATATTTAAAGTCGGTAGGAAAGATAGCGCTCTTGTACATGTTAATAACGCACTAACCATCATCTCCAAATGGTTTGCAGCCAAAAATCTGTTATTGAACGCGAAAAAGACCAAATATTTGAAATTTTCATTGCCCAATGTTAGAAACGATGTTTAACCTAATATAATTCTTGACGGTGAAAGACTTAAAATTGACAATGCAACCTTATTCCTTGGCATTAATATAGATTCTAAGTTACAATGGGGTACACACATTAATGTCCTGTCGGGGAAACTAAGCTCTGCAGCTTATGCAGTTTATAGAATTAGACGACTTACAGATGTAGCTACAGCGAGATTAGTCTTCTTTGCATATTTTCATAGTCTAATGTCATATAGAATCTTGCTGTGGGGTGCGGCTGCGGACATCGAGACTATATTTATATTGCAAATTGCGTGCGATTCGTGCCATATATGAGATGCATCGTCGCGACTCTGTAAGAGAACTCTTCAAGGAGATAAACATACTGACTCTACCTTCCTTGTATATTTATGAAAACATCATGCTCGTGCGTAAAAACTTAAATAAGTATAAATTAAATAGTGATAATCATAATTTTAATACTAGGAACAAAGATAAAATAGCTGTACCTAAGTTAAGGCTATCTAAAACAAATAAAAAATCTTTCTTAGGGAACTCTATACGGTTTTATAATAAAATCCCCAAGGAAATCACTGGGCTTACAGAGGGTAAATTCAAGAGCCATGTGAAATCTACTTTGTTGAAGAAAGCTTATTACACAATTAGCCAATACATAGAAGACAAAGATGCCTGGAAGCTTCTGCATGACCACCACCTGGTACCCCCACCAAATGTAACTAAACTAAGTATTATATAAGGGTAGAATTAGTTTTTGACTTGCAAAAGTGCTATGAGAAAGCCTATTTGAATAAACATTATACAATACAATACAATACAATACAAAGCCTACGCCATAGCCTAACACTAACACGAGTGGATGAATGAGGTTGGCTTAAGGTACTCTATGCTCTTCATAGAAGGAGTGGACTCGGGCTGGACCAAAACACTCGGGTGATTCAGCAGAAAGCCACTCAGAATCGTATCTGGGATTTTCATAGGTCACTTCGGGGTCAAGAATCTCTTAGATGGGGACTATCGGAAAGTTTTGACTGTAGAACAAGTGGCGAAGAGGATGAGACTATGGACCACTTACTGTGTTAACCCTTGCCTGACAAAGAATGAATCACTTCGGTAACGGCTATCCGGAACCAAAGGAATTCAAGCTGCACCCGCAGAGCTGCATCATCTGTTTTGTGGAAATGATGGAGCGAGCATGGGAGTAGTTGGAGAGTCCGGAAAGAACGGAACAAAAGATCCCACTGGGTCGAAGTGTATCCAAAGGACCCTCATCTAACAACACCTCAACACCTACTCTCGTAAGAGAACATAATCGTAAGACCATATAATTTAATCACAAGCTTAGCTCAAAAGATATAATTTTTAGCTCAGGGAGTGACTCAAAGGCACAAGATGTTATAACTTTGCTCTCGTATGACACATACGACTTTTCAAGGCAGTAGTGGCATATTAAAGGTAAAATTATTTATTTCAAAAAAAAAGTTTCGACTGACTTCAATTTAGAAATCCACCAAGCCACGTGAATATTTGAATCGAGTTGCTTTATGTTGGTCGATAATAATATTTAATGTAGTGGAAGCCCCAAGCCCAATTTCATAAGAAAACCGCAAATCGATGTACAGTTTAGCCGTTTGGCACACGCATACTAGAGGTCAAAACAATTTTTTTGACCCGCAGTTCCTAAAAAAATTTCCCTTAGGGGGGGAGTGCCGAAACATTTTTCTTTTTATATGGAAAAAAAATATTTTTTTTTTAAGTTTGGGCTCCTCCAGACACGATAGATATGAGGATATCACGTATCATTTGTGGAATATTGAATTTTAAAAAAATCAGCCATATCGTGTCTGGAGGAGCCCAAACTTGGTATGTTTCGAAAATTATTTTTGTTTCAATTAAAAAAATATGGCTAAAATGTAGGTATATTTTTAGAATTGCCTCAAAAAGCCCTTTCATATGATACTACACACGATAGGTTTCTGAAAAAAAAATTTTTTTTTCCATACAAAAAGAAAAATGTTTTGGCACTCCCCCCCTAAGGGAAATTTTTTTAGGAACTGCGGGTCAAAAAAATTGTTTTGACCTCTAGTATGTGTGTGCAAAACGGCTAAACTGTACATCGATTTGCGGTTTTTTTAAGCGTAGGGCTACCACTAATGCCTTTCCTCGATTCCTTAAGGATCACCTTTCGCACTTCATTAATTGCTATTTCTACGGAATCATATTCGAATCTGTGACGCACTTTTACAGTTTTAAGTAAATACATAATTGAGAAATTCCATAATCTGTGGTCTTTATCATCGATTCCACTCCACCAAATGTATGATTTTCAGGTGTAAATACACGAGGTTATACTTAATGGACAAAACGGAAATCACCACACGCGTGGCTAATATAATTAGTGCCCTCAATTTGGAAGGAAGCATATACCTTACAAACAAAAAAGAATTGTACGAATCAGCTAATAAATTAAGGAATTCTGAGGTGACAAACATTAACAATAAAAAAAACGATAAGAAATTAATAAAGGTAACACAACCGAATTGAGAACCTCCTTCTTTTTTTGAAGTCGGTAAATTTATCATAGGTTGTTTTGCGCATGTTCGGGCACGGCTGCCGCGCCGACAACTTCATAAAGATGCCTTCTTTTTAACATGTATTTCTCAGGGACCCGCCCTGTATCCCCTTCAAGGGTTTTTGAAAGGGTTTTTCGTAATGCTTTGCTTACCGAAGCCGATGTTCTTCAAAACCCATTCATTTGGCTATTAAAGCGCTCCAATACGGTATCCCCTTCAAAGGGTTCTTGAAAAGGTTTGCTTACCAAAGCCGGTGCTCCTCAATACCCATTCATTTGGCTTTTAAAGCGCTTTCAATACGGTTTCTCCTTCAAAGGGGATATAAATGGGAAAGCGCTTCAACCCTTCAAAAAGTGCTTAAAAAGCCTTTCGGAAGGGTTTTTCTACCAGTAGCGGTAGCGCCCCGTAAGGGAAACCCCTTCATACGGCAAGTTAAATGAATGAGTTTTCAATCAATAAAGGACAGCTAGTGATTTGGGCTATTAAACGAACCACTAACCCGTTCAAAGGCTTTTTTCTGGGAAGGGGTGGGCGGGTCCCTGGATTTCTTAAATCTCGAGGACAAAGTCCGCTATACTGTCAAGAAACTTCATGCATTAATCTCTAACCGCGTCAGGGCAATTTATTTACCTTCTACAGTATAGTTTTCAGTGACGACAATGGGTCCGATTTCCCTGAAAAGACCAAACAACGATGAGGCTCCAGGCCCGCCCTGCAGCCAAATGATCCAGGGAGTTTCCTCCACCTTCTCCGCCACCGGGAAATACCAGAACCAAAGGTTGGCGTTGTACTCCTTGTTTACCTAAAAAAACAAGATTCGTCAGGTGCAGTGGGGCCAGATCGGAAGAAACAGTAAACAGGTAGGTACTTAGGAATATTACACAGAGATACCGGTTTTCTTACTCCACCTACAAAGATTGCAATGAGCTTTACAATAAGATTACAAAAAAAAATCTAGCTCGGTGTCCCGGGTACTTCCAAATCATCGTCACTTACCGTCAAATACCCAGCATAGCTGTCTAAGTCCGGCAATATATGACGGGAGTCGACCTTGGCCGCATCCCTGGCCTCCTGCAGTTTGTTCTGCTCGATTAGCGGCGTGAGGAGCAGGGGTTCCCCGGCGTCCCCGTCGGAGCTCACCCGGCCGGTGTTGCCTCGGTCGGTCTTGTACGTTTCCTCCACAAATTTGAGAAGAACGTCTGGGGTCCGGCCGCGAGGTAGTTCCGGTGTGGAGTACAAATCGAAACATGATACTGCACAACTAAAATAACAATATTTTTTTGCTTTCCTAATGTTTCATCCCGAATGTATATAAGTATGTAAGCACTTTATTTTACAGAGAACAGGTTAAAACATAAACATGATGTTATAAGATAAAGGTCCAAAGTCGACCTTATTCCTATAAGGGATCTCTTCCATCTGACCTTTGAGCAATTATCATTTGTTAAAGAATAATTCTCCACAACTTTGTTATTATTGAAACAAAAATCATTCACACCTTAACAATATTTTTGACCTGGTTGTAAAAAAAACAACCAGCTTTGCGGCTTTGATTTTGATATTTTGTTTCAAACACATTTTTACTTGATGTACTACTTTTTACACTTATCAATAGTGATAAGTGCGATTATATATTATTATTACGTTTGTTGCAATTGCGAATAGTAATTATTTAACGCAAGCGTGCATAAGTCTACGGCGCCTGCTTACCATCAGGCAAGACGAATACACCTACCTGTTTAAATAATTAAAAGAATTAAAACATTCAGTGAACCTAATTTGTAATAATAAATACTCACAACAAACTTAATACCAAAATTAACAACATTTCTTAGTTGTCAGGAACACTAATTGTTCCTTAAAAAATGTTCTCCAAATCCCATTCACTTGTTTCTTCTATGGACAGTATCGGCAGTTCCTGTGGCGATGACAGTTAGCCTGTAAAATATATTTTTCTCAAACATGCAATGAAATATCGTCGTTACGTGCGTCATAACAGACTTCGAACTATCACATTTAGGGCGGAACAATTTGAGAGAACTGTAAAGGAATTTCATACAAAATTGAAGGCCTAGGCCGGGAAGTATTTTTTATTTATTTTAAACTATATATGGCGTCTGTGTTTGTGAACAGGCTAAACAGCTGAATTATATTATTTGAATTTTTTTCTAGTGGCTGAACGGTTATCGGACCAAAAATATCCGCGTTAATGCCCATTACACACGAACTGATTTAAGAATAGAAATCGGTACGATTCAATGTGTTGATGAATAAATTTAAAATATTGTCTATTCATTCTATTTATATCGTCTGCATTTATTTTAATTATTATAGAAATTAAGATTCTCATTATCAGTTTGTGTATAATGGCCCTAATAGGGTCTATTCGAACACTACACACGCGTAATACGGACGACTTCCGTAAAAAAAAAACATATGGAGGGATTGGAAGGAAAATTAAAAGTCTTTTGTCATGTAGCTGGATTTTATATTTGTGGTTGATATTTATAAATAAAATTTCAAAATAAGTTCCGATGATAACAGCGACGAAAAAACTAATTGTACTCCGCCGGAATTGAGGGCGGAGGCCGAATTAGCAATGAATAACTTGTTGCCGCCAAAATCGAAGGACAAGTACATATATACAGGTTGGTTTTTTGAGTGGTGATATTTCTTATTTCATTGCATATGTTTGAGAAAAGCACTATTACAATATACATATCACTATCCGTCTATACCTACTCACCCGGCAAGCCCTTCTTTCCCGGCGGCTGCAGTAATGTACTATTTATTATATTAGATGCCTTAACGAGAATATTAACTTCTTCTGTAACTAAGTGTATATTTCTAACAATGTAATCAAATCTTGCAAGTCGGTCCTACTATATTCCTACTTCCATTAGTCTTAACTACCTTACAACTGAAAACTTTGCAGAATCAGAAAAAATATTTGCTTCAGATACCTACAGTTAGAGGGTTCTTACAAAAATGGTGCTCACAGTGTATCTAGCCTGCGAGCAGGCGTGCAAATCATTAAATATTTCCCATACTATACTATTATAAATGGGAAAGTGTGTGAGTTTGTTTGTTTGTCCGTCTTTCACGGCAAAGCGGAGCGACGAATTGACGTGATTTTTTTAAGTGGAGATAGTGGAAGGGATGGAGAGTGACAGGATAGTTTTTATCCCTGAAATCTCCTGAGGGGGTGAAATGGGGGGTAAAACTTTGTATGGAGCTGCGATATAAACGAGTTCCACGCGGACGGAGTCGCGGGCAGACGCTATTATATTATAAGTTTATAAGAAATGAAATTTCAAATGTTATGAATAATTGGGATTATTACAATAATGATCAAAATAATCGCATAATTTAAATATAGTCACAATAATAATAATTATATTTAATGAGGAGGCTCATACAATTAACATAGATTTATTTAATTAGGTATGCTCGAGGTAAGCTTTAACACTAGACCACGGTCTAATGCCAGCTGTACACTCTCGGCCGAGACCTCTCGCCGAGAGTCTCGGGGGAGAAGTTCTCGACGAGAGCACACCATGTACACTCTTGTTGCGTCATTTGAACCGCGGAACAACCCTTTGACTCGGCCGCAAAAACCGACACGCGACCGAGACGTACCGAGGCGAGACCCGAGCGGGCAAAACAAGGCGAGAGCATCATGTACACTCTCGTTCTCGGTCTGTTTCGGGGTGTCTCGCCGAGAGTGTACAGCCGGCATAGCCAACCTGACATCGAGGATGGTACAAAAGCTTCATGACATTTGCTCTAGTCTGTCTATCTATGACCTCGCCTCGCGTTTTGAAGTACGATTGGTAAGCTCTTACAAACATGCATATTTTTCTGATATAACGAGACGGTAGAGGAAAAAATGTTTGCCTTTTGAAAAGTGGAACGCAACTTACGTCCCACCATGCTTTACAAATGACCCTGACACACTTCTTTTGGAAAGTAACTAGAATACAATAAAGATGGATATACAATAATGTAAGCTAGACCGTGGTCTCCGCAATGGCTTTAGGTACGGCTCATACTAAAATATATTTTTAAAAATTTTCATTATAATTTCAATAAAAACAAAGTTAAATCAAAAAAAACAGGAGGCTGGCGGCATTTCCTCGCTGAATTGCAATGCTGGTGCGTCTTCGGTCACCAGTTTTTTTTTAAATTAATTTATTTTCTTTTTTAATAATTTTATTTATATACTAACTTCTGCCCGCGACTTCGTCCGCGAGCAACTCTTTTATATCGTAGCACCTTACAAACTTTCGCCCCCTTAGACGATGAGTCCCGAAATAAAAAATATTATAGATATACTCGTATGTTAATCCAGGTTATACACTTTAATATGTATACCAAAATTCATTTTAATCCGTTGAGCCGTTTTTGCGTGATTGAGGTCCAAACTTTAGCATTCATAATATTAGTAGGATTTGCGAAATTTCCAGGGACACAACTCGCTTGACAGGTTTTCGCTTCGGTGGTAGAATTGTGCTGCACCAACCAACAAAGTGAACATTTAATTGATTAAATATAATATACCAGGTGGAAAGGCACGACGATCCTTTCCGCAAAAGGGCGATTGTTTAGATTTAGTACTGTATTTCCTCTAAAGAAACTAGGCTCATATTCGTAAGCGTTTTGAAGTTATAGGCAGTTAACTTTTAATGCAAAATACTGCAAGTGACAACCCTCATTAGGTTCAGTAACATTTTAACAATTAAACAAGGGTCAGTGACTTTTATCAATACGTATAAACAATTATTAGTACGTAGTTATAGTAGGGTTGTCACTATTTTAATATTTTTACTAATTGTTCGTAAAAAAATCTTAACATTACGAATCGATTCTCCATCACTTAAACTAACCCCCCTTTGCGAAAAGGATCATCGTGCCTTTCCACCTGGTATTATGATATTTAAATGTTTGGATATTTGTTACTCAATGACACTTAAACGGTTCAACCGATTTGGATATTATTTTACACAAAGATACTTTATAGCCTGGATTAAAATATAGGATAGCTTTATCCCGGGCCCATGCAAACGAAGCGTGGACCCGGGCGGAAGCTAGTTATTAAATAAGGGATAAAACTGGCCAAGATCGCGTCGGACTAACGCAGCGGTGATACGCGCCGGGTGGGCCATTGAACGTGTTAAAACTAAAACACAATTTCATTAACATTTATCAACTAAACAGTCAGAGGCAAACGAATTGGTAATATTAGTGACAGTTTCTTTTTTATATTTGAGTATAAGGTATGTTATTTTGTTAGGGATTGAATAATAAAGTAATAAAAAATAAGAATATATAGTACTTACACTTTTTTCTCTAAAACTCTGTATCCAACGTGGGGACAGAAGAGTATATGAAGAACGACAAAATGTTCCCACTTTTATAATCTCTCCCAAAATAATGATAATTTTAATGAGTAAAAAATCTGATTAATAACGTGTATATAGGGGTGGGACCGTATTTCAATAATTGATGCGGTAGTCTGACACAAAATCAATCTGGACAGTCAGGCCTACCGAAAGCCCACCTCCAGAAAAAGTTCGCCAAGTTGTAAAGGTCAAATACGTCCGCAATCTACTTCTAGAAAAAATCCTCAGCTTAAACAAACGCACTCGATTCTGGTAGTGTCCAAACTAGAGTCAGGGCGATGGCTACACATTCTTCCGGTACATTTGTTCCCTCCTGGGAACGGGAACATTGCGCGTAACAGCTGCATGCTGAGGCATAAGACTGCCAAGGATGTATTTTCTATAAGTTATGTTTTAAATACACATATTGTATTGTATTGTATTTTGACGACCGCTTTAGCCTAGTTGGTAGTGACCCTGCCTACGAAGCAAGAGGTCCTGGGTTCGAATCCCGGTAAGGGCAAAAATTTGTGTGATGAGCATGAATGTTTGTTTCCGAGTCATGGATATTTTCTATGTATTTAAGTATTTATATCTATTATATATATCGTCGTCTAGTACCCATAACACAAGCCTTACTGAGCTTACTATGGGACTAGGTCGATTTGTGTCAGATTGTCCCCTTATATTTATTTATTTATATATTTATTATTTATTGTATTTTGTCCAACCTTATCCATTTATTATGTAAATGCATTTTTTATGGCAATTGCAATCTAATCGAATTAAAATAATGAATTTAGGCATTGGATTTCTTAGCTTCAATTAATTAGACCTTATCGTCGAAAATGTGCACGTAATAAAATCTGTGTTGATTATTCGTTTATAATCATTAAAAACTGTCCTCATTTTGATCGTTACTTTATATTACATCAATTGGATGAGACAATATATTATATTGTCTCATCCAATTGATGTAATAATTTGTCCCATACATCCCATACAGGTCTCAAGCGTTTTCTCTCTCTATCACGCAATATTATAACTACGACTGAAAAGTTGAAAAACCCCCGACATTTTCATTACAAAGTCTAATGTCTCAAAAACGGCTGAACAGATTTTCGTGAAACAGGGCTTTTTCTTTTTCTTAGGCGACTGTGGGGTGGCGAGCGCCGCCTCTAGGCGTTATCGCACATACGCCCGGTCGACGTCGCGGGAGGCGGACGTCGTGCACACTGGGTCATTTTTGTACCCAGGGTCATATGAGCGGCTAGACTAATAAAGGTGTCAAATGGCTTTTTTATAAATAATAGGACACAATGTGAATTACCTGTTTATTTAGATTAGATAAGTGGTTAAGTAGAACGAGCAAAGTGTGATGTTTTGACAAAGGGTTTTTCTACTAAAAATTCAAACGTTGAGATAAAATATCAGTCGAATTTAAACTTTCGGGGAACATGTCTAAAATACTACTTACTCATAAATCCACGGTTAAACTCACGAATTAAATGTCACGACAGGCGACATGTTTGGAACTCTCCGGGAGAAGATCTTTTCTTTCTGCGGCAATGTCACTTGAAGCACTCACAATTTAAGTGCGCGAAAACATTCATCCGGAAGAAAATCTCCCGAAGAGTTCGAAACATGTCACCTGTAGTGACATTTAATACGTGAGTTTAATCGTGGATTTATAAATAGTACTTATATCAAATGACAGTAGTTTTTTCGGATTTATTGACAGGTGTAGCGCCAGCTAGCTCGGGTTCGTGCGACGGGACTATGTATTAAGTGAAAACACACGAGCTATTTCTATAATTTTAATTAGTATTATTAAGATGAGATCTGATTTTAAATTCTTATTTTATTTATAAATAAATACATAGGTAATAAAAACACGAAAAGACGTCATTTGGAAATATCATGAATTATGATTGTAATTTTGCATAACTCTGGCAACTTTACTGCATAAAGCACAGATTAGATTTGTTCTCCGTTCCATTCCACTAACTTGTTTAAAGTTCCTAAATTGCAATTATTATATGAAAACAACCGTAAATGTTCCAGAGTACTGTAAATTTACCAAGAAATATAATAAAATATTTTTATTTAAAAACAACAGCCCTAGTAACAAGTACAAATATTGTGTGCATTAACCACATAATACAATTCGGTGTAGAGGAACGCCGTGCTTTATTTTTTTTTAATTTCATTCCAATGGCGGAGTCAGTCAGTCAGTCAGTCACAAATATTAAAGATAGGCTTAATCGTAATAGAAAATATTATGATCTCGCACTTTTTATTATTTTGAATATAATCAGGAATGTAAATCCGAATCCCATCGTACCCATTGGATTTTAAGGCCCTGTATCCGCCAGAGATGTGCGAAGCTGTATTTTTCCATTATGTTAAAGACGGAAAGGTGACGGAAGAAGGTGCATGTTCTTATTGTGTTTAGCTATTTAGCTAAGTATCAAGCCTAATATGGAAACACAGCTTCGAATATCTCGGTGGAAAACATAAACATTAACATAATTAATTGATAAAACATAAGTACATCAGTTTTACTATAGACTAAAAGCTTACAATTAGAGGCGAATAGCACGTGCCTGAGCTAGGATACCCTGTGATTCAGGCAAGAAAGAACTAACAAATAAAATCAACTTATTCATAATATAATACAATACAATAGCATTCTTATTGACTAGTACAAAATATTTAGGAAGTTATTTAACTTAGGCGCTAACTATAAAGATAGAATAAAATTATTTTAAAACGATAAATAACTTCTCTGTGTCATCATAGGACATATTTTGTAGGGCTTCTCGTAGCGTTGTTTTACATTTCATGTAGTTTAAGGGATATAAACCTAGCCGCGCATTAAGTCTATTGTAAAGAAGTGGACCTAGGAAAAGAAAAAATCTGGAAGAGAAAGCGTGTCGTTTTTGCGTATATTTAGGACAAACAAAATCTTTACGCCTTTTACTGGCATGATCAGTGTTGTAAGGGGTTTCAATGTGCTGTTTTAGAACTGTGTGCAATATAAACAATTGTCGAACTGTTAGAACTTCAGATGATTTATACAGAAGGTTTGTGGGGAATTGATAGGGGCGGAAAGTAAAAACCTTAAGTATTGCTCTCTGGGCTCTTTCTAGGTTTAGTAATGTGGTTTTAGCCAAACCACCCTATGAAGTGATGCAGTAAGTTAATACAGATTGACATAACGCATAGTAAACTTGTTTGATTAAGTGCGAGTCTGCAATCGTACGTAATTTTTTGAAAATAAATATTAACTTACGAACTCTAGTGCACAACGCTTCCACATGAGGTCGGAACGAGAGGGACTCATCAATTATGATTCCTAAATACTTTATTTTGCTTGTGGTAGCAATACCCGGACATGCACACTGGTTATTTGTGGGATCTTTACAATTGTGAGCATTAGGGGTTAGGGTTAGTCCGAACTAGTTTCGATTTGCGCATGGAGAATTTAATAACAATGGTTTTTTCCGAGTTCAGGGTTAGTAGGTGATGTAGAAGCCAGCTACTTACAATATTAAAGCCTCGCTGTGCATATTCATAAACTTGCTCTACTGAGTTTGCAGAAAAAAGTAGGACAGTGTCATCAGCGTACGAAATTATTTTTCCACTGTCGATTTTAAGATTGCAAAGATCATTTATATAAATTAAAAACAGCGTTGGACCTACAATACTTCCCTGTGGGACCCCAAAAGAGGCATTATTAAGGTCAGAGCTCATGACACTGTCTATTTTTGTGCATTGCGTGCGGCCATCTAAGTAGTCTGCAAATAACTTTAGCTGCGTACCTCTAATTCCTAATAATTCAAGCTTGTGAAGCAGGATGGGAACGGAGACGGTATAGAAAGCTTTAGCAAGGTCTAGGAAGATTCCCAATGTCTGATTACCTTTGTCTAGTTCTTGCACTAAGTAGTCGGTCAATTCGTGTACGGCGTCGGCAGTTGATAGTTTCGACCTAAATCCAAACTGACTTGTAGACAAAATACGGTGGCTCTCTAAATATTGGACAAGCCTATTATTGATGATTTTTTCTAATATTTTTGACGTCGAAGGTAGAATAGAGATAGGTCTATAATTTGACACCTGGTCTTTACTACCAGATTTGTGTACAGGAACTACAATAGCTTTTTCCAGACATTTAGGGAATATACCTTCCGAAAGGCATTTTTGAAAAATGAAAGTAAGGGGAGGAACCAGGATGTGTCTGAATTGCTTGAGTATTTTATTAGATATACCATCCCAACCCGTTGCCGACTCATTTTTTAAGCACATAATTGTCCGTTCCACCTCTCGTTCATCAGTATTTAACAGCACAAATGAGTTTAATGTACTATTTTTGTTTGAAAAACTATTAGGGAGGGGTAAAGGCAGGTTTCGCTGGATTTTTACAGCTAAATTTCTTCCTATGTTTACAAAAAAGTCATTTGCGCAATTAGCAGACGTTAAAGGTGATGAGCAAACTCGTGACAAACTTGAACATGATTCACTTTGTTTTGCTGTGTATGTAACGTTTTTAATATACTTGCAGACTAGTTTACTGTTTGTTCCGGCCAATTCGAGTTGTTTTTTGTCGTAGTTAGATTTAACTTTTTTGAGCAAGTCATTACAAAAATTACGATATCTTTTGTACGATAATTGTAGTACAAAATTGTCCGGATTTGATTTAGCTTTAAGATGTAGTTTGTCTGTGTTTCATGCAAGGGATAAGACCGGGTGTAATCCACGGTTTAATATTAAAATATTTCCCACTAACACGTAGGTTTACGGTATTACTCAATATTGCTTGCTGGACTTTTTGGATCAGGTATGACATGCTAGTGTTTACGTCAGCGGAATTGTAAACTGGGCCAAATTCAATGTTGTACAAATCACGTTCAAGTTTATTTACATTTAATTTAGACATTATAGGCGTGCGTGCTGTATATGGTAATTTACGAAATAATGAAAGTAGGGCAGCCCTATGATCTGTAATAGAGGAATTAGTAACCAATGCTAGTGCTGGGAGATTAGATTTAAGCATGATATGGTCTAAACAGGAGCCGCTTTGGTGAGTGGGAAGCGTGTGCGCGGAAAGCAAGCCGTGAAACGAGCATAGGTTGAGGTAGCTCTGAGCTGCGGGGTCAGTGTTTTCTGGAAGAATGTTGATATTGATATCACCTATTAGAATACGATTTTTAAATGATGATAAATTTCGTAACGTCTCGTCTAAAGTCAATAAATGTATTAATAGCGTGGACGGAGGGCTACGGCACGTTAGCCCGCTCCGATTACTAAATGGGCTGTTTTCATGAGACATCTTCCTTAGGTTTTAAAATAATTAGCACCACTTAACATTATTAAAGTTCACTTGTCAATTATAATTATTGCTAACGCCTAATAAACCGAACTAGGTCACAGTTATGCAGATGAATATTTATTTTTATTGAGAGACACGTCCGACGTGACTGACGGCTAACCGGAAAAGTGGCCTACAAGCAGTGATCGTACAATGCTATGCATGTATATATATATATATAACGGCGCGCGATTAATAATTTTCGAGGAATTGTATTGGAATTCAATTAATTGAGTAATCGTGAATAGTGTTGAGAAGTTGATTATTTCTGTAAGCTGTAACTACCCGTTGTCGAAATTGTTGACATCAAGTTGATTTATTTTAAGAGCGGGTAACCCCGAATGGAGTTGTAAGTGTCATGGCGGCGAGGGATGTCATTCGTTGACAGCGCCCCGCCCGTGATGGTCGCTTGCAAACCCATTGGCTCTTTAATCGAGATTTATTATTGCAATCCTGTTATCTTTGTAGTGTTTGTGAATTTAATTTAATAGTATAGTGATTCAGTTATATTGTGTGACGTTTATTTCGCGAATACCTGCACATGCATGCCCACACGGTCCGTAATGTCGGATCCGCCGTCACACATGCCTGTCCGGCCTCCTTATACTCCTACATCAGAAGCGGGATGTAATCAGCGCCCACAGGATGTGAATAAGGACGTGTACATGTGTAAAATGCTGATGGAGCAGCAAATAAAATAAAAAAATGCTTTATTGGAGACAATCACACAATCACCTGAGTTACGTCGTGGATCAATCTAAATATATAAAAGAAGAAGCTGACTGACTGACTGACTGACTGACTGACTGACTGACTGACTGACTGACTGACTGACTGACTGACTGACTGACTGACTGACTGACTGACATATCAACGCACAGCCCAAACCGCAACGGATACCAAATTTGGCACGTAGGTTCCTTATAAGGTGTAGGGGAGCACTAAGAAAGGATTTTTCAAAACTCACCCCCTAAAGGGGTAAAACGGGGGTCCAAAGTTTGTATGGGGGAAGCATTATTTTTTGAACTAGAGACTTAAAACTTTGTAGGAAGATTACTTATTAAGATACAAAAAAAGTACTTTCAGCGTTTTACAAAATTCCACCCCTAAGGGGGTTAAATAGGGGTGCAAAGTTTGTATTCAAAACTACTGTGACTACATACTTGAAATTTACATCAGACCTTCCTTTTATGACGTAGGCAAGGGAAAAGACGGGATTTATGGAAATTCTATCCCTAAGGGTGTTAAATAGGGGTGCAAAGTTTGTATGGGTGAAACATTATTTTTTGTACTAGAGACTTGAAACTTTGTAGGGATATTACTTATTAAGAAACAAAAAAAGTTCTTTCAGCGTTTTAGAAAATTCCACCCCTAAAGGGGGTCAAATAGGGGTGCAATGTTTGTATGAGGTAAACATTATTTATTGAACTAGAGACTTGAAACTTTGTAGGAAGATTACTTAATAGGATACAAATAAAAATATCCTTAGCGTTTTTAAAATTCCACCCCTAAGGAGATTAAATAGGGGTGCAAAGTTTGTATTCAAAACTACTGGGACTACAAACTTGAAGTTTACACGAGAACTTCCTTTTATGACGTAGGCAAGGGATAAGACGGGACTTTTGGAAATCCTATCCCAAAGGGGGTTAAAAAGGGGTGCAAAGTTTGTATGGCAGAAATATGTTTTTTTGGACTAGAGACTTGAAACTTTGTAGGGATATTACTTATAAAGATACAAAAAACGTTCTTTCAGCGTTTTAGAAAATTCTACCCCTAAGGGGGTTTATTAGGGGTGCAATGTTTGTATAAGGGAAACATTATTTATTGAACTAGAGACTTGAAACTTGGTAGGAATTTTACTTATTGGATACTAAAAAAGTGTTTTCAGCGTTATATAAAATTCCACCCCTAAGGGGGTAAAATAGGGGTGCAAAGTTCGTATTCAAAGCTACTGGGACTAGAAACTTGAAATTTACACCAGTACTTCATTTTATGACGTAGGCAAGGGATAAGACGGGATTTTTTGAAATTCTATCCCTAAGGGGGTTAAGTAGGGGTGCAAAGTTTGTATGGGAGAAACATATTTTTTTGTACTAGAGACTTGAAACTTTGTAGGAATATGATTATTAAGATACAAAAAAGTACTTTCAGCGTTATATAAAATTCTTCCCCTAAGGGGGTTAAATAGGGATGCAATGTTTGTGGGGGGGAAACATTATTTATTGAACTAGAGACTTGAGACTTTGTAGGAAGATAACTTATTAGGATACAAAAAATGTAATTTCAGCGTTTTATAAAATTCCACCCCTAAGGGGGGTAAATGAGGGTCCAAATTTTGTATAAGGGAAACTTATTTTTAGCTACTACATACTTAAAACTTTGTGGACAGATTACTTATTCATTTACAAATAAAGTGCTTTCAGTGTTTTGGAAATAATTACACCTAAAGGGGTTAAAAAGGAGGTCCAAAGTTTGTATGGAGAAAAAAGATTAGTTAGTCAAGTTTATTCTAAACTTCACAGGATAATTCCTAACGATAAATGAGTAAACAAGTGTTTCCGGTTTTTTGAGAATTCAACCCCTAAAAGGAGACATGTGGTGACAAAATCTGAAAATCAACATCGGCATCTATTGTTTCTATGGTTTATCGGGTCGCTGATTAGGAAAAAACAACGATTTTACATTCCAACGTGGCGTCTAAATATCAATATGGGCGTTGTTATTACGGTTTTTTGGGACGTTAATAACGAAAATCACATAGATTTTGAAATGTAATGTTGGGGACATGAAAATTCATGAAAATATTTGTGCCGAATTGCAATTCAATCGGTCCAGTTTTTTTCGTAGCAAATCGGTTGTAACAGACGGACTGACAGACAGCCACACGTGATCCTATAAATAAGGGTTCTATTTTTGCTTTTGAGGTATGGAACGAGACCCGCGTTATATAGGGTTATAGGTTTTAAAGTTTGTATTTGGTGCCATCTCGATCGTCAGCAATCGGTACCTAGGCGAGTGCGGGCGGCGCGGCGGGACGGGAGGGTAGGAGACATTGGGAAGTGCCTGCATCCGTAATAAGTACATTCAAGGTGCTGCACGAAGATCTGCTTACTTTTTATAAGTTAAGCATTTTGGCCGCCGTTAAATTAAAACAAATTTTTGGGTATTTATGTTAAATACTGGTTCGAAAAGCATGGAAATAAAATCTTAGGAAACAAGCCTATAGCAATGTCCAGGCCACAAGTTTGACTTGAAATTCGTGGAGATATTTTGGTATTTCAACATTATCATGAACATAAAAAGTAGCTTTTATTCCGGAGGACAGATTCTCATTAATCATGATTGTAAATTTAATAATAGAAATACGTACATACATACATACATTCAGGCCTTTATTCCCAAAAGGGGCAGGCAGAGCACATGAACTTTATGTTCCAGCGCCACTTTTAGCATAAATGTGGGTATAAAAGATCAACAAAAAGTGATATTGCTTAGGTTTTTAGCCCATCACCCACAACACACTTCAACCCTGCTCTCTTAATCGACTTTTACGACACACACGGGAAGAAAGAGGGTGGTGAAATTCTAACCCGCCACCTCACGGGCATAAAAATAATAGTAAATAAAAATTAATTTACCATAATGGGTTATGACGAAGGGTTATTCGTAGGGGAAGTTAGTAGTAGTAGGTTAGTAGGCGGCGTAGCAATTCAACAATTATTGGAAAATTACTTTTACTACGCGGGCGAAGCCGCGGGCAAAAGCTAGTTTCTGATATGAACAAAAGAAAATGAATTGCGTACAGGCCGCAGCAAGAATGATGACTTCTCTTGTCGAGATGGTCTGGGCTGTTACTGAACAACTAAGTTGCCCGATATGAACGACGTGCTATTAAATCCGGTGAGGTCAAACCATTTTTATTGTTATTGCTATTGTCGCCAAGTCCATATCATGGTGTATACTGAACATGTACACCTATTCTTATGACCAGCGAAATAATTACTCTAATAATTTTAGGGTATCTCAGAAATAAGGAACACTTTAATCCATTTTACATATTTATTCCATTTTTCGTGAACAAGGCATCTCAGCAACCAAACTTATAATTCACCAACCAAACTTATATTTCGCCAACCAAACTTATATTTCGCCCACCAAACTTATTTTTCGCCAACCAAACTTATATTTCGCCACCCAAACTTATAACACCAACCAAACTTATAATCGCCATCCAAACTTATAACGCCAACCAAACTTATAATCGCCAACCAAACTTATAAAGGCTATCACAAGCCTCTAAACTTATATAGGCTATCACAAGCCTGCAAACTTATATAGGCTATCACAAGCCTCCAAACTTATATAGGCTATCACAAGCCTCCAAACTAATACTAAAGAAATCGATTTACACTTTAACACGGATATCCAAACTTATAGCGAAACGGCACTATTACCACTAACTTCTCGCACGTCCGCTCCGTTCGAACGCCCCGTCCAGAATGTCCCGTCTCGCCAGTTATTACCTTGAGAACCCCGCCGCTCTAACGTCAGAACTACCCTCTATTTTCGCATTTTTAAGTAAATTTATAGAAATCGTATGGTTTTATTGAACGAAACCTTACACAATGCATTACTTTGATTTTCATCATTGATTTATTTCTAACCAATATAACTACCAATATAACTGATAACTGAGTGCCTCGCCTGCCATCCATGTCCAGTTCTGCAGTTCAGGCGAACCTTCTGCCAGTCTAGCCTGTCTGTTTTCACCACCTGGGGGTTTAATGATATCATGATTCCTCCCTTCATGGAATCACATAAGTGTCCTAGATCCACCTACATATTGGTTTTACTATACATTAACTTGACCATCGTATAATGTCACTATGGTGACCAGGCTTAGTGCTATGGCACTACGGAGAGGGCCCTGGACGTCCCTCACCGCGCTCACTCGTATCATATAAACAAGCCAGAGCTCACCTCTTCTACCGGTAGGTCCCCGCTATGGCATGGGAGTAAACTTGGGCTCTTTCCTTGGCAGCGAACCACCCTTACATGGTGCAGTGGCCAGAGCCAGAGCACTGATGAGTATTAAGAGCAGAGTGATTATAAATCAGTTACTATGGTAACTTCATAAGGTCCATGTAGTCCCCGAAGGACTCATTATATCAAATCACTTCGTATAGGTAGTTAGTATTGAAAGTGAAATAAAGTAAACCTAAGACACTTAGCTTTCCAATCCAGGCTCCTCTCGATATAAGTATACTAATGCAATAGCTGCACAGTGTTTGACACTGACTCTACTAATATTACACTAGCTGTATGTAAAGCGATAATTAAACTTTAGTAGAGAGTATTGAAATGACATTCGAGAGCGGCGCGAAGTGGCTTGACGTATGCTAATGACAGTCAGTAAAATGGGAGTTGCTTACCATAAAGATTCAATGTTGCTATATACAATATTTACATTTCGCGGAAGTGTCGCGACAGCTATGTTGCATTTAGATTTGAAATATTTCCGTTAACAATCTACTACGTTCTCCTTTAAAGTTATCGTGAACTCCTGTTTACAAAATTGTGGTACATAAGTGTAGTTATTTGATTTTGATAGTTTTGTGAAAAATCTAACTAGGTACCTACTTTCGTATTAACTTTTAGAACAGTGATAAATTTGATTAATTTCATTGTTTTTAATACTTTTGACATTGATACCGTATCGGGGTTGAAAATATTTGCTACGCATTTGAAATTAATATTTCAGTGACATGGCGTACATACATCTATAAGCAGTACTACTGACTGCGAACGTCTCGTCCAGTATGCGTGGACCATTGCAGACATGAAATCGTGCAGCATAGGTGGTTCTCAGACGTCGGACTATCAGAGGATAAGTGCTGAAGCTAGCTGCGGACACTACTGGCAACTGCTGTATTGCAGGGAAGGAAATAAAAGGACAGGTTTCGTTCCAATTGATTTCATGCAAAATTAAAGCCAATGAGCGATCATTGTTGATGAGAAGTTTACTGTTTTTTTATGTTGTAGACCACGGCCTTGGTGTAATTTTCTGAACAAAACATCAACTTTAGCTCCAAAGTGAATTCAAGACAATTTAGTTTACTTGTAAAATATTTTGATCTAGACATCATCGTGGTCTGTGGGTATAATAAAACTGATACCATACAAATTGTCGTTTACAGTATGAAATGGGATACTTCGTCGCAGTGGAGATTTCGTGCTATTCGTGGTAAACATCAGCGAGCAGGCTGGCGGCTTGGCAGTGGGCAAGGATGTAACAGAAGACTCTCTATCCTGGTTACCGTATGCATCGTGGCAACACACCATGGCGTACAGTCACACAGTCATTGGGATTTTTGAGCAGAGCTCTCACGTGCTATAGAATCTATTTAAGTAGTTAAAGTTAAAGGGTAGTAACACTAACAGTAATGACGTAGTACCTACTTGGTTAAAATAATTAACAAAGGAAATTCAACGTGCGATTTAATAGTTTAATAAACTCCAGTGTAGTTTTAGATCTTTGGCTCAGACTGCATACACCTTCAAATCAAATCAATCAAATCAAACGTTTATTCTGTAAGTAGGCCACATGGGCTCTTTCACAAGTCAACAATAAGCATGATTATAACATAACAATTCTTAATGAGCAACAGCCTTACAAACATTGGTACATACGCACCGGGAGATGTATAGTCTCCAATGACAGATTAATACAACTTATGACAACTTCAATGTTATTCGAAGATGTGGGCGTAAAATACCGGGCAAAGATTTTCTGTTGCTGTGCGGCCACGGCTGTGAGTGGCGTGCGTTTGGTTTGAAGGTGTCAGTGGTTGCCGAAATCGATGTGATGTTTTGTGATATGGATACCAGCCCCCCTAGCACACTATGTTTTATGTCCGATGTAAAGCATTTGTCCCTCTTGCACTCGCATATTTGCCAGAATGGGACAAATGCTTTACGTCCGACATAAAACTTAGCGTACTAGCCCCCCAGATGGAGGTAGTCCACGCGTTGTTGACAGTTGTTATGTAGTGAGAACTAGTACAACAAAGAGCATTGCATACCCAAGCAACCACTGTGCTATTACTGTGTCACGAATAATTGTTTGCTTCTTGTTTCCAAGTTATTGTCAAGTTACGTGAACGCTTGAGTTTCCTTTGAAATGAAAGAACGTTATCAGAAACCGAAAACGAAGTCAGGATGCCCTAACGGCGCTGGTCAGTATAATAGTGGGTTTTCTTTGCGGCGGTTGTAACAAGTTTTATGTGTTTAAAGTTTAATTGAAGTTTTTATCGAGAGTGGGTGGAATATCATAACCTAGATAATTTAGGTACATAGTGACTGTGTGGCATTGACTAGCCTGTGTGGCATTGACAAGCCTGTGTGGCACTAACAAGCCTGTGTGGCATTGACTAGCCTGTGTGGCACTGACAAGCCTGTGTGGCATTGACTAGCCTGTGTGGCACTGACAAGCCTGTGTAGCATTGACAAGCCTGTGTGACACTGGCTAAGCCTGTGTGGCACTGACAAGCCTGTGAGGCATTGACTAGCCTGTGTGGCACTGACAAACCTGTGTGGCATTGACTAGCCTGTGTGGAGATGACAGGACTGTGTGGCACAGACGCGTATGTAGAATAGAATAGAATAGACTGTTTATTTGCTTAGAATAAGTACATAGGTACATCAGTGTCCTTAGTTGTTATATGACAATAAGTATCTTATCTTGCTATTTGTATTGTGTATTGTGTAATACTAGCATGCAAATATCTTTAATATTACTGTTAAATGTCCAGAGACAGGAAATCTTTTAAATTGTCTATTACAATGTAAAAGATTCTTTACAGCTAAAAGCTTGATTCATTGGTTATTAAATCTATTTAGAGGTTGTTCCGGCCCATAAGACCTCCATAAGTTAATTCCTGAAGCTGCGCGTAGGGGCGCAATATTGCTAGTGTATTTCGTCAGGCGTTCTTCTTGAGATCGCCTGTCACGCCATGTTATTTTATATACTTCTAAAAGCTTTCGTAGTATATAAATGTATACACTTTTACGCAGTAAATAGATAATTTGTTTAATATCTGGGTTTTATTTCTAAAACAAGTATAAAGCCACGTTATGTGCCAACACATAAATTGGTAGCACCATGGGGGGAACGTGCAAGAACAAAAATTAATCAACTGAAAAGTGAAATACGAAACCGAAACTTCATACGGCACTTAATGGACGGCGCGTATGCAGTTTTGAAGAATCAAGGAGTGGATGAAAAGTAGCTGTGGCATTAATACCTACGTCTTCGTGTCTGGACTGGCTACGGGCAGTGAATGTACAAAGCATCACACCGTGCAGCGCAGGACAATTGCAAGATAAGTGCCCTTCCTCACCATCCATCCTAAGCAATTAGAATCAAATTCTGTTTAAATAGTCAAAATAGCAAACTATTTTCTATTTAAATGGTCAGAATATCGCCTTAACTTGTGTAATCACGTAAATCAAAGACATAATTACGATATATTTGGTTAACTTTAACTTAATTGCAACATTCCTTTGTTAACGCAGAGTTAACGTCTACCTACTTATAGAAAATATCAACTGTAAATTAACTAAAATTCTAAACTTTGTTTTAAATTCTTAACTTTGGTTTTAATTAATATTCAACGGTGGCCCATGGACGTGGAATTTTGTTAGGAGTCATCTAGGTCTAAACTTGATTACAACTAAAAAAGGACGTCCTGAGCATTATATAATTAGATTAGGTTCGTAAATAATAAATATTTAATCGTTAGCTGAGAAAAGGTACAGCTAGATAGAAGCCCTTAAGTACAACACTGTGCGCTTACGTTTTTTGTTCACATACATTTGCCGATTATTACAGGAGTTTCGCACGGCGCGCTCCCGTGACGCAGTAAACAGCTGTGCGCGCTCAAGATCAAGGTCGTCGTGAAGAACGTGAGCGTATCATTTTATTGATTGTTTACCTTTATCATTAATTTGGTTGCGCTGAAATATGTCGAAGGACGCTGATAAACTTAAGTTAATCACAATGCGTAGTTCCATTAAGGGACAAATTACTAAGTTCTATAACTATTTTAACACTGTAAATGACTGCGAGGAACTAACGCATATCCAATTGGCGGAATTAAGCCTCAAGCTTAGCAAATTGGAGTCATTATCAGCGAGATTCGACCAGTTGCAAGATCAGATTGAGGTGTTATCGCCGGATAATTTGTCCGAAGAAATTGATGAACGTGAGAGCATTGAAAACAAGTTTATTGTGAATATTGCGGCGGCTAAGAATTTGATAGAAAGCTATAGCAAAAATGAGTTAGCACAGCGACGTCTTTCGCTCGCTGAGAGCAGTCAATGCTGTCACGATCGTCATCAGGATCAAGGTTTTAAGCTGCCATTAATCGAAATTGCGAAATTTGACGGAGCATATTTTCGCTGGCTTGAGTTCCGGGATACGTTTGAGAACTTGATTCATAACAATAATTATATTTCGAAGCTTCATTCTTCAGAAATAACACACATGTAGTCCTTTAATCTACCAGGCAACATTTCGCAAGTTTAAAGTACGCAGTAAAAACCATAGCTCAAACAGTTTTATCCCCACCTTTACCCCTACCCTACTTAGGGACCTCGGCTTGCCACCATTTCTCATTCTTTATTCTTGCGAGGCAACGAACGCACGAACTAATTCTATTAAAAAATAATTCAAAATATTTAATCATGCCTAAACGCAGTGCACAGGAAAAAATAGAGTATTATTCTGCTAATATACGGAAATTGCAACAAAAAACTATAAACGAGTTATGACAGTGCGGTGCTATCTGATTCATCAGGTTCCGAAGATAAATCAGGTAAGTGCAATTAGTTTCAATAAATAGTTCTACATTGTGGTGCCTCTAATAAATGCATTTAATACCGCACGGGCCGTGAGCCCACGCCTTGTAATTCTAAACCTGGGGGGCGACCGAGAGTCGTCACGAAGGTATCTCATGCTTGGGGGTTGTCCGTGAGTCAACACGATAGCAATTTCTAACAATATTAATCGCTAAGAAATGCATTTCATACCGCGCGGGCCGTGAGCCCACGCCTGGTAATTCTAAACCTGGGGGGCGACCGAGAGTCGTCACGAAGGTATCTCATGCTTGGGGGTTGTCCGTGAGTCAACACGATAGCAATTTCTAACAATATTAATCGCTAAGAAATGCATTTCATACCGCGCGGGCCGTGAGCCCACGCCTGGTAATTCTAAACCTGGGGGGCGACCGAGAGTCGTCACGAAGGTATCTCATGCTTGGGGGTTGACCGTGAGTCAACACGATAGCAATTTCTAACATTATTAATCGCAAGCCCATGCCTTGTAACTAAACCTGGGGGGCGACCAAGAGTCGTGACGAAAGTATCTCATGCTTGAAGGTTGACCGTGAGTCAACACGATAGCAATTTCTAACAATATTAATCGCTAACAAATGCATTTAATACCGCGCGGGCCGTGAGCCCACGTCTTGTAACTAAACCTGGGAGGCGACCGAGAGTCGTCACGAAGGTATCTCGTGCTTGGCGGTTGACCGTGAGTCAACACGATAGCAATTTCTACAACCATTAATCGAGATTAGTATATCCCGTGTTCGCGATGCGGGGCACTAGATACATATATGCATTAAAATTCCTGACGAGTGGTTTTACAATGCATTTCATATCTACCCTCAATTAGAAAAATCAAAATATTATATTTTAATTTATAAACCACGAACAAGTGTATGAGGCAGTGGAAACTTCACTCCAACGTTCAAATGAAGAAAATGCACCTCCCGTGGAGGCCTGTGATGACAAAACGACCCCTGTAATAGATGCCGAGTTACTAACCGCTCTAGGGGACGCCACTGATGATGTCCCAAAATATGGGGAGAAAATTCATCCCAATTTAGCGCAAAGGTGGCTACCTATATTACACAAAGGTATTGATAAAAAGAGTAAAGATAAACTCTTATAAGAGTACCTGTAAATTGCAAATTATTATGGGCGCCGTCCTTAAACGCCGTAATTTCGGCGGCAGTTACAGACATCCAAAGAGGCCGTGACAAGAAAAGCGAATCATCTCAACAGCAATTGGGAGTCGGTATAGGTACTAACGATAAAAATCCTATCTAATTGAAGTCGGATTTTAGATAAAACTAGTCATTCCTGGACTAGACGAAGTATTCCTTAAGTCATACAATACGTTGAGAGAGATGATACTCTCTTTGGAAGCAAACTCTCAGAGAAAATTAAAGCTTCCAAATCTACTGAAAAGTAGGCCGACAGCGTCGACCATCATACAGCCGCGAGCAGCCTACAACAAGCCACTTGCGACGCCGCGGCAGTAACGCAGGTACATGCCGGTCGCCTTAAAGCTTTTTATAAGTGTTGGCTTAATGTAACGAATAATCGTACTTTATTTATTAGACTGTATACAGAATGGCTTTCCAATTCCTTTTTAGGACATGTTACGCAATCTGTCAAACCTGTAAATACTTTCACATGCCAAGAGCATGATGAAACGAGCTTAGCTGTACAGAACTTAATTAACCTAGGCATTCAGTGAAAGCATCACTGGATGCCAACAGACTAATGATCAGTTTCTATCAAAGATTTTCTGACTCCTAAATCGAATGGTGGCTATAGATTCATACTGAATCTGAAAGGGCTCAATAAATTTGTAACTAAGTCCCACTTTAAAATGGAAGACTAGAACTGCTTCTAAATTAATCCCTAAAAACGGGTTTATGGCTACCATTGACAAGATTCGAGCATAACAACGTTACTTACGAGTTTTGTTCCCGATTAGTCTATGGACTTTCCGTGGCGCCTAGAACCTTCACCAAAATTATGAAAGAAGTCGTAACTTACCTAAAAACAAGGCCTAACTTCTATTATATACCGGGGTGGCATTTTGTGTATTGGAAGGGACCTTAACGAATGTAAACATAATGGGAGGGAGACTCTCCGGTTTCTCGAGTGCCTACGATTTGTGGTAAACTATACCAAAAGCTCGATACAATCCCAAAATTACCAACAATGCTGTAAATTCTTAGGTTTTGTTTACAATTCAATTATCATGTCTATATCCCTTCTTATGCAGGGTATGCGCACTTTTTAAGAGTTCTTACCACTGCATGCCCGACAGCTAGATACAGCTGGTTGTACACGAAGTTGTTAGAAAGATATAAATTCCGAGCTATTCAGGAATACGATGTCTATGATCAAAAGTAAAACTTCCTCGCGAAATTTTACCTGACTTATTTTGGTGGACTAATAATATTATTTATAACGTCTTGTCATTTTGGAATCACGAAATTCGATGCAGAAATATCTATAGATCCGTCCCGATCAGGATGAGGTACAGTTTGTGACGGAGTGTATGCAAACGGAGCATGGGAAGAGCAAGAATTAGCATTCCATATTAATTACTTAGAGCTTGCTCGCTCTTAGGATTAAAATGTTTTGCGCGAAATAAATCAAACTGTGCTCTGTTGTTCCGCATCGACAACACTACCGCGATAAGCTATATTAATCGAATGGGAGACATCCAGTTTCCCCACTTAAATAGCTTACCTAGATCTATTTGGCAGTGGTGTGAAGAACGAGACATATGGTTATTCGATTCGTACATTAACACTAAGAATAATGTAGAAGCAGACAGAGAATCCAGAAGGCTAAATCCTGATATTTAATGAAATTTAAGTATTGCAGCCTTTGAAAGAGTAAGTAAACACTTTGGTGTGCCCGAAATTGACCTCTTTGCTTCTCGTACCTCTGCCAAATGTGAAATATATATTTCGTGGAAGCCAGACTCGGACGCTCTTACCGTCGTCGCATTCACTATTAGCTGGTATTTATAATAAATATTTTTAAGCGTTTCCACCACTCGCACTCGTACTAAAGTGTTTACATAAGATTATAAATGACAACGCCACAGGAATAGTAGTATTTCCCTAATGGCCATCCCAACCGTGGTTTCCGCTTTTGTTGAGATTAGTAAAAGTATCTAATCTCATGTTAGCGTCAATTTCAAACAACACTTTACAACAGTACAACGTGTGTTAAATACAAGTTGTGCTGGAAATTTAGCATAGATAATATAGATATTCAATTTCTATAAGGGCTTCATTTCTGCTGTTATTTTATTTCTAACGCACGAATTTAATAAAGGATCGTCGTATGGCTCATTAAATAATCATAGGTCAGCACCCTCGCTCCTACGGGGGAGTAGTATCAGCTCAGATGACCAAAGTAAAGGATTACCGAAAGGTGTTTACAAATTAAAGCCCGTAACTCCTAAATATAGCCATACCTGGGATCCTCAAGTGGTATTAAATCATATAACAACATGGTACCCTAATAGAGAAATTTCATTGGAAAAACTAACAAAGAATCTGGCGATTTTGTTAGCAATATGTCCTGCCCACAGGGTACAAACACTGTCACTTATTAAGTGGAATAATATTAAGTCATGCCCAAATTGTATTAAAGTAATTTTTGATGATATAGTTAAGACTTCAGGTGTAGGTCGTCTACAACCGATTTTGTGCCTTCCATATTTTGAAGATACCTAATAGAAATATTTGCCCGGTGACTGTTATAATGATGTTTTAGGACTGAAAAAGCTCACAACATATTTTGTTGACTTTCAAAAGTCCCCATAAAAATGCATCTGCTCAATCCATTAGCCGGGGTGCATTACGCGAGTGCTTGGCGAAAGCGGTAAAGACATGGCGGCGTTCAGCGCTCACAGCACGCGCCACGCCGCCACGTCAGCTGCACACCGGTCAGGCATTTCTTTAGATGCTATCCGGAAGGCAGCAGGCTGGTCGAGAACATCGAAAACTTTGGCTCGTTTCTACCATTGTCAATTAATCGACGAAGGTCATTGTGCCAGATCAATCTGCCTTTTGTATAGGTAGAATTATGTGAAGTTACAATTGTACTCTTTGATTAATAATTGGGAGTATCTAAGATTGTTGTCAAAACATAATTATTGCATTTCATGATTATGATGTTTTACAATTACAAAGGGCAGCAAAACTTTCAACTCTAAACATCTACATGTGTGTTATATCTGAAGAATGAAGCTTCGAAATATAATAGAAGATCAAACGAGCTTCGCAAGCGAAGTTCGATCGATATTATATGAGTAAGCTTCATTCGAAGATATAACTTCCCGCCCGCCCCTATACCCCTAGGAAAGTTTTGTCTCAGTCTCAAAAAGAATGAGAAATGGTGGCAAGCCGAGGTCCCTAAGTAGGGTAGGTGTAAAGGTGGGGATAAAACTGTTTGAGCTATGGTTTTTACTGCGTACTTTAAACTTGCGAAATGTTGCCTGGTAGATTAAAGGACTACATGTGTGTTATATCTTCGAATGAAGCTTACTCATATAATATCGATCGAACTTCGCTTGCGAAGCTCGTTTGATCTTCTATAGTATTAAAACGGTTCACAAGTTCCAATATCTCGTCTCCTACTTAGAGGGCGATGCCGCTCGAATAATTTCGAACTTAGAAATTTCCGCGGCTAATTACGAGGATGCTTGGCGGATGATCGGGGAGCGATATAATAATAAAAGAATGCTGCTCAATTATCACTTGAGTTATTTGCTAAATATCAACGTGCACTCTCGTGAGTCAGAAAAATCGCTTCGCTACTTGGTTGACCACGTAACAAAAAACTAACGGGCTTTAGCCAGTTTAGGCCAGCCTACAGACCAATGGGATTTATTGCTAATTTTTATGTTGTGCCCCAAATTAGATAACCGCACACTTACTAAATGGGAGGAGTACCGTAACACTCTCGACGACGTTCCGACATTTGAACAATTTAAAAAATTCTTAATAGATCGCGCGGACGTCCTAGACGCCTTAAATCGAAGCAAATATGGTTACGATGGCTCCAAACACTCGTCCCAGCCGCCACGAACTGCTCCTCCGACACCGCGAGCCTCTCACTTCACACCTCAGCAGATTCATAAGCAGCGGCGCTACCACGAACTTCGAAAGTCGAAGTTCGTAATACATGCATCCCTGTCACTCAAGTTTGGGAGTGCGATAGAGATCGAAATACCTGAACTTCGACTTTCGAAGTTCGTGGTAGCGCCGCAGGAACGGCCTGCATTTATAAAATCATTTCCAAGCACCACGCAGCAAACCAAGTCGGTTTCCTTTAAAGGTCAACACAAGCCGCTGGTGCACGTCTGCATAATATGCGACGAAAATCATAAGGTTCATGAGTGTCCGAAGTTCATAGCTAAATCTATAAAAGACAGATTAGCCGATGTAACTTTATACAAATTATGTGCTAATTGTTTAAGGCAAGGCCATCGCTCAAACGATTGCCGTGGAGGTCCTTGTCGGCAGTGCAATAAAATGCATAACAGCCTGCTCCACGAGCCTGTGCCACGCGATGTAAACATCGCGGCAGTGCTCAGCCAGTCAGCGATGACAAATACAAATAAAAATAATTTACCGGGCTCAGTGCTTCTATCCACGGTGCTCATAGAAGTAGCCAACCCTGTAAGTAAAGAGACTCACACGGTTCGGGCACTTTTGGATAGCGGCAGTGAGGCGTCGTTCAATACAAAAAAAATGCAAAATAAAATATCTCTTCAAGCAAAACCTATTGACCTTCTAAAGGTCATAGGAATTGGTAACACTACTACAAAAAACGTTGTAGAAAGATGTGATGTGCAAATAAACTCATTAAATAGTTCATTCAATGTCACGTTATCGTGCCTGATTTTGGAAGAGTTGACAAGCAACATTCCTAAAACGACAATTTGTGTCGAAGGCTTAAACCTGCCGTCCAATATTCAACTAGCGAACCCACATTTCAGTGAATCAGCCCCTATCGATATGGTGATTGGAGCTGATTTGTTTTGGGACATAATAGGTAGTGAGCAAATGTCTCTCGGTCCTAACAATCCCAGATTGCGGAACTCCGTGCTTGGTTGGTTGATTTCTGGTCCCATAAATGAAACCTACCTGCGTGGATCAATAAAGTGTAACCATGCTGGTGTAATCAATTCAAATGAAAATGAGTTACAGCAATTACTACCAAAATTTTGGGAGCTGGAAGACGTCCCTAATAAAAATAACAAAACGATTTTCATGACTGAAAACGAAAGGTCTTGTGAGAAACATTTCTTAGCCCACACATTTCAGCTCGATTCAGGAAGGTATTGTGTGGAGCTTACTTTAAAGAATAGTCCAGAAAGACTCGGAGATTCTTATCATTTGGCAAAAAAACGGTTGCTGAATTTGGAAAAAAGATTTAAACGTAATCCAGTTCTCAAAGGTGGGTACGTGAAATTTATGGATGAGTATATTAGCTTAGGACATATGTCCGAATCTGCTCAAAGTATACCTAAACCCGGCTATTTTTTATGTCACCACGCCGTCTTAAAACAAGCCAGTGAATCCACTTCACTCCGCGTGGTATACGACGTGTCGGCTCCCTCGGCTAATGGTCTGTCCGAACGTCCAGGATTCGCTCTTCTCCATTTTAATCAGGGCTAGGCAATACAAATACCTTTTAGCGGGTGATGTAGAAGTCCAAGTCGCCAAGTGCTGGTTAATGAAAGGGACAGAAATTTACAGTTGATCCTTTGGAGAGGGGGTACTTCTAAAAGCTTTCGTACTGTCATGTACCCTTTTACGCAGTAAATAGATAATTTGTTTAATATCTGGGTTTTATTTCTAGAACAAGTAAAGCCACGTTATGTGCCAACACAGAGGTAGGTCTTTGTGTAATGTGTGGCTATTATCGTTTTAATAGAAAATTATATACTTGACACATTGCAGTCCAAAGGTGTCGATTCATTGCATTGAAAAGGTGTGTGGTGTGTGAAAACTTGCCAAGTAACATGATTAAAAAGTACTGAAAATAATAAATGTTATCAGGAAACTGCTAAAAAAACCGGTGTGCGTTTCTCTGACTATTATAATTTTAGGTATTTCTATGTAACGTGATACTTATTCAAAATGTACCTTAAAAACGGCTGGAAATCAAGTGTGCATTCCTATAACTATTTACGATTTGAGGTATTTTTATGGAACTTGGTACTTATTCAGATCTCACTTCTTTTATAGGCGAAGCATTCCCATAAAATCGAACTTGGCAGCCTTTCACATTTATGTTTTTGATGGGATTTCATTTATTTTTGTTAGGTGTAGGTTCTTTATTATTTTTTTATCACTTTTGCTTTAGGAAATGTCTCATTCCACTTAGGTATGTACTTTATACTATACCCTTTATACTAAGCGTCTAATTCTTTTTTCTACGCTTGCGTGGCACTGTCTGGATCCCTTTATTGGAAATGGAACAGTTTTATTGTTCTTGTCTTTAAGACAAACATGTATTGTCTTAAATTGGTATGTATCTAAATTTAAATAAGTCTTATCTCATTTCCACTCCATACCTACTGATAGTAGAACAAAATTACACATTCGTTGTTTTCGAAACTGACTCACACTCACAGTACTGAAAATAATAAATGTTATCAGGAAACTACTAAAAAAACCGGTGTGCGTTTCTCTGACTATTATAATTTTAGGTATTTCTATGTAACGTGATACTTATTCAAAATGTACCTTAAAAACTGCTGGAAATGAAGTGTGCATTCCTATAACTATTTATGATTTGAGGTATTTTTATGGAACTTGGTACTTATTCAGATCTCACTTCTTTTATAGGCGAAGCATTCCCATAGTATCGAACTTGGCAGCCTTTCACATTTATGTTTTTGTTGGGATTTCATTTATTTTTGTTAGGTGTAGGTTCTTTATTATTTTTTTATCACTTTTGCTTTAGGAAATGTCTCATTCCACTTAGGTATGTACTTTATACTATACCCTTTATACTAAGCGTCTAATTCTTTTTTCTACGCTTGCGTGGCACTGTCTGGATCCCTTTATTGGAAGTGGAACAGTTTTATTGTTCTTGTCTTTAAGACAAACATGTATTGTCTTAAATTGGTATGTATCTAAATTTAAATAAGTCTTATCTCATTTCCACTCCATACCTACTTATAGTAGAACAAAATTACACATTCGTTGTTTTCGAAACTGACTCACACTTGGCCGTTTTCAGATTTTTACTTTATTTCGACCTAAAGACAAACCTTCGAGCCAAATTTCAGGTCGGTACGACCATTGGAAGATAGACCCAATTAGTTCATTATATGACTTCATAGTAGAACAAAGTTACACCTTCGCTATTTTTAATACTGACTCACACTTGGCCGTTTTCAGATTTTTCCCTTTACTTTGACCCTAAGACCTATCTCCATGCCAAATTTCAAGTCAGTACGACCATTGGAAGTGGTCTAGGTGTTTGATGAGTGAGTCAGTGAGTCAGTGGTGAGTGTATAGTAAAAATAGCGATTTTCTGACGTCAAAATCTCAAGAACTGCTGTAGGTAGAATAATGAAATTTTATATTCTAGAAAATTAAGGGGATGTCAATAGACACTCGAAATTTCATATATGCGTAGATAAAATATGTTTTGAGTTATAGGGTGGTCGAAATTGGCCCGAAATGGTTCGTGTTATATAACCCACGGCCGGTGTGTCGCTTTTTTTTGCTCGAACTTGGCGAACACAATGCCGTGTGTCTAGATTAACTTGTCTGGCGCTAGCGGGCCCGTAGGGCACATTGAGGAAAACATTTGTCAGTAGTTTGTGGCACACATGGGTCAGGGTGACCGAGAGGTACATAGTGTAAACCACTATTCATTTCCTGTCCGCGATGGTGCAGACGAGGGAAATGGATCTGCACACGAGGACGTGTGAATATGCAGGACGGCCGTAACGGCGCGCGATTAATAATTTTCGAGGAATTGTATTGGAATTCAAATAATTGAGTAATCGTGAATAGTGTTGAGAAGTTGATTATTTCTGTAAGCGGGTAGTTGTCAAAATTGTTGACATCAAGTTGATTTATTTTAAGAGCGGGTAACCCCGAATGGAGTTGTAAGTGTCATGGCGGCGAGGGATGTCATTCGTTGACAGCGCCCCGCCCGTCGTCGCTTGCAAACCCATTGGCTCTTTAATCGAGATTTATTATTGCAATCCTGTTATCTTGTAGTGTTTGTGAACTTCATTAAATAGTATAGTGATTCAGTTATAAATATTGTGTGACTTTTATTTCGCGAATACCTGCACATGCATGCCCACACGGTCCGTAATGTCGGATCCGCCGTCACACATGCCTGTCCGGCCTCCTTATACTCCTACGTATATATTTATGTACTATATATATATATATATATATATATATATATATATATATATACATACATGCGTAGCATTCTACGAATAACTCGATACAGATAGCTCGAGAGTCGGTCCATAGATGGCACTACCACATGGAGGAAGCTGATGACTCTATCTCAGTATATAATAATTTCCTCTATGGATGCCGGACTGCGCGGGAGCGGCGGGAACGTATTTTCAATGCCTCACTCACGCGCAGTGCGTGCCGATTCTCTTCCGCTATTGGCTGTTGCGGTGCCGCACGAGATTCGTCCAATCCGCGGGTTTGAGTAGGCCGCGTTATACAGGCTCATTTAAGTCAACCTTAACATTTTGAAAATAATTATGCTACTGATGCTAATAAGTAAATAACTTATAAGAAAAAAACCTTGAGGCCCTCCTTTTAAGTAACGACCCTAATTTCATAATACAGCAACTTATCCAGAAACTAAATGACTCGATAAATGAAAGTAAAAAAGTCAGCAAAATTCCTAGATCTCGAAGAACTCTTAAGCCATGGATCACCCCGGGCATTCTGCGATGTATTAACAACAGAAATAAAATGCAGTTAAAACTGCGTGCGGACCCGGAAAACGAAGTCTTGAAGGTCACATACAGGAGATATCGAAATTTCACGTCTAAACAAATAAAAAAACTTATATGATCGTGAACTATTGGAAAAGGGTCTATATCGGGTGGCATAAAATTGTTGGTCCTACTATTTTGTCGCATACCAACTTTATGCCGAATAACGTATGGCATAAACATTGTTGTGCATATTTTTTATTTGCCGAAATTGTTAGTCCTAATATCGATTGTCCTAAATATCCGGTCCGAATGTTTATTGTGTCGAAGTTTTTTTTTTAGAATGATTGATGTGCATAACTTTGATGTTCCTAATATTTAATGTTCTAAAAATGTTGTGCATAATCTAAATGCAGGTTGGATCTGTCAGGATTGCCTTTTACTTAAATTACTTATGACCCGCCCTCATGTCGACGGAACCCCGCTTCGCGGGGCCCCTATTTCTGCTCTGAGGGACAAAAGGCAACTAACGAACCTATCTAATTGATCTAAATGAAGGTTGGCTCTGCTGAGAATTGCCTAATACTTAAATAACCTATGACCCGCCCACATGTCGACGGAGACCCGCTTCGCCGGGCCCCTATTTCTGCTCTGAGGGACAAAAGGCAACTAACGAACCTATCTTATTTATCTAGATGTAGGTCGGGTCTGCTCAGAGTTTAAAATAGTATAAAATTTAGGAAAAAAATAGTAAAGGTGGTTTAGCTAATTTAATAATAGGCCAAAAAAATACTATGACAATGAAAATTAGGACTATTGCTTTTTAGATAGTTCGATGTTCGAGTAATCAATATTAGGATAAACATACTTTAGAACTTTTAAATGTGTATGCGCAAAAATGAATAGGCTAAATAAGTAGTATGCCACTCAACATTATGCCAAACATTCTCGGCCAAAAAATTTTAGGACGATCAACATTATGCAATACGACAGGCACCCATTGGAAAAAAACCGAGAAAAACTCAAAAGCTCTCTGGACATCAATAACATCTATAACTAACTACAACGTCAGTAAAACTCCTAACAATGAATTGCTCAAATACAAACACGACCCTATTGAAGCTGTAAACTGCTACAGCGGAAAAAAGCTAGCTGCAGACATTCCCGGCCACACCTCAACAATAGCTGACACAGCTTTCACACAAAAAGATACTGGTACTGTTTCGTCGTTCGTCTTACTAGAAACATCCCTTAGAAGCTGAAAGTACCTTAATGTCCTTAAAAACTGGTAGTGCACCAGGTGTTGATGGCGTACCCACGAAATTTCTAAGGATGTGCAAAACGGCTATAGCACCATTAATTAGTCACCTAGCAAATCTATGTTTCGCTCAAGGTGTTTTTCCAAAACTTTTAAAACAATCGCTGATTACGCCGGTTTATAAGAGTGGTGAGAAAACAGATCCGAATAATTACAGGGCAATCTCGGTGCTCACATCGATTACAAAAGTAATTGAAAAACTGATTAATAACAGATTAATGAACTACTTCAATAAATACAACATACTTTCAAAATCGCAATTTGGTTTTAGGCAGGGTAAATCAACCGAAGATGCTATACTAAAATTGACATCGATAGTGAGTAGGGAAGTTGACAAGGGAAAAAAATGTCTTTCTGTTTTCCTTGACTTAAAAAAGGCCTTCGATACAGTTTCTCTCCCCACTCTTATAAAAAAGCTACAATACTACGGCATCAGAGGCAAACCTCTAGATTTGCTAGGTTACTACCTGCGGGATCGATGCCAGAGGGTCAGGATAGGAGATCACATAAGTACTGAAGCTGAGGTGACTTATGGTGGCCCTCAAGGCAGCGTACTGGGACCGACACTATTTCTGGCCTATATAAATGACCTTACTGACATGCCCATATAAGATGGACATGTCATTTCATACGCAGATGACACGGTGGTAGTATTCACGGGTGAGAAATGGGAGTCGGTCTTTGGGGCTGCTGAGAGGGGCCTGCATAGAATCAACACATGGTTAACACGTAATCTGCTTACACTTAACATAGGAAAGTCGAATTACATCTGCTTCACAAAAACTATCAGTGCTCAACCATCTCAAGACCTGAAATTAAAAATTCATAATTGCAATCTTCAGAATAGCAGAACCTGTCAATGTATCCCACTAGAAAAAGTCAAATCAATCAAATATTTAGGTGTTATGATTGACCAACGTCTATCATGGCATCAACATCTTGAATATATTAATAACAGAATAAGAAAACTAGTGTGGATATTCAAAATTTTACGACACATCAGCAACATTACTCTCCTACAACAAATATACACTGCGTTGGCACATCCGATAATGACGTACTGCATTCCAATATGGGGCGGCGCTGATAAAACAAAGTTTCTAGTAGTGGAAAGGGCTCAGAGATGTTTACTGAAAGTTATGTACTTTAAACCATTTAGATACCCTACTACAGAACTCTATGTAGACTGCAAAGTGCTTAGCATGCGCAAACTGTACTTCACCTCTGTTATACTAAAGCTTCATAAATCCTTACCATTTAAGCCAGAGTTGTTACAACAGAGAAGAAAACATACAGTTGCACCCGTACCAGTCTACAAATCAGCTTTTGTAAAGAGACAATTTGATGTTCAATCTGCATTGTTATATAATAAGATAAACAAGGAGCTTTTGAAATTATGGATTTGTATAAATTAAAACACGTACACACACACTCACACACACATACAAAACACACACACACGCACACGCTCACGCACACGCACACGCACACGCACACGCACACGCACACGCACACGCACACGCACACGCACACGCACACGCACACGCACACGCACACGCACACGCACACGCACACGCACACGCACACGCACACGCACACGCACACGCACACGCACACGCACACGCACACGCACACGCACACGCACACGCACACGCACACGCACACGCACACGCACACGCACACGCACACACACACACACACACACACACACACATTCACATATTGCATGCTTTACAAGAAAATAGGTTAAGAAAAAATAAATACATAGGTAAAAAAATAAACATGGTTACCTATCTGAATCAATAAAATTGTTTGTCCTATTTTCATTTCGGCATTTACTATTCGACAAACTTCGTTTGCCTTTTTTTTCGTTTGTCCGACACTTTAGTTCGCGCCGTATACGGCTGGTAATTTTATGGTTTAGCTTTTGTAATTGTTTGACAAATCCATGATTCCCAATTATTGGTATACCCGCAATATCGTTATACCAACGTAACTATTAGGTTGATAATCTGTTCGAATTTTATCAAATCGGCTTTATTATATTTGACATAATATTATTGTTTATACGGAGGACACATATGTTACTAATTCATATGTTTGTTTATGAAAATGGTTGTTACCTTATGCATTTTTAATATTAAAAACATTAGCAAAAAGTTTAAAATTAAACTAAGGTTATCCTCCCAAGGTTAAAGTGTGTTGTGGGCGATGGGCTAGCAACATGTCACTGCAATATCATTCTGTCGATCTTTTATACCCACATTTATGCTAAAAGTGGCGCTGCAACAAAAGTTTCATGTGCACTGCCTACCCCTTTTAGGGACAAATGCGTGAATATATGTATGTATGTATGTATGTATGTATCCTCCCAAAGCTGTATTTATGGTAAATAATGTATATGTCTGCAGGCGATTGTAAAATCCGCCAGACCACGAAATGCATATCGCATACGTAAATGAAAAAAATAAGGAGTGCGGACTGATAATCTCCAGCGAGTCGACGCCACCCCGCTGCGCGGGGTGTCTATTTCTGGTCTGAGGGGCACAAGTGAACCCTAACCTAACCGACCTAAGACAGAGTTCGCTTATGACAAGCCATTTTTGTCCGCCCTGATTATTGGCTCCCAACAAACACGGCCGCCATCGCATACGCAGCGCCACCAGTGGCCAAGAAAGAAACTACTTTTCGATGTGCCTGATATAGAGCTAGGAATATCGACGAATGCGTTGTTCTAATCGATCTGCCGTATTGTTTCCAGGCACATCGTGATAAGCCTGGCCAACTTTTAGGCATATCATGAAATGGCGGCGTTTCACGATATGCCTAGGAATTTCGTGATCTGGCGGATTTTACGATCGGCCGCCGACATATACAAACAAGTGTATACTACTCTATTATTACTTATATGTGTGTTCTTTAAATAAATCGATATCAAATAATTACAACATTTGTTTATCAAGGTATTTCTTCTGATCTAACACATACTTTTACAGTACATATGTAAGCATTAGGTAGTAAAAAAGTGTTCGGTTTTGGCGCTTCGGTGGCCGCTGCCGCGGCACGCTCGTTACGCTCGCTCGGCTCGCGCCCTGTTAGGATAGCAGTTCACCTTTTGAATTTCCCTCAAAATGAACATTTGGCTAAACGTATGAAATGCGGAAAGTAATGATGGATAAGTAAAAAATTGGCTGTGAAACAAAAGTTGTAACAAGCCAAAGCCCAAATGACTATAGCGGTAAAAGTTTTTCGGACAACTGAAACATTTGGATAACATCAAATGGTAAATGAAAAAAGTAATGAATTGTATATTCGGAGAACTCATAATAATACGAAAAGTTTTCGGACAAACGATATTCGGTCAATAAATTTTAGTATTGCGATAGGTTACCTATAAACATACCTAAATAAGTAATTACTATCCATTTTAACTTTAGTACCATTGTTAAAAACTAAAAAATTGGAAGAGCGAGGCCTCCTGATACAAGTTGAATAAACCTAATAGACGGACTCGACCACACTCTGTACTTACCACCTAAGTTTAAATGGAAATAAATAATTTATTATTATTATTATACTCTTCATTTAATCTTCAACTCAGGCTAGGTTTTTACAATAATTATATAAAAAGTAAAATATAAAAGTATACATATAAAACATAAAACCATTATAAAAACCTAACCTAGGGTACCGCCGGCAGCGAGGCGGGGCCTAAGCTGCCGGTGGTCAGGGCGACAGAGACAGGAACCTCCTGACTATTCGCGCAGTATCCAAGAGTACCGCCTTCTGTATCTGACCCTTGATCCAGCCATCTAGCGAGAGTCTCTTTAGGTGACGGTCGAGACTCTTCGCTATCAAACCGTTCGCCGAAACGACTATCGGGACGATGTTCGTCGAATCAACATCCCACATGGCGGTTACCTCGTGAGCCAGGTCTAGGTACTTGCTGGCTTTGTCCTTCTCGGCCTTCAAAAGGTTCTCGTCATGGGGGATGGTGATGTCGACGAGCACTGCCTGGCGTTTCGATCGATCTATCAGCACGATATCAGGCCTATTGGCAAGAATAGTCCTGTCCGTGATGACAGATCGATCCCAATAGAGCGTGGCACAACCATTTTCGAGAACTGGCGCAGGTGTGTACTTATAGTAAGGTACTTCGGAGACCACAAGACCGTATAGCAGAGCAAGTTGCTGGTGAATAATTCTGGCTACAAGGTTATGTCTGTGCAAGTACTCGCCGTTAGCAAGATGACCACAACCGGAGATAATATGCCTGAGCGACTCCCCGGGACGGCGGCATGCCCGACAAATGTCGACCGTACCGTCCTTCAGGATATACCTCCGGTAGTTGTTCGTCATGATAACTTCGTCCGCAATTGCACAGACAAAACCCTCGGTTTCCCCGAAGAGATCCCCGAAACGTAGCCAGTTCACCGACGCGAGCAGATCGACATCGGGCCCTGTGAGGGCCTTGTAGAACCGCCCGTGTAGCTCCTTGCTCCTCCATACCGCCCTGCGGTCCTCGGCGCTCATTACTTTAAGTCTGCGCCAGTTCTCGTTTGCAAAGGAGAGCGGGGTGAAGTTTCCGTCTACTGCTACTACGTCGCGATGCATCCCACACTCGTTGTTTAGGAAATAATCCCTGAGACTGCACACCTCGCGGTTGTGGAGGTCTTTGGCATTTAAAAAGCCGCGACCTCCACACTTCCGCGAGATGTACAGTCTCATAACAGACGAGCGTGGGTGTAGCATGCGATGCGCAGTAAGCAGTACTCGGACTCTTCGGTCCAGGGCATCCAGCTCAGTCTGAGTCCACCTTAGTACGCCAAAGGAGTAAATAAGCAAGGGCATCACCCAGGCGTTGAAGGCGTGAACCTTGTTGCCGCCCGACAAAAGACTATTGAGTACTTTTGTCAAGCGACAAAAGAAGCGCTCCTTCACCGCCCGCTTTACGCCCTCACTCTCAATACCCAATGACTGTGACATACCAAGATACTTAGAGGTTTCTACTTCGGAGATAGATTTGAGGGACATTGTCTCAGAAAGTTGCAAATTTGTTGAATTTACAACTTTCCCCCCCTGTACATGCATGACCGCACACTTATCGACACCAAATTCCATTTTGATGGCGCTACTGAAGACTTCTGTTGTCTTCAGTAGTTCCAACAGGTCATGTCTATTCGGTGCAAACAGCTTAAGGTCATCCATATAGAGCAGGTGGGAAATGACTTCACCCCCTCTCCGAAGCCGGCAACCTAGCCCTGAATCCTTCAGCAGGGTGCTGAGCGGATTCAGCGCTAAGCAGAACCACAAAGGACTCAGGCTGTCACCCTGGAAGATCCCACGTTCAATCCTTATAGAGTCCTGCAGACTAAAGGGGCCATCTCCTCCCCCCGGTTGACGAAGGACTGTGGTCCACTGCCCCATGCAAGCGCCTAAGAAGGATCTTAGAGTTGCATCAACTTTATACAATTCTAAGATCCTCCTCAGCCATGAATGAGGCACCGAATCATAGGCCTTCTTGTAGTCAATCCAGGCGGCCGAGAGGGTCCCTTTGTTCCGCCGGACTCGTTGGCAAATGGTCATGTCTATGAGGAGGAGCTCTTTAGTACCACGAGACCCAACCCTACATCCATTTTGAGCAGGGGCCAAAACATTGTTCGCAACGGTATGTGCGTTGATTTTTGCTCTCAAAATGGATGTAAGGAGCTTGTACAGCGTAGGCAAGCACGTGATGGGTCTGTAGTTTTTCGCTTCCGTGGTACTACCGGACTTGTAGAGCAGGGAGGTAATACCAGTTGTAAAGAAAGATGGTAGGGAACCGAGCTCAAGGGCTTGCTGGAACTGTGTTGCCAAACGCAGGTGTGAGCATCGAAACCATTTCACCCAGAAGTTGTGCAATCCATCCGGCCCAGGACTTTTCCAGTTCGGGGCCAAACGGATGGCACAACTAACGTCTTCGGGGCTGATAGTAACAGTCCCCATGGGTTCGATGTCCTCACACTCACGTTCGAGAACACTCATCCACTCGCCTTCGGTGTGTTCGACTGCCTTATTATTATTATTATTATTACTGGGATTGAAATTATTGAATCCAGTGCCTTAATCTCACGGTTCTTAATACTGATGTGCCATACGATAAATAAATAAATACCTATTTCATTATTCATTATTTTTGTTCCAGTTTGATAACACTAATCATTACTTTGCAAAAACACAACAGTTAGTTAGATGCTTTCTCATTAAAATTATCAAATTTATAAATAAAAATATTACAAATTACAACGCAACGATGGAGAATAATGAATAAAAAGTTATAAATTAAAATTCATTGCTACGCGATGGGAGAGATTATAAAATTCCGGAAATATAATCGGCCCTCACTTGCTTTGTAGTCGCAACGCCGGATACATGGTTATAAAGAAATAAAATACATGTAAGTATATATATTTTAATTTAAACAATTTTTTTAACATACAACTTAAATTTATTTATATAACACAACTCATACAATAATTGAAAGAATTATTAAATTTAAAAAGAAAGTAAACGAGCTAACTAAAAAAGGGGAAAAAGTATAAAGTAAAACTACTTAGGTACATCCCGCTCGGCGCCATGCCTGAACCAAAGGTTCCCAAAATGCTTGCGGCATAGCCACGCTGAACAGCATTAGGGGTGTAGGCACGAAATAAAATAATCAAGAATGTCATATTTTCTTAGAACAGGATTAAAAATGTAGTCAAACGAAGAAAAAGTCAATGCAAAAGTTTAAATAATCACGAAGTTATGAGTGTCCAAAGTTTTAAGAAGGGGTATGTTCTGCCCCTTTTTCGCAAAACGCAACTTCATATGAAACCATGACGCTAGAAGATTTGTGACGTCACACTGATAGACGGCAGCGTGCCGCGCCCATCGTGTTCGACGCGGCCGCCGGCAGCATCCTGTAATGTGACGTCACACACTGTTTGCGTATTCTCTCTCTAACGAGCAATATTAAAACGGTTGTAGCTTCGTAATTCTTTGAGATATCTGGATGGGATTTTCGTCACTAGACACATTTTTTTGCCTTCTTTCTTTTGGAGTTATTATAATTTTCGAGTCTACACCCCTATTGAGGCATGTTGGACGAGCCATGACCCAGAGCGGGAGTCAAGAACCCTCCCCCTTTATTTATTTTCCCCTTAATTACATTGTCTGTTCAGGTTAGTGATTTGTACAACAAGTGCATTAAAAAAGTCATTTCATCCGACAATAATCCAAGACGCAGGCGAAAGTCGATCTACTATGAAGTCCGGGATAGAATATGTATGCGAGTTATAATTATTGACACGGGGCAGTCAGGGAAAGACTGAAACTATAGGCGATTCCGACGATACCATTTTTAGAAAAAATAAAAAACGGAAGCATTCAATGATTTTTAATAATGCCCCATGCGTGGCCGGGAATCTAATCCGGTCAAATCTGTCCAAAGTACGGGGCAATCCCTTTCCGTAAATAAAACTATAACATACGGCATTTTTCTGTGATCATCGGATATTCACGGTCCCATAGCAACAATTGTTCCTTACAATTACCACTATGAATTTCCGCAATAGTTGGTCTTATTGTGAAAATCCGATTTACAGCCCCTTGATTTCTTGAGTTTTCAATTAGTCTCTTGAGTCCTCCTATCATCATCATTATCGTCATTATATTATCAGCTGAGAGCCGAGAGACGTCCACTGTGCCGTAATGAATCCCCCTATATAATAACAATTTTCCGTATCTCCTACATCTACAGTTTCAAAGTGTGGCCCTGATTTCTAGCAAATGAAACAAAAGAAATTGAGTGGCTGATGTGTCTGTCGATACTGTGGTGCTGAAGCCCCCTTCAGCACCACAGTATCGACAGCCCGACGTCGCACCACCGCACGGCCACGGCGGCACATTGACTTTATGCACTAGAGCATTAATAGCCAATTTAATATACGAGTATGTAGCCTAAACATAAATACGGAATTTGGGAACATGAAAAGTGAAATACATCAATAGATTTTACAAAATGTGCATTTTATACACGTTTTACACATTATGATTTTCACTTTGATTTCGAATAAATTAATTCGAACGGATCTAACACCTAGTTTAAAAAAAGTATTTGAATCATAATCTTAACTTCACAGTCAGACGACAGACCACAGACTTCACAGACAGCTACCATAAGAACTGCACACAAAAACTGATACTGTGCACTACAAAAACGGGTTTTATTAACCACCAAGGAATGTTGCTACTTTGGATATTTACTTTGGTGTGAGTATTTATTTTCTTACTCCTAACTCTGAAGGCTTTGTACTTACATACCTCCCAACCACCAGCTCTCACCTACGCTACATGAAATGATAACAACTACTTAGGTTTGTTTGTTTGTTTGATACGGTTGCTTTACAAAATATACCAAATTTGTTATACGAGCCTATAAAGTTTCCCTGGATTTCCCTGGGATCCGATCATTAGATCCTGACTTGGTTACAATGGGACCACATCAGGAATATCAAAAACACATGAGAATCGGGATAGTAACCTTAAGTTTGTTGGTGTTTTAGTTGTGCAGCCTCATGCTCTGATCGGTTCTCCACACCGGAACTGCCTCCCGATGGGTTCCCTGACGTCTTCCTCAGGCTCCTGGAGGATACGTACAAGACCGACCGAGGCAAGACCGGGTGGAGGAAGTCCAAAGGAGATGCCGGGGAACCCCTACTCCTCACGCCCCTCATCGTGCAGAATAAACTACAGAAGGCCAGGAATGCGGCCAAGGTCAACTCCTGTCATATATTACCGGGCTTAAACAGCTATGCTGGATATCTCACGGTAAGTCGGTAACTTTGTGTTTTGACCGTATGCAGTTTTATTCGAATGCCGTTTAGCTGTGAATGAGACACGGTTTTGACAGTCGTAACCTTCTTTCTATTTTGAAAGCACTAATGTAAGTGCGAATTTGCAACCCTTAAGTTAAAGCAGGGAGTACAAAACCGCAAAATACCGATATATGTTTTTATAACCGATATGATGTCATATTGGTTTTCGAACAGCGGTTTCGGTAGCGGAACCTGTATATTTCGCTATAGAAATATAACGGTAACCTTTATTATGTTTTCCGGTACCTTAACCGATTTTTATTTCGTTGCCAAACCGCCGGCGCTGCCGTTTTGTCTTTCCGCGACATCGTCGCATCGTCAGTACATTCAGTCCATTGGCACAGCAACAAAGCGTGAAGTACGGGTGTGAGGATGTCAGCTCGCTTATTTTTTTCGGTAACCGTTCTCATACCGGTTTCGAACCGATATTATTAGGTTTCGGTTACCTTTAAATCGATTAGTGCTATCCAATATTTCAAAACGGTTACGTACGGTACCCGTTATGTTGGCGTGGCATGCGTAACCTTTACACCATTACGGTACCGTAATATAATATCGGTTTCATACCGGTAAAACCGTAACCGAAATCAGTCCCTGGGTTAAAGTTACCTTAGAAAGCCACAACTTAAATCATGATTAAGGTAAGCACTATTAGTATACACGTATTTATTATCTTTAGTGTAATATTCCTTATTGAGTGGTTGTTTTTCTGCTTTTACCCCCACTCCTAACGTGGCTCATTTTTTGTAGGTAAACAAGGAGTACAATGCCAACCTCTGGTTCTGGTATTTCCCAGTGGCGCAGAAGGTTGAAGAAACTCCCTGGATTATCTGGCTGGATGGCGGGCCTGGTGTCTCATCGTTGATCAGTCTTTTTAATGCAATAGGGCCCATCGTTGTCACTCGAAACAAAACTGTAGAAGGTAAATAACCTGTCTTTACGCAAAAGTTTCTAGACAGTAGTACCTACTTATAATTTACTGATGATCTTTGCCCACGACATGTTTTTGTCCATGAGATAATCTACTTAGATGTAAATGAGGTGGAGGCATCCGGCTCAGCATTGTCAGCAACAATAGAAAATTATAGGTTTGTAGGTACGTAAACATGTCGCTTTAGCTAATTTATTTCAACTAGTATTTAAAGACACATCAAAATAAACTTAGGAACCTAAAAATACTGATTTACATCGCTGAAATATTACTAATCGTTTGAATGTGCAATTGTAACATTTTGATGTGCAGGTCAGTATTTTTCCTTCAATTACAAGAAATATTGAATCCTTGCAGGTCTGTAAAGAAAAACAGTGCCTCCCATGCCACTGTTTTTCTTTACAGACCTGTAGGGATTCATTTTCTTTACAGACCTGTAAAGATTGCACATTCAAACGATTACTTAGCAATTGCAATTTTCACCTATCGCAAAAATAAACTTTAAATACTTCAAGGAGGAATATTTTTGCAGATCACTGGTTGCCTAACGAAACAAGGGGTATCTTTTGGTGCGCAGTCAGTATTTTTAGGGGAAGCTATTAAAATTTTCCCTAGTATCGGAACAAATACAAAAATACATAGTTAATTGATATTTTTTTTACATAAACATTTTCATGCTGTTAAGAAAAGTAGTGCGAGTGAGTTTGTGCCAAACACGAGCAAAGTCATTAGAGTCCTTTGCTTACTCGGGATTCAAAATTAGCACTCGCATAAAAAATACTTTGCTCTCCTGTTTCACAAATATCTATTGAAGTGCTATTTGTTTCAGAAATGAAATATTCTTGGGGCAAGAACCACTCGTTGTTGTTCATTGACAACCCCGTCGGGACTGGCTTTAGCTTCACATCGGACCCTCGAGGATATGCCACTAACCAGACTACGGTAGGTAATTAGATAATTTACTTTAAAAACAAAGTTTTAACCGACTTAACTTTAGTACTCCGCCAAGCCACGAGAACATTTCCACATTTTTTTACAATTTACCACATGAACTGATTACCGATAGCAAATGCGTTGATTACTATGGAAAAAAACTGAATCGCTGTATGTGGGCCGATAATATTTGAGGACTTCCGTCGATTCCCCAAGATCACCAATTCATTAGTTCCTATTTCAACGGAATCTTATCAGAACCTGCGACGTACTTTTGCACTTTTGTACATAATTGAGGAATTCGATAAGTCATCTGTGGTCTTCATCATCAATTCCTCGCCACCAAATTTATGATTTCCGGATATAAATACACGATTTATAATAGAAAATGCCAAAATCACTACACGCGTGCCTAATAAAATTGAGGAGTCCCTTCAATTCCTCATGAATACCATCATCTAACTGAATTTTGAAAAAAATGGAACCCACCTGGAATCATATACATACAAACAAAAAAAAATTTCGAATCGGTGTTCTGAGGTAACAAACATTGAAAAAAAAATTGATCAAAATAATAATTAAAAAAAAAATACAACCGAATTGAGAACCTCTTTTTTTTAAGGCGGTTAAAAATATGAAAACTTAGCTGAACGTGTTTTAACCGTTTTTCAAGTGCAATTTAAAGCGTAGTAGACGCAGAACGAGATTTGTGGAATTTTTGATTCCATTTTCTTTTCGATTAACCATTTTTGTAATCATGTAACATTCTTTCTTGAATTTAGATCGGTGAGAACCTGTACACAGCTCTTCAGCAGTTCCTGACCGTGTTCCCTGAGTTACGGAAAGCGCCTCTGACGATCGCCGGCTATTCGTATGCTGGCAAGCATATACCATCCATTGGCATCCAGATCCTGCACAACAAGGAGAAGGACCGACACCAGCCGATCAATCTTCAGGTATGGCACGCAACAGGTCAGAGGGAGCTAGCACATATTGCCGCGAAGTTACTCAGTGACTGACTACTCACGAAGTGTAAATCAGAAGGAAGATTTTCCCATTTCTTGCGTTGTCGGCTGTTCAAGCCCCGTAGGAGTACAGCGAACGTGTGACTTGGGAAAATTGGTTTAATAAACTAAAATGTTTCCAGGGTCTAGCCATAGGCAATGGGTTCATCGACCCGAGGTCGCTGATGCGCTACAGCTTCTTCCTGCGAGAGATGGGGCTGGTGGACGACCATGTCGCCGACTCCATAAGGGAACTCGAGCTGGATGTTATGAAGGACATCGACCACGGTGACATAGACGGGGCTTATTATGTAAGCTTCGGATCGCAAATATACGTCACCAATCAATTGTGAACTTTGACAGCTTATAATCTTACGCGTCAGATTAGAAATGAAACTAGTATAACCTAACTGTCATTTCGTAAGTTAGAGAGAGAGAGAGAGAGAGAGAGAGAGAGAGAGAGAGAGAGAGAGAGAGAGATTGAGGCCTACTCTATAAATAATAACGCACAGAAGTTTAATTCATGTGGTATATTTGCAGGCCATGAATAATCTTTTAGATACAATTAAGATCGAATCTGACCTGAGCCTGTACAACTTCCTACGGCCGCTAAAGGATGCGAGTATCAGCTATCACTTTTTGAAATTGCTCAAGGGCAGCAAAGTGCGCCGCGCCTTGCACGTCGGTGATACTGCGTTCGACATGCTGCAGGTCATGGTGCACCACCACCTCCGTCCTGATATCATGAACAGCGCTAAGATGTGGCTAGAGGAGTTGCTGGATAACTACAGGGTTATGCTTTATAGGTGAGTCCCTTGTACGTTCACGAAGCTACATGTCTCGATTTTACAAATCTTTATAGGGAACACTAAAGCAAGAAAAAATATAAAAAATGCCCGGTGAGAATCGGCTTGTACCTACAGGCGCTTCGCCTCTGTGCCTACCTACGCCCAACGCCCAAGATGAAAATATTTTTCAGTAAGTACTTAGGTACCTAACTGTTTGAGGAAAATTTAAATCCCTCATTAAGGGGCACATCTGTTTTCCGAAAAGCAGGATCAGGGAAGAAAAGTCCGAATTTAATCCTTAATTTGCGGGTAACAATGCCTCTGCCAATGTAGATGCGAACGAAATATACTTACTCCTATTTCAGTGGACACCTCGACATAATAGTGGCGTACCATCCGTCCGTGAACACATACAATTCCCTCGTGTTCTCCGGCTCAGAAGACTACAGGAACGCGAGCCGCAAGCCTTGGTATCATGGAAACAGACTGGCTGGGTAAGAGTTTCGATTTGCTTGGCGGTCTATTGCCATTTTTGTGCGTGGCACCGCTGTGGTACCGTGCTACCGTGGAACCAACTACAGACCAATATTGTGATTATAAATTCATTTTGGTATCTAAAATACATAAAAATTTACGTATTTTATTTAGAAAGAGAAAATTCAAACATACATTATGGTACATATAACATGGTGGTAGGGGAGATGTGTACAAAATCCCCCTTAAGGAAAAAACTTTACTGTGTTCAAAGTTGAAGACAAAAACACAAGATTCAGATTTTTATGAATAGTCCATTTCCTTACCTAAGTATCTGCATACTTATTTCTCGTGATTTGTATGTAGTTTATTAATTACGTTGTTTGCTAGAAGCTTAGAAAAGGATCATTTTAAACCTATGTATGTATAAATCGATCCCTTAGGGTTGGGTTAAATAAAACGATCCAGGTATCATTTTGTATTAAAAAAACACACTGGTTGCTGTTTTATAAGGTATAACCAAGGTAAGGTATATATGTTCCATAAATATTTAACGGGGCGAGTGGTTATGTGTACCTAAATTCGCGGCATAGCTGTAAAAATTTAAGTACCTATGGGGTAAAATGATTCCGGGATCATTTTACACGCGAAAAAAGGGAATAGCCACTTTGAAAACATCGACCAAAATACAACGTGCGTCGGTGTAAAGAAAACGTCGTTAAAATATAGCTTAACATAAACGAAATACAATTTCAATAAAACGTCCCTACCTCGCAAAAATTAACGGTGTGCAGAAAATAGGCTTACCACCTAGATAAGACACATTTTTAAATTATCTCTCATCTCTCATCTCTCACTTATAATAAATCTCTTATTTGAAAATGGAATCAGCTAGTATCAAACTAAGCATTTACGTGTCCCGAATGATCTCGGCTTCTCATGAACGGAAAAACATGTAGATTTTTTCATAAGTAGTTTATTACTCTAGCTTCCGTTTAGGATAGTTTTTTTTTCAATAAATGTATCAACAAATTTCAACAAAATATCGTCAAATCAAAAGTCTGACTCTTCCTTTTTTTTTAATGGCATGGCCTAGCGTTGTCTCGCGTTCAGCCAAAACGTCTAGGTTTATGAGTTTCTGCAAGATTACACGTTGAGTATTTGTCACGATACTTAACGGCTATCACAAGATGGCGCGGGAGCTCTCTCGATTTTTCTCGCACTATACGTCTCTTTCTAAGTTGTATATTACGAGAGAGACGGATAGTTCGAGAAAAATAGAGAGAGCTCGCGCGCCGTCTTGTGATAGCCGTGCTGGTTTGACAGTATTTATATTTATCAGCAATAAACAGTAAAACTATATTAAATCGGTAAAGAACGGGCCCCTGTTTTTAAAAACATTAATTATCAAGTGCGTCAGTAGGTATTAAGGCGGTATTTTACTTCGTACTTCGCGCCTTCAAGTTGACATTCAGCCTATATAGAAACACAGGCATCGGCCAACATACAGATAAAACTTTTATCATAAAGCCTGCAATACACATTCCTTAAGTTGATAATGGCGGGAACATACAGAAGATCGGCAGAATGTGATAGTGCGATCTGAAACATTGCAATATGAAAAAATAAACATATTAGGTACTTTAATATTTTTAATAATTACATTAATTACCTTTAATAGAAAGGGACTCGGACTCGCGTTATGGTTCTCGAACTTAGTTAGTGGTTAGGTATAGCTTGGAAAATATAAATTCAGACGTTAAAAAAGAGATCTTTTGTTCCGCGTAAACACTTATCGGTCAATGGGTACTTACTCCGGGTACTCGAAAGGATTATTAAATCTATTTATTAATTCTATACACATCTTTACCTGAGAGTCGGAGTGACTCAAGATGATTTCAGTCATCACGTTTGTATTTATTTAATATAAAACAGTCATCATCATCATCATCATATCAGCCGAAAGACGTCTACTGCTGGACATAGGCCTCCCCCAAAGAGTGCCAAAGTGACCGATCCCGCGCCACCCGCATCCAGCGGACTCCCGCAACCTTTACCAGGTCATCAGTCCACCTTGTCGGGGGCCTACCCACGCTGCGCCTTCCGGTACGTGGTCGCCACTCGAGAACCTTTCCGCTCCAACGGCCATCGGTTCTACGTGCTATGTGCCCCGCCCACTGCCACTTAAGTTTAGCGATCCGGAGGGCTATATCGGTTACCTTGGTTCTGCTGCGGATAGCCTCATATAAAACAGTGTTATATTATAAATATGTAGAGAAGATATATAAAAATTTAATGCTGCAGCCTGTGTCAGGTCTGTTGGATCTATGGCCACAAACATCTACTAAACTATTACCCCATAAAACGAGTTTTGTCCCTTTCTTACTAATTTAAACATCAAAGAAAAGAATTTTAACGGCATTTTAACTAAAATAGGTTTGTTCAACGTTTTACTTGAAAGGTTAAATTAGAACTGCGTGTGTCCTATGTCCAAAATAAGAAATTCGTTAACTCCCACCACATTACCATGCAAACGAAGTCGCAGGTACAGCTAGTTTTCTAATAAATCTACACTGTGTACCTACTCTCACCGTCATGGCACTGGCGGGGTCGCGGGGCAGACGTAGCTTGTATACGATGGGGAATCATTTTACCTCGAGCATAGAACACCTCCACTAGAAGCCTAATGTTTCTCAGTTTGTTCGCGACTCGAGTCACCAAGCGTTGGTGTTGTTGCTCTTATTTAATCCGCGGTCGCCCGCCGTTCCGTTCAGTTGCGTCCATGTTAACGACCTGTGCGGAGTGTGCATGACTCTCACAAAAAAAAACAAAATAATAGGATTTTCGCGGCTAATTATGGGCTTTTGTAGTGTGAGGTGGTGCGCAAAGTCGTCAAAGACTTCTAATTACAAAAAAGATGGAATTTCATTCCACAGTTGAGTCAAATTCAATATTTCATTGAAAATATTTATAGCCAGCGGAGGCCATTTTATACTGGCCGGTGCGAATACTGAGGTACAGACATACTATGTCTGTCACTTTTCATCACTTTGAAAATGCAATATGCTATTCCTTTCTTACGAAAACACGTCACGACTAGTGATGTCCCGATGATGCTATGATGGGCAATCGACAAACCACGTGCTTTCGTTACCTCTGTGAACCTGGCCCCCCACCTTGGCCGATTTTTTTTTCTTTTTTGTTTGTAGTTGATTGTAGTGAAAAGCATTTCGTTTGTAGTTGCACGAAAAAAAAATGGGGGGCCCTGAAAAAATACCCAGCCCCCCACTTTAAAAAACCTTTATTTTGGTGATTGAATCTTGTTCAGAATCGTTTGTAGTTGATTGTAGTGAAAAGCATTTCGTTTGTAGTTGCACGAAAAAAAATGGGGGGCCCTGAAAAAATACCCAGCCCCCCACTTTAAAAAAACCTTTATTTTGGTGATTGAATCTTGTTCAGAATCGTTTGTAGTTGATTGTAGTGAAAAGCATTTTGTTTGTAGTTAAACGGATAAAAAATGGGGGGGTCCCGAAAAAAATCTTAGCCCCCCACTTTGAAAAAAAGATACATTGGGGATTGAATCTTGTTCAGAATCGTTTGTAGTTGATTGTAGAGAAAATCATTTCGTTTGTAGTAACACGGATTACAAATGGGGGGGTCCCGAAAAAATACCCAGCCCCCCACTTTAAAAAACCTTTATTTTGGTGATTGAATCTTGTTCAGAATCGTTTGTAGTAGATTGTAGTGAAAAGCATTTCGTTTGTAGTTAAACGGATAAAAAATGGAGGGCCCCGAAAAAAATCTTAGCCCCCCACTTTGAAAAAAAAATACTTTGGGGATTGAATCTTGTTCAGAATCGTTTGTAGTTGATTGTAGTGAAAATCATTTTGTTTGTAGTAACACGGATTACAAATGGGGGGGTCCCGAAAAAATACCCAGCCCCCCAAACCTTTATTTTGGTGATTGAATCTTGTTCAGAATCGTTTGTAGTTGATTGTAGTGAAAAGCATTTCGTTTGTAGTTAAACGGATAAAAAATGGGGGGTCCCGAAAAATATCTTAGCCCCCCACTTTGAAAAAAAATACTTTGGGGATTGAATCTTGTTCAGAATCGTTTGTAGTTGATTGTATTGAAAATCATTTCGTTTGTAATAACACGGATTACAAATGGGAGGGTCCCGAAAAAAACCTCAGCCCCCCACTTTAAAAAAAAAATACTTTGGGGATTGAATCTTATTCAGAATCGTTTGTAGTTGATTGTAGTGAAAAGCATTTCGTTTGTAGTTAAATGGATAAAAAATGGGGGGGTCCCGAAAAAAATCTTAGCCCCCCACTTTGAAAAAAAAATACTTTGGGGATTGAATCTTGTTCAGAATCGTTTGTAGTTGATTGTAGTGAAAATCATTTCGTTTGTAGTAACACGGATTACAAATGGGGGGGTCCCGAAAAAAACCTCGGCCCCCCACTTTGAAAAAAAAATACTTTGGGGATTGAATCTTAATCAGAATCGTTTGTAGTTGATTGTAGTGAAAATCATTTCGTTTGTAGTAACACGGATTACAAATGGGGGGGGTCCCGAAAAAAACCTCAGCCCCCCACTTTAAAAAAAGAATACTTTGGGGATTGAATCTTATTCAGAATCGTTTGTTGTTGACTGTAGTGAAAATCATTTCGTTTGTAATAACACGGATTACAAATGGGGGGGTCCCAAAAAAAACCTCAGCCCCCGATTAAAAAAAAAATGGCGATTAAACCTTGTTCAGAATCGTTTGTAGTTGATTGTAGTGACAAGAATTTTGTTTGTAGTTGCACCAAAAACAAATGGGGGGCCATGAAAAAAATTCAAGCCCCCTACTTTAAAAAACGTAATTTTGGTGATTGAATCTTGTTCAAAATCGTTTGTAGTTGATTGTAGTGAAAAGCATTTCGTTTGTAGTTAAACGGAAAAAAAATGGGTGGGTCCCGAAGAAAACCTCAGCCCCCCACGTTAAAAAAAATACTTTGATGATTGAATCTTGTTCCAAATCGTTTGTAGTTGATTGTAGTGAAAAGCATTTCGTTTGTAGATGCACGAAAAAAAAATGGGGGGTCCTGAAAATATACCCAGCCCCCCACTTTAAAAAACCCTTTATTTTGGTGATTGAATCTTGTTCCAAATCGTTTGTAGTTGATTGTAGTGAAAAGCATTTCGTTTGTAGTTACACGGAAAAGAAATGGGGTTTCCAGAAATTATTCAGATATAGAGTCTCGCTTATTTTCGATTATATTGACTTGATTTTGTTTGTAGTGGCAGTAGTGTCGTTTTTCGCTGTCTACATATTTTCGTTTGTAGTAATTTAACTTTGTGAATAGTAAGATGGTTCGTTTTTAGTTAGGTACCTATCTACGAAAGTGTTAGAGACATATTTGTGTTTGTAGTAAGTTACTTTTTTTGTACTGGCAAAGGTGCGTTTGTAGTTTTTCATTTTCGTACTTCAGAGATAGAGATCTGATCTATATTCGTTTGTAGTGACTTCGGTATCCTGCTGTTTCGGCAAAATATTTTTCGCCAAATTTCACTTCCCACAAAACTTATGGCAGTAGTTTCATTTCCCAAACGAACAAATAGCACATTTTTGTTTCGCATTTTGTTCATTTGGTCAAAATATCATTTGGCATAATTTTGCTTTGTCAAGTGTTATTAAGACAAAAGTTTATTAAGCAAACACTTTGTTCGGGCTAATATTGTTTTCCAAACAAAACATTTGTTCAAATTTTCATTTCGCACATTAGGTACCAGGGTGGAAAAATGGCTTGTCATAAGCGAACTCTGTTTTTGGTCGCTGTAAACGGACACTGCGCCTTCCAGTACGTGGTCGCCACTCGAGAACCTTTCCGCCCCAACGGCCATCGGTTCTACGTGCTATGTGCCCCGCCCACTGCCACTTAAGTTTAGCGATCTGGCTATATCGGTTACCTTGGTTCTGCTGCGGATAGGCTCATTTCTGATGCGGTCACGCAGAGAAACTCCCAACATGGCCCTCTCCATTGCCCTTTGGGTGACTTTGAGCCTTCTTATGAGGCCCATAGTAAGCGACCACGTTTCAGTGCCATATGTCATCACTGGCAACACATACCTAAACATAAACTTACCTGTAAATTATTTACTTTTGTTTTTTACAAACTACCCGCTTAGCAAAATTATGTAATCTCACTCAAATAGATTTCGTATGCACTACACAATTAGGATCTAAATCATATGCCATGCAATAATTTGGAAAAAGAATGTTATGCTAAATAATACGTTTGACCAAATGAAACTTGACTATGTAAAACTTTGCCAAACAATAATTTGCGAAGTAATATTTTGCCATAGGAGATATTGCCAAGTGATATAATGCGAAACAATAATTTGACTAGTGTTTTTTTGCCAAATGATCATTTGGGAAACATTTTTTGGGAAGTGACACTTTGGGAAATGATTTTTGCCCATACAATAGAGAACCAGTGACTTCATTTTGTTTGAAGTGGCGATGGTTCATTTCTTTTTTAAGTTTTCGAGTCTTAATTATTTTCGTTTGTAGTGACTTAATTTTGTTAGCAATGGCGAAGGTTTGTTTGTAGGGGCCCATTTACGTACCTTAGAGATGGAGTCTTACCTATTTTGTTTGTATTAACTTGAATTTGTTAGAACATGCAAATATTTGTTTAACATTGGGCATAAACGTACTTCGGATATAGAGTCTTAATATCTTCGGATATAAAATTTGATTCAAAATGTTTTGTAGTTGACTGTAGGGAAAAGCATTGCGTTTGTAGTTATACGGAAAAGAAATGGGGTGTCCAGAAATTATTCAGATATAGAGTCTCATTTATTTTCGATTATACTGACTTGATTTTGTTTGTAGTGGCAGTAGTTTCGTTTTTCGCCGTCTACATATATTCGTTTGTAGTAATTTAACTTTGTGAATAGTAAGATGGCTCGTTTTTGGTTAGGTACCTATCTACGAAAGTGTTAAAGACATATTTCTGATTGTAGTAACTTACTTTTGTTTGTACTGGCAAAGGTGCGTTTGTAGTTTTCCATTTACGTATTTCAGAGATAGAGTCTGATCTATATTCATTTGTAGTGACTTCATTTTGTTTGAAGTGGCGATGGTTCATTTCTTTTTTAAGTTTCTGAGACATAGAGTCTTAATTATTTTCGTTTGTAGTGACTTTATTTTGTAAGCAATGGCGAAGGTTTGTTTGTAGGGGCCCATTTACGTACTTTAGAGATAGAGTCTTACTTATTTTGTTTGATGTAACTTAAATTTGTTAGAACATGAGAATATTCGTTTAACTACTTCAGATATAGAGTCTTAATAGCTTCGGATATAAAATTTGATTCAGAATGTTTTGTAGTTGATTGTAGGGAAAAGCATTGCGTTTGTAGTAACACGGAAAAGAAATGGGGTGTCCAGAAATTATTCAGATATAGAGTCTTGCTTATATTCGATTATATTGACTTGATTTTGTTTGTAGTGGCAGTGGTTTCGTTTTACGCTGTCTACATATTTTCGTTTGTAGTAACTTACTTTTGTTTGTACTGGCGTAGGTGCGTTTGTAGTTTTCCATTTACGTACTTCAAATCAGAGATAGAGTCTGACTTATATTCATTTGTAGTGACTTCATTTTTTTTGAAGTGGCGATGGTTCATTTCTTTTTTAAGTTTCTGAGACATAGAGTCTTAATTTTTTTCGTTTGTAGTGACTTTATTTTGTTAGCAATGGCGAAGGTTTGTTTGTAGGGGCCCATTTACGTACTTTAGAGATAGAGTCTTACTTATTTTGTTTGATGTAACTTAAATTTGTTAGAACATGCGAATATTCGCTTAACATTGGGCATAAACGTACTTCGGATATAGAGTCTTAATATCTTCGGATATAAAATTTGATTCAGAATGTTTTGTAGTTGATTGTAGGGAAAAGCATTGCGTTTGTAGTTACACGGAAAAGAAATGGGGTGTCCAGAAATTATTCAGATATAGTCTCATTTATTTTCGATTATATTGACTTGATTTTGTTAGTAGTGGCAGTAGTTTCGTTTTTCGCCGTTTACATATATTCGTTTGTAGTAATTTAACTTTGTGAATAGTAAGATGGTTCGTTTTTGGTTAGGTACCTATCTACGAAAGTGTTAGAGACATATTTGAGATTGGAGTAACTTACTTTTGTTTGTACTGGCAAAGGTGCGTTTATAGTTTTCCATTTACGTATTTCAGAGATAGAGTCTGACCTATATTCGTTTGTAGTGATTTCATTTTGTTTGAAGTGGCGATGGTTCATTTCTTTTTTAAGTTTTTGATACATAGAGTCTTTATTTTTTTCGTTTATAGTGACTTTATTTTGTTAGCAATAGCGAAGGTTTGTTTGTAGGGGTCCATTTACATACTTTAGAGATGGAGTCTTACCTATTTTGTTTGTATTAACTTGAATTTGTTAGAACATGCAAATATTTGTTTAACATTGGGCATAAACGTACTTCGGATATAGAGTCTTAATATCTTCGGATATAAAATTTGTTCAGAAAGTTTTGTAGTTGATTGTAGGGAAAAGCTTTGCGTTTGTAGTTACACGGAAAAGAAGTGGGGGATTTTGTTTGTAGTGGCAGTAGTTTTGTAGATGTAGTAGATGACTAGTAGATGCATCATGCAAGGCTGGGTTTGATTGAATCTGGACATACAATAACACATGTAAGCTATGTTGCTACCGAAGCGTTCTTGGTGAGACTGGCATAACTTTTGCTTTCAGATCGTTGTGCTCCTCCCACTTGCCCGTAACTCTTCTGATTATTGCAAAATAATGATTGGCGGAATAAATTATAGCCGATACAAATTTATAAGTTAGCCCCGAAGGGCAAATTGCAGTTTTACGAGTAAAACAATTTGTCAGGGATTTCATCTAAGGCAAACACCTTTTGGCAATCAGGATGACCGCTTCGGGTACACAATGCCTGGTTTCCGGCATCCTCTATGTCCAGATTGAGGTGACGTCCTGCGGACATGGTTTTTATAATGCCCTCACTTTTACATTGAAAGCACGTGGTAGACTGCTGCGTAATGTGGTCGTCGCATTCACTGCTTCTAGCAAACCGGCCATTCCACTCTGATAAATGAGAATGGGGTTTATATATAGAGCAAGGGAACGCACTTGGTTACCTTTAAGCAACAAAACAGGCATTTTATGACCTTCTCGATGGGCGGTACGGTACGCCGTGTAAAATATAATTCTGCAGCAAGTGAGATATGTTAATTGTGCAATCGAGAGTATCATTTTGTATTGGCTGAGTAGCAATCAGGATCGAACCTCGCGTTTCGTATAATTTCGCTGTCACACCCGTTTTTGGGAGCGTTTGCAGAAATTGACCGACAGAGGGGTGTCGTTTAATAATAGTTTATTGCTCTGCATGGTTGCATCGAAATGAACAGTAATTTCGAATATTGATTATTTTATTGGTAATCGCTAATGGCAACATTTTGAAACATATGAAGGTATGTTTCAAAATATTGCCATTAGCGATCCGATGCAAAGTTGTGAATTTTAAGAGTTTAAAATGAATTATTTCCATGTCAGGACCATGCTTCCCACATTATTAAAGAGATAGGCAATAGCTGGACACACCTTAACTAGCCGCGTTTCCATGTCTTGACTGACTTCGTGATTATACTGTAAGTATTCAACAACAACATAACAAAATTTGTACATACTCAATTGTCAGATCAAATCAGTATTAATAATATCAAATACCACAAGATAATCGAGAAGGAGATATTATAATATTTAAGTGGCATTACTAATAATCAACTAATTGATTGTACTGATTGATTAATTGGTAAGTTTTTTTTTGGTTTCGTGTTTTTTTTTTGTTAATTGTTAATGTTAGTGATTAGTTACATAATATATATTATTCAAATTAATACAAAGCAATCGATAAGTGATTCATTTCTATCGAACAAGGCTCTACGAAATCACGGCGTGCAGAGGAAATAACCGTGTTCACGCGTTTAAATGAATTGATGATTTTATTGATGGATTCATTGTGTTCCTTTTTTTTTCATTTTTTGTTCGTTATAGATCAAACTAGTATTCTGGACTACTAGTAGAGGCATCATGCGAGGCTGTGGGTTTGATTGAATCTGGACATACAATAGCACATGCAAGCTTTGTAGATGCCGAAGCGTTCTTGATGAGGCCGGCAGAACTTTTGCTTTCAGATCATTTTGCTGATTTATAAGTTAGCCCCTCGTAAAACAATTTGCCAGGAATTACATCAAAGGCAAACTGCTTTTGACAATCAGGATGACCGCTTCGGGTATACAAAGCTTCGTTTCCGGCATCCCTAAAAGCAACGGATCGGGCATTAATTGACCTTCTCAAGGGATGTTACGCCGTTTCAAACATAATTCTGTAGCAAGTGTGATATATTAATTGTACAATCGAGAGTAGGTACCTATATTGTTTTATTGGCTGAGTAGCAGTGAGGATAGAACCTCGCGTTTCGTATAATTTGGCTGTCACACCCTTTTTCGAGAGCGTTTGCAGAAATTGACCGGAAGAGGGGTTAAGTTTGGTCGAAAGATATTCGGCAATGCTATGCATGGTTGCATCGAATGCAAAAGTGTTACGAATATTGATAATTTTATTTGTAACCTTCATAGGTTTTAAAATGTTTCCATTAGCAAGCAATTTAATTGTGCAAACGAGAATACCTATATTTTGTTATTGGTTGAGTTGAGTAGCAGTGAGTATAGCACCTCGCGTTTCGTATAACTTGGCAGTCACACCCGTTTTTGAGAGTGTGTTTAGTAAATAATAACAACTTAATGCTCCGAATGGTTGATTGGTTGCATCGAAATGCACAATCATTTCGAATATTGATTATTTTATTGGTAATCGCTAATGGCAACATTTTGAAACATTACGAAGGTATGTTTCAAATTAAGTATTGCCATTAGCGATCAGATGCAAATTTGTTGTGAATTTAGAGAGTTTAAAATGAGTTATTTCCATGTCAGGACCATACTTCCCAGATTAAAGAGAGAGGCAATAGCCGGACACACCTTAAATAGGCCCGTTCCCATGTCTCGACTGACTTAGTGGTTATACTGTATTCAATATTTCATTGACAATTAACAAAACGACACACGCACCTACACTATTTCATTGATGTGTATGCGAAACTCTCGTCGATTTCGTAATCTTCTTTTTTGTAGGTAAGTACCTACTCAATTGTCAGATAAAATCATTATTAATAATATCAAATAACGCAAGATAATCGAGAAGGAGATTTTATAAATATTTAAGTAGCATTACTAATAATCCACTGATTTTGCTAAGATTTTTTTTTTGGTTTCACGGTTTTTTTGTTAATTGTTACCTACCTAATACCTAATGTTAGTGATTAGTTACATAATATATATTATTTAAATTAATACAAAGCAATCGATAAGTGATTCAATTCCGGCGAACAAAGCTCTACTAAATCACGGTATGCAGAGAAAATTCTTATTGTTTTAACCGTGTTCACGCATTCAAATGAATTGATGATTGTATTGATTGATAGAGTTCCTTTTTTTTTGTTTTTTTTTACATGTATAGATCAAACTAGTATTCTGGACTACTAGTAGATGCAACTTGCGAGGCTGGATTTGATTGAATCTGGACATACAATAACACATGTAAGCTATGTTGCTGCCGAAGCGTTCTTGGTGAGACCGGCATAACTTTTGCTTTCAGATCGTTGTGCTCCTCCCACTTGCCCGTAACTCTTCTGATTATTGCAAAATAATGATTGGCGGAATAAATGATAGCCGATACAAATTTATAAGTTAGCCCCTCGTAAAACAATTGGTCAGGGATTTCATCTAAGGCAAACTGCTTTTGGTAATCAGGATGACCGCTTCGGGTACACAATGCCTCGTTTCCGGCATCCTCTATGTCCAAAATGAGGTGACGTCCTGCGGACATGGTTTTTATAATGTCCTCACTTTTACATTGAAAGCACGTGGTACTGCTGCGTAATGTGGCCGTCGCATTCACTGCTTCTTGCAAACCCGCCATTCCTCTCTGATTAATGAGAATGGGGTTTATATAGAGCAAGGGAACGCACTTGGTTACCTCAAAGCCACAAGTCACGCATTTTATGACCTTCTCGATGGACGGTACGCCGTTTAAAATATAATTCTGCAGCAAGTGAGAAATGTTAACTGTGCAATCGAGAGTATCATTTTGTATTGACTGAGTAGCAATCAGGATCGAACCTCGCGTTTCGTATAATTTCGCTGTCACACCCGTTTTCGAGAGCGTTTGCAGAAATTGACCGACAGAGGGGTTAAGTTTGGTCGAAAGATATTCGGCATACGAATCATAATCGTGACACGCAGCGAGAATGCTTTGCATGGTTGCATCGAATGCACAGGTGTTACGAATATTGATAATTTTATTGGTGACCTTCATAGGTTTTAAAATGTTGCCATTAGCGAGCAACGGCAAATTTGTTCTGAATTTCGGGCGTTTATGAATGATTTCAATGTCAGGACATGCTGTCAGATATGTTCCTCTTTTTTTCCCTTCTTTTGTTTTGCCATTGATTTCTTCCGTTTTATTCAGGCCTCTCCAGTTTTCCTGTTCATTTAGACAGAGCGCTTTGCCCTCCGCAGAACTATCTTTTGACCGACGTGAGTCGTAAACCAAATCTGTCGACTCCTCAGTGACAGTAGTGTTGTCGAAAGGCGAAACATTATTTTCTTCCTTTTCCGGTGCGTTTAAAAGGTTGCTGGTGCCCTCCAGGGATCGAAGATGTGTGACTAAAAATTTGTCAACCCTTAAAGTTTTCCCTTTATTGAAAACAAGAGTTTTCAACTCTCTGAAATATTCTTCGCTCCTGGCCGAGGTGGCAACAATGTCCTGCAAAGTACATTTTGGCCCTCGTGTTAGTACAGCCGTCCACAAAACAAAATGTTTACATAATTTTAACAATCGAGATCAGAAATCGGGGCAGTGGTAGGGATTCAATCTTCCCTGTTTGAGATTCTCAGCGCGGAGGCTGCGAGTGTCGATCTTTTTAATTATTGAAGCAATTACACCGTTCAACCGCAGACTAGCCTCGCTGTTGCCTAATTCCGGCAAATATGTATCATAGGCGTTATTGGAGCAGTCGCCAATGTCTTGGCAAAGATTTAAATACTTCAATCGATTTACAAGCCTGGTACTGGCAGCAAAACAGTGGCTTTTTTTGTCATCAATATCCTCGTGCGTGGCGCGAGCCACGGTCATGACGTCCGTACACGTTTTAATGACGTCTTCTACATCAGTGAGCGTACTCATAAGACCAACACACCGTACGAAAAAGTCTTTTTTCAGGGATTCGTTTTGGAGACACTTCCAACGCGTGACTAATTTTATTAAATGTGCAATGTCTATTCGAATAATACACCGCGGATATTTCACAAGCATAGTAGGTGAGCCCTCTTCGACTAGGATACATTCTTCGATATATGTTTCTAGGTCTTTATTATTGAAAGCCAAAGAAACCGCATTCAACAATGCCAACGAGTAGTCCGTCACAACTTGTCTAGGAAACGTACCACCAGAACGTAGCCACTCTCGCATCCAATACGTCAAAGTATTCGTGTCGTGTTTCTCGGAAATCATTTGAAATAACGGCAGAATTTTTTTATGATATCCACAGACAGCCTGATATAGGAAAATGACTCTTTTCGAATCCTCTGGATTCTGAATTTGCTTTACCAAATTGCCTGTTGCATCGATACTGACGCTGCCCACATCGTCTCCTTTCAAAAACTTTTTCCACAAAAACAACTGAGTTTTCGTCCAGTACATCACATAAAATTTATCAAGTCCGATTTCGTGTATGGACCCACTAAACTCTTGTCCATACTTTAAGTCCCAAAGAGAGGCAAGAACCGAACGAACTTTAAATAGCCCTAATTCTTTGTCACGTACTTCTTGTTTCGCTTTACGGGCTACTTCTTCAGTGGGTAGACTGGCAGGGACAACATCCCCAAAACTCATGACTTTACGAGCCTCCTCGCGGCGCCAAGCATACGTGGATTTGCCCTGTAGTTCTTTTCCAATGCGCAAACGCTTTACACCTCGAACCTGACGCTTTTTATTGTGGGCTATGCCGCGCGAATCAAATGTTGAGACATGTACTGTTAATTGATCGTCATCGGCTGGGGCGCTGGGACAATAAATGTGAATTTTTGAGTCGCATTCCGAACAACTTCCTCTGATGGATAAATATATCTCGCCAGGATTTCGATTAATTTTCGCGTGTTTGAACGAAAAAGGGCAAGGCAATTTCATATGACTCCATATTATGTCATAAATTACATCTGCCCATCCTTCAGCGAGAACATTATAGGAGCGATCCTTATAATGTACGATTTGACACTTGAGACAGTCCCATTCGGCCTTGGGAATAACAAAAGACTCGCGCAGAGACGGCAGCGAGCATAGTGTTTTTTCGATAGACCAATTCAAATCATTCGGTGAACACCGAGACGCCTCAGAATTATTGTGCTCGTCATGTATCGAAGTAACCGGCGAATTGCTAGTTATATTGTGAATACGGTTAAAAACACCGTTTCTGTTTTTTGATAGGTAGAGATATATGTAATCTTTTGACATTTTACCCTCCAACGCAGAAGCCGCATCTTCCCAAATATTATCGCCCCACGCCAACAAATTTCCTTTTTCATCGACAAATTTGAAAGATTTCAGAGCTTCGTAGATTACATCTGGCGGACACGTCGACGTACGAGGCATTATTTCAGTACTTTATGAACTTGCACAATAAATTATTTAACGATTATTATTATTTATTTCCATATAAATTAATTCCAAAATTATATGAAGTAGTTTAGTTACAATTTTATTTACAGTTTTTGTTATGTAAATTAGGCACGGTTTGCGAGTTTTTTTTTTTTACTATAATTTATATCAACTCTCAATGATTTGGAGTCAAAATTAAATTAATTTAACTTAACGCATATACAAGTATGCCAGTATTATAAATTTCCTAAGCGAAACAACACAGACTCGAATTAATAAATTGTTCGTAGGTACGTACCTAGTACAGCTTGATTATCCGCTAGTTAGGCACCTAGACGGATACGATACGACAATTTACTTTCGATTCGACACAACAAATTATTTTCTATTATTTATGTCATTCCAGTAGTACAATTTCGTTTGATTCAATCATAGGCAGACCCACAGCAATGTCAAAAACAAAAGTACCTATTAATAGTATTTCAACATTCGTTTTTTGACATAGGTACCTATGCCACAGGCATATATTCCAGTTAATCGAGGAGATTTTTATTCAGAAAAACGTTAAACGACTCGACCCTGCGTAAATACTTTGAACATAGCAGAATCAGAGTAACTTCAGTACCTAGACGAATACGATTCGATAATTAACTTTCGATTCGACACAACCAATTATTTTTATTATACCAGTACTACAATTCCATTTGATTCAATCATAGGGAGACCCCAAAGCAATGCAAAAAACAAAAGTATTCATATTATGTCTACTTTTCTTTCTTGACATTTTTTTAAAGCATTTTCCAGTTGATCGAGCAGATTTTTATTCAATTTCACAACAACGACCATCAATATACAAGGACAAAACCCAAAACCAAAACGATTTTTTTTATTTCCAAGGATAGACACCTAAACCACATTTATAAACGAGAGCAGAATCCGAAAACACAACCGACAACGATTTTTTTTTGTTCAAATAAACGACAAAAACAAAACCCTGTTCAAAAGCGAAACAAAAGAATCCAATATTCAAAGTTAGCCAAATTATTTGTTTTCCCAATTTTAAGCGACCCAAACCAAGAGCAACGCACGGTACGGAAAATAATTGACAAATGAATAAAGCATGCGCACTGCATTTATAAGGTAAACTATCAGGGACTTTCCTTAGGCTGTGTCCCCGCCTCCCCCCGCCGCATCGCTTTAAACGGTATTGAACTCTATTTCGTATATGATCAAGAACGCAATATCGGTTGATTCCTCAGCTTTACGTCGAAGAAAACGGGGAATTACCGTTCCGAATCTATGTACGGTGACATTGTTGCCAGTATTATGAAACATGAATTAAAAATATTTTTGACAATATTTAGCCACGAATCGTGCCAGTAGCGGAAAAACAGAAAATATACACATTGACATTTTTTTAATACTCTTGCCAGAGTAGTGGTGAAGCACACATGATCATTTTTTTTTCGTTTATGTCAGTCAGTCTGCTATCCGGCCGAAAGTAAATGCCTAATATAAAGTAAATATTACGATTCGTGTTAGTAGTGGACCAGCTGAAAACACAATCATTGACCATTTTTTTAAATAATAATCCAGCCCGGAAACGTGTCAGTAGCAGATAAGCTGAAAATATACACATGAATACCATTTTTTCTATGTAGTCAGAGGGGCTACCGCGAAACGAAAACGAACTTCGTTCGTGTATCTCCCTCTCTGTCACAAGAACAACTAAGTGCGACAGAGACGGATATAGATATATTTTATATTCATGCTTTTATCTTTAGCAGTTCAGGCTGAATGCTGTCTCTCACATTAAACCCACCCTTAGGCCATACAAAGTCGTGGTGGCGACCTGTAGAAGGTGAAACTGAAAGAGCTACAAGCAAGTACCGTTGCAGGTGGTACTACCAGTGGGTGAGAGTAATATGACGATGTAAAGAAAACAAACAAATGACATGGGCACTATGATTTATTTTTATTACCATGTAATTTTTTTTACTTATATTTAAATACTAGCTTCCGCCCGCAACTTCGTCTGCGTGGAGCCGGTATAAAAACTATCCTAGATTTTAATCCCGGGTATAAACTATCTTCGTGCTAAATTTTATCCAAATCGGTTGAGCGCTTGAAACGTGATTGAGTAACTTGGATGTTTGTTACTCGATCACGCTTCAATGGCTCTACATCCAAACATCCAAACTTTCGCATTTATAATATTAGTAGGATTGTTTTTTTTAATTCATAATATGATTCCATTGTAGGAACCTAACAATTATGTCAAATATAACATAATTGTTAGGTACCTACAATGGAGCAGTTTAGAGCTAGAGTTTTATAAAGCAAACACTCCTTTGATGTTTTTATCTTAAAGTATACATATATATTCACATGGCCACCAGTGGAGCACTCTCTCACTACAGCGATCATCTTGTGTATGTGCCACATGTCCAGCCCATCTGCACTTTGTTCTGCAAGCAACTTCAGCAATATCCTTTCGATCTGTTATTGTTCTGATGTCACTGCACCACACTATCTTCAAGTTGTAGGCCCAACATGCTTCCGTCTATCGACCTCTGGAAGACTCTGAGTTTATGCATCACCACCACCATCTCTTTTCCTTGCCCCCATGGCCGCCTACAACGAAGATGGAGCGATGACATAGTTCAGCACCAACCTGGTGCAGACTAGCCAGAGAAAGAAAAGAATGGCATAAATTGGAGGACGCCATTGTGTTGCTGTCTTAACACCAAGTAGCAGATTGATTTTTCTTTATACAACCGATAGCGAGATTGAATTTACGACAACGTAGGTAGGCACGCCACTTCTTGAAGACTGCTTCCTTTCAATTTAAAAACTCTTTCGAGTATTTTCCACAGACACCACGGCTCACGAAATGTTTATGGATCTCCGGTCCGATTAGAGGGTTATCTGAAAAAATTGATGAAAACGTTAGTGTATAAGTTTACTTATTATATTGATAAAACTATTATGATGAATTTACTTACCAAGATTCCTTTGTCTAAACTAAATCTATGCGCCGTGAAAGATTGCTATTTTCCAACGTTCCTTGTATTTGTTACTATCATTAGGTACTCGTATTACATTAAAATATTAAAATATTATTTTGAGCCCAAGTAAAATGTAAACAAGTTCCAAGTCAACATCACCATAGATAGGATAGGATAGACAGAAACAGAACACAATGTCAAATCAAATGCAAATGCGTTTGAGCAGCATGATAATATTTATCTGTTTTGTTGGATGTTGGTACTTCTTGTCTCCAATACATTTTTAAAGAAAAATAATATACATTAATTGTTTGATATATCAATTCACAAAAATTAGTTTAAAATAACAATATGGACATTATCATAATATGAATTACAAATCAAGTCGGAATACAATGGTGTAAAGAATGATAAAATTGTTTGATTACAATAATAAAAATTTACCTATAAAAAAAATTGATACTCGTTTCCAAATTATTTAAATATCACTAATATATAGGATACACTACACGGGCCGATATCGGCCATCGGCCAAGCAAGGTCTTAAAGGGTAGGTATACAGATTATGTGTTTTTTTTACCCCAATTTGTCAGTACAACATGTCGAAGTCAGAATACAATTTCATTCAGTGTGGCCATTTAACAGTGGAAAAGCGAAAATTGCCGCATTCAAACGGTCCTGCAAAGCGGACTGCAAGGCTGTTACTAACCTATAAGAAAGGGTGACACTGGAAATGCATTTCATAGCCCCGTCCCGCTCTTAAAGCTTCATATAGCACGTGTAGTCCGCAACGCATTACCGTCTGGTGCTCGTTACAGGCTTTCAAAATAGACTTTGAGATAAAAACAGAAAAGAGTGTTTGCTCTAGCGCATGTATTCCTATGTGATCTCAAAGGATTCTGATAGTAATTCTGATTTTTATGATTAATATTGTATCAACTAGCACGACTCTCCGTAGTTATATTATTTCGTGCTATTAGTCATGGGGTGTATACATGATGTCATGATTTGTCAGCCCAAATTTATCAGAAGCTGACTAATTGCTATCGTCTGGATGGAGGAATGTTGTGCTACTGATGCAACTGTCAAACGAGTTGTACTGACAAATTGTATGCACATAACAATTAATGGGGAATCCACATTATGTGATTTTACCCCAATTTGTCAGTACAACATGTCGAAGTCGTCAGTACAGACGTAACAACTGCAACTACAATTTCATTCAGTGTGGCCAGTTAACAGTAAGAAAGTGAAAATTGGCGCATTCAAACGGTCTTGCAAAGCGGACTGCAAGATTGTTACTAACCGACGAGATAGGGCAAGACAGCACGTCTAACATGGGACGGCCGCGTCATACTCTCGATTTTTCTCGCACTATACCTCTTGTTCCAAGTGTCCTAATAAGAGAGAGACGGATAGTGCGAGAAAAATCGAGAGAGCTCGCGCGCCGTCCCGTGATAGTCGTGCAGCAAACAAAAACCGAGAGTATGTCACCGCCGTCTCATGATAGACGTGCTGTCTCATTTGTGAGAAAAAAAACACTTGGCAGATCGTGCAAATTCCATGGTCCAAATTGTGATTTTCATGCAATTACTCACGACAAGTCGTTTGACGGTTGGATCAGCAGCGCAACATGCATCCAGACTATAGCAATTAGTCAGTTTCTGATGAATTGGGGCTGACAAATCATGTAATGTATATGCCCCATAATAACACAATTTGGACCATGGAAATATTTATGATCAGCCATGTTTTCGGTCAGATAATTTTGTAGTAAAATATTTAAAATAATATACAATAATGTCTAGTGTAAATAATAAGCCTTTCCACAATTTTGACACGCATTTATTAAATAGTTTGTATTTTAAAGGTTTTTTAGAGCTATGAAACGCGTCGGCCGGCATGTAGTCTGGCCGATATCAGCCCGTGTAGCGTCTCCTATACACCTATCAATTTGTAACAACAAGCTTAAGTCGCAGCTATACATAGATATACATACATACATATAAGCAGCAAACATTCAATTCAGTCACTTCAGAGGCAATGTTGTGGCAAATTTACTGGTAATTGAAATAGGTATACTAACGGGTTGTACACGATTGCTGAGGGCCTACCGCGAAACGAAAACGAAGTTCGTTCGTCTATCTCCGTCTCTGTCGCACTTAGTTGTTCTGGTGACGGTAGCCCCTCTGACTACATAGAAAAAATGGTATTCATGTGTATATTTTCAGCTTATCTGCTACTGACACGTTTCCGGGCTGGATTATTATTTAAAAAAATGGTCAATGATTGTGTTTTCAGCTGGTCCACTACTAACACGAATCGTAATATTTACTTTATATTAGGCATTTACTTTCGGCCGGATAGCAGACTGACTGACATAAACGAAAAAAAAAATGATCATGTGTGCTTCACCACTACTCTGGCAAGAGTATTAAAAAAATGACAATGTGTATATTTTCTGTTTTTCCGCTACTGGCACGATTCGTGGCTAAATATTGTCAAAAATATTTTTAATTCATGTTTCATAATACTGGCAACAATGTCACCGTACATAGATTCGGAACGGTAATTCCCCGTTTTCTTCGACGTAAAGCTGAGGAATCAACCGATATTGCGTTCTTGATCATATACGAAATAGAGTTCAATACCGTTTAAAGCGATGCGGCGGGGGGAGGCGGAGACACAGCCTAGGGAAAGTCCCTGATAGTTTACCTTATAAATGCAGTGCGCATGCTTTATTCATTTGTCAATTATTTTCCGTACCGTGCGTTGCTCTTGGTTTGGGTCGCTTAAAATTGGGAAAACAAATAATTTGGCTAACTTTGAATATTGGATTCTTTTGTTTCGCTTTTGAACAGGGTTTTGTTTTTGTCGTTTATTTGAACAAAAAAAAATCGTTGTCGGTTGTGTTTTCGGATTCTGCTCTCGTTTATAAATGTGGTTTAGGTGTCTATCCTTGGAAATAAAAAAAAATCGTTTTGGTTTTGGGTTTTGTCCTTGTATATTGATGGTCGTTGTTGTGAAATTGAATAAAAATCTGCTCGATCAACTGGAAAAATGCTTTAAAAAAATGTCAAGAAAGAAAAGTAGACATAATATGAATACTTTTGTTTTTTGCATTGCTTTGGGGTCTCCCTATGATTGAATCAAATGGAATTGTAGTACTGGTATAATAAAAATAATTGGTTGTGTCGAATCGAAAGAAGTTCGATCCTGATTGCTACTCAGTCAATACAAAATGATACTCTCGATTGCACAGTTAACATTTCTCACTTGCTGCAGAATTATATTTTAAACGGCGTACCGTCCATCGAGAAGGTCATAAAATGCGTGACTTGTGGCTTTGAGGTAACCAAGTGCGTTCCCTTGCTCTATATAAACCCCATTCTCATTAATCAGAGAGGAATGGCGGGTTTGCAAGAAGCAGTGAATGCGACGGCCACATTACGCAGCAGTACCACGTGCTTTCAATGTAAAAGTGAGGACATTATAAAAACCATGTCCGCAGGACGTCACCTCATTTTGGACATAGAGGATGCCGGAAACGAGGCATTGTGTACCCGAAGCGGTCATCCTGATTGCCAAAAGCAGTTTGCCTTAGATGAAATCCCTGACCAATTGTTTTACGAGGGGCTAACTTATAAATTTGTATCGGCTATCATTTATTCCGCCAATCATTATTTTGCAATAATCAGAAGAGTTACGGGCAAGTGGGAGGAGCACAACGATCTGAAAGCAAAAGTTATGCCGGTCTCACCAAGAACGCTTCGGCAGCAACATAGCTTACATGTGTTATTGTATGTCCAGATTCAATCAAATCCAGCCTCGCAAGTTGCATCTACTAGTAGTCCAGAATACTAGTTTGATCTATACATGTAAAAAAAAAACAAAAAAAAAGGAACTCTATCAATCAATACAATCATCAATTCATTTGAATGCGTGAACACGGTTAAAACAATAAGAATTTTCTCTGCATACCGTGATTTAGTAGAGCTTTGTTCGCCGGAATTGAATCACTTATCGATTGCTTTGTATTAATTTAAATAATATATATTATGTAACTAATCACTAACATTAGGTAGGTAACAATTAACAAAAAAACCGTGAAACCAAAAAAAAAATCTTAGCAAAATCAGTGGATTATTAGTAATGCTACTTAAATATTTATAAAATCTCCTTCTCGATTATCTTGCGTTATTTGATATTATTAATAATGATTTGATCTGACAATTGAGCAGGTACTTACCTACAAAAAATATCTCATCATATCTCGCTCGGAAGCTCGGAACTGAGTCGGTGCGGTCGCCTGCATTGTTCCTTATCGCAGTCATAAATACCGGGACTTGTTTACTAGTTAACCTCAACTCAACTACAGTCGAATTGCATCCTTGTGCGTGTAAGAATAAAGTGCATAATTGTGTGGTAACTATTTCGCGACTTACCCAAGTCAAAATGAGTTGCTCAAAATGCAGTGATGAAATGACGGATTTCGCTGAATGTGGATACTGCCATGAACGTTTTCATTATGGATGTGCAGGAGTTAGTGAGTCGACCCATCGCAGAAAAGGACCGGCTGCAAAGGCGGCGTGGCGATGTGTAAAATGCAAAAATATACCACCGACTGACACCGGCACCACCGCTGATGTATTAAACGAAATTAAATCGTTTCGGAACGACTTTAACTCAATGAAGTCGGATGTCAACACAATAAAAAGCGACGTTAAGGCTACTTCTAGGGGTCTGCAGGAACTGAGCGCGAAATGGAATGAACTAGAAGCTTCGTTGTCAAACGTGGATGGGCGTTTATCTCAGGTAGAAGATAAAGTATCTTCTTTTAATTCGCTGCAGAAGAGTTTTGACGAGGCCTGTGGAACCATAGAATCTCTTAAATGTGACCTGAATTCCCGCGACCAATTTTCTCGGCTAAACAATCTAGAGATATCAGGGCTACCTCATAAAGGCGGCGAAAATCTCATGTCTCTTTTGAGCGATATTTCAACGAAACTAGGCGTCAGTGGGTTGGAATCGGACATCGACTCGATTCACCGTGTGCGCCGGTACGGTACCATCACCGCCGCGACCAGCAGCGGAGCCGCGCGCGCTGGCGCCGACCGCGAGCCAGCTGTCATTGTTCGTTTCGTGCAGCGACGCCGCAAGGACGAGCTGCTGGCGGCCATGCGCATGCGCAGGACTCTCACCACGGTCGACATCGGGATGTCGGGGCCCCCAAAGAACCTAAATATAAACGATCACCTAACCCGCGAAAATAAACTATTGTTAAAGCGAGCCCGTGAAGTAAAATCTAATTTAAACTATGCCTATTTGTGGGTTAGGGATTGTAGGATCTTAATGCGTAAAAACGACAGCTCTAAAATTGTGAACATTTCGAAAGAATCGGACCTCTTAAAATTAAAATGACTAGTTATTCTTGTTACCTTATCGCTGCGTTTGTATTTCAACCGGTTTCCTCATGTTAACACATACACTTTTCTTGCATTCGAATTTCTGTTAAACGACATAGCATTTATAAGAGAATACTGTACTGTTTTTGCTTACTGTTTACGGCTAAGTTTTGTTCGGCGTGTAAATGTGTTTGGAAATATTTCTGATAACGTTAAATCTAAATTGAACATGCCCTCACATGTGTTCATACCTGTTATACCTACTTATATCATATTCCTATGGCGCCTGTACCTATTTTAAACATTTATTATCAGAATGTTAGGGGGTTGCGAACTAAATCTCACAGTTTTTTAGCAAACGTTTTAACAGCCGACTTTGACGTAATCTGCCTTACCGAGACATGGTTGACAAGCGACTTCAATGATGCCGAATATTTCTGGAATGATTACGCGGTTTATAGGCACGATCGTTGCGCGGCGCGCGGCGCGGGCGCGGGGCGCGGGGGCGGCGTGCTGGTGGCGGTGCGGCGCGGGCGCGGACTCGCTGTGTGCCCCCGCCCCGACCTCCGCTCGAACCCGCGCTCCGAGGAGCTGTGGCTGAGCATCGAGTGCGCCGGCGCCGCTGCGCAGCGCCCGCGCCCGGGTGCCGGTCGGCAGCGCTCTCGACTTTTTATTGCCTGTTGTTATTTTCCTCACGGCGGCGATCATTACACGGCCTTACAGACCTTTTTCGATACCGCGTCTGACCTTATAACAAACAACCCAAATGATAGTTACATTATTCTAGGAGATTTTAATGTTAGTCACGCCATGTGGTCTTTTGTTAACCAAAGTTTAGTCATCAACACGAATAACGATGCGACCGCGACCTTAATCTCAGACTTCCTAAATTTCTCTGGCTTAAAACAATTAAATGGATGCTCAAACATTAACAACCGGATTCTAGATCTTGTGTTCAGTGATTTAACGGGCGCTGTAGCACACTGCACGTCGCCTCTAACTCCCGAGGACTGCCATCATAAGTCACTAGATATACATTTTAGACTCCCTTTTTTATCAGTCACACGGGACCTTCCTAGGGATAAACCGCTTTTTTATGCTGCAGATTATGAAAAGATTAGGGAAGGTCTGTCTTCCATTAACTGGACTATTATGTACAAAATGAGTACTGAACAGGCCGTCACTTATTTTTACTCAGTTTTAAATAATTTAATAAAGAATTTCGTCCCCATTAGTAAATCCAATACCGTTAGTGATCGTCCCCCGTGGTACACCCGGGCTTTAGTCAAACTTTGTCGCGAAAAACGTAAAATACACACTAGATGGAAAACTTACAAAAATCCCTTAGATTATCTCTCTTTTAAGTTACTAAGAACAAGAGTTCATAAAAAGGAAATAGATTGTTATAACACGTATATTAGTTATGCCGAAGGTAATATTCGTAAGTGTCCTAAATATTTTTGGTCTTTCATCAAATCAAAATTTTCAGCAAATAAAACCCCAGACTGTATGTCCTATAGTGGTAATTCTTCAACCGATTGTGAGACAGTAGCTAATTATTTCAACGATTACTTCCACTCTGTTTTTATTAAAGGTAATTTAGTCTCTCCTGTAACTGATTCCCTTGCAAACGGCACCCCCGTATCTATCTCCTCAATTAACATAAATAATACTCTTGTTCATAAACATCTAAAAGAAATCAACGTAAATAAAGGCGCTGGGTTTGATCGAATTCACCCCATCTTAATCTCTAGTTGTAGCAAAGAGTTGTCACTACCCCTTACCATCATCTATCATAAATCTCTGTCAGAGGGCTGTTTTCCATCAGTATGGAAAACCGCTCTAATAACACCTATTCATAAAAGCGGTGATAAACATGACGTAACACACTATAGGCCTATATCTAAATTGTGCATCTTTGCCAAGATCTTTGAGAAAATAGTTACCGCTATATTGGCTAATTGTGTTATTCGCATAATTTCCCCAGACCAACACGGTTTTCTTCGTGGTAGAAGTGTGGACACTAACCTCATTACTTTCACTGATTTTGTTTTGAATGCCCTCGACAATGGCTATCAGGTGGATGTCGTGTATACCGATTTCTCAAAAGCATTCGATAAAATTGATCATTCCCTGTTATTATTTAAGCTACACGGGATCGGTATACACGGTGACCTCCTTAGGTGGCTGGAGTCATACATAAAAAATCGAAGCCAGGCAGTATCACTAAGAGGTTACACCTCTCGATTCTTGACTATTGACTCGGGGGTACCTCAAGGCTCTCACCTGGGACCGCTTTTATTTATCTTATATATCAACGACATAGGGTCCTCGTTTACTAAATCTAAACATCTCGTTTACGCTGATGACACGAAAATATTCAAAATAGTGAAAACAAATAACGACTGCCTTGACTTACAAAGGGATCTTGAGAGGTTTACCAACTATTGCATCTTGAATCAATTACTTCTTAATCCCGATAAGTGTAATTGCATTAGCTTCTCACGCAAGCAAGAACCTATAACTTTTAACTATAACTTTTTAGGTAATACCATAAACAGGGTTTATCAAGTTCGGGACCTGGGTATTATTTTAGATCATAAGCTTACTTTCATCCCACACATTGATGACATTATCTCGAGAGCATATAAACAATTGGGATTAATTCTTAGACTCTCAAAGCCCTTTAAGGACCCTAAAACCTTAAAAATACTATATTTTTCCTATGTTCGTAGCATATTAGAATTTGGATGTATTATCTGGAACCCTCAATATAATTTCCACAAAACAAGAATTGAAAGAATTCAAAATAAATTATTGAAGTCGCTTGACTACCGCCAGGGCTTGAATACCACAGACAATACCGCTAAGCGTCACGGTCTAGCTTCTCTAGACAAACGTCGAGTATTCATTGATCAAATCTTTCTTTACAAGCTATTAAACAACTACATTGACTCACCCATTCTTCTTAGAAGTATTACTTTTAAATTGCCTCGCTGCATTCCTTGTCGCCACCCCTTAACATTCCTCGTCAGACTTTGCCGTACCAAGTTTGCCAAAAACACATTCTTCAGACGAGCATGTCAAAATTATAACGCCAACTTTATTAGTTTAGATATTTTTTCTCTCTCATTTGTTCAATATCGCAGCGCTCTGCGTAGCCTGATCTACACCGAATAATTGAATAATGATAACTCCGGATTGTATGCATGATTTAGAAACGCTTAATTTAGTTAGTTAATTAGTAACTGTTTTCTTTTTCATTTGTAAACCAAGGTAAATGTGGCATTTCATTATATTACAATATGAAACAACTTACATCATTCTGCGAAATAGACTTGCATGGTCTTACCCACTCTTTTTCGACACTTGTAATACTTTTTGTCTGTACCTATACTTAATGGAACTATAGGTTCAATCGTATATCTCATAAGCTAACATGATTCTGTTAACAACCGTTTGTTTCCTAAATAAATTAAAAAAAAACAAAAAAAAAAAAGAAGATTACGAAATCGACGAGAGTTTCGCATACACATCAATGAAATAGTGTAGGTGCGTGTGTCGTTTTGTTAATTGTCAATGAAATATTGAATACAGTATAACCACTAAGTCAGTCGAGACATGGGAACGGGCCTATTTAAGGTGTGTCCGGCTATTGCCTCTCTCTTTAATCTGGGAAGTATGGTCCTGACATGGAAATAACTCATTTTAAACTCTCTAAATTCACAACAAATTTGCATCTGATCGCTAATGGCAATACTTAATTTGAAACATACCTTCGTAATGTTTCAAAATGTTGCCATTAGCGATTACCAATAAAATAATCAGTATTCGAAATGATTGTGCATTTCGATGCAACCAATCAACCATTCGGAGCATTAAATTGTTATTATTTACTAAACACACTCTCAAAAACGGGTGTGACTGCCAAGTTATACGAAACGCGAGGTGCTATACTCACTGCTACTCAACTCAACCAATAACAAAATATAGGTATTCTCGTTTGCACAATTAAATTGCTTGCTAATGGAAACATTTTAAAACCTATGAAGGTTACAAATAAAATTATCAATATTCGTAACACTTTTGCATTCGATGCAACCATGCATAGCATTGCCGAATATCTTTCGACCAAACTTAACCCCTCTTCCGGTCAATTTCTGCAAACGCTCTCGAAAAAGGGTGTGACAGCCAAATTATACGAAACGCGAGGTTCTATCCTCACTGCTACTCAGCCAATAAAACAATATAGGTACCTACTCTCGATTGTACAATTAATATATCACACTTGCTACAGAATTATGTTTGAAACGGCGTAACGTCCCTTGAGAAGGTCAATTAATGCCCGATCCGTTGCTTTTAGGGATGCCGGAAACGAAGATTTGTATACCCGAAGCGGTCATCCTGATTGTCAAAAGCAGTTTGCCTTTGATGTAATTCCTGGCAAATTGTTTTACGAGGGGCTAACTTATAAATCAGCAAAATGATCTGAAAGCAAAAGTTCTGCCGGCCTCATCAAGAACGCTTCGGCATCTACAAAGCTTGCATGTGCTATTGTATGTCCAGATTCAATCAAACCCACAGCCTCGCATGATGCCTCTACTAGTAGTCCAGAATACTAGTTTGATCTATAACGAATAAAAAATGAAAAAAAAAGGAACACAATGAATCCATCAATAAAATCATCAATTCATTTAAACGCGTGAACACGGTTATTTCCTCTGCACGCCGTGATTTCATAGAGCCTTGTTCGATAGAAATGAATCACTTATCGATTGCTTTGTATTAATTTGAATAATATATATTATGTAACTAATCACTAACATTAACAATTAACAAAAAAAAAACACGAAACCAAAAAAAAACTTACCAATTAATCAATCAGTACAATCAATTAGTTGATTATTAGTAATGCCACTTAAATATTATAATATCTCCTTCTCGATTATCTTGTGGTATTTGATATTATTAATACTGATTTGATCTGACAATTGAGTATGTACAAATTTTGTTATGTTGTTGTTGAATACTTACAGTATAATCACGAAGTCAGTCAAGACATGGAAACGCGGCTAGTTAAGGTGTGTCCAGCTATTGCCTATCTCTTTAATAATGTGGGAAGCATGGTCCTGACATGGAAATAATTCATTTTAAACTCTTAAAATTCACAACTTTGCATCGGATCGCTAATGGCAATATTTTGAAACATACCTTCATATGTTTCAAAATGTTGCCATTAGCGATTACCAATAAAATAATCAATATTCGAAATTACTGTTCATTTCGATGCAACCATGCAGAGCAATAAACTATTATTAAACGACACCCCTCTGTCGGTCAATTTCTGCAAACGCTCCCAAAAACGGGTGTGACAGCGAAATTATACGAAACGCGAGGTTCGATCCTGATTGCTACTCAGCCAATACAAAATGATACTCTCGATTGCACAATTAACATATCTCACTTGCTGCAGAATTATATTTTACACGGCGTACCGTACCGTCCATCGAGAAGGTCATAAAATGCCTGTTTTGTTGCTTAAAGGTAACCAAGTGCGTTCCCTTGCTCTATATATAAACCCCATTCTCATTTATCAGAGTGGAATGGCCGGTTTGCTAGAAGCAGTGAATGCGACGACCACATTACGCAGCAGTCTACCACGTGCTTTCAATGTAAAAGTGAGGACATTATAAAAACCATGTCCGCAGGACGTCACCTCAATCTGGACATAGAGGATGCCGGAAACCAGGCATTGTGTACCCGAAGCGGTCATCCTGATTGCCAAAAGGTGTTTGCCTTAGATGAAATCCCTGACAAATTGTTTTACTCGTAAAACTGCAATTTGCCCTTCGGGGCTAACTTATAAATTTGTATCGGCTATAATTTATTCCGCCAATCATTATTTTGCAATAATCAGAAGAGTTACGGGCAAGTGGGAGGAGCACAAAGATCTGAAAGCAAAAGTTATGCCAGTCTCACCAAGAACGCTTCGGTAGCAACATAGCTTACATGTGTTATTGTATGTCCAGATTCAATCAAACCCAGCCTTGCATGATGCATCTACTAGTCATCTACTACATCTACAAAACTACTGCCACTACAAACAAAATCCCCCACTTCTTTTCCGTGTAACTACAAACGCAATGCTTTTCCCTACAATCAACTACAAAACTTTCTGAACAAATTTTATATCAGAAGATATTAAGACTCTATATCCGAAGTACGTTTATGCCCAATGTTAAACAAATATTCGCATGTTCTAACAAATTCAAGTTAATACAAACAAAATAGGTAAGACTCCATCTCTAAAGTATGTAAATGGACCCCTACAAACAAACCTTCGCTATTGCTAACAAAATAAAGTCACTATAAACGAAAAAAATAAAGACTCTATGTATCAAAAACTTAAAAAAGAAATGAACCATCGCCACTTCAAACAAAATGAAATCACTACAAACGAATATAGGTCAGACTCTATCTCTGAAATACGTAAATGGAAAACTATAAACGCACCTTTGCCAGTACAAACAAAAGTAAGTTACTCCAATCTCAAATATGTCTCTAACACTTTCGTAGATAGGTACCTAACCAAAAACGAACCATCTTACTATTCACAAAGTTAAATTACTACAAACGAATATATGTAAACGGCGAAAAACGAAACTACTGCCACTACTAACAAAATCCAGTCAATATAATCGAAAATAAATGAGACTATATCTGAATAATTTCTGGACACCCCATTTCTTTTCCGTGTAACTACAAACGCAATGCTTTTCCCTACAATCAACTACAAAACATTCTGAATCAAATTTTATATCCGAAGATATTAAGACTCTATATCCGAAGTATGTTTATGCCCAATGTTAAGCGAATATTCGCATGTTCTAACAAATTTAAGTTACATCAAACAAAATAAGTAAGACTCTATCTCTAAAGTACGTAAATGGGCCCCTACAAACAAACCTTCGCCATTGCTAACAAAATAAAGTCACTACAAACGAAAAAAATTAAGACTCTATGTCACAGAAACTTAAAAAAGAAATGAACCATCGCCACTTCAAACAAAATGAAGTCACTACAAATGAATATAAGTCAGACTCTATCTCTGATTTGAAGTACGTAAATGGAAAACTACAAACGCACCTACGCCAGTACAAACAAAAGTAAGTTACTACAAACGAAAATATGTAGACAGCGTAAAACGAAACCACTGCCACTACAAACAAAATCAAGTCAATATAATCGAATATAAGCGAGACTCTATATCTGAATAATTTCTGGACACCCCATTTCTTTTGCGTGTTACTACAAACGCAATGCTTTTCCCTACAATCAACTACAAAACATTCTGAATCAAATTTTATATCCGAAGCTATTAAGACTCTATATCTGAAGTAGTTAACGAATATTCTCATGTTCTAACAAATTTAAGTTACATCAAACAAAATAAGTAAGACTCTATCTCTAAAGTACGTAAATGGGCCCCTACAAACAAACCTTCGCCATTGCTTACAAAATAAAGTCACTACAAACAAAAATAATTAAGACTCTATGTCTCAGAAACTTAAAAAAGAAATGAACCATCGCCACTTCAAACAAAATGAAGTCACTACAAATGAATATAGATCAGACTCTATCTCTGAAATACGTAAATGGAAAACTACAAACGCACCTTTGCCAGTACAAACAAAAGTAAGTTACTACAATCAGAAATATGTCTTTAACACTTTCGTAGATAGGTACCTAACCAAAAACGAGCCATCTTACTATTCACAAAGTTAAATTACTACAAACGAATATATGTAGACGGCGAAAAACGAAACTACTGCCACTACAAACAAAATCAAGTCAGTATAATCGAAAATAAATGAGACTCTATATCTGAATAATTTCTGGACACCCCATTTCTTTTCCGTATAACTACAAACGCAATGCTTTTCCATACAGTCAACTACAAAACATTTTGAATCAAATTTTATATCCGAAGATATTAAGACTCTATATCCGAAGTACGTTTATGCCCAATGTTAAACAAATATTTGCATGTTCTAACAAATTCAAGTTAATACAAACAAAATAGGTAAGACTCCATCTCTAAAGTACGTAAATGGGCCCCTACAAACAAACCTTCGCCATTGCTAACAAAATTAAGTCACTACAAACGAAAATAATTAAGACTCGAAAACTTAAAAAAGAAATGAACCATCGCCACTTCAAACAAAATGAAGTCACTACAAACGAATATAGATCAGATCTCTATCTCTGAAATACGAAAATGGAAAACTACAAACGCACCTTTGCCAGTACAAAAAAAAGTAACTTACTACAAACACAAATATGTCTCTAACACTTTCGTAGATAGGTACCTAACTAAAAACGAACCATCTTACTATTCACAAAGTTAAATTACTACAAACGAAAATATGTAGACAGCGAAAAACGACACTTCTGCCACTACAAACAAAATCAAGTCAATATAATCGAAAATAAGCGAGACTCTATATCTGAATAATTTCTGGAAACCCCATTTCTTTTCCGTGTAACTACAAACGAAATGCTTTTCACTACAATCAACTACAAACGATTTGGAACAAGATTCAATCACCAAAATAAAGGGTTTTTTAAAGTGGGGGGCTGGGTATTTTTTCAGGGCCCCCCATTTTTTTTCGTGCATCTACAAACGAAATGCTTTTCACTACAATCAACTACAAACGATTTGGAACAAGATTCAATCATCAAAGTATTTTTTTTAACGTGGGGGGCTGAGGTTTTCTTCGGGACCCACCCATTTTTTTTCCGTTTAACTACAAACGAAATGCCGTTCACTACAATCAACTACAAACGATTTTGAACAAGATTCAATCACCAAAATTACGTTTTTTAAAGTAGGGGGCTTGAATTTTTTTCAGGGCCCCCCATTTTTTTTTGGTGCAACTACAAACAAAATGCTTGTCACTACAATCAACCACAAACGATTCTGAACAAGGATTGATCGCCATTTTTTTTTTTAATCGGGGGCTGAGGTTTTTTTTGGGACCCCCCCCCCATTTGTAATCCGTGTTATTACAAACGAAATGATTTTCACTACAATCAACAACAAACGATTCTGAATAAGATTCAATCCCCAAAGTATTCTTTTTTTAAAGTGGGGGGCTGAGGTTTTTTCGGGACCCCCCCATTTGTAATCCGTGTTACTACAAACGAAATGATTTTCACTACAATCAACTACAAACGATTCTGATTAAGATTCAATCCCCAAAGTATTTTTTTTTCAAAGTGGGGGGCCGAGGTTTTTTTCGGGACCCCCCCATTTGTAATCCGTGTTACTACAAACGAAATGATTTTCACTACAATCAACTACAAACGATTTTGAACAAGATTCAATCCCCAAAGTATTCTTTTTTTAAAGTGGGGGGCTGAGGTTTTTTCGGGACCCCCCCATTTGTAATCCGTGTTACTACAAACGAAATGATTTTCACTACAATCAACTACAAACGATTCTGATTAAGATTCAATCCCCAAAGTATTTTTTTTTCAAAGTGGGGGGCCGAGGTTTTTTTCGGGACCCCCCCATTTGTAATCCGTGTTACTACAAACGAAATGATTTTCACTACAATCAACTACAAACGATTCTGAATAAGATTCAATCCCCAAAGTATTCTTTTTTTAAAGTGGGGGCTAAGGTTTTTTTCGGGACCCTCCCATTTGTAATCCGTGTTATTACAAACGAAATGATTTTCACTACAATCAACTACAAACGATTCTGAACAAGATTCAATCCCTAAAGTATTTTTTTTTCAAAGTGGGGGGCTAAGATATTTTTCGGGACCCCCCATTTTTTATCCGTTTAACTACAAACGAAATGATTTTCACTACAATCAACTACAAACGATTCTGATTAAGATTCAATCCCCAAAGTATTTTTTTTTCAAAGTGGGGGGCCGAGGTTTTTTTCGGGACCCCCCCATTTGTAATCCGTGTTACTACAAACGAAATGATTTTCACTACAATCAACTACAAACGATTCTGAACAAGATTCAATCACCAAAATTACGTTTTTTAAAGTAGGGGGCTTGAATTTTTTTCAGGGCCCCCCATTTGTTTTTGGTGCAACTACAAACAAAATGCTTGTCACTACAATCAACTACAAACGATTCTGAACAAGATTCAATCCCCAAAGTATTTTTTTTCAAAGTGGGGGGCTAAGTTTTTTTTCGGGACCCCCCCATTTTTTATCCGTTTAACTACAAACGAAATGCTTTTCACTACAATCAACTACAAACGATTCTGAATAAGATTCAATCCCCAAAGTATTCTTTTTTTAAAGTGAGGGGCTAAGGTTTTTTTCGGGACCCTCCCATTTGTAATCCGTGTTATTACAAACGAAATGATTTTCACTACAATCAACTACAAACGATTCTGAACAAGATTCAATCCCCAAAGTATTTTTTTTTCAAAGTGGGGGGCTAAGATATTTTTCGGGACCCCCCATTTTTTATCCGTTTAACTACAAACGAAATGCTTTTCACTACAATCAACTACAAACGATTCTGAACAAGATTCAATCACCAAAATAAAGGTTTTTTAAAGTGGGGGGCTGGGTATTTTTTCGGGACCCCCCCATTTGTAATCCGTGTTACTGCAAACGAAATGATTTTCACAATCAACTACAAACGATTCTGAACAAGATTCAATCCCCAAAGTATTTTTTTTTCAAAGTGGGGGGCTAAGATTTTTTCGGGGCCCCCCATTTTTTATCCGTTTAACTACAAACGAAATGCTTTTCACTACAATCTACTACAAACGATTCTGAACAAGATTCAATCACCAAAATAAAGGTTTTTTAAAGTGGGGGGCTGGGTATTTTTTCGGGACCCCCCCATTTGTAATCCGTGTTACTACAAACAAAATGATTTTCACTACAATCAACTACAAACGATTCTGAACAAGATTCAATCCCCAAAGTATTTTTTTTTCAAAGTGGGGGGCTAAGATTTTTTTCGGGACCCCCCCATTTTTTATCCGTTTAACTACAAACGAAATGCTTTTCACTACAATCGACTACAAACGATTCTGAACAAGATTCAATCACCAAAATAAAGGTTTTTTAAAGTGGGGGGCTGGGTATTTTTTCAGGGCCCCCCATTTTTTTTTCGTGCAACTACAAACGAAATGCTTTTCACTACAATCAACTACAAACAAAATACTTCCAGAAAAAAAAAAGAAAAAAAAATCGGCCAAGGTGGGGCCAGGTTCACAGAGGTGCTTTCGTTCCTACCGATTTGAAGAAATGTAACATAAATACAGATTTCTCGTTTATTTTGGTTTGAGTAGTTATTCTGTAGATTAGAACTTTAATTTAGTTTTATTTATTGTTCGTTATTTAAAGTAAATAGTGTAATATATAATAAGTATTAGTAGTACTAGTAGTAGTAGTTACTTTACTGTTTTAGTAACTTTTTAGAATGCTCTTGGTGAACAGTTGCGTCTAGGTTTCAGGATGGGCCTGATGATAAACTTTGGGAAAGTGCGAGGGTACTCGTAGTTGGTTTGAGATAGATATAGGTTGTGCGGGCTTTTTAGAATCGTCTCGGTGAGCAGTTGGGTCCAGTGCCACAAGATGAGCCTGATGATGAACTTCGAGAAAGTGCGAGGGAACTCGGAGTTGGTGTGAGATAGATATACGTTGTGCGGGCTTCTTAGAATCCTCTCAGTGAGCAGTTGGGTCCAATGTCACAAGATGGGCCTGACGATGAACTTCGAGAAAGTGCGAGGGAACTCGGAGTTGGTGTGAGATAGATATACGTTGTGCGGGCTTCTTAGAATCCTCTCAGTGAGCAATTGTGTCCAGTGTCACAAGATGGGCCTGATGATGAACTTCGAGAAAGTGCGAGGGAACTCGGAGTTGGTGTGAGTTAGATATACGTTGTGCGGGCTTCTTAGAATCCTCTCAGTGAGCAGTTGGGTCCAATGTCACAAGATGGGCCTGATGATGAACTTCGAGAAAGTGCGAGGGAACTCGGAGTTGGTGTGAGATAGATATACGTTGTGCGGGCTTCTTAGAATCCTCTCAGTGAGCAGTTGGGCCCAGTGTCACAAAATAGGCCTGATGATGAATTTCGAGAAAGTGCGAGGGAACTCGGAGTTGGTGTGAGTTAGATATACGTTGTGCGGGCTTCTAAGAATCCTCTCAGTGAGCAGTTGGGCCCAGTGTCACAAGATGGGCCTGATGATGAACTTCGAGAAAGTGCGAGGGAACTCGGAGTTGGTGTGAGTTAGATATACGTTGTGCGGGCTTCTTAGAATCGTCTCGGTGAGCAGTTGGGTCCAGTGCCACAAGATGAGCCTGATGATGAACTTCGAGAAAGTGCGAGGGAACTCGGAGTTGGTGTGAGATAGATATACGTTGTGCGGGCTTCTTAGAATCCTCTCAGTGAGCAGTTGGGTCCAATGTCACAAGATGGGCCTGATGATGAACTTCGAGAAAGTGCGAGGGAACTCGGAGTTGGTGTGAGATAGATATACGTTGTGCGGGCTTCTTAGACTCCTCTCAGTGAGCAGTTGGGCCCAGTGTCACAAAATAGGCCTGATGATGAATTTCGAGAAAGTGCGAGGGAACTCGGAGTTGGTGTGAGTTAGATATACGTTGTGCGGGCTTCTAAGAATCCTCTCAGTGAGCAGTTGGGCCCAGTGTCACAAGATGGGCCTGATGATGAACTTCGAGAAAGTGCGAGGGAACTCGGAGTTGGTGTGAGTTAGATATACGTTGTGCGGGCTTCTTAGAATCGTCTCGGTGAGCAGTTGGGTCCAGTGCCACAAGATGAGCCTGATGATGAACTTCGAGAAAGTGCGAGGGAACTCGGAGTTGGTGTGAGATAGATATACGTTGTGCGGGCTTCTTAGAATCCTCTCAGTGAGCAGTTGGGCCCAGTGTCACAAAATAGGCCTGATGATGAATTTCGAGAAAGTGCGAGGGAACTCGGAGTTGGTGCGAGTTAGATATACGTTGTGCGGGCTTCTAAGAATCCTCTCAGTGAGCAGTTGGGCCCAGTGTCACAAAATGGGCTTGATGATGAATTTCAAGAAAGTGCGAGGGAACTCGGAGTTGGTGTGAGATACGTCACCATCCTAAATAGCCGAATGCCTTTTTCGTGTTTTGTTTGTTTTATTTTAAAATGAGAACAATAAATACAACTACTAAATGGTCAGTATTTTTTTAGCACACCTTTAAGTATAGATAGTTTAATTACCATTTTAATATGTACAGTAAGTACCTACCATGATTTATCAGCAAAAAATTACGGTACCAGTTAGGATTCCTAACTTACTGTGTATTAAAATGGTAACAAAACTATCTATACTTTACCTTAACTTAAAGATAAAAGTATAGTAAGTAATTACTTACTTTACTTTAAAATGTACCTAAAAAATTAGGATGCTTGTACGTGAACATGTCCCATCACTACGCATTCCGCGCGCGAGCGCATCGCCCAATCGCAACGCTGTTAGCACCCGCCCTTCCCCTCACCTCTTCCTCATGCTTTGGTGACTCGCGTCGGGAACAAAATTACAAACATTAGGCTTCTAGTGGAGGTGTTCTGTGACCTCGAGGGATCACATTGTGCACATCTCCCCTATTATTAAATCACGATTAGAATGGCATTGGAACAGACAGGTTATATAATTACGTCAACTTTTATATTAACTGACAGTAGTCTAATTCCAAACTCATCACAACACGGTAAAGTTAAGCCTCTCACAGACTGTGATGGCCGCCACTAGAGTAAAGGCATTAAATGTCAAGTTTACTATTGACCGCCACCGCAGGCCGCGCCAGTGTGAAGCCTCTCACAGAATTGCGAGGCCTACAACAGTTTATAAGTAGCGCGTAAATATTACATCTTGTAGACTTCAGTTCTGTCTCTGTCGCTGACGTGTCAGAGCCGTTCCGCTGTTTTTACTGAAACTAAACCGACGTTGTACCTTCCAGGTACTATAAGACGGCGGGGAACCTGACGGAGGTGATGGTGCTGGGGTCAGGCCACATGGTACCTTTAGGAAAGCCGGCGCAGGCGCTGGGCCTCATCACGGCCTTCGTCCGCGGCCTGTCGCTAAACGACACAGGCCGTATGGTAGACGTGGAATAATCGCCGAAGCACTATCAGCATTCGCTCCGGCCGGACAAAATCATAGTGACATTTGAATTCAGCTGTTAAGAAAGTCGAGCTAATAGTTTTTCTAATATCGAATGGATAAAAAAAATACTATTTAAGTTTCAAATTACATTTATAATAATTTACGTTGCGCGGCACGATGCTATCTCAGATCATAACTTACCGAATGATGAATAAATCAGTTATAAAAATGGACCTTTACTTTTTTATGTTAATGCTTAGCAACGCGATATACTCAGGTAAAAAACTGAAGCAAAGCTAAGGCCCCTCTTGTTTGTAGTAGTGGACGTGTTCGAAATGTTCGAATAGACGTTACGTAATTAAATTGTGGAACACAAAACAAATGACTATTCGAACACGTCACCCCTATGTGCAAGAGGGGCTTTACTTAAGTTTTACTGATACAGTGTATCGCTGGAGACCGGAGTAAAGCATTAGACTGTTTTGCACTTACACAATATGGTACAAAGAGAATATTTTGACAGATAATCAAAGGCGTCCCATGACGAATCAATAGTGGATGAAGTAGTTAATGTGACACAATAAATTAACTGCATCATCTATTGAGTATAATAGTTTAGTCTTTATTGGTATCCCTCAAGGGTCAATGCTGGGCCTTTGCTTCTTTTCCATGGGGCATTTGCTTTTGATTTTTTGGAAGGTAGAGAATGATGAGTTACCCTAGGGTGATGATCTGATGGTGCCCCCGAGAAGGTGGACCGGCACGAACTCCGCCATGAACCACCAAGTCGGCTGTGGCCATATTCATGAAGCTACATCAGTTACAGCAGTTACAATATTACAACTCTGAATCAGGCAACGTGGAGGCGCTCGACCAGCAACGGCCGGCCAATTCTTATTAATTCGGCTCTGGTGGACTTGAAATATGTAATTGACAAATTAAACTTTATTTCCAGAAGGCGTAGCACGGTTGCCATTTTATCACTTATCGCTGTGGATAAACACATCCGTCACTCTCGCACTCGCATATTTGTCAGAACGCGATGCGCCTACGCCTACGCCTTCAGGGTATGCATCTAAATTGTACTTCAAGGGTTTTATAACATGGCATTAATAAAATAATAATATTGTTTTCCATCAATTTTTATAAAGTAATATAAAATGCAACACAAAATATTTAATATTAAAGGCTAGACAACTTAGCTAAACATATGTAGACTTTATTTACACTAAACCACCAGTCTTCATACAAATAGGGTGCCTTTGTACTTTAACTGGTACTCAATTTTGATGACCGCATAGCACAACGATTTCATAATTATTAAATACTAGTGTAAAAGCTGCCTTAAATGGTTATAATAGAAGATAACAGATATTTTGTCATCAACATTAATAAATGATTTCAACTGAGCTGATCTACTTATCTACAAAACAATTAGAACACTTAGAAAGAGTGCTAGCCATGCGGGCACCCCGGACCGGCATTATTGTGTCTCAAGGAAGAAAAATTATACAGGGTGGCCTGTAGCAGTGGCAAATAATTAAAAGGACGCTTCCTTAGAGCATCTGCAGTAACCCCGTTTGTCCAAACTTTTTTTTAATTCGGTGTAAATCTTACGGCGAGGGCGGTAAATTCAATCCTTAGTGAAGTGAAAGATTGTACAATCCCGAGCTTAATAATGATGGATTCAAGTGTTTACGCCCATGACAGGAAGAATTTTGCTACTGAGTGGGTCTTACTGCTTTTCACAACTTCCATGACAAAATGGAAAGTAATCAAGGAATATCAGGAAAGAAAAGTGCCTACATAGAAATTCATAAGATTACATTACTTTGATTTAATGGATACATTTTTAGACATTAAAACATTATGTATGTTTGAAACAGTGCAGTATATAGTAAAATATAACAAAATACCTTTACGTCACACCTGGCCATAATGCGAGTTTTACTGCACGCTGCGCATACGGGAAAACTCGCATTGTGGCCAGGTGAAGACGTAAAATTTTGTACTCAACACGGGCGGTAATTCGTAAAGCCCCAGAGCGCAGATTTATGGCCCTCATCTTCGGTTCGGGCCACAAACACCTGCGAGCTGGGCATTTACAAATTCACCGCCCTAGTTACGTAATGTACTATTACAGGTATAAATATCAAAAGTAGCGCATGTCCAAATGCGACATTCATCACAGTGCCAGTAATGGCCTCCCCCTGCCACTGATTTCGCTTTTGACTTGTGTACCTATTAACTTCGGGTTATTCACAACTGTTACCACCAATTTGTTACCAGTGGTAACAGCTTGGATTTTCTCCCCAAGTAACACTAAAGTAGTCGGTTGTTTTTCCCCAGTAGCTACCGCCGATTACTTTAGTGGTAAAAGATGGCGAAAATAGTCCCAGCAGTTACCATTAATTACTATTCCCATTAGACTCCACTGGTAAAAGGTGGGGGAAAAATTCCCAGCTATTACCATTGGTAACAAATTGGTGGTAACAGGTGGGAATAACCCGCTTCGTGTGGCCACACCAGTACAGCCTGACCAGGAAAATAAAAAAACCTGCTCTGGGGCGCTAAATTAGCAATAATTATGGCAACACTAAAAAAAATACTACATGATGTACGTACCAGTCATATTGACAACAAGCTCGGTGACGTTTTTTAAGAGAAATAGAGTCTAATCCCTGAGATTTTCTCTCCGACAAATACTTCGTCATAATGTCATCACTTTTCTTAAGTCACATTTAATCGTTTTCGGCATTTTAATGCAATACAACACGTACCAACGACACCTCACTTTGACAGCTTTTGACGGATGGCATTATTAATAACGTCTTCAAAGTTACTGTTGCGAGTTGAAGAAATTAGTTCCAATAGTTTTCCGCAATATGGCGGAGTTTTTTATTATGCTGGTCGGACTTTACCTACAGCCTCCATTCGGCTAGTGCGCAGTGCAATGTTACTGGCTGGCTTAAAACTATCATGTACCTAACCAGCACTGGCATGATCAAAGCGAGGATAGGACATTACAGTCAGCGTTATATGGTTAGTAGCAGTCAAGATAACCAAATATTTTGGTACACGTCTTTATTACTACAAGACAGGAACCCGCCCACCCCCCGCCCACCCCTTCCCAGAAAAAAGCCTTTGAACGGGTTAGTCGTTCTTTTAATAGCCCAAATCACTTGCTGTCCTTTATTGACGACCGCTTTAGCCTAGTTGGTAGTGACCCTGCCTACGAAGCAAGAGGTCCTGGGTTCGAATCCCGGTAAGGGCATTTATTTGTGTGATGAGCATGAATATTTGTTCCTGAGTCATGGATGTTTTCTATGTATTTAAGTATTTATTTATCTATATAAGTATGTTTATCGTCGTCTAGTAACCCATTACAAGCTTTGCTTAGTTTGGAACTAGGTCGATTTGTGTCAGATTGTACCCAAATATTTATTTATTTATTATATTTGATTGAAAACTCATTCATTTAACTTAGGGGTTTCCCTTACGGGGCGCTACCGCTACTGATAGAAAAACCCTTTCGAAAGGCTTTTTTAAGCGCTTTTTAAAGGGTTGAAGCGCTTCCTCGTGTTGAATACCCATTCATTGTGCTTTAAAAGCCAAATGAATGGGTATTGAGGAGCATCGGCTTTGGTAAGCAAACCCTTTCAAAAACCCTTTGAAGGGGATTACACTCCACCACTGCTACTGTAGCTGTAGCTGAGCTACACAGATAAGTTCAAACGATGTACACAGGGTATATTATTCAAAGGCAGTGAGGGAAAATCTGAAACTATCCATACAACTTACCACTACGTGTTAGTATGGCTTCCCTTACTGTGAATCATCATCAACATATCACCAGAAAGACGTCCACTGCTGGACATGGGTCTCCCCCAAAGAGTAGCAAAGTGATCGATCCTGCACCACCCGCATCAAGCTGGCTCCCGTGAACCCAGGTCATCAGTCCACCTTGTCTATTTACGCTGCGTCTTTGAGAACCTTTCCGCCCCGACGGCCATCTTTGCTTTTTGTAAATAAAACTATGAAATACGGCATTTTCCTGTGACCGTTGATATAAGGTTCCATGACAACAATTGCTCCTGACAACATTCCGTAATAAACCGAATTTCGATTCTTAGACTGATTTGACCGGGTTCGATTCCCGGCCGCGCGTAAAAAAATCTTGAATGCAGTTTTTTCTCGTACGAACGTCTCCTATGAAATAATTTCCACATCTCTTAGTTTCAGATTTTTCGACAATATCCCGTTTGAATAATACAACCCATAAGTACAGTCGGCATCATAGTAGCAGCCAAATATTTCGTAACACATCCTTATTCTTACAGTAATAAAGACATGTATCGAAATATTTGGCTGCCTTGGCTGCTACTAAATATATGACGCTGACTGTACAGTCACCAGCAATAATATCTGCCACAACATAGCACGCATAAATATCTGACACGACTCTATGTCTAATGCCATAAGGACGTGTCAGATATTTTTGCCGGCTTTGTTTCGGCAGATATTGATGCCGGTGACTGTACATAGAAAGACATGGCCGACAAGGCTTGCTAGTATTTTTCATTTAAAAAAATCGAAACTCGAAGCTGACAGAGCCAGCTGCGCAACCCATGTCTAAAGGGAGATTGACACTCATCACACGCTATGACTCCGTCAGGTTTAGTAATAATAAAATAAAAAATAATTTATTTTATTTAAAACTCAGCGCCGATATGTCATAAGTGTTTAACAAAAAAATATTCTCCATCATTTATAGTGATAATATCAGACCCGAATTTTCACCCGACCGTGATGTACTGTGTAAAGAGTTTTCATACATTCAATAAGCTTGAGCCAGTTGCATTAAGCTTTAGGAATGGCAATTTAAAAGCTAACCGCTTGGCACGGTACCGCCTAACCTGGCCCGACAGACATGTCCTCTTAAATGGAATTCAAATCATCTTAAACTGTCACACAGTTGAAATTCTTTCGATCGTGTTGAAAGGGTTATTCCTATCTGTTCTCACCAATTTGTTACCAGTGGTAATATACTATCTATGGTGGGATATTTTACTATCTTTTACCACTAAAGTACTCGATGGTAACTACTGACAATATTTTTCCAGCTTTTACCACTAAAGTACTTGATGGTAACTGAGCTGGGCTAAAAATCCTGTAGTTACCATCAATTACTATTCCATTGGTAATTATTAGTTGGAAAAAAATCCAGTTGTTACCACTGGTAACAAATTGGTGGTAACAGGTGGGAATAATTTTTTTGAAAGCAACAAATGTAATTCTAGGTCTTAAGACTAAATGTCTCCGCTATCCTAGGAAACCCGAGCTTTAACCATGCGGGAGACATTTAGTCTAAGAACTAGAATTCCATTTGTAGCTTTACAAATAATATACACATGGCATGGCGCTAAAAGAATGGCACATGCGCCAGCAATTATTGATTGAACCAGGTGATACATTAAGCAATTCCATGATACGTTACCAGAAATGATTTTGCTATCTCGCTGAAGAATATGCGTGTTATAGTGGTTTCTTTAGCAAAATAATGTGCTCTCTGATGACACAAATGATTCAAATTCCACTGCTTTTTGATCGTGATTAGGCCTTGTAAGGTTAATTGATCGCGAAATTCTGCGTGAAATCATATTCTATGGTGGGTATCACGGTCTGCACGAACTTCAGGAACACGATGAGGTAGGAGTGCACGCCCATCTCGCCGCCGCTCTCCGTTACAGTCTCTATTATTTTCTTCATCACCTCAGCGTGCCTGTAACAATTAATATGGGTGTTGGGTCAAAAATTATTATTACTCCAAAATAAAGAAGGAAAAAAGACCGGGTTGCACTCCGGGAGTGCTGGCAGAAGAGAAAACTTGAATAATTTTAATTTTGCAAAAAAATCATTTCCTCCCCCCTGCCCCTGCGTGCCAATATATCTAATAACAACCTTATTAGTAGTACGCTATAGTTCAACTTAACTCAGCAAAATTGATGAAGGAGACGATGAAATAAAATACCAATCTGTTTTTCCATTTCCAAATATTTTTCAAAGCTGAAAAACGTCCAAATTCGAACTATTCGAATTTTCTCAATAGCAAAACGGTAAAGGACGCGTGGACAAAATTACAAATTTATTTGCAGACAATGCAATTGCAATAAGTGTTTAACGGCTTTATACTCTTACGAACAGTTTTTAGTTTTGAATGAAGTCGAATCGGCTAACAGCAAAATATAAAAGTTTGATAAAACAAAATGGAATATGCATTTACAGAAAATGTGTTACGACCTTATACTATTAAAAATAAAGTACAAATTAGAACTATGTGCGCCTAGTCAAACCCCCGTTTTCCCCCGGCCCCCAAGCCTCGTCCCAAATCTCTCACACAAAATCTGTCGCGGGTTTATAAATTTTTACCCATCCCAAAAAGTGCTTAGCGCCGCTAAAGAAGTTTTCACTTCAAAAATATGCGTAGTAACGAAAATCCCATTCAGATATCTCAAAGAATAACGAAGCTACAACCGTTTTAATGTTGCTTGTTAGAGAGCGAAAACGCAGTGTGTGACGTCACAATCCGCGAGGCTGCCGCGTCACGTGTCGCGCGCGCGGTAGGCCGCGTCGACGAACAGGCACGCGACGGGGCGCAGCACGTTGTCGTCTATTAGTGACGTCACAATCTTCCAGCGTCATCGTGTCATATGAAGTTGCGTTTTGCGCAAAAGAGACAGAACATACCCCTTCGTAAAATTTGGACACTTATAACTTCGTGAGATTGTTTAACCTCTTGCTTAGATTTTTTCTCTATTTGACTAAATTTTTAATCCTTTTTCGAGAAAATATGACAATAATATTATTTCATAGCACTATTGGACTTAACGAAATGGACCCAAACTTGGCTAAGGGCGGGTTGCACCGACTTACGATTACAGACCGATCAACGTTAAATATGGCGCTGACAGCTGTCAGTCCATAGAAACTTGTCAAACGTTCCATACATTCAGATTTTAATGAACACCGCTTACGATTACGGACGGTTTGGTGCAACTCACCCTAAGTAAACATTTTAAACGACGTTCGTCGTCGATGCGGTAAAGAGTAGTCTTTGAATTGAAGTCAGTCGACCGCATCAGGCGACAGGGATTAAAGTGCCGACACTAACACACTAGTAACACTTAACACCAGTATAACACAAGTAACACTTAAGAGGCCGCAGTAAACTCGGCCGAATTTCACCTTCCCATACAAACGTAGTTACGCTCTCATTTTAAAACTACGAGTTGGATTGTGACGAAACTTTGCATATACAATGACATGAGCTATATCTATGTCTGTAATTAGTTTATATGGTTCCAATTTATAGAACAAACGAAATACAGCAAAAACTAGTTTTGTATGAAAAACTTAAATTCGATGTATTTTTTTTATTATGGTATCCGCAGCTACATTAAAGTACGGTGGGGTGAGAGAGATGCTCTCCAGATTGATACCTACTATAAGGCATGCGGGGACAACCTGAAGATCATTGATTTTCCGGCGGAATGTACAAATTGTGCAGATACTATGTGCTACGATACTGAGCATAACTTGGTTATTGATAGCCTATTTTATTCCATTATTGGTGCCTTGAAAAGGTCAGCGGAAATTAGCTTTGATGCTAGGAAGAGTCGTCATGGGCGAAAACAGATAGTGGGATGGAATAGGCATGTCAAGGAGGCTCACGGATGGGCGCGACTCAGCTTCCAGGTTTGGGTAGCACAAGGGAGACCTAGTTCTGGTTCTTTGTTCAATAAAATGTGTGAAACCAGAAAGCTCTTTAAGTCCAGGTTGAAGTGGTGCCAAGACAACGAAGAACAAATAAAATGGATATATTGGCAACACGGCATAAGTCTAAAGACTTTAAGGGCTTCTGGAAGCAAACAAAGAGGCTGGGATCTGGGTCGTGTGTGCCTGCTAGTGTAGGAGGGCAGTCAGAGCCCAAGCTCATAGCCGAACTATTTAAAGAACATTTTAAGGTGGAATCTCCGTTGGGAAAGGTGCTAGGGTCGTCTGACGCTGAGGCTATGGTGGGGGATAAGTACAACCGTGTTACCGCCAAGCAAGTAACTGTTGCGATAAGGGATATGATTGGGGGAAAATCACCCGGTCACGATGGCCTCAGTGTTGAGCACCTACGTTTTGCTGGTGTCCACCTGCCTAGAGTTTTGGCGATGTTTTTTAATCTATGTATCGGCCACACATATCTTCCTCAGGAGCTTATGAAGACCATAGTTGTACCGATACCGAAAGACAAGACTGGAGATGCTGCCGACAAAAATAACTATCGTCCGATATCACTGGCAACCGTGGTAGCGAAAGTTTTTGACCGTTTGCTTGACCGTCAACTTGCTCAATGTATACAGCTGAATGAGGCCCAGTTTGGTTTCAGACCAGGTCTTTCCACTGAGACAGCAATATTACGGCTCAAGCACACGGTTAATTACTACACTTCGCGGAACACTCCGGTTTACGCGTGTTTTTTGGACTTATGGAAGGCATTCGATCTTGTTTCGTACAATATACTGTGGGATAAGCTCTTGAGGGAGACCTCTACTCCTAAAGAACTGGTCCATATTCTTGCATATTGGTATCATAACCAACGGAACAGTGTCAGATGGGCGGGCTGTTACTCGGAAGAGTACGGGTTGGAATGCGGCGTGAGGCAGGGAGGCTTGACCTCTTCGCGGCTTTTCAATCTGTACCTAAATAGCCTGATTGATGAGCTCAGCGGAGCCAGAGTTGGGTGCTCAGTTGGTGGCCAAATTATGAACAATGTGAGCTATGCGGATGACATGGCTCTGCTGGGCCCTTCAATTGGGGCTCTGGAGATTTTGGTCGGCATTTGTGAGAGGTACGCGACGGCCCATGGTCTCAGATATAACTCCAAGAAAAGCGAGTTACTTGTGTTCAATACGGGGAACATGAAACCCAAATTCGTACCACCGCTCAAACTTGGGGAAACTGAGTTGACGAGAGTCACAAAGTTTAAGTATCTGGGGCACTGGGTCACCGAGGACCTCTCTGATGATCTTGATGTGGAGAGAGAGCGTAGGGCATTGGCAGTTCGAAGCAATATGCTGGCTCGCAGGTTCGCACGGTGTACGAAGGATGTCAAAATAATTTTATTTAAAGCGTTTTGCCAGACTTTTTACACCTGCAGCCTGTGGGTCAAGTGCACGCAGAGATCTATCAATGCCTTACGTGTCCAATACAAAAATGGTTTTAGGGTGTTGTTGGGGCTGCCTCGATTTTGCAGTGCGTCAGGTATGTTTGCAGAGGCTCGTGTGGATAGCTTTCAGGCAATAATGCGCAAACGAGTTGCCTCCCTGATGCGTCGCGTGCGGGACAGTACCAGCAGCCTCCTGAATACCATTATTGACAGACTGGATTGTCCGATAGTGGGACGATGGAACGCCATGCATATGGCTACAAATCGTGTCACATTTTAAGATTTTATGTTAGCTTATTTTATTTGTAATTTTAATTGTATTCCTATTTATTGTTTTAATGTACCTAATGTGTGTAATGTTTGTAATGTTTTATGATATGGACTTGGTTCGAAATAAATGAATATTATTATTATTATAATAAATTAGTTACAGACATAGATATACCTCATTTCATTGAACATGCAAAGTTTCGTTACAATCCAACACGTAGTTTTAAAATGAGAGCGTAACTACGTTTGTATGGAGAATCGAGCTTACTGCGGACTCTTTAACACGAAATGTCGGAAAGGGAAAGAGTATAACAGTGACCTGCAAGGATGCACGGACGCCATCCCGGGCCCCGCCAGGTGTGGATGCGCCTCTATAGTGACGGTCTTCTTAGCGTGCTCGGCGGAAACGTCTTCGTACATCGCCTCTACGCCCAGCAGCGCTCGGTTCTGCACACACACACATATATTTTATTGAGTCTGAATCAAACACTTACTCATGACACACAAGCTAAGTTTAGTGAGGCAGGGCACAGCGAAATGTCATCCCGCTCGAATGTGGAGCAGCCCAACTGGGGGTACCTCCGCCTTGCAGAAGACCACAGCCATTATAACACTACTACTTGCTCTGTAGTAGTGTTGTTCCTGGAGGTGAGCAAGGTCGCCAGAGCTCCCGAGGATGCGTTGTTTTGAGAGCGAGGGAACTTGTTCCTTCAGCTGTCAACACGGCGAATCCTCAAACATATCAAGGGTCGGCGACGCCCATGTTACTCCTTTGGAGTTGCATGCGTCTATAGCCTGCGGCCTCCGCTTACCTTCAAGCGGGCCGTACGCTTGTTTGCCACCGTCGTTGTATATTAAAAAAAACTAAAAAGACAAGAGAAAACATCAACTATGTCGTCTCACAAAATGGGCTCAGCATGATGCTATTGATAACAACGGTACACATAGCACGTAGAACCGATGGCCGTCGGGGCGGAAAGGTTCTCGAGTGGCGACCACGTACCGGAAGGCGCGGCGTGAGCAGGCCCACCACAAGGTGGACTGATGACCTGGTAAAGGTCGCGGGAGTCCGCTGGATGCGGGTGGCGCAGGACCAGTCACTTTGGCACTCTTCGGGGGAGGCCTATGTCCAGCAGTGGACGTCTTTCGTCTGATATGATGATGATGATGAAAGTTAACAACAGGGACAAAAGCATTGTTCTAAAGATAAGCTATTTGCAACTACGAGGGAATCAACCCCGTCTCGTACAGTCGTTTAGATATTTGTGAGCACTTTGGCCGCTCCGATATATCTGATAGCGTCTGTACATATAAATAAAATAAAATATAATAATAAACCAGCCTATATACGTCCCACCGCTGGGCACAGGCCTCCTCTCATGGATGAGAGGGAACGGGCAGTAGTCCCCACGCTGACCCAGTGCGGGTTGGGGACTTCACATACACCTTTTAATTTCTCCATGGATGTATGCAGGTTTCCTCGCGATGTTTTTCCTTCACCGAAAAGCCAACGATAAATACAAAATGATATTCCGTACACAGTTCCGAAAAACTCATTGGCACGAGCCGGGATTCGAACCCACGACCGCCGTTTGACAGCCGCATGCCTGAACCGCTAGGCTACCGTAGCGTTTTCATATAAAAACTATGTTGTATTGCATGGTATGTGCTCACCTCGTCATACCCTATGAGCCAGAGGCGCGGCGTCTGGTAGTACTTGTCGTATGTGATGTGCAGGTCGTAGGTGCGCGTGCGCACGATGTCGTCCTCACCGCGCGTTTCCTTGCGCGCCGGCTTCACCTCCTTGCGCGCCGCCAGGTCCGTCGACTAAACGCAGACAACAAGAAATATAACAAGACAGTCTCACTGGGATCATACCACATATTGATCCCAGCTGTCGGCAGTCTTTAAGCGGCTTGAGGAATTCCAATCGTCAAGTGGCTAATTACTTCGAGAGGACTATTGCCAAAAAGGTCTAGGTTCGCCTCTGACGAGGTCTGTGCCAGTATTTGAGACTAGGAGGGCCAAAATGAATGTCATCATAATAAAAATACATAGCTATATCTGACAATGTAAACACGAACCTAGGGTCAGGACCAAATTCTTGGCCAGTAGTTAGCCTGGTTAGTTGTTAGTTAACCATACAAGCTGAACAAATGAACAAAGTTCCGTTGTGACACAAGAAATAACCATAGAATTGTATGGTTAATTTTCGTGTCACAACGGAAAACTTTCATAGAAAATTTAATTGAGGGAGTTAAGCTGGCGAAGAATTTTAATTGAGTGAGTTAAAAAAAAAACATTTATTTCAGACATTTGGAGTCCATAAAGTGTTACTGTTACAAATTTACTTAAATAACTATGTTAGTACCTAAACTTAAATGTTGAGTGGTCCAGTGCCTGATTAGGGCACTGTACCATCTCTCCGCCACAACGGACAGGGAAATGTGGCGGCTGGCGCGCACCCTGTTAAGCTAGCTAAGAATTTAATTGAGTGAGTTAAGCTGGCCAAGAATTTAATTGAGTGAGTTAAGCTGGCCAAGAATTTAATTGAGTGAGTTAAGCTGGCCAAGAAGATAATTGAATGAGTTAAGCTGGCCAAGAATTTAATTGAGCGAGTTAAGCTGGCCAAGAACTGGGTCCTTATCCACTAAGCTATAAAAACGAAAAAATAGTTTGCGCGACAGAGACTAAGATTTAACAGAGATTATTTTTGTAAGCACCAAGTTCCAATGATCTCTACGGACTCACCGGGTCCACCTCATCAAGCAGCCCCGACTCCTGGAACTGTTCCATGTCCTCTGCATCACCGTCCTCATCATCCTCATCCTCATCATTGTCGGGGTCGGCCGCCTCGCCGTCGCTGTCGCCAGTGTCCGCGGCCTCCAGCGTCATCTCGCACACCTGACAAATGTCGTCAGTATCATGTCAGTTAGCAGACACAATGACAAATAGGCTGATTAGGAATTACTCTACATTACTATATAGATACAGACGCTCTAAAAACATAGCCCTCCCTCCAGTTGCAGTCGTGTAAAATACACGGTGGAATTTAATCGGTGAACAGGAACCCATTTTTCTAATTCAGTACTCGATGGCGGTCACGTTTATGTAGTACTTAAGTGGAACCAAGTTTTTTTTTATCATAACTAATTTTTAAGTTGAAATTAAATTTTAATTAAAATTTATTGTCACCCTACTAATGGTTTAGTCTGAAAAGTTTAATACCTCTTTTCAAACTATCAGCCATAGAAACTTAAAACATAAATGAGCAATAAGCTGTCAATTTGTCATTGTCAAATTCATCTGATCTGTCTAGTTTCCCGCCAAAGCCAGCAAGCACTTGACGTATGTACACTTACGAGTAACTGTTCCTCTGTCTGTTATTTTAATTATGTTTTTGCCTGTTTGCACTTTTTTTCCCCGCACGAAAAAGGCGCAAGCGGGCGGCACGTGGCGAGTGTTTGCGGATAGGGTGTTTTTCTGTTTTTATGTTTTAGTATTTGAGTTTAGTTTAGTTTCCCACCCGTCTCTCGGTGTTGGGCCGTTAGGTTTTTACAATTGTATATATGTTATTAGTTTTCTGTTTTTGTATGTGTCATTGGCAATTAGTTAAGGGCCCCTTTGGGGCCCAACTTAGAAAAAAAAAAAAAAACTTACGAGTAACTTCCCTTCAAGTAGGGTGTCCATTTATTCAGTCAGTGTACATTTTACCGATGTTAATTAAGTGTGATTAATTAGATTTTGAGCTATATTGCACGAGATCTCACGTACTGGTTTCTGTGTAGATTGATAATTAAGATTTTTGGATTCCTGATCACCGATTAAATTCCATCGTGTATATCTTTTCACCGCTAACCACTATGGCGTCGCATATCTTAACCCATTCAGGGCCCATGACGACACATATGCGTCAGACCGCCGTAGTCGCTTTCCGCTACATACGAGGAAAACTACGGGATCGGCTACGAGCGTAGCGCGTAGCGATTCTGGGCACTGAATGTGTTAAGAACTGTTTATATCCTGTCTACGATAAGCTAGTATATGCACTTTTGTAAGAAAAGGACACTTCCACCGCGAGCGAGTAAGCGTACCGGATAGAACGACTTAAAACGGGTCCGCCGTGTCATGGCACGCTCGCTAGTTTTGAACGGACTCGTTCATCTGACCAATATCATTTGTAAATACTCGTAAGGCAAAATACTCGGGAAAAATATGCTTTCGGACTGATGAATCTTTGGAATTATGTAGAAGGTGATAAATTAGCATATTATTCACTGCCAAGAATCGCTACGCGCTACGCCGAGTACGTAGCACGCGTAGCCGATCCCGTGGTTTCCCCGCTAATAGTAGCGGAAGGCCTCTACGGCGTAGGCATGCCAGGAGGCAGTGAATGTGTTAGGTACTTAGTCCAATCAAATAATTACGGCAGATATAATTTACTTTAAAAACAAAGTTTTAACCGACTTCAATTTAGAACTCCGCCAAGCTACGAGAACATTTCCTATTTTTTTTTAATAATTTACCACATGTCCTGATTTCCGATAGCAAATGCGTTGATTACTATAGAAAAAAACCGAATCGCTGTATGTGGGCGGATAATATTTGAGGACTTCCATCGATTCCCCAAGATCATCACCAATGGCACTTCATTAGTTCCTATTTCAACGGAATCTTATCAGAACCTGTGACGTACCTTTGCACTTTTAAGTACATAATTGAGGAATTCCATAAGTCATCTGTGGTCTTCATCATCAATTCCTCGCCACCAAATTTATGATTCGGGATGTAAATACACGAGTTATAACAGAAAATACCAAAATCACTACACGTGTGCCTAATAAAATTGAGGAGTCCCCTCAATTCCTCATGGATCCCATCATCTAATTGAATTTTGAAAAAAATGGGACCCACCTGGAAATATATACATACGAACAAAAAAAAAATTCGCATCGGCTCATCAATGCGGAGTTCTGAGGTAACAAACATTGAAAATAATAAAAAAAAATACAGCCGAATTGAGAACCTCCCCCTTTTTTTTAAGTCGGTTAAAAATAATATGAATAGCAAGTCCATAAAGCAATGACGCGTAATTTCATGTCGGAGAGGCAACCGGATGGCTCGCGGTATTTGAGCTCCCGAACCGTTGTGGAACCGCCCTGTGCAACCCGCACTGACCCAACTTGGACGGGGGCGGGGATTAACTATTATACCTTCTCCTCGACAGTGGGCGAGCCGGTGTTGTCGTAGTGATGGGTGTCCACCCACCCCCCCTCTCCATCTTGATCCTCCTCTATAACTTTCTCCTTGTCTTCACAGTACTCTATCTGAAAATAAAACATTTATTTAAAAACCAGGGCCTTCACTACACATTTACAAGCATCCATGATAAGGTTTATAAAAGCACAGAATAATGAATAGCAATTAAAGGTACAGAAGGTAGCGGCTAAGTGAAGTTAGCTGTCATTTTTTTGCAAGAGACAATCGGGCTACCGAATATGCCCTTGGGGGCTGGGACACCTCATTATTGATACACCCTGTATTTTGCAATGGCATTACTTTCGTCATGTTACCAAGATGTTGTTAAGGCGCCGTAGGTTCAGCGAAGAGCGAACAGAGTTATTGAAACAATATAATGCGTCTGTTTATAATAATATGGTTTCAAAAAAAAACGAATAGTAATCTTGAGGCTTTTCGGCAGGGATATCAGTGTTTAGAAACATGATTAATAAATTTTCGCTCGATAGAAAAAAATCACGAACATAGGTCTAAAAGGGTCTAAAATACACTCAAAATATTTGTCACAAATTATGCTCTAAAGCTAAAAATATTAAAATGGCTTCTAAAAATCGGCAATATAATGTTTGAGAGAACTCAGTGTTTAGTTTTTTATTTATTTAAACGGCCAAGAAATTAAAATTAAAAAACATGTTTTGCGCGCTTCCGAGCACGCACCATCACGCTCACGCTTATGCTCAGTGAGAGGGAGAGAAGACCATGAACCTACGGCGCTTTAAATTGAAATTCGTATAACGGTGTGCGATCAATGAAATAACGTTGTTACTAAGATGGAGTCTTGTAATTGCAACTAGGTATATCTGTCTGGTAATTGCAACTGAATTTAATAATGCCCTCTATGATAGTGATCATACAGGGCATTTATATTTAGTTGCAATTACCAGACAGATATATATACCTAGTTGCAATTACAAGACTCCATCTTCCGTAAAAGGGAACGTAAAGTGGCCGTCAATAGAATTCGCTAACATGTAAACAAACCGCCACAGTGAAAGAAAATTTCAATATGGCGGTTTGTTTACATAGTTAGCAAATTCTATTGACGGCTGCTTTATAATATATGAAACGTCATTGTGGGCGATACGCTGTACCCACAGCCATTGCTAGACCTCCATAGACAAATCGTTTTCCACCAAGTTTGTTCCTAGATGCCCTCCAGTAGCAAATGCATCCTATGAAACATTTTATGAATATTAGTAGTTAATGTTGTTGTTTTTTTATCCATATTTTTCTAACAAATGTGTGGCAATAATAAAAAAAAAAACTTTATTAGAACCATAAATATCATAATGCATCATATTCATGTTAATGTTTTGTTGTTGCAGAATGAGATGAATTAATAACTCGTCAAAAACCGAATAGGATCAATAACGAACGTGCCGAGTCTCTTAGTTACATCATACATCGACGTGCGTTGCGTCGCCCGCATTCGTACGAAAATTGGCCTTTCCAAGTACACATTAAGTTGGTCGAATATTACTCGGTAACTACTTATGCCTACTTGTCCGTGGCAGTTTTCCTTTTAAATTCATTCACGATTTTTTTCACATCCCCAGTAAGTAGAAGCCATTTAGCCGGCAGGGGGAGGGGCGGACACATGACTCGAACAAAAATTAGGGCTTTATGCCCAATATCTCGCAAACGAATCACTGGTTTGATGTTTAATGGTTTAAGGAAATGCATAATATTTTTGAACGAGCTATCCAATGATACCCCACACCCCCATTTTTTAAGATTTTATTGTACTGTTTTGTCGGCGTAATTCATTTATATATACCTATACCGAAAACAGACAGACAGACATAGCGAATCTATAAGGGTTCCTTGTTGACTACGGAACCCTAAAAATGCACCAAAAATTCAAGCAAAAAACGAAATGACATTGTAAATTTTCTATGGAATCATATAATTCCCCGCAACGAAAAAACCACGTACTCTGTTTAAAACAGGGACTGATTTCGGTTACGGTTTTACCGGTATGAAACCTGTATTCCATTACGGTACCGTAATGGTGTAAAGGTTACGCGCGCCGCGCCAACATAACGGTACCGTAACCGTTTTGAAATATCGGTTACCGCTATTTGATTTAAAGGTAACCGAAACCTTTATAATACCGGTTCGAAACCGGTATTATAACGGTTACCGAAAAAAATAAGCGAGCTGGCATCGCCTGCCGATGCCGCCGCGGCCGCCGTCAGGTCAGGTCACGCCGTGCCGCGCCGGTTCATTCATTGCGTGTACATCACTGCGCAGTGCTTGTGTACTGCGTTAGGTATTTTGTTAGCGATAATCACGTCATGTGATAGAGATAATTTAAAATGGAATCATTATTATACTTCGTTATTTCATATGGCAAATTAATTGATTGATTACGGGTTCGATTCCCGTTCTGCTCCGCTGGTATGCGCGCGTAATGTACTATTATTCGTACTTTGATTGAGCTTGGTATCAAATGTATCAATGTTGTCCGTCGGCCGATATTTTTAATTACCTAACTAATTTCCAACACAAGGTGTAACTAAACTATGAAAGAATTAAAAAGATAATAAATGGAAAGGCGCGGGCCGCGGCGCACAGTGAGGAACGGGGGACGGGGAGCGAGCGGTAGTAGAGGCGTGCGGGGGAGAGGGGGGGGGGCGGGTCCGCGGCATGATAAACGGAATGGCGCGGGCCGCGGCGCACAGTGAGGAACGGGGGACGGGGAGCGAGCGGTAGTAGAGGCGTGCGGGGGAGGGGGGGGGGGCGGGTCCGCGGCATGATAAACGGAATGGCGCGGGCCGCGGCGCACAGTGGGGAACGGGGGACGGGGAGCGAGCGGTAGTAGTGGTGGGGGGAGGGGGGGGGGATCGGCGGCATGATAAATGGAATGGCGCGGGCCGCGGCGCACAGTGAGGAACGGGGGACGGGGAGCGAGCGGTAGTAGAGGCGTGTGGGGGGGGGCGCGGATCCGTGGTATGATAAACGGAATGGCGCGGGCCGCGGCGCACAGTGAGAAACGGGGGACGGGGAGCGAGCGGTAGTAGAGGCGTGCGGGGGAGAGGGGGGGGGGGCGGGTCCGCGGCATGATAGACGGAATGGCGCGGGCCGCGGCGCACAGTGAGAAACGGAGGACGGGGAGCGAGCGGTAGTAGAGGCGTGCGGGGGGGCGTCGTCGCGGGCGCGGGCGAAACGGCAGCGGCATAATAAATATCATACGCTTCTTTGATGCTCACCGACAACGACACTCGACAGTGCAAACGCGAGCTATTCGATTCGATTAAAATATAAAAATTAAAATCTACAATGGTAAGAAAACGAAAGAACGCCGTATACGCTTTCTTTTCTTTTCATAATGAAGCGAAAACATCATCCTGTTTGGTATCCGGCTGTACATCTGTCATCATAGCTCCACACTCTCCGAGTCCCCGCCCGCACACCCGCACCTCACGCTATGTTGCTGTGCCAATGTACTGAATGTAATGTTCCTACTGACGATGCGACGATGTCGCGGAAAGAAAGACAAAACGGCAGCGCCGGCGGTTTGGCAACGACGCCAAAATCTAAATATCGGTAACCTTTAAAAATCGGTTGAGGTACCATAGGTAGGTAGGTAGTGGGTAGGTAGCATAGGTAGGTAAAAAATAAAGGTTACCGTTATATTTCGATAGCGAAATATAAAGGTTCCGCTACCGAAACCGCTATTTCAAAACCGATATGACGTCATATCGGTTATGAATAATACCGGTATTTTTCGGTTATGCAGTCCGTGGTTTAAAATAATTGATAATATTTTATTGGAAAAGGTGTACATACTGGACTAAAATTTCGACTTTTAATACAAAAAGCATGGCTGCTCAATACTTTTGGACCTAGCCTGTATATACATGATAATTTTGTTTTTATATCTGCTTGTGTGATAGTTAACCTTTTGTTGTGTGTTGAGAAAATAAAAGTGTATTACCTGCTTACACCTCCTGTAGCACGGCACATTCCTCGTCACCAAGAACTGCTTGTCGCTGGGCAGGTAGTTCCGGAGCTTGGACTCCTCGCCTCTGGCCCACTGCCACGTGGGACAGTGGTGAACCAGGTGGTCACCCGCCGCCACAAACTCTTCCGGAGTGAGCACACCTGTCTCTTGGAACTTTGATTCCTATAGGACATGGTGACATTATGGTTAAAAGGTAGTTTTTTTAAGCTTATGTATTGTAGAGCTGGGCTAACTCCTCCCTCCTAGATTTCCAATTATCTCAATTCATTGCCAGTCACTTTGAAAGATGTCCAGTTCGTCCCGCCATCTCTTCGGGCGATCGGGGTGATCGTAACCATACCGTCACATCTCAGACCAAGAAAAAAAGACAGACGGAGCGTTACAAACAGTCAAGTGAAGCCAAACCACATACAAACAAAACCAAGCTACTTCAAGTTTAGCACACGCTCACGCACACATATACAATCAAAATTGCACAAAACTCTTCAGTACGTGTCGCAGTGCTGTCAAGATCATTTATTTCGAGTTTTGTGCGATTTAATTTGTTTAGCGTGTGCTAAACTTATGGCTTGGTTGAAAACCGGTTGGCTTCACTAGAGGGTCATTCCAGCGAAACTGACACCATAGCCATAAAAAATAAATAACTTAATTTATACTTAAATCCATGTCTAGAGAATAGAACATTATACCTTGTTTTATTATTCAATGAGTTTTTTCCTTTTTATATAATTTTGTTGCATTTTATTCGTTTCTGAATTCACCCCTACCGCCACTTGTCTAGGGTAGCTTATTTTTACTCTAAGTTGGCAGGACTATTTCGCGTCTTTTCTGAACATTACGGAAAAAGTTATGCGTGTAAAAGAAAATATATTTAACGCAGTTTAAACTAGTGGTAAGTAATTATAAATAAAGTTTCATGGTTAGGATTTATTGGGCTTCTACAAGATGCTTAACTCATGTCCCACCCGTCATAGTAAAACAATGTTTTTTCTTGTTTAACCTAAAAATATCTAACCTCTTGTTGTAATGCTTTGTGAAAGTAACAATTAAGTTGAGGGCGATTATTTTAGCTAAAAAACACGTTGCATTTGTAAATAAAAATCGCTTTTAACGCTTTTCAAAGTATGTCCCACCCGTCACAGTGACTGATGAGCAAAATGGGTTATCTAATAAAACTGACTTAGTGAGTATAAAATCGTTGTTTTAACTTTATTTAAACGTAGCTGGGTTATCTAAAGCAAATTGTATGTGTTTTGTTGCTTAATTCGGTGGTGGTATTCCTTTTTAGAACACAATGAATACTACGGAAAGGAAACGCAAGTCACGGGAAAAACTACAAGGAAACCCAACAAAATGGCAAGAATTTTTAGCAATTTTAGATCACTGCGAGGAATAAGTCGAAAGAGTATAAATACCTCGCAGTTTCGCAAAGTGTCGTTGACCGTGACAATGAATTAAAGGGCATGTTCATAAAATGTGTTGATAAAACCAGTACAACATTTCGAATGAATGAGGAAGATGTCTCTTACATTAAAACTTGTCAAATTTTAGACGTTATACCTCAACCGCTGATAAAATTATGTGGTTATAGACAGAGTTGGGCATTATTAGAATAATATTTTATTTAAATAATTATTCGAATAAACAATCATTCGTTAAAAAATATTCGCGAATGATTTATTCGCGAATAATTCATTCGGTAGCATTTTCAAATAATAAATGATTCATTCGTTATTTTATTCGAATAAATACCACGAATGATCCATTACACAAATGTTCAGTTCATCGTTTCCATAATTTTTAAAATTATTTCATCAATTTGTTTAAGCTGAATATGTTTTGTTGAATGTAGTGGTAACACACACCGCCGACACGTCAATTGTTTTTCGAACTTTTCTGAGATACCAAATATATGTATCTATAAAGACAGATTTGAAATGATTAGGATATATATATTTTTGTAAATACATGTAACGAGGCACGAAGGTAGTTATTTTATTAGCTAATTATTCGACAATATTATTCGCGAATAAATTATTCGTGGAGTATTTTATTCGCGAATAAATCATTCGTGGAATAATTAATTCGCGAATAATGTATTTGCCTAATTTCGAATAAGAATAATCATTCGATAAATGTATTCGTCATTCGCGAATGATTCTGTTATTCTCAATCGTTATTCGTCATTCGAATAAATTTTGCCCATCTCTGGTTAGGTATAGACTGTATTATAATTTTTCTGACCCTGTAAACTTTAAGGAAAAAAAAATTTTTTTTTGCCATATTGCTCTAAGAAAACTACTGAAATAATTACTTGTAACATAAATAATTCATTAAAGAGCTGATTTAAAGTAAATACAAAAGAACTGTGTTTATATTTTGCATACATTTGTATGCCCAAATGTTACTCGTCCCACCCGTCACAAAGTACTGTCCCACCCGTCACAAGCATTGAGAAGCAAAATTATTTTTATTTTTGTAAATTCTGTAAATTATACTAATACCTAATCTGTACAATATCAGGAACTATATAAAAATAAGTTGTTTAACAAAAGTTTCATAGTTTCTTACGAATTGCGAATGGTGTAAGTCAACTCGGAGAGGAGAGGCACTTTGAAGTCCCACCCGTCACACTTCTTATACCATCAGTTTCTCATAATAATAATGACATTTTCATACTTTTTTCGATGGTACAGTATGCAATGACTATTCAAGTGTATGATAACGTCATATTCAATACGTAAATACATACCGACCAATCGCTCTACTGCCAACAGCCTCTAAAGTGTTTGAAAAAGCCATGTGCAATCGCATCTACGGTTTTTGCGAAAAATATAAAATATTTAATGAATGCCAAAACGGTTTCCGGAAGCAAAGGTCTACAGTTTTAGCAGTTTATAAGTATATCCAAGAGATACTAAATATTTTAAACTCAAAACAATATGCTATAGGCATACTCTTGGATATGACGAAAGCTTACGACAAGGTCCAACACAGTATACTATTACAAAAATTGTATGGAATAGGAATTCGTGGAAATGCCTTTAAATGGCTGTCATCGTACCTAAAGGATAGAAAACAACTCGTGGAAATAGAACACTTCAATCATAAAACCGGAAAAATAACGCTTGAACAATCGGAAATAAAAATCCTTAATGCTTCTATACCGCAAGGTAGTGTTATAGGATGTTTGTTGTTCCTTATATACATCAACGACTTTCCAAAAATAACAAAAGAAAAGTGCGTACTATTTGCCGATGATGTCTCAATAATTACAGCTTGTCAAAACGACATAAACCTCAATGAGAAGCTTAACTCCATATTTAACGAAATAACTACATGGATGAGGGACCATAATCTTGAAATAAACTTCCCAAAAACGAAAATCATGACGTTTCACCCGTATCAGAAAACCTCACTAAGTATCAACTATGAATACAATAACATCCAACTTGAAATTGTACAAAGTTTTACACTACTGGGCATTGATATAGATAGGCATATTACGTGGAAATTCCACATAAACAAAATTAAAGTTAAATTATCGAGATTCGTTTACGCGCTTCGGGAAGTAAAGAAATCCACTAACCTGGAAACCGAGCTATCTACTTATTATGCTTACGCTTACGCATGGCTCACGTATGGAATTATGCTCTGGGGAAACAGCACAGACGCGCCTTCTGTCTTCACCATCCAGAAAAAACTAATCCGCATATTGGTCAATATTAAGCAAACTGACAGCTGCAAACCCTACTTTAAAAAGCATAAATTACTTACTCTACCCAGTAATAATACATATTTGAAACATGTAAGTTTGTACGGAAACATAAAGAGTTATACGTAAAACGCGACGACTTTCCCTCTTCACGACCTATCCGTAATAAGAATAGGCTAGTTCGGCCGCCCGCCAAACTGACACTGCTATCCTCAGGCCCATTCATAATGTCTATTAAGATTTATAATAATTTACCTGACTCTATAAAGGAGGAAGAAGACGATAAAAAGTACATAAATAAAATAAAGCAACTTTTACTAACTAAATCCTATTACACGCTAAATGAATATTTGGAAGATAAATTATAAACGTTCAGTAAGTCCTCCTCTCCCTGAAATTGCAGTGCCCAACAGGGTTCACAATGATCTGTAGCTTTAAGTTAACACCTGTACCTACTTTTGTGATATTGCAATAAATGATTGAGTATTGAGTATTGAGTATTGAGTATTAAATCGTTGCCGTTTGGCAGAAATAAAGTAAAGTGAAGGCAAAAACTAGCATAAATGTCCCACCCGTCACAATGGAATGACCCTAGACTGTTCGTAACACTCCGTCTGTATATTTTCTTGGTCTGAGCCATACAAGTCACATACAAGAAAATATTTATTGTATGATTTGACGGCCACTAGACCGTTCCGACACCGCACCGGCACTTTTTATTATGTAAAGAAAAAAAAATGCCTGACATGTTCATGCTATGATAGGTGTACTTACTGGGTAGAGACCTTAAAAGTTAAACAGGGGTGAAAGTTTACAGGAAAGTTTATTCATGAGAATAAATATTAATGCTGTAATCATTGTTTATTAATTAATAATGGGACACTGATAATCTCAGCTTAAAATAGTGTTACAAAGTAAATTCAACCTTCAGAACATGGCCTGAGTGTTATTTACATATTAATCAATCAACCTCATTTATATTGATACGGTCTCGGTCACGGGGAGTCGTGATAAACCCACCTTTAGCACGGGAGTGAGGTAGCCTGCGACTCCCAGGGCGGTTCCCTTCACGGTGTTGATGACACTTTGCATTGTGAGCGGTGTTTACACAACCGAGGCACAATGTGCTTTTGTGTGCCAAACAAAAGGCAATAAAAATACTTCCTTTAGCCAAACAATAGAATACGAAACGCACTGAACTGCCCGCTGCCGCACGCAAAATCGCTTTTCGTTTGACATTAAGGAATGACATAAGTGATCAGTTCAGAAATCAATGCCCAAATTAAATAGAAAATAACATTTTACCGTATATGGTTAAAAAATGCATCATCATCATTTATTTAAGAGCTTGGCTTTTTTCGGTGGAGTAATTTCCATTCTATTCTATTCTCTGCCTTTTTCTTCAACTCTCTATAAGATTCAACTTCAATGTTTTCCTTTAGCTGCTCCATGTAAGCTCTTCGTGGTCTTCCTCTTTTTCCTCTACCTTCAATCTTTCCCTCTATATGATCAATATATTTTTATCAATAAAAAACAGAATCACACCTAAAATAAAAAAAATATATATGCCAAAAAACTGGGCAGCTGGACTATTACGTACTCTGTGGCTAGAGCTCGACGACGTGAGAAGGGCGGGAAAGTTGAAGCGAAAAGGCGGCTTTTTTCAATTTCATTTAATTAATTTCATTTGAAGCCCTTTTTATACTGATATCACTCTTCCTTTTTGTTTAATTTAATTGTTAATCATAATCGCATGAGTGGCGAAGACGGGGGTGCGGGCGGCGGCTCCACCCCTATGGAAACCGCATCAGTGCCTATGGCAAGTAAAAGAAAAATCAGTGACTCCGAAATCACTGCTTCTGGCAAACAAAAAATGACATTTATAAGGAACAATCGTGGTCTTTTTAAAGACCACCACCCAATATTTGAAGACTTGACTAAAAATGAATATCCAGTCTTACTGCAATCGGCTCAAACACAGCCTAACCAGAAGGTCCCAATGGACATTATGAAGGTGAACAAAGTACTAAAAAATGTTAATGGAGTACAATATGTAAAAGCTGCTGGCAACTTTTTTGTAAAGGTGTTCTTTGGTTGCGCCAGGGATGCGAATAAGTTCTTGTTGAATAATAAATTGATGAGCGAGAATGGCTGGATTTCCAAAATTCCATATGACACCATTGAATGCCAAGGAATTATACGTGCTTCCACTGAGCTTAGTGAGGAGGATATGCTGGAGGAGTTAAAAGCCTCCTGCATGATCTTGGGAGTGAAACGATTCATGAAAAAACAGGAAAATGGCTCTCTTAAACCATTGCAAACAGTTCTTGTAACTTTTAAAGCTTCTACTCGGCCAGATCATGTCACGTATGAACACATTTGGATGCCAGTTCTGGAATATATCAAGCCATTACTCCAATGCTTCAAGTGCTACAAATTCGGTCATGGAAGTGGAGCTTGCAAGAGCACACAAATTTGTTCCATTTGTTCCGCAGGCCATTTCTACCGTGATTGCTCCAACCCCAATGACTTCAAATGTTCAAACTGTAGCGGTGCTCATTCTGCAGTCTCCTACTCATGTCCAGTTAAAGCAGCCAAAAATACTGAAATCAAGAACAAGATAAGTGGAAAGTTTTCATATGCTTCAGCTGTTGCAGTACCTGTAGGTAGGAGCAATATTGGTGTTAATAATTCAAACTCAAAAGCTCCCGCTACGTCTAAAACACCTCAAGGACGAGCACTGATTGCGGACATTATTAATTCTGATATTGTTCTTGGTGCTATTACCAAAACCATTGTTGAACTTTTAAAAAGAAAAGATAATAAAAACCCTTCTGGTCCCATTTCTTCTTCGGCGATCAAAGAAATACTTGTAACAATTTTTCATGTTAAACTATGGATAATATTGTAAATACTAATTTGCATAATATTTGTTATAATAATTTTAACATCATTCACTGGAACTCCAGAAGTTTACAACCAAAGTTGAGTCAATTGCGCCATTTCATAAGCAATCTTAGTGAACAAGTTGATATGATTTTATTGAATGAAACATGGTTGAGCCATGATAGAACTGTTAAATTACCGGGCTTTACTATAGTAAGAAGAGATTCTGATCGCCCCCATGGGGGTGTTGCTATAGCAATTCGCACAAAATATAAGTTTAAAGTTGTCAATACTCAATCTCAATATCACTTTCAAAATATCTTAGTAACCATTTATTTTAATAGCTTTTCCCTTGAGGTTTTAAGTGTTTATATACCACCACCTCCTAATGGAAAGTTTACCATTAATTTATTGAAAGATGCATGCTCAAAATTTGTCTGTAGAAATAATCTGATAGTAGGAGATTTTAATGCACATCACTTCTCTTGGAGTTCAAGATTCAACGATGGAAGGGGCAATGCTCTCCACGCCTTTGTGGAGAGTTCCAACTTAGTTTGTTTAAATGACCACAATATAACGACTTTCGCTACGTTCGGCCAACAAGGTAACGTATTGGACCTGGCATTCGCGTCCCGGTCTCTTAGTTCTAGTTGTACGGCTTCTGTACTTGATGATCTGCTCAGTAGTAACCATTTCCCTTTACTTATCAGTGTGTTTATTGACTCATCAGTTCCTGTTAGCAACTATAACAATTTGTTGAGTAGACAAGGTGATATTCGAGACAATAATTCCCTAACTAATGTTAATTTTAATAAGATTGATTGGAATCAATTCAAAGACTTATGTGAAGTTGAATTTGCAACTTTTCAGTTTGAAGATAACCCTATCGAAAATTATAACAAGTTCTTGAGTATTCTACATGACATTCTAATGACATTTGCCAAAAAAAAATGTTGCCAAAGTAAATTAATTTGCTTAAAGGCCATTCCTTGGTGGAATGACGATTGTGACCGCGTAGTTTTACAAGCCAAAATTGCCTTATTATCATACAAACAATACCCTTCTATAGAAAATTATATAATTTATAAAAAATTAGATGCTTTAAAGAAAAGAACGCTCTTCGAAATAAAACGAGTTAGTTGGATTAATCTCTGTTCGTCGTTTAATCGTATGACATCGAGTAAAATTATTTGGGATCATATACGTAGATTTAAACACTCCAAATTGAACACAACCTCTTCGTCACCAAGTTTATTTCAAAATCCAACCAATGCTGCGCTATTTTTAAATAAAATAGCTTCTAACTTTGGTGAAGTTGTGTCAAATAGCGATCTACAGGAATGCTTTGACAATCCTGGCAGTCCTGAAGCTCAATGGATGGTTAAAGAATTTTCTTTTTGTGAGTTTGTAGCTGCTTTGGAAAATAAAAAAGAGACTTCACCGGGTCCAGATTTTATCACTTATAAAGTGATCAAAAGACTTCCTCAATCTGCAAAGGAAATATTATGTAAACTATTTAATGGTCTCTGGCAATTTAATTGTATTCCACCAATTTGGAAAAATCAACATGTTGTCCCTATATTAAAGCCTTACAAAGATCCTAATTGTGTTGACTCTTATAGGCCCATTTCCCTAACATCGTGTTTTTCTAAAGTTTTTGAAACAATGTTAAAAAATAGATTGGAATGGTTTACTGAAAATAATAAAGTTATTCCAACTACTCAGTACGGTTTTCGGAAAGGTAAAAGTACAATAGATAATCTTAGCTGTTTAGTTGGGGATGTTAAAAATAATTTTTGCAATAACCAATATACCTTAGCTGTTTTTTTAGATATTAAAGGAGCATTTGATAACATAGATCATTCATATCTTATTAAAAGTTTAAATTCTTTGGGATTTCCTGGTCACATACTGTTTTGGTTGTATAGTTTTCTTAATAATCGGCATTTGTCTTTAAAAGTTAGATCTAGTTTGACCAGTAGTAAAATTTCTTCTAAAGGTACCCCCCAAGGTTCTGTATTGTCTCCTCTTATATTTGTACTGAGTTTGGTTTGTTTTATGAAACAGATTCCGTCTTCTGTAAAGCACTTATTTTTTGCTGATGATCTGGTTATATATGTGAACTGTATGGATGTTAAAAGAGGTGAATCTATCATGAATAGTTGTCTGCGTAAAATTTATAACTTATTAACATATTCTTTAAAGCTTGAGGTCAATGTTTCCAAAAGTTCTGTAATTCTTTTCTCTCAAAATGGTTTACATCACCCTCAAGTTTTATACAATAATGATGTTATTCCTGCACAATCTTTTGTCAGATATCTCGGAATATTTCTTGATTACGACCTTTCTTGGAAAACTCATATAGACACAATTTGTAAAAGAGCTGAATTAGGTTTGAATATTTTGAAGTCTTTAACTGGAGTAAAATGGGGAGCAGACCCAAAGGTTTTAAAAATAATATACATTGCGACAATCAGAAGTCATTTCGACTACGGTTGTATGTTTTTTGCCGATGCGAGTTTCTTTCTCTTGAGGAAACTAGATATTTTATAAAACAGAGCGTTACGGATTATTACAGGTGCTTTAATGTCCTCGCCAATTAATTCATTGGAAATTGAAGCTGGCATTGTTCCTTTATTTATACGTAGAAGTTATATAACAGACAAGTATTGTCTAAAACTTATTAGTAGAGATAATGATGTGACGTCTAGGTATCTTGATAACTTTGATATTCCAAATTATAACTTGATCCCGTTACCTATATCCGCTTCCATTAGTGGAGCCATATCATATTTAAACTTTGAATTTCAAGATACGGTATCTTGGTCTGCGTTATTACCTTGTTTCGAGTATCATTATCATGACCTGATGCAAGATGTAGCCATTGAATTGACTAAATTTACTTCTAAATTTGACTTTCTGGAGTTCCTAGATGATAAGACTGATTTTGTTAAATTGTATACAGATGGCTCTAAGACTAAAGATAGGACTAGTTTTGCATTCTATGATTCTTTTTTAAATATAGGTAAAGTTTATAAGTGTAACAATTACTTCTCTGTATTTTCGGCTGAGGTTTTAGGCATAATTTATGCCTTAGAACACATTCATGCCAATTACTTAAATGAGAACAAATTCATAATTTTATCTGATTCCATGAGCGCTTTGCAAGCTTTGGAAAAGAAAAGCATACATGCATCTGTAAATTACTTGATTTATAAGTTAAGAAGTAGTCTAAGCTTTATGTATAGGAAAAAAATGATTGTGGAATTTTGTTGGGTTCCTGGACACTCAGGAATTGTTGGGAATGAACTTGTCGACACGCTTGCTAAGAGTGCAAGGGATGTCCAGGTTTGTGATTTAAAAGTCCCTCACTCTGATTTAGCGCCCTTTGTAAAACAACTAATGACTAGTCGCTGGTCTAATTCCTGGGCTAAATCTGTAGAAGTAAAAGGCAAATGGTTAGCAGAAATTGTTTCGGGCCCCAGTATTCATACGTGGTTTGAAAATGACAAAAAATATTTAGGAAGACCGTTTATTTCTACATTGTGTAGATTGCGAATAGGACATGCTCGTTTTCCTGCACATCTCTTTAGATTAAAACTTAGTGAATCTGCTGCATGTAAATATTGTAATTGTAATGTATGTGACCTTGATCATATATTTTTTCACTGTGCAGAATTTAAGCTGCAAAGGTTATTATTTGTTGCAATGTGCATGGATACCGGTCTACAGGTTATTCCAACCACTGTTCAGGATCTTTTAAAGCATCCACAATTATATCCTGTAATTTATTATTTTGTTTCTCACACTATAGGTGATCTGTAAATACCTTCAGTCAGGCATAAATATTTATTTGTTAGCTCTTTTTTGTAATTGATGAACTTCTAATTTTGTGTTATTAATTTGTTTAGTTTAAGGTGCTATTATTTTCTTTTGTAAATAGTATTCTGGTTTGAGCTGATGGCCTCGATGCCAATGCTCCTAATAAAAAAAAAAAAAAAAAAAAATCGACGACGTGATGAAATAAAAAAATTGAACTGTCACAATTGTCTTTACAATTCACGACCGACCGTCAGATTTTTCGACTGATACACGCAAAAATAATGATATTGTTATTTTCCCCGTAGATTCCTCATAAAATCGTTTTGTATTCGTAAACCAAAACTCTTGACTACCATGGAAGACGTATTGGACGAGGTGGTGTCCTCGGAAGATTTGCAAGTAATTATTGTTTATGTGCAATAATTTGTGTGAGTCACTGGTGCATTCTGTTGAGTATTTTTGTTGTTGTGCAGAAGTTCGAGAAAGTGTTCCATGAGCAGCTGCACCAGGGGCGTGTCACGCAGAAGGCGCAGTTCGAATATGCGTGGTGCCTCGTTCGGAGCCGCTACCCCACAGATATCAAGAAGGTATGTCCAAAATTGGCTGTATAATGTAGTTTTTCTAGTCGCGCAGTTTAAAAAGTTATATTTACGTGTGCGTGTGACGCTACGATGAACGATGCTTTCTTCAAGGTTACATCAGATACATCTGTTTTGAACAAATATACCATGAATCAGCATAGTACATATTCATTTTTATCCATAGGATTTTTTTACTATGTTATCCCAGGATTTATTTATTATTGGCAGTCAAATAGTATGTTATCTAAACTCTTGGAAGTAGTGATAAGAAGGACTACTGTTTTCAATTTATTGATTGTTAAACTATATTGGACTTTGGATTCTAAGTACATCTTTATAATAAGTGTATTAGTATGCAAAATTATATTGAGGCATCATCATTTATTGCATGCTTTAAATTGACCAGTCAAATAATTTTATGGCCTTTTATGAATGATTATAATTATAAACATTTTGTTCAAAATAACATTTAATAATGCAGGACACCTAATAATTGGGTGTGTAATGTTTCATATAATGTCAGAAAAACCCCATACACTTGATATACATTAAATTGGCATAAAGTTATTTAGTATAATGTAACGTTTGATATAACGGTTTTTTGCTATATTTTGCTTTACTCTAATTATCAATTGATATATTAGGCAAAATTACATAATTTGCAAGTGGCATAATTCTATTTTCAGATGACACATTTATGACATAAATATGTTTAACATACATATTATTTAAAATAATTATGTTTTCATATAACGCATTTATGACATAAATAATGTTTAACATACATATTATTTTAAATAATTGCACTTTCATATAACAATGTCTGCCAAAAAGTTGATGGAGCCCCACTTTCGTTTCTGGCACCACCCTCCGCCCTAGACTTTTGTAAGTACTTACGTAATATGTAATGTAAGTATTATATAAGGTGCATTTGAATTAGGTACCAAAACGTTTAGAGTTGATAGTACTCATCTCTAGGAGTCTATTTTTATAAGAAATATTTAATGGATTGTGTTAATTTTTGAAGATAAATAAGGAAAAAACATTACTGCGTAAAAACACCCTGTTAATGAGATAGCTAACAATTTTACCGCGAATCATTGACGTGTGTCACACATAGCGATGTTCACTTGACAACAAGTGTTAAATATCTTGTCAGTTAAATACACAGGATGGTTATTTTTGAACGAGTTTTTAAATTATTTATTTTGTTCTAAAAATTCAAACAAAAATATCATATGAAAAGTTATCTTATTAATTTCTACTTAAAATTAATTGTTTTGATGTAATGTAACACCTCTTAAAATATTGGTACCTAATTCGATGGCACCTTGTATATCAAAAAAATGTTCGGTTCTGGCGCTTCGCCGGACGCTGCCCCCGGCTCGGCTCGCGCACTGTATGGTCGCGATATTATACCACCCATTACATTTTAATAAGCAATGGTATATCAAACCAAAATAGATTAAGTGAAATTATATAAAACGACGTGTACCCCTAAAAATCCTACTAATCAAATATATGTATATACAAATATTATAAAGATGTAAAGTTATTTCTATGCAGGGTAATCTGCGAAAACACCCCATTAAAAATTCTTTCTCCAGCATATAAAGTAGCGGGCATAGCCGATAAATATACCCTCCATATTTTTTTAAACTATTAATACCAATCTATTGGCACCTCCTAATAACGAAATGGCGTGGCCCATCTGGAAAAATAAATGTGGTAAGACAAAGAAAAAGATAACACATCTTTTTCTTTGTCTTACCACATTTATCTTTACAGCTGGGCCACACCATTTTGTCAACAACATCATCTTAAACAATCATCATGACAACATCTTAAAAACAGCAGGAAAAAACTGGGAGTGAAACAGCAACAGACAAGGAAAAGTAGAAAATCATGGAGAAGGCCCAAGGGTAAAGCCCTTGGGGGATCTCTAGTGTGGAAATAAAGCTATACTACTATAATAGACTGTCTATACTATAGCGTCTATTGAAAAAAAAAAAAAACTAAATTGGTATTGGCATATTGATTAATTTATGTCCCTTAACATTTTCGCAACCGGACTAGAAATGGAACAATTCACCAGAAACCGACAGAATTCGCTAGGCGTGTAAGTTCATACTACTGCCCGCCTAGCGGGTCCAGCCAGCATCTGAGCAAACATTACGAGTGCCCGCTAGGCGGGTTCTTGGTTGCGAACGTGTTAAATTGATGGTTACGGCTAGTAACAAAACCGACAGTCAATGTCAATCCCATATGTTTAGTAACAAATCCAACAGGTTAGATGTGACTCAAACATTGCTTTAGCTAACCTTAACCTGCCCTTTTTTTAAAACTCCACGAATTGCCTAGTTCAGTTTTAGTCATGTCATAGGCACCTCAGTTATATACCCAGCCTTTAGCATACATTCTGCCTGATGGTAAGTGGTAATTTATTTATTTATTTTATTTATTATTTAATTAGTTTCCACGACCTTACAGCGAACCAATACGCGATAACATTGCACATGCAAATATATATTATGCGTACACGGAAGATTGCCTATCATCCATCGCCTCACAAAATCTCAAACATTCCTGGCACACGATGGTCACATTCAGGCACCGATGCCAAGAGCGTATTGAGCAGAGTCAGCGCGCGCGGCAGCGGCGCGCTCCGGCGCGCTACCGTGCGCGCCTCCGGCACCGCCAGCAGAGGGCGCACGCGTGCACGCAACTGGACGCGGGGGACGTCCGGGACGCTGAGCCGTAGTACGCTACCTACAGTAATAGTATCCTATTATTGCTTCTAAATTGTCCGGAATCAACAGACATGAGCATACTGATGATAACAATACCCCTGTTGTAGTCTCAAGTGGCTGAAACTTCATACACATTGCCATTCCTAAATCTTTCATGTTTATCATTCAACAATAATGAGCTTTTGATGATTTTCCAGGGTATCCTGCTCTTAAAGGAGTTATTCAACTCGCACCCAGAGGGCAAGCGAGATTATTTGTTCTACATGGCCATTGGCTACGCCCGGACTAAAGAGTACAGCAAGGCGCTGCACTATGCCAAGTCTTTCCTGGAAATAGAGCCCGCTAATCAGCAGGTCTTGGCTTTGGAGGTTAGTTTTTTTGCTAGTTATCAGTTAATTTCTGTTCAAACACATACACATAGTAATAAAGAAAATCTCAGATTGCTCATGTAGTAGTTATGTTGTAGGGTTGTTAACTAGGGTTCAGTTAAGAATCTGGCCTATCATCTACAAATGGCCTTCAATAGTTTTATGTAACATATTCAATCAATGGGGTGCTGTCAAGACGTTATCTTATTTAGTCGTAGATGACGTTATCAATGTACTTATTTACATAATATATGTGTAAGTATCATGAGATGAGACTTCTAATAATAACTATTTCTGCATGTTTCTGGGTGGTGTATAAGTGCACCCTTTTAATGGAATCCGTTATTGGAAACAAACTGAAGCCACTACGGTTTTTACAGTATTTTTACTCTGACAAGCAATAGGGGTGTATACTCAATAATGTCATATTTTCTCGAAAAAAGATTAACAATGTAGTCAAATGGAGAAAAAGTCAATGCATGAGGTTAAAAAATCACGAAGTTATAAGTGTCCTAAGTTTTAAGAAGGGGTATGTTCTGCCCCTTTTTCGCAAAACGCAACTTCATATGACACGATGACGCTTGTCGATTGTGACGTCACTCGGCAACGTGCCGCGCCCCACCGTGTTCGGTGCCACCGTCGACGCGACCCGCCGTCTGCGGCAGCCTCGCAGATTGTGACGTCACAAACTGTTTGCGTTTTCTCTCTCTAACAAGCAACATTAAAACGGTTGTAGCATCGTAATTCCTTGAGATATCTGATTGGAATTTTCGTCACCAGGCATATTTTTTTGCCTTCTTTCTTTTGGAGTAATAATTTTTTTTTAGTCTACTCCCGTATTACTGAGTTTCAAGTTGACATTTTAATAAATGTATAAGAAAATATATACTCTTTTTTTATTTCCATATCGTTACATTGCTAATCAGGGCTCATGAACATAATACAATTGTGACGGATACATTCATATAATCGAAATACCGTCCTGTGCACCTACAGCGCTTTTTGCATTATTACTCGCCTAAGCAACTGATTATCTACAGCGGCAAATCAATAAACGCATGGAGAAGGAGGGTCTCATCGGCATGGCGGTGGCGGGTGGCGCCTTCATCGCCATCGGCGGGCTCGTCGGGCTCGGCATAGCGCTAGCTTCCAAGAAATCACACTAAGTGAGTACACTTACCCTGCTGTGAGAACACTTAGCCCTGCTGTCAGTCCACTTAGCCCTGCTGTGAGTTCACTTAGCCCTGCTGTGAGTACACTTGGCCCTGCTGTGAGTACACTTGGCCCTGATGTGAGTACACTTGGCCCTGATGTGAGTACACTTGGCCCTGATGTGAGTACACTTAGCTCTGCTGTGAGTACACTTGGCCCTGCTGTCAGTACACTTAGCTCTGCTGTGAGTACACTTGGCCCTGCTGTCAGTACACTTGGCCCTGCTGTGAGTACACTTAGCCCTGCTGTGAGTACATTTGGCCCTGCTGTGAGTACACTTGGCCCTGCTGTGAGTACACTTGGCCCTGATGTGAGTACACTTGGCCCTGATGTGAGTACACTTGGCCCTGATGTGAGTACACTTGGCCCTGCTGTGAGTACACTTGGCCCTGCTGTGAGTACACTTAGCCCTGCTGTGGGGTGTGTAATGTTTCATATAAAAACAAATTGCATATTTTCATTTTGCATAACAACGAATACCATAATTTTACCTTGTATAAGTGGTCAAATTGCATAAAAATAAAATGCATACAAACTATTTGCATAATTTCATCGATTATAATTATCAATTTTCATAATTTCGAATTGTATAATGATCAAACGCTATAATGGGCACGCTGTATAAAATTTAATGCTCATAATGTACTTTTTTTATAAAAAACTTATTTCATAATGGTCTACGAATATCTTTCTAAACGCCTATCGAAATCGAAGAGCAAATTCTATTTACCAGGTAATAGCTCGCATGATTTTGTTGAGGGTATGTCTGCAGAATAAAAATAAAAATATTAAGAGGGTGTTACGATATCTTTAATTGGCGTCTTTGCTTAGATACTTGTTCAATCAATGTTTCACGTTCCACTGCACTACTCAAAAGTTTATAAAAATGTCAAAAGTACACAGTGAGACGTTCAAAAGTGTGCGAGGAACATTAAAGTTAAATGTAAATGGTTATATTTATACCAAAAATAGGCAAATTGAGGACAAGTATTATTGGATTTGCGAACTTCGCTATAGTGAAAAGTGCAATTCTCGTGCAATAACTATTGTTGAGGGGGATAGCCAGACGCATAATGTGATAAAACACGATGATTCGCATCATCACGATCCAAACCCTGCAAGAACATTGTTACTGTCAACAGTAGACGAACTTCGACGAACCTCTTCTACGTGTACTGGACAAAAACCGTGTAAAATTGTACAAAATATAAAGAGCAATTGTGATCCAAGTATTGCGTCTCAATTACCATCTACATCGGCGTTAAGGCAAATTGTGTATCGCGAAAAGAAAAAAGGTCAACCAATTTTTCACGAGCCGACCGATGTATACTTCACCATACATCATGAGGATTTACAGTTGAATGAAAGCAACTTTATCATAGGTGATGTAATGTTCGGCGGAAATAAAAGGATTATTTTGTTTTCATGCCATAAAATGATGTCTTATTTGGGTAAATCAAGTTTATGGCTTATGGACGGAACGTTTAAGATTGCCGCTGTGGGTTTCTTACAGCTATATGTAATACATGGCAACATATTTAAGGATAACAGGCAAACTTTCCCTCTGTTGTTTGTTTTGTGCACTCATAAAGATAAAGCGACTTACATAAAATTATTCGAACTGATGAATGAATATTTCGCTGAGCATAATATTGAAATATTAGTTGGAAACGTAATCATGGACTTCGAGTTGGCGGCCATTCAAAGTGTGAAACACAGTTTTGATAATATTACCGTTACCGGCTGCTATTTTCATCTAGGTCAAATTATATACCGAATGATTCAAAGTGCAGGAAAATCAGTTTTGTATGGCACAAATATGAAGTTTTCCATTGAAGTAAAATGTTTACTGGCCTTATCATTTTTAAGTCCCGGTGAAATAACAAAATATTTCGAAGAATATAAAAAAAATATATCTCCGGACAGTGTACAGATTGTGGAAAACTTTATCAAAAATTATGTTCTGGGACAAGGGAATAAGCCTCCAAGATTTCCTCCATCCTTATGGAGTGTCGAAACTGTAAACCAACTTGGTTTACCACGTACGCAGAACAGTGCTGAGTCATGGCACCATCGGATAAATGGTCTTGTTGACAAAATTAAACCAGGCTTCTATATGCTGTCAAATGAATTGCTAAAAGAAACAAAGGTAATATTGGGAAATATTCAATGCATGTTAAATGGTCAGACGCCACCAAAACGTAAGAAGAAATGTATTGAACAGCAAGAAAACATAAACACTATATTGAGTAATAAAAATCAGTACAATACGGAATGCGAATTTTTGGAAGCTCTTGCTTCGAAATTAACATTAAAGACCTCAAAGTAAAGCGGTTTGTATTAATACAGCCTTCAAGGTGATGGAATTTATAATTTATATGTATTGTATTAATTGTAACGTCAGCTTCAAAAGTAGCTACGCAATCGAAGACGTCAAAAGTTCTTATTCCCTTTCAATAAAGACTTTTGACGTCTTCGTTTGCGTAGCTACTTTTGATACTGACTGTACTAAGTTGATTAATGATTTAATTGATTTATAACATACCCACTGTAAAAAAAAGAGGCGACTCATTTAAGGCGTCAATTGGTAGTGCATTGCGACAAGGAATAAAGAGGTATTCTTTTACGCCTTATTTTTTTGCAAAATTTACTTATTTCTCCGACAAAAAATGCATTAAAACATTTTTACCTGCTTATTCCTACTTACAATGCGACTCCAAAATTGACGCCTTGAAGGATCACCACCGTTTTTGTTACGATATTGTATACTTAGGTACAAGACTAATGTTAAGGTAAAATATATTAAAAATCTAAATTGTTGTTTTTCATTTACACCGATTGAATATCATTTCACCGACCAACAATAAATCCGAATAGGGTAAATCGCCAGTAGCTGGCCACCCTTCAATAGCAGGCGGCCCACTCATACTAAAAATTGACTCTGTTCCCCTACAAATATAATTCAATTTAGTATAACATGGCCAGTTATTGAAGGGTGGCCACTGGCCAGTAATTGAAACCATATACTAAAATGAATTCTATTATAGGTGATTCGAGTTCATTTTTAGTATGAGCTGGCCAGTTATTGAGCGGTAGCCAGCTACTAACGAGGGTGAACCCTACTTAAACAAAAGTCCGAAGTATCAATTTGCAAATTGTACTTATATAAGTATTACCGTTCAATAACTGGCCACTTCATAATAAAAAAGAACTCTATCTACCTATAATAAAATTCATTTTCCCTTCCCATCATACTAAAAATGAACTCTATTCACCTGTAATAGAATTCAATTTAGTATAACGTGGCCAGTTATTAAACTTGTTCAAAAGCAAAAATCAAAATCAATTATTTAAGGTCATGGTATTTTATTTTACAATATAATAATAATAATCTTACAATCCTAATAATCATTTAAAAATTTCAAATTTTAACCAAATACCTAGTAAACGGTTAACAAACTAAATTTCACTAAATGAAAACAAAACAATACAAAATTGCAAAATATTAACCATTACATTTGATATTAAGGTCTGTAGCAGACTAGCAGAATTAACAAGAAGTTCCTTTATGATGTTAATTTAGTATCCCAGAGATGTATAAAGTCTCTAAGCGTCCAAATACAATTAATAATTATTCTAATGTTCGATTCATAATATACGTTTTTATAAAGAACTTCTCGTTTCTGGGACCTAATCCTCCGCCCTCCGCCCAGGCTCCCGTCAGAAACTCGCTTCGTCGGCCCTTCGTTTCCCGTGCGCACTCGACCTACGCTCCGCTCGGGAGGTCGCCGGCTCGCTTCGCTCGCCACCTCCCCCCACTCGCTTCGCTTTGGCCTCGTGCACCCGTTCAACTCAGGACCTCCTTCGCGAGCTTCTGTCTCCGCAGGCTTTTATATACACTCCAGGGGTAGGACAGACAAGACCACGTAGAAGTGGGGCGCTCTGATTCGGTTTTTGGCAATAATGCTTGCAATATCAGTTTTTTGTTTGTTCTGCTTAATATATCAATCACTTGGTAAGTAAATAATCTACAGTACCTGATAATTATTCAAAATGTTGTTATGAGTTTTAATCATTATAGTTAATGAATGTTATACAAAAAGAAATTAGTTCACATGAACGTTATGAAAAATGTTATGGTGATAAATGATAGTTATGTATTTAAATATTATGACCAATAAAAATATGCATTTTGTTATTATGATAATAGTTTGTTATGATTTCCGTACTTATGCTACTTGAAATTATGCATTTTGTTTGTATGACCACTGAACGGCACCCCCTGCTGTGAGTACACTTGGCCCTGCTGTCAGTACACTTGGCCCTGCTGTGAGTACACTTGGCCCTGATGTGAGTACACTTGGCCCTGATGTGAGTACACTTAGCTCTGCTGTGAGTACACTTGGCCCTGCTGTCAGTACACTTAGCTCTGCTGTGAGTACATTTGGCCCTGCTGTCAGTACACTTGGCCCTGCTGTCAGTACACTTGGTCCTGGTGTGAGACCACATAGCCCTGCTGCGAGTACACTTAGCCCTGCTGTGAGTACACTTAGCCCTGCTGTCAGTACACTTGGCCCTGCTGTCAGTACACTTGGCCCTGGTGTGAGACCACATAGCCCTGCTGCGAGTACACTTAGCCCTGCTGTGAGTACACTTAGCCCTGCTGTCAGTACACTTGGCCCTGCTGTCAGTACACTTGGCCCTGGTGTGAGACCACATAGCCCTGCTGCGAGTACACTTAGCCCTGCTGTGAGTACACTTAGCCCTGCTGTCAGTACACTTGGCCCTGCTGTGAGTACACTTAGCCCTGCTGTCAGTACACTTGGTCCTGCTGTCAGTACACTTGGCCCTGGTGTGAGACCACATAGCCCTGCTGCGAGTACACTTAGCCCTGCTGTGAGTACACTTAGCCCTGCTGTGAGTACACTTGGCCCTGCTGTGAGTACACTTGGCCCTGCTGTCAGTACACTTGACCCTGGTGTGAGACCACATAGCCCTGCTGCGAGTACACTTAGCCCTGCTGTGAGTACACTTAGCCCTGCTGTCAGTACACTTGGCCCTGCTGTGAGTACACTTAGCCCTGCTGTCAGTACACTTGGCCCTGCTGTGAGTACACTTAGCCCTGCTGTCAGTACACTTGGCCCTGCTGTGAGTACACTTAGCCCTGCTGTCAGTACACTTGGCCCTGCTGTCAGTACACTTGGCCCTGCTGTCAGTACACTTGGCCCTGCTGTGAGTACACTTAGCCCTGCTGTCAGTACACTTGGCCCTGCTGTCAGTACACTTGGCCCTGCTGTCAGTACACTTGGCCCTGCTGTCAGTACACTTGGCCCTGCTGTGAGTACACTTAGCCCTGCTGTCAGTACCCTTGGCCCTGCTGTGAGTACACTTGGCCCTGCTGTCAGTACACTTGGCCCTGCTGTGACTACACTTAGCCCTGCTGTCAGTACACTTAGCCCTGCTGTGAGTACACTTAGCCCTACTGTCAGTACACTTGGCCCTGCTGTGAGTACACTTGGCCCTGCTGTGAGTACACTTAGCCCTGCTGTCAGTACACTTGGCCCTGCTGTCAATACACTTGGGCCTGCTGTCAGTACACTTGGCCCTGCTGTGAGTACACTTAGCCCTGCTGTCAGTACACTTAGCCCTGCTGTCAGTACACTTAGCCCTGCTAAGAGTACACTTAGCCCTGCTGTCAGTACACTTGGCCCTGCTGTGAGTACACTTAGCCCTGCTGTCAGTACACTTGGCCCTGCTGTGAGTACACTTGGCCCTGCTGTCAGTACACTTGGCCCTGCTGTGAGTACACTTAGCCCTGCTGTCAGTACACTTGGCCCTGCTGTGAGTACACTTAGCCCTGCTGTCAGTACACTTGGCCCTGCTGTGAGTACACTTAGCCCTGCTGTCAGTACACTTGGCCCTGCTGTCAGTACACTTGGCCCTGCTGTCAGTACACTTGGCCCTGCTGTGAGTACACTTGGCCCTGCTGTCAGTACACTTGGCCCTGCTGTCAGTACACTTGGCCCTGCTGTGAGTACACTTAGCACTGCTGTCAGTACACTTGGCCCTGCTGTGAGTACACTTAGCCCTGCTGTCAGTACACTTGGCCCTGCTGTGAGTACACTTAGCCCTGCTGTCAGTACACTTGGCCCTGCTGTCAGTACACTTGGCCCTGCTGTCAGTACACTTGGCCCTGCTGTCAGTACACTTGGCCCTGCTGTGAGTACACTTGGCCCTGCTGTCAGTACACTTGGCCCTGCTGTCAGTACACTTGGCCCTGCTGTCAGTACACTTGGCCCTGCTGTCAGTACACTTGGCCCTGCTGTCAGTACACTTGGCCCTGCTGTCAGTACACTTGGCCCTGCTTTCAGTACACTTGGCCCTGCTGTCAGTACACTAGGCCCTGCTGTCAGTACACTTGGCCCTGCTGTGAGTACACTTGGCCCTGCTGTCAGTACACTTGGCCCTGCTGTGAGTACACTTGGCCCTGCTGTCAGTACACTTGGCCCTGCTGTGAGTACACTTAGCACTGCTGTCAGTACACTTGGCCCTGCTGTGAGTACACTTAGCCCTGCTGTCAGTACACTTGGCCCTGCTGTGAGTACACTTAGCCCTGCTGTCAGTACACTTGGCCCTGCTGTCAGTACACTTGGCCCTGCTGTCAGTACACTTGGCCCTGCTGTCAGTACACTTGGCCCTGCTGTGAGTACACTTGGCCCTGCTGTCAGTACACTTGGCCCTGCTGTCAGTACACTTGGCCCTGCTGTCAGTACACTTGGCCCTGCTGTCAGTACACTTGGCCCTGCTGTCAGTACACTTGGCCCTGCTGTCAGTACACTTGGCCCTGCTGTCAGTACACTTGGCCCTGCTGTCAGTACACTTGGCCCTGCTGTGAGAACACTTGGCCCTGCTGTCAGTACACTTGGCCCTGCTGTCAGTACACTTGACCATGCTGTCAGTACACTTGGCCCTGCTGTCTGTACACTTGGCCCTCCTGTCAGTACACTTGGCCCTGCTGTGAGTACACTTAGCCCTGTGTCAGTACACTTGGCCCTGCTGTCAGTACACTTGGCCCTGCTGTCAGTACACTTGGCCCTGCTGTGAGTACACTTGGCCCTGCTGTCAGTACACTTGGCCCTGCTGTCAGTACACTTGGCCCTGCTGTGAGTACACTTAGCCCTGCTGTCAGTACACTTGGCCCTGCTGTGAGTACACTTAGCCCTGCTGTCAGTACACTTGGCCCTGCTGTGAGTACACTTAGCCCTGCTGTCAGTACACTTGGCCCTGCTGTGAGTACACTTAGCCCTGCTGTCAGTACACTTGGCCCTGCTGTGAGTACACTTAGCCCTGCTGTCAGTACACTTGGCCCTGCTGTGAGTACACTTAGCCCTGCTGTCAGGACACTTGGCCCTGCTGTGAGTACACTTCGCCCTGCTGTGAGTACACTTGGCCCTGCTGTGAGTACACTTGGCCCTGCTGTGAGTACACTTAGCCCTGCTGTCAGTACACTTGGCCCTGCTGTGAGTACACTTGGCCCTGCTGTGAGTAAACTTAGCCCTGCTGTCAGTACACTTGGCCCTGCTGTTAGTACACTTGGCCCTGCTGTGAGTACACTTGGCCCTGCTGTCAGTACACTTAGCCCTGCTGTCAGTACACTTGGCCCTGCTGTGAGTACACTTGGCCCTGCTGTGAGTACACTTAGCCCTGCTGTCAGTACACTTGGCCCTGCTGTGAGTACACTTAGCCCTGCTGTCAGTACACTTGGCCCTGCTGTCAGTACACTTGGCCCTGCTGTGAGTACACTTGGCCCTGCTGTCAGTACACTTGGCTCTGCTGTGTGTACACTTGGCCCTGCTGTGAGTACACTTGGCCCTGCTGTGAGTACACTTGGCCCTGCTGTGAGTACACTTAGCCCTGCTGTCAGTACACTTGGCCCTGCTGTGAGTACACTTGGCCCTGCTGTCAGTACACTTAGCCCTGCTGTCAGTACACTTGGCCCTGCTGTGAGTACACTTGGCCCTGCTGTGAGTACACTTAGCCCTGCTGTCAGTACACTTGGCCCTGCTGTGAGTACACTTAGCCCTGCTGTCAGTACACTTGGCCCTGCTGTCAGTACACTTGGCCCTGCTGTGAGTACACTTGGCCCTGCTGTCAGTACACTTGGCTCTGCTGTGTGTACACTTGGCCCTGCTGTGAGTACACTTGGCCCTGCTGTGAGTACACTTGGCCCTGCTGTGAGTACACTTAGCCCTGCTGTCAGTACACTTGGCCCTGCTGTGAGTACACTTGGCCCTGCTGTGAGTACACTTGGCCCTGCTGTCAGTACACTTGGCCCTGCTGTGAGTACACTTGGCCCTGCTGTGAGTACACTTGGCCCTGCTGTCATTTCACTTGGCCCTGCTGTCAGTACACTTGGCCCTGCTGTGAGTACACTTGGCCCTGCTGTGAGTACACTTGGCCCTGCTGTCAGTACACTTAGCCCTGCTGTGAGTACACTTAGCCCTGCTGTCAGTACACTTGGCCCTGCTGTGAGTACACTTGGCCCTGCTGTGAGTACACTTAGCCCTGCTGTCAGTACACTTGGCCCTGCTGTGAGTACACTTGGCCCTGCTGTCAGTACACTTAGCCCTGCTGTCAGTACACTTGGCCCTGCTGTGAGTACACTTGGCCCTGCTGTGAGTACACTTAGCCCTGCTGTGAGTACACTTAGCCCTGCTGTCAGTACACTTAGCCCTGCTGTCAGTACACTTGGCCCTGCTGTGAGTACACTTGGCCCTGCTGTCAGTAAACTTGGCCCTGCTGTGAGTACACTTGGCCCTGCTGTCAGTACACTTGGCCCTGCTGTGTGTACACTTGGCCCTGCTGTGAGTACACTTAGCCCTGCGGTCAGTACACTTGGCCCTGCTGTGAGTACACTTAGCCCTGCTGTCAGTACACTTGGCCCTGCTGTGAGTACACTTGGCCCTGCTGTGAGTACACTTGGCCCTGCTGTGAGTACACTTGGCCCTGCTGTCAGTACACTTGGCCCTGCTGTGAGTACACTTGGCCCTGCTGTGAGTACACTTGGCCCTGCTGTCAGTACACTTGGCCCTGATGTGAGTACACTTGGCCCTGATGTGAGTACACTTGGCCCTGATGTGAGTACACTTAGCTCTGCTGTGAGTACACTTGGCCCTGCTGTCAGTACACTTGGCCCTGCTGTGAGTACACTTGGCCCTGCTGTGAGTGGGCATTTTCGCGAGAAGAGATGCATCGTTAGTGACATCACCGAGTATAAGTTAAAAATGTTCCATTTTGTAACCAAAATTAACCATACAATTTGTATGACAAATAAAAGTTACAAAATGGAACACTTTTAACTTATACTCGGTGACGTCACTAACGATGCATCTCTTCTCGCGAAAAGCCCCGAGGACGAGTGCAAACGATAAGTGATCTCACTCGATTGTTTCTAAACTATATAAGAGAGGCAGGGGAAGGCCTAGGGTAACATATTTTAGCCACATAAAAGATAAAGCTGATGTCGAGTCATATGAGGAAGCCAAGAGACTGACAATGGACAGAGAAATGTGGCGGTTACTCCACCGACAAGAGCAAGGCTCTTAAGTAATGATGATGATGATGATATAAGATATCGAAAAACTGGTAACTGATTCTGAAAGTGCTTCACGAGCTCTATCAAACGGTATCAATATTAGGTTACAGAATAAACTGGATCCTTCCGAAAATTTTTCGTTTCTAGCTTTCAAGCATTTAGTATTCAATAACTAAAGTAAATGTATGAAAACACGCCACCTATGTTTAAAGAAAATCCTTGGCGTTACATCCTATATTTAGCAGTCGCCATCCCGTTACAATATACGTCAATGATGACATAATGATGACATAAATTGTACTGGGATGACAGCTGTGGAATGTTGGACGTACTATTTTCACTATAAGTATTTTTTTAAACAGATGGCGTGTTTTCATACATTATCTTTAGTTGTCGAATTGAATTGATTTCATAATTCACCGTTTTCTTTTTCAGAATGAACGTTGCGGTCGGCATTCATTACTTCCTCGCAAGAGGACCAAAGAGGACGGACGCCATTCGCACGGATTCCTTAGCCCGGTGTTAATACCGCTCTCAACTCTGATACCACACTCAAATCGTCATGCTTGCAGTTCACGTAAATCATTGCTAATCTTCTTATTGTCTTTAAAAAATCGCTTCCATCTAAATTGAGATGATTTCGCCAATGTCATTTTTGCTTATAAAGCGACTTTGGTAATTTGGCCATTTGTCATAGTCAATAATGAAATCAGCGTCAGAAGCTCCCACAGATATTAATATACACTAGATAGCTTAAACACCTCAATCTGTATGAAAACCGACCGTGTCACTTTTTTCTACCTACTGTGACGTCACGAGGGCGAATTAGTGATGCTGATGTGAGTTCCCCGTTGTTCGCGCAAAATCGATTATGCAATAAGGCATTTTCTTAATATTCACGGAAAACTGGCTACCACAACATTACAGACGCGCGCGGAATGTCAGTAGCGACGGCCAACTCGGAGACCTACTCCGAGTTCGGACACGCAAAGTTGATGAATTTGCGTTATCTAGTGTATATCTATATCTGTGGAAGCTCTGCTTAAAAACCAAGGCTTTCACCGCTGACCGCATCCCCGACGAAAGACCAATCATTGCATATAGATATCGCGGCAAGTCTTGATCCGTGTGACAGCTGTCACCTCCATACAATTTATAACCTTAAAAATTGAAATTGTACTGAGATCTCAGTACTATGTAAGAGCTCAAGAATATCAAGATACATAGCATTCAGGGTTATCGTGATAAAATGGAATGATAATTATCGTTTGCAGTAACACATTCGTGATTGCTTCGCTGCCGCGCGCCGAGACATTCGTTACAATATCGTCGTAAAACTGCCGGTTAAACTCGCAGGATCATTGTTACGTTTGAGATTATTGAATGTGGCCGCCGGGATCCTGTTGTTTTACCAAATTTATTTTGGTAAAATTTCATTTCCCAAACAAATTTTAGCAACTATTTTGTTTGCCAATGCAAACTTTGGCACAATTTTAACACGAATATTTTCATTACGTCAAATTTTCATTCAGCAAAATATTATTACGAAAAATTACATTATGGCATGTGGTCTTTTAGCAAATGCTTTAATAAGGCAAAAAAACATTAGACAATCAACATTTCGTCAAGTTAATGTTATGGCAAACTATAAAAATAAACAGACATCACAATTGTTTGGGTTATGACTTATGAGCTTGTGTCCCTTAGAGCGGAAATAGGCACCCCGCGAAGCGGGGTGACGTCGACACGCTGTCGGTTAGGTTAGAATTGCGACTTCTACACAGATTAATTTTCCCTACCCACATAACAAAAAAAGTTGTTATTTTATTGTGTATCTTATACACCATTGAAATAAAGATGCAAATGATTTGTAATTGAAGAGTTCCTCTGCTGATTAACCGACGGAATAGAAATGGTTAATTAAATACTGACTATACAAATCATTTGCCTTATTTTGTTTTGGTTAAAACATCTTATGCTACTAACATATTTCACTGAATGAAATTTGGTCAAAGTACCAGTTGGTAAACGACATATTGCCTAAACAAGAATATGCCAAACATAAGGTTTGCGTAAGAATTATTTGTCGAGTGTTAATTTGGCAAACGATTATTTGGCAAATGAAATTCTACGAAAAATGTTTTGGGGAGTGATAATTTGACAATTTTTTTTTGGTAAAACATAGGTAACCCTATAATAGCGTTCTTTTAAAATAATGCCCGCTGTCAGTTTCACTTTAGAGAGGTTTATATATCATTAATTTCGTGTGACAATTACACTTGGGATGATTTGAGTTACAGAGTGACTACGGTCCAAGGTGGATGGTTCGAATTATAATGACAGTGTTATAAAATGGCGGCCACGGGTTACCTTTGTTTTCATCATATTGGCAGTAATAATATACTAGTCTGAAGCATGAGTGACTATTTGAGAGCGGTATCAGACTTAGTGCTACATTAATATGATTATTAGTGCACTGTACATAACACTAGACTGACATCAATAAAATAAGAATCGCTTTTCAACGGAAGGATTCTGTGTTTCTATCGATTGTAGTGTAGATTTAGTATAGTGCATATGCGGGCTATACATGGTTCGCGTCTCCTGTGGACTGAAGTTACGCGTTATAAAGTCTTGGTTGAATTCGCATAAATGGCGGCATCTTATTTAACACGTTCCTTGTCCAAGTACCCCCAATGATGGATCATGCACCTGCTTTTCAAGAGTCCGTGCTTCCACAAGCTTCAATCTGGAAGCAGACCTGAATGTGTGACGTTGGCAGATTATTTTGTATGGGGAGTTCACATTCCCCTTACCCTTACGGAATGATATGAATGTCAGCTCATGTGTTAAAACTGTATTAAACAAATTAACATACATTTAAAAAATGTCCCTCACGATACAACAAATAGCTAAGAACCATCTAGACAGCCGTGACGATTTAGAAAACCGCACAGTTGAATTTTGAGAGGTATGATGCTACTGACAGACACATACACACCTTAATACCTTATAACCCTTCGTTTGCGTTGGGGGTTAAAGCGTAACTTGTCCACATAACTATTGACCACAGGAAATACGAATTTAACACGTTGACTGCCAAGAATCGCTACGCTCGTAGCTGATGTCGTGGGTTCCCGCTAAGTAACGAAAAGCGCGTACGGCGTAGGCGCCCGCTTGGCGGGTTCATGGCAGTGAATGTGTTGATTCACCCTGTATGACCAATGTTTGTGCGAAATGTATTTAAATTTCTAATTTTAGGCACTATTTAATTGTAAGAGCATTGTGATTATTTATTATATTTATGATTACAAATAGATGTGTCGATGGATTCCATTAAATAAACTTATTTTGTTTTGATATGGTTCGTATGGTACAGATGCCGTCAAACTTCTTGAACATGCGGGACGAAGTGGGGGGGGGCAGCTCGCAGGTACAATTCGCCTTTGCGCAGGCAAGGTCAAATGTTCAAGAAGTTTGACGGCATCTATACTTACAGCTCGACGACTACTCACCGATGTGATCATTCTAAGTACGCTTACTTTGAAACTGCTCGTAGCCCGCTTTGGCTCATACGTCTGCCACGCCATTGCCGCGAATCGCAAGTCGCCATCTTGTTTGTGCAATCTGTGGGTGCGTATCGCTTGTGGCGTTTGACGTTGCGTTGCGTGATCGAGCCAAGTTCGCGAATTTCAAAGCTCGTACGTCTGTCGCCCACTTTATAGTTTACGTTCTCCGTTTTCAAGTCGGCAATCGGGGGTTTTTTTATGTCGCTAGTTGCGGCTGTTACGTCTCAACGGATGATTTAGATTGAAAGCTATTTCTGTTTTCTTTAATCTTAAAAAATCAACCAAATGTTGGGTTTCGTTGGCATTTTGACTTACTTCATAAAAGGAGGAATTGAGAACCATTCGTCGGAATGTACTTTCCCGATTACTCGAAGACCTGAACCGATTTGGAAAATGTATTTTTGAACTGAAAATTTCTTTAGCGGCGCTGTGCTCTTTTGTGATGCGAAAAAAATGTTAAACTCGCAACAGGTCACGTGACCGTAAGATTCGACAGACTGGAAATTCGTAAGACGAACACGTGACCTGATCGAAAAACTGCTACAATGTCATTGAGTTTTCACTTCTGCCGGCACTCCCGGAGCGCAACCCGGTCTTTTTTTGTTTGAAAAGGTATCCTTCCCAGGTAGCATGGTAGCAATTCAGGTAACTCTTCAAATTTTAGCGATTTGGGTACTGATACAAATTTTAGCGATTACTAATACACATTTTAGCGATTTAGGTACTGAGGCACATTTGAGCGACTTGGGTACTGATTTGACCGACTGGATTGCAACGGACTCGTTAAAACTTTGTTTTTATTTAAGTAAATTATAATGGAACATTTTCCAAGCATGTTGGGTGTTGTAACGATTCTAAGATGCTCTGCCATGTTGTCTCCGGGCTGACGGGGCAGAATAACAACAAGAAATTGTGGATTGGCCGTAATTATTTGTTCCAGTAAGAACAGTTACCGCTTTCACTGCTAAGAATCACTACGCTCCTAGCCGATCCCGGTTTCCCACTAATTAGTAAGGTCACAGCTCATTAGAGCCACCCGACACCCGACCCGCTGCGCCTCGCCTCGAGTGGTTAGTATTCTTTGTATGGATTTGTACGGCCATGCGCTCACTACATTAACTCCGTAGTTAGTACATCTACGAGGTCTCTGTGCATGAGTCTAATGTGCATTAACTCACTGTGCCCAAAGCGTTATAGTGTGCTTTGTGACTATTTAATGCGCCCGTCTTTTTATAAAACTGACATTTCAATTTTAATTTTCTACCATGGACGGCATTGATGCAATTCGGCCAAGCCAAATAATCTCAAGTATAAACATGTCCTTAAAAACCCAAGTTGAAATGAAACCACACAGTTCAAAACAATTATTTTTATTATTCATGTATATAATAATGAATTTAAGCGGCGTACAACTAGTACACTAATGTACAATGGCGAAGGCGTGGCATCCAATTAAATTATACAAATCAATTTTTACTACTAATCATAGTAATCATGCTGACTCAATCCTTGCGCGCATAATAATTTCAATTATTGCTGCTCAACGCGCAAAGATTGCGGCAGCCCTGGGCAAATAAATATGACAAAATGGCAGCCCTAATGCAGTAGTCGTATACAATGGCCACCGGCGGCGACAGGGTTAACAATTTAGAGTAAAACAACGGGACCGTGGAACTGTTCAACACTGTCAATGACAATGTTTTCAAACTATGAACCCGCCTCGCGGGTTGTTGGCAGATAAAGTAATGTAACTGAACATTTCAGTCGTAACGACCACACAAACACTATTAAAAGGAAATGTCTTAACAAAATGGTAATACAAAACTTACTCATAATATTGCCGCATTAAGTTTACATATAACTTTCTTTTTCTTTCCCTTATCCCATCTACTTGGGGTCGGGTCGAAAAGTTTCACAGTCCCACGGCCCTCAATGTAGAAACATAACAAGGCAGAAATGCTTATAATAACCGGTGGTAATACGTCAAACAAACATGCCCGAAACTAACAGCTATCAGACCGAACTTAATTATTTGTGCTCGCTATGAGATTCTAGTATTCGTGTTCTTGCACAACTAAGACCGTGATCGTTGAAATGGACACGCGAGGCGGGTCCTTGGTGTGTCAAATTGGACTCGCGAGGCGGGTGGTCTTACTTGTGGAAGTAAAGAGACACATGATACCACATCTTGAATGAGCTTAGTAATAGTGTATTTTCCTAATGGTTTTTTTTTAATGTGAAAGAGCATTTCGTATACGTAAATATTTCATGCTGGTCAGCTAAGATGTATTGACATAAAATCTCAAGATTTGTAGAAATATTTTTCTAAATATACTTAGATCAGTGTAACTACAACATCTTTATATTGGAAAATCCTTTATGACAATAAAAAATAAGCCAGAATTCCATTAATCATAAAGTATGTAGAGTAGATACTTTGGAAAGTATGGTCTTCATTCAGTAGATCGCTTTTAAAAGGGATTTCTGGCCCATGTTTTTTGTATTGTACTTAGCTGCAAACCTCGCTTATATATAACCTCATCCAATGTAAACCGTTTTTTTCACACGAACGCAGCTTAGTATGAATACATATGGCAGTCATAGCCGACTTGTGTTTTAAACATTTAACACTTTCGCAACCGGACTGGAAATGGAACAAAACACTAGAAACCGACAGAACTCGCTAGGCGTGTAGGTTCATACTACTGCCCGCCTAGCGGGCTGAGCCGGCATCTGAAGTGCCTACCAGGCGGGTTCTTGGTTGCGAACGTGTTAAAGGTATCATGCATCTCCGATAAGTATTCAACTCTAGGATATTTGCACAGTATGACCGATATAGAATTGACATAGATTCAAGTACTTAAATTAACGATCAACACCAATCAAGACTCCGACTCTTGGCTTTAATACTCCCGTACGTATACTTGGGAGGATTTTGGTTGGAGTGACGTTTGATTGGAGTAATAAACAACAATATAACTAATAAATTGAGTTTTACATGAACTGTCATGCTAGTGAGGTATAGTAGGTAAATAAAGAAACTAAACGAACTTCCTAAGCTCATTAAGGTAACTAACGCGTGTCTTGAATCGTTCGAATCGTGCCGGCTCTTTCACTCATCGTTCTGCAGATAGAGAGTAAGAGAGACGGATATCGATATGACCCTTGAGAAGACTTTATAGTAACACACACGTTTCACTGGTTTGCTTATACATATATTATTTTACAACGCAACAGTTATGATGTTGATATTACGGTATGCAAGGGTAATAAACCTTATGTTAAGGTCTATTTATAGCGTTGCCATGCAAAAACCACCGTTTTGTCGGTGTGAATAAGAACCATTTCGAATTGGGTTGTTTTGGCAATAGCGCCTTATTCACACCCACAAAGTAATGCTTTTCGCCTGAGAAGTTATGGGTTTCTGAACGAATTGAGTTGCATTTCCATGCCAAAAACACGCCACGCGGGTTCATTTTGTTTGAGTAAACGACGATTGGCACTCAATGTGTTAACCCTATCCATGTCGACTAATATTACTTAGATTGAATAGCGGATAGGATAGGCAAATATACATGGTATCATAACTGTTGTATTGATTTGACATATTATTATATTATCTGCGGCAATCGGTTGTATTGAAAAAATATAATATCTATTCATAATCACATTCTGGTAACTGGCTATTGGCTAATTAATATAACATATTTTTGTTGTGTGAAACAGTATACACTTATTATTGAACAGTAAAGGAATCTAAATAAAAACATAATAATTTGCAAATCTTACACGAGACTCATCTAAACAAAACTTATTTTATATACAGTCAAGTTTACTCACTATGGCAACACTGTCAACGGTCAACAAGTATACAAACCGAAGTGATGCATCTCACTCACACAAAAAAAAAACCGGATCTATGACGTCATTATACAAAAGCAAGAAAAAAATGGCATCCAAATGTTACTGTGCGTAATATTTTCTTATTTGTTAGTTTGATATTTGTACTTGAGGGTGAGTGCGGGTTATTTGGTATTTGGTGGGCAACTTTGCCTATTTTAAAATCATTAACAGGAAAATTAAATTAAATGCGAAAGGGCAGTCTAGAAAAACAAGACTTGAGTCAAAGTTACGCCATAGTGCCAAAGTAACCCTCACTTATATCATTAATTAGTAGCTCAGAAATAACAATAAAAAATTGCCTTGTTTGGATAATGCATTCTTTTCATGGTTTCATTGTATAATGACACTCATTAGATACGCAAAAAAATCCCTAAACGCTTTAATATCTTTCATATAAAAGGTTAAATGCTCCACCTATTGCTCTAAATACTTAAACAACGTGAAATCTAATGTTTAGGGAAGTAAATATAATTTTGTGACTCGCTTACAAATATACTTATTAATATACTAAATAACTATAACATTGTACTCTAAAAAATATGTATAAGTATTGAAGGCTATTATGAGATTGTAATCACAGTAATTGTTATAAGTAACGAGCCCACATCATTACTACAAAATAAACCTTCTGCGTCTCTGCACAACTGGCCGACGACGGGCCGACAACGGGTCGACGATTAGTCGACGGCATGCGACGCGCTACGGCCGACATTCGTCCGCCTCATATATACAACACTCCGAAGGCAACATCAAGGTATACTTTATTTATTGCTTTTTGTTACTATCTGTTTATTTATTATGTACTTTACATATCACTCGAATTTATATACAATGCAATATTAGGTATGTCTTATTACGATTTGTTAAGTTTCAAATTTGAACTTCATTTTCAATAAATTCGCAAAATTTCATGCGACAACAACTAGGTATCCCTGGAAATAGTGTTCAGTCTCAAGGCAGTTGAAGATGCTGAAGTGACGCACACTTTAATAGTAATAGTATGTCTTAAGCTCTGTCGTTTGTTCGTATACAAGATATCGTAGATATAGGTTAGTCGCGAGCTCACTCGATGTCGGAGTCTACGTGGCTACGCTACGGTGAGGTGGCGCGGCCCGTCGCGCTCCCGTCACGACGTCGGGACGACTCCGCGACGACGTGGCGGCGAGCGCGGCGCGCCCGGGACACGGGCAGTCTAATGTTCTCTAGTGAGTGCGCACTACACAACGCAATGAGAATGTCGAGTATCTATGGGCAGCACTAACAATCACCTAATGACTTGCGTATATTTAACTACTATATGCTCTACGTATAGTATATATAAATGCAATCTGCAAAATACATAAAACAACAGTTATTTATATCTATAAATTGTATAAAATATTAAATTAAATCTATTGAAGTGAGGTAGATGGATGGAATTTCACAATTTGTGTGGATATATTTTCTCTTTAATTTTTACACGCCGGATTGGCCCGATGCTGAGGTAGTTGGATGGAATTATGATGTAAGGCCCTACTATGTGACAGGGTCCATTACATGCACGTACAAAAACACTACCCACTATTGTCCGGTCAACGAGCCTGCCCCTTAAATTCGCCGATATATGTATTAGATGCTGTATAACTCATCAACAATATCAGTAATTCAGGAGTCTAGTTCTAGTAGATACTCCTGGCTTACCGAACGTCAGCAAAATCCATTTATAATGCCAAAGCACCAAGGACGGCTAAAGAGGGTGTCGTTACAATTTGTGCCCGTTGACCAGGATACTACTTAGTTACTACTAAAACAATCTCACGATCAAGTGGCGCTGACGGACTAACGCGGGGCGGGGACCTACAGTGATCTCACACAACCTAACGCTCGCCGCTTTAAACCTAGTTTAAAAATTTACATTACATCGGAAATGGCACCAACGACATTCCACGGGTCAACAATCAAACCGATATTACGTTGCGAAACGAATCAGCTAAAACATAACACTCAAGCACCGTTTGTGATCAACAAAACGTCTTTCATGACGCCTTTCTCTCCTCGTCGGAGTAGCCGGGGTCGTCGGGCGCGTCTTCCTCGTCGCGCCGGTCTTCCTCCGCGTTGAACTCCTTCCCGTAATACTCTTTCTCACCTTCCTTGTCATCTCCATCTCCCATGCTTTCACTCCGTTGTCGTTCCTTCCCGAGGTCGAGCGGTTCGTCGACGTCGCGCGTGATGTCCGGTTTGCCGATGTCGGTGTATTTCCTCTGCATCTGCTTGAGGAAGCTCTGGTGTGCGAGGGTGGTGGGGGGAGGGGGCAGTGAGCCCATCGACGGCTCGTCGTAGGTCTTGCGGTCCATGTGCATCGCATTCAGATTGGCGAGGTGGTTTATGTTTGGCATTCCTGTAATAATGCGCCAGGTTAGTATTGATTATCATATGTGCAAGGATATCCCGATAAGGACTGTTGAAGTTTATGATAATGTACCTACTTAGTATAGGTACGACTTTATTAAGATTGAAAGTCCAAAGATATGTAGATATGAATGTATTGAGTCTGGGTAACCCCATCATGTATCTGATTAAATATTTTAGGGTTCCTTTGACAGCCAAGTCCCTCGTTCAAACCTATTTGCACTGTATCGTGTGTATATCGATCGCTACTTGAGCGACACTTCTTAAAGTAGGTAAGGTTACTAACTATAAAATCTTAACAGATTGGTGGCGGATTCTAAGGTGAAGAAACTCGTGGATAACTTCTGGATAATACCAGGATAGATGAATACCCACTCGAAGAGGCTATGCTCAGGGCAATTACAGCGTACCTATACTCGTATTAGGTAAGTACCTACAACAACAACGGACGCGCGACGAGAAAAATCTACCCTCTTTCTAATTTACACAGTGCGAGTGAGACTGGGGGTTCTGGCAGGACTCCCCAAGTTGAGCATGATGAAGAGACTCACCAATATACTGCAGATAAGTGTCGATGAGCGTGGAGCTGGCGTTATACGGGTAGTCGTCGCGTCGCGGCGCCGGGGCATGCGCGTGCGCGCCTTCTGCCGCACGCGCTGCTAGCGCCCGTACCGCCGGGACCTTGGTGATGGTGGTGTTGGCCAGGTTATTGATGTCTGCGGGGAAAAAACCTGTTAATTTAGGCTAACGGGCTTAGAATTAGACTAAGACATGACACGGCTGACATAAATCTTGTTCGATCTTACGCAATATATCTTCACTGCTTTGCTTATAGAAGATTTATCTTACAGAAGGTCGGTGGGTATGCGACTCCTCAGGAGATCGCGTATAGGCAGTAGTAGGTACTTACTCGTTTACTATTTATCAGCTAGCTCTTTACGTATTACCGAATGCAACCGCAACTTATATTGGTACAGCGCGTTGTATTGTCATTATATGGTATTTTATTAAGAGCAGATTAGCGATGCGCGCGGAACCAACAATGATTTATTACCGGTCTCATTCGATGGTAGGTGACGACAGGGTCTAAGATGAAGCTCACCGGTTTAGTATTAGCTTTCTCGCTCTTGCTTTGAAGGTATCTAGATCATAATTGTCAGGGTCTACTACAGCGCTATCTATTGGGAATACTTACGAGGCGGCGACACCGGTAGGTCCCCGTAGCGCGACTGGCTGAGATCATCATTGTCGTTGTCTCCGCAGATCGAGCTGCTCTCTGAAGCCGCAGACTTGGCGTCGAGTTTGATGTCGCACCGCCGCGGTCCGGTGGGGGAGGCGCGCGCGCGCAGTTGTTCGGGTGATACTTTTACGCCAGCTTTCGCTAGGAGTCTGGTGAAAAATAGTCAGTATCAGTACAGTGTAAAGGCCAAGGTGGCTTTTTGGTATACCTTAATTCCCAAATGATTGAACTTATAAATCCTCAATTGATTTGACTTGATGTAGACCAGTTCTACTCCTGGGTTTGAAGGTCTGATGACAGTCATTGCCGGAAAAACTAGTGTCAACGCCAAGTAGACTACATGTATCTTTAAGACGCAACCTCAGGCTCTTTCAACGAACTCCTATCTCATTCTGATGAAAAAGAAATTCGGCCCCATTCCGTGTGAGCTTTCTGAACTAAGAGATATTCTATTCGTTGAGTTATAGGTACTTACTGGCTGGCCAGCTCTGGATCGAATCTCGTGGGCATCTGTAGTACGGGCAGATCCTTGGTGGAGATGCCGCGATGTTGCCGAGACATGTGTGAGTGCAATGAATTGCGAGACTTTGCCACCGTGCCGCATAGAACGCACCTGTGATAATGAAATGAGGTTAGTGAGTGGGTATTCGGTAGATTCAGCTGCTGTGGTTCCAGTCGCATTACAGAGAGTGAGAACAACCCAAGTGGAGTTGGGGGATGAAGTATTATATTTATATATTTATGTCTATCTTGAAGGTATATTCTATAAAGTGGTGAAAGAATTATAGAAATCAGATGAGTTTCGGATATTTCTCCTTACATATGAGCTTAAGAAGCTGCTACACACTGACAGACTTTACCTCTTTACTATGTTAGTACCTACCCACAAAACTATCGATTTCATAATGTAGTTAGTGACATAATGATCGAAAAGAAGAACAGATGTTATATTATGATGAGAGTATTTCAGAATGAATTGTCACCGGCTCTATTGCTTCATGGAACGAAAAAGAGCCTACAGTTTTGGTCCTCCGAGCCGGATTTGAATAGTTATTTTTTATGTTACGTACCTGTAGCCAGGACAGACGGTATGCTTGTCCTCGAGATGTGTTCGCAGCGTGTGCGCAGACCGGTAGATCTTCCCGCACTTAGGGCACGGTCGCGGGTCCGTGGCGCGCACGCGCAGGAGGTCTTGCGTCCGCCGCGAACCACCTGAAAACGACACCTTAAGTATGTGCTGCTAAGGTTCAGAGTATATCGACAGTGAAGTGGCAGATCTTACCTTTCATAAAATCAGTATTCTAGAAGTGTGAGCATTTGGTTAGTGGAATTACGGGTCAGTTACGGAAAGTTTAAAAAAAGGAAACTTCTCGGAATTTTCAGATACGTTTTACCAGAATTTATAAAGATTAGGTTTATCATTTTAAGAAATTTTCCAATAGGATATTTCGAATAATTATCAAGATCTTTACGAAATTTTAGAAACTTTCCGTAGGCACATCAGTAAGTGAAATACATCTATTCTACTTCGTAGTTTTATTGTATAGTATATTATATAAGCAGACACTTTTTTCGGGTAAAAATTAAATTATTACGTATATATCGTATCACTAATACAATCGCAACTAGAATCGTTTACTCACATTGAACATTTTGGTTATTGGGTTGACTAATTTACAATGTTGTACGCTTAAAAATAGTTATATAATCGTAGATATAGACAATGCCTCACAGGCGGTCAGGAACAATTTCACTACTCGCTAATTTACCAATATTAATTTTCGAGATCTATTCGACATGGGTTCCTATCGCATATATTTTGAAGGCAACCATTATTGTAATACTATTTATATATACATATTGAGTTTCAGACTGGACTTTACGCTAGGCCGTCTATGTAAAAACAAAGCGAATTGAAACAAAAAGGTTTTTTTTGGAAGACTACGACACTATTACGTCTGACTTATATACTATGGGTAATTTAATTATGGAATAACAAGCTAGAATCAAGGAATGACAAATTATCTATAGTAATTATGTATAATGTATTATAATTGTCCAGTCTAAGCACTTCGTCCACTAAAACTTCTTTAAAAGAATAAATTCTATAAAATTTACTCGTACCCCTCTTCATTCATTAATATGAAAATATATGCGAATGGAAAATGGTTATTTATATTAATTAAACCCTCCGTACTTTCTACATTGACTAGATATGTTTTGATTGTGCTCGCCACGTACTTCAACTTTTAAAAAATAAACCCTATGCTGGTTGAACGTATCTTAGGTACCTATTGCGCTAAAAGGCATTTGATTTTTAATTCTATTTCGTATTGTCTTAACTATGGTCGAAAATATACATAAGTGCGCACGCAATATGTCGCGAGACAATTTTTTTTTTCAATTGATTTGTCGACGCCATGATTCGTCCAAAACGTAATTCTATAAATAAGGTAAGTAGGTAGTTTAGTCGCGTGACATCATCTCATTAGCCATCAATGTTCACTTACGAATAAGTCGCCCATTAGCATCTTAGTTAAGTCTGTTAAGAGGCGATTATTTCTTATTAAAACTTCGCTAATTGAGTTCTTTGTGTGAGCGGAGGTGGGTCAATATTGGCACTATTTGGTGTCTTCATTTGAACAACCACGGCGTCGGTTAAAATAAGTTAGTCTATTTGATGAACACACTCTTATAAACGGCTTCCTATGAAAATATAAATGCAGTTATTCTTCAACTTTAGCAAAAACGCCTGTGGCTTACCTGCCGTGGATTAAAAATGCATTTGGCGTTTTGTGTAGGAATAGATTGGCATTATTACAAGTCGAACAATAACCGCACGTCTCTTCTTTACTATATAACGACACCGAAACGAAAAGATCACTGTTTAGAGGGCACGAAACGGCGGCAGGAGAAGTGTCGAAGCAACAATGGAAGAGTACAGGCGTCAGGAAGTCGAGGGAACGATCGTCACTCCTAGCACTCGGTTATCTATCAATGGCACCATACATCACATTTCTTATTTACGCGCTTAATATACCTTACGTAAACAATATCAGTCTAATCTACTACAAAAATAATTTTCAGTCGATATATCCTAGTCGCGCGCGCGCGAGAAATGCGTCGAGATCGTTCCGGTTTAAGTCGCACTTGGTTCGTTCACAGCCGTTCGTTCGGGCGTTAGGCCCAGCCGCAACTCCAGCGGAGCGTCTTCATGCGCTCCCACTGCGGGCGGTGCTTCAGGCGCATGTGGTTGCGCACGCTGTTGGGGTGCGCGAACAGGCGCGCGCAGCTCGCCACCGGGCAGTAGGGCGAGTCGCGCGGGTAGTGCGCGGCCAGGTGGCGCCGCGCGGTCGCCGGCGAGCCCAGGCGCGCGCCGCACAGCGGACACGCCCCCGCCGCCGGGTTTGCCACGGCCGCGGCATCTGCAATGCCAACAGTTAGTCAGTCGTGGCAAAACCGGCGGCGCCCGACCCGCCCCGTACACGGCAGCGCACTCGAGATCCGGCACGGGGTCCTACGTTACTGTCTTCCGCGGGGAAGCGAGCTAGTCGTCGGCGACGAGCGCGGTCCAGCCCCGGGCCGCGTGGCCGGGGCGTCACCACCAGGCGAGCGGCGGTCGCGGCGGGTAGGGCGCCACGGGCGCCACTACGGAGGGCGCCGCGGGCGCCACGGGCGCCGGCGCAGGCTCCGCGCCGACTCGCCGTCTCTAAGAGTTCTGTCGCTGCCGTATGCCGTGCGCTTGCAGCTGGTGGTTGATGAGGTAGTGCTTCGTTTTGCACTTCTTGCCGCAGTGCTGGCACGGGAACCACTGGTCGCGGTCGGTCTGCGAGTGCACATTGAGCATATGCTGGCGCAGGTTGGAGGTGGACGAGTACACGCGGCCGCAGAGCGGACACTGCGGCCGGTAGCCCAGCGCCCCGCCCGCCAGGGCCGCCCCTGTAACACAGAGGCGGCGGTTAGAGACATCGCCACACGTCACATTAAGCGCTACTGTATGTGTATCGGTCGAGGTCGGCGGACGGAGCGAGGGGCGGGTACGCGGGCGGCGCGGGCGCGGGCGCGGGCGCGGGCCCGGAGTCGCGGCGGCGCTGCTTGATGCCGTGGATCGAGTTCATGTGTATCTGCATGTACTGGCGCGTCTTGAAGGCGCGGCCGCAGGCGGGGCAGCGGTGCGGCTGCGCGGGCGCGGCGTGCACGTTGAGCAGGTGCTGCTTGAGGTTGGAGTTGTTGGAGTAGCGCTTGCCGCACGCGGGGCAGGCGGGCTTGTGCGGCTCACCCGTGCCGTTGTAGGGGAACTGCTCCGGGTTGGCCTCGCCGCCGCCCGGCCAGGTCGCTCCTGCTGCAGACGGAGGTCGCGTTCATTTTCGTCTCTCGCCCTAACCACCGGACGCCTAACTCGCCCGAGAGCGCTCTCTCGCTTCCATTGTTGCTTCGACTTCCCTAACCGCTTGGGGGACCAAGGTTGCTATGACCGTTTATAGGGGTGCTCGAGCGCCTGCCGCTCTCGTTAATAGAATGTTAGTGTTAGGTATAAGTCAGCATGCGGTGCATAGGTACATGACTCAATAATGCGTACTTAATGATGCGATTGACTCGGTTGTCCGCTAATCGATGAATTGTCATTAATTTTGAATTGAAATATGTTCTGGTCGGGTCTAATTGTTTTCTTACCGCGACTTGGAAAAATTGATTCATTATTGAGTCACGTTAGAAAAGCAAGATTGTTATAAAGAAGTAGAATGCGATAGGTACATTACTCACCGAAGTTATCTGGTATCCCTGATGGTCCGGGGAGTCCGGGGAATCCTGGAATTAAGATAATAATTTTATGATTTCCAAATTAAATCCATGTTTTAAAACTCACGTTCCATTTACTTTGTCGTCAACGGCACAACATATAACTGCGTAGTGATATATCAGTATTTATGATCCTCTTGCTCCCAGCGGAGCATGATTGGATCATATCATCCACACATGGGCATCCTAGCTAAACGTTTATGAAGCGAAACGTCTCATTACTTCGCTTCAGGCTTATTCTTATTTACCGGCCGTCTCCTAGGTCCCTCCAGGGTGAATAGCCCTTTTGTCTCTGGATTTTCCCAGGCCTACTGCCATACCTTGCAGGTTCAGCAGTCCAGGGAAGCTGTGCGGCATCGCCCCGTTGGTGTTGGCCACGTGAGCTGGATCGTCGTAGTCGATGGGTTCTTGTTTGGCGCGCGGCTCGCCCTCCGTGTCGCTGGCGCCGGCGTCCGACGACGAATCCTCGCCTTCTCCAGACTGTGGGGAAGGAAACTTGAATACGTTGACTTTAGGTGCTGAAAAACTGATGAGTGGCGATTTTTTTGATATTTAAGTTTTTTTTATTACAATTTTGTTGTTAACTGTACTAGGTAGTTAAATTAATCCGAAGGAATAGTAACTTACAGGAAATCTAGCTTTATGGCGGGTGATAATTAGGCGGTAAGTATTTATAAAGGTGTAAGTATGTGAAGTCACCGAGCCGCACTGGGCTGGGTTCTCATCCACGGGAGGAGGGCTGAGTCCAGCGATGGGACGTATACAGGCTGATGATGATAAGTGTTAACAGTGGAAAGGTTGAGTGCTAGCAGTTATAGCTGGAAAATTTAGCTGCAAGCTGGATTGGTAGCTAGTGCGATTTGTAGACTTCTTCTATTTTTAGCTACTGGTACTTCAAGCATATTATCCCACGCAACGGAGCCACACTGTTTCGTCGCCTAAATAATAATTATTGTTTATTATGTATGTATGTTAGTCGGTAAGGTATTTGTAACTATGAGCCTTAGTTGCCTGAAATAAATGGTTATTATTATTATTATACGCTAGTTTGTGTTCTTACCAGGTGGTTAGATAGGTTGGCAGAGAGGTGTGCGTTTTGGTCCATCGTCGGCCCGAAGAGAAGTTCGTGGCCGTTGCGCTCCGGGCTGCTTTGCGCTAGAAGCTGCTCCGTCCTACACCCGGAACGGTTACAGGATCATTAGTATGGGCGTTACCGCATGATTCTTAGTTCAAACTATCGGAAAATATAATAAAATCTTCTCAAGAAGTTTGAGTAAGAGCACAGAAGAGATTCTTCTGTCTCAGTGGGGGGCTGATTATGAAATTCGTTACGACTCTGACCGTGTTCGCCCTTGTGAATAGGTAAATAATGATACAAGGTATTTATATTTTATGGAAGAGATTACCCAATCTCCGAAACTAGTCATCCGGTTTAAAAAAACATTGACTGGTTGTTACATAGAAAGGATGTTCAAGATTGACATAGGCTATCCCCATGGCTACACGAGGCTCCACTATTCCATCGGAATGCACAATGTTGAGGGAAAATAGGACTATCCTCACCTCGTCTTCATCTGCGCTTGATACAGGTCGGAGGACCTGGCCCTTTTGGGCGGCGGTGTGCTGGACGCGCCCTCCTCCGGCCTGCGCGCGCGCCGGCCCTCGCGCGCCGTGCCCTCGCGGCCTTCTCGGGATCCACCGGAACCCGTCTCCGTCCATGATGTTGTTGATTGCTGCAGATGATGTAAGGTTAAACGTTGCAGAATCGCCTTGTCGCGCGTTATTTGTAAGCAGGATCGGAGCTTAGCACGTTGCAAGGATGAAAGTATTTTTCATTCGAATACTACTGTGGACCTATGATGGCCTAATTAATAGAGATATAAAGACCAGAAACTACCACTGGGCCAGCGTGGGGACTACTGCCCGTTCCCTCTCATATATGAAAGGAGGCCTGTGCCCAGCAGTGGGCCGTATAAAGGCTGATGATGTGTGATGTGAAAGACCCGAAAAGGTAGTCGTCACTTTCTGACCCTATTTGACAGAGCGTTACAAATGCTATAGCGACAAATGCGACCATAATCCACTTTTTACAATAGTTGTTACCACTAATTGATATGACAAATAGAAAACTGACAATGTGACGTCGTGTCTTAAAGCCCGAAAACAACTACGAACCACGTGACTCGCATTTTAACTACATCTAGTGTTAAAGAAAACTGTGACTAACCGGTGAAGCTTTCTGGTCAAGCGTTGGCACTGGCGCAGTCGGCGGGACATCGGTAAGCCCCCGGACTTGCAAGAGTTGTGCAGCTCGCAGAAACTCTTTTAGCTGCTCCTGCCCTATGTGGACTTCGCCTTGGTACATGAACCTGTCAAATGAGTTCATTATGTAGAAACTAGCTTTAACCCGCGGCTTTGTACACGTGAATTCCCATTTCAACTTCCACCGTCAATTTGAGCCCACTGGACGGAGTGATTATCGGGATAAAAAGTATGATTTTTCAAGCCAGCTTTGATATTCCCTTCCGAGCAGTCTTTGATATTTTTGACAACTTTACCGCAAAGCAAGTTGACAAGACGTCATACCTGAGTAAGCTCTCCATGTCCTTATCGTGGACATCCCTGAGTATGACGATGGGGTGTTGGCACGGGTTCGCCTTCAACAGTTTCCTGAAGTATGGGCTGCATGCTGATAGCACAACCTTACAAAAACAATTGACGAATTAATACAGGCCCTTAATTAATGCTTAATGTTAATTGATTGAATTATAAAAATCAACTGACGACTCTAGTGAACCCAGTCTTGCACTCTTGAAGAGTCAATGTTAAATGAATAATAAAACAAGCACTGTGATCGTCTTGGTATTTCGGCTATTGCTAAAAAGTATTCAGCTAGGGCACCATATTCTGGGGTACCTTGTGCGCAGTGAACGTAGCCCCGGCGCAGGCTAGCGTGACGTCAACGAAGTCCTCTTCGTCACGCAGCCGCCGGAACGAGGAGACCATGGCAGAGTGAAAGTCGTTCCAGCGCAGCGAGTACTGCTGCTCGCCGCCTGCGCCCGCGCCGGCCGAGGCGCCGCCTGAAGGAAACACTGCATAAATAATAGTGTAGGTACGTACCTACAGGTCGTCTATGTACCAAAAGGAATAATAACAAGTAAACAATTTTGTAACGATATTACAAGTAAAGTTTATAACATAATTACTTTGACATTTATATGAAATTTAATGAATTCTATTTGAATAATAATCTTTATTAATTAAAATAATAACTTAGGTGCAATGTTTAAAGCCTATAAGTAAAAACAAGAAAAATAAATATCTGAAAGTAGCGTTTTTAGGGTTCCTTAGTCGACTAGGAACCCTTATAGTTTCGCCATGTCTGTCCGTCCGTCCGCGGATAATCTCAGTAACCATTAGCACTAGAATGCTGAAATTTGGTACCAATATGTATATCAATCACGCCGACAAAGTGGAAAAAAATGTTTTATTAGGGTACCTCCCCTATACGTAAAGTGGGGAGTGCTTTTTTTTCATTTCATCCCTAACGTGTGATATGTTGTTGGATAGGTATTTAAAAATGAATAGGGGTTTACTAAAATCATTTTTTATTAATATATTTTCGGAGATAATGGCTCCAGAAGTAAAAAAAATGTGTCCCCCACCCCTCTAACTTTTGATCCATAAGTTTTAAAAACATGAAAAAAATCTCAAAAGTAAAACTTTATAAAAACTTTCTAGGAAAAATATTTTGAACTTGGTAGGTTGAATAGTTTTTGAAAAAAATTACAAAATAATTTCTTAATTAAATTTGTAATTTAACCGTATAAGCTGGTGTTGATTGTACCTGTAATTTCTATAAAATCACAATGAAATGACGCGGCTTCAAATAAAGTAAAAACGGTGAAAATTGGTTGACGCAATAAAAAATTATCCCATAAAAATCATCTTCCATACTTTAAGCTCGCGCGCAATAGTTTACTTAATTTGCCGATAGATGTCGCTGTACGCGGAACGCTCATATCGTACATGGCGGTGTTAAGATTTCTCCTGATTTAACACATTAAGGTCGAAAATTTGTCGTGCTCGAATTGTCTTAGTTGTCTTTGGTCGTTCGTTGTCTAATACTAGAATTGTTCGCTAAGTATTGCTTTTTTAACGCTTAAGTGGGGACACTTGCTGTGACGGACGGAAAACTACGGAACCCTACACTGAGCGTGGCCCGACACGCTCTTGGCCGGTTTTTTTTTAAATATTATTACTTAGTTCTGTAGCTCGTGAAATAGAAGTAATCTTGTCCACATACATACCTACAATATTACGCTCGAAAAACATAAGTCGCTTTCTGATGCAGTTTGCAAAAAATTACGCACATCATGCTTTCTCGTTCCCACCCGCCAAGTTACACTTAATGCGAATAGCGATTATATTTTGATATTTTTCGGTGAAAAAAATCGCGAGGAAATCTCAACATATTCTGCGAGGCAGTCTAACGAAGTGTGTAAAGTCGCCAGACCCTACTGCGCCAGCGCGAGGACATCATGCTTTCACAGTCACCAAATTATACTTAATGCGAATATCTATAGATATATTTCGGTGAACAAAATATCGTGAGGAAACCTGACGATATCTGCGAGAAAGTTTAAATAGGTATAGGTATATGACGAAACTAACTCGCAGATATTGGCTCCTAAATCATTAGTCATTTAAACGGTTCTGGGACTTAGACTCGGATGGCGGATAGGTTAGATCTGCTCCCGCCACCGTCTTCGTTGTTATTTTTTTTATAAAAGAGCGGGAAAATATTTATCGCGTTAGTTTCGACAACTCACTGACGCGTTTCAGGGATTTTATCAAATCACTAAACAAGTCTAGTGAAATGAAAAAACGAGTTGCCTTTTTTGTCCGATTTCGTCATTTCACTAAACAGATTCAGAGATTTGATCAAATTACTGATTTGTATTAGGCAAATGATAAAATGGATTGGCCATTTTAACATCCTGCGTGATTTGATCATATCCCTTAGGGATTTGTTCAAATCTCTGTTTTGGCCATTTCACTGCGACTTAAATATAAAGTTGCCAGCGCGAAGGTTAGGTCCATACCTAATGAGATCATTAAATGTGGTCGATTTTTTATAACACTGTCGTTGGAATTGGAATCTTCTACATCGGATGATAGAGTTGCTTTTTGAATACTTTGACGCCATTCGGCCAACTCAAATAATCTCAAATACACTGTATTTCCTTTCACCCATGAGATCACGCCAGTGCCCAGCCCCCCTATTCTGTAACTTGTTATATGCTCACCTCAACGCTCACCCACAAATATATCTTGACACCTCAATGTGTACTAACTAAGCGTAGGTAGAGTTCTAGTTTCGTGGAGGCGGATCGGCGTTTTATCTGTTCATTGCGCGGTCGTGACGTGCAACGAACTGTGGTTAGCTGGGATCACACGCAATGCATTAGAAAAACCGCTGCCGCTACCGCCGCCGCTCGAAGTCGTGGCCGGGCCGTTAAATAGGCTGCTAATTGATAACGATTATCAGATAATTTAATTTTCAAACGTGACTATGAAATATTAACACGTAGTATATACCTAATTAAATGTAGAATTTCATTAGGTTAGATAGTAATGAAAATGAATATCAATTGAATCAAGTTATCGAACACGTGTTCGTGTTTACAGTAATCTTTGCGCGGCAGTTTTAATGGAAAATCCATGAATTCAAGAAGAATAATTCTCTACTTATCAGCAAAATGACTAGTAAATATTGAATGAAACCATCCAATGCGGGTCGGACTCGCGCACAAGGGTTCCGTGCCGTACTCTCGTGATTTTTAACTAATTACATTTTATTTTGTTGCATATTTAAGTAGTGAACTCCCGTCGCGAATTGTCTGCGCCGTCTGGATGTCCTACTTAAAAAAAATCTTGTGATATTATATTTTATTTTTATACGATATAAGAAATTACCTTTTCACAGATTTCTTAATTACCTACTTATTGCCTTAGGTACTTGTAATGTTGTTGTGTTGTATCTAAAACCTCGGTGCTTGCCAAATATTATTATTTTAGGTCAGCCAAACTAGTTCTGAGTTATTAAGCGAATCCTAAAAAATATCGTAAATATATTAAACTAAAACACTAAATATGCTTGCTGCAACCGTCCGAAATGAGCGATCTCTTTATAGTCATTATTCTAATGAAGACCTAATGCCAAGGCTTTGGACATGTTATCTGATCGCACTTACCGAATCGGCCATTTTCCTCAAACAATAATTGAAAATGGCGACCAGTTGGGATTCACACGTGAGGATGGCTCACAACCGGTGTGTCTCAAAGATAATGATTCAATTGTCTGCCTTAATACAATCGAGCAAGATGAAAAAGTGTACCTAGGCATGACTGTGAGGTCGAATGTATCTAAAATCCCAGTACCTACCTAATGTAAAAGGTATGGTTCAGTAACAATAAAAAAGTTAGAAGGCGGAAATCATTTTAGTTTTATAGTTTTTTTTTCGGAGAATCAGGAATTTTGAAACTGATTTCAGAAAGGGGAAGAATATGCGTACCGTGGTAGGTAGGTATCTAGAGCATTCATTGTTACTTTGTAGTTTGAAGCATAAGTATTTTAAATATAGGTACATATTATTTTCATCAAGGCATGTTTCAAATTCCAGTGGTCATCTTAATAAATATTATTAAAAAAAAACCTACGTAACAAACATTGTACTGAAAAGGCACCATGACTGGGTGAACGAATCTATAATTAAAATTCGGTCGTCACCGACATTGATAATGATAATAGGTACTGTAAATCATGAAAAACGATTTGTAAACCTTTTGGATACAAATAGGAACATTGATGCACACATGCAAACAAACAAACTCTCACCCTACATGCATTTTTCGCATTTTCTCAAACATCCTTGTAAACTCCGTCCGTAGGTACTTAAAAGTCAAGATCACAAGTGGTGCCTGTCTACTGCCTTCTTAAGACACAATGACACAACCCGTAATCGTTTACGCAAATTTGCAGCCTTCAATCTTATAAATATAATTTATCGTTCAATCGTATGTTCCCACCAACGTGTGTCCCTGGTGGTTCCACGGGTATTTTTCTTCCCCTTTTAACCATGGTCCCACTGCTATGCTATGACCCACAGTGGGCCCACATTTCTCAAGATTTTTCTTTCCCCGTAGACCCACTGCATTAGATATGGTGTTTTGCGATCACTAGGTAGGTTAGGTTCGTTAGGTATCTTCAGATGCCCGCAGGGCAAACATACCAGAAATAGGAGCCCCGCTGAGTGGGGCTGCGTCAAAACTGTCGGGATACCAGGAGACCATCCTTTATTTAATTATTTGTAATAACTATAATTTTCCAAACATGACAGCGGTGAACCACGGGTAAAAAGGCAGTTTTGTTTCAATTACCCGTAGTCCTATTCTGGAGCAGTGGGTCTGCGGGGAAGCCAAAGATACCCACTGTATTAGATCTTAGCGGTGGGACCACGGTTAATAGCTCGTATATCTTTATGATGTTGTATGCTCAATTTTTGACAAAAATCCCCGAACATTCAAGCCCTAAATTCCTATGCATCATGATTGCGGACATATATACCTACACCAATTAAACCTATAAATCTAAAACTGTGCAGAGCTTGCAGTGAAGCCATGTAAATCCGATTTGGCCGGGATCAAAGAGACCCTCGCAGTAATTGTAGATCGGAATTAATCCAAAACTATCCGATTCGGCGGATTGTGAAAACACGGTCAGATGGAAAAGTTGGGCTGCTCCGTATTTACCGTTCGATAACTGGCTAACTCATAGTAAAAATGAACTCTATTCACTTATATTTTTTTGTATAAGGTGTTAATTACTGGCCACCCTTCAATAACTGGCCACGTTATATTGAATTATGTTTGAAGGGGAACTGGGAGGAACAGAGTTATTTTTTAGTATGAGGGGGCCAGTTATTTTCGGGTGGCCAGTTATTGGCGATTTACCCTATTACCTTATTGCATTTGGTAGAAAAAGTGTTCAATAAAAAATATCCGTGCATAAGCTAATAGCTATTCGAAAGTGACTGACATCTGATACTCAACCCAGGGGGAAAACTAGACCTTATTGGGATTACATCAGTTTCGTCACGATGTTTTCCTTCACCGAAAAGGCACTGTTAAATATAATTTGATATTTCGTATATAAGTTTTTCGAGACAACCCCACTGGGTTGAAGTCGCGGATTCAAATTCAAACCCCGTAATAGCACTCTATAACGGGGTTTGAATTTGAATCCGCGACTTCCAGACAAAGTCGCGTGTCTTACCGCACAATTACAGTCGCGTCTACACAAAATAGTGCGCCCTCGTCGCGTGGGGCGAGTTCTCGACGATTTACCAATATATATTGTTTTATCTTTGTAAGTTTAATTGTAGCTGCGACAGTAACGAAGTGGCAAGTCTTCAGTTGTCGCCGGCGGGCTTTGTCGCAATGACTAATTAACAGGGGGGACGGTTTTACGTTCAAGCGGAATTCGTTTCAGTACGTGCCTAAAATTTAGGGGTTTAGAGTAGTTGCTGAATTATGATTACCTATCGACTTAGGCTGGGGTGCACCAAACCGTCTAGTAAGCGGTGTTCGTTAAAATCTGAATGTATGGAAAGTTTGACAACTTTAGATGGAATGACAGCTGTCGGCGCCATATTTAACGTTGATCGGTCTGTAATCGTACTTTGGTGCAAGTGCAACCCGCCCTTAGCGTTTTTACGTTGTTTGTTAAGTTTAACTAATTATTGTGATGAAGGTTATCCTTTTCAATATGATTTCTAGGTTTTTGTTGCTGTACTAGTAAGCACAAAATTATAAATTACACGAAATTATAAGTACGAATAACAAAACAATACCTTCGAGAAGGGAGGAAAATTGAGAAAAATAATAAAGTTAAGAGATATTGTTTTTATTTACGTATTAATGTGTGTAGGGTATGTATGCTATCCAGCTATTCACAATATCAAAATCAATTATTTATTCTACAAATATTGTGGCATATTTGCACTTTTACGTGTCAAACGCTAATTTACAAAAAAAAAATGTTACACAGTATAATATTAAAATTGCAGAATAACGACCGACAAACGTTTAAACAAACTAAAAGTCACTAAATCACATGCATGTTAAGGCACCTAGTGAAATAATGTAACCCCCGCCGCGCCTTAAGTAGTAGGCACATTAAAACTGGCAATTTGCTGGCGCGACAAACGCCGATTTCGTCCGACACTAAGTCATCGCACTCATGTCGGCGTTTAAGTCGCCTCCTATCAAATCGCCAGTCCCGACATACGGCCTGAAAATCCGCGGCTTGTGCCCCGATCTCAGCACGCCTATCATGAGACGGCGCGACATACTCTCGATTTTTCTCGCACTATACCTCTTGTTCTAATAAGAGAGAGACGGATAGTGCGAGATAAAATCGAGAGAGCTTGCGCGCCGTCTTGTGATAGCAATGCAGGTAAACGACCGCTTTGATACCGCGCTGAAATTGAAATTTGCCGTTACTGTTTTATTTTGCCGCATATTTATTACGCTGTTGCTTGGCTTGCTCCCTGAATATATTTGGGTTTCAAATGGCGCGAATTTCTTTGTCCTGGGGAAACGTATGCGCAAGTTTAAGTTGGGTTACATACACATAACGTGACCATATAGCAATGAGCGAGTCTCGGAGAATTTCAAAACATTTAGTTGGACAGGAAGCGCGTAGACCCGCGATAGGCCTTGCATTTAGACAGGTTGGACATGGTTTCGGTACTGCGGTATATGCAACACATTGTAATTTAGGATTTACAAATATTCGCTTTTCAGGGAACTCTTGAAAATAGTAGGTCATTGATTAATTTATAATGATGTAACTTCGTATTTACATTCCCTGAATAATCATATTTGCATTTTTTTAAACCTGTTCACAGGACTTTTTTTATTGGGAGCTTTAGTAAAATATTGTAACCAGTCGTACGTTAGGTACGTGCAGTAAAATTTATTACAAAAAATGTAAAACACACAATATTTGTAAAAAAAAATCTGAAGATTACAAAATTAACTACGATATTTTAACATGCATCTTTTGTTGAATTTTGAGTATTAAATGAAATTTGAAGTATTCTGCTTGCGTCAATTTGTTAATTAAGTATATGATTTTAGTAATACGTCTGACATTAAATTTAATGGCGTAAAAAAAAACTACATGCTTACTTTAATCCTAACTTTAATTTATACGTTAAACCTATAAATCTATGTTTATTTCATGACGTCACGCGTAATAAGCGATTTCCGTCGGGGCCATTTGTATTCAAAATGATATATAGAATGCATTATAAATAAACGGCCTGCCTGAAATAAATGGTTTATTATTATTATTATGTATGTCTTTCCCGTTCACGGGACAATGATGTCCGTTTGGGAGGCGTGCGTGGAGCTAGGTACCTACAAAGTACCAACTGAGCCAACACGTAGAGTCCCTTTTGACAATTTATTGAAATGCAAGGAGTACACCGAGCGGATGCTGTCCCTGCCCGTGTCATGGGACGCACACAGAGACAGCACCCGCTGGGGTGTATAGGGACTATTGGTGGTTGATGGAATCTAAATAAAACGGGTTATTGGGTTATTATTATTATTATATTATATATAAATTTAATAATCGCACGTAATGCATACAATTATCGCAATACCAATAGAGCTGGTGCCAAAAAATATTAACTATACTTGTTGTATAGATCTGAATAACTAGTAAATACGTACGAACCTCATTTCCACCTCATGTCGGATAAGTTGTATATCGCTTAGACTATCATAGAAGATTAATATTAAATTGTTAGACGCGGATTATTCAAAATTGGTGAGTCACCAAAATAAAGTAACCACAACATTATCCACCGAAATATAATAATTATAATGATGAATGTCCGCGAATGAAAAAGCAAGCGAAAGAAGGAAGAAGTTGCAAAGTCCTTAGGCTACGGTGACCGCTCACCACCATTAATAGTATAATAAGTAATAAATTAGCCTATTTACGTCCCACTGCTGGCCAAAGGGCAATAGTCCCCACGCTTATATCAAAAAATAAAAAAAATATTCACTAGCATAGACAACATCCACTTACAATTCGCGACACCCACATTTGATTGCCGCCGACTACCGCGTACCGCTTCACCAACATCGTAAAAACAACAAATTCCCCGCAAAAGTGAAAATGTGCCCGAAAAACAAAATCACACCCTATAAAAGTGGAATAAAAGACAGAAACGTCATTAAACGAGAGCTGTGGCGATCCCCCGAGGGGGGTGATCCTGCCGGGTGGCTCCCCCCTTTTGGGGGGTGAATATCAACGAACTCATGTCCCGTGCCGTGCGTATGACGTACGTATACATTTTGTTAGTAAACAATTGAGTACTGGGGATGTTCGGATTCGGCATTTGAATAAGCAACTTTTTTTAATTTGCATTTGTTTTGGGGCTGCATAAATATTGCATTTGTGTTGTTTTTTAAGGGGGCTTTAAACTGATCTTGTATAAGACTGTTTTCATTATACAAGAGTATAGAAAATAAGTAAATGTTATTATTATACCTGGGTATAAGCCTTTCCGGAAGCCAAATACCTGTGTGATCAAGAATTTGTAAGAAAAAAAGGGATTTCCTAATTTGGTTTGCGTTACACCTTCGGATTTAGAATATTTAGTTTCTGAAATTAAGTGCATTCAAATCGAGTTTTTTTGCAGAAAAAAAAATCACGGCATTAATATGAAATCCTCCACTTTTAATATAACGTTCTATCGTTACTTTAATTTCCGTTTTAAAACATATCGAAGCTCCCGTGTAAGCCCGCTCGGAGCTTTACCGGAAGCTCTTCCCGGCGCTACGTAGTTCTCGTAGCACTTCCGGTGTATACACTTTAAGGGAAAAATACATACAGACTTGCTCGTTTATTTTGCTAATTAGGATGTTTATTTAAATGTACTTAATCTGTTAAATTCTAAGAATATGATGACAACGTAGATAAAAATGTGGATATTGTAGAGCTGTACCAAAGATACATTTTACCTAATTTATAATTGCACAATTAATCTTATTTGTCTCCGGACTGTCTTAATTAAATAATCATTGTTTGCCTACATTTATTTCAATAATAGTGCGTTATAGTACTGGAGTTTACTTAATGCACCCAAGTTAATTCACCTGGGGGAATTAAGAACACTAAAAGTATAATTAATTTTCCTCAAAAAATCAGGGGGGGGGGGTGTTTGAAGACGATACAAGTTGTAATTCTATTTTCTTTCTCCAGTTAATCTTAAAAAAAAAAGTTATTGGCTTGCAATGAAGACTATTTCTATAGCACTGGTATGTTAAATTATTTGCAACGAGCAAGCAGTCTAAAAAACCGCTCACCATATTTCTAATTCAAACACAACTCATTCATTAATGTATTAAACTATTTTTTCATATTGGTACCTATATGAAATTAATTCGAATCAATAATAGTTCTCCTGAGTTTTTCCAGGTTCCTCAAGTTACGTCGGAGGTTAGGCACGAGCGTGAAATATTTAATTGTTTTATTTATTTCGATTACATAAAAAGGTACAACATTTCTACCCGAGTACATTTAAAATTTTGCGAAAGTTGGAATTTGTCCTTATAATTTAAATAAACCTAAACTTTATAGGGATTAGACTAAAATGCTTGCTATTTATACATTTAATTATTTATTATATACTTATATTCGTGAACAGTACTCACCAGTTTCGGTCGCCATGGCCGGCAGTTCGGAGGGCGGCACGGCGGAGTCGGGGCGTGCTCGCGCGCTAAATTCCACTCCCGCGCATTCCGCGCGCGCCAACAACGCCGCCACTTTCACACCTTCCTTGCTCCCTGGTCCCAAACAAATCCAAACAGCCTCTTCTAAGAGCCTTCTCTAGCCTTTTCTGTGCTCCGTGCGCTTGCGTTCCTTTTTTGAATTTGTAAATATAAATTGCGGCTTAAAGCTTGTTTTGTCCGTTACTGTTTTGTTTGACGCTGAAAAAGTTTGGGCGTTTAGCACTGTAGTTTTCGTTTTCGATTATTTTAATTCATTTTGTACAAGCGGTGATGTAGTTTACTATTACGGGCTACTACTGTTGGTTCGATGCCAAACCTTGTAAAAATGTTACAAATAAATATAATCGTAATATTTATGCATCGAATACGAAAACTATTGGTGTCGGGTTTAAGGGTTGTTCCGGTATTTTTTCCGGGTGCGGGTTAGGTACGTCTGTTCGCGTGTCTGAGTTACGGCGGAGGGTGCGAGGATTGAATATTTCATTGAAGCTAGCGAATGTTTATTGCCATTTATTTTTATCTATTTTTATTACTATTAAATCACCAAAAGTAGAGTTAAAAAAAGTAATGTTATTAATTTCGATAAAAGCGAAGACATATTACAAACTTCTTATAATGCATCAATGCGTATAAAAATGTTTTTAAAACTGCCTTAATTGAAACAAAACAAATAACTTGTAACCAATTGTGCGACATCAAGTTAAATCATTTTTAATTGGCAAGTCTATAACACAATAAATCCAATGATTCGAAAAACTATTATAAAGTAATTATTATTTCCACAATAACGCGTTCAGAACAACTCACGGTACATGCATCGGAGTGACGTAAGATGAACACATTAGGGGACACTCAACACTGAATCAAGTCCGGTGCAGCGGTCGATACGTGCACCACAATAGGGGAGGCGCGGGCAGATAGAAATCAATACGATGTCCATCATCGCATGCACCCTCCCCTCCCCGCGCGGCGCCCGCCTGCGCCATGCACCCGGAAAATGCATTTCCACGCAACCCTGCAACCCTGACACCTCCAACGAAATTCCGGTTCAAAAACTAAGATGAGTACGAAAAACACAATTACTTTATTTTGTAATGTCCGGTATCGAATGCACCGCTGTGTCGGACCGTGTCCGGTGCGAGACGCGCGCGCGTGCGGTGAGTCCGGCGTCAGTCAGGCGACTGTCGCGCGCCCCGCCAGTCGGGCTGAGAATAAACAGCGTGGGGCGCGCGGGGGTGAGGCGCGCGCGGCGGGGCGAGGGGCGGTGCAGCCTGCACGCCCACCGCGGCCGCCCACGGCCGGCCGCCGGACCGCGCCGGACCGCCGGACCGGCGGTCAGGTCAGGACAACGCACCCGTGATTGCGAATTTATCACATTTCACTTTAAAATCACGAATACGAAAGCACATGTTTTATTTATTGATCTTATTTTTGAGAGCTACGCGATATTTTTCTCTAGTTGAATTATAAAGTCTGAGATGGATTTAATATGCGCGAACTGTCTCGCTGTGGATTCGATATTGGAATTGCGAGACACTGACCATATGGCGTGTGCTAGAAGGCAGGCTAGCTGTCTTAAAATCCATACAAATGTTATAAATGCGAAAGTGTGTCTGTCTGTTACCTCTTCACTCTTAATCCGCAGAACTCATTTAGATGAAATTTGGTATTCAGATAGTATGAGCCCCGGGGAAGAACATAGAATAGTTTTCCAGAAATTATCTCCCAAGTGGGTGAAAGTTTGTATGGAGCTACGATATAAACGAGTTTCACGCGAACCGAGTCGCGGGCAGAAGCTAGTAAATGAATATAAGCATTAGCGATAGTCTTGTCACCATTGAAAAAAAAAACTCATTTAGCTAAACTTTCCGCTATAGTAATGTCTCAAAACGATTTTTTTAATCGTAATACTATTTATTTTACACGATTTTTCTATTCATAAATAACTTTATATTACTCATATGTGGTAGGCGTTTTTAAAAGAAATTGTGAAATAATAATTTTGTCTCATCAATTTTTACTAAGCCATAAATAACCTACATGAGAAACCTATGCACTTTATCGGTCCGTATTAATCGGATCTTTATAAAAGTTAAAGTATTAAGTACCTATAAGTTTTTTTAGGGACATCATCAACAACGGTTTAATGACCCGAACAGCTAATTGTTAATTATTTCATAATAAACGAATGTATTGCAATATAACAACAAATAGTTTACCAAAGGCAAACCAATTATAAGGCAACTCGGAGTGTAGGTATTTTACTTTGAAAACCTACGATTTATTGAATTTAATTTAAACGTTCTGCTAAAACCAAATGAATCATTAAAAACCCAATTCGATGATATTTAAGACTTCACGAGAATCCATTCCATAAAAAAACCTACAATGTTACTTTTATGTCATCCCGATAAGTATCCCATTTTTTTCAATTTTTTAACGTGTTTAAGTACTTACATCGTCACAAAGCGGAAAACTGTAAAAAATATGGAAAATCCAGGACATTTTTTATAGTCCTATATCAAAATAGTGTGCACGAAATTTCTAGATTTTATTACAGAAAAACTCTATCGAAAGAGTACATACACCTAAGGCCACACGATTTTACATTATGTGACGACAGCCTTCAAGTCAATGTTCTAGCACTTGGTATTAAAACGTTTCATAGGTGTCAGAGCAAGCTGTCTGGGAGCCCGTGTTACCTAATCAAAAGAAAAATGCACCAACTCCGCGAAAAGTCCATACAACCGAACTGCGTTTTAATATGGCAGAGCTATCCGTCTGCGTCTAGTAGGGATTTCATTAACTATTCGATTTTTCACGCTCAAAGACGGATTAATTTATTCTTAAGATTTACATTTTTATTAAATGATAAGATTGAATGAGTTGATACGAATAAGGAGTTTAGGTTGTTTAGATAAGTTATAACTTGATCGACGAATCGAACTGGTCCCACTGTAAGCTCAATAAAACTACGGGTACCAAATATATAGACGAATGTTACTAGGTATAAATAGCTATAAACTAAATTAAAATTACGTAATAATTAATTGAAAGTAGAGGACTAATATGAGCTACGGATTTTTTTATCACAAAATATACTGAGTACGCACCAAAAAAAATAAAAATACTAACTGGACATCAAAATTTTACAGTTATACATCAAAACCGAATTTTCATGAACGATTTGTATTTTTGCTGTGCAAATCAGTAATTTTTTAAGTATTTTTTTATGTGCCTCTTTATAGCTTAGCATGAATAATTCCCCTTTTCAATATAGTTTCTACTATAAAAGAGTTTTTAAAGCAATCAAGTCCTGTTTGGTACACCTAATTTGGGAAAACCGTGAAAGTTTTATAAGTCATTATACATGCTTTAGTGCCTGGAGAATACATTCCTATTCAGATGTTTGATTTTAAATTAATTACATTAAATTTATGGAATCACTACAGTAGCCTAGGGGTCTGACATGCGGCTGTCAAGCGCCGATCGTGGGTTCGACTCCCAGCTCGTACCAATTTCCGAACTTGTGTACGGAATATTTATATAGTACGATAGCTTGTCGGTGAAGGAAAACATCGTGAGGAAACCGGTCTAAACCCAATAAGGTATATAAATAGTTATCCCTCTGGGTTGGAAGGTCGGATGGCAGTCGCTTTCGTAAAACTAGTGCCTATGTCAAATCTTGGAATTAGGTGTCAAAGCGGGCCCCGGGCTCCTTTTGAGCACAACCGGGAATAACTCTAGGAGGATGATGATATCTAGGTGCTAATCCAGGTTTGAGGGATTTTTGTTAGGTATAGTGAAGAAGTTGTTGAATTATTTTTAAAGCTTCCCTATCTGAATGTTCTGATCTACGGCTGTAGGAACTTAGATTCATTGGTAGCGCGTGAATAGAGTAGGTAGGAGAGACAGCGTTATTATAGGGTTCATATCCGAAATACACTATTCATTTTGCTTAGTGTGAACTCGCTCAGCTTTGATTGCATTAGAATTAAATTGGATGTTGCTTTAGCTGCTTTTATGCAGGCTTATAGTTTGTATGTTTTAATCTTTACCAATTCATTATTATCGATGCCAGAACTTTTTTAAAGTTTTGCTTATGCTTTTAATACATTTATTTATTTATTTAGAAAACCAACAGCGATGTATATAGTATATAACTTATGCTAAGTAACACAGTAGTACGGCCAATTACAGGTTTCCCTTTCTAACTTGTATTGTATAAAAGACAATCGAACGGACGACCTACTACGACTACTACATGCGATTTTCATTCTCGTGTGTCATTATTTTGAATTTTTTGTTTACCGAATTATAAGTGTAGCCGGTATGGCATTAGTCTATTAACATTGTTTAATAGAGACAAAACAAAGATGATCATTATAATATTTAGTCAATTGGGCTCTTTAACTAGCAGTATCGCTTGATTTTCAAATAAAACACGAGGGCGGAAAGCACCGCAAAACAAAACCCGCCCGGCAATCCGTCAAACGGCTCGCCCGCCCGGAAGTGCGGATTAGGAATCAATAGTGCCGTAATGATAGTTGTACTGTAATCGTGCGCTGTGAGCGGCGCGCATTACGGGGGGTGCAATCGTTACTTTAGCGCTCTAAGCCGGAAAGTTGTAACTTCACAAGTTTAACAGCGACATAAGGCTTTTTGGCTTAATACTTAGACGGAGCTGCGATTGGTAATGAACGGCCGTCTTTAGTAGTTAGGTTAGTGTAGGTACGTTTTTGGGGGGTTGCTTTGCTTGGATAATTTAAGTTTGCGGTAATGTATGTATGCGTAGTGATATCACTATCAGCTATGATTAGATGAATTTATGTTCACTGGTTTTAAAACGTGTCAATTCATAGCTGTATTACAAAACGGTTTGATGGATTACCTGCCGCAAGTGAGGTGTCGTTAGATTCCACTTAGTCGTAGGACTGATATAGGCTCAGTGAGCTTTTTGTTTTTTGTGTTGTTTCTGCCTTTATAAACTAGATTTAGTATTTTTCATTGCAGTTGGCTGTAGAGGGTACAACGTACGTTAAGCAATGTTAATTACCAAGTGTATCGCTGCTCTCACAATTCGGCCAATTACACAAATCAACCTAGTCCTAAACTAAGCAAAGCTTGTACTATGTGTACTACACTAGACTGTAGACTACGATAAACATACTTGTATAGATAAATAAATACTTAAATGAAGAAACTTACTTACTTAGAAAACATCCATGTCTCAGGAACAAATATTCGCTTTCATCACACAAATAAATGCCCTTACCGGTTTTCGAACCCGGGATCTCTAGCTTCGTAGGCAGGGTCACTACCAACTAGGCTACAGAGATTCATGTTATACGTATTCAGTAAGTATATTAATACTCATTCGATTTTTTAATAATATAATAGCTATTTTACCTGTCACATATTTTTTTTATGGCACATATATAATATTTTTTATTGCATAAATGATTATATTTTTATTTTACTTATTTAAATTCTAAAAGGCGTGTTCAATGAATCATATATAAATTTATTTCTGAAGGCCCCTGTACATACATTCCTCTATCGTAATTTCTTCGGGTAGTTTGTTATACACATGGGGGCCCCAATACGTGCATTGTCTTGAAGGACTAAAACTAGACGACAGAGGTCGCTTTTTACTGCCTAGACTGATAATGGCTAGTTTAGCGCTACAGTCTCGTGTTCGTGAAAAACGCGTTTGTATCGCTGCCATAAGTCGTCGTGTGTACCTAACCGCTCCAAAACTGCATATACATACATACATACACGCCTTCAACCCTAAAAGGGGTAGGCAGAGCACCAAAACTGCAGCAGAAAGTACTAGTAGGTACTACATGAAAACCCTGACCCTATCCCAGCAGCTCCATCAATTAGCTATATCACATGCCCATAAAACTACTTAAGGGCACTCTAGACATCCTAAATCCGAGCATTAACCCGCGGCACTAGTGACCCCACGATACGGCGCAATAATCTGGGGGCGGGGGGCATCGCCCCCACGTCCGTCATGGAGACAAATGTCTCCCAGGCACTTTATTAGGGACATATTAAAATTGACGAAATGTTTCAGACTCGGGTTTGCGGAGGATTGTGAATTTTGGTTCCGTACGCGATATTACTGTTAAATAAGCAAATAATTGAAAAATAAAAAAATATTTATGTATTTATCAACATCTAATTATATTTAGTCACGAGTTCACATGTAAATAAGAATAACAACTTAAAAACTATTACATAGATAAAGTTAATAACTAAAAACGATATATTTACAAATTGCCTACAATGTAGTCCCCCAGGTCGGCGCTCTGCGGCAGGGTGCCCATAAGGCTGGCTACGTTTCCTCGCTGAAATGCGATAAAAAATCACTTTCAAATACAAATCGTTTATTCGCAGTATTGTTACAAAGGTCATAAATGACATTACAGTGAATCGACATATTACCTTAATCTTTTTCTGGCGTGAATTTAAATGCTTAATATCTAAAATTCACGATTACATTAAATCTAGATATCATGCTACTAACCTAACTATGTATTTGCATATGGTACACAATATATACTAAATAGCACGTAGAACCGATGGCCGTTGGGGCGGAAAGGTTTTCGACTGGCGACCACGTACCGGAAGGCGCAGCGTGGGTAGGCCCCCGACAAGGTGGACTGATGACCTGGTAAAGGTTGCGGGAGTCCGCTGGATGCGGGTGGCGCGGGATCGGTCACTTTGGCACTCTTTGGGGGAGGCCTATGTCCAGCAGTGGACGTCTTTCGGCTGATATGATGACACAATATATTCTTCGTTTCAAGGCCTATATCAAGTATCTATTTGATGGAAATCTTATTGAAATTTTTAGTTTATTATAATAGAAAATCTCGTGTTTTATATTTTATTATTTGTTTAGTTTAGTCGAGACGGAATACCGTTGTATTTTTTTTAACTGCTTTTATTTTGGGGAGTGGGACCGATTACTTCTATTAGTTCAGTTAAAGCGATGACGCGTATTTTCAGGGTCCAAGAGGCAACCGGATGGCTCGCGGTATTTGAGCTCCCGGAGCGGTTTGGAACCGCCCTGTGCTATTCGACTGGGGTGGAAATTGGAGGAGAAGTGAAAAATAAATTGTCGCCAGGATTGAAACAGTATTTCATTATATAAACAGTGTACACACTTTCAGGCAACCGCTGTTTCAATCGGCTACATCATGACAATTTTTTTTTCTATTCCGCTCCAATCGAAGTTGGCTCAGTTCGGGTTGCACAGGGCGGTTCCGCAACACTTCGGGAGCTCAAATACCGCGAGCCATCCGGTTGCCTCTTGGACACAGCAACTACGCGTCATTGCTCTGAATATGTGGTACAGTCGAGTTCTCTAATATCTACACAGACAATTTGTCAAATATGTATACAGACTGATAATATTTTTGAAAGGTTGTCTGTATAGATATTGGAGAACTCGTACATAAGTACCTACGAGTATATCATCATCATCATCATATCAGCCGAAAGACGTCCACTGCTGGACATAGGCCTCCCCCAAAGAGTGCCAAAGTGACCGGTCCCGCGCCACCCGCATCCAGCGGACTCCCGCAACCTTTACCAGGTCATCAGTCCACCTTGTCGGGGGCCTACCCACGCTGCGCCTTCCGGTACGTGGTCGCCACTCAAGAACCTTTCCGCCCCAAAGGCCATAGGTTCTACGTGCTATGTACGAGTATATCACTTTAATGGTAATAATACGAAATTTCTCAAATGTTATGTGGATGAAGATTTTTTATATTTGTATTTCGTAATTTAATGTAGAAAATAAATCACAATTCCTCTTAAAACACGAATGAATGCAAAACATTTTTTTTTCTCATACGTATTTGGAGATCCCTCCACTCTGTTTGCATGTATGCAGGGCAAAACAATATTACGTGCATTAGCGTAGCAGACCCAAAATCGAGCTCGGCGTTTTTGGATTACCTACCTCCGCTTGTTATGGAGAGGCAGAGTTCGATGCTCAGTAAGTATTTTACATTGCTTCCATAAGTATTATCTTAAGAATTGCAGGAATGACTAACAGTACTAACTAGAATTGACGTGTTTATTTCCGTATTTGTTATTTATTAAAGTTTAATTGTAAGCAGGTACTTAGAATTTATTTAGAAATAGCAGCATCTCTCCTACAATTGCTGACATACTGTAGGTAACTTAAAAGACGAATGTTACGACCCGGACATGACGCTCTCCGGGCAAGTGAATCACTATAGAAAATCCAAATTGGCATTGGCATTTGAGTAGTTCAATGTATTTCTCATTCTTAAGTACCGCAATATAGCTCAGATCTGCCATAAGCCACTTAGGTGTTTTAGAGTGTGGAAAATGAAGTTAATAAAATCGATTAAAACTAATGAAGCTAGGAGGCAAAAACAAATACTACAAAAATGAGAAAACCAACCTAGGAAACTATACGCCTCTTCTCATGGATGAGAGGGAGAGTGCAGGCAGTCCCGCCTAGTGTGGGTTTTATAAGATAAGATAAGATTTCGGACGTACAAAACACCCTATACATACTACACATACACCTTTGAATTTCTCTCCTCTATTTAGTATTGTCCGAAGACCTAGGTAATGTTAAATTATCAAATAATACTGGGTGTTTATGTAAGCGGGCTTTTTTTAAGTAGGGTATATTAACGTAGTTCTTTAACTTAATTATCACCTTAATTCAAATATTTAACTATAGTTCCAAAATCATGAATTTTAGAACAAAATTGAAATTGCCAGAAATGTACAGCAAAGTAAATTGACAAGTATGTGTAACTGACAACTCTTCGTACTTTGTTTATTAAGGCGTCACACACCTACCTAGTCCATTGAAGGCTTGTATTTTGGAAAAATAATTGCGCAGTTAATTTACATATTTATGATTTGCAAATACATGCAAATAATTGCTAATGGAACATATTATTATCAGTTTTAATAAATGCCCGCATGCCGGTAACACACGGTATAATAGATTTAATCAATGTTTAAATCGTTCGTTTATTGACTTTGGCAAGCAATCAAAGTGCTTGTACTTATTTGCGAATAATTTTATTTATGCAGCAAATCGAACGAATTTCTCCATTACAGCTTGAGCTAAAACTTTTTCGTATGTCCGGATGTCCGGCGGCCCGGCCGTTCTCATCTACAGGTCGCATTTCTCAATAACGTGAAATTTCGTGAGCAGCCTCAATACCTACATAGATTTAGGTTAAAAAAAAATTGAAAAAGACAGGCTCTCGCGTTGATTAGATTATCCGAATAAGCAGATAGGTACTTGATCAAACAGTACTTACCGATTTACGTTTCATAATGTCGTCCATTTCCCATCGCAACGCGTTGATATGTAACTCAAAAGATACATCCCTCTATTTCCGGCTGCGGTATAAATAGTTTTGTAGGAAATAGAAGTTCACTTAGTTCACACCCCCCCGTACGTGACGCACCGAAGGGGGAAGGGGGGTGTAATGAAGCTGACTTGTTCTCCCTGAGTTAGGAGGTGTGCTGGAAAAATACGATAGTGCACACAGAGCTATGGTTACGGATCGGGGGGCATCGGGTGCGATCGGCACTGCTCGGAGATTTGATTCCGATTTTTAAACCGATGAGGGGAAGAGTTTGTCTGATGGTCGCGGAACGATAGTTTTAGTACTTTGGACAATATATTAAGGCCGCCTATTGAACCAGTTTTTAGAGAGCATCAAATGTCTGTATGCGACCAATTACAACTAGCGGATCTGAGAGCTGTAAAAGGAGCAAGCGTGTCTATTTTGTAAATGGAACCAGCTCACAAAACTTCACGGGAACATATAAGAATTTTGACCAAACGAAACAGAGAATTTCGCTTCGCTCGCTTTTTAATTAGAGCACAACAGGCATAGGTACATAAGAGGCAAAATAAAACTGCGTCCGCAATTGCGGCGCATACTTTTTGACAGAGATCTGTGAATAATATGTGAATAGCGATTTACTGAATCAGGCTCCAATAGCGTCAAAGACTGAATTTCCACTAAGGTAGTACAGATATTGGGCTAAAATGAGTAGGTGTAAATAATGGTCCATATTTGGGGATTTTCCTGTATTGTATGTCCCTAGTGATCTATCTGCTCAAACTTAAATAAACTGTACATTGAGGTGCGTGAATCAGTGAACACCCAGCGGTTATGTTGTGACTCACTCGCGGTACCATTCGGCACCACTCCGCCCTTGCGTTTTCGTGAGGTGTGAGGTGGAAGGGTGATATCGAAGTCAAACTGTGTTTTACCTTTTTATTGGGGTTAGATTTAAAATCTGACTATGTAAAGGAATAAGTAGATAAATGCACGTAGAACCGATGGTGGTTAGGGCGGAAAGGTTTTCGAGTGGCGACCACGTACAGGAAGGCACAGCGTGGGTAGGCCCCCCACTAGGAGATCCTGATGACATGGTAAAGGTCCCGGTAGGGTGACGAACTCCAAAAAGACATACGGTCGTAGCAAGTTGCCACTTTATCACTGAGCTATTGTTGTGAATATATGACATACATCCGACACTCTCGCACTCGCATACTCATCAGAACGTGACGGATGGCTTATCCACAACGATATGTGATAAAATGGAAACCATGCTGCCCCCGCTGAAGGAACTCTGGGCCTTCGATTGGACAGAAACGGCATTTGGCAGGGAAACCTGGCGGTCCTTAGTAACGGACGCCAAGATCCACTTTGCGTCGTTGCGCGACAGTGGTATACAGGGTGTAGCATAAGTGGGGTGTGAATCGATCAAGGGCATAACGGGTTTCGTGTTCTGATAAGAAAAAACGAAGAGAAAAAAATGTAAGAGTTATTTTTTTTACATTTGACGGAGCGTTGGCCGACTGGGGCGATTGTAAGTGTGTGGAAATTGGCCCGTAATCAGTGATCTCCGTCTGATAGCGTTAATAAAACAGTTGTTTACGCCCTAGCGCGTAAACACGACAATTTGTATCAATAGTCGTAAATAAGCCTTCAAAATTATATCTCCCGGTTCGGCCGTGGTTGAAGCGGAGACACTTGATGCGTTCTTTATGAAGGCAGTAAAATAGTGCGGCCAGAAAAAAATACTAACAATTATGAACAACATTTTGAGTAACAGAGAAGAAAGAAATATATATATTAATTTATTTATTTGAATGTTATTGCACAAAATACACAAATGTACAAATAGCGAGCTTAATGCCAAATGACATTCTCTATCAGCTAAATAATGGGCTCAACAGACATTTATAAAAGGTGCAAAGAAAAAAGTATGATAATTTCTGTTACGAATACGAACACATGAAGAGAAAAAATAACACATATATAATAAACTACATAATATAGACATACTTACATAAATAAAAAAAATATTTTCTGAAACATGCTCTGAAATGTATGCGTTAATATCACGAAATGAAGACAAGAAGTTTCTTGTTTATGGCTCCCTACATTTCTTCTTGGCCTTACGCCAAGAAGAAATGTATGAAAACCCTAACTAAAAACATTATTGTCTGCTACTCTAACTTTTGAAATTTGCTTACTAATATTAAACTGACAAAGGAAAAATTACATACTGCCAACCACCACTAGACTCTGTAAGCATACTTGCGACATAAAAAAAACAAAATCTATGGTTCTATAAATATGTGCGGTTAAACATGGTGCTTGAACGGCTTGTTGAAATGGCATGTTTAAAAAATAAAAAAGGCGGCAAATTACACAATTTTTTTCTGAACTATCGTTCCGATTGTAATTTCGACAAACTATTAATTAGTTGACTACCTTGTACTTATTTTAATTTTAATATTTCCTCACATCGTTTGAGAAAAGCACTATACAATCCTCGGCCGGAACAGGGATTGCTGGACTCGTTGCATCCGGCCTCGTCTACGACTCGGCCGTCTACCCCAAGCTCGTCCAGCAATCCCTTACTTCACGGCCTCTGCAGTACGGTACTATTATGAGCAAGTTCAATTGTTATATATTTTTGTTCACAGAGCCACTAATATTAAGATTGGGTGCAAAAACGACGCAGCATAATATATACAGCCTAATTCAAGGAAAGTCTATAAATAGCCCACCTGTTTATATAATAGAAGGTTGCCGTTGTAGACGTTCCGCGCCCGAATATAGCCGATACGTTATCTACCGGTGGCGGTGGGCTAATGCTAAGGATAGGCTGGGCAGATAGCCATGGCTCTACAAAAATACTTCACTGTAGATAGGTACTTCGATCTTCATAACCGTTGAAATTAAACGTAATTATATAGCTCTACCCAGTTGTTCGATTACTTTGTAACATGGTACCTGGGCCCATAACCTATACGACGACGAATTTGTGAAGCGAAAAGTATGAGGAGAATAATGTAATAGTCTTTACGTCACACCTAGCCATAACGCGACTTTATTTTACTGCACCCTGTGCGTACGGGAAAACTCGCATTGTGGCCAGGTGAAGACGTAAAATTTTGTACACAACACTGGCGGTAATTCTTAAAGCTCCAGATCTGCGATCTGGGGCATTCACGAATTAACCGCCCTAGTTACGTAATGTACTAATGAAAATAACTATATTGTAGATACCTTTTTCAGTTATAAATGTTCTGCCGATAGATAAAATAGTGAAACAAAGAGTTTACTCGGTATAGTTCTAAAACAACGTATGTAAGTATGTATTATGAAACCCTTTACATAATGAATAGAAAATATTAGGATACAATCTTACACAAATCGAAATAAACTCATGATCATCATCATCATCATAGTATGCACAATAAGGCTTGTGTTGTGGGCACTAGACGATGATACTCGTAAAACTCAGATACATAGAAAACTTCCAAGACTCGGAAACAAATATTTGTCATCATCACGCCAAAAATTACCCTTACCGGGATTGGAACCCAGGACCGTCAGGATCGTATCCGCTAAGCCAAACCAGTCGTCACTAATGACCTATTTGTGAAATACTTCCATGCGAAACTAATGTAAAGGCAGAATTTATTTTCATATACATCATTTTCGACAAAGCAAGTCGAACACCAAATGGTTACAGCTTGGCTAATAAGCGAGTCTAGCACCTGGACTGATTTACTGGCTATCAGATAGGGCCTGGCTAGAACCTGGCTAAAAACAAAAGCATACAAACATTCCACTTTCCACGGTTCATACGTCCTACTTCATTTCTTAGCGCAACAGTCTGCAGTAACTCTCCGTACCTCATATCGTTTTATGCTGCTGTTAATTCTGAACTTTAGCTACAAGTTGTCAGGTTGATTTTTAAGTAGCAGGTAATTGAGAACAGAGTTTGAGTAGATTAGTTGGGTTGGGAATAAGTGGAGTACATATCTGACCTCGAGAACAGATGTTAAGGAATTACTGCTGAGGGTTCTGTTTTATTGAGGGCTTAGGGGATCTAGATAAGATCCTAGGGTTCCAATTCCAACGGCGTGGCTTTGATCAAGAATTAAAGGTAGGTATGTAGAGAAAGAACAATTATAATTATTGCTTTGAAAACGTTAAATGTAAGCGCGCAGTAAAGGGTTGGTACTGACAAGACTGACAGCTTACTGATTTCGAACCGCTTCAAATAAGGAATAAAGAGTCCGCAGTAAGCTCGATTCTCCATACAAACGTAGTTACGCTCTCATTTTAAAACTACGTGTTGGATTGTAACGAAACTTTGCATGTTCAATGAAATGAGGTATATGTATGTCTGAAATTAGTTTACGTAGCTTCAGATGCCATAATAGAAAAGATACAGCGAATTTAAGTTTTTCATACAAAGCTAGTTTTTGCTGTATTTACTTTGTTTTATAAATTGGAACCATATAAACTAATTACAGGCATAAAATTGTATATGCAAAGTTTCTTCACAATCCAACACGTAGTTTTAAAATGAGAGCGTAACTACGTTTGTATGGGAAGGTGAAATTCAGCCGAGCTTACTGCGGCCTCTTAAGGCGCCGTAGGTTCAGCGAAGTTAAGCGAACAGTGTTTTTGAAACAATATAATGCGTCTGTTTATAATAATATGGTTTAAAAAAATACGAATAGTATTCTTGAGGCTTTTCTGCAGGGAGATCAGTGTTTAGAAACATGAATAAGCATTTTTCGCTCTATAGAAAAAAATCACGAACATAGGTCTAAAAGGGTCTAAAATACACTTAAAATATTTGTTACAAATTACGAACAAAAGCTAAAAATATTAAAATGGCTTCTAAAAATCGGCAATATCATGTTTGAGGGAAATCAGTGTTTACTTTTTTATTTATTTAAACGGCCAAAAAATTAAAATTAAAAAACATGATTTCCGCGCTTCCGAGCACGCACTTCCATCTCGCTCACGCTTATGCTCAGTGAGAGGGAGAGAAGACCATGAACCTACGGCGCCTTAAGTTGCTGAACCGATTGAGATAACATTTGATACGGGGATAATTTGAATCCCCGGGAGGACACAGGATAGCTTCTATCCGACGGCGTAATTTGAAAATACAATATCAAGATGTGTGTGAAACACGAGGACGAAGTCACGGGAAAAAGCTTAGGCCTTACGCGCCTTTTGCGCTTAGCCTATACGTAACTATATTTATATAATTTAGCCAAGCCTCGCTAGCGTGAAACGGTACCCTGAAAACATGAAATTAATTTCTTTTCTCGATTACGTATAATAATTGCAATAGGACGCCAATTACCATGTAGCAATCACGGAACAACATTGTACTTACAAAAGATCATATGTGTATACAAATGATATGGCGTTATATGTCCTTCTTAAAAACGGTTTTATATGGTGGCGTGCGCCAGTGATTGTGCGACTACGGAATATAATTTGTTTTGTTACGTCTGTCACTTGGCTTGGAAGTTTGGATGTTTAGAAATTTGGGTATTTTTTTAGGTTATTATTTGAATTTACTGTATACTACTTACTACGTAACTGGACGAGCGAGCTACGCGAAACAAGTTCTCTGTAGCCTGGTCTAAAATTCTTTCTTATGTTCGGATATCCCGCTGTCCAAATGGACTCCTCTGCGGGTCGCATTTCTCAGCCGATTGTATAGTGCATTCATCCTTACTTGTCTTATTTGGTAAACAACATTCTAACCTCAAAATGCTTTTTAGGATAGAATTGCAATTTTGTGAGTATTTAGATCATGCCGAGACGACTTTTTGGACATCACTTCACGATTTTTTTGTCTAGCAACGCTTTTTTTACGATAAAACAGCTGCTATAGTCTAAAAAGATACATTTTGAGGTAAGAATGTTGTTTACCAAATAAGACAAGTAGGTAAGGATGAATGCACTAAAGTGAAATTTTGTGAGCATAATTTTTTGTCGAATCAGTTTGTATTTTAATTCTTAACCAATTTATTTTTTCTAAATAACAGAGTCCTGTCTCAGTGAACTTTTTGTGTATATATATAAACTAATACATAAACACCTAGTGGTTCTGTGAACTGTAGAACTCGTGATACTGTCAGTTTAAAAAATATATAGGGACAAAAGAAACCTGCTCTCAATATTTCACGAACATCGGTTGAGAATTGCACCTGTAGAGGAGAACTGCGGCACAGTGGGACATCCGGACATACAAACGATTGTCGGCCCAAGCTGAAGCACAAAAATTAGTACACTGCGCTCGATCGTTCGAAAAAAAATGCTCCTTAATCAGGCAATGCAATCCGAAAAACTAAAAAGTAACACGAAATCCCCCCCTTAAAGCACGCTTCATAAACAATTTTGCGTTCACGCCGGTCGCGTGACGGTTACTACATGCCCTTTGCTTCCGTGAGGAAATTACCAGCATTACCCGCCTTCTCCACGCATACGGCGTAATGGCGTTCGAATACTAAAAATCATTAAAGTTGGCCGAATGACATCAAAGTAGTCCATTCAAAAAGCAACTCTACCATGCACGGAACTAGATTCCAATTCCAATGTCAGTTTTACAAAGACTCGGCCACATTCAATAATTTCAACCATACACGTGCTTTTTAAGAGTGAAGCTTAATTGAAATGAATACACTATTTTAAAAAATACAGCAGGTCGTCATGTTCCTTTTCGAACGGGTGTTATGTCTATCAACTGTCATTTTTGAAACTGAAAGGGATAGTAATTAGGTATGCCCTAACGCTTGTTCGAGAACACCAGCATGACTAGCAAAACTGCCTCTCTCTTTCTAAGTGTTGGTGTAACTAGAAACACCAACTGCATAAATAATCGCGACAAAATTTTATTTAGCAAGCAAATAAAGATTAATAAGAATGACTGAGATGCTCTACGAAATATCTCACAACTTTTTACGTTTGAAGAGTTTCGAGCGAGACTTTGCCTCTTTTTTACAAAGAATGTTTGTATGGGATATATATCACTATTCATACACCTTTTAGCTAATACATTGTAAAATTAACTAGGGGCATTGCAAATTGCTGCAAACAAAGCGCACTGCGGTTTGGCAGATTTGTATCTAGTTAGTTATAAGCATGTAAAAAAAGAGAATTAACATTTATTCATTTAATTATTAATTTTTACGGGCTGATAAATTTGTGATACAAAATAGAAAATGTCCAGCTATGTGTATGAAAAACCTACACTGTACTCGTAAATGTGTCTGAGAATCATGGCTACATTTAGCTATTTTGTATCACGAATATATACATGGATTATAAGTATCAGGGAGAAATAACAATCACTCGACCGATAATCTTGATGTGAAACTGGGTCATCGAGTGGGTCATTGCGTCAATAAAGACAATGCGGTAAACGAAAGATTATCTCCACTTTTTTCTTCGACAGAAACAAAATCAACCAAGGATATTGTATAATCGAGGATTTATAGATATTACAAGTAAAGAATCGTGATTAGGTATATCGGTTCGGTCGATAGAAGTCTTTTCTAGACACAGTACTATGCGTTTCTCAAAGCGAACATTTTGCCTTAATGTCTATTTATTTTCTTTCCAGCCAGAAATATAACCAATTTAAAAATACATTGCCATATGTGTCAAACAAATGTTACTATGATATATTAGGCAACAGTAAAAAATAAAAGTTTACATTGCTTTACAAATAAAAAAAACCATCAATCTCCTACGAATATCTGCTATTTTAAAGATTGTATACATAATCATCAAAAAATTAATGCTGTCACGATAAAAAATTGTGACGTCTTAAAAAGCATATAATTACCCATCCCTACAAATTTCTTTTTAATTTTTGCGTTTTTGATGTTTTATATAAAGTTCGTTTTTATCAGTCTCGAATTCCGTACGATTATTAAATGGGTTCACTGCAAAAAATCTTACACGAAAAAAAGTCGCTACAATATTGACAGGCTCGTCGCATCTAGCTACTAAGTACTGTCAGAGAATATACGAGTATGTATTTTTACCTGCTTCTATTCTTGTCATTATATATTCACGCAGACTGCAGACTAATTTTAACTGTTCGTAAACAAGTGTAATAATTTGAAAACTATTCGAATCAGAACATTTACCTTCTGCCTACCTACAGTAAATTCAAAACCATCTCGTACCTAAGTCAAAACATTCTGCATAAAGCTACCGCACAGAACTTCGCGCTCAAAGCGAATACCGAGTTGGATCAAACGACATCGCAATAAACTGCGTACAATTACTGGAGGTGTCTGCGGGATGTGCTGATTAGTGATGGTCAGGTGGGCAGGGGGCCCCCCCAACTAACCTCCCCTGGGGGGACGATCGCCTGAACTTAAGTATTGATTCGCGCGAAACGTGATTTGTACGCACTCATCTGGAGGTTAGCTTGCGGCTTGCTAACTTGAAACGGGGTGTTTACGTATCGCTTGCCGCGTCTGCCACTGCTGGTTACACACAGGCTTATCCTTCTCCGTTGCGTGATGATGGCTCAGTGTACTGTGTAGATAGCGTAGGATGTGTGCTAGGTTAGTTCCGGAGGGTTTCGTGGTACGTTGCGGTGTTTACGCGTAAACCCGCGGTCAATAGGACCGGGGCCGCACCGCACCTAGCGTTGTCTTCGGTAATGCCTCTCCGTCACGGCATCTGGCGAGTTATTGCAAGCAAGGGCCTTAGTGCCCCCGAAACGGCGTAACCGACCACCTTTAAGAAGTACTCTTCGACCTTTCCAAGGGTCTGAACAATGTTTTATTTGCTAAGTGGTCGGTATAGTTTTAGGGCGGTGCTAGAAAGCCTAATTGACGTCGTGATATTATTTTAATGGCGGGTTTATTAGAGTTTACGTTTAATTTTAATGATCCGCTTGTTGTTTGGGGGGTGAATTTAAAATTATGATGCACGTTATTGCTGTAATAATAAACTGACAAGAGGTCCTGGGTTCGAATCCCGGTAAGGGCAAATATTTGTGTGATGAGCATGAATATTTGTTTCTGAGTCATGGATGTTTTCTATGTATTTAAGTATTTATATCTATTATATATATCGTCGTCTAGTACCCATAACACAAGCCTTACTGAGCTTACTATGGGACTAGGTCGATTTGTGTAAGATTGTCCCCTTATATTATTATTATTATTAAAAAACTGCTTTTCTTTATTTTTGTACTAGCTTCTGCACGCGAGTCCGTCCGCGTGGAAGTCGGTTATATCGTAGCTCCATACAAACTTTCACCCCCCATTTCACCCCCTTAGAGAATGATTTCCGGGATAAAACTATCTTATGTCCTTCCCCAGGACTCAAACTATCTCTGTAGCAAATTTCATCCAAATCGGTTTAGCGGTTTAAGCGTGAAGAGGTAACAAACAGACAGACAGACAGACAGACAGACAGGCCCACTTTCGCATTTATAATATTAGTATGGATGTAACAAATGCCTAAATGTAAAAAGCACAAGGTGTAAAGCTAGGGATTTTTTTACTCATTTATACTTTTTACAGGCTTCTGCCCGCGACTCCCTCCCCCCCACTTTCAACCCCTTAGGGGATGATTACCTGAATAAAACCTATCCTATGTGATTCCCCGTTAATGAACCGATCTCTATACCAAATCTCAACCCAATCCGTTCAGCAATTTAAGCGTGAAGAGAGAGAGAGAGAGACAAAGATATTTGCATTTTTGGCACTTATGGATATGGATTGAAGAATTATTATGTACGGCTTGTAATATTCACGATGTTGTGTCATGAGCAGTATTGTTTCCAGCCATCTTGATTTCATTTATAGAAAGCTAAAATATTTGAAAGATTTTTAGTGCCATCATATAAGTAGATGTCTAACAAGCGATATTCAGAGCCGACATCAAAACGTGTCGAAAAGAGCCCATTTTCCTCATCATGGCAAGTTAACGGCAAAGCTAAATGTGAAAATAGGGAGGGATGAGATTGTGGAAATAAAGCTTCTTCTCGTGTCGATAGTTGTATATTTATTTGGTTTGGATTATGGCTAAAACCCCAGCTGCTAAAGCTATCCCTTTTGTAGGTATAGAAGAGAAGATACGGTAGCCTAGTAGTTTTAAGGCATGAGGCTGTCCTACGAATTATTTTTTCGGAACTTATGTACGGAATATTCGCCGTAAGCTTTTCGGTGAGGGAAAATCATATGGAAAAAGGTCTAATCGAAGTAAGGTCTAGTTTTCCCTCTGGGTTGGAAGGTCAGATGGCAGTCGCTTACGTAAAGTAGTCATCATCATCATATTAGCCGAAAGACGTCCACTGCTGGACATAGGCCTCCCCCAAAGCGTGCCAAAATCACCGGTCCTGCGCCACCCGCATCCAGCGGACTCCCGCAACCTTTATCAGGTCATCAGTCCACCTTATGGGGGCCCTACCCACGCTGCGCCTTCCGGTACGTGGTCGCCACTCGAGAACCTTTTCGCCCCAACAGCCATCGGTTCTACGAGCTACGTGCCCCGGCCACTGGAACTGCACGTTTAATATTGACCTTAGGCAGGATCACCAATGGAACGGTCATCCACTTCAGAAATTGGATTACTTGCTCTTTCATGAATAAAGTACATACAAGATGAAAATGGACATCAACTCAATTAAATGAATACTAAATTAAATCTAATGAAGGCCCTCGAGGCATTGTATACCGAGGATGCTGGCGGCAATTTCCTCGCTGAATTGCAATACTAATGCGTTGCACGAGAAAGCTGCCAGCTCTTCACCCTTCCTTCAACTCAGTTTCTGTACAAAATGTCTAAGAATTTTTCGATATATTATAAAAAAGGAATCATTACAAATGCTTTCACCCTGATTACAAATTCATTGACCGACCATTAAGGCCAATAAAATCCTTCGTACAAACGATTAAAACACTAAACTGTGGGAACGCAATCTCGTACAATCGCATCTATGGCGGCAATTATATTTCTATTAGAATAATCAAGGAGTTGCGTTTAATTATCTTAATTCTATCAGTTTCATTAGCTACCGGCGCGGGCGCACCGGATACATATCTCAAATTTATGAATGATTGAATCAATACTTTATGTACAACCAGTATGTTGACCTTACGTAAAAAGTTCGAATCGGAGCGGCGATTACGTTACGTTTCGAACGAACGTTAGGAGATATTTACATTCATCTTTACATTTCAAAATTGATCGTTGTTCTGCCCTAATGCGCTTTATGCCATAAAAATATGAGTGTAACAATAGCGGCTGAATTATGAGAGCGCTACTGATACTTTTCAGCAATGTAAATATCTATAGGCAAAGTCTCATATAACGACTCGTTTAGTTTTAACATTTAACCCTCGGCATGCCTGGTAGGGTCTGACAGACCCGGGCTGTGAAATATTCATCGTAATTTTTTTAGATTTTAAATTTACCGCGTCGCGTCTCTGAGTAGCTTCGCCTTATTAACTACCCGACATTTTGACGCTGCTCCCGCAGTCGGTCACGAGCACCCCCTCGATTTGGACGTGCGCAAAGTGCGCGCGGGCCTGAGAAACCCGACCAGGCATACGGCGTAACATTTTATAGCCAAGTACATTTACACTATTATCCGTATACATTTTATATGCATATATATTTTATAGATAGTATGTGATACAAGGATATATCGGTGCCTTAAATAAACCTAAAATTGAAGTTGATCTTGGGTATACGTTTAATTTTTATGCTTTTAGACATGAGAGTTTATTTTTGTTGATGGAAATATGAAATATTTTTATGTATGTAATAAATTCTTATGGAGTTTCTGGAATTAAGACTTAGATTTATTTCTAGTAAAAATAATGTACAAAATAACCAAAAACACACAAATTAACGCATTAAAAAAAATATTCATTTGTAAATTATATTTTTACATTTACGGGTTTGTCAGACCCACCAGGCATACAATGTGACTTTCGTTCACCAGGCATGCCAAGGGTTAAATGGTTAAATCAATGAAATAATAAAAAATAAGTACTAATAGCGTTGAAAGTTTGGTAAGGAATTCTTTTTTTTTTTGCTGCTTAATCCCGGTGTTTTTTTTTGTTTGGATTTTATTAAGTTAGGGTTTTAAACGTGCTTACTTAGCTTTTTCTTTTTTGCGCTAATTTTTTTTTCTTCAAATATTTCTTAGTTTGTATTAGAATTTGACATAATATGGCAAATCATACATTCAAATTAAGGGACATATTTAAAAACTTGCATGCAAAATATGTATCTGCCAGTAACACACGCTGGCAAGTGCAGACGCGTTGGCGATTCCGGCGGTTATTATACAAGTAAGATACTGTAAATATTCTGTTAACTGTATTTGTATGAATGAATGGGAGTCGCAGGAGCAGCTTCATGACATGTTTGATTGCCGGTGATTGTCTCCCGTGCCGACAGATATATATGTTTATCGTCATTTAAATTTTATCGCGATCCCGTCTCTTTGTGTTTGATCTACCGACTTGTTGAAGTATGTATTTTGTGGTATGAGTTTTTTTTTACTTTTAAACTTTAGATAAATATTCAGTTTAAGTACTTACATAAAAAATGCAAGCATGGAATTTGGTTTCGTAATGTGAAAAACTTTTGTATTCAAAGTGTAACCTGATGTATACTGAATTACTGAGGGGTAATCAACTAATCACGTAACGTTTCGAACGCGCGTTAGGACTATTCAAGAGTCATTTTACCACACCACTGCCAACAAACCACTCTGTGGTTTGGCAGAAGAATATATGTGTTTAGTTGTAAGAAAGATCTGTGAATAAACGTTTTTTTTCTTTTTACATAAAAATTGACGTATTTAGATCTACCTAACGTACGTACGTACGTACAGTTACGTTATCAATCTGCTGAAGGACAAAACCCAAGTATCATATCATTAGACACGATGAGAAAAAAAATGCTCCAGTGCAGTTCCAGGCGGAGACACCCAGATGGAGCCACTATAGTACTAAGAAAGCTTTAAAAGGAATCATTGAGAGACAAATATATGTTCACACTTCTGCAGCTTATTCCATTTAAACGCTACTTAAAAATAATGAATTATTTTTATCCATATGGCAAAAACGGTGTTTAACTTTAGGTTCATTGTACAAATCGCTAGTGAGAACAACGGCAGATGTGAGAAAAGCGGTGACAGTACTATTCTCAACCGTTTTACTTTTAAAACCACATTAAATAGAACGAGGGCTTTCTATTTAACTTATAGTGCAGCTAACCTCCAGCACTTCCTCAAAGGAAACTCTTGTATCGTAAAACAAAACACTAAGTACCGCGTTAATATTTATGCGCGAAGCGCCCTATTCTATCAAATCGTCTTCCTACTCCATCAATCTCCTATTCCAGTCACCACCCCAATCAAAAACCGACCTTAGCACTCGCAAACTACGCTCCGCTTTTGAAAAGCAGAAACGTACGACGTTGCAGAAATAAGTAGTTGTAATGGCCGAGTGGGGGGCAGTGGAAAGGGCAGGGGTGGAAGGGGGAAAAGGGGGGAAGGGCCGGGAATGAAAAATTGCGCAATTAGCTCCGCAGACAGTGAAAAACAAGTGCACTCGATCTGGCCAGTCGATCGGCTATGGCCGAAGTAATTTCCGCTGATATCTTGGATGGCTGGGAGATTTTTGTGTCATACGATGGTCACTTTAGCCTTTTTACTATCGGAATCAGATGTTGTATTTGCTTAGATACAGTTACAAAGTGGGTTTTCTATAGAGTACGCACAGTGTATCTAGCCTGTGAGTAGGTGTGCAAAACATTAAAATATTTTACGTCACACCTGGCCATAATGCGAGTTTTACTGCACGCTGCGCGTACGGGAAAACTCGCATTGTGGCCAGGTGAAGACAAAAAATTTTGTACTCAACACGGGCGGTAATTCGTAAAGCCCCAGAGAGCATATTTATGGCCCTCACCTTCGGTTCGGGCTATAAACACCTGCGATCTGGGGAATTCACGAATTCACCGCCCTAGTTCCGTAATGTACTATAAATGTCTCAAGATCATATCAAAAATCGATTTACAAACGCTATGAAGAAATAGGAATAATAATGAAATTATACAATAATCGATCAATTCAAAACATTATAAGGAATAATTAAGAGGCACATAACTACAATACACGAAAATAATATTGTTTTTTTTTTTAAATGTATTAATTAATTATTCCTTTTTTTGTTTTCATGCTACAAAACTATTGGCAGGACCGGGAAAATAATGCTACGGGCTACGGCGTAGCAGCTGAAGCGTAGCTTAGCAGTTATATGATTAGTCTTCATTGCTTTGACTTGTAACTATAGTGTTATGAATAAAGTACTGTATTGTATTTGACGTGCTTACGCGGGAACTTGTACCTATAATAAATAAATAAAATAAAATAAATAAAATTGTTCTTTATTTAGGTATCAACCCTATGGCCGAGATTATTAAACGTGGCCGATTTTTTATAAATAATGATGCAATTCGGCCAACTTATAAGCGGTTACCTTAGCCTATGGATGGCTGGAACTCCAGGGAACTCACATAGCCGTTGTCGACCCTTCCATTGTCAAGAACCGCTACGCTCATAGTCGGTCCCGTGGTATTCCCGATAAGTTGAATAAAGAAAAAAAGTTACTTTGGTCATATTTTACACTAGTAAGAGCTATCGTAAAAAGAACTCAAAATGTGTATACCGTCTCAAAACTTCACGAGTTTTCGAATGATAACCCACACGTTCCTTTACAAACCAAAAAAAATTGCGAAACCCCTTATTACCCCTCACACTGCTCCCTTTATTGGGGTTTACACCTTTTTGGCTTTATTTATGTAATAAGGCCATAAATTTCTATATCTATACCAAATTTCAGCTTCCTATGTCAAACGGTTTTCGAGAAAACTGGCTGTGACGGACGGACAGCCTCCGAATAAGTGTTCCGTTGGACCAATTTTGGTACGGAACACTAAAAATTTTTAGTTTGACAAAGTAGAATCCGATTAAAAAATAATTTATAATTAAGTCTCTGCCACCACTATGTACTCCCTAATTAGTCAATGCTATGTACTCCGTTATCCTACTTACATTGTAAATGTGAGTATTTGAATGTTTAGACGTTTGTAGGTTTTTACTCAATCACTCTTAAACGGTTCAACCGATTTGGATGAAATTTAGCACGTAGATAGTTTATAGCCTGGATTAAAATATCGGATAGTTTTCATCCTGGGTACATGCAGACGAAGTCGCGGGCGGAAGCTAGTGGAAATACCTTTTGAGATTAATTTAAATCAATGATGTAATGTGATGTGGATGGATCGGATTGGATCACAATTTTTTTATACGTCCTGTAAGATTTCATTCAATCAAATCATTTTTAAATGCACATTACAGACGACTATTGTTTTAGCTACTCAATCTGTATTTCCCGAATGTGATTTAAGGAAGTGATGTCCATAAAAATACCAACATTTTATTGAATGAGATAAGCATTATGTCTATAAATTGTCATTTGTTTCAGACTCATGCGATCACACTGTAACATTTCCCTTTTAAAGTACTTCATTTACAATCTAATTATGGTATTGCTGATTTGGTATCGCGTGCCGTCTCATATTAAAACGCGTTTAATTCAACTTCAATAATTATGGTTTGCCACGTGAGAGAACCTCATCGTTGTTCACTGTGATTATGCTATTAAATAGTAATCATACGATAAACTTCGTTTTATTTTAATTTATAAGTCATAAAGTGACGACAACTTATTTCGTATGTGGGATGAGCATGACTATTTTGTTCCTGAGTCTTGGATATTTTCTATGCATTAAGTATTTACTACTATATAAATCTTCATCTAATTACCCATATCTAATCTTATTTTGCTTACTATGGTAGGTCGATTTGTGCACCGTAATACCACCGTAACACAGTGACCGATAATATTTTTAATTTATTTATTTTCATAACTACATTTATAATAAAGCGTATAAAAACAGAATTAATCTCGAGAAAGTGATTAATTGTTTTTGTCGTTTGTCGATAACTAAAAGTGCACGTAGCTAAGTGCCAAAAACTTGAGTTCTTATAAAGAAATGTTCTTTATTAGCCAATGCGACAGTTAACTCACAGACATACATATATGCGTATACCCCATGTCCGCTAGCACGTGCACCCATAAAGTTAACGCCAAACCGTCAAGGAACTCCAATCAATCTTTAATTTCGCCACAATAAATCAATAAAATCGCCATTAATTTCGCGTACCGCATGGATGGAGGCTGCTAAATAATGGACAGCCATCAGCTCTCATTAGCACGGGGGCGCCACCGGCGGCCGGCGGCCGGCGGCCGGGCGCCGACCGCGCCCGATCAATACTACGGACCCACCCGACCTCCCCCGAGCGTCCCCGAAGCCCCACGAACTCCCCCGAGCGGCCCCGATCTCCTGCACATGACAAATGTCAGGAGACAGCCCAACAGCCTTCAGGCTTTGGTGAAAACCGTGGAAATCCCTCGGAAAGTGCATCGGTGTGATGAGACGTGCAGTGCGGTGATATTTGCCAGTGGCTATTTGTACGTGAGAACTGTTTTTAACGTGGATATTTGTGTGTAGTGTAAGTATTTAAGGCGGTTGTTTAGAATAGAGTATCTTCAGTTTTTGAATGGATTACAACTATTTTGTTGCTGTTGAGGGTTCTATTCGCATTAGAGACCCCAATTTGATCTGTCAACACCCTTTTCTATTCTTATTTTACGATGCAGCACGAAATATCAATAACCTGAGTGTAGCGAAGCATCTGTCACTCTTTTCAGTTACAGTATCTTGGTTGCGCGTTAGTTTTTTTTTAATTTACTGCATACAGACTTGGGCAGTGGGTTTAGTAAACCATGAGAGTAATAGTTGTGGAAATTCTGTAAATTATGTTAAGATAATGTTTTAATAGAATTACAGGGAGGTTCTGCGCATGCGCCCTGAAGGCTGCTTTGCGTCATGTGTTTTTTTTTTACTTTTAATGGTTCATGTGGCTAATGGCCAGCTTAACAGGTGTTAATGAACACGGGATTGTAACATAAATTTCTTCTGGCACATGTTAGTTCGTGCTTGGTTTATGAACTTATTTGTTAAACATTACAAAAGTGCAAAGTGCTTTCTAAACGGATTATTTAGTTTTAGTTTTTTTGCAACATTATTGCTTAGAGTTAATACAATATTAGCTGCCAGATAAAACGATACCTACGTAGTAAAAAACTTACTGTATGTACGTCTGTTTAACGTCAATTTTTCGAAATTCGTCAAGACACATGTATTAAATTGAGATCCTAAGATAGTGAGTAATATAAAAGTGGTCTAAAAGTGTAATAAAAGCAATATGAGTGGGAAATTTGCTGTGATTTTCACTAAAACAGTGAGCAAGGCGCGGTGACCTTGACCAATTTCCCAGAAAGCCTGCGCACGGCGCTGCAGTCGCCGTCCGCCATCCTAACAAAACCTCTACACGTTTAAAATTAATCCCTAATATCATAATCATAAGGCGCATACTTAATCGCCGACAGTTCACTGTTGACTGGTGAGGGTGCGAGATGGCCTATCAATGTGACAATTTCGAGGTCAGCTATAAACTGGAGTGACAGGGACGGCATGCGTCTGAAAATCGAACTGTGTAGTTTGAAAATGGAAGGAAATTTGAAATTTGAGTTCGTGAATTAGAAGGGGACGGTGATAGATGGCATCTCCAGGTGGGTTGAATGCACTTTAGTGGACATGTGGCCAATTGTTATTGTAGATTTGAATTTAAATTATTGGCAAGGTTTCAGGTTATATCATTTATATTGAACTCGCTACTTATTTATGCAAATAGGTACCTATTATTTACTAACGGTAAAGCCAGAGTCTAATTAAAAACTATTGCAGCTTGGCAGAAATTTAGATATCAGACTTACCAGCCCGTCTCAGCACACTTTGCCTAAATCCTTGGCCGCCTGTTAGGTAGGGTGATTGCTCTGGTAAGTGACCAGCTGTGTGTCCTTTTGTTAGATGAGTTGGTAAATTGAATGGATATCCTCGTTTGTATAAGTTTTTATTCAACTTACTCGGTTCATAGTTCAGTGGTCTACAAAATTTGTCGCACCACCGAGTTGATCTGATTTATTTATTTATTTATTTATTAAGTACAACCACATCATATATATTACATTTCACTTAAAGCTAGTATATTAGGAGGTATTTATTTCTGATATATACAACAATTACGGAAGTACATAACATTGGCTACGCATGTTGCAGTGAGAACAATAAAAGTTATAGCTTATGCAATACAAAATATGAACTAAACCACTAAACCAATAGTTACAGAATTAAATGTAAATATCAATAGAATAAAATAGCAGCGACTGAATTATATTGCTTTCGGCAATAATGTCGATTTAAACTTAGGTAGGCGGTCGTGGAAAATGTCGATGGATTCATTTTGGCTGACAAAGTCGTTAAAATTTGAGCAAATTCTCACCATGGGAGACTGCAATCCAAGGTTTGTCCTGGTGACCGGTGTAGCGAAAGGTTTAGGTATAGGGCGCCGAGGGTAATTGCGAGGAACTGTTAACGAGACTCTTTCTAACAGATTGCTGCATTTTATTTGCCCATTAACTATCTTGTGCAGGAAACAAAAATCCATCATTCGCCGCCGATCTCGCAAGCTGTCCATGTTAAACTTAGCAAGACGACTGTTATAGGTATTTCTGTGTGAGAAGCCAGGAGTACCAAATGCAAGGTATCTTGTGAACGCCCTTTGTATGCTCTCAACCCGTTGCGAGTGAACCTGGTAGAAAGGACTCCAAACAATCGAGGCGGTTTCGAGATGGCTGCGTACCAGAGTGTTATATAGGATAATTTTAGTTTTTTGTTGGTTAAAGTCGCTGGAGTTTCTTCTCAGGAAACCGAGCATCTGTGCGAGCATCTGATGATGGAGCCAGAAGGTGGTCATAGCAACTCCTAAACTGTACATGATTAACCCGTCGTATTTGGGCTTATTCAGAGGCGTCTTTGCCTATGGTGCAGGGTATGCGTTGCACACGGGAGCAGCGGTCCTAGGGGGCGCCGAGCGCCGCCCGCTATAATTCCATTTTGACCGCGCGCTTACTAGGAGGCGCTAGAGTAATGTTTGCACACGGCCGCTACACGGGCTAGAGACTCCTCTGGGCTTATTGGTAATCTTTCAACGGCAAATAAAGCTTACTGTTTTCTTTCATCATTATCTACAGCCTATATACGTCCCACTGCTGGGCACAGGCCTCTCATGAATGAGAGGGAACGGGCAGTAGTCTTCACGCTGGCTTCATCTTTGAACGGTTCAAAGATGAAGCCAGGATAGGTTCAAATTGAACCTATCTGAAAGTTAAATGAGAGAGAGATATTGCCCTTCAAGTGGTCGCTTACTGAAGCTGGTCCCATGACTGGTGCATACTATGTCCTGTAGGTAATAGCATGCAAATTATACATACATACTTTCACGCCTTCATTTCCTAAAGGGGTAGGGAGAGGACATGAAACTTATGTTTCAGTGCCACTTTTAGCATAAATGTGGTTGTAAACGATCCACAAAATGTAATATTGCACTGATAGGTTGCTAGCCCTTCGCCCTCAACACACTTCACACCGACGACACCCACGGGAAGAAAGGGGGTGGTGCTGCTCTAACCCATGCATCATGCATGGTGAATGCATCTTACATTCACATGTTTTCGAAAGAATTCGAAAACATATCAACAAACAAAGTGATCATAAATGTGAACTACCTACTTTATTGTTAAGGGGACAAGGTTGCCCAGATATTTTTGAAACTTTGGGAACATACATTTATTTTTGTACTCGGCATACAGTAAAAAAAAGCTACGGTAGCCCAGTGGTTCAGGCATGCGGCTGTCAAACGGCGGTCGTGGGTTCGAATCCCGGCTCGTACTAATGAGTTTTTCGGAACTTATGTACGGAATATGATTTCATATTTACCGTTAGCTTTTTGGTGAAGGAAAAACATCGTGAGGAAACCTGCACACATCTGCGAAGAAATTCAAAGGTGTATGTGAAGTCCCCAATCCGCATGCACTGGGCCAGCGTGGGGACTACTGCCCGTTCCCTTTCATACATGAGAGGAGGCCTGTGCCCAGCAGTGGGACGTATATAGGCTGATGATGTGATGATGTGATACAGTCAACAATGTCAATATCTGTACAACACGAAAGACTATTATATCATTTATATATGTACATTCCTTTATGTAAGTGATGGTACGAGTAGAATCCTGCACCATATGTATATGACTGTAGATCTACAGATATTTATTGCGTTTGAATGGTACTGATATTAGTATTATTAATGTTATTGTCAGCCCATTTTTATTTGTATAAAAATATAGAAGTTATGGCATGTTCTTCTTAGATTTGATTATTTATGTTTTATTAAATTGCATGTTATGAGCATGTTGTGATACAAAAATGTTTTAGATTGAATCAGTAGAAACAAATTATCTGAAAATGAACTTGTGCCACATTTAAATAATGATTCATGCATTTCATTTATAAACAGAAAATAAAAAGTTAACTTTTATAGATACTGTAAAATTAATTGTCGTCTTAAAACTGACACTGTTGTGTGTAAAGTGGTTATTTATGTAAGTAAAACGTTAAAAGATGCAATTTTACACAGTAACATAGAAATTCATTTCGAGTCCATATTATTTGGCATTTCAATGACTATGCTGGTCAATACTTTCGAGAAACTTATACCATTAAATATCAAATTTTAGAAGCAATCCAACCACTAACATATCATTTCTCAAAATCACAAATCTTCCACTTGGTCTCATTTTCCTAAATAACTCCAACTGTGACCATCAGCCATTTAGTTTATTATAAAATCATCCAAATGTTTACAGAAAACGGTTATATTTACATCCAAATCGTCAACAAGAGTTAAACAATCGAGAAATAATGAATATACAAATAGCACTGTTATCTTCACAAGATTCCCGAATATGGAAATAAAGTTCTTATCATGAGTATACCAATGGAATTTGAACTTTAACATAGGTGTATTAAGTCGAAATTAAATATTCTCCTCTTAAGATATCATATGACGTGTATGCCTGTATGGTCAACCATGGTAAATCCACTTTAATTTCCACTTTGATCTTTATCCGAAGTGAATAAAGTCGAAATTTCATGTTCGCGGCTTTTCCCCAACATTCGCAACGTCCGAATTGTCGTATATCCACCGACTTACGCTAGATTTGGAACTTTGACAATAGGTATTAAAGTCCGAATTCGTTTGTTTAAGTGCGTCAGTCATGTGATTTGTCCATTGAATAGGTTCATTTTTATTCGGAAATAGTTGACCCGGTAATCAAAGACCGGTGCCATTGAGTACGGACGACACTATACTCTGATTAGATCTTATCTCAAAGCTATAAGGTTCAAATTGCGTTGGTATAGCAAAGTGGATAGACAACTTTCCAATGCTCTAAACGCACCGCCGTTAACCTCTGGCCTGGGCCTAGGTTCGATGCCCGGATTGTCACCTTGCGATATATTACAGGTATTTGTTTTTTAATTTAGCTGTTTTATCTGCTAATGTTAGCTTTCTATGTAACGTGAAAGTCCGAGATAAGTGCCATTATTATTGAAATCATTTATTTGCAATCTTAAATCATGTTTTTACAATATCTACAAAAAAAATGTCATTTATTGTATATATAAGTCAGAATAGTTTTTTTAAGGGACCAATATAAGTAGTTTAGTTACTAGGATCATTATACAGGCTAATCTAAATCTAGGCATAAGCTTATTTCTCAGTGTAATATCATCAAATTAAATAGAAAAAAAATAGGAAAGAAAAAGTTTAAGTAAAGCTTAGTCAAACTCGTCACCCGCGTGATGTATTGTAATTGAATTCCAATTTAAAAAGGGTATGATTTAATCAATTGCTTAATAAATGAATTTTCTGTGACCTAATAAATAATATTTGTTCCTTAAATAGTAGATCTGTCACCTAAATTAAATCACCAAATAATATTAAAACGCTTGACTTAAATGTTCATTAAGAATTACTTGGAAATAATATGAATATTATAAATTCGTAACTAAAACTGAATCACGGTCGAGGTGTAGCAATGGGTAACTAGGTAATTCATAGTAGTTGTAAACATATTTTTGGAATGTTGGGCGTTTACATATTTTTGGAAATTTATTATTTAAAAAAGACGGTTTTGGCGCTTCGCCGGCCGCTCCCGCGCGTAGGGTCGCAATTCATCCTAACACTCGCTTCGCTCTTCGTCGTACCTACACCGACCTGCCTTAGAGCTTATACCAGTCAACCTTTGAGCAAATTTTGAAGCGCGATAATTCCTTTTTAAATTTGAGACAATAGATTTTGTTGTGAAACATGCTTATTTAGACATATTCTGTAAAATCTTAATCTGTAACTAATATCCTAAAAAAGTTGTGTCAATTTTTTTTTAATTTTGAGGATATCTTGGCCATTTTTGATTTTAGAGAAAAGTTATTCAAATAAAACACACGTATTTTAGAATATTATGTAGTCTCTTCAAAACATTGTTGCTTCAGCTGTCAACACAGCGTATCCTCAAACATATCAGGGGTCGGCAACGCCCATGTTACTCCTTTGGAGTTGCATGCGTGTATAGGCTGCGGTGTCCGCTTACCATCAGGCGGGCCGTACGCTTGTTGCCACCGTCGTAGTATTAAAAAAAAAACATAAAATGTGGCTCACAATGACATCCCACAATTGAAAAAAATTGCACTACCCGTGACTTACTAAAGTGATCTCACTATAATTTAAGATACATCTTACTATAATTATACAGATAGTTTTGATTAATAACATGACTTCCTTATCATTATTAGTCATGACTTACCATGATTTCTTTGGGATATACCGTGTGGAAAGACACGACGATCCTTCTCGCAAATGGGGGTTAGTTTAAGTGATGGAGAATCAATTCGTAATGTTTAGATTTTCTTAATTTAATTAATGGTCTTCTTAGAGACAACCCTACTATTACTACGTACTATCTACCTACATGTAAGTGTAATGTGATACTTAATGTTTAAAAAAATATTATATTCTGCATGTATCAACTGCCCTTTGTCTCAATTTATCTATGGTTAGTTAGATTATTGTTTTGGTAAAGGTCACTGACCCTTGTGTTATTGTTTAAATGTTACTGAACCTAATGATGGTTATCACTTGCAGTATTTTGCATTAAAAGTTAACTGCCTGTAACTTCAAAACGCTTACGACTATGAGCCTAGTTTCTATAGAAAAAATACATTACTAAATCTAAACAATCCCCCCTTTGCGGAAAGTGTCGTCGTGCCTTTCCACCCTGTATATTATAGTAGGGTGTATATTGTGACACATCGAAACTAGGTGACAAAAACATACCCATTTAAATAACTGTCTATTTGACTTTACTAATACATTAATCAACATTGCCACCAATAATCAGGATTGACCTGCCCACAGCGCGGCGCCCGGGCCGCGGCGGGCATGCGGGGCGGCGCTGAGGGATGAGCGCGGCGCGCCCGCCCGAGCCCAGCGACCCACCGCGCCAACACCGCTCTCACCGCCACCAGGTAACTGCTCAGCTGTTTGTTTTACGGGTTAAGGCGCCGTAGGTTTATGGTCTTCTCTCCCTCTCACTGAGCATGAGCGTGAGCGAGATGGAAGTGCGTGCCCGGAAGCGCGTAAATCATGTTTTTTAATTTTATTTTTTTTGTCGTTCAAATAAATAAAAATGTAAACACTGATTTCTCTCAAACATGATATTGCCGATTTTTAAAAACCATTTTAATATTTTTAGCTTTTGTGCATAATTTGTAAGGAATATTTTAAGTGTATTAGACCCTTTAAGACCCATGTTCGTGATTTTTTTTCTATCAAGCGAAAATTTCTTAATCATGTTTCTAAACACTGATTTCCCTGCAGAAAAGTCTTAAGATTACTATTCGTATTTTTTTCAATCATATTATTATAAACAGACGCATTATATTGTTTCAAAAACTCTGTTCGCTCAAGTTCGCTGAACCTACGGCGCCTTAACACTTTCGCTACCAAAAATCGCTACGCGCTACGCTCGTAGCCGATCCTGCGGATCCCGTGGTCCTCGTATGTAGCGAAAAGCGACTACGGCGTAGGCGCTCGCAAGGCGGATCCTGGTTGCGAAAGCCACCCCGCCGATCACCTGCCATGAAACCACCTCTACCTACGCTTAGTTGGTACGCATTGCGGTGCCAAGATATATTTGTGGGTGAGCGTCGAGGTGAGCTTAGAACAAGTTACAGTATAGGGGGGCAGTACACTTAGGTAACATGTAATTAACATTGGGTATACGAGTGACTCGCGAGGTGAAAATGCGGTGCGAGTAAATGCAATTAGGTAACCTTGGTAATCATGGTCTACCTATGACTAACGCCAGCTTTGAGGTGAAAAATACAAGTGCAAGATACTGAATTTAGATAACATAAGGTAAACTGCGATTAACCAAAAAAGTATGGTGAAAATGGCGAGTATATAACTGCAATTAGGTAAACTTAGGTGAAATGTAATTAACATCTAGTAATTTATAAATGACCCATGTGATTAATAAGGTAAACTGAAATTTGGTGTGAAATATTTCAGTACAAGAGACTGCCCTTATGTAACACCTTAGGTGAACTGCGACTTAACCACACACCCCAGTGACGTCACTCGCAGCGTAAGTAAACTTTAATTAACAGCAGATATGCTGCAATTGACTCAAGTGAAAAATGCGGTGCAAGTAACTGCACATAGGCGACATCTTAGGTAAACTGTAACTAATTACCTGTAATATTGATAATAAATAATGCGTGTATTATAATTTATGTCATTTCTACCTTGGAGGATAACCGGACTAGGGGAAATCTGTATATATACAAAATAAACTAGGTATAACAGCAGTTGTCTACCTACTATCTATTGCATTGATTCATTTACAAAGTTATACACTCGCCTAAATCCCAATCAAGTCAAAAACAAACACGCGGCATGGAAACAAAAACTTGTCTACAAAGTAATTGCGCTCAATCAATTTGAATTGCAGACAGTACCATGTCAAAATAAAACGAGGAATAAATCACGAGAGGCCAATGTAAAATGAGCCGTCAGTGAGTTTTGATAAGGTTGTATTTAAGTGAATCGGATGGAGACAGTAATTGTAGCCACACGTCCCGTGTCCGATGCGTACAGAATAATTGGACACTGCGCACGCGCTGTCCGAGTTGTCCCGAAATTATGGTCAACACGCGATCGCAATCACAGTTTGATTCGCAGTTTAAAGACGTTTGGGTCAGACGTGTGGTTATTTTGTTCTAAACAAAAATAAATGAATAATGTGTAATTTCCCAGCATTCTCTTTTCACGAACACTGAATATTTCCAGACCACGATTAATAATGAACAAATAATAATCAAACGCGAGGAATTATACAGGTGAGGTGTTACATAAGTGGTGATACAAAATATCAAAATATGATTCTATCGATGATTCTGAACCACTTTTACTATGGGACCAACTTTGTGTTATGCAAAAAAAACACCTGTTCATTCATTTTCGTCAGTCTAAACTGAGCAAAGTTAATGAAATAGTTGAATATTTTTGGCATAACACAAAGTTGGTCCCATAGTAGAAGTTGTTCAGAATCGTGGATAGATTTACATTTTGCTATTTTGTATCACCACTTATGTAACACCTTGTATAGTATGAATTTTAAATCATCTAATTTACCACCATTTGAAAGTCGTGGCCGAACCCTGCGGCATAGCATGGGCGTAGCATGGTTGCACTTTTATCACTTATCGCCGTGGATAAAACATCCGTCGCGTTTTGACAAGTACCTATGCGAGAGTGACGGATTTCTTATCCACAACGATAAGTGATAAACTGACAACCATGATAAGTCTGCTGAGAGAGCAGCAAGACATGTTTTTTTTAAAATCTTTCATTCTTCATGTTCTAAAAACTAACAAAATACGTTCTCAATGATTGCATGAAATAACATTATACGCTAAGTTAGTGAAACTCGACACATAGATAAAGAATTGACCAATTAGAAGATTCGCGGTGAAGTGTCGCTTCGCCACCCACGCGTCGTGTTAATGGCAGCGATAACTTTTATTGTCCGAGTGGTCGGTGATGGGGTTAACTGTCATGGTTTCGCAGCTTGACGTATGTCTATATTTATAGGATTTTTCGATTATTTTTGTTGATCCCGGGGAAAGGGGATCGTTTTATGAAATAGTGATGTTAATGAGAACTTTTTACACTATAAAGTGGTGATCCTTAAAACATGTGGGCTGCTGAATTAAAAAAAAAGAATGTTCGCGTATAAGTTTTAGTACCTACTTAATTTTTTGCGCGACAATGCCTTATGGCAGTTGTACTTTCTCTTATATTGTGCAAAAAATCAATAAATAAATATAATGATGGTGTGTATGATGTCACATACCTACGTCAGATCTTAGGCGTTATGAAGACCTAAGTCGTAACATCTGCATACAACTTATTTTCTGAGGGTTCACGTTTCTTTGCAGCTGACTGCAGGCAAGCAGGTTGTGTTATCGCAAATAATCCACACCCGACCTGACCTTAAGCGAGAGTCACCTTTCCGGCTAAAAACCATTAAAATTCCAATACGCAAATCCACAATTACCTAAGAACACATATCACAACCATACGGTTTTAAAAAGGTACATGTACCATGGACATTAATAAGCTTTATTGCTTTTTAATTTCGACTATATGGCGTCAATTTACGGCCATACTTGGGTACGACCGAACGTGTTCTTAGTAAAATCACCGCACATAAATTAATTGCTTTTAGGTTAGTGTTAGTCATACACTAAATTGTTCTTTGAGGTCAATGGATTATCCTATTGAGCAAATATTACCATTTGGAAATACCAAAAAAATTAAGAGCATCAAGATACAACACTTATTCTTGACTAAAATTGTAGTTTGAATAATTAGAAGCATAGGTCAACTGATATAATATAGGTACATATACTCTTAATACTTACTACTTATACTACTTTAGAGACCAACTTGAAGAATCATCATACTCCTAGCGATTTCCCGGTTTTACCATAAGGGAGTCCGGGGTCCGCTTTGGCACCTAGTTCCCAAATATTTGAGAAGGCACTAGTTTTACGAAAGCGAGTGCCATTTGACTTTCCAACCGACAGGGAAATGTAAGCCTTGTTGTGGTTGTGGTTTCCTCACGACGTTTTCCTTAACCGAAAAGCTAAACAAATGATATTTTCATATCATAGTGTTTTTGTAAAAACCCAGGGGTAGGTACAGTTGTTGCAAAATCTGTGTGTAGTTCCCATATATCGTAACCATAAACTTCCGCCCTTCATTTCACAGCCTTAAGGGATAAGTTCAGGGATGATAGTTATCGTATGGCGTTTACCGCATCAGTTCTGAGGTTTAGGTATGCGTGAAAACGTAACCGACAGACAGACACAGTTACTTTCGCCTTTATAATATTAGTATGGAAGTATTGATAGTATGATCGTTACGGCGGGGAGGGCCGGTGGGCGTGGCTGCGCCGGCGCCGCTGACTGACCCATTGATATCGTTCCGTTGTTCATTCAACAACGACGCATGCGCCGCTCAATCTAGAACGCTACGCGCATTGAGACGGTTAAAGTGAGAGACCCCGTGTTCCGTTGAGTTTTTTAAAAAACATCAAATGCTGGCTGATTTGAAAACTAATGACCTTTTAAAATAAGGACATTTGTGTACATTGCTGACTATATAATTTAAAAAGACTTAAGTTTATTAGAGATAGGAACGTCAATAAGTCATTTTGGAAAGTTTGGTCGCGTTCGCTCATTGCGCATAGTGATTAGGTCATTCATTCAGATGAGTGAGAGGATGTTGAATGTCTTTATGGTGAATGAGTTGTGAATGCTAATGGTTTTTATTAAAATTAGATGTTAATTACTAGTGGTCAAAGTTAAGCGAAAACATTTCACCCTCCAATCGTTCCTTACAATGGCTAAGTACATTATTATATTAAAATGCAACTAAACGGTACAATAGCAACATTAAAACATAGGTTTTGAGTTTATAAAAGCGAGGGCCCAAAATAATACGACTGCAATGTAATAAGATTAACATTAAAACATAGGTTTTGAGTTTAAAAAAGCGAGGGCCCAAAATAATACTAAAAAGTAAAAGTATCGTTTATTTGCAAGAATATGTACATTAGATGTTAACATTATATGATGAGTCATAGTATTCAGCCTCCAACGGCATGCAAATATTAGCCTAATAGTCAATTTATAAATAACTACAAATAACACAATTAATATAATAACAAGGAAAAAAAAACTAATTAAAAATAAAATACAATAATATCAACAAATCAACAATTTACATTCAAAATAGATTAATAATTACAATTTAAGATTCTATAAATTCTATAATACATTATTTTCGTGCAATGTCCAAATATTCCTTTAGAGGGTAAAAACAACGTTCTTGGAGCCATTTCGTCAATTTTGTCCTAAATTCTAAATTGCGCAAAAGTTTAATTTCATCTGGTAAGTTATTATATGTTGATATGCAAGAATAGTAGGCATTGCGTCTATATATATCAGCACAGCATCGAGGTTGATACAAAAGATTTCTGTACTGTGCCCTTAGTGTCCCGGATGTCACATCGGAACGCAGTGTAAAATAGTCCACATGAGCCTTGACAAACAGACAAGCCTTCCTGATGTACATACATGCTAGTGGTAGTATATTGTATGTTTTAAAGAAAGGTTTGCAACTATCCATTAGCCATGTGTTGCTGATGGCACGTATGCACTTTTTTGTACCTTAAATGCCCTCTCAACCTGAACCATGTTACCCCACAGTAAGAGACCATAATCTAAAGTAGACGAAACGTACCCATGGTATGCTGTTATTGCAGCTTCAGTAGAAACTATTCTACTGAGTTTTCTTAGTGCAAAAACAAATCTATCCAATTTGGAGCAAACGGAATCAATATGATCTTTCCAATTCAGGTGGCTGTCAATGGTTAAACCTAAAAATTTTATGCTACTGGTTTCCTCTGTGAAGGCGTTACCATACCTAATATTTAGCTGTTTAGGATTACATTTGTAAGAACGAAATTGCATGTATTTGGTTTTAGTCAAATTAATGTTAAGATTATTATTGCATGTCCATGTATAAATATCTTTTAAGGCTTTATTTATATTGGTCTCGTATTCATTGACGCTATCTCCTTTTACCATGAGCGTCGCACGAGCGCATGAGCGTTACTACTGCAATGTAATCAGATTACGACGTAATTGTGCCCTAAAAATCTAGCCATCTAACCTCTGTGTCAAACTTAACAATCCTTTTGTTCAAAATACTCGTAAACCCCGGTAAAGTTGTGAGCAATGAAAATAATGTTTGATTATACTTAATACTAAACCACACCAAAAACAATGCGGATCCCAAACAATAAACACCAAATACAGATTCAAAAATACTTAACCCAAACGCATTTAAAAGTTCAATTATATCCCATTGCTTATTTATCCCCAAGCATCCAAGATAATGATCCCATAAAACCCTCCACTTATCTTCCATCGGCGGCTTGGCTTACGTAAGACCATGGCCACAGAAAAGGTCGTATCGATTAAGAAATCTGTATCATTTAAGTTCATTTCTGTAACACGGGAGCCGACAACAAACCTATTCCATCAACATACTTAAGCCATCCCTTTCCCACTAACGTTCCACGACCGAGCGCGAGTGAAGCGGTGTCATAGTTTGTTTTGTGCGGTCGCATACCGCCGCGAATTATTCCGCGATTCCCAGAAAGGTATAGGCTATGTAATAAATTTGGCGGGTTCATTATGCGGTACTCCCTACATTCCGTCCAGTTAGGTTAGTAAAAAGTCGACTATTGTTTGTGTCGTGCCTGAAGATTGCTTTTGTTTGTGGCCGGCGAGGATAAACTGTATCTAGACCATTGTAATTCGAATTTCTTAGAACTTATAAAGCGTGTTGTGTTTGGAAATCATTCGTTGACTGCCTAAATGGTTTATGGGTCATACATAGATATATGTAGCTCTTTCCTGTGGACGTAAGTACCGCCTTATATTATCAGACTCAATAATCCGCATACACTTCTCTTATAGAAATATGTCTGATTAAATCGTAATTTATATGAGTGCGTTCACATAAGCCTTTTGACAACAGAAATAAATACTTTTTTTACTCCCTATGTATGTATACTGTGTACTTTCATAATCAGTAAAGCTACTACTTGGTTAAAAACCGAATCAAAGAAGCCTGCATCTTTAGTACTCGCTGTTTGTGTTTGATTTGGTCAATTTAAATTACTGTCTATCTTCATGAAAAGACCGTTAGACCCTTTTTGTAATGATTCTTTTTCATTTATATTTTATCATATTGTCACTTCTATACACCTTGTATGCGCGAGCGCACCATTTCTTGAAACAATTCGACGCGGAAACGAGACAGTGTGCTCGGCAACACTCGAAAAATAAAACACTAGACCACAGCCAAAGAATTGTGTTCAAATACCTATATGACACTTTCAAGTTTACTCCAAATTCAACCTTGAATAATGAGGCTTAAAGTTTTAGTTTCGGTAGATTTTGTCAGTCGATGCACGGTTGCTAAATTTATTCTCCCATAGACATTATTCCGGACATTTTTCTAAGTCAATTAAATCCCAAAATGGCGGTCAAAACAACGCCGATTGTTTTTTAGAGGCTGTTTAAATGCTTAACTGTTATTAGTAATGCTATGCGGACTAGCTTTGCTCGTTTTTTAATTTACTGTAATTTTGGTATGGAATGCTCGCCTGGTTTTCTTGGGAATAGAACTAAATAGTTATATAAAGGATTTCTAACATAGTTTAATGGCCAATATTTACTTGTGACATGATGTTGGTTTAACTGTTCCTGTGGCCCTCGAAGTTTTAAGTTACAATTTTACGTTGTACAGTCAAGTGTAAAAACATAGGTGCATACAACTTGTACATACAAATGTCCCATAACTCAGCGGATTAAGGTTTTGGGATTTATTTATGAGAGGATGTTATCGATACATATTTATGCACTTGACTGTAGACTGGCACCCTTGATTGGTTTGGACTTGTAAAATTGTAAATTGTAACTTGTCGTCATCCTAAGATGGCCGGTAGTTTGGTAGAAAATTCTGCAAATCCCGGAAAGTTAAATCAAGACGTACTGTGTTATTTATTTATTTCTTAAACCGCCGTATTTGGAATCAACTTGAAATATAGCCATGCTAAGTTTTCATTTGGTTACCTATTTTTCAAACTAATACAGATTGTTGTTGAGAAATTCAGGATATTTATTATTTATGTTTTGTGGTCGTCTCTTTAATGTAGATGAACACAATGCAGGAATCGTTGAATTTTAATTAACGAACTTCATTAGCAGAATTATCTATTTAAAAATCAATGAGTCTCCATTTACGATCGCAAATTCGAGTTTAAAATGATGTTTTGTCGCATTTAAAGAACACACTAGGACCTAAAGATCATACTCGTATTAAAAAAATCTACAATGTGGCTACATGTATTTATATATATAAGTATGTATATCGCCATCTAGTAGGTACCTATATTGCAAGCTTTGGTTACTGTAGGGTTATGTCGATTTGTATAAGACTGTCCCGTCACTATTTAAATAAATAAAAAATATTTTACACTCTTACCTTCATCAATCTAAGTATTCAAACCCAAATTAAGAAACAAATATCAAAACCTTCACTCATATTTCAGTTTTAGAATTCAGCTTCACTCGTTAATATGCACTACACTAAAAATTCACAACACGGTTTTATGTGACTAGATTACACAAATTCTCATTTCCAAAGAAACCGCTTCAAAACACCAAAATCATTATTTCTCGGCTAATTCACCATCACAAAGCAATGAAGGAAACCATTGTCACTCCGAATGTAGAACGGGCGGTAAAAACTAAATACCTTTTAAGTCCCGCTCATAAAGGTGCCCACACACGGGCTAATGAGTTGGCGAGATTTACGGCCTATAAATAATGTTAGTTACGTGTAATGTCCAAATGCGTACGCGCTCAGGTCTAGTAAGTACTTTGGGGCTGCGATTCGATTGGTTTTAATGACGGCTTACGATATACTTTTTTGTAAAAACTAAAAGTCTTATGCCTATTGATTGTTTTTACATGCGAGTAGGTAACAAAGGTACCAGTTACCTTTAGACCAGGACTTATATTCTATATAATACTTATTTTAGGGCTTCTGTTGTGTCTCATGGATCCTATAAATTACTTCCAGTTCCAAAAATACCTACGGGTTAAAGCTTTTTAAATTATTTTATTAAGATTCATAATAATATTCAAGTTGTGAAAATGTGTCTGTCTGTCTGACTGTCTGGTACCTCTTCACGCTTAAACCGCTGAATTGATTTATATGAAATTGGGTATGAAGATAGTTTGAATTCTGGGGAAGGACATATAGTCTTATCCTAGAAATCATCCCCTAAGAGGTAAAATGGGGGGTGAAAATTTGTATGAAGCTACGATATAAACGAGTTTTACTCGGACGGAGTCGCAGGCAGAAGCTAATTTCACTAAATAAATAAAACATGCTAGAAATTGGGCCGATTGAGCCCATAATAGGACAAGTCACACAATGTATGTGCTTTGCCCTAAAGTCGACTTGTAGTAAATGCTTTATGGCATTCAGAGTGGTTAATGTCGTTGATTCGTTTGTATTTATCTGGCATTTGTGTGAGAATAGAACAAAACATATTATTTTGAACAAATGTTTTATGGGCACTCAAATTAGTAGTTTAGTTTTCAATTAGATGTTTTGCAAGAATTATCATTTTTAAATTAGTATTTTCGATGTGTATCAACACGTAACTCATTGATTTTACTTAACAAACTGAATTTATTACAATGTACGTAATATAGCGTGGGCTTTGGGTACAATTTGGTTCATGGTGACTTTGAATATTAAACTTCATGACTAAGGTTCAGTTGAATTTGGAGCGATTTAAATGCGGCACAGGTATCGTCTCTGCGGTTATGAAATAAACTTTAATAATGAACACATTTGACATGTGTATTGTGTACGTGTGCTTTAAATGAAAAATAAGCTAATAACACGCATATTATCCTTGAAATAATAAGTATTTTTTATTTCTGAATTATGTTATTAAAAATCACCCGACACAACAAATATACATAACTAAGAATCGATAGCCAAAACTTTCGATTAAAAAACACACTCCAATAGATTCATTCCTTTCGGAGCTACGTTGCCACAGACAGGCACACAGATACAAAAGTTTTCAAAACACAATGTTTGCGTTGAGGTTTAAAAAATGGATTATGACAGAGTAGATACCTGATTGAGATTTCGGTGAAGAAAACATCGCGAGGAAACCGGCCAAATCCCGATAAGGTCCAATATTCCCTCTGGGTTCTCCAACCCGCTTTCGCAAAACTAGTGCCTATTCCAAACCTTGGAATTTAGTGCCAATGAGGACCCCGGGCACCTTCAGGACACCATAGGGTATAAAACTAGGAGGATGATGACTGAAATACCCAATTGTAAAAACAAAACATTTCAGCGCAGAGGTTTACTTACTTACTAGTAAAATTACTCGTTTTGGCAAAAGTCTTCTCACTAGTTTAGCATCATCAGGTTTACGCCTAACATATAAGGGGGAGGGGGGGATTTTTTTGAATACTGATAATTAAAGCAATTCGTGCAAAATTATCAAAAATGCACTACGGTAATATTCAAGTTTTCACTTCTGCCGGCACTCCCGCAACCCGGTTTTTTTTTCGCTAGCATGTTTTTTTTAACCTGCTCACAATCGGTTGGGAAATGCGACAAACGGGCAACCGGACTTTTGAATTTTGGCCCAAGCTGAAATGGAGAACTTAGTTCGTTTCGCTCGCTCGTCCAATTATTACTTTTCAATGTCTATGATGAGTATAATGATTTATATGAACGTTTTCAGTGTTTTTAATATTTAATATCGGTAGGTAGTAATCCGCGGCCCATAGTATTATAAGCGTAGGTTAGTTTATCATATATTATAAATGTATGTTGAACCACACGTGAGATACTATAAATCACTACGTTTATGACACTTCACAGTTTTGTAATTTTCCCATCGCTTTTTCTTTATACTTACACATTTTGGTAGTTTATTAAATATAGCAAAAACAGTTTGTTTTTTTAAATCTTTTGGTACAAATACCATTTACAATTTGTATGAATTGGACGTTAGATAATGTTATATCGAGTAATATATTCTGTATTATAAGTGTACCTAATTTTTTTTTAAGTACCACACACTAGGCCACGGAAACGCTTAATTACGTGTCCTATTTTGATCGAAACTATTATAGAATTGGAAGTGCATATTACTTTTTTACTACCTGCTCATGTTCTAAAGAACCGGAACACTAACTTAAAAAATCTGCCTGAGTTTACACATGCACTTGTGACAGTTTTAACACATTCAGCAGCAGAATTAACTACGCAAAATAACACGCTGAAAACGATCTCATCATCATCATCATATCAGCCGAAAGACGTCCACTGCTGGACATAGGCCTCCCCCAAAGAGTGCCAAAGTGACCGATCCCGCGCCACCCGCATCCAGCGGACTCCCGCAACCTTTACCAGGTCATCAGTCCACCTTGTCGGGGGCCTACCCACGCTGCGCCTTCCGGTACGTGGTTGCCACTCGAGAACCTTTCCGCCCCAACGGCCATCGGTTCTACGTGCTATGTGCTCCGCCCACTGCCACTTAAGTTTAGCGATCCGGAGGGCTATATCGGTTACCTTGGTTCTGCTGCGGATTGTCTCATTTACTAGCTAGAAAACGATCTACACACACCTTCGACACAAAACTTCGTCCGCTTGCAGCGTAGCGTAGCTACTTATGCTGCCGACTGTACGGAATAACTAGCGTTTTTTAACTCGTCCAGAATAGTGTTTAATGAGTGCTAAGACAACTAATTGCCGAGATAAATCCGATAGCGCGAACTATTAAATCGACAATCGGCGCGGACGCAGGTCATTGACCCGCAATAAAGTTTATGGGCAAATGTCTGCCCACATTGAGTGGCAATATAGCGTTTACCTTCACATTTTGACAATGAAGATCTTTAGTCTTGTGTCTCAATATTTGACACAAATATTAACGCTTTAAAAGATAACGCGTAGGGCTACAATTCCATTTTCTTTTAAAGGATACCTAGGATATCGCGTTTCATGTCCTTGAAATACAGCATTACATACATGCATACATATAGTCCGCTGGATGCGGGTGGCGCAGCGTGGGACCGGTCACTTTTGGCACTCTTTGGGGGGGGGGGCTATGTTCAACAGTGGACGTCTTTCAGCGGATACGAGGACGATGATGATACATATAATCATGCCTATTTCCTGGAGGGGTAGGCAGAGATCACTGATTTCCACTTGCTATGATATTGACAAACCTTTCTTACTTCATTATATATATATTTGTTTATTTATTAGGAGAATGTTACATTCACTCTACTTGCTAGTAATTACCAAAAGCATAATACGAGTAGCTACTAACGAAGAAAGAATTACAATCATACATTTGGTTTAGTTGAAGCGGATTCAGATTGAATCTCTCAAACCGACCCGAGAGTAAACTGAAATTAAATCCCTTCCAAAATAAATACAAGACTGTATCCTTTCGTCCTTACACTTTACTTGAATAAATATCGCTTGATTCGGCGGCCGCACTCGAAATAACCTCGCTGTCTGTCCCCCACCCTCAACTCAATCTATACCACAACTTCTTCATGATTACTCATACATTGCTCCTTCCACAAATGAAAATCTGAGCACCCGCTCAGCAAAACAAGCAATGAACGTGACACAAAGCGATCGCAACGCGGATCGATTTCAAAGCGTCAAAGTAATTTAATTTTGCTTATACAATTTTTGTACGTTTTGCACTAATGAATAATGTAAGCTTGCCATTTCGTCTCCCTCTACAATTGCAAGCTAGAGAGGGACGAGGCGTGTCATTAGTGCAAGTTTATTATTTTTACTGAGTTATTTCGGTCCGGCGGGCGCATCCCTTCGCTAATAATTACAACACGATACATTTAACTTGAACCTTTGATGTTAATTAAACCCGAGTCCGATGCGACGGCCCTTAATGAGTGCTGCTTATAAAACAGAGTTATGTTCGAATAAACTACACCAGTTACTTTATATTTAGACGTGGGAAACATTCGATTTTTATTTTTATCGTTATATTTATTGTCTTAATCTATGGTCAAAAATTCCAACAACTTTAAACAGATTATCATACAGGTAACAATGGGGTGGTTACCTAAATGCTAAAATTGAAGGTCAGCTACGTCGTAGCACTCGTAGCATCTCGTAGCACTGGCGAAATGCTTTCACCACAATGCGCGTACGCACCATAGTCCCGCTACGCAACGGGATCGTGCGTGAGCCGGTTTTCGATTCTGGATTTGAAAGCACGCACTTTGTTTGGGTTTTTTACGAGTGCGTGGAAGGCTTTTTGTATCGACAAAGGTGGACTGGTAGTAAAGTGTGTAAGAACAGTGAAATGAATATGGTAATGAAATGAAGTTAAGTGATAGATTTTTATATAAATATGTATTAAGAATTAGAACATATGAAACTTTTATGAACTCAGTTGCAGGAATAGACAAAATACTGCTTCACAGTGTAGATTACTAAATATAGCAATTACAATAATGTTCCTACTGTGCGTTAGTCATTAGGCATTAGTCAAATTATAATTTTTTAACTAAGATCATCATCCTCCTAGCATTATTCCCAGTAATGCCCTTAAAGGAGCCCGGGGTCCGCTTTGAGACCTAATCCCAAGATTCGGCATAGGCACTAGTTTTAAGAAAGCGACTGCCATCTGACCTTCCAACCCAGAAGGAAAACTAGACCTTATTGGGATTAGACCGGTTTCCTCACGATGTTTTTCTTCACCGAAAAGCTAACGGTAAATATTCCGTACATAAGTTCCGGAAAATCTTTGGTGCGAGCCGGGATTCGAACCCACGACCGCCACATGCCCGAACCACTAGGCTACCGCAGCTCAATTAAACTAACTAAGATAATATTATTATAATATAGTGATCTTATCAGCCTACAATCGTCTAACGGTAGGTACAATTGATACTGCTAAGTGTAACCCCAGGAAAATCGCAAACAAACAAACCATTCGATTTCACCCTAAATCGTATGCCAAATAAAACCATCCCTCCATCGGAAACGCAAGAAAAATGTCAGCAATAACGAAGCCTATTGTAATCCATCGCATCTGATCTCAACCACATTACATTGCAAACTATCCTGCGCTTACTTTCCCGCGCACAGGGTCACCGAGTGAAGACGAGTGAGCGATGTAAAAATAAGATTAGGATGCGAAAGAGACGAACTGAATAGGCTAAGTATATGGCTGCGACCCGATGTCTTTCATTCAAATTGCGATGCGTCGGGTTGTTGTGCAGACAACCAAGTTTCACTTTCTCTTTCAGGGACGATCGCAATTGTGTTGTAGTTGATTTTCACCGGCTTTTTGTCGGAACCCAATTGGAACTTAGGATGTAAAGTCTATTTACAAACAAACGCTTTTAGAAGACAATACATTGTCACACGTTTCTCTGGGATTACACTATATAGGTACATCAACCACTTAAATTGTATACTTAAAGGAATTCAGAGAAATTTCCTCCCTCGGACGCTGCGGTTGTGGAATGACCTCCCAGGTACAGTAAAACTACCCAGGGACTATAGTGGAGTTCTTCAAAAAAGGAGTGTATACATTCTAAAAAGGTCGCTTGTAACACCCCTGGAGTTGCAAGCGTCCATAGGCTACAGTAACCGCTTACCATCAGGTGGGCCGTAATCTTGTTTGCCACCGACGTGGTATGAAATTAAATTCTGAAAGTAACCACTGCAAAATTCAATTTTAACATTTTCTTCAATAATCGAAGTAACGAACGAATGACCTCAAAACATCAGACATAACGATGTCTAGATGGTCTATGAATCACACTTCATATATGTTTTATCGTCATTTCCAATCACTAGTCATTGTCTATGATCATATTTGACGTCATGTTTGATTACATGATAGGACACGTAAGAATGAATTGATTTTACGTATGCTAAATATGTGCGTACGATAATTCGAATATTACACCTCCAAACAGATCTGGGGGCCTAGACAATGTTACAATCGACAAGCGCTAACGCCAATAGAAAAGTAATAAAATGTATGGGAATGACAGATGTTAACGAAAAGTGTTTCGTCGGCAACTGTCATTCCCATACATTTTATTATTTTCTATTGGCGTTAGCGCTTGTCGATTGTAACCTTGTCTACGGCCCCTGATGATGGATATTGGACGCTCGAGTAGAATCTCAAATCCGCACGGATTGACAACAATTTCTCGCACTCTTGCTAGCTTTAATTTAAATCCTATTTTGTTTAAATCCCTCCGCATAATTATCTAACAACGGAAAGAAGGAATCATTCCAACAAGCATTGTGAGGAAACTGGTCCAATCTCAAAAGGGTCTAGCTTTCCGTCTGGGTTGGAAGGTCAGATAGCAGTCGCTTTCGTAAAACTAGTGCCAAATCTTGGGATTAGGTGTCAAAGCGGACTAGAGGCTCGTTTAGGGTATAACCGGGAATAACGCTAATCGGATGATGGAAAGAGAGAGCTATACATCCCAACTAACATTTTGGTGTTAGCTAAGGGTTTTATCATAACCTTAACCTTTATAAGTGAGTTATATTTATCTCAGTTAGAAGTGATGGTGTTAAGGAGGAGTTAAACAAAAAAAAACTCCTAAAGTGTTACTAGAGCTTTATTGAACGCTGCTAAAAAGGTTTTAGAGTTATAAGAGTGTTACTCAAAGCAATTATACTTGAGATGTTAAAGCTTTAACCTGTTTGTAACGCTTAAACCTTTACAAGAGTGCTCGCTGACGCTCATTAACTCTTATTGCTTTTTAGTTGCTGCTGTGGAGTGTCTTATAAAGCTTGAGGTAGAGACTTTATAACAGAGTTGGTCAAGAGTGTTATAACACAATATACTAGAAGTGTTGAACAACACCGTTGTAAAGGCAAAGCCTGCACAATATTCTTGGCTAAGGGTGTTGTAACTCAAAAAGCGTTATAGATGACTTAACTGACGCCTAAAGCTTTAATGTAAGTTCGCCATTGTTTTGGTGAACTCTAACCTACAAATTGATTAGGTTATTCAATATTTGAAATCAAAATATTCACTATTTATGTTACTCTTGCTATTCTATGGATGCCACTTAATTTAACATGCCACTGGCCAAGAAACAAGAATAGCAAATGATAAAAACTTTAGGTGTCTATTTTATTCTTCATAAGTTTTATTAGAAATCTTTAATAAATCCTGGGCGCGTTAAAATTGAGATGGGAAACATGGTATACACTTACCGTAAAATCACAAGAGCAGATTGTTTTCACTTAATGTCACAAACTCTTCCAATTTAATTCACTTTCAATTAGTACGACTCCTGTCACATATATTGATACCTACTATTTTCGCCATTTTATGGGTAGACTATATTTGTCTCATAATTTTATAGTAAAGAAAAGAGTAAGATGCTCACTTGAAACTGGATGAGCGCAAGAGTGTTTAACACTCTCACCCTAACGGTGTTTGTAGAGCGTTGGCCAACACTATGGGTGTCAGATAACACTGCTCTACAGGCTTTCTAACACCTTAACCTGTAAGACGTGGGCCTCTTTCGTGGTTATATGAGTGTAAGAGCATGCTCTAACACCTTTTTCACGGGCATTCTTAACACACTTGGCTGGAACCGATATAAGAATGATATAGATATAGAACGATATAAGAAATATAAGGGTTATTTTAACGCTAGTGTGCTAGTTGGGATATATTGTACTTAATAATAACATGTAAATAATATGTCAAACGCGATATGCAAGTTTAATCTAACCCTCTTATGGGCTATTATTACAGCACTTAGTAGCTACGGTGCATGTGGCGGATGCATTAGCGATACCGATCAGGTAACTTATGACGCCTTACACTGTACTGGTTAACTAGCAGTCCCCGTGGCTGCGCCCGCGTTACAGCGTAGTACTCTGGCATATTTCAAGCAGAAACGATGACCGTTAGGCAAGAAAGCTCGCAGAGTGGGTGGGTAGACTCACGACAAGGTTGACTGATACCCTGGGGGGCGAGCACAACTGACGCCGCGCCGCGACGCGAGTCGAGAAGGATCTAGCGTCCTCGTTCTAATTTGCACGGTGCGAGTGTGACAGGGGACGCTCAGTCACGCGACAAGAGGCTTGTCAGCACGTTGTGCTAGACGTACTGGTAGGGGTCGCGGGAGTCCGCTAGATGCGGGTGGCGTAGGACCGGTCACTAGGCACTTTTTGGGGGAGGCCTGTGTCCAGCAGTGGACATCTTTTCGGCTGATATAATGATGATGACGAAGACTGTGGTATACGCTGGAGTAATACCTGACAATTTCAATCTTATAAATCATAGCACAATAGTTGTCAACTATTAGGCATTAAGGTGTCAAGAATTGGGACTTATTACATGCTTAGAAAAGATATCGAACCTTTGCGGATAATGTTTAGTCTTATTCTAAAACTAGCATCTGCCCGCGATTCCGTCCGCGTGAAACTCGTTTATATAGTAGTTCCGTATAAACTTTTACCCCCCGATTTCACCCCTGAGGGGATGATTTCCGGTATAAAAAGTACTATATTCTGCTTCTCCGGGATTCAACCATACCAAATTGCATCTCGGTTCTGCGGTTTAAGTGTGAAGAGGTATATACAGACATAGAGACAGACAGACAGACACACATTCGTTTGAGAACTTTGGTCAAAACCGCGGGCATGAAAGCCCATTTATCAAAAAACAACGAACATAAGTCTAAGTCCACGACTTCCACGAGCCATAAATTGCCGTCGAAATTCAAATGGAAACACTCCATATTAAGTTATTATGTTGAACGTATAACATTGTATGCAAGGGCAGCAGGTGCACATCTAAGCCAAAAAGACGCATGCCAAAAATGTATGGAGGATTTTTAAACTTAGACGTCGGTCACCCATTGGGACAGCGTGGCTGCAAAATTCATGATTTGTATAAAAATCTTCAAGGTATTTTTTAAAGTTTTAAGCTACGGTAGCCCAGTGGTTCAGGCATGTGACTGTCAAACGGCGGTCGTGGGTTCGAATCCCGGCTCGTACCAATGAGTTTTTCGGAACTTATGTACGGAATTTGATTTCATATTTACCGTTAGCTTTTCGGTGAAGGAAAAACATCGTGAGGAAACCTGCACACATCTGCGAAGAAATTCAAAGGTGTATGTGAAGTCCCCAATCCGCACTGGGCCAGCGTGGGGACTACTGCCCGTTCCCTCTCATACATGAGAGGAGGCCTGTGCCCAGCAGTGGGACGTATATAGGCTGATGATGTGATGTGATTTTTTACAGTAGCCAATAAGCTAACGGCGTGCCTGAAATACGTTGTTTTGCGTCCGTTAATGTTAAACCCGAAATTAATGTACTGTTTAAAAGACGCCCAGCACAACGACCCAATAGAGGTGGCGTAATGTTCCTCATTACTTTTATTGCATTTATTTTTATTATATACTTAACTTTTTCCGTAAGGCGCGGCGTAGGTAGGCCCCCACAAGGTGGACTGATGACCTGGTAATGGTCGCGGGAGTCCGCTGGATGCAGGTGGCGCAGGATCCGTCACTTTGGCACTCCTTGGGGGGAGGCCTATGTCCAGCAGTGGACGTCTTTGGGCTGATATGATGATGATGATTTCTTTATTTATTTATTTAATATATTACATAGCAGGCTTACATCAGTGTGGCCAAAGCGCCTACAATGTTAAGAGGTAGAACTAACTAAATGTATTGCATTAAGCACTTATTTTAGCAAGTAGGCTCTGCCATTTGTCTGCAAACACGTCGGCATCCTGCCTCAGCACCAGCTCATTGCGCAGCGCCGACGCACGAACAGAGATGGGCAAAATTTATTCGAATGACGAATAACGATTGAGAATAACAGAATCATTCGCGAATTACGAATACATTTATCGAATGATTATTTTTATTCGAAATTAGGCAAATAAATTATTCGCGAATTAATTATTCCACGAATGATTTATTCGCGAATAAAATACTCCACGAATAATTTATTCGCGAATAATATTGCCGAATAATTAGCTAATAAAATAACTACCTTCGTGCCTCGTTACGTGTATTTACAAAAAAATATATATCCCAATCATTACAAATCTGTCTTTATATTTGGTATCTCGGAAAAGTTCGAAAAACTTAACTGACGTGACGTGTCGGCAGTGTGAGTTACCACTACATTCAACAAAACATATTCAGCTTAAACAAATTGATGAAATAATTTTAAAAATTATGGAAACGATGAACTGAACATTTGTGTAATGGATCATTCGTGGTATTTATTCGAATAAAATAACGAATGAATCATTTATTATTTGAAAATGCTACCGAATGATTTATTCGCGAACATTTTTTTAACGAATGATTGTTTATTCGAATAATTATTTAAATAAAATATTATTCGAATAATGCCCAACTCTGCGCACGAACGCCAGGCGCGTTACTCGCGCGACGCGTGCGCGGCCCCGCTGCCGCCGGCGCGGCAAACAGCGGGCGGCGTCGGCGCCCCGCGCGTCCGTACTGCTCTGGGACGAATAGACGAATGCCTTCCAATGCCACTGGATTGTCAATTTGCCCCCTGAGTAGAAGACAGTAGTGGACTGCGAGGTGTAGTTTACGTCTGATGGAGAGTCTAATGGAGAGTATCTCTAATGGAGAGTCTCCAGCCCGACCATACCGGCTACAAAAAGAGACGGGTACAATGATGAATGATGATGATGAGTTTAATAACTAGCTTTTGCCAAATAATGGTTTCTTAGTGTAGATTAGGTAAAAGCATTCGTCTATCAGTCATATGCCAAAAAAGTTACCCACTAAGTCCCTGCGTACTTACTTGCACAAGTAAAAATTCAAATCGAGTTTCGAACGGAATCAACGAGGGATCCAAATTCAAAATCTCCAAAAAAAACCTTAAGTAAATCTGGGCCTCACAACGAATGTGCATCAGTGAACAGGAGACCGCGACCTAAGCGCGGCAGATGCGAAGGCTGAGAGTGGGTCGTGCCCTTGCTGCGCCCGCGCGGCCTTGGCGCATCGTATGCGCGGAGTGGCCAGGACGCCATCTTGTTTCGGGAACCAAATTGCGGTTAACAAGCAATTACTGTTTAGCGTAGGTCAGTTATTTTAATTTGGCCAAGTTATGTTTACATTTTACTTTTGAATTAAGGTTTCCAAATGTGTAAATAGAAAACGCACTAAAAGACTACTAGTGTGTAGGTGATAATATAAATGCCTTCATTTTGCTGAAACGAATTTTAAGACTATAAAAAACTAATGATTTTTTCGTAACGACAAATTGCCATTATACCTTCTAGCTAATTTTAAAATTATATGCCAACGGTTTTGCAGCACTACTACGCTCTCCGCTGGTAGTGCAGAAATTAAAACCGTTGGTAGAGGAAACTAAATGCTTTCTTAACTGACAGTTTGTTAATACTTAGTAGTGGAATCTTGTTCAATATCTAAAGGGCAGGAGGGGTATTTTTTTGAACAGTTTACCTGTGGCTTCCTTCTTATATTCAAAATACTTAAAATGGCTCTGCTGTTGCGCAAATGTCAAAGTGACAGATAAGGCAAAATGAATAAAAACGCCATTTTGTACGTTTATGAATACGATGGTTCAATGTTTACAAAATTGTACCCTGGATTTAACTCGGAGGAGGCATCATTCATGTGGCTACTGCGCTGGCTACACCAGGGTCACCTCCGCACGCGATAATTGTTATTATTAGCGGCATCGACAGGTGCACGCGTCGATTTATGCACTCTTGCGCATCGCTTATACAGCGTGATACAAACATACATATTGATCAGACGATACAGCTTGATTGAGTATGTTCGTTTTCTATAATTTTATGTATTTATCAAATATTAAAGTTTCAACATAAATACAGTCGATTAGCAACAAACATTATTTTTTAATAAAAAAATATTGCGAGAGTTGTAAAATCAAATGAAGTTAAAAAAATGCAAATGTTAATGTTAATGTTATATGTTCATCATGGTTCATGGTCCCGACGAATTTCAGTACACAAATGGTGGCGTTCCAATAGCGCGTGCGGAAAGTGTGCGGGATTTAGGTGTCCTCTTCGATCCGGGGCTCACGTTCAATGATCACATTCAAGCTGTGGCCAAAACCGCATCGGGGAGACTCGGTTTCGTTTTGCGCAATTCTGCACCTCTGACCGTCCACGCTACCCGCGTTTTGTATGCGGCGCTCGTGCGCAGCGTGCTGGAGTCCAATGCTGTGGTCTGGAGTCCAAATACACTCTTGTATTGGAACAGATCCAGAAAATGTTCTTAAGGGCGCTGTTCAAGAGGATACACTTTTATTACCCATACATGTACCCTACCTTATTCTTACAAGGGCATTTAAGCTATGACTCACTACAATTGCGTCGATTACTCTCCTTAGCTAAATTAAGCATTGATCTAGTGCGAGGGGCGGTCGATTGTGTGGGTCTCATCGATGCATTCGTGCGTCTCTTTGTCCCTGATCGGTACGTTCGCGCGCGAAATCACCCCTTGCTGGCCGTGCCGGGCGCGCGCACGCGGGCGCACGCGCACGATCCCATTGCGCGCGCGTTAGCGTTCCTCAACTCCGTGCTCCAAGCGCACCCACAGTGTGATCTGTTTGCGAGTTCGGCCGCGCGACTGATGATTGGATGCAGGAGAGTGGCAGAATGCGAGATGCCTGCGAGTACTGTAGTTCATCATACTTAAGAGTCGTTGTTGTTAATGTTTTCTCTTCTTCATGTTACATATTAAGTTTGTACCGCTTTGGCCTTGCTGTTAAGGTATAAGTTACTATATAAATAAATAAATAAATAAATGAAGATATATCTACATGTATGATATATACCTACTGGTGCAAAAATATTACAAATCATATCAGCCCGTTCCACGGATTATCTCCTAAACACAAACTTAAAACCTCTCATAATTTTCCTCTCTAAAATATTAGCATAGAGTATTGAAAAATAACAATTCATACGAAAATTCATAAACAAAACAATCAAATTACTTCAACACCTCCGTCGGTAATTCCTGTATTATTACCTGAATTGTTTCAACCAAAATCGGGGCAGCTATATTTAGCGACGGCAGGTGAGCGACACGCGCTGATTTACGCTTCGCAGGCGCAGGCTGTCCGTAGCGCACCTGACGCATGCCAAAGGATGTATTTTTTTGTAACGTCCTCAACCAGCGTGGTGACTTCTGCCGGTTCCTTATCAGCCATAAGAGGAGGCCTGTGCCCAGCAGTGCGACATATTTATATAGGCTGATTTATTATTATATACGAGCTGCCATCGCGGCGTTGCCCGCGTATTGCCAGCATAGACAATGGATCTTCAGCAGGCAATCGCGAGCCTCTTCTACTAATGGGAAATGTCGTTTTGTAGCTTTATAAGTTTGTATATAGAGGGTCATCTTTAAACTACTTATCCTGTTGACATAAATCTTGATCTACTCGTAGAATAAACTAAGCTGAATTCAGCAACTGACAGGTTGCCGAATTCGCGAGCCTCTCTCTTTTCAAAACTGTTTCTTGTTCATTTGAAATCTTCGTTCACAAATATTCTATCCTTGTAAGTCCTCAGATAGATTTTTGCGATGTTGAATTTGGAACCGTTGTTAATTCTATAATAGTTCGAAACTCGATTTGAATTTGGTGGTACTTGTAGAAATTTTGCTGACAAAAAATCAAGAGAGTTGGTTGAGAAATGCGACCTGTAGAATAGAACAGCCGGACAGCTGGACAGCCCGACATTCGGACACCCGGACATACGAAAGAATCATTATGGCCTCGCTGAAACAGAGAACTTCGTTACTTTACTCGCTCGTCCAATAGGCCTTTGAGATGGAGACAATATTTTATTCTGTAGCTACGCTTGCCATCTGTCATACACCTGAGGAGGGCGGGCAGCACTCTTTTAAATCTTTGCCTGTTAAACATTACCAACTGAAATGTAGACATTACAATTACATAAACCTCCGTGAAGACCAGAACCATATCCAGTCACCTGTTATTTCATTAGGATCATTTCACACCGCACAAAGCGCAGCCGAAAAAAACCACACCTAAATAAGTTAATCTCAAAGCTCTAATGAAACGTCACACGGCGTGACAGCCCTGAGACCAACTTGAACGTGCACTTGACGTAAACCTTAAAGCTGCGGCATAAGGGTCGGTTTTGGTCGGACAATTCTGACAGAAGTTGGTGGGGAAACATAATACGGAGTGGAAAGATGGCGCGATAAGAGTACCTGCAAGTACGCGCAGGGTTGTCGAGGGTTCATTAATTATGATTGAAGTTGGGATTTATGTGTAACTTTTAATTAATAAGATATTTGTAGTGAATACAAACGCACATGAAATTAATTTAGTAATTTTTCAATAGTTTAATTTTCACGTTCATAAAAAACAGCAGTGTTTTATAAAAGTTGATTAAAATAAAAATCCATACCAAATTTCAAATGACAGGGTTGTTTTTAAATCATTGCTTAAGACCGAAACGCACTGACAGCGGTGGCGGAGCGGCGCGGCGCGGCGCGGAGGCGGTAGCTGTTTTAATGTTCGAGCTAATATGAAAGGATGTGCGGACCCTTTCATATCAGCTCGAACATTACAACCGGTACCGCCTCCGCGCCGCACCGCCACCGCTGTCAGTGCGTTTCGGCCTTTAGAGCTCGAACCTAACCAGTGGCCTTCTGGCACGCCGGGAAAGACCGCCCTCGCTCGAGTTGTATGTAGTTTCGTTAGCAGTCGCTACTACTAAATTCAAAATTATATCTTTACAAAATTCTATCTCAATCAGTGGTTTTAGAGTGAAAAAAATAATGCAGACAGACCAAGTAATTTTTTGACATGGCTTGTATCAGCCCTGCGCAACCGCAAATAAATCGGTCGCATTAACATTCTTCACCGCGCCACCCGCCACCGCCGCCCGAACCCTACCAACATCGATACCATTCCATTTCACACGATTTTTTTCAGTATCAATCTTTACTTTAGGTATTCATCATCATAATCATCATATTATAATCAGCCAAAACATATTCACTGCTGGACATAGGCCTCCCCAAAAGAGAGACTCAATGACCGGCGCTTGCGCCACCCGCATCCAGCGGAGTCCCGTGACCTTTATGTTATTATTATTATCCCCATACTAAATGTATTAAGGAAACGATCTAGTGATGCTGATGTTGAGACTAGCCCAGTGCTTGACAAATAAAATCCTAATTAATAGCAATACAGGTGAACGACATGGTAATCAATGTAATTATTAGAATTAGGGCAAACATTGCATCTCACTTAAAGTATTTATTGCCTTTGCCTTCGGCTCGGGCGTCAAATACCAGCGACCTAGATATTCATTGTTTTACCGCCCTAGATGATTAAGCACCATAGCCTATGTACATACAGGTTTCTCAAAGTTTCCATTATTTGCTAAAACTATTTACACCTCCAAATATTCAAAACGTTAATCCTAAAAAAAACATTTCACCACCTTACTAAAACCTGCCGCGAATTCTCACGTACCCTCGCAACCCCATAAATTATCGATATGGTAACATTGCCGCGACGTGGCAACATTGCCCTCAAAGGAGCGTAACTTAACAAAAACGAATAACACATACACCTTTTTCAAGGGACTACGCAAAGGTAAGGATTCACCTGACTTGACACACACACATACAAGGAATCATACAAATATTGCGTCCATACACGAAGTGTTAGAATGTTCTGTGCACACATGAATCACGTATTATTCTTTGTGCAGGTATACTATACGGGGTGGAAATAGGGGTGTTTTTTGTGACTAAAATATCAGCAGTTAACGCGACATGTTTATTTTACAGTGTTCATGTGACATTTTTAAAGAGTATGTACTCGTAGCATTGAAAGCAACGAATCATTGTGCCTTTTTCATGGTACAAGTTAATAAGGTCACCGGAAGAAACATATATGTAGGTACAAAGTTTATATGTATGCATGCATAAATACGACCTTAGTAAACATACGAATAAAGAAAACACTTCATTCTCAAGTTCACTCGATACAGGTGGTATTCAAAGTATAAGTTCATCTTATTAATTTGATTTCCAGTATTTTTTAAATATGATGTATCTGAAGTTTGACGCTTCTACCCAATACTTTATGTTCCGTTCTGTTCTGTCCCCAACTCTTTGTGGGTATAAAATACACCATTATTAGCTTACGTCTACCTGTACGCAACTTTATGCATTAGTTTCCGAATTATTTCATGCACACACAAAAAAGATAAAGAATGTGTGCGTTGCCACCCCCGTGCCGGTCCGTACAAAAAAATATATCATATCTTGTTACCAATCTTAAGATCGGATAATATTTGGAACTGGCAAGTGCATTGGTCTCTTACTCGTATATTAAATGGTTAGGTTAAATAAAATTTAATTTCATAATGGAGTTGTCAATTTGCACAAAGAGTTCAACAAAAAAATATTACAACATTAACAGATTGTAATGAATCCAAAGAAAAACCAATAAAAAATCTGGCAAAGTTAGAAATAAACAATTTGATAAAGTTTATGTCCTTCGTCGAATTAAGAAGTACTCACGAAATCCGATAACCATGTACATACATGGCATAAAATATATTATATAAAACAAGTTATATTCTCAAAAATCTTTTCTATATAGCACGAACTGCCGCATCCGTATCGACCCGACTTGTTTCATGGTCCAACAATGGATGCACTTTCGTTTTTATGCGTTCCCGGTCCTCAAATCGACGTCGCAACGCGTTTTTTTCCAAAAAGGTTTATTTCATTTATCTTCGAAGTCATGATTCGTTGCATTGTGCCAGGCGTAAATAATTATAAAAAACTTTACCAATGATACTGGCCGAAAACGTTTAAAAAGTTTTTTATTTTCAAATAAGGAACGCCACTATTTTGTTTGCGTAGGCGAAGTTGCGAGAGCGATGTACCGTTTTTTTCTAATTTTATAGTCAAACGCCTATAGATATAGATTTTTATCAGAGAACGTCATATTTTAATGAGATTATTATATCGGACGTTACCCGTTATTTCAATTATTTATTGCCAGTATTAAAGCTCTGATCAATTGATTAAACATAAGGTACCTCATTAGAAAATATACATATCGGTACTTAGATAAGAAAGATGTTCAGTAACAAATTTTAATGTACCCAGTGACTAAAATGTGGGACCACCCTAATGCAATTTTAACAAGTTTACAAATCACAAATTAATATTCGAAAATCAATTCCTAAATAACGTGCCAGCAGTTTGTTCAACCATGTAGTAATGATGCCAGTTTTCTTTTGACCTGGTAAAGGTTGCGGGAGTCTGTTGGATGCGGGCGACGCAGGACTGGTCATTGTGGCACTCTGATGGAGGCCTATGTCCAGCAGTGGGCGATTTTCGGCTGATATTATGATGATGATGATGTGGGAAATACAAAGCAGGACGCTCACTAGCATCATAAGGTAAACGTCCTATTCCTCGACCTCGATGTTGTACTAGTGTATGACATGGGCACTTTATATGTCATAGCAATATGGGTTAAATTCGAAAAGATAAAACAAAAACAGAAAAATATATATAAAAACATTAAATCTAAATAAAAATAAATATACCTACATAAAATCATAAAAATACCTACATAAAATCATAAAAATAAAATTAAAAGTGTCAGGTTCAGTTAGACGCCTTACCTAATGCATTGTATGCCATGCCAAGCTGTAGGAAGTTCCGCCTAGGCGGGTTGCCACCGTCTGTAGGCGGCTGTTTGGGCTTAAAGTATGCACATAAACTTACTTACACATAAACTTACTTACGCATAAACTTACTTTACTTTGACATAAAGGGTGTCATACACTAGTGAAACGTTGAGGACTAGGCTAGACTTTACCTAACTTTAAGCGATGCCGTTGACCTGGAGCTAATTATGCTCGCTTTTATGTTCTAGGAACAGTATCCGAACGTGGCCGACTTATTATAAAAGTCTCATTGGAATTTGAATCTTCTACCTCGGACTGTAGAGTTGCTTTTCTAATGGCCTACCTTGGTGCTACATTCGGCCAACTCAAATGATCTCAAGTGTAAATGGTATAATAGTATTATGTTCTCTGCCATTCGGTTCTAAAAGGGCTTAAGTACAAGTCTTTTATATACGTATATGTTGTTTAGTTTAGACCAGCGGTTGGCAGGCGCCCCGCGAACCTCCCTGGCTTTTAGTATGATGTTAATCAAGTTATCAGCACGATAAAACTGTAAAGGGATGCTCTCTAAAGTGTCTAGGTCATCAGTAATTACGTAATGTACTGGCTATTTTGTATAAACACAAACCTGATAAAGTCACAACATATCAATAATCGCGGACTGCGTCAATTTCTTTAGTTACTATGTGATCCTTGGCTGCTAAAAGGTTGCCAACCGCTAGTTTTGACCATAGAGAAGCATAAACTTCAACAAAATTAACTGCATCAACCATAAACATAATTAAAAAACTGGTATGGTTCGAATAGGTCAATCACACATGTAAAGTATGTTACGATAATATGGAAAAGGTTCTTTGAAAGCGAGTTTTTTTGTAGTATCAAACACCGTAGCATATGGACGGTTGCGACTCCGGAGACAAAAGCGTTGGTAACTCTATGTTGATTTGAAGATATGTTCTCAGTATACTCAAGAGCTCTTGATTTACTAAATCATTATTAAGGTTCGTTTCGACGTCGCTCTATACTTAGCTTACTTAGTACGTGTATATGCAAAGCCAAAAAAGGTCCACTGCTGGACATAGGTCTTCCCCTAAGAGTGCCAAAGGGACCGGTCCAGCGCCCGCATCAAACGGCCTTCACCAGCTCATCAGTCCACCTTATCGGGGGTTCTACCGGCGCTGCGTCTTCCAGTACGTGGAACTCCAGTCCGTGAACCTTTCCGACCCAACGGCCATCGGTTCTACGTGCAATGTCCGCCCACTGCCACTTAAGAGTCCGCAGTAAGCTCGGCCGAATTTCACCTTCCCATACAAACGTAGTTACGCTCTCATTTTAAAACTACGTGTTGGATTGTGACGAAACTTTGCAATCTTTGCATATGCAATGACATGAGCTATATCTATGTCTGTAATTAGTTTATATGGTTCCAGTTTATAAAAAAAATATAATACAGCAAAAACTGTAATGTTTTGTAAGAAAAACTTAAATTCGCTGTATTTTTCTTACTGTTGTATCAGAAGCTACATAAACTAATTACAGACATAGATATACCTCATGTCATTGTAGATGCAAAGTTTCGTTACAATCCAACTCGTAGTTTTAAAATGGGAGCGTAACTACGTTTGTATGGAGAATCGAGCTTACTGCGCGGGTTTAGCGATTCGCGGGGCTATATCGGTTACCTTGGTTGGTTCTGCTGCGGATAGCCTCATTTCTGATGCGATCACGCAGAGAAACTTTCAGCAAAGCCATCCACATTGGCATTTGGGTGACTTTGACCCTTCTTACCTTGAGTTTCAGTGGCACAGGCACTGGCTACACACACTGGTCAAAGACTCTCGTCTTGAGACGGACTTAGTTTATGCAACTTTGCAATACCTAATATAATTTGTGTGGTATAATTCCTCATATGTCCCCAAATGATATCTTTATGTCTCGACCGAGTTCATTATGCAAATTAGACGATCCATCCTAACATCAACAGTCCAATGACATAAGTCATCTGTCGTTGATATCAAAACGCAATATCTTGACAATAACAGCTAATCTAATATACGACTTAACATCTATCCTTTAAAGTCTAGGATTATACTTGCAGACAGCGGACATACGTTTTTTAATTTCTAAGGGAAAAAATGCTAGTGGCTTTATTTCGCTTTGTCGTATATTGTTTTGCAGTTTAATAAAATATGAACTTAATTCAGTTTGAGTATGGTTCAAACTCATTTGCTGATTAAGTATAGTATAGTATAAGTTATAGTAGTGGTTAAACTGGGGATTACGGTGTTGCCACATTTTGTGCATGCTCTATTAGACATAGTGATGGGTACTTACCATAATATATTAAAAGCAAATCATGTAATTTTGTTGAAAAAAAATCTCAGAAAAGATTTTCAAAACGAAAACAGTGAAGAACTAATAAATTTAAGAAACACGACAGCTGTGCTTATACAAAAGATTAACAGGTGATTTTTTCTTGAAATCCTTGAACAAGTTAGACATTTTTTGCACGTTAGGTACCGATTTTAATCCTTGTATTTAAAATGCCCTGTTAAAATGTTGTTTATCTAATTGATGCTGTGACGTGCGTGCATGTTTTACCATTAAAAAAAAACACTTCAAAAGCAATAATAATCACGAATGATTAATTTTAATTCATCGTTAAATATAAATAATAAAGATTATATGAGCGATTTATAAAGGTCACAAAACATCTAATTGTAACTCTCGCAGTGAAAACCAGTTTCCAAACGAAGACTATAGAGACCTATTTACGCAAGTAGGTAAAACCGACTTTTATACTACACACGCACGTACACTAAACTAACTAAACTTAATACACCAGCCAAGCGAAAATAGCTCTTAATGCTAATATTTAGAAGTCATAGAAACTATCATAGATAATGTGGCGAGTGTGTGCGCATACATTAGCAGGATTACCACAAGTAGAGATGTACTCAACGATGTCGCGACAATAAATAACCGATATTCAAATCGCCTCGATACCGATTCGGTACCGCAATTAACACGCGAACTGGTTCCGCTAGTGATGGGAATCTGTCGATAAATTACCGAAACATGAAACGATCTTATCGCGTCCATCGGTTTTGATTATGCATTTAGTGAATGATACGTGAAAGGCAAATAATTATAGTTAGGTATTCGTTAAAAGACAAGATAGAAAGTAGGTTTTAATTTAGACATTTTGTCCGGGCGATGGCTTGTAGTAATTTTAATAAATTTGCAATATTTGCGAATATTATGACAATAATTTGTGAACTTAAACAGTTTTACCAAGTTTTGCGTGACTCTATCGTAACGAAGAATCTTCTGGATATTTATTATACTTGAAAACCTAAGTTCATAATTAAGCATGGTGCATAAAGTTGCTGAGCTGTAATTGTAAAACTATTTTAAATTAAAATAATAATGTGCATTTAGCAACTGGTCTCAAGCTGAGCTTTTTTAACATTGGGGCTTCTAAAAATACAGAACTCGTCCTCTGTATATGGCAATTTATATCATCGTATATTATTGCATTTCAGTACAACGCAGAAAATTGTAAACGCAAGATACAAATATTTGGATTAATCTGATAATCGGATTCAGTAAATAATGGTTTCCAGTAAATCAAATGTAAATTATAGTTTACAATAACATAACGCGACAAAAAATAACTTATGAACTTCCACATAAAATTATTGTGACAAGCTATTTAATGTAAAATAATTGACAATGTTATTTTATTACTCCCTTGTGATTGATTAGTTAAAATGCGTAACATTTCATCTGAAAACTTGAAAAAAAATTAACGCACCATCGATACATCTATAACTAGTAATACCCATTCCTAGCTAATACACAAAAATGGTTTTATTAGCTCTGTCCAATAATTGTAATGAATCTTATGAGTATGGAACGATAATAGCGTCCAACGTGGGCATGGCCCGTTTTTTTATAATTTAGGTACAGTCGCTCGCATTTAGAGCATAAACGTACCTTTTATGACGCATAGCTGTGTGGAGTGCTTGCGTCAAATACGGTACGCTTACGCTGCGTCACTGCGTTTCCGGACCGTCACCGTTTTTTAAGTAGCGGTGTGTGTAGCATGCGTCAAGAACGGTACGCATACGATGCGTCACTGCGATTCCGTACCGTCGCCGTATTTTAAGCAGCGGTGTGGTCGCACCTTTACTCTGTACGAATGCTTGTTTCGATTTTCGAACTTGTTAATTTACTGAAGGGCTACCGCGAATCGAAAACGAACTTCGTGCGTGTATCGCCTTCTTTGTTGCTAGCAAGTGCGACAGAGATGGAGATACACGATCGAAGTTCGCTTTCGTTTCGCGGTAGGCCCTCTGGTACCTGTAATATTTATACCTAATATTGCGAATAATCTAATTTTAAAATTATAATAGATGTAGTATAATGCTAATGTTTTCTTAAATAAGAGTTTTGCAGCGGACTGTACGTACATTACTAATACAGGTTTGACTCTAACTGTGATGTGTCGTTTCCGCCACACGTTTCACCTTAATATATTCTCCGTCTAGCCCGGTAATGTATTTGTATACTTACTTATTTAAATCATCTTGTTGTCGCCATATGCAGCTGTTGCTAAAATCAATTCGGACGGGAAATACGTTAGTCATTTTAGTATTTTATGTACCCCCGTGCGGTTTAGAATAGCACCACCCCCTTTCTTCCTGTGGGTGTCGTAAGAGTCGAACTAAGGGAACAGGGTTGAAGTGTGTTGTGGGCGATGGGCTAGCAACGTATCATTGCAATATCACATTTATGCTAAAAGTGGTACGAACATACGTTTCATGTGCTCTGTCTACCCTTTTGAAGGAACGCGTGATTCTATGTATGTATGTATGTATTTTATATCGTTAGTGGTATTTGTTTAAGTGTATGGCATACACAGTAAGCGTAACACATAATTTTTACGAAACGGGACTTAAACATGTATATTTAATTTATTTATAAAATTTCCCTCTCTGACGTGACATGCATGGTCACGGGACGTCTAAGTCATGTTGTGACACATCCGAAACGTCGGGAAACCTCAGAGAGGTAAATAAATGAGTTAATTAAACGCGATTAAATCTCGTTTAGTAACAATAATGTGTGAGCATCGTTAAACTTTGTCTCAATATATATTTTATATAGGTAAACGTAAGTTTTCGAACGCCAGTTAGGACTCAACCGCCATTTCCCCATAAAAATACATTTAATCAACCTAACGTGTAAGGGGTGTGACGCAATCGCCCAGCTTGTTGAAACAGTAACAAATACTAAATAAATAAATATGGGGGTCAGTGAGCTACTTGGCTTCGTCGCTAAGCGTGATCACTTGCCCAGGTCTTCAGGGCCGGTAACTTGCTTCAATCTCATCTCAACGCTCACCTACATTTCGTAGCAACTAAGCGTAGGTCTATTTTCGCTATGGGTGGGGTAAAACGCATATGCGCGTAAATAATAACAGCCCTGTTATTCGGAAGTGGATGGAATTTTGCTAATGCGGCTCACCTCACTTGTCACGCCTAAACTATGTAGATCATTGATTACGCTTATTTACTAAGAATTGCGGCGTGAAGATATATTTGTAGATGAGCGTTGAGGTGAAGTTAAAACCTGTTAGTGTCCCGTTAGACATAGCTAGCTTCATCATCCTCCTAGCGTTATTCCCGGCTGTGCCTTAAAGGTCCGCTTTGACACCTAATCCCGAGATTTGGCATAGACACCACTTTTACGAAAGTGACTGCCATCTGAACTTCAAAGCCAGAGAGAAAACTAGACATTACTGGGATTACACCGGTTTCCTCGCGATGTTGAGCGAAAAGCTAAGTTACGAAAAATTCATTGGGACTAGCCGGGATTCAAACCCGTCGTGGGTTTGACAGCCGTATGCCTGAACCACTAGGCTACCGTAGCTTCTAATAGTGTAAAGCAATAAAACGACCGATTTGATACTCACACAGACAAGCGTTGCTACAATACCCTACCGTTCCCTTGAAAATTTATCTCAAGTCAATGTGATTATTTAGTCACTCATTTCTGTTTAAATTTAAATTCAAAGAAACGTATTCGCCGTCTGGGGCCATGCTCCTAATTCAGAGTTTATACTTTGCAGCATAAGCCTTGAGACATATCTCCAGTGTATCTAAAGGCTTATTGAGACCATTTCGTTCTAAATAAGGAAAGTTCTAACAGTATTTGAAGTGAACCGATGACTAGTAGCGTAGGCGGCCAAGCTCTATACCCATAAGTGTTTCGGTCACTTTTGCGCGACATGACGGAAATAATGTTGTATTATTTCGGTCAATAATGCAATAATCACGAAATTGTATTTAAAAAGATCAATTACGAAAAATGTTGCGTTGTCACCAAACTTACTTAACGTACGCCAGTTTTCAGCTAAATCTGATACCAGAAAGAGGTTAAAATATGTTTTTTTTATCGTAAACATTCGCTTTATGCGTTAATTTAATTACTACAGATATAAAGAAACAACAAAACGTATAGGCTCTAGTATAAGTTTTACTAAAACAAAACGTTACGACCGCGTTCGCGTTTAGCTGTCAAATCCCGTACAAATTGAGGGTAAAACGCAAACGCGATCGTAAAGTTTTGTATCGGTAAAACTTATACTAGAGCCTATGGTCAGACCAAGTCCACTCATCACTCAACATCAAATTTCACGATCCGAGATGCAAAGGACGGACACAGGTGGCGAACTCTAACCGGGAGTCTTATCTTATCTAGATGAGGGCCCTTTCGGATGCACTTCGACCCAGTGGGATCTTTTGTGCATTTGCCCTCTCCTTTATGCCTACTCCCAAGCTCGCTCCATCATTTCCACAAAACGGATGATGCAGCTCAGCGGAAGCACTTTGAATTCCTTTGGGTGCGGATAATCGTTACCCAAGTAATTCATTCTTTGACAGGCACGGACAAGGAGTACTAAATAGTACAATTCTTCTAGAAATAGGTAATACGCTCCACAAATATGCCAACTAAAAAAGTTGACGGGCCTATTTTTGTTAAATTTATTGTAACAAATTTGAATTACAATAATATTTTTGCCAACATCATACAGGGTGGAAAGGCACGACGATCCCTTCCGCAAAAGGGGGATTGTTTAGACTGAGTACAGTATTTCCTCTAAAGAAACTAGGCTCATATTCATAACCGTTTTGAAGTTATAGGCAGTTAACTTTTAATGCAAAATACTGCAAGTGACCACCCTCATTAGGGTCAGTAACATTTTAACAATTACACAAGAGTCAGTGACCTTTATCAATACGTATAAACGATAATTAGTACGTATAGTAATAGTGGGGTTGTCACAGAAGAACATTAAATAATTTTATTATTTTTAATAATTGATCGTAAAAAAAAATCTAAACATTACGAATCGATTTTCCATCACTTAAACTACAACTAAACTTTGCGGGAAGGATCGTCGTGCCTTTGCACCCGGTATGTGCCTGAAGACTTGTGGGCTAAAAATCACCACCAACATGGTCCCACACAACCGAACAGCGTAGCGGTAGACCTCGTCGGAGATGGCTAGACGAGCTTGAGGTATTTGACCAAGACTGGTGCGAGACTGCCCAGGATACAGAAACGTGGCAGAAAAAAATCGAGACCAGGTGGGTGTCGGGCCACGTACGCGCAGTGTAGGGTTCCGTAGTTGCCGTTAGTTACATCTACGCGCGCGCGCCAACTGAATGCTGCGGTTGCGTGGGCCGAATTTGTATGAAAGTTCGCCTTTCTTAGTACATTTTACTCATTATAGTTTGTCGACTATTACTCGGTTTTCTTTTCAGGGGGACACATATATGACTCGAACAAAAATTAGGGCTTTAAAGCCCAATATCTCGCAAAAGAATCAGTGAGTTAAAATAGTTATTTACGATACAAGTGCCGAAAATAGGAAATTCGCAACGAGTGGTGATAAATTAAAACACGACCGAATGGAGTGTTTTAAATCGACACGAGTTGCGAATTATCTATTCGCACGTGTATCGTACAACGTTTTACTGTACATATGGCTGTTTAAAGTTTCGACATATGCACGAAAAGTGCTCTTTTCCGCACTAGTGCGGGAAAGTAGCACCATATGTACTGTAAAATATATTTTAAAATACCCCCAATATTTTTGAACAAGCGATCCAACGATAGCCCACGCTATGGGTTTATCGAGAAAAAAGGTTTATACTCAACATTTTATTCTACTGCTTTTTCGGCGTGATTGATTTATATACCCATGCTAAATTGCAGTTTTCTAGTTGTAAGGGTTACTGAGCAAAGCCGAAGACGGACGGACTACCCTAAAAAGGGAGGCTTTTGCCCAGCAGTGGGACCTTTTGTCTGGAACGATTACAGCGATCTGGTTCTGATTGTCATCTATATGTACAGAAGAAGTAAATGTTACCCTACTTTGAAAGACTTTCTGAAACTCTTTATTCTGAATTTCAACTTTTTTCTTGGCTTAACGTTTACTTACTTCGTATTTCTTGCAAATTCTCGTGGGAGCAAACGAATTGCTACGCTTTAGTTTTTATTATGCTTTTATACTAACCAACAGTGAAACAGTTTTTCATATAGGAGAGGAAAAACTAACATAGCTACTTATGAGTGTCTTTGTAGTGTCTCACTAGCTAGCAATGAGGAAAATCAGTCAGGCATCAGAATTACTCTAATTTTGCTTATAACTTTCACTAACGGGGCTTAATTGTGTACTTTTTATTCAATCTGTGTACGACTAGGAGATCAATCGACGCTTCGAATGTATCACAACATCCTTGTTTAAAATTTTGTTATACGGGTTTAAGCTCCTTTTAGTAAAAATCGAGAATTAACACTAATTTTGCTTATACTCCGACTTCAACCACGAGAATTTGCAAACGCTAAAGAATGACTAGATATAGTTACTAATAGATATAGTTGCTTTATTAGACGCTACATGATCACACATTTCGATGCTTTATCTTAGGCACTGACACTGAGTTGCTCCGATAAGTATAACACTGATAAATAAAATGGCACTTCCGATGAAAGACCCATACTTAAAGCAAAGGGATGTTTTCACTGAGTAGTAATTGGGAGAACTCATTTTCTTGGTGGTGTTATAATTTATCGGATAGATTATGGATTCTTAGAAAGATGTAATACGTTTTTAATTGTTTGGGTTTCAAATATAGCATCTTATTTTCTCTACTTTTGCTATTAAAGCCTTCATTGCAAAAGGCGCTTTTAATTTGAACCTAGACAAGACAAAATGTATTTTCAATTCTTTCTAATTAATTTGAAATGCTATTGTTTCTGTCAGATCTTTAGGATTCTAGTAGACAGAAATACTAGCAACATATTCTTCTATTATATGAAGTGTACATACGATAAACACTAGTAGCGACCACCTTTAGAACTGCATTCTTGACATAGTTCTTCCGTCCTTCACTTACTCGTACTGTCCTCATTTTGTGTTTCACCTCTGACACCATCATCAGAGACCCTTATTCCACAGGATTCGCTCCGGGACAGTCTCCGTTTTTATCCTATAAAAGTTCCTTTTATGAGTCTTAACGTAATCTTACAATAGTGCTATCCCAATTATATATTTCAACCTATACCACATTAAATGAACATGTAACCAGTATTTATATTAGCGCAATTATTTTTGAAAAACATTAATGATATTAAGTCGCATAGAACTTAACTGGTACTTGCTTGATTAAACCTTTCCCTATTATGATACTAGACCCACCTATTCCCCAAAGTGGTAGTGGGTTACAATTTGTATGTATACTTTATATGAATGTTGTTACTGAATTTGTCCAGTTATTGGGGGGTAGTTTGGATAGCTGGTAGCCAGAGTAGACTCATTGGTTTTCAGTGATAAGGTAACCTAGTGAATAAAGAACATTGAAGTAAATTAACGTAGAATAGTGTAATCAAGCAAGTTTAGCATTTAAAGTGTACGTTGTATTCAGTATAAAGTATGTAACAACTGCTAAAAAGCTAAAACCAGGCATTGTTTTATACTAGCTATAACACTGACACTCTTTGGTATTTTAAGTAGCGTAGCTAATCAGGTTACAAGTTTAAGTGTACGGTAGCCAAGTCGGTTACAAGGCAGTCCAAGTGTAGACTAGCCAGGTTACAAGCAGTCCAAGTATAAGGTAACCAAACATGTTACAAGCCGACCGAGTATAAGGTAACCAAACATGCAGACAAAGTATAAGGTAACCAAAAATGTTACAAGCAGACCAAGTATAAGGTAACAAAAAATGTTACAAGCAGACCAAGTATAAGGTAACCAAAAATGTTACAAGCGAACCAAGTAGGTTTCAAGCAGTCCAAGTGTAGGGTAGCCAGGTAACAAGCAACCGAAGTGTGTGATCATGACCGGCGCTTGACGCTGGTGGTGACGCAGGGCGGCGGTGGCGGGCGCGGCCAGCGGACCTCCGGGTCGAGCACTTCAGGCTCGCTGGGCCGCAGCGGCGCGCACTCCGACCCTGACCTCAACTTCCGACTGCAGACCAACATCAACATCGGCTGGGTTCGTATTTTATTTGAACGCTCTCTGGCCGGTCCCTATGAAATGTACGCACCGTTTATTTTAGTGTTAAAGTCAAGGATACAGTCCCGACCCCGTATCATGGTCCGCCTTATCACACGATAAGTGGCAAGATGGAGCGTCCGTCACTGGCTGACACCTTTCGATAGAACGAGGCTACGCACCTCCGTGATAAGGCCGACCATTATGGGTTTGGGGATGGATTAGCCGGTTCATTATAAACTTGTAATAAGTACCTATACGGCAAAACTGTCACATTCAACCTGATTGTAATCGCCGTTTGATAATATTGGCTTCATGATTGAGACACCATCAAATATAATGCCAACTTTTACGATGCGATTTTGTCCTTGACTTAAAAACTAAAATCTATACAAGTTTAGATACGCAAAATTACCTACGTAACAGCCCTGTGTTTTAAAATGCTACTACCCCTTGCTTATGCTGTCTTGCTGTTACATATTCCGTTTCCTCTACAGTTACGAGCTAAATCGTTACCAACCTAAATAGATTGTATTTTGCTTGTATAAAGGTATACCTGTTTTAATCTATATGTTAAAATTCTACCTATTTCAAATTAAAAACAAATTTAAATCGGGTTCTTTTTAAAACATAGGAACTTAAACTTAAAAAGACTCGCCATCCTTGCTCTAACCGTCAAAAACAAGTCTAATTTGGACTGCATTACACAGAAGTGATGAGACATAACATCCATTAAAATGTGAGTGTACTTGAGATTATACGAGTTAGCCGAATTGTATCAAAGTAGTCCGTTCAAAAAGCATATCTATCGTCAAAGGTAGAAGATTCAAATTTTACCGATAAGCAAGTCACTTATTTTTCATCTGCGTAGGCGTGGTGACTTCAATTTCAATAGCTGCATTATACAAATATATTATCGCTAAATTGACTACTCAGTATTGTTGCACTCCGCTGCGAATACAATAGTATCGGTGTCAACATATTTTTGATAAGTAGTGCAGATATATTTGGTAAGTTGGTTTGTTAGTCTTAACACATACGCTTTGTTAGAAGCACTGCACTGTGTATTAATGTTAAGTCTTGCATGTTTACTAGGATAAAAAAATAGGATGTACCTTCACCTACATCACCACTCCGAAATGCGTTTTAATTGCATGAAATAATATGTGTTTTGTTTTTATTACTTCGTATTTCATTTCCACTTTTTCTCAAGATGCCCTTTCATTCAGGATATTAATGCTGAAAAGCCGACATGCTATCTTTATTAAGGCAACTCAAATTGTTTTTGCAAAATGTATTTCAGGATCGTCATTGGAGGTTACTATGCAATATATATATGCGCTATGGTCGTGGTTTATTGATGTTAGATTTGACTTTCTAAATCCAGATACAATAAAACAATCGATACACAAACAAAGCAAAAGATTCGTATCTGTTCACGAGCGACACCAAAAAAGTAAGTATATAGCGGAAACTTATACAACACCTACTTACATATACTTTAAATAAATAAACAATAATAAACTAGATTGTATGAGACATGCTTCGATGATGCATACCGCTTACCAAATCCTAACAATTTTTATTACCCATAGTTACCAAATAAAGTTGCAGGTGGCATCGAAAATGAGACTTAATTCAGTAAACAGTAAAGTTCTGTTTTGGCTGCGCGTGCGCCTGTCCGGCTAGGTTATTTATTGCACATTGCGCAGATACTCGTTCCCAGACGTTATTCTAATATAATTCGTAAATCGAAATGCCGAATGGTTTTAATAGAAATCACTAACATTGTTTATGTTAAAGTACCATCTTAAAGCGGTTCTCAAAGTTTGTTTTCTTTCCTTTTTTGTGTTTGGCGTAATCATTAATACATAATGCTTAACGAGCTTAATGATGGCTTTTTAATTAAATTGTAGATAACGAGATATACTCTTAAATGTGTTGCCATAATTATACAAACGAGGTTTGAGTGCGAGCTAGCTGAATTTCGTGACCAGGCGCGTCGCGCGCGCCATGGCGACTTCTGTCCCTCGCTCACTGTGATTATTAGAAAGAGAGGGGTAGATTTTCTCATCTCGCAACGTGTCGTAGCGTCAGTTGTAGCACTAGCAACACTTCAGCACTTCTAGCACAAGACGGCGCCCAAGCAGTCTTGCGCGCGACATAGACTATCTGTCTCTTTTTAACTAGAACACTTGGTAAGAGAGCGGTAGTAAGTCATGCTGTTGTATAAAGAATATCGATTGATTCGTCCGTAGCAGACGTCGGTGACGTCACCGCTACGCCTCTACGCGCTACGCGCTACGGTTTGAGAGCCGACGCGCCCGCGTCGTGTTTTATGGGGCATTATACCATAATAATATTTTTTACTTAGCACATTTGTTTATACCTGCGTCCGTGTGCGCCCGCGCATGTCACAGGTAAAGTAATGTCAGTACATTGACTTTGTGTAGGCGTGGGCGGATTGGCGTTTAAACCATCGTATATTAGGCGCGGATTTGCGATATGTATTTGATCCTATAGTTTTTAGGGCATATTTTGATAAGTTAATTTTGATATCCGCATAAAAGGGGCTAATTTGCATTGAGTGTTATACCGTGCACTTGTTGAACCCACACAGTGGAAAACTGAGCAGCTATCTTTACAATCAGTTTCATTACCGAAATGAATTTGAATATATATATGAAGTAAACATCACGACGCGATAAAACATGTGCTAGTCCCACTGGTGTTATACATCATATCAGCCGAAAGACGTCCACTGCTGGACCCCCCCCCCCCCCCCCCAAGACTGCAACAATGACCGGTCCTGCGCCAGCGGACTCCCGTGACCTATACCAGGTCATCAGTCCTTCAGTGTCCACCTTGTGGAGGTCTACCCACGCTGCGCCTACCGGTACTGGTGTTATACGATCATCTTGAAAAAGTCAAGGTACTGTACAGGCAATGATTTCACTGCATATGTGCCGCTTTCAAAATAAAATGTCGTACGTTATTACGACCGCGGAATCTAATAGCCAAACGATTTTTATGTTCTTTCGCGGTACGGGATTGTGTTACCGTCCGTTAGTTTTTTCTACTCTTTGTCGATGGAATTGACTTTTGTATTCCAAGATGGCGTCGTTTATGGTGACGCCCAATTAGCGAAGCTTTGCCGCTTCTTTTGTTACAAAGATTTATGTCTGTGAGTTTTTGTTGGTAATTGCATTTTTTTAGTTAATTTGGAAGTTTCGCTTATTACGATGACAGTTGTCGTAAATCTTTAGTCTATGGTCGGAGGCTAGAAAGCTAATTTTAAGAAAAATAATCAGTACAAGATATTGTGGCTTATCCGATACATAAATTGTCTACAAAACTGACGGTAAACGCATTTGCATTTAGCTTTCACAAAGCCATTATTGTAGTTCTTATTTAAAAGTCGCACTAGATGGCGCTTTCATTATTATGACATTGTTGTTATTGTTATTTTCTATACGATTAGATATATACCGGAATAGCTTAGAATTTTAAAACGAAATCCAATCTATCGTTCGTACAAAATTGCGCGGTCGGCAATGACACATGTGTACGTCGAACACGTAACCTACGTATCGTAAAGTACGTAGATCTATATGTCAGCATTGTCACTGTCAGTGTCACACAAAACGCGACAACCTTAACTGGACGAGAGCACGAGCTATACGGTAGAGCGGGAGCTATGATTTGAGTTTTCTAGCCGTTAAACATCGGTTATGTTAGATGGAGAACCTTCTTTACTATTACTATTACTGTTATTTGTTCTGTGGTTTGACACCCGAATTATAAGATTCCTTCTAAAATAAGTAATGAAACTCCCGCGCATTGGGTGATCTGTTCACGAAACCAGTAGGTACATAACTTGAGGACGAATAAATTACCAAAGACTTTAATTGGACCACACGCAATGACACGGTGAATTATTTCCTTACGTCGGTACTTACGTCCGGCTCATTTTAGGAATGTATTCTTTTATTTTTACTCTGTGGCATTCAGAAGTTTACGCCGGTAGCTTGTTTTGAATTTGGAATTTCGTTATTCAGATATTTCTGCTCTGTGGCGTTCTCAACTCGCCCCGCTAGTTTGAAAACGTGTGTTTTTTTGGAACTTCTGTAGTTGCCAGAGCTCTTCAGACAACTGAGTTTATTCAAGACTACACGAACTGACGGGTGTGAAGTTAGCAGCCTAAAGCTGGCAGTCTATGATAACCCGACCAAATGAAAAAGTCTCAGTTTGTCGTATTTTTTTTAAACACAAAATATGAGTCGTCCAGCTCTCTAAACAAGTCAAACCTTAAATAAACTGCATATTCTATATTCCTAGCGGCGTAGAGAACAAACAACAGTCAAAATACTACAAATACCGTCAGGCAGCTAACTTCACACGATAGCAGCCTAGACAAAATTTGCGATTTATTTTTTTTACCTACGAAGATGTCTAGATTACACTTTCTGTCTATGATAATTTGAAATCCTATCAAAACAGCTTTCAAATGAGGTATGACGCGACACGATTGAAAGAGCCTGGCTGCTTCAAAAAGCCCTCAGAAAGTTAGCAGCCTAAACCCTATTTGCCTTTTGTATTTTTTTACCTATGAAGATGCCTAGATTACACTTTCTGTCTGTAATTATTTGAAACCCTATAAAAAAAGCTTCCAATCGAGGTATGTCGCGACGCGATTGAAAGAACCTGGCTATATCCAAATAATTTATGAAAGTTAGCATCCGTAACAAAAATACACATTTTATTTTTTCTGCCTGTGAAGATGTCTAGATTACACTTTCTGTCTATGATTATTTGAAAACTAATCAAAAAAGCCTTTAATCAAGGTATGTCGCGACACAATTGAAAGAGCCTGGCTACTTCAAAAAGCCCTCAGAATATTAGCAGCCTAAACCCTATTTGCCTTTTGTATTTTTTTTACCTATGAAGATGCCTAGATTACACTTTCTGTCTGTAATTAATTAAAACCCTATGAAATAAGCTTCCAATCAAGGTTTGTCGCGACGCGATTGAAAGAGCCTGGCTATATCCAAATAATTTATGAAAGTAAGCATCCGTGACAAAAATTGACATTTTAATTTTTCTGCCTGTGAAGATGTCTAGATTACACTTTCTGTCTATAATAATTTGAAATCCTATCAAAAAAGATTTCAAATGAGGTATGTCGCGACACGATTGAAAGAGCCTGGCTACTTCAAAAAGCCCTCAGAAAGTTAGCAGCCTAAACCCTATTTGCCTTTTGTATTTTTTTTACCTATGAAGATGCCTAGATTACACTTTCTGTCTGTAATTATTTGAAACCCTATGAAATAAGCTTCCAATCGAGGTATGTCGCGACGCGATTGAAAGAGCCTGGCTAGATCCAAATAATTTATGAAAGTAAGCATCCGTGACATAAATTGACATTTTAATTTTTCTGCCTGTGAAGATGTCTAGATAACACTTTCTGTCTACGATTATTTGAAAACTTATCAAAAACGCCTTTAATCAAGGTATGTAGCGACACAATTGAAAGAGCCTGGCTACTTCAAAAAGCCCTCAGAAAGTTAGCTGCCTAAACCATATTTGCCTTTTGTATTTTTTTTACCTATGAAGATGCCTAGATTACACTTTCTGTCTGTAATTATTTGAAACCCTATGAAATAAACTTCCAATCGAGGTAAGTCGCGACGCGATTAAAAGAGCCTGGCTATATCCAAATAATTTATGAAAGTAAGCATCCGTGACAAAAATTGACATTTTAATTTTTCTGCCTGTAAAGATGTCTAGATTACACTTTCTGTCTATGATTATTTGAAAACTTATCAAAAAAGCCTTTAATCAAGGTATGTCGCGACACGATTGAAAGAGCCTGGCTACTTCACAAAGCCCTCAGAAAGTTAGCTGCCTAAACCATATTTGCCTTAAGTATTTTTTTTACCTATGAAGATGCCTAGTTTACACTTTCTGTCTGTAATTATTTGAATCCCTATGAAATAAGCTTCCAATCGAGGTATGTCGCGACGCGATTGAAAGAGCCTGGCTATATCCAAATAATTTATGAAAGTAAGCATCCGTGACAAAAATTGACATTTTAATTTTTCTGCCTGTGAAGATGTCTAGATTACACTTTCTGTCTATAATTATTTGAAAACTAATCATAAAAGCCTTAAATCAAGGTATGTCGCGACACAATTGAAAGAGCTTGGCTACTTCAAAAAGCCCTCAGAAAGTTAGCTGCCTAAACCATATTTGCCTTTTGTATTTTTTTTACCTATGAAGATGCCTAGATTACACTTTCTGTTTGTAATTATTTGAAACCCTATGAAAGAAGCTTTCAATCGGGGTATGTCGCGACGCGATTGAAAGAGCATGGCTATATCCAAATAATTTATGAATGTTAGCATCCGTAACAAAAATACACATTTTATTTTTTCTGCCTGTGAAGATGTCTAGATTACACTTTCTGTCTACGATTAATTGAAAACTAATCAAAAAAGCCTTTAATCAAGGTATGTCGCGACACGATTGAAAGAGCCTGGCTACTTCACAAAGCCCTCACAAAGTTAGCTGCCTAAACCATATTTGCCTTAAGTATTTTTTTCCTATGAAGATGCCTAGATTACACTTTCTGTTTGTAATTATTTGAAACCCTATGAAAGAAGCTTTCAATCGGGGTATGTCGCGACGCGATTGAAGGAGCATGGCTATATCCAAATAATTTATGAATGTTAGCATCCGTAACAAAAATACACATTTTATTTTTTCTGCCTGTGAAGATGTCTAGATTACACTTTCTGTCTACGATTAATTGAAAACTAATCAAAAAAGCCTTTAATCAAGGTATGTCGCGACACGATTGAAAGAGCCTGGCTACTTCACAAAGCCCTCAGAAAGTTAGCTGCCTAAACCATATTTGCCTTAAGTATTTTGTTTACCTATGAAGATGCCTAGATTACACTTTCTGTCTGTAATTATTTGAAACCCTATGAAATAAGCTTTCAATCGAGGTATGTCACGACGCGATTGAAAGAGCATGGCTATATCCAAATAATTTATGAAAGTTAGCATCCGTAACAAAAATACACATTTTATTTTTTCTGCCCGTGAAGATGTCTAGATTACACTTTTTGTCTACGATTTTTTGAAAACTAATCAAAAAAGCCTTTAATCAAGGTATGTCGCGACACGATTGAAAGAGCCTGGCTACTTCACAAAGCCCTCAGAAAGTTAGCTGCCTAAACCATATTTGCCTTAAGTATTTTGTTTACCTATGAAGATGCCTAGATTACACTTTCTGTCTGTAATTATTTGAATCCCTATGAAATAAGCTTCCAATTGAGGTATGTCGCGACGCGATTGAAAGAGCCTGGCTACTTCACAAAGCCCTCAGAAAGTTAGCTGCCTAAACCATATTTGCCTTAAGTATTTTTTTTACCTATGAAGATGCCTAGATTACACTTTCTGTCTGTAATTATTTGAATCCCTATGAAATAAGCTTCCAATCGAGGTATGTCGCGACGCGATTGAAAGAGCATGGCTATATCCAAATAATTTATGAAAGTTAGCATCCGTAACAAAAATTGACATTTTATTTTTTCTGCCTGTGAAGATGTCTAGATTACACTTTCTGTCTATGATTATTCGAAAACTAATCATAAAAGCCTTTAATCGAGGTAGGTCGCGACGCGATTGAAAGAGCCTGGCTATATCCAAATAATTTGTGAAAGTAAGCATCCGTGACAAAAATTTACATCTCAATTTTTCTGCCTGTGAAGATGTCTAGATTACACTTTCTGTCTATGATTATTTGAAAACTAATCATAAAAGCCTTTAATCAAGGTACGTCGCGACACAATTGAAAGAGCCTGGCTACTTCAAAAAGCCCTCAGAAAGTTAGCTGCCTAAACCATATTTGCCTTTTGTATTTTTTTTACCCATGAAGATGCCTAGATTACACTTTCTGCCTGTAATTATTGGAAACACTATGAAAAAAGCTTCCAATCGAGGTATGTCGCGACGCGATTGAAAGAGCATGGCTATATCCAAATAATTTATGAATGTTAGCATCCGTTACAAAAATACACATTTTATTTTTTCTGACTGTGAAGATGTCTAGATTACACTTTCTGTCTATTTGCATAATATTGTCTGAACCATCAGTTCATATTTAAAAATCCACGAAAAAAACCGAAACAAAGGATCACACCGGAATGATGCAAAAAACGTGTACTTACTGTTGAAATTGACCCTTGTATTGGTCCGCAGTTTTGTAGGTCTTTTGGAATATAATGGGCAATTGTTGTAGATTTCTAGAAATGTATATTAACATGTTTTCTTTCTAATAACCCATTAATGACTTTGACGTACAATTCTTCGTGATATTTCTCATTTCCTATAGGGTCAATAATAGTTAAGGTTTTGCTTTTTATTGACAATATTACCATCGTAAACTGGCAACCAAGACAAATAGCACAGGCGGTGTCTTTTTCTAAATCTATTTTTAATTCATCGATGAAAGAGTCGCTTCATGCGAACCCTTTGAATATACTTGTGCTCGTTCTTATCGACACTATGTGATACGTATCTTTATTAAAAATATGAAGCAAGTGACCTATTACCGTACCATCGACGTATCGTTTGCCATCAAGAGTAATGAAGTCATCGATCAACATTCCTTTCCTAAGGTCAAGTAAGAAATTCTCCTTATAGCTGACGATGTAGCCTCTTCCGATTTCTTTATTATATCTAACATCGCCAACTACTGGCGTTACGAAGGGTGCTATATTTTCTTTACTCTCAGAAAAAGAGCAACGTTTACAAATGAAATCTTTCGTTTCAAAGTCGGGTGAACTACACCTGTCGATTTCCTTTGCACACTTTTGGTGTATCCACATATTACATGAGTCCCATAGGACCCAATTGGTATACGCTGTAGACCACGCTCCTCGGCCGCAATATAAACAACTGACTATTGGGTCACAGTCCTGCTTTTGTGCCGTTAAAGGAGGGCAAAGTTTTTTCAAGCTCTTTATGTAGAGACAACACCTCAGAACGTAATATTCTCAAAAGTTGAGTGCATTTCAATTTCCTGCGGCTATTTAAGGCATGGTGCTTGAGCTGGCCAAAATAGTTCTCCACTGGTGCATTCCTAACTCTCTTATGCTTGAGTAAGTTGGTCCACATTGGCAAGTAAGGTAAATATATTTTTTAATATTACTTGAGATAAATCTACACTAAAGAAGTCGTTATTGGTGTGATCCCCATGTTCTACATTTGGTTCAATGTTTTCAAACAGGTCCTTAAAATGCGCGTAAAATAGATTTCTTTCATAATTACTCTCGGCGCATGTGGGAGTTTCTATTATTTTGGGGTTTTCGTTTGCTTTTAATAAGGGCTCTATATCCTTCTGATATTGTAACAAATCGGATATATAACGTTTTGCTTCGAGCACGTCTGTATTTATATATTTCGTTTTTAATAAAATGAATATACATCTCGAGATCTCTTGACAATCAGTCAAAATGAATACCTTTGCCAGTATTTCCTTCATGAGCGATTTGTGTTCAATATCCGAATGATCGACGTCTCCGCACATGCATTTCATTAGATGCGCAACACATAAATACAATGGTGTCTGTTCAAAATGTAAACCATTCTCTGTCAAATGTATGTAACAATAATTTAGGTAATCCACGAGTGATCTCTGATTAAAGGATAAACACGTAGCATTAATTACGGCAAAGCTGAAATCGGTCACAACTCCATTACAAGCAGACCACCAAGATTGACTCATACAAAATACTTTAAAATCATTCAACGTTTTAATCGTGTCGTGAGTTGAAGAAATCATGTGAAACACCAGAAGCAGTCTTTGTGTTGCTTCTAACTGTATTATACCAGAATATAATAAAAATCTTCTTGATGCTCTTTTATCTCCCTTTAAATCTCTAACAACGCTCCCAGTTGCATCCAAAAACAATAATGTTGGACCTTCCCGTTTTAAACTTCTTACCTGCTCTAAGCTGTATATTCTAACACTAGCTTTTGCCCGCGGCTTCGCCCGCGTATTAAAAGTAATTTTTCAATAATTGTTGAATTGCTACGCCGCCAACTAACCTACTACTACTAACTTCCCCTACGAATAACCCTTCGTCATAACCCATTATGGTAAATTAATTTTTATTTACTATTATTTTTATGCCCGTGTGGTGGCGGGTTAGAATTTCACCACCCTCTTTCTTCCCGTGTGTGTCGTAAAAGTCGATTAAGAGAGCAGGGTTGAAGTGTGTTGTGGGTGATGGGCTAACAACCTACGTAATATCACATTTTGTCGATCTTTTATACCCACATTTATGCTAAAAGTGGCGCTGGAACATAAAGTTCATGTGCTCTGCCTGCCCCTTTTGGGAATAAAGGCGTGAATGTATGTATGTATGTACGTATTTCTGTTATTAAATTTACAATCATGATTATTGAGAATATGTCTTCTGGAATAAAAGCTACTTTATGTTCATGAACATTAATGTTGAAATACCAAAATATCTCCACGAATTTTAAGTCAAGTTTGTGGCCTGGACATTGCTATAGGCTTGTTTCCTAAGATTTTTTTCCATGCTTTTCGAACCAGTATTTAACATAAATACCCAAAAAATTGTTTTAATTTAACGGCGGCCAAAATGCTTAACTTATTAAAAGCAAGCAGATCTTCGTGCAGCACCTTGAATGTACTTATTACGGATGCAGGCACTTTTCCAATGTCTCCTACCCTCCCGTCCCGCCGCGCCGCCCGCACTCGCCTAGGTACCTATTGCTGACGATCGAGTTGGCACCAAATACAAACTTTGAAACCTATAACCCTATATAACGCGGGTCTCGTTCCATACCTCAAAAGCAAAAATAGAACCCTTATTTATAGGATCACGTGTGGCTGTCTGTCAGTCCGTCTGTTACAACCAATTTGCTACGAAAAAAACTGGACCGATTCAATTGCAATTTGGCACAAATATTTTCATGAATTTTCATGTCCACAACATTACATTTCAAAATCTATGTGATTTTCATTATTAACGTCCCAAAAAACCGTAATAACAACGCCCATATTGATATTTAGACGCCACGTTGGAATGTAAAATCGTTTTTGTTTTCCTAATCAGCGACCCGATAAACCATAGAAACAATAGATGCCGATGTTGATTTTCAGATTTTGTCACCACATGTCTCCTTTTAGGGGTTGAGTTCTCAAAAAACCGGAAACACTTGTTCACTCATTTATTGTTAGGAATTATCCTGTGAATTCTCGAATAAAATTGTCTTACTAATCTTTTTTCTCCATACAAACTTTGGACCTCCTTTTTAACCCCTTTAGGTGTAATTATTTCCAAAACGCTGAAGGCACTTTATTTGTAAATGAATAAGTAATCTGTCCACAAAGTTTTAAGTACGTAGTAGCTAAAAATAAGTTTCCCTTATACAAAATTTGGACCCTCATTTAACCCTTTTAGGGGTGGAATTTTATAAAACTCTGAAATTACTTTTTTTGTATCTTAATAAGTTATCTTCCTACAAATTCTCAAGTCTCTAGTTCAATAAATAATGTTTCCCCTCCCACAAACATTGCATCCCTATTAAACCCCCTTAGGGGAAGAATTTAATAAAACGCTGAAAGTACTTTTTTGTATCTTAATAATAATATTCCTACAATGTTTCAAGTCTCTAGTACATAAAATTATTTTCTCCCATACAAACTTTGCACCCCTACTTAACCCCCTTAGGGATAGAATTTCCAAAAATCCCGTCTTATTCCTAGCCTACGTCATAAAATGAAGTTCTGGTGTAATTTTCAAGTTCCTAGTCCCAGTAGTTTTGAATACAAAATTTGTAGCCCTAATTAATCCCCTTAGGGGTGGAATTTTATAAAACGCTGAAGATGTTTTTTTTTTGTATCCTAATAAGTAATCTTCCTACAAAGTTTCAATTCTCTAGTTCAATAAATAATGTTTACCCCATACAAACATTGCACTCCTATTTGACCCCCTTTAGAGGTGAAATTTTCTAAAACGCTGAAAGAACTTTTTTGTATCTTAATAAGTAATATCTTTACAAAGTTTCAAGTCTCTAGTACAAAAAATAATGTTTCACCCATACAAACTTTGCACCCCTATTTAACACCCTTAGGGATAGAATTTCCTAAAATCCCGTCTTTTCCCTTGCCTACGTCATAAAAGGAAGGTCTGGTGTAAATTTCAAGTTTGTAGTCCCAGTAGTTTTGAATACAAACTTTACACTCCTATTTAATTCCCTTAGGGGTGGAATTTTGTAAAACGCTGAATATGCTTATTTTTGGATTTTAATAAGTAAAGTAATCTTCCTACAAAGTTTTAAGTCTGTAGTTCAAACAATAATGCTTCCCTTATACAAATTTTGGACCCCCGTGTTACCCCCTTAGGGGGTGAGTTTTGAAAAATCCTTTCTTAGTGCTCCCCTACACCTTATAAGGAACCTACGTGCCAAATTCGAAATCCGTAGACCCAGCGGTTTGGACTGTGCGTTGATATGTGAGTCAGTCAGTCAGCTTCTTCTTTTATGTATTTAGATTGAAAGGGAACGAAATTTCTCTTATAAAATTTAAATGATCTTCTTGATATTTAATTAAGTCTAGGGTATCGTTTATGTGCCTGTCATTTTTAGCCATGGCCTCCGATCTTATTTTCCGTAACGTAGTATCAGATTTGACAGTTTGAAGATCATGCGTATCATTTAGCTTATTTTTATTCAATTTTATTATTTCCGTTTTTTATTTCAATTTCTTTTGTACCAATTTTCTTTCTACTCCTCAAACGTGCATTGTAATATTTTCCTTATGGCAAAAAACTATCGCTAAAAACCTGTGTCCATCTTTTTCTACGTAAATTTTGAACTGGCCAGACAGGGCTAGTTTTTAGTACCACTCGGAAATAATTGTGCATTAGAAGTATTTGCGGTCGACGCTAATCTGTCCAAATTTACAATTCTTCTAGGAAGTTTATCTGTTGCTGGCGAAATTTCCCTTTCCTTAAAACTAGTCGTGTGTTTTGTATGGGGAGACATTGTGTTACCCTGGGATCCCTCTGGCGGACCTGAGTCCAAGTGATTTGGGTTGGGAGATTCAATCGCGTCGCGACATACCTCGATTGAAAGCTTCTTTCATAGGGTTTCAAATAATTACAGACAGAAAGCGAAATCCAGGCATCTTCATAGGTATAAAAAATACAAAATGCAAATAGGGTTTAAGCTGCTAACTTTCTGAGGGCTTTTTCAAGTAGCCAGGCTCTTTCAATCGTGTCGCGACATACCATGATTAATGGCTTTTTTGATACGTTTTCAAATGATCATAGACAGAAAGTGTAATCACAGGCAGAAAAAATAAAATGACAATTTTTGTTACGGATGCTAACTTTCATAAATTATTTGGATATAGCCATGCTCTTTCAATCGCGTCGTGACATACCTCGATTGGGAGCTTTTTCCATAGGGTTTCAAATAATTACTGACAGAAAGTGTAATCTAGGTATCTTCATAGGAAAAAAAAATACCAAAGGCAAATAGGGTTTAGGCAGCTAACTTTCTGAGGGCTTTGTGAAGTAGCCAGGCTCTTTCAATCGTGTCGCGACATACCTCGATTAAAGGCTTTTTTGATTAGTTTTCAAATAATCGTAGACATAAAGTGTAATCTAGACATCTTCACAGGCAGAAAAAATAAAATGTGTATTTTTGTAACGGATGCTAACATTCATAAATTATTTGGATATAGCCATGCTCTTTCAATCGCGTCGCGACATACCTCGATTGGAAGCTTCTTTCATAGGGTTTCAAATAATTACAGACAGAAAGTGCTATCTAGGCATCTTCATAGGTAAAATGTGTGTGTGCAACTGCTGTCAGAGCAACACTATGTGCGAAGTGCTAGCCAATATTAAACTAAATAAATAGAAAGATCCGCCCATACCTGCATAAAACCGGAGGTAAACTAAAGCACTAACACTTGCTGCATGGAATCTGACTATCACGACACTGGGTGAGCTATTTACTCTTGTTATTAGATTCACAAAAGAATGAAAAATTCGTTATTAGAATACAAAATACACTCACACATATAAGACTTCAAAATAACTGCAATAATAACTTGATAAAACATTTAAAATAAGAGGTAATCAGTCAGCTGATGAAATCTGACAATTGACATTGAAGTTTCGTTCAGAAACTAGTAGCACAGGCTTACAAGGATAGACAAAAAAGCAAGTTTACTTGAGCGCTCACTAGAGGTCACTACTAGTTGGAAATGGAACTGAACGCAAAAAAAACAAGTTGCAAACAATGCCAGCTGGAAATCAGGGAAAAACATTTTCTACTATGTTCGAAATGTAAATCATCACTACATATTTTATGCACGGCAGTGTCTAATAAACTTTATGATTTAATGACACCGGAAAAAAGAAAAGCATGGAAATGTAAACATTGTACGAAACTTGTTCCAAAGCCCAAACAAATGGATTCAAATAGCCTATCCTCCACCTCTTCGAGTAACACACCCAAAAAGCAGCAGTATAGGGACTTGACCAACACAAACGTCGTAACTAGAAGAGCTCATAAGAAAATTCAGCCCAAGGCATTGACTCTTTCAGACATAGAATTAGAAGGAGACACAACTGAAGAATCGCCTTATCTCTCAGATCAAGATAGCCCCCGAAGTCTACCAAATATTTCAGAATCAGCCGACTTACAAGTGCAAGAACTACACAACGAAATTGATAGTCTTTCAATGCAACTTGCGAGCGCTCACGAAGAAATCGCTCGTCTTAACGCGGATATAACAAGCCTACATAGAAAGAATGAAGAACAACAGCTACAAATTAACGTATATAAGAAACTTATCACGGAAACCTCACCATCATCATTTACAACTCCTTCACAAAGACGTGCAAATAAAAATAAATGCTTGAGCCAACAAGCAAGCGCTCTTTCTCTCATGCCCTTAGTATCAAATGCCGAGCCAACTGAAGCAGAAAATAAACGTGAAGTGACCGCCTCACCAACCCCGACCACTCGGACCTTGTCACCACAAAAACGGCATCGAACAGTAGAGCCATCCCAAGAAAACACAACACAAAACAAGACCCCAATCTATGCAGATGCAGGCCGAAACAGACTAGTCATCATTAGTGGTAATAATGTAAACAAAATTTCAAATATAGAAAGAACAGAAGAAGAATATAGTGTGAACCTAAAACATTGGGACTGTTGCCACTTTATTACACCTGGAGGAGGGATCAGAAACATGTTACAAAACATTGAAACCAAAGTGTCGAACTTAAAAATGAAAGATTATTGCGTCATTATGGTTGGCGAAGAAGACATGCAAGAAACGAGTAACCACCATGAACTAATTCAATTTATGAATGAAGCCCTAAGCCCGATCACGAAAACAAATATCATTGTAACCTGCCCAACATATATATGTGATAAGCCGATTTTCAACACAGTAGTCGAGAATTTCAACTATTTGCTGCACAAAAACATACAATACCATAATCAGCACTACTCTTTCGACTCGAACCTGGATTTATCTCTAGATATGTTCTCAAAACGAACAGGGAAACTTAACAACAGTGGAATGGCAAATATAATCGGCCACATAGGAAGTTTCATTTCTTCAACTAACAGACTAAGAAATGTTATGGGTAAACCCGTACAAAAGAAAATTTCCGACTTCTTTAAAATAAAAAGCCAGTGTAAAACCAAATGTACGCAGAAGAAAATAAATGATTTCCTCAAAGTCAAAGACAAAATTCAAAGTTCTTCCCAGGAGGAAAGACAAATAAAACAGGTTGAAGGTGAAACATTTTTTCGAGACGAGACCAAATCCAGAAACTTCACATAATTTGGTTATCCTCCATCAAAATATTGCCGGACTCTTAAATAAGCAAGACATATTAGACATAGCGATAAAGGAACTGGAAGAGACACTAAAAAGCATAGACGTAATTTTTCTAAGTGAAACATTTATATCAAAGGGAGACGAAAAAAATGTACGATTACATAATCATGTTCTGGGATCTCATTGGTCACGACCAAATTTGAAAAGAGGAGGAGTTTGCATGCTGGTAAAAAATGATTTAAACTTTGTTAACCTTGAGATCACGAAGGAATTTTCAATGCAGAACGTATTTGAATGTTGTGGTATTTCACTAACAGATAGTAATCTAGTCGTTGTTTGTATATATACAACACCAAATCCGGATAAGTCGCTATTCTTGCATAAGCTCGAATCTCTACTGTACAGGTTAACAAAAAAGCTAAATAAGAAAATAGTATTGGCGGGTGACCTAAATATTGATATACTTAAGAATGGTAAATACGCAGAACAATTAGTTAGCATTTGCACCTCATATAATACAAAATTGCACATCTCCCAGCCAACACGTAAACTCTCATGCATTGACCAATTTATTAGCAATATTATATCTGCGACTGGGACAGTTCATAAACTAGGTCTCTCAGATCATGACACTGGACAAATCCTTAAAATTAAAATCAAAATACAGAGAGCCCCCAAGTTCTGGTTTCAGGAAACAAGAGACTTCAATAAGTCGAATGTAAATAAATTTGTGGAATGCCTTGAAGCTCTCTCGTTTTCTGAAGTCCTGCATGAAACTGATAGTGAAACAGCTTTTAATCAATTTCATGATATGATTTCACTGTTATTCAATTTAAACTTTCCAATTATTTTTGTAAAAATGAGCAACAAAAACAAATGTAAAATGCAATGGCTCACTAAAAATCTAAGAAGAAGTTGTGTAGTTAAGAGACGTTTGTATTTTCAATATCAATATGCCACAAATAATAAAGTTCACTACAAAACGCTCTTCAAGAAGTATTCAAAAACTCTTAGAAAATGTATTAACGAATCGAAAAAGAAAAGTAACATAAATTATATTGAAAAAGCAAAAAATAAAGGCCGAGCCACTTGGAAGATTATCCGAGATCAATCAATGAATATCAACCCAACGAGCATTATTAAAAAATTAAAAATAAATAACTCTGTACTCGAAGATCCACATGATATGGCTAACACGTTTAATAACTATTTTGTGGATATCACTAATCATCAACAAGGAATAGTCGATATTAAAAACCAGATTAGTAGTATCTCCTCTAGTATATTTTTAAAACCGACCCATGAACAAGAGTTATTAGGTATAATAAAAGGCCTAAGAAATACGGGAGCTGTTGGATATGATGGTTTACCTACCAGAATTGTAAAACTATGCGCGTCATTCTTTGCAAAAATATTAGTATATTTAATTAACTTATCCTTCTTAGAAGGTTCTTTCCCCGAAAGGCTCAAATGTTCTATTGTGAAGCCCATGCACAAAAAAGGTGATGTCACTGAAGTAAGCAATTATCGTCCAATAACCCTTATACCCATCATTTCAAAAATTTATGAAAAAGTTATGTGTGCCAGATTAAACGAATTCTTTGATCAGAAAAATGTAATAAAATACGAGCAAAATGGTTTCCGGAAAAACATGTCAACGTCGTTAGCTGTATTCAAACTTATAAAAACGGTGACAAATTGCGTCGATACGGGTGAAATGGTTGTGGTTCTTTTCTTTGACATGACTAAAGCTTTCGACTTTGTACATCATGATAGGCTAATAAATAAGTTAAATAAATATGGCGTTCGCGGAATTGCCGAAAAATGGATACATAGTTATTTAAGAGACCGTGTTCAATATACCGAAATAACCCAACTTCAAGCTGATAAGCACCTTAAGTGTTTTAAATCACAGTTGAAATTCAATAGATATGGGGTTCCGCAAGGTAGTGTATTAGGACCCCTTCTTTTCCTCACATATATTAACGATCTCCCAGATATCATACCACATGATTGTATTTTATTTGCGGATGATACGACAATCGTTATCAAAGGAAAGGACCGAGATAAACTGCAAAGCGATGTTAACTTAACCATAAATATAGTAATTGACTGGCTGGAGAAAAATAACCTAAAGGCAAATCTCTCCAAAACTAAGTTTATGAGTTTTCATACTCATCGAGCCTCTCCTATTGAATTTAATATTCAGTATAAAGACGAACCGATATCAGAAGCCACTCATACCAACTTTCTTGGAATAATACTTGATAGTCACTGTGACTGGAAATTACACATAGACAGCGTTTGCAAAAAGGTTAGTAGTTTCGTATTTGCACTACGGCACTTAAGACAAGTGGCATCTGATGAAACGAGTGTCACCGCATATCACGGTTACATTTCGTCCGTTCTTCAATACGGTTTGCTATTGTGGGGAAATTCAACACATGTAAATAAGCTGTTTATTCTTCAAAAAAAATGTGTTAGAGCTATTTGTGGTGCATATATAACAGATTCATGCAAACCACTATTTCTAAAATTAAAGCTGCTTACTCTGCCATGTCTGTATATCAAACAACTAGCAATATTTGTGAAAGCAAATCCAGAACTATTTACTAAAATTAGAGATAATAGGACGCAACGAACAGTTAACGAAGGTAAATTAGTGTTACCAAAAACTAAACTGTATTACTGCAGAAGAAATGCTTATGTTATGGCCATCAAAGTTTTTAATAAACTGCCCACAAATCTGCGTAACTTGCCCTTAAAAATATTTAAAACTGAACTCCATAAATGGCTCACTCAAAGAGTATTTTACTCGGTGAATGAATTCTTTACTTATAAAGAAGATATTGTGTAACATAGACGTTCGTTAGGATAGTAGCATGATATATTTAATGTGATCATGAATTTTAGACATTAAGCATTTATTAATATTCGCACGCCAGGAAAGGTGTAATATGTAGATCCTATAATGTAATTAAAGAACTCTGTAACCATATTACTGCGAATAAACGATTTGTATTTGTATTTGTATTTGAAAAAAAAATACTTAAGGCAAATGTGGTTTAGGCAGCTAACTTTCTGAGGGCTTTGTGAAGTAGCCAGGCTCTTTCAATCGTGTCGCGACATACCTTGATTAAAGGCTTTTTTGATTAGTTTTCAAATAATCGTAGACAGAAAGTGTAAGCTAGACATCTTCACAGGCAGAAAAAATAAAATGTGTATTTTTTTTACGGATGCTAACTTTCATAAATTATTTGGATACAGCCATGCTCTTTCAATCGCGTCGCGACATACCCCGATTGAAAGCTTCTTTCATAGGGTTTCAAATAATTACAGACAGAAAGTGTAATCTAGGCATCTTCATAGGTAAAAAAAATACTTAAGGCAAATATGGTTTAGGCAGCTAACTTTCTGAGGGCTTTTTGAAGTAGCCAGGCTCTTTCAATTGTGTCGCGACATACCTTGATTAAAGGCTTTTATGATTAGTTTTCAAATAATTGTAGACAGAAAGTGTAATCTAGACATCTTCACAGGCAGAAAAAATGAAATGTCAATTTTTGTTACGGATGCTAACTTTCATAAATTATTTGGATATAGCCATGCTCTTTCAATCGCGTCGCCACATACTTCGATTGGAAGCTTCTTTCATAAGGTTTCAAATAATTACAGACAGAAAGTGTAATCTAGGCATCTTCATAGGTAAAAAAAATACTTAAGGCAAATATGGTTTAGGCAGCTAACTTTCTGAGGGCTTTGTGAAGTAGCCAGGCTCTTTCAATCGTGTCGCGACATACGTCGATTAATGGCTTTTTTGATTAGTTTTCAAATAATCGTAGACAGAAAGTGTAATCTAGACATCTTCACAGGCAGAAAAAATTAAATGCGTATTTTTGTTACGGATGCTAAATTTCATAAATTATTTGGATATAGCCAGGCTCTTTCAATCGCGTCGCGACATACCTCGATTGGAAGCTTATTTTATAGGATTTCAAATAATTACAGACAGAAAGTGTAATCTAGGCATCTTCATAGGTAAAAAAATACAAAAGGCAAATATGGTTTAGGCAGCTAACTTTCTGAGGGCTTTTTGAAGTAGCCAGGCTCTTTCAATTGTGTCGCGACATACCTTGATTAAAGGCTTTTATGATTAGTTTTCAAATAATTGTAGACAGAAAGTGTAATCTAGACATCTTCACAGGCAGAAAAAATGAAATGTCAATTTTTGTTACGGATGCTAACTTTCATAAATTATTTGGATATAGCCATGCTCTTTCAATCGCGTCGCCACATACTTCGATTGGAAGCTTCTTTCATAAGGTTTCAAATAATTACAGACAGAAAGTGTAATCTAGGCATCTTCATAGGTAAAAAAAATACTTAAGGCAAATATAGTTTAGGCAGCTAACTTTCTGAGGGCTTTGTGAAGTAGCCAGGCTCTTTCAATCGTGTCGCGACATACCTTGAGTAAAGGCTATTTTGATTAGTTTTCAAATAATTGTAGACAGAAAGTGTAATCTAGCCATCTTCACAGGCAGAAAAAATGAAATGTCAATTTTTGTTACGGATGCTAACTTTCATAAATTATTTGGATATAGCCATGCTCTTTCAATCGCGTCGCCACATACCTCGATTGGAAGCTTCTTTCATAAGGTTTCAAATAATTACAGACAGAAAGTGTAATCTAGGCATCTTCATAGGTAAAAAAAATACAAAAGGCAAATATGGTTTAGGCAGCTAACTTTCTGAGGGCTTTGTGAAGTAGCCAGGCTCTTTCAGTCGTGTCGCGACATACCTTGAGTAAAGGCTATTTTGATTAGTTTTCAAATAATTGTAGACAGAAAGTGTAATCTAGCCATCTTCACAGGCAGAAAAAATGAAATGTCAATTTTTGTTACGGATGCTAACTTTCATAAATTATTTGGATATAGCCATGCTCTTTCAATCGCGTCGCCACATACCTCGATTGGAAGCTTATTTCATAGGGTTTCAAATAATTACAGACAGAAAGTGTAATCTAGGCATCTTCAAAGGTAAAAAAAATACTTAAGGCAAATATGGTTTAGGCAGCTAACTTTCTGAGGGCTTTGTGAAGTAGCCAGGCTCTTTCAATCGTGTCGCGACATACCTTGAGTAAAGGCTATTTTGATAAGTTTTCAAATAATCGTAGACAGAAAGTGTAATCTAGACATCTTCGCAGGCAGAAAAAATAAAATGTGTATTTTAGTTACGGATGCTAACTTTCATAAATTATTTGGATATAGCCATGCTCTTTCAATCGCGTCGCGACATACCTCGTTTGGAAGCTTCTTTAATAGGGTTTCAAATAATTACAAACAGAAAGTGTAATCGAGGCATCTTCATAGGTAAAAAAAATACTTAAGGCAAATATGGTTTAGGCAGCTAACTTTCTGAGGGCTTTGTGAAGTAGCCAGGCTCTTTCAATCGTGTCGCGACATACGTCGATTAATGGCTTTTTTAATTAGTTTTCAAATAATCGTAGACAGAAAGTGTAATCTAGACATCTTCACAGGCAGAAAAAATTAAATGCGTATTTTTGTTACGGATGCTAAATTTCATAAATTATTTGGATAAAGCCAGGCTCTTTCATTCGCGTCGCGACATACCTCGATTGGAAGCTTATTTTATAGGATTTCAAATAATTACAGACAGAAAGTGTAATCTAGGCATCTTCATAGGTAAAAAAAATACAAAAGGCAAATATGGTTTAGGCAGCTAACTTTCTGAGGGCTTTTTGAAGTAGCCAGGCTCTTTCAATTGTGTCGCGACATACCTTGATTAAAGGCTTTTATGATTAGTTTTCAAATAATTGTAGACAGAAAGTGTAATCTAGACATCTTCACAGGCAGAAAAAATGAAATGTCAATTTTTGTTACGGATGCTAACTTTCATAAATTATTTGGATATAGCCATGCTCTTTCAATCGCGTCGCCACATACCTCGATTGGAAGCTTCTTTCATAAGGTTTCAAATAATTACAGACAGAAAGTGTAATCTAGGCATCTTCATAGGTAAAAAAAATACTTAAGGCAAATATGGTTTAGGCAGCTAACTTTCTGAGGGCTTTGTGAAGTAGCCAGGCTCTTTCAATCGTGTCGCGACATACCTTGAATAAAGGCTATTTTGATTAGTTTTCAAATAATTGTAGACAGAAAGTGTAATCTAGCCATCTTCACAGGCAGAAAAAATGAAATGTCAATTTTTGTTACGGATGCTAACTTTCATAAATTATTTGGATATAGCCATGCTCTTTCAATCGCGTCGCCACATACCTCGATTGGAAGCTTCTTTCATAAGGTTTCAAATAATTACAGACAGAAAGTGTAATCTAGGCATCTTCATAGGTAAAAAAAATACAAAAGGCAAATATGGTTTAGGCAGCTAACTTTCTGAGGGCTTTTTGAAGTAGCCAGGCTCTTTCAATTGTGTCGCGACATACCTTGATTAAAGGCTTTTATGATTAGTTTTCAAATAATTGTAGACAGAAAGTGTAATCTAGACATCTTCACAGGCAGAAAAAATGAAATGTCAATTTTTGTTACGGATGCTAACTTTCATAAATTATTTGGATATAGCCATGCTCTTTCAATCGCGTCGCCACATACCTCGATTGGAAGCTTCTTTCATAAGGTTTCAAATAATTACAGACAGAAAGTGTAATCTAGGCATCTTCATAGGTAAAAAAAATACTTAAGGCAAATATGGTTTAGGCAGCTAACTTTCTGAGGGCTTTGTGAAGTAGCCAGGCTCTTTCAATCGTGTCGCGACATACCTTGATTAAAGGCTTTTTTGATTAGTTTTCAAATAATCGTAGACAGAAAGTGTAAGCTAGACATCTTCACAGGCAGAAAAAATAAAATGTGTATTTTTTTTACGGATGCTAACTTTCATAAATTATTTGGATACAGCCATGCTCTTTCAATCGCGTCGCGACATACCCCGATTGAAAGCTTCTTTCATAGGGTTTCAAATAATTACAGACAGAAAGTGTAATCTAGGCATCTTCATAGGTAAAAAAAATACTTAAGGCAAATATGGTTTAGGCAGCTAACTTTCTGAGGGCTTTTTGAAGTAGCCAGGCTCTTTCAATTGTGTCGCGACATACCTTGATTAAAGGCTTTTATGATTAGTTTTCAAATAATTGTAGACAGAAAGTGTAATCTAGACATCTTCACAGGCAGAAAAAATGAAATGTCAATTTTTGTTACGGATGCTAACTTTCATAAATTATTTGGATATAGCCATGCTCTTTCAATCGCGTCGCCACATACTTCGATTGGAAGCTTCTTTCATAAGGTTTCAAATAATTACAGACAGAAAGTGTAATCTAGGCATCTTCATAGGTAAAAAAAATACTTAAGGCAAATATGGTTTAGGCAGCTAACTTTCTGAGGGCTTTGTGAAGTAGCCAGGCTCTTTCAATCGTGTCGCGACATACGTCGATTAATGGCTTTTATGATTAGTTTTCAAATAATTGTAGACAGAAAGTGTAATCTAGACATCTTCACAGGCAGAAAAAATGAAATGTCAATTTTTGTTACGGATGCTAACTTTCATAAATTATTTGGATATAGCCATGCTCTTTCAATCGCGTCGCCACATACTTCGATTGGAAGCTTCTTTCATAAGGTTTCAAATAATTACAGACAGAAAGTGTAATCTAGGCATCTTCATAGGTAAAAAAAATACTTAAGGCAAATATGGTTTAGGCAGCTAACTTTCTGAGGGCTTTGTGAAGTAGCCAGGCTCTTTCAATCGTGTCGCGACATACGTCGATTAATGGCTTTTTTGATTAGTTTTCAAATAATCGTAGACAGAAAGTGTAATCTAGACATCTTCACAGGCAGAAAAAATTAAATGCGTATTTTTGTTACGGATGCTAAATTTCATAAATTATTTGGATATAGCCAGGCTCTTTCAATCGCGTCGCGACATACCTCGATTGGAAGCTTATTTTATAGGATTTCAAATAATTACAGACAGAAAGTGTAATCTAGGCATCTTCATAGGTAAAAAAATACAAAAGGCAAATATGGTTTAGGCAGCTAACTTTCTGAGGGCTTTTTGAAGTAGCCAGGCTCTTTCAATTGTGTCGCGACATACCTTGATTAAAGGCTTTTATGATTAGTTTTCAAATAATTGTAGACAGAAAGTGTAATCTAGACATCTTCACAGGCAGAAAAAATGAAATGTCAATTTTTGTTACGGATGCTAACTTTCATAAATTATTTGGATATAGCCATGCTCTTTCAATCGCGTCGCCACATACTTCGATTGGAAGCTTCTTTCATAAGGTTTCAAATAATTACAGACAGAAAGTGTAATCTAGGCATCTTCATAGGTAAAAAAAATACTTAAGGCAAATATAGTTTAGGCAGCTAACTTTCTGAGGGCTTTGTGAAGTAGCCAGGCTCTTTCAATCGTGTCGCGACATACCTTGAGTAAAGGCTATTTTGATTAGTTTTCAAATAATTGTAGACAGAAAGTGTAATCTAGCCATCTTCACAGGCAGAAAAAATGAAATGTCAATTTTTGTTACGGATGCTAACTTTCATAAATTATTTGGATATAGCCATGCTCTTTCAATCGCGTCGCCACATACCTCGATTGGAAGCTTCTTTCATAAGGTTTCAAATAATTACAGACAGAAAGTGTAATCTAGGCATCTTCATAGGTAAAAAAAATACAAAAGGCAAATATGGTTTAGGCAGCTAACTTTCTGAGGGCTTTGTGAAGTAGCCAGGCTCTTTCAGTCGTGTCGCGACATACCTTGAGTAAAGGCTATTTTGATTAGTTTTCAAATAATTGTAGACAGAAAGTGTAATCTAGCCATCTTCACAGGCAGAAAAAATGAAATGTCAATTTTTGTTACGGATGCTAACTTTCATAAATTATTTGGATATAGCCATGCTCTTTCAATCGCGTCGCCACATACCTCGATTGGAAGCTTATTTCATAGGGTTTCAAATAATTACAGACAGAAAGTGTAATCTAGGCATCTTCAAAGGTAAAAAAAATACTTAAGGCAAATATGGTTTAGGCAGCTAACTTTCTGAGGGCTTTGTGAAGTAGCCAGGCTCTTTCAATCGTGTCGCGACATACCTTGAGTAAAGGCTATTTTGATAAGTTTTCAAATAATCGTAGACAGAAAGTGTAATCTAGACATCTTCGCAGGCAGAAAAAATAAAATGTGTATTTTAGTTACGGATGCTAACTTTCATAAATTATTTGGATATAGCCATGCTCTTTCAATCGCGTCGCGACATACCTCGTTTGGAAGCTTCTTTAATAGGGTTTCAAATAATTACAAACAGAAAGTGTAATCGAGGCATCTTCATAGGTAAAAAAAATACTTAAGGCAAATATGGTTTAGGCAGCTAACTTTCTGAGGGCTTTGTGAAGTAGCCAGGCTCTTTCAATCGTGTCGCGACATACGTCGATTAATGGCTTTTTTAATTAGTTTTCAAATAATCGTAGACAGAAAGTGTAATCTAGACATCTTCACAGGCAGAAAAAATTAAATGCGTATTTTTGTTACGGATGCTAAATTTCATAAATTATTTGGATAAAGCCAGGCTCTTTCATTCGCGTCGCGACATACCTCGATTGGAAGCTTATTTTATAGGATTTCAAATAATTACAGACAGAAAGTGTAATCTAGGCATCTTCATAGGTAAAAAAAATACAAAAGGCAAATATGGTTTAGGCAGCTAACTTTCTGAGGGCTTTTTGAAGTAGCCAGGCTCTTTCAATTGTGTCGCGACATACCTTGATTAAAGGCTTTTATGATTAGTTTTCAAATAATTGTAGACAGAAAGTGTAATCTAGACATCTTCACAGGCAGAAAAAATGAAATGTCAATTTTTGTTACGGATGCTAACTTTCATAAATTATTTGGATATAGCCATGCTCTTTCAATCGCGTCGCCACATACCTCGATTGGAAGCTTCTTTCATAAGGTTTCAAATAATTACAGACAGAAAGTGTAATCTAGGCATCTTCATAGGTAAAAAAAATACTTAAGGCAAATATGGTTTAGGCAGCTAACTTTCTGAGGGCTTTGTGAAGTAGCCAGGCTCTTTCAATCGTGTCGCGACATACCTTGAATAAAGGCTATTTTGATTAGTTTTCAAATAATTGTAGACAGAAAGTGTAATCTAGCCATCTTCACAGGCAGAAAAAATGAAATGTCAATTTTTGTTACGGATGCTAACTTTCATAAATTATTTGGATATAGCCATGCTCTTTCAATCGCGTCGCCACATACCTCGATTGGAAGCTTCTTTCATAAGGTTTCAAATAATTACAGACAGAAAGTGTAATCTAGGCATCTTCATAGGTAAAAAAAATACAAAAGGCAAATATGGTTTAGGCAGCTAACTTTCTGAGGGCTTTTTGAAGTAGCCAGGCTCTTTCAATTGTGTCGCGACATACCTTGATTAAAGGCTTTTATGATTAGTTTTCAAATAATTGTAGACAGAAAGTGTAATCTAGACATCTTCACAGGCAGAAAAAATGAAATGTCAATTTTTGTTACGGATGCTAACTTTCATAAATTATTTGGATATAGCCATGCTCTTTCAATCGCGTCGCCACATACCTCGATTGGAAGCTTCTTTCATAAGGTTTCAAATAATTACAGACAGAAAGTGTAATCTAGGCATCTTCATAGGTAAAAAAAATACTTAAGGCAAATATGGTTTAGGCAGCTAACTTTCTGAGGGCTTTGTGAAGTAGCCAGGCTCTTTCAATCGTGTCGCGACATACCTTGAGTAAAGGCTATTTTGATTAGTTTTCAAATAATTGTAGACAGAATGTGTAATCTAGCCATCTTCACAGGCAGAAAAAATGAAATGTCAATTTTTGTTACGGATGCTAACTTTCATAAATTATTTGGATATAGCCATGCTCTTTCAATCGCGTCGCCACATACCTCGATTGGAAGCTTCTTTCATAAGGTTTCAAATAATTACAGACAGAAAGTGTAATCTAGGCATCTTCATAGGTAAAAAAAATACAAAAGGCAAATATGGTTTAGGCAGCTAACTTTCTGAGGGCTTTGTGAAGTAGCCAGGCTCTTTCAATCGTGTCGCGACATACCTTGAGTAAAGGCTATTTTGATTAGTTTTCAAATAATTGTAGACAGAAAGTGTAATCTAGCCATCTTCACAGGCAGAAAAAATGAAATGTCAATTTTTGTTACGGATGCTAACTTTCATAAATTATTTGGATATAGCCATGCTCTTTCAATCGCGTCGCCACATACCTCGATTGGAAGCTTATTTCATAGGGTTTCAAATAATTACTGACAGAAAGTGTAATCTAGGCATCTTCAAAGGTAAAAAAAATACTTAAGGCAAATATGGTTTAGGCAGCTAACTTTCTGAGGGCTTTGTGAAGTAGCCAGGCTCTTTCAATCGTGTCGCGACATACCTTGATTAAAGGCTTTTTTGATAAGTTTTCAAATAATCGTAGACAGAAAGTGTAATCTAGACATCTTCGCAGGCAGAAAAAATAAAATGTGTATTTTAGTTACGGATGCTAACTTTCATAAATTATTTGGATATAGCCATGCTCTTTCAATCGCGTCGCGACATACCTCGTTTGGAAGCTTCTTTAATAGGGTTTCAAATAATTACAAACAGAAAGTGTAATCGAGGCATCTTCATAGGTAAAAAAAATACTTAAGGCAAATATGGTTTAGGCAGCTAACTTTCTGAGGGCTTTGTGAAGTAGCCAGGCTCTTTCAATCGTGTCGCGACATACGTCGATTAATGGCTTTTTTGATTAGTTTTCAAATAATCGTAGACAGAAAGTGTAATCTAGACATCTTCACGGGCAGAAAAAATAAAATGTGTATTTTTGTTACGGATGCTAACTTTCATAAATTATTTGGATAAAGCCATGCTCTTTCAATCGCGTCGCCACATACCTCGATTGGAAGCTTCTTTCATAAGGTTTCAAATAATTACAGACAGAAAGTGTAATCTAGGCATCTTCATAGGTAAAAAAAATACTTAAGGCAAATATGGTTTAGGCAGCTAACTTTCTGAGGGCTTTGTGAAGTAGCCAGGCTCTTTCAATCGTGTCGCGACATACCTTGATTAAAGGCTTTTTGATTAGTTTTCAAATAATTGTAGACAGAAAGTGTAATCTAGCCATCTTCACAGGCAGAAAAAATGAAATGTCAATTTTTGTTACGGATGCTAACTTTCATAAATTATTTGGATATAGCCATGCTCTTTCAATCGCGTCGCCACATACCTCGATTGGAAGCTTATTTCACAGGGTTTCAAATAATTATAGACAGAAAGTGTAATCTAGGCATCTTCAAAGGTAAAAAAAATACTTAAGGCAAATATGGTTTAGGCAGCTAACTTTCTGAGGGCTTTGTGAAGTAGCCAGGCTCTTTCAATCGTGTCGCGACATACCTTGATTAAAGGCTTTTTTGATTAGTTTTCAAATAATCGTAGACATAAAATGTGTAATCTAGACATCTTCGCAGGCAGAAAAAATAAAATGTGTATTTTTGTTACGGATGCTAACTTTCATAAATTATTTGGATATAGCCATGCTCTTTCAATCGCGTCGCGACATACCTCGTTTGGAAGCTTCTTTAATAGGGTTTCAAATAATTACAAACAGAAAGTGTAATCTAGGCATCTTCATAGGTAAAAAAAATACTTAAGGCAAATATGGTTTAGGCAGCTAACTTTCTGAGGGCTTTGTGAAGTAGCCAGGCTCTTTCAATCGTGTCGCGACATACGTCGATTAATGGCTTTTTTGATTAGTTTTCAAATAATCGTAGACAGAAAGTGTAATCTAGACATCTTCACAGGCAGAAAAAATTAAATGCGTATTTTTGTTACGGATGCTAAATTTCATAAATTATTTGGATATAGCCAGGCTCTTTCATTCGCGTCGCGACATACCTCGATTGGAAGCTTATTTTATAGGATTTCAAATAATTACAGACAGAAAGTGTAATCTAGGCATCTTCATAGGTAAAAAAAATACAAAAGGCAAATATGGTTTAGGCAGCTAACTTTCTGAGGGCTTTTTGAAGTAGCCAGGCTCTTTCAATTGTGTCGCGACATACCTTGATTAAAGGCTTTTATGATTAGTTTTCAAATAATTGTAGACAGAAAGTGTAATCTAGACATCTTCACAGGCAGAAAAAATGAAATGTCAATTTTTGTTACGGATGCTAACTTTCATAAATTATTTGGATATAGCCATGCTCTTTCAATCGCGTCGCCACATACCTGGATTGGAAGCTTCTTTCATAAGGTTTCAAATAATTACAGACAGAAAGTGTAATCTAGGCATCTTCATAGGTAAAAAAAATACTTAAGGCAAATATGGTTTAGGCAGCTAACATTCTGAGGGCTTTGTGAAGTAGCCAGGCTCTTTCAATCGTGTCGCGACATACCTTGAGTAAAGGCTATTTTGATTAGTTTTCAAATAATTGTAGACAGAAAGTGTAATCTAGCCATCTTCACAGGCAGAAAAAATGAAATGTCAATTTTTGTTACGGATGCTAACTTTCATAAATTATTTGGATATAGCCATGCTCTTTCAATCGCGTCGCCACATACCTCGATTGGAAGCTTATTTCATAGGGTTTCAAATAATTACAGACAGAAAGTGTAATCTAGGCATCTTCAAAGGTAAAAAAAATACTTAAGGCAAATATGGTTTAGGCAGCTAACTTTCTGAGGGCTTTGTGAAGTAGCCAGGCTCTTTCAATCGTGTCGCGACATACCTTGATTAAAGGCTTTTTTGATAAGTTTTCAAATAATCGTAGACAGAAAGTGTAATCTAGACATCTTCGCAGGCAGAAAAAATAAAATGTGTATTTTAGTTACGGATGCTAACTTTCATAAATTATTTGGATATAGACATGCTCTTTCAATCGCGTCGCGACATACCTCGTTTGGAAGCTTCTTTAATAGGGTTTCAAATAATTACAAACAGAAAGTGTAATCGAGGCATCTTCATAGGTAAAAAAAATACTTAATGCAAATATGGTTTAGGCAGCTAACTTTCTGAGGGCTTTGTGAAGTAGCCAGGCTCTTTCAATCGTGTCGCGACATACGTCGATTAATGGCTTTTTTGATTAGTTTTCAAATAATCGTAGACAGAAAGTGTAATCTAGACATCTTCACAGGCAGAAAAAATAAAATGTGTATTTTTGTTACGGATGCTAACTTTCATAAATTATTTGGATATAGCCATGCTCTTTCAATCGCGTCGCGACATACCCCGATTGAAAGCTTCTTTCATAGGGTTTCAAATAATTACAGACAGGAAGTGTAATCTAGGCATCTTCATAGGTAAAAAAAATACTTAAGGCAAATATGGTTTAGGCAGCTAACTTTCTGAGGGCTTTGTGAAGTAGCCAGGCTCTTTCAATCGTGTCGCGACATACCTTGATTAAAGGCTTTTTTGATTAGTTTTCAAATAATTGTAGACAGAAAGTGTAATCTAGCCATCTTCACAGGCAGAAAAAATGAAATGTCAATTTTTGTTACGGATGCTAACTTTCATAAATTATTTGGATATAGCCATGCTCTTTCAATCGCGTCGCCACATACCTCGATTGGAAGCTTATTTCATAGGGTTTCAAATAATTACAGACAGAAAGTGTAATCTAGGCATCTTCAAAGGTAAAAAAAATACTTAAGGCAAATATGGTTTAGGCAGCTAACTTTCTGAGGGCTTTGTGAAGTAGCCAGGCTCTTTCAATCGTGTCGCGACATACCTTGATTAAAGGCTTTTTTGATTAGTTTTCAAATAATCGAAGACATAAAATGTGTAATCAAGACATCTTCGCAGGCAGAAAAAATAAAATGTGAATTTTTGTTACGGATGCTAACTTTCATAAATTATTTGGATATAGCCATGCTCTTTCAATCGCGTCGCGACATACCTCGTTTGGAAGCTTCTTTAATATGGTTTCAAATAATTACAAACAGAAAGTGTAATCTAGGCATCTTCATAGGTAAAAAAAATACTTAAGGCAAATATGGTTTAGGCAGCTAACTTTCTGAGGGCTTTGTGAAGTAGCCAGGCTCTTTCAATCGTGTCGCGACATACGTCGATTAATGGCTTTTTTGATTAGTTTTCAAATAATCGTAGACAGAAAGTGTAATCTAGACATCTTTTTATTTTTTTTTATTTATTTATAGACACAAAAAAAAATAACAAAAAAATGTAACATTACAGGAAATATCCTAGGTCATTACAATTTTTTTCTATAAAATCATGGGTATATTAGGTACATTACAAGTTAAAAACAAATAATAACACTAATAACTAAGTGAGCATCTCACACAACTTCAAGCACTCTCTTTCGACAACCGTCCAGCCATCCGCAAACAGATCGCAGGAGAGTTGCTTCGCGTTAAGTTCATTGAGCGCATGCAGGGAGCGGCATACAGGAGAGTTACGATGCGCGACCGTACGAGAGAAAGGGACAGCAAAGAGCCGCAAACGATCTGCTCGAAAACGCACACGTCCATCAGGTACAAAGAGGCGACAGGCCTCATTGAGCAAGCTGGGACAATCGAGACGACCACGCAATATGCGAAGAGTTGTGATCAGCTGGTCAAACAATCTGCGCGTTGCCAGCGAGTTATATCCGAGGGTGCCCTGTAGATAAGCGGTAGGGTAAATTCGGGGGTAATAACCGTACAACTTCTTAAAAAGATAGCGCAGGAAGCACTTCTGTACCTTTTCAAGCATTAGTGCATAGGTCGACTCGTGCGGATTCCAAACGCACGAACTAGCCTCTAGTTTGGATCTTACAAGTGCCGAGTAGAGTAACTTCATAACACCAACATGTGTGAAGTCTTTGCAATTGCGGAAAACAAAACCCAGACGCTTAAAACCTTCACCAACTAGAGAGCGCATATGACTATGAAACGTAAGTTCATGATCGAACACTACGCCGAGATCTTTTATGGAATAAGTTCTAGAGAGGGGTATTTTATCGATAGAATAACTAGCGAGTACAGCCTGTTTTGATCGAGTGAAACTCATAATGTAACACTTGGAAGCGTTAAGATACAGGCGATTTTCGACACTCCACCGGTGGATCGCATCCAAGTTACACTGCATTTTCCGGCAATCTGCTGGAGTCTTGATATCCACTACTACTTTGATGTCGTCGGCGTACAATAAGGATCTACCAGCAGGGAGACAATTGGTAAGGTCGTTCACCATTATCGTGAAAAGAAAAGGTCCGAGAATGGAACCCTGACTTACACCGGACTTTGTATGGTAAGGATCCGAATCAAAACATCCAAGTCGAACGAATTGCCTGCGGTCTTTCAGGTAACTGGAAAACAATCGCAAGAGCAGAGGTGCAAATCCTATTGAGGAGAGTTTCTGCAATAGGACATCATTATCGACCTGATCAAACGCTTTCCGGAAATCAAGGTACACCACGTCAACTTGGTCTCCCTCGTCTAGTTTCTTTGAGACGTGGTTCACAAGTGAAAGCAGATTGGTATTTACAGAGCGGCCCCTCCTGAACCCGTGTTGTGCATCGTCCAAGTAAGGGTCGACCTGTTTATATAGCTTCGAGTGCAGAACACTCTCGAACACCTTGGCTAATGAATTTAAAATAGCTATAGGACGGTAATTAACCGCCTGAGATTTATCGCCAGACTTTAAGATGGGGGTTACTCTAGTGGTTTTCCAATAATCGGGGTAGGTGCCGGATTTGAGAGCAAGATTAAATATGTGTGTTAGGGGAGACAAAAGTTCGGATTTAAAAGCTTTGATTATGTAAGGAGGGATATTGTCCGGGCCGACAGAGGATCTTGGCTTTAACTTATCAATGCCGCTACCAACTTCATTTAGTGCAAAACTTGAAATGCCAATTAAATGATTGCTGGCAGCCAAGCCCGCCCGATCAGCACATAACTTAGGTGCGGTTGTAAGGAACACGCTGCTGAAATAGTCCGCAAAAGCTCCTGAAGCTGCTGGCCCATTAAAGGTTTGGCCCTTATACGTAATATTGGGTTCAAAACCACCTTTCGTCCGCAAGTCAGAGATATGCTTCCAAAATGATTTGGGGTTCATTTTGATGTCCCGCTGGATAGTATCAATGTGGGCAACATACGCGCTCGCAACTCTAACTTTAATGCTTGCCCGCAGCTGACTAAAGCGATTGTAGACAGTTGGATCACGAGAGGCTTTCCACTGCTTATGCAAGTTAGCCTTGACTTTTAAATCCTTGATAACGTCCATTGGAAACCAAGTTGGGTACATTCTAGTGACTTTCACACTACGCTTCTTCTTTGGAACACAGTTATCAAAACAGCTATACAGTAGGGAGTAAAGTCGCTCGACTGCCCCATTCACGCAATTCACAGCCAAAACGAGGCTCCAATCTACCTCAGAAATGAAGTTATACAGGGAAGGAAAATCAGCTTTACCGAAATCCCAGTCTGTGGCCGGGTCAATGTTGCTAGGATGAACCACCACCGCCTTCCCGGGACGATCCGGAGTAACCATTATATCCAGCGGGGGATGGTACACATCGGCGCGTTCCACTAAGCCTTCGCACGCTGTACATACTCTGACTGCACCCGTGTACTCTGATACTAACACAACATCTAGTTTACTTCCCTTATCATTCATAATGTCATTATGCTCAGATAGTTTACAAAATGTCAAAAAGTAATTAAGATAATAATTTACATTCAAACTAGCACTATTTAAGTTTAGGTCACCTAAAATTACAAAATTAGGATTTCGCATAACTTCACAATTATCCTCGACTTTGCAGAACCACGTCATGTAGTCTGAGTCAACAGCACTGGGCTTGAGATATACCACACAAACGAACAACTCACAACCGTTGTACGTAACGGACGCCCACAGGTCTTCACCGCTCAGTGTTTCCAAATCTAACCGTCGACGCAGAGTGATACCAGGTCTCGCCGTTAACAGCACGCCACCGCCTCTAGCGCCCCGGTCACGTCTGAGCATCGTCCAACCGTGAGGCAAGACCTCTGGGTCGCTGATTGACGAGTCCAGGTTGGTCTCAGTTACAGCAATGAGGTCCACTTGGAGAAGCGCCGCGTTGTGACGCCAAAACTTGAGCTTGGTCTTTAAGCCGCGAACATTTTGATACACTATCCGCAGCGTGGAGGCGCTACAACCACTACTGTGACTGCGCGAGCGTGGCCTCGTCACCCTTCTGGTTTGATCTCCGGCCGGGAGCGGGGTGGCAGCGAACTCTGTTGGCGCTCCCGGCGGCTCGCTGAAACCACTCGCTGACCCGAGTCCCGACTGGCCAAGCTTCAGCAGACATGAAGAGTTCATAAAGACTTACAGGAACTGTGACTATAAATGAGGCGTAACTTTCATGCCGTAATTTTAGTTTTTCTACCTTGAAGGAGGTTTCCTGACTTAATTCTTTCATATGACACTTAATAAGTTCAGGTGTAGTATCTGGCTTAAAGAAACAGGCATGTATCCTCCTGCTCGGTTCAATAGTCTGCAACTTGTGATATTGGCCGACACCTTTAACTACCTGTCGCGGGGGTTGCGACCCACGCTTACGAAGCTCCTGTTGAGTGCCGCTTCCAGACGAAGATTGTGAATGGCAGGCAGAAAAAATTAAATGCGTATTTTTGTTACGGATGCTAAATTTCATAAATTATTTGGATATAGCCAGGCTCTTTCATTCGCGTCGCGACATACCTCGATTGGAAGCTTATTTTATAGGATTTCAAATAATTACAGACAGAAAGTGTAATCTAGGCATCTTCATAGGTAAAAAAAATACAAAAGGCAAATATGGTTTAGGCAGCTAACTTTCTGAGGGCTTTTTGAAGTAGCCAGGCTCTTTCAATTGTGTCGCGACATACCTTGATTAAAGGCTTTTATGATTAGTTTTCAAATAATTGTAGACAGAAAGTGTAATCTAGACATCTTCACAGGCAGAAAAAATGAAATGTCAATTTTTGTTACGGATGCTAACTTTCATAAATTATTTGGATATAGCCATGCTCTTTCAATCGCGTCGCCACATACCTCGATTGGAAGCTTCTTTCATAAGGTTTCAAATAATTACAGACAGAAAGTGTAATCTAGGCATCTTCATAGGTAAAAAAAATACTTAAGGCAAATATGGTTTAGGCAGCTAACTTTCTGAGGGCTTTGTGAAGTAGCCAGGCTCTTTCAATCGTGTCGCGACATACCTTGAGTAAAGGCTATTTTGATTAGTTTTCAAATAATTGTAGACAGAAAGTGTAATCTAGACATCTTCACAGGCAGAAAAAATGAAATGTCAATTTTTGTTACGGATGCTAACTTTCATAAATTATTTGGATATAGCCATGCTCTTTCAATCGCGTCGCCACATACCTCGATTGGAATCTTATTTCATAGGGTCTCAAATAATAACAGACAGAAAGTGTAATCTAGGCATCTTCAAAGGTAAAAAAAATACTTAAGGCAAATATGGTTTAGGCAGCTAACTTTCTGAGGGCTTTTTGAAGTAGCCAGGCTCTTTCAATCGTGTCGCGACATACCTTGATTAAAGGCTTTTTTGATTAGTTTTCAAATAATGGTAGACAGAAAGTGTAATCTAGACATCTTCGCAGGCAGAAAAAATAAAATGTGTATTTTTGTTACGCATGCTAACTTTCATAAATTATTTGGATATAGCCAGGCTCTTTCAATCGCCTCGCGACATACCTCGTTTGGAAGCTTTTTTCATAGGGTTTCAAATAATTACAGACAGAAAGTGTAATCTAGGCATCTTCATAGGTAAAACAAATACTTAAGGCAAATATGGTTTAGGCAGCTAACTTTCTGAGGGCTTTGTGAAGTAGCCAGGCTCTTTCAATCGTGTCGCGACATACCTTGATTAAAGGCTTTTTTGATTAGTTTTCACATAATTGTAGACAGAAAGTGTAATCTAGACATCTTCACAGGCAGAAAAAATAAAATGTGTATTTTTGTTACGGATGCTAACTTTCATAAATTATTTGAATATAGCCATGTTCTTTCAATCGCGTCATGACATACCTCGATTGAAAGCTTTCTTCATAGGGTTTCAAATAATTACAGACAGAAAGTGTAATCTAGGCATCTTCATAGGTAAAAAAAATACCAAAGGCAAATAGGGTTTAGGCTGCTAACTTTCTGAGGGCTTTTTGAAGTAGCCAGGCTCTTTCAATAGTGTCGCGACATACCATGATTAATGGCTTTTTAGATACGTTTTCAAATGATCATAGACAGAAAGTGTAATCTAGACATCTTCACAGGCAAAAAAAATAAAATGTGTATTTTTGTTACGGATGCTAAATTTCATAAATTATTTGGATATAGCCATGCTCTTTCAATCGCATCGCGACATACCACGATTGAAAGCTTCTTTCATAGGGTTTCAAATAATTACAGACAGAAAGTGTAATCTAGGCATCTTCATAGGTAAAAAAAATACTTCAGGTAAATATGGTTTAGGCAGCTAACTTTTTGAGGGCTTTGTGAAGTAGCCAGGCTCTTTCAATCGTGTCGCGTCATACCTCATTTGAAAGCTGTTTTGATAGGATTTCAAATTATCATAGACAGAAAGTGTAATCTAGACATCTTCGTAGGTAAAAAAAATAAATCGCAAATTTTGTCTAGGCTGCTATCGTGTGAAGTTAGCTGCCTGACGGTATTTGTAGTATTTTGACTGTTGTTTGTTCTCGACGCCGCTAGGAATATAGAATATGCAGTTTATTTAAGGTTTGACTTGTTTAGAGAGCTGGACGACTCATATTTTGTGTTTAAAAAAAATACGACAAACTGAGACTTTTTCATTTGGTCGGGTTATCATAGGCTGCCAGCTTTAGGCTGCTAACTTCACGCCGGTCACGAACTGGGATTTGACTCTAGCTGACGTCACAAAGAATCCTCAAATTATTATTCGTCCATAGGCTATAATGTCTACTTACTATCATGCAGGACGTATCCTTGTTTACCACCGGCGTGGTATCAAAAAAATACACTGTGTTAATTCATTTTGGTCGCATTTTGAGTCCGATTCGAAAATTCCTTCTTAAGTTATTTGTGTTGCGTGTTTTTAATGGATTTAGGGTGCAATTTATTTCTTTTATTGCACTCAAATGCAGATTCGGTTACTACATACATTATACGGGTAGTTCGACATCAAAATTTTAATAATCCGTAACTATATTTTGAAAGTCACAGACTTTTAAGAAAAATGCTGGCTGTTCTTTATGAACAATACCATAAAACGTAACAAGCCTTTGATTAATGAAATGTGTTTTGTCTCTTTCTCACAAACTCAAATGTCACATTGACTATATACATCTAAAAAAAGGGTTTGGAGGTTTATGAATTCGGACACAAATATACTACCTATTAATTTGATTACTTCTCTGTCTTAAAATACAACTTTTATTAACAGTTCCATTTTACTACTCAACACTCGTGACAAACAGCCATCTCTTACTTTAAACGCGCAAACTTTTTAACGTCATCCATAAAAACTTACCAACAGCAACCAGACATTAGTATTTTGTTTTCCCCATATTAATACCCGATTTATAGATGTTTTACTGCTCCCATGAAGTTTATTGTAGGTTTAACGAGTTAGAATTTTTATGAACAATGTTTTATACTCAGGTACGGGCCCGGTTAATTAGTTGGACGATTAAAGTTCGACGATGAGAGTTTTGGTCGATGAACTACTAACTAACTAATAGCTATTTGGTTCCGTATGAAGGTAAAATCAAAATAACGATACCATGATTGACACCGTGGTTGCTGCAAATGAAGGTGTAAAGTATTGGTTCAGTATTGAGCATTGGGACATTTACCTGATCGCCCAGAAATAAGCAGTGTTTCTTTATTTTGGTGTAATTAATTCTATACAATTACCATACAATACAATACAAATATTTAATGCTCACCAAAAATAGTACGATTGGCACATTAGACGTAGAAGCGATGGCCGTTGGGGCGAAAAGGTTCTCGAGTGGCGACCACCTACCGGCAGGTTCAGCGTCTGACGGACAAGGTGCACTTATTTATTTATACGTATGCCATTAATTAATTACCGATGACCTGAAAGGTCACGGGAGTCCGCTGGATGCGGGAGGCCTACGACCGGTTATTGTGGCACTATTTCACTTATGTCCAGCAGTGGACGTCTTTTGGCTAATATGATTATGATGATTATATTCGATAGATAATCAAAACACGGTACAAGAGCATGGTCACCTAATAATCACCTAAAACGATCTACCATATACGCTGGAAGGTTTGACCAACACAGTTTTATTTGCAGATGACACATCTCTTCTATTTAAAGTACCTAGAAATAGTGATACAGCTGAAACTATTATTAATCCCGTGTTACAAAAAACGTTAACATGGTTTACAATAAACAACTTGCTTCTTAATCCCAAGAAATCAAAATGTATTCGATTTTCAACTTGTCGTCCAAATCAAATAAATCATAAACCCAACATACTGGGGGAACATGTTTTGGAGTTTTCGGATAGCACGATTTTTCTTGGTTTGACGTTAGATAGTAAATTACAGTGGGATTCACACTTAGCTATTTTAAGTAGTAAATTATGTTCTGCCGCATATGCTGTAAGAAAAATAAGACAGATTACAGACGTAAATACAGCAAAATTGGTATACTACAGCTATTTCCATTGTCTAATGTCTTATGGAATCCTGGTGTGGGGTAGATCTGCTAATGTAGACAGCATATTCTTTCTGTAGAAAAGAGCAGTGAGAGCAATTTATAACTTAAAACCACGAACATCTTTAAGGGATCTATTTAGAAAAGTGGATATCATAACACTGCCGTCACTATACATTTACGAAGTTATTATGTACGCTAGATAACATTACGCAGATCTCCCCAAAAATAGTGACCTGCACAAATTTAACACTAGAAATAAAAACAAACTCGCAGTGCATCGTTTGCGATTATCAAAAGCTAGGAAATCATTTATTGGACAGTCCATACATTTTTACAATAAAATTCCCAGTCACATTATAGACCTACCAGACTATAAATTTAAAAAAACTATTAAATATATATTGACTCAGAAATCCTATTACAAAGTAAAGGATTATTTAACAGAAAAGGATTTTTGGAAAGATTGTATAAGTAATTAACTAATTAGCGTTATAATAGTTATAATTTTAGTGATAAGCAACAATGTATTTACTGACGGACATAAGTGTATCTTGTATACCTACATGAGAAATAAATTAAATTGAAATTGAAAAAACTTTCCTGACTTTTGCCAAATTAACAACAATATCTGGATTCTATCTGGTATTTTGTATAAACATTAATTGTTTTGGTGGTTGCCTGCTGAATCGCAGGTACTAGGTTCTATTCCTTCTCTTCTAGGCAGGTAGTTAATTCAGTATTTTATTTACGCTTAAATATTTGTATCAATCAATAACTCGTAGTAATTTAGCTAACAGTAGAGAATGGTTTTGCATCCTATTAGATAATGGACTCGTTTTTAAAAACACACATAATATATACCCTGACCAATTTTATATTGGCCCTACGTAGAACCTCGCCGTAACAAGCCGACGTATTTACGTCACTATATGTGACGACCGCTTTAGCCTAGTTGGTAGTGACCCTGCCTACGAAGCAAGAGGTCCTGGGTTCGAATCCCGGTAAGGGCAAACAATTATGTGATGAGCATGAATATTTGTTTCTGAGTCATGGATATTTTCTATGTATTTAAGTATTTATAATTATTATATATATCGTCGTCTAGTACCCATAACACAAGCCTTACTGAGCTTACTATGGGACTAGGTCGATTTGTGTAAGATTGTCCCCTTATATATATATATATATATTTTTTTTTTATTTATATGTCATATAAAATTGGTCAGGGTTTACATTAAAAAGGATGCCCGCAATATTCTGTTATTCAAATTTTATAGCCTTGGCGATGAATGACTGAACTTTTCTAATAATCAAAGCTTAATGGATTTAGGATTTACCCAATTATTTTCCTCTTGCATAACTTACAGTTTCTTTGAAGTATTTGGTGATCGGAACTAAAATAATTCGTAGAATTTAATACTGAGCCAAAAAACACTCACGTTCATGAGTGATGTTTATGTTTTTCCTGTATTAATGAAGCAACTTTAGTTACAACCGAAATCTAGTCAAATTCTTAATGTTGACATTCATTAAATTTTCATTCACTTGAATGTTATCGGAGAAGTACGAGAGTTAAATTACTATAGCAATTGAATCTTCAACGTTTACTCTGTCTGACGTAATTTGTCCTAGCATGGTATCTGTGTCTAACCAGACATAACCGTATATATAAAATAGATGTCGTTTTATACGTACGTACCTTTTGTGACTTATATCATACCTAAACCAGGTACGGTCTAAGAAATTGAAATCGGGCTTTACGCTAAATCGCGACAAGATAAAGGTATTTTTTTAATTTCCTTGACTGTATCAAGCGTCTCTATCATGATGAATCATCACGATATATTGTAGAACCGCCTTCCAAATGTCTTGTCTTGGAACTTCTTGGACAGCCTGATACTATACCGGGTGGAAAGGCACGACGATCCCTTCCGCAAAAGGGGGATTGTTTAGACTGTGTACAGTATTTCCTCTAAAGAAACTAGGCTCATATTCATAACCGTTTTGAAGTTATAGGCAGTTAACTTTTAATGCAAAATACTGCAAGTGACCACCCTAATTAGGGTCAGTAACATTTTAACAATTACACAAGAGTCAGTGACCTTTATCAATACGTATAAACGATAATTAGTACGTATAGTAATAGTAGGGTTGTCACAGAAGAACATTAATTAATTTTATTATTTTTAATAATTGATCGTAAAAAAAAATCTAAACATTACGAATCGATTTTCCATCACTTAAACTAACCCCCCTTTGCGGGAAGGATCGTCGTGCCTTTCAACCCGGTATATATGATAGATTGGTCCATAGCTATTATACCTCGCGAGCAGCACAAATTTGGAGCAGAATTGAAGCATTCAAGACGTGGTGCTGGCGGAAAATGTTAGGTATGCCTTAAACTGCGCGCCGCACCAATGCGTCCATTATTTCTTAATTGCAAATGAAATCCCGCATATCCACTATATGCATGCAACTACTCCTTCAGCAATACTGAGCCAAGCGTGAAAGGTTACCAACCCGTTGGATCGACACAGTGAAGGAAATCTGGTTAGAAAACTTGCAGACGTCTATCCGGATGGTCAAAGACCTATTGACATGGAGAACATTAGTGCGCAAAGCGACAACCTCGTGCAGGGCCTGATTTACCCACAGGCTAATAAGACTAGAGCCTGGGGCTCAAGGACCCAAGCAAGGGGGCGGCAGCAGGCGCGGCACTGAGCTGAGACTTACTTACATTTCATAGTTAGCCTAGGGTGGTCAGAACTCTAAACCAGGCTCCGACCTCGTGTAGTCACGACGCTCCGTCATAAGGATGCGACAAAGAAGAGTCTCAAGAGACCCTCCCCCGAAACCCCAAAATCCATACATAAAACTCGAACACTTATTCGGTGGCTCGATCTCACGGTAAACAGTTTTTATTGGAAAGTAACAGTCTATTATCAGATCAGATGTATGCGGCCCATAAACGTTTTATTAGGGAGGTAATAACTGGGGGTATTTGACGCGATACAATCTGTTTATCGGTCCTGATTTCTTGATAGGTACTCGGCTAGTTACTTACTTAAGGCTGTGGCACAACGACACGATATAGATCTTGGCCTCTGACAGTTAAGACTACCAAGGTAATCTGCGCAATGACTTTCTGCCCAGTCGGTGGCCTGAAGTTCGGGTTTTTTGTCACCCGTGCCTGGAAAGTAGGCCATAATGGCCATAATGGCCACCGACTGGGCAGAAAGTCATTGCGCAGATTACCTTGGTAGTCTTAACTGTCAGAGGCCAAGATCTATATCGTTTTTACTTATTACAGTTTTTACTTATATCGCTTTTGCCACTTAACGAAGAAAAATCTGCGAGGTTGTAAGATTGTAAGTTTGTACCTATGTCACATAATAGCTAATAGTACAAGTCCAGAAGGGACACTTTCATCTTTACAAAAGGCGCTTTTTTTTCTCAGCCAAAACATTAAGATTTATGGCCCTCTGACGTCGTCGACGACGACGTCGACGTTCATCGCTACAAGTACATGCCGGTTCCCCTATGTTGGGGCACCGGCATGTACTTGTAGCGATGAACGTAATTCGAGGAGTGTCCCGCGCCAGGGGGTTATCCATGGAACTACCCATCCCCTATCAACAAATATATCACCAGGATATAGAATGGATATTCAGCATGGACTCAGGCTATATTTAAGCCCGAGACACTGCCTGGGTTCTCAGTAATACGCAAGAGAAGATCACGTAAAAAAGTAGTCTTCTAGGATTCGATCGAGTTCTATGGCACAAAACTCGTTAAACCGAGAACCGGACTGTATTCTGATCCGGATGTGCCCAATGAATGGCTGACTTTGTTACAAATTTGAGATAATGCCCTCGCCAACACATAAATTAACTTCAGGATTAAGTTTAATTAAACGTCACTAAGTATTTTTATCGGGTAGTAAATTATAAATTATTCATGATCATAGTGCTCCAAATGGTTTTAACCAGCGCGAACACGAATTTCATAGACATTGCTATTGATATCGCTATTGCTATGAAATTGGCCACGATTCCATTTGAAAATTTCATACCATATTTTCTTTTGTTTTCGTAAATCTTTAAGCTTACATTTGATTAAACTCATGATAAATAAATAAATATTAAAGCACAATCTTACACCAATCGACCTAGCACCAAGTTCAACAAGGCTTGTGTAATGGGTACTAGACGAAGATATATTAAATTTGATAGATGTAAATACGTAAACATAAACACACAAAAAAAACATCCGAGACTCAGAACAAATATTCATGTTCATCACACAAATATTTGCGCTAACCGGGATTCGAATCCAGGACCGTCATCTTCGCAGGCATATTGTGCCATTCCTCTTCACAGATGTAGCTAAAATGGGTAATAACTAGTAATCTTAATTTATACATAATTAAAAAAATAAAAAATAAAACGCTTAAACGTCAAACCAAAACAATATCCATGGGAATTCACCACACTGAACTACGCCGATATGTATGACCCTAAATACATATTCAATTTGGCGATCACTATGTTACAAATAGTGAAGAATTTGTCGTAATAGGCGCTACTGGTTCTGAGTGCTTATTGAAAAGGCCAGACCCCATATTAGGTATGTGAAGAGTTAGATCTTTTTGGATGCAGAGCGTAGCTGAGTGTCTTATGGGAAACTTTCTTCCGTAGAATGCGGGTTTAACAACCAATATACTAAACTTGTTGATCAGAACTAGAGTTTATTTAATAGTTGTCCAATTAAAGATGGTAAACACGTTTCTGGCAATATTAATGCCGTTTTAGAATTTTGTGTAGAGATGTTTCGTTTTTATTTTGCGTAGACTTTCATGGCGTTTTTCTTACTTACAACACTAGAGTGGTCCCCTTTCTGTTATGATTTGTATTTTTACTCGTATCAAAAATCCTTCAAATCCAATAATATAAGAAAGAAAGCAAAATACATTTATTCACAAACACACAGGTCACACATATAAAAACAGAACAGAAAACAGATAAAACATGAAACAAGTGTGTCTCTGCGGCAGTGAACCGGACACTGGCATACCCTACGAATATTATAAATGCAAAAGTTTGGGTGTTTGCATGTTTGCTACTCAATCACGATTAAACAGCTCTACCGATTTGGATGAAATATTGCACGAAGATTAAAATATAGGATATGATAGTATTTATCCCGGGTACACTCAGTCGCGGGCTGAAGCCAGTCGGTTATAAAGTTAATCTAAGTTAAACTAGTTTATCTCGCATTTATATAAGTGTTACCACCTAGTTCTTACACAGCACAAAGGAGGTTTCATTTACATTGTACTCTTCAATTAAAAACCTTAATATTATAAAGGTCCCTACGTATGTTCTAGTAACTAATAATTGCAAATATATGCACTTACTAAATACCTAGCAGATACACATAATTTTTCACACGCTTAAAATTCCAAACGAAAATTTTGCATATGCATGACACGTGACATTTCGACGGCCATTAGGACATTTTATACCATTTTAATGAATCGATAAACAAAGCGATAAAACCATATCTATCACACATTTCACCTGGTGGACACGTAAATTTATGGGTCTGATCTGGTTAGAACCGGTTACGACCGGTTATAGCCGGTTACAATTACAATCAGTATCGCCCTGGGTATACTTGTGGCTGCTGCTTAACGTTGTTATTTATTTATTAGTACCTACGAGTAGTGTTGATATTGGGGGTCCTTGGGCTTCATTAAGGTCCCAATTCCGGAACGTTTTTAATAGCCTTCCAAGGAGGAGGTTCTCAATTCGTCGGTATCTCTTATCGAACGAGCGAGCGCGGCGAACGAAGTTCTATGCTTCAGCTTGGGTCGTTTTTTTGTCTGTCGCGTCCGGTGTTCGGTGTCTGTCCCGCTGTATTTCTCGATCGGTTACATTTCTCAACCGATTCTTGTGAAATTTTGTGAGCCGGTTCGTTCATTATAAAGAATATAGGTAGTTCAATAAGCAATTTGTGTAGGATGGTGTATTCTTATAGTTGGGTTTTAGTCCATAGGGTTTTAGTTGACGACCGCTTTAGCCTAGTTGGTAGTGACCCTGCCTGCGAAGCTAGAGGTCCTGGGTTCGAACCCCGGTAAGGGCATTTATTTGTGTGATGAGCACGAATATTTGTTCCTGACTCATGTATGTTTTCTATGTATTTAAGTATGTATTTATCTATATAAGTATGTTTATCGTCGTCTAGCACCCATAGTACAAACTTTGCTTAGTTTGGGGCTAGGTCGATTTGTGTAAGATTGTCCGCAATTTTTTTTTTTTATATGTTAGTTTATCTCTTTGTTAGTTATGCTTTTTTTAAATACTTTGTTTGTATTTCTTTCAGGTTAATTTCATTGATTCGCAAAATAAAATTTACTTAATTTAATATCAAAAAATTAACGCTTCAAATCAACATTTGGGTAGTGAACATTAACATCAAACATGTTTCAGGGAGTAGAGTTCTAGTTTTAAGGAAAACTTGTAAAAGGTGTTTTATGGAAATAATTATTTTAAATGAAGTATTATTTTTTTGTTGAGTCACTTTTTAGAATTACCTATACATTATTTTTTACAGCTCACAGTAGAACCACTACTTTTATATGTGACATGTTCCCGGATTACTCGTTGAGGCCACTGGTTTGGAAAATTATGTTTTTGTTTTAAAAGTTATCGTCATTCCCATGTCGTCTGATCCGGTCAGATCCTGACCGGATGACCCTGGGGTCATCGATCCGACCGGATCAGAGATCCTGGGGAAATTGAGAGAATCGCTTAAATTTTACGGGCCCACATCACTGCCGACTTGGGTACTGATTTGAAGTTGGTTTTGTCGTTCGTCGGTTCCTTAAAACTTTGTTTTAAGGTAAATTATTGACGAAGTGAAGTGATATAATACGGAACATGATGGGCCAAGAAAATCCTCGGTTTTCTACCATGCACTACCTAAAAGTAATTAAGTTAATAATTTAGTTTTAATAATTTTGCAATTTTGCGGAGTTCTTATTAAACACGTCATAATGATTAGTTAATAATTAGTGTTTATACCCCATACACATATTTATTTCTTTCTGAAAAATAAGTGGTTTGAATGAAAACATGAAAAAGGAAAAAATAAAAAACCTAACCTAACAGTTCTCTGTCTCACAAACTCTTCCTCTTTATAATGTAAGTATAGCTACGGTAAAGAAGGTGATAATGATAAAGAAAGGTATCTTTAACACGTAGATAACAAATATAACAACACTTATGTAAGACCTCACATGACAAGACTAATTGCGCATACGCAGCCTTCGTTAATAGAACCTCCAACTTTCCAATTTATTGTCTTGGATAGCCACCAAATAAAATAGAAAACCTCATTACTTATGCTACACAAATTTCCACCTTACTCTAAGTGACATAACAAAGCCAGTCACAAACTCTGTTCTGACCCTTCTACCCGGACAAAATTAGACTATATCGCCTTTCGGTAAAGTTCAAAGTTGAAGGTTCATTATAGTTTGATAGGAGGTTGCAAGCGTCGTTCGTCTTTTGTTACGTTAGTTTAGGACGCTGATATGTTTAATGCTGGGCCATAAATTAATCGTCGTTTGTGATTTATGGAACGCGGAGATCAATGGCGGCGAATGTCATCGAAGCATGTTAGGGAAACGAGAAAGCGACTTGGAATATATGGTTCGCATTTGAGTAATATATATCTTAGTATATGTATAATTTTAGGCAACAAACAGTCAATTACACATTTTTTTTACAAAATTTTAAATATAAATAAAAAAATATTAAATAAATATTAGGGGACAATCTTACACAAATCGACCTAGTCCCAAACTAAGCAAAGCTTGTACTATGGGTACTAGAAGATAAATAAATACTTAAATACATAGAGAAACATCCATGACTCAGGAACAAATATTCGTGCTCATCACACAAATAAATGCCCTTACCGGGATTCGAACCCAGGACCTCTTCAGGGTCACTACCAACTAGGCTAAAGCGGTCGTCTAATATAAGACCCAATAAATAAAAGACCCTGTGTGCCATATCCTAAAGATACTTAAACATTTTAACTTAATGTAGCTTACCGCTAAGAAGCGAAAACCATTCGCAAATCGAGTACATAATATATATATTTATATACGTATATATAACTAAACTAACTATTTTGGCTCAGGGACCCAAAGAGGGTCTTGGCCTCCAAAACGAGAGCACGCCATCTGTCCCGATCGTGCGCAACTTCTTGCCAGTTGCCGACTTGAAGCTGTCGCAGATCTGCCTGCACACTGTCCTCCCAGCGGTACCTGGGTCGCCCGACCGGGCGGCGACCAGTCGTGCGTCCCACGTACGCTCTCTTGGCAGCACGATCCTCTCCCATTCGGAGTAGGTGACCGAACCAGCGAAGTCTGTGTGATTTGGTTAAGCCGATGATGTTAGGTTCGGCCACAAGCTCCTGGATCTCTATGTTTTTACGGATCCTCCACGTGCCGTCGTCTCTCTTGACAGGTCCCAGGGTCTTAGGATGTATATATATATATATTGTGTATATACCAGGGACCGGAAAACCCTTTCATTTGATTAAGCCTTTCGATAGGGTAACCCTATCAAATGATTACCCAAACGATAATGGTTTCCCTATCAATGTGTTAGCCTATCGTTATGGATACCTTTTGAACAGGGTAACCGTTTCCAAAGTGGTTACCAAGTCGAATAGGGTGAATATTTACCGGTTATATTTAAGTAATTATAGGGCATTTCGTGATGATTCGTTTGCGCGTGAATTACCTAATCTAAGATGTAAGAATAAGCTTTATATGAAGCGTGCAGAGATTAAAATTGCCTGATTGTTTTCTAAAAACCCTCGATAACCTTATCATAGGGTTTTAATGTTGGTAAGCGCTTACCTGAATTATCTCTATCAATTTGGTTACACTATCGTTTCGGTAAGTCGATCACTATGCTTACCGAATTGATAGGGTTTTGAAAAACAATTCTATCAAATACCCGATCCAAAACCAGTTAATGGCAACCGGTTCTGGTCCCTGGTATATAAAGATACTGGCCAAGTTATCACTTACACCTGTATATCCAAAATGGGTAGGCGGATCACGTAAAATTTATTTTCGGCTATTCAGAAACGAGTAATTGTTGCCCTCAAACGAGGGATTTAAATTTTCCTCATAGAATATGTGAAAAACAGTACGTGTCACTCGGTAGCAAAATTATTTCAGTCGTGAGCATTAACACTTGAATCCCTCGCTACCCACAAGATTCTACTTTAGCGCGCGCGGGAACGGCGAAGCTGCGCGGCCAGCTAGTGTACAATAAAACTTAATACATACATCCACATATAGCTTAAATGTAACGATCGAAATATATTTAGCTGCAGGGATTCATGTAATTGGTTATTTTAAATGCAATACTCCGTTCTCTATTTAAAGTAAGTGTTAAGTAAAGAAAGAGAAACAACCAAATAAGCAATATCACCCTGCACAATGCACACTTGCACAACTTTAACTTTGAAACAAAACCAATTTAAATTTGCACAAGGAAGCGTTAAATATGCACTTAAAGTTTTGTCATTTCCAAGTTTATAGAGGCTTTACTTCCATTCAAAAGAATAAATAATGAGTTGGCAATGGAGTTGACATCTAAATACGGAATACAAACTATACTCTATTTAAGTACTAGCATTGCCCGTGACTTCGCCCGCATCCAGCTCATGCAATCGTACTTTCATAGAAACGTGGAGTCCCAATTTGATCCCGTAGGAAATACCGTGATCAAAAGTGTTATTATTAATCCTCCTCTGAGGCTATCATCATTTACATACTCATTAAACCCGTGTGATGTCGAGTTAGAATTTCACCACCCCTTTCTTCCCGTGGGTGTCGTAAAAGTCGACTAAGGGACCAGGGTTGAAGTGTGTTGTGGGCGATGGGCTAGCAACCTATCACTGGCAATATCACATTTTGTCGATATTTTATACCCACATTTAAGCTAAAAGTGGCGCTGGAACATACGTTTCATGTGCTCTGCCTACCCCTTTTGGGAATAAAGGCGTGAATGTATGTATGTATGTATGTATACTAATTAAAATCTAGTGGTTTCAGTATCAAATTCTCACGTACTTTATAAACTTCAGCATTTGTTTAGTTTATTTATCCCATTTACTCGTAATTTATAAACACACGAGCTACACTTGACGAAACGTAACATTATGAACGAGCAGGTAATTGATATCAATTTAAGAATATGTTAGATACATATACGTTTACTAACTTATGTACAGAATATTATTTGATATTTAGGTACTGTTAGCTTTTCGGTGAAGGAAAAACATCGCGACGAAACCTGCATATATTTGAAAAGAAATTCAAAGATGTATGTGAACTGTATGAAGCCCCCTTCCCGCACTGGGCCAGCGTGGGGACTACTGCCCGTTCCCTCTCATTCATGAGAGGAGGCCTGTGCCCAACAGTGGGACGTATATAGGCTGATGATGATACATGTATACAAATATAACTTGTAGTATAAATAGACTCCAATTCCCGGCTGGTGACTGCAATAAAACGATAAAATCCTGCGACATACATATATTTTCAGTTCACGCCGCTGTCTTCTAAACGGTTTGTATGGTATATGTATTCTGTATAGGTACTTATATACTTCCTTTTCCTGGTATAAATATAATAAATTCTTATTTTAATTATCGAGTACTCATTTTAGTAAAATATACTAGGTTGGTTCACAGTTACCATCATAAATGTCGAACTGATCTATGTTAGATTATAAAAATGAACAAGTTTCTTTACACATTCAAATGCCGCGGCACTTGCTCCCACACCTCTTTTATTATTCACCATTAAAATCTTTCACATACTTGTATCAATTAAAGATGGCCGCGTATCTCAGTAGACGCTCCCAATATTGCACTTTCCAATTTCATCGAGGACGTTACTGGCCAAATTGCGCTTAATTTATATGCTGATTCCATCTATACCAGTTCTTGTAGCGGAAACACTTGGCTATTACGACCGCATTAGCGGTATAGCAGCGTCGCAGTAACTAGACACACACAGGCCGAAGTTACGTGAAGAAACTCTGCGTTTTGTCGACAGAAGGTAGACCTGGCTCCATATCATGGTCGGCCGTATCACGCAATAAGTGACAAGATAGAGCGTCCGTCTCGTTCTATCGAAAGGTGACATCCAGTGACGGACGCTCTATTTTATCACTTATCGTGTGATAAGGCCGACCATGATACGGGGTCTGTTCGTCTAACTTAACTTGCTTTCAAGTCCCGTCGCGCGCGACTCTGCGACTTATCTGTCTGACTCACTCTACGCAAATTAGAAAGAGGAGGGTACATTTTTCTCAACTCGTGTCGCGTCGCAGCTTCAGTTGTGCTAGCTCCGCTAAGAGCCGAGACATTTGCATACTAGTTTGGTTTCAATGTGTTCCGCAGGCTCGCGAATTTTTTATGCTGTGAAGGGCTGGCAAGAGCTGCACAGCTATCACAATACGGGCCGTGGGCTGTCCGTCTCTTTCTAAACGTTTCTATTAGAAAGAGACGGATATTCTATCTCACCGCGACACAGTTCTTAGCCGTGCTGGACGAGTTTTGCCGCGGCGATCGTGCTCAGTGCCATGTAATTGGAGAAGCCTATGCAGTGGACTACCTAATAGAGGCTGAATAATGATGACGATAAAATAGAAAAAAACGCTTCGTACTAAAAACACTGCGTTTGAAGACCAGATGTCCGCTCATTTGTCGCCATTCCAAGCGTGGTTTATTGGTTACGATTCGGTTTAATTTATTCGGATTGCATATAAAACGATTTTAATTAAGCCAAGCGATAGATTTATTTAGAGACGCTTCTATTTTTCTAAATGTTCTCTTTCTCAGTAACGGTATACTTGCTTCCTCATAGGTCACGGGTGACACCGAATATGGTGAATGTTGGCGAAGTAGATGCCTTTTGGTTGTGACGACGGTTAATTTACATTTTATAAATAAATTTGTTGATTCAAGCTGTTTAAATTTAAGTGGGTACTCGAAGTAAGAGCGGATGAAACATATTTGACAGACCAGATCACGTTAAAAATGGCACCGGTGGCTGTCATCATAAAAGTGTCAAAGTTCTCTTACAATGAAATTTTAACGGAATAATTAAAGATTACCTACATACGATTTGCAACAAAGGACGAGGAACCTTCAGGATTTTTTTTCCCAGGCCGCGATTATTTAATTGACGAAAAGGACATCCCTTATGATATAGCTTTGGTTTAATGTCTCTGTCATTCTTATTTTGAAAGGTGATATGAAAGTAGGGATATCCTTAATCTCCTGAGGGCAAGAAATGGAATAGGGCTCCTTAATTTATGTTCTCATCTTGTGACTCAATTCTAGAATAGTACGATATTAAATCCTTATCATGATCAATTGTCCATTAATAATACCTTATCAAATGATTTCCCCACTTCAACATTCTTGTGAATACAGCTTATTTATGTTATGACAGATCATTGACATAATGAATGAGCTTATTATTCATCATAATATTTAATATGGGTTACTAATTAAATCCATAATTTCATTTTCGACATATTGATGTAACGTTTCCCGGTATCATAATTTGCGCTAATTAGTTTTTCTCAGAAACTGCCAACTTTACACGATTTTTATAAAACAAACCTAACCCACAAATTTCTATGCAAAATTTATATCCTTTATCTTGTAAACGGTTTAGAGAAAATAACGTTTATGGCAAATGATGGTAATGGTAAGCATGGTAAGCTAGCGTTATGGCAAATTCAATTATGAATAAAGGTAATGTAAATCATATAATTCGAAGAGCATTTTTTTTATTGACATTATATCTCCTATATCCAGAGCTTCATGTTCATGTTAATAAAACAGCCACTCGTCTGTCATGTCACGAGCTGTCTATAAAAATCATTAATATGGGCAATGTCGCCACGGATTTTGGTCAACCTTAACCAGTTTGACTCCAGTTCGGGTCAAATACTGATAACTGCTGATATAAATCAGATAATTTGTTTGGTTGTCCCGAACACTTTTACAAATTGCTCATTTAGCACGGTAGTTGATTTTCGACACTTGTTTTGAAAATGACGGTGGCATTTAAATAGAAACAGTTACAAAAGAACGCAGCGATAGTATCACCATTACTTTGTTGTGTAAGTATGGGGTGTTGTGTGTCGCGAGTAGAGTTGCCAGAGCTTTCGAGGATAAACTGGGAAGGACATGTGTAAATCTCTAATTTGTCAACACAAAAAATGAGCTAAAAAAAACCTTAAATCAATATAATCATGATCGACAACACGCTTATGACTCCTCTGCACCTTTATCATCGAGTCTTCTCGAGTTTTCTCGCACTATACCGTCCTCTTGTTTTAAGTATTCTAATATGAGAGAAAATTCGAGAGTGCTCAGGCGCCGTCGCGTGATAGCCGTGCTGGAGTTTCTAGCGTCCATAGGCTAGGATGCCCACTCCATTTGGCTTGGTTTTGCAGTTAGGGTACTCCTTCATTTACTGCTCCTTGGAACGTTACCACCGTTATTTATACTAATATTATAAAAAGTCTGTGAGACAGTAGCTTGTATGTAATAGGTGTTCTCTCGAACCGGTGCTCCGATTTCAAAAATTATTTCATCTGCCTATAGAATGGAATTTCTGGATGATTCATCCACGCGTTCCTGAGAAAAAGGGTCTTGACAGACGGATGGACGGACAACAGAGCGATCCTATAAGGGTTCCGTTTTATCCTTTTCAGGTACGGAACCCTAAAGAAGGGACGCACTCTCGTGGCATAAGGTGACAATCGTAGATAAATCGAGTCGCATAGTAATATCAACAAGGATGTTTTATGGGTACTAGAAGACGGTAAATACTTCAATACACCACAATCACACAAATATTTGCTCTTACCGGGATTTACACCTTTGTCTCAGTCTGGGCAACACCATTTGCTGTCCCATTTGAACTTGCGTCAGAGTTCTAGTAGGACAGTGGATGGTACAGGCGACGGGTGCACTTACCATCAGTACGCTTACCATGAGTCTCGTCTGCTTGTTGCTCATACCAGTTGTATAAAAAAACAGTACCTTCAGCTTGTTAGGCAGCATCACTACCAACTATAGTATCCGCAAAACCAACTGGCGAGTCACGTCACAAATCATTGGATCGTGCTATCTCTCACGCACCTGCGCAGCCTTATGGAGCGAGCCGTGCAACAATAGTACTGGCTTTTATTGCATGACTCGCCACTTGGTTTTGCGGGTACTGTAGGCCAGAGAGTAAGCAAGTATTTGTCTATGTTTAACTGACTGATAAAACAAAAACAACACGACTGGAACAAGTTCAGTAGAGACAGTGTTTTTGTAAAGCAGATGTGCGACATTGCAGTAATACGGATGTGCCAAATGTTACCGAGTGCCGCGTTAGGGTTCCGCGGTGATTCATACAGACACTCATCCTTATTTGTCCATATCCATACTAATATTTTAAATGCGAAAGTGTCTGTTTGTATGTCTGTTACCTCTTCACGCTTAAACCGTTGAACCGATTGAGCTTAAATTTGTTATGTAGATAGTTGGAATCCCAGGGAAGGACATAGAACAGTTTTATCCCCGAAATCCAGAGTTCCACGCGGACGGAGTCGCGGGCAAAAGCTAGTTACTTAATAATAATCATAATTGACTACCCGCGTAGTTTCGCTCAAGTTCTTTTCAACACGCGGGCTTACAGTGCATTCATCCTTACTTGTCTTATTTGGTAAACAACATTCTAACCTCAAAATGCATCTTTTTAAGATAGAATAGCAATTTTGTGAGTATCAGATCATGCCGAGACGACTTTTCGGACATCACTTCACGAGTTTTTTATGTAGCAACGCTTTTTTTACGATAAAATAGCTGCTATAGTCTAAAAAGATACATTTTGAGGTTAGAATGTTGTTTACCAAATAAGACAAGTAAGGATGAATGCACTGTAAAACATTGTGAAGTGCTGGTTAAACGGAGGCTACGAGTAGGTATGTCCATTATTGCAACCAACTGCATTGCTGAGTGGAGGCCTTTTCAGGTTCACATCCCGATCTATACTTCTTCGATGTATTTGTTAATGTTTTATACATATTATTGTTATGTATATTAATTAATTAATTTATTTATTTATTAGGCTCACACAACAAATTACAGTCATTAATACAGTACATAAAAAGCTTAGTGTCTAGATCTGGACTACAATTCTACACAGTGTGTGCACAGAAAGATTAATAACTTAAAAACAAGCTATTCACTAGATGGACCTTTATAATTAACATGACATTTACAGAATATAGCGTTAAATATCTGCCTAGTGATATACGACTAACTTTAACTCTGACTTAAAACTTAAATGCCTAATTTGAATGTATCTTTAACTTCTTTAATTAAATAGTGATGTCATATAAATTCACAACATTCAACGTGTTTACCTCAAAAATTGCAGTGAGAGCTTTCCGTAAATATGTATGAGTCACTCCGTGGTCCATACTGAGTACGCGTAATGTATCTCAGTACCGGGAAATGAGAAGTAGGATTTTATCTTTGAATGTGGTAACTATAAGGAAATTCTAAATAAATTAGATATAAAGATGGTATAAAGTGCTTTAAATGTATTTTTTAATACTTTGTGTCTCTGGGCCCGGTCTAGATCAAATTATATTTGCTTCGGTTTTGGGCAATAAAATGCTTTTTTTTAAATTTACCTTTGCCCCCAAAATGAATGAAAAAGAGATGGGTAGTGGGTAAAAACCCATGGGTAAATACCGGGTATTTACCCGGTATTTACCCAATCTACCCGTATTTACCCGTTTCTTCCCAAAAAGATGGGTATAAACTCTTTTGATGCGTTTTTTAAGTCAAATATTATAATGAAAATGTTTTTAAGTTATGCAGGAATGTATAAACGTTGTTCTCATGGACATTATGCATGCTGTTAATAAAATAAATAAAAATTTAATTAAATGTTTGTATTTACAATCATCCGAGCTCAGAGAGAAGTGTATTAATTACTTAGTGAGTTTATATATAACTTTAGGATGGAAAAATGAAAGTTGTAGGTAAGTATATTATATTATTTTTGTACCGCCAATCCAAACAAAATTCAATAACGTGAGCTTTTACCTCAAACAAAACAAAATCGATATTCAAATATCCACACGTGGCACTTAACGCACAATAGCCGTCTCAACCAGGCAACTGATAAACATTAATCGGCCGGGTAGGACGCGGTGTAATATTCGCGCGTCGCAGATGGCACGATCGCGACGTCGCTACCTGCCAGTTAGGGCTGATCTTATTGGTTGTTGAATTGCCCAAACCTGTTAAGTGCAGCAACAAGCCCACCGCGGGATCAAGATTCGTTCAAAACAAAGAAACGTACTTTGGCACAAAAGACACTTCAAAGGTAGAAACCGAAAACGATATGTGGAACGATTTAGAAACATTCTGTAGAAAATCCGCAGAAACACATTTAGGGAGAACCAGGAGTAAGAGAGCCCCCTTCACGCTGTTTGCTGCTTTTGTGACAAGCAGTGTTCGTCCTATTTTTCGTATTTCTCTGTTAATATATGTGTTTGTCATAAATAAATGTTTTTCTTTCTTTCTTACTTTCTTTCTTTCTTTAAAGAGACTAAATGGTGGATGTTGGATGTTGTACAGCCCAAGAAGTTTGCATTTAAGAAAACACAAAGAAACCGGTAATGATGCGGATAAAGCAGACTACAACAGAGAGAAATCCAACGCAAAAAGTGAAATGGCAAGCGCACGAGCCAAAGCCGATGCTAACTTTTACAAAGAATTAGAATCTTCCACTACAGAAATCAATATCCATCAAGTCGCAAAAGCTCGAAATAATAACAGCAAAGATATAACTTCAGCCAAATATATCACAAATAAAAACAATAAACTATTAACAGAAGACAATGATATAAGAAAAAGATGGGCAGAGTACTACCGCCATTTGCTTAATGTTAAGAATCCCCGAAAGTTAAACCAAGCAATAACAGCAGTTACAACGGAGGAAATCATCAAAGAGATCAGAAAGATGAAAAACAACAAAGCCCAAGGTCCAGCCGAGATTCCAATAGATCTGGAAACATAATAGGGCACTCTGGCATCGGCTGGCTAAGCGAGTTGTTTATCAGACTTATGGCAGGACGGAAAATACCAGATGCTTGGAAAAGAAGTCATTTAATACCGTTTTACAAAGGAAAAGGCGACGTACGTGACTGTGGGAATTACCGAGCAATAAAGCTCATGGATCATACCTTTAAACTATGGGAGAGGATAATCAACAGCAGACTTAATGGTATCGTGAAGCTCATACCCAATCAGTGAGGGTTTGTAAATGGAAAGGGCACCTCTGACGCTACTCAGGCTATAAGAATCCTGATTGAGAAAGCCAAAGTCAACAACACAAACCTGCATATCATATTCATCGACCTTGAGAAGGCGTTTGACCATGTACCACGCGACCTTATATGGGAGGCTCTTCGCGCCCAGCTTATCCTAGAGTCGTATATAGATCTTATTATGGTCATGTACACAGACGTCTCTACACAGGTGATTTGCTCATCAGGTGCGAGTGACAGCTTCAAGCTCAAGGTCGGTGTACACCAGGGTTCCACACTTAGTCCACTTCTCTTTAATGTCACGATGGATTACCTCACACGAAAATGCCAACGGGCTGTACCCTGGCACCTTCTATATGCCGATAATGTGAGACTGACCTTCAACGCGCTTTGAATAGCTGGATGGAAGCGCTAGAAGGATGGCCTAAAAATCAGTCGGAAGAAGACCGAACACATGTCCTTTCTGTTCGACAAAACGGCTAATAACCCAGAAAATGACAAATTCTGTATAGGTTATGATCGCCTGCCAACTGTTACAAAGTTTAAGCTCTGTACTCAGCAACGACGGAAAGATTGACAGCGATGTAGTCCATAGAACTCAGACAGACTGGATGAAATGGCAAGAACTCACAGGCATCCTATGCGATAGAAAAATGCCTCTAAAGGTGAAGGGTCATGTATATAAGACAGTAGTAAGACCAGCGATGTTGTACGGACCCGAGTACTGGGCTACAAATAAACCCCACCTGAACAAGCTCCACACCACTGAGATGTGCATGTTACGCTGGTCAGCGGGTGTCACCATGATGGAGAAGATAAGAAACGTGTATATCCGGGGTAGTTTTAAAGCAGCGCCAATAACAGAAAAGCTGACGGAAAAACGTCTGAGGTGGTACGGTCATGTACAGGGGCGCCCAGTAGACTACATGGTTAAGGTAGCGCTCGATATTCCAACGACGAAGCTAGGACGCGGAAGACCACCTGCCACCTGGCTGACGACGGTTCAGCGAGACCTGAAAGATCTTAATATAGACGCCGACCTTGCACTCAATCGTGCAGAATGGAGAAAAGAACAGGGAAGGCCGACCCCAAGTAAATGGGAAAAAGGCCTAGCAAGATGATGATTTCTTGTCCAATAAGTAGAAGGCAACACTATTTCAATATTTTTCTTACATTTTCTTAAGGCTTATAGTTACTATTCTGGTAGTGGCTCCCGTTTTAACTTGATCTTATTTCGGAAAATAATACATGTGTTATTTTTAATAACAAACATTTTTTTTCTCATAAACTATGCATCATAATGGATATTTTGCAATAACAAAATTTGTTCAGAAGGCTTTAAACATTTCATTAAAAAAAACTCGGCCCTAAAATGTCACTTTTTGAAAAAATCCATTCGAAATAGTTTATACCCACCAATTTGGGTAGATACGGGTATTTACCGGGTGCATTGGGTAAATACCGGGTATTTACCCGGTATTTACCCACCCCTACCCATCTCTAATGAAAACAAACAAAAATTACGAAGATTCTTTTGTCCGCAAACATCATAATTCCGAAATTTCAAAATTCCGAACGCCATAGGACGCAACTTATTAAATGAAATATATAAATATGTTAAGTAAGGTTAGTATTTTATCGTGAAAGATCAAAAAAAATATCAGCGGAACATGGTTTTCGGAATTATGAAATTCGGAAAAAGCATGCTTTCGGACAAATGACTCATGAGGTATATAGGGTCCCCACGTTTTGTTCTTTTAATTAAAGCTATTGCTCTGACATGACTAACTCTACTAAAGTACTTAAGTAAGTCACATAAAATCCATACATATATTTTCAAAGGAACCCTACGCTTCTTCTAAGCTGCTCCATACTTTTTGCCTCAGCAGTAAGACACGAACTTTTTGCCCGGTTTTCGGAAGTGCAAGGAGCGTGCCATCTGCCGTGTCGAATTACCAACCTCTTTGCTCCCTTTGCCCCCTGCTTCTTGCCCCTTTGCCCTCTGACCGCACTGCCAACATATCGGTGACGATGGGTGTTACGCCACTTAGGGTGCTTAGGCGGTTGGCAAGGAGATAAGTCGAAGAAAATTCGGCTTTTTGTTTATTCCGAACGGGGTAAGGGTATTTTTATCGGGATGCTTCAGAAGGAGGGGTTTTAGGAGCGTATGTATGTGGACAAGAAAATTGTATTTCACGGACTACAGTCTAAACTAATGAAAGTTTGTAGCTTTGTGAGTTTCGTCATGTAAGTTTGTGTATGTAAACAGTGAATGCTGATTGGAAGTGATGACTTCGTCGCACATGTTTTGAGAAAACCATGCTTGAAAACTCGCATCATCATCATATCAGCCGAAAAACGTCCACTCCTGGACACTGGCCTCCCCCAAAGAGTGCCACGATGACAGGTCCTGCGTCACACGCATTCAACGGACTCCCGCGACCTTTACCAGATATCCATCATCGGTCTACTTCGTGGGGGGGTGTCTACCCACGCTGCGCCTTCCGGTACGGGGTCGCCACTCGGGAACCTTTCCGCCCCAACGGCCATCGGTTCTACGTGCAACGTAAACTCGCATATTACCCGTATACTTTTTTCTTCTTTACCTACGTAAACATTAAAATGACACACCCAAGTGACTTATCTGTATTTATTAGCGATTTTAATATACATTTTATAGTGATTATATTCATACCCAATAACGTTTCATTCAATAAATATCTAGTTGTCATTCGTAAGTAAAGGTGTCAAAACTTCTCATAACTTCTCAGTGAAAAGGATTTATATACCATTTTTCTTTCGGGAACTTAGTCCTAATATATACTGCGACACAGTAGATTTTTCCTTAACCGGTTTTGGAATTATACACATGTTATTCCTGATCAAAGCAATAAGCTCGCCAATTATGTTGAGGTTTCAATGCATTGCTGTTTAAGAAGCAAGTGCTAAGTACACGATATTTGGGCATTGTAAATTTTTATTAGCTTAACAAACGGAATTTACTTGGTAAAACATTAAGTGCGTCAAACAATTCGTTGAGTAACTGTGTCGAGATAAGGTACTAATATGATAAAGAGGATAAGTCTGTCTGTAAGGTTGTATGTAGCTTGGACTTTTTAAAAGTAGGTAATCAAATTAACCTCAAGAACCACGTATTCGATAAAAAAAAACCTTTGTATAGACTTTCAGGCTTTCTGAATACACAGGAATTTTTGATTCATCGGGTTTGCCTGCGTTATTTTCAATATAGTAGGATAAGTGAAGGTTTATTTATAATAAAGGTACGTATGAAATACTTTTTTGTCCGATGTGTAGTTTCTTATTTAACTCCCAAAATGAATACTTAGCTTCTATAGAAAAATTGCTACAGCAAGGAATTCTATTTTATATTTGGTTGATAAAAAAGTGACCCAGTAGACGTAGCCATGGCAACCACCAGAAATAAACTCGATTCCCACATTAAACAAATCAGCGATAACCATATCATTTGCCCATTTCGTCATCTTTTCACACAGTCCACGACGTCACTACACGACGCGGAATGCACGTATGAATCGCTCAAAACTTTACATTGCACAACGATCATGATCCAAACGTGTGAATCACGCGCAGGTATTAAACGGCCGATTTATAATTACGCTGCGTCGCACGCACAATGGCCGACGGTTAAAAAATTGCCACTTTACCTGCCCCGAGATTATTTAATTCTGACCTTCATTAATCATATTTTTTGCGTCCGAGTCAGGTACCGCGAGTAATGCTTTTAACCTTTTTTCCGTTAAAAAAATGGTTTTGTCTATGCCTTATTATTAGATATGAAGCAGGCGAAATCCTTTTAGATAAAAACTTTGTGTATTGTTTGTGATGCGCTTACGTTTATAACAACTTATGATTGCGTGGTATCTGTTTGGATATATGACGTTTTTAGTGTGTGGTTTTTGTGAGTCGTGTGCAGAATATCGGGTTACGATCGCGGGCCGCCATCCGCGTGTCAAGTATTATGTTGCTAGATTAATTTCTACTTCAGAATAGTAAATAGTTGCGATGACACCGTTTTGTGGTGTTCATGTGTTGGGGTACGTTTTAGATTGCTGGTTTAGAGCGCAAAAATTACATTAGGTACTGGCCTTTAAAAATAGATAACGGACCCCGGGCTCCTTAAAGGCACGACCGGGAATAACGCTAGGACGATGATGACAAATAGATAAAGATAGATTTTTGACTATTTCTTTTTTATCCACAAAACCAACTTTTTGATGGGCTAAATCAAAATTAATTAATTCCTGTATTTTTTTTGGGTAAATTATATTTTTCCCAAGCGATAGATAGATAGTTAAAAAGCCCAAAAAGCCTAAACAAAAAGCCCAAAAATAATGTCTGTTAAAATATATAACAAGCTTTCAGATACTTTGAAGAAGGAAACCTCCGAAAAAAAATCATGCATATACTCAAAGAATTTTTAGTAAATAAGAGCTACTACAGCCTTCAAGAATTCTTTGATTGAATAATATAGAATTTCTTGGGTATCCAAGAAAAATAAAATAAAACAATATTTGCAAAACTAAATCATGAAAATAATTAAAGGCTTAAAAAGGATGCATGTATAGTTTAACTTTAGCTATAAGAAATTGCCACGCCCTTACAGGGTTCCCTTGTACTTAACATTTAAGATTTCTACCACCTTATGTAACCATGGATTTGCAATAAATATATATGAGTATGAGTAGTTAACAAGCGCGGTTATATGTACAATGCTGGCTTAGTACAGACGGGCCGCGTCATGCTACTTGCTGACACAGTGATATACGGCGTTTGTTAAGGTAATTATAATTTCTTCAACTTTTATAATAAGGGCCAGCTGTTTGCTCATATTACGGACATCGTACCGCAGATATCGAATTGATTTTATGTAAATAGCTTATTCGGTGATTTACCCAAACGCAGAATATGCGTCCATTTGCCGCTGGCAAACCAAACGCTTTATACTTCCACTCGTATTTTAATGGCAATAAGGTGTAGATGAGATTGATGGTTTTCGTTTCACGTGTAGTGATCTGTAAGTTTAAGTTGGTGTATAGATTCAAGTGTATGTGCGTTAGCATAGCTTTCTAAGTGTTTGCGTAACGACAAAATGTGACAGTTTGATTGTAATTTATAACTATAAATTCTTTAATTTCAAATATACGGCGGGTTTATGGAGTTTTTGTAGAAAGTGTCATAAATTAATACTTACGGTAAGTGTTTCGTGAGATTGTTTACGTGACGTTTTACCGTTAAGTTAGCACCTAGCATAGATTCAAATAATAAGCTTGCGGTAATGCGGTAATTATTGAATACTAGCTGCCCGCCCGGCGCCGCCCGCTTAGTATACAGGCAGAGACGCGGGGTAAAATATAGTCTACTAGCTTTTGCTTGCGACTCCGTCCGCGTTGGAGTCGTTTTTACCGAAGCGCCATACAGTTTGTCACCCTTAATTTTACCCCTTTAGGGTATAATTTCCGGGATAAAAACTATCCGAGGTATGTCCTTCCTCGGGACTTAAACTATCTATATACCAAATCTAATCTAAATCGGTTCAGCGGTTTAGGCGTGAAGAGGTAACATACAGGCAGAGAGACACTTTCGCATTTAAGTATATTAAGTGTAACATAATGAAGGTCCATTCTACTCGTACATATCTACTGTTAAAGGATTTTTTGAAATCGGTTGAGTGATTCCGGAGATGACCCCCTACATACAAACTGACAATATCGAAGACTTCTCCTCTTAACAATATTACTACATATATAAAGATTAGTATTAATAGACAGGTCATGTTTAAGATAATCGCATAGAATATGTATCCTTACCTGTTCTTATCTTGCTTAATTTCCATTAAAATATAACATTAACAAAATACATGCGACAGCAATCACGTTTTAAGAAAACATTGAGCTTTTCAAAGGATTGTAAATCCTACAGGTCAAGTTTTAAGGTTCTGTTTGACTTGTAGGTGTACCAGGAAATGTGCTCGGGATTGACGTGTGTGCGATTGCGTTCGTTTTTTGCGCGGTGGTCGCGGGGGTGGGGGTCACTCGCGTTTATGTACGGCGATTCAACGCTTGCTTACCTAGTTTTATAGATTTCTGAGTTGACTAAGCTGAAATAAATATGTATGAGCCGTTTTAGTTATTCGAATGCGTCTGAAATTTAAACTTTTAAGTGTGCTTGTTTTCAAATGCGCAATGCATGTTGGGAAAATAGAACGTCTGCAAATATAATGTAAAACGATAAAATCTGTACAAGTTCATTTTGGCTTTGATGTTTTTTTATATGGAATTATGCGCGTTCAAAACGTTACGTCAGCCCTCTGATCCAAACAAGCAGAGGAGTACAGTCGACTACAATATTTTCTTCTTTAAAAAATGATCTTCACTCCAATTAGTATTGTCATTGTATTAGTATCGATTACAATTAATTGTAAAGCGTATATTTTAGCAGATTAGAAAGAAAGAAAGAAAGAAAACATTTATTCGTGGACAAAACAATGGGTACAAAAAACAAAACACAGTAACTTAAAAGTAGCAGGGTCCACGAAAAGGCCCCGACTCAGCATGGTGCTAACCTAAAGGCCAGCGCTGGTCTTCCGTCGGAACCTTTACATGAGTTACCTCCTGGAAGGCAACACAAAACAAATACCTACGCTAAACATATTTTAAACGGAATATATGATTCGTGGTTATAGCTGAGAGTGGCACGGCAGATTGCAGCGTGTGAACGCGTCGCAAACTGTGTGTCAGTGTCACTGTCACTGTCAACTTGACAGACCGAACGCAACTAACGCAACTTTTGTTTCGGATAGTGAATATACGTAAATACAGAAACAGAAAACAAGTTAAAAATACATTTGTGATACAGGAAGAAAACTAAAAACGAATACAGTATGGTGCAATATTGAATATTGAACGTCACAAGCTCAGCTGTACAGACATAAAACGACTGCTTTCTGTACAGGTTCATGACTCGGGTGACTAACGGTATGCCAAGATATCTACACAATCTAACATGATAGATTACACAATTATTATGCAAACCAGATGCTGTGCGGATTTATTTATATGCAGATGGGACATATCCCAACAGTAAGTACCTGACTGCAATCCTAAATCTTAATCTATAATCATCTTAGGCATGGCAAAGCGGTAAACTAAATTATAAAAGAGGCAGCTAAAAATGGATACAAAGACAAAAGACAGAGCACTTAAAGGCAACTAGTTTCAAGACATAGGGTTTCCTGACTAAATTGATGCTCTAGCAAGTACTTTTTCAGCTTGATTCTAAAACTGTGTATGCTTCCTAGGTCCCTGGCTAAAGGCGGCGGAAGAGAGTTCCAGCATCTAGTAGCTGCAAAGCGGAAACTCCCCCGGAATGAGGCTGTGGCATGTTGAGGAGTAATAAGAGGCTTTTTACACTGACGGTTTCCCCGCGACCTATTGATGATGAGCTTCTCAAAAAGATATATTGGAGCTTGGTGCTTTAAAACCCCAAATAAGAGACAAGCAAGATGCAGTTTTTGCCGGTGTTGCATTTTTAAAATATAATGTTTGTTGAGAAATGGAGTAACATGGGCCCTCGATGGTATGTTGAAAATAAAACGTGCACTGGCATTCTGCACACGCTGTATAAGCTTCTTGGTCTTTGCGTAGAGGCAGGGACCAGTTACAACATCCATGTAATTAAGTTTAGACAGGACCAGTGATTCAACTAGACGGATGCGCAACTGCTCACATAAATAGGGCCTAATTTTATAAAGCAATTTAAGCTTGTAAAAGCAGCTACTGACCACATTAGAGATGTGCTTTTCATACCTAAGTCCACAGTCCATATGTAGGCCAAGGTTCCGAGCCTCATACACACGCTCTATAGGAGTACCGAGCATCATAACATCAGCTGATGGGTGAAAGGCAGACAGTCGCCTCTGATTATATAGTATCGCGTTTTTCGCTCTTAGAACAGTTTCCACATTCGGGGACACGAAACATCTATTATTATTATTTATTTATTATTTATTAGGAGCCTCAAGTGTCCCACTGCTGGGCAAAGGCCTCCCTTTTTTTCTTCCACACATCCCTGTCCTGGGTAGACTCCCAGTCTTGGTCAAAGACGTCAAGCTCGTCTCGCCATCTCCTACGTGGTCTACCGAGACGCCGTATTCGGTTCTGTGGGACCCACTTGGTGGTTATTGTAGCCCACAACGCTTCTGGCATGCGGCAGACGTGCCCGGTCCAGTCCCATTTGAGTTTTGCGGCTGTGTGGGCTACGTCAGCTATCTTAGTTTTTGGAACGCAGTATTGTATTTTTAAGGCGATCCGTTAATTTCACGCCCAAAATACTGCGTTCCATGGCTCTTTGGCAAACCTTGAGGGCAGATTTCTGAACTTTTGTCAAAGACCAGGTTTGTGCTCCGTATGTTAGAATTGGAAGAATGCACATGTCCATGAGTTTGCGTTTTAACGATATCGGAAGGTTTCCCTTCATGTACTCCTTCATAGCCCAATAGCTCCTCCAGGCGTTTACGGAACATGTAGAGTATATTTATTATAGGTATGTTTCTTTCTCGGGCCGAACATTGTTTTCAGAACTCACGGACTGTAGAGTAATGTGGTGTCAAACCCGCCGTCCGCACCGGCAGTGCCGTGTCGAAGGGCGGGGGCGATTCGGGTCGCCCGATAAATCACGTTCGCTTTGTGCGAATGTCGCCGGACGTGAGAATACTCTCCCCGACGCGATCGCATGCACGTGTAAGTCGACATGTGGACCGTGCGATTTTTTGTCGATCGATTTGAGGGTGCGTATTCGCAACTACCTACTGGCAACCACTCTAATAAGATGAACCAGTGTAGGTGTAGTTGGTTTGGTAACGCAGTTGTTATCATCTCGGTGTCTAGATATACTGGGGGTGTGTGTTGCAGGGAGTTGAGGCAGTTTGTGAATGGTACTAGTTCTAGGATGGCGGATGCTATGCCAGTTGTGAAACGACATAAGTCTGTAAGCTCTTTTTACTATTGAAGATATTCAAGGTTTCAAGATGGTTTTATTGTGTAGGAATTTTGAATAGACTTAAGCTATTTTAATACCAACGAGTAAAGTCGACTTGTTGCGTTGCATGGTTCATTAGTTGCATGTGTAGTTTTGTTAAGAAATTATGAAATAAGGAAATGTTTGGAGTCCTACTTTATTTCACACTATGATGTTAGCAAAAAAGCGTACGATGTCACACATGTACAGGTTAAGAGTAAAATGCTCAATGCATTATCATGAATACCGTAGACTCGAAAACTAGTGTTAGGTACTCCAAAAGAAAGAAGTCAAAAAAATATGCCTACTGACGAAAATCCCATTCAGATATCTCGAAGAATTACGAAGCTGCAACAGTTTAAATGTTGCTTGTTAGAGAGAGAAAACGCTTGCAGATAGTGACGTCACAATCGGCGAGCGTCATAGTAGGTGACAATCGTTTCATATGATGACGCGTTTTGCGGAAAAGGGACAGAACATTACCCTCTTCCCACCGATGTGCTATAATAAAAACATCATGCCACCGAAATGACACGGCCGAGAAACGCAAATTGCTTACGTGGTAGGTATCTCTCAAGGCTAAGCAAATAGGGTCACCGTGTAGTCTAGGCTGAGCAGGCATGTGACACCACTGCTTACACTGATGTGGTATAAAAACATCAATATTGCCACCGAAATGACACAGCCGAGAAACGCAAATTGCTTACGTGGTAAGCATCTCCCAATGCTAAGCAAATAGGGTTACCGTGTAGTCTAGGCTGAGCAGGCATGTGACACCACTGTAGTTGCAAGCGTCCAAAGGCTACGGCGTACGCTTGTTTGCCACGGATGTGGTATAAAAACATCACCATTGCCACCGAAATGACACAACCAAGAAACGCAAATTGCTTACGTGGTAAGCATCTCTCAATGCTAAGCAAATAGGGTCACCGTGTAGTCTAGGCTGAACAGGCATGTGACACCACTGTAGTTGCAAGCGTCCAAAGGCTACGCTTGTTTACATGGATGTGGTATAAAAACATCAACATTGCCACCGAAATGACACAGCCGAGAAACGCAAATTGCTTACGTGGTAAGCATCTCTCAATGCTAAGCTAATAGGGTCACCGTGTAGTCTAGGCTGAGCAGGCTTTGTGCGAAACTGGGTCAGCTCAGTGGCGCTCTCGAGCACGAGGGCGTTTCTGCGTCTCCAGTTTTATCTCGACACTTGTTAGTGACTTGTACTGACTTGACCTGCTTGTGTACTGCGGATCAGCTTGCTGTTTTAAATGGGGAGGCTTGACGAGACTTGTTTTAGACTTAACAGGAAACACAACGGCCGTTTTTCCATAGAAACGTAGTCCCCTGTTTTCTCCCTGGATAATGGCAGTAGAGCAATAATTTATTTTCCATAAATCTATGGCTACTATTGACATGTTCCTATGTTTTCCTTTTTTACATACAATTATTCTGAAAAGAGATATTAACCTTCAAAAACCTAAAAAATGCCGGATTTTCCGCTCTGTTCGAACATCCAGAAATAAATTTTGACTAGATTATTAAAAAATATGCAAACACAGAAACACTGCCAAATCCTTTCTTTGATTTTTAATTTAAAAAATGTTAAATAGGTCAAGTTTTGGAAAATAAATCAGGGGACCACGAAACGTTGATTTTATGTTCTTTTAATAGGTATTTTTGGTCCAAGCTGCAGTTGTCTCTATCGGGGGAGGCTTGAGGTTGGCGCGACAGCAATACATTTTACAAATACCTATTTTTCAATTATCTCGACCTTTTTGTTTCCTTTTCTTCGTTGTTACTTTCGTTTTCCACGTTGTTATTGGAAGAGGGAACAGATTGATATTTGGTGACTGAGACGCATTGTTCCGATAGCTCAGTAGGTTGAGAGGGAACCTTTTATTTCAAATGTATATATTTCGTTAGCAGACGCTATTGCTTAATTAATACAATATTATATGATAAAAAGTGTTCGTAAAAAAGGTCAAGTACAGTCACGAGCTTTAATTTGGGACCCATTTCCATTAAATATTGTTAGAACATTAATAATGCAATAAGGTCACATAACGTAATGATATAGTATTATTTGCTGATGACACCTCACTTATTTTCAAACTTATAAGACAGCAAAAAGCTTGCAATGACGTAAACAATGCTATTTCTAAAGTAGTAAATTGGTTTAATATTAATAATTTATTGTTAAATGAGAAGAAGACTAAATGTATTAAATTTGTCACGAATCACGTTGAACACGAGCAAGGGAGTGTCTTTGTGAAAGATGAGGAATTGGAACTAGTTGATAGCACAGTTTTTCTTGGTTTAACGTTAGATTCTAAGCTTCAATGGGGTCCCCATATTGCTAATCTCTCGAATAGACTGAGTTCTGCAGCATTTGCAGTAAGATCCGTTGATTAACAGACGTGAGAACAGCTCGATTAGTATATTTTAGCTACTTCCATAGCATTATGTCATATGGTATTTTATTGTGGGGCAGTGCCTCGGACATTCATTCGATTTTTTGTTCTGCAGAAACGGGCTATTCGGGCGATATATAGATTGAAACAGAGAGACTCACTTAGGGATAAGTTTAAAAATATTAATATCATGACATTGCATTGTCAATATATCTATGAAAATATTGTGTATGTACAAAAAAACATTGTCAATTTTAGGAGAAACTGTGACATACATAATATTAATACTAGAAATAAGCATAAGCTCGCGGTGCCCATCACTCGGCTCCAAAAAATAAAAAAATCATTCATGGGTAATTGTGTAAGGTTTTATTACAAACTTCCTGGAAACGTAACTGAGTTATCTATTAATAAATTCAAAAACTATGTGAAACGTAAACTTATTTCTAAAGCTTATTATAGCGCACAAGACTACATGAATGATAAAACTTCTTGGGACTAATTTTGACTGGATTTATAATTTATTTATTCCGTTTGGAAAAAATTGACATTGTGTTTTTAATTAATTATTCTCGTTTTATTTATTTTTTGACATTAGATTGTCTTTCTAGAAACATTCTAGACTAGTATTTTTTTATATAAAATTTTAAATATTTCATGTAAATGTTACTTTTTATGTTTAATAAATTACTCTAAGTAATTAGCTCAAGATTATGTTTCTACCTGACGATTTGAAAGTGCTTGTTACTGGGCCTACTTGAATAAATATAATTTTGAGTTTGAGTTTGGTCGAAACTTTAGTTTGATAGTGTTGAATGTTAAGTTAAGACATTAGTTATGACATATAATATAATATCTTATCGAATCGACCCTTGAAATACCTAATAACCTCTTTGCAAAACGCTATCACTACGGTTTTCTAATTACGAACATACGTCATATGTCGTGTCAGTGTCAGTGAAGAAAACAGATAGAAGACAGGACCAAAAATCCCCTTACCCAAGTAACAATTAATCGGAAAACATCGTAAATGATCGTTTGCCCTCGCTCCAGTCGACGTAATTGCACGGTTGCCCCTAGAAACGTAAAGTTGTCGATGGTAAGCATTATGACATTGACATTGCGTTAAAGTATTAGCTCTAAATAGCGTTAGTTTGCTACACGATATTCACCCTTAGGTGGGTCCCAAATTAAAGCTCGTGACTGTACCTACCCTAAAATTAAAATATGCAACATTACCAGCTCGTAAGAAACAAACAATATTAAAATGCTTAAATACAGGTTTAAATACGTATACTAACGAATTCATGATACTTGCAATTATACTATAAGATAATTATCGTACGTAATTGTTTCGAAGTATCGATCTAAGCCGCAATCACGATTTGACTCCGCTTCACCGGTTCTGCACCTAAATTAAATAATCCAAGTATTTTTTGCAAAGTGCACAAGGTTACTTAAGCCACGGAACTAATATAATCCTTGATTCTTATGGCTTCGACATCAAGGTCTATTATTGATTTAATTATAAACAATTTGATTTATAAACGTCATGGATGAAAGCCACAGCTATAATAACGCCGCAGGCGCAGCATTTAGGCCAACTTGCATTTCTGCAATGTTATTTTAAAAAGAGCGTATGTACATGGAAATATTCACTCAGTTATTTCATTATTCCTCGCATAAGTGACCGTGAATAAAAACAACATTACAGATTCAAATCCTACCTGAGTCTGCAAAAGTAGCAATGGCCCGCTATTTATTTTCGCCTTGATAACTTTACAATACAACTTTTTACACCACCATTAGAATATCGTGTCGTTTCAAATTGCTATCGCTATCGCTTTCTGATAACAATATGAATAAATTAAATCATGTATATGATATAAGTAGATGTTACATCCCGTGGCTGGGATATGTATGATCTACCTACATACTTAAACAACGTGTGCAGTAGGTACTGAATTAATTGATTCAATCAGGCGTTACTCGTACTTTACGGATGTCCGTGATACGTGAACTGAACAATATACGTTTGCTATTCCGTATATTTTTGTTTTTTTTTAGCGGAATAGCAATGGTATATAGTTCATGTAGGTAACGTATTTGTATAAATGTATACCTTCTGCAACATAGCTTCATAGCATTGCTGCTGTATATTTTAAACATCTCTTGGAAGGATCGAGTGACAAATGAGAGGGTGCTTACCGCTCGGCCACGACTTTGGTCTTAAGCGACCTGCGACCAGCGTTTTATCTGTTCATTGCGCGTGATCCCAACTAACCACAGTGCGTTGCGCATGTCGACCGCGCAATGAACAGATAAAACGCTGGTCGCAGGTCGCTTAAGACCAAAATCGTGGCCGAGCGGTTAGCATCGCGCGTTTACCTAGCATTGCTGCCGTTCTAAAACAGAGACGCTTGCGTTGGCTTGGGCACGTGCAAAGGATGGAGCCTTCTCGTTCGCCACGAAAATCTCTCCTAAGTGAAATAGCGTACGTTAAACGACGGGTCGGGCGACCTATGTTGCGATTTAAGGACAGTGCTAAACGGGACGGGATCGACCCCACAACTTGGGAAGAACATTCTCAAGATCGCGACCAATGGAGGGAGACCCTACGCAATGGAGTTGTGGATCACGATAAAGCTTGGTTCGATCTCTGTTCATTGCGCGTGATCCCAACTAACCACAGTGCGTTGCGCATGTCGACCGCGCAATGAACAGATAAAACGCTGGTCGCAGGTCGCTTAAGACCAAAATCGTGGCCGAGCGGTTAGCATCGCGCGTTTACCTAGCATTGCTGCCGTTCTAAAACAGAGACGCTTGCGTTGGCTTGGGCACGTGCAAAGGATGGAGCCTTCTCGTTCGCCACGAAAATCTCTCCTAAGTGAAATAGCGTACGTTAAACGACGGGTCGGGCGACCTATGTTGCGATTTAAGGACAGTGCTAAACGGGACGGGATCGACCCCACAACTTGGGAAGAACATTCTCAAGATCGCGACCAATGGAGGGAGACCCTACGCAATGGAGTTGTGGATCACGATAAAGCTTGGTTCGATCTCTTTTCCTTTAGCCACGAATTAAGACACCAACGCGCTGCTCTTCCTCTTTCATCGCCGGGCAGCACATTTACTTGCCAATTATGCGGTCTGTCGCTCCCGTATCGGCCTTACAAGCCACGTACGTAAGTGCCGCTCCTCTAATATGGACGCTTTAAATCATCTTTTCATTGATGTAAAGGCCATTGATGATGATGATACCTTCTGCACGGCTATCACGGGACGGCCCGCGACCATTGTTCTAAGCGTTCTAATTAGAAAGAGATTGATAAAATCTCGCCGCGACACAGCACGCGGTCCATCTTGTGTTAGCCGTGCTGTGTGATAACTGCTATTTGTGATCGACTTTTTATATTTAAACAATAATAAATACAATCTGCACACTGTAACTGCTGTATATATACATTCCCAATTCCCTAAACCAATGAACAAATAAAAAGACCGGGTGGCACTCCGGGAGTGCCGGCAGAAGTGAAAACTCAATGACATTGTAACAGTTTTTCGATCAGGTCACGTGTCCGTCTTACGAATTTTGAATCTGTCGAATCTTACGGTCACGTGACCTGTTGCGAGTAACATTCTTTCCCCGTCACAAAAGTGCACAGCGCCGCTTAAGACGTTTTCACTTCAATATTGCAATCTTGATGACGATGGAAATAACGTAATACGTCCCATGACATATAATAGCAAGTAATACAAGGGCATATAATTAGAGTAAATACTACCTCAACTATCGGCATCCTAAACAAACATGGCGGCCGCATTACATTTCTTTCACGATACTGGCACAAAACATTCACAACTTGCCTCACCATGTCATCGTTTGCTTCTAGTATATCTTGACGCTTTTCTATGGTTAAGATTATTGAACCTGGCCGACCTTTTACAAAGGTCTCATTGAAATTAGAATCTTCTACCTTAGTATAAGAGGTGATTTTTGAATGGATTACCTACTTTGATGCCATTCGGCGAACTCGAATAATCTCAAGTATAAAAACAACGCGGGATTGGAGGTCTGACTTGTTCTGGTTCGTCTGAGTTGAGGTGCGTTTGTGAACGGCTGTGTTTGGGCAATTTTTTCATAGACAAGTTAGTGCGTGTTCTTGGAAGTCGGGTATTACGTGTGATGCATATACGGGAATTATTAACGCTGAGGGGTATTTAAATAAACGACAGCGTGTGGGTTTACACATCCGACTTCGAAAAAGCCGTAAATTTGCGAGGATGGTGTAGAATCTGTGTTACTATTACAAGAGGATGTGAACGTTTGATTGTCTCACTAATTCTCGGTAAAACTATTTGGTTTTTTGATATCTAAAGGACTATATTTATACTAATATCTATTATATATATCGTCGTGTAGTACCCATAACACAAGCCTTACTGAGCTTACTATGGGACTAGGTCGATTTGTGTAAGATTGTCCCCTTATATTTATTTATTTATTTATTTGATAGTATAAAGAGGAACGTTTGTTTGTAAGTAATGGGTATTATAAAATTCTTTCACCTGAGTATAGGATGTAGGTAATTTCGAATTGTTCATAGTCTATATTTTTCGTTTGGCTGCGTTCTGTGCAATACACGGGCGAAGCCGCGTGGGCAACTAATTATTTATATTTAATTGCCACATATTTAATTCCTCCGCCATTTTTAATTTAATCTAACGCCTTCTTCTGAGACCGCCTGATGCAACCCGAGTCGAAACGTTACCGTTTTTATACTTTTTATTCAAGCTTCTATAAAACAAAAACAAATTAAACAAGATAGCAACTCTGCTTCAGCTTTAAGTAGAATTTTTCATACTTCCGATGAACCCTTGAACTCTGAACTCGCTAAATAATTTTGACTCCCAAATGTACTGAGCGATTCATAACCTCTCACGGCTCTACGATCGTTCCTATTATAACTTGACCTCGGGGGGGTCCATGGAAGGAGCCTCCCCGCACGACGCACTGCGTGCAACCGATGTTTTTTACGAGACATCCAAGCATCTGGCGCACCCTGGGCAACGGTCAACACTTGTGCTGACCGGCAAATCCTTCCACCACGATGGTTTCACCGAGTTCGAATGCGAATACATGCGATCAAAAAAGGCACTTTTCAGCGCCAGCCCTGACTGTCATCTCTATAAACATAGAGGGCTTCTCGGAAGACAAAGCACAACTCCTCTCCGAAATGTGCCGCGAGACGCATTGCGATATTTTATGCATACAGGAAACCCACCGTGACACAGGCCATCATCGGCCGCATATACCCGGACTAACACTCGCTGCTGAAATTCCCCACGCAAAACACGGCAGCGCAATCTTCACAAGACCTGAAACCCGGATCACTTCCTCTTCTTGTGTCCTGAGGGAAACGATGGAGCTGATAACTATAGACACCGGTCCGTGTACAATCACGTCTGTATACAAGCCGCCTCCACAGACTTTCCAGCCTTGGGTCGCAACCCCACCCGACGACCACCGGCCGAAAATTATCATTGGCGATTTTAACAGTCACAGTGTCTCGTGGGGATATCAAGATACCAACCCAGATGGAGAAAGAGTGGAGGCATGGGCAGAAGCAAACGGGCTGTCACTCCTACATAACCCCAAATTACCACCCTCCTTCAACAGCGGACGTTGGAAACGCGGCTACAATCCCGATCTTATATTTACTAGCGAAGGGATACGCTCTTAGTGTGCAAAAACAGTCTGCAGACCGATACCGAGAACGCAACACAGACCACTAATGTGTCGGATCCAAGCAGTCGTGCAGCCCGTCAACGTCCCTTTCCGTCGCCGATTTAACTTTCAAAAGGCTGATTGGAACGATTTCTCAAACCGCATCGATAAGGGCCTGGATGGACTGTTACCAAGGGCGTCGGAATACGATAAATTCATAAAGATCATTCGAACCGTGTCGTGCCAATGCATACCAAGAGGATGCCGCACACACCATATTCCGGGACTCAATTCTACCTCAGCGGATCTCCTTAAGACCTACGAATCACTGTACTGCAATGATCCCTTCTCTGAGGAGACTATTTCGACCGGGGAAGAACTGATGCGGGAAATAGCGGCCAACCGAAGGGAAAAATGGTGCGAAGCTGTGACAAATACCGATATGACCCATAACAGCAAGAAAGCGTGGTCAAACTTGCGCAAACTCACAGGCGACCCACCTCCACCAACGAACCCAGGTCAAGTCTCAGCTAACCAGGTAGCAACACAGCTTCTGCTCAATGGCAAACCAACTAGCCGTATGCCCAAATCGACACCAGCAACCGCTAATCAACAGGACTGCACTGATCTCAGTAAGCCCTTTACCCAACATGAACTTGAGATTGCTATGAAATCCCTAAAAAATGGTAAAGCTGCCGGCATCGACGATCTAACAGTAGAACAAATCAAGCATCTTGGGCCGAAAGCCAGGAACTGGCTCCTGGAATTATATAATGCCTGTCTGACGTCGCTCAAAATACCAAAAGCATGGCGTAAGTCCAAAGTGATCGCACTTCTCAAACCCGGAAAGGACCCCTCGGAGGCAAAGAGCTACCGTCCCATATCCCTTTTGTGCCACACCTATAAGCTTCTAGAGCGACTGCTCCTAAACCGGCTCGTTCCGATCGTTGAACCGCAGCTAATCCCAGAACAAGCGGGTTTCCGTCCGGGAAAGTCCTGCACGAGCCAAACGCTAAAGCTAACACAGCATATAGAGGACGGGTTCGAGCTCGGCATGATAACGGGCGTAGTCTTCGTGGATTTAACAGCTGCATATGACACAGTGAATATACAGCGGTTACTGTCTAAGGTTGGCGGTATGACTGGAGACGCTGGGTTCATGAACATCCTCCGCGAGCTCCTCCACAACCGCAGATTCCAGGTTCATCTGCAAACGGAAAAAAGCCGCTGGCGCCCACAGAAAAATGGTCTCCCGCAAGGTAGTGTGCTTGCCCCGATGTTGTTTAACATATACACCAACGATCAGCCAGCCTTGCACAACACTCATAGGTTCGCGTACGCAGATGACCTGGCACTAGTGGCCCAAAGTAACAACTTCAAGGACACTGAGAGATCATTATCAAATGCCTTGGAGGGCCTCGCGAGTTACTATGAGATGAACTGCCTGAAACCGAATCCCTTAAAAACTCAAACGTGCGCATTCCACCTACGAAACCGGGGTGCAAATAGGCAGCTCAAAGTTACCTGGAATGGCGCTGCTATTGAACACTGCCCGTACCCGAGATACCTTGGAGTAACCCTAGACAGAACGCTGTCCTTTAAAAACCACTGTTTAAAAGCACGTCAAAAGGTTGGCTCACGTAATAGTCTGCTGAGAAAACTCACATCAACCCAGTGGGGCGCTTCCGCACACACACTCCGCACCACTGGCCTGGCGCTGTGCTATTCGGCGGGCGAATACGCGTGTCCGGTATGGCACCGCTCCGCCCACGCAGGACACGTTACCACGGCACTCAACGACACTTGCCGTATAATAACCGGATGCCTCAAACCCACTCCGCTTAATAAGCTATACCCTTTGGCGGGAATTGCACCACCGGAGGCTCGCAGAGAGGTGTCATGCAGCATTGAGAAACTGAAGCAGGAACAAGACCCAAGGCACCCACTCCACGGCCATAAACTGCCACCGTCCCGCCTAAAGAGTCGCAGAAGCTTTATGCGGTGCACCGCTGCTATCGAGAGCCCACAGTCCCAGAAACGGCTCGCACACTGGCGAATTACTCGAGCCCCCCCTGAAGACTATGTTGGTCCCGCTGAGAAGCTACCCGCTGGGCACAACCAGCCATGGCCGATCTGGAAATCCTTAAACAGATTGCGTTCCCAGGTCGGTCGCAGTAAGGAGAACTTGCTGAAGTGGGGCGCCCTAAGTAGCTCAGACGCCCAGTGCCTATGTGGGACGGCTTCCCAAACCATGGAACACATGTTGTCTTGCCCAGCGTGCCCGCATACCTGCTCCAAGCAAGACCTTCGAGACGCAACAGACAGGGCGATAAGCGTCGCCACCTTCTGGTCCCGCACAATATGAAACCATCGACACGAGAAGAAGAAGATTATAACTTGACCGATTTAAATCAAATAGTTTTAAGTATCTGCGATGGTGGCAAACAAGAATGCGGCCTGCCTGATGTAAGCAGACTCCGTATAGTCTATGGACACTGGCAACTCCAGAGTCGCAAACGCGTTAAAAGTGGTTGGAGGTCAAATTTAAGGTCATTTTAGCAGTGGCAGTGTGGCTGAATCTGTTTGCATTATTTTAGACTTTACCGAGAGCTTACTGATGTCGTCCAGATTTCCCTGTTTGTCGGTATAGTGCTGAAATCCATACAATATTCGCCAAGTAGTAGAGTATTGCAGATTTTTATATAAAGCTGTTCTTGGAATTTGAATCGTCTACCGCGTATGATAGAGTTCCTTTTTGATTGGACTACTTTGATGCAATTCGGCCAACCCAAAAAATCTGACGTATAACTCCGGCTTCTACGCATCCCGCGCCAATCAGAGGGCCTACTTACTTAGGACCTACTTCGTTCGATTATCTCCCTCTCTGTTGCACTTGCTAGTTCGAGCGACAAAGAAGGAGATACTCGAACGAAGTTCGTTTTCACTTCGCGGTAGCCCCTCAGAGGGCCTACCGCGAATCGAAAACGAACTTCGTTTGTGTATCTTCGTCTCTGTCTTACTTTCTGGTTCCAGCGACAGAGAGGGAGATACACGAACGAAGTTCGTTATCGTTTCGCAGTAGCCCCTCTGGAAGGCCTTACTAAGGATCTTTACTGGGCACTGGCAGATTACTGATGCCTACCGCACATGGCAATTAGTTGACTTGAGGCCAAATGGCGTGGCAATTAGTTGACTTGAGGCGTAGTTAGTAAGCGTTGTGAATAAGGATTGTGATTTTCTCGATCGGTGAACGCACTCCATTTGAAAGTACAAACGACCCCAGCGTCGACAAACTCAGCATTTTAAATTTTAAATGAAAATTTGTGAATTTCAATGGCGACTTCTGCGGAGGTGAATGTTAGGAGCACTCGGTCACTGAACTGAATAACAATTGAACATCTGTATTTTTATATGAATACTGTTCAGGAATGGAGATACAGTAGAGTTCTCCTATATCTAAATAAATAAATATTAGGTGACAATCTTACACAAATCGACCTAGTCCCAAACTAAACAAAGCTTGTACTATGGGTACTAGACGACGATAAACATACTTCTATAGATAAATAAATACTTGAATACATAGAAAACATCCATGACTCAGGAACAAATATTCGTGCTCATCACGCAAATAAATGCCCTTACCGGGATTCGAACCCAGGACCTCTTGCTTCGTAGGCAGGGTCACTACCAACTAGGCTAAATAGTAATATAATAATCTATAGTATAAACATACAATACAAGATAACGTCTGTCTGTAGCCCGCAGGTAGTGACCCTGCCTACGAAGCTGGAGGTCCCGTATTCGAATCCCGGTACGGGCGTTTATTTGCGTGATGAGCGCGAATATTTGTTCCTTAGTCATGGGTGTTTCCATGCTACGGTAGCCTAGTGGTAGCATGCGGCTGTCAAGCGGCGGTCGTGGGTTCGAATCCCGGCTCGCACCAATGAGTTTTCGAAACTTATGTACTTACGGAGTATTTTCCGTTAGCTTTTCGGTGCCCAATAGGGTCATGTTTTCCCTCTGGGTTAGAAGGCCAGATGGCAGTCGCTTTCGTAAAACTAAGACCTATGCTATATACGCGGACTATTTTAAGGCACGACTGTACGTATAAAATATGAACCCTGTCTATGACCACCCCGAAGGTTCACTTTAAAAACTGGTCAATGAATTATTGAAAACAAAACAGTAGCTTAGTTCCGGAGATTAGCCACTACATACAAACTTCCAAAGCTATTGTTTCCATATCAGACTGTATGTACCTACTTTTTAAGCGGACAATCTTACACAAATCGACCTAGTCCCAAACTAAGCAAAGCTTGTGATATGGGTACTAGACGACGATAAACATACTGTAGATAAATAAATACTTAAATACATAGAAAAAATTCATGACTCGGAACAAATATTCGTGATCATCACGCAAATAAATGCCCTTACCGGGATTCGAACCCAGGGCCTCTAGCTTCGTAGCCTCTTGCCTATTGTTCTGTGAGCTGGAGACTTCGGGAGCCTGACTTTTTACAAGATTTTATTTTTAGTTAGAAAAAGCGACCATGATGATGCTACATGTCCTCGCAACACATAGTTAAATAAGTCATCATTTATTTTTTGTCGCTAACTATAGATTAAGATATTTATTTATTTAATTAGGTTCATAAAACAAGTTAAAGTCTATAGAATTATACAAATTATGCAATATGTTCGGATCTGGACTATAACTCAAAATATGTGTGCACAGAAAGAGTAATTTAACATAAAATACATTTTTAGACGGTTGGTGTTAAACTATTTAATCATCTAATATGAAGACTGTGAAACAATGGGATTGATATAATTTTTGGGTGAGATTATTGAGCGTCATAAAATATTTTACTAATACTGTTCTTAAATTTAGCCATGTTATCAATAAATATATCCACAGAAGAATGCATCGCAATTGTGTCATTATATAATCGAGACATTCTTGTTATGGGATTATAATAAGATGTATTATTTTTGTATACTTGCAATTGGAAAATGCTGCGCGATGGGTTACGTTGCTTAAATCGAGTAATAAAATAAAGTAGTGAAAGAAGGGAGGGGCAATCGATGTACTCTTTCCAGACTATTAATGTGAATGTTGTAGAAAGGTGACCAAATAACTGAGCCATACTCAATGGTGCTTCTAACTAGTGAGCAGTATAAAATTTTTAATGTTTGAGTATCCTTTTTGAAATCTTTTGTAGATCGGGAAATAAACCCCAAAAGTTTGTTACATTTGGTCACTAAGTAGTCATAATGGGAGTGGAAGTTTAATTTATCATCAAAAAGGATGCCGAGGTTACGGATTACTTGCTGTCGATTCAATGATGTATTGCTTAGTGTGTAGTTGAAAATAATTTTGTTTCTTGATTTTGTGAATGAAATTGTAATGCATTTATTTATGTTTAAAGACATACGATTCATACTACACCAATCAGAAACCCTATTGAGATTCTGTTGTAGCATGTCACAGTCCTCGACTTTCCCAACCGTTGAGTATATCTTGAGATCGTCTGCGTATAAAAGACATAGACATGATAGCTGTATAATAAGGTCGTTAATAAAGACAACAAACAAGAGAGGCCCTAATGTGATCCTTGCGGTACTCCAGATGTGACGGTTAATGGTTCAGAGAGATGCCCTTTGATACTTACTAGTTGACTTCTGTTCTCTAAATAAGATTTTACCCACCTCAACAAGTTCCCATGAAGACCATAACCCTCAAGTTTTTTTAAAAGAATAGAATGATCGACTTTATCGAACGCTTTAGAAAAATCAGTGTATATGGAGTCAATCTGTGATCTTTTTGCAAAAGCGTTACAGAGGTAGTTCGTTTCAGTGGAGTTCACACGCCAGAAGCAGTGTCTATTGGGACAACACCTATCCCGACAGTCGACAAATTCAAATACCTAGGCTCAATGCTCACAAAGGATGCTAACGTTAACGCAGATGTGGTACATAGGATTAGCGTCGCTTGGCAAAAGTGGAGGTCACTTACAGGAGTGCTGTGCGACCCCCGCATTCCCGTTAAGGTTAAAGGGAAAGTGTATAAAACAGCAGTTCGTCCAGCGCTACTGTATGGGTCCGAGTGTTGGACAATAAAACGGGTGCACGAGCAGAAAGTTCATGTCAATGAAATGAAGATGCTGAGGTGGGCGGGAGGTGTAACCCGACTTGATAAAGTTCGCAACGAACATATCCGTGGTACATTCAAAGTTGCACCAATCGTGGAGAAAATCACCGAGAACCGCTTAAGATGGTACGGCCACGTAAGAAGACGCAGCAATGAACATGTGGTCCAAATCGCGTTAAACCTGCCGGAACTGAAGAGAGGCAGAGGCCGCCCGCCATCGACCTGGTGGTCTAATATAAAAAAAGAACTCAAACAAGCCCATTTGCCAGAAGCGACAACCCAAGACAGAGTGTCTTGGAGCAAACGTGTGAGGAGGCCCGACCCCAAATAATGGGAACAGGGATGGAAGAAGAAGTTACAGAGGTAGTTCTTGTACGCCAACAGATTACTGACAGTAGACCTATTTGGTACAAACCCGTGCTGGCTAGGAGAGATGAACGTTTTGAAATGTGAGTAAAAACATGAATACATAACCGATTCAAATTTTTTTGGAAACGTGGACAAAATACTTATCGGCCTATAATTTATGCAACGATCGTTGTTGCCTGATTTATAGATTGGAATTATAAAGGCAGTCTTCCAGAGATCCGGAAAACACCACTTTTGATCAACTTGTTGAAAATGAGATAGAGAGGCAGGCTAAGTTCTTCACCACACTCTTTAATATATATTATTGTATATTACTAACACTTATGGGTGCAAGCCTGAAATAAATTATTTGAATTTAATTGAATACAATTCTGTATAATTAAAGAACCTGCTCACAAAAATTTACGAGAATCGGTTGAGAACGACCTGTAGAAGCGGGAACAGCGGGACAGACACCGGGCACTGTACGATTTTCGACCCAAGCAGAAGCATACAACTTCGTTCGCCTCGCTCGCACGTTCGATAAGAATGATTCTACGAATTTCTTTAGCGGAAGTCCGCTGAATGCGGGTGGTGCAGGACCGATCGTTATGGCACTCTTTGGGGGAGGCCTATATCCATCAGTCTTTCGGCTCATATGATGATGATGATAATGAATTTATTTTGGTTGCCGGTTAACTTATAAAAACAGGTATTCGCAAGCTGAGAAGCTATATAAATCAATATAACTCGAAATATTAATGTATAGAAAACGAATACGTATCAATATCAGCGACCGCAGCCGTAATGCGTATTAACTTCACTTCACAGTCGGTTTGCCGCTAAAACGTGACTGTGCATAAAAAACATACACAATCTATATTTATACAGACAGTATCGTGGGTAATTTTCATTTTCCACACTGTCATAGTGGATGCATTTAAATAACATAAAATGCGAATGTGAAGATGAATTTATTGCACGAGCCAGCGAAGCTACCAAAGATTCTCCATTTCAGCTTGGTTAAAAAATCTTTCGTGTGTCGGGCGTCTGTGCTGTTCTCCTTTCCGAGGTGCATTTCTCAACCGATTCTCGATCTAGCTTTTCAAAAGAAATGACGTTTTTTTTAAAAAAAAAACAAGGTCTCGAGTTTTACAGCTCACAGAGTCACAACTTTAGCAATGACTTATTGTATTTTACTAAATAAAGAGTAAAAATGTAAATCAAATTTTTAAGCCTGAACAAAGCTTTGAATCAAAAGCCAAATGTGTGCTCAGGTCTATTTCATAGTTGCTATGTATTCATATTCATGTCATGACACTGTTAGCTGCATTTGTAGCTCAGATCATGGTTGTGTTAAGATACTGCCTGAAGCGTATATTGTGTACGAGCATAACGTGCAATAAGAAAAAGTGCAGATTATACCGACCTGTGTAATAGCATTATGTCTATACCTATTCCTTTTTGAACTAGGTAAGTGAACTATGTTGTCCTTGTTTGGAAACAGTTTGTAAGAAAAAACGAGGTTGTCCCTGAATTTTACAACTATATACTACAAAGTACGCAAGTAGAAGCTACGGTAGCCCAGTGGTTCAGGCATGCGGCTGTCAAACGGCGGTCGTGGGTTCGAATCCCGGCTCGTACCAATGAGTTTTTCGGAACTTATGTACGGAATATGATTTCATATTTACCGTTAGCTTTTCGGTGAAGGAAAAACGTCGTGAGGAAACCTGCATACATCTGGGAAGAAATTCAAAGGTGTATGTGAAGTCCCCAATCCGCACTGGGCCAGCGTGGGGACTACTGCCCGTTCCCTCTCATACATGAGAGAGGAGGCCTGTGCCCAGCAGTGGGACGTATATAGGCTGATGATGTGTGATGTGATACTACAAAGTATTTTACTTTTACGTTCTTTAACACTTGCACTGCCAAGAACCCGCGTAGAGGGTGCCTACGCCGTAGTCGCTTTGGCTACATACGAGAATAACCACGGGATTATCTACGAGCGTAGCGCTTAGCGATTCTTGGCAGTGCCTGTGTTAATTGATAAGATGCAAAACCAAAAATCTGACCGGGAACCTGTGGTAAGTTCAAGTCTAAAAACGTCTGTATAGCTGAATTCTGTAGAGCTGAGAATTTATAGAAACAGTCATCTGTAGGTTTGGAAATTATGCTCCTTGTTTCATGCTCTCTTTCCGCATAGAGAGACCGAGGAGACCGAGATATGAAAGTTATTAGGATATCCCTATGACATGCCACATCAACACTTTTCAAGTCGAATACTAAATGAGGATATTCCTATAAAATGCCAGGCCAACACTTTTCAAACGCATACTGATAGGATATTCCTATGACATGCCCGGTGACACGGCCTTTTCAAGTCGAATACAAAGTTAAGACATCCCTATTCTATAGTAAGCATAGATATAAATATTACTTCGTAAAGATAGGCCCAACGCGCACGAGAAATTCGCCCAATGCGGTGGCCCGACACTGGCAATTGCGGCCCCCGTTACACACTGTGACAGCTGAAGACTAAGCCGTCACAGTGTGTCACAGTATGTCAGTGTCTTTACTTTCGATATCATTGATAGTAAGTAATAAATATATTATTCTAAGTAGAATACTATATTTCTTTTCTAAATTATTGAGCAGGCATAGGTAGGATTCTGGCAGCATTTCCACGCTGAATTGCAATGCTGCACCTCTTCGGTCACCAGTTACATCATTCAGACGTTTCGCGATTTCCGAAGGAATACTAAGTTTGGATAGCCCTATGACATGCCAGGTCAACAATTTTTAAAAGTCGAATACTGGCCATCACGAGACACGGTGAAATTACTGATACGGTGAGGTGAACCCAAGCAAAACAAAAGAGCGCTCGCTCCAATGACAAGAACAAAACAATGATATGTGTTGCACCATGATCAAAGCCCAATCGATTTGCCTGCAAGTTTTCACATGAAAGACGTTTTAGCAGCTTTGATCTAGTCTAGACCTGTGTGCAGTGGGATGCATGCTATAATTGTGGCCCGATGAGCAACGAGTGTAGCCAAGGGTGAAGGATTTATCGATGTTGTGGATAGAGGTGGCCCTAAGCCTTTGCGAAGGACTTGAAACGAAGACCCAGACGTAATATACGATATTTAGACCCATTTTTTTAGAAATTATACTGTGTCGTGTTATCATCTTGACTTAGTAAGTATTTTCAAAAACACAATCGTGCTAACTACACTATGCTCGTCACCTAGAAGCTTTTGAATTTGATGAACTTACACATGGAGAGGTTGTCTTGTCGGTCATAAAGTTCCGATTTTGGTTTCTGGGTGAGGATCAAATTCTTAGCCAGTAGTTAGGAAAACATACCGAAGAAGTTTACAAAGTTCCGTTATCACTAAAATACCGTAGAATTGTATGGTTATTTTGTGATACAAAAAATAAACGGAATTCTATGGTTGAGCTCTTTTTTAGGATTCCGTAGTCAACAAGGAACCCTTATAGTTTCACCATGTCCGTCCGTCTGTCTGTCTGTCTGTCTGTCCGTCTTCGGCTTAGCTCAGTAACCCTTACAACTAGAAAACTGCAATTCGGCGTGGGTATATAAACCAATCACGCCGACAAAACAGTGGAATAAAATCCTGAAAAAAAAATGTTTTTTAGTGTAGGGGACTACATGTAAGTGGGTGATGTATTTTTTTCTCTTTAAACCTATAGTGTGGGGTATCGTTGGATAGCTTCTTCAAAAATATTATGGGTTTTCTAAAACTTAGTTATTCGTTTGCGAGATAATGGGATTTAAAGCCCTAATTTTTGTTCGAGTCATGTGTCCCCCCCCCCCCTGCCGGCTAAATGGCTACTACTGGGGACGTGAAAAAATTTCGTGGTAGTATGTACATATATGTATAATGAATTTAAAAGGAAAACTATCACAGTTAAGTAGACATAACTAGTTAACGAGTAGTAGACATAACTAGTTAACTGGTAAGAAATGCACTTAAATTCGGGTGCATATACATTGTCATTGGAATTTGAACCTTTTACCGTGCACGGTAGAGTTGCCCCTTTAAGTCCGCATTCTGTGACAGACGGGCAACTACGGAACCCTACCCTGCGCGTGGCCCGACACGCACTTGGCCGCTTTTTATAGTTGTGATAGGTAGCCAAGACTATTAACATGAGACATCCATCACGGATGCTAGAAACGGAAAGTGCTATCTAGTCCAAACATCAAGCTATGAGTTGTCAACGTAAAATACCTCAGTCCGGTGAGTATAAAATGCGTCATTGTTTTTACGTAAAAGCAGATTCTTAACAAGGGATGACGCAAACTAATGAAGTGAGTAAATCTCAATAATTGCGATTTAAATTCCTACGTTTTGATACACTTTCACGCAATCGACTGCAGCGTCATTTTACCAGAAAATTTACTATTATTTACTTACACGACGAATGTCACTATTACTACACAATACCACTGAAATTATGACTTATGCGAACGTTTATAAAGTTCAAAATGAGGTAGCAATATATAAGACGTTTGGCAATGGAAGAGTGGAAGAGGAAAATTCAGCGCATACAGACTGTGAATGAAGGACCAGTTTTAAATTGCGAGAATGCAGTTTGAATGCAGCACCCGACCTACTGGCCGACTGAGCGAGCGGGGCAAAAAGAAATGACCCATTTTATATGCCAAAGGAAGTGGAGGGTAGGAGACTATGAAGGTTATAGTTTATCTGGAACTAAATAAACGCTTTGATAGTAAATATGTAAAGTCGTCTAAATCCAAACTAAGCAAATGCGCACCTAAAAAAGACTTTATTTATAAAACGTTCAAATTACTTTTGATTAGAGGCGTCGGCATACTTACCCAGGTATATAAATCGGCATAGATAAATAAATACTCCAATACATAGACAACATACAAGAATCGAGACTAAATATATTAGGTATAATGATTATCATATAAACAAAGGTGTTTTGATCGGTAATTGAATTGCATTCTTAATTTAAAGATTACACGGGTTTCTTGCATCTGAAAAAATACAATTCTTGAACCTGTGAAAAGTATAGTTTGTTACCGCATTTACAATTTACTTTTACTATGTAGCGTTATCTCATCACAACACAATGAATGTAAAATCCATTGTATTGATACATTTCGATTTTACAATATAATGAACACGAAACCCGTTCCCTAAGAACTTAAGTACGGCCAACGATAACAAATAAAAACATTAGAGCCCCAAATAACTCGAAATTAATACTGCCCGTTTACCCTTTTCAATCACTAGTGCCTCTAATCGCGTATACTTAGATCGTATGTAAATGTACCGCTGGGCCTTCCAAGAAGCCATCTTGTTCCTAATTATTTTTAATTGCCGCAAGCCACGGCGCGTAGACGAACAGCCAGTGCGGCCTTCGTCAATAATTCTTAGCATTTTTTTCGCGTCTAGTCTGATTCACGTGTTAGGTACTCTATAAATGAATCATGACTGCACGCGATTAAAACAAGTAAGTTTTAGTTTTTACCTGAGTTTTTCTAAGAATAACGGCCGTAAATCAATGGTGGCGCCCTGTTATTTGGATTCGCATAAATTTTTGGGTAAGGGCGGTAATTGCGACTGTGGATATTTGAGCGTTTGCTCGCCGCGGGTGGCGCGAGATTACGGGCAGGACCTTACTTTCTAATTAGTTATAAATTTTGCAGAGTCCCACAAGGTCGGTAAAAATGCTAGTTAATTTTGAGATAGATGGCGCTGATGTTTTATATAGCGCTTGTTTTACCAATTTATAGGCTTGTAAGACACAATTTTTTAATTATTTATGTCCGTTAGCCCACCTAGGAACACATAATGCTCGGTCGTTTCAATCTGTCGGCAATCGTAATGTTACGTTGCTTAAAATTTGTTGGTATGGGAAGTTTGTCAGTGTCCTATGAGATACCAGGTGGAGTGCCATATTTAACGTTTTCCGGCCAGTAAAGTGTGATCGAGGCAGCTTGCCGTTACAGTAACTGGCTTTTTGCTATCCTAATTGTAACATAAAAAAGACACGCATTGATTGGCCAGTGGCTGAACTTAACAAACTGCTTAAGTCAGAAAAAAACAAAATCGTTCGAGTTTTAAATGTTTAATCAGCCAAGTAAAGCGTCGGATGCGGAAGACAGTATTGCTAGTGGTCCAGACGGTTAAGAAACTATTGGTACTTGTGTCGACTGTCCTTAAGACTTGTGGCGGTCAAAAAATTGTTTAGACATTTTAATTGCCCATTACGAGACCATATGTGCCGTCAGTACCGGCGAATGGCAAAGCTTCTGTTTTGCTTTTTTTGTAATGCCCGATTTTTTGTGCCATCATGCTGTGAGCACTTTCCTTTTGGTCAATTTGACGGGCTTCAGAGCGTTGTTGTGTTATAAGTTAACGTTTGAATAGGATTGTATGGGGAGGGTGATTTGAAAGATATTGATGCGATGTATAAGGCGCTCAACCGAACAAGTCTCTACAGAATTGTTGTGGTAATTATGTAACTTAAATTCAGGCCTGTTTTCAGTGAATCTAAAATGTTAATAATAGGTTTTTAAGTTATAAATGAAGCTAATAATAGAGCTTAACTTAAAGCTTCGTCTTGAATTAAACAAAAAACCAACTAATGTAATTTAATGCACCGAATAAATGTAAAACGTTGTAACTCCAAAATTCCATTAGAGGATTTATCTGTAGCGACGCAAGTGTTTGCGCAAGTGTCACGCACACAGACGCACGCACACATGCGTACGCGCAGGTACCGGCGCTAATTGCTTTCGTATGCCAGGTACCCGCGGGAGACGTATGACTTTGGATTCATGTTTAGCGCGGTTTCCGATTAAGGAATATTTTGTGACTTGATCAATTTGAACTGGGTGAGAACTGACTGGATAGGTATGCGAGAAATAGTTGTTCGGGATCCGTTATTTTATAATTTAATTTTAGAAATGAGTGAACTTTATCTCGGTATGTTTAACACTTTGTACTTGATCTTTGTTAGGTAAAGTTTTATTTTAACCTGTTATTGTGTACAATGAAGTGCTTAGGCTTAAGTTCTTATGTACATAACTTATTTCAAAATGTTGAAAGTATTCGACTGAAAAAGCTAATATAGAATTTAGTAGAAGCGAACGTTAATTTTAATTACCTTTTGTAAAAAAGTAAATTATTTAAGTCATAAGCTTTTACACTCTTATTTACTTTTTATATCTATAATAGGCATATTATTATGTCTAATCTCATGATGGGCTGTCTAAAACTTTACACAAAATGATATTACTGTACTCGCTCCAATGCTGAACGAGAGACAAACGATTGTTTTTCTAATCGAACACGTTTCAAATGCAACTAGACAGAGACAGAATCTTCACTCGTCCCGCTCCGAAGAAAAAAATCATAAGTGTCTATGGTATCCGTGCGTAGTTAGGCGTTTTTCAATTGGTTAAAAGCGTGGGTCAGTATTGTCGAGTACCTGCGGGGCGGTAATTTTTAATTGACACCAAAAAAAACGACCCGGCCGAATTTATATATGGAATTTATCTTATTACACTGTATGTGTGTGTGAGGGTTTAATGCGGCATTATTTTTTAACGCGACGTATTATAATGGTTGTAAATGCTTAGGGTTATCTGGATGCTGGGCTATTGTTGTTTTTTGTATTAGTTTTAAGTACCTTAAGCATTTTTTGTGAATATGCACCTGACATTTTAGGTTTAGAGTTCAAATGATTTTTGATCGAGTAGGTGTAGGATTTTGGAAACTTGTGGAACATTAATAATAGGTGTTAGGATTGGGACTAATACGTACATAAAAAAAACATTGCACATCAAAGCTTAAGTGAAGGGAGGTATATAAATTTCGTGAATTTCCAACTTCAAATCTTATTAGTTCTGATATGACAGCAGTTAAATGCATTAACATTCATTATAATAGCGTAATGATAGTAGTAAACCATAGTAGCAAAAAAAAGCTTATATTTACGCACACATTCCAATTTAACGGTCGATTTAAAATAGTAGCACACACATAGACGCGTTCGAACAATGCCTGTTCCAAATTCAAACGCAAAAACCCGGTAATGAGCGCACTGTCCGTCATAATGGGGTCCATTGTCTATGCGGCCAGCATCAGCATTGCTCCCGGCAGAAAAAACCTTTTCGACTTATAATTTTTTGTTACGATTTTAGGTTAAACCGTTTTGAGGGACGCGTTTACGACTTTGGAAGTGAATTTTAGTTTTATTATTCGAATGAATTAACTTTTGGGATGATGCTGTTTTGTTTAGGAGTTAGATTACATTGCTTAGACTCATCACTCTCATCAGTCTCATCAGCTACGCTCATGAGACAAGTTAGGCTTAAGCAGTAGCTGACGATGCAAGAGAAAATACTAATAATAAATAATAATAATAAATCAGCCTATATATACGTCCCACTGCTGGGCACAGGCCTCCTTTCATCCCAAAATACCCAAATTCCAATTTCATGGATGAGAGGGAACGGGCAGTAGTCCCCACGCTTGGCCAGTGCGGGTTGGGGACTTCACATACACCTTTGAATTTCTTCGTGGATGTATGCAGGTTTCCTCACGATGTTTTTCCTCCACCGAAAAAGTAAGGTAAGGTAAGTATCAAATAATATTCCGTACATAAGTTTAGAAAACTCATTGGTACGAGCCGGGATTCCAACCCTCGACCGCCGCTTGACAGCCGCATGCCTGAACCTAAAATGTGAAAAAATTTAAAAGCACAAGAATGATAACAAACACGTAGAATTTTATTTTATAGTATTAAGTCAGGGCAATAAAGAAAGCTTACGAATATAGAATGAAACAATAAACAAGAACTGGTCTAATTCACCACAAACTAGTCAGCTTGTGTAAAGTGCTGGTAATCTCAATATTGCACGGCCAGTATGGTAATCCAGCAGGTTCGTAAAGATACTTTTTTTAAATGAAAACCGAATTAATAAAGCACCGGAAGCGGGCACAGATTTATATGAAAACATAAAACGTTTCGCATTAACAACCAATTATTTTGTTCTTAGAAACTTCTAATTATGTAAAGAAGCTACATGGCTAATGCGATTACTGTACTTTTAATAGTGCGTGGCCAGTGACATTAGTTTATGTCGCTGTTTGGATACTTATTTAAATAAGTTTTTTTTTAATGAGCGATTAGATCAAGCTTGAAGATATGTTGTAAGATTCAGGGGGTGTATTATATTCAAGGTGGCGGCTAGTTTTTGTTCACGAGCGTTTCCTTGTGTGGAAATGAGGGTGCGCGTCAAATAGAAAACCGATTCCGATTCAATTTGTTCAGTGAAAATAGATCCCTCAATATTTTTTTAGATATTAGTGTTGTTGTTGAACTCATGTAGAAAAAAAAACACTTATTACGCTACTGACATAAAACAGTTACCTACGATTTCTTCATTTTTATACAGATATGCATCTCTCGTAAAAAGTTACAAATTATTTGGCGCATTTAGAACTATTCATGGCGAAAAACAAGTATATATTTAGTCAGCATTATTAGTACCTATTATTACTTTGTTTACGAATCGGTATTTCGCCAAAACAGTAAAGGTGATATACTCGTAAGTATAAAACTACATTAAGACAAAATTTAACGACGATCTTAAAAAGTTCAATGTGTCAATTGTACTAAAACATTACTATATAGCAAGATGACGCCATAATCGATTATACATTTGAGATAAGCGAGTAAAATATTCTATGTGTCCAATTACACTGTCTGAATCACCCCGGTATTTCCGTGATACCGCGGCCACATTGAGAAATAGACGTTTTACCAAGCAACGATAATTGTGTGAAGTAAAGTACGTATGTATAATGTGATACCTGTTTTTGAAGTATATTGATGCTGTGAGTCGTTGTTAAATGTCGTAAAATCTACGGGTTTTTATCATTAAGTCTTTGCTTTGCTCTTGTATGTAGTTGTGGACCAAAGGGTCATTTTTAAGAATCTATGTAATGTGAATCGTTGCTAAATGTTTTGCTTTTCTTTCATGTATGTTGTTGACTTATATATAAAAACTGATGTGTTAAAGAATCGATGTAATTAAATCTTGTAAATCGATTTTCACTTACTTTCTTCACTTGGTACTATGATGGAGTAGTTGGAGTCGTAATCGTAATATGATGTTGGATCCAGAAAACTAATAATAAGAGTTTCTTTTTTAATCTGCTTGAGTAGCTCGTATCTAACATAAGTTTAATCGTCAACTTTATCACGCGCCATATCATCTTACGTATCTACTCGTGAAAAGTAATAAACAAACCAGTATTTTTTAAATTAGCCGCCACACAATTCAATCTGTTGCTGTAAAAAGCTAACATTATCATCTCGAAAATGGGTGTCATGTATGTTTCCACGTCGCGCCGGCAATTGTGGATTATCGCGTTTTTATGTAAATATCGACCATTAGCCGAGTAGAGTTCAAGTAGTTATGGATATGTGCGCCCGCGCAAATCCGCTGCGCGCTAGTGATGCGCAAATGGGTTTCATAAAATCGAGAGCTGCTGGTGAAGGTATGAAAGATACTTTACGTCACACCTGCCCATAATGCGAGTTTTACTGCACGCTGCGCGTACGGGAAAACTCGCATTGTGGCCAGGTGAAGACGTAAAATTTTGTACGCAACACGGGCGGTAATTCGTAAAGCCCCAGAGCGCATATTTATGGCCCTCACCTTCGGTTCGGGCCACAAACACCTGCGATCAGGGGCATTCACGAATTACCCGCCCTAGTTACGTAATGTACTATTATTACTCGTATTTAAAATTATATCTCCGTAAAATGTTTATATCTTAATAAATGTCAGAGAAAGGGCTTAAGTAGTTAGTGTAACAGTACTCGTACTGTACCTTGAGGCAGGTCTTCCCGGTCGGGTATCACAGGACGGCCCGCGACCTGCGTCGCGGTGATATAGACTATCGGTATCTTTCTAAGCGTTCTAATTAGAAAGAGACGGTTAGTCACAGGTCACGGGCCATCCTGGGCTGTTATTCGCTACACGCTAAAGCGGCTCACCCCGCCCGTCTCCCGTCACGAAACTAGACCTCTACCTACGCTTGGTTACTACGCATCGTGGTGTCAAGATATATTTGTGGGGAGCGTTGAGGTGAGCTTAAAACAAGTGACAGAATAGAGGGACGGGCTGTAATGTTTTCCCGCCACGAAACTGGATGTTTCATTTTGTTTTTTCAGTCGATAAATTTAGATTCGTAACTGATCCAAGACAATCGAAATATATGTCTAAGTCATCGAACATTGAAATACTCGTGCCCACTTAGCGCGTCTCTAGTTTCTACATTTCTAAATTTTATCTCTTAACGGTACAGCGAAGATCTCGTTTGAAATTGTCGAAACAAGGTAAGATCGGTTTATGTTGACATTATTTTTTTCGGTAAATAAATTACCTAATTATCGTAATAGATTTGTGTCTACGAAAATCTTCGATGGGAGATTACCATCTGTTTATTCGTTATGCTTATAAAGTTTATACTATCTTACCATTATACACGTAAATCACTATTCAAAAACTAATTGATTTGTTTAATTTGAAATGAGTATTTTACTTACTATACTAATAATATACTATACTATACTAAAATAAAAACTAAAATAATATACTGGTATACCTGATATACGTACTAACAGCTATGGTTAATTAAAAGAAACTATTAAACATGATTTGATTTAAAAACGAAGTAAGAATACTGGCCACCTGTAAACTCCTGAAAAAGAAAACCGTTTTCCAATTCAAAATTCAAAAGCGTTCTAAATCGTGTGTCATAATACATAATCGCCGAATGCATTCGAAAATCCGACCCGACTTGTTATTGTTATTTACGGGTATCAGGGCTGGCCGAATTGCCTGGACCCTTCGCACTTGGCGAGAAAAAAAATAAGCCGCTTTAGTAATACGTCTCATTTGGTTCTTATTGCATTCGGATAAAGTTCTTTTTAGTGTTATTAAGTGGATTTTTAATTGTGTCTAATGCAGGGTATGGAATGCCACGCATTGCGCGTCTCGCGTAGGTACTAGCTTTTTGTCAGAGTGCAAGCGAGACGGAGTAAATAGGGGTCGTTCGCGAAGTGTACTAATGGAGATTATATTTATTCTTGGGGATTGTTTTGTGACGTTTTATTTCTTGAGACCGCGTTGATTTTTGACTCTTGAGCAGGTAGAGACGGGATGAGACATTCTATTTTGAAGCACTGTAGCGGAAATAATATGTTATTAAAATTTTTCGGTAGCATTACTATAAGACTTTATTTTGTCTTTAACATGTGATTGAATGGTATAAGTTTTGTCTCATAGTGCACTAAGAATAATTATATCTGCTTGGCGTACCTATTGAGTTAGATGCGATTTTTTTTATAATTTATCAAGGAAGTTAGTTTGAACTAATAATGTAGTTTAGTAAATAATATTAGTTGCTTCTTCAAAATTTACTACTGATATTAAATAATATGTAGAAACTTTACCCTAAACTTTACCCTCACCACTTATTAAACAATAGCCGACTCTAAACTCAAAATGCACGTAACAAATGTAGCACAATGGGTCACATTGCCAACCGGGCGTCCTTGGCTCCCGATTTAACGCTTCCGTCGCCAAAACGACCTATAAACCCGTCAGCGGCACAAGAACTTAGTTTTTCAACTTTGTTTTCAACCCTACTAAGTAAAGAACGAGTTGTAAATATTCAGTTTTCAAACAAGTTAAGACCTTACTCGTTGCTCGGTGGAATCCTCTTTTAAAATCATAAGGTTGAAAAATGGTTTGCCAGCCCTGCAACTTACTACTTTTTCACTTTAGCAGTTTTACAGCCAGTTATAACACCAATCCTAAACAATTTTTAGGATCCCGCTAATAAAAATAAACCTCTAGAGTCGAGATAAGTGTACGTCGGTACCAGAATTTCGGTATCGTTTAATTAGTGTTATTTACCTGATTTTTATTGGTCCGAATGGTTTGAAAGTTAATTGGCGAGATGAGTAGGTACCTGTTTTATTAATATTACGAATTTAATTATAACTGATTGTGACCGCGGGCTAGTCGAGGGAATTTACCATCAGGTAACATGGTTTTGGATGCGTGAATAATAATATAATAAATGTATCAATCGTTGAAATATTTATGTACCCGTTAATCACGAGGGCTGAAGAGGGCTCGAAACGCGTGATGTGTTAATATGTATTCCATAAGTATAAATGACTGACTAGATGCGTTCACACATTACCTAAAAATGTTAGTAGACCTATTTCTACGTTTGATAAAAAGTTCATAATTATAGTCAAGAATTCGCTTATCCATAATTACTTTTCATGGTTTTTATACGAGCTATTGATAAAATTAGTGATATTCACTGATTTTATCAATATACCTAAGCATATAACACGTACGTACCCTTTCAAAAAAAATAAAAAATATTCGGTAAATGGGCTACAAGGGCACTCTTATTTGTATGTCAAACGGTAATTAATAATTAATTACAATAAAAAAAATCATGCGCAATAATAATTTTTAAATTGCAGATTAACGACCGATAAACGTTTAACAAACTAAATGTACCTAAATAACAAAACAAAATATTATCCATTACATTCGATGTAAGGTTTTATGAGAATTAACAAAAAGTTTATGATATAGGATAGGTTCTAGTACCTTACCTACTCAGCGCTCAACTAACCAACCAAACAGCTCAAAGCATTTAAATTCAGACCGTCGCTTCCCAGTAACCCACGCCACTAAAACAATAATTCAGTTTCACGTATTATTATCCCAACCAGATATTCCGTATGGTTTATACCGCGTTTTTTACCGCTACACTATCTCTAAACCCAAAAAAGCGGTACGATACTTAAATAAACCGGTTCTTACGTCATTTCGGTTTCGCGTTGGTGCAGCACTAACACTGCGTAAAGTTTTAGAAGGCTGTAAACGTTTAATAGGGTAACTTTTACGATTAACTGCCACTCGGAGGGGTAAGGGGTGGGGCACGAATGTTTTGTAGCCCTTTAAACACCGCCGGGTAATTTTGGCGTGCGTCGGTAGTACGCTTTATGGTCGTAACTAAAGTGTAGTTTATATACGTGTTATGTAAGTTTATGTAGCTTGCTTCTTATACAACGAACGCCAGGTCAACTATGCAGATTCGTATATCAGATTGTCTGTAACAAAGTAAGTTAAGGAAAATAGCCGTCTGCTGCCCAACGTTCTTTCACGTTTACACGCTCAAATAATGATTAAAATTGGATAAGTCATTTATTAGATTACCCACTCACTTCCCTGTGGCACCCCTGAACTGATTGTGGCAATTTAGGTTGCCGAGCAAAGTATAGGTATATTATAATTATTCTGTAGCAAATTCTATTGACGGCCACTGCTAACTGCAGTTACTAATAATTAAGTAATGTAGTGTAGTAGCAGTTGCACAAAATACGAAAACGGATTAGTCGGAGCAGTTGGCAAAAAGTGATTTATCCGCGACGCGGGCGCACCTGCCGTTCGTATTGGCATCTTGAACTCTGCATGGTTATTACGATAAAACAAACCCAATTCTGACGTTTGTTATTTAAATGCCAGTCATTGTTTTATAAGGAAATCTAATAACACCTGCGAAACTGCATACATAAAATAGTGTCTAAGTATTTCCTGACCATTGAACCTTACTTACATAAATTACCTGTTCCTTAGACAAAATTAACTTTTATTTATTTATTTATTTATTGGTATTTATAAATATATTTTAAATAAGTTGCTTGAAATTAACTTGCAAGATTGGAATTAAATGTACATACAAATACACATGCCAAGTTAAGACTAAAGCTTGAAAAAAAACTAACGTTCCTATACGTCTTGTCTATCATTAAAAACATAATTTTTGGAAGAATCTTGTTTTCAATGAATAATGGGGAACCCCACAAGTAAGATTCACCTTTCTTTCCGTCTTTGACTAATAATCCGAGTATTAAGGCTTTATTAATTTCCCACTGGGAAACCTTCAATTGCGCTAAACACTGAAAAGCGTGAATCAGCTCTCAAACTCTTTCAGTGCCTGATTGAAAGGCGGACATCCGGACATGGAACTGGGTCGCTTCCGGCCTCGCCCGCCGTGATGTATGCCGGCTGTATTCACTACCACCCTATTAACCCTGTATATCTTGAGACCGGGATTCGTGAAAGCAACGCGGTAGAGGAGGTCTGACTTCGGCTGGTTGTGTGGTCAGGTCACGAATAGGAGATATGCTATTCGTAACTTGAACACCGCCCTTTTTCACCCAGTATAACTTCAGCTGCACTAACTACTTCCTACTTAAACGGGAATATTGAAATACATCTTGCTATCAGGGATTCTATGATAACTTGGGCCCTTGATTTTTTTACCAATACATTAATTAACCAGTGTAATTTATCCGCAAAAGTAAATTCCCAATGTTCCTGGGAATATTCCCCGAGCCGAAAAAATCAAATTTTACAAAAGTACTTCTGCAAGCAACAATAACGATACAAAGTTAACGAAAAAAATTACAATAAAATGTGTACGAATACAAAATATGAAAATATTCACACATTTAATGGTAATTGAGATAAAAAGGCAGAATTAGTACAATAATGAAGTTTTTGGCGATGGCACTTCATTTGTCGGGGCACTATTTTATTTTAATACCTTTTATTACAGCTTCAATTTTCCTAATTTGTATTTCAAATTTGGGGAATATTCCCAGAACAAGGGAATATTCCCCGGCACATCACTGGTTCTACGTATAGTTGCTCCATAACTAAGTTGTGTTACCAGGCTAATAATGAGTAAGGTCGCCAGTGCATCCGAAGATGAGTGATTGTAGAGAGCGATGGCAGAATTGTCTCTCGCTATTATGACAGAGAACCCTGAAATGTATGCAGAGTTGTTAATACGCTTATACTCTTCTAGAAACCATAACTCGTTGCCATGTTGCGTCACGCTCAGAGACTTCTATATCTCTCGCTCTTTGCAAATTAGAAAGAAGATTCGATCTTCTCGTCTCGCGCGGCGGCGGTTGTGCTAGCCGCGCTGTAATCACAAACCGTAGGAACAAACGTTGTCCGCTTTCCATCAGACAGATTGCAGGCTTGTGTGTCATGGTATTAATAACTATGTGTATCCGGAGTTCAGCCTTATGCTGACTCGCCTGAGGCGTTGTTGGCGCGTTGTGAATAGCTCAGGGCGGGACTGGAGGGTAGTTTTGTTTTCACGTTGGCTACGGTTTGCGTAATTAATTATAATTATTACAATCAAGGTGGTTCCAAAGAATAGATAACAGTCGTTTTTAAATGCCACAGAAAGGGAAGATAATGTATTTCAGTTCTACAGTATATGTAGGCCAAAAAAGCTTTGTAAGCAAGCAAGCTTAGTCGTTGGTGGTTGTAATGTTTTCAGACTTAAGAGACTACAAAGCTAAGTTTGGCGATGTGAGCGATGTAACAGGCTGTCAAACAGCAATGTGGAATGGCGTCCTTCATTGACATTATCCTCTCACGCTTCTGAATAAGTTCCTGCTAACCGCTCACAGAACCCCGTGAGTCACAGGCATTTCCGACGAAATTGCACGAATTATAGCAGACCAGTTTGCTTTCAGTTTTATTTTCATTTCGTATTTATGGTCAAGGTACGTACTCAGTGACTGAGAATGTGACTGAGAACCTATCTCTTCATCGTAAATAATCAAGTCTCGCTGGTACTTGCTGGCTTTGTGCTTCTCGGCCTTCAAGAGGATCTCGTCATGGGGGATGGTGATGTCGACTTATTATTATTATTATTTACATAGATTTTACAACAAAATACAATACAGGACCAGGTCATAATAACAATAAACAAACATAATTCCACGGTTCTTATAGTTATCCCACTTTCTATCACTATTTCACTCTAACATCAGCCTTCCACTGATGTGCTGATGGAGACATAAGGGCCTTAGATACTCAAAAACTACAAAAACAAACTCATCGCGATTGGGCTCATTGCAACCCACTCAAGGAGTAATTGATCAGTGTGTAAAAAACTTGTACCAAAAATTATTTTTTTGGCAGAAACTGATTCATATGTACGCTACGGGAATCATCTCAATATTTTCAGCCCATTGCTGACCGGCCTCTTTTTGAATACGCTATTATACCGTCCCGATCCTGAACTAAGTAGTCTTATCCAGAAGTGACCCGCGATCTTCATAGTATCGTCCACCGATCGAGTTGGTGGACGGCCGACGCCGCTCCTTTTACTTAAGTTATTTCACGTGTTCGAGTTAAATTAATCCGACTTATACAAATCTTATTGGATGTTAATCTTTGATTGTACGTCGAGTAAATTGCACCGCTCACGTCGCCCGTATCGATGCCGACTGTACGCGGTCAATAATTAGCTTTTTGCCGTCCTAATTTCGGTATGATTCGTGTTAGGTCGAACCAGCACCTGTCGCTTCGAGCCCCGCTGTCAGACCCGCGAATTTTGACAGCTCCAGGGTTGTCAAGCGCTTGAAAGTATCGATATCGATATTGTGATGTGATGTGCAATATATTGTCGAACAAGCTTCCGCATGCGACTTCCTATACGTGGACCCGGTATAAAAGCTATCCAGGCTTTAAACTGTCTTCGTCCAAAGTTTCATCCAAATCGGATGAATTGTTTGAACAACAACAACTACTTTGACATAAGTAGGTCAAGTAGTATCGCAGTTCACAATGTAATAATTGCTAACATAAATGTATTTATTTTCTAAAGTAGGTATATACAAGATGATAACTATAACATTAACTAAATTAAATTAAAGCTAGGTTAAATCTAAAAAAGGCCCTCGAGGCATTGTACCGAGGATGCTGGCGGCATTTCCTCGCTGAATTGCAATGCTGATGCGTTACGCGAGAAAGCCGCCAGCTCTTCGGTCACCAGTTACGTCAACCAAACGTTTCGCGATTTCCGCAAATAGCTTTTGCGCACTGGGACCCCATGGACCGAGGGTCTCGACGCCAAAAGGTACAAAGTTGTACTCTCTGCCGAGGCCTCTATATTTAATGCGTTTCAGATTTTCGGCATTTTCCGCCGCTGCACCCGCTTTAGTAGTAGTCCGTTGGAGGTGGGACGGTGCCAGTGTGTAACATAGTTTTCAAAATGATTTTGTTACTGACAGTATATGAATCACTTGGTCTGAAATAAAACATTTTGAATTTGAGTTACTTATTTACTTATTTATGTATTTATTCAACCAACTTACACTTACAGCATATTGCCAAACATGAAAGTTATAGGTTAGTAACAATATTTTTTAAATTAAATTCAATTAACAAAATTTATTAGATTAAATTATTTATACATTTACCCGTACCCGTATACGTGTACCCGTGTGGTGTCGGGTTAGAATTATACCATTCCCTTTCTTCCCGTGGGTGTCGTAAAAGTCGACTAAGGGACCAGGGTGGAAGTGTGTTGTGGGCGATGGGCTAGCAACGTATCACTGCAATATCACATTAAGTCGATCTTTTATACCCACATTTATGCTAAAAGTGGCGCTGGAACATACGTTTCATGTGCTCTGCCTACCCCTTTTGGGAATAAAGGCGTGAATGTATGTATGTATACATTTTAGCAAGCTTGTATACAGGACACATTTAGTACTGTATTGAGGTTGGAGTGTTGATTGAGTCCAGATACAGAGTGGCTGTAGCCAGGAATTTCGGCTCCGACTGCGAGAACATGTCCAAGGTAGTGTCATAAAGGAGAATATTATTGATGTGGTTCAATGCTTCACACAAGGGACTGGTGCTCAACATTACTGTAGTGTTAGGAACCACAAATAGTGGCCGCTGTCGTGGACGAAGTGTACCTCTCATATTAGGTAGCGGTACTCTAAGAGTTACAAATTGTAGTAAGGATGGATTACTAATATTGCCGCACGTTTCAGTTTAAAGATATATTTTACCACGGCAAGTTGTCTACGAACTTTGAGGCTCTGGTACGAGACCACCCCCAACACAAACAGAGTAGGGTACAAGTACGGGTAATAGCCATAGACTTTTAAGTAAAGGTAACGTACGAATGTTTTCTGCACTTGTTCAACTAGGGTAACGTATTTTTGATGATGGGGATTCCATATGATACTGTTACTTTCTAGCAGACTAAATACGGGCATAGGCATTATAGAGTAAGGAAATTACATGGTGTTTGTTGAACAATTTGGATTGTCGTAAAACAAAACCTAGGAAATTGCGCGCTTTGTTACAGATTTGCACAATGTTCTGAGTAAAGTTGAGTTATCAATTTGAATTCAAATTAAGCGTGATTGAGTAACAAACATCCAAACTTTCGCATTTAATCTTAGTAGTAGCGTTTTTTGAAATATTTACCACTCGACGAAAAGGACCGTGTTCTAATTTTATGTGTCTGCGTATGAGTGTCTGTCTGTAGCATAGAAGCTCACAAACGGACGAAGTGACAGCAGCTTTTCTTAATCGTAAGTCTTGTCTGTCACGACGGTTGTGATATTTATTGCGTTTTTTATTAATCCCTATTGTTGTTATTTTAGTTAAAGAATGTCCTTTAATAAAGGCTGTAGGAACGTATGTGAATAAATCACCCGCCGCAAAGAAGAAGAAATTTAATACACTGTGGTGCTTTAAATTGTAAAAACTTATCGTAATCCATAAAATCATCAGTGTCCTCGTAAGACGGTATGTGTAATCAGTATCGTTAAGGGGCTCCCATAATTGGCGTCTGGGATCGTACCCTCGATCTGAATCTCTTAGTTTTCTTAGGTTCTTTGTAGCTTATTATGTTAACAACAACGGCTTTAAGGAATATAGTATCCCATATTTACTTCAAAGTTCATTGTTTTCGAGATATTTGGCATCAAAGTTGAACAATTTTAGGCCACAAAACCGGTTTCTGGCCATAACTTTTGTGTTAATTGGTTTAAAATGAAAACCCTAGACCAGTTTTTAGGGACGTCACAGACAAACCCAAATATGTAGATTTTGTATGTGTTAGATCTTTCACGTCAATAGAGATACAAAATAAGTGTTATTTTAGACAGTTTTTAAAATGATCATACAAAATTAAGTATTCATTGGTTTCAAAATCCGGTAGACCAAAATGGAGATAAAAGATTGAAGAACCGATAACCGTTTGATTTATACTTCTATCTGTAGTGCAAAAGTAGGAGATACGATTCAAAACTTGTCAAAAATCGATGGAAACATCGGGTAGCCCCTTAATTGACTTCCCTAGTTAAAAGTGTCAAACATTAAATACGTGAGAATCTCAATAATCAGACGTTTCAAATGCCATTATCATACATTCGTAATACACATTAACATGATTCTTTATGACTGCTTCAATGATTTCGTAACAGATTTCAATTTTATGTAATCGAAGTTAATGTCATTCAATGTCTGATGATGATATTTTTATGACATATCAGCTCGCAAGAATAATCATCTCTAATTAACAGATGTTATGCCGTTTAAGGTTTTATTTAATGATAGCTGCGATTAACATTGTCTAATTAAATTAAATGGAGTAATACCACAAAACACATCAATAAAAAATTACATAAAATGCAAAATAAATGATCGTTTATCATCTTATTGATCAGCGTTATACAATAATTGATGCTTAACAACGATGAAAATTGAACCAAGGAATGGTCTACATCTGATCACATATTATTGTGCAATTGCAATCAAATTTTATTTTTAATGACTTAGCTATTTTATCGATAAGTATCCAATGTCAACACACCCCACCTCCCTACAGCTGGTCATTTCAGTAATGGCGTGTCGGACAACGCATGCGAATGCAACAAACGCGGGCGGCGGGGGAGGGTGCGCAAGGGCAGTCTCGTGCCCTTCATGCGGGTCACCTTGCGCGCAGGTACATGCGCCAGCGTCTATTGTGTGCGCAACCTGACACCCGACAAACCACCACTTTTATTTTGCAGATGGAAAAGTGTCTATACGGTCGAGATAAGGTTACGTTTCACGTGGCCGAACCCTTTAGGTTTACGATACGTTATTCTAACGAGTTCCAATTTTGAGTTTGAATTTTTTAAAACCAATTGCATTTTATAGGTGAGCGTGACAGGATAATTTAAGAAAGGAAGAGTGGTTTTTTGCTCGTCAACTCGAGAGCATGCGATTTTGTTTTTGCTAGCATTGAAGTTTTTTGTGGTGCTTTGTTTGGTATCATTACTTAGGTGCGTTTAGACGTACTGTAATAAACACTGATTTAATACTTTTAATACCTGTTTCTGGTATAATTATGCGGCGCAATGTTTTGGGTCGTTAGCTGTTTTTTATCGATATAATTGAGCGGTTTCGTCTGGATTTTTCTGAGGAATCGATCAGTTAGTAATAAATATGGTTGCAAAAGATGGTATCCCGGAATAAAGCGACATTTTCCTGTCGGCGAGCTTTCGCTTTTCTACCGCGAAACGAGGTTTGTGCTGTGAGTCATAAAGTTGAGTAATAGCGGCTTAGTGTTAGCTTTTATTAAACTTTTGCTCTGTCGTTTTAACATTGAGGAAGTTTTAAGGGATTGACCGTAAAATTATTACGGTGCGTTGGATTCCTTATAAGTTATGTATTATTTTGTAATACCAATAAAATAATCTTATGTATATATTTTTTCTGCCTACTGTTTGAATCTGATTAGACAACGGCAAATAAAACTGTATAATGATGACCTTGCTTATAATATTGAAGACTAGCTTGTGGTCGCAACTTCGTTTGCGTTGACTTCATTTTGGTGAACGTTTACTGGGTAAAAGTATTATATATGTTAACTCTATGTTGTAGCCTCGTAGTTCAGGCATGCGGCTGTCAAGCGGCGGTCGTGGGTGCGAATCCCGGCTCGTACCAATTAGGTTTTCGGAACTTACCTCGACATGGTGCTCATTTCACAACCGGAGCGTCCGGGTGGAAATTTCTCTGAAACCGTACGGTACCCGATCATTAATGATCCAGAGTGTGAGGAGTTCTTTTTGAATCGGCTACTTTGATGTAGTGCGGCCAATTCAAATATTGAAAAGTATAAGTATGAATGAATCCGGCTTATAGTTGCTTACCAACGCTTGCTTCATCTGATCCTGCTTATTACAGATTGCACTTCTGACGCAAAATAATGAACTTCTACTCAATTCTTTTAACACTTACTTTTTTGAGCTACGTCTGTTACTTTCTATTTACACTTTGTTTTTTTATGAATAACCTAGCTCGTGGTCAGTAAATGGAGCTTTTTACGTAATTTAAAAAAATTACAACATTTACACTCGATTTAGTTGTAATTGTTACATATGTGCCATTTTTTTAAAATTTATTGCTTACCTACATAATTCTCATATACTCTTATCTATGCTGATATCATTGCACACTTTGTTTGTCATATTTATAAAATTATTTAACTTCCCGCTGAAATAAAAACTCTCCACATTCATATTTTAGGTAACCTACTTGAGTAACTTAAAAAAAATATCGTAGAAGATATTTTTGTAAAAAAAAAACAATTAAAGCAGGACACTTATCGTTTGTTTCACAAGAATCCTCGCCCACATTGACGCTTATATCGTCTGAGGTAAGTGGCATAGTGTCATTGTCACAGATTTAGAGTTTAGAGTACTTAAATAATGAATTCCAAAAAAACACATAAAAATAATACTGGCATAACTTGGACAACATTTAAAATGTGATTATTAAGGAAACTTGTTATTAAAAAAAGAACTCAAAATTTGTTGAATATTCTAATCTATAATCAAATTTAAATATTTAATGTGAAAAAAATAAACTATGATTTTAAAATAGCTATCTATAGTTACTCCTGTAGTTAATAAAACTCAACGTGCACCTAATAATGTCGCTTCTATACGCTAACTCTATCGCTGGCTATTTTTATCATTATATTTGCTATTTCGAGGAATGAAAAGGTTCGCCACTTTTCGAGTTTATTTTAATGGTTGATCCAAAAGTGAAGAACCTTTTCATTCCGCGACTGTAAGTACTTTAAACCGTATATAAATGTGGAACATTGTTTATGCATGCTACTGCCGTCATTCATTCATTTTGAAGCTATATTCGGAACTATAGTTGTTAAGGCAGGCGTAACGTCCAAATGACATGTTACACAGACTATTTCGAGAACGGAGACACTTACAAGCATATCCCTTTTAATCTGGATGTGTTTATCAAAGCATCATGTACTTTTGTGCCTATTATTTCTACCGGCGCTTCGGTGGATTTCAACTTAAAGCATTTTTCAAATTGTGGGTATTTTATTGTTGCAATCAAAATTAAGGTAACCGATATAGCACTCCGTATCGCTAAACTTAAGTGGCAGTGGGCGGGGCACATAGCACGAAGAACCGATGGCCGTTGGGGCGGAAAGGTTCTCGAGTGGCGACCAGGTGGACTGATGACCTGGTAAAGGTCCGCTGGATGCGGGTGGCGCGGGATCGGTCACTTTGGCACTCTTTGGGGGAGGCCTATGTCCAGCAGTGGACGTCTTTCGGCTGATATGATGATGATGATGATGAATCAAAATTAATACATACATACATTCACGCCTTTATTCCCAAAAGGGGTAGGCAGAGCACATGAAACGTATGTTCCAGCGCCACTTTTAGCATAAATTTGGGTATAAAATATCGACAAAATGTGATATTGCAGTGAAATGTTGCTAGCCCATCGCCCACAACACACTTCAACCCTGGTCCCTTAGTCGACTTTAACGACACCCATGGGAAGAAAGGGGGTGGTGAAATTCGAACCGGGCAACAAAATCAGTAATGACCACAAATACTCTTCTCTTCTTAGTTTTACTATTCTTTAGTCCACTACCCAAAGGTTTTCTGGAAGAGATCGCTCTTTAGCGATAAGGCTGACTGTTGTATTACCTCTACTGTCTTCCAGTACCTGTGTTTTCTTTGTAGCTGCTCTATCTGTGTGAGTGTAATAAAGAGTATAATAACGATAAAATAGTAGACACCCCGTTTTCGGTCCAGTCTCAACTGTATCGATAGCCAGTTGTTCAAAATCACAGTATCTTGAATTTAACCAAACATTTTTACCGTAATGTGAAAAAAAGTTTGACTCCTTAATGCCTGTACTTAATTGATATCTATTTTTCACCTCTATTGCTGTGAAGTTTCAAAAATAAATGGATGTTTTTCGGCAAAACTCTGCACAATATTTACGTAGGTAGCTATTTTCCCTCAATCTACAATTATTCGTCTTTGTCATCACACTGTTAAAAAATACGTTTGTAATTTTACATCATAAAACATCTGTCAAATTCCCGAAGAAGCATTTGACTTTCATAAATTTTACGTATTTTCCCATGAAATTCATGTAAAATTTAAAAGCTTTTCGTAAATTTTCAAACTTTTTCAGAAAATGTACAAAACTTATGGTTTTTTTTAATGCAAAATTACAAAACTCTTAACACTGCACACTCTACAGGAGTCATCACTCATCATGGTGGGCAAGCTTCACAGTCCGTCACAATTCCTCCCGTACTGTGAGCTCTCCTTTAACATTCGTGGGGTGGACCATTGACGGCAGTTTTAACTGTCTTGAAATCTTTACATATTATATGAATGGTCTCCTCATCATCATAATCATTTCAACCGAAAGACGGCTGGATATAGGCCTCCGCAGAGGCGCCACCCGCATACAGCGAATCAGGCGACCTTTACCTGAGGGAAAATTACCCAATGTTTTGAAAGGGGAAAAAAATTCGGGCCGAAAATGATGATGATTACATTCTGTCCGTTTTCCGCAAAACGTACGTTACGTGAGGGTTTTGTCTCTCTAACTAGCAACATTAAAACGATTGTACCTTAATTATTTTCTGAAATATTTGAATGGGATTTTCGTCATATGGCATTTATTTTTGAAGTTATAAAAAATATCGAGTCCACAACCCTATTACGCGTATAAAATTCTAATCGCCTAGATTTGGTTTATATGTAGGTATCCAGTACAACGAATATCGTACCAGTTTCCGAATTTTACTGTTACCCATTAAAACATATATAACTATATGTTTATTGGCCACTTTACATACATAATGTGTCGTCTAATTTAAGTTAATCGTCGTGAATATCAATGTAATTAAACTTTGCTTCGTATTCGATGAATTTAGATTAATGTAAGGATTTGCACGCAATCATACTATAAAATAGGCGATAATATATGCATTTTTATGATTGCCTAATAAACTGGGCGCACCGCACCTACTTTGATACAATTTTGATTATCTTAAAGTACCTATTTAACATAAATAATATTATTCCTGGTGAGTTTGGAATCGAACATTAATACGACATTTACATGATTTTGATGACCGAGGATGCAGTTATAAGAAGCAGTAGCAGGATATTACTTCAATCTCATTCTACCGCATAACTGCATCTGGCAGGCTTGCCGAAGGCGGCCCAATAATGCCAAGTAACTGCACAAACGAAGACGTCAAAAGTATTTATTAAAAGGGAATAAGGGCTTTTGACGTCTTCGATTGCGCAGAGAGCGCAAGCATGAATTAATATTTGTAGTCTTTCTGCTTGATTATGTCAATTTTAGTCTTATTATTTCCTGTAGTTTTATCGAAGATTTCTTGTTTTAAGAGCAGCTTGGAGGATGTCATGAGTTGTCAAAAGCTATCCCGCATCATGCGGTGCATTATGTACACGTAAAGATTTCAATAACATCGCGATTTATTTGACATTCGTTGAAACCCTTAACATTTTCGCGAAATCCTTCGATTGAATCGTTTTAATGGTGCCATTTACTACTGTCTAACAGATGAGCAAAATAGGTAAATAACAATTAAATAAAATGGTCGATTATCATTGTCGCGACAGGTTTGTGGCGGAAACAAGATGGCGACAGAACGTTAAAATTCCAAAATTGTAGAACATCGCCTCCATAATGTGCAGGTATCTTCTATTTCAAGTTACGGTAAAAACTAATGTACAGAGAGAAACATCATTTGGGGTTCCGCTGAAGAGTGAAAATGTGATTTGGGGATTTTATTCAATTCATTTCAACCATTTATTCGTGACAGCACAGACTAATCATCATCCTCCTAGCGTTATTCCCGGTAATGGCCCTAAAGGAGCCCGGGGTCCGCTTTGACACCTAATCCCAAGATTTGGCATAGGCACTCGTTTTACGAAAGCGACTGCCATCTGACCTTCCAACCCAGAGGGAAAACTAGACCTTATTGGGATTAGACCGGTTTCCTCACGATGTTTTCCTTCACCGAAAAGCTTACGGTAAATATTCCGTACATAAGTTCCGAAAATCTCATTGGTATGACCCGGGATTCGAACCCACGACCGCCGCTTGACACACACTAATAGTGAATTAATTAATTAATAAGATTTATTTCGAAACAACAACTTCAACAAAAACAGTTTACAATATTCTTGAATCAAAAAGTTTATTGTGGTAGTTGTGGTATTGCAAACACCGAATATATGAACTACCGACTAACAAATTCAGTAGTAGCAACGTAAATGACAATGCAAATATGACATCAATGCCATGACATGTTTTATGTCTTCTTTCTTACCCTTCCTTGGCTAAAATGTATGATAGGTTCGTTTAGGTACATATTGCAACACTTCGTTGAAATTCAACATCCTAGAAGAATTAATTATTGCTCCCAGAAAATGATAAAGATGGTTCTTTCTCTTTTTACCATGTTACCTATCTTATATTATATCAATGGAATTCTAAAACCATAGATTACCCATCCCCAGTGTGTGGTGGGTTGGAATAGCACCACCCCCTTTCTTTCAGTGGGTGTCAAAAGATTATTAAGGGATCAGGGTTGAAGTGTGTTGTGGACGATGGGCTAGTAACCCTTTGTCGATCTTTTATCACATGCATACTAAAAGTGGCAGTAGAACATAAGTTTCATGTGCTATGCCTACCCTTTTTGAGAAAGTAGGCGTGAATGTATGTATGTATGTATGTTAACTTCCGATTTTAAATCCCAGTTGCAAAGCAAAAAGCAATATTAGTTATGTGAATAATACAGAAAAGTAAAAAGGCTTAACCTGCTCTACTCAGTGTATTGAGTGCCTAATTTTGGTTTTCGAAGTGTATCTGTGTACCGGTCTTGACGTGTCTTTAACCTGTATACGTATTGCCAAAAACGCAAGCAAATCCACAGGGTAAAAGATGTGTAGCATCTAACCATTCAGAAAGTCCACTCTACACAAAAGAGAAATATTTTTTGAAATCTGATAGGCGGTTCCGGAGATTACCCAAAACATTCACTCTCTAATAAAGTCCTACGGAACCACCTGTACAAAAACCGCTGTCGCTTCCACCTGATTATAGCTCTAAGATGTCGCGGCCGGTCGAGATAATTTATTTTAATTAAACAGGTTGCGCTCGCGCACGCGGCGTGGGCGGTGCCTTATGGGGCCTTACATCATTACAGTGTTCATTAGACAATTACTTAAGTTGGACTTTGCGGATTCTCTAAAAAATATATGTTGTGTAGTATAAAAGTAAAGTATTTATAGCATATAGTATATAAATAATAGTTAATTTATTAACCATCTGAGAGTCCATTCTACACGCAGTCAAAATAATGATTAAAATCGGATTTAGCGGATTCGGCGATTAGGTACATACAATCTTACAAGCTCACAGACTTTTCCTCTTTATAATATTAGTATAAAGAAAAATCTGTGATATTGAAACTTTGTAAATTGTACTCGGTACTCCAATAAATGCTTTTTACTTCTGAGTAGTCTCAAAAAAAGAAGCTACATTTTAGAGCGCACGTACGTGTACAGCGCGTCGGTGAATCATTGTCCTTTAAATATTCTTTCTTTAAGATAGACCACACACGGTTGTAAAAAAGAAGAAGTTAATGCAGACGCGATTCCGGTGTTCTCTGAGGCGTTCTGTTAACTATACACATATATAATCAGGACTCCGTTCAGCGAAAAGGACAGGCAGACAATCCACAAAATACGGTATTTGAGTGATTGTCAAAACAACAACTTTGGTGAATCGTCAAAAACGCTCTGTTAGCATAATGCAATTTGTACCTTTGAAGAGAACACAGACTACAGTAACTCCACTGTTTTCTGTGGTCAAACAGCATCCGTTTTATGGCTGTTTATATATTTCATCATCATCATCCTCATATCAGCCGAAAGGCGTCCACTGCTGGACATAGGCCTCCCCCAAAGAGTGCCAAAGTGACCGATCCTGCGCCACCCGCATCCAGCGGACTCCCGCAACCTTTACCAGTCCACCTTGTCGGGGGCCTACCCACGCTGCGCCTTCCGGTACGTGGTCGCCACACGAGAACCTTTCCGCCCCAACGGCCATCGGTTCTACGCCCACTGCCACTTAAGTTTAGCGATCCGGAGGGCTATATCGGTTACCTTGGTTCTGCTGCGGATAGTCTCATTTCTGATGCGATCACGCAGAGAAACTCCCAACATGGCCTATATATTTAAAGAGTAAAAATTCTTGAGACCAATTTTCGAGCATTTTTGTAAGTTTTGATGGTTGGTAATGTAAAATGAAGTGATGTTTACTGTTGACAAATACCCTATTTTCAGCGCTACTTCTAGCTAGGCTAAAGTGGATGTCTAAATAATGATATCAACGTAATTAACGTCTAAGTATCTTTACGAGAGTTACTAATATTTGACCACAAATAATAATTAAAAATACCAGATTCATTACTCGCTGCGATGAGTAACCGCCGCGCCATGTGCAAGTGCAAAACAAGTAAGAACTACATTATAATGTTATAATGTCTTAAGTTACCATGCAGTTCTTACTTATATGATGTTATTGATATCGTACACATTGAAGTCGAATTTAATGAGTGTATGAATTCCTGGTAAACTGGTGTCTAAGGATGAAGAGTTGTTTTATAAAGGTCAATTAGAGTATAGGGATTTTATCGCGCTTTTTCTTGAAATCTCGTTCTGAGGCCATGGTAATGATCAGGCGACGAGTATAAAGGATTATCCACCAGAGCTAAGCGAGGTAGTGAAGCAGTGTGTGAGGAAAAAACCAGTAATAGCATTTCTTCCTATTGCTGATTTTATCCCTCAAAAACCACTCGGCTACCTCGCACTGACCCGATGGATAACTACTGACTAGGTAAGGGTTAAGTAGTAGTAGGGTTGGCGGTATATTATCTGTCATATTGTAACGACTAAGGGTGTGTCGCATCAGCAGCGCACAGTTTGATGCAACCCCCCCCCCCCCCTAACTCTTCTGTCATACGCAAACATTAAGTATAATATATCAATGCTTTCCGGTTCTTCACATTATCAGTATAAGAAACTTTATATTTTGTGCAACGTATTACCGGCTGATTAGAGTTCGACCACAGTCGTGTCACAAGAAAAAAAGCGGTTTTGAATAATACAAACTGGTAACATGAAGTGCATAGTGGCGTGGTAGTACCTAACTACCTAGTTATTGAAGCGATTCGACGGTCCGTTTCATCTTGGGCAAAAATATTTTGTATGTCGGCGTCTGTCTACTTTACTTGTCGTATTTCACAAGCGATGTTCGATGATTGACGACCGCTTTAGCCTAGTTGGTAGTGACCCTGCCTACGAAGCAAGAGGTCCTGGGTTCGAATCCCGGTAAGGGCAAACATTTATGTGATGAGCATGAATATTTGTTTCTGAGTCATGGATATTTTCTATGTATTTAAGTATTTATATCTATTATATATATCGTCGTCTAGTACCCATAACACAAGCCTTACTGAGCTTACTATGGGACACTAGGTCGATTTGTGTAAGTTTGTCCCCTTATATATTTATTATATATTTATGTTCGTGAAAATATGTACCTACATTTTGTTGATGAATTTTTTCGAAATTAAGAAAACAAAAAAAAATGAAAGGCTCTCAGAACCACCACCACTAGTCATACTATACTAAGCTGACTTGACAGGCAAAGTTGTTGCCATATAGAGATTTTGAAAACATCCTTGCGCCACCTCCCTCTGGTCAGACTCTATAAAAATCTTTAATTGTAATGAATGCATGGTAGCGCGTGCGCGAGTTGTTTTCGTCCGCGCCGGATGCGCCGCGAGCCACTCCGGCGCATGCCGCGAGACCGTGCCTTCGAAACTCATAGACCTGCAACATATGCGTAAATTTTCAAACGAGCGTATTATTTTTCTTAGTGACGAAAACAAACGTAAACCATTACTATTCAACTTATTTGTGCTATTTTAAAGATTATCATGTGTACCGCCAGTACAAAGGGCACAAGTTCGAGTCTTGTCCTGGGCTTCAGACGATGATGTTGTCTGTATCATATCGTTTAAAATTTTATCGTGGTAACTTCCACGTTAAATTGACACGAAATAAAAAATATTTAATAAAATAATGTAGTTCATTGGGAGATTAAAAAAGAAAAAACGCTAGATAAATGAACTCTCCGTCTTCACTTGTGACCCATTCTAGAATGCTTCATGCCTACATGGGCACGTTGTTTTTTATTAGTAGTTACTGCTTATGAGATTACAGACTATTTTTTTAAGGTTTTTTCCCCCGACGTATAACCATAGTTGCTTCCAAAGCAAGAGTGAATAGACTATTACTGAACCAGTGAGCTTGATCTTAGGCTCTAGCTAGAGTCACTTAACCTCAGATGAGACTAACGTCAATCTCTAATTAGTCTTTCAAAAATAAGTTTCTATCAAAAACATAATTTTTGGTAAAAGCTTTTATTGCCAACTGTACTTTTCAGTATACCATCATCAACTACTCATTGGGGGATTCTAACGTGCCCAGATTCAATGGGGTTTTACGTCGGTTAAATACTGAATTTCCATGGCCACCTTCTGACTCCATCAGCAGATCAGCTCGATGGTACCATAATATTGAATTGTCATCCAAACTATACAAATACTCAAAATTTCAGCTCAATAATGTAAAGCTTGTAAAAAAACATAATGTTCGCACCGTTTGATTAAATCGAATCGCCGGTTCTGCCAGTTTCTAACTCTGCGCGGGAGTCACACATCCAGTAAGTGTACCCGTAAGTGTCTCTGCTGTCGCAGTAGAAATAGCCATAGACGAGGGGGGGATACGTTTCCGTCGAGGGAAGCACGTGGCACCGCATTTTTTTATCTCAACTGTTGATACTTTGGAAAAGTCGTACCGAAGTACGCGTGGCTTGGTGACTTACGATCTTTTGAGTTAATACGGTAACAGGTTCGTGGGTTTTGGACTCGACACGTGTTTATGGAGTTGAGGAAATGTAGAGGACGAGCGTTTGATGCAATATGTGCAGATTACTTTTATTGGAACTTTTATAATAGTTTGTCTGGAGATTGGGGTCACGATTTTAGTCAAAAACATCGAATGAATTGAAGAAAGGTCAATGAAATACTAAATAAGAGTTGCACAGTTTTAATTAGCTGTAGCACAGTTGTTACGGCTACTGTTACATCTTTATCTCGAAGCACCGTATAGAACCAATAACCTAGGTTAGGTTAAATGTATCCTCTGATCCAAAGAAATGCTTCCAAAAAATCACTGTCTAGTGAAATTTTGTTAATAGATACATCCAAAGGAACAATCATTTGAGAGTTTTATCGGTATATTTTATTACAGAATTAGAACTGTATTGTCAGGTTACAGGTCCCTCTTATTGGGCCTCTCATGGCTGAAAGTGTATCAAACTACAGTCCTAACAAAACCTATCATCGTTATCCTCCTAGCATTATTCCTGGTTGTACCCTAAAGGAGCCTGGGGTCCGCTTGGGTACCTAATCCCAAGATTTGGCATAGGCACTAATTTTAAGAAAGCAACTGCCATCTGACCATTCAACCCAGAGGGAAAACTAGACCTTACTGGGATTAGACGAGTAAGTATAGTCCCAAACAAACCCAACAGACAAAACGATTGGATTGTCCAACTGTCTCCAAACTACAAACATTCCACGGCGGTAATCTTTATAAATTGTGCGCAGCAATGCTCGCGCATATTTCACTAGTATGTGGAAAGTCAACCGAAATAATACGGAGCGTGTGGGTGGATGCACTCGCGGCGGCCGCGATGATTGAGCGTGTGGATGCGGCATAACAACTCGTGGTCAGACACAGTCAATAATAGTGCGTGTACAGAATGTTCTCTGTCAAACAACAGAACATTTCATCCCGCTTTTTAAAAGTGACATTTGTCTTCCCTGTGAAAGTAGAGGTAGTTTTCATTTAGATGACGAAAAGCACTTAGCTAACCATTACAGACTTCTATTGCATTGTATCTTCGAGTGCGGTTGTAACACCTTTACAAATAGAACAAACATCAGATACCCCAGTACACGTGCCAGACTTCGGTCAGTTATGATGAAATTTATAAACAATATTGAAAGCGAAGAACAAAGAGAAAAACGAAGCGAACAAAGAGACGAACGAAGCGAAGTAATAAGGAGGTTGATTCATAATTTGAAAGATAGACACATGAAAGTGATACAATCGAATCTCGAATTAGGCCTCTCACAGACTGGAGCGGTCTGCGGGGGCAGTCATTAGTAAAATTGACAATTAATGGCTAGTTTTCTATTGATCACAGGCTCTGAAAGCAAGACCTTGAATTGCTCAGTCATTTCGATATGATAATATATGTCATAGTGATTCCGCGCACTGCTTAGACCAACCTCACTGATGCGCAAGTTCTCGGAGAATTCCAGTGTTAAACCGCTCGCGTGGTCATATCTGAGGCTCCAAAGGATGTTCCCTAAGCTCTTCTTCTTTCTTCTTTATGCTCTTCTTTAAGTCCGAGGCTTTTCAAGTTTCCTCGGTTACTTGGTAAAAAATAATCTTACATCACAAGCCACATACCGCATCCTCATACACTAGCCCTACATCTTCGTTCATCCCGTGTCTCGGTAAACTTTTATCTCCTCTAAGATTATTCACGCGGCCGCTGAACGATATATTTGTTACTTTTATCATTTCAACCAAAAAGTCTCATCTTCATACTAATCTTTAGTAACATTTGACTTATTCACTTGGAGTGTTTGTGGTCCTCGCCGCTAATAAACGGCCCTGCTGTACAATATTATATTTAAACTACTTAATAGATGTTCCTTGGCTTACAAGCGCATTCAATTTTGCGTTGGATACAATCAATCTCTCTAATTTGAAGAATTTGTATTATGATGCGCCTTTTTTTACTTAATAAATATTATATCTGTATTATTTCCCTCATGGCCCTGCGTTTCGTTTGTCTCATTCTAACTGCCGATGGGACACGGGACCTAACGCTGTACCGATTTAATGGCCAATGTGGTTTTGGCATTGAAAGTGCCCACTACTCTACCATGGCGTGGATTTGTATGTTTATAAAAGTTGGAGCTGGCGTCGTCAATTTGATGAAAACTTCTAAATAAATAATGATGAATAAATATTAATGTACTGGCGTGATGACGTTTTGGTGTCTGATCTTCTCGGTTATTGCACCTACTACTAAATAGCCGAGTATCCGAGTATCATAATACAAGTATACATCATCATCATCATCATATTTAGATTAAGTAGGTAACCTGCATGTCTATTCAAACTAATTTTGATCACATACTCAACACTCAATGGAATAGTATTTTCTGTTCGCCTATTCGATGCCATTGATAATTTAATGTTCCGTTTGATTCATCTGGCGGGTTTATTTTGTTTTTTATTGGCAATAAGCTTATACTGGATTATACTTTATTTTCATATGCTATTGGAGTAACAGCGCATGCCACCCAGATATCATTTGTGACACATAGTCCTACACAAGGATTTTTGTTTCGTTAGTCTATCTCTTGGAGACCGTTTGAAAGTATCTGTTTGGCCCTATGGTTGACTAGTAGATAATGCCACGAGGCATTAATTTCGCCTGTTGTATTTATTTGTTTTGTGAAATCACGAAATACGCAATCTCTGCTATACCGGGTGGAAAGGCACGACGATCCCTTCCGCAAAAGGGGGATTGTTTAGACTGAGTACAGTATTTCCTCTAAAGAAACTAGGCTCATATTCATAACCGTTTTGAAGTTATAGGCAGTTAACTTTTAATGCAAAATACTGCAAGTGACCACCCTCATTAGGGTCAGTAACATTTTAACAACTACACAAGAGTCAGTGACCTTTATCAATACGTATAAACGATAATTAGTACGTATAGTAATAGTAGGGTTGTCACAGAAGAACATTAATTAATTTTATTATTTTTAATAATTGATCGTAAAAAAAAATCTAAACATTACCAATCGATTTTCCATCACTTAAACTAACCCCCCTTTGCGGGAAGGATCGTCGTGCCTTTCCACCCGGTATATTATGAAACAATTGTTTTACTATAAGCATCCTTTCAACATGTGTCACGAAAGTTTAAATTCGATCAGTAGAATAAGTAATTTTTAGATAATGTATAATTTAAAATAATTTAAGTAGATATTTAACGTAGATCCATAATTGCGATACATATTTTTCAAACGAAAATCTTTCAACTTTCTCTCTTTCTCAATCTTTTTCTCTTTTATCATGATTTTCATCGCTCTTTGATTATCTGGTCTTCGCGTATCCCTGAAGTATAGGCAGTTTTTAAAATAATTTAAGTAGATATTTAAAGTAGATCCATAATTGCGATACATATTTTTCAAACGAAAATCTTTCAACGGTAATCTTTTTCTCTTTTATCATGACTTTCATCGCTCTTTGATCATCTGGTCTTCGCGTACCTCTAAAGTATAAGCAGTTTTCCTCTTTATTTCATAAGTCACTCCATGATATGTCCAGAAAGCATAGGTATCAAGAACATTTCTGAAGTGATAGACAAATGATAAAGAACTGGGGATATTCTGCCAAATGACAGGTTTTTGGGAGCATGAGATTATGATCTTGAGTGCAATCTGTGGTTTACTGTACAAGAAAACAGTATAAAAGTAACCACGATATTCTTCAACGAAAAGCAGTTTGGGGCTAACAATCGTAGCAGTTACGTGTGCAACGGAAAAAATCTTGGCAGATTCCTCTTATTTTGAATTATCGCCGGCCAAATGACCCGAGTAAGTGCTCTAGAATTAGACAAAAAGTAATTCACATGTTCCCGCCGTGCAAATGATGTCATTCCAGTTATTTTACTGCTCGATTTATCAATAACGGGTAGAATAGTGCGCCGCCATTTTGAATATTTTTTACTACTTCATTCTTAGTGGATGTCATGAAAATGAATGAAGCAAGAAAGGTTTGTCAAGATCGTAGTACCTAAGTGGAAATCCTCACGGAGATCACTCAGGACTCAGGACTCGAACCCGCGATCCTCTATTAAAGCTAAAGTGCTTTGACCACTAAGCTACGTGGGCAGTGACGGAAGTCGCGTATCTTTCAACAATATACCCGCTACGAATAGCGACCTCTCTGTATTCTCTTGAAAGGCTCATAGCCTTCTACGACTACTCCAACGGGCGAGCTATGTATAAAAAAAATTAACAAAATAATTTGTTTCGTAAAGAAGTATCATTTTTGCTTGAAAGTACATATTTTTGATTTGGCACTTTACTCATCTAATTTAAGTGAGTCTCATGAGGCAAAAGTGTAAATTAATATGCTAAGACAGTGCCTCAACTCATAAGAACTTTGTAGACCTGCGGTCCATTGACAAAGAATTGCACTGCACACAGTATCTACGCAGCTATCTCTTATTGCAATTGACATTGATTTTGCTGGTCCAATAACAGTCGTTATAGAACCTCTAAAGCCTGCTCCACACAATGGGCCATCATACAGGACGCACCTATGCGTAAAATGGACTAAGACATATTTATGTGCAAGAAAAAGGTATAAAAGTAACCACTATATTTTTCTACGAAAAGCAGTTTGGGGCTAATAACAAAAAAATATAAATAATATACACACATACACATAGGCATAAGTTGCATCCTGTATGATGGCCCATGATAGCCTATTGTGTGGAGCAGGCGTTAGGGCGGCTTGCGCCAAACCGTCTGTAATCGTAAGCGGTGTTCGTTAAAATCTGAATGTATGGATAGTTTGATATGTTTCTACGAAATGACAGCTGACGGCGCCATATTTAACGACCGCACTGTAATCGTAAGTTGGTGTAACTCGTCCTAAGTATTTTCCCTGTTTCAATTAGTTAGCGTCTGCTTCAAGTAGTATGTGGGTTTAATCCTGCGCTTACGTGCCGCATCGCGAGTTGAACAGCTTAGCCGAAATGTTTAGTTCTGTCTCCTCGTGGACAATAAAATAAGCATTTGGTACTAACAAAACTGGTGAGAAAGAGCACTGTAGAAGTTATTTGGATAGTTTCCATCTCGCATTTTATCCGAGGATAGATATTCTATATACAGTGTGTGAATTCCGTAAGAACATATATTTTAGGGGCTAAAGTATAAGCACGCTAATGGACACAAATTGGTATCTGAAATTAAAATAAGGTTTGAAGATAAAACTTTTAGCGGCGCTGTATACTTTTGTGCTGGGAAAAATGATAAACTCGCAACAGGTCATCTGACGATAAGATATCATGTGATCGTAAGATTCGACAAAACGAAATCCGTAAGACGTACGTGACGTGATCGAAAAACTATTACAATGTCATTGAGTTTTCACTTCTGCCGGCACTCCTGGGGTGCAACCCGGTCTTTTTTATTATTATTAATTGGCACGCATCGGTAACAAAGCTAACAACTGACAGTAACATTTAAAACTAGGTATGCCTCTCTGAAACGTCAAATAAATGTTAAGATTACATTGCTGCTCGAGTTTTGTTCATGTTATTTGTAACTTTACATTAGAAAAGGTACTTTATTTTCAGAGATGCGATTTATTTGAAATACTTCTATTTAAAATGCAAATACAAAACGCAAAATACCTATTTTATATTTTGCATTTAAATGCCTTTTAGTAAAAACTATTTTGTATTTTATTTGAAATACCTTTCGAGATGTATTTTGCATTTTGAATATTCATTTCAAAATGCAAAATACTTTGTGATTAAGTTTAGCCAACATTACCAGACAAACAAAATGAAATGAACGAATGGTGCTTGTATTGCCGAATTTGACCGATAGATGCACCTGCTAGCCATGCGTGCCATTTTTTAGGGTTCCGTAGTCAACAAGGAACCCTTATGGTTTCGCCATGTCTGTCCCTCTGCCTGCCCGTCTTCGGCTTAGCTCAGTAACCCTTACAACTAGAAAACTGCAATTCGGCGTGGGTATATAAACCAATCACGCCGACAAAACAGTAGAATAAAATCCTGAAAAAAAATATTTTTAGGGAGCCTCCCCTACATGTAAATTGGTGATGTATTTTTCTTTTCTCGTTAAACCTATAGTGTGGGGTATCGTTGGATAGCTTGTTTAAAAATATTATGGGTTTCCTAAACTTTTTTTCAACTCAGTTCTGCGTTTGCGAGATAATGGGATTTGAAGCCCTAATCTTTGTTTTTGTCATGTCCCCCCCCCTCCCTGCCGGCTAAATGGCTAATACTGGGGATGCGAAAAAAATCGTGGTAGTAGTACATATAATGAATTTAAAAGGAAAACTATCATCGACAAGAAGGCATAAGTAGTTACCGAGTAACTGTCGACCAACTTAATGTGTTCTTGGAAAGGCCAATTTCCGTACAAATTCGGTCGACGCAACCGCACCGCACGTCGTGTCTTAGTTACATGACAGACAGGCAACTACGGAACCCTACACTGCGCGTGACCCGACACGCACTTGACCACTTTTTTTCTTCTTCTTTGGTCAGAGTGCGCGCTTTATGTCTAAAAAGCGTAATAAATAAAAATTGATGTTCACTAACAATACCAGTCCAATTGCTATTAATAAAAGAAAAGTGTAATAAAATAAGAACTAGATGCACAGTCAACCGAAATAAATGGCCACACATTTCACAAAATGGAGCCATGGCTATCTTTTTGCTAGTCTTGTTTTTTACATTATTTTAAGTGAGTATTATTATTAATAATAACATAACTGAATTTATTGATACGCGTACTGATAAATATGACCAAAATGCCATGCATAAGGTGCCATTCGGCTTGGCATTGTATCTCTATTCTATTTCTCATGATAAATACCTAAAATAAATAAAAATATCATTCGATTTTGTCAAAAGGTGTTTTATTTCGGAAAAGTATTTTGAAAATACCTATTTTGCAATTAGCATTTGAAATACAAAACGCAAAACTATTTGTTATTTTGCATTTGAAATACTTAATCTGCAAAGTATTTTGCATTTTGTATTTAAATGCTTATTTAAAACCATTTTGTACATCTCTGTTTATTTTTGTTTGTATACTCGTAAAATCACACTTGGTGATCAGAAAAGAATCAGTTTTTCCCTCAAATGAGATTAAAGAGAGAGAGAATCAAAGTTTTAATTTTCTTTTTCAATCCTGCTTTTCAGAAAAGATTAATTTCTCTGATGAGAAAACAGTATGAGTATGGTAGTTAAATTATTTCCGTCTTGGGCGTAAGCACTTGAATCTCTCGTTACGCTCGAGATTCTACATTAGAATCTTTGGCTTTACTCAGCATTCATAATAACACCCGTATTTCGCTCCCTTGACTTGAAACAGAATTTACTATTGATGCTGCCCTTCATAATGGGGATGAGAATATGTCTAGTTACCAGTGGTTAACGTTGCTTAGACCGAAATATAATTGTTGTACGAGAAAACTACAGTTAAATTGCCCTAACTCACGTTCGAAAAGCTACGTAATGACCCCTCTGGGCACCTATTTACCGAGAGATGTATAGATTTTCCGGGTGATGTACTGCCTATATTGCGAAATTGCAAAAAAGAAAACGAACTTATGAGAGAGATATTCAATGTGAACTTAACTCTTAGTGCGCACACTTTAAACTAAGAATTCTTAGCTTGTGCACTAAGAATGTTTCACTTGAGGTTTTTAAATTAAATACTACACGGTAAGTACGTCAGTACCTACGTCTAAGAATCGTGTCGATATTTTAGTATTTTTTTCCAACGCGTACCAAACGATGTTTTTTCTTAGTTTCTAAGAATTACGTGATTAAGAATAATTACACCAGTTTGTATGTAACGTTACCCGCGAGACCGCTTGTAATTAGAGAACTGATTTACAGCTTCTTTATTTACTGCGGCGTTTTTATTAACTAATCTCATAGAGATTTTAACAGTTAATTATTTGAAATATTGTTTTTGGTGCAGACGCATTTGTTGGTTGGTTGGATATAGTCAGATTCTGACGTGGCGTTCATGCATTTATTCACACTCTCGATCTCATCCTGAGGTCAGGTCAAAGATAAAGGTATCACGGGATGCGCTCTAACGCCAGACACCATAGGAGCAGTCCCGTCAGAGCGCATCAAATGAGTGTGAATAAATGTATGAACGTCACGTCAGAATCTGACGTCAAATAAGTATGGGCCAGCTTGAACCTTACACGTAGCAACAGAAGGGATAACTCCGTATCTAATTCTGCGTATGACAACTCCAGATAAATGCACGTGTGAATAACACACTTAAAATAACAAGTGAGCATAGATCAAAGATGGCGGTATGTCCGGCGCTAGCGCACGCGTGACAAACGCGAATTATAAGAAATGTGCGCGTATTAATAGTGTGTGCGCAATACGAATTACATTACTGAGAATACTTTTTTTTAAACATGACTGCCTTTGCCCGCGGCGCCACCCGCGTTGTAAGATTTTGACTGATTAATAGGGTGGCAGGATGGTCATATTCATTAAATTAGTATTATGTCGTCTCTGAAGGCACGTGAAGTCCCCAATCCGCACTGGGCCAGCGTGGGAACTACTGCCCGTTCCCTCTCATACATGAGAGGAGGCCTGTGCCCAGCAGTGGGACGTATATAGGCTGATGATGTGTGTGATGTGTGAAGGCACGTTGTGAATATTGCGAGAGTTATAGTACTTATAGTTTAGGTCCGTACGTAACCTGTAGGTATATCATTAGAGCAGACTATTTGTATTAGTAATTGTAATGTAAGCTAACTAGTATTGTGAAGAAGACGTGTCGGTGAGAAATTGGAATTTTGAATGTTTGTATGAAATGGGTTATCTCTGGAACCGCTTATCCTTCACCTGCTTGTAGAATGAACTTTCTGTATAGTTATAGGCTATATGTTATACAGCGGGTTTGCCGGTGTTCTTTGCAATACGCGTGTTATAAGAACACTGATAGTTATTTTTTGTCTTTGATCCTGCAAGAAACGGGAATGCGAATAGGAACAGAACATATTTAAATGATTTGTCTCATTTACCTGAAGACATACTTCATGAAATAAAAATTGACCTGAAAACAAAGTTTTTTCATAAACATGTGCGTTAGGCAAACTGCCAATATCTCGAGGACTGTTTACTCTCAAAGTAGCTCATTTCATTTTATTATAATGGTACTTACATATGTGACGCGTATTGTTTCCAAATTTTTACATGTCTACATCAAAAACTTGCCGCCAAGCAGTTGTGTTGATACTGTTGTGTTTTTTCGTAAACGGGGTATTTTCTTCAGGTTCAGACAATTTGTACCTATATGTTTCAATGATGTGAAAATGTCACATTTGCATGGGCTTATTTCTTAGGTTGCGTTCATCTTTTTTTGGACAGTCTTGAAAACAACAGTGATGAAAAAACATTGGAATAAATAATATTTCGGCCATGATAAGTCAAGTAGAGAAAAGAAGAGGTTATATTTAAATGTTGAAAATACTAGTTAATCGAAAATTTTAATTTTCTAAAGTTCGAGATGATAATTAACATTCACTAAATTAAATTAAAACTAGGTTAAATCTAAAAAGGCCCTCGAGGCATTGTACCGAGGATGCTGGCGGCATTTCCTCGCTGAATTGCAATGCTGATGCGGTGCGCGAGAAAGCCGCCAGCTCTTGGGTCACCAGTTACGTCAACCAGATGTTTTGCGATTTCCCCAAATAACTTTTGCGCACTGGGACCCCACGGACCGAGGGTCTCGACGCCAAAGGGTACAAAGTTGTACTCTCTGCCAAGACCTGACACGTTTAAATACTTGTTTTAGGGAGAAATGTATAGACAGTTAAATACGTAAATAAATTGCCTAGTTACATAAATTGCTTACGAAGTTTACTTACCAGGGTCACAGTATGTAAAACAAAAGTGGTATTTCCTGTCGTCAATAGTTCAGGGTTTCAGTGCGTATAAAAATGATTTGATTGCATTAAAACATTTAAGAAGAGACGTTTATAAGGATTAAGAGTTAACTAACGTTAATTAAAGTTAGTTGCTAAAGCAATGTCCACGGAAGACGCGAACCTACATAAATGATGTCCCATCTGTCTGTGTGTTAATTTACTAACTCCATAAATGTATCAAAACAAAAAAAAAAATATTGATTCATTCCATAATTACCAATTAACCAAGCTTTTACAATGTAGTTTTTGCTACGCAGTTTGCGATCTATTGCTCGTAATTAAAATAAGAATAAATGGCGGTTGCAGCCTCAATCCATTCGGAATAAGGAGCAATTAAGAACGGGTACATCATACCGATTCCCCAGATGTAGCGTATGGATTGAGAGCTAGATGAACTTAATCTTAGATATGGTTAACATTACTTTATAACTGAACTCTGTTTTTTTTTCTTATTATCCGCGAGTTGCTTGAAATTCGAATTCATCATATTTTATTTTCTATTTACATGTTTTATATAGCAAATGCAACTAAGTTTCCACCTGACTTTATGAGGATACATAACATCACATATAATATATCTGAGTGGCTACCGTGAAAGGAAAACGAAGACGTTCGTGTACTTCTCTCTTTTTCTGTCGCTCAAATTAGCAAGTGCGATTGAGAAGGAGATAAAACCACCGAACTTCCTTCGTCCTTATTATATTCCATTTCCTTATCGTTAAATTTTTCCATATAAGGCGCACAATTTAGCTTACTCCGTTGCCACATCTAAATATTAATCACTCATCATAACATTTTCCAATTTCAAAAAGTACAGGTACACTTATTCATCATACACTCATACAGACTAGCTGTCAATTCGCCTCGCCCGTCGCCGCCTCCGCTAAATATCGCAATCCGCCAAATAATAAAAAGTATAAAAACCAATCACACCCGTATTAAAAACCCAAATTGATAGTTCATACTCTATAATTTCCTGATCGCCGATTCTAATCGTTTATCGCATCTAAACTTCAACGCTATCGAAACTCCCGCCGCTTTATGCCTAAGGCATCATCGGTTTTGATTTTTTGAACGTTTTGGCTGCAGTTTCTTTGCAGTTTTAGCGTGAATATTCATGTTAAATTGTAACTGGTCGGATATAAATAATTTGATTTCTATATACTCTTGTATTGCAATGAGTGTTAGCTTTAGTTTTATGATCCTCAAGCGTTGGCCTTTGTCGACCTATGATATGATAAATCCAAAAGATAGTATGTCTATACTGATGTTGTGATTTAGGTCTTTTTAGGTAAGAAAGATGGTGTGGGTGGATTATTATCTTAATTGTTTCCTATAACGTTCCATGTTGATTGAATCTTGGTTATCGCGTATGTAATACAAGTTTATAATTACTGAGTGTCTAGTTTTTTGTCGGTCAGCTTTTTGTGTTGTTCGATGAAGTTAGTGAATTTTGCGTGTCAGTACTCAATGTAACGTTGCGCATTCAATGTATGTGAGTTTATCCAAACAATTACAGCCATATATAACGGTACATTTAATATAACAGCACACGTTTTCTGAAATGTAATAGGATTCAACTTATTGTCATTATTCATAAAGCAGTTGTCCCTCTGGCATTGACTTTTTAGACCGCCCGAACGAGACCAATAAAACAAAAATATTTTTCACAATTGTTAAAACAAAATAGGAACTCAATGTAAATGTCCAGATATAACCGTGAACCGCACATACACTACATTTTACATAGATATACACTTAGTATAAAACGATCAAGCATATACAGCGCGTGGTAAACACACTATCGTTTCGTATGTCCTACGGTTATTTTCCTTGCCACTGCATTCCCATACCACATCCCATGGCGGCGCTATTTTCATCTGCAATAACACACACACACACACACACGTACAGACATACATACGCGGTATTTTTATTACACACCCGTTTTATTTCAGCTACAATTTGACAAAATAGAAGGGCCATCGTCGCGTAACATGACACTGCCGGGCGTAAATAAAACTTTCACGAGTATTACTGGCTATGTTACTCTATCTCACTATAACTATCTAGCAAAAGAAGCAATGGAAGGTGATGTTGATGGAAATCGGTGGCCCTTTAATGAGAGTTCGTTCAACTCTTGAGTACGTTTTTGGAGACACGCGACAAATCCGTTTCCGTATTCATTAGGTTTAGTTTTATGTCTTGTTTGATTTTTATGTACGGGTTTAGACGATCTTCATGTTGGGGATTATATCATAATACGGCTATTAAAACATTTAAAAGGTTGGCTCCTGAAACTTTTCCACGGGACATAAGTTTGAACAAGAATACAAATCCTGGGTAATTTGCTAGGAAACTTTTTTTACATTCCTTTCTTATTGAATTTCTTCTGTCGGTGTTATTGATATACCAAGTACTCGCTTGATAAGTTTCCTTAGACACATTATGCGTATTTTTCTAACGGTCCCAGGACTCTTGTCATGACAGTCCTTTTAGTGTTGATAAGTTTTCTTCCATTGAAAGAATGCTTTTTTCTGGGTTAGGTACATCTGCGAGCTTACAAAATACAATTAAGAGTACTTAAAATGATAACATTTTATTAAGTGACACAAATATTTAGCAAGTATAAAACAATAGTTAAGTTAAATACCTACCTCAAATACAAACATTCGTGGAGAAATATATAGAGTTTCCTATTACCTTATAATTATCCTGGTTACATCCCCGGTTACGTACTCTAGAACCTCCGGTACTTGTACAACGAGTAACTGTATGATTCTAGTATCAAATTCGCAAAACATATATTTTATTGGAGGCTCTGTATATTAATGAATAATGCATGAAGTAATTTTTAAGGGACGCCCGATAATATTTTTTGCACCCCTGCTATTGTTCAGTATGATAATTTATGCTGTAGATACAGATCGAAAATGAAACATTATTCTTCTTGATCTATCTGCAATCTGCATCGCTTAATCATAGCAGAGTATAGAGCTAAGTAGGTAAGTACCCATTTATTTTACAGATGTCAAAAAGTTCGACAGTTATTTTTTGACAATATTATTACTAACTGCATGCAAAACCCAACTATTAAATAATAAAATAAACAATTACTTATACTAAGTACTACAGTCGACCTGACAAGGGGCTTCGAACAATTCCGTACCGAGTCGCTTTGAATGTTTATACTTCCATACGAAGTTGTGGATCGGTTGAAAGCGACAGGGTACCTACTAAGGTGTTCAGCTACTTTCGAGTTCGTCTGTACACGCACCCCTCCTAACCATAAAACGAGCGTTTTCAGGACTCCAGCAGAACCGTAAAACCCGGTGTTCACCGCCATAACTCGCGATGTAATCGCCGACGCGTAAATCCGACACCTGTCTAAAAACCAGTCAAACACGCATCCATTGAGTGCCAACTTACGATGCTTAAAAGTTAGATATGTACAAAACAGACAGTGAGAATCGCGTGCCGCGTGAAAACAGTTGAAGCCCGCGAAGATTTGCCCGCGTGGTACCGGGAAGGCGTTTGCGTAGCGTAAAGTTAAATGACTTATTTTAATGGGAAACCCTTGAGACTTAAGCCGTTTTGTATTCAGAATATAGTAGGTCCCTTTGAATAATTGCTGGCGATCAATGTTCTCAACTTGTTAGTTGGTGGAGTCGATAAAGCACTTGCGTTCTAACATTTGTAAGGGCTTTAGTTTTGCGTGATCAGTGCCAGTATAGTTGTGGTGTAGTGACGTAATGGTTATTTTTACTGCCTCTAATGTATGTTTTCTTCGTATACGAATTACTTTAGAAATGCTTTTACATAAAAGAAAATAGCTTAGCATTTATAATGTAAAAAAAAATATCACCGAAAATTGGGGACAGAACGTAATAGAAATTTTCAGTTCTAACTAAAAGAACAGATAATGAGGGTTTTTTTATTTATTGCTCCGAGTCTGATTTGAACCAGGGGCCTTCTAGCGCACGCAGCCGCTCGCTCTCAACCAACCGAGCTATTGAAACGTTTCAAAAGGTGACTGGTTCAAATCCAACTTTTTTTTTAATACAGTAACTGTTATATTTTTCCAATTTTCGCCTGGTAAACAATACCACTACTAACTTTCCTCATTCTCATATATTCAACAAATAACTTATAACTTCACCTGACACGGTTATAAAACGACTCGCATTCTGCAGCCTATAACTGTCAAAAGAAAAAACCACAACACACTTTTAAAGATTTTCAAGCTACACCAACTTTTTAGCCTCTATTCAACACGCAATACGCATCGAAGTGTGGTACCAGCCTTATGTTGCATAAGCGAGAAATAATATTTGGGAACAAACTCACACATTACCTAGCCGCAAACCGAGCAAAGCCTGTACTATGGGCACTAGGTGACGATATACATACTTATAGAAATAAATAAATACATAGAAAACATCCGAACTCAGGAACAAATTCATGCTCATCCAACGAATAAATGCCCTTACCGGGATTCCAACCCAGGACCTCTAGCTTTGGAGGTAGGGTCACTACCAACTAGGCTAAAGAGGTCGTCAAATTTGAGGATTGCTTGCATATACAGCTAGAGACAACTGCAGGTCGCTCACTCTCGACGCAGTCCCTCATCCTCGGGAGCTCTGGTGACCTAATTTCACCTGGAACACAACATCACATACATACTACAGAGCATATAGAATGCACACTGGCCACAATTTTCCGCCAGGTGAAGGTAGTTACTTTTCCAGTAGGGATGCTCCAAATATGAGCTATGAAATTCGGTTGTGCCCTATCTCTGCGTTCTTACTTATCATCATCATCATATCAGCCCGAAAGATATCCACTGCTGGATAGGCCTCCCTCAAAGAGTGCCAAAGTGACTGGTGCTGCGCCTCGGTACCCGCATCCAGCGGACTCCCACGACCTTTACCAGGTCATCAGTCCACCATGTGAGGGCTACACGCTGCGTCTTCCGATACGTGGGCGCCACTCGGGAACCTTTACGCCCCAGCGGCCATCGGTTCGACGTACAATGTGCCAATTCATACTTGTTATCCTCATCAAAATCACAGACGTTAGAGCTTGTTCAGATATCTTTGAGCACCTTTACGTATACTTCAAAATTTACAATATTTCACGGGGCGAAACACGAATACCCTCCAAAGAACCCTAAAACTAGTACGTAAGGAAGTTAATTGCCCTATCATTCAATCGGGGCGAGACGCAGTATCTGCTTCACACAATCCTGCGTGCCGAGCTTGGCGGCTCACGCATCACCGGGCTGGCTTTGGGTGGGTGAGCTACTGGAATGGCAAGTTGGAAGGTATTTATTTACGTGGGAGTGTAGGGGTGGGGTAGGTACCAAGTACCAACGCCCCTGGCAAGTTTTTATCGCAATCATTGAAAAGAAAAAAAAAACATTAAAACAAAGCTTAGATAGTCCTAATGCCAATACGAGTTAGTACTCGGAATACACCATGGTTAAACTTATATTTGTTATTTCAAAGATATAAATAAAGATCAAACATTGCTTGGCCAAACCGCTCGTAGACTCAAATTGTAGATGTAGCTCGGAAAGTGAAAGTGGGACTAGGCTGGTCACGTCGGCCGTATAACTGATGAGTTATGGACAAAGAGTACCACGAGATGGAAACTTCGGAACAGTCAGAACTCGAAAAGGAGACGCGGCAGACCTCGTCTTGTAAAGCCTCGTCAGAAGCAGTGAAAGAAGAAGAGGCCTTTGTCCAGCATTAGGAGACATCAGGCTCTATATAATAATGAATCATATTTGACAAAAAAATAAGACGTCATGTTTCTATTTCGCTGCAAGCTTCATAGGTAGGAGTACTACGGAGCGTTTTTGACTGTGTGGCCTTTACTATCAGTCGACTATTGGAAGAAACCTAAAACAACTAGTCAAGTAAGCTGGCGAGTACACTCGCCTTCTTCCAGCACCTCCTTAAGCCGTATAGTGCGTAAAACATGGCACTAGCAGCAATTAAGGACGCACGCGAGGCGCCGATGTCCCCGCGCCCTAATAGCGAGTGTCTTGACGCAAATTATCTGCCTACTTCCGACTCTGTTTGGCTTTTCAATGTTCAGTTGTTTCGTGATTGCTGCTGGTTTGTTTAAATCATGTTTTTTTTTGTATCAGAACCAGGTACCGTCTATGGTCAAGCAACAATAATATTATTGACCGACAGGGTCAGTCTTCTGCTTTTTAAAAATATTATTCACGTTAACACTAGTAGTCAGGCAGAGTGCTCGAACAAATTGTCGTAAAAGTCGACACGCTGGCAAAAGCACCAATTTTTTTTCAGGCAAGTGTTAGGTCTATAGCTTTAAGTTTTTGATAGGAACCATCTCCTCCGTTGGCCATCTTTAATTTTATGGCGGCAATTTTGAATTATACGTACTTATATCATTAATCGAGTTCTAAATAACGTAGAATCACAAGCTTAGTGTCTAAATATACATATATGGGGTCAAGAAATTAAACTAGATATTTTTTAGAGTCGAGTTCCCATGGGATATCAAACTAAACCCTGTTCCTAAGCTCGTGTTTTCTTCCCTTTTCTAGTAAATTAAATGTAGCGACAGTCGCATTAGACTGAATTTGTCCAACTGCACGTAACGACGTTTGAAATAGAAGGTTCGTTCACCCCCAGGCGACACTTACAAAGCAGTGTCTCGCAAGCGTTACAAGTGTCAATTACGATTAAGCTGAGCAACTGAACTTGAAGCAAGTCCTCAAAATCAGGCCCTTGGAAAGCGATCTAGATATTTATTCTGATCAGCCACCTCTTCCGTAGCCTTGTGTTTCAAGCGCTGTCAAACGAAAGTCGCAAGTTTGAAACCCAGTTCTAATAAATTTCTCGGAAGCTACGGAATATTATTTGGTTCTTAACATTAGCCTTCCGGCGAAGGAAAAAACCGTGAAAAAACTTGTATACATCTGTAATATCTGTATACATACATTGTGACGCTCTTCGGCCAGCAGTGGACGTCTTTCGGATGATATATAATGATGATATGAAGTCCCCAATCCGCACTGAGCCAGTGTGGGGACTACTCCGCATTCTCTCTCATCCATAACAAGGGGCCTGCGCCTAGCTGTGGAATGTATATAGGCTGATAATGATTTGATACCGCCTCGTGTATTTGTTCGCGGATATCAACACTCGGAGAAGTGGAATGTGTTTTTTAATTAGTAGTCAGTCTTTTTTATAAGCACTCATATAATAGAATTAGCTTACTTGATTTAGATAAGTATGTACGAGTAGATGAATGTTTTTTGTCAACTCATTTAGGCCCCACGTTGGGCGCCAATTTATTCAAGACATTTAAATGGCTACCATTGCTAGCACCAGCCACTTATTACGGAGAACCAAGGCGAAGCCATGAGAGGAAATATAGCCAATATCCATCCTGAATGTATATTCTATAATTTACACTGGTGTAAGAAATTTCGTTATTGGATGAGTTCCAAAGATCACCCCCTACATATAAAGCTTCCAAAGTCTTTTCACAGACTTAACCCTCTTTATAGTAAGAACTTATACGATTAACTAAAATTCTAATTAATTCATTGGATCGACTAGGTCTGAAACAAACGATTTTACATCAATAATTATGAAAAAATCGGTGTCTCCTCTGTCTTTTAATCATCAATCAAGCCGTATGTTCTTTTGCCCCCACGGTAGTATAAAAAAAACTATACTGGTAATGTTATTTCACATGCACCTGTCAAAGTACTGACTAGAATCCAGCGCCGTCCGCGCGCTACAGTTACGGTCTCCAATAATAACACACTTATTGTAGTCGCGTCTATTTTAATGTAAGTTTTATATTAGCTAGGAATAGTTGGGATTATTGCGCAAACGACGCGGTCCTAACGCGAGTCGGTGCAAACACCCGAAAACACCAGTTGGAACCGTGCCAAATTAAACGGCGATGAGTAAGAAGTGATCTTTATGGGTGTCCGTCCATTCATTGATGTTGGATTTTGTTTTGCTTGTTGATATTTGAGTGAGATTGAGTTTTGTTTTAATCGAGTTTAGGAAGGGAGATTTGGAGTGAGAAGTATATTGGTTAAGGCGGTCATCACACTGGCGCCGCATCCCACTGCGGCGTGCGGGGCGACGGCTCGCAACGTTGTCTGCGAGTACCTCATTTTGCATATAAATTCCGCGCGGCCCTTAACACTGCACCGCAGCTCCCTCCGGCGGAACTTGCACGCTGCTCCGCACGTCGCCGCGTGATGCGGCGACAGTGTGAGATGCACCTTAATAAATGTTTAATGTTGTTTGTGTTTTGGGAAAACGTTCATGCATATTTTCGAAGTGATACTATAGCACTCTCGTATAAACAGAGACAGTATACATGCAGTTCAGCGGACATGACTGCCTGCTATCAAATACTGTGGTTATTGAACCACTTTAAATGTTTGTTTGGGACCATAAATGACAATTTCGGATTTACCCTTGTAGGTTGAATAGCTACTAGATAGGTAGATTAGCCTCTAATTCAAGTTTACACAAATGACAATTCACGAAAATTATGATTAGGTTAGGTACTTCGTCAAAAATTAAATAATAATACAACCTCATAAGTAATTACCTACTTTGTTAGTTGTATTCAAATTTTGCATGTGTGTTGTCTTTATTTATTGTATTTTTCCGTTTAAAAGTTGAAATAGGTATACTCTGTCCACAAAGTACCATACCATATCATAAACTTTAGCTTTGCAGAAACTAAGTCAACATAATCATATCAGTCGCGCCATCTATGAAAGCATTCTATAACTATAATACAAACCTCTTAACTTTAGCGCCCTCTAGTAGTATAAACTGGAAATCTCTCGCAAACGAGTTCGCTCCAACTCAGCTCGCTCTTAGGTTCTCGTACTGCTTAAGCGTATTCAAACAATGTTTAACAGATGGCGCTAGTAGTATCAAGCAAACTGAATGTTTATCTGCTTGCGGAACTTTTGATTTTCTTCCTAGTAGGTAGGCCTCATTAGCTCAAAAAAATGTTGATTTTCTTAGTATTTTCTAAAAGGATCGTCGGTAAGTCGGAGCCTAATTGGTCCTATATTCTGCTATAAATATACTTATTTTAAACTTCGGATGTACATATGGGAAACGTTTTTCCTTTTCAAATTGCTCAGTCGAGGAATTAAGGTTTCGGTACTTACATAACTATTATGTTATGAGAGTACCTATAGGCACCTTATTTGATAGGTATATATTTGTACACAATCTGCGATTTTTCATGCCCTTAAAAACAGCGAATCATATAAACTAAATGATGGGAATTCCAAAAAAAAGTCACGTAAGTGTTTAGGTACTAACTGACGCAATAACCCTGCGACATATGTATTTTATTTTTATTTTTATTCATTCATTCAAAAACAATTTTCATTGTGTGTGAATTACATGTAAATTAAGCTGTTAAATACAAAATAACGAGAAACAAATAATAGCAACAAGTACACTATAGACTTTTTCACATATCAAAAATTAATGATTAATAATAATGAAGAATGTCATGTCATACATAGGTACTAAATAATATCTATGTCCAATCTAGCAATGAAAAACAACAATGCTGCATGCTGCAGATTGCATTCATAATGTTACGTAGGCGAGTGAAAATAAATTATCTTATCTTATTATGAATGCAATCTGTACATAGCTACCAAAAAATAAGTACATATTTCATAATATATTTATAAACAGTTCTGTTTTCAATGTCACTAATATGCCCACACTTGTTGCCCGTGGACTTGACTCTGACACTGAATTTCTTTAAAAACATCTAAATCTCCAAAGACATGTGTCCATGCATCGCGAGCTCATAGGACACTCCCCAGACGTACCGATCAATGTCACACTATCCGGAACTATTGGCTACACTAATCTCCTAAAACAAAGTTATAAACACAACAAACAAGCGAATATCATCCTAAATACAATGTGCGAGGAGCTAACGCGAATGCAACGCGGCGTTACTGGCCAGACGAATGTATTACAAAGAAACAAACGAGAATCGACCTTATTTTGTGGGGATAAGAGATAGTATTGCTGTAGTGATAAAATAGTTGGTTGGCATGCAGAAAGCCGGTAGCGATCTGTGAAATTATTGCTGAAGGCGATGTAAGTACAGTCACACACTAAATAGTCGCTCTAGTCGCTACTATGACAATAAGAGAGTAAAAGGTGGTTTCTCATTTCGGAATTAAATAGGTACCTATAGACTAATATTGAGTAACTACTATACTACTAATAATGAGATAATATCTGGGAAATGCAAGCTTTTTAGTTTGTATGTAGTCACCGTCAATAGAATTTGCTAACTATGTAAACAAACCGCCATAGTGAAAGACAATTTAGCAAATTCTATTGACGGCCACTTTAGGGGATAATCTCTGAAACTACTCATCCGATAGGGGCAGAGAAAATACGAGTGAGACAGGGCTAGCACAACAGCACGGTTAGCACAAGACGGCACGCGAGCTCTCTCGCACTATCCGTCTCTCTCTTATTAGAAAACTTAGAAAGAGACGGATAGTGCGAGAGAGCATGTCGTTTCGCGTTAGCAGGGTTATAGCGTAGTCTTCCTTAACTAAATAGATGAAATAGATTTACTTCACTGAATGAGACAGAAAGAGGGTAGCTTAACTACCTCCACAATGCGTGGAAAGGTGAAGTCAAATGTATCAGCATCGAATCGCATTCCGCAACACAAAAACGCAACTCTGTATAAAGATGCGTCCGTATCATCACCCTTCCGCATGCCGACGCATCTTCATACAAAATTACGTTTCTGTATGACAAAATGCGATTCGATGATAGACGTGACGTCACCCGACAGTAGTCGCGCGCGACGCGCCTCGGCAGTAAGTTCCCGTGATCCCCAACGATCCACGCGACGGATCGTTGTACTCGCTGCGCGAGCGTCAGTATTTATAGCGCCAGCGCCCGCGCCGTCGCCCCGTACGAAACTATACTTAATGCAATAGTGTTATTCAAAAAGTGAAATGTGCTTATGACGATGGATCGATTAAGGCGGCAACGCCTGTATAAGATTGGGAGGAGGCGGGTAAGATAGATCCTAAATCATATATCCTTAATCATTTTTAACTATATTGTTGTTCTAAAGAAGCAGGATTATCAAACATGGGGTATTTTCCTTAGTATATTTTTGTGGAATCTTGTGTATGAGACTGTGTGCTTTCCGATTTTGTTTCTTAGTGTTGTTAGTGTTTGTGAGGTCTCGGATTTTGGTTTTGTATGGATATGCCATTAGAAGATTCACTACAATAGGTAAATGATCTATGGTAATGGGCAGTATCTGTCAATTTCAATGATACGATTATGTATTTATATCAATAACATTAACCTTTTGTAAAAAGTAATAATCATGAAAACATTTGACTGTGTTATAAATTGCAACAGACGTTTATTAAAAATGTGTTTTGTCTTTATCTTACAAAGACGAACTGTCAAATTGACAGATAGTGATGGAACAATATGAATGTCATAATAACAAAAAATGATTTGAGATACGTTATAGCAGCACTATTAGCACTTATGATAAACGCCCTAGTGCTCGACACTAACCCAATACTCGACACTTTCAATATCAATTCAAAACAACAGTTAAACAATATCCATGTGTCATCGGTAAACATCATTAAGGTGCCAAACCATTGGGATGTTTACCGTGCGTCATAATATGATAATCTTACTGTCAGGTAATTCCTGAATGAAACATAAATAAACTATATTAATAAACCACTAAATCAATAACCGAAATCTATTGTTCGGTTCGGTTCATGCCCAATTTTGTGACAGGCTGTAGCTATATTGGAAACACAGCCTAGCATCTACGGTGATGATATTAACCCTTTACGGTTTCTATGTGATGATATAATATAAACGATATAAACAGCTATATACAAAACGACAAAACTCAGAAACAGAATACAATATGGTAATCACACAAATTTTATCCTCCCTCCGAAGTTTAAACCATGCACAGGCTACTTAGTCTGATCCGGTATTCAAAAGATATTAACTGATATTGAACTCAATTGGTGCATTATCAGCATTACAATACTCGTAGGCAAGGTCAAACAACACATCAGACCCTAAACTACTATTTATTCAGTTCAGCCAATTCAATTCGTATCTACCCACTGCCGTATAGGCCTCTTCGTTATAACGTCAGTCTCCTCGGACGTGTGCTGATCTTATCCACTGCTTGCTTGCTATCGAGCTGATATCGTCTGACCGTTGAGATGGTGGTCTGCCTGCTGATCGTTTCAATGACCTTGACCACCATGCAGTAGCCCACCTCCACCTCCCGTCATTCTTCCTCGCCAAATGTCCTGACCACCACCCCTACTTCACTTGCGTTATTCGTTTAGCTACTAAAAATAAAAGTAAACATAAATCAATTATTTATTCTGCAAATAGGCCACAAGGGCACTTTCACATGTCAAAAATAAAAAAATAATAATCTTACATATAATTATCATTTAAAATTTGCAGGTTAAGGACCGATATAAACGGTTGATAAACCAAATGTCACTAAATGAAACCAAACATAATTGCATAATTTACTTTAAAATCAAAGTTTTAACCGACTTCAATTTAGTACTCCGCCAAGCCACGAGAACATAAGCTGATTTCCGATAACAAATGAATACTACGTATAGAAAAAAATCGAATCGCTGTATGTGCCTGCCCATAATATTTGAGGACTTCCATAGATTCCCCAAGATCATCACCAATGGCACTTCATTAGTTCCTATTTCAACGGAATCTTATCAGAATCTGTGACGTACTTTTGCACTTTGAAGTAGGTACATAATTGAGGAATTCGATAAGTCATCTGTGGTCTTCATCATCAATTCCTCGCCACCAAATGTATGATTCCGGATGTAAATACACGAGTTATAATAGAAAATCACTACACGCGTGCCTAATAAAATTGAGGAGTTCCCTCAATTCCTCATGGATCCCATCATCTAACTGAATTTTGAAAAAAATGGGACCCACCTGGAAGTATATACATAAAAATGAAATTTTTTTTTTCGAATTGGCTCATCAAAGACGGAGTTCTGAGGTAACAAACATTGAAAATAATAAAAAAATAAAAATACAGCCGAATTGAGAACCTCCTCCTTTATTTTGAAGTTGGTTAAAAATATGACCATTACATTTCATATAAGGTCTGCATCAGCATTAACAAGAAGTTAATGATATTAATTCAGTATTCCAGAGATACATAAGGTCTCTGAGCGTCCAAATACAATTAGTAATTATTCTAATGTTCTTAGAGATGTATACGGTTCATAAGTGCATACTACTTCCATACTATCAGAGCATAAACATTCTTAAGCAACGCCACATTATGTTTGTGTAGGTACCAATATCTATCTTCTGATAAGTGTCCACGTACCGTAAGACGCCCCCTCACAAGGAGGACTGATGAGGTCGCGGGAATCCGCTGGATGCGGGTGGCCCAGGACTGATCACTTTGGCGCTCTTTGGGGGAGGCCTGTCCAGTAGTGGACGCCTTTCGGCTCATATGATGATGATATCTGTTTTGGAGATGAACGCGAGCCTGCATGTCAACAAAGTAAATCAAACCAATAAAGAGTTGGCAACACGCGAGTGTTTTTTTTTGGAGTTGCAAGCGTCCATAGGCTATGTCTGCGTATCGTCAGTTTACCGTATGCTTATTAGTAAAAATAAGTGGACTTTACGATTATGTCATGTCAAGCAAGAAAATATCTTGAAAATTACAAGCATAATATTTACGTGACTGTTTTCCGTTCTTGTGCTTAGTCACAATATTAGGGTAAGCCAGGGGAACTATTTGCCTGATTGAGTTGAGTTGGAAATGGTTTGCCATTTGTCACGAGCTCCCTTTTATACCTATAAATTCAATCAGTAAATAAATAAATAACTTTATTCATATACAGGGTGTCCCAAGAAGTAGTGATATACTAAAGCTGGGAGGTAGAGGACCTAGAGGGCTATCTGAATCATCCTCATGTATGTTCCGCGATTTTTCGTAGTTTCGGAGTTATGACTTTTTTTAATTTTAACCTATCGCCGAGTACGATGAGATTTTTATTTATGGCGACGTGAATTATTGCGGTAGATGCTTGATTTTTTTTGTGTGCTGAGCAGGCCAATTCAGTATGGTAACATTTACTATCGTTCGATCTTTGAATGGAATAAAAAAAAATTAAATGCCAAGAAAGATAAAATTACCCAGTATGTTCACAACTTCAAGGGCCCTTAAAAAATAAATCACATTTAAAAAAATCCTTATGATTAATAAAGTGAAATTTTCAGGGTAGCTACCTGATAGATAGAGGAAGTTTTTAAAAGCCAAACGGTATTTTTTTAATGTGTTTTTTTGGGCCCTTGAAGTTGTGAACATACTGGGTAATTTTATCTTTCTTGGCATTTTTTTTTATTCCATTCAAAGATCTATCGATAGTAAATGTTACCATACTGAATTAACCTATCGGTCAGCTTAGCATACAAAAAAAAACAAGCATTTACCGCAATAATTCACGTCGCCATAAATAAAAATCTCATCGTACTCGGCGATACGAGAAAAAAAAAAAAACGCATTACTCCGAAAATACGAAAAATCGCGGAACATACATGGGGGTGATTCAGATAGCCCTCTAGGTCCTCTACCTCCCAGCTTCAGTATATCACTACTTCTTGGGCCCCCTGTATATTTGCGGAGAACCGTAGGGATCGTCCAAATACAACGCGACTACGCGATTATCGCAAGTTCGCGCGAACGCGCGATCTAACATTTGGACTCGGATAGGTTCGACGACCGCTTTAGCCTAGTTGGTAGTGACCCTGCCTATGAAGCAAGAGGTCCTGGGTTCGAATCCCGGTAAGGGCAAACATTTATGTGATGAGCATGAATATTTGTTTCTGAGTCATGGATGTTTTCTATGCATTTAAGTATTTATATCTATTATATATATCGTCGTCTAGTACCCATAACACAAGCCTTACTGAACTTACTATGGGACTAGGTCGATTTGTGTAAGATTGTCCCCTTATATTTATTTATTATTTATTTATAGGTGTCCTAATTATCACAAATCGACCTAGTCCTAAATTAAGCAAACCTTGTACTATGGGTATACCAGATGGCGATAGACATACTAATTTAATATAGATTAAACCAATACTCAAATACATAGAAGACATCCATGACTCAGGAACAAATGTTCGTGCTCATGACAAATAAATGCTAGTACCGGGATTTGAACCCGGTACCTCTAGATTCGTAGTGTCACTACTGGCTAGGCTAAACCAGTCGTCAGTAAATCTATAATAAAAAACGACTCCTCACGAACTCAAAATTCCAAATTCTAATCAAAGTGAAAAGTTTCAAAATTAATCGCTAGCCCTGGGAGTGGGATTCGAACCCACGATCCTCAATCCAAAGCCAATTCCGATTTAAATCGTAGTGAAATAGACCCCCAAGAGGTTGTCTTTAAACCACGACACGAAACCGGAAGTGGGGCGCTCAGCCAATAACCAGTGCGCGCCCGGAAGTGACGTGCACGCGACGGTGCCTGAAATTTCAGGGAAAACAATTAAAAATTCCTGCCTGTTTGTGTAAATTAGTAATAATGACTTCGGGCGGCCGCGGCCCATTTTACCACGAAATGTAAAATACTGTTTTGTATGACGGCATTGCGCTATAGCTTAACTGTACAGTCTTTTTCATTAAGACCTCCATTCGACACTTCAGGATGCTCAAAATTTCCCGCAAAGCTTTAGTTATACATGGTGCAAGAAATCGTAAGCGAGTTCCATCATCTAGAGGTCCCGGTTCAAATCCCGGTACCGGCATTTATTTGCGTTATGACCACGAATGTTCCTGAGTCGTGGATGTTTTCTATGCATTTAAGCATCGGTTTAATCTATACTAGTATGTTTATCGTCGTCTAGTACCCATAGTTTAAGCTTTGATTAGTTATAGATTTGTGACAATTAGGACACCTATTCGAGTCCAATATGTTTGATCGCGCGTTCGCAGCCGCGGGGTCCGGGCTGCCGAGGTTCGTACCCCGTCGTACTGGTGTCAGTTCACCAAAACCTGCCATATAATGAAAGTCGCATGCGAGTTCTTGCACCGTGTAAATGGGCACTTAAGGACCCTAGTTCGCTATGGCACCAAATCCCAAGATTTGCCGTAAGCTAGTGTCAACTCTAATCCACTGTTGTGAATCCAACGCACTCCGCGGACTCCCGCGACCATTACCAGGCCATGAGTCCAATTTGGGCGGGTCGTCGGGCTGCGCCTGCAGATACGTTGTCGCCACTGAACACCTTTCCGCCCCATCGTGCAGCGGCCAACTGGCACTTATGTTTATTGCGATTCGGGGGGCTGTGTCACCCGGTAGCTTTTACTGCAAAAACAAATTACTTGAGTACTTAATCAGTTTACAACTGATGCTGTAAAAATCGGTACAGTCGACTATCCCATGACTTGAGCGGAAATTGTACACACATAACATATTGAATACAAGTATATATATGTCAAAGTGTGACTAAGATAATATGTGACAGACAGACGGCCCACGACCGACGTGTGTGGCTCCATTGCCAAGCTATTTGCATATTCTTATTGTAATGTAATGTGTTATTATTGCGGCATCGGTTATGATGTGATCATTACGTGATAATATAGATAATAAAAAATAAAAATAAATATTAGGGGACAATCTTACACAAATCGACCTAGTCCCAAACTCAGCAAAGCTTGTACTATGGGTTACTAGACGACGATAAACATACTTATATAGACAAATAAATACTTAAATACATAGAAAACATCCATGACTCAGGAACAAATATTCATGCTCATCACACAAATAAATGCCCTTACCGGGATTCGAACCCAGGACCTCTTGCTTCGTAAGCAGGGTCACTATCAACTAGGCTAAAGCGGCCGTCAATCGATATTTATTTCGTATATTGGATAGGTACAATCACCGGCATTATTATTAAACAAGCGAGCAAAGCGAACGAAGTTCTCTGCGTCAGCATAGGCCTTGTCCGGGCCTTCTCCTCTACTTTCGATTATCTCAATTACGGGTCCATAGTTTATTTTTGACGAGTCACTTTTTCGAAAATCATGAAATTTTGCCTCGCATGTTCTACATTGCACTTTTTAGGGTTCCGTACCCAAAGGGTAAAACTGGACCCTATTACTGAGACTGTCTGACCGTCTGTCTATCGCCAGGCAGTATCTCAAGAACCGCGATAGCTTAGACAGTTGAAATTTTCACAATTTATATATTTCTGTTGCCGCTATAACAACAAATACTAAAAAAAAACCTTTCGTGCGCGAGTCCGACTCGCACTTGGCCGGTTTTTTGTGTTTGTATATTGGGGTAGTCTCCGGAACTTTTTATGCGAATTCCGTAAAGGTACAAGTTGGAACCCGAACGCAGACAGCCGCAGCAGACGACTAGACGGAGCGACACCACCGGTTTCTATTATAACTCGCGCAGATAAGGAATGGATCTGAAAATGGCGTCCGCTCGCATGCTATCTCACTCACACTCACAAATTAAAGTGTGAGTATAGATAGCGATAAGGTGTGAGCGAGATAGCATGCGAGCGGGACGCCATTTTCTGATCCATTCTTTATCTGCGCGTGTTATATTTCTATCACCGGGACGTGTCGCTAGCTACCAAAGGCATTCCAATTATTATACGAGTAATGAAGTCAATTAACAATAGTACCGAATGAACTTGTCACTTCCGAGAAATAAAGTTGTTTTCTGAAGGTCTAGGGAGTGATTTATCGGAAAATTGTAGGCACGAGTCGTCATTATTTTAATACGAGGGTACTTAAGTATACCTACTTAAAAGGACTACTAAAGGAGCTACGGTAGCCTAATGGTTCAGGCATGCGGCTGTCAAGCGGCGGTCGTGGGTTCGAATCCCGGCTCGTACCAATGATTTTTTCGGAACTTATGTACGGAATATTTACCGTAAGCATTTCGGTGAAGGAAAACATCGTGAGGAAACCGGTCTTATCCCAATAAGCTCTAGTTTTCCCTCTGGGTTGGAATGTCAGATGGCAGTCGCTTTCGTAAAACTAGCGACTATGCCAAATCTTGGGATTAGGGTGTCAAAGCGGACCCCGGGCTCCTTTAGGGGCACAACCGGGAATAACGCTATAGGAGGATCATGAGTTAAGTATACCTTTTTTTTTCCTAGCCTGTTTTATGTGTCCTACTGCTGGGCATAGGCCTCCCCACTTTTCTTCCACTCGGCCCTATTGCTGGCATGCTCCCGCCAGTCCAAGAGAAACGCGGCCAAATCGTCCCGCCATCTCCTTTATGGTCTGCCTCTGCTCCGGTATACCTACTTGAAATTATTTGAGTTGATCGAATAGCATCAAATTAGTTCATTCAAAAAGGAACTCTAGCGTCCTAGATACAAGATCCAATTCCAAAGTCAGTTTCGTAAAAACGACTTTTTACGAAACTAACTTTGGAATTGGATCTTCTAAGGCCGCATTAGATAATCTCAAACATAGGTCTGAAAACACGTGGAATCAAACCAGTTCTAAGAAGCTAGACTTGTTTGAGTAGAAATGTATTGTTTATTATCAGGACCATTGTTGAATATCACTATCACTACATAGTATAAAACAAAGTCGCTTCCCGCTGTGTGTCCCTATGTATGCTTAGATTTTTAAAACAACGCAACGGATTTGGATGCGGTTTCTTTAAGAGATAGAGTGATCCAAAAGGAAGGTTTGTGTGTATAATATAGTACCCGTGCGAAGCTGGGGCGGGTCACTAACATACATACCGGTTAGCCTAGTGGGTAGAGACGCTGCCTACGAAGCTGAAGGTCCTGGGTTCGAATCCCGGTAAGGGTAAATATTTGTGTAATGACCATGAATATTTGTTTCTGAGCGTCGGATGTTTTCTATGTATATACGAATCGTATTCTATTAAATATCGCGGACCCCGGGGTCCTTTAGGGCATGCACCACCGGGAATAAAGCTTTGTAAATTTGTATGTTTAGGGTAATTTCCGGGGGCACTTATCCGATATTCAAAAGTTCTCTCATCTGCGTGTAGAATGTACTTTCTGGATAGTTACAGGCTATATTTTAGCGGGCTTGCCTTGCAATACTTGTGGGTATTATACAACTGTATCGAACTGATCATCATCCTCCTAGCGTTATTCCCGTGTAGTGCCCCTAAAGGAGCCCGGGGTCCACTTTGACACCTAATCCCAAGATTTGGCATAGGCACTAGTTTTACGAAAGCGACTGCAATCTGACCTTCTAACCCAAAGAGAAAACTAGACCTTATTGGGATTAGACCGGTTTCCTCACGATGTTTTCCTTCACCGAAAAGCTAACGGTAAATATTCCGTACATAAGTTCCGAAAAACTCATTGGTACGAGCCGGGATTCGAACGCACGACCGCCGCTTGACAGCCGCATGCCTGAACCACTAGGCTACCGTAGCTGTATACAACTGTATCGAACTATCGAGCCTAAAACAAATTGTGCTATTTTGTAATTTCCAGTGAGATCCCGTATTGTATATATTACTTTAAAACTATCCGTTCTCATAAAAAAAAACAACAGACAATCAGCCGCCGGCCAACTGCGCCTTAACCTAATGAGCCCAAGATCCGATGAAAAATAACAAGAAACTTAGATACTGAAAGATTTGAACAGCTCTCAAGCTGTTTTGGACCTTGGCTCAAGTGTATAGAGTGCATACTTGAGTCACGAGAGATGCCCCTCTGAAGACCTTGCCAGTCAGTACAATTTTAGGTTGGGTTCCACTGACAGCGTGGTTTACAGGGGCGACCGGCTTACCCGATTACGAGTACGTACGTTACGTACAAAAAATCACGCAATCTATTTTTTTGTATGTGTCGTAACGCTCGTTCAAAAACATAACTATTAAAAGAAAAAAGAATGAAAAAAAAATACAGTAGAAAAATCACAAATACCCCGCTGATCACGACATAAGTGTAATGAATAGGTCTTAATAAATTAGAAAGTAAATCATGTAATGAAGTAACATCATTATCATCAAGACCTCCGTATTGGCATAAGTATACGTAGATATTATGTGGGGGCCCTACGAGTATAAACAGTGATATCATGGTTATTTGGCCGAAATGTCATCCACCACAATTAACAGAAGGTGTTATTTATACATCTGTCATTCTGATTTTTAAAGACAGACACATGTTAGTAGGGATCTTTACAAATTCCTTATATCATCGGACCGTTACGTAACAACAATAACAATCCTTTTGCAACAGCAAACATAAATTGTGACATTCGTTCCTACCATCATCTTCCTAGCGTTATTCCCGGTAATGCCCCTAAAGGAGCCCGGGGTTCGCTTCGACATCTCATCCCAAGATTTGGCATAGGCACTAGTTTTACGAAAGCGAATGCCATCTGACCTTCCAACCCAGAGGGAAAACTAGACCTTATTGGGATACGACCGGTTTCCTCACGATGTTTTCCTTCCCCGAAAAGCTACCGCTAAATATTCCGTACATAAGTTCCGAAAAACTCATTGGTACGAGCCGGGATTCGAACCCACGACCGCCGCTTGACAGCCGCATGCCTGAACCACTAGGCTACCGTAGCTCCATCAAATGGGCATCTAATACGACATGCCAATTACATAAACACTATAGTTGAAAGGAAGATAGAAGGCAACGGCAAGAGACGAAAAACCAAGGTAAGATCAACCGGGGCAAATGCATCTTTAGGGTAAATGCGTATTTTGAAGATATCTCCGAAAATGAGCATTTTAGAACTATTACAATCGTCTGAATTGAATGTTTGGTAACCATACTTTGAACATCGAGGGTTGTAATAGTTCTAAAAAGTTGCGTTTCGAAGATATCTTCAAAAGAAGCATTTACCCCATAGACGCATTTGCCCCGGTTGACCTTATGCGTTTATGGATCAAGCTAAAGAGAAAGTTAATGTCGTATCAGAACTATAAAACAGAAACTGAATGGCGATACAACGTTTGTACCTGATTCCGTCTTTTTTTTCCGGCCTAGGCGGGTTCCTGGTATTGAAAGTGTTAAGTTGCTACGGGCTACGGCGTAGCACTACTAGCGTGGCTGTGAATGGACTAAAGGTCATAGCTCACTTGAGACAACCGTCGCCTGACGTGCGCCGCCTCGCCTCGAGCGGTTAGTATTCTTTATATGGATTTGTACGGGCATGCGCTCACTACATCAACTCCGTAGTTAGTACATTTACGAGGCGAGGCGGTGAGGATCGGGCGACGGGTGGCTCTAGTGAGCTATGACCTTAACTTATACTAAATAATGTTATTCCTTTACCCAACGCTGTCACCGGCACCCAACCCTCACCCAAGCACACTTGATAGCGGCCGCTGCCCACGACACATCGCTCCGTCCTTGTCACCCACTATTAAGGGCGCCGAGACACCCACATAACAGTCTACAGCCCACAACATTATTTACATAATTATGAGGTCACCGCCATAAAATAATGCCTTCAATATGTAATCAAGTTAGTGACGTACATTTTATCCCAGTTCTATGAGTAGCGTACCTGGGAACAAATTAAATGTATGCCGGCAGTATTGCCGTTGCTTGCGCTAAAGTGGCCATATTGTCAGTATTGTCGCCATAATATGACGGTTCATAGCGACAATTTAATTTGAGTTTGAGTCCCCAACCCACACTGAAACCAACTGCCCGTTCCCACTCATTCAAGGAGGCATGTGCGTCTAGCTTAACTTGTTGCTTGCTGACAAGTCGCTTCCCGCGCGACTGGGCGTCTCCTGTCTCACTCGCACCGTGCAAATTAGAAAAAGGAGGGTAGATCTTTCTCGACTCGCGTCGCGGCGTGGCGTCAGCAGCCCAGCTGTGGGACGAATGTGGGCTGATGTATTTATGAGTCATTTGGTTGGATCAACTTTTTTCTGTAACTATGTGGTTTCGTTCACTTTTTGAAACTGTTTTATATGCAAAACCGAACGCGGGGTTTGCCACGTTCAACCTCTCTTTATAGATAACTAGCTTCCGCCCGCGACTTCGTCTCCGTGGACCCGGGATAAAAACTATTAACCTAACGTAACCTAACCTAACTTTTTTTTTTTCTTTTTTTTTTCTTATTCTTTTTTTTGCGCCTTACTCCCCCCGAACCTAACGTAACCTATTTAATCCGGGCTTTAAACTATCTTCGTGCAAAATTTCATCCAAATCGTTTGAGCCGTTTAAGCGTGATTGAGTAACAAACACATACAAACATCTTAACACATTCACTGCCAATAATCGCTACGCGCTACGCTCGTAGTCGATCCTGTGGTTTTTCTCGTATGTAGCGGAAAGCGACTACGGCATAGGCGTCCGCTAGGGAGGCTCCTGGCAGTGAAAGTGCATCCAAACATCCAAACTTTCACATTTATAATATTAGTAGCATTATCTAAGTGTGTCCACGTTGTTACAATTTTCTCTAAGCAACTCTGACATAATTGTCCCTTGGCTAAAGGGGCAACAAGGGTTATCAACAAGAAATAATTGATAAAACCCCATATTTGGAATGTTAAACCCATATAATCGCAGTTTTAAAAAGTGATTCGGAGACGTTGCTGTCAAAAAAACTGGTATTAGTTTTTATTGCCAACTGTACTTTTCTATATACCGTCATCAACTACTCATTGAGACGATTCTAGCGAGCCCAAACTCAACGGGGTTACGGCGGTTAAGTACTGCATTCCCATGGCCACCTTCTGTCTCCATCATCAGGTCAGCTCGACGGTACCATAATATCGCATAGTCAGCAGTAAATTGCAACATTCGCCCCACACCAACAAATTGACACAAAAACGAACAGTTCAAATTAAATTAAATATCCACCCACATATTTGATTCATAAATTAAAACAGGTATGAAAAACATCCCAGTGCACGACGCTGCGCTAATAATGGGCACTTTCATCTTAATCCAAAGGTCACAAGCAGGCAAATATTGTAAATAATGGGTCAAACATTTGGACGTTTACTTTTACACCACTACATTTAAGTCATTTCGGAAAAAAATCTTAACTACCGCCGATAATTTTCATATCTAAAGGTATCTAATCGAGTATCCTTCCGATTCTCGATTAACCTACATATTGGCATGCTCTATCGAATTAAGTAGTCCCCCGCAGGCAACGGGTTAACGTGTATGCAAAAACCTTGCCCTAAAATTAAAGCGCAAAACTATCCTTGTAAGTACTCTACTACGGGATCGCTGAAAGCTTGCCATCAGTTCCAAAACGCACTAACTGTACCCAATTGTTATTTAAATTTGAACCGTGTTGCTGAAAGCATACGGTTGGATTTAGAACGCGGCGGTTAAAAAAACAAACTGCGTTATAAATGCAGTTGATAACGACTTTATGCGTCCGTGATAAGAGTGGTATCCGCTTGGCAGCGCGCATCGCCGTGACCGAGGTGTAGTGAGGTCATGCGGGTATTTGTGTCGTCGACACTCGCTGCCGCTTTCACCCGGACTCGTCTGCCGCAACTAGGTCAGCGGCCATCGATCCAGCTGCGCGCATGCGTGTTCCTGTCAAAATAAAACAACGTGAAAACAGCCCTAAAGCTATTCATGTAAGGTTGAATTTGGAATGGCGGTGTCAAGAGAGTTCCCGTGTACCGCATGTCTATTACAAATTTACAACACCAACTGTTTGGAGTTTTATTGTTTACACATTACAGTTGCTTTTCTATTGGCGCGGGTTTATTTTTAAATATGTTTAGCGTTGCAGATGCTTGTGCGGTTGAGAGTGCTTTATACCGTTGGAATAAGGTTTATTTTCGCTTGCGTGGGTTGTGTGCAAGCGTGTACAGTTTGGGTGAATTTATTATTAAAACGGAGGATCTTGGACCATGGGTCGTCTCCGGATTTTTGCACCGTAGGATTTTTCCTTATTTTTAGCATACTCGTAAGTGTACAATATTGGAAAAACGATAGTTTCTGGTTTAATTCGTCTTTGTTGTATTTTAAGTAGAATTTATCAGAAATGTTGTTATTTGTGAAGAACTTTAAGACATAGTCTTTTAAGGGGCTCCATACAAGAATCGTTCATTTTTGTCGATGTTTATGTCGATATTTCTCCATTAATACTAAGGATACAATTAAGGAATTAATGCGAAACTGATCTTTGATCCTTTGTTTTGGTTTTCAAGAGCGTAAATAAGAATAGAAAAATTATCTTTTTTTTTATGATTTTTTTAAGCACAGCCCAACGCAGCACAACTTTTTGATATTCGAACTTAATTAGGGTACTTATTGATATGAAATCTACATGTTACTGTTCCTCGTTGTCGTCTCTATCTTTTGTCGAGAGATATCAATTTTAAAGTTATTATTAAAAAAAATAGAACCAAAAAACTAACTTTCGCGTCGTACGTATTGAGCGAGTGCCTGCGCGGGCGACGGGAGCGGGGATTCAGTGTGGATTCGAGAGCGGTACGAGTCGGACGCACGCCGAATTTCACGCTGCGCTGCTTATTCCTAAAATTTCTGCTTGTATTGTTTGTGTTTGATTGGTGTGATAAATATTTATTGCGACATAGACGCTTCTATAAAACTAGTGATAGTGAGGTGCGGACGCCAATTTGTTATTTAGTTCTAAGTGCGATATGGACGCTGATTTGTTTTTAGTTATTACCTACGTGCGAAATGGACGCTTTATTTGTTATATTTGTGTAGTATAATCGTGTTAGTAATTATTAAACTTTTACGTACGTAGGTAATTGTGGCGTGTCGTGCGTATAACATTTCGTTTTACAATGGGAAGAATAAAAAAATGTAAGCAGCAAATTCAACTCAAAATAAAGGAAATGAACAAAGCGTAAGTACATTACCATTTTTTAGTTTACCTGTTTATTAGTCTCCAATAATAACGTAAAATATATAAACTGGGTAATGTAAATGATGTCACATTTCGATTAATTTGTTAATGTTTGCATAGCGTCGTGGCTTCTACCCTTGACTAGGGATATAGTAGGCCCGAGTTCGATCCTCTCGACTGGCAAACTTTTTATGTTTTTTTATCATTCATTATAACGTCAAAAACCAAGATATTTACTGTTTTACTATAATTTATGACAAATAAATTGTTTTAGTTAATTTTAATTGTATATCGCACATTCTGATGGACGGAAATATTTCGCTATAAATACCTATAAAAGATAGATGCGCGACTTGTTGACGTGTGTACCAGACCGGCTGATTTTTGTTCCGCCAGCGACCCGAGCATAGTAGGTATTTATAAAAAAAAATGCGACGAGAGTTCCATAGGCCGTTCGTTACGCCGACGATACCTATTCAATGAGTTTATTTATATTAGGTACAGTCAAGTTCTCCAATATCTAAACAGACCTTTCGAAAATACCTATACAGAGACTTTATTGTTAGGTACTGAAATAACTTAGATATTTTTGAAAGGTATGTATAGATATTGGAGAACTCGACTGTACCTTCTGGTTCATCCTCATCCTCCTAGCGTCATTCCTGGTGGTGCCCTGAAGCCTCAAAATAGAGCGTTCTATCTACTGAACCCTCATTAAATGATACTTGTACATACCTACTCCTTTACGATTTTTCATTAGGTTTTATAAGTAGGTATTGAAATCAAAATCTATGATTGATTTCAATACGTCGACAATAAGCTAATAATCCTAAAGTAGTAATAATGTAGGTACCTAGTATTTTCATTGAAAAGCTCTCAGCTGTTTTGTCTTTGTAAGCGTGGTGGCCACTAATCTAAATATTGAATTTCTAGTGAACAACATGTGGGAGATGGAATGCCTGCAAGTAGCAATGATACCACAGCGGCCGTTGAAAGACATTCTCTTGACGCTAGGTAAGTACCTACTTCTCTGCGCGTCTACGCTGGATTGGCAAACTTTTGTACCTACTTAGTGACGGTGTTGACTGACTGACTCCACACAATAGGCCATCAAGGCCGCCACTACAGGACGCCACTATGCGTTGGAATGCGATAGAAGTATGTCTTTCTCCCCCTAACGCATAGTGGCGTCCTGTAGTGGCGGCCTTGATGGCCCATTGTGTGGAGCAGGTTTCACCAATTGTGCGATTCAAACTACACTAGTTCTACAGTAGTTCGTCCGAGGCGATTTGTCGGTAAGCGTTGTAACGAGTACGAACGCATAGATGAATATACAGGGTGACTCCAAATTCGTGTTACAAAATAGCAAAGTTTGAATCTATCCGTGATTCTGAGCAACTTTTACTATGGAACCAACTTTGGGTTACCTACCTATGCAAAAAAATAAAACACCTGTTCATCAACACATTTTCGTCAGTCTAAAATGTCTAAAAGTTAGATTTTTTTGGCATAATGGCAATGGCATAACACAAAGTTGGTCCCATAGTAGATAATAATATAGCAATTTTTTATACTTTAATAAAAATATGTCTTTGGTGAAATTAAATAGCGTACATAACATTTTTTATGAATGTAAATATGGATGTTATTTTTTTTAGCGTTTTGGAAGAATCTATGGAAGTTGATCAATGATCATGATGCTAGTGATGCACACATTGAAATGATGTCGCAAGAAGATGACAATGATGTAGAACATTTTGAGGTAAGTGTATGTTAATAATACTAGTGTCCGTCCGAAGTTTCGGTTTCGGCCTAAAAAATGAGTTAAATAAATGCGGAAGTTTACTTACGATTTTAGAATTCGTCTAATGATAGTAGGTAATTACGTAATTTCATTGTTTATTGTTTTGTTTGATACAATTTTTTTCTGATAATTAAACGGTTGTATAGAAGCTTTTATGATAAATTGAGCCCATAGCCCACTTAGCCCGCGCCCATACGGTCAACTCAGCCCGCGGGCTAAGTGGGCTATGGCCTCAGTTGACCACAAAGGCGTAAAGAGGTCACATTTGTGAGTAAATTTGTACGTTTTTTTAAGAAATTGAATGTTTTGTTACAGTTTGAGGTGTCACCAGAAAACACGTCCATCCTCAAAAGAAAAATACTAAGTTTGGTTACCATTTTACGATCCCAAAAATCGTCATCTCTTTTTTATTTTCTTTACTTTTAGCGGCTCGCGATTGTTAGATCGTGGTTAGATCAGACTGCAAATATACAACTTTGTCGGTTTGTGATGTGTAATAATTGTCCCTGGACTTGGTCGGTAGGTACTTAATACCAATTATGATTGTTATTTACTTCTAGTGCACCAGTCTTCCAAATTTTTCAGAAGGGTAGGTACCCTTCTGAATCTTTTCTTCAATAGCTTTGTATTTGCCTATGTTATATGCAGTAATAGGACACTTTACTTCGACAATTGTGTCATCGCCGCATAAACCATCTGGTGTTGCCCCTAGGTAATGCAGGTTTTTGACAATAAAAAGGCCGCATTGCTCAATCACAATGTTGAGTTCATCCAGCATCCCCTTCGTTATCTCTTCCATGACTTATGGAGGATACGTGACCCAGCTGTGCTGGCACAGCTGGTGTCCGGTCTCATTTTTATTATCTTTCCAAAGTTAGTGGCAGTCAGAAGCGACCTTCGTAGGTCCAACCACTCACTTGAATAACTTTGAAGAAGTTTTTTTTTGGATTATACCCCTTTCTTCGTCCGTTTTATTTAGGTTCTGCATGTGTAAAGCTTTTAGCTTTTCAAATTATAAAACCTAAAAGAAAATTATTTTCTAGAGAAAATAAACTGAAAGATAGTGACTACGGTGACAGTTGTCACAAACCGGATATGGTTAACGATCAATTCGAGAGACTAAAAGCTTTAAACTTGCAGAGTCTAAATAAAACGGACGAAGAAAGGGATCTGATCCAAAAAAAACTATTCTTCAAAGTCAATCCAGTGAGTGGTTGGAGCTAAGACGGTCGCTTCTAACTGCCTCTAACTTTGGCAAGATCATAAAAATGAGACCGGACACCAGCTGTGCCAGGACAGTTAAACAATTATTGTATAAAGTTAACCTTCCAAAAAAAAAAAAAAATCCTCTGCCCCTATCTAGGTCTAGCAAAACAGCGGCACGGCCGTAACATCTTTTTTCGAAGCAGTTCAGGCCATTTTCGTCCACCCAAAAACTTCGTTGTGGATAAAACTAGAAGCCTGAATTTTCAGTAACCAAGCAGGCATTGTATAATCACGTTATATTTCAAATTTCATTCAATTTGAACCAGTAGTTGAATTATAACTAGTCAAAGTTTCTTAAATTTGTCACTCATTCGTCACTAGTCACTCACTCACTGCCTGACTGACTAGACTAAACTTTGTGGCAGTGGGCGTGGCACATTGAAAGAAAGAAAGAAATAAAATATATTTATTTAACATATAAGAAATAAAAGACAAAAGAAATTAGATACATAATTGCACGTTAGAACCGATGGCCGTTGGGGCGGAAAGGTTCTCGAGTGGCGACTACGTACCAAAAGGCGCGGCGTGGGTAGGCCCTCCACAAAGGGGGTTGCGGGTGGCGCAGGACCGGTCACATAGGCACTCTTTGGGGGAGGCCTTTGTCCAGTCTTTCGGCTTATATGATGATACGATATGGTAAAAATCACCGGAAGGACTAGCGATCTATTGTTAGCAGTGCGGAATTTAATCGTCGAACTACCAGTCATCCTGTATAATCTAAGTACCTATTCCAAAACTTCTTGCTACTACGTAATTTTTTTGTGATTTACTGTCGTTCGGTAAAAATGTAAAATCGTCAACAAATAACCGTTTTGAAATTGGACTAAAAGTATATTTAGTGTAAATGGTAATTGTGCCTAAATAATATGTTTACTTTTTTTTTTATTTCCATTTTGTGGTTTTTCGAATTGATCGAAGTTTAGTTCATTTCGACATTTTCAACCAATAATTTCCGGTTGTCAATTTTCCATTTGTGGTGAATGACGGTAAATCTTTTTAGTGTTGTAAGTACTTCATTCTGTTGACTTTTTACTAGAATCCAACCCCCTCCTCATTCCTGGTATGAATCCTGTACAGAAACATGCATGCGGTATATAACGCAAACTATAGGTATTAATCTCATCTCATTTCATCTAAAAAGACATTAGGCACACCTAATCGTCGTCTATTTGATATCATAAATAAAAATAAAAAATATATTTGTTTGTTTTATTTTTAACTCTCGCAGTGAAGGGTCAAGGTAAAAATCGATTATAGTTTTGAAATATATATTATTATCACAACCAAATATATTAGCTACTACTAAAAATAATACTTATTATACCTACCCTACGTGTAAATAATTGCATTTGAAAAACTGTATGCAGTTTTTCAATTGTATAAGCATACAGATATAACATATCTACATGCTCATACAATATTTAATTATTTAACCAAACTATGTTTTATTAGAAATTCCTAATACAAAAAAATATCAAAAGGTAATACCTAACTGGGGATCGAACTCGATATCTCATGCATGGTAAGCAGAGTCACTTGCCACAGCGCCAATTTTTGGGCCGCTTGCGACGCCATCTGTTATAACAGTAGTCGATACGGATCGAATAAGCTTGTGTTACTGATTCGCCTTAAGATCACGAGGTGGCGCTGTTACCCGCCTTCGACGTAAGTACAATGTATTGTGCGGGGGGAAGCGGGGAGCCGATCGCTGAAGGTCGTTGGGACGTAGGAGCCCCTTAACATGAATCAGGGATAGCGGCAAGTACTTAGAAAAGTGTCGAGTAAATTATAGTATGTTGGTAATATAATATGCCACTAATCATTAAAGGCATATGAGTACTTACTTTTAACTCGTGGTCGTATGTGCCATTTTCGCTACAAGGCGGTAAAATGCTGAGCGTGGCACTCCTTGTGTTTGTAGAAAGAAATTAATTCGTTAAATATGCTGTGACATACTCTTATGGTTTGTTTTTCTATAATTAATTCACAATACAAAACTTTATATGTATATGACACGCGTATTGCAAAGAATGCAGGCAAACGCACGGAATAAAATATAGCCTTTAACTCAAATTGTCAATTCTACACGCATTTGAAAGAATTTTCTGGCGGTGAAAGTGTTAAGTATAGATTTGACTTTTAGACTTGACTCATTCACAAATGTTTTTTTTATTATATAATAGTAGTATCGCCAGCCCTAGGGTGCCCGTTGCCCGCCCTAGCAACCATGCCGCTACGGGGGCATTGCCACTGCGGCATTTCTACGCGCTACGGCTACGCGCTACGCCGTAGACGCTCGTGGCGCTACGAAGCCTCGAAATGTACTTGTGTTATGCGTATAAACAATTATTGTTATATTAAAAGCTATATTCATGACGTTCTCATAGCAGTTCGGGATATGACAGATTTCTAAACGGTTTTTTAATACAACTTCGGTGGCAATTAACGCAGCCTTTGGACGCTTGTATATTGACGTCTCAATATGTCTAGGATTATCTCTGTAGCCTAGTATAGTGACCCTGCCTACGTAGCCGGTGGTCCCTGTTTCGAGTCCCGTTAAAGGTATTTATTTGGGTGATAAATAAATAAATAAATATAAGGGGACAATCTTATACAAATCGACCTAGTCCCATAGTAAACTCGGTAAGGCTTGTGTTATGGGTACTAGACGACGATATACATAATAGACGTAAATACTTAAATACATAGAAAATATCCATCACTCAGAAACAAATATTCATGCTCATCACACAATTTTTTGCCCTTACCGGGATTCGAACCCAGGACCTCTTGCTTCGTAGGCAGGGTCACTACCAACTAGGCTAAGGCGGTCGTCGGTGATGAGTACGAATATCTTGTTTTCTATGTATAAGTATTTATTAATCTATACAGGTTTGTGTATCGCCCTCTGGTACCCAAAGTACAAGCTTTGCTTTGTTTGGGACTAAGTTGATTTATGACATGATGTAGACAATCTCTAAGGAGTCGTTCTCCTCAGTAATGACGTCATCGAAACCGCCACGACCGCGTTTTTAATTGAGTCTCCCAGCGGTGTTTGGGTCCAGAAGACATGCCCAACAACATACTAAAAGACGGTGCTGTACGACAGTGATGTTTTTTTTTAATTTTGAAGTGAAAACTTCTTCAGCGGCGCTGAGCACTTTTTGGGATGGGCAAAAATTGTTAAACTCGCGACAGATTTTGTGTGAGAGATTCGTGACGAGGCTTGGGGGCGGGGGGGAAAACGGGGGTTAGACTAGGGGCACATAATTCTAATTTGTACTTTATTGTTAACAGTATAAGGTCGTAACACTTTTTCCTTAAATGCAAATTCCATTTTGCCGATTCGACTTCATTCAAAACTGAACACTATTCGTAAGAATATGAGGCCGTTAAACACTTTTTGCTATTGCATATTCTGCAAATAAATTTGTAATTTTATACACGCGTCCTTTACCGTTTTGCTATTGAGCAAATTCGAAGAGTTCGAATTTGGACTTTATTCCTAAAGAGATAAAGCTTTGAAAAATATTTGGCAAGGGCAAAAACAGATTGGTATTTTATTTCATCGTCTCCTTCATCAATTTTGCTGGGTTAAGTTGAACTATAGCGTACTAAGAATAAGGTTGTTATTAGATATATTGGCACGCAGGGGGAAGGAAGGGGGATTTTTTGCAAAATTAAAATTATTCAAGTTTTCACTTCTGCACGCACTCCCGGAGTGCAACCCGATCTTTTTTTATACAATAACGGTGCCAAACAAGCGTCGGTCCGCCTGATGGTAAGCAGACACCGCAGCCTATAGACACATGCAACTCCAAAGGAGTTACATAAGCGACCCTTGACATGTCGCCGTGTTGACAGCTGAAGGAACAAATGCCCTCGCTCTCAACACAACGCATCCTCGGGACCTCACCTCCAGGAACAACACTACTACAGAGCAAGTAGGAGTGTTGTTAAGGCTGTGGTCTTCTGCAAGGCGGAGGTACTTCTACAGTTGGGCTGCTCCTCGAGCGGGATGACATTTCGCTGTGGCCTACCCCACCAAGTATTTTCCCGTAACAACATGCACTATTCGTTCGACCCCCAATTTAACCCTAAAGCGGGCGGCTAAATGTCATAAGCCAATTTCCATTGACTGCGCAGCGTAAACAAAGCAAAACACGCACACAACAGGGGCAGTGAGGGCTATTTTTAACCCTCGACGCAAAATACGGGTATAATAAGTTTAACATGTGTATCTGTCTGTGGCGTCGTGGCTCCCAAACGGATGAAAGAAACCTGAATTAAGTGGGCTTTTTAGGGTTCTACAGACAACAAGGAACCCTTATATTTTCGCCATGTCCGTCTGTCCGTCTGTCAAGTGTTTTTTTTTCTCTTTATACCCAAGGTGCGTGCTATCGTTAGATAATATCATCATCATCATCATCATCATATCAGCCGAAAGACGTCCACTGCCGGACACAGGCCTCCCCCAAAGAGTGCCAAAGTGACCGGTCCTGCGCCACCCGCATCCAGTGGACTCCCGCAACCTTTACCAGGTCATCAGTCCACCTTGTGGGGGGCCTACCTACGCCGCGCCTTCCGGTACGCGGTCGCCACTCGAGAACCTTTCCGCCCCAACGGCCATCGGTCGGTTCTACGTGCCATGTGCCCTGCCCACTGCCACTTAAGTTTAGCGATTCGGAGGGCTATATCGGTTACCTTGGTTCTGCTGCGGATAGCCTCATTTCTGATGCGATCACGCAGAGAAACTCCCAACATGGCCCTCTCCATTGCCCTTTGGGTGATTTTGAGCCTTCTTATGAGGCCCATAGTAAGCGACCACGTTTCAGTGCCATATGTCATCACTGGCAACACACACTGGTCAAAGACTCTCGTCTTGAGACTGCGGATATTGGACGAAAAGATGTGCTTTCCGAACGCTGCACAGCCGAGTCGGATTCGACGCTTGACCTCTTTCTCGAAGTTGGACCTACCTAACTGGATAGTCTGTCCTAGGTATACAAAATCGTCTACAACTTCGAGCGTAAACTGTCCGATTGTAATGGGAGTTGGTACGACATGGGCATTTGACATGATCTTCGTCTTAATCATGTTCATTCTTAGACCAACTCGCTCGGATGCTTTACTGAGGTCATCGAGCATCGTACTTAAGTCCTCCATGGTCTCAGCCAAGACTACTATATCGTCAGCAAACCGAAGGTGAGTGATGTACTCGCCGCGCCGTTGATATTAGATAATATATGATCATTCAGTACCATTATGAGTTTTTAAAAACCATTTTTCAACTCAATGATCCGGTGGCGTGATTTTTGGCGTTCAATCTCTAATTTGTTTAAAAGTGGTGCAGTGGTTCGCAAGTGTCTTCCTCCCTGCCAGCTAAATACAGGAATGAGAAAAAAATTGAGCAGTCGTTCATGTAATTTATTTAAAAGTTTAATATTTATTTGTACAACTTCGGTGGCAAACAAGCTTAGGGCTCACCTGAATTATCCAAGTATCACGGCATAACTAGTTATCGAGTCGACCAACTTAGTGTGTAGTTGGAAAGGCCGACCTTCGTACAACTTTGGACTACGCAACCGCACCATTAAGTTAGCGCGCGCGTGTCGATGTAACAAAGACGGACGGGCAACTACGGAACCATACACTGCGCGTGGCCCGACACGTGCTTTCCCGGTTTTTTAACTGAAAGTCTCGTCTGTCGAGATGACTCTTGAGGAGCTGATAGAATTGAGCATACACAGGGAACACAGTAATAAGAATAAGAAAGAATAAGAATAAGAAAATTTTATTCACTTAAAAAACCCATGTGTTACAAAAATCTTCTTCTGCCAAACTGCATGACAGTTTGTTGGCAGAGGGACTCCCTTACAAACAATAGATGGGTAGGCTTAGCTATTGAGTAGAGTATTTTAATTTTATAATTTTGTTTTCTAATGGTAGGTACAGCTCACGTGATCACTTCACTTAAGACTACATTTCCAGTTTACCGTTTTGTATCGAGCGTTCACCGTTTTTAAATTTGACAAACTTGTTGTCCAACAAGCAAAGCCAAACAGAGTCAAACATTGCTACGAACCTCACGATCCTTCTAGAAGACGCTATAGTAAATTCCCGTTAAAAAAAACTTCACTAAGATGTCAGTCATGACATTCGCGTAATGGTGGGTACACCCTTAGCAAACGAACGACCAACAAACACGAAGCATTTATGTGACAGCTATTTGTTAGAGTGAGATACATAGCCGTTCGTTGGCTTCGTGTGTACACACCATAACAGAATAGGGATATAGACACCAAACAAAATAACCAATAATGTTGAATTTTCCCGAAAAATGATTTAAAATGGTGTCAAATGGATAAACAAGTAAGTTATAAGTGTCCAAAGTTATAAGAGGGGGTATATTCTGTCCGTATTCCGCAAAACGGACCTTCATTTGAACCGTTGACATTTACTATCCTCACGTCACGATCTGCGCGCGTTTTCCTTCTTTACGTAACAAGCAATATTAAAACGGTTGTAGCTTCGTAATTCTTTGAGGTATCTACATGGGATCTTCGTCACTAGGCATATTTTTACCTTCTTTCTTTTGGAGTAATAATAAATTTTGAGTGACACGGAATGTTCGCCTCTGCAAAAAGCTCAAAGCAATTTTTTTGCGCTAGAACGCTCACTAGAACGTTCCTGTTTATTTTGTAGTCTTTTACGTTTTCGCTAGAAAATGCTCATTTACAAGTGAATGCTATTTACCATTAGACATGTTTTTTGTAGGCCTCAAGTTTCCAGACATTCCGATCCTTTTTCGCCATTCCAAAGGTGTCTAGCTCGGCCCTCCATCGCCCGGGAGTTATTCAGTGGCGATCCTGGCTCACAGCTCACTTGGAATGCGGCAGACATGACCAGTACAGTCCAGACCCCGTATCATGGTCGGCCTTATCACGTGATGAGTTACAAGATAGCATGTCATCTTTTTCTATCCAACGGTGTCAGCCACTTACGGACGTTCTGTCCTGTCAGTTATCGTGTGATAAGGCTGACCATGACACGGGGTCAGGTAAAGCCTACACAATTAAAATTTAATGTGCTATATTGCTACAATAGCGTATCACTTCTCTGAATCTTACACGCCATCAAAATCTCATGCAAATCTATATCGTCTTGATGTAAATAAATCTAAATCTAAATCCAAGCTACAATCTCACAGACTTTTAACTTCTTATAATATTAAAAGTCAAAGTTATTTTCTATTCTTCAATTTACGCATATTTCATGCACCTATGAATATTAGTACAGAATCTATCTATACTATAGGTATATTCCATTGATTAGGATGCCTTTTAATAGGCCTTGAGGCGGCTAGAGGTTATAACTATGGATCTGATGAAGGCGCCGCCCTGGCGGCGTAGGCGCAATTATTTTAACGACCGTCCTTACAGCGTGTGACGTCATCGTATTAATATCGGACACCGATCACTTATTTATTGGTCTATCGAGCATTTTGGAACGAGTTTATGTTAACTAATCTATTGAAATTGATAAAAATGAGGAAGGTCTTTAGGAGGAATTCTCCTAAAGACTCTCTCCAACATCCACTATAAATTAACGATGTTATCTTTAGTAGTTAGTGACAATCTTTTAAGCTTTACAAAATTTTATAAGTTTGTATGTTTCAGGTAACCTCCGAAACCACTTTTTCGATTTCAAAACTTCTTCAACCGGTGTATAGAATGGACTTTTTGGATGGTCATAAGCTATTTTTTTTCTTTATTTTTCGGTTTCGAGTCGCGTGTGCATACTACTGAACACAAACCAGATGGCCTTAAGGATATTTTTTTATTCGTGTTATTTGATTAAACATTTTATCACTCAAACACAGGTTCGTGCCAGATATTTAGTGTATGCTGATATTATTTTAGTATTATACTATAAACTTGGTATTGTACATTTAAAAACCCACCGGCCGCCGCCCGATTTCCGAGTATCGCCAAATTAGGTCACAAATGCATTGGTATTATTGGAACGAACTTGTTTGGGGCAGCAGGTGTGCTAGTTTAAGCTAGACATGGCATGTGGTGCAGACCCAGTGAATAATAGTCTAATGGTCATACATAGATTTAGACGGCCTTTTTGTGAATATTACCAAATTTAAGGGCTGTAAAGCCTAATTTTTAGTTGTGCTCATAATCTGCATAAACGGCATCCTCTCTTATATCATATCACTAGCTTCGGCCCGCGTCTTCGTCCGCGTGGAACTCGTTTATATAGCAGCTCCATACTAACTTTTACCCCTCTCCCCCATTTCACCCCCTTAGGGGATGATTTCGGGGATAAAAACTCTCCATCCCTTCAACTATCTCCACTTAAAAAATCACGTCAATCCGTCGCTCCGCTTTGCCGTGAAAGACGGACAAACAAACAAACACACACACTTTCCCATTTATAATATATTAGTAATGATGCAATCAAACCATCCATACTAATATTGTAAATGCGAAAATGTCTCTGTCTGTCTGTTATCTCTTCACGCTTAAACAGCTGAACCGTTTATATGAAATTTGGTATAGAGGTAGTTTGGGTCCCGGGGAAGGACACATATATATAGATAGTTTTTATCCCGGAAATCATCCCCTCTAAAAAAAACAAAAAGAAGAGCCGTGGGTTAATTCAATGGGTACAAAATCGAACTTATCGCTTTATTACCTTTGAGTAATTGGCTAAATATAACCTATGTCTATCCAGAAAATTCATTCTATACACAGGAGAAATATTTTTTTTGTCGGGTATTAGGATCCAGACAATCCAGACATTACTCCCTAGATACAAACTTACAAAGCTACAATTTCACAGACTTTTCCTTTCATCATCCTCCTAGCGTTATTCCCGGTTATGCCCCTAAAGAATCCCAAGATTTGGCGTGCTAGTTTTACGATAGCGACTGCTAGCTGACCTTCCAACCCAGAGGGAAAACTTGGGGAGGTAATACTTTTCCTCTTTATTATTAGTGTATTAATTGGTAAGCCAGTAGTGATGTACACTCAACTAGGCATTAATTAAAATTTAAATGCGACCCGAAAGTACCCGGCGTTAGTGAACCTGATTTGTTTGACCTATATTAATATCAATTTGTCTCCGATGACACAATTTTCGCAACAGGCGCGTCTAAGACAACGCACTGAAGCACACTCAAGGATAATAGAGTACTGATAAAGGCTTTTAGGGTGACGTCATTAAGAAAGCTTTTGCAGGTTTCGTGTTTCGAAGCGGAAGCTTCTGCAGGTTTCGTGTTTCGAGACTTTTTGCATGAGTGTCAGGAGTTGGCATAAAACTTTGTCAGCCTAGCTAGCATGATAGTGTTTATATACAGACATAAAGCATTTGTCCCTTACTAGCATGTATGTAGGTGCGAGCGAGACAAATGCTAGGCAGGAGACAACTGCATAAAAGTTTATCAGTTACATAATTATAGTTGACTCAAATTTTATTATTACTCCGAAAGCTGAAAATCTTTGACCAAATACTGTGTTAAAGATGTGAACCAAATTATTATATCTCAAAACATAACGAAGTTACAACCATTTCAATGTTTCTAGTTAGAGAGAGAGAGAGGGAAAGCGCCACAGGTTAGATGGTGTCACGAACCTTTAGTATCATAACAAAATATTCGGATCTTCCCGAAGATTTTGATTCGTTCCTTAACATCGACTAATATTCCCGGGAACACTCTTTTGGAGACATGTTTTGTTTGCCTATCGCCTCTTCATTGTTTACTTATCAGTTTATCCTGACAGCCTAGCATGAGTGACATCTATAATGGCATATTTTTGTTGGTTGCACTGTGTCACTTTCAGAGATATGTTTTGTTTTTATGGATTTAACTCCTATTCATTGATTCGTTCCTTCTGTTTATCCTGATAACCTTACCCTAGTGACTTCCATCGTGGTATAATTTATGGTGCATCGTGTAGCCCAAACAGCATCCGCGTTTTTTCAAAACTCCCACCACGCACTGTAAAGGACGTGCGTACAGGAACGATATCTAAGGTGACCCAGTTGTCACTCAAGTAATCGTTTAATCTTGGCGTACGGTTGATGAACCGTGTTGCGCGCGCATCCATTCACGGAGGGGCGGCCCTGTCGGCTCGGCTGTTCGCCCGCGGCCGAGCGGGCCGCCAGGCGCGTCCACGACGGCCGACCAAGACGCGATCCCTCTGGTGGTCCAGAGAGGCCACCACCCACCATGTCGGACCATGATCTATAACCAAGGGCACGGATACAACAAGTTGTTCACGCAGGTGCGCGCGCAGTGCTAGTGCTAAGTGTTTCTTTGTTGTGTTTGTGATAAGTCATCATCGGTATGTAGTACATTTTCATAATGAGGTCGACGCGTTGTTTACATTGAGTGCTGATAGCGTATTGGTAATTACATGTAAGGGGATAGGGTGTTTCCCTTTGGCAGAAGAGCGTATATCGGCGCGTGTTTTGGTACACATGCGTCGTTTCACGTCGAGCGTGGCGTCTCCTGTAATGCGGAAATATTTCCATGCAATTTACTTTACTACGGCAGGTTACAGGAGTCAATACGGTAGCCTTTAATAGATTGAAGCGGAATTAGGTTGTAGATTTGAAACAGGGATGATGCTTGATAAGTATTTATTTGAAAGGCTGTAGAAAAAAAAACAATATCAAACATTCATCAATTATAATCAAAACAATTAAAAGAAAGAAATGAGAAATTCTCAAAATGTACTTTAGAGCTAAATAATTCCATTAATCGTAAACCAAACAAAGCATTACAAGGGCGTGCCTACATAAAACTATTTTCGTCATTTTTACTGACCAACCAGCATCAAGTGTTTGTTCAAATCCATTAGCATTACATCATGCGTTCTGTGTGTTGGTAGAACAAGCCAAAAACAGCCCAAATCCTTTCCAAATTACTTTCGGTATGCGGCGGTATTGTGTTCCTGATGTTCAAAAGCTCTCGAGATTTTTCTGCCCTTTTTATAGATAATTAATTGTACGGACCCCTTCGTGCGCGACTCGCAATTGGCCGGTTTTTTAATACTACGACGGTTGAAAACATGCATACAGTCTGGCTGATGAATAGCCGACCTCATAGCCTATGAGACCCTGTCATTCCAGAAGATTTTTTTTTATGTGGGCATTTGTCGTGTTGATAGCTAGAAACATACGTGTGTTCCTTGCTCTGGTGGCCTTACTCACCACCAGGAACACAACACCACATACTTACGTATACAGAGCAAGCACATACTGCGGTCTTCTGTGAGGAGGTGGTACTTCCCCAGTTGGGCTGATCCAAATATGAGCGAGATGACATTCCGCTTTGCCCTATATCTCTCAAAAACCTCTACCTCTCTTGGAATTGTTGTATCGGGAAGCGTCCATAGGCCGTAGCCTGACAACACCCTACCTGATGATAAGCATACATCGTAATGTCTGCTTATCATCAGGTAAGCCGTTGTTTGCTACCGTCGTATAGTTCAAATAAATAAATGTACTAGGAATTAGCTGACCGGACGCATCACGTCACGCCAAACTCAGCAAAGTTAACATGATTCATGCATTACACATTGAACTAAAGATAATGGTGATTTCATGGCATTTAGATTCCAAAAAAAAATCGGTGGATTGCTAATTATAAAACAATATGCGGGTAAATGAAAGCAAGGTCAGATATCATGCCGGATGGGGTTTACGATGTACATTCCATTATAATGTTTACTGTAGGAATGTCTGTTGGAAATAGTCTAACTCAGTGATGGCGTGCTGAATATTAAAGCCACAAGTATACATTCAAAAAATACACGACCTTAATATTAAGGCAATTCAGTCGTGTATAAATATTTTTGACACTTTGGCCGTATCGATCTCTTTGTAGCCAACTGTACAATACGTATTGATTCTGTTTAAGTCAGATTCATACCTATCTGACTTGTTGTTTCGTGTCATTCTAGACGAAGATATATATAATAGATAGGCATTCTTAAATCACGCAGAGAAACCCCCACAGCGCAGCCCAATCGTCTCCAATGCCCTTTGGGCGACTTTGAGTCGTATTATGAGGCACATAGTAAGCGACCAAGTTTCAGTGCCATATGTCACACTCTTGTCAAAGACTCTCGTCTTCAAATACTGCGGAATATGGGACGAAAATATGCCAATCTGCAAGTGTAAGGTCGCGGGAGTTCACTGGATTCGGGTGGCACAGGACCGGTCACTTTGGCACTCTTTCGGGGAGGCGTATGACGGCGGACGTCTTTTGGCTGATATGAAAATGATGATGACATACTTAAATACAAAGAAAATGCTCAAGACTCAGAAGTTAACATTCATGCTCATTACACAAATTTTCACCCTTACCGGGATTTGAACCCAGGCCCGTCACGTAGGCAGGGTGACCCACTAGACTAAACCTTCCATCTCAACAAAATATCTTTAATCTTTAAAGTGCTTTGCATGTTTTATAGCCGTCGGACGCCCTACATAGGTTATGAACGTATTGGAATGTGTGTCACAGAATGCATGCCCCGTTTTAAGCGATATTACAGTACTTGTAAACTTTTCATAGTTGCCACAAGTGTGAAATAGGGCAGTTAAACAGCGCTGCAACTTCCGCACGCACTACGGACTGAAATGCAGTAAATCACGAACATTATCCTTCTATAATCAATCTTAATTCGTCTCACTAAAGTTTCCATTTGGAAGTCTTGATATTATGTTTACGCATAATCTGCCATTTTGCAGGGCCTGGCTGGATTGTTTGTAGCTAACATTGATTATGCCTGCCCACTATGCTGAAAGCATGCAAACGCATAATAGTTTTGTTATTATGTGTGCATATAACCAGGCTTGTTTCCCGACGAAGGCAGAGCAAATTAATGTTGGCACCAAACAATTGGACCACAATAGTCTATCCCATGTTTATTGAAATCAAATCCCTGCGTTAGTTAGTTACTTACTTTTAGCATAATTTAAACTAATATATAAATATCACTACTTACTCACGCTTTAGCCTAGATTAATTTGTACGTTTGAAGTGAACCTGCCTTCAAAGCAAGAGGTTCAAATCTCGGTAAGGGTAATTATTTGTGTGATGAGCACGTATATTTTATCCTGAGTCATGGATGTTTTCGTCATTAAGTATTTATTTATATATATAGTAAAAGCTTTGTTTAGGACTGAGTCGATGTGTGAGATTAGCCCCAAAATATTTATTAATTTCACTACATAGTTTGGATGTTTCTAATTGGATGTTTGTTACTCTGTCACGGATAAACGTCAAAATGGATTTCGATTACATTCAATCCACATTAGTTAGGGTTGGGACATAGATACATTTTATTTTATAAAGAAAACTCCCTTGAGAATCAGACTTTAAAACTCACGCATTTAAGGTTGAAAATCGCTCGATATGTTTACACTTTTTATCACAGAAATCATCCCCAAAGGAGAAAATGAGATGAAATTGGGGGTATAATGTTATACGGGATTTAGGAATTTATGTCGAAGTAGTAGGCAGAAACAAGTTAAAAATAAGCCTTGAAAATCCAAGCCCTATGCGGACTATTGGCGCATAGTTTCTTGAGGAATTAGGTCACAAGTCAGGCTAACATATTAACGAAGGCACCAGTTGACGTCTGCTCCGATGACGTCAATTATGCAGCTGAGCATTGTCAATAAGGTTTTCCATAAAAGATGACTCATTGTACGGTCTGTATTAAAAAATATTAATATTTTAATCGTATGGCGTGTATACATAAACGTTTCATTCAATTACAATTATAAGTGCACATTATAAGTGCACATTCAGGGTCCCGAGCCACGTGAAGCGTCATATGTTAATTTATACAGATCTTCTGGAGGCCCCAACAACACTCATACTGCAGGGAGCAGCGTTGTTTGATATGATCTATGGTTTGATGGTTTGATCCTCTACACCTCAGTTGCAAAGACAGACATAAGTTCTGCTTGTAGAGATAGCCTTCTGCCCCCAATTTTATCTGCGTGGATGGAATTCGTTTATATCGTTCTCCTCCATACGAAACTCTGTTCAAACTTTGGTCTCCCATTTCACCCCATAGGGGATGATTCCCGGCATAAAAGATATCTTAAACATATTTTTCAAAAAAAACGTCATGCTTAATTGAGCAGGGACGGCTACCTTGTCAGGATGATCGTGTTATAGCAGAGACTTAGGTAATATGAATACTAAAATATTTAAAAATCGTAACATAAGAAAAGCAGCTTCACTACATAACTTTCTCGGGTCGCAATATTCGTTAATCATAGACTCATCACATCACAACTCAACTTGTACTCTAACCAATTGATAATAGAGTCGTATTGATATATTTGTGAGCACTGTGTTTGTTTTGTTATAACGATCCGTTTCTGTTAAATAGCCTGAGACTCTATTCGATATGTTTAATGACTGCTCGATATATGATGACCAAATGATCCCTTTTGTGAAAGTAGCAAGGCCACCTTTGAGAGCCAAATAAGCGCACAAATCTATATATATAGTTCAACTCAGTATCTATAGATTTGTGTAAATGCATGATGTGTTTATTTAGTTGTATATTAATAGTATATTTACACCGATTCCTTCGAAACACCTACAGTAATAGAAGTGGCAATGTTTTAACAGCACTAATACTTCATGAAATACATATAATATTTCTTATGTAATTGTCTTACTATTACTTCGATATATTTTAGAATGTCTTATAATTTCAGCGAAGACCCTAATCGATATATATGGCTTGTCTTTGTAATCTACATGCTTTTTCTTCCCAAAATTTAAACTTTCTCATTCCTATTAGTTGTTAAATAATTATTGAAGGAATTCGTTAGTCGCTTTTCACGTGACAAAAACCGCAAATCAATTCTGACCCAACCAACGCCACGAATGTTTGTAAAAACAACCGCAAAGCGGCAAAAACTTGCATTCACAACAGAATAGCGCACAAATGTCACCGAAAAATACCGCTCGGCCCAAAACGGGCGTAAAATATTCAGGGGTAGGGGTGGCGCGCAGGGGGGGGATGACGTCACGACTTCGACCCGCCACTCTGCCGCCGAAACCCTGTGCCTCCAGTTAGACCTCTTGATCAGCCGAGCCTAGATGGCTGGCCGGAAAGAAAACGTTACAGAAAATTAAAAAGCGGGTATTCCAATTTCGAAATAGTCTTTTGTTTTGATGTTGCTGTTTGAGCTGTAGCTAAGGTAAGTAGTTGCGAGCAGTTAATAGTTTCACGTCACTGTAGATAGTTGTTAGATTTTATTTGTTAATTAATTAAAAATCTTCACCGCATCTATTACAGTGAATGTGTCTAATCAATGTTAACGTAGTTTGCATAGTTCATAGTAGTATAACAATATATTTGTTGAGTATTTTGACATTTTGATGAATTTTCTATTTATATTTTAAGTCTACCGAGGTTGTATCAGATTTTTGAAACCACGTCGTTTGTTTTTACATTACAATACCTAAAATATGTTGATTTCCATAAATCTGGTACGATGTCGTAATAAACAAGATCGACTACTTTCCTTGTCTTGACTTTTGCAAGTTTCCTCTTAAACCTTTAGCACAGACAGTTTTATAGTGGTTCAATAAAATCAGTATGGAAATTCTTTGCATGCTTTGCACGTGTAATGAACTTCTTATTGTTTGCCATACTTACGTCTTTCCAAACTCTTTGTTTATTATTATTTTAGTGATTTATGGTTACATTGAACTAAACTTATATAAATTTTATATCACCTCCCTCTCCCTCGCGTATTTTTTTTAGAAAATGTGAAATCCATCTTAAGCATAGAGAATATAATTTGAATTGGAATATATTGTGAAGTTTATTATATAACATATAAATTTAGTAGCATTAGTAGTACCCTTATACGGAGAATGCATCTAATAATGAATAGATTTGATCAATTAATGTGAATTTGTATGTCACCATTTTCACTACAAATTGTTATTTGCGATAAAACCTTCATTATTTATAATGTTTATTGTCCAATCAAGAATATGTATACACGTATTGTATGTACTGTACAAGTTTTATAACTCTACTAAATATAATCATATGCATGCAATATATTTACCCTTTTTTTTTGTTATATTTGTCATTAAAAGGGTTAATCATACTGATTTTATGAACCACACCGTTACTTCGCACTGTCTGTTTCTATAATAACCTCGAATGGGCATGTGTTTGACTTCTTGTCCGTGTGCTTGCATGCAGCCGCCAGCACCCAATGACCAACTACAAGCCATTGGTAAGGACACTTTATTAAAGCTTTTATTAAGCTACGCCATGCAATGTAAATTTCGAGATATCTTCAGAACGAATTTAACACATTCACTGCCAAGAATTGATCCCGTGGAAAGCGACGATCGCGTAGGTGCCCGCTAGGCGGGTTCCTGGCAGTGTTGGCTTATTTTAATTATACGAGAATACATTTTTAAAATCTAAATTTCACACAAACACTTTATAGTCAGGCCAATCCCGTCACCAAAACTAAAATGCTGCCAAGGTAAGAAATATCCATGCCAATAATAGTGTAAAAATGCTTAAATTATTTCCCCCCCCCCCCCTCGTGTGGTGTCGGGATAGAATTTCACCACCCCCTTTCCTCCCGTGGGTGTCGTAAAACTCGACCGGGAGTCGAAAGGGACCAGGGTTGAAGTGTGTTGTGGGCGATGGGCTAGCAACCATCACATTTAGTCGATCTTTTATACCCACATTTATGCTAAAAGTGGCGCTGGAACATACGTTTCATGTGCTCTACCTACCCCTTTTGGGAATAAAGGCGTGAATGTATGTATGTATGTTATTTTTTCTTCAGTAATATAATTCTCACAGAGCTTTATGTCGGTAAAAACTGCTCACTGCCAGGAACCTGCCTAGCGTGCGCCTACGCTGTGGTCGCCCGCTAGGCGAGTTCCTGGCAGTGAAAGTGTTTACAGAAAAACCACGGGTCGGCGGTCAGCGTAGCGCGTCAGCAGTGAATGTGTTAAAATAATTTTCATCCTAAACACACAACTTCAACATAAACTATATTTTTTCCTATTACAATTGCATAGCGTAGCTCACTCGCCAAGTTTATTACTACATCTGTTTTTTTTCAAAAATCGCTTTTAGAAGCACCTGTTTTGTGCATCTGCAGTTAATATTTAGAGAAATGACGCGTAGTGGCATTGCCCAAGATGCAACTGGATGGAACGCGGTATTTGAACTCCCGAAGTTTTGTGGAACCGCCCTGTGCAACCCGAACTGAGCCAACTTAAGAAAGACATGTCGTCTCGAGACTTTCCTCTAAATACAATATGGTATCGAATGAAGCCTCTGATTTCTTAACAAAGCAAAAACTCTAGAGAATACCCTTTACAGCCCGTAGGCTTTACAATAATAGGTCATACATTTCCTTAACCCGTATTTATTTCAGGGATTTACGTTCGTCCCTAAAGGCTTAGGTGTTGATTAGAAAAAATGCTTGGCTAGCATCCATCGCGGAGGCCCATGCAATGTACTGGGGAAAGATTTTCTTTTAACACTTTCACTTCACCGTCGTCTACGATCGCAGCGCCTAGCGATTCTTGGCAGGTTACCACTCACCATGTTCCATCAAAGTTAGCTGTGCCCAATAGGGTTCCTAATGCGTTTATAGCATGTAAGTCCTACCTTTACATTATATTACGGAATGCAATACAGTATTGAGTATATACAAACTTAGATTTCATTGACCTCTTTCGTAGTATTAGTTTTTTTTTGTGTGGACAATAGAGGAATTACCTACACATATACATAATGCATTCTATCACTGGATTCAGATAGTAAGGGTCAAATGCTTTATGTCCGACATAAACGCAGTTATGCTAGCTAAGCGGGCAATACTGTATTATAACAATACGCAGGCAGTGGTCGTACTTTGGGTGAGGACCAAATTCTTGGCCAGTTAGCCTACTCGTAATTAATTGATAGTAGTTAAAAAGTTCCGTTGTGACACGAAAATTAGCCATATATCTTCTAAGGCTAACTACTGGCCAAGAATTTGGTCCTCACCCATTTAGCTTAACACATTTACTGCCAAGAATCGCTAAGCGCCTCGCTCGTAGCGGATCCCGCGGAAAACGAATACTGGGTAGGGGTTCCTGGCACGGAAAGTTAACACTTTCCGTGCCAGGAACTATGAAAATGTCGTAATCTTAAGCAAAATAAAAATTAAAATATTTATTCAGCAAACAGGCCACGTGGGCCCTTTTTGCAAGTCAAAATGTATATGAATAGACTCTAGATAGTATGAGTACATCATAATAAAATTAACTAACTGCATCAAAGTTTACATGTCAAAAACAATAACACAAAAAAAAAACAATCTTGTATAATCTAAATAGCTTAGGTATCCACAGAGATGTATAAGGTCTCTGAGTGTCAAAAACTAAGTAATAAAATAATACAATCAAGGAAGACAGTGAGATGACTCAAGTCAATTCCGCAGAACAGTGGAATGAAGTTAAGCTTGTCGTCCTTCGAAACATGAACTGACCGGATTCCACAAATAGCACCCGTTCTCGAGTATGAGCCATCGACGAAAAAACCCCTTAAACAAAAAGTCCCTAAGACACACGGGTCCTCTGGAATTACACAAAAGAAAACGCCTGCCAGATTCACAATGGTGCAAACTAAAATGATGATTTCCTGCAAAGTGCAGCGCCTGAAGCCTGAAGCCTTTGAACCGAGGTCCAAGTGTTGTAGGGTATTACCGTGGGAGTTACAACATAGTATCGGATTTTCAGACTAATATAATAAACTCGACCCGAAACCTAGTCAGACAGCGATCCAGTATTTTAAGCTAACCTATAGTATCAATAATACGTCTGATACGGTCTGCAATAGGCATGATGACACGTTTTGAAAAACTGTTCTATAATGTTTCGAAACATTTATTATGTACAACGAATAAGATTTTTCAAGAGATTTTAACAGTTAAGTAGGCAAAAAAAAAGAATTTCAGTTTTTAAATTTCAAATTGGCGCTAAAACGCTTGTCAGTGTCATGGCGTCCCGAGTGACGTCACGTTTGTATAAAAAGAACGCGGACCTTTGATGCTTGCTACCTAGATCGCTCAATTGCTCAATGAATGAACATAAATTAAAAAGTTTACAAGTCTTGCGGGGCCGTGCGAGCGAGACAGCGGGACAATGACGTAAAAAGATCTGACAGATAACATGGTTCTATCCCTGTCTTACAATTCGTTCATTACGTAAGTTTTCTCTGTAATCTGTGGTAATGGCCGTTATGGGTATCTATTTCTACAAACGTGACGTCATGCGCTCTGATTGGTGTTTAACATATCATGGCGGGCGTCCGTATTTTTCATTTTAATTTTATCAAAATAAATAAATATCTCTTACTGAATAAAAAAAACATGAGCAATTTTCAAATTCTACGATTAAAATTTCACTAAGAAAATAACATATTTTAGTGATTTTCAATTACTGTCATCTATTATATTAAACTCCATACTGACCCATTTAGCACCACTCAAAATTGTCGTACATCGCTTCGAGCGTTTTTCGTTACATTTGCGGTTTAACACTTTCACTACCAAGAACCCGCGTAGCACGCCTACGCCGTAGTCGCTTTCTGCTACATACGAGAAAAACCGCAGGATCGGCTACGAGCGTAGCGCATAGCCATTCTTGGCAGGGAATGTGTTTGTTACTTATACATATTTGTTTTACTAAAAATGGGTTTGCGTTTAGTTTAGTCTAACCTGATGGAACGTTACATAAGTAGCAGTACAAGGCTTAATATACATAACAATATAATATATATAGTTAATACAGTGTGTTACCGGCATGCGGGCTTTTTTTTAAGTAGGGTAAATTAACGGAGTTCTTTAACTTAATCATGACCTTAATACAGATAATTAACTATAATTCCGACTTCATAAATTTTCTAACAAAATTTAAATTGCCAGCAATGTACAGCAAAGTAAATTGACAAGTAAGTGTAAATGACAGCTCTTCATACTTTGTTTAGTACGGCGTCATACACCTAGTCTATTGAAGGTTTGTAATTTGGAAAAATAATTGCGCAGTTAATTTACATAATTACGATTTGCAAATACATGCAAAACAATTGCTAATGGAACATACTATTATCAGTTTTAATGAATGCCCGCATGCCGGTACCACACTGTATTTTTGAGATGAACATATAGATTAAGAGAAATTAGAAGGGTTAAATAACAATGATACCGTAAATTTTCACTAATTGAAAGCATAACTGCATCATTGGTGCAGAGAACCGGCGCGCGCAGCAAGCATCGAATTATTAAACGTGCCAGCTAGGCTTTGATTCAACTGTTACCGCGCATTCTAATTTCAGCTTTATTTAGAACTGCATAAAGTATATATTTAGATTTGGCTAAGGTGATAATTTTCAATTGTAGTGCGTGTGTGTTTCATGTGTGATGTTTGTGGTTGTGTTTCGTGTGTGTGTGTGTGTGTGTGTGGTAAATATTAAGGATTGATATGGAGGCGAATCGGTTACTCATTTTACACATTACATTTGAAGAGAGTACAAATTCCGCAATATGTATAGTCAGCTTCATGTAGTTCGTACCAGCCCAAGCAGCCAAATGTTTCGATACACATCTTTACTACGTAACAGTAAGGATGTGTTACGACATATTTGGCCACTTTGACTCGCACACATTCGCCCCACTGCATTTGAGTTAATATGCAGGGATACTTTTAAAATGTCACCGACTATACAGTAACCCACAAGTACACCGCCATGCTACGCTCTTAGTGCTACGGCGTAGCCCGTAGCAGCTCAATATCCATTACGGGAACACCTAAATAACTACTCCGAAATATTTTAATCCGAATTTGCTAATAGGCATGATGACTCATGTTCAAGTTGATAACGTAGTGATGCTAAATGGATAGTAAACCATCAAATTATCGTAGTAAAGTATAAATTATAAAGTAAATTGAAATTAGAAAAAAATATGAACCTTGAAATTTAAGAAAAAAAAAGCATTTTTTTATTGTCCAAGAGTAAATTTAAACTTACTAATAGAATCCTGACGCTTTTATCTAAACAAAATCGTATGACAACTATGTACTTAAACGCAGTATTTCGCGACCGAAACAACAATTTACCTGATTTTCTATACAACGATACATGTATTTCGTACTAACAAATATAATTGTGACGTCATAATTAACTGTCTTTCAGTATGGAGCGTTTTGCGCTGCCGCCAGCGATGTCAATTATGTCTCATGTTTTTGGGTATTTATGTTCTTTAATTGTAGTTACTCCCATACAAACATTTTTTCCTCTCCAAAAACTGGTTCGAATGACAATTGACGTAATAAAAAAATCTTAGTCATCATCCCTATTCCGATTTTCATAACTCCTAAGACTTATAATTTCGATTACTAAAAAACACGAATTCAATTTGACCGAACTCAGAATTTCGATTGCTTTTTAACCATTTTTTAAAACCCCGAGGTATGAAAAGCACGAAGTGTTATTGGCCTGAAAAACAACATTCCGATTATCAATTTTAATGTAATAATGAAACATCGCTAATTCGGAAATTTGATATTCGATGAAATAATCTTCGTGTTTTTAATAATCGGAAATTTTATTTATTACAAATTATGAAATTCAGATTTTTGAACCACAGTGTTAAACTGCGATTCCTATTTCCCGTAAAGAATATCTACTTATGTAGAAAGGTGCAAGGTTAGTTCAAAGTAACTAAGGTGTAGGTAAGACGACGACCGAAGCGAGGAGGAGTGTTAGGTAGAACCGCGACTCTACAGCGTGCGAGCCAAGCGAGCGAAGCGAGCGTGGCGCGGTAGCGACCGGCGAAGCGCCAGAACCGAACCTTTTTATAGTTTCTAATATTGAAATCCTACTAATATTATAAATGCTAAAGTTTAGATGTTTGGACGTTTGTTACTCAATCACGCTTAAACGGCTGAACCGATTTGAATGATATTTTCCACGAAGATAGTTTATAGCCTGGATTAAAATAAAGGATAGTTTTTATCTCGGGTCCACGCAGACGAAGTCGTGGGCGGCAGCTAGTATGATATATATACAATTTGCACATGGAAATTGGATGTTGTGTGTTTTTTTTTCAGTTTTTTGTTAATTGGGATTTATTGTTCGTCGATGTAATGATATTCGGAATTTAGCAAATGGGTATTTCAGTAATCGGAATTCGTATTTTTGATATTTCGGAATATTATTCAATCGGACTTGTTACTGTTCGGTATATTGAAATTCGGAATTTTGATCGTCATAATTGTAAGCCTTACACATTTTAACCTTAATTTTTACTTCCGCTGGTGACACCAAAATGTACACTTAACACTTTAACTGCCAGGAACCCCTCTAGCGGGCGCCTACGCCGTAGTAGCTTTCCGCTATACACGAGGAAAACCACGAGATTGGCTACGAGCGTAGCGTGTACCGATTGGCGGTAGCGAAAGTGCTAACACTTAAACTGCCTTTAAAAAAAATTGCAGGAAAAATCCACATCACAGGGTGTGGATTTTTTAGTGAATTTTTAAAGTGACCATAATTTTTAAAGAACATGAGTTGGTTTTTTTTTGTATTTTTATGATAACTATTATGACTTGGTCTATCATCCGTTTACGGCTTGACGTCAAATTCTGGGACACCCTGTATACGAGTAAACCACGAGATTGGGTACGGGCGTAGCGCGTACCGATCCTTGGCAGTGAATGTGTTAATACGTTAACATAAGACTGGTTCTAAATACGTTTACTTTGTCAATTCCAGGGCTCAGCGGATTCTAACTATTCGCAACCTTCTTCGGAGCTGTCGGACGACGACAAAGAGGCTGTGCGCCGCGAGAAGGAAGCGCAGGCTCTCTCACAGCTCGACAAGGCTCGGGTATGTACATTTGTCCTTTTCTTTCCTTTGTTTTGACGCTTAGAGACCGTATACATCTCTACGAACATTAGAATAATGATTGATTGTATTTGGACGCTTAGAGACCTTATACATCTCTAGAATGCTGAATTAATATCATTAACTTCTTGTTAATGCACAGATCTTATATCGAATGTAAAGGTCATATTTTGCAATATTGTTTTGTTTTCAATATCTACGTGTTTTTAAACGCGATAAATTAAGTTGTACTGTAGAAAAGACTGAACTCATGGAAATCCGAGAATACGAGAAACACGTTAATAATTTTTACTTCGTCAAACGCGACCGAATAGAGGGTGCACAATCACATACCTGAAGTGTCCAGGTCTGGAGCCTCCCAGGGGCTTTCTGTTCTCTGAAGGCACTCTCAGCTACTAAACGGGCGTGCAGATCTGACTTACCACCGGTCTTCGCCTAAAGATACCTCAAAGACACCGCCCAAACTCTCTTGACGTGACGTGCACTCTTAAGAGTATAACTTTTTAACTTCTATGCGGAAAGCGCGATCTTTATATGAAATTACGATAAATTAGGCGCAGCGTGTGCGACTTCAAAAGCAGAAAATTGAGGTAGTAATGGCCACAGGAAGTAGTTCCTCCTAGTGTTGCCCTATCTAAAACGGAAGTTATATTTAAAGTTACCATACGAAAGCCGATATTCAACACGAGAGTTGAACATTCCGCTCACCTAAATAAGCAGTATTTACGATACTAATAAACGTTAAAACTAGACAGATTGCTTAAAACTATGACTCTAAGTTAATACCTAGAACATTAGTTAGCCAGTGGCAGTGGGCACAGTTTCACGACTGGCCTTCTGTACTGACCAGTGGCCGTCTTGACCGTGACGACTCTACATACACCATCAGCTCCCGGATGTAGAGCTGAGATGCGACCTAAAGGCCATTTTAACGGACTTGTCTGTTCATTGATTAACAAGACCAAAGTACCAACGACAATGTTTGTGTTAACCTTATTCCATTTTGTCCTTTGTTGAAGTGTGTATACGTACTCCGCATGCCATCTGCGCCAAAAGTCTTGATGCATTTTTTGAATCAGCTTCCATCGCTGACAAACACTAATCTTTTGATCAACAAGATTCTCTTCAGGAATAATCGACAAAGGCTCTAAAGTAAGAAAATGTCCAGGGCTAAGCGCCGACAGGTCGTTTGTATCCGAACTTAGAGGCGTCAATGGACGAGAGTTAAGCATTGCTTCGATTTGTGTGAGGACGGTGTAAAATTCCTCGAAGGTTAACCTTTGATTACCGACGACTCGAGCGAGATGCGTCTTGACCGAGCGGATCCCAGCCTCGGCTAAGCCGTTGAAGTGCGGGCTACCCGGTGGGTTAAATGAAAATTTAATCTCTTGTGCATCAGCTGCGCTCTTCATAATGGAACCAAGATAATTACTTGCCCCGACGAAGTTGCGACCCTGATCAGAGACAATATCGCTACACCGTCCACGACGTGCGACAAGGCGCTTTAACGCACAAAGGAAGGCTTCCGTCGATAATTCCGAAGCAAGTTCTATATGGATAGCCTTAGTGCTGGTGCAAACCAATACACAAATGTAGCCTTTGTATGTTCTAGCGCCTCGTCCACGTCCGAAAGCGATATCAAAAGGGCCTCCATAGTCAATGGCGACACTCGAAAAGGGTTTTATTTGAGAAATACGACAAAGAGGAAGATTTCCCATTAGCGGTGCCGAAGCCGGCGATGGGTTGACACGAAAGCATTTAACGCAACCACTAATCACGGCCTGAATGGCTCGCTTGGGCGACAGAATCCAAAATGATTGCGACAGTAGATTCTGTAAAGTTTGAGCACCGGGGTGTAGAAATCTTTTATGATATTCGTCAATGATTAAAACCGTTAATCTATGGGAGCGAGGCAATAGTATGGGGTGCTTTATCGAAAATTTGATTGGAGAATTGACTAAGCGACCGCCCACCCTGAGAATACCCGCGGTGTCAATAAACAACGAAAGCTTGCGCAAACACTTTGGCAATGAATTCAAACGACCCTCTCTCAAGTGATTGATCTCTACACCGAACATAGTAAGCTGCACATGTTTTACTAAAAACATGAGAGCCGTAGTCGTTTCAGACGACTGTAGAGATCCGACAATCTTTCCATATTTAGACGATCGTAGGAAACGGAAACAGTGGGCTAACACACGCTTTAAAGTGAAAAGCGAGGAGAACCTGTTGAGGAGTTCATCAATCAAGTGAGGATCGTTCGCAACAACTAGACTGCAAAGTCGTTGCTCGTCTGCGACAGAACTGTTTGGTGGCCCAGTCAATGTAGACCGAGGCCAGTCCTTTTCTTCTTTTAGGAGCCAGGAGGGACCTCGCCACCAAAGATCACATTCAACAAGATCTTCGGGCAACAATCCTCTCGACCCAACGTCGGCGGGGTTATGTAGAGTGCTCACGTGGCGCCAGCGATCAGGAGCGATAATATCCTGTATATGGCTTACCCTATTAGCCACGAACGTCTTCCAGCGCGACGGGCACGACTGGATCCAAGCCAAAGCTACGCTTGAATCAGACCAGGCGAAAACTTCCGAGACATTATGTAGAGGTCTTAAAGCCTCCTTCACCGAGAGCATTAGATCTGACAGAAGCACGGCAGATTGAAGCTCCAGGCGTGGTATGGACTGTTTATGCAGAGGCGTGACTCTAGATTTCGCGCAACAGAACTCTACAAATGTAGAGCCTTCTGCACTGACCGCCCGACAGTAAATGACTGCCGCATATCCACGCTCTGACGCGTCACAATATCCGTGGAGCTGCAGCGAAACAAAAGAATGAACAATGCGTCGGGGAATAACGACAGATTTTAACAACGACAATTGCGATTTGAAACGCATCCATTCCGAAGCTATTGCTTCTGGTACGTCATCATCCCATTGGACGCCCGATGACCACAAAACCTGCATCAAATATTTCGCATGAAACGATGCTGGACACAAGAACCCTAACGGATCATAAATGCGTGCGATGTGCGAAAGAATCATACGCTTGGTGCACCTTTGGTCATTGGGAGTAGTAACCTCAAACTGGAACGAATCTGTTTGTGGACGCCACGACAAACCTAATATTTTAAGCGACAAGTCTGAAAGTTCGTCAAAACATTTAAAATCACTCGAGTACAACTCAGTGACAGGAAGATCAGCGATAAAACCTTTATGATTGGAGGTCTATTTTCTTAAATGGAACCCACCCGACGACAATATCTCAGAAAGGTCTGATCTTATTTGTAGAGCCTGCTCGATAGAGTCAGCGCCTGTGACAACATCATCAACATAAATGTCTCTCTCCAAAACTGGCGAACCGTCAGGATAGTCGGCTGCGGAATCCTGAGCTAACTGCGCGATACTTCGAAGAGCCTGGTAGGGAGCTGACTTGACTCCGTACGAAACCGTGCGCAGCATATAATCTTTAACCGGGCTGTCAGTTGATTGACGCCATAAAATCCTCTGGTATTCAGCATCCTCTTCCGGCACGACAATCTGACGGTACATGGCTTTAATGTCACCTGTGAATACCACTTTATGCCACCGAAATCTGGTAAGAATATCAAAGATATTTGTTTGCAGCTTAGGACCCGCCAGAAGCGTATCGTTTAGCGATATACCATTGCTATCGTGACAGCTAGCGTCGAAAACACAACGTAGAGGCGTACTGACGGACGCAGGTCGAAGGATTGCAAAATGGGAGATATAGTAAAATTTCCCAACACTACTTGGGGGAGGTCCTACTTCCTCCATATGACCGCTAGACTCGTAATCATCCATGAATGAAACATAAGCTTTACGAAAATCTGCATGTCTAGCAAGCTTGCGTTCCAAGGAGAAGAGTCTGCGCATCGCGATTTCACGAGTGTCCGAAAATATAGGCTTATTCGTAGGATCAACGAAAGGAAGGGGTACCTCGAAGCGGCCTTCACTCGTACGACAGAATTTACTAACGAAAGTATCTTCGCAAAGTTGGTCCTCTTTCGACAAGATTGGTTCACTAGGGCTACTAACATTTTCTAACTCCCAGAACCTTTTTAGAGAACTATCCAACGACAAATTTGATTGCAAAGAATTCGACACGAAAAAACAATCTTTCCGACGACAATTTTTGAAAGATTGTGAATGGCTCTCATCGCATCCACCCATGATGACCCATCCAAACAGGGTTTCAATAGCCTTTGGCTGACCCGGACATCCCTGACTCCGACCACTCAGCAACGATGAAGCGAAGATGTCTGCATTAAGCAGTAAGTCGATTGGTCCAGGATCACCAAAGTCAGGATCAGCAAGAGTAAGATTCTTAATATGAGACCACTCCGAAGATCTAACTGCAAGACATGGTTGATCAGCGCAGATAGAGGGAAGCACTAGTGCTTCACAATCAAAATTAATTAAATTTGTTCCAATCGGTTTAATGGAACACGACAATGAACCATGTGGTTTAGCTACCGAATTTCCAATTCCAGAAACTGATTCACCCGTCTGATGTATATCTAGTCCAAGCCGCTTCGCACAAGCTTGTGATATAAAATTGCTTGCACTTGCACAGTCCAATAATGCACGAGCTTGCTGGTATCGGCCAGTACTATCCCGCACCGCTACCCGAGCAGTAGCAAACAACACCATATTATTATTCGATGCGGATGTCAGAGTGACATTGTTGGTGGATGAACCACTAGCGACAAGCTTTGTTGACAAATCAGAATCTGGAGCCGATGATTCAATCTTATTAAAATGTAGCAGCGTATGATGCGAATACCCACACACACCACAACGGGATGCTTTTTGGCATTGCTTCACCTTATGGTTACTCGAAAAACAACAAACACACAAGCCCCTAGATTTCACAAATTTAAATCGAGCATCAGTACCTAATTTTATAAATTTTTCACAGCATGCCAAACTATGCTGGTCAGTACAGAATTCACACATACTTGTAGTGGTGACAAGAGTTACCTTTGATTTTTTCTGATTATAAGTTGCATTGATATGCACTTTATTTTGCACATTATTGTTAGAGCACTTTAAATCTGATGCATCCAATGCTCGAATTTGTTTCTCCACAAATTCTTGCAATACTTCAAACTTGGGAATATCGTTGGAGTTAAATTCCAATAAGAATGCTTCACGGGAAGATTTATCAAGCTTGGACCACAATAAATGAACCAGCATGAAGTTTTTATCTGGCAGGCCAAGCTTTTCTAACACTTGTAAATTTTCCCTAAAGATTCGATTCACTTTCTCCATTTCAACTCCAGATTTAGATTTAACTTGCTCACACAACAGCATTTTTTCATAATAACTAAATGCAATCTGTCGCTTTCTATTATAATACTCATTTAATGCATTATATGCATCAAGGTAACTCTCGTCTGATATAGGATAATTCTTGATTAAATCTAGAGCCTTACCCTGAACGCTTGTTAACAAGTAGTGTAGTTTTTCAATGTTTGAAATGTTACGTTTGTGAATTAAAGATTCAAATAACTGGCTAAACGACAACCAGTTCTCTAATTTGCCATCAAACTGTTTGATTTGAATCTTTGGCAACTTCGCGGCAACATTCTCACAACTATCACTTATTGTTTTAACTACCGGCGCGCGCTGTCGTAATCGCGATAAAATTGACTTAACTTTCATTTCAAAATCTGTAGTGACAGGAAATTCTGCACTGCAGTCTTCACTATTCGCTATCACTTCTCTTTGCGCTCGGTGGAAATCCGAGGCGATTAAATTTACATCGGATTCGACATAACCTACTAAATCCGTTCCATGAATAAGTTCTATTCTCATCATAGCGTAATCTCGCTCAACCCTGCTCATATTTGCCTTGGCATCACTGTTGGACTCGTTGTCCGACATATTGATCACAATTCAACTAAAATATACGCGAAAAACTAACGAAAACCGACAAAATAGTTGTTTTGTTTACAATGTCGATGCGAATCAACGAAACTTCCACTTGACACTGACAGCTTGACACTTGCAACCTACACGTTGCCATACGCAAGAAACGCACTGAATGAATGAACGGAATGAAGGAGATTTGCTATGACACGAACTATCACAATGCTACCAACTAAATTCTACTACACTAAAGATCAACACTTCCTGCCCGCCATTATACACACAATTAAAAGTTTACCCTCAACTTTTTTATCAAAAAATTACAACGCGAAAATTATGATTTTAATGAATTCAGCATTAAATAGGTCACTTTTCACAATACGGCCGAAGGACCAATGTTTTTAAACGCGATAAATTAAGTTGTACTGTAGAAAAGACTGAACTCATGGAAATCCGAGAATACGAGAAACACGTTAATAATTTTTACTTCGTCAAACGCGACCGAATAGAGGGTGCACAATCACATACCTGAAGTGTCCAGGTCTGGAGCCTCCCAGGGGCTTTCTGTTCTCTGAAGGCACTCTCAGCTACTAAACGGGCGTGCAGATCTGACTTACCACCGGTCTTCGCCTAAAGATACCTCAAAGACACCGCCCAAACTCTCTTGACGTGACGTGCACTCTTAAGAGTATAACTTTTTAACTTCTATGCGGAAAGCGCGATCTTTATATGAAATTACGATAAATTAGGCGCAGCGTGTGCGACTTCAAAAGCAGAAAATTGAGGTAGTAATGGCCACAGGAAGTAGTTCCTCCTAGTGTTGCCCTATCTAAAACGGAAGTTATATTTAAAGTTACCATACGAAAGCCGATATTCAACACGAGAGTTGAACACTACGTGATATTTAGTTTGTTAACCGTTTATATCGGTCCTTCATCTGCAAAATTTTAATAATTATTGTGTAAGAATATTATTATTTTATTGTAAGATTTTGATTTTTTTATTGAAAATACCGTTTGACAAGTAAAAGTGCCCCTGTGGCCTATTTGCAGAATAAATAATTGATTTAGATTTTGTCATGTAACATTTTATTTTATTTCATAAAACACAGTCCAATGATTGATCCTATTGTCACCTAAAAAAACCGATGGTGGTGACAGAGCCTAAGATGACGCTCACTGATTCAGTAATAGCCTTTTCACTCTTGTTTGGAAGGTATCTAGATTGTAGTCTTCAAAAAATAAATAGCGATTTCCATTCTTTTGCAGTTCGCATCAAGAAAGACAAGGCAAATCGCTTTGTGCGAATATATGATACGTTGACAACATAGTAATGCATTCACTCCCCACGCCTGGTCGTTCGGTAATGGAACGGGGAAGGTGGAATTAAATTGTGCAATCTTGTGCGCACTTTCAAACATGTATCCGAGAACATACCGGTAGGCAAGCAACTCGCCTTCGGTGTCCGAGACTCAGTAATATCATCCTTTTCAGTTAGTCTTGGTTTAGTGAAGCAGCGATAACAGTCACATTTCAGATTCGGTAGAAACAGCCTTAACACTTTCACTGTCAGGAACCCGCTCAGCGGGCGCCTACCGCGTAGTTGATTTCTGCTACATGTAACGAAAGCCACGGAATCGGCTGCGAGCGTAGCGCGTAGCGATTCGGGGCAGTGAAAGTGTTAACCAATCTCACTGGTGTGCAAACACCAACTCTTCTGTGCATTTTTTCCAGATTACTTCACCACGCATTTACTTAGCTCGGCCTATAACGCAACAACCGGGTTAAAATAAAGTACAAAAATATAAAACAAATCTTGTAATCCACTTAATCAAAGCTTCTAGAAGAAATCAGAGGATTCGCGCCGTTTTCTCTTGAGTTGTTTACAATGGACCCTTAAATTGACACGCCTAAGTTGATGACGTAATTTGGGAACAGTCGATTCGATCTTGTTTTTAAGCTTCGGCCACAAGACAAGAAAACGTTAAATATTGCGCCGGGAAGTGTCAATTTAAGTTCTATCGAGCTATCGAACTTCCTTTAGAAACAGATTTTAACCATTACTAACAGTTACCGACCATTTATGTTGGCCTAAGATTTCCCGTGTTTTCTCGCCAAACCTACTTGGCGCTTTAATCCAGCTCATCAAATTAACCGCTTCAGAACGATGTCTAAATTACCATTCAGATTACAGGCCATTAGGCAGAAGTGCCATTCCGCAAACAAACCGCATCGGGACCGGTATTGATTCTAAGTAATTGGCACTATTCCAACACCACCATTGTCCTTTACCAGACCAAAAGAACTTATATTCAATGGTTTCCATAGTAAATTATAAGTCATTTCCAGAATGGGGCTCTGCGAAAGCATTTGTTGGTAGACATAGTGAAGGAAAAAAGAGTGAATTACTGCTGGCCTTTTTTTTGAATGTTTTGGCTCTCTTTGGTCGTATTGATTATAGTTCTCTGCCAACTGGGTGTAGAATTATGACTGTTGTCAAGGTTTCTTCAGAAAATATAATTCTTTGCGTTGAAAAATGCTGCCTTGTTACTTCTTATCTATGCTTCTATACAGAGAATACAATGGAAATAATGGAATCCATATTTCGTATCTTATACTTCTATGCGTATAGAATGAAGGGGTTATAATTATTGCTAATATACGAATAAAAATATACGTTTAGCCTTGTAAAGGTTTGAGTTTGTATGTAGCGGGTAATCTCTGGAATCTCTCGTCAGATTTCAACACTTCTTTCACCAGTTTGAAATGAAAGGAAAGGATGTTGGGGATAGACATAAGCTTTATTTTATCTCAAATCGAATCGCGTCGCGTTGTAGTTTTAACGGCCTTACACACTTTCATCTGATGATTCATAGATAAAGACATATCATCGCGTCTATTTCCCGAAGGTGCACACAGATCACGGACATCTCTTTGCTATGGTCCTGACAAACTTCTGTCGTTTCATTCACTCTTATAACATTCTCCCATTACATTCTTTCAGTTTATGAATGCTCTTGCATCTATAGTATTATTTATGTTGTGACGATGTTTTATTTTCCAGTCGAAGCCTGTCGCGTTCGCCGTGCGCACCAATGTGTCTTATGATGCCGCGGTGGACGACGACTCCCCAGTCCACGGTAGCGCCATCTCCTTCGACGTGCGGGAGTTCTTGCACATCAAGGTATGTGTTTTCGTTTTCATAGTTACCAGCCAAAATGTCATTATTGGTACCAACTTTCATTGCTGTCTGAACTTGTTGAGACCACAGGGTGACCGGGGAGGGGGGGGGGGGGGGCATTGGTACAGACCAATGGCCCAAAACACAAACGACAACTAATTTTAAGGCATTTTAAGGCATACTGCCGGAATCAAGTCATTAATATCCAATGAGGATTTCCTCTACTCATGGAAAAAGGGTTTGCCCAAACACCACATTCCGATTCCGGGTTTTATTAGCGATTCTTTTAATAACCAAACCTAAATCTCTCCCAATCTCCCCCAAATTCCTCCAACCGGATTAAAGATGCGGTGAGGAGACAAAAAGACTCAACATTAATCAATTACTAGAATTGGGAATCAATACTACTGGGCAACCGCAAAAGCCTGCGAATTACATTCATACTGCGGTGGCCGAATTCGAAATGACAAAAAGTGATGTATTTAGGATATAGTTTTTAAATAAGAGCGATATCCTAGGGGCTCCCCTTCTGATAATTAAAATAGATACATCCGTGCCTCTGGTGACCTATCGAAAATTAATCATGAAAACAAGTGAAACTAAAACTGTTCCTGCGTTTAAACCGTTTGAAGATATATCCAGCGATCGATCAACACACGTATTTTGTTATGGCATTAGACTGTGCTGACCGCTGGTAATAGCAGGCGTAGCACTATGCAATAGGTTGTGCTAGTTGTTATAAGGCTTGCCTGACACTCGCGTTTTTTAAGTTTAGGTGTTCACAGTTGGGCTTTCGCCCTCCCAATATTGTTTTCCTTAAAATTTTCATACGATTTACTTTGAATCCAAATTATTAACTATATTCGTTACAATTATTATATTGTGTTTGTACCTAATTGTGTTCTAAAGTGTTTGTAATATTTGTTATTATTATTTCTTTTTTACATTGTATATTTGACATTTTGAAAGTGCTTAATTGTAAGCCTTCTCAAAAGAATAAATTACTTTGACTTTGACATGCATATAAGTTAGGCATCAAACAATCTTCCTGCAGAAATGCCCTGACTGGAAGGAAATAGTTTCTGTATAAAAAATAGTGTTAAACTGTTTCTATGATCCCTAGAGAGTCTTTTCAATTCCAACGAATGCCGTTTGGCATAAACACGTCACCAAAACGTTTTTCTCGCATTTCCAGGAGAAGTACGACAACAACTGGTGGATCGGGCGTCTCGTGAAAGAGGGCTGCGACATCGGCTTCATCCCGTCGCCGGTGAAGCTCGAGACGGTGCGCGCGGGGCAGACCCGCGGCCGGTACCCGCGCCCCGCCTCCGCCAACCTCGCGCCCGACGCCAGCCGAGGTAGCACCCCTCCCACGCCCGGTACGTTCACCTTAGGACGTTGATGGTCTGGTGGCGCTGCCGGAGCCACCATGGCGTTTGCTCAAGTTTCCGAGGTGCAGTGAGCTGTCGAAAAGTCCTTCTATATCACGGTATCGCGTTCACTACGTGATAAAGACAAGATTCTCCTCCACTTTGCTTATTATCGAGGGTTGTAATTCCACCACCAAATCACATTCTTTAAAAAAAATCTCTCGTTCTTTCGGTTTTTCGTTTCATCCAGGGCATTGTGAAGCCTGGTCTTCAGGGAAAAATATATTTGATCTGATTTGTAGGGCTGCAACTTCTTGATAAAAAAGAAAGCACGAGGCAAGACAAAAGTCCATTGTTTAGTATGTTTTATTAAAAAAACGAACGGTTAATCTTGTTTTATGACAAGATAAACTCTACTATTAATATCATATGCAGGATTTATGTCAAATTGTATTGACTATTGACGCTTCCTATGGCATGGTAAATGATATAACTATTTCTAAAGTTCGAAGGACTGTTTAGCGGCTCATGGGTTTTACAGTGTTCAATTTACTTTATCACTGACATTCTTGATTTGAACATTTCCTCATTCAGTTCTGAAGGACCATTACATGATACAAAATTTTCTATTTTATTCGAAGAAACTTGAGCAAATTATTCTATAAATGGGGTTCCGGCAGAAAGTATGACCGTCCACGGACCGTTTATATCATGCTCCGGACAAAACGAGACTACTGTTAATATTGTAACCTTTGCTGGAAAATCTTTATTATTTGATAAGCATGCTACTAACTTTCCTCCTGGATATGAAAATACAGTTTATTTGATGGCTATCTGGGACGCTTACATGTTAAATAATAAATATAACAACCTATATCATTATGTTTTCATTTTTACAGAAGAGACTCAATTAAAAGTTATTTTTATATAAATCTGATTAACTGTATGTTCATTCGTACAATCATAATGAATGTATTTAATACCGATGACACGCCTGTTTTGTTCGGAGCGTTACGTACAACGCAGTTGTTTGTATTTTCTTAACAGATCGTCTGGCTCTTTCTAATGCCTACATGTTTCTCATTTAATTTTCTAATAACAAAACTACCAAGTAACAATACCTAACTAATAGAAAGGCTAGGCGATCGTGTATGTGTAGTCGTGATTCGATGTAATTGGCTGTATCGTGAATATTGAAAGATCTATAATCTAAATTGCAAGTGGCATTTCTTCGTCTAAAATATTAAATTCTTCTATTTTATATTCTTCATTGATGATTTATATTTGTATTATATTGTTAACTAACTTTACCGATATAGATATTACCCCTGTACCTATTAGCTGTCTGTCTATCTAAACCATCGTCCAATGTCACTTGTGGTTCAGTAGCGAATCAAAATTCTCCTTTATATTTAGACCTGTAATTATACAAATATTAATAATTATGTATGGAATGTATAACTGCTTTGTACTACCATTTCATCTCACATTCCCATTAATAACTCGGGTGGAAATTGCTGGGATTTCCTGAGTGGTGCCAAGTGTCACATAACACCTTTTTGGACCCGACTGAAGACAATGTGCAACTTCTAATTTAATATCAATGAGCACTTGACTTTAAATTTGTTTGTCCTGAGTTGATAAAGAATTTTGATGCATGGTCCCCATTCCTAATTTGTATTTGACAGCAATTTATTGCCCTTTCTTCTTAAAAAACGTTTCTCTATTATTGTTTTGTGAATTTGTAATACTAAAACAGTAAAGCTACCTCAAATAAAGCAAATAAACACGAAAAAGTATTTGGATGCAATTTTTTTTCAAAACAGTACAAAAAGTAAGCAGTTAAGCTAATTCGCTTTGGCCTAATTTAGATTTTTTTTACTTCAATTTATGTTCCTATAATTTGTACAATGTTTTTAATTCTTATTCAAATATACTGTGCCCTAGAAAGTGCCCTAGTAGAAGATTCATTCTTCTGGAAAGTTATTTTTTGATTCTAATTGGATTTGCCGTCTTGTTCGGGTCTTGGGTGTCTTGTGATACGGTGGACGGTTGCACTCACACTTGCCATGTTTTCAGATGCCACTTCTTTCGATCGAGGTAAGCTCACTTTCACTCATTATATTAAACACCAGGAAATGTTACCAGTTTTCACCAGCCCTCTATGTTTGGCTTTGTTATTATCCTTATTTATATTAATTTTTACTTTATTAATATTTTTTACATTATTAATTATTATTTTATCATCTTTGCGTGCCATCCTCATTTCATTTTCCTGTGTGGTGTTCCCGATATGATGTGATTCTTATTTACCTTTTATTTTCTTACAGTATTTTGGACATCAGTTGGTACTTTGTGTACAGAGAAGGTCTTTTTTCAGTATTTGTTGGTTTTGATAATTGTCTTGACATTTTCTCGTAGATGTTAGCTTTCAAAATGTAAATGTCTTGAAACAAATGTATCGATAACGGTTATAATTTCTTGTAATTTCCTATATATTTATACTGATTCGTTCAGTAAGTGTTGGATTCGGTCTCTCCCAAATTGGCCCAAAACTATTACAACTCAACCAAATATAGTGCCGCTTTAACAGTACTGAAGTAGTTAAGATAATTTATTAATTAATAAAGATGTATTAAGTAAGTCCACTCTAGAAAGATTTTTGTAAAAGAACAATAAATACGTCACGTCGCATACGCAACTAATTATACCTACCACCTAACTTTTAAATATAGAACAATGCCGATTCAGAAGTGATCTCCATACACAATTACACACTAGATTTTATTTTAAATAGAGTGACATTAAAATGTCTTTAAGTCGTAAACAATGTAGATACTTCTGCTTAATTGCCAGGTCCCAGTTAATTATTTAACTATAAGCTTGTCCTCAAGTCTTATGAAAGCCAAAATTTACAATAACATACCACCAGTTTATGACACATTCGATACCTAAATACACATCCGATAAATAGAGTGGTATCCCCCTTAATTGAATAGAAACACACACCTACTAACAAGCACAAATCTACAGGCGAAGACTCAGATTCAGCCGGGCGCGGCCGCGGTGCAGGCGTCCTCCCCGCCAACAAGGAGAAGAGAAAACCCTTCTTCAAGAAACAAGAGGCTTGCACGCCGTACGACGTAGTGCCTTCCATGCGACCCGTAGTTCTGGTCGGGCCCTCCCTCAAGGGATACGAGGTCACAGACATGATGCAGAAAGCGCTCTTCGATTTCTTGAAGAGGAAATTCGAGGGCAGGTAAGGTCTCAAAGATACTATAACTATGGTAATTCTGAAGACGCGATGTGTATACCTACTAACCTTGTACATTTAATATTCTTGGAGTCTTCAAATTTAACATAAGGTTTACCACGTAAATAGATTTAGATGTTGGGAGATGGTTAACTTAGATAGTGATTTTCCAATAGTTCTGTTATTACAATAGATAGCAGTAGAGCAGGATGTGAAGTATAGATTAGTCTTGGAAACTAGCTTTTAGATGGTGATAGTGAATTTTCGCTAGCCTCCTTAGTCGAAACTAGAAGACTAGAGCTAGTATTTGAGCTAGACGATTCGGCCATAAACATACGTAAGCGAAATTAACTTTGCAGGATAATAATAACTCGAGTGATGGCCGACATATCCCTAGCGAAGCGATCGCTGCTGAACAACCCTTCGAAACGAGCTATCATGGAACGATCCAACTCGCGTTCCACGTGCCTAGCTGAAGTGCAGGTAATGATTTCCACTTGTGTTCCAGGATCATCATCACCCGGGTGTCAGCGGACATATCGCTGGCAAAACGCTCCTTATTGAATAATCCGCCAAAGAAACCAATCATGGACAGGTCAAATTCGAGATCGAATTGTTTAGCCGAGGTTCAGGTGCGGTGATTGTGCTATTCGTACTCATCGTAGATAACGCTAGTACTGACTGCAGCGTTCTGTACTTCGCGGTGGAGACCTCCTTGCTTGTGCTGGACATTATGACCCCATGAATCTATACACTCACACGACCACAACTTTACAGCATATGTTTATTTAAGTAAGCTGTGACTATGCCACTAGACTTTCAATCTCCAGGACGTTTGACTGCATAAGTCTTTTTATATTATTTTGCGACAAATTCCTAAGCACGTAAGCTGTAAGTAATGGACCATAAACGTTACGACTTTTTTTGCATCTCTATGTCCTCTATGATGTGGGAGATTAAAAGTCTTATGAAACTAAACAGTATCACTGTACGAACGGAACTTATCACACGTGCAAGCACGAGCAAAGAAACCTAGGAGTACAGACGCGGTAATGCTTGGGTTGAAAATGCATTGACTCATAACATAACACTTCCATTCCTAACATGACCGTTATGCCTGATTGTCGTTACCTAACGCATGTCACTCGTGATTTGTATCGTAGTTAGGCTCTGAAGTCTAATCTGGTTTCGAAATCTGATTAATAAAGGCTAAAATTTTACGACCCAACAAGAGTGCTCCGAGATCGAAACAAGTTTACAACACTGCATCAAGTTACTCTTATAATTATGCGGTTGAACTCTCTGGTTTTAAATGTTACTCAGGCGACGTGGTTCCAACTTCTCGGGTTCTTCTTCAGGCTGAGCTACCACAGTGCGATACGGCCACGAGGACACTCTAAAAAGAACTCTTGAAGATATTTAAACATATCGCCCGTAGTAACATTTAAAACGTAACCGGTATAATCATTAGGTTAACTTTAACGATGTCTCATGGAATTTGAAATTTGATTGCTGCATCATGTCTGAAGTTATTAAACTATACATTACATTGATTGGTTGAAATACGCACTCTTCATTAAGCTTGCAGTTGCCGAAATAATTTATTTTGCAGCTGTTGAGAATTTCGTTCACATTTGCTACCTTCATCACTACATTTATAACTAACCACATTACGTTTACTAAACATACATTCTTGCAGCCTCTAAGCTGCATAATATCTTTTTTACTCGCTTCGGCATCGTGGCCCTATTTAAGTTGCCCTTCATAAATAGATGCCAGATCGATTCAAAGATGTGTGAATAATTTGGCGTGTGTTACCATAAATACATATTTGGACGAGGCTTTCGATTTTATCACGCCCCGTTTTACAATTTTGTAATCATGGCAGCCCAAACAAAATTGTCATAGCCTCCTATGGTCCACCAAATTTTAATCATGTTATGTAAAAAAGAAAATGTAATTTCTTTTGTTTCGCAGAATGACCGAAACAAAACAAATGCAGTATGCCAATTAAAAATGAATTAAATTCCTTTTAATGTCCTTTTTAAATTCTTAGGAGGATCAGCAAAATGCCTGGGCACGATTAGAGATTAAAAAAAGTCCCTGGCACGGCATGCCATACGGATATCCCCACTTTCATGTCCCTGTATTTCCAAGTTCGAATGACAACGATATGAAAGAAAATCGATTTTCGAATGACACCTTTTGTCAATTAAGGCACTTACTGCAAGAAAGGCATAAAGCTCGTATCAGAAGACTTGTAATGTGTAATGGTACAAGCTTGTAGTAGTGCTGGGCTAGGAATAGTGCTGCTGGACTATTCCAGCCATGCCCTGCACTTATCTCTTGTGAAGGTGCATTGGTGTATTCCTTGAAAACCTATAGAATATTATTCAGCATTTGGAGTGCACGTCCATGGTCTGTTCCACCTGCCTCCCGAACGTTGATCTCTAGCTTAGTTACCGTGCTAAACGCTGGCTCCCCCAGGCGGAGATCGAGAGGATATTCGACCTGGCGCGAGGTTTACAGCTGGTCGTCCTGGACTGTGACACCATCAACCATCCATCGCAGCTCGCCAAGACCTCGCTCGCGCCCACCATAGTGTACCTGAAGATCTCTAGTCCTAAGGTGAGTCAGTTTCATTATTTTATTATAAATAGGTATTCATCAATATTACCCCAAAACAAATTTCATTCCGTTTCTGGACGGTGGGGGCTATTTTATATTTGAGGAAAATCCACTGCAATACTTTATAGCGATTGAGACTGTAATAAAGTTATGTGTATCTCTCTCTCTCTCTCTCTCTCTCTCTCTCTCTCTCTCTCTCTCTCTCTCTCTCTCTTCCTAGCTATACTCGTACTATATTCCACATAGTGGTGGGGTTAGCTTTCCTTAAGTTCTTGCGTCCTTTAAAATCACCTAAGGAGTGTATGAGTGAATGAACGAAACCCGTCTGATACCTAATAACATCAGACGTCTTTCGTTACACAGTCACAAAGTCAGCTGTAGACTCTGCCTCGATTCTTGGAATCAGTGTTAATGAACCATCTAACAATTTCCAGGTGTTACAACGGCTTATAAAGTCCCGCGGCAAGGGGCAGAGCAAGAGTCTCTCCGTGCAAATGGTGGCCGCGGAGAAGTTGTCCCAGTGTCCGCCGGAGATGTTCGATGTCATCCTCGATGAAAACCAGTTAGAGGACGCCTGTGAACACATCGCGGAATACTTAGAGGTAAGAAATGATCACAACCATATGCTACCTGTAGAGGGCAAGACGTGGCAACTATGTGGAAATGAATGAACCAAGGCAAGTTCGCTTGTGGAGCATTAAATTTGGGGTCATGTAGGAAGAGGTGAAAGAAATTAGCCTTCCTGCGCTGTTGTGGTCGCGGAGAGGTTTTCTGAGAGTACGCAAGAGTTTGCCTCGATGAGCACCAGATTCGTCTGCGAACACATCTCATGACATTCAGTGAACCACGAAGATACTATCACATCATCATGTAGAGGCGAGAACGAAGAAAAGTAGCGATGTGTCGACTAAGACTTTTTATTTGACTATTCATTAATCCGACCAACCGAATATAGTATACTCCGAGATTGTCCTACAGAATTTTGTCAGATAAAGCCCTTATTCTTGTTTGATGAAAACCACCTTTTTTTATCCTTTATTGAAACTTATGTAAAATTGTCCCCTAATCGAACGAGGGAGCGAAGCGAAAGAAGTTCTATGCTTCAGCTAGGGCCGAAAGTCGTTTGTATGTCCAGGGGCCGTAGACAAGGTTACAATTTGGACATTGTTTGAGTTGACCTTATGCATCTGCGATAACGGCATTCCTATTGCTTAATACCCACTCATTGCCAACTGAAAACGCGTCGCGTCATAGTGGCCTCCCCTACCGCCTTCTTTTCCAACTAAACTTTTATTTATAACTTTCCAGGCGTATTGGAGCGCGACGCACCCGACGGAGTCACCGCAGTCACAGATCCCGCGGCCGCTCCCGCACGCCACGCACGCGCACGCGCACGCGTCGTCGCACGCGCAACCTGGTGAGTCCACAGGAAACATGGCCACAAGAAAATATGAATGACTACTGCAAGGTCTCAACGAAATTCAAAATCTAACAGTTTATGTCATGGTCAATTTATAATGATTTTTTACACCAATCAAGAGTAGTAAGAGCAATGGGCACAGCCCAACCCATTTTCGTTTCATTGTCCCTTGAGATTTACATTTATCAGGCTTAAACAAGATGTTTTTTTTGTTTTTTTTATATATTTCGTTTATTAATGCTCAGTTTTGAATTTCGTTGTCCAAAAAAGAATCATTAGGATCGTTTTGGCTCTCAAGTACAATCAATTATGGTCTAATGGTGTTGTTGTTGTACGTACGTAAGCTTCGATAATTCTCGGGTATTGCCTAAGAGTACCTACAAAATATCCTTAGTTTACATATAATATAATAGAGAATTGAAGTAAAGTATCGCTTTTGTTGTAATTAATTAATAAGTAATATTACTTTTCTCAGTGCACAGGTGTCTGGTTCCAAGAACAATAATCTAACTACTACTTAGGCTATAATTTCTAGGCTTATTTTAATGCTTGCCTCACACTCTACCAATATTCTTGACTCGTCTTCTGTTACACTGACACGCAGACTCCAACAAACTAACTCAATTTCTCGTCGTTCCAATGTTAATAACCTCTAACATGTGTCGCCTACCTTATCGTTCCTCCGAATTACCGTTTCTCCGAAAGGCCAACACTTTTCCGTACGCATTTTTTTCTAGAACTTTACGTTTTTCGCGTTTATTATTAAGGAAATCAACCCTACCTAATATGATGTCTTTGTTGATAATTACAAAATCTTTCAAAAGTGTACAGATTTAGAAAAAAAAATACAAGTAAAACTTCGTCAAAGAACTGAACTGAAACTGCGTCAACCATCTTTTGCGTAGACGATGCTAAAGGCAATAAGCCTTTAAAATGTATATATAGACGATACGTAAGAGTGACACGGAAAAAATAGACAGCATAATTACCGCGGCAATGGCGAAGTGGTATACGCGTTGGACCGGGAATCCACCTAGATTCCCAATTCCCGCTACACAGTATGCGCGTTGCAATTTCTCTTTGTGCTTTTGTTGGCACAATCTAAGAATTAATTTCGGAGTATCGATATAGTCCTATGTGTGTAACCGTGTGTTCCCTCTGTTGATCCCCCCACGCACTCCGGAGGACGCGACCGGACAGACTCGTACAGCTACGAGAGGGAGCGAGGTAACCTGCTTGCTAGTAGCTATTGGACTAACGTTAGATGCATGTGTCCGTTCGGTGTGATCTGGCATATTCTTCTTTGAGATTCGGGCATGAAACTCTGGCCTGGGGATCTGAGGACCATTTTAAAAGAAGTTTTAACTTCTATTCCAAGCAGAAGGTACAGTTTACAATTTTACATATCTAAACGGGCAATACTAGTCAAATGACCAGCACGGTTAGAACAAGATGCTGCGCGAGCTCTCTCGCACTATTCGTCTCTTTCAACGTTTTCTAAGTGCGAAAGAGCTCGAGAGAGCTCGCACTGTTATGAAATGGACATCTGGAATCCCTGCCTCTCAGCGGACACCAGATACAGCCCAATACATATCTACAACACAACGAGATTAATTTGACATCGGAATGAATTGAATTACTATCTACTTTGTTGATAGTTATTTATGTGTATCTGGAATGCCAGATAATATGGAATGGAATACGTGTTAGTTTATCTGCAGTTCGCACGGTGTTGTTTTGCCAAATTAGTCAAGACAATAACTCCTTATCTAGATCTATCTCAGGTTTATCTGACTCGACCACGACTCGACAAGTTACGATTTGGTAGTATATTGATATAATATTGGTCGCCTGCATTAGCTTACGAGTAATGTCAAGTCAAATAGACCTCCCGATTGGTTCTTGAATAAAATATTTGTGGTTATCACTTGGTCTCCAACTTCAGATAATAAATGCAATATTTGCAAACCAATTAAGGCAAAACATCACCGTATGGCTTTCACCTGTAGTCTAATTCATCAGAATTCCATCGAGTATCAACTCGATGGAATTAAAAATTAATGGACTACTAGCACGTTGTCGTTAGGTGTGCACGAGGTACCTTGTAGTTAGAATATGCATCATAAGTATATGTACTAAACTGTATGTTTGTCAATAGTTTACACCATCTTAAAACTGCATATCTATGTACCTTTTAGCTAGTACACCATCAGTTTCTCAATAGCTATTGACTGATCTGTCCTATGGCGCTACCACGAAAATCGACATTTGAAGTCCTTGTATCTTTGTCAGTACGATAGGTAAAATAAGTGCGATAGAGACGGAGATACCCGAATTTCGAATTATGAGATTCGTGGTTATAGCTCTGCGACAACTTTTCGTTTCTGTTTAAATGAAAATGAAGAATCAACAAGCTATACAGAAGCTGGTAGTACTGTACATGTTTATCTATAGGCAGTATGTCTTTCTGCCTTTAAGATTGTATGTCCTAATCCTAATGCATTACGTGGTAAATTTCTTTGTTCTCTGTGTCAATTGTAGCTAATCCCACAGCAGACAGCCCAGCACTGTACCCCCCACTGACAACCCTGTTCATTTCAGTACAAGCGTCAGGACAGGCGCACTAACAACGAGTTGAAGACCATATATTCCAGTATACATTATATAGCAGAAACAGCCGGCCCCACAGGTTCCAAACACTTTCTAGCGGCATAACCCGCTTGACTAGCCGATTGAGGGTGGCGCTTACTAACTGTTTCGCTTAGGTTTCTCAAGAGGGATTGTACAGCCTCATGGAAAAGTAACGCCCTTAACCAACTGGGGTTACCTTTCTCTGCAGCTTTACCTCGGCATTCAGGCAAGAAGATTGATACCGCTGTCAGATTCAATGAAGGTTTTTTAAAATATCCTGCATCACTGGTAGTATGCTCGCGTTTACGTCAGACGTAGAGCATTAGTCCTTCTCTACCAAATATGTAAGTGCACTTGCGAGAACAATGCCTTATATTCAACGCAAACGTGGTCATGCTAGCTAGACAGGTGGCAGCAAGGAGGCGTCATGTCCATAGCTGATACCAAGCCTAGCTTGCTCCATCTCTATTGCTCTTACAATGGACGGCTCCAAGAGATAGAGATTATTATGGATCCAGGTGGCAGCGTGGTGGTAAAGTGAGATCCAAACATCAAAGCGCTTATGTTTTTGAAAACACTCATTGGAGCGGCATCGGATCTCTAAAGCTTGTCGCGACGATCCATTACCGAGAGATACCCTCGGACCGACCAACACACCTCTAACAGCGTGTAGTCATGGCTTTGCTACTCCAGTCATGTTAGGGCCTCGCTCTCGCTTGACCGCGTGCTTTTCCACAGCGACGCCGACGCCCCCGCCCTGTGCAGAATACGTGCTGCCGTGTCCGGGGAAAGTCCGCACGTCCGGAGAAGCCATCATACAGATCTCCCTCAGTCTTGTGTCGTAGGGCCGTAAGTGCGCGTGCCCCAAGCGTGTTCCCGGCGCCCGTGTGATGTTTGCAGTGTGCTGGATTGATCATTGTGTGCTGAGACGTTTTCTTATCTTATGTTTAAATATACCATCTCAGAAAATGCCCTATTCCTTTTGTTCTAATAGATTGTTACTATTCCACATTAGTGCTCGTGGAAGACGGGTTATGTGTGTACGTCGGCGAAGAACGCTATCCAAGCTGACGGTCTGTTTGTAATATTCTACTAGAAACCATAAAGCGTGTACGTTGAACGAGGAACTAACAATTTTGAAGATGTGCGACTGTGAAGTGACTATCTATCGATGAGAAAACGTCTCGATTGGCGGGCTCCTCGCATCAAAAACAGCTCGACACGCAATTAATCTCGCTCCGCACTTTTTCCAGGAGGAAGATCACGACAGCCGAGACCGGAGCGGCTCGAGGAGGAGTACTACCCGCGGGACCCGCGTGACCCGCGCGAACTGAGGGACCCTCGGGACCCCCGGGACTTGCGGGACCCCCGGGACATGCGGGACTCGCGAGACCTGCGGGACTCGCGAGACCTGCGGGATCCACGTGACGCTCGCGACCCGCGCGAGCGGTACGCGCGCCACGGCCGCGGTGAGAGCCGCGACTACGCCGAGGGCTACTCCGGGGACGGCTACGGGCGCGAGTACGGGCACGACTACACGCGCGACGCGTACGCGCGGGAGTACGGGCGCGAGTACGGGCGGGAGTACGCGCGCGAGGAGCGCGGGCGGCGCGAGCGCGAGCCGTCGGAGGAGTACGGGCCGTCGCGGCGCGCGCTCAACGCCGTGTAGCGCGCGCGGGCGGGCAGCCCCCGCCGCTAGTGAGTGGTGCTTGAGACGGTTGTTTTGCAGCGGGGCCGGCCGCCGCGCGGGCTGCACGAGTACAGTACCGACCCGCGTCGGTCCGCGCGCGGGCGGCGCGGCCCCGGTCCGCTGAGCTTTAGTGTCACGCTTGCGCGGCCGCCACAGACCGCGCGGGCGGCGCCAGAGAGAGTATTAGGCTAGTAACACTGTCGCACTCGAAGAGGAGCTCGCGTGGAATGTATAAATTTTACATAAAAATAATTTTAGTACCGATTAGATATTATCCATTTCCCATTTTTTGAACATACATACTCTGTAATTATATTGCATCGTCTGTACTTCATTGTTGCGATCATTTGTAAATAAAATACTTTATATCGAACCGTGGCCGTTTTCTTTGATACGGATTGTACTCGGGGAGGTTTTGGGGTGAAATAAAGTCCACATTTTATGAAAACCTTGCGTTTTATTACAGGCGTTGAAGTAAATTCGTCGACATGCGGCCCTCCTCTCATAAATAAATTAAACATTACAATACATAACAGGAAAATAACTCTAATTTCATATATTTTCGCTTGCCTCTTTGGTGTCTACTAGCTAACAATTATATTAGTTATTTACAAGTTTAATTTACATCGATACTACCAATTCCATTATTGTCCAAATTTTGGTAACGAAAGATACGCTTTAATTCGAGGTGAAATACTACAAGACTAGAAAATGAATGTTACTGTACACCAATAATTATCCTTAACAAACTCAAATACGTAAGTGAAGATGGAAAGTTACATCGTATTCCACCCCGTCTATTAAACAGAAGTTTACAATAGTCCCTATTGCATTGTCAATACAGTTTAGTATCCCGTGTCATTAATCAAAGCCATACGTCTTTGGTTTCACTCCTAGAAACATCGTCCTGAGGTAACAGCTATTTACACTTCACACGAAATCAAGTCTTATGTACACTTCAGAAGTCTCACTGTCCATTGACCATTTCAACATATCAGATGTAGAGATAGTCGTTTTTTGTTTCTTTGCAATAGCTGATGCTGGGGAACTTGTAGACGGGGCTGTATCTCCTGTTGTCGCTGTCTGACTCGAGGGATAGAGCAGAGAGGGAGCGGGAAGGCTCGTCCTCTGGTTCCTCGACGGGCGGGGGGATGGTGCGCGGTGGGAGGGGGGGCGCGCGCGGGTTTCGGCGCACGCGGAAGTGGCAGTCGCTGTCGGACGGCCACGCTCGTTGGACCAGGAGTGGCAGGTCGTCGGGGTGGAGTTTGCGCTCATACTCTTGTGAGGGACAAACCTGAAAAGCGAAACAAAAAGAGAATTAGGAGGAATCCATAGGTCTTGTTTGGCTTGAATGTGACGCCTACAAATTTTAAATAGCAACGTGTTTCCTAATCCGCGTTTACAGCGATCGAGTCTACAGGCGTCAGCTTTAATAGTTTTCACTGAATAGTACCAAAGCTCAGTAAATATTAAAGGAGGTGGTCAATTTGATCATTTCTATGTGCAATAAAGATTTCTATTCCAATCTAAGGATTCCCTATGGGGTTTTTACCCGGACACCTTTATTTCGAAACCTTGCTTTAATACGTACATAATCAACCCCGTGTGTTATCAGGCTGTATTAGCCCCACACCTTCTTTCCTCCCCTGGGTGTCATAAGAGGAGACTACCGGATAGAGAGTAAGCGTGTTGTATGCGACGGGCAAGCAACCTGCCACTGCAACTTCACATTTCTTCATCTTTAAACTTAATGCTATCACAATGAAATCGAATTTCATGCGCTCTGTATATTATGGGAATACTGGCGGTAACTTATGTACATACATATAATCATACAATCAACCTACCTCATACAGAGAGAACCGCTCAACGCCCTCAGCAGAATTATAGCATTGTAGCAGAATCGCCAGCAGCTCATCAGCCGTTGTCCTCTCGCTGGTCAGCAAGCACTTGTACTGCGAGGAGGACATCAGGGCTGAGTCGTATATCTTCACCAGGCCACCGGGACGCATCTCTAGGGAGAACCTGGAAAGAACAGAAGAAACCCTTAATACTGTTTGGATGGTAGCCACTACGGCAGGAAACCTCTGAGTCCAATAACCATGTAAATTCGAATTTAGATCGCTCGCTCGTATGCCCCACTCCTACATTTTCTATGGCCAAAACATAAAGTTGTTGAGCTATATAAAAACAAAACCTTCTTAAAAATACCCACGTACAATTAAATTTAAGACAGTTCACAATGTCAAGAATCTAATGAGTTTTTTGTTGACTTTAACAGCACCCTTCAATAATACGGTGGCCTATTTTAACAATCCTATTAAACCGAAGTACTGTTTAATCCACAGTGTAAGAAACCCTTCCAAATCTATTACAGGAACCAAAATCCTTTTTATCGACACAAGGCAATAACAGAAGTATTACGTTTACAAAAGTTTTACCGTCCAAGTTATTATTACAGTAATACAAGCAATTATAACCCCTGCTTGCTTTACAATAAGAGCTGCAGTAATAACTGTGACTAATGTATATGGTCTGTAATTCGAAGTGTCAACACAACGCGGTCCATATGGTCTGACAAACTTTCTTTGCACAATCCAAGCTAAAGCATTCTCTATATCAACGGAATAAGAGCTACCGTTTGAAGAGAACATTGACTTTTATTTTTTAGTGTACGGGAATAGACAGCGGAAGACAAAAGTCTTTTTTAAGCGGCTAGCCGGTGGTCCCGAGAAAAGTCGGGGTTATTTATATGGCAGTGTTTGGAACGGCTAAAGTGGGATTCATTAACTTTCACCCGCTTTTTTGGAGAAAATAACACAATTTCTGACGTATCATATGCCAAAACCTCGGCTCGTGAGTCCGCCCCGCTGCGATGCGGGCTTGTTTCATACAAATATGAACGCTGATCCGCAAAACTAACAGACCGCCACCTGTCATCACTGCGTCAAAAGGAATTAACGAACGATTGAATGTTAATTGATTGACGGTGAACCTTTTGCTGAAAAGCATAAGTCAAATGTGGCCGCAACCCAAGAATAAAATTACAGACTTGAATTACGAGTAAATGATTCAAGCTCAACCATTTCATGTTTAAGAATTTTCAATATTTATATCTACAGACTGGACAATGGCAAAACTCAATTTGAACATTGCTAAACTCAATCCTCGAATCGAAACCACGTCATTGGTAGCAGATTCATTCATAAATAATGCAGTTGTATTGTAAACCAACAACATTCCCAGTGAATGTAAACACGTAAAATCATTAACGTCACTACACATTTAGACCAACCGCGAGGAGATTTGTATGGAAATGTGGAACAGTAAATAACACTACAGAATAGAATTGATACCATGTTTACAAAACTACAGAGGAGGTGGCAAACTGCGACGTCTCTTATACTGCGGAAGTAACCGACTATAATAACAATATGACGCAATTTCTATCCAATATTTTTACCGAGATTCTACTTCTACTTCCTTTCATAGTTTTAGTATTTCAAGTCTTGAAGCTGTTAAATAAACGAAACATTATCAATAATTAAAATTAATCAATAATTACAATTATTACTAACCAAATCCGAGCCGAGTGGAAAGTACGCTACTATGAATAAAAACCCAGCAAATTACGGAAATTCAATTAAGTACGAGATTTCTAATTGGTTCTGTGAAACGTCAAATGATGCACAGGGAACAAATATACTATGCAATTCCAAAAAAAAAACATTCTTATCTTGCGACTACAAACGCTCCGACTTTTGATGTCCGCTTCCTCTTTGAGCATAATTTATGCTTATGACATAACATTTAAGTACCTTCCAGACAATTTTACAAACATTATACTCGTCATATATGTATACTATCTTTCGAAGGATTCGAGTGGGAGAAGAGTCTAGCAACTACGAGTAGCTTGCAATTCTAGACATACTTTATACAAGAATTCACTTACTTAGAGTATCCTTTCGGATGGCACGCCTGCAGCGCGGCTGGCCTTGCATCGTCGTCCAGCACCAGCGTCGTCCGGAGCCCGGCGGCACGCACTCGCACCTCCATGCTCAGGTAAAACAGCCGAGGGTCCCGGTGCCTCATCCTGAACTTCCCAAGGAGTGTGGCTACGACTTCTTGCGCGCGAGTGCCCCAGGTCACGGAGAGGGTTTTGTATTCGATGTCGGGGCGGAGGCGGCGGGCGTACACTTTTATTGTGGTCTGCGGACAATGGTGCGTATTGTTAAGACAGGTTGTAAACTCGAATCGAACATAGATTGAATGTCTTGGGAGTTGAGTTATTCACCGATTATTTGGGCTTAAATCATTACATAAAAGAACAAGGGATGTGCTAAGTCTATCATTGTCTGCTAAACATTTTTTTATTCTGTTTCGGTGGAGGATAAACGAAGGTATAGGTGCAACACTGAGATTTCTGTCAGAGTGTCAGGCAGACCATATAGGAGCCCTGTCGGTGATTGCTCAACGCGGTAGAATGTCAGGATTGCGGAAATTCAGGTTTCGCGCCCGGTACAGATTCGCCGTCTGGATGCTAGTTTCTCACGGTTCTTAAAATTGGCACAATGCCTTTAGCGTCGCTAAGTGTTCTGAAATTGGATGATATAACAAATGCTAATCTAGACTTAATATTATAATATAAATGCGTAACCACTGAACAGAATGTGAAAAAAATATCTTGTTGCAGTCTATAATTTCAGCCGTGGATAACATGATAATTTATGTTAGGAAAGTACTTTATTGTTCAGCGGTATATAGTTTTCCATTTGATATATCATTTTCATTTATATTTAATTGTAAATAAACGCAATGTATAAAATAAAAGTTATTTTTTGGTGCCTAATGTAGTTATTACTTTTATATTAGAAACTTTGAAATGTTCTTTTTAAGACGGTTTTAATCTACAATTGTTTTTTTTTTAAGTCTAGTGGAAAATTTCCAATATGAAAATAAATACTTGAAACTTTGTCACTGCTTAATCGTGGACTTAACGCTACCAAAATAAAAATCAAACCAAGCTAAATAAACAATTCCCGTTTGTACACCACCGAAATCCAAACACAAGCACATACTCGTACACCAAAGAAAACAGAAAACGAAACCTAACTCACATGAATATTATGCGGATGAAACGCAAGACGCAAGCGCGGAGCCGGCACCGGCTTATACTCTTTAAACTCTATCATGGTGCGCATACGCAGGCGACTGAGACGCGACTGACTACCCGTGGCCCTTCGAGGCCGGATATGCCCTTCCAACCTTATTTCCAAACGACGTAACAACCACTGTTTTTACACAAAACCGTCTCTTATTACGAACGATTTAAGAAACAATGTATTTATGTATACGTCTGTTGAAAGACCCAGGTTATGAAAGGGCGTAGGTAATTAGGTTGTGATATAGTTGAACGTCTTTTTGGAATGCTGGGTAAGGTGATACGACCACCTGTCACAGGAAGGCTTTCGGGAGGGTGCGAGGGTTGCATGGACAGATGGTTTATTGAAAGGATGAGACGAAGTTAAATGCGGTAATCACAGGTTTCGTAATTTTTGTATATGTAGCAGGCAAGTAAGCACACGGACTAAAACTTAATTACTTTTGTTTTGTGCGTCTGCTTTGGAGATGACGCAATTTACAAAAATTATATGCTCAAAATTCACATAGATCGTAGTAGGAAAATAATAATAATGTCATAAGTCATAAGTCATAAGTATTTTATTCGTAAAGCCAATTTACACGTTACAATTGTTGAACATATTTACGTATGTCGTAAAAATAATAATAATAACAATATACACATCAATATGACATAACACGGGTCGTGGCATTAATAATAGTAATTAATAATAAGTTCTAAAATATAGATTATATTATGACTTCCTTTTTGTGGAAATCTGTTTGTGGTCCAAATGTTTTAGGTAGGAATGTTTTAGGTCCAAAAGAAAGATTCAACTTTTAGAAATGAAATGCTGGTAAAATATTAGAGGTCCTAAATTGGTGGAATATATCGTTAAGCACAGGTACCTATTGTACTATAACTACCTTCATGATCTTTTCTTATCTGAGAGTCCCCCTGCCGGGCAAAAGGCGTTTCTACTAGGCTGGCCACTCGTATTTTTTTATGAAAGTGAAATGCAATAAACACCGATTTACACTTCCTGATTTTGCAATAAATAATGCGTTCTGTAACGCAAATTATCTTCAAAATGCCGTATGTCACTGTGCATGTATGTACAGATACGACCTTTTGTACAAACCCGACAGTATTGTGACGGAACCGATGGACACCCGATACAATACGCAGGAAGCGTTTGCGCAACAATCACACATGGACAGGTATAAGGATATACAACTTATAAGTACTTTCATTACAATTTGAATCTTCTAGCTTGAACAATTAAGTCGCTATTTGAACGAATATTTTGCTGTAAATCGGCCAGGTCGAAATCGAATCGATCGATTCCTATTCTAAGTTTCTTGAAAAAGGCGTATGTACGTTTGTTTTTCATCGATGCATATTTCGTTTTATAGATGGTTAAAACGACTTATTTTGTATTAATTTGAGGGGCAGTTAATACTTTTTAAAATAGCCTAGTTTTGGGGAGCTTTTTATGTATCGATTGATGAATTACAGGATGTGACTCGATTATATCGATACGCTCATTGAACGAAAGGAAATTTCAATGAATTTTTGGGGTTTTTAGTAGGTTGATTCTTAATAGGAGGTTTTTAGGGGGTGAATTTATTTTATGCGTTGGTAGTTTATTTTGCTTACATCGTGTGAAATCGAACTAAGGAAGTCATAATATTTATGGGTTGACAAAAATGTGAAAGGCAAAACCTACCTTACTAAGTTGCTCAGTTAATAAAAAAAATATTTATACAATATGTGTCATTTAAAGACTACGGCATGCGGCATGTTTCTGGCATGCGGCTATCAAGCGGCGGTCGTGGGTTCGAATCCCAGCTCGTACCTACCAATGAGTTTCTCGGAACTTATGCAAGGAATATTTACTGTTAGCTTTTCGGTGAAGGAAAACATAATATGTATAACGCTAGGAAGATGACAAAAAGTATGTATACATACATATGCATTCCAAACTGGTCTAGTTTGTCATGCTATCTATACCACCAATAAAAAAAAACAATAAATTAATATAAATATTTTGAAACAATCTTACACTAATCGAACTAGTCCCAAACTAAGTAAAGGCTGTACTATGGGTACTAGACGACGATATACATACTTATATAGTAAATAAATAAATTCTTAAATACATAAAAAAACATCCATGATAGCCATCCAAGCTACGGTAGCCTAGTGGTTCAGGCATGCGGCTGTCAAGCGGCGGTCGTGGGTTCGAATCCCGGCTCGTACCAATGAGTTTTTCGGAACTTATGTACGGAATATTTACCGTTAGCTTTTCGGTGAAGGAAAACATCGTGGGGAAACCGGTGTAATCCCAATAAGGTCTAGTTTTCCCTCTGGGTTGGAAGGTCAGATGGCAGTCGCTTTCGTAAAATGCCAAATCTTGGAATTAGGTGTCAAAGCGGACCCCAGGCTCCTTTAGGGGCACAACCGGGAATAACGCTAGGAGAATGATGATAAAAAACATCCATGAATCAGGAACAAATATTCGTGCTCATCAGACAAATAAATGCCCTTCCGGGGATCGAACCAGGGACCTCCGCCTTCGTAGACAGGGTCATAAGTGTCACAACCAACTAGGCTACAGAGGTCGTCACATAAAGTTTATGTTGTTCGTTAGGTCTTCTAAGCATTATTTTCTTTGAATGTAATTATAATAAATGATGTAAAAGGATTTGGCAATCTCACCGACTTGTTTGAGAGCCAGCAACGCGCATGAGGCTCTAGCTATTCGCTTGTTTGCCACCAACGTGACATAAAAAACGTTTTTTTTAGTGTCGTGTTTGGAACTCCGACGTAATATAAACCTTGTTAACCTTGTATGCTTCCCTATCTGGTCCGGCCAAAGGGCTCCCCTCACTAAACTCTTTCATCCCTTTTACGTAAATTAAGTGTTTCCTGTATCGTTCCAAACAATGTCCCCTCATAAACCGCGACACTCAATCATTAAACATGTTGTTTTATAAAGTACTTCACCATGACCAACTATCATTGTATCACGCAAAATCAGCATAAATTACTGATTCTATCAGCGGCATAATACGGCTCGGAAGCCGCATTACTGATGCGAAAATGTCGCCGACAAATCACCGTGACCAAGCCAACTACATTCTCACTTTAAAACGCAACAACTACATACAAAACCTATCGGCAGTTACGTCGTTTAATTTCGAGCAGAGCGGTGCGGTTTTGTAATGACGTTATTTTTCTCTGCCTTTTCTAACGCGCACCAAAATACTTTGCGCCCAGCATCCGACCAAGCCAACTAAACAGCGTAATGTATAACTTTTCTACCAGCAAGTTGTATAGTTTAATGGTCAAGGAATTCAAGTCTAAGATAACTTGATGTCCGGTACAAGTTTTTGCGTTTCCTCCGAGTCAAGTTCACGAAAGCTTTACTTTCTTCCAGTTAATACGCTCTTGGTTGTTTAAGCTCAAAAAGACGTAAGAGCAGAGGCTTTCTTAGTGATATACGATGTTTGGTAAGCGAGTGTAGTACGGAAGACAACATGAGTTTTTGCACTGGTGATTATTCCTTTCTTCCTGTTTGAAACAGATTACGGAGCTCATTGAAGACTGTTATTAACAGAGTAACTTTGTTTAAAACTGGGCTTGAGTTTTATGTAGGTATGTACCTATCTAGGGACTTAGTTTACAGACAGATATGGAAGAAAGAAAGTTGCCTACTGTTCGTAATTACGTTTTATATAATTCCTACTCCAAATATTATTAACGACAAAATATTAAGTTAATCTCTGCAATCTGACTTTATGCTTACAGAGCGAACATTTTAACTATGAATGGAAAAAAATAACTTTAGACATCACATTCACTTCAAATCAAAGCTGAAGAGTGGATCTTTATCAGGATACAACAATAAAGAGAAAAAGATCGAGTGAATCCATGGAAAAGTTTTTGACCTAAAGAGCTATATTTACAAGCCAATAAAATTTATAAATGTTATGTGGGCGAACTTTCATTGTTACTCAAGGAAGGATAATCTGCGGGTCACCAGAGGGCGCGTCAAATTGACAACCATCGCTGCGCAGGCGCCGGCGCCCTACTTACCGGTTTAACTTTGCATCTTTAATCATTCTTATTCTGTTGCGTTAAGGCCCTTTTCCCTTTGGACAAGCAATGTCTATCAATGCCACAACGAGTTTAAACTTTGCGGCCCTTTTATACTTTATTTTAAACGAATTTAGGTTGTTTTTTGCCTAATGTGTTCCTGGTGATAGGGTTAGGTTAAATGTCGATTAAGGCATTTAATTACCGTGTAATTTTAATCTACTGTTAAAAGTAGCAGTTGCGTGTCAAGATTAATTTGACTTCATTACTAATTGGAGAATTTTAGATGTAAAGTTTGTTACTTATAAAGAAAATTGTTAGATCTGCCATCAAATATATCAACAATTAGCAAAGTAGGTAGCTCTTAAACATGTTGAGCACGACTCTATACAGGGTGACATTTTAATCAGTGTCCAAATTCAAGTATAAGATTCTTCAGCAAAATTATAAAATACGTTTTTTTTGTTTCATATCATTCAGTACATAAAATTTTAGTAATTGCTGCTTAGAGTTATCCCAAAAAAACCTTACCGCGCGGGCTCCTCAGCGGGTAGTAAGGTTTGCGCACAGCACGCCTCCCCACCCTCGACCCCGCCCCGCTCCGCGCGGTACTAAATGCCCGGTAACCACGCAGTACGGATAATTCTTTTGGGATAGACAAACTATAGTTTTAAAAATACCTACCAGTCTTTTTTCAAAAATGGAGTCTATTAGTGCTACCAAATGCCTACAAAAAATTTGTACAGTGAGCCTGTTCATATATTTTTGAGCAGCCTCGCCTGTTTCCATTTCATAGCGATTGCTTTCTCATTGGACTTACTTTATGATGATGATGTCGAAACACTGCCGGATACGAAGCGTTTTCTTTAAACCAAAGTTATATAATTCGTAAAAAAAAATGAATTAAACGACAAGCGCTTAATTGTGTAGGAAGCCGTGATTCATAACGATTACTGAACGAACAGGGAATGTAAACCCCACAAGAATGGGGCATTTAAAAGCTTTTTCGAGTTTTTAATAAGTAACAATTCTCATTTAACGTTCCCACAACAACATTGTATAGTATCTTGCATCCTTGGGCATTAAAATAGAGATAAAAGGACTAAATTGCATCCTCTTTAAATTCACTCATTTAAACCAATTTACATAAACACTAACTCTGCCTCAGTTAAAAGGCCTTAAGAGACCTAGACTTCTATGGACATACACCTTTTTGATCTAACGGAAACTAATCGGTCAAAAACAGTCGCAACGATCATTAATAAAAATAATGTCATAAGATTAAACTTCCGACTTTACCTGCCCATAATACTTATTTGAAGATAAAAGTGATAAAGCCCATCGTTTTCTTTGAAAAAGCGTTACAAATCATATTAACGCTTTTAATCGGAATGCGCCGGAAATCCAAATTACGGCTCTTGGCCTATAATAAGAGGAGACAACTAGTGTGCTTCAAAAGGACGTATGTGTCATAGAAGTTTGGTAGAGATACGACCTCCTTAGGGATGTAATAGCTCGTGCTTCCCATTTCCTAATTTCCTGCGCGCGTCACACCTAATTCACCTAATTTAGTCGACGTCCGTCCTATGTCTGACTTCAATGTAAATAGCACAAACTAAGTTAAATTTATAAAAGGCCCTCGAGGTATTATACTGATGATAATGGCGGCATTTCCTCGCTGAATTGCAATGCGCAGCAGCAGCTGAATTGCAATGCATTGCGTGAGAAAGCCCTGGCGGCTTCGGGTCTTCGGTCACCAGATACATCAACCAGACGTTTCGCGATTTCCGCAAATAACTTATGCGCACTCCTACAGCCGAACCGAAGAAGAAAGCTACACGGATATATTACTAAAATAAATATTGTCATCAGATACGAAATAGTTACGGTAGCACTAGCTCTTGCCCGCGACTTCGTCCGCGTATAATAGCCTTAAGGCATTATTGCTACGCCCGAACAAAATCCGATAGCAACTATTAAACTGCTGAGATGCGCAGCATCATTGTCGCACTCCCATAGAACGTTCAGACCGTACGTACCTACTCCAATGTAAGTCAGGAAAATATCAGAGCATACCAACAAAATCAGTAGATAACACCAAAATGTAGCCACTTCGCAAAATTCACGCGAATGTAACAAAAACTACCTGAAGTTTTTTCCTTATTATTTCTCTCAGATTATACAAATATCAGCCCCAACTAGACCACGGTCAAGGTTATTGAGTATTGTAACACATCAATTTACTATAACTACCGAAAAGCTACAGTTTTTGGGTCGGAAAGCGTATCTCTTACCAAAATTACAGACCAAACAGAGCGTCAACACAAAATTACCAAGCGCACGTAATGAGAAACGCCATGGCACGCGACAGCAGCCTAACCAATCAGAAGCCATCTTTTAAAACAGAAGACGAATCCATAGAACTACCGTCTGAACTTAAAATTACCCTTTATGATGAAGAACACACAGTTGGAATTGCAATGAATCTACACGGATGGAACTTATTTGCCCAATCAGGGACTATTGACCCGGGGTTTGTTTGACTCCGGAAGTCTTGTGTCAACATGGACAAATATTGGGGAGTAGCCATTACAAGGCATTACTCGATGTTACAGTAAGGCAAACATATAGTCGTGAGTGTCGCAACGTGTGATAACCAGAATACGGGCTTTAGGAGAGTTTATCAATGGAGTCTCCATCTGCCGCCTCTTCCTATTTGTTCATAGGCATTCTGACCCTTATATTAGCACGTACCTTGTGCGTGGTATATGGGTGTTTACCCAACCTGAGCTTACCATCTAAAGCGACACGTTATTAGGTCAAGATTACCCTAAACCGACGATGTATGAGAAATGTCATGAAAGTGAATGAACCAAGTGGAAATCTGGGAAATGGGGATGAGTGTAACAAATAGGGCCTTTGGACACTTGAAGAATACAAAGACATCTGAAGCTACTAACGTCGGTACTATAATGACTCTTCAGTGAATAATTTACTTTAAAAACAAAGTTTTAACCGACTTCAATTTAGTACACCGCTGAGCCACGAGAACATTTCCTATTTTTTTTTAATTTAGCACTTGAACTGATTTCCGATAGCAAATGCGTTGATTACTATAGAAAAAAACTGAATCGCTGTATGCGGGCCGATAATATTTGAGGACTTCCATCGATTCCCCAAGATCATACCCAATGGCACTTCATTAGTTCCTATTTCAACGGAATCTTATCAGAACCTGTGACGTACTTTTGCCCTTTTAAGTACATAATTGAGGAATTCGATAAGTCATCTGTGGTCTTCATCATCAATTCCTCGCCACCAAATTTATGGTTCTGGATGTAAATACACGAGTTATAACAGAAAGTACCAAAATCACTACACGCGTGCCTAATAAAATTGAGGAGTCATCTCAATTCCTCATGGATCCCATCATCTAACTGAATTTTGAAAAAAATGGGACCCACCTGGCACCTTACATACAAACAAAAAAAAAATTTCGAATCGGCTCATCAATGACGGTATAACAAACATTGAAAAAAAAATACAGCCGAATTGAGAACCTCCTCCTTTTTTTGAATTTGGTTAAAAATACAATACATTTAGTTTTAATGATGTCTTTCTAAAAACGGATGCAAATGAAGCTTATATAGTTTTCATCGACATCTTTTCCACGATCTTTGATCTTTGTGTTCCTCTGGAAAGAGTAAAAGTATCGTATAAAAAGAGGCCAAACTGGAAAACTAAAGGCATTCTCAAATCTTGCAAAATTAAGCGACAAATGCATCTATCGTCACAATGGAATAGAAATCATTCTAGTAACTATAAACATTACTGCAAGCTTTTAAGAAAAGTTATAGAAACATCCAAAAAAATAACGAATGACTACTACATACATAACAGTGTTAATAAACCGAAAGCTACCTGGGGATTGATTAAACAAAATACTAGCATATGCAACAGTATTCCAGATTCTATTGCCACAATTAACAAAGACGGAAAGACTTACACGACACCTTCCGAAATAGCTGAAGTATTTATAATTATTTTGTAAATCTAAATATCGTAGGTGCTTCCCGAAATAATGGTTATAAATCCATATCGAATCGAGTTTGTAACAGCATCTTCTTAAACCCTGTAGACTGCTATGAAATTCAAAAAATTGTGTGTAATCTTAAAAATAAAAAAAGTTGTGGGTATGACAACATACCCATGCAGATTATTAAATCATGTCTAGGCCACATTATTGAGCCCCTCGTATACATAATTAATTTAACGTTAGAATCTGGAAATTTTCCCGAAGATCTAAAAAAAGCTGTAATTAAACCTTTGCATAAAAAAGGCTCAAAAACCGAACTAAATAATTATAGGCCAATAGCTTTATTACCAACATTCAGTAAAATATTTGAAAAAGTCGTACACGAAAGGCTAACACGATTTTTTATAAAAAACGATATTCTAAACCCCTCGCAGTTCGGTTTCCAAAAAGGAAAATCTACTACATTAGCAATTTTTTCAATTTTTAAAGACATATGGGAGAAAATGAATGCTGGAAAAACATGCGTCGCTCTAATGATCGACATGTCAAAGGCTTTTGACTGTGTTGTATACGATACAATCTTAAATCAGTTAGAGCACATTGGGATAAGGGGAATTGCTCTCAAATTGATTAGGAGTTACTTATGTTATAGAAAACAGGCTGTTATTATAGACAGGTATAATAAAGACTCTAAAACCGTAGAGCAAGTGCTGTCATGTTTTGAGCAAGTAAAGTTTGGGGTACCGCAAGGAAGTGTGCTTGGTCCACTCCTTTTTTTGGTATATTTAAATGAGTTTCCTCGTATAGTCAAAGACCGGTGTGTGCTGTATGCTGACGATGCTACGGCATTTTTTTCTTGTAACCGTTTGCAAGAATACTTCAGTGACAACGTAAACATTGCTCTGACCAAGATTATAAATTGGCTTGCCCTACTCAATCTTAAATTGAATCTGAAGAAAACCAAGCTCATTCAGTTTAGGAACTATAAGACTAATCCTATTTCATTAAATGTATCAGTAGCAGGTATTACCGTAGAAGAAGTTAGTAGTGAAAGGTTCCTAGGAGTTATGATAGATTCCCATCTAAATTGGAAGGCTCATATCAGTCAAATAAGTAAGAAAATTTCCACCAACTGCTATGCGCTTTCAGTCCTAGCGGAAACCTGCTCTGAAAATATAGTTATTAGTGCCTATTATGGAAATATATATCCGCTGCTGAGCTATGGGATTATTTTCTGGGGAAATTCTGTGGATGTAAATAAAACGTTTGTACTCCAGAAAAGATGCCTTAAAACGATTTATCGTCTAAATCCTAGAGATTCCCTCCGTGAAGTATTTAAACGAAAAGGCTTCCTCACATTAACAGGGATATTCATATTGGAAGTAAGCCTGTTTGTAAAAACGCAGCCAAACTACTTCACAACATTAACTGCCACAAAGAAAAATGTTCGAGCACAGTACAAATATGATATAAGATTGCCAAGGGCTAAAACCTCAATTTATAATAAAAGTACATTTATAATGGCAATCCGAGTATTTAATCAACTCCCGACTCATATCAAGGCTCTGGAAGGAAACTCTTTTAAGGCAAAATTAAAAAGCTGGCTCATAGAGAAGACATTCTATAGCTTAAAAGAGTTCTTTGATTCTAGTTAAATACTGTCTGAGTAACCTGTTATTAATATTGTATCCTTAAAAGGTAACATTGTTAGTCTATAAGCATTATAATAAAATTGCATGCCCGGCAGGGTAACTGTTGAAACCCTATGAATATTATGATCTATGTACACAGTTTGCAATAAACGATTCTTATTCTTATTCTTATTCATTAATTCAACAACATAAACTCTTTTCATGTACGTAGTAAACCATTTCTCTAACACTTTACTACCAAACAAACAAACATACCTCGCTGTTGTTACAGTTGGTAGGTCATCAATCCGAAATAGATGCAGATGCTTTCAGTTATGAGGTCGTCAAGTGGAACAACTGAATTAGATGCGGTTTGAGTGGAACGGGCAAGTTGGATGTTGTTGGGCTACGCAATGAGTGACTGGATGGAAGAGGAACCAACATGATGCCTTCATTTGTAACTCACAATTCAAATAAATCCGCCTACGAGTACCTATGCTGATAGCGTCGTGCTCGCATATGTGTATGAGCATGCATAAATGCCAAAAAGGACTTGATTTTACTGCGTTATAAAATACGTATAAGTCACTGTAGCTTATCATTTCATATTCAACAGTGGCTTATCGGTGAAGGATAACATCGTGAGGAAACCGAAATCCCAATGAGGTGTTGTTTTCTCTGGGTTGGAAGGTCAACTGGCAATCGATTTCGTAAAACTAAAAAATATTGAGATTAGGTGCTAAGGCGGACCCCGGGCTCCTTTAGCGCACACCCGGAAATAACGCCAGGAGGATGGCGCTAAGAATCCGCAAGTCTTGTTTTGTTTTTGACATCCATATAGTATATCTTGCTTCTTCTTTTCATTCACATTAAGGTTGATTATTAGACGGCTTTTAAAATAAGTATAGTACCTATTGCCTAGATTATTCAACAGCTGTAACAGTAACCCCATTCTGCCACCATCTAGTCCAGCACAACAAATTGACAGGCGCAAAACAAAAGCCAGCTGCTGCTCACCTGCGGCCGTCCATATCATTATAATAAACGCAGGAACCATGTGCTCTACTAAAATAAAAACAAACCGGATACAGATACTGCAAAGTCTCCACTTTTTACTAAAATAAGTCATATTATCTCAGGTGACAGAATAGCTCAGTAGCGTCGATTATTTTAAGACATAAGTCTTTCTTACAAGAAGTAAAGGGTTATTGTTCGCCGTAATAAAAAGGCGTAAGTGATACAAGTTTTTTATGAATATATGTCGTTTTGAATCTAGTGAAGTTGAGCAAAAACAAAAACGCGCTTGCGCACGTGCGGAGCCAGGTGCAGGAAGGGGGAATCACGGCGCGCCATCTGTGGGGAGTTTTTGTAAACTCCGTTTTATTGGGGGGGTTTTTTAAGGCCATTGTTTTCCATTTGTAGGGAGATGTCTTCTATTATATTTATTTTATGATGAATGGAACAGGTAATGCTAAAACACATTTTTATTGTGGATTTATACGCACGTGCTAAGAACTTATCATATAAGTATTCTTAGCAGGTGTGCATCATCAGCAAAAAAGGACAAATCATAGCACATTCACACAAAAAATATTCAATAGGTACTGTGTATTTTAAGTAGGTGTCTCTACCCTGAACACAATCGCAACTTTATGGTAACAGCATTAATAACCACCGAATGCAAATATATTTTGTGATAAGGGAACAGGCTAGTTGTGCTGGGTGCGGTTTATGATTTAGACTTTCTAGAGTTGATTCCACAATTCAATTGCCTGGAGCTTTGGCTAATAAAAGCGGCCAAGTGCGTGTCGGACCACGCACAACAAGGGTTCCGTGCCTAGTAAAAAGGTCGTATCCTTACTGAAATCATATGGCACTTACATCCTTTTCTTTAAGTAAGGCGGTTTTTTAGAAATATCTCGAAAACCTTTGAACCGATCTTGTTCAAAACTATTTGCATGATTTTTTTCATATTTTTGAAATACACGGTTCAAAAAGAGGGGAGGGGGACACAATTTTAGTGACTTTCGGGGCGATTATCTCCGACTAATAGAGTTTGAGCACTTAATCAAAAAAATTGCTGAGAAACCTTACCTAACTAACCTTTTTTTGAGTTTCAATTTTATGTATGGAGTGCACGCCTAAAAAAAACTTTTTTTGTAATTTCATTACATAACTATGTAGCGGTTAACAAAATACACCTATCTTCAAAATTTTATTCAAATACACTCTATAGTTTTCGAGTAAAATGCCTGTGACATACGCACGGACAGACAGACAGACAGACATACATGACCTTGCAAAAGGTAATTAACAGCATTAATGAATTTATAATAAAATTCTATGATACAATCCCAACACATCATTTGGAAATGCGCTAATTGTTGCCAATTTTCATCATCATTCATTTTTGACCTTATATCTCGTAATACTCGTTTTATAGATGTGACGGGCGATCATGAGAGTGACGTTCAAAACCCAGGACCGTTTTAATAAAATCGACAGCTGATCGCTACTTGACTGTACGCTTACATTACATCGCTTAAAATAAAGTATTTAAAGTAAAGGCAGGTCGAAAATACAATGATTTAACAAACTGAATCTATTTCAAGGAAACTAAAATGATTTCTTTTTATCTAGACTCTCTTAAACTCTGTCAGCTGTACTATATGTACTTACGGAAATCTCAACAATTGTTTTGTATATAATATATTGTATATGTATATAATTTGTACAAATATTTGTAACTGTTTATTTGCTTTCTGTTGAAATAAATCAAATTTATAACGCGACCATTCATTCGCTAAACGCTAAAGTTTTGACGTGAGCAATCAAGTCACATTATATGTCACAATAAACTAAAAAGTATTTAATCTTTTGATGTTGGTTTGCTAATATGGTGCTTAAGGTCTAAAACACTGAGTTCTTTTTTTATGAAACGTATATCTTGATGCAGGTTATAAGTTAACGCTATTAGCAACTACTGAAATGTAGCTAGAGCTGTCATTCTGGGGCCATGAACCTAGAATACTATGGACGGACTGTGCCACGGTGAGGGATGGAAAAGCTCTTATGCAGCTAAATTAAGAACCGGTCCTAAAATGGCTGATGACTTGTCATAAACAACTTACTACGGGACGGGTAATGGTTTGTGTGGCACAACTTCATACTAAATCAGTTGTGGCAAATAAAAAAAAGTGGAACTATGACAAGGACAATGAAAGATATTCCCCTTTCTGTCACACTTATAGAGATTTGTATGCTACCAGCTCGCTCGCACGTGGTATTATTATTACCATAGCCTGTCCAGAGTATTCTTCGTTCATGTTCTGGGGCACATTTCTTGGCATATTTGTTTGACATTGTGCATCTAGTTCATTATACTAAATCAAAGGTTACCTACTCGTACAGATAACGGTAGTCTAACCACAGTATAGAAGAATAATACAGTAGGTAATCTGAGGCCGTTTAGGAGCGTTTGTTACCTACTGCGCAGGGCTGTGTCACGTTTGTGGCTTGGCATACCTATAATACTAATTTTGTTTTTAAGTATGCAAAGTATTTCTGTTACACTGTTCTGTTCTGTTAGACAATATTGTATACACACAGTAATCATATTATAGATAGTTAGGTATGTGTTTTTAGTTTCCCACTTCATCGAATATTTTAATACCACTAATACTATACCTAAAATATTTCCTTGCGTATAATAGTTGCTAACTGCACTAGGTTGGTAGGTGCTTAGTTACAAGCCTATTCGGCTCCTTTGACTTGCTGCGCGGCGGCAATGGCGGCATTTGGTAAAATTAAACTTAACAATTGTTTTTACGTTTCATTGTGATTTAAATGAATACACTAAGAAAAGTAACTTACTTCTCTTGGTATTTGGAAAAAAGATAGCTCCGGATTTGTCCCAGTGTTATTAAGGCACCCAAAAGGCACCTATATACACAACAGTACACACGTTAAGGACGACGACGACGACATGGTAGCGAGTGAGAGCGAGCGAACACGGCAACGGCGCGGCGGCCCCGATCCGATTGAAGCATTCTCCATCATTTCCGAAGGCTTTGTGTGCGTGCGTACCGAACACGCGCGCATGTGTGCATCCGTGCGATGTACCTTTGTTCGATGTTTAATTACTGTCTTCTATACTGTGGTCTAACTTTTTCAACTACACTGCGTGATACTGATAACGGTAATAGGACTTTTGGGATAGATATTATAAAGCATAATATAGTGCACAGCACTACGGTGGTATGGTTCAGTCCCACCCTACACCCAGGGGTATTGCTAGGGGTATGATGGGTCCGACATGAAAAAGGTCATATCGTTACTGAAAACTTATGGCACTTACGTCCGTTTCTTTAAGCAACGCAGTTTTTTATAAATATCTCGAAAAGCTTTGAACCGATCTTGTTGAAAACAAATTTCGCTGGTAGAATTTTATAATCCCTATGAGCACGATTTTTTTCATATTTTTAAAATACACGGTTCAAAAATTAGAGGGGGGGGGACACAATTTTAGTCACTTTCGGGGCGCTTATCTCCGACTCTATTCATTTAATCCAAAAAATTGCTTAGAAACCTTATATTTATTTTAAAATGCCTGTCGATTGATGTACCAAAAGTGTTTTATGTATGGGGTGCACCCCTAAAAAAATCTTGTTTAGTAATTTCATTACAAAACTATGTAGCGGTTAACAAAATACACCCTATCCTAAATTTTTTATACAAATACACCTTATGGTTTTAGAGTAAAATGCCTGTGACATACTGACGGACAGACAGACAGACAGACATGACGAATCTATAAGGGTTCCGTTTATTGCCATTTGGCTACGGAACCCTAAAAATGGATGTCGATAAATTATCCCCCAAGGAGATGAAAATGAAGGTAGAAAGTATCGGGAGAAGCTAATAGTAAAAGTTACTAAAAAATATGGTCCAAAAATAGTTTTAAAATGACAGACTGTCAAACTGAGTCCCAAAATACGTTGGTATTGACGGGTGACAAGGTATCAAAGTCGACTTTTTAATTTGAAGACGAAAATGTCACTTGTATGTGTTTTTTTTTACTGAAGACAAAAATAAATTAGACCCTCTACGTTAGAATATATTACATATCTGTGGTAGTGATGGAAGTCAATGCAGTTCCCTTCAAAAACCAATTGGAAATTTTTTTATAGGCGTTCACACTTGAATCAACAATCCTTTTATTAGTCGATACGAATAATCGATTTGTAGTCGATGCACGCCGATTACACGCCATTGGACTTCAAGATAACGGAGTTTAATAAACAAACGCGCATTATTTGTAATCGATTTGTTTCAGCTTTCATACGTGTGTAGGTCATTAGGTGAAGCATTGTTATAATTATACATAGGTATACCCGGATTTTCAATCCGTGATCACAAGTCGAAAAATAATGATAAATAGCGAAAACGGATTTCAATCTCATGCAACCACTGTAGTGCATTTTTAATGATAAATGTAATTTCATCCATAATGTCTGCTGAATGTATGGTCACCCTACATTTCTCGAAATTAGGCAGATACGTCAAACACATACATACGTCAAATTTTCGCAGACTTCCGTTAGGGTGACAACGATTTTCAATTATAAAGTAATTCCCTATGCAGTTTTATTCCGAAAAAAAAGAACGTTTGGTTTAGGTAACTTCGAGTTAAACGTGTTTTGTATTAATTACAGAATTAGAAAAATATACTCATGGTCACGAATTAAAAATCACCGTGTATATATATTATTGAAAAGCCAGATTTTTGGTTGGACTCTTATCAGCAATAACGGCAGCTTTTCTTATATAACTTTATAATATAGGTATTTATATTTATCTTATACGCCGTATGCGTATGATCCATATAGGGTTCGAGAATGATTCTTAAGAACGGTCCCAGAGGATTGAAGAATTACGTAATGTTTACATTTCTTATCAGATCTGTGTACCCGACATTGTGTCGCTAAGATGCCCGTCACGGCTTGCAGCCCGTCCCGCTAACTATAAATAAAACCACAATTACACTGATAGACCAATCAACAAACACCATGACGTAGACATTTATTTCACTTCGACAGAATTTTATAAAAAAGGCAGCTTAAAAAGTTATTTTGATATATTAGATATTATTGTTAGTTAATATTGCCGTTTCTAGGAAAAAAAAAACAAGGGAATTCTGACGATTACAGACGTCCAATCTTAAAATAGCAAACGACTTTCTAAACTGAGGACTACAACCGAAATGCCTTTTAGCTGGTCATTATACCGGTCATCTTGGCCCTAAGCTGCAAACACTTCTATTCAGCGGCTAATATGTGGGTAAGATGGTGGTGGTTTAAGTTCTGCCAATATTGTATGGCCTGTATATTTACTAGTATGCTGTTGAGTATGTAAAATCGCAGAGGCAATTGCACCTATAAATTGTGAAACACATAAAAGTCAAGCCTCGATAATCCAGACACAACTATATTATTGTGAGTACGATTATACACTGAATCTTACTGTTACGTGCATCAGCGTCGTTAGCTTGCCAAGGCCATTATACTTCACCTGACATACGCGCCAAAGCTTGATGAACTTTGTAGCACGCCGGTCAGCATAAATGACTCTATTCTCGACGAGCTTGGCATCAAACCGGTACAGATGGTGGAGAGGCTCAGGCGACGTGTCCTCAGCTTCTTTGGGCATCTAGTCAGGTCTGGGTCACAAAGCCTGGACAAGCTGATAATCACTGTCATCGCAGGGAAGAGGAATAAAGGACGGATGAGTATGCTTCGGGTAGACACGGTAACATCTGTGGCTAGAGCCACACTTCAGGCAGCTTGGAGAGTGAAGGTGAAGCGCGCCCACAGCCAACACGTACCTCGGCCATGAGGATACGACAAGGAAGACGAAAGCCAGCATAATCCTAGTTCTTAAAGTTGTTCAAGCTGTCAAGACTGCGTTGATTGGTGTATGTTTGCCGCGCTCATCGACAACGTGCTCAATTACTGAGCAGCTGCCCAGACTCTGAATATTGAGCATAATTTCATAATTAATTATTGAAGCGACGGGATGAGGGATGGTAATAATGACAAAGTGGTGGTTAATATTAGTAATGGTAATGTTTCATTCCAGGCAAGGTGTATTGAAACGGTTTTCTATTGCAATATATTGCAAAATAACGTCATGCCACCTGTTTTTACTGGAATACGCTGCATATATTATTATTAATCGGTACAAAAAGGAAAGTGTCGATTATAGGTAAACGTCGCAGTGCTTGACACTAGATCCATATTCTTGACAATATCCAAATGCATACTCAAAAATAGAGATGAACATTAAGTATCAATTATTAGGAATTAAAATGTCAATCATGTGTCGACGCGGAGGGTAGCAGATCACGCAGGTCACCTATGGGCTGGACTGACTAAGTGAAATCCGCAGCAGGAAACCGCAAATCTGACTTCGCGAGATAGCCAACACAAGAAAGATGGCGGGAGAAGGTGCGGAGAGCTGTGTCCGCCTCTACTACGATGTGGATGCCTCGGTGTGACCACAACTGCTCTGCCAAGAGCGAAACGACAGGGAGGGAGAAGATGCAGTTTAGAAACTGTACCCTCTAGGTACCTCGGTACCCATAGCATACCGATTTCACGTCGACTCTGCACAGCCAAGTGAAGAAATGGCCTAAAAAGCAGAGGCAGTAAATTATAGACTACTTCATAAAGCAGGCATACCTCAAGGTGATATCTCGGGTACATTTCGTTACAATGTTTCAATCTTTTTGTTTTAATAACTTTCCTATTAAATTGATCCAATTAAAATAAAAAAAGTCTTTAGGTCAATGTTAGCCAACTAGCGTAGCAATCGTTCAGCTTAAAATCGATTTGACAGTAAACAATACCTTATTAAATACTTTCTTGATTGCGTGATACCGTTAAAAACCAAAATGGCTTATGTCACAGTAAGTTGGTATGGAAAGAGGTCTATTTGGATTAACACGGTGTTGTGTCGAGGCCACACTATTGTTCTTGTTTTGGATTCGCACCGCTTTCGCTGCTTTTACAACGTGAAATATGCGCTTACCTAATTGACCGAGGTGGCCTGAAGAATGCAATTGACGGTAAATAAATTATTCCATTTGCTCTTGGATCTCTCTCTATGCTTCGGTCACGTGTCACGTCGCATCCAAAATTATACGACGGTAATTTAACAGGTCAAATGGACCGCTGGATGGTACCGGCCCAGGGGATAAGGACATTATGTTCCTAGCTTTTTTTTTAAGCACGGTGGTGGCAAATAATCGTACGGTCCAAATGGTGGTAAGATGTTACTGTACACATATATTAAAAAAAAAAATGGACGCTTGCAATCATGGGGATTCGCATGCGCCTAGAAGTCGATGAGTCTTTTGAAAGTTGGCAGTATATATTTATTCTACTCCTTCATTAAGTATATGTAATGAACTATGTGCCCTAATAAACATCAACTTGACCACGATTCCTGGAACTGGTGACACGTGTGTGCTCCCGCCTGTCCCGACACCATCTCGTTTCGGCGGCGTTTGATGTATCAGTTAAAATTAGGTCTGATAACATTGTCGGCTCGGGCCGAGTGGTAAGCGACGAGCAAGAATGTTTCAACAATCTTCCTTAATAAATAAGTACTGAGAGATTTGGAATAATTTACAGAACGAGCGAGCGGAGCGAACGAAGTTTGCCAGCTTAGCTTGGGGAATAATTATTTCGTATGTCTGGCGTCCGGCTGTTCTCCTGATGTAGGCATTTCGCGTTTTAGGCATAATGCTCGGTGGTCAAACTGCAATGTGGGCAAAACTCCAACTAGGCAAATTGCGTTCAGGACCGTCTCAGACCAACCGTAGCATTTATTTGGTTTATTCTGTTTTTCGAGTTCGAAAAATAATCTCTTTAACACGTTATGTCACGTTTGGCATGAATCCCCCGATGTAACAAAGGTAAAGACAGACAGGCAACTACAGATCCGAGACGCACTGGGCCGGTTTTTAGGGTTCCGTATTATTTCTTTTGTTTTATAGTTCGCCATTGTACAAATGATAGTAATTTTTATACCCTGTTATGTCCTTGTTTTGTGCCTAGTTCTAGCTAGATCGATTTCTCGCCGCCGTAGGTAAACCCCCATATTCCAAATGTCATCGAAATCTTTAGAGCCGTTTCCAAGGACGTTACATATAAATATTGCTCGTTTAATAGTATAGGACTTAGTTATTTAACGCAAGTCTAACACAATGATAAGAAATCGCAACAACGTCACAGAGTCGGAATTATAGTTTGCCCGCTATTCCCTTGTACCTTAGGCCGCCTACACACCGGATGTGCGGCGTCCTATCAGTGACCTTAACAAGAATACAACCGCATTGTACCACAATAATGGACCCCGTGTCTATTGATGCTTTAAATTGTAAAACAATGTATAGAGGCCTATTGTGTTATTATTATAAAACGGTTTCTTTACGATAAAGCCAGATATTAACATAACAAAACATACTACTACTATACTATTTTCCGCCCGCGACTACGTCTGCGGGGACCGGGATAAAGACTATTCTTTATTTTAATCCAGGCTATAAACTATCTTGGTGCAATATTTCATCCAATCCATTAAAGCGTGATTGAGTAATAAACATCTGAACATCCAAACTCTCGCATATATAATATTTATTTTTATGGATACCTAGCATTCATTTGCAAAGTCAAAGGCCAGGTGAAAGACATATTTGCATTGCTCGGTGGCAGAAAAAACAAAACGGCATCGAATGAAAAGTTCAAATATGGAATATTGAAAGATGACACGAGAGGTATCGTTCGTAATTCGAAATATCGGCGAACGTCAGAGTCGAGGCGGCTGCAATCCGATACTAAAATACTTATGGAAAATAAATGATACCAACATAACATTGATTAAGGGTCGGACACAAGGGCGCGTTGTCGAGGTAACTCGAGAACCGCTCATTATAGTGATCACAGAGCTCTTTGTTTTATGAGATAAGTGTTAAATGAGTTTACCGGTTTTAAGGAACCTAAGTAGTGCAGTAAATAGGGTTTTTAATTTTTTTAGATCACCACGCAATACGAGTAAAATAGTCCCAGTTCAGTACAGGCTTCGAAAGAAGTTGGATTTCATATTGTCCATGAATATTTTTTAGTTAGCCTTATAATAAAATAACAGAGCTTAAACCACTATGTTATTCGTCCAACTAAGATAAACGTCCCAGAGCCCGATACTGGCCTAATACATGACACTTTGAAGCTTATGTCAAAACAAAACAATACAACATCAATAGGAGAGGATTATTAAGAATTAAAATGTCGAGCATTGGTACATTTACCTTACTTGTATCTACCGAAACTGCTTTACTGACTTTAATCCTAAGTTGTAATCACCCAAAACATTCGGAATATGCGACGCCATTTAATTTTTTTACGGCTGCGTTCCAAGTCAGCCGTTTGGATAACCGTTCTAGTTATAGCTTTAATCATTTTAATTTGTTGCACATTTTTGCCGAATCAGCATTTCAGAACTAAAATGACCGATGTCCATGTGAGCTGTACACCATTTTAGGCCGTAATTCTCTAGCTTTTAGCATCAAATTTGAGTGCACTATACAATTTGCAGGTCAGTTTAACTCATAAGTACAAAACGTATGATGACGGTTAAAATTATAGTGACAATTTAATGTAATTAACAATATTAATATCAATTCAGCTGAATTACACGTACATCGACTTGCATCATTTTAATTTAATTTGAGTAATAATTCATTTCTAAAAGTAAGAGTAAGGTTGGTAAAATGTTGAAAACGACGTAAAAACGTAAAATTTATAAATAGGGTACTAGAGATTATTTGACTTGACCGTATTGCATCAAAGTAGTTCATTCAAAAAGCAACTTTACCGTCCAATATAGAAGATACCAAATACAATAACGGCTTTATAAAAAGGTACCCACATTCGATAATCTCAACCACACCTGAAGGTCTATTCGATGCCATCTTAAAGTCTAAACAGCTACATGCTTGTTAATTTATGATCTAGCAATGTACGAAGAATTGTTATAGACACGACACGACACGAGACACGTTGTGTTGTGTTTTATTTTTGTTTTATTTCTTTTCTGTACCTACTGACATAGTTATTAAGTCAAAATGTGTTACTAACATACTATGGATCATTGGTCTGCAATAAACGATTTTTATTTTTATTTATTTTATTTATTTATTATTATTACTCCAAAAGAAAGAAGACAAAAAATATGCCTAGTGACGAAAATCCTGTTCAGATATCTCAAAGAATTACGAAGCTGCAACAGTTTTGATATTGCGTGTTAGAGAGAGAAAACGCTCGCAGATAGTGTGACGTCACGTCACAATTCGCTAGCGTCATAGTGAATGAATCGTGTCATCTGAAGGTTCGTTTTGCGGAAAAAGGATAGAACATACTCAGTGTGATTGAACCTCTTGTGTTGCTTTTTTCTCCAAGAAACAGAGGCCAGATAACTGTGGTTGTTTAAGACAGTCAATACAAGATCTGAAAGTAGGCCAATCCCAAGTTAAGTGTTTAAATCTGTATAAAGCTGTTCCTCCGCCCACGCCCCAAGCAACACGAGCCGCCCTGCCTACTTAACGTCATTAAGTATTGTGAGATATTTACAGCATGAAAGGCTAAATCGTCTTGGGCATTCAAGGTTTGTAAATAGATAGTAATGTGCCTAGGCGTTAATCTAATATCTAACAGTTATTTAGATATCTTTACCACAAGTGTTATAAAGATCCGTAAAACATTAGGTTCGAAAGTAAATTTAAAAAAATACTGACATTTGGCAGGCTGGGATTTGATAGGCTGTAGTCTGTAGTATGTTAGTCGTCTTTGCCTTTCATGGAATGATAGGCATTCACTATCATTCCATGAAAGGCAAAGACGACTAACATCTTAATCCTTAAACAACGTAGAGTCCAAACTAGAAGGTCCAATACTTGCTACCAAAAAGTTCTCAGCTAACTTGGTCACCGAGCCCACAGAGAAGTGGATTGCCTGGCCCCGTCCGTACCATGGTCGGCCTTATCAGGCGATAAGTGACAAAATAAACGGTGTCAGCCAGTGACGGACGCTCTATCTTTTCACTTCTAGAGAAGGTGGTTGTGAAGGTGGAGTAAACAAATGAAGGTCGATGTCCTAGTCAATGGACAGATCAATTTGCTCTGATAGGCCTCACAGTCCCAAACGTGATTATAATTCCGAAGACAGAGTGAGTTGGAAGTTACTGGTGACAGAGGTCGCCAAAAAGTTGAAGACGGACACGAACATGACATACAGCAGTGAAAATTACGATCGATAAATATTTCAAGTTTCTGCAGAGAACAGTAAGGATGCAATCCGTGTGCATCTCTTCTTTCGTGAATCAGAAGACGCCGCAATTCCAATTAAAATCGAAAAAGACAACTGGTTTCTTATGCTAATAAGATTTTCTCATGTCAGACCTCCGCTTACGCGTTGCTAATACGAATCCCGGCGTCAAGATATACTGGGAGTGAGGTGAAACAAGACGTGGTACTCCAGATGCCCACCGACGCCACACGTACGCGCCCGAGGTTTGGGCAAGCGCAGATTAATGGCAAACATATGCGCACAGGCACCAATTTGCGAGCCCGTGGTAATCGAGCGAGAACGCGTGAAGATGAAAAGGTACTTTATTGGGACCTTGCACAGTTTAATGAATGCCATGACGATCTTTTAAAGTATACAAAGGGCAACATGATTGGAGAAGGTTGTAGCTATATACATATAACCAATGTAGTATGTATCCAATGGGTCGAATAAATGATCGAAAAATCGGCTCCCTTATTTAAGTATTGTATTGATATTTTATGTGGTTCATTCTTCGGTCTCCACCCAATTAGATACTCAATGGTCTAATTTTTCAGCCGACTTCCAAAAGAGATGAGTTCACAATCGACTCGTTTTCTCATTCTAATCAGAAAGCATATCGTAGATGCGAAAAAAACATCGTCTTAATCTAGGTACTAATATGTTAATACATAAAAGAAGAAAGAGTAGAGTAGATAACAAAGAAATCTCTAGATTCGTAAAAACCATGTATTATCTGGATGCGGGTGGCGCGGGACCGGTCACTGTGGCACTCTTTGGGGGAGGCCTATGCCCAGAATGTACCTCTTTAGGCTGATATGATGATGATGAACCGCGGTCAGAGCTCCGTATGAGCACTGTATCGTTGCGAATTGTCTATGTAGGTCTGCACGCACCATAATATCCGTAGTAGTACTAGATCGTTTTATAAATCAGCCTCAGTCCCGTGCCCCATAGCACCCCGATTCAATCTCTCCACGCTTCACCGGCCGACCGGTACCACGTGCCGGGCCACGGTCGACCGGGCCTCGGGAATGACGGGATGCGACGCTGGACCGAGACGGGCTTGTTATGGAGATCAAATTCACTGTGAAGCCGCAGCACGGCCGTTTGACAATCACTAAGGGCCTTTTAAGCCTCCTGCGGCCTGGCCCTTATTTCACCAACCTGACAATTGTCACCTGACGACGGCAATTTCCGTACATTGCTAGTTTCATAAGTTACCTTGCAACCACTCTAACTTCTAGAACATGTAACGTATGGTAATTTGTCCGTGTCAGGTGTCAAATTGGTAAAATAGGGGCATGTTGTCCTACCGATAGGAGTTATTCCTTTAAATGAGTATAACTCATTGCCAAATGGGACACTTAGATTGGCTTCGTGTCCGTAGTTTTTTGAAACAATAAAAGATTCTACTCTGTCACTACATCAGTTGGTTCAAATGTCACTACCATGTTTAATTATGTAGTGCGCTTTAGAAGGTCAAACTATTGAAAGTATTGAAACCACTCCGAAAGCTCAATTTGGCAAGGCACTAAAGTAAGTGAAAACAATTTATCTGCTATAGTGGCACAAAATAATCCTATAATGGAGTATAAAGACCGCCAATTAGATTAAACCATTACAAAAGGTTTAAAAAGTAAAAAGGTAGGCAAATATTATCTTCAGTCAAATTTTAAATAAGCATATTGAGGAAATTGGTTGACACTTTAAATATAAAACGCACAGCGTCCTTATATGAGAACTGTGTTAATGTGTGCATTTACGAACTGATAAGGCACTTTTCCTTGGACTTATACCAAACAACGTACCACGATGATACCAAGTGGGTGTATAGTTGTATAAAATGTTCAATAGTGCACAAATTCCGCGCTTTTTAGCGTGCGTTGTTTAACCAAACCTTGGAACTATGCGTGGGACACGCTGTATATAGAACTACTTAATATTTTTTCAAGGGTGTGAGTATTAGTTTCTAAATACGATAATAAATTATAATACATGAACAATTTAGTATTTTTAAACATAAATAAATTACTAAAATAAAAATTAAGTTCCCTTATCTTTTGAACCCCAAAAGATTGTAGAGTAGTTGTGTAAATATTTATGTACGAGCGTAAATTAAATACACTCAAGAGAATTAGAATCTTAATTTTCTTTCCTTAGATACACAAGCCTAAATAAGGCCAGACGCACTTATTAAGTCACAATATATACTTATGGAGAAGTATATTGTGATGTAACTACAAACGTCTCAATATCTAACTTTATCCTACTAATATTATAAATGCGAAAGTTTAGATGTTTGGATATTTGGATGTTTGGATGTTTGTTACTGAATCACGCTTAAACGGCTGAACCGATTTGAATGAAATTTTGCACGAATATAGTTCATAGCCTGGTTTAAAATATAGGATAGTTTTTACCTCGAAATCATCCCTCATAGGGATGAAATGAAATCGGGGGTAAAATTATGGTCCAAAAACCTGAGTGATACAAATGCAGGCATGCCATTCTAGGCTTTAAGATTCAGATTCATGATGTTTGTTTTGTTAATTGTTTCTCGCTTGAGTGTTTTTTTAATCTCAGGGACATAAAAAAAGAATACAGTTTAAAAATCAACATCTACTAACTAATAGTCGGTAGCTATTAGTGATTGATTAGTGATAATTGAGGTGAAATCAAATTGATCGGTTTCTCACAGACGATATGCTAAAATTTTGAATGTAATCAAATCCATACTAATATTATAAATGTGAAAGTGTATGTGTTTGTTTGTTTGTTTGTCCGTCTTTTACGGCAAAACAGAGCGACAAATTGAAGTATTTTTTTAAGTGGAGATAGTTGAAAGGATAGAGAGTGACATAGGGTACTTTTTATCTCTTTCTAACCCCCCACTTCCCTAAAATGGGGGGTGGAAGTTTATATGGAGCTTTCCGCAATTTTCAAGGTAGAAAGCTGAAAATTGGTATGCGGACTATTTGTGACTAACAAAAAAAATCATGCATCAATTTTTTTTTTTAAATTTGCCCCCAACTATAAAAGAGGGGGTGAAATTTTTTATGGGACTTTTCGCAGTTTTCAAGGTAGGAAGCTAAAAATTTGGTACACACTTCCCCCAGCCCCAAAATTAGGGGCTGGAAATTAGTGTGAGACTCTCCGCAAAATTAGTACAGGTTCTATGATACAAACGAATAATAGGGTAATTTAATTAAAACAATCTGTAATTTTAGTAAAAATAGTTTACGGGGTACTACGCTACGTCAGTGCAAACTCTTAGTGTGGGCAGAAAGTACTATGGCGCACAAAAAAGCGGTAGAAGCACTAAATCGAACGCTCCAGGATTTGCGTAACAGTATCGAAGTTATGGGAGGGATGGTGGTTTTATTGGCTGGTGATTTCTGCCAAACGTTACCAGTCATTCAGAAGGGGACACCTGCAGACGAAATTAAAGCATGTCTCAAGTCGTTCACTCTATGGGCCACCGTAAGAAAGTTCAGTTTGACTACAAATATGAGAATGCAACTATATATTGACAAAAATGCTGGCAACTATGCCAAAACACTATTGAAAATAGGAGATGGTCGGTTAGAAACTGATGCCGAGGGCTGTGTGACACTGACGGGAGATTTTTGTAAATTAGTACACAGTAATCCAGAATTAGGTGTAAGTGTTTACCCAGATTTACAAAACAATATACACGAATATCAATATTTATGTGAAAGAGCAAATTTAGCACCAAAAAATGATGTTGTCAACAAAACAAATTCAGACATATTGAGTAAAGTACCAGGAGATAGAACAGAGTATTTATCAGTAGACACAGTTATGGATACAGAACAGAGCACATCATATCCCGTAGAGTTTCTAAATTCGCTTGAGCTGTCAGGTGTACGCTCACACAAGCTTCCGTCCCACTCATGCTTATGCGAAATTTGGGTGCCCCGAGATTATGAAATGGGACGAGACTTCGTGTCACACAACTTGGCCGCAATATCATTAGCGCCACTGTCTTTACCGGCGTAGGAAAGGGTGAAAATGTAATGATCCCACAAATCCTAATAATTCCCACAGATCGCCCGTTCCAGTCAAAAGGCTACAATTTCCCGTTAAGCTTAGTTTCGCTATGACCATTAACAAAGGCAAGGAAAGACATTAAAGGTGACGGGGTGAGCTTAGAAAAGCCGTGTTTGTCCCATGGACAATTGTATGTAGCATGTTCGCGTATGTCCAATGCCCAGAAACTTTACATTCGATCCCCAAATGGAAATACATATAATATCGTCTACAGTACCGTATTAAAATAATATTCTGTTCCGAGTTCTCTTCTGTGTTCTAAATCAGAAAAGGGAACCGTGTTACCCCGAATTTAACGCGAGCGAAGCCGCGGGCAAAAGCTAGTATATAAATACCTCGCGTGTAGCATTCAAAACAAGGACGCGTTTAGAAGTGTCAGCACTTCTAAAGAATTAATATAATACAATAGATATACCGATCTGTAGGTACCCATCAGCACAGCGGTCAAACGTCACGTCAAATATATGCCATTCTAGTATCTAATCTCTTAGCAATAGGTAGTGTAACAGCGTGTCAAACAAAACAAACGTAGGTCATTCTGGCTTTCAGCTACAGATTATATTCATCTCGCAAACAAAAGATAACCCGCTGCTGACTGTGCGGCGCCAGCGCATATCCACCTACTCGTACATCTTACTCTTGAGATACTAAATGTTAACACCATTGTAAAAACAGCCATAACTCTTGCTGTGTTGGGTTCATAACGGTTCACTGAATTTTAAATTAAACATGAATGTAATCTGAGTCGAGTCCTTCCTAATCCTTATTCGTGGTTGGAAGCGTTATCAATCACTATAAGGGCGACCGAGCTCTGCTCGGGTGAAATTAGAAAACATGAGACCTAGCTAGATCGATTTCTCGTACATATACCAAGTTTGATCGAAATCGTTAGAGCCGTTTCCGAGAACGTGATTGCAAATATACAAAGTGCTCGTTTAATAGTATAGGATGATATAGTAGTAAAAATGATTAATATTTCAAAATTTCCCTAACCCACAGGTTTTGGTCGACGAGTAATATTATAAAGAGATAAAGTTGGTAAGCATTAACATCAAAAATAATTAGCTTAATGAAACTGTTATTGGCAATAAAAACCAAAACTCATTCAGCATATCGATTAGGTACGCTGTTTTAAGGCTGTTTTACATGACGCACTTTGCGTGATCATTTCTGGAATAAAAATAACTGAGTCCGTGCGTATTAGAATAGAAAATACTAGAAATAATTGAGCATATGCGGTTTCATTTTCCGTTTATTATCATTTGAATATACACAAATTCTATTGTTTTAATTATCGTTTTTTAATATGGTAAACTTAACGCTAAACTTATGTGGCGGTGGGCGAGGCAGATAGCACGTACTGTGAGCACGTAGAACCCGCCGTTGGGGCGGAAAGGTGCTCGAGTGGCGCCCACGTACCGGAAGGCACGGCGTGGGTAGGCCCCTCACAAGGTGGACTGATGACCTGGTAAAGGCTGCTGGAGTCCGCTGGATGAGGGTGGCACAGGATCGGTCACTTTGGCACTCTTTGGGGGAGGCCTATGTCCAACAGTGGACGTCTTTCGGCTGATATGATGATGATGATGAATATGGTCACAACTAGCCATAAGGATTTCCGATTAGTTTGTACATCATTTATGCATTTTCCTTTCGCAAAGTGTTTAGAAGCCTTATTCCCTGTTTATTTTAGTTTACTTAAGCAACATGACAAAAACGTGTGGTGTCGGGTTAGAATTTCACCACCCCTTTCTTCCCGTGGGTGTCGTAAAAGTCGACTAAGGGACCAGGGTTGAAGTGTGTTGTGGGCGATGGGCTAGCAACCTATCACTGCAATATCACATTTTGTCGATATTTTATACCCACATTTATGCTAAAAGTGGCGCTGGAACATACGTTTCGTGTGCTCTGTCTACCCCTTTTGGGAATAAAGGCGTGAATGTATGTATGTACGTATGTATGACAAAAAAAAACTAACCTGCTCACAAAATTTTACGAAAATCGGTTGAGAAATGCGACCTGTAGAAGAGAACAGCGGACATATAAACGATTTTCGGCCCAAGCTAAAGGAAAACATTTTCTTCGCTTCGCTCCCTCGTTGTATAACCCTTAGGATCTTTACAATAATTTGACCGCTGCCTAGCAAAACACTCATCCCTTTCGCACTTAGGTAGGTACATACTTGGTAGTAAGAGACGGATACTTTATGTCCGACATAGACACGATCATGCTAGCTAGTCTGACAGCATAAACTAGCAGCGCAACGTGTATGTCTAATTATATGTTAGTTTTATAGTTTCACACAAATCAGTAAACAAGTAGGTACAAGTAGGTACATGGTCTTACGTAACACAAACATTTATACCTATACTTAGTCTAAGGTTCCACTTCAACCAAAACAAGTCAAATCAAGTCAACTATTAAAAACAAGATATTAAGAAGATGAACGCTTTCTCAATATGATCTTAATAGGTATTACAGGTTTGGAGGGAAGCACTTACCTAATAACACAGTTTGCTACTCATTATCAATGTCAAAAGACCAAAATGCCCCAGCTGGGACATTCCAAAATCGTTCTTAAACCCCACAATATAAAGCCCCAGGCAACTATGAACACGTTATATAGGTGGTAATAAAAAGAAGTGTCACTTTCGTTTGTTTTAAATGATACCAATTGGCCTTGTACCTACTAGTACTGAACGGGTTATTAATGGTGCTGTGCGGGAGAAAAGTAACGCTTAATGTTGTTAGGAAGCCGAACCTTCTTAACCCACGTCCCACTGCGATTATAGGCAATTAAGTAACTGGTTGTAAATATTTACATTGATCTTATATTCAGTGTCGTAAGTCAAGTCAAGATCAAAATATTTTTTTTTACTTGAATCACGTACATAAAAAGTTCTTCGGTTAATGATGGCAGTTTAATGTGAACCCTGAAGGGGAACAGATTCTTATTATTTATTATTAATTTATTATATTTATTTATTTATATAATTTCTCTTAGTAGCATCATGCATTCAATACACACACTAACACACACATACACATACACATACACACACACACACACATACACACACACACACACACACACACACACACACACGCACGCACGCACGCACGCACGCACGCACGCACGCACGCACGCACGCACGCACGCACGCACGCACGCACGCACGCACGCACGCACGCACGCACGCACGCACGCACGCACGCACGCACGCACGCACGCACGCACGCACGCACGCACGCACGCACGCACGCACGCACGCACGCACGCACGCACGCACGCACGCACGCACACACACACACTCTTACAATCACATGTGTACACGAGCGCAATCACAATTCATTCACTTTTAGTTTTATCTAACTTTTAAGACGATATTCTCTACCAAATTTTTGTTATTTGTCTCTCATTCATATTTAAGAGTAGTATTGTTTTAGTAATTATCGTATACATTAATTGTTTATTGATAAGCGCGATGATACTCTAACTGCATGTACCGAATCGGGTCGCCACGTGACAGGCTTGGCCTAGTGTGAGACCACCAGATATCTTTTATGTTTTTAATGTAGTTTCCCTTTTTAAATAAACAATTTTTATTTTTATTTTATTTTATTTTATTTTTTGTGTAGGTACTGTCGAGTTTATGTAGTTGTGATCTGTTGTGTACTATTTCAAAAGTATCTAAGGTAGGTGATAATTATCCAAGCAATTAAATAGAAGCCGATTATAGATACTAATTTGATAACTTAGAGGTAATTTCAATAAGATGTTTGCATGTTACGATAATTACTGGAACTATTCTTGTTTAAACGATACATTCGTAAATGCACGACTTCTTTCTACCAAATCCTATTAGTTCCGGTATCATAAACTAACAGAATGAACACATTGTTAACAATCCTACACAAAATAACGCATTCAATACATTATTATGGTCACAGGCGCCACCATCAACATCAGCCCAACAACCCGCCAATCTTCATTTTTTAACGTTTTAAGGATTAACTCAACCATCCGCCACGAAGGACCATTTTCAGTGCATTCCATTTGCGTCTTTTATCACAACTATCACAAGGCGACAAAATGACATCTTAGTCACCGGCGCAGACGCCAATAAGATTTAGCATAAAGCGTGCAATACATCATTCAATCCGTGGTTAATGCGTTCTAAGAAACACCTAAGTTTTTCGCGACACCTATTCTGTCGTCGTTTAAAAGTAGTTTGTACCTTGATGTGCAGATAATACGTTTTATAATTGACTGTGTTCAAATGGAGGCGGTTTGCGTTTGAGTAACCTATTGAATAAAATGCAGTTCTTAGAAGCAATAGGTCGTGTTGAGGTCAATGGACGTAACCGGTTGGTAATTGTGGTAATTGTTGTGTAATGTGACGTCATAGCCGTCAACAATGTAAGGTAAATAAAGTGCCCATCTCTGGTCATACAAGAAACTTTCAATTATGGCAATACAATGTAGGTGAACAATATTAACTATAGCATTAAGGTGTCGACTATTGGGACTTTTACCTTATTGAAATTGAGTTCGTGTTAAAGGACTTATTGAGTACGACTAGTGCTAGCCTTTGGAAAAATGATTACATTATCTTCGAATGTTTGTATGTTAGGTAAAGTACCTAACATACAAACATTCGAAGTCTAAAGTAGACAGGTAGGTTATAACTGTTATAAGGTTAGACTTTCTGAATCATCGAAGCTTATTTTAAATCTTTGAGCTTTTAAATATTTGCATACCTACTTACCAATAACGTTTTCCTAGAAGAATGTAGAATGTCAAACTACATTACTGGTAAAATGTCTATTTCCTGGTACAATACCAGCAAACAAATCGCAAGGACGTTCGATTTACCGATACCGGATATGTTTCTACGGCGAGTGAATTCCTCATTAAGCCACAATGGTAAATGCAATTAAGATTATTTGTTACACCTAATAAGTCTTACTTTTAATTTCTACATATGACAGTTGCGCCACACTGTGAAAAAAATGTATCTTGAAGCCGCTACATACCGCCTTTGCAAATCATATTCGCGAACAAGATTATGTACGCCATGTACGTACCTGAAACAAAAATAAAATAATATTAGTATACTCGTATTACTCGTCTAGGAGTTATAATTGATGACATCGGAAGATTATTAACATCCAATACATATACAGAGTAAACACAATGCAATGTTGGTCGCAGAATGCAGGACTGGTTTAACGCCATTGGTTACTCAAGGGCTCATTAAGGGCATTCATTGAACGATGTTTAGTCACAGGTCACAGACACCACACTAACTGCAATGTCTTTTTGCAGATTTCATTTGAGAACGGACTCTGAGTGCTCTCCTATAATGCTCGTAAAAGGACATAGCAGTTAACTTAAGCTTAGGGTAATTTCGTAACTCTTTTAAGTTTCCTTGTAAACATAGGACTAAAATTAAATACCTTATACCGGCTATCATGCATACAAAATTCAGATGCCTTTGTACAAATTATAACTCTAAAGTAAAGTTAGTAACGGCAGTTAAACAATTAACAAGTTTTCTAACGAACGTTAGAGCAACTCAAATGTCATTTTCTCAAACAATTTTTTTTATTTAGATATACCTAACGAACTAACGGAACGGAACGTTCCTAGTTATATATACCAGGATTTATCAGTGTCGTACCTAAGTTGCAACTTGTAACCAGGATTTGACAGTGTAGGAAACATGAGTAGGTACGCAAACGCGCCCAGTTATGTGTATAAATCATTAAACGCATAATACTGCATAACACTTCGCGGTTAAAGACAAATGGTTACTGATTAAACCCTTAATTAGCGGTATATAACAGTTAAAACAAACCGTTTACATACACATGATGTAGGCAATAATGTTATATATTAGTTGGATTGTTACTCATCGCAAATTCCCCAATTAAACCTCAATAATTTCATACATTGTGGTTGTTCCTACAACTTATCGGCTTTATCATCCGCCTAGCGTTATTCCCGGTTATACCCTAAAGGAAACTGCTTGACACCGAAGCCAGATTTGACATAGGCACTAGTTTAACTAAAGTGACTGCCATCTGAGACCTAATTGAGATGAGACTGCTTTCCTCACGATCTTTTCCTTCACCAAAATAACGGTAAATATTCCGAAGTAAGTTCCCACACAAACTCCTTGGTACGAGCCGGGATTCGAACCCACGACCGCTGTTTGACAGCCGCATGCCTGAATCACTAGGCACTACGTTAGAATTTATCAGATTACAGGTGCATAATCAATAAGTGGGATTCACTGGGATGAAAAAAAGCAGGTTTATCTGTCGTTTTCCTGCAAAACTAAAGATTGAATGAATATAGGGATCGCCTGTTAGTATGAAGACAAAAGTCAGAACACTATAGTATCCGCAAAAAAAGGGGCGAGTCAGGCAATAAATGTCAGTACTGTTGTTGCAGGGCCCGCTCCATAAGGCAGTGCAGGTGCGAAAGAGATAGCACGTTACAATGATTTATGACCTGACTCCTCACTTGGTTTTGCGGATACTATAATAGTAAGACGTCAACTAGTAATAAATTAGCATCAACAATGCGGCCTAGCGCAAGGCCGAAGCTGTGACGTCAATACCAACATAACTATGCCGCCGAGAAAGGCGCCGCTGTCAAAAACTAGTTCCTAACCAAAAAAATATTGCTAGTTTTGTATTTAACCAGATGAAAAGGTAATTTGGTGATATACATAATAGTAAAGTAATTGATGTAATATATGCTATGCGTATTAATTCTGTCATACATACAAAGAGTCGTATGTTATACAATAGTAGTGACATACTAGTCTCAACTATAATATTATAAAAAAGAAGTTTGTATGTAGAGAGTTGTTCGGCTGAGTTGTTTGATTCGATCGGCCGAGTTCGGACGACGACGCCCGAACATACTTCGGCCGACAACGGATTAGGTGGACCCGTACTTAAAGTTAGCCTATTTGACGGCACCACAGTTTTCGAGGGAGGTTAGGTTAGGTCCCATGCAACTTACGTCAGATGTAAGTAGCATAGGATCTTTTGATACGAGTAGTAGATAGGATTGACTACAAACCGGATTCTACGGGCCGTTTGACGTAGTTGATTTATTGTTGATCTGATTTATTGATACAATAATTGAGTCACGACGAATACGGCACGCTTCAAGGCAGACACTAATTAGCATAAATATGTACGCGTAAAATAATGGTATCCTAGTTGGCAGTACCTGAATCGTTAATAACAGAACTAGCTCCTTTAAATTATGAGAATTAATTAAAACGACTAACTAAATGAATGCAACATGTATGTTACCATTGCCAGTCTTGTGAAATCCGTTTTTTTAACTGATTATCCACTTTTACTTCTCACGATGAAACCCTACTTAGAGTGCCAGATATCAGAAGCCGATATGGTGGATAGACTGAAGAAGGATGTGAGGAAAGCTGACCCCACCACCATCTAGGCTAGGAAAAGAGAACTGTGAAATACCTACTTGACAGATCATGTCTATATAAGTGGTTTTTTCACTCTCCTGAGATCTCTCGCTCTCGCTAAGACCTTGGACTCAAGTGTAGCACTAGAGGTAATACCAGTAGCTTCACGGGAATCCCGACCTACGCAAGCTATGTCCTCAACATTTGGCAATAAGTAGCTGCGCGTGCGTCGCAGTGGCGCAAGCGCCGCGTTTCCTAGAACGGCGAGGCCGCGCGCATACATTACACGAGGAATTCGCACTGGATCCTAACTACATATATGTAAATGGGTTAAACACTCGTACATTCAGTATTCCACCTATATATTGTAAATTATCGTCGTTCTGACATTTTGTTCGTTCCATAATCATTGGATTATTTTTACGTAACAAAATTACGCAAAAAATAATCTTACAGAATGTATACTGTTACCGACGATTTTAAGGGGGTTCCCCTAACAACAAAGCAGTGCCCAAACAACCATAACAAAACATTTGAAAACGGAACTCTATTAATATCCGATTACCCCCTTTGACAAAAACGCGGTCACGCGCCGCGGCAAGTGCATTTCCGGCAGCACTTCCGGGGCAATTGAGCCCATTGGGCGGGAGCCCTTCGCCATCCGGGCTGGTGAGGGGACAACTCTGGAGTTATCGATAAATTTGCGATGGATTTTTTTTGTATTCTAAAGGGCCCGTTCAAAAGCGAACCCGAAGAAGGATATTTAAGTATACAAGATGTTGCAGGAAATCACTTATGTATATTACACTTATTGGTCAAAATGAAAGATGTAAATTTAAACAGATTTATAGTTGTGTGTCAATTCCTTGTTACTAATAGCGGTCGGATTACGAGGTAGAAAACAGTCATGATCAGTATTATATTGTGGCCACCAATCACATCAGTAGCAGAGAACCTGAAAACATGTACAGCACTTTCTTTAGCTTAAGATATAGAGTATCTATTTTTTTCCAGGCTATAGGTACTTAACAAATCCGAATGGTTCTAAAGTTAGGTTAAAAGTTTGCAATAATCTTATTATTGCTGAAGTAAACTAAAATCAAACCAAGTAAACGCCACTGCCCCCATAAAACTGTTTAATAAAACACGCGCACTGGTTCACAGCGAAACATAACTTAAAGGTAATTCAACACGTGATCGCCATTGACTTTCATACAAACAATAAGTAACCTTTCGAAAATCCATTGTTCCTGTACCGTTTATTTACAAACAATTCCGATGTTTTATTCAACACCAGTTATTTGCCATTGTCACCGTGTTATCCGTAATCGGTTAAAATCTATGTAGACATAATAGCTACAATAGCAAAGTGTAACAAAGGTTATCGTCCTATCTACAACTACGCTACTCATCAACTATACCAATATGTTTTAGTGACCCATATACAGAAATATAAAGAGATACATTGAAACATAAAATCACGTTTTACTAATGGTCAACACCCTATGGAAACATTTTATAATGTTTATATAAACTATCGTGAAACAAAGAACATATTTAATAATATTTTCGATATATTTCATAGCGGCAACCTTCAAATACTTTAAAATAAACAAACTACTTACTTATAGCCATGCAGGTCGATCACGAAACGCATTGTACGACGTGTCGACGCGCGTCAGGTAAATCTTAATGTCACTTTTTATAAGGAATAATGACAGTTAAAGAGTCCTTACGCACGAAATGTTACGTGATGACCCCTCAGACGCTACCTGAGTTTTGCACGCAAATCGTCCATGTGTGTCTGTCTGTTTGTTACCTCTTCACGGGTAAACCGCTGAACACTGGTATAGAGATAGTTTGAGTTACGGGAAGGACATGGGATAGTTTGTATTCCGGAAATTAAAGGGGTGAAATTGGGGTGAAAGTCTGTATGGAGATACGAGATAAACGAGCTCCACGCGGATAGAGTCGCTAGCAGAATCGAGGTAACTTATAATTATAACACCAGCCAGAGGATTTCGATAACGTAAAGTTATCGATAACTATTCCAACTCTAGTACTAATAGATGGAACAGCGAACTAACGCGCCGCAAGTGCAGAGGTTATCACTCTGTTACAAATTGTGCCCTCGAAATAATTGTAATCTATGGAATAATGGCACATAATAGAAACCTAAAGCACTTACGTACAGAAAGTTCACTGTCTAACAAACCTCAAGTTTGATGAGAAAACACCCAATTGGAAGACACGAGAAAACAGCATGAATCATCTTTTCTCTTCTGCAAAAGGAATTGCGATAATGTAGGTACTATGGCAAGCGTAATCCCAATAAATACCATAGCAAAACATGCATTTCGTGACCTTCGTAATAAATGAAATTCTTGTTCACATACGACACAAAGTAACGGCAAAAAATCCAGACAGAAGTTTGGCAGCGAGTTAAGAAGCGTGATTAAAGGACAGCGGTTTTCAGTCGAAGTTTTTTCCTTAACCACGAACATGAGTAACGAATCGGTGCATTACCTGTGGGGTCGTTGCCCTGTGCATAAAACTACTTTTCCGCATTTAAAATTCTTTTGCATTTTAAACAAACCCTTCCTCTCCCGCCGACCCTGGTCGGGGTCAGCATTTAGTATGAACTTGCGAACAAAAAATTTTAGCCCGGGAGAGGAGGGATTAAGTGCGATGAAAACAAGTATACTTTGATGTCAATGTTATCATTTCCACCGTAGTTGTGGTTTGAGTTTTTCGGAACTTAGGTATGTACGTAATATTTATTAGCTTTTCGGTGAACGAAAACTTCGTGAGGAAACCTAATTTTCGTCTGGTTTAGAAGGTCAGATGGCAGTCGCTTTCGTAAAACTAGTGCTTATGCCAAATCTTGGGTTTAGGTGTCAAAGCGGACGCCGGGCTTCTTAGGGCACCATCGGGAATAACGCAAAGGAGGACGGCATCGGTGGAGGAGATCACGTAGGAAAGCGGACACCCGCAGCTGCAAATACGCGAAGCAAATGCTGCGGATGCTACCGGGAATAACGGTTACATGAGAAAGAAAGAGCGATTTTGGTTCTGCAGTATGACCAGCCTAGAAAATTATGTATGCATCCGGAAACCTTTTCCCACGCACATTTCCTCTATTTATCATTGTAGTTTTCCTCGACTACCACAACACGGTAATGATTTGTGAGTGCATAATAAATATTTTATTAGCCTCTGAGTCTAATCTAATCTAACCACTGCTTCACGAGTATTAGCTTTTTTGTTTAAAAATTTTTTTTTTTTAATAACCTTAAACATTCTCTCGAATAATTTTAACAGCAGCTAAATTAACTCGTTTAACTTATTTGATGAGCTGTTAAGAAGTGTGTGTGTATTCTACTATCTGCACCGTACTTTGTGGTTTTGAATGCAATTATTTTTCTCCCGATATCAACTATCGATTCTAAGAATGAATGCTGCAACTGGGTTAGCATTGTTTAAGTATAGTGCGGTCCGATTGATCTATACGGGAGCTGTTAGCAAGTAACAATGTTTACATTAAACGATAACAGATATCTTACAAGTTTTTGGGCTACTGCGTATGTTCTAATGCGTAATTACCTAATGGTAATTATATGCCAAAGAAACATTATAGAGTTGAACACTGTTTATTTCGAGTAACACAAGACTACATAAATGATGATGAATTTATTTAGTTCCTACTTATCAAAAATAAGTCTATTTTATGGATTAGCGAATTTTTCTAAATAGAGTAAAATTCTAATAAAAGCGTAATACTACACGCATTAGTAATGATATTCATGGGCGTGCGCAAAAATGAGTATGGCCCAATTAGAGTGAGAGTGTTCTAATGCTTTATTTGTATGGGCAAAAGACTGAATGACATCCAAAATCAATGAGTAGGGACGGCAATGAGATCTCTGATTTAATTCACACAGTTTCAGAATTCTATGACTTCCGTCTGTTCCTACATATACATTAACAGATGGCACCGCTATATTTATAAACTAATCATAAAACTTTACTCAGGTATGACACATACTGTTTTCAACATAAGAGGGCCTTATCCGCCACGAGGTGGCCATAAACATACGGTTTTCTTTGAATTAAGACAGGGTTAGATTTTCAATGAAACACATGGATTCAACAACTGAGCAAAGGTCTTTGCATAATCATAGAAACGTGATTGCTTAGTCACTATGCAAGTATGCATGTGAGTTAACATTGCAATCTTGTAATGTAGTTTATATCCCGCGGTTAATATGTAGGCATTTTGGATGTATACGAACGTAGCCCGGCAACACGTTACGTTCTGCGTTAGTAAATTTATATGTTATATGGAGATTTTTGTAGAGTTTATAAGAAGCTATGGTTCTTCGAATTCAAATGATTACAAATATTTCAATGATAAGGCCCGTATTTGCCAAGCTTTTCCTCCTGAGTAAGGAAAATGTTCAATTTTCCTATGAATTTGCACTGTTCAGCCAGACACTTATTTATGTATGTGTCGTGTGTGTATTAAAATAGTGACGTCATACTACATGTGCCTTACAAACTGCATTAGGTCCAGGATCCTAAGGCACTCCGACACGCACGATGCGTCATCACGCGGGTGATGTCATGTCACTGCGCGAACGCATCTAGAACCAAAACGCACTAAGTATTTATCATACTCACACATATTTAGTATCTTTGTATTTTGGATAAGTTCCAATTGAACGCACGCAGCGCATATTATGCGGATCTATAGCTACATTATTCAAGACTTGTTTCACCTCGGCGCAATCCCCTCGTATAATTATCTTGACTCCGGGATTCTTAATGACTAGTCGCGTTATCGGAGGTCTGACTTACGCTGGATCTCCTGAGGCGAGACAAGATGCGTTGTGAACGACCTAGCTTGCGAGATGCGTGCTATGCAGCCACCGTAATGATTACTAATGAATAATCTGAGTAATTTCATTCGCAAGGATTTCGACGTAACGGTGGAATTACTGACCTAGATGTCAAAGTGGACCTAGATGTCGAAGTCTGGCTCCTTTGGGACAACCGGGAATAACGCTAGGAGGATGATGGTGGAATTACTGACCTAAAATCAAAGTGATTGATATGATTATATATTATGTCAAATGAACTCCTCTATAGGTTCTTACTATATGTACACGTATTCACGCTATAGATTTAGATTTCTTTATTTCGTTAATTAAATAAAAGTTAACTTTAAGCTAGTTTACACCAACTTATTTAACGATCGTCAAATAATGAAAATAATTATGAAATGTCATAGGTACAATGTAACATTATTATGGACATCTATTACAATGATTAATGATAAAGTCAAAATAAGGAATATAAATATTGATATTGATATCTCGTAATGATCGTCAAAATAAAAACTAGAACATTATCAAATTGCTGCAGGATTACGTGCACTTCGGTGAATAAAAGGACTATACAAAGAATTAAAATCGAATGTTAGTTTTTATACCTATCACATCAAAATAAATAATACCTCAAGGTAAGTTCTTGTTCAATTCCTCATGTAAGTTTTTGTCGAGTCAAATTATGTTACTATTAAGGTATACTAGAAATATAATCGCAATCCAAGAATAACAAAATCGCTTTGACATTTGAAATCTTCTGTAGAAAGTGCTTTCCAAATGGTGTTAACAAAGTTGTATAACGGTTATGTAAAGACAAATATCGGATTGCTCAGATCATTACATTTCGTTATCTTCGGTTGGGCTTGTCACAGTTAACATAATCTGTGCAGTAGATCAATGTCGTCTTTTGATCAAAATTAAGATGCTTGGGTACTCATTTCATGAAGTAGAAACTCAAATACGTGAATGAAATATTTAATTTAGTCTAAGTAGAAATATACTATACCCTATATTATTTTATTCGTTATTTATAGTACCCTCGCATAAGGACGTGTACTTGATCTATCGAAGCCGTTTAATTGATAGAAGGAAAATGCTACACTGTGTGACATCGTCTAGTTAACGTTTGTGTTCATATATGTAAACACATGAAAATGATATTGGTGCACGTTTGTGCGTAACAATCTCCGTAAGAATGGGGCCTAAAATGTGGGGGTCTCTTTTTATTACTTAAAGTTCAGGAGTATTCGTTAATGATCGCCAAAAATAGTACACTAAAAAAACAACATCAGGCTGCGCTGTGCCTTGGGTACATAGTGACTCTACATTATAGAACTAAGCTTTTGGTTTAAAGTAATTTTTGTTTCCCGGTTGCTTAATGGTAAAAGCCGACAGTTTTCTTTATTGCGTCTAACACAATTTTTGTATAAATTATGGAAAGCACAAAAGTGTCGCAAAAGTACCAAAAACAAAACAAAACAGACTGAAAAAAACATTAATATTGACGGCCTTACCCTTATGTTAACCAATGTTAACCAATTACTATAATTTTAGAACTAGTGCGTGCAATAAATAAACACATACACTTTCTATACTGATTGTGTTATTACACTGCGTATGCGCGGGAGCAGGCAGCGTGAGCGAGTGCCTCATTTGATACGGTAGCTTTTGTTTTGCTCGTGGATCGTTACATGTACTTACATGACAGCGTGGGTGGTTGCCGGTTGCCGTTATGTGTGTTTGTAAGTGGCATTATAAAGGTAATTTATCCAAGTTCCGTTCATCGCAGGTTGACAGTATTTTTTTTATTTTGCGTAGTAGAGCAATCCTGTTTGCGTGCGACATTGTTGTTCGCCTTTGTCGCGTTAGGCCTGTGCCCTGCACGGTTAGATGTTAGATAGAGACGGATGCAGCAGTGGGACGTTGCAGAGCAGATTTGTATCCCATGCAATGGATCAACTTGACATGTCCGTATACATATACACGTTCGCCCGCGTGTGGTTGACGACATATAATTTGCACCGGTTCGCCAACAATTCGTTCGACGAATTTATGAAAATTATATTTCCTTAAGTTTTAATAACAAATTTAACAGTTGCTGGTTTCACGTGAGAACTCTATATTAACACCAGCATTCACTTGATAACCCTAGCAAAATGCGAAAGAGCAAGGCATTTTTTGGGGTTTTTTATCCTATCAAACATTCGTTAATACAGCGGGCCTTCTATGCCTAACCACTATCTATTCCGTGGGAATAGGAGTCATGGCAACTTCCTCAATCTCCCATGCAGATTAGAGTTATGTTGACAACTTGACAGAGGTCATGCGACAATGGCCGGTTTTGTTTACCGGAAGCAGTAATGACATAATTGCGTGATCAATGGACGCGCGGGAGCACGGCGGAAGACCTCGCTTCCGCTCGGCTTTCTAGCTGCCTAGAGATCGGGGGAACCCTAGAGCATACCTAATGCTTGAAGGAAAAGTCTAAGAAGAGAGAGGAAAAGTGTCTTGATACTTAAAAAGATAAAGATTATTTATTTGTTAAACATGGGTAATTTACATTCAGATCTTAAATTTAAAAATATTTCCGTCCACGTTTAAACTGAAATATTGGAATAAGTGGTTGTACAGTCCCCCAAAGATCGGCTTTCTGGTTGCCATATAGAGATGGAGGGAATCCTTCGGGCTTACCTAATGCCTAAAGAAAATGGAATCAAACTTTAGGACAGACTTGACATACTTATATTGTTACGGATATCATTGTAGTTCACACCGAAATACATTATGTGTAAAGTGAAAGATACACTCCAAAGCTATCGTAATTTAGAGATAGATTTACATAAAGTTGGCGATGCTTAAGATTAGTCTTGCCTGTTTCCGAAACATAAAATACCCCTCAGTTAGTTAGTAATAAGCTATATAATAATTGCTTGCAACATCAATGTAAGCACGGGGTGAGAAGAAATACTGCAAAATGTTTGTAGGTATTCATTATTCTAAGATAGAATTACATTTAGCCAATGTAATCCAATGTTGATTCAAGCAAGGGTCGTTCCCGGATTTCCGATGGGACACCAAGACTCTTCCAGATGTACTTTTACAAAAAAATGGTCGAAATTTGTATATTTCTTCTAACTGGAGTACAGATGCATTTCGCATCTTCCCAAACAATGGGTGACGTACAAAAATAAACCGAACAATGCCGCAGGATGCACATGTTGCCGTGAGAACCGACTCTCGCGCAGCTCGCACAGTTAATGGCATTCCAAAGTGAACCTTATCCCTTTGACTTAAGCATCTTAAAATATTCAGTGGTTAAGAGACACAACTGACACGCCAAATTGAACTTTATCACATGAACTTAAGTATCTAAAGGAAAGATGTTGCTATGCGTCGAGATTGTTACTATGACACAGCTGTCATGCCAATCTGAACTTTATCGCACTAACCTAAGTATTGAAAAGAATTCGATGTTGCGTGATGCTGAAATAGCCTTTTTTGACTGAAATGTAAGATGTGGGTTTATGTGAAACAAATGGAGCGAGCAGTTCGTTAATTTGATTGGTTATCGAGGGGATATTAAAAGTGATGCGTATTAATGTTGTTTTCGGTGCTCTTTAGCGTTTTAAACGACCGTAACGTTACATTCTTTACAGTATAGTGTAACAAAATGTTTAAGTAGTTTCTTCTATAAAAAAGGTGGGAGTTTTAGTTTTCTTGAAAACGCTGTACCTACTAAGGATTCACCTACGAACCGAGTGTATTATTGTCGTCTAATTGGTTAGGTCATATTGTATAGAGCAAAAGTATGTGAGGTTGCAGCTTCGTAAAATGTAAGTTTGTGTGTAATGGGTGATTTCCGGAACCGCAATCCGATTAGGTTTTTCTTTTTTCGTTCTTTGCCATACGCGGGCGAAGCAGCAGGTAGCTACTATTATCTATTCCGTGATAATATTGCATATTCCTTTGTAATTTCTTATAACTGTGCATCTTGACACACTTTAGCATACATATTCTTCTTTGCCGGGAAATTCTCAATTATCTAGAGCCCACGTTAACTCACGAGCAAAAAGCTTTACATATCTAAACTGGATAATTCACACCATTGTCGATCCTCTATGATCGCGTGATTTGGTAAGCATCTAATAAGAAACCATGGGAGAGTTGAAGAATCGGGGGCGTGGGCGCTATTGTAGTTATAGTAAAAAGCGACATCTAGCGGCGGGAAAATTAACTCACTTGACAAAGCTAACAAAAATATTCTGTTATCTGTGGCTGGTGGTAATTTGAAAAATAATTAAGGTAGGTGTAAGGTGTACAATGTGGTGATTTTAATGCAGTCATGCAATTGCATTGCATGCAACACGATGAGTTGATGATGGATAATTTATCATGGGTGCTACTTGGGAACACGATTCGCGGTTTTCCTTATAAATTCTAGGAAAATATCGATTGATAATTATAATATACGAGTAGCTTACTTTCCGGATTTCCCTGTAAATTTAGAACTAGATAAATAACTTTTTTATTGCTATGACTCTAACTAAAGCGCTTGCTTGTTTATGGAAACAACAGACTTGAACAACTTTTGTTTTTAATTGTTACTATGGCACTGTGATCATATAAAGCTTTATGGTGTTTCCGAGGTGTGTACTTATTAACCTACCTACTTTTCACAATTTGGACGACAATCAAAAGCCAAGCTCTTCATTTAGTTACCGTGCGTCAACTCCTGCATGTGTGTACTTATTACCGTAAAAAACAAAACTAAACAATAACAGGACGTTAGCTAAATCATACTCGAAAATACCATATGACTAACTAGAACACTAAATGAGTAAATTGGGCAACAATGGTTAGCACAGATTATGCACATGTGAACTATATGTTACCGCATGACAAGAAGGTCAGACGACGCCCTGGGGCAACGCCATGTGCGCTTGCGACGGTTTGAAAAAGGGTTTTAAAACTATAATGCATTAAGTCCAAAATCAATAGTTTGTTTTTTATTTAAACGTACGTTGTTCGGTGCCTTCTAAGTCTCTGGAGATGACCATTAAATAATAAATAAATATAAGGGGACAATCTTTACACAAATCGACCTAGTCCCATAGTAAGCTCAGTATATTCATGATCATCACATAAATTTTTGCCCTTACCAGGACCTCTTGCTTCGTATGCAGGGTCACTACCAACTAGGCTAAAGCGGTCATCGAACCATTAAGCAAATGAAGACTCGCTATAGGTAAATTGATGGATGAGGATTTTAAGACCATATTTGCCCGAAGAATCATTGGAACCAGCTAAATTTTGGCATACTATACTAGTGGTACAGTATCAAACAGAGTAAGAATGCCAAGAGACAGCTGGTTACCAAAGATTTCCGATCTTGAATAACTACGAAATAAATATTTTACCAAAAATCTATTAGTCTGGATTAAATGCATGAGAAATGAGACATTTTGAAATCCATTTCATTTAAGAAAATATATAAATACGGAACGAATAAAGCATGTACACGATGTGTTAAGTAAGGTAACATTGCAAAACAGAGCATGTTATTTGTTGAACAATCATGAACATCATGTTGAACAATGTTAGCTAACAGAAAAGTGCGCATACAAAACCCTTTGTGATGTGATTATTTGAAGAACAAATGAAGCGCACTTGCTTGGACCATCTGTCCAAATCCCATCGTCGGGTCTCCCACACACTTTCCACGCTTACCCATTAAATACTATCTAAAGTAAAAAGTCACTTCTCAATTCTCCTCTTACAGTAACTTGGGACTCTTTACATTAGCATGGTAAAGTTATCTTACTAAAGCAAAAAGTAACAATTGCGCACGGTAATCATATGTACGTATAACCTTCTTCATTCGGGCAATGTTCAAAACCATACAGAGCTGAACAATCGTGAAATCATCTCATCTCTATCTCACTCGGCCATCACTCTAAACAATAAAGCATCTAATCGTACAGTTCAATTTGGACTCCATTCACGAGACTTTAAGGTTGCAATTGCAACTTTTTTGTATTTTTAATTATGTCTTTTTGAAAGTGTAAATGTCAGTGTCGCTTAATTAGTGCTGTGATAAAGTTTTGGTGCAATGTCGAAACTCATGCGCAATTTGCTTAAATAAAAAAACTGTTTCATGTGTGTAATCGATTATTGATATTAAGTTTAAATTGCACCTTGATTTGTTCCCTTTTGTGTAATCAATTAATCCGTATTATAATGCCAATAATAAAAGACCACCTATATGATACGGTACACATCCAAAGTAGCTACGTTTGTAAGGGCTACCATGAACATTCCAGATGCCGGATAAACCCATCGGAAGTTTTTACCATGTCAGTACAGATGAAGACAAAATGCAGTCTCTCAGTAGTCTAAACGGGACTACGCATGACTAGGCTAATGGACTAATGGTAAGATTATATGATTACATAAGTGACGATGGAGGATGTAATCAGTATGTTCAGATGGGCTGGCGGAGTGACAATGTTGGACCACGTAAAGAACACCTACCGAGGGAGCTTAGGAGTCAGGCCGATTCAAGAGAAACTGGGAGAAAACCGACTCACGAACCGACCACAAAAGTTCCCAAAGACAAAGACCAGAAAAGTTCTGGGCTGTTCTTTTTTACGCGTTCATGCGTCTCACGTCACCCATCATGCCCGAAGAAACTACACCTCCTCCGCTTAGTAACTACGAATAGTAGTGTCAAGATATATTTGTGGGGGAGCGTTGAGGTGAACTTAAAACAAGTTAGAAGATAGCGGGGTTGGAGATGAGTGAGAAGCCCGAGGCTAAAATTACATGGATGTGAAGAGAGACATGAAAAAAGCCCAAATATCTACGCAGACCACCCAGGTTAGAAGTTCCTGGCGACGACATATAAGGAGACGACCCCAAGTACATGGGATAAAGGCTAGGAAGAAGAATTATTGTAATTTATAGCAACGGAAACGAGTTTCCAACCTATGGTTCTCTATTGTATGGGCAAAAATCATTTCCCAAAGTGTCACTTCCCAAAAAATGTTTCCCAAATGATCATTTGGCAAAAAAACACTAGTCAAATTATTGTTTCGCATTATATCACTTGGCAATCTCCTATGGCAAAATATTACTTTGCAAATTATTGTTTGGCAAAGTTTTACATGGTCAAGTTTCATTTGGTCAAGCGTATTATTTAGCATAACATTCTTTTTCCAAATTATTGCATGGCATATGATTTAGATCCTAATTGTGTACTGCATACGAAATCTATTTGAGTGAGATTACATAACTTTGCTAAGCGGGTAGAATGTAAAAAACAAAAGTAAATAATTTACAGGTAAGTTTATGTTCTTTTGTACTATAGGTACTTAGGTAACAATATAATATTATAATCCAAATAAGCAGCATGCATGCAAGCAAGCCGTCGGTTTCGCCCTTTTCATCGAGAGTCTCCAGCGAAGCTGCGCCGCTGCGCGGGGTGTCTATTTCTGGTCTGAGGGACACAAGTGAACCCTAACCTAACCGATTAAAAACAGAGTTCTCTTATGACAAGCCATTTTTTCCACCCTGGTACCTAATGTGCAAAATGAAAATTTGAACAAATGTTTTGTTTGGAAAACAATATTAGCCCGAACAAAGTGTTTGCTTAATAAACTTTTGTCTTAACAACATTTTACAAAGCAAAATGATGCCAAATGATATTTTGACCAAATTAACAAAATGCGAAACAAAAATGTGCTATTTGTTCGTTTGGGAAATGAAACTACTGCCATAAGTTTTTTGGGAAGTGAAATTTGGCGAAAAATATTTTGCCGAAACAGCAGGATATCCCAACCTATACATGGAGGATCCCATTGGGAATAAAAAGTTTCATGTTATGTCAGTAAGCCGTTTTAAATGAGAACCAAACTGCGACCTTGCTGGAGACTTCTTAAGTGATGAGAAATAAAAGCATTCTTTACCAAATGGGCGGCGACAGACAAGCATACAAAAATTTCGACACAAACCACAACTTAAACCGAGATATTTCTCCATAATTCTCCAATTGTTCTCATTCTTTGTGAATTATTGCCCACAATAGAATATAATAACTATTGTGAAGTTTCATGCAAAGTCAGACAATGGTCGGATCTTCCCAGGATTTCTTAATATGTGTTTATTAATTTAGAAAATTATTAATAATTAGATATTAGCACGCGAGGCAATGAGTCAACTAGACAAGTAATGTTCCCTCACTATTCTCGTTCCCAGGACTGCCAACGGCAATATTGCTGAAAACATTGCCGGTATATGAGTTATGAATGTGTGTCATCTTAATTTTTCGCCTAAAAAACAACGGGTTGCACTCCGGGAGTGCCAGCAGAAGTGAAAACTCAATGACATTGTAACAGTTTTTCGATCAGATCACATCCCCGTCTTACGAATTTTCAGTCGTGAGTTTAACATTTTTTAAAGAAGTTTTCACCTCAATAATAATACGGGCGTTGGCGTAATTCAGGCACGGTGACTAAAATATGAGCAAATATGCGGCGACAGGCTATTTTCACAATCACGTTGCTGGTAACATAGCCGTTGTTCCAGATACATAAAAGTATCGAAAATACTGATACCTATATGAAGAGATGTAAATAATATATAGGTTCGTATTTTAGTATGTTACCCTACCCATCTATGAAATTACATTTTGAATTAACTATATCTTAATAAAAACAAATTATGGCTCATTTTATAAATAGTCAGATCTAAAGTGGCCGTCAATTGAATTTGCTAACTATGAAAATAAACTGCCATATTAAAATTGACTTTCAATATGGCGGTTTATTTACATAAGTAGTTAGCAAAGTCAATTGACGGCCATCTTAGTGTGTTTCTAAATAAATAAAAACTTTTTAACAAAAAATTAAACCGCCGAAAAGGAACTGAAAAGCAAACAATAATAAAACTTTTTTATTTAGTTTAATAACTAAATTCTTAAACTATTGTAAGTACTTATACCTAAGTAAGTATATAATTTTGTAATTATTTTGACTTTTTAATTACCTAACCTTAATAACTAAGTTCTTAAATTAATCTAAGTGTACCGAAGTAATTTTGAGTCGGCGCCACTCTTCAACCATGCATACATCCGAAAACGCCCCCGCCCATCTTACGACATTGGATTGGTTAAGGTACCAGAATTTGAGAGAGCTAGTCAGGTCAGCTGGCACGCCAGAGTCATTCAATTTCTGCCAGAGGATGTCGTAATTAACCATATCGAACGCCTTAGATAGGTCAAGGTAGCATGCGTATACATTTGTCTGTCGGTCCATGTAGTACTTGACAGTATTTTAAGAGCCACAATTGCAGTTTCTGTGGATAATCCCGGCTTAAATCCAAATTGATTATCGTGTAATTTCAGATATTTATCAATGTGGGAGTTAAGCACACTATCAAACACCTTGGCTATAATGGTAGCTAGTGAAATAGGTCTGTAGTTGGTTTTGTCGCTACTGTCACCTGTTTTGTTTTTCACGATGGGCACCACCACAGTCTTCATCGCGTCCGAGACGGCAAGTACGAGTGCCCTACACAGAATGTGTACAACATAGCCAGAACTCTTGGCAGATGCGGGCCAGCATGCTGGAGGTGCTCAATGCTAAGACCATCGTGCCCAGGAGACTCACCCCGTGTCATACCTTTAATAGCTTTGATAACATCTTTTGCCGTAGACCTGGTGATCATCCCCTGACCACGAGACCCAGCATCTGACACCCCCGTTGACTGTGGTAGCCCCAGTGGTAATTCGACTTGGAACTGGTGTTGAAACATGTCGGCAATACATTTGTTATCATTAATGCCTTCTACAAACCCTTAAAATCTCGTTTAGAGTGATGCTTCGCGATAATATCTAATTTAATTTGTTCTTCGTTCTTCTGACACCACTTTAAACGAGATCTAAAGATCTTTTTGCTTTCTCGCATTTCATTAAACACTGGTCCTGCTTTCGGCTTAGCATGCCACAACCAGACCTCAAATTTCAACCGATTTTCGACTATGAGAAATGTGCGAGGGTCTGCTTCTTACTGGAGACGATGCTGTTCGGAGTTGATTGCTATGGTAAGAAGTCTAGGGCCTCCTACCTGGTTTATGACCTTTTCGTGCAATGATCTAAATTGGCCGGATATGATAAAAGCTTTACTCATTGCGGATGGCCGCAATGTAAATGATAGAGACAGCATACCATTCCCTGAACGACTAAAATTGGTGCAAAAATATCCAGTGATTGTTGCCAGAAGCCGCGGCAGGCATATGTGGCGCTGAGTAGAGTAAATACACTTGATGGTATTGCTTTATCTGACCTAGAGCCGAATAAGGTATTACACAAACCTCACGATAAACGAGCTTTAGCAGAAATGCAGAGACTGAGAGGTCTACACACAAGAGACTGACAGGTGTAAAGCTCATTCAACACACACATACACACACACACACACACACACACACACACACATACACACACACACACACACACACACACACACACACACACACACACACACACACACACACACACACACACACACATGCGTGGTCATACATATCAATCAGTAAGTGAACAAACAATCATCCCCTGTTTTCCTACCCTTAGGGTTGAAATTTTTATTTAAAATTTATATGGGACCAACTTCGAGGTATACCCTTTCTAATAAAAAAAGAATTATCAAAATCGGACTACTCTGTAAAAAGTTATGCGAGATCATACATAAAAAAAAAAATATACGCGTTGACTTGAGAACCTCCTCCGTTTTTTTCGTCGGTTAATAAGGTTGGTACACAAATGAAAAAATGTACTAAGGTAGAATAGTGTTGTGTGCGAAACTCAATGACTCCTATAAAATTAAGAAATTATTGAAAATGACGCCACATAAATATATCGATGCCACGCAGGAAGGAAGCGAATGTTTACACAAAATATTCAATTTGAACAAATTTCGATAACACTATCAAAAATATTGGCCTTAAGCCAATATAACTTCCTGCGTCGAAGGTTACTTCTGGTCAAGGTCTCTTGGGGGATAACTTGCTTAATACACAAGGAGAAAGTAATGATAACATTTCTTCATACATACTCGTACGTAAACACAATACGGATAAGGTCGGCAAGTCTCGGTTTGATTTATTTCTGAAAAGGGAACGGTGGAACCTATATAAACCGATTTAGTACCGAATTTTATCGTTCTAAACCGGTATAAAACTCTTTAATATTCCGGTTTAATTAACGGTTTGTGAATCGAAACCTAAATAATTTACTTCAAAAACAAAATTTTAACCGACTTCAATTTAGTACTCCGCCAAGCCACGAGAACATTTCCTATTTTTTTTTACAATTTACCACATGAACTAATTTCCGATAGCAAATGCGTTGATTACTATAGAAAAAAACCGAATCGCTTCGATCGGGCCGATAATATTTGAGAACTTCCATCGATTCCCCAAGATCATCACCAATGGCAGTTCATTAGTTCCTATTTCAACGGAATCTTATCAGAACCTGTGACGTACTTTTGCACTTTTAAGTACATAATTGAGGAATTCGATAAGTCATCTGTGGTCTTCATCACCAATTCCTCGCCACCAAATTTATGATTCCGGATGTAAATACACGAGTTAAAACAGAAAATACCAAAATCACTACACGCGTGCCTAATAAAATTGAGGAGTCCCCTCAATTCCTCATGGATCCCATAATCTAACTGAGTTTTGAAAAAAATGTGACCCACATGGAAGTATATACAAACGAACAAAAAAAAATTTTTCGAATCGGTTCATCAATGACGGAGTTCTGAGGTAACAAACATTGAAAATAATAATAATAAGAAGAAGAAAAAAACAGCCGAATTGAGAACCTCCTCCTTTTTTTTTAAGTCGTTTAATAAAAAGGTTTTAGTTCAAGTATCTGGACCCTCAAAGTAAGTAAAATTTTCCGTCAGTCTATACAGCATTGACATAAGATTAAATTTCCACGTGAAGACCACGGCCTGGGAAAACTCTTCAACCTGTACAGTGGACGCCAAATATATGTACACCGTGGCCCAATAAAACGTTGTCAAAATTAAAAAGTAAAAAAAAAAAAAATGGAACGCGGTTCGAATTCATTGGTTTTTATATTGAGTTTTGACACGTTTTTGCCGCCATTTAAAATAGACAGCGTGTTTAAAACTATTGGTTATTTAATATTTTTTGCCATGTCTTCGCAACGTGGAGCAATAATTTCCCTACACGAGGCTGGAAAACGACAGTGTGAGATAGTTAGATCGCTCGGTGTCAGTCGTCAACTTGTGTCTAAGACTATTAAGCGATTTAATGAGCTCGGCCATATTGGAGACCGCCCAGGAAGTGGAAAAAAAAGAACTGTGAGGACTCCCAGGCTCCGAAACGTTATCAAAAAACGACTTGATCGTAATCCACGGACCAAAGTCCGAAAAATGGCTCGAGACCTGGGTATAAGCCGTTCGACGGTGCAACGTATTGTCGCACATGACCTCAATTTGAAGGCGTACAAACTGCGTAAAGCACAACTTCTTGAAGATAAAGATAAAAAAGTTCGCCTCGAGAGATGTCGTCTAATTAAGAAGCGTGCCGCGGCTGAGAAATGGAATCACATCCTTTTTTCAGATGAAAAACTGTTTTCTATTGAACAGGCCCATAATCACCAAAATGATAGAATGTATTATCCTAGTCGTCCTGGAGCAATTGCAGTGATTCCTCACCGACAAAAGCCGGAATCCGTTATGGTTTGGGGTGGGATTTGCTCTACAGGCAAAACACCCCTTATTTTTATAGAAAAAGGTATCAAAATAAATCAAGAAATATATAAAAGAGATATTCTTGAAGCCGTAGTTCTTCCTTGGAGTCAACAACATTTTGGTAACCAACCGTGGATATTCCAGCAAGACTCTGCCCCATCCCATAGGGCTCGTAGTGTGCAGCAGTGGTGTAGGGACAATTTTCCCGGATTTATAAGCTCCAAAGAATGGCCACCCTACTCGCCTGACCTAAACCCAATGGATTATAGTTTATGGTCAATCCTAGAGTCAAGAGCCTGTGCGTCCAAGCACAAAAATATAGATGCTCTAAAAGCAACACTTACGAAGGAGTGGGAAAAAATTACCTTGGAAGAGCTGCGGCATATCGTCGATAATTTTACCAAACGTTTGCGTCTGTGTTTCAGTGCAAAAGGAGGATATTTTGAAGACAGTTAATTTTTTTTATTTTAAGATATTGATTTTTACGATTTAATGTTATTTTATGAATTTGGTGTAAGTAATAAAATAATATTCTTATAATTCTATGTCAACGTTTTTCTGGGCCACCCTGTATACATTTCTCGCCTTATTGCAAAGCACTAAAGTGCAAAAGTGTAGAGATCTCTTTCACGTCGACTGTACGATTACAAAAACACTAGCCTCTGCCCACGACTCCGTCCGTGTAGAACTCGTTTATATCGTAGCTCCATAAAAAAATTCACCCCCCTTAGGGAATAGAATAGAATTATTTATTTGCCAGCCATTTTAAACATAGTACAGGGTGTTGAGGTACAGCAGTAGACTATTCAGTCGGTCGATGATTTCCGGGATAGAAATTATCCTATGTGCTTCCCCGGGACTCAAACTCTCTCTATACCAAATTCCTGCTAAATCGGTTCAACGGTTGAAGCGTGAAGAGCTAACAAACAAACAGACAGACGACACATTTACGCATTTGTAATATTAGAATGGATTAAATGAACACTATGCTCACCGGCAAAGGAAACGCATAGTTTTCTTTTACATAATTGCTAGAGTCAGAGGTCGTGCATTATTCCTAGTAATGATGTCTTTTGCTTTCTAATGATGGGAATGGAGGCATATTGTCGTCAATTAGCTGACGTTGCTTCAATCCCTGAGTATTGCGTCATGTACTGATATAATCAGTATACTGATATTACTGATACAGCCAATTTCTAAACCAGTGGAAGCTTTAAACATATCTAAAGTGGAAAACTTTCTAAAGAGCCGGGTTTCGTAAAGATAATTCGCGTAACAAAGTGTGTATTCCCAAAATAAATCGTAAGTAAGTACTATAACATATAGAATGACACATAAACATTATTGTAAATCTTGCTATTTACCATTACAGAAACTGCAGAAATGTTCGTTTTTATGCCGCAACCTTAGAAGTTTAACAGAAAGAACACATGATAATAATGATGACACAATAATAAAAAGAGGTAAGTATCAAGAACGAAAGACTTGAAAAATGTATTAATTTACTTACAGCGATCTACCTACCAAGCTTTAACAAATTACCGGTAGATAAAACAACATGTATATGTTTAAGTGCAAATTAATTTCATCTTGTGAACAAATCTGGCGGACGGCAGTGCCCCCGCCAAGTCGAGCAAAACGGCGGCACGGGGGTACCATCCTTTTCTCAGGCCATTTTCAACCCCCCCTATAACTTCGTTGTGGATAAAACTAGCAGCCTGAATTTTCAGTAACTAAGCAGGCATTCTATAAACATGGTACACAGGTTACACTGATTTGTCAATGAGGGTTTCTTGAATACATTATGTCACCCACTGGCCTCTGCCAGTTGGTGACATAATTCTGTGGCGAGAGCTTTATCGCGAAAGAACGCACGCTACAGTGCTTCGAGCTGACCATAATGCATTCTGGAAACGCTTATTGAGCCAACCGAACCGCCTACTATCAAACGCTCGTTCGTTCCTCTAACATGTTCAAGCGACAGAGAGGCGGATTGCGATTTTCAATTTTTGTGGTAAGGCCGCTAAGCGGGAGCAAAATCGTGACTTACCGTCCTATGCGAGAGATCTCCAACGGAGTCGTGTCGATGGTCCAGCGAGCCCAGACTGCAGCAGGACGCCGAGGAGGCGAGGCTCACGGAGTCGGCGCGTGCGCGGTGCGGGGACACCGCCACGTGCTTCAGCATGTCTGGAAAATAATAGATTGTTGTAGTGCGGGAGGAAAGTTGGAAACTGTGGAACAAGGTGCAGTAAGTTCAGATAGCATTTTTTAAAATCAAAAGTGACAGGGATGTGCGCGCGTCAAAATATCAATGTCACTTCTAGAACCAAGGAATCTCGATATCTACACATCGACTCACATGGTCTCACATTTCAATACACCTTATATATAAATATAAATATAACTTGGGACCTAGCAGGATCTAGTTTAACTCCGAAAGTGTCTACTTTCCCAGAATTGAGGTATGTTGTAGTATACAAGGAAAGCGTACGAGAAATAAAGCACTTAGTAAAGACAACAGGATACAAAATTGTCGAAGGCGTACAGCACAGCTTATATATCAACAGCTATTTTATTTTTACCGATGAGTACAAAGTTGTTATTAATTAACGAGGTGGTGGTTTGTAAAAAAAAGTAAATCATGCGTCAAGTATTTTCCTCACTAAACAGAGTATAAATAGTTGCAGTAACGTACTTACTTTAATAATAAGTGTGCAGGACGGACATGGCCAATAAATTATTAACTACATATGTACCTAGATTACCTAAAGATAGATATAATTATAATAGATGTTACCCGCCTTGTCAGAGTCTAGTTAGAAACCTAAATAAACATTATTGATCTCGTCTTTCCTTTACACCCAAATAGGGACATAGAAAACCAATAAAACGGTTCGAATGAGTTTCTAAGTGGTAAACATTAGGTTTCCGCTTGTAAGAATGTAGATAAACAAGAAACTCATTAGATCCGGCCCGCCTGCAGTCTCAAGCCACACTGAGGGCGAGCGCGGGGGAACGGTCTGAGGGGGACGAGGGACGTAAATACAGAGCGTTCCCGGGCTCGCGCGCAGTAACGGCGAGAACGGCGGGCGAGCGGGAGCTTGAATTTAGCATGTCTAATAAGGATAAGTAAATGTATAAACAAATTAAGATAACCATGTATTTAAAATAAGATTTATTGACAAATAAACGATAGCGGGGTGAGGTAGGGTTGGAGGGGTGGGGGGTTCGAGCCCAATAGTATAAAATGGCGGCCGGGCCGCCATGCTTTCATTCTACGCCGACTACTCGAACCGACCACAGCTCCAGCCCTGCCAAGCCTCAAGAATTCCTGAAAGCTGAGTTTTCACTGCATCTCACCCACCACCAGTCATAGGTGTACGTCCTGTACATGCTGGTCCATCGCGAACCGGATAATGAAGAAAAGGCCAACAACGAGATCACAGACCGGAAAACTTACGCTAGCGCAACTCATCATGAAAAATATGGAGCCGTCAACGTCGGACGAAACGGGCACCTCCACGTCGAGAACGGCAACTACCAGTCAAGACAGTTCGGGGCCGTCGCAGGAAAACCCACAGTTACGCCAACATCCTGCAACGCCGTCGCCTCACGAACCCCAGCAGTCAAGACAACCCATAGAACAGTTGCCGTCAGAAGCCCTACAGTCAAGAATCCAGCCCACAGAACAGCGGCCGCAGGAAAACCCACAGTCAGACCCACCTGCGGCCACGCTGCGACAGGAAACCCCACAGACAAGCCATAATCCTGTCGCATCGCCGTCATCGAGGTCCGTCAGGTCCACGAGCAGTCAACGTGCTCGCCGCCTCGCACAAGCGCGGGAAGAAGCTCTTAAAATAAAGCTAGAGCTCGCGCACGCGCGATTAGCCGCCATAGAAGCCGAAGGCAGCGACGAAGAGGACGGCGACACCATAGCATCTACCGTCCAGCCAGGACACCGCATCGACGAGTGGCTCGAGTCCAGCCGCGGACACGTCCTCGCCATCACCAATACAGCCCACTTCGAAGAACCCGAGCCTGCACACCCACAGTACCCGTCACAGGCTCGACAAAACTACGCCGAGGGCACGGGACCCGACGCCACCGCCGCGCGTCACACGGTTCCTGCCCCTCCCCCCGCCGGGGGAAACCACGCCCAACCGACCGTACCCGCGCCGCCGCACGCGTACGCTCAGCCGCCGCCGGCATATCCACAAGCGGATATGCGAAGAAATGATGTCATAGCCACGCAGAACCCACAGAATATCAACCTGAGTGAACTCGCGTCAGCCATCGCCGTCGCCGCCCGCGCCGGTCATAGAGAAACGCCGAGATATCACGCCGAGTTGCCGCCTTTCGGTGGATCGCATCAAGAGTGGCTATCATTCAGAGCCGCTTACAACGAAACCGCCTCAAACTACAACGAGGTGGAGAACATAGCGAGATTAAGAAGATGTCTCAAAGGAAGAGCAAAAGAAGCAGTCGACAACCTTCTAATCTACAACGCCCGTGCCGATGAAGTTATGAGAAGTCTAGAAGCCCGTTTCGGCCGTCCCGACGCCATCGCCCTCGCCGAGCTTGAACGACTACGCGCGCTGCCGCGCCTCAACGACGGCCCGCTCGACATATGTGTTTTCGCCAGCCGCGTCGCTAACGTCATAGCGACGCTCAAAGCGCTTGACCGTGCTCACTACCTACACAGCCCCGAGACAACAAGGGCCATGATGGAGAAGTTTACGCCGGCCCTGCGCTACCGATGGTTCGACTACGCGACTACACAGAAAACCAACGAGCCCGAGTTACTGAAAATATCTGCTTTCCTGCAACGCGAAGCAGACTACTGCGCGCTCTACGCGCAACCCGAGAATGTCGACGGCCCGAATCATCACTTCACGAAGAGGACACACAGAGCTCTCGTGACTACAGACAAGCCGGCACCCAAGTGCGCCTGCTGCAACAACGTCGGTCATCAAATAGAAAAGTGCAGCAAATTCGTCGAGAAAACATTAGAAGATCGCTGGAAGATAGCCAAAGACCAGCGGCTGTGTTTTCGGTGCCTGCGTCATCGGACAAGGACGCACGCTTGCAAACGTGTCAAGTGCGAGCGAGACGGCTGCGAGTATTTTCATCACAACCTGTTGCACTACAAGAAAATTGAACAAAGAAATGAAGCCGTCACCTCTACGCGGGCCTCCAGAGAAGCGCGGGCCTATCTGAAAATCATACCGGTCACTATCTCGGGACCGGCGGGAGCCGTCGAAACCTACGCCTTATTGGACGACGGCTCCACCATCACTCTCGTACAAGAGGACATCGCGAGAGACTTGGGCCTAGACGGACCGACAATACCGCTACAAATAGAAGCAATCACCGAAGAGAAAATCGACGCATCGAATTCACGCCGGGTCACACTCAGCATCCGCGGCGCCGACCATCACCACAGGGTCGGCGCCCACACCATAGAGGATCTCCGCCTATCGCCACAGTCCATCAAACAAGAGGACCTCCGTGACTGCGCCCACCTGAGCGACATAGAAAATCAACTGAAGTACGAGAACGCGAAGCCGAAAGTGCTAATTGGGCAAGACAATTGGCACTTACTCGTCAGCAACGAGACACGTCGAGGCCAGCAGCATCAGCCAGTGGCATCTCTCACGCCGCTGGGCTGGGTGCTACATGGGGCGCACACACGTATCACCGGTAAGCGAGTGCACGCAATACATCATGTGAATATCTGTGAAAATGAGAAAAGTGAAGATTTGAACTCGCAACTCAGCAAATATTTCGCGCTCGAATCCCTACTAATCGAGCCGAAATTGCCCCAATCAAGCCTGGAAGAGCGTGCGCGCATCATTTTAACCCAGTCAATGAAGACTACCGCCGACGGTCATTATGAAGCCCCGCTACTGTGGAAACAACCCGACGCCCGCTTGCCTGACAATTACGAGAACACGCTGAGGAGACTCCACAACATAGAAAAGAAGCTCGATAAAAATGAAGAACTCAAGAAAAAGTACAACGAACAGATGGACGCCCTCATAGTCAAGGGGTACGCCGAGCCCGCTCCGCCCTCCAAGTCAGAGAGGGTATGGTACCTCCCTCATTTCCCGGTACTAAACCCATGCAAGCCCGGGAAAATGAGAATCGTCCATGACGCTGCTGCCGCTACGAGGGGGGTCTCCCTTAACGACCGCCTCCTCACCGGGCCCGACCTGCTGCAGTCACTGCCGGGCGTCCTAATGCGCTTTCACCAACACCCTATCGCCGTGGGAGCCGACATCAAAGAAATGTTTATGCAAGTGAAAGTGAAGCCTGAAGACAGAGACGCCCTGCGCTACCTGTGGCGGGGTGATCAACGAGGCGACGCCCCTCCACGTGAATATCGCATGACGTCACTCATATTCGGCGCGACGTGCTCACCGTCAATAGCGATATACGTCAAGAATATCAACGCCCAGAAGCACGAAGGCACGCATCCCGAGGCCGTCAAGGCAATAGTCCGACACCACTATGTCGATGACTATTTACACAGTTTCAAGACAGAGGAGGAGGCGATTAGTGTATCCAGTACTGTACGTGACATACACAAAGAAGCACACTACGAGCTACGTCAGTGGACCTCCAACTCTGCAAAGGTCCTCCGAGCCCTCACTTCGGAGGACCTCGCCTCTACACACGTCGACCTCAATAAGAGCGAGATGCAAAACGAACGGGTATTGGGACAAATATGGAAGCCGGCGAGCGACGAACTCGCCTTTAACTTGGACCTCACCCGCCTGCCGCCGGGAGCTCTGGACGAAGCCGAACCTACAAAGAGACATGTACTAAAAATTACTATGTCAATCTTTGACCCACTCGGCCTGGCAACACCGGTGACAATCATAGCAAAGAAGTTACTACAAGAGGTGTGGCGCCGCGACACGAGTTGGGACGAGAAATTGGACCCGGACCTAGCGCAACGGTGGGCGGAGTGGACGCGGCATCTACGAGCACTGCGAGACCTGGCGATACCGCGCGCCTATCCCCACTACGGCGACTCCTTCAGGCGCGAGATACACGTCTTCGTCGATGCGAGTGAATCGGCCTACACGAGCGCGCTATACTGGCGTACAACAACGACCGACGGGCGAGTGCACGTGTCCTTAATAGCAGCAAAAGCGAAGGTGGCCCCGTTAAAAGTGATGTCCATACCGCGCCTCGAGATTCAAGCTGCGGCCATGGGGAGTCGAATGGCGGCCGCCGTAATAGAAGAACACGATCTCAAGCCAGACACGAAGACCTTTTGGACCGACAGCCGCACAGTGCTCGCGTGGCTGAGGGCCGGCGCGCGCACCTACAAACCATTCGTCGCGCACCGCATCGCCGCTATTGAAGAAAACACCACAGTGAACGAGTGGCGCTGGGTACCTACGAAACTCAACGTCGCCGACGAAGCCACGCGCGAAGTGCCGCCCGAGTTCGACAGTGAACACAGATGGTTTAGAGGGCCAGACTTCCTGCGCGACGACCCTGCGACGTGGCCCACCGAGCCGTCACAGCCGCACGAGTGTCAGACAAACGAAGAGAGAGTACACACAACGCGAGTCGAAACAAAGAAATCGGGCCCACTCGCCTGGCTGCCAGATCCCACGCGATTCTCGAGGTGGGAGCGACTACTGCGGACTATAGGCAGAGTGTTACAATTTATTGACCTCTGCCGACCCCGCCACGTGCGCGCGCACTATAAGCGCACTACGCGGAACAAACAAGCCGATCCCGACTGGAACAAACAACGCAAGTCTGCGCCACCGCCGCCGCCGCCGCCTAAGAAGCTGCAACAAAGAAAATACAAAATATTAGATGCGTCTTACCTACACGAAGCGGAGCGCCTTGTGGTACGCGCCAGTCAACTGGAAGCCTTCAGTGATGACGTCAGTGACCTGAGAAATAACAGACCGCCGAGCGCCCATAGTCGCTTACGTCATATGGCGGTCGAGTTAGTGAATGACGTCATAGTTATCAAGACACGGATCAACGCCGCGATTGATATCACCGAGCTACAACGACGACCGCCGGTCCTTGACGGCGATCACTTGGCAGTGAAGTTATACATAGATTATGTGCACCGACAAATGCAACACAATGGCGTCGAAGCTACCGTGAACGAGTGTAAACAACACTACAGTATCCTGCGTCTACGGCCCGTCACGAAAATGATAGTGCACCGATGTCTGCCTTGCCGGATCAAGAAAACCTTGCCGTCAACCCCGCCAACCGGTGATCATCCGCGATGCCGCCTAGCCCATCACCAACGACCCTTCTCATACACGGGTTTAGACCTATTCGGCCCCTTAACAGTGACCATCGGCAGAGGGACTCAGAAGAGGTACGTGGCGCTATTCACGTGCCTAACAACGCGCGCCGTTCACCTGGAGGTGATACCCAGCTTGACCGGGGACTCCGCGGTCATGGCCCTCCGGCGCATGATCGCGCGCCGCGGCTGCCCGACCGAGATTTGGTCGGACAACGGGACCAACTTCCACTCAGCCGACAAGGAGCTCCGCGAGGCCTACGGCAACGCCCTCGAAGCCGGCGCCGCCCAGCGCGCCATCAACTGGAAGTTCATACCGGCGGGAGCTCCGTTCATGGGCGGAGCCTGGGAGAGGATGGTCCGAGCGGTGAAGAGGGCCCTACACGCCGTGCTGGACGAACGCCGCCCCAGCGAAGAGGTCCTAACTACTCTGCTCGCCGAGGCCGAATACACGGTGAACAGCCGCCCCCTCACGCACGTGGCCGTCGAACCCGACGAACCAGAAGCCATCACGCCGAACCACTTCCTCCTGGGCGGGTCCGCTCGGGCCCCCAACCCCGGGACCTTCGATGACTCCACACTCGTTGGCCGCGCGACCTGGAGGACGAGCCAACGCCTGGCCGAACACTTCTGGGCCCGCTGGCTGAGGGAGTACCTACCCTCCCTCCAGTACCGGCGGGAGCCCCATGGCCGAGGGCGGCCTATCAACGTCGGAGACATCGTGCTCGTAGTCGACGGGACCCTGCCTCGCAACACATGGCCGCGAGGCCGGGTGACAGCCGTATACCCGGGACCGGACGGCGTGACACGCGCGGTCGACGTGGCAACGAAGGGCGGAGTCTTCAGGCGGCCGACCAAAAAGCTGGTGATCCTGCCGACGGAGCCCGACGACCTGCACGCGAGGGATACTCCAACGCTCACCCGAGCGATGGACGGCGGGAGAGATGTGCAGGACGGACATGGCCAATAAATTATTAACTACATATGTACCTAGATTACCTAAAGATAGATATAATTATAATAGATGTTACCCGCCTTGTCAGAGTCTAGTTAGAAACCTAAATAAACATTATTGATCTCGTCTTTCCTTTACACCCAAATAGGGACATAGAAAACCAACAAAACGGTTCGAATGAGTTTCTAAGTGGTAAACATTAGGTTTCCGCTTGTAAGAATGTAGATAAACAAGAAACTCATTAGATCCGGCCCGCCTGCAGTCTCAAGCCACACTGAGGGCGAGCGCGGGGGAACGGTCTGAGGGGGACGAGGGACGTAAATACAGAGCGTTCCCGGGCTCGCGCGCAGTAACGGCGAGAACGGCGGGCGAGCGGGAGCTTGAATTTAGCATGTCTAATAAGGATAAGTAAATGTATAAACAAATTAAGATAACCATGTATTTAGAATAAGATTTATTGACAAATAAACGATAGCGGGGTGAGGTAGGGTTGGAGGGGTGGGGGGTTCGAGCCCAATAGTATAAAATGGCGGCCGGGCCGCCATGCTTTCATTCTACGCCGACTACTCGAACCGACCACAGCTCCAGCCCTGCCAAGCCTCAAGAATTCCTGAAAGCTGAGTTTTCACTGCATCTCACCCACCACCAGTCATAGGTGTACGTCCTGTACAATAAGCATGGGATAAATTGAGACATTTTTGTCATTAAAAGAAAAACTCGAGGTAAGGTCTTATATCACAATTGTCTCCCATTAATTTGCAATATATTTCTAGGTCGCAAAATAATCATCGTTGCTTGGTCTAGGTACCAGACGTGTTATTAGAAAATCCAGAAACGGCGGCGAATTGGTGACCATTGTCCATTTCGTGAAATTAAGGCCTGTGTCAACTACAACAAGCAATTTGTTTTGAGTTAAAATACTTTTGTCACATACAAAAGCACTTATATACACACTAGCTTCCCCTGGCGACTTCGTATGCGTGGAATAAAAAACTATTCTATTAATCAGGCTATAAACTATATTCGTAAATAGTTTCATCCAAATCGGTTACGCCGTTTAAGCGAGAGTAACAAACACCCAAACATCTATCCATCCAAACATCCAAACATCCAAACTTTCACATTTATTTAAGTGATTGGTCGGAGCCATACATTTGCTGGAAGTGCGAATAGGTTTTGTATTGGCCCTTATCGACAGCGACAAGTGATAAAATGTCAATCATGGTCCCACAATTAACCTCTCTAGTGCAAGAGCGAACTATCTTACAGTTACCATATCTGCGGTAGTTATATACTAGCTACCTTGGACTACTCTCGCCAGTCACCCACATAATGACGCGATCGAATGCGATTACCACACCACCCGTAACCAAAACGGCGTAACCCGTTCCAATTTCCACTAGGCATGGCAACCTTTTTCTTTTGCTAGTGCTCCGATAATCGACCGTGCAATAGGTCATATTTGGTAAACTTAGAACATAAGAGATTTGCGGTTTTCTTTCCAAATTTTACTACAAAGGAGGTAAACGTAAGTTTTGTGACGACAGAAACTATAACATGAGTTAAATTGTTGCTCAACAAATTCACAGTTAAAAGTATTACCCGCGTAAACTGACAATAACTATTAGGATCTCGTGCAGCATTGACTATCACGGGATACCCCGCCAGTTAGGCGCGGATAGACTATCCGTCTCTTTCTAAGCGTTCTAATTAGATTATTGTATGTCGCCGCGACACAGGTCGCGGGCCACCTTATGTCAGCCGTCTTAGCAACAGTTTATTTTTTATAATACCAACCCATTGAAACATGAAATGCCATTCTGTATTTTCAATGCAATAGGAAAAGTTATGGATTATGGCAGTAAACTTTGATAAAAAACAGGTTTATTGCACCCACAGTAACCTAAAATTCTCAGAAGTTCACCTTGGCTCTATTTATCATAAAACCATTTTTACGATACTGTAATATAATATTTTACTGCTCAGCCCGGGATTTAGGTAGCCGATCTATCTTTATAGATCTGCAGTAAATTCGCACATGTTTAGGATCGAGTGACCTTGCATCCGGCGCCGGAGCCGTCACGGTAGAAATATAGTGTACAGTATTTTAACTGCCTAATTTCACTTTCAGTTTTTCAGAGAACCTTTGTTAAAGTAATAAAATTGGTTAAACTGTAATTGCTAAATAGGTACTCAGAAAGCACGGTTTAATTATCAATTGAATAATTTTTTTTTGGTTAAAACACTGTTTAATCATGCCTAGATACATAATAAGACATTAAATATTAATAATTGAATAATAAGTGAAATATTTATTCACTTGTTAGTTCATTTTGATACCCTCTGGTTGGTATACAGCCTATGCTATTAATATACGAGTACCATGTACTGGCCGCAATCTACGAATATAGTATAGTTCCGATAAACAGGTGTAAGTGGATAAGGCCCAATTCTTGGCCAGCCTCACTCAATTAAACTTTCTATGAAAGTTTTCCGTTGTGGCGCGAAAATAACCATAAAATTATATGGTAAATTTTTGTTTCACAATGGAACTTTGTTCACTTCTTCAGTTTGTATGGCTTACTACTGAGTAACCAGTAGGCTAACTACTGGCCAAGAATTTAGTCCTGACCCTAGTAGGTATCCTAATTCCAATAATTTACACCATGTTATTCGTCTTATTTGCTATGCGTTAAATTAAAGACGGCTAGTAATGGCTCTGTGTCGAATATTGGGACGTTTATCTTATATTTTAGATTGCCTAATTGAGCAATTCTAGACTTTTAATTTCCCTATAAATTGAATCGTTAGTTTGAAAATTGACACCTGACAGAAAATACGTCAGACAATAGAATTTTTATCCTATTTCTTTTTTTTGGATATTATTATTATAGCCACATATAGATCAGTCTATTTCATCCAATAACATTAAAATATTAAATGCGTGCAGTACGCGCTTAATTTTATTCTGCTTATGAGGCCTCCGTCCATTTCCACCTCTCCGTCAGTGGGTCAGGCGGTTGGCTGCGGATAGGGCGTCTGGCGTGGCGACCGCCCGTCCGGCTGAATCGTATGAGGACTCCACGGCACAAGCAAAGCGGTTTCGAATGCGCCCGGGGCGGCGCGGCGCGGCACCTCAACTTGAGTGACAGTCGCTAGTTGTCAGTTTTTTGATCTTTTCATTTTATTGTAAATATTGTTTAAAATCATGTCTTTTCCTTTTTTTTAGTGGACTGATTGTGTTTGGTGTTTTTGTGAAGTTATTTTCCATAGTCTGTAAGTATTTTTAAGCCTGCATTGTTTTCCTTATATATTATGAGTTCGCAGCCCTGTTTTGCAACAGTCGAACTTTTGAAGTGTCGTCTCTGCTTAGATAAAAAAACTGTACAAGGGAAACCGGGGTCTAGCTATTCATACCGCTCGCAAACATGGTATACGTGCAGCGATTGATCCGCCTGTGTCTAGCGCTTCACAGCCTGTGCCCTCAACTGTCAGAGTTGATAACTTTAACAGTTCGACTTCCTTTGCAGAGAAATTGGGAACTTTAAAGAGAAATGTGCCTATAATCAAGAGAATACCTCGCGGTGCGCGCAGAGCTGTAGCCAGCAGTCTTGCGGAATGTGTCGCCAAAGTCGTCAAGGAGAATTCTGTCCAAGCGTGGCAGCGCCTGCTCACATTCTCTTACTCGGTCCTACACGCAAACAAGTCCAAAAAAGACTCTTTGACGAAACAGATAAAACACAATACATCTTCGATTTTCGTGTCACCTGACAAGATACAAAATGATGTAATCAATTCAAATTTCAACCCTCGTATTTTTTCTAAAATAAATGCAATAGAAAACAAAATCTCAGAGGGAAATGTGAGTGGAGCTGCTCGCCTTCTTTTTCTAATGATGTCTTGGCTACTCATTCCGCCGAAACCTTCGCCGCGCTCAGGGAAAAACATCCAGTTCCCTTAGGTATCACTCAGTTTCCAGAACCTCCTTCCACTGATGGCGAGTGTGTAACCGTTTCAGAAGACGCTGTACTTTCAGCGTTAATGTCTTTCCCCAATGGCTCTGCGGGAGGGTTAGATGGTTTGTCCCCGCAACACCTGAAGGATTTGACCACCTCACCTTCTGGGGATACAGGTTCGGCGTTACTTCAAGAGTTAACCTCTTTGATCAACCTTACGCTAACTGGTCGTGTAAACGTGGAAATCATCCCGATCCTTTACGGTGCCAATCTAGTAGCCTTAGCTAAAAAGGATGGTGGCATTCGGCCGATCGCCATCGGTTGCACTTTTAGACGTCTGTCTTCAAAACTCTGCTGTAGGAAATTCAATCAGAGTCTCACCAAAGTTTTCAAGCCTCGGCAGTTGGGTTTTGGCGTCAAGGGCGGCTGTGAGGCTGCAGTACACGCTGCGCGCACGTTTCTGAGTCGCACGGACTATGAAGTATTTGTCAAAGTCGACGTCTTAGCAGAAGTCAAAAAACATCTCCCCGATGCCTATAGTTATCTATGGCAATGTTATGGGGCGCCATCAAAATTACTTTTTGGTGACAAAATTATCGATTCAAACACTAGTTGCCAGCAGGAAGACCCGCTCGGTCCTGCTATATTCAGTTTGGCTATCCATCCAATCATAAACAATCTAAATTCAAAATTTAATCTTTGGTATCTGGACGACGGTTCCCTCGGTGGGGACGCTGAAACAGTCTTGCAGGACTTGCTATTGATAATGGTCAAATTTGCAGAAATAGGGCTTTCCCTTAATTTCACGAAGTGTGAAATTTTTCTGCCTGACCGCCTTCCCCCGGATAGAAAAATTGAAATACTGACTAACTTTAATGCGATATTACCCAACATCTCCGTTCATTCCACTTCATCACTCACACTTTTAGGGTCTCCAATTTTTAATGAAGCGATCAGTTCAGTTATTAATTGCAAGTTAGACTTGTTTAACTGTACATCTGACTTACTTTTTGATATAAACCCCCATATGGCACTTTTTATTATCCGTTTTTGTCTCTTTAAACCTAAATTCATGCATTTACTCCGATGCTGTCCGATCTGGAAATACCCCTCTATACTTTTGTCAATCGATAATACTCTTCAAACAACTTTATTCAAAATTCTAAACGTTACTTTCGATTCGATTTCATGGTCCCAAGCAGTTCTACCTGTAAGACTCGGTGGTCTGGGTGTTCGCGCCACTTCCGATGTGGCACTACTTACCAGCTTTCCTGTCTTCTGCGTACAGTTCGTTGTCCCTCGTCGGTATTATTTTAAACATTGAACAGATACCGGTCGTAGAGATCGCGAACTTGGCGGAGGCCGTGAGAGCCTGGTGCGACTTGTGCCCGGAAGCGGACGTCCCTGTTATGAAACACATCCAGAAAGTATGGGACACTCCTCGGCTCAAATCAATTCACGGTTCTTTAGTCGAAAATAGTCCAAACGACTCAGAACGCGCCCGGCTCTTGGCTGTCTCCTCACATGAGTCAGGCCACTGGCTTAATGCCCTTCCCTCACGCAACATAGGCACAGTTCTTGACCCAGGTACGCTAAGAATAGCTATCTGTTTAAGGTTGGGATCCAACATATTTGTTCCCCATACTTGTGTCTGCGGCAAAGGTGTGGACCGGCTGGGTAGACATGGCCTATCATGTAACAGAAGCGCCGGCCGCATGTTCCGCCATGGTACTATAAACGACCTGCTGCGTCGTGCGCTCGCCACTGCCTCCATACCTTCGTCACTAGAGCCTCCTGGTATGACGAGAGACGATGGCAAGCGCCCGGACGGAGTAACTTTGGTACCGTGGAAACCCGGTAGGGCCCTGGTGTGGGACGCAACATGCGTCGATACGTTCGCACTGTCCCACATACAGGCAACACGGTCTCAGGCCGGCGCTGCGGCTGATCAGGCCCAATTACTTAAGCGCCGCAAATACTCTTCTCTAGTTCAGAACTACGAGTTTGCGGCGCTTGCAGTTGAAACGATGGGACCCTGGTCAGCCGACATGAAGGCCTTCATGAGGACCCTGTCGTCGCGGCTGGTCCACGCCTCAGGGGACCCCAGAGCTGGCGCGTACCTTTCACAAAGGATCGCCCTTGCAGTCCAAAGGGGAAATGCTGCCAGCGTCATGGGGTCCATGCCGCAGGCAGAACTTTTGGACGGTCTATTTTTTTTGTAATTAGTTTTAATTTTTTTGTTTCATTATTTTTTATTTAGTATTTATGATGTACCATAATTTTGTCGTTGTTATCGACGAATTGTATGATTTTGTTTGAAATATATATATGCTTTTAAATATGTACATATATTTAAGCAAGACATTTCCCTCTTTTGTTACCTATGTTGAACTTTTAAAAAAATGCTCAATACAAAAAATCATCGATCTTAACATACTGACATATTTCTTAACCGTGTTTGACTTAAATGAAAGGAAATAGGCAGTTGCTTGTGACAATAGAACTCTGAACAGTCATTACTTCTTTGTTCCGCGGTACCTATTCGGAATGTGGCACATATACGGCACAATGAGAGTATGTCACTTGGTAAATAACGATAGGCAACTACCTAACAATTACTGGACTATATACAATTGTATAAATATGCAATCACACATAATGTTTCTGTTTATGGATAATTGATTCTATTAACAATTTCAACTTCCGGTTCGGCTGCTGTCAAGTAATAACCCTCCTAAGTGTCGTCAGGAGAATGCTCAGATGGAAGGAAACAGAGGAGGCTTTTATGTCAAAAGGACACGCTGATCAGATATAAATATAATAAAGTGTGTAACACGTAATTGTATTGTATCAGCAAATAAAGGCTTTGAAATTGAAATTGAAAATAAATCTTAATATATATACACTCCGAGGTCGCAGTTGGCAGATGAAGCAGCCAGCCCTATGGTCAGCCGTATATTCTGCATTTTTTTTTATCTTACTAATATTATAAATGCGAAAGTTTGGATGTTTCGATGTGTGATGTTTGGACGTCAAGGACGCTTAAACGGCTAACTGATTTGGATGAAATTTAGCACAAAGATAGTTTAAAATATAAGATAGCTATCCCTGGTCCACGCAAACAAAGTCGCTGTCGGAAGCTAGTGTATTTCTCTTGAACCAGGGTAATCCAGAGAGTGTTATAGAGGTTGTTACCAGAGGTCTTATCTCATTTACGGTGATTGCGACTGAGAAACATCGAACTACCAACAAATAACAATCTGTACAAAACCGGGGTCAAAATTGGAACATCATTATCATCATGACTATCAGCCTGTAATCACTGCTGAGCGAGTACGCCTCTTAACCCGGACTCGTGCTATCCAGGAATTAAATATTTAAAAAGTGGAACACGCCTTTGTATTTCTGGCAATAGAGTCATGTTTTTTGATCTCTTCTTTATTGACAGCAGACAAACTCAAAATATGTATTGCACACGTGTCCGTTATTTTATTAATTTATGATTTGGTTAACTGCACTTACTAGGTATTATTTGCCATAAGACGATACTGACGCACTATTAAATAAAACAGCAGCCTATATACGTCCCATTGCTGGGCACAGGCCTCCTCTCAAGAATGAGAGGGAACGGGCAGTAGTCCCCATCAACTCCAAACTACTCTCAAAACGTCAGCGCGTACACAATACCCTCGAATCAAAAATCATTATCGCGGAACGAAATCTCCAAATACACAACACAATAGACAGAAGCATCGAGACACCACCAGCCCGTCAAGATGTTTAACATTAATTAGGGATGAAAGGAACCCCGCAGAGGGGAGCAGGTACCCCGTTCCCAGAAATGTCCGGCCAGTGCGGCGTGAGTGCGGCCAAGTTTAAGAGAACTGATGATATACGAGTAAGTGTCATTTGTTTGGCACGTAGAAAAGTGCAACATTTACTGCTGCCTGCTGTTTGTCAGTCGTCCTTTTTATCTACTCGTATTTTGGCGCGAAATGACACCTATGGAAAGCTCTTTAAGTGGCAGCAGGAAATGTTCCATCAGGTCTATGGAATGGGTAGTTTTTGTCTGAATTGAACCAACGCACATTAAGAATTATGAAAGAGCAATGTTTCTTAATACCAAGTAAAAATATTTTTCACTAATTGACTGTTTTGCTTCATTGCTACCTGACATCTATACTCCAAAGCAAATAAAATGGACAGACTTTGCATACCTACGAGTCCAACTAATACCCGATCTCATATATCTTGAGGTATACATATATTAAGAAATTAAAGTAATTTCGCTGTCGATAATAATGCTATAACCATAGTGTTAAACGAGCAAATAATAACAAAGCTAAACGTAAAAAGCCACAACAGTCATTGAAGTCCTCAAATGTCTATTATTCGCATTAAGTTTAGTTCGAAAAGGTCCTAAATATTAGTAAGTTGTTACGTTAACACAACTTTAGCACATTAAGGTCTCGGTATATTGGAGGCGGGGCGCGCCGCCCGCGCATCCGTTCCATCTGCGTGCGCGCAGGCTTTGCGATGTCGTTAACCGAAGACCAAAGTGCTGAAGGGAATGAAACAAAATATGCATACGAATTTGTATCCTACACCATACTAATATGGGTCAGATTGTTACAGATGTAGGCTTTAATAAACTCTAGTTTTATAACGACAGTTAACAGGTCTACAAGGAACTACATATATATTGCTTGAATAACACTGAGACTTAAAATAAATAACTTTCACCGTTGCTTTGGTAAGTGAAGCAAATATTGCAGAATTTAAATCGATTGCAATATCAAGATTTTTGTCAAAATTACAACCGAATATGGGGCTAAGGCCTTGTTTTCTTCATCTGCACTTGAGTTGCAAGATTGCTCAAACTTTGAAGAGACGCCTTTTATACCATGGGTAGAGCAGACAACGGAGGGTAGTCGCACAACTTACTCTTCTCTCCTGTGATACAAATAGTAAAAGGAAATGAAGAAATTGTACACCATTACCAATCCATAACCGACCATTAACATACCATAGTCGGCACACAAATGATAAAGCGTTCAAACAATTTGAATACGAATTACATCGCAATCAATCAAGAATGCGAACTGTCAAACATAAAGTAGCGTACTACAATTATAGAGTCGACGGCAAAATGATTATAGTATATGTCAAAGTTTATACAATTGTCGGCCACAGACGTTTAGCAATTGGTACGATAATCCGATGATTAAATATCGAGTCCTGGCACTGTAGAATTCTATCTCACTCAAAAAACACAAAACTACTTTATATCTTTCGTGTTAATGTTGCTATATTCATAAGTCACTTAATGAGTTTTACTACAGTTTTGAATGATTCATAATATAATATTAGTAAGGGTTTTATTTTGGATCTCTTTGTACGCGTCATTAAAGCGTTGTGCGCTATACGTTCGAAGAATCTAATTGCAGAATAATTTACACTTCCGTTAACAAATTATTTTAATTGCCCCATGCATCACTAGACTGAAGGTTACTGGCAAAAGATTTATAATGTTAATTGTTTGAAGATAATGACCAAATCCGTTACCTTAGCATTTAGAGGTATATATAAACAAATAAGGAGCCATAGAGAATAATAAAACAGACATCCATACAAAAAGAAATCCTGATACGGAAATGGCATTAGATTTGTGCCTTCGGAAACGCAATTCCCTCTTGTCCAAGAAACCCGGGGCTTTAGATCAGGACCTAGCTAGAACAATTTAGTGACGTTCCGTGGAGCCGTGGAGCCAGGGATGTTTATATGGGGATGAAATGAGAAGAAGTAACTCTAACTGCCCAAGAGCGAGGCAAATAGAGGATTCGAGCGTTTGACAACAGCAAGTCAGCAGAGGGTAAAAGAAAATGATAATATTTTAATGCTGAAATATCAATTTCATTTAGTTAATGCACTGTATGTTGTTTTTTTTTTTTTTTTAAATTCTTGTTTTATGACTTTGTGTTTAACATATTTAACTGTTTTTTTTATTACTTATTATTATTATATTTTAATGTAATGAGGGTTATTATACCGAATCTGATAATCATAATTTATTCTGAGATTTAAGGCATGACGTTCAAACACAAATGTAATTTGTTAGTGAATTAATAAATGATGATGATGATGAATGTGTGGCCGGGTATTTGTCAATTTTGGCAATGAGTTTTACATATTCATTGTAAAAGTCTGCCAGCCTTTAAATGCAGCTGTGTAGATACATGTTTGAATTTCGAATAAACAGACCTCAGCAAAGTGTAATACATAGGTATGTTAAAGAAGAGATTGAGTACCATAGATTTGTAAAAATGTTTTAAAAATATAATATGAATCTCATAAAGCAAGCTCTATTACCGGCTATTATATATTTCATTTCATATTAATTACACATATCTCATTTACACAGCCTAAAACGTACTTTAAGCGTAGAGCCACAGAGGTATTAACTGGCCAGACAACAAGCTGGTATGTTTACGAGTTGGTCGTTTTTTTATTTCCACACCACCCAGGCGATTCCTTAAAAGCCCAGCCGTCAAAATGACATGTTAACAATTTTACTACTCACTAAATACGCATTGTGCCAACTCCTATATTAGGCAGCCGCTACACCGCCTTCCCACGTAATGTCTTGTGACATTTGCATACTGGACTCGCATACAATCTGAATTACAACTTCCTATGGTTATCAATTAGGATAATCATATGGATTTTATTCAATGTATGAGAATTAAAATAAAATCTGGATCCATAAATAAGATTTGAAACAATAAACATTATTTGAAATCGTTTTGTTAACATATTCAAACTGCCAAAAATGCTATCTACTAAAAACTTATTTATTACATTTAATCGGAAGATATAAGTATAAAAGATTTAAGCTAACTTTTTTGGAATTGCGCAAAGACAGCAAAAAAATTATAAGGACAGGGGTATTAATATGTACGTACCTAGTGTACCTACATATATAAGGGCATAAATATCTGTACACGCCTTTATGACATTAACAAAAGAGTCCTAGGCGTAGCACGGTTGCCATTTTGTCACTTATCGCTGTGGATAAGACATCCGTCACGTTCTGACAAGTATGCGAGTGCGAGAGTGACGGACGTCTTATCCACAACGATAAGTGATAAAATGGCAACCGTGCTAGGCCTTCTGCCCCCCCATTCTGTAATTTGTTTTAAGCTCAACTCAACGCTCAACCACAAATATATCTTGACACCGCAATGCGTAGTAACTAAGCGTAGGTAGAGGTTTAGTTTCGTGACGGGTGACCGGCGGGGTGAGCCGCATTAGCGCGTAGCGAATAACAACCCTGGGGCCGTAGACAAGGTTACAATCGACAAGCGCTAACGCCAATAGAAAAGAATAAAATGTATAGGAATGACAGATGCAGACGAAACACTTTTCTTACTTTAACACTTAAGAAGTAGTCTTTGTAAACTTCATAGCTCATTCACATTGGTTATTACAGAACAACCTCGGTTCCCTTGAAGTACAACAAGGGTAGCACGAGCATACGGGATGCAGCCTATACCGACCAGTGTAAACGAGCCTTACTGAGCAAGTTCTTACATCCTTATCACCAGTTTAAAAATAGCTATTATTAAAATCGAGAGTACCAAAGATTCCGTTAATATTTTAATCGATCGACATTCTGGGATATGGCTTACGAGTATGTGCGTTTTATTGATCCGGCCCGGTCCGGTCCGGGGCCATTATGGGTCCCGGATATGAAGATTCCCATGTCGGTAAAGATAAACAAACTTGCAACTTTGATAAACATATATGGACATTCTTTTGTGGAAATCGATGGGGTATGACGAATTTTTTGACTCCGAATTTTTCAAGTAAGAACCTTTATAAAATTTGTATTTGAAACTCTGAATCCGCATAAAGGGCGTCGCCTCTTATACAATTCTATGCGATAAATAGTTATTTGTTATACAAGGAATTGAAACATAAATATAAACATAAACCCATAAAGACGATGTTTGTTTTTTTGTCCGATAACGATCCATCTGTGGTATATTCAATGTACTACATTATGTCTCGAATAACATAACAGTTTCTCGCGCGGCTCTATGGTAAGTATAATATATTATATTATAGTTATGTCATAGTTAGAAATATATTTAGGACCAAAGGCAGAAACAGCGATGACGGCCGGAGATGGGCACGAATTTGCGTCTCAAAACTATCATTTCAGAACTCATGTTTATAACCTTCAAAACAACACTAGAAATAAACCCAATTTACATTCATCATTCCACATTATTTATGGCATGCATCCACAAAACAAGCATTCAAGCTGGAAACACAAATCAAACGCCAATTGCAAACATGACAAATCAAACAGAGGCACGCCGCGGCAAAACACTAGTCCATTACCCGCATCTTAGCTCAAAAAGGGCGTATCTCCATACGAGTCTCATTGCAACATACGCCAGTTTGAGCTATTTGTGGCGGTCACTGGAATGCGAGCTAAATGAAATAACAAACGTACTGCACGTTCAACTCCTTCATTGTGATCAAAAGCACACAAATGTAAACCTTATTCGAAACAAATAGAAGCGCAAATCGCATAGCACAGTAACTCTATTACAAAGTCGCTAAGTTAAGAGGAAATTGAGGCTTATATGTTTAACTTAAAGTTGATTTTAGGATGCTCTGGGAAAACGCAAAGTGCACGTCACGCGCACGCGTCAATCTGACGCATGCGCTATGCGGGCAAATGCACTGAAGGTAATGGCTTGCTGCTGAATTCAATAATGAAGATGCATTAGTCTCTGTAAGAATGAAAATCGAAGACAATACGATTGATAACTGTTTAATTTTAGAGGTTCTAAGGATGCAGGCCTGTGTGTAAATAATGTGTATTTATTTTGGTACTAGCTTCTGCCCGCGACTCCGTCCGCGGGGAACTCGTTTATATCGCAGCTCCATACAAACTTTCACCCCCCATTTCATCCCCTTAAGGGATGATTTCGGGGATAAAAACTATCCTATGTCACTCTCCATCCCTTCAACTATCTCCAGTTAAAAAATCACGTTTTGTCGTGAAAGACGGACAAACAAACAAACACACACACTTTCCCATTTATAATATTAGTATGGAAGTATGGACATGGATTGAGCTCAGAACATTTCTATGATCTGAGGTATTTGTCAGTACTGTCAGTAGACATTTTAGTCACTTGGGTGTTTATTGTCGACCAAGAACTAAGAAAAGTTTGTTTTGGAATTAGTCCTAATAATTTTGTGGTTTTACCTCAGGTTATGCTCTAAATGCCTCTCTCTCAAATGTCAAGTTTACCTACTATTGACCGCCACTGCCGGACGCGCCAGATTTATCAAATGTTCTTATGACTCGCATATTTTTCCATCACTATAGCTAAACCGTAAAAATATAAACACTTCAGATATATCCAACGAAATAAACCTCAAAATATTTACAAAATGTCGTCTTTACTAATTATTAAAATACTTCAAGATAAAAGCAGCAGACGGCATTCGTTCCCAGCATCTCAAAACCCTCGAATCCAAGTTGAGCAACGTTTTAAAACATTTAAGAACCGAACGCCACATCCGACAATTTATGGTCTGCATTTTTAATGTTAATGCCGTCATGTTGGCAGTACTGGTATCTAAATTCGTACTAATTAATCGCGTAGAGGAAGCAATAAACGATCGTGTGATGTGAACTTTATGTTACACAACCTCCAAATATGTGCAGCATGAACGGTTACATTTTATTGGCTGGTTACCGGTTTTATGCACTCGAGCTTTTTCATAAGAACGAGTTGTAAATGTAGCTTCATATTAAATTATATAAGTAATATGTCGGTAGAATTATTGCAATCGAAAATGTCCCATAGATATCCACAATGACATCCTACCTATATCAACAAAAGTGTCACATAAATTGCCATCTCTAATTTATTGTAGTCGAATCTGGACACGATTCTAAATTGCGCTCCATTAATAGTTGTTTCTAACGTTGGGGTTTCCCAAATAGACATATTATTGTAATCAATTGTAGTATATTTTTTAGTTTAAAGTGATATAGTTCTCGTCGCACCTGTCTCACTAGCACAATGGAACAGATTACAAACAAGCGGCAAACCTGACGCCTCTTAATCTATATTTTGTTCTTTACAACGAACGTGATGTTATGGCTAAAGCTCCGTTACAGTCATTATACACGAAAACAGGACACTTGTTGTCTTATCTAAGCCGAGATAATGCTCTAATGCCATTAAAGTTTACAAGAAGCATTTAATTTGAAGATAAAGAGAAAACTTACCTTGCAACAAAAAGCCCTTTGGGAAAACATACAATACAATTTAGGTTAATCTAAAATTAGGTACACATTTTGTACTGATTGTTTGTTGGTCGCTTTGTACAAACGGTGGCTTCAGAATCAAACATTTATTCGTGAAACAACACACAAGCTCAAAAAGCGTTAATTTTGAGAAATTTGTGCAAATTATATTTTGTCAACTCTACAATTTGTTAACCCATAGATTAGATTATATGCGACTCTACTTCACCGTGGCAAAAAAGCTAGTATCCATATCCATTCTATTTTAAGACCTACACGTGTCTATATCGTGTGAAGCATCCTTGACAGTGTCGCCAACCCAACGGGTAGATAATGATTAGTGAGGTGATTTGTATGCAACTGACGTGCGACATATCCGCCGCTCCGCTGGAAAGTGTGAAGCCGATATCCGGGCTCCAAAACACTGGCTGGCAACAGATTTATACGCTATATTTTGAATTTCGAATTGTATTTTCTTATTTTATGTCCTCTGAACCTCGTCAGCTATGTAGCTGCATGACACTGGCTGATTATTAATTGTTGTTAGTTAAAAAAGAAATCGGAATTCTCTAGACCTAAACTTGAAAATCGAAGTTAAAAATAACACAGTCTCTATCTCACTTATTACTCTAGCGAAATAGATGGAGTTATACAGACTTCAGCTGGAAGATCAGCGTGCGCCAACAGCTTGAAGCATTAATTTACATGCAATAATGAATTAAATCGATAAAAGATTATTGAAATACGAAATTGGTAATTTGCTTTTATAAGAATAAGTAAGTTAGCCACGCTTTATTTTTGCAGATGAAGATTGGCTCAATGCAAAATAAAATCAATTTAGATTTGCAGTGCTTTTCATTACAAATTATTGAGTCACGCTGTTACTAATTATTTAATTTGGGCAATGTCACAGAATGTTGCGGCACTATAAACGCAAAGTGTAAATGACCACTACTTTCTCAGCCTGTAACTTTCCACTGCTGGGCACAGAACCTATTTCACCAGCTGGCAGCTAAAATGACAAGTGTTAACAGGCAATCAGTACGTTTTTAGGTTCACACATTAGAAATGCCAATAGTCACAATAATAATAAACCCCGAACCGAATTGTCGTAATCAGATAACAGACTGTCAGTTTAAGCTTCAAAAATTGACAGCTGATAAGTCTTCGGTCGCGTTCAAAAAGTCCCACACTATATAATCATTCGACGAGTTCGTGTAAATCGACCATTGCACCCATTTTCCGACATGACAGCCGATAGTGTTTTGTTGTGTTAATTTTGTTTGTGATACAGTTGTAATGGTATAACAGACAATAGGCAGTTTTACGTAAAAAACAGTCACTTTGTATACATATTAGATTCGTCCAGTACATGAGTCCGCATCATAAAAATGTATACAATTTTCGACCTTATAAATATAAGAAATTAAGGTCCTAGAAACATCTTTAATGTATACATGTTTATGATGCTGTACCTACAATGTAAGCTGACACGGATGGGCGTGTTACTATCGTCCTATCGCTATCTATACTAGGAACAGTCGAGACTAAACAGTTCTGTTATAAATATGCTGTCAGTTGTTTAAACTATTGTGCTTTACAATTTACATTTGCATTGTATCGGTTTCAATGTCAGTTTAATGATAAGGGCTAAAATTGGGAGTCTGTCATACGAAATTGAATGGGATTTGGATACGTTGCATAAAAAATACTGTAGGTAACTTAAATGTGTACTTGATTATGGTGACTGTACGGCGCGCGAGCGACTTGCAGTTTAGAAGCAGTAAGTAAGTACTCGTATAATTCTTTACTGTCAGATTTACTGTATACTTATACACCATTTTGAATCTTCATCCCAAGATATAAGGTCCAATATATAGACGTAGTTTTAGATGTGACTGGACAACGGGACCCGCATAGCTGACAGTCTAAATGTGGTTTAGGTGATTGGTCATTTCCTAATATAATTATAGACTTACAAGTCTTGTATTGCAACGCAGACATGTAAGAATCTAGATTGAAAATATACTTCTTAACAATATAGTTCCCAGATAAGCTATTTTAGAAAAGTTTGTAGAAGTTTTCAGTTTTCTTTTGTTAACAATATTCTAAGTCATTTCTAACACCATGTTTTAAAATTCTTTGGAATTAAGACAATGTAAGTATGACCGACAAGAAAGAGAGGGAAGGAAGGCGTGGCTAGGGCCCCCACAAGGTGGACTGATGACCTGGTAAAGGTCGCGGGAGTCCGCTGTATGCGGGTGGCGCAGGACCGCTCATTGTGGCACTCTTTAGGGGAGGCCTATGTCCAGCAGTGGACCTCTTTCGGCTGAAATGAGGATGATGATTAAGTATTACAGAATCTTAATTGTTAATTTGTATTTATCTTTACATTTCTTTACTCATGGTAAAATATCATAAAAATCTGCTATGTAGTTAAAAAAAATGCGAACCTACGTGACTATTGTAACTATTCAACGAAACAATGACAAAATGAATCAGATTAATTGTGGGTTTAAAAACCACAATGATAACACGACATAGAGTAGGTTTCCCCATATAGCCCCATGTCATTTAAGGATTTTCCATATCCGGTCAATTGTTAATTATACCTATTACATTTTAATTTCTGTACGTTTTGAGCTTACTTTTTATGTATTTTATATAGGGTTTAAAAAAAGCCTCACGATAAACTTATCGTTCACAATTTGCGGGCAGATCAAAAAAAGATAATCCAACGTCCTTTTGGGCATTTTTTAAACAGCCATAAACTGAGCAGCTGTGGCGGTTTGTTGATTTTTACATGTTTTAAAAAATTATGTTACTTATAATTATAAAATAACACGTTGTTACGTTCGTTCGTCGCGTTCAAGTCGGCGGCGGCGGCATGTCTCAACACGTACGTGTGCTCGCTCGCGCGGTGCCGGCCCTCGACTGACTTGGAACCTGAGGTTCCGCGACCGCTAGGTTATTAACGCGCCGCGCCCAACCCACTGCAAGCCCCCTGTTTTAACGGACAAATTCGACGTTTCTATGTTTATCTAGGATATCAAAGGGAAATATTATACTAGCTATAAATATTTCGATCATATCAGTCATAACAAAAGTAATGTTTTCGCATGCCGATTAACGCATTTTTTTTCTAATTTTTCCCGGAATAGGCATATGTAGGAGTTCCCCACAAACTCCGTCCTACACTTTTAAAGCACAAAACGCATCTCACAAAATGACTAATATCCATATGAAATGCCCGCGCCTCACTAAATGACTTATGACCATACAAAATTCCCGCGCCTCACATAATGAGTTATATCCATTCAAAATTCCAGCGCCCTTTTAAACTACGTACATTTTATTACACTCCTACACATCGCCCGCAATTACCGAGACGAATTCCACGTGAGCGAGGTAAGATTGAAAGTTTCAATCTTACCTCGCTCACGTAATAAGCTGTCAGTTATAACCTAACTATAATCAGATTTTATTTATTATTTGACAACCGTTCCCGGTACAATAAACGTCAATGATGACATCAATTGTACTGGGATGACAGCTGTAATGGAATGGATGTAAGGGCATTTTCATCATACGTACATTTTATTTACGTCACACCTGGCCGTAATGCGAGTTTTATTGCACGCTGCGCGTACGGGAAAACTCGCATTGTGGCCAGATGAAGACGTAAAATTTTGTACTCAACACGGGCGGTAATTCGTAAAGCCCCAGAGCGCATTTTCATGGCCCTCACCTTCGGTTCGGGCCACAAACACCTGCGATCTGGGGGTTTCAGGAATTCACCGCCCTAGTTACGCAATGTACTATTACAGCATACATTCCGCGTTGCCAGCGTGTGTTTTTTTCATTTGCCGCCTTTTTCCTGTGACATGACTCGCTGGGTTGACTCAAGTACATAATTATGCTGAACTACGAATAGCCCGAAGGGTATAAACCTTCTAAATAGTATATTACTTAAGTAAAATAATGAATGTCTGATTCTGCAGGTTTTTGACACAATTTTACATTACTTTCTGGCCAGGTAGCGACATTCTCTACACAAGATATGATTCGCACTGAAATCGCAATTTTGGAATATGACAATAAAAAAAAAAAAAAAACTTTTATTTCGTGTAACAATGGACACATATTTTGTTAGTATTATGCAATGACTTAAAAACTAAGAGTTAATTTACTAATTTACTAAGGACGTTAATTACCATTTGATAACACTAGTGGGAGAATGCAATCTTCCACAGTGTGACATATAGGGACAATCTGCCGTCTCGGCTATCATCTTTAGGATGATGTTGGGACTGCCCCACACCCGACGCATCAGGGATGCTGCGCGCCCGCGCATTACTGTGTAAAAGCAATCCACACGCGCCGCCGCAAACATACCCGACGCGCTACAGAAACGGGGCAGTCCCATCAACACCCGGAACGCGTTGTTATATTGCACACGAAGGGCCCCATATGCCCGTTGCGTATACTGCGACCACAGGCTGCATCAGGTATAGAGGGAAGTGCAGACAATGACAACGTACTAGTAATTACGACATGCCAGAGGGGTCAAACCCGATAAATCGCGCAAAACTGTTTTGAAAATAGAACAATGCGTAATTAATGTTCTGTTCTTATTTCAAAAAGCAGTCATCTCTCTCTTTCGACAAACAATTTTGTGAGTAACAGAATTGTATGTTGTGCACTTGGATATAACCGTTTTATTTAAATTTCAACGCACGTGAGAATCTTCGATCTCAGTGACACTTCAGAGCTTCTGAATAAAAAAATATCGGCATTAACAATACTGTTACATGGTCTGTTTTCGCTTAGCTAACGCTTGGGAGATAGGCTTTACTTACTATTGTTGGAAAAAAATTAAGCCTCCAAGTCGGCCGATAAAATATTAATAAGTCGATTGTTCGTTTCTTGGAAATAATGATAACCTTTACACTATTAGAATAAGGATAAAAAGCGTGACCCACTCATTATACTACTTATTGTACCTATAAACAATGTTCACTCAAGAGCAATAACAGTACAAGTTACGCACCTAGGGCGGTGAATTCGTGAATGGCCCAGATCGCAGGTGTTTGTGGCCCGAACCGAAGGTTTTTATGGCCAGGTGTGACGTAAAACATTTTAATTGCTCCACGCTACTACTATAAAGATGATAATAATATTGTTAGATGGTAAAGCACAAATTCGGTGACAAATGTCTTCGCAACTTACTTTTCTTTATTTTTATATCAAAAAGTCAGTAGGTAGAATTTCATTGCTTTACTTCGACAAAATACTAATTCCGTTAATTTAATGCATATGAGAAACAATCAACAATGCAAGCAAAACCTTCGCAATCGGGAAGCGAGCTGCCATCATTAACAAAAAAGTCTTACGCCACTAGGAGACTCATACAAACATAAAACCTTTTAAATTTAGCTTCTATATTATCCCACGGTTCAAATAAGCTACTGCCTTGTCAGTCAGAATGTTATAAGTACCTACCATTAGCCTACAATGATGTTGAGGTCTTTTACTTGCTCAGGTATTGGCAGAAATACTAGATCGTGAACAGGGAAGATAATACTTGCGTTGCATTACGGTTAGGTTAGGGTATTCGAGAGGCATCGAAGTCGGCAGTGATTGAGTTTTCATGGTAGGTGAATAAGCATAAGTGGTCGATTTGTTATTCAGACTAGCCCGGAAGCTGTAGAAACAGCAAGCCTGTATTTGTTTTTCATTTCTTAAGTTAAAACGAAATTGGCAAACAATCTAAGTAAGTAGGTACATATAATTCTTGCTCCTGCATATCGATCGCGGAACGCATTGTCCGTATGTTAGGTAAATCTAATAGAAGCGGTTAATGATACCAAGTTTTTGGGGCTTCATATAGACAGTGGGCTGACATGGAAACCTCACACTGAAGCAACTTGTAGAAAGCTGAACCAATTTGCCTATGCTCTCTACAAACTTGCGAAACAGTCAAGTGTTGAGGTTGTCATGACAGCATATCATGGTTTCGTGGCATCGACGTTGCGCTATGGCACCATATACTGGGCAAACTCCACGAACAGAGAGACTGTCTTCAAGGCGCAAAAGAGATGCATAAGGGCAATCCGCGGACTCAAGCAAACAGACAGTTGTATGCCACACTTTAAGGATTTAAAAGTACTAACATTGCCCTGTCTGTATGTATTTGAGGCCGCGGTGTTTGTCAAAGCAAATCCAACTCTTTTTAAGATGGTCTCGAGTTCTTTCCGCGGAGTACTAGGTACGGTAAACATATATTCACAGAGCCTGCAAGTACTGCGTTAAAACGAAAAAGCGTATTCTGTGTCGCTAGTAAAATATTTAACAAGCTTCCCGATAGGATCAAAAACTTACCATTCCCAATATTCAAGACAGAGTTAAAAAAATTACTTACTGACAAATGTTTTTATTCACTATCAGATTTCCTGACATGCGATAATTTATAGTTACAAGATTTAATAATATACATTTAATTAAATTGGGATTGACATGGAATAATTTCAATTGTTATAATAATTTATTGCGTTGACATATTGAATAATTGTATAAAATAAATTAATTTAAGTTATTGTAGAATGTAGACTTCAAATTTTTGTGTTACCTATTTTATTATTATTACTATTATTTATTTTATTGTACAATAATATTAAGTTACTATGTAGCATGTTTTTGTATGCCGAAAGGCAAAACATAGTGGAACGAGATTTCTAACTTTACACCTCTAATTGATGTACCTATGTTTACGAAATAAACACTATTGATTGATTGATTGATTAAATGTCAATTTTTGTATGGAAATCTGACAGTACTGTCGCGCGTTCAAAACGTTACGTGGTTACCCCTCTCCTTACAAAATTTGACGAGAATCGGTTGAGAATCGCGAGCTGCCCCCCTATTCTGTAACTTGTTTTAAACTCACCTCAACGCTCACCCACAAATATATCTTGACACCGCAATGCGTAGTAACTAAGCGTAGGTAGAGGTCTATAGGGGGGCTGAAGAGGAGGACAGCCGGACAGACGCCAGACATACGAAATAATATTGGCCCAAGCGGAAGCGTGGAACTTCGTACGCTTCGCTTGCTCATTTAACTAGGTGCAAAACAAAATATTGTGACCTTAGAGTTGCAAAGTTAGGTAGTTTACGGTATAATATTTAATTGTATTTCTTACATAATACCTACCTATATGTATCCAAATGAGGGGTTTGGATGCTTCAAATTGTTGAGGAAAGTTACGCATTCGCGGTAATTTTAAGGATAATACTTTGTGAAATAGAAAGCGATAGTATATGTTACGCTTATTATAATGATAACATCTTCCTGTTACAAAATACATAATCATTTGCCCGTTGGTAGGGGCGACTGGGTCTTGTTGTCTCACGGGTTGGTTGTCACAGCGGCTATAACAGAAAATTTTATGAATGAATAAGTTCATCCACCGGTGTCTGACCAGACGTGGGGAGGGAAGTATGGCCGCTGCTATCGTTCGACACCAGTCGATAAACTTATTCGTTCATTATGTCCGCTGTGACAACCAACCCGTGAGACAACCAGACCCGGTCTCCCCTAACTGGTAACGTATTCTTGTAACAATTACATGATCTCATAAGCAACATGGATGCATACAACTCACTCGTAAGTATGCCCTTCGCTCTCCTGTCAGCGGATTACACTATGAGAGGTTAAACCGATACATATTTTTGCACTCGACTATAATAGTCGATATACCTATCGCTAAATGAACATTACGTACACTGTCGTCAAATGGGGCTGGTATCTTTCTACAAGTTTTTATGGAATTCAGTTACGCTGCCGCCATACAAATGGTTGCTTCACACCATAAGCGCTGGCGCAGATAGAAACGATGATAGGTTTCCTTCCGAGTGCGAGCTGTTAATAAAACATGAATGGTATGAATTTATGTCTGATATGTATGCTGTGAGACCATTGCTGGAATGTGGAGAAAATATCGTTTGCTTTTTATAAGCAATTCATTTTATACTAGCTGCTTGTGTCGAGGATTGCCTATTAGTTTTATATTTATACTTTTTATAACTCTATTGTCTCTTCCTTTTGTCTATTATCGGTTGTGTTTTGTTCTTGTTTTGTGTCTGTCAAATATATTGTCTGAAAGTCAGCTGCTTTTGCTTTACTGCTCGCCTGTAGCTATCGATTCCTGTACATTTATGGTCCTTCACCGTGTTTAATAATGATCACGCGAAATAAAGCAAAGCGGCTGGTGACGCCAGCAAAAGTTTCTCGCGCATCGCTCTCGGAGTCGGGAGCGCCCGCCGCGGGTGGGCCCGGTCGGTCTTCGACGTTAGACAAAATTCCGACTGAAGCTACTGTTTCACCCGCGCCGCCAAATCCCGAGCTTGCCGAGACGCCTCGCGAGTGCTCTATAGAACGCAGTAACGTTTCTTTAAGTTCCAGGTCGCGCGTGTCGTCTTCGCGGTCGTCAGCCACTATTAAGGCTCGGCGACTGTCCGCGGAGGCACAATTGGCGCGCCGCAGCCTTGAACGCGAACAACAGCTGCTCGAGCGGGAGCAGCAGTTCTTAGAGCGTGAGCAATCGCTCGCCCAAAAACAAATTCAACGCGAATAGGAGCTCGCCCAACAACAAATTCAACGCGAACAGGAGCTCGCCCGTCACCGTCTCAGTCTGAACTGCGAACGTAAGGTCTTTAAACAAATGCAGCGAGTGGAAGAACTCGAAGCAGAAGCAACGTTAGCAGCTCAGGAAATTGATGAACGGTCCACCCATACGGTCAGTCAATCCTATTCACGTACTGCATCATGGGTTCACGACACAAATCATAGCAGCCGTCCCGACGGCACCAGAATTGTCGCGAACGTGCCAGACACTACTACGGATGCGGGTGCCGCTATGACCAATGTGAATCCCGAGAGAAATATGGGTCCAGAACCTAATTACGTAAACCCACAAGACGTAAACAACCCGGGTATCTCATATTTCTCACGAGATCATGTCACGCACCATGATTTTCACAGGAATGAGCCATTTCAGTCGCACGGCGATTATGATAAACACAAAGCTGAAAATCATGAAATTCACTGTCATATTTACAAAAATCCCGTGACGTTTCATATTCCAGTAAATGACACCGGACTTTTTCAAACAACGTCAAAAAAGGCGCTGTCATTTACGCGGCCGTCAGTCAACTCAATTGAAAAAGAGTGTCATTCGTTGTCAAAACAACCCGGAATGAATATTTATTCGCAAAAATGTTCTCACAAACTGGAATTAACTCCTTTCAGTGGTAAAACTACAGAGTGGTTGATGTTCAAGCGTATTTATCGTGAGACTCAACATTTGTTTACACCGGCAGAGAACCTTGTGCGCTTGAGCGGCGCACTGCGCGGCCAAGCGCTGGAGAGCGTGTCGTCGTTGCTGTACACGGCCGAGCGGCCGGACGAGGTGCTCGACATGCTGGAGCAGACGTTCGCGCTCCCCGAGATGATCGTGCTGAACGAGATTGCTCTCGTGCGGAATCTCCCAAAGATAAGCTTTGACCAGAAAGAATTGAATTCGTTTGCTTGTAGATTGCGCAATTGTATAGCCGTAATTAGAAACCTAGACCAGATTGAACATATTTATTCCGTAGAACTGTTTCATTCTGTATTGAGTAAGCTGACACCGATATTGTACAGTCAGTGGAAAGATTATGCGTTTCGTAGCGATCGATCGATACCGAAAATACAACTATTGTCTGATTTTCTCAATATTGAAGCTGTCAAGCACAATCGATTTGGTTTAATACCCAACTACGCTAAACAACCTGGAACCTTTATATCAGATGTAGGTAGGCGAACTAACAATTTTATGGGTGACATAGGTAGGCGGCCAGGTACAGATGGCAACAATTTCTCACACAATCTGACACGACGTGAGAACATTCATGTCACATCTGCCCGTAACACTGAATTATGTCGCTACTGTCATAATAAGCACAAACTGACTTATTGCAAGGATTTTATATCCCTACCTTTAGATAATAAGTGGATATGGTTACGTGAGGCCAAAATATGTTTTAAGTGTTTGGAATCCAAAACACATCGTTGGAAGACTTGTAAAATAGGTCGGTGTGGCGTCGACGGGTGTGTGCGCTTCCATCACCCGCTGCTGCACTCAGCGACGTCGCCGCCCGTGTCCCGCGCCGCCGAAGAATCTCCATCAACTTTATATAACGTTGTGACTGAACACAAAGACTCCGATAAAACTGTTATCGTTTCTAACATTACCGAATCACACACAACTTCACACGTGTTTTTACAAATAGTACCCGTACAAGTGAGTGGCCCACACGGAAAATATGATACTCATGCTTTACTTGACTGTGGATCCACGGCAACCCTGATAGATTCGGAGGTGGCACGTCACATTGGTGCGACGGGCCCAATGGAGTCTATCAAGGTTGACGGCGTTGCAGGAATGTCAACCAATAAACCAATCCAACATGTGTGCTTTACTATTAAGGGTAAACATTGCTCTGAATTATTTTCAGTGAATAATGCTATGGCTATGGACTCACTATCACTATTTACACAAACCATCAAACCAAGTGACATTTCCAGGTATCCACATCTGACAGATTTGGTCGATGATCTTACGCTTAGTGACGCTACACCTAAGATACTGATTGGCGCTGAACATTGGTATTTGACTGTAAGTCGTGACATTAGGGAAGGTACTAAGAGTCAGCCCGTTGCCACCCGTACAGCTTTAGGTTGGGTAGTACACGGCAAATCAAGTAGCTGGACTAAACCTGTCCATTTTATAAATCACGTTTCTGTAAATGATTCTGGTGACCTTACTATAGATGAACTCATCAAAGATTACTTTCGTCTTGACAATATAGGTATTTCAAAGTTGGAAAACACATGCTCTAAGGAGGATAAATACGCTTTAGAGGTATTAGATTCCACGGCCAAACGTTTGCCGTCAGGTAGGTTTGAAGTTGGTCTACTATGGCGAAAAGACACCCCACATATACCTGATAGCTACCCGCATGCTCTTTCAAGGTTTCTTGGCTTAGAAAGACGCATGGCCCGAGACACAGAGTTCAAAAAAGGTTACTGTGATTTTATTAACAACATGTTGTCAAAAGGTTACGCGGAAGAGTGTCCAAAGCATACCTACCACAATACTATTAACACAAGTGATACACAGAAACCATTGCGTTGGTACTTGCCACACTTTCCCATAATTCATCCTCAAAAACGGAAGCTTCGTGTAGTCCATGACGCAGCAGCGAAGACCTCGGGAGTCAGTTTAAATTCCCTTCTGCTCCCCGGGCCCGACCTTCTGCAGTCATTGCTACATATATTATTCCGATTTCGCGAAGGTTACATCGCAATGACAGCTGACGTGAAGGAAATGTTTCCCCAAATTAGAATTACGGCGGAAGACCGTGATGCTTTACGATTTATTTGGAGGGAAGATAGCAGCTGTGAGTTGAAAGAATACAGAATGACTTCTGTTATATTTGGTGCAGTGTGCAGTCCATGTACTACTTTATATATAAAAAACCGTAATGCCCAAGAATTGCAGAAGTCATACCCAGCAGCGGCAAGAGCCATCGTCCATGACCACTACATGGATGATTTCTTAGGTAGTCTAAACGATATACATGAAGCCTCACGACTTGCAGCTGACATAGTAACAGTGCACAAGGCAGCAGGAATGGAGATGAGAGGTTGGATATCGAACATACCTGCCGCACTTGCAGCCATACCTGAGGACTTACGAGCTCCCCCACCCAACAATGTTCACGTAGGTCCTGAAGCCTTTGTCAGGACTTTGGGACTCATCTGGCATCCCAAGAGCGACACCTTTAGTTTTCGCAATGGGTCCCCAATTCCTGAAAAGGAGAAACTAACTAAACGCAGGGTATTGTCCTATTTGATGTGTGTGTATGACCCTCTCGGTCTCTTGACTCCGCTGGTCATTCAGGGACGTATATTATTTCAACAGACATGGAGAACTGGTATTGATTGGGATACCGAGCTGCAACCAGATGCAATTCAAAAATGGTTGGCCTGGTCTCGACAACTAGCTACGATTGTAGATGTCAAAATTCCTCGTTGGTATAGATGTGGTTTCCAAGACGAGGATATTAGTGACCGACAGCTCCACGTGTTCGCTGACGCTAGTGAGGAGGCTTATTCCTGCGTCGCATACTGGCGCTTCACATTTTCAAATGGCACCGTGAAGCTGTCTCTTATTGGTGGAAAAGCACGTCTTAGCCCTCTTAAACCTACTTCTATACCACGTCTTGAGCTCCAAGCAGGCCTGATTGCTGCTCGTTTTGCCAATACCGTGTATTGGCAAAACGAGCGAGAACGTGGTCATGACATCCAACCGAGTTCCATTCATTTTTGGTCGGATTCCACCACAGTTTTGAATTGGATTCGCAGCGACGCGCGAACTTTCAAACCATTTGTGGCAAATCGCGTGGGTGAGATTACCGAGATAACCAAAGTCAACAATTGGAAATTTGTACCAGGTGGTTTGAATGTCGCAGATGACGCGACAAGACTAAAAGATCGTGACATCGACTTATCGCGGTGGTTCTCTGGACCTGATTTCTTGTTGCTGCCACCCAGTGAGTGGCCTAAAGAACCATCAACGCTTGAAACTACATCCATCTTGGGAGAGTTAAAACCCTCTAAGGTGCATGTAGGACTAACTAATCTGGATAAACCTTCATCGGTTGTGCCAGACGCCTCACGTTTTAGTGAGTGGCTACGCCTGATTCGCGCAACGGCACGCTTTATACAGTGCGCCAGCAAGTTCCGATCTCTTTTGGCACCGAACAACCTAAATTCTAAAAGCATTAATAATATTTTTCCACCTAAGCTTCCTCCGCTGTCCGCTTTAGAGATACAAACGGCTGAAATTGCCATTCTTCGAAAGGCGCAGGCTGACTCATTTAGCGAAGAACTTACCTTGCTTCGAGATAGCAAGCCTTTGCCCAAATCCAGCAAGTTGAACCCTCTCTGCCCCGTATTCGACGAAGATGGTCTCCTCAGACTGGACAGCCAAATAAAGCACATAAAAAACTTAGAACACACTACCACATCACCCATTATTCTGGATGGCCGCCACACTGCAGTTCAGCTTCTTATTCGCCACTATCACGTGAAAGCCGCACATGCCTTCAATGAAATGGTTACAAATGAGCTTAAACAACGATTCTGGATTTTACGATGCCGCAGCGAAGTGCGCAAAACATCAAGGAGATGCGCCTACTGTATAAAGAGAAAAGCAACACCTCAGATCCCACCCACTGGGGATCTACCTGAAGTGCGCCTAGAGCACCACAAGCGCGCATTTACGAACACCGTCCTCGACTATTTTGGTCCTGTTGAGGTGTCAATTGGCCGACGAAGAGAAAAACGATGGATAGCTCTCTTTACCTGCATGACGACGCGAGCAGTCCACCTCGAAATTGTAACGAGCCTCTCAGCCGACTCTGCCATAATGAGTATTCGCCGTTTCGCTGCACGTACAGGTTTCCCATCGAAGATCCTATCCGACAATGGTACATCTTTCATTGGAGCTAACAGGCAACTCTGCGAGTTCTACGATATTGCAGTCCAAGAATACGCGGCTAATAAAGGCATTGAATGGTTCTATATTCCCCCCGCAGCACCTTTCATGGGTGGTTGCTGGGAAAGACTTGTGAAAACTGTAAAGACAGCGCTCCTTGCTACTTTAAAGCAAAAAGCCCCAAAAGAAGAGCTCCTGCACACCCTACTCTTGGAGGCAGAAGCCTTAGTGAATTCAAGGCCCTTAACTTATGTCACGGAAAATAGCGAGTGTGAGAGCCTAACACCATTTCATTTCCTTATCGGTGCCTCCTCGAATCAACAGATACCAGCCCAATTAGATGATGGAGTTTTTTCAATGAGGAAGGAGTGGCAGAAAGTTCTGCGTTTATCCGAGCACTTTTGGACCAGATGGCTCAAGGAATATCTCCCCAGTCTGAAGCCAAGGAAGAACAGTCAAGCTCATTTTGCAAATTTGAAGGTCAATGACGTAGTTCTAGTCGTTGACCCAAACCTACCAAGAGGAGTGCGGCCAACAGGCCGCATACTAGAGGTTTTCCCGGGCAGAGATGGAGTCCTACGGGTGGCTGATGTAGCCACCAAAGGGGGCACTCTGAGAAGACCCGCCAGGAAGCTGGCCCTATTACGAGACGTAATTGTGTAGCTATGCTACACGGGGGGGACGATGTCGAGGATTGCCTATTAGTTTTATATTTATACTTTTTATAACTCTATTGTCTCTTCCTTTTGTCTATTATCGGTTGTGTTTTGTTCTTGTTTTGTGTCTGTCAAATATATTGTCTGAAAGTCAGCTGCTTTTGCTTTACTGCTCGCCTGTAGCTATCGATTCCTGTACAGCTTGCATACTACTGAAATCCCAGGCGGGGCTGCGAGACAGAATATAGCCTATGTCCACCCTGAAGTTACGTTTTACTATTTAATTCTACTGGAAATGTCTGAAAGGTTTGTCGCTGAAACAACGGAAGATGGAGCTTGGAACGCTTTCTGGAATGGTGTCCTTGCTCGAAGACACAGATGGTTGCCGGCAAGATGGTACGACGATATAAAAACGACCGCAGGGCCGATCTGCCCCCTATTCTGTAACTTGTTTTATGTTCACCTCAACGCTCACCCACAAATAGTAGTAACTAAGCGTGGGTAGAGTTCTAATAGTTTCGTGACGGGTGACCGGCGGGGTGAGCCGCATTAGCGCGTAGCGAATAACAGCCCTGGGGGCGAGCTACGGTAAATCGGGCTGAATGGAAGAAAATTGGAGAGGCTTCATGCCCAACCATGGGCGTCAGGCACATACGGTGAAGAATAAGAAGAGAAGAGACAGAGACACAAATATAGACAATGTCAGTGACAGACAGGCGTATGGGAAGCAATCACTGTGCGTGTACTTATAATTCCTGTTTGAGTTCTCAACCTTTACGAGCTTGTCAGACCACATTTGTCCGGAGATTTCATTTAAAAAAAAACCAATGTTGGACGGACTAATCAATAATCATGGAAAATTACATTTCTTGATGTTCGGTCAAATCGGCAGAGTTATGTTCCTGCTTGTATTAATTAGCAGAAAATTAGCAAACTTAAGGTAGCCAGTTCCACACTAGTTCCACAAATTTATGCCGAAATAAAAATTTGGACTAACGATACAGTGATTGCGATAGGTAAATTAGGTAACCAAACTTTTAAATGGTAACAATGAATTTTCCACAAACCCTTTCTACTGACCTTCGTTTCAGACCATGGGAACAAAACCGCAACGTAATAGAAATATCCAGCAGTGACAATTATAGCGATCAAAACGTGCGCGCGCTCTTAGAAAGTTAATCACTCAAATTACGACGATTTCGGGAATACACCACTCGCTTGTGTAATTGTAGTGATTTTGCTGTACCATTGTTCTTAGTTTCGGTATGACATATATTGTGTCGTACAAACGTAATTGATTTAATTGTTGGAAACATGTAACCTGTCTACTAATACTACAATACCGGACGAAACTATATCTACGAAGGCTTTGATAGCAATTTACCTAATACTTTAAGATTTAGGTAGTTAGGTACTTCGAGACGAATCATACGTTAATGTTGGTGTATTGTAATACTAAATTTTAAAATATTAGGGGACAATCTTACACAAATCGACCTAGTCCCAAACTAAGCAAAGCTTGTACTATGGGTCCTAGACGACGATAAACACATACTTATATAGATAAATAAATACTTAAATACATAGAAAACATCCATGACTCAGGTACAAATATTCGTGCTCATCACACAAATGAATGACCTTATTTCGAACCCAGGACCTGTTGCTTCGTAGGCAGGGTTACTACCAACTAGGCTAAAGCGGTCGTCAAATTGCCAAATAAAAAAAAAACTACTAAATTCTTTATCAGTTAAGATGGGATGATTATTAGTAAAATGATTTATATGATATAGCTATTACCTACGTATGTACCTTTAAGTAACCGATAGTATCAATAGTATGTAAATACTGAACATCTTTAAGGAGTTGGCGTGAAGGAGAATTCTGGAGACATTTTGTGACTAACAACGACAAACGTAAAAATAAAGATATCCTCGAAAACCCGTATTCTGTAGCCAATGGTTTTCAACTCGAATTAAACACAGTAATTACGTGCCCGAGCTTCAAGCGGCGCCAATGAGCCAGATCTGAAGATCGCCAATCGCTTGTTAAAGCAATTAGCTAACTATTAGTTGATTCCTTCAATTACCCCTCAATTGCACTGTCCTTCTCGCGTGATCAGTGAGCAGTTACTGCAAAAAGTTTGGTTTGCGACGGACCAAATTCTTGACATCACTTTTAAACGTTTTCGTTGGCTCGCGCTATTTTTAACCGACTTCAAAAAAAGGAGGTTCTCAATTCGGCTGTACTTATTATTTTTTTCAATGTTTGTTACCTTAGAACTCCGTCTAATCCCGAATTTTTTTTTGTTCGTATGGTTATAGGTACTTCCAGGTGGGTCCCATTTTTTTCAAAATTCAGTTAGATGATGGGATCCATGAGGAATTGAGGGAACTCCTCAATTTTATTATGCACGCGTGTAGTGTTTTTGGTATTTTCTATTATAACTCGTGTATTTACATCCGGAATCATAAATTTAGTGGCGAGGAATTGATGATGAAGACCACAGATGCCTTATCGAATTCCTCAATTATGTACTGAAAAGTGCAAAAGTACGTCATAGGTTCTGATAAGATTCCGTTGAAATAGGAACTAATGAAGTACCATTGGTGATGATCTTGGGGAATCGATGGAAGTCCTCAAATATTATCGGCCCACATACAGCGATTCGGATTTTTCTATAGTAATCAACGCATTTGCTATCGGAAATCAGTTGGTAAATTGTAAAAAAATAGGAAACGTTCTCGTGGCTTGGTGGAGTACTAAATTGAAGTCGGTTAAAACTTTGTTTTTAAAGTAAATTATTGTCTCGTTGACTTTTGTTTACTTAACCATATCTCTTAGGATATCTAGTACTTTTATTATTTCAACTCATAAGATTTTCTTTGTGAATCAGTTAATTAGAAAAATGTGAAATGAAACTTACTACAAACTTATAGATATTCCAATGTAATTGTTTGACACAATTAGGTCTATTATTTATTCTGTGCTCGTATTACAATGGTCCATCATTCGATTTCGTAAGAACAACAAGGCTTGATAAGACGATACGGCCCACTCTCGAAAGTTTGGAAAGGGTCAACCGACCCTGGTCGAGATAAACTACACACACTAGAAACAGGAATATGGAATAGATACTTCTTCATACATTTTTATTATTCATCCCTGACGGAGACAAATGCTGTTATAAAATTAACGCGTGCGTATCGATGAATAAGTTGGAAAATACTCCACCGACAAGATCCTGGCTTTTGAATAATAAGAAAAGTTCTCTATGACAGTCTATTTTTTTGGTCTCTTTGATTTTACCAGAAAGCAGCCCCAGTAAAGAATACAGTCGACTGAATCCGCGGTAACTGTATGGTAAATGATTTGTAATGGAATAAGTGATTCTGTGTATGGTTGTAATAGATGATGGGTGAAATGAAATGAAGAACGAACTATGTGCCATTGCACTTTTTTAGGTTATTAACTATGGAGGTAGCGAGTTTGCAAAAAGAAGCTATTGTACTTTCTTTACGAATAATTTCCTGCAGGTTATGGTTATATGTTTCTGTCAGTCTACGAACCAATTTGCGTGCAGTTTTTTTTATCAAACGTGTTGTTCGTCGAAATAGTTCTTAGGTAATGTGTTTGTTGTGAGGGGGTTGCTTTTTTCTTATAAGTTGCTACTTGCTCTGCCACAAAACAATCTTTTGCATTTCAATTCAAAAGAATTGTAATATTACTCTGAAATATAATATTTGAACGCTATTAAGGAAAACTCATCAAAATTATGGTCTACTACAAATATATAATCGTGTTTCTAATTAAATTAACGTAAATGCTATACTTATCGCTACTTCCTTTAACTTATTTACGTATTGAACGGTTTAAAAAAAGCCATTAGGTACAGAAGTTCCATACAGACAACTTACTAGTTACTACTATTACTACGTTACTAGTTGATTACTGGGTGTCGTTGCAACGAGAATATGGAGTTTATTATTGATTGAGTTTAATATTTATTAATTTATGGGATATTCACTAACTATGCATTTCATTTGAGTAGAAAGTAGTTTTAAGTAGTAAAATGTCTGCATATTTTTGTCATAAACCCATAACCCATTACATACAATAATTGAGGATCACGTTCCTGTGGACACAGTTAAAGTTAAGGTATATAACGCCTAATCTTTGGTTGGTTGGTCATAATCCGCTAAAACGGAGTCTCTTGTTTTTTAAATCTCTGTGGTTAAATCATAACTTACATGTACGAGCTGTTAACTAAAAGGCGTAAGATACAAAAAATCTAAACTAACCGCTGTCGTCAAAAGTTCAGCACTCTAGAATCTCTGTCGTTGTAAGCGAATATGAAGCGATAAAAGCAAAAAAGAAATGATAACACATATTATTATAACTGTAGAATAAGTAGAAAATTACTCCTGAGGCAAGAGCCACTCTTTTAATATCTATATGTATAATTTTATCCTTTGTTGCCGTTGTGAATTTATGACTTTTGCGAGACCGATACACAGTGTGATAAATGACCCGAAAAGCGGACATCATCGTTTTGGGACCCTAAACGACAGGTTTAATCATTGTGAATATATGACGATCATTCCCGAGTGCCAATTATGCATAGAAAATAAGAAAAAAAATATTTAAGTTTTCTATGGAAAATAATAAAAACTAAAATATCTGTAGCCGTGATTTTAACTAAAGGCAGGACTAAGGATAACTGAAATAGGTCATTTGTGAGGCATCAAATGTAAAAAAGATTAAAGCTCTAGTTGTATTTTTGGTCGAGATATTTACGATTTTTCAAAATAATGATTTGATTTTTTTAATCTGATATCTTGAAGCATTAGGATTTAATTCAAGGTGTTTTATATTATTTGCACATACAGCAACTTGTGAAAAAAAAAACAGATCCTAATCTTGTAGGATCCCGGAGATAAACCGTTCTAAGGTTTTGTTCTTGTAACTATGGAATAAGGGTTGTCACCTTTGAATTTTAAATTATTATTTTATTTTATTTGTTATAAAGCGTGAAATCGTATGGTATTATAATTTTAGTATAAGGGGCATTGAAATACGAGTGTTGTTTATGAAACGAGCCGAAGGCGAGGTATCTCCTGACTGTTTATGTACATTTTAATGCTTATAAGTAAAAGTCTATTATACTAAAAGTATACTACAAATTAAAATTGACAGACCAGTTAGCCTAGTTGGTAGTGACCATGCCTGCGAAGCTGATGGTCCTGGGTTCGAGTCCCGGTAAGAGCAAATATTTGTTTCTTGGTCTTGGGTGTTTTCTATGTATTTAAGTATTTGAATGTATTAAATATATCGTCGTCTAGTACCCATAACACAAGCCTTATTGAGCTTACTATGGGCCTAGTCCGATTTGGGTAAGATTGTCCTCTAATATTTATTTATTATTTATTTATTTATTGAAATATTTTACACACAAAGTTTATATTGAGTCTAATGTATCATGCTCGTTCGTTAGAATTTCTGTACTTTCTTGAGTATGGCCTTCTAAATTATATAAAATGGAATCATTTGCTGACTCGTCCAAATTTTCGTCAGTTTCGACGTCAGCGTCGCAATAGTAAAGCGGATCGTGGTATAAGTAGACGCCTCAATTTTTTTTGCCTTTCTCTGAGCTTTAGGTTGGATATGTAAGGATAAGAGGATTCCAGTGCTCTGTTGAACAAATCCAACATGGCTTTCTCACGATCCATCTTCCTACAATGGTGCTCTCTATAGTACCGCCAGAACTAGTTGCGAGTTTCTCCAGCTTGCTCTGAAAGTAACCCTACAGGTAAGGCAGAACTCTCTATAATCTCCTTGCCGTGCACTAAAATTTTGTGCATTGTTACTGTCATTGGATGCCATACATATTCGGATACATATTTAGACGCAACGGACTTACAAAACTCGCCAAATTTATTTGCGTCAATGGGCAAGCCACTGGACAAAACTACCAAGATTTCAAACGCAATCCTTGAAATCAGACATGTCACGCCATCTATAGATACGATTTAGTACTATTTTGGTACAACGGAATTTTTGACAGCCCTGAACAAACTATTTCAAACGTTAATATTTCAGAGATCCTGCTATGTTTTATTTTGTAAATTTAGGGTTATATACTTCAGGTTTCAAGGAATATTTTAAGATAGGAAACAACTCCTAATATGATAGGATATGGGAGAAATAAAATAAAATCGAAAAATGTAAAAAACAGTCAAAGCTTTGTACTGCTTCCATGAAAAAAGGCCGCGTATTTTTTATTAAATACCTGGCATGTGACTTATTGATGGCTCATGCAGTAATCGATGATTTTGCTGTTATTTTTCGAGTTTTAAAGGTTTCTATGGGAATTCTGGTTTCCATAGAAATATTACGAAAAAAATATTTTCTCGTTTTCTATGCATATTTGGCACTCGGGAATGATCGTCTTATACTCATAATGATTAAACCTATCGTTTAGGGTCCTAAAACGATGATGTCCGCTTTTCGGGTCATTTATCACACTGTGCGGTATATTTGGGTATTTTCCTTAGTTATAGGTACATATATTGATTTAAACTTTCACGATTCTCACACCCCTACGTTTCGGATGTGTCGCGACCTCCATGGCCACGGGACAACTCAGGAGACCTGAGAGAGGCAAATAAATAAGTCAAATTATTAAATTAAATGAAAGAATATTTGCGGACAATCTTACCCAAATCGACCTAGTCCCAAACTAAGCAAAGCTTGTACTATGGGTAGTATGGGTAGACTACGGTAAACATGCTTATATTTATAAATTATTACCAAGTACATTGAAAACATATCCATGACTCAGGAACACATATTCGAGCTCGTCACACAAATAAATGCCCTTACCGGGATTCGAACCCAGGACCTCTTGCTTCGTAGGCAGGGTCAGTCCAACAAGGCTAAAGCGGTCGCCATAAAAATTAGTTATAGGTACATTCAACATGCACATTCAATTTTAGAACTGATTTTTACTGATAATATTCATAACTGTCCGGTACTTTCATATCCTTTAAATACATCGAATCTTATCAGCCTCGTTATCGTACGACGATAGTACACCCTCAATTATATAGTACAACCTATTCAGGTTCAACAAATACTCTTATCAGTGTGTTCTTACATAACATTGGTTTAATAAACGTTATAATGATAATCGTTTCCCAATGTTTAAATCAACCGATACAGTACAACGCATTTTGTCGTTCAAAGTTTGCGAGAATGTTATTGACCCGGATTAAAATATGGGATAGTTGTTATGTCGGGTCGACGCAGACAAAGTCACGGGCGGAAGCTAGTGCTTCATATGACGTGTATTTTCCCTGATAACCCAGCATCATACTTTTTTTTTTTTTTGCTCCTTTATCATTCCAACAAGTGTGTTACTTATTCTCGAAGCGCCACACATGACAATTCAATACAGTTTAGAAGAATAGTCTTCCACACCACAAAACACACATCAGTCATGCAATAACGCTGTCGTCAAATTCTTAAGACCTTTGACTTGCACCAAAACATCTTGACCCTTAGACCACTTCGGATCTTCCAGTGCTTAAGATTTAACTATACACGCTCTATGTGACACAGCAGGTCTTGTTACAGTGGTCGAGATGGTATCAAGGCAGTGTAGCATGGCGCCGCACTCATTTGTTTCAATTGCCGACAGCTGCGTGCGGCGACCCTCCGGCTCTGTCCGGTGTCCAGAGTCGGTAAAGGATGAGCTTTAATTGAGGAAAGTGGTAATGATATTGTTATTTGGCTCTAGAATGTTCCAGAGAACAATATGCATCGGTACGAGCAAAGAGCGATTATTAAATAATTTTGCGACGGAACTGTGTCGAAAACTTTGACACAAGTTGACATGAACGACGAGATGTTTCATAGACGAACTGTGCTTTAATAAATCTTACTTGGGAAGCCGAAACCTCAAATTATAACAGTGTGAATTTTCAATAACTTAAACGCGGGGTAATCTCCTTTGAAACTAACTCTAGCAACAGAAGCTACGCTCAATATATTTCTTCAACTTCGTATTCTTTTTTCGTTTCCAAAATAATATGTAATTCAATAGCACGCTAAAACACACACAGTTTAGTGTAAACACCGAAGATTTAAGTCCGCCATTAAACGATGACATGTAACTAATTAAAACAAATGTACCGTCTCTAGCGAATGACGATGATTAATGTCAATGTGTGTGGGATGCCGAGATTGTCTCCAAACAGACTAATATTGACAAATAGCGTCAGTATAACCCAAACGATGTTGACTATCCTAGTAATAGGAATAGGATCAAAAATAGAAGAGTTTAAGAAAACAATGAAGGTGTGATATACATGAAACACATGATAATATTTGTCGAAAAGCCATGAGGGTCGTTAACACTTAAAGGACTAAATAAAATGCAAACAGGAAACGAACAACCATGTTAATTCCCTAATTCTTATCAGGTATCCCGTATCAGCAACGGTCCAAAAAGTTTAACCCAATTGCCATGTTTGCAAGCAAGCACCTGGACCGTTATCTACTCTGGACAAACTATCATAAAACCCTTATAATTTCCAGCCTTGACACTGCCAGCATCCGTTACCCAAAATGTTCTTATCAAGGACATCAAAAAGAGTTTTCTACGAAATCGCTAAAACAATCAACAATAAAGCGAAAGAATTTCTCAAGGTTTCTTCAACCTCTGTACACTTATTCTTATCGGTTTCAACCTCACATTTCGTTTTAAATAGGAATAAAACGCCGTTCTCATGGTAATTAAATTTTGAATTACTGCTTTCTGATCCACACAATACGGTATTTGCAAATTTGGATCGTTTACCGTTAAAACAATGGCAATGTAGCAAAGTCTGTCAAGAGTTTCACTACGTGTCGTGCAAGCTAGACTTTTAAAATTAGTGGTTAGCGAGAAACAGCTGAATATTGAAGACGTTCGTGACAATTCACTCGAGTGCGTCTGAAGAATCGTGGGAGAAAAAAAAACAAATGAAAAACGTGTTAATGCTCTCATGGCCTTGAGATTAATCCATTGGAAAGTTCGTTTTCCTTTTTTTCGAATCAAGGGGCATCGGCCAAGAACGGAATGCCAAAGATAGGAATCTACTTCGGATGAAGCAACTGGATGGTGATACAAAAAATGTCACGAGTCATTGTGTATTTAATATACGGGCATTACATCTTCAATTACCACTTTACGCTGAGGAATGCCGCTTCCAATATTAACAATGATAAACAGTTTTCATCGGAAATATGCAGACTAATCTATTAGGAGTCATTTCATTGTTCAGATGAGAATTCCGGTAAAACTGTTCGTTTATTTATGGAATTAAAAACTGTTACAATGCACGCGAGACGGGAGCTATGCGGGACGTAAACAGATTCACGAGATATACCAAACATTACTCATTACTCAAATTACTGAGACAATAATAGTTAACATCAAACATTTTTAAAAATAAACCGGCAAATTTAGCACAGTCGCGTCTCTCATTCAAGGAGATGTCAATCATTACGTGAACACTTTAAAACAGGTGTTTTGAAGAATGTAGAAAACAACTCATTTAAAAGCCGACGAGGCATCTTATCTTAGTTTCTGTTACTAATGCTTTCCACAGTTTCTATGTCTGCAGTGTGGAGTAAATTATTAGTTCATACGTCTGTGAGCACGAACAGTATTTCGCATTCCGTCTCGATCTCACGCTACATAGCGTGAGGTGCGAACATACTGCTTAGTTCAGGATTACCAACAAACTTTCGCTTGTCAATCCGAGTTTGGAAACGATCCATAGCTGGGTTACCAAGATTGCTTTGTGATTTTCAATTTGGACATTATCACACTTTGGTTTTTTTTTCGCATAAAGTTTGGAAGAAATGAATATCTGACCACCACCGAAAAAATAAAATTCCTCCTTTAGTCCTCTTTAGTCCTTCGTTCTTTTTTATAAGGGTCTCTTTTTGTAATTCAATTCACGTTATACTTTAGTAGTAAATAATTTACCTCTAATTAAATAGTTACATTTTCAATAAATTGTAGTTTTGCCGTGTATATTAATTAGTTATATTTAATTTTATTTTATTATTTCTACTCTTCCTGTTTCTTATACATTTTATCTCAATAAATTATGAATTAGAAGCCCTAAACTCAACTATGTACAATTATTTTGTTCATCGATTGTTGAGCTAAATCAAAATTAGTTAACTTCCTCAGCTATAATTAATCACTAAAGGCCAAGGTCCAACATTTAGCGACGTATGAAACTTGAGATGAGTTAATCCGTGCAACCATAAGTAGGTTTTGTCTTCAAACGACACGACATCAGTGACTCATCGGTCAATAGCTATTGACCGCCATCAGCGTACTTGAGTTCTCGGAAAATCTTAAGTGACCGAACGACACTGATTGGGGAAAAATTAACACGACCTTTAAAGGAATTCCAATTTCGCAGATTCCGATCTGTTTGCCATGAGTACAATCAAGGTGAAACTGCAATTATTCTCACTTACAGATACAGAAGCCCTTGCGTAACCGTTAAAGATGGCATATGGCTTAAAAGTTTTTGACCTCGGGCATGCTTGGAAAAGAGATCTATTAAATTTATAACAGGCTGCTGACAATGTTGGTCTGAATGTCGCAAGAACCACCCACGGAGAGCGTGAGAGCCGCGCGCATTGTGCGGTGTTCACACGAACTGCACTGCGTCTGCAGAACTCTGAATATCGAGAATTGTCCAACATTGCGCAACGAGATTATCAAGAACAGAGCTAAATCACAAAATTGGATGAATTAATTGCACCGAGCTCAAGTTACCACATTTGTTAATGATAGTTATGGAGTTGATGCCAATTTTAGTATAATAAGACACCGCGTTGCGTCACAATGAAGACAAATGAGGATAATAGAACAGTTATAATCAGCCCTTATCAAGTTCTTCAAAAGTAAACGTTATCTATGACCAAGAGTGAAAAACATTGAGTCATTATCTTAGCGTCAACGCTTATTTATATGCAGTTAAGTAATCTAAATATTTGAGCTGGCAGCAGGCATCACAAAAATGCAAGAAAACGAAGCTGGGCAAACAATCTCGGAGGATTCTTCGAAATCCTAAGCAAGCTGTTAAGTCCTAAATAAACATGCATTAGCCTCTGATCCAAATTTGATGGCGACCACTGTGGTAATACATCTGACACGGAGACTAGGACGTCAACTAATATTTGAACAGGCGAAAGATTTCTTTAATTTTAATGATAATAAAATATGGTCTAATATCGTTTTCAACTAAGAAATATTCGCTGCTGTTGTGTTCATGGCTTTAAAGTGCTCTGTCAACTTTTTGCGAGAGAATAATTGTTTAGAAAATGGATCAACGAACTGATTACCGTCATTGTTCGAACGAAACGCCATTTTTACTGATGGCAATTATAACGTTCACTCTCTGGCTAAATTACGTCTAATATTGCTATTTATGTTTATCCATTTAGGTATATATTAATAAAAAATGTTGGCTATTTCATTTATAAAACTACATCAGGTGAAAATGAATAGGAACGTCAGAAATAATTTATTGCGATCACATGTCTGGGCTTCGGAAACTCATGTTCTGTTTAATTAGCCGGGTAATGATCATCCTGATAAACAATCATCGCAATTTTCAGGCGTAATAACTCAATCATGTAAAAATATCTGAGAGAATATTCCTGCAACGATACGTGCATGCACTTACATAATCCAATCAAGTGGGCAGGACAATGGCCCCGAGAATTAGCTCTCTACAACTACTATAAAGTAATAAACTGTAAAGAAAGTTTGATAATGCGATGCTAGCAAATGATTTTATCTGACATAGGCGAAGAAGACATACCACTTTTGCTGATCGATTTGATAAGATAATTATCACAATAGACGTGTTTGTCATTATATTACTTATTACAGACGGTCAGCTCCTCCGTTATTACTTTTTCTGTTCACGATCCGCTTTCGAAGATAGTTCTTAGTCTAGAGTCATAAATTGATTTAGAATGTTTAATAGAAATAGGTGTATGAATTTCAACAATATAATATCTATTCATCGTCTACTGATACTTACTGCATTCATAATCATTATTAAAAAGTCCCTTAGCTCTGAGTGCCTATTATTAGAAGCACCGCAATTGTATTGTATTTTTTTCGTCGCAGAATCGGTTTTGACGCAGACGTTAGTTTTTTGTACATAATTTCATCGCGTTTAGTTTTTAATAAAGAAATGTAACAGTATAGCATAGAGGAAGAAACAGTTTTCTTTATGAATCACGCAAAAAGGTGTTTCGAATTTTATTCACGGTGGGTGCTTTTTATAATGAGTCATTTTCCGCGACCTCCTTTACTATTCGATTGATCTGAATATCATTCACGATATTTGCTTTGAATGTTGTAGTACTGAAAGCAATTTTATGTCAAACTAGCTGCCATGGGGCTCCACCCGCGTATTACAGAGAAAACAAGCGAAACCGCGTAATAAAATATAGCTTAAGTCTAACCCGAAGGTCCATTCTATAGTAAAAATGATACTGATGAAATATTTTTTATTATATTTTGTTATAATTACCATATATATTTGTGATTACTGCATGCCAAACAGGACAAAAAACCTATAACATACTTATACTCAGAATACTCGTGGGAGAACAAATGAAGAAATAGGATAGATGATAAATCGCAAACTATGGCCTTATAAGAATAAATTATTATTATTTAAATAACGAGCATCTCGACGTTCGTAATCATTATTTATTTTCTTGACTCAAGATCTAATTGTCTCAAAGCGTCAACAACTGCGACTAACTGGACTGGACGAGACGACGTTTTTGTAATTCCAGTCGAGCTGTTCTCAAGCATAATGACCTATTTTTAGTAGGGACTCGTACGCCAAGTGTTTTAATAAGACGCTATACAGCCACTTGAAAAACACGTAAAGATTTGAAGACCACATAAACTCAAACTCTTCAATATGAAGAATGTAAATAAAAAAACTGTAAACTCATAACGTGTTTGGCCTGTCAATCAAAAAGTTATGAATACAATAGATCATAAAGACGGTGCTTCAGTTATTTTTGTTGTAAACTTTTTTTAAACAAGTGACAAAACTAGCAAAAACTTTGTAAAAATCTGTCCATAAAATATAAATTTCACAAAACTCACTTTCTGCAAATCCAGTACACAGATTATCCAGAGCCCTGAGGGGCGGTCACAGAACAGAACATCACAGATAATCACTGCACTATCGATCGTTCGTTGCGCACGAGTGGCGCGGACGGGCGGCGCGCGCGGTGTTTCGACGCGGAGTGGCGGGAAATGTTGCGTGCGCGCAAGCGTTTGTTTTGGTATCGCTGGTTTGTTTCGGTCATGGATAAAAACAAACGAGGATTAGTTTTAGATATAGCAATAAAGTTGAATGCTACTAAGGTTAAGTTTAGACTTTAACCTTAAACTATAGACGCGATTCGAAGCGTTGGGACCGCTAATTAGTAAATGCTTACGCCTTGGCCACGACTTTGGTCTTAAGCGACCTGCGACCAGCGTTTTATCTGTTCATTGCGCGGTCGAGATGCGCAACGCACTGTGGTTAGTTGGGATCACGCGCAATGAACAGATAAAACGCTGGTCGCAGGTCGCTTAAGACCAAAGTCGTGGCCGAGCGGTTAGTGGTAGAACTCCAAAGCTTAATTTGTGAATTTCACATAAGGTACCTAATAAAAAGGAGGACTTTATTATGATATTCCCAACAATTTTTTAGTCATTTTTAAAATAATTTTACGCCTGGCAAATATTGTAAGTAAACAGATTGTACTTAATTTCACATTTTACGTTGAAATATTATTTATCGATGTCTATCGCTTTTCGCGTATATTCTAGTTTTGTTTGTTTACTTATTATTAAGATACCTAAAAAAGCTAATGCTTGCCAACGTTAATTAATTAAAAATTTACTAGATACATCGGGAGACGTCAATATGACATTAATTTAATATAAACTCATCATTATGCCAGATTATAGGCACGATGCCTTTAATTGATGGCCAGTTAAGTTAACACCGACAGGTTCTCTATCTATCGACTTAATTACCGAGCCATCCGTGGGACACGTCGATTATCAAATGGGCTCGATTAAGACATTTGTATTTCGAATTTCAAGGCTGTGCTAACGGGGAATGTTACGTTATATCGTGGGTAGTGTAACATTAAGTTTTAGCTTCTAAGTATGTAATGGTTTGGGATTATTGGTATCTTATTGACCTTTAACACCCACTTCAAATAACTTCACATAGAAATCGACAATTGCCTGCGATCGTGCTATAAAGTTCCTCTTAAGAGAAAACTTGCTTGTTTCTTGCAACGTGCTGAACTCTATCTCTTCCTACAAATGACGTGAGATGTTCAAACGAGTACTTCAAAAATCACTGTTGAATCATAGGTTATCGTGATTAGAGTTATCCATCTTTTAATCAAATAAGTTCTTTCTATTCAGCGCCGGCACGCCACCAGCCACCATAAGTATAATAAGTGTAAGTAGGTAAGTAGTGTATTTAAATCGGTATGAACTATAAATTCTTCCCCCTATTTCTAGACTGACTGTGACCGTTTCTAGATTTTAAGTTTCTGAATAAATCAAACGGCATAAGATAAAACGAAAATGTTCAAACAACGTCATCAGGGCTGTTTCTGCCACCAACGCTGCAGCGTTAGGTACAAGAAGCAACTTTCTTGCTTTCCTCACTTTCAATACCGACCACTGAGCGTGACTTGCTAACCTTGCAAAAAAGCACGTGCCTCGGCTTCCTTTTCCTTGCATATTGTAAGTTATTGCAGCTAACCAACCGACTCAACCTAACTCACGTGGGCGATAAGCATGCGACGCTTAGTCAAGTTTAGTTTATTCATAGGAAACACTGAATGTAATTTTATAGTTCAGTGGTGTGGAAATTATGTGCAGTTGCAGATAAATAATAAAAACCTTTTTTCTCAGTGACATTTATATTTTCGCATTTAAGGTTGTTAATTTTTTACACAAGCCTTTATCTACACTATATACATCAATAAAATGACTAATTTATCCGAAAGGATAATGATGCTTCCGATCCAAATGACTCTTCGAACTTGGACATTTTTAGGTTTATTTCATGTAGACAGACAAGAGGCGAAGAACTTTGAAGTATTCAATGTGGAAAGTTATAACGAATTAACAATTCATATTCAATAATTCCTTATACGGACCAGCAAATATCGTTGAAACGCAAATCATTCTGGTCGTTTTAGTCACTTGTACTGCCTATAAATATCAACCCGTATTAACTAAACTAGCGAACATACTTAGTATAGCGTAAAATCGAAAGTATTTTCTTAACACTGGCTTCAAACAAGTTGTAAGGTTTCTATGTCTTCTTCGATAAAATACCTGTGGTTTACCGCACGGGTCACTCCTGAGCCGCTTGAGATTTATTTATTATTTTCCAGTCATTGATCTGACCACTTTCCCACCAAAATCTCTCTTCTCTTTTCCTAGACGGCTGTCGGCGCTCCTCACCATCAATCTCCAAGCTGCTCGGTCCTGGGCTTGATGCATGCTGGCCTGAAGTGCGGCTCTGGCCAGAGATGTTACCGTGTCCGGCCAACGCATAGGCATCCGTCCTCTGCTCCAGACAGAATACAGACTACAGACAGTGTAATTTTTGAGGATATTACGTTAGGTTAGGGATAGGTTGAAACTGACCGGCATATGACAAGGCAAACGACCACGAGGCAGACTAACGCGACGGCCTACTAGTAAAGAGTTACATGCACATGGGTTTCAGGGTGAATATTCCCAAGGAAAAAAAATACCAATATCAAGCTATGCGCCTTACCTACTTTCGGTAACTAATAGATACTAGTAAAAATCTTGCTTTTCGAATCACCAAACATACCACAATAGTCTATATTTGAGGGACCGACTGAGGAGGAAGAAACCATGACACACCAAGCCATTGACCTTCGGTAACCAATAAGTACCAGTCAAATCTTGTTCCTTGAGACCCCAACCGTAACAGAATAATAACATAACCCACGTGTATTAAGGCGCGTGGTCATAAGCCACTGGTTTCGTACAAAAGCGTCGCGGATCGACGCGTGCGCTATTAACATTTCGTGCTGTCTTAAATAAGACTCTAAACTGCAAGAAATATTTAATGATGCCTATTCGTGTTGTTAATTGCCTTAGTTATTACAATCAGAATTATTCTACAATTTTCGATAACATAAAGGATGACCTGGTAATGGTGGCGGGAGTCCGCTGGATGCGGGTGGCGCAGGACCAGTCACTTTGGCACTCTTTGGGGGAGGCCTACGTCCAGCAGTGGACGTCTTTCGGCTGATATGATGATGATGATGAAAGGATGACTTCCATGCCTAGTCTGCAATCAGCTTGTTCGTTCCGTCAGAACGCGTCGCACGGGCGAATGTTTGCAGAACACGATGACCGAGTGCCATTCAGAGATCATACACAGACGGACACATGCCGGACTCGGCACGGTGTATGGTGAGTCATCCTTAAGAAGTTTTATTTTTTATAGCATTGTCATCATCATCCATCATCAATGGCCACTATATCTCTGTATTGAAAGCAAACGGTGGACATAAATGACTGACCCAATTTCTGCTTGCTCTGTTCAGATTGACTCACTAACTTTCTTCCTGATTGACATAGAGAAATATATATATACTGAGACTGATTGATGTTGAAATCTAGAGTGTAACGGCACGTGGGTATTTATTTAGACAGCGTATTAGTATCGCTATACAGCGAGGAAATACGGCCAGCCTTCTGGGCACCTTGCCCGTTGACGGCGATTTATGCCAATTTTTTTACCTGTAGGTTAAGTTTTGTTATGTTTGTTATTATTGCTCTACAATAAATAAAAGGACGACTTTGACTTTAGACAGATAATAATTATGTTCCATTAGCAATTTTTAAATGTATACACGTACTGCTCAAAACAAAATATGGGCCATAAATGATAAATTACTTGATTTTGAAGAGTGGCTTACTGATGATCTCCCGCATCTTCAATCACGTAACGATCACAGTACTTAATGTCTCCTATTTTCTTTTGAGTAGTATATAATTATGTCAATGAACTGTAATATTCATTTCCGAACTTTCAATGTATAGAGACTTCATATACATCTATCATGATGGCGATGTAATAGACAAAGTATGAAGAGTTGTCATTTACACTCGCTTATCAATTTACTATGCCGTACATTGCTGGCAACTGATTTTTTTTGGTAAAATTATGAAGTCGGAATTTAACTGTCGTAAATTTTTCTAATTCAGTAATTGATACCAAACACGATTAACTAGAAGTTACCTAAAACAGACGTTTTTTTTCTGATTAAAACTGAATAAGGAATCACTTTATAATTCAAAATCATTGTCACCCTAACGGTAGTTCGCAAAAATTTGACGTATGTGTGTTTGACGTATCTACTTAACTTCAAGAAATGTAGGGTGACCAAACATTCAGTGGATATTAGTGTTAACATTATCATTAAATATGTATAATTAACTAAACAGTGATTTAATTGCATGAGGCCTCCATTGAAATCCGTTTTTGCTGTTTATCAATATTTTTCGACTCCTGATCACGGATTAAGAATCATCGTGTAGAATAGAGTCTGGCAAACGAAAGCGTGACCTGGACTGTTTTAAAGTGGCAACATTATAATCTGTCAAAGGCACGTCAAATTCTTTGGTTAGAGTTTTCAGTATTTTGTTTATACAATTATTTTGCATTAATAATTGCCGTAATATGGGTAAAACAATAAAAAGTAATGTGCGAAAGCTGCTACATACTATGATCAGTAAGTTCAAGCAAAAACAAGAGGAGAAAGAAGTTGTTTTCCAATAGAAACAACAATGTTTAGATGCGATGTCGGATTTTTTAGGTTAGTATGACTTTGTAATCTTAATCGTTGTCGGCTTATTATTTTTCATTTTAATATTGTCGATAATGATGATTCGTTTCTTATGTTTACAGATAATCTTGAAAATATTCAAGGAATCTGTAAAAAACAAAAAATTTGTAATACCACATGTATTTTTTTTTAATTTGCCGATGTTTCTCAGGTCACGCTTTCGTTTGCCAGACTCTAGAATTACCCGACTTTAAAAAAGCCTACTAGCCAATAACGCACTGTTTTTCAATATAAGTTGGTAATTAAAGCACCATCAATATCATCATCAGAACTCAGTCTGTAATGACCCACTGCTGAGCATAAGCCTCTCTTCACTGACGCCACTCATCTCCGCCCCGTGCTTACTATCAAGGAATAACCCGCGGTTTCGATAACCCATCGAGCTGGTTGACGAAACTAAAGCATGTTTACAAAAAAACCCAACTGACACTAATTTTTATATGGTCCTTTAAGCCGGATTGATGTTGAAATGTCAATGATTAATGTTTTGCCAGAACCGGATTGCCATTTCAAGAAATGTGGATGCAACTAGTCTAGCTTTGAACAGCCTTCGTGAACATTTCTCTGCAATCTCAATTTCAACAAAAGTAGGCATTTTGGATTCCGATTTTGGACCCTCTATCTCCATCATTATTCTCATATCCAAGATACAGGCTCAGCCTAGTTTGGAGTCTGTTGGCTATGTGTTTGTATGCTAATCTGTTTCTGCTAAATAAACTGTTTGTATTTGTATATCGCAGACGTAGTGATCGGAAGGTCATAGGTAAACTGCAAATGAAATAAATGTCAATGATGACAATTCCACAGTTAAATACTGTTACGTATTTACTAATTTCCACCAGTGGACGTCTTTCGGCTGATATGATGATGATGTTGATTTACTAATTTTATTGCATTGAGATCATTACGGAAACCTTTTGATGCCTAGTTAAATTTAAATTTTAGTCAGGTGTAGGACTGAATACCTAGGAATTTTGATCTAGCAAAGAAGGTCTAGTTTTGAAACGAGATCTGGCTAGGTCGGTTTTTCGTCTCTATATACCCACAAGAGTTTATGGTTTCACGAAAATAGTTCATTTTCGATTTAGTATATAGATATCTACTAAATTGAAATAATACCATTTTCGAAAATCCATTTACAACCATCAAGTGAATAAATTCTACTAATATTACAAATGCAATAGTTTTGAATGTTTGTTATTCAATCACGCTTAATAGGCTCGACCGATTGGGATGAAATTTTGCAAAAAGATAGTTTATATCTGGATTAAAATATAGAACAGCTTTTATCCCGGGTTCACGCAGACGAATTCGCGGGCGGGAGATACGAGTAGTTCCTAATACCTACTAGCTTACATATAGCTAGCTTTTAAATTAAAATCAGGCCATTTTTTCTAGCATTCGATAATACATCGGTGCATTGTTTTCAATCAGGACTCCGTTTAGAACGCCATTGTACATAGACCACAGTAATAGTGCCATGGTGCGTTAAATGCATTCCGGAAGAACCTTTGTTCATTGTTAACCGATACACAGCAGAGATAAGATTGATTTCATTAAAGCATATAAACGTACAGTACTAGGGATGTGGACCTCAGTCGTAAGAAATATACATTATTAGACCTTTAACTATATTTATAATGCACTGGCTGCTCACGCGGCTTAAACCGCGTATTTCATAGGCCAGGCAAACCCGCGGGATAAAATATAGCCTACCAGCTTCTGCCCGCGACTCCGTCCGCGTGGTTTATATCGTAGCTCCATGCAAAATTATGTTAATGATTTTTTAAATCGAGTAATCATGAACACTCTCGATTAAGGACCACGTAGTGGTTCGAAACATTCCTAGCGATATTTTCATGTGTCTGAGACTCACGGGATTTTATATATAATTATTATTATTTAATTATTATTATTATTAGAAGCCTATGGTGTCCCACTGCTGGGCAAAGGCCTCCTCCCTCCTTTTCCAGGCATCCCGATCCCGAGCAGCCTCTGGCCAATCCTTTAAAAAGGAGTCTATGTCGTCCCGCCATAGTCTCCGTTTTGAGTTGTCGGGCTGGCATTCAGTGGCGGTCTTGGCCCACAGCTCACCTGGCATGCGGCAGACATGACCAGCCCAGTCCCACTTCAACCTAGCCGCCTTCCGAGCTATTACGTCTTAGAGTCAATTATTTGCGTCTTAGAGCGCAGCGTGGTGTTCCGGATTTTATATATATACATACACATAATTCATTTTCTACTCTCTCTCTCTACTAGACCTAGTAGCTGACATTCTACAAAATCCTTCATAATTTAGTTTAGATATTCAGTAAATAAAGTCTTTGGACACCACAGTCAAATTCACCACGCCGCAGCGCACGATCAGTGAGTCTTACGCCTTGGCCACGACTTTGGTAGCGACCTTCGGCAGCGTTTTATCTGTTCATTGCGCGGTCGAGACGCGCAACGCACTGTGGTTAGTTGGGATCCCGTGCAATGAATTAGAAAAACCACTGCCGCAGATCGCTTAAGACCAAAGTCGTGGGCAAGGCGTTATAACATGGTGACAGTGTGGAAAGTGGTGATCGCCGACTACCCCGGTTCGCACGCGACTTATTATTTTAGTTCAGTTTCGAGTAATTATTGTTGCGCAGATAAGTTAACAGTTCCAGCGCTATATTGGTTCTAATTATATTTTGCTAACCGTCCAGGCGGCATTACAAAAACCGCCGGTCATACCAAATACTGTATTGTTGTTATGAGTAATAACTGTAGTGTTCTTATGAGTAATAAAGCATCTCCAAACCTAAACCTAATAAATTTGAAAATCGGATGCCTACTGCGATTTTACAAGCTTTTGCTTTGCATCTGTATACCTGTATACCTGTGTGTATTTACCTTTAAAAGATAGACCAATTCAATTAATTTAATTCACACATATGTTAACAGTAAATACATCAAACCACTTTCATGAGAAAATCTGTGCATCTGTACACACCTGCGAACATATTGAAAGGCGAGACGATTTCGCTAGCATGATAGATTCAATTTATCATTTTCATCAATCAAAAAAAATAAAAATTGAACTGTTTATTGCAATAATAGTTTTACACACATAATTTATTAATTGCTTCCTTTTCCACGCAAGCGCAGCATATAATAAATATACTAATGACAACTAAACGGCCAAATGGCATGTTTCAATAGCATTTATAGTATTTATAGAGTGCAGTGCAGTTTTACCTTAAAAATAAATATGTTCTACTTGATAACATGACGTAACATGACGCACCAGTCACCGCCTAGTACCAGTAGTACCAGTGTTTCCGTACCACAGTACCATGCTGTAACTAACTGCAGTTATAGAGACCAAATGTCACATGCGACTTCGAGCTTCACCGTGGAATGGGGTTACTATAGGAAAAAAGGGGGCATTTTGATCATTTATAATCCATCCATGCTAATATTATAAATGGGAAAGTGTATATGTGTGTGTGTTTGTTTGATTGTTTGTCCATCTTTCACGGCAAAACTGAGCGACGAATTGCCGTGATTTTTTAGGTGGAGATAGTTGAAGGGATGGGGAGTGACATAGGATAGTTTTCATCCCCGAAATCATCCCCAAAGGGGGGGTAAAAGTTTGTATGGAGCTGCGATATAAACGAGTTCCACGCGGACGGAGCCGCGGGCAGAAGATAGTGTATTATAAAAGCAGAACTATTTGATATTAACAAGATTTCACCGAGTACATAGGAAGATAGAATACTCACTGCCACAGTTCACCCACAAGTAAAATCAATGATTTCGGAGGAAAGCCTTTTTGATCAAAGTCGCCCCCCGAGCAAGTAACCCCATTCCAATATGCCTCTTTTTCAAGCAAGAGGTATCTCATGTGCTAGGCTATTGATATCTAATGTGTACTAGTCACAATATACTGAAATATTTGACTACCTTGGCTACTACAATATACTTTATATCTAAGCGTTAGGTCCTGGAACCACCAAAAGTGTATGGATGTTTATGATGCTGACTGAACTATTGCAAGAGAGAGCATGAACCAAGAAGATCATCTATACTTAGATATAATTTAAATACGACTAAAGTATGCACATTCTTCTCGTTTACCCTAAGTTCACTAACAAAACTAAAACTCGTATATTTTTATATCCACCCAAGTATATATCTAGAATAAAAAAATGTTCCCAACCTGAAAAGAGTGAGAACATGCCCGAAGATGACTATGGTCATAATTTCAATTCGTAAAAGGTACTTTATTTACCCCAGTTTAAAATGCTCAACTATGGCATCCAAAAAGTACACAATTTTATTCACCAATATTCTTTTTTTTTCCATACACCCAAGCTTATTTATAAAACAAAAATATATTCCTTACTGGAAAACGCATCTTTACTTTACAAACATCTCAATGCAATCTACACATTCAGTCGCATACAACGTTTCAGTTCTTAACAGTGAGTACTGAACAATGCCCGTGCGCAGTCGAGCGCGGCGTGAGTCAGCGCGCACGCGCGGCATGGCCGTCCCAACTGCGCAGATTCCATAATTCGTGCTGAAGTTTAGTTGGGCTGGTAACCTAATCCTAATAACTTCACGTCGGTTGTAACAGCTATTTATATCGGTTCATAGTCGAAAGTCTACGTAGAAAGATATGTTTAGATTTGAAACTGACTTCTTAATAACTACAACTTAGAAAAGTTGAAAAACCCTCGAAATTTTCATTTCAAAGTCCAATATCTCAAAAACGCACACACAACACACACTACACACACAAACACTAACACTTTGAAACGCAGACGGACCTGATGACGCACCAAATTGTAAACGAGTTGATCTAAATAATCCCAAATGAGTAGTCATGTGCTAACCTCCATTACCAAGAAAACCCCATTCGAGCCCCTATACATAAACTGTCACTTTGACATCCAACCTATTCAAGTCCCATGAATACACGTCAAACGGCTGAATATAGATTTTAATTAAACATGGCTAAAAACTCTCTGGATAAAATTATCTACGATATGAAAAAAACCGCATTCAAATCGGTCCATCCGTTTGGGAGCTACCATACAACAGACAGATACACAGACAGACACATTAAACTTATAACACCCCTCTTTCTTCGTCGGGGGTTAAACAGGAGGAAGTTCTATGTCGCTTTAGTATTTCATAAAAATTACGGATTAACTTTTTAGGATGATAGTCAACTCATTCGAGGCTACGCATCGCTAGGTGTGCTACGTCGTAGCGCGTAGCATTGTTTTCCCGCTATGTGGCGGCTCGTATGAATCATGAATGGATCAAGTAAGAGTAATTTTGTCACTTAAGTCACGTTTGAGTGGGAGAAAGGTACAATGTTTCTTGTTTACATGAAATAGGAGTATTATTTATGTGTGTTCAGCTCAATCGGATACTAACAAGCGGCTAAAAATGGTTTGCAAATATTGAAGGACAGCTCACTTTCGTACCTACTTAAATTACACAAGTTAAATTTAAATAGAAGTTGTAAAATCTGTGCAAATGTGCTTACACCAGTACTCTCTGAGAAGCGGCAGACAGACACGGGCGGGCATTGCAACGGAACCCTTATGGCCTCTGCTAGTAGCAAGGCGGACTCACGGAGCGTGCGATTTTTGTTCATCACACACACACACACATCTAACCTAACCACCTAACATGATAACATCGCCCAAGCCTGGAGCGGCCGCACGCTCCGCCACAGCGGAGGCCCCTTCCAAATTAATAATAAATACTCAAATAAATTACCAAAAAATATAACTAGACTATCAGACTTTAAAAAGAGACTATAAATAACTGGTAGAAAAAGCATGTTATCCCGTACGTGAAAATTAAGGCGATACTTTAATTTAAGCGAGAAATAATTGGAATTATTATTTAAATTTGCTTGTAAGTACATGCATGCAAAATCTGGACTACAATATTTGTATGCCGAACGGCAAAACATAGCGATACCCAGAGTTAATGTAACATCCTTACAACCTATGTTTACGAAAATAATAAACAATTTCAATTTCAATTTTAATCCAGCCATTTTTGCATGATTCAGTAACCAACATCCAAACGTGATCTGGTTACAAGATGGAGAAAATTTCGGTACCTATTTAGGAATGTCTAGGAAGCAAGAATGTACCATGACTTAAGATTGTTTATAAATTACGAATGAATATGCCCAAAATCTTTTCGATAAAGTGGTCATTGAATCCATGCAATTACATCTCTGAGGACTAAAATGAAACATGACTAGTCTTGGCTGGAACACTTCCGCGCCCAATAACCAATTAATTAAGTGCGGCATTTCCCGAACATTCGTCACTTAGTTGATTGTACAGTGTCAATGTCAATTTGAGCTCTATAAATAATAATAGAATCAAGAATTCATGAATAAACACTTAAGTAACGAGAGTGGATCTCTTTTCAACAGTAGTTTTAGGATTTAATTCAGATAATAAAATTAAGTTGTGTATTAAGGGGATGCCTTGATTCGAGTCGACCACGCCCCCTTGACAGAGACACGTTTATGCGTTCCGTGCACGAGAAAGAGATGCAACACTCTTCGGGAATGGCTTTTTTGGACAAATTTCGATAAATACCTGACTTACATTAACTTCCGTCGTAAAATAATGTATGGTTTGAGTAGGGTGAGTAAAAAAAGGAAAATAAAAAATCATCTTTGGTTTTTTTTCTATTGAGGAAATTTTAGGCAATCATTTATCGATTAAATCAGATAAACAATCATATAATCAAGACTCATATAGGTATCTGAAAATCTAGCCATTCTTAATCTAGACAAAACGGCGTTTCAAAGCACGCGATAATTTCCAATTCACCCCCTGAAAGTACCAAGCTCTATCTCAAATGTTGCTGAATGGCGGGACTCAAATACGGAGGATTGTAATGAAAATCATTCAATGTGTACATTGTCTTTGGTCATCAGCCTCCGAGCCTAATCCCAAGATTTGGCATAGGCACTAGTTTTACGTAAGTGACTGCCACCTGACCTTCCAACCCAGAGGGAAAACTAGACCCTATTGGGATTAGACCGGTTTCCTCACGGTGTTTTCCTTCACCGAAGAGCTAAGGGTATACAAAGTTTTTGATACGTAGCCGAAATTAGCGCGTGTGTGCGTGCGCCTACCACAGTAAGCATCCCCTAAATATTCGCCATCATTTTCATGAGTTCGGCCCGGGAAACTTCAATATCAAACCAGAGGTTCGGTTGTTTCACCCCGCCAGTAATCGTAACATTCGTTAAAATCTGATTGTATGTGAAGTTTGATAGTTGCCGGATTGCCGGCCTGCCAATTGTGGTTGATCCATCACCCTCCTTTTACGAAACGTCCGTGTCCCTTTAAAATTGAAACGTCACACGCTATTCCAACTTGTTCCATTTCACTTCATAATTCATTTAGCCCGATTCCGACAAGTTCAAGTTTCAAGATGGCGGCGTCCGGCGCCGTTTCCTGCGTACGCGCACGCTTCAGCGCCGGCGGTTTCAGGACCTACTGAGCACAGTGCCACGGCTATGCGCCGTAAAGTGAGAGCGCAACTCGATACTCTGTTTATAATTTTACTAAAAAAAAAGAAGGTTTGCGATTCGATGATTGGTTCGAATCCCGGTAAGGGCAAGTATTTGTGTGATGAGTATGAATATATGTTTCTGAGTCTGGATGTTTTCTATGTATGTAAGTATTATATCCATTAAATATATCGTCGTCTAGTACCCATAACAGTCCTGTGCTAAGCTCAATAGGGCTTTATTTAAGCTTACCATAGGACTAGGTCAATATATGTAAGATTGTCCCCTTTTTTATTATTATTATTAAAATAACAAGTATAAACAGTTCGAACAACTGTAAGCTGACTGCGGAAAAGTAAGTCAAAAACAAGTTTTTTTTATCATAGTAAAGAAAGATCCGAAATTATGGTTCGGATAACATAGGCACTACCCGGACCATAATTTCGGATCGATTGATACCTCATTTATTTATCAAAATTATTTCTGTAGGTATCTTTAACGCTACGGTGGAGGTGGACACATGTTAATACAAACATAAACTGCTATGAAACATATCCTTTTCCAGACGAAATTCTCTACCGTATTCGGGCATACAAAAATACTTCTACTTCAACGCGAAATCAATGCAATCATGAAACTTGAATCTGTTCTTTTACGGAGTTCCAAAATCAGTTTCAGGGTACCGGACTACTGGTAAATATCCAAGACTTGATGTTCATGATGATGATGATACCCGTTCGTTCTCATGCATAAAATTAAGCCTGTACCCAGTAGTCAAATATTCAAAATTCAAAATATTTATTCAGCAAATAGGCCACGAGGGCACTTTTACGCACGCAAAACCTGTCATGTTCATTGTACTGTCGATTCTGAACAAACTGTTTTCAGGTTTTGCGTTATTTTATTAACACGTTGTGTATACATTAGGCTGACGATGATGTTGATGATCTGCCTCTCCCTGCGTCCGCGCATCTTTCCGCGCGCGGAGCTCTATACGGCAAGCTCACGAACGCGCGCGAGCTATCTCGATTAGGAGAATGACTATCAGTCTCTTTCTAGTTTGAACAGAGTTTAGAGAGAGACGGATATTTTATCTTATCTCGCACAGTTGCGCGCTGCACTTACAGTCGTAAGTCACTCTCAACTTAAACAAGCCGTTAATTTTTCCAGTTCCATACACTGAATCACTCACCCTTAGCGGGCGCTAACTATGCTAAGGCAATACTCGTAAACTTTATCGATAACAAGCAAATCCATGAATCACGGCGGAAAATATAGCGTCGTAGCGCGTGACTCAAGATATAGGTAAAGGTAAACAAAGCAATTAATCATGGTATGCACTAGAGCGGAAAAAATCCGCCAAATGTAGGGATGTGCCAAAGTGGACCCCGGGTCCTTGGGTACAACCGGGTAAATGTTTGGAGGATGATGCACTAGAGCGACTTTAGCGAGGCCGCATCAGCTGCCCGTTTTATAACAGACTAACGTTAACGTTACGTTAACGTTTTATAAATGAGGGTTGAGAGGTTGGAGTCCCGCCACAATCGAGTTTCAATTCATTTGTGGTGAGAGTACCAACTGACAAGCTGTCGACCTTCATGAAGGAGGAGATCTGGCCGAAGGGTGTAGTTTTCCGGCGATTTCGAGGCCGGTTATTTGAAACCGAGAACTTGCGTCGCGCGTCGCCGTCTTAACGTGTATTTGTGTTATGTTATAAGTTTTGTATATTCATATGTATGTTAGTCTGTAAGGTATTTGTAAATATGGGCCTTGTTGCCTGACTCAAATAAATAAATAACGCTACTAGTTAATTTATGTTATTATTTATTTATTTAAATCAGGCAACAAGGCCCATATTACAAATACATTAAAGACTAACACACCTACATATCAATATAAACTTGGTAATAACTACAAAACACACAATTACTGCAGCGTGTTGCGCAATTTTGTGGTGACAGGTAACCGACCGACCGCGAAAACGTCGGAACTTGACTCCCTTCGGCCAAAATTCTTACTTAATGAAGGTCGATAGATGGTCTGTTGGAACTCTGACCACAAAGGAATTAAAATTCACGTCATGGCGAGACTCCAACCTCACGACCCTCAGGATGAATCCGGTCTTCACGCGCACATACTCCACTACTTCCTCTGCCTTCGTAGTGTAGTGCACCCGGGACACGTAAAGCTGCGTCGAAGGTGTAGCAGGACGCAGCAGGTGTTTTGGTCCAGTCGGTGCGGTACCGCACAGATTCTGACAAGTAAGCCTCGTAGCGATGAGTTACCTATTCGGAACGTAGAAATCTCATTTGATATTTACCGAGGAGTACATCGTGAGGAAATCAGAAAACTTGAACTCATTTGCGAATAAATTGAAAAGTACTGTAGTTTTATTCTCAACCGTCAGAGGAGGCCTGTGCCCAGCGGTGTCACGGACGGATCTACGATATTTATCGATTTTAGAAATCAATAAATAAATCATGTCATGCACGCTGGCGCTGATCCAGAGCGGATTGAAGACTTCACATACCTACACGTACATGTATATGCAGCGGCGCTAGCACGAAAATCGAAATCGAAGTTTGTATACATGCATCCCTGTCTTACCTCACTCGAATAATGCAAGTGCGATAGTGATGGAAATACCCGAACTTCGACTTTCGAAGTTCGTGGTTAGGTATAGCTCAGGTTTCCTCGCGATGTTTTTCCGTCATCGAAAAACTAACGGTATATAAATATCAAATGATATTCCGTACAGAAGTTCCGAAATACTGATTGCTATGAGCCGGGATTCGAACGCACGACCGCCGTTTGACAGCCGCATGCCTGGGGCCGTAGACAAGGTTACTATCGATAAGCGCTAACGCCAATAGAAAATAATAAAATGTATGGGAATGACAGATGCCGACGAAACACTTTTCGTTGGCATCTGTCATTCCCATACATTTTATTCGTTTTCTATTGGCGTTAGCGCTTCTCGATTGTAACCTTGTCTACGGCCCCTGAACAACTATTGTATAAAGATGCAGTAAAGTGTCAATGAGGGGACGAGTGCCGAGGAGTAAAAAGACCGCGAATAATGGAAAGGCGATTTATTCTAGCTGGTCAAACGTACACTGACTTATTGCTACACATATATTTATAATTACACGTCGGATACAGCGCTGCGTGTGCGAGGTTAATGACATGCGAGGTTAGTGCAAAGTGCACGCGCATCGTTGCAGAAAACAATGTACATCTTTGTACATACTGCCATCTCAGAAGAAGGCTTAAAAGGAATAAGTTACAAGGTACACTTAATTGCTAAACTCTAAGACGTGATTGTAAACGTGTATGCAATAATGTAAAATTATTGTTACCTAACAATAAAGTTATAACATATAAGAACATGTAATCTCAAATGCAAACCTTCTATTACTAAATTATTATAATATGTAATATGGAAATATAAAGTGCAAAATTAGTTTTTATTTAACAACTATAACATAATGTAGAAAAAACCATGTAAAATATAATTTTTAAGTTAAGGATCGGTCACTTTGCTTAAGAGTCTGTGCTCGTCCTAGTGTCAAAAACCACTTGTTTTGCGGAAGTGGTAGCTTTCCGCGCACTCGGCACTGGCTCACTCCCGCACTCTATTGTTTCACTTTTAACACAGACACAGGTTTCTTCCTTGGCCCCTGGTTGCTGCTGTGCCAGTCTCCACGTTCCTGTACGGTACTTGTAGTACACGAAGGTGCCCGTCAGGAGGACAACAGTGCTGATGATCAATGATGCTCCAATGGTTACGTATTGATATTGATCGTGAGAGGACATCTCTTCAAGTTTGGATTTGGTTTTAAGCAGTTTTATATCCCGGTGAATATTTGAAAATTGCTCTTCGTGAGTTTCATTAGTGAATGTCATGTGGCTTATTGAAGTATTTAGTATATCGTTAAGTGGTGATAGCTCGGGCTTAATAGCCGTGTCCAAGTCAATAATTGATTTTGCAACGTAATCTTTGTTCGCGTACAACATAAAGGAGTCACCTTTCAAAACACAACCTTGACCCAGAGTTATCAATCCGTTGTTAAGTAATACTTTCGATGTCAACCCGTCTGGGCATAAAATGCGAACAAAGCACTCATCGCAACAGGTGAAGATCCATGTGTTTTGTTTATGTAATTTGATCCATTTGTCACTGCATGGTGTTGTTACCGTATGACAATATGAATTAGATAGTTCCCGATGACTTAGTACTTCCGTATTGCAAATTGATATCCCTTGTTTTACATCATAAACGGGGCGATTTAAGTGGCATAATAATTTTTGTTCAGTCATTTGAAGGCACGTATTTATGTCTGATTGCTCGATCGGTATAAAGGTGTCCTGGTGAATATTGAATGCTATTAGTTCTGTTCCAGGAATGACATGAATAACATTTTGTTGCGATATGCGTTGAGGGATGTTTATAAGTTTGTCAAGTTCAAAATGTTCGTCACTTAGTAGCGGAATCTGTGCTTCCATTATGAGATACTGGTCGGTAATACGAGCACGAATAGTAAGTAATTTATACATGTTACGTATGTTATCCTGAACGTCTGGGAGTGTTAATTTGCTGTCTAGATGTCGAGCTATACGGTTGAGTTCCGTTTGCAATTGCTTAGGAGACAACAAATGAACGTCGACATGGCCGTGGTACATATTTGTGAGCGTATTGATGACGGTTTGTTGTGTGTTTTTTAGGTGCACTAGGATTGCATTCGCTGCCATCGATGACGTCATGAGATAAAATGCATTTTCGTGATCGTGCTCTGATTGTTTTGCTGTGTCTGTCAAACGATTTAGGTGCTCAGTGATTATTTGAAATTGCTTATTCATGATGTCTTCATTGCGTTTCAGTATATTACCTTCAGCTTCTAGTATGCTTGTTTGGTTTTTTATTAACTGAAGTAAATGATGGTCATTGTGCCGTGTAAGTCGGATGTCATTTTCGTACTTTTCTGCGAATCGTTGATCCAGCACTCCAAAGAGTGTGTTTGCTATATATCCCACTCCGTCCACTAGACCTCTTTTGTATCGAGTTGTTTCCATGGGGTGAGTTTTAAGAAGAGTGTTGTAGAACAGGAATTCTTTCATATCTTGATCTAATTGATTTATGATCAAATGAAATTGTGTCAGCAATGTCGGTCGAATGAACTGTTTAATGTGCTTCACGTAACTGTCCAACGCCTCCACATTTTGCCAATAATTTGTCATATTATAGTACAGAATAATTTTCCAGTCATCTTTAATTTCTTGTATGTCAGCAATCTTGTCGAAGTATAAGGTACGATTAGGGTTCAGTGGCGTGATTTTAAAATCTTTAGTATGAGCATGTGCGGCGGGAATCGATAATGTCATTAGCATGAATATGGAATGAGTTAGGAGTGTGGTCCACGAAATCTTGCTCGTTCGTCGCGTAGATCTAACATTTTTTGATGTAGGCGGAGGAAGTTTATCGTTGTCAATCTTCGTATCCTTTTCGCTGGTAACGAGGGGAACTAATTGTACAATCGGTCGTTTCATGATACCGTTCTCGGTTTTAAGTGTCACGACTCTTGTATGGCCATCTATTCCAGGGTGTGTGTCAATTATACGGCCTAGAGCCCATCGTCCCACGGGTTGATTTCCGCGGATGCAGACAATGTCATTTATTCGCATTTCTTCTGTTGGTTTTTTCCATTTGTTCCTTGATTGTAGCTGTTGTAAATATTCCCTAGACCATTGCTGCCAGAAATCTTTTGTAATTTTTTGTACAAGTTGCCATCTTTTTCTGAGGTCATGGTTGGAATTGCTAGGCTCAGGAACTGTCAAGTGGGTATCTCCTACAATAAGGAAGTGCCGGGGTGTCAAACATTTGAGTTCGTCAATATTTTCTGTCAACGGACATAGCGGCCTTGAGTTCAAGCAGGCTTCAATTTGGCAAAGGAGGGTCGTAAATTCCTCGTATGTCAATTTCTGGTCTCCTAATACTCGTTTGAGGTGGTATTTGGTACTTTTGACGCCTGCTTCCCATAGCCCACCCGCATTTGGCCATGCAGGCGCGTTGAAGTGCCATTGGGTGCCCCTTTCAGTTACGCCGTTTATAACCGATGTGTCCATGCTTTTCATGATCTCTTTTCGTTCTTTCACGAGTTGACGATTCGCTCCAACGAAGTTAGTTCCGTTGTCACTGTGCATGTGACCAGGTTCTCCACGTCTGGCACAGAAGCGTCGGAATGCTGCCAGGAATGCGGTGCTGCTGAGTTCGGACACTAATTCTAAGTGTATAGCCTTAGTTGCCAGACAGACAAATACTGCTATATATGCTTTCAGCGTCTTTATTCCTCTTCCCTTGTTTGCTTTAATGTCAACAAACCCTGTAAAGTCGACACCCGTGTGTAAAAACGGACGGGATGCGGTCACTCTCGGTTGGGGTAGATCGGCCATGATTTGTTGATGTTGCTTGGCGTTAAACCTCCGGCAAGTCACACAAAGGTGTAAGTATTTTTTGATTGTTTGATATCCACCGATGATCCAGTATTTTTCTCGTAATTGTAGTAATGTCAGTTTAGGACCACCGTGAAGCGTTTGTAAATGTGTTCTGTTTACTAGTAGTTCTGTCAATCTGCTGTTTCTCGAGATGATAATGGGATTTCTTGTGGACGGGTTTAAAGAGGAGTTGTTTAATCTGCCTCCCACACGTAGTATGCCGTCCTCGTCTAAGTACGGATTGAGTTTTAAGATGTTGCTCTTTGCACCGACAGTTTTATCCGCACGTAGTTTTCTGATGTCATCGGGGAATTCATAATGCTGAATATGCTTGACGATTACCTTTTCTGCAGTTATTAATTCGGTCACCGTTAAATAAAACAATTTCATTTGTGTAGTCAGGTGTGATGCTCTCACTATTGCAATAAAGCGTAAAATCCAAGCTAACACGCGGGTGATGTGAGTCATGTTGCTATGTCGGGTCAATAATTCCATTATGGTCGACGGAGGCTCCGATTTCACAACATATGTTTTCTTTGATTTAGCTTCACATTCTGTCGGTATGATAATTGTACTGTCAAGAGATTTTCTGTCAAAATTCTTTAACCAGGAAGGTCCGTGCCACCATAGCGAATGGTTTCTTAGTTGGGACACGGTTAACCCTCTTGTGGCGCAATCTGCCGCATTGTGCTCAGACTTCACATGATTCCAGTGTGTACTCGGAATGACGTCATGGATTTGTTTGACTCGATTACTGACGAAAGTATTCCATTTCGACGGATCGCCTTTCAACCATCCTAAGACGATCATGGAGTCTGTCCAGGCGTAGGTGTGGTCATGTAAACCTTCCCATTTAAATGTGTCAATCACCTTTTTCATTAATCGGGACAAAAGCAACGTCCCACTAAGTTCCTTCCGTGGAAGCGTCAATTTTTGATTTTGGCTTATTGGTGTCAATCGAGATTTCGCTGCTATAAGTCTGACGAGGGGCTCGCCATGTTTGTCAAATGACCGGACGTAGATGCAGCAGGAATAGACCTTATCTGAGGCATCGCAAAATCCGTGAATTTCGAATCTTTGTGTCATGTCACCCAACCATCTTGGTATTTCAATACTTTCAATGTCACGTATGTCAGTTGTAAATCTTTGCCAATCATTTCGGACAGCTTCTGACACAACGTCGTCCCAGTCGCAATCCACATGTGCCCATATGGCTTGAAAGAGTAATTTGGCTTTAATTGTCAAAGGATTCAAAAATCCCAAGGGGTCATATATTTTTGAGATCTCCGAAAGTATTGAACGTTTCGTAAGTTTCTCCACGGGCCTTTCTGCTAACGTGTTCTTGAATGTAAATGTGTCACGTGCGGGATTCCATTGTAACCCGAGCGTTTTAGTGGTTTGTGCGTTGTTAAAGTCTATTACATTTGGATTTATGTTGTCATTCGATATATTTTCCAACAATGCTTGAGTATTGCTGGTCCATTTTCGTAGGTTAAACCCTGCTCCCTGAAGCATGGAGATGAGTTGTTGTTGAATTTCTAATGCATGATTTTCGTCATTGCTTCCTGTCAATACGTCATCAACATATATCTCGTTATTGATAACGTTTGCCGCTAGTGGATATTTATCAAAATCATCTTGTGCCAGTTGTTTGAGTGTTCTTAAAGCCAGGTAAGGAGCGGCCTTTTGGCCATATGTGACAGTCGTCAGTAGATATTCTCTCAATGGTTGATCAGGAGCATCTCGCCACACGATCTTTTGGAGGTGCTGATCGTCTTTGTGGACTAGGATCATTCTGTACATTTTCTCACAATCCGAGGACATGACGAATTTGTAATGTCTCCATTTGATCAGTAGACTTTGCAAGTCCTGGTGTAGTTTCGGTCCACATTCCATGAGATCATTTAGGCTGTGTCCTGATGTAGTAGCTTGACTTGCATTATACACAACCCTTAACTTCGTTGTCAGGGAATCCTCTTTTTTGACTGAATGGTGGGGTAAAAAGCAGTGGGGTTCCACGTCCTCAGAACATTCCTTCATGTGTCCCATTTCGAGATATTCATTGATAAACCCTTTGTAGCTTCTTGAGAGGTTGTCATCTTTCAGTAGTCGTTTCTCAAGTTGTCGGAATTGTGCTATTGCTTGCGGCTTGGATTCTCCCAGGAGGTTGGCAAAGTTTTCTTTCATCGGTAGCCGAACCTCATATCTTCCATTTTCTAATCGTCGAGTGGTGCTAGTGTACAGTGTCTCGCAGTAAACTTCCTGTGGTGTCATGGGATTGTTCGAGTCAGCGATGTCTTCGATCTCCCAGTATCTTGCTAAATTATCAGTGTCATTAGTCACTACATGACAGTTGTAGGTTTTAACGGCACCCGACAGGATCCAGCCTAGTTTTGTTTGCTGTGCCATGGGTATATTGGAGCCCTTAATTAAACCATTCATCATTATTTGAGTATAGACATCAACATCTAAAAGAATATCGACGGGTTGGGATATGTTATATTTCGGGTCTGCTAGCGTAATATTATCTATGTGCTCCCAGTTTTTCTTTTCAAATGTAGTGCTGGGTAAATTACTAACTACGCGTGACATAATTAACGCATCCGTTGAAAATTTGAAGTCGTTGTATAGTGATTTGCATTGTAACGTTACCTTTCCTCGACTTTTATTTGACAGAGTCCCGACGCCAGATATGTTTGCTTTTAATTGCTGCCGCTGTAACCCTAACATCTGCGCTGTGTTTTCGTTAATAAGCGTGATCTCAGAGCCTTGATCAATGAGTGCTCTAAGGGTGATATATTCCCCATGGCTGTTGGCCACTTGTAATAATGCAGTTGGAAGTAATATTTCGTCACCACTCCCGGCCACAAAATTATTTTGCATATGTCTTTGCGGTGTCATGGATGTCGATGCCCGAGGTAATGAGGACGTCTGCTTCGGTGCAATTGCATTTCCAAACGCCTTATGTAACACAGTGTTGTGAGGTTCATTGCATTCCTTACAACGTTTTTCTGATTTGCAATAATTCTTTGTATGCACGTATAAACAGTTTTTGCACACGTTGGACTTTGTAACATATTTTATTTGCTCGCCTGTTGACATGCTTAGAAATTGCTTGCATTGGAATAATGCGTGATCATCATTGCACAATGTACATTTAATTTTATTTGCTGATACGTGACAATTATAGTTATAATGTGGGTTATATGCACCTTTTGTAGCTTGATTTATAGGTTTTGAATATCTATTAAAAGTTTGCGGATGTCTGTATGTTCCTTGCATTTGTTTGACGGGAGTGCTCTCAGGTTTTCTTCTTGTCAGTGGCTCTAACGCCATAAATTTCGCTTCAATACAACCCATTAACTCGTCAAGGGTTGGCAACTCCCTAGGATGGGCCCTCATTTCCATGTAATCGGTATAGGTGTCAGTATCTAATTTTTCACACAAAATATGGACAAGTATTGGGTCACAAGAAGCAGTATCCACGCCTAAGTTGTGGATTGCATGTATAGTCTCCATGCTAGTGTCATATAACCTTTTCAACTCTAAGGCTGATTGTTTTTGTATGTTAGGTTGTTTCATGAATGCTTGAAATTGCTTAGTAAATAACAATTGCTTATTGTTATACCTATGTGTCAGTAGCTCCCAACATACGTCATAATTTTCGGCACTTACTTGTAAATGTTGCACTAATTTTTCCGCTTCACCCTTCAGTTTGCCCTTTAAGTGCTGCATTTTTTGGGTCTTTGTAATGGTGGGGTTGTTATGAATGGCCTCGATGTAGAGGTCCTTAAAGGTTGGCCACAGCGTATAGTTCCCAAAAAATTGGGGTATCTCTAATTTAGGCACAGACAGTTGCTGATGGATGGAGGATGAAAGTTTACTGTTAAGGTGCCTTTTCGATCGCTCATATTTCAGCTCATGTAACGTGTAGTTGTCATAATAATCGATGTCAGTGCCGTTGGTAATACTGTCAATTTGCAAATGTAAGTTTTCTACTGTATTCCATCGGGATTGCAATATCTTCAGTTTATCTTCAATCTCCCACTTTTCAACAAGGTTGTCAATTTGGATACTTTCCACATATCTTTTCAATGCCCGGAAGTTGGCACCTTGAAGTTGCTTTAGTTCCATTAACTTGATGTCCTCTCCGGAAAACTTGCTTGTGTCAAATGTCACATTTGTTGAAGGGTTCTCGCCCTCGCCGAGGGTTACCTTCTTGTCACTGGGCCCCGCGATGGATTCCGTCGTAGTAGGCAGGGTGGTGCCTTGCAAGGCTTTGCGCGTCCCTGAATACCAACTGGAAATTACCTCGAATACGTTCTCCGCGAAGTATTGATGAGTCTTGTCATCTTCCTTCTGCAGCTCTGTGTCGTTCTGCTGACACTCTTGCCACAGAGTTTCCAACTTTTCTAGTCGGTCGGTTACATATCTAGAAGTTTTCCTGCTCGCAGAATCCTTCTTGAAGTTCGCCTGTAATTTTCTAATTTCCTCCAAAATCACAGCTTGACGCGCGATCAATTCGGATGTCATCTTTACGAATAAATAAGGAAAGATCTTACTTGAAATGCGGCTACTTATTCTTGTTCTTCTTGCTCGATGCTGCTATTGGATGCTGGTTACTGTATGCTGATGCTGGATGCTGATGCTGGTACGTTGTATGCACTCGCGATTTTTATGTCAATTATGTCAATGTTGTCAACTGGTTGTAATCGAAGACCTCAGGCACTATTTCTCCGCGGCGGCGGCGTTAAAATCGAACCGAAGGTCTACTTTCGAAGGACCAAAAAAACTGTATAAAGATGCAGTAAAGTGTCAATGAGGGGACGAGTGCCGAGGAGTAAAAAGACCGCGAATAATGGAAAGGCGATTTATTCTAGCTGGTCAAACGTACACTGACTTATTGCTACACATATATTTATAATTACACGTCGGATACAGCGCTGCGTGTGCGAGGTTAATGACATGCGAGGTTAGTGCAAAGTGCACGCGCATCGTTGCAGAAAACAATGTACATCTTTGTACAACTATTACAGGCTACCGTAGGTTCTACCGTAGGATCGTCGTAGATCTGCATAGTTAATTCATTATTATCTGTTTAACACTTTCGCTGCTAAGAATCGCTACGCTCGTAGCTGATCCCGTGGTTTTCCTCGTATGTAGCGGAAAGCGACTACGGCGTAGGCGCCCGCTAGGCGGGTTCCTGGCAGCGAAACTGTTAACCTATTTATACACTACGACTTTGTAAAATAAAGTTTTACATAGTACCTAAACCAGTAATTACCTTGTTAAAGGGAATCAGTTGTCACTTTCAATGTTGTGTGTGTGTGTGTGTTTTGTTTGCTATAATTATGTTCTTAAATGAATTATTTCACGTATAACGCTTTAGAGCAATGCAGAAAGAACCACAACGAAATCATTTAATACTTATGTCATTAAGTGATTATAATTATAATCCGCTAATGATCCAGGAAACCTGGATTGCCCAGTAATTGAGCTGAGGACGACGGCACGGGATGTGGTAGGCTGTGGGACTCCTGGGCTCGCGGAATGTCGCTCGTTACGGATATCTTCACTTACACACATACCGACTGTAGGATCACACAGGTTCAGAATAGGGGTGAGATTGGCTAAGATTTTAAGATTTACGATGCCGATTTAGAACAAGTTTTTGGAGAGGAACAAAATAATGTTTGTATAGGAGCAAACACAGTTAAAGAACATAAATACTTTTTGATATACATATATTGCAATTTTTTTTAAACTTACAGTTCTATAACTTTTTATAATTTTAATAATATTTTTTAATTTTAAATTATATTACAGGTATATGAAAAATGCGAATAAAAAGTAAAACTACGAGTACATCCCGCGCTCTGCGACAAGCCCGAACCAAAGGTCCCCAAAATGCTAGCGGCATTGCCTCGCTGAACAGCAATGGAGACCTGTTGGACGAGCCATGACCCAGAGCGGGGTGAAGACCCCTCTCCCTTAATCGTCTGCCTAACTCCTTGCACACCCCTCGAGAGCCTCACTGCCCCAGGGCCCAGCTGTCTCCACAGCAACCGGAACGAAATCATAAGTCGGTTCCAAGGCAGAGTACTTTGTGTGTTTGAGCTTGGCGGCATTTTCAGCCGCCGAACCAGCTGACTTAATTGTGTGCCTTAGATGAATGTGCTAACACAATTTGCATCCCATAGAAGGCACCGCCCTCTCTGCCAGGGAACCAACGTCAACCCGTCTGGTCCTTTCCCGTCTGGTCCTTTCCCGTCAGTCCGAGACAGACCCGGGGGCTCCAGGATACACGGTACGTTGGCCGACACCATAGACGACGCACCATCTCATTGATAGAATGGTGTCCAGGGAGCTTTTTAATTTATACTTTATTAATACCTAACTTGGTGGTCTACTATCCCTTTAGCAACACTACGTTATCAGTTTTAACATGAGTCAGAGAGTCAGTTACATCAATCTAATAGGTGTCTATCAGATTGATGTAACTGATAGTTTGTTGAAGTAACTGAATTCACCCATTCAAATGTTATGTTACATTACAATCTTTTCTTTTCTGATACATACCTCCTCTCCATTCCTTCCAAGCATGTCGATCTATAGCCACCATCAAATTTCTGCCAGTTTGCTGTCAGATCTCATCCCATACACAAAGTCACAAACACAAACTCAATACAACAATGAGGCTCTATGTTTTGCTTTCAAGTGTAGTCTATTTTTGTTTTTTTTAGTGTATACCCAATAGTGTTATATATTTACAAATTTTAAATCAAAGGAAAAAATTTAAAATTTTAATGCTCCGAGCCGGATTCGAATTTTTTCCTTTGATTTAAAATTTGTAATTTTCGTTAGCAGCGTTACTGCTAAAAAAAATAATTTAGTATAGGGTGGCGCATCGTTACTGACGATTTCTCAACATAATTTGAGACGTTGGTGCCGTTAAAAAGCCTAAGTCTTCTGGTAGATGTCGCTACACACGCCTCCCTAAGGCGTTGTGTGAAGGAACTGATTGAAGGATTTCGTGCCCGAACTGGATTGTTCCGATAGCTCAGGTCAGTTGATTAGTAGCGACGGGCCAATGAATGCCTGTGGTCGCCGGTTCGAATCCGGCTCGGAGCATTAAGTTTTTCAATTTTTTCCTTCCATTTAAAATTTGTAATTTTCGTTAGCAGCGTTACTGCTTAAAAAACAAAATTAGTGTTATATTTCTTTGCGCAAAGCAAGCAAGCTACTTATTTAGCTCTGTATATTTTTCTTTCAAGTGTGTTCTTTTTTTCCAGTAGGTATATGACCCACTAGTGTTGTATTTGTTTGCGCAAAGCAAGCAAGCTACATACATATTTAGCTCTGTATGTTTTTCTTTCAAGTGTGGTCTATTATTGTTTTTCAGTATATAACTCATTAGTGTTTTATTTTCTTTGCGAAAACCAAGCAACGTACATATTTATATTAGAACACTATGTTTCAGGTACGAGGTCGTAACCTGTCACTTCAAAAGTGAAGACAAATCCGTGCAATAAGTTAACTAAATCGGCGACACAAAACTATTTTTAGTAGGTCCACCTATACGTAAAACGTGCCTGCCGGGTCAGAGTACGACTTTACGCGATACGATTGATACTAGTCGACTTTACTTTTCAACCTTATTCGGTTGTAAATGTTGTAATAAGGCGAAAAATGTATACATACTTTCGGTATTGACTGTACATAATTATAGTTATCTGACTACTTACATTTAACTTTTAACTCCAATCGATTCATCCATTATGTAGCATATTAACATCCATACAGCACTCCATCACCGCTTTTATCGTCTAAATCTAACTAATTCACGTTCAAAGTCACCCGTGAAGTCATGGTAATAATCTAAATTGGCTTTAAATTTCGGCATTAGTAGTGTATTGACTTCACCTTCTTTTAAGCTTTCAAAATGTCGTAAGTGCTAGATAGTTTATGTGTGAGTTACGTCTTTGTTTGCTTCACAGTAGCCTTGGCACAGGGGAAACGGCTGGCATTACCGGCGCGTGAGTTGGAAGTCGATTGGGTAAATTTACGCCGGAACAGTGCGGGCGACGACGCCCCGACTATTTGCTTAAACTTATAGACCAGTAGCTTCCGCCCGCGACTTCGTCTGCGTGGACACGGGATAAAAACTTTCATATATTTTAACTATCTTCGTTGATGAAATTGTATCCAAATCGTTGAGCTGTTTAAGCGTGATTGAGTAACAATCATACAAACAACCGAACATACAAAAAAATGTAGGATTAGTAGGATTCTAAGGGACAATAGTCTCTACTACTACTCTTTCTAATATTTCGGGAAAAAGAGTCGAAATAAGGTAAACTATTTATCAGTGTCACTATTACTTTTTTAGTAAACGATCCATTAATTTTACACTAGATTCGAACCGAGAGTGAAGAACTCTCTTTGATTTTCACTTCAGACTTGCCCAAAACAAATGGCGTTGTGATTGGTACCTTTACTGATGACGCGGCAGCCTTAACTATTCATGATGATGCGGCTCAAGCAAGTACCATGCTTCAGCGCTCTCTGAACAACATCACAGAATGTCTAATCACCTGGCGGATAAAAGAACGAATTGGCGAACAAACGAAACTAAACCGATACACGGTGACTTTCACGACCCGACGCGACACATGTCCTCCTGTGACACTCAATGGAGTACAGATACCCCGAGCAAACGAAGCCAGATACCTTGGGCTTTACCTAGATCGTCGTCTTACCTATAGAGGAAACATACTTTCACAAAACGAAAAGCTCTGGGGATCCAATTGAGGAATCTGTACTGGATGCTCGGAAAACAAACTAGGTAGTGTTATACAAGTGTATCCTGAAACCAATCTGGACTTACGGAGTCCAACTCTGGGGCAGAGCCTCCAACTCAAACCTTGCGGTGCTCCAGAGGTTCAATCTTAATGCTGATTATCACAGACGCTCCATGGTTGATAACAAACAAACAATTGCATCACGACCTTGAAATCGGAACAGTCCAAGGGGAGAACACTCAATGAAAACCTACAGGAATAGATTAGACAACCATCTAAACGTACTGACTATGCACTGAATAACGATTCAACAGTCAAAAGGCTAAAAAGAAAGTCGCATCGCTGGACGGACTGCCCTTCGAGACAAATTGAGAAATTCAAATGTTCGAACGAGACAGATTGCAAGAAGAAATATGTAAAAAAAGAAAACATTCGAACCGGAGATCACAGGCATACGCGGCCCGTCCTTCTTATCCAAATGAGCTAACGGAACAATCCGTCTCGGTCACTAAATCTTTAATCAGTTCCTTCTGTCACTACTCGCCTCCCTAAGGTGTACGACATCTAGGTACCTAGAAGACTCAGGCTTCTTAATGCCACCAACGTCTCAAATTATATTGAAAAATTGTAAGTAACGATGCGCCACCCCATACTCAATCAATTGTGTATCAACAAACAAATTGCTAACTTTATTAATTTCACGTTTGAAATAAATGTTTATCATAACCCGAACATTCGATTATTTTCGCCTTGTTTGATGGAGTTGCGACCAATCACTTCCACAATGTCTGAAAGTTTAGTAACATAACGCGGTTTTCTCGGGGTAGGTACCATAATATTCATTTATACCTCCCGCACCGGCACCAAATGCCGGAATCGGGAGTCAATCAGCAGCGAGTTAAAATTATACCGGAACGTCCGGACGCCAGCCGTAATTACACAACCTAAACTCGAGGATTATTGCAGCATACTATACTTAGCGTGTAACTACCTAACTACTCAATTATTCGGTAGTTTCTTGCTCGCATGTTAGCCTAATAAGGGTGTTTAGCGGGTTAATGCACTTGGGCAATTATGAAAGTAAATATAGTGAGTAAAGATATTTGCCTAGCGGTTCAATAAATCCCGTATTTTGTTGCTGTCTGCGTGGAGACTTAGGTGGTCAGTGTTTTTTACCTCAAGTTATTATCAAGTTGTATTTCTTCCAATTGTGACGGCGTGTGTTAGTAGGTAAATTGCTTTGGAGAGACCATCAAACTTCACTTCGTTCTAAATACATAAGTTACGCAGGTAACAGTGACGGCGTGTGAGGGTTTGCACTTAAACACCCGAAGCAAAATTCGGCTGGTAATATAAAGCAAGAAATTTTAGACAAGCCGGTGGAAATCGGCTTGTATGGGTGATCCGCCACTGCTGCCTTATATAGATCACATAGCACTCTGGTGGTAACAGGCAAGGTAGAAAGCAAAAGACCTCTGGGGCTACCCCCAAACGATGGTTAAGCTAAATCAGTCCAAGCTAATGCAGCCATCCAACAAGCACTCAGCAGTTTTTTTTTGTGTGTGTACACTGTAGAATCGCCGGGTATTTCCATCGGTAGACCAGCGCTGGCCAGCACCATGCTATGATGACTTTTCAGGGTCGCAGTGTTTAGTGAGCGATGGGCTAGCAGGTGAGGCTTAACAGTATACAATATCAGGGTATACGGCACAGTTATACATTCAAAAATGGCCGACCTAAACACAGAATAAAACATCAAATCACCCTCTTACACGGCATACGGCAAAGATCCCGGACCTTGAACCTGCGCCGAATCGTGCGCAAGCCGACGTGAAGTTGTTACTCCGCGCGAGCTGCGTGACGGGCGCGGCGCTAGTCTGCTGTGACGAGATCTGCGCAGCCAAGACATATGGTATTCTTCATACAATAGCCAAGGCTGGCCACGGACCAAACCTTATTTTAGGGCAATGCCCTTACTTCATGGGACCCTCGCATGCTCTTCTACCCAACGGGGTCTCGATTGATTTCTGGGCGGTGTGTTAGCTTTTTAATGGCAGAAGCCTTGCACTTCTACCCAGCGTTTTGATGACGATTTGTGGCTAGCTTATGCAAAAGGCAACTACATAGATGTGAAGAAAATTAAATGATAAACAAAGCGATTTTGACGCTGCAACAGAGGGCCTATTTGCACCTCTCGAAGATTTACTCTCACGATGTGCCATATGATAACGATGTGCCCAGCAATTAGCCGTTTGCTAACGGGAGAACACCCTGAAAAGACCGGTTAATATCCCAGTTATGATTTTGTGTTATATTTTGCTGCAGTTAAAAAACACAAAATCATAACAGCTGCCATTATGCAGCATGAACACCAATATTGTCACTTATAATAGTTTTAAGTTAGGTCCCCACCGAAAATCAGCGCCTCTGCTTGCCGCGTCTTGCAGTGGCTTTACGTACGAGTATGCTGAGTGGGGATCCTGTTTAACGTCTCGTATTTAAATCTTATCGTATAGAGGCCTCGGCAGAGAGTACAACTTTGTACCTTTTGGCGTCGAGACCCTCGGTCCATGGGGTCCCAGTGCGCAAAAGCTATTTGCGGAAATCGCGAAACGTCTAGTTGACGTAACTGGTGACCGAAGAGCTGGCGGCTTTCTCGCGCAACGCATCAGCATTGCAATTCAGCAAGGAAATGCCGCCAGCATCCTCGGTACAATGCCTCGAGGGCCTTTTTTAGATTTAACTTAGCTTTAATTTAATTTAGTTAATGTTATAGTTATCATCTTGTATATACCTAATTTAGAAAATAAATTTATCGTTTGTTTGTTCTATTCTTTTAGTGTGTACCTAAGTTGTGACGTTAAATATTGTAACAATTATCCGAGGGCCGGCAACGCGCATGCGAGTCCCCTGGAGGTGCAAGTTACGGTAACCGCTTAACATCAGGTCCAAAGGCTTCTTTGCCATAGATATAATAAAACAATTATCCAACAGAGATGTAGTGGCCATTAAAGATATTAATAATGATGATTGGGAAAACAACTATGCCGTACTGCGTTTGAAAAGCACTGTAACTCCAACCAATCTTAGCTATCGACTTACCACTCGTCGTTACAAAAGAATACACTGAGTACCGCACAGTTTAATCACTGATTACCATGAGGAAAAACTCAGTACTTCATAATTTACGATTTTAATGCCTGTTAGCATTGTCCGTCATCTTCCTTGTGATCCTATCAGTCAGCAACAGCTTCCAACTTTGCCGCTCGAGGCAACATTTCTGCAATTGATTTCGAACCTAGTTACTATTCTACAAAGTAGATTTTTGTATATTTTATTTGCCAATTATGAGCTATGTCATCATAAGATCAAAACGCCTGTTTGACGCATCTCGTATAATTAATGGGAATCCTATTGTGTACATACAAGTCCCTCATTGCATTTTTTTGTACTTTGAGTGGTTTTGCCTGGTTTCTGATGTAGGTGTTGGTGAGATAATGATTTAATGATAGTTATTGGGCGGACAATGATAATGATTTGGTACGTTTCCGCGGCAAAATAATGTCGAAGCAGTAAATACAAGGACGTGGTTATTGACGTAACTATATCTCGCAGTTGTTGACTATTTGCTAGGTTGTATTATAGCATGCACAAATGCTAGTAAGTACTTAAAACTCAAAAGTCAAAACTTGGATGTCATTCAAAGTATCCATTTTGTATGTTTATCCATGTTCAGCGTAAAAATTCGTGCGTAACTTACGACTGGGAACCGGGCCAGGGCCCGAAACTTTACGCTGCGCTAGAAAACTTGCTTTGCTGACGTTGGCCACGCTGAAATGGGAATGCGCTGGTCGCGTGCTGCATGCATCCCTAGCGGTGGGCTAAACTAGTACGATGGGATGCGTCGGCGTGGCAGAGACGGAAATGGCGGGCACTTCGCAGCTATTGGAACAAGTGGAAATAGAGAGGCCTATGCCCAGCACGAGGACACTCTATACGTTTCGAATAAAAAAACATACGACCACAGATAATAGTAAATACCCAACGATGCGAATTATGCCAATGTGCGATGTGTGAATATAGGTGATGGGTCTCCTAAAAAATTAATAAATAGAAAACATAGCTAGGTACCTACAGATCATACTGAGAACCTCCTTTTTATTTTAATAAAAAAAAATTGTACTGGATTAAGACTAAGGTTTGTTTGTTTCAAGTTTAAGGTAAAAACGAGTATATTGTCTCACTAACCTAGCGTTCTTCTTTGTCATATCAGCTGAAAGACGTCCCCTGCTCGACACAGGCCTCCCCCAAAGAGTGCCAAAGTGACCGTTCCTGCGCCTCACCGTTCCGTTCACCTTGTGGGGGGCCTGCCCACGCCACGCCTTCCGATCCGGTACGTGGTCGCCACTCGAGATCCTTTCCGCCCCAACCGCCATCGGTTCTACGTGCTATGTGCCCCGCCTTCTGCCACTTAAGTTTAGCGATTCTAGTCCTGGAGTCGAACTGACATGGCGTTCTCGTATAAACACTTCAGCACTTCGATATTGCGATAGTCAACTTGCGTCCTTTTTAACTTGCGTCAGTCACCAAAAGAGTAATAAAACAAAAAACATACACAAGGCCCACCAATTAGTACCAGTGGCGTCAATCATTTCATTTCACCATTGTTCGCCGTCTTTTGTTTTATCACAAAAATCACCCGCTGCGTTTATCCGCTCTTTAAATTAACAATTTATCACTTTTCTTACGTTTCAAACGAAAAGGTCATATCTTTATGCGATTTTCATACTTAAACAGCCTATTTATTAACGATGATAGTTTTCTGGAGAGCTTTCCAACGCCTACGGACGCGGTGAGGTGAAGAAAGAATGCATTAATTGCTGGTTCCAGACTGCACTCTTCAAATCATCTGTTAACTAAAGCCGCAATGGAAAGACAGTTAAGGGCAACACCCACACGCAAATACTGACCTTAGTAGAAGGAGATAGTAACCGACATGTTTTTTCTATAAAAATGTGTCTTTTTTATTAAGAGGCTAGTGTAATTGTTAAACGGCGCCGCCGCCTACCGCGTCAGTGCTGTTGCCCAAGCGCAGCTTTTTACTTCAATTAATTATTGGGTCTTTTAAAACGATTTTTATTTTACTTTCTGTTAGGTAAGTTCTTTCTCTTGAATTTTTTTTACGTAATTGCGTACATTGTACACTTTTTCGGTTTAGTTTGACAAAAAGTGCAGCACAGTTATAGTCTCCGTGTAAATAAGTCGCTCATAAATATCTTGACATCGACGGTAATCTAAACCAAACCGAAAAGTTTAGCATAATGTATCTGTATACAGACTTTAGTTCCTTATTACATGTGCATAGATATGGTCGCTCCGTTTTGGACAAAAAGACAAACTGTGCCTGAAGCACCTATTTGCACTGGTTTGGGAAGTTGAGAAGGGAGTTTCTTGCTGCGGTGAAATGAAATTCTTCTTTAGTAGTCAGGAGATGTTGTCGGCTCGCCGGTCGGTTGAGAAGTGGCGGTGCGGGGGGCGAGCGCCATCATTATGTGCCTGAAGCACCTATTTGCACTGGTTTGGGAAGTTGAGAAGGGAGTTTCTTGCTGCGGTGAAATGAAATTCTTCTTTAGTAGTCAGGAGATGTTGTCGGCTCGCCGGTCGGTTGAGAAGTGGCGGTGCGGGGGGCGAGCGCCATATTTATACCCGTCAGGCGCCCCGCACCGCTCACGGGCGTAAGCGCGGACCGACAACTCTCGTTTATTCCAATAAAATAAACTTAATCCTATTACATTTCTGTGTTCTTATTTACTCTTAATTCCTATATACTAGTATGTAGACTCTTTTATGGTCTCTATCTTGAACTCTTATGGGTCGCTTATAGGATTTCCCTGTTTCTTATTAGCTTTATTTATTAATCAAATTTTCCTATAAGCGACGCTTAGTAAATGAAAGTCGAAAAAACTGTACATACGATTTAATAAATAATCTACGAACCGATTATTTATTAAATCGTATGTACAGTTTTCTATTCTAAAGGCTTAAAACTAAGTCGTCCTGCACATATCTCCCGCCGTGGAATGCTCGCCTTAGCGTTCCAGTTTGTTTGCGTGCAGGTCGTCATCTGTAGTGGGCAGGATCGCGAGCTTCTTGGTCGGTCTGCGCAGTACTCCGCCCTTCGTCTTCACGTCCACGACTCTCGTGGCGCCGTCGGGTCCCGGGAACTTGGCGATTACTCTCCCCATGGGCCATGTGTTGCGTGGGAGAGTGCCGTCGCCGATGAGTACCACGTCCCCTATTTCGATAGGACGTCCGTGGCCGTAGGGCTCCCGCCGGTCCTGGAGTGTGGGCAGGTACTCTCGGACCCAGCGATTCCAGAAGTGGTCGGCTAGTCGCTGGCTGGTCCTCCACGTCGCTCGTCCTGTCAGGTCCCCGTCGTCGAAGGTGCCGGGTGACTGGACTCGCCCCGAGCCGCCGAGTAGGAAGTGGTTCGGTGTTATCGCCTCGGGCTCGTCGGGCTCCACGGAGACGTGCGTCAGTGGCCGGCTGTTCACGATGTATTCTGCCTCAGCCAGGGTCGTCGCGAAGACCTCTTCAGTAGGGTGGCGTTCTTTCAGGACAGCGTACAGTGTTTCTTTCACGGCTCGTACCATTCGTTCCCACGCCCCGCCCATGAACGGTGCGGAGGGGGGGATGAAACGCCAGCCGATGTGTCGCCGCTCTGCTTCTTTTTTCATCGCGTCGCTGGTGTTGTCTCGCAGCATCTTGTCGGCGGCGTGAAAGTTGGTGGCGTTGTCCGACCAAATCTCAGTCGGTGTTCCTCGTCGGGCGATCATTCGGCGTAGCGCCATGATGGCGGACTCGCCGCTCAGGCTAGGCACTATTTCCATATGTATAGCGCGCGTGGTGAGACATGTGAAAAGGGCCACATATCTTTTCTGTGTAGTTCGGCCCACGGTGACAGTCGCGGGGCCCCATAGGTCGACTCCCGTGAATGTGAAGGCTCGCTCATGGTGGGCGAGGCGGCAGTGTGGCAGGTCACCCGTCGGCGGTACAGTTGGCTTCGCTTTTCGTCTTCGGCAGGGCAGGCATCGGTGGATAATCATTCGGCTGACTGTACGTATTCGTAGTATGGCGTAATGTTGTTTACACTCATTTGTCATCGCTTCGACGCCGTGGTGATTCATCTGTCTGTGTACGTAGTCTATGTACAGTCGAACGGCCGGGTGGTCTCCGTCGATCACTGGCGGCCTTTTCTGTAGCGTCGGTACGTCGTGGGCTTCATTTATGCGCGTTTTGAGAGTGATGATACCGTCGACGAGTTCCACGGCGAATGGGCGTAAGCGACTGTGTGTCGCCGGCGGCTTGCCCTGCGCTAGGCGTCTTATTTCGTCTGGAAAGCTGTCCCGCTGGCTCTCTCTCATTGTCAGGCGTTCCGCTTCTTTTAGATGTCTGGCTTCGAGCGTTATGTAGGTACTCGAGGTGGGTCGGACGGGCCGCGGCGTTGTGTGTTCGGCCCGCTGTCTTTTCTTGTTCCACTCCGGGTCCTTTTCTTTATTCTTTAACGTTCGTTTGTAGTGAGTGCGCGCGCGTTGAGGGCGGCACAACTCGATGAACTGGAGTACTCGCGCTAGGGTTCTTATTAGGCGTTCCCAGCGCGAGAACCTTTCTGCCGACGGTAGCCACGAAGTGGGTGCGATATGATTGCACGACTCGGTTTCTTGTTTCTTTTCTTCTCCGCTTGGCGCCGTATTCTGTAGTAATTTCTTGGCTTGCACGGTGACAGGCGATGCGAGGCCGAGCGGGTCGAAGACGGACATCATTACTCTGAGAACTAGGCGTTTAGTGGGCGCTAGTTCGTCGAGTGCGTGGGACGGTAATCGGCTGAGGTCCAAGTTAAAGGCGATCTCGTCTGTGGCGGGCCTCCATACTTGTCCGAGCACACGCTCGGTTTTCATGTCGCTTAAGTCGAGTGCGACGTGTGCTTTCTCTCCCGGCGCTTCTATGTCTTCGTTTTCCACTGCTTGCAGTACTGTAGGCGAGTTGGACGCCCACTTGCGGAGGTTGTAGTGTGCGCGTTTTTGTATGTCGCGCACGTCGCTTGCTATCTTGATCGCCTCCTCTTCTGACTCGAAACTCTGTAGGTAATCATCGACGTAATGATTACGTACTATGGCGGCGGCGGCCTCGGGGTGCGTCTCGATGTACTTCTCGGCGTTCGCGTTCTTTACATATATCGCGACCGTAGGGCTGCAGGTCGCGCCGAACACGAGGGAGCTCATGCGCCATTCCTCGGGCGGCGTGTCGTCACGGCGATCGCCGCGCCATAGGTATCGCAGCGCGTTGCGGTCTTCGGGCCTCACTTTCACGTTCATGAACATCGCTTCGATGTCGGCGGACACGGCTATCTTGTGTTGTCGGAACCTCATGAGTACCCCTGGCAGTGATTGGAGCAGGTCGGGGCCGGTGAGGAGCTTGTCGTTGAGCGATACACCTCTCGTACGGGCGGCTGCGTCATGTACCACTCTGACGCGGTCTTTCTTCATGGGGTTCAGTACCGCGAAATGAGGTAAGTACCAGTTTCTTTCTCCCTCTTTTCTAGGCGGGGCTGGCTCGGCGTAACCTCGTGACACTAATTTGTTCATCTCGTCGTTGTATCGCAACTTGAAGGCTTCATCTCGATCTAATTTCTTTTCTATGCTGTGTAGACGTTTGAGTGTATTTTCGTAGTTATCTGGTAACTTGTCCTCTTCGTTCATCCACAGTAGGGGTACTTGGTAGTGACCGTCGGCTGTGATCATGGTCGAGCGTGTCAGCTGGGTGAGGGCACGCTCTTCCGGGTCCGACTTAGGTCGTTTCGGTTCTATCATCATATTTTCGATCGCGAAGTACTCCTTCAGTTGGCGGTCAATGTCCTCGTCGCACGCTGGCTGTCCGTCCTCGTTGTCTGGCTGACTGGTGACGTGATTGACGACGTGGTTGATGGCTTCGTGTTGCTGTTGCGGGCGCGTGTGTGCGCCGTGGAGAACCCAGCCGAGTGATAGTCGGCTAGCGACGGGCTGATGTCGATCGCCGCGTCGTATCTCCTTCGGTAGTAGCAGGTGCCAGTTATCTTGCCCTAGTAGTATTCCCGGTTCGGCCGTGTCGTATCTCAGTAAATGTTGTATGTCTTGCAGGTGTGCACACGTACTGAGGTCTTCATCGCTTATCGTCTGGGGTGATAAGCGCAGATTGGGAATAGTGCGGGCGTATATGCGGGCCTCTTTGTCTTGGCCGCGTATCAGGAGGGGCACTCGGCGCGATTTCGTAGCATTTATTCTTGCACTAGCTACGGCTTCTATGTGGAGCGGTGTAGCGGGCCCGTCTAGGCCGACTTCGTTGGCGATCTCCTCTGACAGAAGAGTGATGGTACTCCCGTCGTCCATCAGGGCGGAGGTGTTGACCTCCCTTTTCGGTCCTGTTATCGTCACTGGCAGTATCTTAAGAAAGGCACGGGACCGGCAGGTTGTCCACGTTGACGCGACCGCTTCACTCTCGATGGGCGCTGGCTTCTGGTGGTGCAGCAGTTTATGGTGGTAGTACTCGCAGTTGTCTCGCTCGCACTTCACTTTCTTGCAATAGTGCGTCTTGTTTCTATACCGCAGGCACCGGAAACACAGTCGTTTTTCTTTAGCTAGCTTCCATCGATCGTCAACTTCTTCGGCAGTGAATTTCGGGCACTTTTCTATGTTATGGGTTTCATTGTGGCAGCACGAACACTTGTGGGCGGGCTTCTCGCGTACTGGCTTCTCATTGGTTGCATACGCTTTGTGTGTTCTTCGGACGGGGGCTTCACTTGTTTCGGGCTGTGCGTATGCTGCGCAGTATTGTGCCTCTCGATGTAGAAAGGCGGCTATCTTCGTTAGTTCGGGCTCGTTTGACACTGTTGTAGCGGCGAAGTCGTACCACCGGTACCGCTGGTTTGGCGTAAGCTTGTCTAGTATAGCTTTGGCGGTCTCGGGGCTGTAGAGATACTGCGCACGATCTAGCGCTCGGAGAGTAGCGACGGCGTTCGCGATGCGACACGAGAAAGTGCAGAGGTCTCGGGCTCCGTCTGTGAGGCGTGGCAGGGCGCGAAGTCGTTCGAGTTCGCCCAAGGCTATGGTGTCAGGCCTCCCGAAGCGTGTCTCCAACGTCTTGACTATCTCGATGGCTGGCGCTTGATAGATGAGTAGATTTTCAACTGCTTCCTTCGCCTTTCCTTTCAGCGATCTTCGTAGTCTTGCCACGTTCTCAGTTTCGGTGTATTTCGATTGCGATTCTTCGTACGAAGCTTTGAATGAGAGCCACTCTTGGTGTGACCCTCCGTAGGCGGGTAGCTCGACGGCGAAGCGAGGCGTGTTACTGGAACGAGCGGCGGCGGCGATCGCGGACGCGAGCTCGGAAAGATCGACCTGTTGTGTCGACTGGCTGTGTTGTTTCACTATGGGTATAGCACTTGATTGTTCGTAATAACGCGCGGGCGGCGCTGTCTTCAAGTGTTCATAAGGATGCGCGGGCGGCGCGGACGACAATGCAGTTAAATGTTCATATCGATGTGCGGGCGGCACTGCACTTAACTGTTCATAATGATGCGCGGGCGGCGCGGACGGCACTGTAGTTAAATGTTCATATCGATGTGCGGGCGGCACTGCACTTAACTGTTCATAACGATGCGCGGGCGGCGCGGGCGGCACTATAGGCGCGGGCACGAAGACGGGTGCGGGCATGAGGACGGGCGCGGCGGCACTGAGGGGGACGGTCCCTGCTTGCGCGCGCATCGCGGCGGCGGCGGCGGCGGTGATGGGCGCGGTAGGCGGCGGGTTTAGCTTGGTCACAGCTTGCGGCGGCAACGGCGGCGGCGGCGGCGGCTGGACAGAGGCTTGCTCAGTTTTGGCTTGCTTGTTGCCCTCTTCTTCTGGGAAGTGAGGTTTTTCGGCGACGGCGAGCATATCGTGGCTCGACTCGAGCCAGGCGTCGACTCGAGATTGCAGTTGTGCGGCGGAGACCACGGTTCCCTCGTCGTCTTCACTTCCGTCGGCTTCGATTGCGGCTAGGCGTGCTTGGGCTAGTTCAAGCTTGATGCGCAGCATTTCTTCTTTCGCTCTGGCTAAGCGTTGTGCGCGGCGGGACGATGTAGTCTTTATGGACCTGGACGGTGGCGGCGCCGCGGGGACGCTGTCGGCGGCCCCCGGCGGTGCTGAATCTTCAGCGTTAGTTGCGGCGCTCTCCGTATTTGGTGTGGTCGGCGTAGACTGCGTCTCTCTGCCTGAGGCTTCTGTGCTGGATCCCGGCGTTTCCGACGACGGCTCTTCTCCGAATATGAGTTGGCGAGGGAACGCCCTCCTCCCGCTGAGCGTGTAATTCGACGACTCATAATTACTGGAACTATTTTTCTTTCTTGAATTTGAAACTGGAACTATTTTCTTTCTTGAATATCCGGATTACTGAAGGACCATTATGTGCCTGAAGCACCTATTTGCACTGGTTTGGGAAGTTGAGAAGGGAGTTTCTTGCTGCGGTGAAATGAAATTCTTCTTTAGTAGTCAGGAGATGTTGTCGGCTCGCCGGTCGGTTGAGAAGTGGCGGTGCGGGGGGCGAGCGCCATATTTATACCCGTCAGGCGCCCCGCACCGCTCACGGGCGTAAGCGCGGACCGACAACTCTCGTTTATTCCAATAAAATAAACTTAATCCTATTACATTTCTGTGTTCTTATTTACTCTTAATTCCTATATACTAGTATGTAGACTCTTTTATGGTCTCTATCTTGAACTCTTATGGGTCGCTTATAGGATTTCCCTGTTTCTTATTAGCTTTATTTATTAATCAAATTTTCCTATAAGCGACGCTTAGTAAATGAAAGTCGGTTCGTAGATTATTTATTAAATCGTATGTACAGTTTTCTATTCTAAAGGCTTAAAACTAAGTCGTCCTGCACACAAACAAACAAACAATCACACACATACACTTTCGCATTTATAATATTAGTATGGATTACTTAACAATGGTTAAAACAATGTTCTGCATAAAAATATTCATTGTTAAATAACAACACAAATCGATCTAGCCCTCAGCTCGACCTAGCGCTAGTAAGCTCAGTAAGGCTTGTGTTATGGGTACAAGACGACGATATATATATAATAGATAGACCCAATTTCTCCTATATACTTTAGAAAATAAATTGTTTTTGTTAATAAATACGAATAAAATATACAAAATATAGAATTACTAAAATACCTAGAAAACATCCATCACTCGGAGACAAATGTTCATACTCATCACACAAATAATTGCCCTTACCGGCTTTATTCTGCATATATTTATTATTATTTCTACTAAACGGGACTTAGGGCCGATTTTTCAATCTCTAGATAAAATTATCCGTCAGTTAAAATTATCAACATCTTTTTCTTAAGTCATAAAAGAAATGGACAGAGCTAACATTTATCTGACAGATAGTTTTATCTGGGAATTGAAAAATCGACCCATCGCGTAGCGTACACTCGCCATCAGATATATCGGAGCGGCCAAAGTGCTCACAAATATACAACACGTCTGTAATGCCTCGACAATAGAGTCGTGTTCAGATATTTGTGAGCACTTTGGCCGCTCCGATATATGTTGTGACACATCCGAAAGAAGAAGGTAAATAAATAGATTGGTTTACGTGAAGTTCCGTTTAGTAGAAATAATGTGTGAGTATTATCGTTAAAGTTTTAATCCTATATCAGGAAGGTGTTATTGGTGTGTCATATATCGGTTATTGCTCATATCCCCACAAAACGTGCTATTTTCAACAAGGAAATACACATTCCACCTATTTAATACTTCCTCCTCTCGTACCAAAACAATATTCGGTACTAATTAGAATCCAATTCGATTGAGGACGTGGGCTCAAGTGGAACACAACATCCTTCGCCTCAAATATTGAACTATTCTGAAATTTCCCTTAGCAATGCCAAGATGGCGAGCTCTTGCGTTAACTAATGTTTATTCTGATACGAACGGTTGCAGTTTATTCTGACGAGGCAAAAAGCAAATATTATTTGAAAGACTATATTAAATAGTTATTAGCGACTTCGTCCGCATGGATCTCGATTTATATCTTCATTTATATCCCGTATCATGGTCTGCCTTATCACGCGATAAGTGACAAGATAGAGCGTCCGTCTCGTTCTATTGAACGGTGTCAGCCAGTGACGGACACTATATCTTGTCACTTATCGTGTGATAAGGCCGTCCATGCTATGGGGTCAGATTTCTGGGATAAAATACGAAAGAATTAGTTCCTATGTCCTTCCCCACGATTAAAACTCTCCAAATCTGCATACCACGGTCCACTATCGGTTTAGCATCTCAAGGTGACAGATAGACACAGCTGCTTTCTCATTTATAATATTAATATTATAATGGATATGGATTCTGAAATTTCCCCTTAGCAATGCCAAGTTGGCGTGCGCTTGCGTCAACTAATGTTTATTCTGTTATGGCAAAAAACCAGTATACTCTGCAAACCACTTTATTAGTTATTTATGAAGTCGGTTGCGGCAGGAAATAACTGTTGCTTTATGTCTCATTTATACTTGAGATTATTGAGTTGGCCGAATTACATGAAAGTTGTCAATTCATAAAGCAATTCTACCTTCCAAGTTGTTGTGTGGGTACGTCGGTATATGAAGTTTTTTTATGTGATAGGAGACAAACGAGCAGACGGATCACCTGATGGTAAGCGATTACCGCCGCCCATGGGCATCTGCAACACCAGAGGTGTTGTGAGTCCGTTGCCGGCCTTTAAGATGGGAGTACGCTCTTTTCTTGAAGGTTTGAAGGTCGCATCGGTCCGGAAATACCGCAGGCGACAATCCATTCCACAGATTAACTGTGCGAGGCAGGAAGTTTCTGGAGAAGCGCACAATTGAGGACTGCCAACTATCTAAGTGGTGAGGATGATAATGTTGTCGCGTTGGACGATGGCGAAAAGAAGCAAAAAAGAAGATCGAAAATTTGCGTTGAGTCGCAGTACACCTAACAGTCCTCCTCCCCAACAGTCCCCTAACGCTTGATCAAAAAGCTGTACAATTAACCCTCAAGTTTACTCCATTGACTGTGTTTTCTGCGAAATTAGGATCATTACAACGATATTGCGTATACTCGTATTCGCAAAGTAAACACGAGGTGTAGAGTGAAGATGAGCATTGCTACACCAATTTCAAAGTGAAGTAAACCAGGTGGAATATTGTAAACTGCCCTATATTTCAATGTTCTAAAATAAGTATTACGTGTTCTTGCACCTGGGAATTGTTCGACTCGTACAGTCACCAGCAATAAGATCTTCCACAACATAGCACGCATAAATATCTGACACAACTCTATGTCTAATGCCATAAGGACGTGTCAGATACTTTTGCAGGCTTTGTTTCGGCAGATGTTGATGCCGGTGACTGTACCTATATAAAAACTGCCGGCCTTTTGTTGTTTAATCCTGAAAATAACCCGAGGGTCGATTTTTGACTTTCTAGCGCTCGACTTACACTGGAAATCCGTCGAAAACGAGGAAATCCTGTACTATAAAACAAGCTATATATATGCAGTCAAGTTCTCAAAAATCACTGTAACAATTTCGATGAAATTTGGAATACGGGGGGCGAGTTATCGATCTATAAAAGATCTATAATAATAAATATAGCTAGGTCTCATGTCTGGAATAACTATAGCTAGGTCTCATGTGTGGAAAAAATCGTTTTCCCCGTGTTTTCTCTTTTTTCACCCGAGCAAAAGCTCGGTCGAGCTGGCTCTGCAGTTTTTTATTTTTTTATTAGTAAGCGAGTGGTATTGGCAAAATTGGGATTACGTGCATTCACACCTGGGAGTCGTTAGACTCTGAAAAGTCTGATTGTAATTTTTTTGTGGGTTATCTTCTTAATAGAAGTTCAGAACGTATGAGGTCGCCAGAGCTCCGGGTAATGCGCCATGAATTTTGTGACTCTGAATCTGTGACCTGTGAATTGTGTGAAGTACATAAGCTACGGTAGCCCAGTGGTTCAGGCATGCGGCTGTCAAGCGGCGGTCGTGGGTTCGAATCCCGGCTCGTACCAATGAGTTTTTCGGAACTTATGTACGGAATATTTACCGTTAGCTTTTCGGTGAAGGAAAACATCGTGAGGAAACCGGTCTAATCCCAATAAGGTCTAGTTTTCCCTCTGGGTTGGAAGGTCAGATGGCAGTCGCTTTCGTAAAACTAGTGCCTATGCCAAATCTTGGGATTAGGTGTCAAAGCGGACCCTGGGCTCCTTTAGGGGCACAACCGCGAATAACGCTAGGAGGATGAGGATGATGACATAAGCTACAGTGTTCTATCAAGGCACTGTGCTCGTGATGTTACGTCATCAGCATCACAGTCGTCAGGGAATAGGAACATGTCGACATGCAAACATGACACGCTCCGCGAAGCACAACATTGCTGCTTGGCCAATGAACACATCCACTTTAACCTCATGCGTATGTATAACTAGCATTGCGTTTTACCCAATAAGACATCGTCAAAAATAATAAGTTACCGAACTAACAATTTAATTTATCCTCCATCTAACAAGACCTGTGTGTGACAGCTAGAAAATTTAAATCACGCCACCCCGCTCTACCGTATGTACCTATAGCACGAAGTATTTCGGCTAGTTAGGCTTGTCTCGTTACGTGTGATAATGACAGTGATGCCGTACACGCGACAATGTGGTTCGATAGTGTCACTGTCCGACAGTGTCAGCCCTCTCCGGGTGCTTTTTTACCTCAATGTTGCGCGAGAGCCGAGTTCCAAGTGGCAGGAACGGGCCTGGTCTAAATGCCAAAGAAAAAATGTATCATTCTCGGTGAAAAGGTGTATAGTCGTTGGTGCTTTTGATATTGTTACTTCGGGAATCGTGACATTTGTATCGCCAATAATAGGCTCCCTTTTCACATTAACATCAATTCAAGTCAAATCAATGACAGAAATTGTCATTCATAAGCCATCGGCGCCTGCGTATTTTTCATTCCGTCAGCGCGCGTGTCAAGGCTGATCGAGAACGAATAATATGCGCGGATGTTTATGACTTGGTCGTTAAACCCTTATAATGTCTCGTGACTTTAAAAACTGGCTACGTGGGTGGTCTGGCTCGGAGTTTTTAGCCGAAAGTCCGTTACGATGAAGCGATGAAGCTACTTACGTGGTCCACATCCATCTATTGACAGCCGACAGCGGTCTAATGGCAAGTAACCACTTAGTGCCTCTAGAAGATCAATAGACACATAGCTCATCTTTTTACCGTGGGACGCAGTGGCGCACGTAAGGTTTAATTCCTCTATGGTTTGGTCAAATAAAAATTATACCATGGCTGTGGTAAACAGCATACGGCTTGAAGGTAAGTAGAAACCACAGCTTATTTGCGACTCCAGAGGCAACAAGCTCGTTGCGGATTCTTTATTGATCTGAGGATTTGTTGTCTCGAGACAAATGCAGGTTAGCACCTCATTCTCAACACAGCGTATTCTCCACTTACCACTAGGAACGGGACACACATTAGGTACCCGTATTTCCCCAGTTGAGCACCAAATACAGGGTGACATTTTAATCAGTGTCCAAATTTTTAGTAATCGATCGATGGCATCGATCGATTGGTGTGGTAACACCCTTATACTTGAATTTGGACACTGATTAAAATGTCACCCTGTATGTGCAAGATAAAATTCCGCTGTGCCCTCCCCCTCCCTCTCTACAACAACTGCGACCAACACTTCGCGTAAATCAGTGGCCAGACGACATTAACTGCCTTTTACAAATTCGGGGTTATTGGTAATAAAATTATGTGAACGTGAGATAAGAGCCTTTTGGGTGTTCGAGGGCTTTTGCGGATATAATTTTTATAGTGACGTTTTAAAACACAAAAAACTTTCGCTTGCTTTAAGTATCAATTTATTGTATACTAGCTTCTGCCCGCGACTTCGTACGCGCATAAATTATGGCTTACATGGTATTTTTATGTTTAACCATACTACTGACTGAAAATAAAGACTTCATTTCCATATACTGCACGGCTATCGTGACGGCCGCGACATACTCTCGATTTTTCTCGTACTATACCTCTTGGTCTTGTGTATTGTATACGTAGGTCCAAAACTAGGGTCCTTACCACATACATAATCAGTTTTAATTTTCATATCTCGTTTTTTATGGGTTAACTTGATAATGTTGCTTTATCCAAAGAGCGGAATTCAGTCACTGAATCACTCACGTTGAAAAAAAAACGAAAAATTAGGGACAATCTTACACAAATCGACCTAGTCCCAAACTAAGCAAAGCTTGTACTATGGGTACTAGACGACGATAAACATACTTATATAGATAAATAAATACGTAAATACATAGAAAACATCCATGACTCAGAAACAAATATTCGTGCTCATCACACAAATATATGCCCTTACCGGGATTCGAACCCAGGACCTCTTGCTTCGTAGGCAGGGTCACTACCAACTAGGCTAAAGCGGTCGTCAAACGATACACTTTGTGCAGAATGGCTACCAGAGGGTTTCCTTTTTCTGTTGTTCTTTTGTGGTCCTGATACTGAATTCAATGCGTGGATTCAGACGGTGTAAGCCCAGTTGTCACAATGGTTTCCACGAGGCATGGTGAAAATACCTTCTCCATAGGCTACGAGAAATTTAATCTTACGTCAACTGTATAAAGACTGTCAGGGAAAATCTTTTCTCACTTTATCCGTAATTCTTATCGCTGCTCTGAAGACTTCTTAAACACAGCTAATAATAGCCATTAAGCTTATAAAAATAATCTACCCATTACCAAACAACCTTCCCAAATATCTCGGCATTCCAGCACAGAACTGTAAAAAACCCGTAAACATTGTCAAACGCAATACGCCTTTATGTATACCTCGTAAATTCATCAAACAAAGTCATTCTATGAACAACCTTAAGCTACTATAATAGTGTTCATTTTTCAACAAATTGTAAATAAACACATTACCCTCCTTTGCGTCGCGCAGTCGGGTAAAAAGTGACATTAGTTTGACGTTCGAACGCCGCGTTTGAAATTGGAACCGCGCGCTTTTCTAATAGCGCTGGAAATAGCTGCGCGGGCGGCGAAACACCTGGCCGCGGTGACCACACTGACGGTACGGTCATGCAATACTCAATTTATAACTGCCTTAATAAAATAAAACCCTCGAGACATCAAACATACTCGTAGCTTGTACCAGCATGAACCATCTCGCAAAAAACCGCACACTCCCTTTGGGAGCTAATACGATGCAACATACCTACTGATGTGCAACTTTCTACATGACACTCGATATATCATATCGTTTGCGTCGGGGTTAAAAACAACAAATTTCCACGTGGTGAAAATCAGAACTAAAACAAGTTTAGTATTTTATGTTTTGGTACACCCTTGACATTAAACTTTAAAGTCGTGTTCACATATTTTTGATCACTTTGTCCGCGCGTATATTTTCGAACCCGACTGTAAATATAAATTATGTTCCGATCATACAAGTCACAAGCCGCACAGGGGCTTTACAAGTTTAAATACATGCCCGTGGGGTATAAATGGGTCTTCATGTGTCCACAAAGTCGAGTTACTTAAAATCCTTCGGAGAAAGTCTTCTTCTTACTGATTGATCATGGTCACCCCGTATCGGAAGTATAGGAAACAATAACCGTAATACATTTCCCTTCCCTAGTAATCACGTTTCACGCATACGTCTCTATTTAGCGCCCTTGCGCGCAAACGAATTACTTTGCCCTTTACTTTTTACTTCATTCAATCTTGAAACTTGACTTCTTGAACTTAAGGTTGGTAATCCTTCATCACATCGTTGGTGGGAGTATACAGGGTGGCTATTTATGGCATTTACGCGTGACTTGAGGTGACATCCTATATTTAACGGTAATTGACGGTTAGTGTGGTATTTATTATAGGAATATTGGAGATTTAAGGCCCGTTACTTGAAGAGGGTAGAAGGAATACAATTTCATAGTATCTTGTTAAAATATGATTGTTCAGGAATATAAAAATATCCTCAATACATGGGAGGTCTAGGATACGGACTAATTTAGTGAAGTTGGAAATCATTCGTTTTAATTTTACACACTATAAATTACAGGACTAACTAATAATGCTAAACTCGCCCAACGTCCTCTATAAATGATGACCATAGATTGTAATCTTCTTTGGTAAAAAAAAAAAAAATATTTGTGACAAGCGATCATCTATGATCATGTAAGGAAATGGAAAAAAATGTATTATATTTTGAAAATCTAATCGTAATTATGCTAATTTGTTCCAGTGAATGGACTACAATATGCCGAAGTTAAAGGAAATTCCCAAAAATACCCTGTATAACACTAGCTTCTGCCCGCGACTCCGGCCGCGTGGAACTCGGTTATATCGCCCCATACAAACTTTTACCCCCCCCCCATTTCACCCCCTTAGGAGATGATTTCTGGGATAATATCCTTTGTCACTCTCCATCCCTTCAACTATCTCCACTTAAAAAATCACGTCAATCCTTCGCTCTGTTTTGCCGTGAAAGACGAAGAAACAAACAAACAAATACACATTCCCATTTATAATATTAGTATGGATATCAGTTGCGGAGCGCCCATACAAGCAGATTCCCAGCGGCTTGCCTAGAACTTATTTTCAGGCAAGCCTCTAGTTATGTTGTCTATAAACTCTTTCATAACTACTTTCGTTCCGAGTTGCCCATCGAAAATGTTCACTGATACATATATTTCAAATAGCTAACTATGTAAACTATCAATGTCTAATGAACCAATAAAGCTTTAGGACGGATTAATCAAACATTCACTATCTATGTAAGTGTAAAGGTGAGCGTAAAGAACTTTGAAGGCGATCGTCTCATTGACCTTGATGTGAAACGTCAGATACGTAAATCCCGGCCGAAACCCTCCTATAATTATACTTATAATGATTCTGGACAACTTTACTGCCCTACCTGCGATACAGTTTTTAAAACGAAGTTCGGCTTTGCAAGCCATATTAGAGCTAACGCTCGTAATTAGCTAGGGTCGCCGTTGCCGATTACGGCATGGATGGCTATATATATATATATATATATATATATATATATATATATATATATATATATAGCCATTTACACTTATATATATATATATATATAAGTGTAAATGATCCTTTCCGTTGCAAGGAACCCTAAAACCGACAACCTCTGTTGTACTTCCCGTTATATCATCAAATATGTTTTTAATTTGTCCATTACCACTCACACGGCGTCCCGTTTAGGAAGTATGGTTCCTACAAGTCGGAACGAATGATAGGGACATCGCACCTTAATATCCATTCATTATAATTAATTACAGCGTTAGTGCACCGGCGTGAGAAAAGGATTTCATCGTTGCTGCGGTGCATATTGTCACGTTCTGATATTTTATTGGTTACTTGAAGAAAAGTTATATGCTTCAACTTGGGCCGAAAATCGTTCGTCTGTCCGGTGTATGTCCCGCTGTCCGGCTGTTCTCCACTACAGCACGTCTATCATGAGACGGCCGCGACATACTTTTTTATTCTGTGCGGTATTAATCTCGTGCTTACAGTGGTTATGTATGATTTGCGCGATATAGTATTTTATGCAACTGTTGTACCTACAAGTAGGATCTTAAAATGCGAGTGTCGTGAGTTGCGATGCGAGCCTTGGCGAGCATCGCAATTAAAGACGCCACGAGCGTTTTAAGACTAAGTTATTATATAGCGTTGACTACAATAATTTTTCTACGACTAATTTTAAATAAATAGCATTTGACTTTTTAGGCAGTAAGTTTTCCGTTAGTACTACTACTCACGCAATTTCTTCAGCGGTGCAGTTATTTTCTTCTTCGTCCATTTTAAAAGGAACGTACACATTTTTCTTCACTTCACAAACACGAATCAAATCTTAATAAGTTATTAATAACGAATAGTTATCATATTTCGTCTTTTAATTTTGAACTGGAACTTTGGTGGGAAATTGGAAACATGACACATTGACACCTCTTGTTTATGGTCTGTTTTGTTCTTAATTCAACTTGCCACTATTGTCATATTAAGAATAAGGTTTTTCTTAAGTTGGCAGCAATGCCTTTAGTACAATATTTTTTTCGAAGTAAAAACATTCAGTGGTTTGTTAAGTTGGTAGTACCTAATGTATTTTGTTGTTAAATTAGTGTTGATCACGTAATACTACCCAGGTTTAGAAGCATATGGCTGTTAAGCGTATCGTTTTGGCGACAAAACAGCACGGTTGTGCCGTACTGTTATGGGGAATAGAGTATAGACTTTTCTGCAGACTTATTTTGTATGTTTTTATATTAGTGTCCGAGACTATGTAAATGACAGATAAAAGTACAGGAGTAGAAAAAATACATTATCATCGACCCGTTGGTTGATAGAAACTCTATTATAATGGTAGCTACATTAAACGCTCCTGCGCAGCGCGTAACGCCCCGGCCCGGACGTCACGTCGAAACCACACAGCAGACATGGTCATCGACATTAAAGTAATTATTACATACCGACCACCTGTTCGTCCGTTACATAACAATATTCGTGAGCCTGCAGGCTAATTGCAAAACTTTCAGCGATGGTGATTGGTTTTATTTGACACCGTCATACATTTACAGTCTGACAAACGAAAGTAAATCAAGTCGATTGTCAACATTTAAGGGCCGGCAGGGGGCAATCGAGGGTCGGGAATGTAAGAGAATTATATAGTAAACGATGTTCCACAACCTTGAAAAATATTACACAGCTAGCCAATGAATGTTACTTCCTCTTGAATCATTCGAATTTAAGATAATGCTTATAGGTAAGTGTAAAAAAAAATCAGAAAAACACTAAAAACGTGTAAAACGCACTCCCGTATTGTAACAACTGAGTCGTAAGTATCAAGAATTATTAAATGAATTGTATCAAATAATAAAGTTAAAACTATAGTTAAATCCTTGCAATCTTCATTTCTTAACAAATATGTACTTATTTCGTGTAAAAGTATCACAAAGATGCCCAATTTTTACGCTCTAATTCTTCATACGAATTAGTATGGAGCGGCCGGCTCACTACAAGTGCGACCGCTCGCGGCGGCCGCGTTCAGTCGGCCGCGAGCCTCCGGAGCGAGACCACGTCGCTTGGCGCCGCATTGACAGATTGCGATCGAACCGTGTACTTACACAAAATGAGTACGCAGTGGTTCAAACGAAAATTATTCTTATGTTCATTGATTGACATATTTAAATCACGTAGAACTTAACAACATGCTTCCTCGGTTTGATCATAAAAAAGGATTGGGTAGTAATTAGCACCTATAGAGTATAATTAGCTCAACAGATTCTCGTGAAATTTTGTTAGTGAGTTCGATATTTAACTATAGGGCCAAAATGGTTTACTGCCTTTTCGACGAAATATGTTTCTTTAAATTTCACTTCGAAACCAAATTTTCGCAGAATTTTCATTTGGTAAATCAATCGTTGGCATAACTTTACTTCGTACTATGCTTATTTGGCAACATTTTTATAATGCAATACTACAACAAACTTTTATGTGGCAAATAATTATGAAGTAAATGATTTGCTTAGGCAAAAAACCAACCGTCAAATGTCATTTGGGAAAATATAAACTTTGCTTTGGAATTATGATAATTACTATTATTAGCAACGTATAGTTAGCATAATATTTTTTGTTGGATTCTGAGGCAGGTCAGTGTAGGTACAACGACGAGCCAAGCGAGGAGGAGTATTAGGAAGAACCGCGAACCTACAGGGTGTGAGCCGAGCGAGCGTAGCGAGCGTGCAGCGGCAGCGGCCGGCGATGTTCCGGAAACGAACAATTTTTTCCTCATACTTACATTATAATCATATAATCTGACAGCTGTCACATGGAGGTGGAGTGGGAAACACGTTGACAAGCAACTCACTTTGGAATGAGACGCGAGCTGTAGTGCGGTTGTGCTCCCAACCTTCCGCCGACTTCATCACGTTCCGTGTTACAGAATTAGTAATCTGTTTTCATCCGAGTGTTTTATGATTATTTTGCGCTATTTGTAATTCTAATCAATCTGATTAAACCTAAGGAGTGTAGATCGACTTCTATTTCGTGAAATATCATGGTTAACGAGAGTGGGGGAAATAATGAATCTCCTCACGTTCCGTCTTACAGAATTAGTAATCTGTTTTCATCCGAGTGGTTTATGATTATTTCGCGCTATTTGTAATTCTTACCAATCTGATTAAACCTAAAGAGTGTAGATCCACTTCTATTTCGTGAAATATCATGGTTAACGAGAGTGGGGAAAATATGAATCTCCACCAGTTCCGCCCGACCCTCCTACATACCTACATATGGCAAAAATCGCCCTCGCCTAATATTCAGAGCAATGACGCGTAATTCAATGTCGGAGAGGCAACCGTCCCTCCCAAGCAAAAATTGCCATGGCAATTGATTGCAAAACCTTTTATTGCGCGTATTCTTGGCGTATTCCCATTTTGTCGAATTTCGCGTTTGTATTCAAGCGGTTGCCTGCCAATTTTTTATTTTTTGTTCTTCGGTCGTTTACTCGGCTCCGGTCACACTAGGAGGGATGGCATAAAAATTCCACTATATAGACAGCGTACACACTTTCAGGCTACCGCGTTTCAATCGGTTGCCACGCAACATTTTTTTTTTACAACCCTTCTTCTATTTCCGAACCAGTCACAGTTGGCTCATTTCGGGTCGCACAGGGTGGTTCCACAACACTTCGGGAGCTCCAATACCGGTAGCCATCTGGTTGCCTCTCCAACATTGAATTACGCGTCATTGCTTTAACTATAAGCCGTTCGGTCGAACAAAACAACTGTCCACATAGTTAGGCATAGGCTGCGCGCTCGGTTCGGGCGAACGTTGGTAGGTATTAAGATGAAATACCTATATTTGACATAACAATTTTTATATTTGGTAACAAACTCCAAAGTTACAATTTTGTTGGCGAGTCAAAGTCCAACGCCCCACTGTGTATACGTGCATGTGTGCGTGTGCTGTGCGCGAGCCTCTATCGTTGTGTGAGTAGCGCTAAAAACCTAAACTTCGCGCGGCGCTGCTCCGAAACGCCCCCTTAATAGCCGGGATGTCTTTATATCAAAGTAGCTGAGATGCATGCTTCCTGGTCAAACTAATAAGATTAAAAAACTAAACTTGTTTTTCTGTAAAATTAGCAAGAAATGAATTGACAAAAAAAGCCTACTCACAAAACTTCACGATAATCGGTTGAGAGATGCGACGTAGAGGAAAACCGGGGCTGTTATTCGCTACGCGTTAATTAATACGTCTCACCCCGCCGGCCGCCCGTCACGAAACTAGAGCTCTACATACGCTTAATTACTACGCATCGCGGTGTCAAGATATATTTGTGAGTGAGCGTTGAGTTGAGCTTAATACAAGTCATAAACTAGGGGGCTGGACAGCCAGACATACGAAAGAATTTCGGCCCAAACCGAAGCAGTGCACTTCCTTCGCTTCGCTCGCTCGTTCGATGACACAGGCAGGGGTCAAACGACCACTGAACCTCATGAAAATGTTTCGCAATCAGGCTGAATTGATGAACAAATCAATCCCTCACTACGAAGAACGGTGCGAAACCCGAGCCCCCGACCACTGCGGTGAGTGGCTCCCACGCATTGTCCTGAGACAGGTGTGGCGTCGGGTTCCTTCCTCGAAGCTGTGCCTACTAACCACAACTTAATCCTCATTTCACCCACCCCAGGTAAGTATAACTTGACGCTAGGCTTCGTTAGAGCAACGCGTAGCTAGGGCTCCGACTTAGACTGGTTTGCCTGAGGTGAGGTTAGTTGTGAAAGGCCTACGTTTAGTGACACACTAAGGTAATGACATAATTTGGTAGTGTCCGAGGGGCGCTTAGTACGTTTTGTGACTGATCCGGTCTGATGGTCACCGAAACCCCGTTGGATATTAAATGTAAACATGGAAGCCGGACTGCGAACTGCCATTTGTTTCATGTTTCAGTGCGAAGATTAGTTTCATTGAAGCATCGGTTTCAATCGAAGTGCGTTGAACTCAGGTAGATTACTCTGACCCCGAAATTGTGAAGACTTGTATAGAATAACATTCAAAGATTTACATAAATGTTTACACTATTTATTTTATTCTCCGCTTCGATTGTCTTTCACAAAATGTTTATGGAATAGGTTTTAACTAGTTTAAAGATTCCTAGCAGGACATAATTTAGCTGTAGAAGCAATATGCATTAACCTAAATCTAAACGAAGTTAACCGTGATGATAACCTAATTACTTATTCTGGTACCAAAAAAGCCGATATCAAAACTTGTAATTATTATTTATTTAATATTTATACCACAAATATAAAAAAAATCAATTGGTGGACTAAATGTTTATCTTATTAAACTATATCCCTTAAAATATTACGTAAGTGTAAAAACGAATTGTCCCCTAATCACCCTGATAGTCCAGGAAAGGACACAAACCCGTGAGACCGACTGCGCCAACCGCAGGTATTCTGCTAAAAACAAACCCTCCATCTCCTTTACTCTTTAAGTGTACAACAAAAGAATGACAAAGATACATGCATAGTTTTGTTACATAGAGTGGGAACATCGCAGACACGCGGTAGACCATACCTCGAGTTAAAGAGGCTGTGACGACCCGTGAGAAACCTTCGCGGCATCGAATACTACCCTAAACTTAATCGTCAAAAGTCACTATGACTGTGTATGAAGTTACGCCTTTTTAATTTTACTCGGTATATCAGTATGTCGTCTCATCTTGTGATGATTATTGATATGGGAAACTTGACACTGCATCTTTTGTTTCTTCCTGAATTGATATAATTAGTTTAGTTTCGTGGTATCGGGGGTACTGTTATCAATATCAGTGTCAAACTAATTAAATCCGTTACATCTTCGCAAGTGGAGTAGATAAGCTAGAGTAAAGTAATATGAGAAGAGAAAACACATCCTACAGCTAGGTTGTGTCATTTTGTTTAGCTTTTGTTGGTATATGCGATCGCTAGGTAAGTCAAGTTCAGTCGATATCTATTATTTGTAACGATTATTTCAGAATCACGATCATGCTTAAAGATGATAATTTTGTTAAGACGTGAGCGATAAGATTTATCCACAACAACAAAGTGATTTTAATTATAAACGCGACCAGCGTAGTTAGCATGACCGCGTTTATCACGGACATAAAACATCTGTCCCGAGGCGAAAGAAAAAAAGTGCGAAAGGGACGAATGGTTTATGTACGACGTAAACGCGATTATTGCTAGCGGGCAGCATTTCAACCGTCATATATGTCGTTAGATGCCAGAAAATGTATTGGTTAGATAAAACGAATAATTTTACAATTCCATTCATCTTAATGAACGGGTGCATCAAAGAAATAAAGAAAACAAAATAGTGTCGTAAAGACACACCGGTGAGAATCGAACCAACACAACACGTCGGACGTCGGGCCAACCGCCCGTGACGGTCGTGAGAACACGCGACACACCCGACTTGACCTTAATGATGGAGTAAACAGGCTAAAAAGAAATTTAGGGGTTACTGGGTCTCATATTTACCATCCCTGATAAGTAAATCACTTATGCATGCATGCAGCACGCAACAAGTGAGTGCACCAAAGTCAGATGTTCCTAGCCAGAACTAAATAACAGGTACGAAATGCCTTGAATTATAAGTCTTATTTTGCAATTAAGTAGTTTTTTTCTTCAATGAAGTTTAAATTGATAAATTAGCACTTTCGACTTCGATCAACCAAAAACCATTGTCAACAGTTGACGTTGAGGACCATAGGGTATCCCAAGGAATCTCAAAGTTACAAATGCATTACTAACTATGGAATGAAAACCTTGTACAACAAGTAATGCAACAGTTGTGTCACGGACCAAACAGTTCAGAGTTTGCAGTGCCTCTTCGCGGCCGGATGAAGAACTAGAAATTAAAAAAAAAAAACTAGCTGTCAACTGCCAAGGCGCCAACGGTCCCCACATTGTCAATGTCAACTCTGTCTATGGAACATGGCGGATCGTGCTCCAGACATTTTATTTTTATTTCCGCATCCTGCTGTTTAATGTATAATTGGATAGCGTATTATGCAGTGAATAGCAAACGTGGCGGCTACAGTTAATGAAGATTTTTCCTTGAAATGCGATGCGAATAACCAAGTCTTGGGCATCATTCAGCGGTTCGTGGTCGCGGCCGCCATTGTGCTTTGTACTGCTCCTGCTATCACCCAGTGAATCGTGAAGCCCTTCCACCGTACATCATGCTAATAACACTGTGTATTGTGAATGTTTTATCTTATTCTGTACTTGTCTTTGGCAAAGGCTCCAGAGGCTGCCATTTCTCTAATAAATAAATAATAAATGTAATATAAAAAGTTGTACATCATTGCGTTCAGTTCTTAAAATAGCCATACGTAATCTATACACACATATCACAGGTATGCATACGTTTATCTGCATAAATATTAGATATACACACTCACAGGTACATGTATACTTCTATATACATAGCTATAGCTATGCGAGTAAACTTCGTTAGTTCATTTCCTTGACACTGGCAGCAGCACCTTTCATACATGCTAGTTAAAAGGCAGAGTTGCCACTCTTCTCCTTAATACTTACTTTACTATTTGAAACAGTTTCATGGCAACAGGTCAGTATGGATAGAAAGGTGGCAGTAATCTTGACTGACACTTGTATAATCATCACCTAGCCATAGCCCATTAGATGATCAAGCCTTAACAAGGAAATTATTTAACTAATAGTTATAACCACAAAAACACCGTTTTAACTAAACACGTTTAATTAATCTCCCGCGGCTAACGGACCGAAGAAATCCCAATTAAATTTTATATCAACAAAATTCAAAGTAATTGTGTTTTTGGCCGTTTTCCCAACAGACAATGGTTCGGATCTCTTGCCCGCCATCTTGAAATGTCGTATACGGTTATGGAGTTTTTGTGACATAAGTCTTTTCTGAATGGGTATTTTCTATTTAGTTGGGGAACGAGGCAAGGTCGCGACACAATGGTGCGAGCTGACCCTAATGTCGTTAGCATTAACAATTCGCACTAATCAAGTAGAATTTGTTAAACTTCTTGCTGCGAAGGACGTCTTTACTTAGTTGCTGTAAACTGTAGCACTTGACAGGACCAAAATCAAGCCAGTATTCCACTTGTTATATTTGGCAGAAGGTGACATAATTGTGTATCTCTTCTTTGATGTAACTTTTCCAGTTCTCCAAATCTTTCCAAATGGAAAGATCTTGGTAATCCAATGTTCCCATGGGGAATTTACTAACATTCTTTAATTCTTGTGAAAGTTTCTTAAATATTCTGAGAATTTATGATTTTTCTGCAACGATGTACTTATATTATACCTGTCATTCTTACTTACAAAATCCACTTGTAGCAGATTTGCTGGACCAGTCTGCGGCGGTCAAACGACTTAAATGGTAATACCTTATTTCATTGGTAGAGGTGCGAGAGGGCGCTGGCCACCCCACCAGAACAAGCCATTCTTCTCACAGCAAATGAGTGTCTCTCCCTTATGGTCTAACGATCGATTGCAAATTCAACATGAAAAAAAACTTACTATTAAAGACCAAGATATGAAAGTCCCCTTCGGACAAATATTCTGATACCGGTATTCCCTCTTGTTATTTGACAGGACTTTCATATCTTGGTTTTTCATAATATTTTTTGTTTTTTGGCGCAGCTGTTTGCCAAACTACTTAGCCAGATAGACTCATGATAGTACCCTTAGCGATTACCACATTAAATATGTGCATGAATACTTATACGATTTTGCATATTAGTTTCAACTTTCAAAATGGTATTGGATTATGTGTTGACCGGAAAAAGTGGGCGATAATGTCTTATCGCATCATTTCGGAAACCGACGCTTAAGTAAGTAAACACACATCCCACGCAGTTATACAAAAATCTTCGTCAAACTGCCGAACTTACCTTCCTCCGATTGTGCTACAACCCTTTGTGTGTCTTGGCCTGCGATATGTGGCGACGTTCTTCCAGCTTGCCCATCTTCCTCGGGTCGTCTTCCACGCTGTAGCTCCAACAAAAGTTGCGCAACGCAAACTGAAGAAAATCACCGTAAAAATACATAATTATCAGGCAGTGTCATCGATGGTAAAGTGTACCGCTACTCGATGGAATGTGGGGAGCAGTCTGTAAAAACGTGTGTAGCGCGGGAGCCTTATTCGGCGGACGCGGCCTTGCGAGGTCGGCGCGGGCGCATGGTACACCGTACCACAATGCACCGTGTCTTCATCTTCAAGAGTTGTGGACCTTACAAAAACAAGAGATGTAAGCCAAGGAAGGGAAACAAAAAGTTTCTTCGTATCCCCATAGTGTACCGTACCTACCGGTATTGGAGGTCCGCTACCCACCTAATCCCAACATTTGGCGTAGGCATTTGTTTTATGAAAGCAACTGCCCTCTGACCTGATCATTCCAACTTAGGTTTCTTCACGTTGCCATCCTCTTAAATTTCTCACCCGCGTTTCGGTGAATTAAATTGATATCAGAATATGATTCATACATGCGTTTTTTTTTTTCAAAACCCAGCGGTACGAACCAAGTTTCAATTCGAACCCACGACCTCTGGAGAATCTGGAGATTGAAAAGCATGTGCTTGCTTATTCGGATTCCACTACCACCACCACAAGCAGCTCTAGATGCGAGTTGTTATAAATGGTTTATCATAAGGTCTTGTTAAGGCGCCGTAGGTTCAGCGAAGTTAAGCGAACAGAGTTTTTGAAACAATATAATGCGTCTGTTTATAATAATATGGTTTAAAAAAAATACGAATAGTAATCTAGAGGTTTTTCCGCAGGGAAATCAGTGTTTAGAAACATGATTAAGCAAATTTCGCTCGATAGAAAAAAATCACGAACATAGGTCTAAAAGGGTCTAAAATACACTTAAAATATTTCTTACAATTTATGCACAAAAGCTAAAAATATTAAAATGGCTTCTAAAAATCGGCAATATCATGTTTGAGAGAAATCAGTATTTACTTTTTTATTTATTTAAACGCCAAAAAACATAAAATTTAAAAACATGATTTCCGCGCTTCCGAGCACGCACTTCCATCTCGCTTACGCTTAAGCTCAGTGAGAGGGAGAGAAGACCATGAACCTACGGCGCCTTAAGTACAAATGCGAAGGCGTTCGGCTCGCATCGGTGTGATTGCGACGGACCGGTCCCTGTCAGACGTAACTGTTCATGCACCGGGGACGCCTGTTGCGTAACCAATTAACACAACTTCTGGCAACTTTGTGGCTACCTAGTTGCCAACTTGCCACCGGGATACGCAAACTAGATTGACGCGCACTGGACTTTGAGAATACAACTATGCAACCTACAAGACTAGATAATATAGATGTAAGTAGTTATGATTTAAAAAAACGATATAGTATTCAAGTAGGTTACTTACTTTACATTACGTTGTTTTTACATTAATATAAAGAGGTTATATATATATATATACTAGCTGTACCTGCGACTTCGTTTGCATGGTTATGTAGGAGTTAACGCATTTCTTCTCTTGGAAATAGGACACATGCAGTTCTAATTTTAACCTATTATGTAAAACTTTCAATAAACCTATATATTTTAGTTAAAATGATGTTAAAACCTGTCACTCTGATATTTAAATTATTAAGAAAGGGACAAAACACGTGTTATTTATCAGAGGTATTTTAAGTTTTATGAATAATGGGGTAAAAGTTTAGTAGATGTCTGTGGCAATAGATCTAACAGGTAGGACGACACACGCTGCAGTAAGTATTAAATGTTTATTGATCTTCTTTTCTACATATTTTTAACACTGTGTTATGTTATATTATAAAAACGTGATGGATGACCGAAATGATCTTGAGTTCTTGAGTCACTCCGACTCTCAGGTAAAGATGTGTTTAGGAATTAATAATAGATAATCCTTTCGAGTACCCATTGACCGGTAAGTGTTTACGTGGAACAAAAGATCTCTTTTTAATTTGACAACAGACGGCCAATTTATATTTTCCAAGCTATACCTAACCACTAGGTAAGGTCTACAACTATAACGCGAGTCCGAGTCCCTTCCTAATAAAGGAAATTATTTAAAATGTTAAAGTAATATGTTTATTTTTTTCATATTGCAATGTTTCAGATTGCACTATCACATTCTGGCAAATCTTGTGTATGTTCCCGCCCTTGCCAACATAATAATGTGTGTTGCAGGCTTTATGATAAAAGTATTTTCCTGTATGTTGCCCAATTTCTGTGTCTCTATTGTGGTCTCTATATTGGCTGAATGGCAACTTGAAGCCGCCTTAAGGCACAGCCACACTGGCGCGGCCTGCGGTGGCGGACAATATTTGACAGCGGCGGACAAGTTTACTATTGTCCGCCGCGGCCAGGCCGCACCAGTGTGATGCAGGCCTAATACTGACGCGCTTCATAATTAATGTTTATAAAAGGCCCGTTGATAAACCAGCGCGGCTATCACAAAACGGCGCGCGAGCTCTCTCGATTTTTCTCCAACTATCCGTCGCTCTCTTGTCAGATAACTTAGAAAGAGACATAAAGTGCGAGAAAAATCGAGAGAGCTCGCGTGCCGTCTTGTGATAGCCGTGCAGTATCGTGATAATTAAATACTCAGTGTGTGATTCAATCTTGCAGAAACTCAAATAGACTTTGGCTGAACGCAAGGACAGCGCTATCGCCATGCCATTAAAAAAAAAGGAAGAGAGTCAGACTTTTGACGTTTGACGTTATTTTGTTGAAATTTGTTGATACATTTATTGAAATTACACCTCAATACGAATTTATCGCATATAAGTTTCCATATCAGAATCGATTATTTTTTTATGCTTTAGAATTTAATATGCGTTTTGTGAAGGTCTATCATTACAACACCGGATCGAAATTATTAATATTCGATAGTTATGGCAAGCCCGCCATTTTGACGTCGCTGACAGTTGACAGATATGGCGGCTACGATTTCAAGGAAAAGAAATTAATAATTTAATGAGGTCAAATGTTTCCGAAAATTAATTAATCGTCGCAGTCGGATAAAACCTATCCTAAACGGAGGCCAGAGTAATAATGTGCTTATGAAAAATGTTACATATTTTTCCGTTCATGGGAATCTGAAATCATCGGGGGACACAAAAATGGTTAGTTTGATACTGGCTGATTCTTTTTTTAATTTAGAGATTTATTATAAGTGAGAGATAAGCATCTAGAGGTAGAGGGCACATTTTGGCAACCATTTTCGAAGACGTCTTCGAAAAGTATCATTTTTATATTGTTACGTCCACGGGTCCAACGTGATAGAAAATACACGAATTGATCACTAATTAAAAGGAATGCAAACTTTATTATAAAATTACTAATTAACAAGTCTTACTTAATAAATCACTTCACTATAACACACTTTTCACTCGCTTCGCCTTGAGATTCGCACTGTTCGCCGTTTAATTCCAAACTCCCCTCCGCTGCGTTGGCACGCGGCTTATATACCCGGAGACCTTCGCACTAGAACATTCCGGAGAAATCTTGAATAATCAGTCCAAGGTCCAATTCTAGGAACGGCGACCCCTAGGTTCGTGAATGTTCCAGAGCGTCTAGATTGTTCGATGCTCGTTCGACCCGAATATGCTGTCCCTTTCTAGTTGTCTCTTTCACACACTTCTCGAACCTTCTTAATCTAGATGTCTCTCTCTAATAGTGCTGTCTCTTTCACACACTTCTCGAACCTTCTCAATCTAGATGTCTCTCTCTAATAGTGCTGTCTCTTTCACTCCTTCGAGAAATTTCGCCATATACTGAAGTGTACTTCAAAGGCCCATAAGGGGTCCTGAAAACGCCTGAAAACGGGTTTTCAGGTTATTGCGCCATCTGATAGAGGCTGTCCTGAAACGGACTGAAAACATGTTTCAGGCGCCTGAAAACAACGGTAACTAGGGTGAATTTTCAATCTTCTAGTATGTGGAAGAGCCACCTCTGAAACGGCCTGAAATCACTTTTCAGCCTGCTGAAAACGCTTCTAAAGCATGGAAAATCAAGTTTGAAGTTTATACCACCGGCGCAACACTACCCCCTCCTAAGACATGCTCGTCCCGAGCATCATTGTTTCCTTGGTACTTCGCCAGTCGGTCAACCTTTTCTTTGAACGACTACTTTTAGATGAGCATCCTTCCCATTCGCCGATTCCTATTTCCTGCATAGGACGCCATTATGCATAACCAAACTGTCCCATTGTGTCCAATAGCTTTTCGTTACCGAACTCATCGGAGCTACTTCACACCATCTTGGTTTGGGTATTCCTGCATTAATCCAGTCAAAAATCGGCTTTACATCAGGATCCTCTTGCTGAGCTAGTTGCATGACTTCATCACTCCACTCTTCGCTGACTGTGTCAGTTCTCAGCATCCTTAAACATTCCTTGGCCTCTTGTCTAAGACAATGCTTACAGTCGTCGGGACAAGGTCTTCGAGAAAGGGCGTCTGCGTTTCCATGTGATTTCCCACTACGGTGTTCGATGACGAAGTCATAATATTCCTGAAGCTGTTCAATCCAGCGTGCCACCTGGCCCTCGGGATTTTTAAACTCCAGCAACCATTTCAGAGCAGCATGATCAGTCCTGATACGAAACTTTCGCCCCAACAGGTATCTACGGAAATGCTGTAACGTCTTGACGACTGCCAGCAGTTCCCTTCGAGTGACACAGTAATTTCTTTCTGGCTTCGACAACGATTTGCTAAAGTAGGCGATTACAAGTTCATTATCTCCTTTTTTTTGTAACAAGACTCCTCCAATACCAGTATTACTCGCGTCCGTGTCAACAATAAAATCTACTTCGGGATCTGGATACCCCAGTATTGGTGTTTCACAGAGTCTTTGCTTGAGGTCGTTGAAACTTACCGTACACCGATCCGTCCAATCAAACTGTCGTTTTCCTTCCGTCAGTTCGTGCAAGGGCTTTGCTATATCCGAGAAGTTCTTCACAAACCGCCTGTAATATGAGCACAGTCCTAAAAATGCACGTACTGCAGTTTTGTCCCTTGGTATCGGCCAATCCTTCACGGCACTTATCTTCTCAGGATCTGTCTGGATACCATCCTTCGAAATCACATGTTCCAAGTAATTAACTTCTCGTTTGAAAAGTGAACATTTCTTTGGACTCAGTTTAAGGTTTGCTTCACGTAACTTAGACAATACTTGCTCCAATTTGCCGAGGTGATCATCGAAGTCTCTACCAACGATGATAATGTCATCCAAATAGACCAAGCAAGTATCTCCCAGCAATCCAGCTAGTATTTGTTCCATCAATCTCTCAAATGTCGCTGGTGCATTGCATAATCCAAACGGCATAACATTAAACTGCCAGAGCCCCTTTCCGGTTGAGAAAGCCGTCTTCTCCTTATCACTATCCTTGATCTCAACTTGCCAATAGCCACTTTTTAAATCCAACGTAGAAAACCATTTCATTCCATTCAAAGTGTCTAAGGTGTCGTCGATTCGAGGTAATGGATAGCTGTCTTTCTTAGTGGCATCATTCAGTCGACGGTAGTCGACGCAGAATCTCATGGTCCCGTCCTTCTTCTTCACCAAAACTACGGGGGAACACCACGGGCTTGTTGAAGGTTCAATAACGCCACCCTTCTTCATTTCCTCGATCATGTCTTCTACTTCCTTCTCCTGAGCTACTGGAACTCGCCGAGGTCGCTGTCGTATAGGCATGACGTCACCAGTGTCGATCCCATGCTGTACGACTCCAGTTTTTCCGATGTCACTGTCATGCGCAGAGAAAACATTGCTGTATCGCATCAGCAATTTACGTGCCTTACTGAGCTCTTCCCCGGTAAGATCGTTTCTGGAGCCATCTAATAACCTCTCAATGTCTATTGGTGCAGAACACCCAGGATTTTCGCTCTCCGTAGAACCTTGACAACTTCGTATCCAAGAGATTTCCTCACACGATCCAACTAGAGCTCCTTTTCTAAGGACGCACTTAGTGTCACTTAAATTAAGAACTCTCACAAAGGTTTTAGTCGATGTTGTTACCACCGTGCGGGCTGTCATCCATGGTTTACCATCATTGACCTTTTCCACAACAACACAACGATGACATCCTTGTCTTGTGCTGTACGGCAATCGCACTGGAACTAGTACCTGTGCCCTCGGTTGGAGGATCGTTCTTCTAGTACAGTAAACATTCCCATTTACTCCACCCTCCATAGGCACCTCATCAGGCCCAAATTTCAGTACTCCAACCTTCAAGTCAATTTTACAGCCATGGCCTCTCATAAAATCCAGCCCAATGATGCAGTCGTCGATAATGTTAGCTACAATCACCTTATGCCAGTAGCTCTTATTACCAATTTTTAAATCCACCTCTCGCTCCCCCTGTATGGGAATGTACTGGCCGGTAGCGGTTTGCAGCTGGAGATGCCTAGGTTGGACTAGATGATCTCTGGTCAGGTGCTTCAGTAGCCGAGAACTGATAACCGTCCGAGAAGCTCCGGTGTCGATGGTAAGGTGACATGGTACTCCACCAATTTCTCCTTTAACAACCAGACTATTCCCGTCATTAGCCTGTGAGATCATAACTGGGACATTCCGACCACCAGCCAGCACTCGTCCCTTAGTCCTGGCTTTTACTCGTTTCCCTGTTGCGGCCCGGATGCCACGGTACCTGTTGCCCTTGCCACTGGAGTCAGATCTCGTTCTCTCCTGCCCCTTTTCGGGCAACTGGTCAGGATGTGACCACGTTCTCCACAATGGTAACATCGTGGCCCAAACTCACGATGTGGAGCCATTGGTTCCCTAAGAGATACTTCACGTACCCTATAAGGCCTTGACGGGTCCTGGCGCACAGCTTCTACTTCCAGGGCATGAGCCATCGCATCCTTCAGGCTCCCATGGTGCCCTAATCGCACTGCAGCCCGTACCTCCAAATCCCGTATTCCGTCAACGAAGGCCTGCACTAACGTGGTGTCCACAAAGGAGGCGGATGTGCGTTGGTACGCCTTTCTGACCAACTTCTCAATTTCTAGGGCCCACTGCTGCAAGGTCTCGCTACGCCCCTGCGTCCTGTCCTTTAGCTGAGCTCGGTACACGTGCTCCAGGTGCTTGTCACCGTGACGGGCCTCCAACGCCTCTAGAAGCCGGTCATAAGTTTCCTCTTCTCCTAAGGCTTCTAATATGGTGAGAGCCTCGTCACGTAACGCTAAGGTTAGGGCTGTCTTGGCCTGCTCTTTACTCCAACCGTTAGCTTTGGAGACTGACTCGAATTGCCGCTTATAAGCTGTCCACGACGATGTACCATCGAAGGGAGGTACCTTAAATCGTCCACCTCCCGATACAGGCACCTCGACTGCACAGGTACTCGTACCACTGGCCACTTTTATTTCGAGCTTCTGGAGGCGATTCTTGTAGGTGTCAACTTCCTCCTTAACTGTCCCAATGGTTTCTCTAACACCATGAAGTCCAGTTTCAAAGTTAATCAGTTTCTCCTGGACCTCACACATCTCGCGCTTCCATTCAGTCGCGGTCTCATGTACCTCTCGAAGCAGTCTAGATTGTTCTTCTTGCTTTTCTTCCTGTTTGCGCAGCCCCTCTTCGATTTGTTGACGAGCTTGCTCTTGTTGTTGACGAGCTTGCTCTTGTTGTTGACGAGCTTGCTCTTGTTGTTGACGAGCTTGCTCTTGTTGTTTGCGCAGCCCCTCTTCTAGCTTTTCTTCCTGTTTGCGCAGCCCCTCTTCGATTTTTCGGGCCTGTTCCTGTTGTTGACGAGCTTGCTCTTTTAAGAGAACTAAGATGGCATTGACGTCCATCTCTTGCTTATATGGGGTCGGTGAGTCTGATGGGCCAGCGCCCGACGCAGAGTCCTCACCTGCTGCAGCTCGGCTCCGGGTCTGCACTCTCTTCTGCTCGTTCTCACGAGATGTAGTCGACATTTTCTATCCCACTTCTGACACCAAATGTTACGTCCACGGGGTGGGTAACGTGATAGAAAATACACGAATTGATCACTAATTAAAAGGAATGCAAACTTTATTATAAAATTACTAATTAACAAGTCTTACTTAATAAATCACTTCACTATAACACACTTTTCACTCGCTTCGCCTTGAGATTCGCACTGTTCGCCGTTTAATTCCAAACTCCCCTCCGCTGCGTTGGCACGCGGCTTATATACCCGGAGACCTTCGCACTAGAACATTCCGGAGAAATCTTGAATAATCAGTCCAAGGTCCAATTCTAGGAACGGCGACCCCTAGGTTCGTGAATGTTCCAGAGCGTCTAGATTGTTCGATGCTCGTTCGACCCGAATATGCTGTCCCTTTCTAGTTGTCTCTTTCACACACTTCTCGAACCTTCTCAATCTAGATGTCTCTCTCTAATAGTGCTGTCTCTTTCACTCCTTCGAGAAATTTCGCCATATACTGAAGTGTACTTCAAAGGCCCATAAGGGGTCCTGAAAACGCCTGAAAACGGGTTTTCAGGTTATTGCGCCATCTGATAGAGGCTGTCCTGAAACGGACTGAAAACATGTTTCAGGCGCCTGAAAACAACGGTAACTAGGGTGAATTTTCAATCTTCTAGTATGTGGAAGAGCCACCTCTGAAACGGCCTGAAATCACTTTTCAGCCTGCTGAAAACGCTTCTAAAGCATGGAAAATCAAGTTTGAAGTTTATACCACCGGCGCAACACTACCCCCTCCTAAGACATGCTCGTCCCGAGCATCATTGTTTCCTTGGTACTTCGCCAGTCAGTCAACCTTTTCTTTGAACGACTACTTTTAGATGAGCATCCTTCCCATTCGCCGATTCCTATTTCCTGCATAGGACGCCATTATGCATAACCAAACTGTCCCATTGTGTCCAATAGCTTTTCGTTACCGAACTCATCGGAGCTACTTCACACCATCTTGGTTTGGGTATTCCTGCATTAATCCAGTCAAAAATCGGCTTTACATCAGGATCCTCTTGCTGAGCTAGTTGCATGACTTCATCACTCCACTCTTCGCTGACTGTGTCAGTTCTCAGCATCCTTAAACATTCCTTGGCCTCTTGTCTAAGACAATGCTTACAGTCGTCGGGACAAGGTCTTCGAGAAAGGGCGTCTGCGTTTCCATGTGATTTCCCACTACGGTGTTCGATGACGAAGTCATAATATTCCTGAAGCTGTTCAATCCAGCGTGCCACCTGGCCCTCGGGATTTTTAAACTCCAGCAACCATTTCAGAGCAGCATGATCAGTCCTGATACGAAACTTTCGCCCCAACAGGTATCTACGGAAATGCTGTAACGTCTTGACGACTGCCAGCAGTTCCCTTCGAGTGACACAGTAATTTCTTTCTGGCTTCGACAACGATTTGCTAAAGTAGGCGATTACAAGTTCATTATCTCCTTTTTTTTGTAACAAGACTCCTCCAATACCAGTATTACTCGCGTCCGTGTCAACAATAAAATCTACTTCGGGATCTGGATACCCCAGTATTGGTGTTTCACAGAGTCTTTGCTTGAGGTCGTTGAAACTTACCGTACACCGATCCGTCCAATCAAACTGTCGTTTTCCTTCCGTCAGTTCGTGCAAGGGCTTTGCTATATCCGAGAAGTTCTTCACAAACCGCCTGTAATATGAGCACAGTCCTAAAAATGCACGTACTGCAGTTTTGTCCCTTGGTATCGGCCAATCCTTCACGGCACTTATCTTCTCAGGATCTGTCTGGATACCATCCTTCGAAATCACATGTTCCAAGTAATTAACTTCTCGTTTGAAAAGTGAACATTTCTTTGGACTCAGTTTAAGGTTTGCTTCACGTAACTTAGACAATACTTGCTCCAATTTGCCGAGGTGATCATCGAAGTCTCTACCAACGATGATAATGTCATCCAAATAGACCAAGCAAGTATCTCCCAGCAATCCAGCTAGTATTTGTTCCATCAATCTCTCAAATGTCGCTGGTGCATTGCATAATCCAAACGGCATAACATTAAACTGCCAGAGCCCCTTTCCGGTTGAGAAAGCCGTCTTCTCCTTATCACTATCCTTGATCTCAACTTGCCAATAGCCACTTTTTAAATCCAACGTAGAAAACCATTTCATTCCATTCAAAGTGTCTAAGGTGTCGTCGATTCGAGGTAATGGATAGCTGTCTTTCTTAGTGGCATCATTCAGTCGACGGTAGTCGACGCAGAATCTCATGGTCCCGTCCTTCTTCTTCACCAAAACTACGGGGGAACACCACGGGCTTGTTGAAGGTTCAATAACGCCACCCTTCTTCATTTCCTCGATCATGTCTTCTACTTCCTTCTCCTGAGCTACTGGAACTCGCCGAGGTCGCTGTCGTATAGGCATGACGTCACCAGTGTCGATCCCATGCTGTACGACTCCAGTTTTTCCGATGTCACTGTCATGCGCAGAGAAAACATTGCTGTATCGCATCAGCAATTTACGTGCCTTACTGAGCTCTTCCCCGGTAAGATCGTTTCTGGAGCCATCTAATAACCTCTCAATGTCTATTGGTGCAGAACACCCAGGATTTTCGCTCTCCGTAGAACCTTGACAACTTCGTATCCAAGAGATTTCCTCACACGATCCAACTAGAGCTCCTTTTCTAAGGACGCACTTAGTGTCACTTAAATTAAGAACTCTCACAAAGGTTTTAGTCGATGTTGTTACCACCGTGCGGGCTGTCATCCATGGTTTACCATCATTGACCTTTTCCACAACAACACAACGATGACATCCTTGTCTTGTGCTGTACGGCAATCGCACTGGAACTAGTACCTGTGCCCTCGGTTGGAGGATCGTTCTTCTAGTACAGTAAACATTCCCATTTACTCCACCCTCCATAGGCACCTCATCAGGCCCAAATTTCAGTACTCCAACCTTCAAGTCAATTTTACAGCCATGGCCTCTCATAAAATCCAGCCCAATGATGCAGTCGTCGATAATGTTAGCTACAATCACCTTATGCCAGTAGCTCTTATTACCAATTTTTAAATCCACCTCTCGCTCCCCCTGTATGGGAATGTACTGGCCGGTAGCGGTTTGCAGCTGGAGATGCCTAGGTTGGACTAGATGATCTCTGGTCAGGTGCTTCAGTAGCCGAGAACTGATAACCGTCCGAGAAGCTCCGGTGTCGATGGTAAGGTGACATGGTACTCCACCAATTTCTCCTTTAACAACCAGACTATTCCCGTCATTAGCCTGTGAGATCATAACTGGGACATTCCGACCACCAGCCAGCACTCGTCCCTTAGTCCTGGCTTTTACTCGTTTCCCTGTTGCGGCCCGGATGCCACGGTACCTGTTGCCCTTGCCACTGGAGTCAGATCTCGTTCTCTCCTGCCCCTTTTCGGGCAACTGGTCAGGATGTGACCACGTTCTCCACAATGGTAACATCGTGGCCCAAACTCACGATGTGGAGCCATTGGTTCCCTAAGAGATACTTCACATACCCTATAAGGCCTTGACGGGTCCTGGCGCACAGCTTCTACTTCCAGGGCATGAGCCACCGCATCCTTCAGGCTCCCATGGTGCCCTAATCGCACTGCAGCCCGTACCTCCAAATCCCGTATTCCGTCAACGAAGGCCTGCACTAACGTGGTGTCCACAAAGGAGGCGGATGTGCGTTGGTACGCCTTTCTGACCAACTTCTCAATTTCTAGGGCCCACTGCTGCAAGGTCTCGCTACGCCCCTGCGTCCTGTCCTTTAGCTGAGCTCGGTACACGTGCTCCAGGTGCTTGTCACCGTGACGGGCCTCCAACGCCTCTAGAAGCCGGTCATAAGTTTCCTCTTCTCCTAAGGCTTCTAATATGGTGAGAGCCTCGTCACGTAACGCTAAGGTTAGGGCTGTCCTGGCCTGCTCTTTACTCCAACCGTTAGCTTTGGAGACTGACTCGAATTGCCGCTTATAAGCTGTCCACGACGATGTACCATCGAAGGGAGGTACCTTAAATCGTCCACCTCCCGATACAGGCACCTCGACTGCACAGGTACTCGTACCACTGGCCACTTTTATTTCGAGCTTCTGGAGGCGATTCTTGTAGGTGTCAACTTCCTCCTTAACTGTCCCAATGGTTTCTCTAACACCATGAAGTCCAGTTTCAAAGTTAATCAGTTTCTCCTGGACCTCACACATCTCGCGCTTCCATTCAGTCGCGGTCTCATGTACCTCTCGAAGCAGTCTAGATTGTTCTTCTTGCTTTTCTTCCTGTTTGCGCAGCCCCTCTTCGATTTGTTGACGAGCTTGCTCTTGTTGTTGACGAGCTTGCTCTTGTTGTTGACGAGCTTGCTCTTGTTGTTGACGAGCTTGCTCTTGTTGTTTGCGCAGCCCCTCTTCTAGCTTTTCTTCCTGTTTGCGCAGCCCCTCTTCGATTTTTCGGGCCTGTTCCTGTTGTTGACGAGCTTGCTCTTTTAAGAGAACTAAGATGGCATTGACGTCCATCTCTTGCTTATATGGGGTCGGTGAGTCTGATGGGCCAGCGCCCGACGCAGAGTCCTCACCTGCTGCAGCTCGGCTCCGGGTCTGCACTCTCTTCTGCTCGTTCTCACGAGATGTAGTCGACATTTTCTATCCCACTTCTGACACCAAATGTTACGTCCACGGGGTGGGTAACGTGATAGAAAATACACGAATTGATCACTAATTAAAAGGAATGCAAACTTTATTATAAAATTACTAATTAACAAGTCTTACTTAATAAATCACTTCACTATAACACACTTTTCACTCGCTTCGCCTTGAGATTCGCACTGTTCGCCGTTTAATTCCAAACTCCCCTCCGCTGCGTTGGCACGCGGCTTATATACCCGGAGACCTTCGCACTAGAACATTCCGGAGAAATCTTGAATAATCAGTCCAAGGTCCAATTCTAGGAACGGCGACCCCTAGGTTCGTGAATGTTCCAGAGCGTCTAGATTGTTCGATGCTCGTTCGACCCGAATATGCTGTCCCTTTCTAGTTGTCTCTTTCACACACTTCTCGAACCTTCTTAATCTAGATGTCTCTCTCTAATAGTGCTGTCTCTTTCACACACTTCTCGAACCTTCTCAATCTAGATGTCTCTCTCTAATAGTGCTGTCTCTTTCACTCCTTCGAGAAATTTCGCCATATACTGAAGTGTACTTCAAAGGCCCATAAGGGGTCCTGAAAACGCCTGAAAACGGGTTTTCAGGTTATTGCGCCATCTGATAGAGGCTGTCCTGAAACGGACTGAAAACATGTTTCAGGCGCCTGAAAACAACGGTAACTAGGGTGAATTTTCAATCTTCTAGTATGTGGAAGAGCCACCTCTGAAAACGCTTCTAAAGCATGGAAAATCAAGTTTGAAGTTTATACCACCGGCGCAACAATATTTTAAGATAACAACTCTTGTCAAATCATCTCTACCAGTATGCTTAAGTTCGACCTAACAACCACTTCGGGAGAGAGTCTTTCTTGACTAGATCTACTATTGCAATATAAGGATCTGTATTTCTTACGTTCAATTGGTATCTATTCTGGAGAGTAGTTAAATACTCTGAGCTCCAACGCACCCAAAGCGATTGCAATATCTTTTGAAGTAATTGCCAGCCATCTAAACGAGACACTAGTACGAGATCTTAACGACACTTTCTTCTGGAATAGTAATAGGAGCTTCACCTATAAGAAAATGTCCGGGCGTAATTGGAGAAGCATCATCAATGGATCTACTGATTGGTGTTAACGGCCACGAATTTACTCAAGACTCGACTTGAGTCAACATCTTAGCTTCGGCCTCTCTCGTGTATAAGTAGTATACGTAGCTTTGTGAGGGTGCAAGTTATATGTTTGTGCATAGAGGGTAATCTCCAAAAATAATGATCCGATTTCAAACCAACCCGAAAACATATCAAGTTTATTTTTATAAAGTTACACATTTCTGAGCAAACTTGGTTTATTTTCGAATCACTTACTATAATCAACCTCTACATTATTTGTATGAGTACCTACTGATGCGACACTCGAATATGTAATTGAAGACCAACATGGGTAGCCATAGTAAAATTAAAATAGGTTTACGGTGGTTCGGTGGTGTATTTTCACTTTTAAAAAAAAATAAAAAATTAAAATAAAAAATTGTTTATTTCGGACATACCTAATCCGAATCATGAATTGTTTATTTCGGAAATCCATATAGTATTAGTTTTAGTTATTTAATTAGGTAGGTACATAACACTTAAAACTATGTTACTTAGGTTAGGTTAATGCTGTTCTTTAGTGCTAATACAATTCAATTTAAGTACCTGCCACCCTCAGGAACACCCGGTACGTGCGCATGCGTTCATACCCAGTTAGGGTTTGCAATCCGGATATCCGAAAAATTTCGGATCCGGATCTGACAGGCTCCTGAATCCGGATTTTTCGGATATTACGGATCCTTAAAATACAACCATGAAAACCAAAAATACCGCCACAAAATGAAGTTTTTACCAAGTCCACGCTGAAAACGGAATGATATAATGAAGATCGTTCTCAATCTCTGATTTTATTCGCCCTTTCTTCATCCCAGACCAGATTATATTATATTGTTTTTAATTTATTAGTCACAAAAAAATTATTAAACCACAAACCAGTAAAACTTCCGAAGTTTGATGGCGAAAAATGGCGTTGGTTTAAATACACTAATCTACCGTTTTGGTATTATATAAATCCAATAATACCGGAACGTGCAGGAACTATTAAATTCAATTCAAATACTTTTATTTTCAGAGCAAGCCCATAGTTGTAGTTGTACTATATCTACCTACTACAACCCTACCTACCTACAACTGCATCCGCCGAGAGAGTTTTGAAATCAGCCTAATTCCCGCTAAATTTGGTGATGGGACACTCAACTCAAAGATGGTATGGTGTACCGTCTGATCTGGGCAGCCACACTGGCATTCCGCCAATCGATTACTCAGTAAGGCGTCTGGGTCATGCCATGTTCTTTTACAACCCTATCGAATTAATTGTAAACATGAAGCTCCGCGTACGGAGTTAACCTGAACTGGTTGTAGTTATTCAAGTGACAACTTACACTGAAAAGTAAAAACTTTAGCCAAAATAAAGTTATGAAATCGGGAATGCGTATTTAAAATATTTCAGGTATTAAAATACGGTGGTATAGCAGTTTTTAGTAGTTTCTTGGTTTAGCCTTACAATTCCTACTTTATACCAAAAAAAACCCTGTGGATCCGTTTTATCCGAAAAATCCGGATATCCGGATCTGTTGAATTTGGACATCCGAAATATCCGGATCCGAAATATTGGCGGATCTTGCAAACCCTATACCAAGTGTCTCAGAATGGGGCAGTCCATCCTCTCGCTGATGACCCTCAGGATGGTATTGTGACTCCCCCGCACCCTGCGCATGAGTGATGCAACACGGTGACGAATCACCGCGCTGAACCCCTCCGTGCGCGCGTACGCAAACATTGCTGAAGCGCTGCAGTAGCGTGGGTTTAAAAGGCCGCTCTAGCAAATTTATTTATAGGTAGTTTTAAACCTAGGATTTAAAATAAAAACCGCACGATGGGTTCCGTACCATTATCTATAAAAACGGCAAACAAAACACGTTTGTTGTATGGGAGCCCCCTTAAATATTAATTTTATTTTGTTTTTAGTATTTGTTGTTATAGCGGCAACAGAAATACATCATCTATGAAGAAAATGCGGCCCTGTTAATATTTAATCATAGAAGATTTTTGTAGCAAAACTGCTATTGTACTTGTAATTAGTCTATGTCTTCAAGTATTAATAACATTTGGTACGATTTATAAACAATACTATTGAATCCAACTATTGCAATTTAAATATGCATGCGTTTAGCTATTCAACAAAATAACAGGCCAAAAGTGTTTAGCTCACTTTATAATCACAATTATCCGCCATATTGTCGGCCATGGCACCATGGGTACCTAATTGGGTAATATATGTGTGTTGTTACTCCATTTAACACACACACACACATGCCATTTAATGACATAGCACTTTATCTGAAAATAGTTACAATATGTTTAGCAAATACTTTATCGTCTTGGGATATTAGGTGGAAAAAACATTTTCACATCAGCTATTCGGATAAGGGCTTTTTCTTCCCTGCTAGGAGGGATCAAAGTGGCACTTTTCTGTTCCAGGACATATTGTTTCCAGAATAAATAAAAAATCCCAATGAATACATGAAAATAGTATACCTACACATAATCCATTACTCATTTTTTAAAATCGATTACTTGCATGTTTTTTATCTTGACTACTATTGTTACTAGGTACTACTAACGTAATAAAATACAAGTAATTATATGTTATTCAAAAGTAACACTATAATCAGTAGGTTTATAATAATTAATTTAATACAGCTACTCGCCTAATACATTTGTTTTATTACTGACATATTTCATTATCCTCATAGGTGATGTGAAAAGCAGTATGAGTCACACGGAAGCAAAATTATTTCGAACTTGGGCGCGAACACTTGAATCCCTCACTACGCTCAGGATTCCACGTTAGAATCCCTCACTACGTACGGGATTCTATTCTGGAACCCTTCGCTTCATTCGGGATTCAATCTACGCCCTCGCCGTAAATATGCCATTTTGCTCCCTTGTGACACACACAATCTACTATTGCTTTTAAAAAAAATGCGTACCTATTGATTAATGCAACTTTTTTTGATATAGAAAATGTTGGCCATATCTACAAATATTTACAATGAATTCGATTATCAATGCGAAAAGGTTGGCCACATCTGAAATGTTCGATTGACAATGACATAAGTCACTTTGACACTTTATGACAGTGAGTGTCGTAGTTTTTTGGTCTTGAATTACGTTTTCGAGTGTAGGTAAGTAAGAAAACATATTCCGACTCCAACTCTTCCTACAAACAGTAGTTTTAGTACACTACTCATATACCTATCTCAGTGCGCATTTCTACTTCTACCTGTCCTGTACCTCAGAACAGATTTCGAATCTGTATCAAACACGACGTGCATCTTCTGGGAAATCGCTGCATTCTTATGTTAATCAGGACTATCGATGCAAGATCCGATGCGGTGCCGATTAGTTCCAATTTATTGCATCGATTCAAGGACCCAGTTTAATTGGTCATAGACAAGCTGATGTATTGTTTGATTGTATCTTGTTTATGATGACGTAGGCTTTATGTACACGGTATAAGATCTGTTTTTCTTCGGCTTAATTGCAGTCAGGCAGGAAATGTGCTAGTCAGTGTCTTGGAACTTTTACAACGCAAACCGTTAAAATTAGATACAGATTCCCAAAATAAAAATTGTAATTTACCGTATCGGATATTTTTTTCTGTTACAAGTCATTTTTATTTTTAAGCACCATGCAAAATGGTGTCACGCATGGTGTAATTGAACGCATGCGTTTGTGTGTCTGTGTATCTGTCTGTGGCTCCTGCCAAACGAATGAACCAATTTGAGTACGGTTTTTTAATCGAAAGTCTTCCTCATCTAGATACCTATTCTAGGTTTCCAAGTGTCGGTACTCTAGTACTTACTCTGTTCAGCAAAATGCGATAGGTACTAAAAGGCTCTTAGATAACCAAGATTGCCACTTATAATTTAAATTATACCTACACTAAAAGAAGCGATCAATTGCAGTATTTTTTCCGTTGTCTGCTAAAATAAAGTAGAAAGAACCTCATAGATCATGCCCCAAAAAACTTTTGGAAACTCTAATACCCCTTGCCACAGTTAACGGCATCTGTATTGTTCATTAACTGCGGTCCAAATCTTATTAAACTAATTAGACCTGATTAACGGAAGAGTAAAGTAATAAGTTACACCAGTTTCGGTTTGGCAAAAAATATGCAACACGGTGTAATTTCCGTTCTAGATACTGATCAATAAGTAGATCTTCAGATGGAGATCGAAATGGCGATTTTGTCGGTTAAGTACTACTATTTGTTTTTTTCTCGTTCTAGTGAAAAATGAAAAAGTTTAATGAGGGCGTAAACACATTATAAAAAATACGGGATCCTGTTGTTTTACCAAATTTATTTTGGTCAAATTTCATTTCCCAAACAAATTTTACCAACTATTTTGTTTGCCAATGCAAACTTTGGCACAATTTTAATACGAATATTTTCATTACGTCAAATTTTCATTCAGCAAAATATTATTACGAAAAATTACATTATGGCATGTGATCTTACAGCAAATGCTTTAATAAGGCAAAAAAAACAAAAGACAATAAACATTTCGTCAAGTTAATGTTATGGCAAACTATAAATAGACAAAAAATACAATTGTTTGGGTTATGACTTCATCATCATCAGCCTATATATGTCCCACTGCTGGGTTATGACATTTTACCAAAATACTATTAATAAAACGACACGGTCCCTTAAATAAAATAATGCACGGTTAAGTAGGTCGGTAGGCAAAGGCGTTAAAATAGGTTAGGGCAGCCAAAAAAGGGGTGCTCGGGGGGCGAAGCCTCCTAGCAGTAAAAAAACAAACAATCATAACAATTGTTTTATTTGGTAGGTTAGGTTAGGGTTAGCTTGTGTCCCTTAGAGCGGAAATAGGCACCCCGCGAAGCGGGGTGACGTCGACACGCTGGCGGTTAGGTTAGAATTGCAACTTCTACACAAATTAATTTTCCCTACCCACATAACAAAAAAAGTTGTTATTTTATTGTGTATCTTATACACCAATGAAAAAAAGATGCAAATGATTTGTCATTGAAGAGTTCCTCTGCTTATTAACCGACGGAATAGAAATGGTCAATTAAGGTAACGGCGCCTATTACCGGGGGTATCAAATTCGGCTACCATTACCGTGGCATTTTCAAATACGCATTTTAAAAGCAAACCGTTCGATTTACAATAAAACATACTTTACACAAATGAAGCCTAATTTAGTTGACTAACGGTCCTGTTTACGCAAGTGTGTGTGAATGAAATAACAAGCACGCAATCCGTCAGTTTCTGCGACGGCGGCGTAGGAAGAGGTTGTGTCATACAAACGCATGGCATCACTGGTAAGTATACCCGAATCTTATTTATTATTTCACGCAATACCTATGACAATTGAACAAATGCTATGGATTTTAAATGGTTATCTATAGTTTTCTGCACAACTTTTGCGTACTCCTTATATATTTTTTGCCCTGGAAATTCATTTAGAATGGAATATAAAATACAGCGGTGATAGACGCCATTTTTAGTTGGGGAAACTAATACCGTGGCATACCACGGTAATAGTTAAGTCGGCGATTTGCTTCTTTGTGCTTTATCTTTTTTATATGTCATCGATTACAAAATCTCTTACAGCTATTCGAATCTTGATCTATTGACGCTATTAAAGAACTATTTCCGTGGTATGGAAAGTATCCAACAAACCCTTAATTTTTAACCAAAACTTTAGTACTGAATCTGCAGTTTCTATGGAATCCCTTATTTTGTCATGTCGTTTAAATATTGTAATAATTAACTATATTTACTTACCCGTTATGTGATTTTGGTTTTATATCAAGCTTGTAATATGTATCTTTGATTTGTAATGAAAATACTATTTTATCCTAAAGTTTTTATGGATCGGAATTAGATTTTACAAAATTCCAAATTAAGTTTATTACCGATGGTAAGATCCCAAAACAATCGGTAATAGTAACTATGGGATTTTTTTACCGACCCATTCAATATTTGTTTGGGTCGGTAATAGGTTAAAAAGAAGTATCTATTACCGAGTGACATTTTAGTTTTCTCTTAAAATAAATCACATCTAGGGTTCCGTTCGTACAATTTCATTTGATGAAATTGATTTCTCTGGTTCGTATTATTAAGATGTGTGGTGAACGGAGATAATAACATATCCCAGCAAAATTTGTAAATTAAATAAAGTCCTAAAACATTCAAAAAACCCGGAAACGACACATAAGTATAGATTAAGGTGTTACTTACCTTCACGCAAAATACAACGCAAACGTAAAATATTGTTTTCGAGTCATTTAGCCTGTTAGTATGCTCAGTATTGAACTTATTAGGTTTTTTATAATACCCCGTATTTTATTTATTTAATCTTTGAATACAAAATACCGAATCCATAGTATAATGTAATGTAACTGTGATTTAATAAAAGGTAGTCTTTACCTGCTATGTATGCAAGTAGTAGTTATTCTTATAACTAGTGGACATCATTTTGTTGATTTAAGTATGTTTTATGTTTTCTTTATTTTTATATGGTACGGAACCAAAGTCATGAATATAATTTTAACCCTCGATATTGGGTGCCGAATTGTGTATCAGGTTACTATTACCGATGGTAGAAAATTGCTGCTTTTTGTACCCTCGGTAATAAAAGCTAATTTCGCGGTAATAGAATCGCATCCCATCCATTACCACGGTAATAGAAGATTCTCCTTTCGTGGTTTCATTAATTATTTTATCAAATATAATAAACTAAAATTGGTTCAAAAAGTTACGACTCTGAAAGTTAAATAAACACTCTTCAATAAAAAAAAAAAATTAGGACGTTAAGGAGCTTTCATACCCATCATTTTTTAGAATCATTTGAAAAGTACCTCGCGTACCACGGTAATAGGCGCCGTTACCTTAAATATTGACGATACAAATCATTTGCCTTATTTTGTTTTGGTTAACACATATTATGCCAACTAACATATTTGACTGAATGAAATTTGGTCAAAGTACCAGTTGGTAAACGAGATATTGCCTAAACATGAATATGCCAAACGTAAGGTTTGCGTAAGAATTATTTGTCAAGTGTTAATTTGGCAAATGATTATTTGGCAAATGAAATTCTACGAAAAATGTTTTGGGAAGTGATAGTTTGTCAATTTTTTTTTGGTAAAACAAAGGTAACCCAAAAAATACATTTAGACAATGGATCTCAAACTACTCCAAGTAGTGGCCTTTACTTTGCAGAAAGTACGGAAATCCGCAGTTCTGGGGACCGATACGTTTGTAGTGTCAAAATGGTCGGCACTTACTTTCTACCAATAGAATGGAATACGAGTGGTCAATACCACTCGTTTTTGATTTTTCCATCGCTATTTTAAAATAGCATTTCATATTTTTTGTCAGTGAAAGAGTCGAGCGCTCGAAAGCAAAAATCGGTGCCCAGTGCTCCAGTCGCAGTAAAAAGGAACTTTCAGGAAGGCTTTATTATCCTGCGATTACACCTGAGTTCTCTGTAATGCGCTGGTCGCTTCCATCTCCGTCCAACATATTTAGTTCCTCTCCAGCTCTCAGTTGTCCTCAACAGCTGGCTGCTGCTGACCAAATCCAATACCTCTTAATTAGTTCTTCTTTCTGTCTCAAGATTACATTACAGTTGTATTTCTCAATGTGGCCAAACCAGACCGGCGTCCCTTCATAAAATTGACTGATGCCAAAACCAAATGACCACGGCAACATCAAATGTTAATTTTGATGAGAAATAGCCAATAAATAACCTGATAATAACTACGTATCAATAATGCTAAATCAATGTGCTCCTTCGCCTATATCATTACATAGCTATTATTCGTAAATTCAATAACATTTATGAATAAATTATACTAACTATCGAATCAGAGCACCTGCCGTACAAGTCAGAGAACCAGGCACCCAATTCGGAAGGCGGTATTGACGTATTGAAATTAGATACGAACAGGACATTTATTTATTTATTTATTGGTATTCATGATAACAACAGCCGTAAATATACAGTTTACATAATGTTTCCTTACAAAGTAAGAGGCCAATAATAGTTATCCGTTTATTACATCGATAAAAAGGAAAAGAAAAACAGAGTTACGTAAGTAGTTATAACTGTGATAATTAATGTGGAAGCATGCTACAAAAAACTGACAACATGGTATAGTTAAGATTATTTGAGCTGACCGACTTTTTGTGAGACATTCATTGTTAAGCTCAGTTAATATTATTCATTTCATAAGTGAGGTTGTATTACTATTGGACAAAGATGCGATTTCGTCGTCTCAAACAAAACCAACTACACCTAAGATAATTATCAATGAAATTGGATACTAGAAAGGTTATATGCAAAAACAGCACATTTAGTAGAAATAGGTTTTCAGTAGAACGGAAAATGACGTGATTATGTGGTGAACCAAGTAGTGGCTGAACCACAAAGCTGATGCTTTGAGCTACGGTAGCCTAGTGGTTCAGGCATGCGGCTGTCAAGCGGCGGTCGTGGGTTCGAATTCCGGCTCGGACCACTGAGTTCTTCGGAACTTAAGTATGTACAGAATATTTACCGTTAGCTTTTCGGTGAAGGAAACCATCGTGAGGAAGGTCATAATGATAATCATAATAATAATCATAATCATATTTATTCATAATAATTCGGTATTACATGTCAAGATTGTTAATAGTTATAATTAGTCCATATTTTATTACAATAGAATAAAATAAGAAGTATAAAAATACTTAACAGTATAGTGTACTTAAGTCGTACTTGGACTCAGCAAATTCGGTAAAACTGTAGAAGGTATGCTCGATAAGCCATCGTTTTAATCTCGATTTAAAACTGACCAGTGACGGTGCTTCTGTAACATTGGTCGGCAGTCGGTTGTACACCTTTGGCCCCAAGACGTGGGTAAGTTTGGTCTTATCCCAATTAAGTCTAGTTTTCCCTCTGCGTTGGAAGGTCAGTTGGCAGTCACTTTTGTAAAACTAGTGCCTATGCCAAATCTTGGGATTTAGTGTCGAAGCGGACCCCGGGCTCCTTTAGGGCCATTACCGGGAATAACGCTAAGAGGATGATGGATGACTGATGCTCTGACGTTTGGCTATGCGCGAGCGCAAGTAAGAACACACTAAACCGCTACCCCGTTGATGATGTTCTGTCACAAATTAATATTGAAACAAAAGAAGGTGGACGAAAAAAGCAAGAAGGCTGAAATTCCATTTTATGATTATGGACCTCCAGTCTCGCCGTATCCTGCTCGCGGCCTATTCCCATAATCAGCACGTCTATCATGACATGAGACTTCCGCGACATATTTTCGATTTTTCTCGCACTACACCTCTTGTTCTAAGTGTTCTAATAAGAGAGAGACGGATTGTGCGAGAAAAATCGTAAGAGCTCGCGCGCCGTCTTGTGATAGCCGTACAGATCCTCGCCTGATCACCATTGGACCGCCTAGAAAGGATACCCGCTACTGATAAAAATAAATATAAAATTGATTAAAAAACCAACTATCTACAAGTGCACTGGGAGCAGAAGAGGAGCGCCCCTTCCACGTTGTGGTGACGACAGAGACGGTTAAGTCGGTCTCTCCTTTCTTTGGAGATACAAACAAGAAAATAATTTTCTAAATAGGTCCAAGCGTCGTCGAGTAATCGGGGAACATACGTAAAGAATAAAATTCCGACGAATCCTCGTTTTTTGGAGTAGGTCATAAAAAAGTTTGATGATCGTTTAAAAATAAAGACAATCTATTCGTACTTAATCTCAATATGTCAGTAACGCGTTTCGAATGGAACGCGAGTGGACTAATCGGTCACATATCGAAACATAATATTTGGACCACATTCCCTTGGGTGACATAATGTGTTACAATACAAAGGAAGTGGCCAATTTGTCGCTCTATCAAAAGTTATACATGACAAGCTATATGCGCACGCGATTGAAGTAGCGGTAGTGGTCATATCCGCCCCATTTCATAATTAGGTACCTACACATACCTGCGTGCGTAGATCAGGAAAAACTCAAGGTGGCGAACTCGAAAAATATTGAAAATCGAAAATGTACCTACTTAACTATACTGGGAGTTTCTCTGCGTGATCGTATCGTATCTGCAGCAGAAGCAATCTAACGATATAGCCCTACGGATCGCTTAACTTAAGTGGCGGTGGGCGGAGCACGTTGCACTTATAACCTATGGCCGTTGGGGCGGAAAGGTTCTCGAGTGGTGAACAGGTGGAAGGCCCGGAAGGCGCAGCGTGGGCAGACCCCCACAAGGTGAACTGATGACTTGGTAAAGGTCGTAGGAGTCCGCTGGATGCGGGTGGCGCAGGACGGGTCATTCTGGCACTCTTTGAGAGAGGCCTATGTCCAGCAATGGACGTCTTTCAGCTGATGTGATGATGACCTCTATGTCATGGGAACTTGTACGTATTTTCCAACCACCCATGATTTGTTAGCCGTGGCTCCAAATGGTTCCAATACAGTCCAAATACCATTTCAATCTTTGTTTGACCCATTGAGTTACAGTCCCAACAGCATTCTAAAGGAAATTGCTGACAGGTTTGACGGCCCGATATTAAAACATTGTCCGAACAAATTAAAAGCATAGCGCAATCTGTAATATAGATACGACGCTGGAGTTGCGTATATATGTATATTGCAAACTAGCTGTGCATTGTGCAATTGCTATGTATAAATACTAACACTAGATTAAGATGTTTATTTTGTACTCTTGTATGTATATCAATACTTGGTATGTCCGAAATAAAAAAATTGAATATATAGCATAGAGCTAAGAGCAGATATCCCCTAACACTTTTGCATAATCAAGGTTGGGGCGCGGTCGCTAAATAAGTACTGAAAAAAAAACCGAAGCCGCGGCCTGATAGAAGACGTCAAACATAATTTACTTTAAAAACAAAGTTTAAAACGACTTCAATTTAGTACTCCGCCAAGCCACGAGAACATTTCCTATTTTTTTTACAATTTACCACATGAACTGATTGCCGATAGCAAATGCGTTAACAAAAGATTTTTTTTTCGATTCGGCTCATCAATGACGGAGTTCTGGGGTAACAAACATTGAAAATAAAAAAAATAATAAAAATTTAAAGCCGAATTGAGAACCTCCTTTTTTTTGAAGTCGGTTAAAAAAATTCAGTCTATACGTAGTCAATTATTTTATCCCACATATATTTGGTCCAACCCGCATTTCTTCCAAAAGTTTATGATCCACGTGGTATACAATGATCATCGTTTACAGTCTGTTCGGCATGGCGTCCTCCCATAGACTAAAGAGTCCTATCCAACTCCGTCCCAGTGCAGAGGCAAACGAGGAATACATTATGCACTTTCCAACTCTTACTTTTAAATATCCACGTTTTCTTTTATAAACTAGCTGCGGTAAACATCAAACAATACCTTTATTTCTGTTGCATACATTAGAATGTAGATCTTGATAACACATTTCAGAGTTGAACTTTCCGTCACTCACGTTCCGTGTACATCTGCCGCGTCCCATGCGGTGTTAAAAAACTGTAATCCATCACGAAACAATACGGTACCGCAATTACCACCTCAATAAACACTTTTTACCGGAGAACAATAAACAAGTGAGAGTCGCCATTCTAATTCTAGAAGGTCTGAAGAGCTGAAGAATTGAATGTTTTTGTGACCTTTTGAACTAACAGTAACATCTCTCAAGTTGCATTAGCCTACTTGTCCGTGCTTATTACTGGGGCAATTCACAAAATTTACTTGCATAGTAGAATAACCAGTTAAACTTTGACATCCGAATTTATCAGGTGTGTTCCTGGTGGTGAGTAAAGTCACCCTCGCTCCCGGAGATGACGTTGTGTTGAGACTGTTGAGAGTGAGGAGTTAAACGTTCCTTTGTCTCTGTCGCCACAAGAAATCCTCAACGCGGCTGAAGTTTCAGTTTACTGTGAAATTGGCGGTGGCTGTATGCTTATGAGGCACCGTTGTACTATTACAATAATTTACTTTAAAAACAAAGTTTTAACCGACTTTAATTTAGTACTCCGCCAAGCCACGAGAACATTTTTTTTTAACTATTTACCACATGAACTGATTTCCGATAGCAAATGCGTTGATTACTATAGAAAAAAACCGAATTGCTGTATGTGGGCCGATAATATTTGAGGACTTCCATCGATTCCCCAAGATCATCACCAATGGCACTTCATTAGTTCCTATTTCAACGGAATCTTATCAGAACCTGCGACGTACTTTTGCACTTTTAAGGACATAATTGAGGAATTCGATAATTCATCCGTGGTCTTCATCATCAATTCCTCGCCACCAAATTTATGATTCCGGATGTAAATACACGAGTTATAACAGAAAATACCAAAATCACTACACGCGTGCCTAATAAAATTGAGGAGTTCCCTCAATTCCTCATGGATCCCATCATCTAACTGAATTTTGAAAAAAATGGGACTCACCTGGAAGTATATACATACGAACAAAAAAAACGACGGAGTTCTGAGGTAAAAAACATTGAAAATAAAAAATAAAAAAATACAGCCGAATTGAGAACCTCCTCCTTTTTTTGAAGTCGGTTAAAAAATAATACCTACGCATTATTACGAATATTTATGTGTCAAATTATAATAGTGAAGCGTTGAAATGCGATTCGTTTTCTGAATACGATCGTAGGTACGAAAAGGCATTTCTTAGAAACGTAAAGGCGTTCATAAGTCCTTTGTTAACTGAGTTGATTTAGATTAGTAGTTTTTACGCATGCGCGTTCCCACGCATGGTGTTGGCGCCGCCGTGACACAGTCTTGATTGATTCGGGTCTTTTATTAAATTCTCATCCATTGACTTCTATTAGTACGTGTAGACTGGCCACCTACATAATTTTTGTGACGTCTTCCATCAGGCCACCATCATAAAATTCAGTAAAGCGCCTGCCAGGAATGATGGAAACGTCTTTAGAGTAGTTTAGGGTCTATGCACTCCTTTCGACGTGCGTTTGTATCGAGTGACGTGTAAATAGACGACAATCGCGCGAAAAACTCAGTGTGCATAGGTCCTTACATGCGCAACCTTGGGCTCTATTACTATTCAATAGTATATAACTCAATAATTCTAATAAACACAATCTGATAAAAGTCCAGAAACGTACAGTAATTCGTCAGTGTGAGGTAACAATTTCCAAGTAAAGGAATTAGGAGCCTGAGCTCTCTATTGTATGCACTTACGATTGAGACTGAAGTATATTACTGTCACTTTAAAAAGAACACTAAGATTAAATGGCACTTATCACGTCACAGCTTTAGCAGAGGTGGAATAATGAAGACGTGGTAGAGCCTTAAACTTGATACGAGTTGCGTGGCCCAAAGGTGGCCCAGAGATGACCCAGAGGTGGCCCAGAGATTGCCCAGAGGTAGCCCAAAAGAGGCCTTGAAATGGGCCTGAGGTGATCCCAGAGAAGCCAAAGCCTCGCAGGCGACTCCTTGACGTTTGCAAATCTTCAAACAGCTTTTTTCGAAAAGAGAATATATTGCCTTTGCGTAAGTATAGGTGTATTGTATATCTATACAGAGGAACTATGGTGTGCTATGGTAATAATAATACCACGAGCGAGCGAGATGGTAGTTGGTATATCTATCTCAATAAATAGGTGTAACAGAAAGGGATCTCATTCTTAGTCCTTGTCGAAGTTCCACTTTATTTAATTTGCCTCAACTGAGTTAGTTAGCGGCTTGCGGCAAATAGACCATTACCTGCACAAATTAAGTAGGTTGTCTAAGGTAAGTTGTCAGCCATTTTAAGACCAGAGGCCCCGTATCATGGTCGGACGTATCACGCGATAAGTGACAAGGTAGAGCGTCCGTCTCGTGCTATCGAACGGTGTCAACCAGTGACGGACGGACGCTCTATCATGTCACTTATCGTGTGATAAGCCTTTCCGCTCCTTATGGTGCCAACCGTATAGCTCTGCTTTAGAAATCTATGCAGATACCCATAGCCAGTACTGTAGAGATTAAATAAAGAGATTTTTTACAGTACAATATGTAACCTCAACTCTTACAACACTATACCTGCCTACTTAGATAAACCGTTCGAATTAACGGTACATTGTTTGTTTTAAAATTATAGAACACCTATTGTCTAACTAACACCAAATCAGACATATTGCATTACGTTATGCCATACAATAATATCACATACAGTATAATTGATACTAAACCGTATTCTTAATGTTCGAAGAACTAAAATTGATCGGACAAAAAGTCAGGTCAGAAATATAAATACAACTAATAAGCTATTATAGACCAAGAAATAAAGCGTAACCTAGACATAATTCGATAACTCGTTGTTTTTATTATTTTATTGGATATTATTATTAAGTACCAAATATAAATTAGATATATTATGTAAAAAATCCGCGGTCGTAACTGTATTTAAAAAAAAACATGAATATCGTACACTTCCTAACTTTGTCCTAAAAGGAAAATAGGTAACCAAATACCTTGTTAGTATAATTTTGTGGTGCATTCGAATGCGATAACTTAATAGCAAAATTAAACTGAAACAAAATTTGCATCTACGTTATTTTTCATAGTTTTCATCTGACCTCAATATCTAGATAAGCCCAAATAATAACCATGATTTTTGTATCTGTTTAGGCTATATTGCGTCTTTTTAGATATTTAAGTCTAAAATTAAACATTTAAATTAACGGTTTCAATAATACTATATTTCTCAGTAGTTAAAAATCGTAACCGTGAAATTTTTGTTTAATGATAGCTTTTTGTGTACTATAATCATGTTTTCATCAAAATTAAACATGTTAATGGCACGCTTAACAAATTGAAAATACACGCTAATATAATCGCTCCAGAATTTAAAAAAAATGTGTCCCCCCCCCCCCCCTCTAACTTTTGAACCATAAGTTTTAAAAATATGAAAAAAATCTCGAATGTAGAAATTTATAAAAACTTTCTAGGAAAATTATTTTGAAATTGATAGGTTGCCGAGATGAATAGGTACTAGAATCGCTCGCGAGCCACGACTCGCGACAGCACGGTCGGGAGTTGAGGCACAAAGAAATGACGACCTTATGGTGCAAGAAATAACGTCCATATTGAAACGTAAGTAAGAAAAAATATCAATTTATTAGTTTAACGTGGTTTTTTTTTGCTTAAGTTGTTTCTTATAGTACTAATAATATATTAATGGCATAAACTAAACACTTTTGAAGTAGTTATGTATTTTGGTTTTCCAAAAATGACCAATATTTGAGATTTTGCATATACGCAAAGAGAATCAGTTTAATTTTTGATAATTTATCAACATACATTATATTCTATTCAGAATAAGTTGTTGAATTCCAGTTATCTATTATTTCTGGTAAGATTTGCCAGAAAATGTGTCACTTACTGAACTTTCTTTATTAATGATAGTCCCAATTGATGAATTAGTTTAATTTAGTGTTCTTTAACTGGAATGCAAGCGTCATATCATAATACAGGTACCTTTACAAAGTTATTTATTATGATGTACTTATAAAATCAAAATATGTTTAAAATCTAGTATTTCGTTTTTTTTATAATGACGCGCAGCCTTAAAATGTTTAATTCGTTTTATTTTAACTGTATCTAACCATACTTTATAACATAGAAAAAGAAAATTACAGTTATCGAATTATGTCTAGGTTACGCTTTATTTCTTGGTCTATTAAGCAACATTTCTCATACATTAGTGACGATAAAGTATAATTAAGATTTTAAGTACAATTGTAATTATCTCGAGACATGTATAGATTACAAATTATTTATTTAGCACTGTTCCACTGACTTTGAATGACACAAACTGTACTGCCGTTACCTGAAACAAACTGTATGAGTGTTATGTATTTGTTTCCATAACTAGAATGAATGAATGAATGAATTAATTAATTAATTAATTAATTATTTAATTAATGAAAGTATTTATTTCGGATATGGTACAAGTACATCCATATTATGTTAGTATTAACTTATATTAGGTGTGTTAGTGGAATGTATAATTATAATTACTACAGACATGCAAGGACATCCAGTGCGCGAGGATAGGGCTTGTCCATCCTCTCAGCGATCACCTTCAGGAGGGTGTTGGTGCTGCCCCGCACGCGCTCTCCGAGGGAACTAGAAAGAATACATTGTTCTGTTGATTTTGGTGTGACAGACCTTGATCCTACTGAGGTAGATTTTTGGTAGGACCAGAACTATTTGTGGGAATGAGGCTGGCTTAAGGCACTCTAGTGGACTCGGGCTGGACCAAAAAACTCTGGAAATCCAGCCGGAAGCAACTCGGAATTATATCTGGGGTGTTCACAGGTCACCTCGGGGTCAAGAGTCTCTTGGCCAAGATTGGGACTATCGGATATTTAGTTTAAACTGTAGAATGTGTGGCGAGGAGTATGAGACTATGGAACACTTAACTGTGTGAATGTCATGCCTTTGCCAGACAAATAATGAATTACTTTGGTAACGGATATCTGCAACCAAAGGAATTCAAGGTGCTTCCGCTGAGCTGCATCATCTGTTTTGTGGAAATGATGTAGCGAGCTTGGGAGTAGGCATAATGATTAATGATAAAGCAGGGGGCAAATGTACAAAAGATCCCAGTGTATCCGAAAGGACCCTCATCTAAATAAGATAAGAGGTAGATTTCACTTGCACGCTATTAGGGGGTGGCTTGAGCCATTTTCGACTACCCTAGAAGCTTCCTTCAAGAGCTGGCTCTTAGGTGCAAAACAAAAGGAGTCGCTTACATGGAATTATAATGACACGTGGCAGTCTCCGCACCAGATTGGCACATATTTTTCCTGCAAGTAATAAAAAGTTAATATAAACAGGATGAAACTTGGCTCATAAGCTTCAGATGTCGACCACCCTGTATCTACGGATGAGATTATGTGGCCGACTTTTTATAAAACTGACATTCGAATTGTTATCTTCTATCTAGAAAGGTAGAGTTGCTTTTAGAACGAACTACTTTGATGCAATTCGGCCAACTCAAATAATCTCAAATATACGCTCAAGTTACGCTCCTATTACGCTCTAAGCTCAAGCGTGGGAGCGTGTCAGGTATTTCTAAATGCGACCTTTATAAGTGCAATCTGAGATAAGTGATAACAGTACGCGATGGTCGTCAACGTATCCATGGTATTGCATATTGAACATGTATATATATTAAGTATATACATATATTCAATATCTATACTAATATTATAAATGGGAAAGTGTATATGTGTGTTTGTTTGTTTGTCCGTCTTTCACGGCAAAACGGCGCGACGAATTGACGTGATTTTTTAAGTGGAGATAGTTGAAGGGATGGAGAATGACATAGGATAGTTTTTATCCCCGAAATCATCCCCTAAGGGGATGAAATGGGGAGATAAATGTTTGTACGGAGCTGCCATATAAACGAGTTCCACGCGGACGGAGTCGCGGGCAGAAGCTAGTATTGCATAATTCAAAACTAATCCCTCAGCAATACAATAAACCCACCCACTTATGTTAAAGGTAATATGGCATTAACAAAACATGTTGGTAAACATAACCAAGTATGGCCGCTTGCCGCCCCCTCCACGGCCTTGGAGCCCTTAAAACTTGCGCAAGCGCATCGCTTGAGAAGATAACAAAAGCATCTATCAATAACCAAGACTTTAAACGTTATTGCCCAGTCTTAAGGATCGAGTTGGATCGGACGCGAGCAAGGAGTTAATGCGTTTTACTTTTGAGTGTGATTTATGAATGGTCGCATGCGAGCTGACAATCGATTAATTTAAAAAGTATTTACATGATTTCGGCTGTCAATTATAACTTTAAGCGCTGTACGTGAATATATATATTAATTACGGTTACTTTGACCAAAACAAATAAATTATTGCTATGTATGGTTGTTAATGTGTGTCTAAATCCAGACTGTAAATTACCGTGCATATGGCATATCAATTGGGCACAAATCTCTTGTTACACTTGTGACTTACGGAAAACGAGTCATACACAAAAGTTGGGTTTCTACTTCGTATGTTATGTTTTAGAGTACCTACTCTTAGGCTTTGCTCCCGTGTCCTTAAGGCGCCGTAGGTTCATGGTCTTCTCTCCCTCTCACTGAGCATAAGCGTGAGCGAGATGGAAGTGCGTGCTCGGAAGCGCGGAAATCATGTTTTTTAATTTTATTTTTTTTGCCGTTTAAATAAATAAAAAAGTAAACACTGATTTCTCTCAAACATGATATTGCCGATTTTTAGAAGCCATTTTAATATTTTAGCTTTTGTGCATATTTTGTAAGAAATATTTTAAGTGTATTTTAGACCCTTTTAGACCTATGTTCGTGATTTTTTTCTATCGAGCGGAAATTGCTTAATCGTGTTTCTAAACACTGATTTCCCTGCAGAAAAGCCTCAAGATTACTATTCATATTTTTTTTAAACCATATTATTATAAACAGACGCATTATATTGTTTCAAAAACTCTGTTCGCTTAACTTCGCTGAACCTACGGCGCCTTAATTTACAGGAACATATTCAGTCATGGCAGGACCAAATTTGTATATTTACAGTATTTGGACTAAATGTATATCATTAACTTTTTGTTAATTCTACCTAGTCCAGACCTTATATCGAATGCAATAACATAATATAATATTTTGCAATTTTGTTTTATTTTCATTTAGTGACATTTCGTTTATTAACATTGTTGAATTTGGTAATATTATTATTATTTTATTGTAACCGTGACACGTGAAAGCTTGTGGCATATTTGCAGAATAAGTAATTAAGTAATTTTGATCTTTTGATTTTTTAGTTCTCTCGGCATAACGAATCAATTAATCAATTTCTGGCTCCTCTAAAGCTATGTATATGACGTATGCTTGCCGGCGTCGTGGTACCAAAACTAAACCACAGTTTACTTAATTAAATTTCTTCAACTAACACCGACCGACGTCCAAAATTCCAAATACTTACCTTTGAGCATTACTACTTAGTTTTGTTTCAGTAAACGACTCAAAATGATTTAGGTACACTTAGATTAATTTAAGAACTTTGTTATTAAACTACTTATTATTAAATGCTTTTCAGTTTTTTTTCTGCGGTTTAATTTTTTTTTTTTTAAGTTTTTATTTTTTAATTTTCTGTGGCTTACTTTAATTAATTACTAACTTAATTACTACTCACATGCAATATTTTTCATTACTCTCATACATTTCAATCAGTAAGTGAACAATCAATCATCCCCTATTTTCCTATACCCTTAGGGTTGAAATTTTTATTTGAAATGTATGTGGGACCAACTTTAAGGTATACCCTTTCTAATAAAAAAATATCAAGAACGGACTACTCTGTAAAAAGTTATGCGTGATCATACATAAAAAAATACGCGTTGACTTGAGAACCTCCTCCGATTTTTTCGTCGGTTGAAAAGAAGCCAAACCCATTTAAATCTAAATTCATAACCAATTCTTTATGATCGCCATGCCCAAACTCGTCTGTTTACTGTTATAGAAAAGAAGCCTTTATACGACATTAATGTTCTACACAGGTAGATATCTATTTTACCAAATTCGGGCCAACCGTGGGCGCCGCCCACTAGAGGTCAAAGGGAGAGGCAGCAAATCTCGGTAATACGTACTTGAAAGTGTGTCCACGTGTTTTTTATCGGGCCGACATTAGAATGGGAATGGTATAACCGTCAATTGGTTCATAATTTGACACAAGCAAAAGGAAAAACATTCGATAGAACCTTTCGCTCCTTTGGCTGAGGTTAATGTTATTGTTAAAATGCACGTAGAATACAAAAGTCATAGTAATACTGAAAGAAATCCCTATAATTGCCGATAAGTTAATAGCCAATTGCCTAAGCATGGGCATGGGCATGTAATGCGGATTATGCGGAGGGATGAAAGTGATGTGACCAATAAATGTAAGTGGAGGAATCTAAGAGACGAGATCGGCCAAAATTCATGGAATATCTACAGGATTTTTTAGGAATACATTGATACATTTATACATAAGTCTACATAGAAAAGGTTGCCTATGTCTGTATTATTGCCGGAGCCGTATAACATCTTCTTAATATAACCGTAACTTAATTGTGTTAAACAGACAACTCTACAATATTTATGGCCTACTACTGAACCCTAGTCTATTATTTGCTCATTAGCCTTATCCAACACGTTTCAGTGGGTGTACATCGACAAGTAACATTATCGTAGATCGGGCCCTTTGGACAAGGTCCGTTATGCCATATGGCCCAATAAGGCCTTACGCGGCCCGCCCACGGCCCGTAGGCGGGCGGCATTAAATGTTACTTTACAACGTTGCATTTTGATGAAGTACCAGTGAAGTACGTTAGAAAGGGGCATAATAAGCTAGTTTGTAAAGCAGCAATATGGGACATGAATTGTATTAGAAGCTATTTGTTCGCTGACTATTTTATATAGAAGGTTCCCAATTGAATTGGTTATTTCTGTGCCTGGTACGCGATACCTTAATTACATGTATTAGATAAGCAATTCTGTTTTGTTCGAGTTGAGACCCACACCTACTAAATCATGCCCAATGCCAGTTAAAGTCGGTTTCGTAGGGACAAAACTTTACAAATACTAAGATATTGTAGTTATTACACTTGTGTTTGTAACTGAAATATAAATAGAATAACAATTTTCCTATCTAAGCAAGTATTTTAATATCGAGAAATATGTACAGTCACCAGCAATAAGATCTGCCACACACAACATAGCACGCGTAAATATCTGACACGACTCTATGTCTAATGCCACATAAGGATTATATTCAAATATTTTTGCCGGCTTTGTTTCGCAGATATTGATGCCGGTGACTGTACGTATTGGGGATAGATGAGAAATTGAGAACATTAAAAAAGCCACAAGGAGAAAATGAGGCTTTTCTACGAACATTTAGTAAATTCCTATCACCAAGATGGTGTTCCTTCTTTATTGAGGACAAATATAGCCAAGTACCAAAGAAGCACTTACTTCTTTCCCAAATGGATTCCGTGAACAGAGACGCACAAAGCCGTTCCGAACGCGTAGTTTATTTACAATAGGAAAGTGTTTAAGGGTTCAAACCGCGGATTTATTTTACACTCGGCAAGGTATAGTCGACTTCAGATATGCAGTTACAAACTCTCGTTTTTTTTTTACTAACCGTGACTCAATCGCGTATAATTAACTTATTGACCTCACAGAGGTTTCTTGAAGTTTTGGATGTGTCATCACAACACGGGAAGACCTAATATTGTGGTCGCATACTAATGGGACAGAGGAGGTGATTCCTATAAATAACTTAAAGCTATGGACCTAACAAGTACCTGAAAAAAATTTGGCGCTTTTGTCCAGTGTGTCCACATTATCACCTGAAACTGTCCTAATATACCTCTTCAGTCTAGAGTTCTAGACTATTAGAACATTTTCCAAAATGCAAAATGTTTTCCTAATTCACAAGCTTTGGTATGGTCGTTCGCGTTGCGTTCGCTAGTACCTATATTTTAAATGTAAAAAACATTAAAATATAATTAAGTCATATCTAATGTGTGGCTATTAAATTAGTGAAAGTGTCTGGTCAAAATAGAGAAAACGAATGTTCTCAGATACAAGAACAAGCTAGATCGAATTCTCGCCTCCCCCGTATTTACGGCCTATACATACATACTTATAGCAAATTACATCGAAATCATTAGAGCCGTTTTTGATAACGTGATAACAGATGTACAAATGTTGCTCGTTTTATAGTTTATAACAAATTCCAGGTGGAAAATACTTATTACCCTTTCTTAAATAACGTAGACTGTACATGTGCAGAGACCAGAGACCACCCAGCGCCGCCAAACAGTGAGCTTTGTTTGGTAAGGTCGGGGATGGCCGGACACGCGTTTACTTACGGTTTACGGCCCATTTTACGAGGCCCTGACCAGATACAATACGAGTAAGTGCCCTAAGGTGAACCATCTATGACTTTACAAAGTGTGATTGCTAAGAAAGTCCGTTCCTTCAGGATCTCTGTAATATGCTTACAGATGCTGTAGCAAGGTTGCCATTTTATCACTTATCGTTGTGGATAAGACATCCGTCACGTGCTGACAAGTACGCCAGTGCGAGAGTGACGGATGATAAGTGATGACGATCATGCTTACTAGTGAACCTGCGATAATACCGTCATCCTAGTTGTATTTATGTGCCCGGGCACAATGTCCCGGGACAATAAATACTTTAGATAGACCCCGTATTATTACACATAGTAGTTAGTGTTCCAGAATTAGAGTAAAAACAAAATGTGCATCGCGAGGTGCGCGGCGGTTCCTTGAAACATTGTTAGCCCCTCATATCCTGCGCAGTACAAGTATCTTGACCAGTACATTACCACGGGTCGGCTTACTAGTGATAGTCAGGTACTAGAAATATGTTAGGCAGCGAACAAAAAAAACATGGCCCCACATAATGGTTGCCATTGCCATTATGCGGGGTTTAGAGCGGCGTGTCAAAACGATGCCAGACAGCCGTTATGTTCGATGCGCATACCGGGTTTTAGACACGTAAGTATTTTGGAAGAAATTTGTAAGGAGCTCGCAATGTCGCGTTTCAACCGCTTCACTTTCGTGGAGACATTTTTAGATAATTGTGCATACCTATATATTTTGATGCCGTGTTCGGATATTTATTAGATGTCGCGTAAACTTATATACCTAACCTGAAACGAAATCTACAGCCACTGCCACGTACTTCTACAAAAATGTGACCACGAAAGTGAATCGGGTCGAAAGGTCGTATCTACGTTCTAACACGATTTTCCAGAAACTTGCTTACTTAATTAGCACTTGATTATAATATTAAAGCTCTATCAATTCTGGTAGTAGTGATAGGTCTTGGTTAAAATGACAGAAAAGGAACGTTTCGTGACATGTTTAACGAACTTTTTAAATTTATTAATCGACTTCATATTTTATACCACATCGATATCCAACAATCAGCAATACGGCCCGCATGATGGTTAGCGCGATGGTGGACGCTTGCAAGTCTTACAACTTCAGGGGTGTCACATACTTTAGGGTTCTTCTTCAAAACTTAGTAAATAGAGCAATATCACATTTTCGCCATCTTTTAACTTGAAATTGCTAGAAGTAGCACAGCTTTTTCTGGAAATACTGGACCACCGTGGAACCACCTGAAAGCATTATTCGATTTAGGGATCCGTTTCCATAATATTAAACTAAATAAAAACGTACTAATTTGTGTTAGAGTCAAGTCAATCTCTCTAGAATATCTTGATCCCCCTTCGCATACCAAACTTATGAAAAACGTATGCATGTGTAGCCAGTCGGTACAGTATGCTGCTTTGTACTGTATAATTGACTTGCGCCACGTTTCCGGCGCGGGAATAGACTAAAGACAATGTCAAGTTCGCGCGGAAGGGGTGCGCGCGCGCAAGCAAACACGCGGCGGATGTGCGCACGTGTAATTAACCCTTTATTAGGCAACATACGCAGAAGTGGCAAATAACCTCCAAGCTTATACAAGCTTTTATTTAACTTGCTCAGTGTTGGTAAGTTGGCATCAAAATTGCGACTTGCCCAATGATGCCATATAATAAAGAGGTAGGAAGTAGGAAATCATCTCGCGAGTGTTCTGATTTAATAGACTATGGGATAATAGCCATACGTCAGATCCGGTGCATCTGTCCGCTATTCCCACAGCCGCCGTTTTTTCACTTTTCGAATTTCAAACGCATGTTTTTTTTTATTGTTTCGGAACAGACTCGGAAGCGTTTTTTGTGATGATTTATTTGTAGAACGAAAGATGATCACTTGGGAATTCATTTGAAGAGAATAAAAGTTGTAAGCTGATTAATTTTGATGGACCTATTCTTTGGTATAACACAATTTGTTTAGTAAGTCCTTGCGTAGGTACTTGTACAAGTAAGTGCAACTTAACATCGACTGCCGAATAGCAATACGCATGGTGATTGCTGGTGCTTAGCGTGCTTAGCATACCTACGAAACAATTTAACCGTTTCATAAAAAAGGAGGATTCTCAATTCGACCTCAGAACGGAACATGCCGTAAAGTCTCGTGGAAGTATCCAGAAGTTTCGAAATATTCTTACCTTTTTGAGAATTTACTGCAATTAAAGTTCCTCATACAAAATCGCAAATATCAATCCGCAAATATTAATTTCAACGTCGCAGTAGGTAAGGTACGATAATAAAATGTTGCCGGGAGGATCTGGGTAGCTTCTCCACCACCCAAAGGTTTCCTGGCAGAGATCGCTTTCCAGCGATAAAACCGGTTTATGTTTAATTTACCTCGGTTTCTGTTACGTACTATTTTTGGTGATCAACAAAAAATATTTGTATTGTATTGTACTGTAGCTTGGTAAAATTATCAAATTATTGGTAATCTAGACAACATCTCATCAGTACATATACTCACTGTGTAAGTTAAGTACCCACTTACATAACTATCACAAAATAAAACCAATAAATTCTCAGTCATCAAACCACAGATAAAATAATAGCTATTTTCTAAACCGCAATTCTGCGAGCGTGGCATAGACTATAGATGCGCCGTATGGGGCGCGAGACAGGTGTTAAATCTGTAGTTCCCACAGCACAATGGCGTTTTTGCCGGAATCCGAACAAGTGGCATCACTAGCTCTCATAGACATGTCGAAAAAAATAATGAGATGAGAGACGAATGGAGTGCAGTGTATCGATAAAAGAATAAACAAACGATAATTTGTCTACCATGCACTTTAGTAGAAACTTTATTGTACTAGTTTATACATTGTAATAAAGCGTTATTTACTTGGTAAACTATGTCCCTAATAGGTCAACTTTATTCGAGGTAGGGTGTTCTTGTCGTGCTGGTTGATTTGCTTGGTTTTTTACTTGCGTCTCGTTATTTATTTTTTTGGGAGTTAGGCCTGCAACACACTGGCGCGGTCTGCGGTGGCGGACAATAGAAAATTTGACAGAGGCGGACAAGTCTACTATTGTCCGCCGCGGCCAGGCCGCGCTAGTGTGTGGCAGGCCTTAAGTAATTCTATTGGCTACAGAGGTAGCCAAATAATTTTTATTTTTTTAATGTTATAGGAGGCAAACGGGCAGACGGATCACCTGATGGTAAGCGAACATGTATGATGGTAGTATAATAGGTACAGATTATACTATGGTTTTACTGGACTTTCACCACCCTTTCACAATTTTCTGAAACCGCGCTTATTTTTGATCATTCTGTATTTATATATTAGGAATTATTTAAAATGGCATAAGTTGAAGCTTAATATGTAGATAACTTATGTAGATTTTATTGTTTATTATTGACTAACCAGGTCTGAAATAAATGTTTTTTTTTGTTTCAGGGTCTTTCCTCAAGTTTTGTTATTGGCAATGTTAAAAATAATTTCTCCTTAGTGTCTGGGATAAATCGAGCTTATCGACGCCGCACATCCCTAGTCTCATGTAACGCGTCTTCCGCACTCCCATGCATTATGGCCGCCGCTGTCTGGGTAACGAGCGGGAACTAGGAACAGAATGTTCGCATTCAGTGTGATAACAGGCTTTCTAGCTTGCAAATTAGTTTGCATAGACTGATAAAAAGATTGACGGCTGTTTGTTAAAGCGCTGTCTCAGTTACGTAAAGACGATGCGATTGGCAGTTAACATGCTATCAGTGTGTTCACACGAAGCAGTGTAGCATTTTTAAAACGACTTGAGATTTTATTACGACTTTTAGGGTCTAACGCGTTAAAAATTATCTCTTTTTCCGACGTTACCGTGGTCTCAGATGAGGATAAAGCATGCACCACACTGGCGCGGGCTGTAGACGCGGTCAGTAGTAAATTTGACAGCTAATGACAAGTTTACTTCCGAATTACAAGCCGCTCCTGTTGGTTTAAAGCTCTAAAGCTTTAAACCAACAGGAGCGGCTATGAGTCATTTTCTATACATAAAAAGTCTGCCGATTTTTGCGGGGGAGGGGAACGTCAAATATATGCGTAACGTGAAAATAGCTACGTCAGATAAACATCAGTCCATACAATGTGTATGACCACTGGTCATATATTTTTGGCAGAAGAGAACGCCTGTCAATGGCCGCTCCGGTTGGTTTAATGCTCTAAGCTTGTGACCGCCACGGCCAGGCCGCGCCAGTCTGTGAGTCTTAATGACAGACATCTTAGCAAGTTGTGAGCACACTACACATTTGTCTGCCCTACAAAATTATACAAAAATCGGCCAAGTGCGTGTCAGCCAACTAAATGGTTGCGTCGGCCGAATTTGTACGAAATTTGGACTTTCTAAGTACATTTTATGTTGCTCAACTATTAGATACTCGGCCTACCTAGATGCTAGTTATGCCTACTTAGCCGTGATAGTTTACCTTTTAAATTCATTAGGTAGGTAGGTAGGTATATGTACTACTGCCACGATTTTTGTCACATTCCCAGTAGCAACCATGTAACCGGCAGGGGGAGGCCATGACTCGAACAAAAATCACGCAAAAGAATCACTAATTTGAAAAATCGTTTTTAAAAACTCATAATTTTTTTGAACACGCTATCCAACCCACATGGGTTTAACGAGAAAGTAAATTTACATCCCCACTTTAGGTTCACTAGGCAGAGGGTACCCCAAAAAATGGTTACTGAGCTAAGCCGAAGACGGACGGACGGACACACGGACGGCCAGACGGACATGGCGAAACTATAAGGGTAGTTGTTGACTACGGAACCCTAAAAACTGTGGAGGGTAGACCGGAAAAACGTCCAATACCCATCCATTATTTAATTAATTAAAAATTACATTAGGTGCTAATATGATAAATGTAAGCACGTTCTTAAGCACATTAGACACAGACGAATCCATATTATGAAATCGCGCTGGCGCGCTGCGTAAGTGACGTCACGAGGTCCCATGTGAGCATCCCTCGGAGGGAAGTTCCTTGACGGTTACCATCCCTCTGAGGGCTCTGTTATGACTGTTACCAATTTCGATGTATTTATCTACTTTCGGGCGGTTGTTAGTCCATTTCCTTCATTTTAAATAAATATACGATAAACAGCGGTATTGTTACTGGCTGTTTGTAATTCTAAATTAGTAGAAAAGCGCCTGTAGACAAATTTTGGCCATGAGTAGGTATGTTGTGTTAGCCAGAAGTTTATCATCGTTAATCAACTAAAAACTATATTTTTGTAACAGAAAACGAAAGATTACTTATTTCTCTCCAAGATATCTCCCACTGGCAACGAAAATTCGCACTAAAACCATTAAAACTCACTCGCGGAACTCGACCGTGGTTTACGCGCCAGCGGCAGTTTTAGACTGCCGATCAAATTCAAAATTTTCCTCCAATGGCCATTGAAATTGTCGCTTGCTAGCTGTCTCGCTTCATTGGCTATACGTTTCAATGGATTAAAACGAGATCAATACACGAATGACGGTTTTATTTCTAAGAAAGTAAGCACAGCCATTGCGCCCCTCCGAGGGGGGCTCCACCGACCTGCAGGAAAAAATATGAAGCCCACAGAGGGATAATCACAGCTAAAGGGGTAACTTTTGATTAAGCTTGCTCATTACGTTAGCTTTGATCCGTTCACCGCGATAGCGGCACGATAGTCCCATAAGATTATAACATTTCAATTAACTTAGATGTGTTACGACGATACCTAACTAAGGCCGACTCACAATTGAACTACTAAGTAAATTCAAAGCTTAAATATGAATCTAATCTTAACACGTATCATTTACACAGTCCCAATTTCGAAACGCGCCTTTGACGTATTAAAATCATATGCAAAGCATCATGGTTCATGCGCTCGCTGGCCTAAGCGTGTTGCTTTGAATCTTAAGACTATTTTACACTTTGATCAGTGGTTATAATTATAACTTGCACTTCTATACGAAATTCCGTTTATATGAGACATGTTTTTAAGTTGGTGCAAGTGCGCTTATAACCTCTCTACCTCTATTTAGGGTTCAGTACCAAAAGGGTACAAACGGGACCCTATTACTAAGACTTCGCTGTCTGTCCGTCCGTCCGTCTGTCTGTCACCTGGGGCTGTATCTCAAGATCCGCGATAGCTAGATAGTTGAAATTTTCACGGATGAATTATTTCTGTTGCCGGTATAACAACAAATACTAAAAACAAAATTAAATAAATATTTAAGGGGGGCTCCCATTCAACAAACGTGATTTGTTTCTTGACTCGCACTTGGCTGGTTTTTTTTTAATATTAGATAGATCATTCGCCCTAGCCACTAATGAAAGTGTCACACTGGCAGCGATTACAGTATACATATAGTACTTATATGGTAAAGTACATTGTTTTCCCAAGCACACAACCGCAGTGATTCACCGGGAAGAAAATGTGAGACAAACGTTTTGGATTTTAATTTGATGTCAATATGTTAACAAGCTCTTATTTAACTTACTTGCGCTGTTCGTAGGCATTTAGAATTTAGGTACTTGATATTTAATTAATTCTTAACAATATAATATATATTATTAGAACGATCTGTTAACCGCACTCGCAGTAGGCCAAGATACAGGCTCAGCCTAGTGTGGTCGCTGACGGACAGCCTCGATTTAATGTAATATTTGTTTTTGGTGAAATAAACTATTTTGTATTTTTGTATTGTATTGTAACGATTAGGTCGGTGTAGTTACAGCCAGCGTCATATAGTTAGTAGCACCCAAGGTAGCCAACCAAATATTTTTGTACACCTCTTTATTACTGTATGAATAAGGGTGTGTTACGAAATATTTGGCTACTCTGGCTGCTTCTAACTATATGACGCTGACTGTACGTACATTAAAATTAATTTTTTTAGAAAAACAAGATAAATTATAGACGAATTTATATACGCAAGGTAGACATGAGGTAGACGAATTTACATACGTAGAAAGAAAAAATGTAGGTAACCATTGTTCAGTCACTTACCGGACGGTATCCGATTGGGTTCATGAAAGTCTCTCAACAAGTACATTGAGGACTGAAAAAAAGAGTCAACAATAACTACCAAAAATGCTTTTTGTACAGAATTTTTTCACACGCCAGCCCGGCGCGAGTGGGAGCGAGAAAATTTAAATGCGAAATGTGTGTTAAAATTGCCCCCCCTGGTTCCTCGTAGCCATGCAATTCGAGAGCTGCATTGTGACTAAGCCATTGAACACAATTAACAGAAACTATAGCTGATTCGAAGATGCTAAGGAATCGATTCTCACAGCTCAGTATACTTTTTCGTCACTGCTCGGAAATTTACGGAATGCTTGTTCAGTTTTCTCATGTCGACATGCGAAATCCAAAAGAATGTCTGAAGTGAAGAATGTTTGAAATCCAATGTCTCAAATATGCCGCTTAATATGAAACATAGTAAGCGGCAGATGTGCATTGTTTCCAGATTGTTTCTTGTGTTTAAATATCAAACAACATCTTGTTGACGCTTGTAAAAATTCTCTTTGTTGCAGATTCTCTTTGTCTGCGGTTTTCTTCAAGCGTCTCAGACTGGCGCGACCTTCGGTGGCGGTCAATAGTAAATTTGACAGCTAAAGTTTACAAGTTGTCAAGTTTACAATTGATTGAGCGCCACCGCAGGCCGCGCCAGTGTGATACGGTAGTTGTACAGCTGCTCCATGGACATAAAGTGCATACATGACCCAGACTTTTCGCTATGCGCTATTCCTACGGCTTATGAAGTAAACAAGCGTAAAATAAAAGGAACTTGTTAATTTATTTTATTCCTTTATTAGATAAAAGGAAGCTCGTCACTTGAGAACCATTGTAAGAATGGCAGTACACTCTATAAATGGGCTTAACAACGGTTTACATTAAATTCCTATTTAGGTAATACGCATTCCAATTATAGCTCTAGTTCAACGTATGTTTGTTACGAGACGTGTAACGGAGCGTTACACGTGAACTTTTTGGCTCCTTACTTGGAAGGGTAAAAGGTAAAAGTGAAGAGAGCTATCTTGGACACCATCAGCACTAGAAGGGGGAAAATGATTGGTCATTTGATACGGCACGACAACTTCTCCAACCATCATGGAAGGGAAGACAGAAGGAAGGAGGAACAAGAGCAGACCACGGCGCAGTTATATAAGAAATAAAGGAAAAATCTGGTGTCGTGTCGTATCAGCAAATCAAAAGGCTGGCGTACGATTGAGAGATTGAAATGGAAAATATTCCACCGACAAGAGGGCAACTTTTAAAGTTATGATGACCTTGGAACTTACCATGTGAAGTCGCCGTCACGTAAAAGGAGATCAAAATAATATAAATAATATTTAATGACACATTTACCGAGCAATGTTTTAATTTTAGTTTTGTGTTTATGTTCTTTTTCCATTTACTGTATTTCGGTGGACATCTATAACTGGCTTTGTTATTAGCTATTAAGCTTTGTATTATTTTCTTGTAATGCTGTTGATGCCCCAAATAAATAAATAAAAAATAAATTAACACGATTTAACACCTTGACAACTCAGACCGAGAAAATATACAGACGGAGCGTTACGAACAGTCTAGTGAAGCCAACCGGTTTTCAACCAAGCCCCATAAGTTTAGCACAAGCTAAACAAATTAAATCGCATGAAACTCGAAATAAATGATCTTGACAGCATTGCGACACGTGCTGAAGAGTTTTGTGCAGTTTGTATATGTGTGCGTCAGCGTGTGCTAAACTTGATGTAGCTTGGTTTTGTTTGTAGGTATGTGGTTTGGCTTCACTTGACTTGACTGTTTGTAACGCTCCGTCTGTCTTTTTTTCTTGGTCTGAGCTTGACAATTAGGGGGTCGTTACGCATTCTAATTTGATTGGATTCAATTTCAATGTGGCCTACTTCAGGGCCACGTAACGCCACCGTAGAGCATTGCACACGTCAGGTTGATCTAAATGTCACTTTTTGTTTGGGAAAATGACAGTTGAGTTGTCCTAACGCGCGTTCGAATCGTTACATGATTAGTGATTACCCCACTTAACGTGAACGTTGGCAAAAAAACAGCCAGCCACAAAGCAGACGCCGTAACCTATAAACGGTTGCGGTAACACTGGAAACAAGGGCATTGATTTTATGGAATGTTGTGTTGACATTGACTTTGACAACTAGGAACAAAGCACGAATCACAATTTCAAGTGCAATAGGTAGGTAGGTACGTGTGTAGACTCTTATTATTACTCCAAACGAAAGACCGCAAAAAAATATGCCTAGTGACGAAAATCCCATTCTGATATCTCAAAGAATTACGAAGCTACAATACAAATTTGTTTGTTAGAGAGATAGTGACGTCACAGTCAGCGAGCGTCATAGTAGGTAAATGACCGTGCTGTGCATTTTGAGGAAAAGGGACAGAACATAGCTCCTCTTGAAACTTTGGACAGTCATAACTTTGTGATTTTTAACCTCGCTAATTTCTCCATTTGACTACAATATTATTCCTTTTTCTAGTAAATACAACATTATTGATTATTTTATTTAGTGTCTACACCCTTAATGTTAGCAATTCAAAGAGCATCCTCTGGAACTGGAGCTGCGCGTCAGCGCTGGAAATAGTCGTGCGTGTAACCGCTACTAGTGAGCCACTATGTGGTGGTTAGACAAGGAAAATGTAGTGATATGAATGGCTCGTACATAGTTGCCGCGGTACCTTAGGGCCGTAATTGCGAACGCGGAGACAGGAAGCTGGAAACAAGGCATCATCCAATTCTATTGTAAGTCGGCGGCAGGGCTGGCAACTTGCAGTTATGTAACTACTGACATTACGATTATAGGAGAACCGTTAGGAGAACAATATTCCTTTGATAGCAAAGGAATAGTCCGCTCAAAACGCGCTGATCTATCAGCGAATATGAGATGCAACTATTTCCGTATTTTGCATGCGGTTACAGGAATATTGTTCTCGTAACATTACATGGAACTCCGTAAAGTAACGCCTGATTAAAACAATTAAAGGAGAACAATGCAAGGTTTACATTCGACTAGCTTCTGCCCTTGACTCCATCCGCGTGGAACTCGTTTATTTCGTAACTCCCTACAATTTTTCACCCCACATTTATCCATATAAACAAACTCCATACAAATATCCCCGGGATATAAACTATATCCTATGTCCTTTCCCCCGGGACTCAAACTATGTCTATACGAAATTTCATCTCAATCGGTTTAGCGTTTTAATTGGGGTCCCGCTTTGGCACCGAATCCCAATATTAGGCCACGGCAGTAGTTTTACGGAAGTGACTGCCATATATCTGACCTTCCAACTGACGAAATCTAAACCTTATTTGGGTTAGACCGAAAAAGTTCTAACACATCTGTTACTACTAAAGGTAGTGAGGAACCACCAACACTTAAGTAAGCTCGATATGGTTTTTATGGGTACTGGACGACGATAGATTTTAAATACTGAATCCAAAGAAAACATCTACGACTCAAAAATATTCGTACACATCGCATTAATATTTGCCCTTAGCAAACTGGACTGGCGGTCGTCGAAAATGTAATTCGTGGAAAGCACCGGCAAGTCGTTAGTAAAAGACGAGCTAGACTAGCAACCCTAGCGTAGCTGTTCGTAAGAGCTCGGGAATGCTCGCAATGAGGATGTGGCTAACTGTGGGCTAACAGCTCAGGTGCGGGTCACAGGTCCAAGTGACACTGTCATGTATAGGTGACAGCAACACGGCTAGAATAGTGGACATATTGCACATGTCCAATCCATGAGACAATCCAGCAAGCCAATCCAACATTGGCATCGTCTAAATCAGGGGTCTTCAAACTTTTTGACTCAGCAAGGGCCACACTGCACTTAATATAAATTCGTGCGGTCCAAGACTTTGGTTTCATGGCCGATCATGACCATAACCAGCCATACCCCCATCGTTATCGCGGGCCGGACTCTACGCTTTCTTTCGCATACACAAACTTAAAGCATTCGTCCCACAGTAAGATAGTACAGTAGGCAAGTACGTAGGTATACAGTTATCACTGATATTTTGTTTCTTGAGCTCTAAACCCAAACCGTCGTTAAATAAGTAAACCCACGGGGTTTTCTATAGTGGCACATATGTCAACACTATATTGTAAATACTATCTAAATAAATAAATTAAAAAAAAAAAAAAATAGGTTCGCAGGCCCTATGGCATTTCTTAAAGTTGCCCTGGTGTGTTGTATGTGTATGGTTAGCAGGGCTTAGGTTAGGTTAGGTTAGGTTAGGTTAGGTTAGGGAGACCTTTACATACCTAACTGGCGTTTTATGTTCAATGTTATGAGACGGTTTTCTTCAAGCAATTTGATTTTGTTATCAACCAGTAATATGGCCGGCGACTCTTGACGGCGAGTCTCGCTCACCATTCAGGATCTACTCGTACCTATACTTAGCGCAGGCTTTACCAACCTACGAGAGAATGGTAGCGTGCCGTGCAGCGTCCATATAAAAAAATGCAATTTATAGATAAAACAATACATAACAAATATATTTGATACCAATGTGAATGAATCAATGAGCTCCTGAAAAAAACACCTAATCGTCATCTAGATTGATGACGCCAGGCTCGGCCCGGACATCATCTCCCGATAAAGAGTTCCTCCAACGAAATACACTTCTGTCCCAGCTGGTATAGGGTTCTGGATGTTCCTGTTTATACTCTGAGGCCTTGAACTGATAGAAACTTCGTTCCTTAGATGCCCACTCTGACGTGCCCTCTCAGAGGCTGTCCTCTGATCTCTGGCACCCTCGAATGAGGTGCCGCTTCCGCTGCCGCCTCCGCCCGAGGTCGTGGCCCAGCCGTCAGGCTGCCTCGATTCGTTGCGTGGTTCTCTCACCGCTTCAGCATAAGTTGGTCTTCGTTGACTGCTGTTTGGTGGATTGGGGACTTTTCTCACGGCTATAACTTCTGGTTCGGATTCAGAATCGCTTGTTAACTGAAATAGGTAATGATTTTGGGTAACATTTCCATTTGTTGCAATTTATTTCATCAACGTTGGTTAACTAAAATGTCTTTTTTTTTCAAAATAACATATAGAACTATTATGTAATCTGTGCCTATAGAATAATATAAATGCGCCTGGTCAAATACCATACGCAACATTTCTTTTTCGAGCGTAGTACAAAAAGATGAAGGTACTTATCCAATTACGAGGCAATAACAATAAATTGTGAAAAATAGTTTATTTTGTAGTCGGCTGTATATCGTACCTACCTATATACATTTATATTTGCACTATTTGCATTCACGTTCTAGGAAACGGCTTTAACGATGTCGGTTAGGGGGCAAATACCCAAATGATCCCGCTGGGTCGAACGGATATGTAGATAAGATAAGACCACATTTGTGTTGATGAGAGGGACAAAACGCATTTTAGTTAAAATAGGTTCGTTAAGGTTCAGTAGACGATGTGCGCCACACACTGGATGATTGTTTGGCGTGGGGGTCGCAGCGGCGCAATTTGGTCGCTATAGTGGTTAACGACCTCTCGCTGCCGACCATTGTATCAAAAATGCTTGACAGCAAGAGGTCCTGGGAAGCTATGGCCTCCTTCTGCAAGTCCGTAATGGCACAGAAGGAGGCTGCGGAGAGAGAGCGGGAGAACGACCCTTCCGCTCCAAATATCCGTAGACGGAGAGCGGGGCGCGCACGCCGTCGCTATGCGCATTTGCTTCCCCCGCCGTAGTGGTCTGGATGGCAGGGTTGGGGGACCCTGTCTGTCCAATAAGCTCACGGGATTGTAGCGCCCCGAAATTGTCCCTGGGCGCTCGCCCTGGTCGTGCCCACGCAAACGGGCCAGTCGCGAGGGTCAGAGTAGAATGCGTCAAGCGAACCTTTGGCCCTCCTTGGCAGCGACGTGGTTGGACAATCGTTGGGGGTTTAGTGGGTAGTCTAGGCCTTCTGTCCGGGAGTCCCACACACCCGTCAGGACTCCCCTGACTGGGCGGACGGTGCGTCAAAGCATTCCCCCAACGTAAAACAAAAAAAGTTCGTTAAGGTTTATGAAAAAGAGCGGGTTGCACCGACTGTGGCACCAACTTGCAATTACAGACCGAACAACATTAAATATAGCGCTGACACACACAGAAAGTTGTATTTTTTCCATACATTCAGATTTAAAGGAACATCACGAAATTCTTTAAAATCTGTTTATTTTTCTCATTTTCACTCGTTGATGTCATATGGTACAGTCATTTGGGGTAATTCAACCGATACTAAGCGTGTGTTCTTACTCCAAAAACGTGCGCTTCGATTGCTGGCTGGAGTAAAACCCAAGCATCCATGTAAGGAGTTATTTAAAACCTACCGCATCATGACGCACTACTCCCTATACATGTTTGAGGTATTAATGTTTGTGAGATCCAATCTACGAACGTTTAAACGGGTGGAAGTACCAGGTAAACAGCTCCGATCCACTGGAAGGTTAAGAACAGTACCGCGTCGCATGGCACTTTCAGTAAAAAATCTCTTATAATTTTGACATTGTATGCGAATCTATATTGTAATTTTTATCTCGAAATAAATAAATCTAAATCTAAATCATCGCTTACGTTTGCAGACGGTTTGGTGCATCCCTATCGGTAAGTGATAATGAAAGTGTGTATTTGAGAAGCTTCATGACTTAGCATGACCGAGGAAAAAGCAGCAGATAACAGTTACAGGAATACCTATAGGTACAGTTTTCCCAGGGACACACTGTAAATCACAGTTTTCCCAGGGACACACTATATCAAAACTACCTTCATTCAAACCGATTGTTATTTATTTATCTTATTTTTTCTACTCTACTTATAAAATAAAAACAAATAAAAAGTATACATCATTGTACTATTCAAAAACTGTTATGAACATTATCACAGGCTACATTTTGGAGTTACATAGCAGCTTATTTAAGAGTCAAGACAGAGGCCAAATCGTAAGTTACGTTTAAAGCACACACATTGCAGTTTGTCCAAAGAACCGATAGAGACGCGGCTATAGTTGCTATGAGACAGAAATACACCTCTCATTCTAACCATAGCTGTATATCTGTCAGTTGCTTTAACAGGCCATAGACGAATGTTCAATTCAAATTAGAGGTCAAACAAAGGTGAAGTTTCGCTTTTCGATGATTCAGTATTTCGCGCGGCAAGCCAACGTGTTAAAAAGCGCGAGATGATGTCTAAGTGAATTTAAATTTATCAAAATGCGAAACGCAAGGGCATATGCAGACTGCATATATACGAACAATACAATATATTATACCGGATGGCGTTCAAGTCGACGGCGCGTGAAAAAAAACTCAATCTGCATAGGCCATAAGAGCGACCGCACATTAGGCCACAAGTGGTTGTGCTTTACTGGACTCGTGACTAGTGGCCATAATGTGCTCATAAGGTGACGCTACACGGGCCGCTATCGGCAGGACTGCAGGCCGCCGCGTGATTCGGCCCGTGTGGTCACTCCGAACTAGATTTTCTGTGAGCTCGCTTGGCAGTCCTGCCGATTCTAATGTCTGATCATCTGCTATTAACGGTTCTTCGCACCTCCCACTCAAACGCAGAGCTCACGTAGAGCTACAAGTCCTTGTACATGTCGTAGAGCACTGCGCAGAGCCGGTAGAGCGGGAGGCCTACGACGGTGAAGTAGTCTCCCTCTACGCGCTCCACGAACGTGCCGCCGACGCCCTGGATGCCGTAGCCGCCCGCCTTGTCCCTGGACATGATAAATAAGCATATCAAAATATAATTAAACGTGACACTATGCCTTTAAGGATGAATATCACTCGACATGTTTTGAAATCATGAGCGCTCGTGTTTAGGACTGCGCGTTTCATTATATCCTATTCTATTAAACTAGCTATATTTGTATGTAGCTGCCAGGCCCGGCTTCGCACGGTTAGTTTTCCGTTTTTCCGTAGGTATGAAGCATTTTTCCGCGGTAAAAAGTAGCCTATGTTCATCAGGGATAATGTTGGCTTCAAACGGTAAAAATCAAATCAAATCGAAGGTTCAAATCGGTCCAGTAGTTTCGGAGCCTATTCAATACAAAGAAACTATCAAATCTTTTCTTTATAATATTAGTGTAGATTAGTGTAGATATATTTGAAATCACGTTCTCGAACAGCTCTAATGATTTCGATGAAATTTGCAATATATAGGGGTTTATGGGGACAAAAAAGCGATCTAGCTAACAATCTAATATCTCCTATCTGGGAAAAATAGTTTTTTCCATTTTTTTACCCAAGCTAAGCACTGAGCTCGACCACATACATTCCGTGAGGTAGATAATCGAGAAGTACAATGAATACAATCTTACATATTACATTGCGTTCATCGACTACAGTAAGGCGTTCGACTCGCTTATCCATGAGAAGATCTGGGAAGCACTGAGAAAACAGGGTATAGAGCATAAGTACATCAGACTAATTAGGAACCTCTACGATCAAAGTTCAGCTCGCATACAGTTAGAAAGAAAAGGGGAGTCTTTCAACATTGAAAGAGGAGTGAGGCAGGGGGACCCCCTGTCTCCAAAACTGTTCTCTGCAGTCTTGGAAATGGTGTTTAGAGATCTTAACTGGGATCATTTTGGTCTCAAGGTAGACGGGCGACAACTGACACACCTAAGATTCACTGGCGACATTGTACTATTCGCCAAGGACTCAGGAGAACAGGTGGTGGAGTATGTGGATGAATACATCTACCTCGGACAGGTAATATCCCCCAAATAAACCTTTGATAAAGAGCTAGAAAGACGGACAACAAACGGGTGGAAACGGTATTGGTCCCTGAAAGAAGTGTTCAAAGATAAAGGTCTGCATCCAAAAACGAAAGGGAAGTTATTCAACACATGTATCCTGCCGTTGCTAATGTATGGAAGTCAAACCTGGGCCTTGCACAAAGCAAATGTCTCCAAATTAAAAGTCACTCAACATGCCATGGAAAGGAGTATGCTAGGTGTCCGAAAGAGTGACCGAATGAGAAACTCCGAGATAAGGCATAGGACCACAGTACAGGATGTCTCAATCAAAATAAAAAGGCTCAAATGGAAGTGGTCTGGTCATATAATTCGAGGTGCCAACAAATGGAGCAAGCAAATCACCCAATGGTACCCTAGAGAGGGCAAACGAAAGAAAGGGAGACCTCGAAAGAGATGGGAGGATGATATTAGGCAGGTAGCAGGATGCACCTGGAGTAGAGTTGCGCAAGACCGGCTAGAATGGAGAAGGTTGGAGGAGGCCTTTGCCGAAGGGCAGGTGGACAAAAAATTTAAAAAGTGTGAAATAGTGGATAGGTGATTTGTTAAATAGTGAGTTAAATTAGTTATTAGTACCTATACATTGTAAGTAATACTTAGTGTCCGAAAATAAAGGCTATTTTATATTTATTTTATTTTTATTTATTTTAGCTCGGAGCTGCGCTGAGTCCAGGGGCTTTTAGGTTAATTAACATTACATTCGTCCAGCAAGTCTAATCAAGCATAAGGAATCAAGTTGAGATTTGTTGGTTCCTTGCTATGGGCCGCATGCAGGCAGAATGCCGACAGAATCTGGTTGCCTGATTCAGCTAGGATGATTCCGACTGCAGCTACTCCATACAAAATCTATGGCCCTGCCTCAGACAGGCGAGCTAATTTGGTGAATGAATTCATGCCTGTCTGTGATATTTGAACTGACATCTATTTGATATTTAATGAGTTTTGTTTTGCAAGTAACCAATAACACAGGGTTCCTAAAAGTGAACAGATATTTAAATAATCAGCGATATGGGGTCCATTGCATAATAAATTACAACTTATAACACAAGCGGCCTCCTAATAAAAAAAATTGGTAAGATATTTCTGCTATATATATTTTATGGTTTGTAATACTAGTTGCACTAAGCCCAGGTATGTGACTCTCCTAAGCTTCAAGCATACATAGATTGTATTTGCTAACCATCACGAAGCTCAGATGCTTGTTTACCACCATTGTGGTCATTAATATTAAATACCATTTGAATTTTGAAACATAAACTTACATAGGCTCTCCTGTAGCAATGTACCCCCTTATCTGTTCCTCATTCATCTTGCCAAATATGACATTAGTCTTCTCAGTGAACTTGACAGTTTTGTCATGTGCTTTCACCACCACCCCGGTGTACACTGTGTGTGTTCGTCCCGACAACCTGCCAAAGCATAGCAATGAGTATTTTAATAGGATTGGAAAATTGTGGTATAACAAAATATCTACTGGCTTGAATGTTTTATATAATTTCAACTTTTGCATTCCCTGAAACTTTCATTTATATTGTTCTTGGAAAAAATATCAATAAAATACAATAAATTTAGTTTTATTTGAGTTATGAATATGATTATTAATAGAAGATCAAACGAGCTTCGCAAGCGAAGTTCGATCGATATTATATGAGTAAGCTTCATTCGAAGATATAACACACATGTAGTCCTTTAATCTACCAGGCAACATTTCGCAAGTTTAAAGTACGCAGTAAAAACCATAGCTCAAACAGTTTTATCCCCACCTTTACCCCTACCCTACTTAGGGACCTCGGCTTGCCACCATTTCTCATTCTTTTTAGAGACAAAACTTTCCTAGGGGTATAGGGGCGGGCGGGAAGTTATATCTTCGAATGAAGCTTACTCATATAATATCGATCGAACTTCGCTTGCGAAGCTCGTTTGATCTTCTATTATATTTCGAAGCTTCATTCTTCAGATATAACACACATGTAGATGTTTAGAGTTGAAAGTTTTGCTGCCCTTTGTAATTGTAAAACATCATAATCATGAAATGCAATAATTATGTTTTGACAACAATCTTAGATACTCCCAATTATTAATCAAAGAGTACAATTGTAACTTCACATAATTCTACCTATACAAAAGGCAGATTGATCTGGCACAATGACCTTCGTCGATTAATTGACGATGGTAGAAACGAGCCAAAGTTTTCGATGTTCTCGACCAGCCTGCTGCCTTCCGGATAGCATCTAAAGAAATGCCTGACCGGTGTGCAGCTGACGTGGCGGCGTGGCGCGTGCTGTGAGCGCTGAACGCCGCCATGTCTTTACCGCTTTCGCCAAGCACTCGCGTAATGCACCCCGGCTAATGGATTGAGCAGATGCATTTTTATGGGGACTTTTGAAAGTCAACAAAATATGTTGTGAGCTTTTTCAGTCCTAAAACATCATTATAACAGTCACCGGGCAAATATTTCTATTAGGTATCTTCAAAATATGGAAGGCACAAAATCGGTTGTAGACGACCTACACCTGAAGTCTTAACTATATCATCAAAAATTACTTTAATACAATTTGGGCATGACTTAATATTATTCCACTTAATAAGTGACAGTGTTTGTACCCTGTGGGCAGGACATATTGCTAACAAAATCGCCAGATTCTTTGTTAGTTTTTCCAATGAAATTTCTCTATTAGGGTACCATGTTGTTATATGATTTAATACCACTTGAGGATCCCAGGTATGGCTATATTTAGGAGTTACGGGCTTTAATTTGTAAACACCTTTCGGTAATCCTTTACTTTGGTCATCTGAGCTGATACTACTCCCCCGTAGGAGCGAGGGTGCTGACCTATGATTATTTAATGAGCCATACGACGATCCTTTATTAAATTCGTGCGTTAGAAATAAAATAACAGCAGAAATGAAGCCCTTATAGAAATTGAATATCTATATTATCTATACTAAATTTCCAGCACAACTTGTATTTAACACACGTTGTACTGTTGTAAAGTGTTGTTTGAAATTGACGCTAACATGAGATTAGATACTTTTACTAATCTCAACAAAAGCGGAAACCACGGTTGGGATGGCCATTAGGGAAATACTACTATTCCTGTGGCGTTGTCATTTATAATCTTATGTAAACACTTTAGTACGAGTTCGAGTGGTGGAAACGCTTAAAAATATTTATTATAAATACCAGCTAATAGTGAATGCGACGACGGTAAGAGCGTCCGAGTCTGGCTTCCACGAAATATATATTTCACATTTGGCAGAGGTACGAGAAGCAAAGAGGTCAATTTCGGGCACACCAAAGTGTTTACTTATTCTTTCAAAGGCTGCAATACTTAAATTTCATTAAATATCAGGATTTAGCCTTCTGGATTCTCTGTCTGCTTCTACATTATTCTTAGTGTTAATGTACGAATCGAATAACCATATGTCTCGTTCTTCACCCACTGCCAAATAGATCTAGGTAAGCTATTTAAGTGGGGAAACTGGATGTCTCCCATTCGATTAATATAGCTTATCGCGGTAGTGTTGTCGATGCGGAACAACAGAGCACAGTTTGATTTATTTCGCGCAAAACATTTTAATCCTAAGAGCGAGCAAGCTCTAAGTAATTAATATGGAATGCTAATTCTTGCTCTTCCCATGCTCCGTTTGCACACACTCCGTCACAGACTGTACCTCATCCTGATCGGGACGGATCTATAGATATTTCTGCATCGAATTTCGTGATTCCAAAATGACAAGACGTTACAAATAATATTATTAGTCCACCAAAATAAGTCAGGTAAAATTTCGCGAGGAAGTTTTACTTTTGATCATAGACATCGTATTCCTGAATAGCTCGGAATTTATATCTTTCTAACAACTTCGTGTACAACCAGCTGTATCTAGCTGTCGGGCATGCAGTGGTAAGAACTCTTAAAAAGTGCGCATACCCTGCATAAGAAGGGATATAGACATGATAATTGAATTGTAAACAAAACCTAAGAACTTACAGCATTGTTGGTAATTTTGGGATTGTATCGAGCTTTTGGTATAGTTTACCACAAATCGTAGGCACTCGAGAAACCGGAGAGTCTCCCTCCCATTATGTTTACATTCGTTAAGGTCCCTTCCAATACACAAAATGCCACCCCGGTATATAATAGAAGTTAGGCCTTGTTTTTAGGTAAGTTACGACTTCTTTCATAATTTTGGTGAAGGTTCTAGGCGCCACGGAAAGTCCATAGACTAATAGGGAACAAAACTCGTAAGTAACATTGTTATGCTCGAATCTTGTCAATGGTAGCCATAAACCCGTTTTTAGGGATTAATTTAGAAGCAGTTCTAGTCTTCCATTTTAAAATGGGACTTAGTTACAAATTTATTGAGCCCTTTCAGATTCAGTATGAATCTATAGCCACCACTCGATTTAGGAGTCAGAAAATCTTTGATAGCAACTGATCATTAGTCTGTTGGCATCCAGTGATGCTTTCACTGAATGCCTAGGTTAATTAAGTTCTGTACAGCTAAGCTCGTTTCATCATGCTCTTGGCATGTGAAAGTATTTACAGGTTTGACAGATTGCGTAACATGTCCTAAAAAGGAATTGGAAAGCCATTCTGTATACAGTCTAATAAATAAAGTACGATTATTCGTTACATTAAGCCAACACTTATAAAAAGCTTTAAGGCGACCGGCATGTACCTGCGTTACTGCCGCGGCGTCGCAAGTGGCTTGTTGTAGGCTGCTCGCGGCCGTATGATGGTCGACGCTGTCGGCCTACTTTTCAGTAGATTTGGAAGCTTTAATTTTCTCTGAGAGTTTGCTTCCAAAGAGAGTATCATCTCTCTCAACGTATTGTATGACTTAAGGAATACTTCGTCTAGTCCAGGAATGACTAGTTTTATCTAAAATCCGACTTCAATTAGATAGGATTTTTATCGTTAGTACCTATACCGACTCCCAATTGCTGTTGAGATGATTCGATTTTCTTGTCACGGCCTCTTTGGATGTCTGTAACTGCCGCCGAAATTACGGCGTTTAAGGACGGCGCCCATAATAATTTGCAATTTACAGGTACTCTTATAAGAGTTTATCTTTGCTCTTTTTATCAATACCTTTGTGTAATATAGGTAGCCACCTTTGCGCTAAATTGGGATGAATTTTCTCCCCATATTTTGGGACATCATCAGTGGCGTCCCCTAGAGCGGTTAGTAACTCGGCATCTATTACAGGGGTCGTTTTGTCATCACAGGCCTCCACGGGAGGTGCATTTTCTTCATTTGAACGTGGGAGTGAAGTTTCCACTGCCTCATACACTTGTTCGTGGTTTATAAATTAAATTATAATTTTTTGATTTTTCTAATTGAGGGTAGATATGAAATGCATTGTAAAACCACTCGTCAGGAATTTTAATGCATATATGTATCTAGTGCCCCGCATCGCGAACACGGGATATACTAATCTCGATTAATGGTTGTAGAAATTGCTATCGTGTTGACTCACGGTCAACCGCCAAGCACGAGATACCTTCGTGACGACTCTCGGTCGCCTCCCAGGTTTAGTTACAAGACGTGGGCTCACGGCCCGCGCGGTATTAAATGCATTTATTAGCGATTAATATTGTTAGAAATTGCTATCGTGTTGACTCACGGTCAACCTTCAAGCGTGAGATACTTTCGTCACGACTCTCGGTCGCCCCCCAGGTTTAGTTACAAGGCATGGGCTTGCGATTAATATTGTTAGAAATTGCTATCGTGTTGACTCACGGTCAACCCCCAAGCATGAGATACCTTCGTGACGACTCTCGGTCGCCCCCCAGGTTTAGAATTACCAGGCGTGGGCTCACGGCCCGCGCGGTATGAAATGCATTTCTTAGCGATTAATATTGTTAGAAATTGCTATCGTGTTGACTCACGGACAACCCCCAAGCATGAGATACCTTCGTGACGACTCTCGGTCGCCCCCCAGGTTTAGAATTACCAGGCGTGGGCTCACGGCCCGCGCGGTATGAAATGCATTTCTTAGCGATTAATATTGTTAGAAATTGCTATCGTGTTGACTCACGGACAACCCCCAAGCATGAGATACCTTCGTGACGACTCTCGGTCGCCCCCCAGGTTTAGAATTACCAGGCGTGGGCTCACGGCCCGTGCGGTATTAAATGCATTTATTAGAGGCACCACAATGTAGAACTATTTATTGAAACTAATTGCACTTACCTGATTTATCTTCGGAACCTGATGAATCAGATAGCACCGCACTGTCATAACTCGTTTAGTTTTTTGTTGCAATTTCCGTATATTAGCAGAATAATACTCTATTTTTTCCTGTGCACTGCGTTTAGGCATGATTAAATATTTTAAATTATTTTTTAATAGAATTAGTTCGTGCGTTCGTTGCCTCGCAAGAATAAAGAATGAGAAATGGTGGCAAGCCGAGGTCCCTAAGTAGGGTAGGGGTAAAGGTGGGGATAAAACTGTTTGAGCTATGGTTTTTACTGCGTACTTTAAACTTGCGAAATGTTGCCTGGTAGATTAAAGGACTACATGTGTGTTATATCTGAAGAATGAAGCTTCGAAATATAATTTACTGTTATGAATGTTATGATTAAGTATCCTGGAAAGATCATGTTGAAAAAAAAAACATTTTATATGAACACATGGGTAGAATTCGTACACAATTTTTCTATGCCAAAGCACCCCATTTCCTTTGCTCTTAAGGGTTTCATGTACAATAAAAGTGCTTGATAAATTTTGTTTCTACATTCAGAAATAATATCTCAATCTCAATATTATAATATAACAAAAAAGTTGAAAATTATGTGAAACCAACAAACCTAACAACCTTGACAATATCTGGAATGCGTCCGCCTCAGACGTGGGCTTCCCAAACATCTCTCCATCCATAGTCACCATGGTATCCGCTCCTATCACTATGTCCGGCATCTGCCCCTGGTTTCCCAGTCTGCCCTCTACTTCTAGAACCTTCTGTAGCGCCGTCTCTTCCACGAACTCAGAAAAACTCTTGAAACTCTTCGGGTCAAGGTTCTCTTCAAACAGAGATGGACACAACCCTACTTTCAATCCCTAAAACAAAACTGTATCAAGACGGTATTTTTCTTACAAATAAGTCCAAATAAATTATTATACTAACTATATTCTCTATTAGCTCTTTCCGTCTCGGCGAGCCAGAGGCTAAAATTATATTTTTCTGTTTCAAAACATGCATCACTGGTTGCAACATTTTGATAACCTTTTACTTTTACTCAGTAACGTGACAGGAAGATCCGTTAAAAAACACTAAAGATGGTCTTCCCCTAAATATTGAAATGATTGCAGTGATATATTAATTTTATTTCAATAAAACACCACATTCCACATGAGTTTGACTTTGACTATGATATGACAGTTTAGAGGCGTATTTACCCAAATTCATCATTCAAAATTCACCTCACCCATGGTTAATAACAACGCCTTTGAAAAAAATCTGTTCAAGTCACTGTTATAACCGCGCCATTGACCCCTTAGAATGTTCAAAACCGGTTTTACGTTAATAATCGGTTTTACACAAATGTAATTAGCGTCAACGAAACTGTGTGAACGAACGGAACGAACGAAACGAATCGGTGATCGGTGGATATCGGTGTCGTTGTGCTTTTCTTTTTGTCGAACGTCGTTTTAGCATTTTAAACAGTATTACAACCTCCAAATGGTGATGGAATCATAATTTTAATAAGATGAAGTCCGTTGTGGCTTATGTGCGCAATCTTCTAGGTTGGTGCGATGAAAATGATCCAGCCATTAGGACAAGCTTCAAACGAGACAGGTATATGACACTTGTTTACAACGTTTCAGTTATGGCGGCAAAGACCGTGAAAACTCATTCTTATTAGCTGTAATACTGAAGAAAATATGTATAAAATACCCTTAAAAGTTGCCTCGAGGTTCTGGAAGTAAGTTACTTCAGATTGGATGCGAATTGCGCATCAGAATCCGTTTTAACGGCGTGTTCTCTTGCAGGACCGATGACGATGTTTTGTTGGACGAGGGACCAGCGCTCAAGCGGCTCAAGCAGCTGAGGAGCACTAATTTTCCCGACATTATGTCTTCTAATGGTGAGCTAAACTTCACTGTCCTGATTTATCATATTATCGTGTATAGTTTCATAACAGTGCAGTAATTCTAGATACCTGGGAAAAGAAGGAAAAGAATGTTCGGTATGTGCCTATACAAGTTGAGAGTGGGCACCCAAGCACATCAACGCCGCTGGAGGTGACACGCTCAGGCGGGCGAGGCAGGAATGTGCCGGTGAAGTTAGTGGAGGTGTCTGGCAATGGGCCAGCAACACCATTGCGGAAGCCTCGGATGCACACCCCAGTGCGGCCAGTGATGCATGCTGTGGTGGATGATGATGACGATGATGATGAGGAGGAAGAGGTAGGATAATGTTTTTATTGTTTTCATGTTGTGAGTAAGGTATTGGTACATAATTGTTTAACCGCATACACAATTTTGTGCAAATTTCACGATTAACTTCGAACTTTAACTGAATAACAAAAAGTTCCTAATTCTAAAATATAAACTCATACTCCAGATTATCCTAATTTGATGCATATTCCCTGTGAATAAGCATCAAAAACTTATAAAAATACAAGGGAAATTGTTTGCACCACATTATTTAGGTTAGGATTAAATTAACTCTTTTTGTTGTTATTTCTATGTCTAAATGTTCAGAATGCTTGAAATAAAATAAAATTAATTTATTGGAGACAATAGTCCATAGAAAATAAAAAGAAAAACAATAATAATTACTAAAACTTTGTAAATTTACATTGCATCATAAAAATGACTAGTCGCTAGTAAAAAGTCAGTAGACTGCGTATTGTAAATTATGCCTGCTATTTTCTGTTCTCATCGCGATGGACGGAAGTCCAGTACGTAGATAGGGCTACATAAGTTTTCCGAAATTTTGCGATTTCGGAGCTTTAAGCTGTGATGTGTAGAATAGGTATTTTTATTTATGAGTTTAGGGGTAAGCTACCTGACCTAAAGAGTAGCTAGTAAAGATAATATTATGACAGCAGGATTTGAAACAACTTACTTTTCACATGTTAAAGCAAAATAACGTTAGATATTACCTGCATAGATGGTACTTGTAAATGGGTGGTTCAACTATTTTCTGTCACTGGGATTTATGGTTTTTATGGGTTAGGCACGTTAAAAATCTGTTGTGTAACATTTTTTTATAAACTCTGTAAAAATATCTCCTTGTTGATGGGACATAATAACAAGAAATAATTGTTTGACCTTAATTAGTATATTGCAATGAACACAGCACTACATGTATGATATACAGTAATACCGTCCCAATCCCATCTTCTTTAGATCTGTTGTTTGTTTTTTTACAAAACTGTATTTTTACGAAGTACAGATTTTCTTTTGGAGTAATAATAAAATTGGAGTCAACAACCCCAAGTAACTTACTCTGTAGAACTCAAAGGGGTCTATTACATTTTTTTAAATGGCATAGACATGAAAATACACAGTAACATTGTATTTATTTTTTTCTTTGTCTTGGAATACTGTATGTTGTGTCACAGATATGTTTGATTCTAATTCTATTTTGTCTTGTGATGACTGACGAACTACGAGATATGAATGACAGCAGTTGTGTAGCTTGTTTCTTGCAACTTGTTGCTGTTGGAGTCAGTCCACTATTTGACTGTTGCTCAATAAATTTGACAGCCAAAACTACTCACAGAGTGTGCATAATTTCACAAACGTTGTCATTCCAGGTCACTTGGGTTGAGAGCAAGCGAGGAAAATCAAAGAAACCTGCAGTGTACATAGACCTCGAAGACAACGACCATGATCCGGAGGAAAGTGAGAATGACGTCATATTCGTCAAGAAAGTCTCGGATCCTTCCGCTAAACCCTTCAAATTCTTCGTAACTAAAAACGACAGAAGGGAAACCACTAAAGAAGTCCCATACTACAGGATAAGTAGAAAACTAAATGACAGGCACCTATCACCCAAGAGTTACACTAAGTTTAAAGCCCCAGCCGGTATCATGAAAACATACAAGAGATCAGCCATTCCTAAATGGATGCAGCCACAGAAGCCTTCAGCATATCCTCGGAGCAGACTCCTCGACGCCAACGGCTCGAACATCAGATCAACACTATCAGAAGTATTTAATTTAGACGAGAAAAGAAATTACCAGGAATTAATCAGAAGAGTAGCAGGTACTACCAAGCCAGTGACGTTCTCCAAGCCAATAGATATAATTAACATAGCTGACGATTCTGCGTCGTTCCGGATCACGCAGAAAGCGCAGAGGAAATCCTTAAATGAAATAAGATTAGTAGAAAAAGGTCTCATAGCAGAGAGAGAGGGAGAAGCATCTAAAGAATATGATCCGATAACTGTAGCATCCATCAACTCTTCAGATTCCGAAATAGAAGTAGTACCCTCAGAGTCTTCCACGTCATCTTCAGTTAGAATCGATCCTATAAACACGTTGAAAGACTCGTATAAAGATCACAGTGTGACATCGACAGACTGGCTCGCGAAATTAGACGCCAAATACAGAAAGAAAAGGCAAGAAACACAGGAGAAACTGAAAGACGCTTGGTTCGAATCTGACGTCATATCTAAAGTTAACTATGAGCAGAAGTTGGCGCATTTAGAGCATAAGCTGAAATATGAGCTGAGCATACCGGAGAGTCTCATCGAGGAGCCCCAGCCAACGGTAGAGCTTCCTGAATTGACTCCGGAGCAAGAGAAACTAGTGAACAGGGCCATAGGGCCCGGGCCGTCTGGACAACTGCTTATAGAGAAATTCAATTTGAGAATACACAGGTATGCACTTGAGAACAGTAATCTTAAATTGTTGTCTGGTCGAGTCTGACCATAATATCCTTTTTCCCAGAGAACACCGCTTAAGCCCGTCACAGACGTAGCTATAATATATTTTGATAAACCGTAAGACACCGAAATATATATTATATCTGCGTGTGTGGACTCTGTCAACTAGTACGGAAAATATATCGTAAGATGTATATTATAGCTATGTCTGTGACGGGCTTTATTTTCCTCTTTATTTGTTACTAGCTTCTGCCCGCGACTCCGTCCGCGTGGAACTCGTTTATATCTTAGCTCTATACATACTTTCACTCCCTTGGGAGATGATTTCTTGGAAATCATCTCCCTATCCTATATCCTTCCCCAGGACTCGTACTATCTGTATGCCAAAATTAATCTAAATCGGTTCAGTGGTTTGGGCGTGAAGAGGTAACAGACAGACAGACACACTTTCGCATTCATAATATTATTTTGGATAGTGAAAACTGGCATGAAAAAATGTTCAATATGATGTTTCTCTTTCAGACGCGACCTACAAACGCTATGCGGCCTGAACTGGTTGAACGACGAAGTGATAAACTTCTACATGAACCTGCTGATGCAGCGGAGTAAAGAGCGCTCGGACCTGCCCAAGGTGTACGCGACCAACACCTTCTTCTACCCGAAGCTGATGTCTGGCGGACAGGCTGGTCTGCGACGGTGGACAAAGAAGGTACATTGTTCTGGAGTCTAGAATCCCCATATGTGTTGTTGTTGAGGTGCAAAAGGCCTCGTGAGGGCCCGCCTGTCCTCAGCTCAGTCCAACTGCTTGCAGCACACTCAAAGTCGCCGCCATGTGTCAAGACGTCCGCAATTTCGCCTTCTCTCTGAGGGAGCAAATCTTTTTTTTTTTTTTTTTTTATGGGAAACACACAGCACCTAATAATACAAAAATAATAATATCATAAAGTTGACTCACAGGCCAAAACAGTTTCCACTTATGAGTAATACAGTTCTTTTGCTCTGAAAGTGATCGAACAAGAAAAAAAATATACAAGATAACAATTTAAATATTACAATAGCAATTGAATTTGGAATAGATTGATCAAAACTAAATTAATTCTAACAATAGTCTAACATGCTTATGTTTAAGTTTGAGAAGATATATTTGTAAAAGTATGATGACTGTAACAACTACAAAAAAAACATGCCATTCGATTGAACAAATGCCTATTCAACATGAAATTTAAATTTAACATTAAATACATTTAACGCATTAATTATTAATTACTAACTTTTTTGATTGCAGAAGCAAAACTGTTAAAGTTTTTATGAAATAGGTCAATGTGCGAGTATTTATTGTTATATGATTTGCATGCCCTAACCAAGAATTTATTGTTTACGTACTTATCTTGCAATCGTTCTTGGCCAAGGTGTACGCGACCAACACCTTCTGCCCGAAGCTGATGTCTGGCGGACAGGTTGGTCGGCGGCGGCCTTATGAATGAATGTATGATAATCATTGGCTAGTTATCTACCAATGTACCTAATATCTATCTAACATAGCCTAGCGGAAACCGGTTTGCGAATTTTATGTTAATCGGTACTAGGTAGCTTAGTAGCTTTTTATTTTTTGTTTTTTGTCTCTAATGAACATTTCTTTCTTTAATATTAAATCTACGTGTTTTTTCTTATGAAATCCTTGGTTAAAGATACAATGTTCAGTTAACAACACTTGTGTTCAGGGGATGATTTCCGGTCTATAAACTATTCTATGTCCTTCCCCGGGACTCAAACTATTTCTGTACCATCCAAATCAGTTCAGCGGTTTAAGCGTGAAGAGATAACAGACAGACACACTTTCGCATTTATAATATTATTATGGATATTACTCGGCAGCAGCTAAAACAAGTACTGATTTAGTATGATTTCCAAAGCAAAGTGTAACAATTTCCTTTGCTCTTTAGCACACTCTTGAAATTTGATATCACACTAGAGCTAGATTTTAAGAAAGTTGCTTTAAAAATATGTTGATTTATCTATGAAGGTCATTCTAGTGTCTGGTTGTTCATAAACGCTGGAATGAAATCATCCTTCGTCACAGATTATTGTAAGCGACGATGACGTCATTTCCTTGCAAGCTGATTTTATGACTGTACAGTAAAGCCCGGGTTATATTAGGGCCACGCCGCGTGTCGCAACGCGTGGATTTGCCAATCGGTTACATACATTTAGTATGAACGTGGTTACATTAGCTCAGTCCCGCGTGTCGCCACGTTCAATACGCTTTAGCCTAGTTGGTAGTGACCCTGCCTACGAAGCAAGGGTTCGAATCCCGGTAAGGGCATTTATTTGTGTGATGAGCACGAATATTTGTTCCTGAGTCGTGGATTTTTTTAATGTATTTATGTATTTATTTATCTATATAAGTATGTTTATCGTCGTCTAGTACCCATAGTACAAGCTTTGCTTAGTTTGGGACTAGGTCGATTTGTGTAAGATTGTCCCCCTAATATTTATTTATTTATTTATATCTCCTTAGCCATCCTTATCCAATATCCACTACTCATGTTCAATTGATCATACAATAGTTAGATCATACATATTATACAGTCGGCTCATCTTCAAATTGATAAATTAGTGATGCTAAATGGATAGTAAACCATCAAATTATCTTCATAAGTCATAAGGTATAAATTATAAAAAATAATTTAAAACACCCGAAAAATAATAAAATAAATAATATATAATTAAAATGATTCCCGTTCCGGGTACAAAGGTTGTCGATCGCAATGCAACTCGGCAATGCGGCGGGTCTGATGGGCACGTTTGCGCCCGGAATGACACGGGGCGGGTTATTTCACTAATTGTATTTTTATTGACATGGAAACTTTCCATTTTATAATAATAAACCACAATGCAGAGGATATAAATAATAATATTAAAATCATAAAAGATATAAACCTTGAAAGTTTAGAAAACTGCTTTTTTTTTATTGTCCGAGAGTACATTTATAGCTACCAATAAATACAATAGAATCCTTACGCTTTTATAGAAACAAAATTGTAGGACAACTATGTACTTAAACGCATTATTTCGCGACCGAAACAACAATTTACCAAATTTTCCGTACAACAATACACATTGCACTTAAACTAAGTGCCAGCGACGTGAATCTTTGTCTCAAATTTTTGGGTATTTATGTTCCTTAATTGTAGTTGCTCCCATACAAACATTTGATCCTCTCCAAACACTGGTTCGAATGACATCATAAAAAATCTTTGTCATCATCCCTATAACTACTCCCAACAGGTGGACGTGTTTGCGCACGACCTAATGATCGTGCCCGTACACCTCGGGGTGCACTGGTGCCTGAGCATGGTGGACTTCCGCAACAAGAGGGTGCAGTACCTGGACAGCATGGGCGGGCGCAACCAGCCGTGCCTGAACGCGCTGCTGCAGTACCTGCGCGACGAGCATCAGGACAAGAGGGGGGTGCCCTTCGATGATGGCGGCTGGAAGCTCGAGTGTATCAGTAAGGTAAGTGAGCACAAGTCATAAGTGATGTATTAATTATATTGTAAATAAATATTAAGTTAATATCTATTTAAGCCCTTTACTCTGAACTCCTTATTGATTGTATTTTATTTAATATTGTATTTGTATAACTTATTTTTCCTGCATATATATTATTGTTTATATATGTATTTAAACTATTTTATTTTATATTATGTCTTGAGTTCAGTATGCCTCCTGGCAAACGCCTCCTCTAACCCCTTCCATTGCTCTCTATCATTTGCGACTCTTCTCCAGTTGGGACCTGCTGTCAGTTTGAGCTCGTCCTCCCATCTCTTGTATTGCCTTCCCCTACTCCTCTTACCATCTCTAGGGTACCAGTGTTTGATAATTTTGCTCCATTTTTCTTGACTGGATCTTAGCATGTGCCCTGTCCAACGGCATTTCAGTTGATCTATCGTAGAGAGTACATCTGTTACGCCTGTTTTGGCTCTTATAGCTGTGTTCCTGTGTTTGTCTCGCCATTTAATTACTAGCATGCTTCTCTCCATTGCTCCTTGACAGCACTCTAGCATATCTCTATGGTGTCTCGAGAGTGACCAAGTTTTGCAGCCTTATGTGATGCAAGCTTTGCTTACTCAAACTCAAAATGATATTTATTCAAGTAGGGCCAGTAACGAGCACTTTCAAATCGTCAGGTAGGTATACCTCAGTGAGGTAAATAAATAAGTTAATACGTGATTAAGTCCCGTTTAGTATAAATAATAAATAAAGTTTACTTAGTTTGGGATTAGGGCGGTTTGAACAAATTGTCCCTAAATTGTCATTTATTAATTTAAATTCAATGTGGTTCCACAAATACTTAAAAATGGGGTTACCATGAGTTAAGTTGAAGGTTTTCCTCAACTTAACTCATGGTCATTAGAGGACATATCTGTAGCGAGTGAATTATACTCAGGAAGAAGAATTTTCATAGCATCCATCGTCCCATATATATTAGTGTATCATATCTTTGTATATAAGTAATAATATGTAATTTTATATATGTAGGATTATGATTTTATAAGTCTGTACTAAGCTCTAAATATTGATCATTTACTCTGCACCAATTTTAAGTGTCTCTGTTTGGCCTTATGGTTGACTGGTAGAGAATGCCATTTGGCATTAAGTACGCCATTTGTACATTATTTTGGTTTTGTGCAATAAAGTTTAAATAAATAAAATAAATAAATAAATATATTAAATGTTCTATTAACTATTAATGTTAACTAATAATGTTATATATGTATATTAACTATTAATGTTCCAGGACATCCCGCAACAAATGAACGGCAGCGACTGCGGCATGTTTGCGTGCACGTTCGCAGAGTTCTCGTCGCGCGACGCGCCCTACACGTTCTCGCAGCAGCACATGCCGTACCTGCGCCGCAAGGCCGCGCTCGAGATCGTCACCGGCCGGCTGCTGCTCTAGACGCGGGGCGCGGGGCGCGGGGCGCGGGGCGCGGGGCGCGGGGCGCGGGGCGCGGGGCGGGGGTTACCGCACCTCACCCCATATGTAAAGTGACTGTGAAGTGTAGGGCTTACCACTCCTATCACTGAGACTCGATCCGTTTATGGAGTTGTCCGTGACGTGAGGGGTTACTACTATCACCCCATCGTAGTAAAACCAAGTAACCATAGTAGCCCCATCGCAGTGCAACAGTGAAGTTAAAGGGGGTTACTATTGTCACCCCACAGTGAGTGAAAGGGTTACCATGGTAGCCCAATCATAGTAAAGCAATGAATGAAGGGGTTACCATTGTAGCCCCATAATAGTATACAGTGCATGAAGGGGTTACCATTATGGCCCAATCACAGTGTAACAGTGAAATTAAGGGGGGTTACCATTGTCGGTCCGTAACAGTGAAGTGTTTGGGGTTATCCTCACCCCTTCTCTACAGTGAGACTGGACTAGACTGCTGCTTTATTACTGCTTGGAGCATGTTGGGATGAATCCCAACCATATGGTAAGAATATGTCAAGTGAAACACTAGCATTCTAATAATTAACTTACCCATATGCCCGAAGTGATACTGTGAATGGATATTGGGTTGCAAATGATCACTCACACCAAATTTAAATGAAATAGTGAATTTTTTTATTTTCTGAGGCCTAACCACAAGGCAGTAAAGGCATACCAATTCTATCTCAGGTTCTATTTGAAACACATTAAAAGTCCCTACATTAGAAAATAAACATCGAAACACTTGATATACATTTAAGTCAGCATATATCTTGGTTCTACGGCTTTTCTATTCTACAACCCTCTGGCAAAACCAGTTATTTCCAAAAAACGTTGTTTCAATGATTTCTTACTAGTAACTACGACTAGAATGGTGTGATTAGGTTTCCAAAATGAACCAGTGTGTTGAAGCGACTATATAAGTGATCTGAACAAATGCAGTACGTTTTCCAATTAAGCAGTTACTAAAATATTAAAACATAGTTATTAAGTATTGAGTACATCTGCATTTATTTATTTTGCATTATCGCCAGACGAAGACGCAGATTAGTGACGTCACCGAGTTAAGTTTTAAAATTCGTAAAAATAGTATTGGTTACAGTAAGGATAATTTTTTACTTTTACTTGGTGACGTCACCAAATGCATCTCTTCTCGCGAAAATACCAAATTTTCTCATTTGCCACCCAGCTCTCCAGAAAAGTCTATAAATGACTTTAAATAAAATTTGATGTACCTACATACTAAAACGATAGAAAACAATGCAACCATACTATAGGGTATAAGTATGATTCTGTAGTGCATATTCGATTTTAGAATTTCAGCTTTGTGTCTTCGACATTGTAAATGTACAGAGATCATAAATACTAATATTGATTTTCTCCGGTAAAAAACAGGACACGATTTACCATTCTTCGAAGCTTATGTTTAAAAGTAAAACATATCAATATTTTGGAAGGAATCTAAAAATCTGGAAGACATATTGCACAACCTTAAGAGTAAATTATATTTATGTTTACTTTGATTTAGACTACCCCGCCTGTCCATTAATTACTAAGGTGTGTTTTCGAAAGCAATGGCAGATGACTACCACAGGCGATTTTGATTTGCTTGTGGTATGTACGTCGATCAAATGGGGCTACGTCTGCGGTTGCCAGCGAAATCGCACCTTAAGTTGTTAGTTAATGAACTCTCAGTAATCTACGTTTGTGTATGAACGCTTTATTTAATTGAGGACACTTGAATGTGTTTAATTGATACCAATTTAATGATTAAGGCTTAATTTTGTAATTACATATTTTGTTTATACTTGGAAGATGTATAATTTATACTTATTTAGCATCTAAATAATTGTAACACACATGTTTATTATTTTACTGTAGATTTAAATCAGTGGACAGAGGAATTCACAAAAGGTTAATATTATGGACAACACTCCAGTTTCAGCAACAAATTAGTTCAGCACTACTTTGTACCCAAATGCGAAATGATTTGAACAAAGGTTATATTTTATACTAAGTTCGAGTGTATTTCAGCATGCAAAGTTGACGATTATATAAACAAAGTAGTTGCTCTTCAGAGTTTAGCAACAGTTTGCGTAAGAATGCGTGTGTAATTTAATTTGTATAATTTCAAAGACTGAGGCCGTGCCACCCCAGTTGTATTCTTCTCGCATCAATAAATAGGCCAATTTTTATTTTGCTTTTTTCTTTATATTTTAATATAATTGGGGGTACACACCCCCTCTACGCAGACTTACTCCCACTTATTATAATTCCTAGCTCGTTTTTATTATTTCCGCAGTGATTCAAACGTACGGGATTTTCAAGACTGTTTTTTTAAATCGATCAGGAAATAAAAATCGGCTCTAATATGCCCCATTAGAGTTGTGAACAGAAATGTTTATTTCTGATACATACTTCTTACCGACACAGGACGGAAGGAATGGGTCACCCCTTGACGTCTCCCTCACACCTCTGTGACGTCACATGTGTCATGTGTATCCCTTGAGAATTAATAGATATTTCCTCTATAGTCAATTGTTACTTATGAATGATCTTATTATTTGCTTGAAACACCTTGTTACTTGCTACGCAAGAATCTTAAGCGACTTTTGCGAGGACGATTTTGGATAATTATTATGAACTTACAGAAATCCATGGATTTCCGTCAAAATGAGTATTCAGTGATATTTATGAATCTTGACAAAGATATGGGGGAAATTTTATTTGTGTGAGGAATTGGGTGGTTTTGATATGGTCGTGAGTGTGAATATTTCATTATTTATTTTTGCTCTATTGGTACATGACATGACATTCAAATGTCGATGAAATTTGGCATTCAATTGCTGTAGAACTAGAAACCTGCAGTTGCGGTGCGTAGTCAATTTAAGCTTTCAATGATAGGTGACTATACATCCCGCTTTGTATTTATTTCTAAGTAAAAATAATCTTACTTGAACGTAATAAACAATGTAAATATAATAAATATGATTTTCATGAGCAGTTTCTTTTGAAGTAGGTAATCGGTATGCTTGGTTTGCCAAGGGAGATAAGTAACACGCCACTTATCACTATCCCTGTATCTTTGTCAAGAACTAGCTTAACATTATTACTATTGTAAATTACCGTATTTTGTAATGTCAGTAATATAAAGTAAGTTACACTAAGTTATCATTCACAGTTGTTTCGTTTCCACTAGTAATAGTCCTGAGAATTTTCTAAATAAAAATAATCTAGAAATAAATGAGAAGAATATCAAATTACACTTTTTTTATTTGCCAAAAATCTTAACAGAGTTCCGAACCTCATAAGGTTTACATATACGCATCACACGTAGTATCATCACACATCGTCAGTAGAAACTTACCAAACGTTAATGCAACATTATACATTAATTATTATTATGAGCAATATATCATTAATTCGTATACGTTCTATTACTAACCCGAAAAATTATCTACTAAACGGTACAAACGCCAACACAGTTAACACTGCATTGTAATAAGAATAAGGTTCAATTTAAATACAGGATGGTCAGTTAACTGTGTTGTCGATGGTACTTTTACGTGATTTTGTTTACCAGTATGTACTTCAAAATTTGATTGGTGCGTTCGTGTATTGGGACATCCAAACATTCAATATGGGATCTAAACATTCTGGACAGATTATATTGTACTTTGCTATGTTGCTGTTTAGGTAGTACGAAAGTGAAATGTTGATAGGACTCGGGGTTAGGTTCCTTCTCTGCAAAACGTGGTGTTACTGAAACTAATTATAGTTAATGCGAAAGTAATTGTTTGTCCGTCTGTCTGTAGGTACCTAACTACGTCTCTACGGATAAACAATTTTTGAGGAAATTCGTTAGAATTATAATGGAACCTGGACCTAGGGGATGCGAATATAATTATCTGAGCCTGTCCGTTTGTTAGTGTTAATACCTTAAAGGGGTGAATCGAATTGGATGAATTTTGAGCAAGACATACTACCAGAATACTACCATAAGCAACACTAGTGAAACGTGAAACCTGTGGCGGTCGATTTACAGATAAAATCTTTATTTACAAGTACACTAACTAGCTATACAAATAAAAATATGTCCAATGGATAAAATAAAAAAATCAAAAAAGTGTTCTGCGATATTATTAATTAGTAAAGGACATTTCCACTATAACAAAATAAACACCATAAGGATGTAGTAAAACTTTGTACCGGGCAGTGATTGGATATGTATCATAATCTAAAGTTCTTCTAGAATATGGTAGTCAATGAAACACTGTCCCATACAAAGTGCTACGTTGCACTGACAGCACATGGTGTTTACCTGCTCCCTCTTCCCCAGCGCCTTGCATCGGACGCAGTGTTCAGGTGCAGCAGTATTCCCGGGGAAATGTTTCCCGCGCTGCAGGCGCTCCAAAGAGAGATTTGGTCGTATTGCAACTGGCGCGCTCGTTTTGACCAATGCCTCTCCTAATCTGTAGCGAAAGTCCCCGTGGGAGAGACCTGAGCTGGTGGGATGTTTTCGGTAAATGATGTATGCATTTAAAACGCTAGTGTTTAACAGCCTAAAGAACACCTTCTTGTACCAGTTAAGGCCGCGCTCTAGCTCCATCCTGAATTCTCTTATCCTCCGGTCTTTCAGGTTCACGCCACCCATAGATTTGTTGTATACCTCGACCGCCGCAGGCTCCGTTAGTGTTCTGCCCCCGCGTCTGCCCTGAACTTGGCCATTGGGGGATGTAGATATAACTGTTAATAATTTACATTGGTAATGACAAGTGGTAATAGCTATATCGCCGCAATGGCGGGAAATTGTCTCCTGGCGCCCTTGGCCGGCGTTTTTTATCTCGGGAGGAACAAATGCCCTATTGCGGTTCATGGTTCCTTCAACATCGGTTCCGCGGCCTTTAAGAAACCTGGTTAGGGACAACTGGTTATACCAGTTGTCCATAACCACTAAATGGCCCACGTCCAAGAAGCCATCCAGCAGTTGGAGCACAACTTTTCCAGTTTTATTACCCAACCCATGGATAGCTCCTTGGCCGGAGATGGAGTCATTACCGGCGTAAAGTATGGACTTCAGCAAATACCCGGTCGAAAGTTCGCACAACTCTAAAGCTTTGATGCCAAAACGTGCTTTAGTTTTCGAGCACTGAACCCAGCGAAGTCGCCCCTTCCACAACAACAAACTTTCGTCCAAAGACAGCTCCCGTTCGGGAGTGTAGATGGACGAAAATTTGTTGTTAAGATAGTCAATAACTGGTGCTATTTTTGCGATTCGCTTTTCATACGTCGACTGCTGCGTATCTGGCTGCTGGCTATTATCAGCGAAATGTATAAATCGCAACAGCGATTTGAATCTATTCTGTGGAATGAGGGTCTTAAATACTGGCATCTCCATGACCCCGGTGGCCCAGAACTCATCTATGTGCGGCCTAGAACACAGAGACATGAGTATGATCACGCCAAAGAATCGTCTGATCTCATCCACGGTGGTCTCCACCCAATCATCAAGATACTTGGGTAGAGAGCCCCGCTCGGTGAGATCCAGGATCGTTCGGCATGCATATTCGTTTGTTTGGTGGGCTATTTGGGCCAGAATGCTTTGATCCCATATTAAATTGAAAGTTTCGAGAGGGTTGGGGTCGCATGACGTGGTGGGTCCGGGATTCCTCGTGTACTCCTCCTTTTGGCCCGAAAACAATGAAAAGTCATCTGACCAAGAGAAGGAGTACTCTGGACCAGCCACTTCACCAATATCGGCCGATTCAAGTACATCCTCCACAGAGTCTACGGGCTCGTCCTCTGCCAACTCCTCTATGGCGATGTCGGCGTCGGTCAGAAAGGCCTCCAAAGCCTCAGTCTGTCGCTCTTCCTGGAGAACAGCCAGCTCACGCAACTTTCGAGCGACGAGCCGCATATTGGCTGTATCTGCGTGGATGTCTTCATCCTCGCTCGAGTTTAAGACGTCCGCCTCACTCCCAGAATCGCAAAAAAACTCCGCGATCTGGGAGTCAGCCAACTCGCGCCGAGCGGCCACGGAAGGGGTAAGGGCTGGGCCCCAAGTCTGTGAAAATGAGAATAAGGACCTCAACACCACACTAATACCAAATGAAAGAGCAAACATATTTCGTTATTAAGTAGATCACATACCTAAGATATCACAAGGAAAGTGAAAATTTAATCTTATAGTTGTTTATACACGCCACCAAACTGGATATACCGAAAAAAGTCACGTCTGATGTTGCTTGTGCATGAGAAGGTAGAATAAAACACTCGTGCGCAGACTTCTGAATGTAAACCTTAGTCATACGTAGCCGCTAGGGCTTGTCCATAAATTTTATTAGATGCGTCATAGTTCTTTGTCGTTTTTCGGTAGGTAAGTACTAACCTTAAGATGAGAGGGTGATGGAGACTGCTCCAGTGCCACCTGCTCGCCGGACTCGACTTTAATTGACCCGTCGGGAGGCCTGCCTGCGGTCGGCGCCAAATCAAATTTAACGTTTTCTTCAGACATCTAAAATAGGTAATAGTTTACTTTAGAAAACTCTTTAACTTCATTAGTACTTTGCCACGTCACAGATTTATAATTACAATAAGTGCACAACATGCACATACCTATTTCTATATTTCCTTTCCAATTTACGACATGAATTGAACCGAGGGCAAATGCGTTATTGCAGAAAATACCCAAATCGGTTTGTGGGCCGATAGTATTTGAGGAGTTCCGTCTATTCGTCAAGGATCCCAGTCGGATAAAAACCTTGAGTTTTTTATAAAGTAGGTAGTTGCTGCTTCAGCGGAATCTCAACAGTTGATGTATCGTACATCGTACTATATGTGGGCCGTTAATATTTGATGAGTTCCTTCTATTCGTTAAGGATCTCAGTCTGTTCATAACCTTGATTTTTTATAAAGGCAGATAGGCTCCAATAAATTGAACGTATTCTATATACCCGATGTCTTCATACTTTTATACTTCACAACGAGTAGGAAAGGGATAGAACCATGTTATCTGCCAAATCTTCATACGTCATTGTCTCTGCTTTTTCGCTCGTACGATTTGTATCTCGCTCTCTTACCACAATAAAAACCAAACCTACCTTAACTTAACTACCTAAGTCAATGATGTAATATAAAAATTAGGTAGATATGTTACAAGCGCTCCAAAAGTGGCACACTAAAACTCATGCAATTGCCAGACCTCGCCTCAGTATCGCGCCGTCAATGGCTACGTGCAAACGTGTCGCAGTTGTCAGATTTGCAGCGCAAAAAATAAAAGATGCCGTCGTGTGTGATGCGATTTTGCACTAACTATACTAAAACAGCCAACAAAAGCCAGGGATAACGTATTATTCGTAAGTAATCTACTTTTATATATAATATTAATACATTTTACGTATTCAATAATTACGTGCATAATAGTACATTGTGATACAAGTGAGGTATGTTGATAATTACATCAGAGGCGAAATTGTTCACGCGAACCGCAGGTGAGCGTGATAAGGAAGCCGAGGATGTAATTATCAGAGCTCACGCGTATCATACGACGTTTTTCAACACATTTTGCGAGGAAAATATCATTTTCATAAGATGAAAATGTTTTAGGCCTGCCAAATTATTTTCTTTACATTGAGTAAATCATTAAGATGACTACAGGTTTTTACTCACAATTGCACATCGCCAAGAATTTCCAGTGGCGTCCATTCTATTTATCACTTTTCTAGTCACCACGAGTCAACATTTTTGATAATAACCAAATACGGCTAAACAAATCACAAATATTTGTGAAATAACCTATAAAGGCGGCAACAGTTTTTTTTTTTCGTGAAGTTTTGCGCAGTGCGGGCATAGAAATCTCTAAACAGCCAATACAAAATAAAATAATACTTTGGTTTTATAATGTTATCTGTATTAATTCATGTAAAATGTTACTAAACGTGAATAGTTTTACTGAATTAAACGTTTCTATATCATGTGCAAAAAGAAATAGCCAATTAATTAACAAAAAGGATTTAATTTGTTTAGTCGAGCAAGTATCCATTTGCCGAGAATTAAAAAAAAAAGCTATACAGTCTGTACACCCGGTTAATTTAAGAATGCACCATGTTCATGCATATATCATGCTGCAAGGTGCCAACGTGACTTCATCGGGATATAACCATAACACACAAGTGTTGTAATGTTATGAAACACGCGTGTTTAATATCCAGGATTATGAGCCTAAAAGCGACACAATAAGAGGCACGTTACGAGCAATTGTGTTGAAAAAGAAATTACCAGATCATGTTGAGTGCAACAAAAATATACCCGACGCGTGAGTGCGCTAGAGACACAATATCTTTGCCGATCAAAGAATACCACATAAACAGAGGGTCAAGGGTATCTAATCCTATGTCAATTTTGGAACACCTTCGTATATTAGTTTGTTAATAAATGTATAATGTACGACCGGTTAGCCTAGTGGGTAGTGACGCTGCCTACGAAGCTGAAGGTCCTGGGTTCGAATCCCGGTAAGGACAAATATTTGTGTGATGAGCATGAATATTTGTTTCTGAGTCTTGGATTTTTTCTATGTATTTAAGTATTTATATCTATTATATATATCGTCGTCTAGTACCCATAACACAAGCCTTATTGAGCTTACTATGGGGCTAGTGTGATTTGTGTAAGATTGTCCCCTACTAATTATTATTTAATTATTATTATATATCCATATTTTTTGTTTCATTTGTAATTATATTCAATGAATCTGATGATCATGTTTCTCAGAATAAGTAGTTTTCAAACGTTTCGTCTGTCAAAAAGACAAATGAAACTTTGGCAAAAATTTTGCCTGTCTCTGCCATGACTATGAGAAATCCAACTACATGTATATGTCATAATGTCAAAATCCATCAATCCGTTTGGACTGTAGCCCATGAAATAGAATAGGGAAGATGCAATATTTAAAATTTTGCATTCATTTGAAAAAATCGCATGTAGTGTAGAATGGACCACGAAAGTATACATTTTTTTTAAATACTGGTACAAACTGTCAATTTAAACTTTCGCGCCTAAACAGTTCTACAGTTCCCTTTTGAGGTCGTATCGAGTTGCCATTAAAATCATAGGTTTACAGTCACTTGACGGCCGTTTATGCCAGCAAAAACGTATATTTCGACACTCTCAAGAAAGAAACTATGTTTGTGTGAAGAGCCGAGCATCTTAAATCGAAACGTATAAATTGTACAATAGTACGTAACGAGAATATGATAAGACGCAGTGTCTAGTCTGATTTATTAATACTCTTTGTATACACTATACTTGTCTCTGTGTCAGAAACAGAGACAAGTATAGTTTCTCTGCATCTTACGTCACAACACATTTTCTTGTCTCTTTTTCGCTCCCGGAAATAAGCATACCGGCCTGCTCTCATTTCATACCCATATTAGTGTGTAGTTGCAATATTCGCACCTCTTTCATGTGTGCGTAAGCCTGGCCATTTTTAAACACGGTATTTCGTATAGAGAACGTATCTACCTCATTATATATTACATCATTGACCTAAGTCCTGTTTCTGAGACACAATACCTACGTGAGGTGTAGCTACTTCGGACTTGAAATAAATATTAAAATGTAACTAAGCCGTATTGAACAACTATGACAATAATCTGTTTAGTTTTAGTTATCTATTAGAATTTGATTAAAATAATCAATATAAAAGTTAATATGGTAAGTAAACGGAAGTAGTAAAATAAACCTCCAGCTCACTCACACTCACGTCTGTATTTCCAGTCTCTGTCTCTCAAACTTACCAAACGGCGCCGGCGCCTACATTAATAATTCACGCCGACAAAATGTTGATGAATATATAACTTTAAAATAGTTACAACTACAAACAACATATAAGTGTCAACTTGACGTTGACGTCTCTGCAGTATGGTTTACTATTTTAACACTGTGGTGGGCACAGATTACAGAGAAAGGCAGATAGGCCCTAATAAATTGAACGTTTTGTATACATCCGATCTCTTCTCACTTACGTATTGAACTACGAGTAAGAAAGGGATAGAACCATGTTATCTGACAGGTCTTCATAGTCAATGTCTCCGCTTTCTCGCTCGCACGACGTAATTCTCTCTCTCGCTCGCTCGAGATTTAGTGTAACGAAAGATATTTTGTTACAAGATATCGCCATCGATATTTACTTTTCATATATTCGTCATCTGCACCAGTCGTAAATAATTTGTATTGAGATACAATTTAACATATTTATAACAATACATGGGTACAAAATGTCATTTACCACAATAAAAACAAAAACCATAGGTACCTTAACTTAATAACATACTATACATTATATCCATTAAACGTTACATCAAAAATGTAAATTCAAAAAAAAAGTTAATATAATTTCATTGGATATAATTTACATTTTTGATGTAACGTTTAATGCATATAATGTATATTAGATACAAGTATTAGTGGTATAATGTTTTGTAAGATATGTTTTTTTTTCACACACGCGTTAATTATTTTAACCTAACGTAACCGCCAGCGTGTCGACGTCACCCCGTTTCGCGGGGTGCCTATTTCCGCTCTAAGGGACACAAGCTAACCCTAACCTAACCTACAAGTAATACCATTGTTACAATGATTTGTCTTTTTTTTACTGTGGAGGGGTTTCGCCCTCCGAGCCCCCCTTTTTATAGCTGCTCTAACCTAATATTCTATATTATAATCCTTATACGAAAATATACTATGTGTTTTTATCAGTGGCATACTGTTGTATGCCAATAGTACATTATACCAACCGAGTTTTACATCGAACAAAGTTATTTCCCATGAATACTTCGACTGTCGCACTAACGTGCATCGAACTTTCGTTCGTCGACTACTAATTTGTCGCAGCCAAGTGCATTCGAACTAACATTTGTCGCGATAAAATTCTGTCGCACTAACGTTCATCGCTGATTAATTATTCGCAGTTCAGTTGCGGAGCCGTACGACGCACGTTCGTTCTGGACGCATCTTCAAGAACCAACGACCAACGAACGTGCGGGAGCGTGCGGTAGCCAACGCCCAATATCTTTCGTTGGCGTTCGTTGGTCTGGTGTGTACGTAGTTACGTACGCAGGCTTTGCCTGCGTCAATGATGCTGCCACGCAGCGGATTGCCGGCACACGCTAACGAACGATCATAGAACGGTCGTTGGCGTTTGTTGAATCGTCCAACAGGGCCAACGAAGGCCGGCGAAACCCATTCGTTGACGTTCGTTGGCTTGGTGTGTACACACCATCACATAAATGCTTCGCGTTCGTTGGTCGTTCAGAGACAACTATATATGAATGAAACATCGTCTTGCTTTATACTGCGGGTCTGTATTGTATTAGTCTGTGGTCGAAACGTTCATTCCGAGCGACTACCGCGAAGTGAAAACGAACTTCGTTCGAGTATATCCGTCTCTGTTGCTGGAACAAGCAAGTGCGACAGAGATGAAGATACACGAACGAAGTTCGTTTTCGTTTCGCGGTAGCCCCTTTGGCGCCATTTTAAAACTCTGTATGTGTGAGTTTCAAAATGGATTTTGAAATTTCAAATTTGCGTATGTGTGAGTAGTTATTTTAGCCTATATAAGCGAATTGGTGATTCTGATTACTGAGGGGCTACCGCGAAACGAAAACGAACTTCGTCCGTGTATCTCCATCTCTGTCGCACTTCCTAGTTCGAGCGACAGAGAGGGAGATACTCGAACGAAGTTCGTTTTCACTTCGCGGTAGCCCCCCTGATTATACTTTAAACTGTAAAGTGTATGAATAAATAAAACGGCCACTTTATATTTAAGTACGTATGATTCTGGCACTTGCCTTCGCGATTTATGCTAATATATTCGTGTTGCATCTTTTTCCTTCCTACGGCAAATATAACAGAGACACGCAATGGGAACACGCAACGCCAAGGGAAGTAAGTAGTACGTACAAGTAAGAGTAATTTGTGGTAAGTATATTACTTAAACAATAACCTAAAATATAACTTGTTGTAAACCTTGTAACGGTCAACCACGTGTCGTTTTCTTTTCGAGATTACTACTTTAGATATTAGAACAGTCATGAATTAAGTTAATTGTAATAGGTATTTATACTATGAATACTGTAAAAAACAACAACTTACCCTTTCAGTCCAAAACTTGAACAGAAATCACTGAAACAAACACGTCAGTAGGTATGTCCGTAATGTCCAGTCCAGACTTCCAGAGAACATTGACTAACTGAACTGGTTGTAACATGCTTCACTGATATGAGAGTGAATGAATGAATGATTGGCTCCTGGATTTCTCTTTGCCCAATGCCCAGTGTCATCTTATGATGTCACATGTAGTCTGTGAGTCTGAGGTCTAGACAAAGACCTGTCACAACTTCACAAGTCATGAACCTAGAATACTATGGACGGGTACAACATGTTATCATAGTGAGGGGCGGAAAAGATCTTATGCAGCTAAATTAAGAACTCTTCTTAAAAAGGCTGATGACTTGCCATAAACAACCTACTAAATTTGGACGGGTGATGGTTTGTGTGCCACAACTTCATACTAAATCAGTTGTGGCAAACAAAAAAAAGAGGAACTATGACAATGACAATGAATGATATTTCCCTTTCTGTCACAATTATCGAGATTTGTATGCTACCAGCTCGCTCGCACGTGGTGGTATTAAAGGCCTTCTACACGATCGGGACCAACCGCCCACCATCGTGTCCTTGGTCGGATCAACCATTTTTTGCATTCGTTCTACACGATCGGTGGTTGACTCAACTTGTCAGTTCTTCTCCGGTATTTGAACAGGACTGTAGTGATGGCTAATTGCCTTTCAAAGCAACACAAGATCGGTTTGGTAATAACTTTTTTATGTTTGAGTGAAGAAGAAAAATGTATTTGAGCTTTAGCCCAAGCACTTTATTTTCATTAGTATGGAAAAAATTGAAATTTGGAAATAATTCATAACAGCAGCTTTTTTGAGTGCAACTGATATATTATCATTTTAGTAATTAGTAATTACGTAGACTCAAAATCCACCAAAATATTAGGCATCAAAAAATCGATATTTAACCAATTCCTAAAAGAAGAGGAATAATATTAATAGATATTTTAATTTTAGTTTTGGTCAATTTCCAGAGGCTCTTCAAGAATAATAAATAAATCACACAAAAAACATACATGCATGTGTCATTTATTTTTATATATTTACTTCCCGATGGAAATTTTGATGGATTCGTCTTAGAATAACATTTGAAAATTAAACAAACAAAAAAAACGTTGTTATAAATTAATGTTTGAAAAAAAAGTAATTTTCCTGGGGTACTTCTTTTTCATAAGCTCCCATGCTTGAGTTTTTTTGGTTCTTATTTTTGTATAAATTGGATCCAATGTCCCAAAGACATGGTAAATCAAAATATAAATACATAAATTCGGTCAAAACCTCTCGTTCGCGGCTGTCTTTTTGCGAATCCATTGCACAACGTGCGCTCGCGACTACTGACAAGCACACACTGATGCGCTCCCGTTGGCCGACAGCGTTCCAGACGGTTAGGACCAACCACGGACGTAGCCTGTCGCGAGGGATGCGCTCGCGACCAAGGCCGTTGACATCAACCAAATATCGGTCGGGTCAACCGCACTCTACACGGTCCATTTTTATATCAACCCGACCAAGGACACGTTGGTTGGCGGTTGGTCCCGATCGTGTAGGAGGCCTTTTATTATTACCATAGCCTGTCCCATACTATAAGTTACAAAACTATCGATTTATTAAGTAGGTACAGCACTATTTAATTGTAAAAAAATGCTGATTCCCTGCTGACTATGCGACGTTGAAAAATGACAATGACTGACAGACAAACAATCAATAAAACCGTTACATTTTAAATCTGAATATGAAGTCCAAACTTAAGTAAATTCTGGTGAATTAACAACATGTTTAAGAAATACAAAGATATATGCGATGTCGTCTCCTTACTGGCCATACTGCCCTTCCGAGAGGACATACTTGTTAAATAAAGAAGCAACCGGCGAGTACTGGGTCCCTTCTTGTAAAACCGAGCAAAATTGCTGGAATACGACTGCGCAGAAAATAAATATAGAGGTATCTGCCTTAAATTAAATGTACGATGTGTATTCTGTTGTTAGACATAAATAATACCATTTTACGTTTAGTTTCTGCTTCGAATCAAACTCGGCATGACGGTTTTATCAAGTGAACGGAAGAGTATAAGTCAAGTTCGGTGATATTGATATTATTTGTGTGTGCTGGTCTGCATTATATCACCTACTTGTAAAATGCAAACGTAGGGAAGGTTCTTATACCTATGTTTACCTGCGTATACATAGGTATAAGACCTTTCACTCATAGCGTATGAAGTTGAAGGGCGACATCGTCTTTTCCGTAAAATTCGCAGTAGATGCAAGTAATAATTATGTACGTTATTACACAATACACATTTAGTTATTACTCACTTTACTCAGTACGTAGCAAGGATATCCCATGTAGGTTTCATTCCACAATAGGTAAGCCTTGCACCTCCTAAAACGTTTATATTTATACCGATCTTAGGTACTATTTATCCGTAAGTGTATTTATAACTACCCACAGTAAATATATCATACGATATACTAATTGAAATAACTGTTCTTGGAATCAACCCTATTATGCTTTGGTCGACACGACACTAATATTGTATACCTACTGTGCAGTTGATTGCATATGCGCTAACTTGCTGATCATGCTGTGTGTCATGATGATCATGCCTTGGATGTCCTGCAAGTCTATAAGCTATGCATAAAGAACCATTGTATCTCATAATGTATGATATCTGTAAAGTGTACCTAGTTAATGCTTGGAAAGCGGACTGGCAGTCCAACTTGCCAAACAAAAATCTAAGTACCTACGACCCCACACGGAAACCGCACGGGTTCTCGGCATCTAGGAAGGATTGGTGTCAGTTTAACAGACTCCGTACTGGGCATGGCCGTTGTGCGGACTACATGTTTAAATGTGGTTGGCGAGACTCCAGCGTGTGACTGCGGGGCGCCCGTACAGACTATGCATCACATTATACATGACTGTCCGAAGCGAAAATTTGTTGGAGATGCCATAGACCTCTACTCACCTGACGCAGACGCTGCCCAGTGGGTGAAGAATTTAGACATAGTATTGTAGATTATAAGCGACTCTGTTATCATAATGCCATACGACTAAATAAATAAACGCAGCCCAATGGGTGAAGAATTTGGATATTTGTTTGTAGTTACATAATTATTATAAGCGACTCTGTATAAGTATATGCCATACGAATAAATAAATAAACCTAGTTAATCCATCCATACTAATATTATAAATGCGAAAGTGTGTCTGTCTGTCTGTTACCTCTTCACGCTTAAACAGCTGACCTGATGTAGGTGAAATTTGGTATGGAGATAGTTTGAGTCCCGGGGAATGACATAGGATAGTTTTTATCCCCGATATCATCCCCCAAGGGGGTGAAATGGGGGGGAAGTGTGTATGGAGCTGCGATATAAACAAGTTCCATTCGGACGGAGTAGTCGCGGGCAGAAGCTAGTAAATTAATAAATATAACTACAACGTACATAAGCTGTAAAACCCCCCGACATTTTCATTTCAAAGTCCAATATCTCAAAAACGGCTAAGCAGATTTTCATGAAACATAGCTCGGAACACTCGGGATAAAATTATCTATGACACAAAAAACCGCATTGAAATCGGTCTATCCGTTTGAGAGCTACGATACCACAGACAGATACACAGATACACAGCCACACAGATACACAGATAGTTACGTTAAACTTATAACACCCCTCTCTTTGCGTCGGAGGTAAAAAATACAGGCTTTGCTTAGTTTGGGACTAGGTTGGTTCGTGTAAGATTGTCCACAAATGAATAAATAAGTGTCTGGATTTTCAATCGAGAGCTTTAGAGTGGGTTGCATAAACCGTCTTTAACGTAATGTATGGAAAGTTTGACCAGTTTCTATATAGGGCTGGCATCTTGCAAACTAACACCGCTTACGATTACAGACGGTTTGGTGCAACTCATCCTTACCTTACTCCTCTATCACATCAGTGATAATCGACCACTTTAGCTTAATAGTTGGTAACTTGGTAGTGACGCTGCCTTGAAGCTAGACGGCCTATGTTCGAATCCCAGTAAGATGTTTGTTTGTGAGCAAAAATATTTGTTCCTGAGTCATGGATGGTTTCTATGTAAATAAGCATTTATTTATCTTTATACACAAGTGTACTCGTATCGTCGCCTAGTACCAGAATTTGCTTAGTTTGGGTGGGACTAGGTCTTAAGTGCCACTCGATCTCAATAGCCCTGCTGGTCAGTATCGGTGACATGACAGGATGACGACGGGCAAGAAAAGAGCGGCAAATTAAAAAAAACAGCCTGTTGCAACTTGCAACTGTATATTGGATACGCTACGCGAGACGAGCGAAATCGGCAGGACTGCCAAACAAGGTCACAGAAAATCTAGTATGGATTAACCTTGATTTGGGTTTATTGGGGAAATCACTCAGCGGCCTAATATATCTAGACACCGCGACGCGTAGTAACTAAGCGTAGGCAGAGAGGTCTAGTTTCGTGACGGGTAACCGGCGGCGGGGTGAGCTGCATTAACGCGTAGCGAATAAAGTCCTGCCGATATCAGCCCGTGTAGTGTCTCCTTATAACGCGTTAAAATCCTATCCGATCCTATAGTTACTATTAAACGTGCGTATATATATATATATATATATATATATATATATTTTCATTTACGTTCTCGAAATCGGCTCTAACGATTACGATGTAATTTGGAATATGGGGGGTTTATGGGGACGAAAAATCGATCTAGCTAGTTCTCGTATCAGGGAAAATTCGTTTTCTCCTTATTTTCTCTGTTTTAACCCGACTAGAGGTCCGTCACCCAGGGACTAATAATAGTAATAATGATACTGGAACAATTATAATGTTTCTTCAATTCACACTCACAACCGCTTGCAGCAAGGGGCTATTCATTTATAACGTAAGACAAATTTGGGAAGCGAGGTTTCAGGACACCATGGCCACCATGGGTCCATGTATTTTTGGCATCGAAATGTTGGATTGAAGACTTTAGAATTTTGGAAGTAAGTTTCATAGAACTGTGTATGTACTGAGGACAGATATGCCGGGAGCGAAATACTAGAAACTTTCCTAATACCTGACCACCGTGTCTTATCGGAAGGGAATCCTGAGTCCACGAACGATTGTCCACTTTACGTTTAAAACTGTCAAGGTTTTGAATAATTTGGTATATTTTTAAGACTCCGGAGTGAACAAGGAACCCTTATAGTTTCGCCATGTCCGTCCGTCCATCCGTCTGTCAGCTCTGTAACCCTTCTTCTGCTTATTTAAGAGCTAATAAAGCTCTTTTTGGCGTAGCTCTAAGTTGGCCTTCCATTTTACCATGAGCTACATTACAATTACAACCCTAAGTTACAACTAGAGAACTTTAATTCGGCTTGGGTATATAAAACAATCACGCCGACAGTACAGTTGAACAAAATCCTGAAAAAAAAAGTTTTTAGGGTAAGTACCTTCCCTACACCTAAAGTGGGAATGTAATTTTTTTCTCGTTAAACCTGTAGTGCGGGTATAGCTTGTTAAAACATATTATGGGTCTTTAAAACCATTTTTCAACTCAGTCATGCGTTTGCGAGATATTGTTCGATTCATGTGCCCGTGCCATGTGCGTCTTGTCTTATCCTTCATCAGTGACATAGGAACTTAGAAAGGTCTTCCATCTGTGTCTGTCCTCTCTCCAGCCAAAGCCCGTCGAGGCAGCCTCACTGTGTCTTGATAACTTCGTGCGCAAACTGCACAGACACCTTCGATTTCCCCGAAAAGATCCGTGTAGCCAATTCTGACCTGTGAAGTGGCGTAACTATAGGGTGGGGGTGACAGAGCGGGCAAAATGTCACGGGCCCCCTGGCTGAGGGGCCCCTCGGCCAGAGAGGCCGTGAGCTCATGCCGAACATAGTTAACTAACATTGAAGAAGGGAAGCCCCCATGAATTCGCCACGGGCCCCGGGCGGGTGGTATGCCGTGTAGCTCCTTAGTCCTCAATTCATCCTTACTCTTTCATACCGCCTGGCGGTTCTCGGCCCCCAATACCTTGTTTTTCACTGCCTTGGTATAAGTAACAGTAAAACAACATTCATGGATTTAAAAAAATATATTATCTTATGGAAATGTCGTCAAAAATAGATTATAATAGCTGCCAGCTTTGGCCAGTATTACATTGGCAGTACAAAATACTGCGTTACGGCCACGACATTGTGCGAATTACGACGCGGCAAACGTTTTACCCTTCATGGCGCGGTCGAGACACGCAAACGCACTGTGATCCCTTGAAGGTGCTTACATGTAGGTACCTGCAATTTTTTGAGAAATTATTGTCCGTCAGCAGTATCTAAACGCGTCCTCCAGCTTGCAAGTCAGAGTGAGACAACCGTATAGTTAACTTATTCAGCGTCGATCCGGAGTAATCGCAGCTTCCCGTCGTCCAGCAACGCGACGCCGGAGTCGTTGTTGCCGCCGCAGTACCGAGACGACGAGAACACCGACACGAGCCGCCCGCGCAGCTGACACTGCCACGAAACAGATAATTCAATTTAGGACACAAAGTAGACCCAATGATGACACATCTACGAGGATCAACATGTAAGTATATTCAGTGGACTGACCATGAAACCAGCCTGGTGCAGCTCGTGCGCGCGCAGTACGTGCGATAGCTGGTTGACCAGCAGGAAGCGGTCGAGCGCGCTCTGGTCGAACATGTGTCCCGTGCCGCGCTTAGAGTTCGCAGCAAAGCCCTCGTTGGCAGCCAGTTCTAGCGCTTGCGTGGCTGTAATCTTGTGAGGTCTGCAAGAAAACGATTGCTTAACATTCCCATTCTCCTCGTTATGGAATTGTCGCTGCGAACTCCACGTCCGACGTAATGTTGAAGCATCTCGTGCACGCCAAGTCCTATCTCGATATACTTCTGATAGAAAGCAAATATTACGGACATATGTCCTATATTATTATTGCCTTTTTGTACGCTAGGCTGTTTAATTCCATCCGCTTCAGGGCAGCAGGTTTTATGAAATGTCGTTCGTGACGATTTGGGCCGTAAACCTTGACCGTAAAACCCATTGTGCTAGCTGGGTAGGCGAACCAGTATGACGCATAAGTAGTTGTTAAAAATCTTGGGGTCGACGAAGATATAACGACACAGTGACATGCCAGAAACAGTTACGTACTTGACAGGGTCATTCCACAGCAACTCCCAGGCTATGGAGCTCTGTTCCGAAGGCTTTGGTAGGGGCACGGGGACCTTGTCGATAGCTGATATCAGCGGGCACACCCACGGGGGCGGTATGCCTCCATGGCAGCAGAATACCTGGGGATCATGATAATAATCTTGACTGGGGTACTTATTACCATTTACTTATCACTTCGAAGTACGTTTTTATCACCACCGTCATCATCATCAACAACATCACTATATCAGCTGAAATACGTCTACTGCTGGAAATAGGTCTCCCCCACAAAGTGCCACAATGCCCGATCTTGCACCATCCGCTTCCAGCGACCTCCCGACAACAGGTCATATAACTTGCGCCTTCCTGTGCTTAGGTAGTTAGTTTCCAGTCGAGGCTCTTTTTGTCTTCCAACGGTGACCAGTTCTACGCTTCTACCTACGTGCAATAAAATAAAATACCAGTGTGGTTTAAAGTAATCGAGCCGCAGACGAGCATTAAATTCTGATGGTCAGTAGCGTGTCGCTGTGTACTGTACCTTATCGTCGACAACAGCAGCCAGCGGCAACGCATCAAATACGTTGTTGATCGCTGCCCACACCCGCCCGCCTTCAGTCTCGCCGTACTTGGTTATACATTCGCTGCAACAATGCATTCAGGACAAACGTTATTCCCACTAAGTACCATATTCCCTTGGACCTGCAAATGAGGATGTCCTTTACATAGCAATGCTTGTTTCAAGTTTGTCAATCTCACACAGAGTGACATATTGTTCCAAACTATTTTCTTGTGTGAGATTTTTTATAACTATTAAGTACGCGTATGGCTTTCTTTCACTTGTTTTCGGCGTGACGTTGACTTTTAGGGCATTCTGTATGATAGGTAATTATGGTCTGATAACCAAATTTCTAGAAGGAAGGAGAGGCATGGGAAGACCACGACGCAGTTATATAGACCAAATAAAGGAAAAAGCTGGTGTCGTGTCGTATCAGCAAATCACAGGGCTGGCGTACGACAGAGAGAAATGGAAAATACTCCACCGACAAGAGGATATTTCTTAAATTAATGATGATGAACCAAAATTTCTAATTTCCCTATTTAAGTGTGTTGAATGTCATTATAACATTTAACAAATTCAAATCCACAATACTAGACATAAATAGTGTTTTATAAACTTACGTATGAAACGTGAACATCTTCTGAATATCCCTGGTCTCATGGTTCCCTCGTATCATGAGCACAGCATGAGGCCTCTGCAGCTTCGCCGCAAGCAGATACGCGATCAGCTCTGTCCCGTGAGGCCCTCGGTCTACGTAGTCCCCTAGGAAGAGGAAGTGGGTGGGAGCCAGCGAGGGTCCCATTGGCCAGAAGGCTGACTCCATGGCGAGTAGAGCGGCTAAGTTGCCATGGAGGTCGCCTGGAGGAAAATTGTATGTAAATTGAGCAGCGTGAATGGGATAGGATGATTCCGCAGCAACAGACACAATATAGGTATATAGCAGTGCTTGGATGTATCGTTTATAAACGACATACCTACTATGTTTTACGTATGTATACCAACATAAACAAAAATGACTTTACAATAGTAACGCAAAATATCCGTAGCATATATAGTAACATAGATGACCTACGTCTGGCGTTATCCCCGTTAAGCTTTAATATTGATATTTTAATACTGAGTGAATTTAGACTAAATCCAAATAAACCCATACCCCCTCTCGATAGCTACAGTACATTTTATACGACCAATCACCTAAATCAAAATGACGGCGTCGTTATCTATGTTAAAAATACTCACAAAGCGAAGGTAAAGGAAGTTAAGTTATCTCAGGCTTCATGCTTAGAGATAACTGTTTCAAACATTAAAATACTGGGTATATATAGGTCCCCTTCAAACCATAATACAGACAGCTTTATGTCATCTCTTAGTGATTATTTAGATACCATAAAAATAAATAAAAATATCATAATTACTGGTGATATAAATATAAACATAATACATAAAGTTAATGAACAGTCCCAAGAACGTACAAACAGACCTAGTTATCTTAATATGTTATCGATGCACGGATTATTGCCAGGTCACTTGCTTCCTACTAGGGATAAAACTTGCCTAGACCATGTTATGCTAAAAATTGTTAAATCTAAAACTTGTGCGACTGTAGGGGTATTAAATACGAGTATAACTGATCATTTTATGGTATTTCTTAAGCTATCGAAAATAAACACTATAAGTAATGATCTTAGAAAAACAAAAACAGTTACCGACTTCGAAAAAGCACTCTGCAGCTTATCTAAAGAAAATCTTAGTGACCTACATAATGTTACAGACCCTAACGTTCTAGCCGATCTCTTGATAAGCAAATTGAGAAAATGCTTGTCAGAGAATACCATTATTACTCTAATTCCTAGAAACAACCGTATTATTAAGCCCTGGATAATCTTAGGAATTTTACGATGCATCAGAAATAGAAATAATATGCAGATGAAACTACGTTCTGATCCCGATAACATAACACTGAAAATAACATACAGAAGATACCGCAATTATTGCAATAATCTCATTAAGAAATTGAAACGTACTTATGATAGAGAACAATTAGCTAAAGCTGGCAAAAACCCAAAACGTTTATGGAAATCAATCAACAATATCACAAGTCGTAAGCCAAATAAGACCGAGAATAGTGTATTACTAGATATCAGACACACTCCAATTGATTGACTCTGTTAATACTGTTAATAACTTTTTTGCTAGTGTTGGAAAATCATTAGCCGAAAAAATCTTGTCTAATAACACCAATCAAGTTCCCATTGTCAATAAACCAGCAAATCCCTCTGTAGCATGTTTTGTTCTGTTAGAAACTGATCCTGCAGAAGTTCATATGGTTTTAATGAGCCTAAAATCGGATAGTGCGCCGGGTTGGGATAATATCTCGGCAAAGTTTTTGAAAATGGCAAGTGGCACAGTTGTACCCATTATCACACATCTCGTAAACATCCATCCAAATGCATTAAAGAAAGCACTCATCACCCCAGTGTTCAAAAGTGGGAACAAAGAAGATCCGTCTAATTATAGACCAATTTCAGTTTTACCGACTATTTCAAAGATACTGGAAAAGCTAATCAATAACCGCATTTTAAATAATCTCAATAAATTTGGCATATTATCTAGTTCACAATATGGTTTCAGACAATGCTTATCCACAGAAGACGCTGTTACCGCACTTTCATCTATGTATGATAAGACAAGATAGATAAAAACAAAAAATGCCTAACAGTTTTTTTAGACCTTACAAAAACTTTTGATACCGTTTCTGTTGCGACTCTAGTCGATACCTTAGAGAACATCGGTATCAGAGATATTCCATTAAAATTAATGAAAGATTATCTCCATAACCGTAAGCAAAAAGTTAAAATAGGTAACCATATCAGTAATGAACTAAACATCACTTTTGGCGTGCCCCAGGGAAGCTTCCTAGGCCCAACACTGTTCTTAGTATACATAAACCAAATTTGTGGTATGAAAATCAATAATGGTCGTATATTCTCCTATGCTGATGATACCGCTCTTGTTTTCTCTGGGGACACATGGGAAGACGTAAAAGACTCAGCAGAAAAGGGACTCTCCAAAGTCGCTCGTTGGTTAAATTCTCATATACTCACCTTAAATACTACTAAAACTAATTATATATGCCTCACAAATTATAATAGTTCACAACCAGGCCACTTTAGAATTAAAATTCATACTTGTAATAATCCACAAAACTGCTCTCGTTCTATTATCACGAAGATTGAAAGCACTAAGTATCTAGGTATTCTAATTGATCAACGCCTGACATGGCACTTACATACGGAACTGATTATGACCCGACTCAGAAAATTAATATGGATTTTTAAAAATCTCAGACATATCGCGACTAAATCCCTATTAAAACAGATTTATGTAACCCTTATTCAATCTATTCTGATTTATTGCATACCAGTTTGGGGAGGAGCAACAAAAACAAAATTCTTAGAACTCGAAAGAGCTCAGAGAACCGTATTAAAAGTTATGCACTTCAAACCTTTCAGACATCCTACGATAGATCTCTACATACTCTTTGACGTCTTATCTGTTAGAAAATTATACGTACTGTTTGCGATTCTAAGACTACACAAATCTATTAAATATACATCTTTCACACAGAATAGACGAAGAAATAATAATGTGATACCAACCTCTTTAATTAACACCACATTTGCAAGTAGACAATTCGTTAGTAGATCTGCCAAGTTATATAATCTCCTAAATAAGCATGTAAACATCTATCACTTACCTTTTTATGAATGTAAAAAAAAAATATATGACTGGCTGAAACCTCAAAGTTATTACGAAATAAAGCTTATTTCAAAATATTTTTCAAATATAAAACATGAATATACCCTTCCACACTTCCACACTTCCAGATTCACACAAACACACACACACACGCACACACAGCATGTGTATAGGTATAGGCCTACATATACTTATAGGTGCCTTAACCAACTTATAAAAGTAGTATAAAAGTATTAAGTTTAATTTAATTTTAAATTGATGAAAAAGATAATGCTGTTTTTGTTATTTTCTGAATGATGTTCTTTTATTTCTTTTCAGTTTATTTTAATTTTTATAAATTTTAATTTTGATTACTATATATAATATAATTATTCTTCACATGTACACTACCAACTAAGGAAGAGCGGTGCCTCTTAGCACAGGTATTGTATACTTAAAAAGAGGCACCATCAAATTACAATTGTCAACCACTCTGTGACTGAATAAATGATTTATGATTATGATTATGATTATGGTTTTAGCGCTGTGTAGCGAATGTGGCAATGACGCAGCGATTAAACAGCGTGCGCCATGTTGAGTATCAGGCTGCCCAAGTCGGCTGTGTTTGAAGTCCACTTTTTGGGTTCAACAGCGTTCGACGTACCTTCGACGCACTTGGCTACTGATTTGCTACTAGAAATTGGAGAACTGAGGACTACCTGGCATTCTTCAGGAGTGAGAAAACATCGGGAGTGCTAGCTTAGGGTTCAAAAGATCTGAACTGGTTTGATTCTGAAGATTCACCGGCAATGCATAGTTGTGCACTGGTTATTAAAACCTGCGTAATCAACATCATCATATCAGCTGAAAGCTGTGCTCGGATATCGATACATCCGTATCCAACGGACTCTCACGACTTTCAGGATAACGCCTCCAAACATCGCTTGGCAAAAACAAGAAGTAACCTGCGTATATCGGCGAATACAGCCGCAACATCCTAGTTTGACTGGCGCGGATGCCAGCTAGAGGATCAGGTTCCCCATGTCGACCTCCACGGTTGGCCCAAGTCCCAAACGCCTCCAAACACCGAGGACTATGTGAAAACAAAAAGTAATGTCCTAACCTGCTAGATGCGGGTGGCAGGAGACGTAGTTGTGGCATTTTTTGAGGGAGCAGGTTTGATTCTTTCGATGACGTAATTTATGAATAGCCCCTTTCGGTTGATATGACGATGATCATGAATATACTAACCTATAGCGTATATCGGTGAGTGCAGTCGCAGCATCCTAGGCTCACTGGCGCAGATGGGGGCCACAGCATCCGCCAGCTTGACGATCAGGTTGCCCATGTCGACCTCCTCCGCGCGGTTGGCCCAAGTAAACGCTGGTTTTCCGGGATTTTGTGCCACGCTACTAGCAACCGAATGACGTTTCTGGATAAGACATTTTTAAGAACTCTTTAAAAACAAGAGAACTTTTAAATCCTACGATGGTCGCTTTGATTTGAAAGACCTAGATGCTTATATATATGAAAATATAGATAGATAGGATGCAATAATTAGCAATGTTTTAGTGGTATTTTTAATGCAAGCCTGTCGTCTGTGCCTACTAAGTAGTTTCGATCCCCAACTTATTCAGATACAATGAGTCAAGAGCGCTATAATGCAGATTAACGTTCGTCTTCAAACGAAAAAAGAAAGTGGGATCTTATTCTCAGAATAGTCTTTCTACTCGTACTGGCTTGGGTTGCTATTAGCTTCCCTGATTTTGCTAACTAAATACCTATCACTCACAAAGGAGGCTTCATCGGGTATGTAAGAAGTACAAAATGTGCCAATTATCTTACGTATGTATGTATGTATGTATGTATGTAAGCACTTTATTGTACACAATAACAGGTTAAGGAATATACATGTTACACAATAGATCAAAGTACAAAGGCGAACTTATCCCTATAAGGGATCTCTTCCAGCTAACCTTTGAGCAATTGAGAGGAAGGTAGGTAGAACGAGATAGGCAAACTTATACCGTGTACAAAAACAGAGAAAATGAAAGCAAATCCTAATAAGTATTAATTCTAGACAAATATAGGTAACGTATCAACGACCCTTAATAAATATTTGTCATAAACCAAGTGACATGTCAAGGCAGGCGATTTTGAAGATTAGGAGAGCTGGGAACAGAACTATATGGAGACGCTTAGGCGAAGCCTTTGCCAAAGGGCAAACAGATACAAGCACATAGTGTCAATCGTTTAAGGTTTAAGCTGTAAAGTATCAGAACAAAGGCTATTATTATTAAGAGACTGTCACTTACTAAGGTTTCTCCAGTCACTCACCGATGATGGAACTCCAGGTATGGACGTGGCGAAGTACCGCACGGCGGCGAGCGCCACGACTGGTGTTGTTGACGGGCCCAGGACCTCCAGCGACAGACATCCGATGACGTTCACCGTTGACGGGCTCACCGCTTCCTCTTCATTGAGCAGTCGATTGATGAAGTTAATGAGAAGAAATTTAATGAAGAAGGTTAATGAGACGTTGCGAGAATGTTTAAAGAACGCCTCCGAAATACGTAGACAATAAAGAACTTGGTCTTGCATTGCCTGGCCTGGTTTTCGGTGACAAGGCAAGCCTAAGTTACGGTGGCTCAATGTTAAGGGCATTGACTCGCCACAGACAGGCGGACTACTGACCGTAGCAGCTGCAGCTGCATACAAAATTGTCTGCACTATCACAGGCAGGCCGATGAATTCTGCAGCAGAGTTTGTCCACCTGTCTGTCAAGAGGTTGCCATCACGCTGAATTCGGCGGTGGAACAAAAACACGGCGGAATATCTGTGGCAGGGCCAAAGGCCATCAATTGTGTCCAATGGTGTGATGCGGTCGGAATCAGCTGGCTGAATACGGCGGCGGAATTCAGCCAAAGACGATATCCAGGATAGAACGATGTGAAATCAGAGAAGCGGGCCCGATCTTGACATGGCTCTGATGGGAGGCTGTCCGCTTATTTCACCCATGCACAAATGTTTCACCGTATGCCGGTGCCGGTGGTTTCGTCGTTAACTTTTTAGGTACAGCTAAAAAGCAATTCTGTAGGACCCATTAGGTTAGGTAAGGCTTGTTCTATAACATTCCTGAAATGTTTACTGATTCTCAAAAAAATGGTCTTCTATGAAATGAAAATTCTGCGAATCATACGTTCGATAGAACAATTGTCGGTAAAACAAGGTACCTATACAAACCTGATGGGAGATACGGTGGAGATACGTGAAGATGATGATTATCATAGGTATACACCTACCTAACGTGAGCTGGACTTTATCTGTAATGGACCGTACCATCAAAGGCGCCCAGCTCCAACATTTCATTGGCGCGGCGTCCCACACGCACAGTGTAGGCGGCGACGGCGTAGTCGTTGCGACGCGGCGCGCCCGCGCTTGCCTTCTGCGTGCGGCGGGAGGCGGCGCTGTCTGTCTGCATGCCTGTGGCTGTTGAGAAGAGTGGCAAAGCATTCAGTGCCAAAGATTTCGTAGAGGTACCCTATAGCCGATAACATGGGGAACTAGAGGAAAGCGCCGACGAGCAGAGGGGCTACCGCGAAATGAAAACGAACTTCGTTTGTGTTATCTCCGTCTCTGTCGCACTTGCTCGTTCGAACGACAGAGAGGGAGATATCCGAACGAAGTTCGTTTTCACTTTGCGGTAGCCCCTCAGAGCCTAATAGAAAGGTCTTAGCGTACTGAAAGTAGTAAGGGCGGTCCATGTAATGCAGGGTCCAATTCGCGTCCGCTATGTATCATCTCTTTTTAGCCCATGCATAAAGAGAGAGAAAAATATACATGGACGCGGACCGTGTGTTAAAGAACAGTAGTGTGTTATTATTATTATAAGTATATGCCGGTGATATAAAAGTTGAAATAGGATTATGAGTATTTCTGGAGGATAACCATTTTTTCCCGTGCTTTGTCCCTTACGAACACAAATGTCAGATAAAGACAAACGAATCAAAATTTATAGGGTAACGAAACTTAGCAGGTAGGTATAATATCGTCTTATATACTACGAATACATATTTAATTAAGTACGGAACCCTCAGTGGGCGAGTCCGACTCGCACTTGTCCGGTTATTTTAATACGGCAATTACTTACTTTATTATTATTAATCAATAAAGGGTGGGCAAAGCGCAATACATTGTGACATTTGTGACTTCTTTGGAGTTACGGCCGTCCATATAAAGCCCGCATCACACTGGCGCAGCCTGCCACTAATGTAGTGTACAAGTTTTCGAGTTTCCGGTACCAGCGCAAGCCGTAGGTACGCTAGCTATTTTACCACCATTGGGGTACCTACTTATAAAAAAAACTCACAACGTGTTGGCGTAATCTTCGTTATCTGCGGCAGCGGTGCATTTTGTCTGCAACGTTAAATATAGGCACGGTGGAGTAGCTGCCAAGTTCGAGTTTTTTTTCTATTGCGTCACATATAATTCTACATAATATTATCGACTCATTTTACAAAGCCGTATTCGATTGATAATTAGTTATTTAAGCGGGCAACACACTAAAAGTATTAAAAAAAGGGGAAAAACAGTGATCATTGAATTGCGCAAAGTACCTCAGGACATATAAAATAACTAAACAAATAGTGTCATTGTTTCTACTGCTAATCGTTAAAGTAACATTTAATAAATAGAACACTAGTATATAATATAACTTACTGATTGTTCACGACTTTCGGCCGAGCTAGTTTCATATTCCTGTATCAAGAAAATTCATTTAGTTTAGTTATAAGTACATTGATCTTTTGAAATATTAAATAGCTTGTTCCCCTTGGCTACATTACCACCACATTATTTTGTTAGTGGTTAAGATCGGAGTTTTCTTTATTATATCGCAATTATCTTAACTAAAGCAGCATTATGATCGTTACATCAGTCGGTACCGTTTCTCAAGTTGTCAAATAAATCCTAGCGATTTTTTGACATTACTGGCTTTATATCGCGGAGTAAATATCGTATCTAGTTTTTTTTGTGGGACCGTTACTTTGTTTGTCAACTTACGTCGTACTCGTATGTTTAAGCATCCTTAAATGTTATTTCTGAACAAGGTCAATTACGGAAGACAGGTAAGGTATTCCGTCAGACAGCTACGACTCAACTGTACAGATGAACTGCAAGTCGATGAGGTATAGTTGGCGACGCCGCGCAAGTAGTCCGTCAGCGACAGCTGCGACTGGCTGTACAGACTTACTGTAAGTCGAGGAGGCAATGCCGCGCGGCGCCCGCAGCATGGCGCTCGTGCCGCGCAAGTAGTCAGTCAGTGACAACTGCGACTGGCTGTACAGACTTACTGTAAGTCGACGAGGTAGTTAGCAATGCCGCGCGGCGCACGCAGCATGACGTTCGTGCCGCGCAGCCGCGCCTCACGCACGCCGCGCAGGGAGGTCGTCAGTGACAGCTGTGACTGACTTTATAGACTTACTGTAAGTCGACGAGGTAGTTAGCGATGCCGCGCGGCGCACGTAGCATGGCGCTCGTGCCGCGCAGCCGCGCCTCTCCCACGCCGCGCAGGTAGTCCGTCAGCGACAGCTGCGAGTTCGGCTGCAGGCCGAGCTGTCTGATGTAAACCAACTTTTAACGGCTAAGAATGATAATTATTAACGTATATCTCTTAAAAACATAATACTGTGGAAGAGTGACGGCTGCTTTTTATCAATCTTCAAGGTTTGGCCACGATTTCCAGCGAAGGCAGCAGCGGCAATACTCCGTATGCGAAAGTGAGAATTCAGAGCGCTGCCACCGCCACTGCAGTCGTCGCAGAGCCTTTTGGAAAAATATTACCATGGTCCATTTTATTTTAATCACTTGAAATTTGACAATGTGGGTAGAGATGAGGATTGAGTCCATTATTGGCAAGTATTACAATTTTTTCACGTTAAAATCTATCTCGGACTTGAGGATGGGATTTTTAAGCCGGTTGTGTAATGATCAGGCTTCCAGAGCATTTGACTACTTACCAACACCTGACCTCAGCGGAGTCATGCCCGCCCAAACAGTGTCAAGCCCTTCCCCCAAACTACAACTCTGGTTACTGCTGTGATCATAACCTGTAGACGTTATCAGCGTCCCGCGCAACGCTGAGCGCATCAATCGGCAACTGCCGCGCCGCACGCGCCGCCGCCACCAGCTCCTTAAACTCCGTGTAGTCCAGCTTCAGGTCGCGGTCGCTGTCGAAGTATCTGCGTAAATCGACGAATAATAATCCTCTTTGGGTGACCCACGCAAAAGTCCTTGTAGGTTTTTTAGAACACCAACAGTCGCATAAACAAATGTATATGGGGTAGGTACACATAGAGTACTAACAGACATAAACCATAAAGACCTGGAGGTAAAAAGATCTAAAACCCCCCTACCCTGCTAAAAAGGCCTTCCTTTCTTTGTTTTACTTCATCTATTTTACTGATTGTTATAGTGTGACAGTAGCTTGCAGAATGAATTGCCATCTGATCTGACCTTAGATTAGACCTCGTTGGGGTTACTAAACATTGTCGGGATCACCCTGTAGCCTAGACCTTATTAAAACAAGCCTCCTTATTGAAATTGGGATACAGTTCTAGTTTTTATATATATTTTAAGGTATGAACAGCACTTAAATCGCACAGAACAACGACTTTGGTTGCATCTAGCTTCCTCAAACGAATTAGAGTGACCACAAAACATCTAGGCATTGAGTTAACGTCTAGGCCTCATTGAGTCTAGTCATCAAGTACATAGTACCTTACATCAGACCATGTGATTTACTTGCCATCAAGTAGTACCTGAAGATGTATTTACACCGAATCTCCGCCGTGGATCCGCTGTGCTGCGTGACTGGTTCCAGTGCCGCCGTCCACAACAGCAGTTCGTGGAACGAGAGCCCGCCGCGATTAGTTACATCTGCAGCTCTGAAATCGTGAACACATGGCTCCTTCAATGGCGTATAGACTTCTATCGTAACTGGTATAATAATCATTTATAATAAACCTCACGATGGAATGGCATGAAAGAAAAAACTTTTTTGAGCGAATATCAACAGGACCAGGGTGATGTGGTAGGTCAGAAAAAAACGACTGAATACTACCTAAAAAGTGCTGGACACTGTTGGTACTGCCATCCTAAATCCACCATAAACTGCTTGAATAGGTGCGGGCTCATGTACTGCGAAGGGTACACCATTTCCACAAACTCGCGGTACATCCGGATCTGGTCTGCAACGGGAATGAAGAAATGTGAAGTGAAAACATTGCATTGCATTTCAGGTCTTGCAGTCGTGAAAACATTATCATCATGGCCATTTGACAATACCTTCCTTTTTGTAGTTGGCATCATGTAGCAGCTGACAATGCTGCAGAGCTGCCCCTAGAAGGCTGCCCGTGCAGTCCGGCCCGATCAGCGTGTTGTCCTCGCACACCTCCACCAGCATACTGCTCTTCAGCTCTTGCTGTAGCAACAAAATCGCCATAAATAATGTCGTTTTCTGTGCCTAGGTCAATTTATGGTATTTAGGCTTTCGGACTCTTACGCGTCCAGTCAATACAACTTAATCAGCAGAGATCAACGTAATCAGAGAGAGAGAAGAGATCCTAGAAATGTTTCAGGGCCACGACATATCATAAATATATTTTACGCAACGCGAAAATGGTTAGGATACCAAAAGACGACTAAAGCTCTGGTTTCCTAGGATAGCGGTGCCGTCATATGGCGGTGAGATAGACTATCCGTCTCTTTCTATGTGGTCTAATTAGAAAGAGATGGATAGTCTATTTCGCCGCCATACGACGGCACCGCTATCCTAGGAAACCAGAGCTTAATTAACTGCTTTAATGGCCCCTTCTTGCTCTTACCGTTTGACCACAGCACAACCCTACTTATCCCCATAATATTGTAACAGTCGGCACCACAAGTAGTTACGCGAACCTGGTGAAATATTACCTTCACAAACACGACTTGAATTTCCAGAGAATAAGGGCTGAAGCCATTTTGAGCGTGGCTAACTTCTGCTGCTGACAGTAAGGTCTAACTAATCAAACCATGTATTGGATGTTATGATGAGACGAAATAAAGATGAGTCTAGTTGAAAGCCTGGACGCTTACAGCCTCCTGGTCCTTGCAATGGTCTCCAATGGTCATGGCAGCGAACATGGCGACCTCTGGACTGCGTAGAGAACAATGCGCGCGCAGGCGTTCCAGTTCCACTGAGTTTATCCATTGCCGGTTTTTGACGCCCTGATGGTATCATATCAAAATGTGTTATAAAGGTTCTGATGGTAAGGGGGCATGACAGAATAATTGGTGATTGTGATTTTAGTCCAAAGACACGTGCGCTTGATGCAGATGTCAGGATCAGCAAAGTGCATTTAAGTATCCTAGACTTAATGGCGTCCATGATAGGCTATGGTAAACGATTATCATCAGACGGTCCGTAAGCTTATCACGTAAGCCTATTAACAACCAGCACGGCTATCACAAGACAGCGCGTGCGCGTTCTGATTTTTCTCGAACTATCCGTCTCTGTCTTATTAGAACACTTAGAACAGGAGAAAAATCGAGACCATGTCGCGGCCGTCTCATGATAGACGTGCTACAATGTTCTAATTCCAACCAGACAACTAAAATGCTTCTATTTTTTCATCCGAGGAGGAATACTCACAACTACCGTTTTGTTCCTCATCCGTTTCTTAACATCAACCCTGACGGCAGTCTTGAAAACGGCGTGGTAGACGCACGCAGTCTCGTGGTTCGGCAGCCAGGTCTTCACCACTTGCAGTGGCTGGCAAACGCCTGCGTCGCTGCCGAACAACTATATGGAGCTGTTAGTTACAGTGTTTATTGACACCAATGGCGCATTCTTGTTAGTCGATAAGTCGATAGATATCCAGCACGCGGTTGGTCCCCACAGACGGGATAAGTATCGGAAGGAGTTGTGCTACGCTATAGATTTATTCAACCATGGTCGTCGATAACACAATCGTTATACCTACCGTTTGCAGGTTATTCCTCGCAGGCGCGAGGCGGTATTAAACGACCAGTGAAATGTAGGTATTCGTCAAGTATGCGAGACGGATATATATATATATATATATATATATATGTGTACATATATAGGTATTTATGACCATACATCTAACAGTAGAGCTCCGGTCCACCACCGATACTGACCAGCAGGGCTATTGAGATCGAGTGGCACTTAAGACCTAGTCCCACCCAAACTAAGCAAATTCTGGTACTAGGCGACGATACGAGTACACTTGTGTATAAAGATAAATAAATGCTTAATTACATAGAAACCATCCATGACTCAGGAACAAATATTTTTGCTCACAAACAAACATCTTACTGGGATTCGAACATAGGCCGTCTAGCTTCAAGGCAGCGTCACTACCAAGTTACCAACTATTAAGCTAAAGTGGTCGATTATCACTGATGTGATAGAGGAGTAAGGTAAGGATGAGTTGCACCAAACCGTCTGTAATCGTAAGCGGTGTTAGTTAAAATCTGAATGTATGGAAAGTTTGACAAGTTTCTATGGAATGCAAGATGCCAGCCCTATATAGAAACTGGTCAAACTTTCCATACATTACGTTAAAGACGGTTTATGCAACCCACTCTAAAGCTCTCGATTGAAAATCCAGACACTTATTTATTCATTTGTGGACAATCTTACACGAACCAACCTAGTCCCAAACTAAGCAAAGCCTGTATTTTTTACCTCCGACGCAAAGAGAGGGGTGTTATAAGTTTAACGTGTCTATCTGTGTATCTGTGTGGCTGTGTATCTGTGTATCTGTCTGTGGTATCGTAGCTCTCAAACGGATAGACCGATTTCAATGCGGTTTTTTGTGTCATAGATAATTTTATCCCGAGTGTTCCGAGCTATGTTTCATGAAAATCTGCTTAGCCGTTTTTGAGATATTGGACTTTGAAATGAAAATGTCGGGGGGTTTTTCAGCTTATGTACGTTGTAGTTATATTTATTAATTTACTAGCTTCTGCCCGCGACTACTCCGTCCGAATGGAACTTGTTTATATCGCAGCTCCATACACACTTCCCCCCCATTTCACCCCCTTGGGGGATGATATCGGGGATAAAAACTATCCTATGTCATTCCCCGGGACTCAAACTATCTCCATACCAAATTTCACCTACATCAGGTCAGCTGTTTAAGCGTGAAGAGGTAACAGACAGACAGACACACTTTCGCATTTATAATATTAGTATGGATGGATTAACTAGGTACACTTTACAGATATCATACATTATGAGATACAATGGTTCTTTATGCATAGCTTATAGACTTGCAGGACATCCAAGGCATGATCATCATGACACACAGCATGATCAGCAAGTTAGCGCATATGTAATCAACTGCACAGTAGGTATACAATATTAGTGTCGTGTCGACCAAAGCATAATAGGGTTGATTCCAAGAACAGTTATTTCAATTAGTATATCGTATGATATATTTACTGTGGGTAGTTATAAATACACTTACGGATAAATCTATATATATAAAACGCAAAGGTGACTGACTGATTGACTGATTGACTGACTGATCTATCAACGCACAGCCCAAACTACTGGACCGATCGGGCTGAAATTTGGCATGCTAATAGCCACTATGATGTAGGCATCCGCTAAGAAAGGATTTTTGAAAACTCACCCCCTAAGGGGGTAAAACGGGGGTTCAAAGTTTGTATGGGGGAAGCATTATTTTTTGAACTAGAGACTTAAAACTTTGTAGGAAGATTACTTATTAAGGTTTAAAAAAGCACTTTCAGCGTTTTACAAAATTCCACCCCTAAGGGGGTTAAATAGGGGTGCAAAGTTTGTATTCAAAACTACTGGGACTACAAACTTGAAATTTACACCAGACCTTCCTTTTATGACGTAGGCAAGGGATAAGACGGGATTTTTGGACATTCTGTCCCTAAGGGTGTTAAATAGGGGTGCAAAGTTTGTATGGGTGAAACATTATTTTTTGTACTAGAGACTTTAAACTTTGTAGGGATATTACTTATTAAGATACAAAAAAAAATCTTTCAGCGTTTTAGAAAATTCCACCCCTAAAGGGGGTCAAATAGGGGTGCAATGTTTGTATGGGGTAAACATTATTTATTGAACTAGAGAATGGAAACTTTGTAGGAAGATTACTTATATATATAGGATACAAAAAAAAAAAAACAGCGTTTTATAAAATTCCACCCCTAAGGGGATTAAATAGGGGTGCAAATTTTGTATTCAAACCTACTGGGACTAGGAACTTGAAAATTACACCAGAAATTCTTTTTATGACGTAGGCAGGGGATAGAACAGGATTTTTGGAAATGCTATCCTTAAGGGGGTGAAATGGGGGTCCAAAGTTTGTATGGGGGAACATTATTTATTGAACTGGAGACTTAAAACTTTGTAGGAAGATTACTTGTTGATACCAAAAAAGTACTTTCGGCGTTTTATAAAATTCTACCCCTAAGGGGGTTAAATAGGGGTGCAAAGTTTGAATTAAAAACTACTGGGACTACAAACTTGAAATTTACACCAGAACTTTTTTTTATGACGTAGGCAAGGGATAAGAAGGGATTTTTGGAAATTCTATCCCTAAGGGTGTTAAATAGGGGTGCAAAGTTTGTATGGGAGAAACATTATTTTTTGTACTAGAGACTTGAAACTTTGTAGGAAGATTACTTATTAGGATACAAATAAAAATATCCTTAGCGTTTTTAAAATTCCACCCCTAAGGAGATTAAGTAGGGGTGCAAAGTTTGTATTCAAAACTACTGGGACTACAAACTTGAAATTTACACCAGAACGTCCTTTTATGAAGTAGGCAAGGGATAAGACCGGACTTTTGGAAATCCTATCCCAAAGGGAGTTAAAAAGGGGTGCAAAGTTTGTATGGGAGAAATATGTTTTTTCGTACTAGAGACTTGAAACTTTGTAGGGATATTACTTAAAAAGATACAAAAAAAGTTCTTTCAGCGTTTTAGAAAATTCTACCCCTAAGGGGGTTTATTAGGGGTGCAATGTTTGTATAAGGGAAACATTATTTATTGAACTAGAGACTTGAAACTTGGTAGGAATTTTACTTATAAGGATACAAAAAAAAGTATTTTCAGCGTTATATAAAATTCCACCCATAAGGGGGTAAAATAGGAGTGCAAAGTTCGTATTCAAAGCTACTGGGACTAGAAACTTGAAATTTACACCAGAACTTCATTTTATGACGTAGGCAAGGTATAAGACGGGATTTTTGGAAATTCTATCCCTAAGGGGGTTAAGTAGGGGTGCAAAGTTTGTATGGGAGAAACATATTTTTTTGTACTAGAGACTTGAAACTTCGTAGGAATATTATTATTAAGATACAAAAAAGTACTTTCAGCGTTTTATAAAATTCTTCCCCTAAGGGGGTTAAATAGGTATGCAATGTTTGTGGGGGGGAAACATTATTTATTGAACTAGAGACTTGAGACTTTGTAGGAAGATAACTTATTAGGATACAAAAAAAGTAATTTCAGCGTTTTATAAAATTCCACCCCTAAGGGGGTTAAATGAGGGTCCAAATTTTGTATAAGGGAAAATTATTTTTAGCTACTACGTACTTAAAACTTTGTGGACAGATTACCTATTCATTTACAAATAAAGTGCTTTCAGCGTTTTGGAAATAATTACACCTAAAGGGGTTAAAAAGGAGGTCCAAAGTTTGTATGGAGAAAAAAGATTAGTTAGACAATTTTATTCGAGAATTCACAGGATAATTCCTAACGATAAATGAGTAAACAAGTGTTTCCGGTTTTTTGAGAATTCAACCCCTAAACAAAAAACATGTGGTGACAAAATCTAAAAATCAACATCGGCATCTATTGTTTCTATGGTTTATCGGGTCGCTGATTAGGAAAACAACAACGATTTTACATTCCAACGTGGCGTCTAAATATCAATATGGGCGTTGTTATTACTGTTTTTTGGGACGTTAATAACGAAAATCACATAGATTTTGAAATGTAATGTTGTGGACATGAAAATTCATGAAAATATTTGTGCCAAATTGCAATTATATAAAATAGGTCCAGTTTTTTTCGTAGCAAATCGGTTGTAACAGACGGACTGACAGACAGCCACACGTGATCCTATAAATAAGGGTTCTATTTTTGCTTTTGAGGTATGGAACGAGACCCGCGTTATATAGGCGGGACGGGAAGGTAGGAGACATTGGGAAAGTGTCTGCATCCGTAATAAGTACATTCAAGGTGCTGCACGAAGATCTGTTTACTTTTTATGAGTTAAGCATTTTGGCCGCCGTTAAATTAAAACAAATTTTTGGGTATTTATGTAAAATACTGGTTCGAAAAGCATGGAAAAAAAATCTTAGGAAACTAGCCTATAGCAATGTCCAGGCCACAAATTTGACTTGACATTCGTGGAGATATTTTGGTATTTCAACATTATCATGAACATAAAGTAGCTTTTATTCCAGAGGACAGATTCTCATTAATCATGACTGTAAATTTAATAACAGAAATACGTACATACATACATACATTCACGCCTTTATTCACAAAAGGGGCAGGCAGAGCACATGTACTTTATGTTCCAGCGCCACTTTAAGCATAAATGTGGGTATAAAAGATCGACAAAAAGTGATATTGCTTAGGTTGTTAGCCCATCACCCACAACACACTTCAACCCTGCTCTCTTAATCGACTTTTACGACACACGGGAAGAAAGAGGGTGGTGAAATTCTAACCCGCCACCACACGGGGATAAAAATAATAGTAAATAAAAATGAATTTACCATAATGGGTTATGACGAAGGGTTATTCGTAGGGGAAGTTAGTAGTAGTAGGTTAGTAGGCGGCGTAGCAATTCAACAATTATTGGAAAATTACTTTTACTACGCGGGCGAAGCCGCGGGCAAAAGCTAGTAGTACCTAAGATCGGTATAAATATAAACGTTTTAGGAGGTGCAAGGCTTACCTATTGTGGAATGAAACCTACATGGGATATCCTTGCTACGTACTGAGTAAAGTGAGTAATAACTAAATGTGTATTGTGTAATAACGTACATAATTATTACTTGGCATCTACTGCGAATTTTACGGAAAAGACGATGTCGCCCTTCAACTTCATACGCTATGAGTGAAAGGTCTTATACCTATGTATACGCAGGTAAACATAGGTATAAGACCCTTCCCTACGTTTGCATTTTACAAGTAGGTGATATAATGCAGACCAGCACACACAAATAATATCAATATCACCGAACTTGACTTATACTCTTCCGTTCACTTGATAAAACCGTCATGCCGAGTTTGATTCGAAGCAGAAACTAAACGTAAAATGGTATTATATATGTCTAACAACAGAATACACATCGTACATTTAATTTAAGGCAGATACCTCTATATTTATTTTCTGCGCAGTCGTATTCCAGCAATTTTGCTCGGTTTTACAAGAAGGGACCCAGTACTCGCCGGTTGCTTCTTTATTTAACAAGTATGTCCTCTCGGAAGGGCAGTATGCCAGTAAGGAGACGACATCGCATATATCTTTGTATTTCTTAAACATGTTGTTAATTCACCAGAATTTACTTAAGTTTGGACTTCATATTCAGATTTAAAATGTAACGGTTTTATTGATTGTTTGTCTGTCAGTCATTGTCATTTTTCAACGTCGCATAGTCAGCAGGGAATCAGCATTTTTTTACAATTAAATAGTGCTGTACCTACTTAATAAATCGATAGTTTTGTAACTTATAGTTAAGTCATTTTTTAATGGGCGTGTAGTCTAGCCCACCCTTCGTGTCTAGAAACTAAGAGTAAACAGAAATTTTCTGTAAACCCGAAGAAAGGGATGTGTGTACGTTTTCAGCTTTTCCGCTATTCACACGATCGATGGCTAGACCATATTCTTGCAATAACAAAACGTATCTAACTAGCTTATGAAAAACCACAACAGATGGCGCTAAAAGCGTTCTAGAAATGAGAATCAAAGAGCTTTAAGATTCTTCGCAGGAGCATTAAAAATAAATCCATTTCATTAAGCTGTAACACGCTATTGGCTGAGTTGCGGCCAAAAGTTGTCAAATCTGGATTTCTGGAGTATTGATTTTTAGGTGTGTTATAAAGAAGTTTCTTATGTATATCGTGACGTCGCGATCACGCCACCTTTCTAGGATCAGTTGCTGCAATGTGATTGGCTGGAGTTGCTACTCGCCCCCCTACTAATCAAAAATACGGGACATTCAACATGTCTAGTGATGGACTAAACGATTCGATATATTGTTTGAATGTCACAGAAAAATCGATACTTAACTCGATTGCTAATCTACATTACTTTGATCAAAACTGTAAAAAAACCAATAAACTTAGTATTGCAAAAAGCTTTTGCTTTGTGTAACGTTTTTATCTTTAAAACTTTCAAAATATGAATTATCTATAGTAATGGTTTTCATAGATTGTTGTATTCCGATTTAACTACACGACTATCGAATTGGGATCGGTACTTCAAACTTCAAAATGACAACAAGAAAAACACAACACTAGTATGTACGAAATCGTTGAACGTTGAGTGTTTATTTCACGTTTATTTAAAGTTTGGTGTTAATTTACAAGTGAAACGCTGCGAGCAGGTGCGCAGAAATCCAAGGTATGCATTTGTAATATGATTCAGAATGAAAATTAACGTAGGTAGCATTTTAAGCGTTCCATGCATAACCTATAAGAAAAAACCGCTCGTATAATTTGCTCACTATTTTCTTTCATACGTGAGCGTGTACGCTATTAAGTAGATCGCGTAAATTAAAAACTGTTCCTTGAGGATCTGGCGTCGTAACGGCTTTGAGCGGCAAGCACTCTTTCATTGAACTTTTTCTTAATGTAACCACTACCTACACTTTCGTCTCCTGACTTGAAATCTACGGTCTACACATGTACGCTTTTTTATTCTTTTATTTTATGTGTGAATGGAACTTACGAAGCTTTCTGTGTCATTCTCGTGAATCCATTCATTGTGTTATCCCTTTGACGTTTATTGAAATTTACCAAGATAAGATACCCATTTATAGAAATTTTGAGTAGTAATAATATCCCATTAACAACTATTAAACTGGATTATTTAGTACTAAAACAAACTGGTCAATAATACACCCTGTATGATAGCTGCCGTTAATATCAATCATAATAAATCAAATCACATCTATTATCAATTGAGCAAATTTGATAAGATACCTAATACAATAAACTTGAAAACATGATATAACCCAAATGTATAGTATATAGGTGTTAATCTGATAATCTACTTGAAGACACAATTTTTAGTGTTTCATACAAATATTGCCATAATCTCTGTCTATCTCTAACACTTTATTTTAATTTATGATTTGTCTGTTATTTTTTGTTCCTTATGTCAGTTTGAAATACAGACAAGTTTTCTAACATGTGAATGTATATTGTCAGTTTCTTCAATAAGTATATGATATGTAAGTTTGTATGTAGAGGGTCTAGAAATACTAAACCAGTTACAAGAATCAAGCCTATAAAATGGACCTCCGGGATGGACATTGGCTATGTTTTGTGTTCCGGCTTCGCATACAATATTTCTCAAAATCAGAGCCACCTGACTCCGAAATACAAAAGAACTCCTTAGGCACTAGTGTTCAAGGCTACTACGATCGGACCTGCCTGGAGACTAGACCTTAATGGAAGTAGAATGAGAAAGAGGTCAACTGATCTTGGCTAGAAACAGCTAGAAGAAGTTGTGCATTGTGTAAAATCGCAAAATGTTCTGTGAGCCGTAAGTCCCTAATGATGGATAAAAGGAACGTCATCATCATAATAAAGGGAAGTAGACTTTGACAAGGGAAAGGCAGATGAGCCTGAGTTTCTTAAGCCACCTTTAAGGCCTCTGACTCGACTCAATGACTATGTCACTGGCCATATAGGGTGTACTTGTTAAAATGTGTCATTATCAGAGATAAGGGACCTTATTGTTCTTGGGGCTAATGCCATTACTACGTTGTGGATCGTCGAATTTGTATTACTCCATCGTTAATAGTGAAGTCACAAAACTGAACCGGGCCAGCGTGGGTACATTGCCCATTCCCTTTCGTCCATGAGAGGAGGCCCGTGCCCAGGAGTGGGACATAAATATAGGCTGATTTAGTATTTTATTTATTACTAGCCTCTGTCCGCGTGGAACTCGTTAATATTGTAGCTCCTTACAAACTTACACCTCCCATTTCACTCCCTTAGGGGATGATTTTGAGAATAAAAACTACCCTATACCAAATTTCATCTAAATTGGTTCAGTGGTAACAGGCAGACAGACACACTTTCGCATTTATAATATTAATATGGATTGTTAATAATTGCATAAGCAAAAATAACAATCCCTTTTCCCTTTTTTATATATCGTATGGCAAATCAGTATTTAGAACCATGAGATCTTGGAAAAGACAGTATGGTTGCCAGGCTGTTGCACTTTTAGCAGCACCCAGGGGTCATGTGTAGGGTAGCGATGGGTAATTCCTACGGACGTCGTGCCCCCCGAACCCCCAGAACGAACATATTATGTATAATTACTTTAAGGTGCTATGATTAAAAAGTCTGATAGCAATATATACGAATATACAAACTACCACACCTCCCTAAAACCAATAATTAAGATTATTTCAGTTTTGTAAACATGTACTTCAAATCAAATAAAATATAAGATTTCTTAGTTACTAGCAAATACGATTAACTATAATAATATGCTTCTATATATCGTTACATATGAACTACTACTATCAAATTGGTAATTTAACTGAGTTGTTAAAAAAATAATTGAAAATATTTTTGTTACATACTGATTTTATATGAATTTTGGTATTTTTTGTTTCTTGCTTAGTGTATGCCTGTCGCTTAAGTGTTTTGTAATCTATGATAAATAAATAAATCGAAACTGAACCGAATAATTGACGTTTAATAGAAATATTTTTTAAAAACCATAAATGCAAACATGACATTGCTATCTATCATATGACTATGATTCGAGAATTGTATCGGCGCTGCTAGGCTATGCATGCTTTTCAGTATTGCTACTAGAGATGTACCGACTAGTCGCCGACTATCCCACCTCATTTGTAGTCGGCGACTAGTCGGCCAAATGGATCACACGTAAACGAGACATAAAATAAGTAAATTGCCATTTTTTACCATTCGTTTCATAATTTTACTCAAAACAGATTTAATATCACATTTGGTACTTTGAAAGCATTTAGACGGCGCGACGGCAAAGCGAAATGAAGTTTCCCGATTGCACCCGAACTTAGCCAAAGTCCACGATCGGCCTAGCCGACTAGTCGGCCTTCTAGGCGGCTGATTAGTCGGCTAGTCGGCCAAACCGGTAGTCGACCCATCTCTAATTGCTACACATCAATTCCTCTGACTCAATGTGCTGTTGCAATACAAGCAAGCAAACCAACATTACTTTGTATTATTTATAACACTACCCTGTGAGTCAGCAATACTTGGGGACTACTTCATGGAAATGAATAAGGGGACAGATCTCTTTCGCAGTGACCGATGGACTTATTTATTAACGTTCGTTAAACCTATTTAAGAAAAGAACTAAGATCCAAATTTAATTAATTAATAAGATTTATAACGAAACAACAACATTAAACAGTTTACAAAACTCTTAAGTCTAAGTATATTGTGGTAGTTGTCTCAAAAAATTAGCCCACTCAGCATGAGTCGAGGCGGAGGGGGCAACGACGCAGATTTTCAGTGGATCCTGTAAATTCATCTTCATTCGCCGATTTTTAGACTTTTGAGCGCTCGACTCTTTCACTCGAAAACTGACAAAAATTATGAAATGCTATTTTGAAATAGCGATAGAAAATTGAAAAACGAGTGGTATTGACATTGACCACTCGTATTCAATTCTATTGGTGCCGGCCATTTTGCCACTAAAAACGTATTTACTTTTATTTGATTTTCGAACGCTCGAAAGTCAAACATCGGTCGGCTGTTCTCCTCTACAGTACGCTTACCATGAGTTTGACAATGACGGCTTACGCTAACGAGTATCGAGTTTTCTATCTGTGCATCTCTATCGCACTTTGACAGTACGAGCGGGATGCACAGTTAGAAAACTCGATACTCGTTAGCGTAAGCCGTCATTGTCAAACTCATGGTAAGCGTACAGGTCGCATTTCTCAACCGAATCTTGTGATTTTTTGTGAGCAGGTTTGATATTGAACTATATATAGATATTGTTGTCATTTCTCAATTTGTTTTTTTTAAAGACACGGTTTCTACAGCTCACTGAGCCACTAGTTTTTTTTTAATGGAATGAGTAGTTCCGGAGATCACCTCCTACATACAAACTTACAGCTGCAGTTACACACAATATTAGTAGGTACCCGAAGTACACAAACTAGGATGAAGCTGATAAAAAAAAATTGCCGTGTGTGCTATCTTATAAAATGTAAGTAAAGCGGTTTTTTTTCTCTATTTCTTGTAACTTTTTATTGTACTCGTATTGCATGTGTTTTGTTTTTCTTTATCTTTATGGCAAATAAAAAAAAACTTATTCTTATAAAATACTAAATAAAAAAAATACGGAAATAAAGAATTTTGTTATTTGTATAAAATACTAGCTTCCGCCTGCGATTTCGTCTGCGCGGACCCAGGATAAAAACTATCCTATATTTTAATCCAGGCTATAAACTATCTTCGTGCAAAATTTCGTCCCAATCGGTTGAGCTGTTTCAAGAGTAACAAACATCTAAACATCCAAACTTTCGCATTTATGATGTTAGTAGGATGATGAAATTGATGAAATACGAAAAAGACGAGACAAGAATCGATGAAACATTATGTTCAACAACTTTTGTAGGGCAAAAAAGAGTGTACCGTAAAAACCTGTCAGGTAACTTCACGGTGTATTGTATGTAGTAGGGGCGAAACAAGGGCATGCACTTTGAACTTCCCGGCGCTCGACCGATTAGGACCCCGCGGACCTCGCGGACCCCTCGGACCCCACGCGAGTTCATAGGAATTATACTAAGTTTTCCTTGAGCAACTAGACTAACTAGTAGTAGACTAACTACGCAGATATGTACGTACAGCGAAGAAAACAGGGACGTGTAAAGAGTTATAATAATAATAAATACATTAGCCTATATACATCGCACTGCTGGGCACAGGCCTTCTCTCATGGATGAGAGGGGACGGGCAGTAGTCCCCACACTGGCCCAGTGCGGGTTGAGGACTTCACATACACTGTAGATAGATTTTTTTTCCTTACTAGCTTCTGCCCGCCACTCCGTTCGCGCGGAACTCGTTGATATCGTTGCTCCATACAAGCTTGCACTCCCCATTTCACCCCCTTAAGGGATGATATTCGGGATAAAAATGATCCTATGTCCTTCCCGGGACTCAAACTATCTCCATAACAAATTTTAATTAAGCGTGATGAGGTAACATACAGACAGACACACTTTCGCATTTATAATAAATAAATAAATATTTGGGGACAATCTTACACAAATCGACCTAGTCCCAGACTAAGCCAAGCTTGTACAGTCACGTCCATAAACATGTACACGTTTAGGGACGTATGTCAATGGCATAACGTTGAAAATCGTATACATGTTTATAGACGTGACTGTACTAAGGGTACTAGACGACGATGTACATACTTATATAGATAAATAAATACTTAAATACATAGAAAACATCCGTGACTCAGGAACAAATATACATGCTCACTACACAAATAAATGCCCTTACCGGGATTCGAACCTGGGACCTCCGGCTTCATAGGCAGGGTCACTACCAACTAGGCTACAGAGGTCGTCAAATAGTATTAGTTTAGACTAGCTGCCCGCGCGGCTCCGCCCGCGTAAAACATAGAATTCGCACAGACCCGCGGGATACATCAGCTTGGGCTTAAATTCTTTCGTATGTCCGGCTGTCCTGTTCTACTCCTCTACAACTCGGTATTTCTCAACCGATTCTCTTGAAATTTTGCGTTGGTTCAATAATTTAACAGGTCTTTTTTCGAAAGAAAAAAAAAGTTGAAAAGAAGACGGGTTCGTGTGTTCTACAGCTAGTAGCCACTAGTAGTATTAAAACTATTAGTAAATGTAACAATTTTCATTCCATCTAACATTAAAAAGTAATCTACGACGTAAAGCATTTCACGTCTGGGTTTAATGAAAATTCTTTAGCGGGAACTATCCAAGCGTGAGCGTCGTTGCTGTAAAAACGGGCTTTTGTGAAAAACATACTATGTTGCGTTATTACCTTTAGTATTTTACAATCAGGGTGTGCGTCCAGAGCTTTGCGAGGTAGCGGAGCGATGCGAGAAAAAAAAGGACAAGTGCGAGTCAGACTCGCCCACCGAGAGTACTTAATTATAAGTGTGTAGTTATCCGTTTTTTTCCCTGTACTTGAATAAGACGATTTTACTTGCGAAATTTCATACTTCTAGGACAACGGAAAAAAATACTCTTTTATACTTCGTTTTTTTTCAGATTAGAAAAGTCGTGCGATTGTCGTCGTGCGATTTTTGGGAAAACGATTTTAAAATTTCCCATTTTGCATCGTATCGGCTTAAGCGTATCACTAATAGTGGAAAAAAGTAGTTTCATTTATATTTTGCCCGGATATGGCTGAAAAAAATACAGCTAAAGTGTCGAAATCGACCGTTATTTTTCTAATCTGAAAAAAAACGAGGGATAAATGTGTCGAAATATATACGTTTTTTGCGGTATAAACGGCCGTATCCTTTTTTTACGTAAACTTACAAATTAGATTTGACGACCTCTGCTGTAGCCTAGTTGGTAGTGACCCTGCCTACGAAGCCGGAGGTCCCAGGTTCGAATCCCGGTAAGGGCATTTATTTGTGTGATGAGCATGAATATTTGTTCCTGAGTCATGGATGTTTTCTATGTATTTAAGTATTTATTTATCTATATAAGTATGTATATCGTCGTCTAGTACCCATAGTACAAGCTTTGCTTAGTTTGGGACTAGGTCGATTTGTGTAAGATTGTGTCCCCAAATATTTATTTATTTTATATTTAGATTCTTTCTGAGCCTCAACGGGCTATAGACCGTATATTGTTTTTATGACATCCTTCACGCATTCCCGAGACGAGATTGCCCGTCTTGACAGCCAGACAGACAGACGGACATTTTCCTATTGAGCTACGGAACCCTAAAACAACAATAGGAAGAAACGCTTGAGCGGGGCTAGCAGTGCTATTAGATACTGACCCTGACCCCGCTGTCGTCAGGCGGGCCGTATGGTTGTTTGCCATCTTCGTGCTATTAAAAAATAAATTAGGTAAACTACCAGCATGGCTCTCACAAGACGGCCCGCGAGCCTCGTCGCGACGAGATAGACTATCCGTCTCTTTCTAATTTGACCGCTCATAAAAAGACCGATAGTCTATGTCGCCGCGACATGGCTCGCGGGCCTTCCTGTGATCGCCGTGCAGTTGTAGCTAAAATGCCGATCCATACTAATATTATAAATGAGAAAGTGTGTCTGTCTGTCTGTCTGTTACCTCTTCACGCTTAAGCCGCTGAACCGATTTGGATGAAATTTGGTATAGAGATAGTTTGAGTCCTGGGGAAGGACATGGGATAGTTTTTATCCCGGAAATCATCACATAAGAGGGTGAAATGAGGGGTGAAAGTTTGAATGGAGCTACGACATAACCGAGTTCCACGCGGACGGAGTCGCGATAAATAATATTTTTCGCGTGGCTCAGGGCGAAGGTTATCAGCGTTAGCTAATACTCTGGACTCCGATTGGGTTTGATTAGACGAAGTGACATGTCGCGATACGATGCCCCACTATATAATGTGTTTATCTGTGAGCAAAGTCCAAGCGATACCTAGTTGTAGATTGATGCAGGTGACGACCACGAATAGACATGAGACATGACATAAACCTGAGACACAGTACAATATCGATGGAAGCGGCTTCACCACGAAAATCGAATCGCGAAGTTCATGTCTCCATATCATCAGTGAGATAGATACGCAGTGTGTATCACAATTACACTTGCTCTTACCAGTTACCACTGATATATTTGTCGTCGAAAACGATGATTGACGAGGGACATCAAGAAAATGGGAGCGTTCACAACCCGCCTGATGGCTTACACTATAACTATAACTTAAGCAATACCACTTCACGATATTCGGAGAGCATTCTTCCGTCAGAAATGGGGAATGAGTATAAGAACAGGGGATTTACTAAAAAGGCCAAGAATAAGTTCATATGTTTTCACCTTGAATATCACTTTGAGTTTTATATGGGTGTTGTGGTATTTAACTAAAGAACTAAATAAATTGAATTGAATCTCATACGATATCGAACTCTCATGTGGTTTATGGTGTAAATTTGACAGCTAACGTCATCACAAAGGCAGTGCACCTTCTGTACCTTAGCATAGTTGAGATTATGTAAGCTGACCGAATTTTTTAACTGTCTTTGGAACAGTAGAGTTGCTTTTTGATACAGTGTCGTCAACTTATAAATAAAACTAACTATCATACACATCTCACGTATCAGCACGGCTACAACTAAACCGCGACAATTAAGTACCCGTCCCATTCTAATCGCTCTTATTGGAAAGAGAAAGAGACGACACAGCTCTCTCGCGGTCTAAAGGTACTGGTACACATGCTGTTTAGTAGCATGCTTGTTTTAGCATGCTCAATTATTATATATGTAAATATAGCATGCTACTTACTAGAAACTTTACATTTACACATGCTAATTGCTCGAAACTAGCATGCTTTCGTGCTATCAAAGAGCACGTGTAACAGTACCTGTGCAGAACCTTACAGATGTTTTGTCCAAAGACTCCAAAGCGGTAACACGACAAATCCAACCACCACACCAGTACAGGTTCGTAGCTTTCCAAAGATCTACTTGCGAAAGCCGAAAGACGTACACCGCTGGATATGGGTCTCCCCAAAGAGTACCACTACCGGTCCTGCCCCACGACAACCTGTGGACTCTCGCGCCAGGTCATCAGTCCACATCCACCTTCTACTTAAAGTCTATCAAACCACAGAAGAAACAATAGTAGGTACTACAATTAAGCTTGATCTTTGTCGCTCTTTATCTAGCCCCAGAAACGTCAGTTAAACACGTCGTGTCAACAATACCGGCGTTATAGTATTTATCGACGCTTACATAACGGACAATGAGCGAGCGCCTATAGAGGTCACAAAGGTGGCGTAGGTATTAACTGAAGTATTCTAACTATTGTCTAAATATGATAACTGTCGTTGTATTCTTGATTCGACCGCGAATTGCGTTAAAGATGGATTCAACATTCGTAATTCCTATTTCTAGGACACAATTCGTTCATCTGCGTATTTTATTGTAATTTACATCTTCCTAGCCGTTTTCGAGAGAAACACATATATGAATACGATACAGGTATGCCTTTCCGGGAATAAGCTCTTTCCGACTCGTAATATCTGCTTAGTGCTACAAAAATACTCGTCGGGAAAACTCTTACTCCCCAAAGATTAGTAATCTAGATCAACGGTCGGCAAACTTTTAATAAAAATAAAAACAAACAACCGAATTGAGAACCTCCTTCTTTTTTTGAAGTCGGTTAAAAATGGGCAGTACATACCCCCTCTCAAAACTTTGGACACTTATAACTTTGTGTGTGATTATTTAAGCTCTTGCGTTGCTTTTTTCTGTTTTTTCTCCATTTGACTACATTATTTTATTAATAATTTTCTAAGAAAATACATCATTATTGATTATTAATTACTTAGTAACTCCTATTTATGTTAGGAAACATGCGTACGTCCTTTAGTGGCGTCTGGAGTGCGTTATTGCTGCGTCTAATCGTCCATAAAAATGTCATTAAATATTCTGATGGCAGGTATTTCGCGACGACTTATTTATCTAGTCTATTAGTCGTTCACATTAAGAGCTAATCGATTTGTTCTAAATACACAATTAATTGTATTAAGTAGGTTTGTTTGATCGATCTTACGTTACAGATAGTTGAACTCGCACACGTTAGCACATTCAATAGCCCAATCGACTATGGATAGTGGATACCACTTGAATAGCGCTTTCGAATACGCAAAAACGGACCGTTCGCTAACGCGTTAAGAGCGTCTACGTATGCACTGTTTTCGTGGTATTAAGTGGTATTGTATAACTTTTATCGCTATGTAAGCAGCTTACGTGATACATTGAGGATAACCATGATTATACTGACCGCCGTCGATGCCATACACACTGATCAGGAAAAACAGACCGCAAACGAGTGGCTCGGTTTCGATTCTTATTAGTGTTTCTCCCTCTTTGTCCTGGTTTTAATATCATTTTCTTTGGGGTCAGCACTTTGCGGAGCGATTCGTGTAAAATGGCGTCAAATGAGACACAAACGTATGCCTGTAAAACGAAATGTTTGGCGGTGTTATTTCATAGGTAAAATTTTCAAAATTTCCAGGGACACGAGGCGCTTGACAAACTCGGAGTCGACTCTGCGTTTTCGCGACTTTGAAGTGTTTCCTGGTTAGTAAGGAGAGGTAGGGCACGGCGGATTGTCATCTCGCTCATATTGCATCAGCCCACCTTGTAGAAGACGGCATTTCCATCTCTATCGCGCTTACAATACTCGAGTGACCATGTATACGAATTTCGAGTTTCGATTTTCGTGGTAGCGCCGCAGAGCTCCCTGGGAAGACTTGGCCCTGCACTAAGCTATCAATACAACGAAGCCCCAAATTAACAATGGGTCGGCAGCGCGCTTGTGATTCTTTTGGTGTCTCAAGATTCCGTAGGCGGTACGGTGTCTGCTTGTGCTTACCATCAGTCAGGTCGTATGGTTATTTGCCACCGTCGTGTAGTAGTATAAAAAATAAGTTAAGGCATTATTTGGCAATCTTTGGGGGTGGAAACGGACGTTAAACCCATAGAGTCTATGTGGCCCCACAGAATGGGCGCGGGGTGTCAAAACGATGCCAGGCAGCCGTTTTGTTCAAATATGCGCATACCGCACACATCACATCACATTTAGTCGATCTTTTATACCCACATTTATTCTAAAAGTGGCGCTGGAACATACGTTTCATGTGCTCTGCCTAACCCCTTTTGGGCGCATACCAGATTTTAGGCACGTATTTGCTTTGGGTAGAGATTTGTAAGGAGCATTCAATGTTTTTTTTCGAGTGCGAGAAAAATCGAGAGAGCTCGCGCGCCGTCGCGTAATACAGCCGTGCTGCGGAGAGCCTATGTGGAGCAGTGGACTGATATTATGATGATGATTCGAGGCGATTCGATAACAACCTTTATACACCAACACCTAGAGGTGTTTGTCGTCTGGTACGAGTGAAATTGCTTATTTTGGCATAAAGAATGGGTGCTGTCAAATCTTCCAAAGTGATCCAAAACATGTGCATTGTGTATGTAATGTATATATACTCGCAGTATTCCAATAAAGGCCAGTATGGCTTGTTATTCTTTGTACTACGCTCGCAGCTGACTTTATTACCTGCTATTATATACTCTTATCGCCTCCATTTATGAATCATGTAACAAACAAAGCTGCAGTTCCGCGACCTGTTTCAGACTATAAACTCGGCCCTTTGCTCTCTACTTCTATGATTAACAGTTCCAAAGTCCCAGCCAGTGGCACACACGGACCGTGGCACGTAGTGTATCATTATTTATGAATCGAGATGCATTCGCCTAGGTATGACGTAGTTTCCTTGAATTCGTTTTCCCTGTAGGTATTCTGTTCGCTATCTGTGGACTGTGGACAGTAAATTGTATTGTTTCATTGGGAGTTGTTATTTTTAAAAGCGATGCGGTAATGTAATCATAGTTGCTTGGGACTTTCACATATTGACTAATAAAGAAATAAAGAAATTATTTATTTATGACAAACACAGATAACAGAGAGAAACGGTTAATAAAAATAGGACGAACACTGTTTGTCACAAAAGGGGTTACCTATCTGAATCACTATTTTTTTTTGTCCTATTTTCATTTCGGCATTACTATTCGACAAACTTCGTATGCCTTTTTTTCGTTTGTCCGACACTTTAGTTCGCGCCGTTTACGGCTGGTCATTTTATGGCTTAGCTTTTGTAATTATTTGACAAATCCATGATTCCCAATTATTGGTATACCCGCAATATCGTTATACCGACGTAACGATTCGGTTAATAATCTGTTCGTATTTTATCAAATCGGCTTTATTATATTTGACATAATGTTATTGTTTATACGGAGCACACGTATGTTACTAATTCATATGTTTGTTTATGAAAATGGTTCTTACCTTATGCATTTTCGATATTTAAGTAAGTATTTATGGTTAATAATGTATATGTCGGCGGGCGACTGTAAAATTCGCCAGATCACGAAATTCCGAGGCATATCGCATACGTAAATGAAAAAAATAAGGAGTGCGGACTGATAATCTCCAGCGAGTCGACGCCACCCCGCTGCGCGGGGTGTCTATTTCTGGTCTGAGGGGCACAAGTGAACCCTAACCTAACCGACCTAAGACAGAGTTCACTTATGACAAGCCATTTTTGTTCGCCCTGATTATTGGCTCCCAACAAACACGGCCGCCATCGCATACGCAACGCCACCAGTGGCCAAGAAAGAAACTACTTTTAGATGAGCCTGGTATAGAGCTAGGAATATCGACGAATGCGTTGTTCTCAACGATCTGCCGTATTGTTTATCAGGCACATCGTGATAAGCCTGGCCAACTTTTAGGCATATCATGAAATAGCAGCGTTTCAAGTTATTTCTTCCTACCTGACCCATACTTATACAGTACATATGTAAGCATTAGGTAGTAAAAAAGTGTTCGGTTCTGGCGCTTCGGTGGCCGCTGCCGCGGCACGCTCGCTACGCTCGCTCGGCTCGCGCGCTGTAGGGTCGCAGTTCACCTGACACTCCTCCTTACTTCGTCGTACCTACACCGACCTGCCTTAGAGTCTCAGTAAAACTACTTTTGAATTTCCCTCAAAATGAACATTTGGCTAAACGTATGAAATGCGGAAAGTAATGATGGATAAGTAAAAAATTGGCTGTGAAACAAAAGTTGTAACAAGCCAAAGCCCAAATGACTGTAGCGGTAAAAGTTTTTCGGACAACTGAAACATTTGGATAACATCAAATAGTAAATGAAAAATGTAATGAATTGTATATTCGGAGAACTCATAATAATACGAAAAGTTTTCGGACAAACGATATTCGGTCAATAAATTTTAGTGATTGCAATAAGTTACCCACAAAAGGGCCACAGCTCAGCATGCAGCAGCAAAGCCGGCGCTGGTCTTCCGTTGTGGGCCACGTGCAAGCCACAGCTCGCTGACGACGCGGCTATACTATTTAGCCGATTATTAACAGGTTTCCAACACTTAACTTTCTGTCATTTGTTTAACAACATTATGTAATGTATACAAAAAAATAATGTACGTGCATATCATAAATGAACTATTCTACAAACTTGCAAACACGCAACAACCAAGAAAATACTGATACGAAACGTCACTGTCTCGCCGACCGAATACAATACAAATACTCTTTATCGCACACCTAACACAAACAAAGCAGTTATAAAGTGAAAAAATATAATAACATGTAGGTAGAGGTAGACAACAGGCGGTCTTATCGCTGAAGAGCGATCTCTTACAGACAACCTTTGGGTATCGGAGAAAGAGATAAATTGAAATTGAAATTGAAAACATTTATTTCAGAACAAGTTCCATATCGGTTAGTAACAGTTTCACTTAAGCTATTGTTAATATACAATTCTTATTTTTTAACTCAATTCAATATTAAATTGGTAAAATGATGGTGAGATGGAGGGTACATAAAAATAAATAACACTAAAAATAAAGTAGAACACAACCATGTCAACATTTGGAAATATTAATTATGTCTGATCATTCAAAAATTAAAACATATTCAAAAGATTAAAATGGTCAAAATTTAATAATAATAATAATAGGGTGGGTTGGTATAATATAATAATAATCATAGCTAAAATGTCAAACTAAACTACATATAATTAGGACAGTGAAGGGCCAACCACCTCTTCATCACGGGAGTGTTCCACCTGTCAGTAAACACGTTCAGGATGCTGTTTGTGCTTTCGCATAATAGCGTGAAAATCATCGGTGCGCGCCGCGGCGAACATGCCGGACGCGCTGCAGCTCCACGGCAGCCGGAACAGTGCCCTGAACGCGTTATTGTACTGCACGCGCAGTGCGCTGTACGTGCGCTTAGTATAATTGACCCATAGGCTGCACGTGTAGAAAGACTGACAGTAGGCTCGAAACAACGTCAGCTTAACCTCGTCGCTACAACGTGCAAACCTACGAGCCAACATATTGCACCGCACGGACAGCGCCCTGCGCTCTCTCTCTATGTCCATGTGATCACTCAGGTCCTCAGAGACCCAGTGACCCAAATACTTAAAATGCTTTACCCGACGACGATAAAACTAGATTATGTAGTAGGTGGTGCAGAGATTATATTTAGCCAAAAATCTAAATAATTATTATAAATACACGTACAAAAATTGCTCTATATATAAACATACGCAGGTAGGTACACGCACAGGTAGTTCAAATATTATCGAAAGAGTTTTTTTAACACAGGCTCTCGAGTTCTGCAGCTCACGGAGTCATTATCTAGAAGCGCATGTAACCATTGCTCATTAGGCTCATACGAGGGCTGTTCCGAAAATTTTTAGTTAAACAAAAACTATAAGGAATATAATAAAACTTTAATTACAATTTTTCAAAGTATTCCCCTGCTACATTTATGCACTTATGCATTCGACTGAACCAACTTTCAAAACAAGAAAAAAACTGTTCTTGCGGAAGGTCAAAAAAAAGTCGCCTGAATTCGTCTACTGCTTCATCCGCCGTCGAAAATCGTCGCCCACGTAATAATTTTTTTAACGTGGCGAACAGAAAAAAATCACACGGAGCCAGGTCAGGGCTGTACGCAGGGTGTGGTAGCAGTTGCACTCCTGATTTGCTAAAAAAATCCATGGTTCTGGCAGCCGTGTGAGCCGGAACATTATCTTGATGAAAAATTATGCCCCGGGTTCCAGTACTTGGACGGCTGACGTTCAGCTCCTGGAAGGCCTGTGGCAAGAAAACTTCACTGTACCATTGGCTGGTAACTGTTTTATGATCTTCAAGTGGAATTACGGCTACCGGTCCACTACGTCGAAAAAAAACAGCAACCATTTTTTTGTTGACGCTTCGGCCGCGAACTACTTTAGTAGGTAAATCATCTTCTTCAAAGACCCATTGCGTGGATTGCAGTTTTGTAAATGGGTCGTAGCTATATATCCAAGATTCGTCGGATGTCACAATGTAGCTCACTTGTTGTGAATCGCCTTTATCGAATTTTTTTAGCATAAATTTGCACCAATCGACACGTCTATCTTTTTGCTCCTGTGTGAGAAAATGTGGTATCCATCGAGACGAAACCTTCCGAACTTGAAGGTGGTCATGCAAAATGGTAGAAACTGCCTGTGATCCAATCTTCAGTTCATCCTGAATCTCTCGGTGGGTAATGTTTCGAGATTCCTTGATTAGCCACTCCACCTTGATAACATTTTCTGGAGTGACTGCCGTTGGCGGTCGCCCCGGTCTAGGCTCATCTTTGACGTCGCTCCGCCCACGCTTAAATTCACGGAACCAGTAACTGACAGTGGCAAGAGATGGGGATAATGCCCCAAAAACACTAGTTAAATTTTCACGAGAATCCTTGTAAGTTAGCCCTCGTTTATAATCATAATATATCATAGCACGAAATGCTTCCCGCGTTAGCTCCATTTTTGCGAGCAAAAAGTGGCAGACATGTTTTTTTTCTGATTTCATGAAAAAATAACGGAATGTCACTGGCCAGTGACATTTACACGAAAAAGTTTGTAATGAAATTTGCCTTTGAGCTACAGTAAAATTATAGATTAATAGTACGCTGTTGACTAACTATTTTCGGAACAGCCCTCGTACTTGAAATAGTGTGCATGCCAAACAGCTACTAATTCGTTTTTAGCTCAGACGAAGGAAAAAAGAAAGTAATTTTTCTCTGTCGGTGGTCGTTAGTCCAAATGAAAGTGGGAAAAGCTTTCATAGTCTCTTAGGACATTGACATACATTTGTATTTCCTCTGGTGATACTGTAGTATAACAGTTGATGTATTGAGCGAAACTCTTGAATGAACTTCGTCACGCCGCGTGGTGGCTATTCTGGTGTTGGACTTCGGTCCCATCAACGGGCATTATCCACGGGGAACCGCCATCCGGCCGCGCGGCCATCCGCTGCGATAATGTCACCAAACTTCTGCAGTCAGTTGGTACATTCCACTGAAATGTCAAGTAAATCTTCAGTTTCAGTAAAACTCTTGTGTGTTCTCGTGTCAGACCGCGTGGTGCTATTCTGGTGTAGGACTTTGGTCCCGCCATCGGCCGTTATGGTGCCGTCCGCTCTGATAATGTCACCAAACTTCTGCATTCCGCGGATACATTCCACTGAGATGTCAAGTAAATCGACAATTTCTGTAAAGCTCTTGTTTGTTCTCGTGTCAGACCGCGTGGTGCTGGTGCTATTCTGGTGTTGGACTTCGGTCCCGCCATCGGCCATTATGGTGCCGTCCGCTCCGATAATGTCACCAAACTTCTGTGTTTTGTGATACGTTCCATATATATGTCAATTAAAGGCAGTTTACGTTGTTAATTAACCTTCGGCCGCGCACGAAAGCGCAGGTCAGCGCTGAAAATAACCCTGAGGTGGAACCGCAGTAAAATCTGTCAGACAATGCTATTTCGCTAAAATAACCTTCTTTACGTGTGTAATTAAAGAAGATGGAAGTAATTAAAAGTGCTTCAACGTTTAGTGGTGGCCTGTTTTTAGGACGACGCCATTTCGTTTTTTTTTATTTAATACATAAATATATATTTTGGGGACAATCTTACACAAATCGACCTAGTCCCAGCCCAAACTAAGCAAAGCTTGTACTATGGGTATTAGACGACGATATACATACTTACATAGATAAATAAATACTTATATACATAGAAAACACCCATGACTCAGGATCTCGGAACAAATATTCGTGCTCATCACACAAATAAATGCCCTAAGGGCCCCCCACACTACCGGCGTCTTGTGAACGTTCTCATACAAAGTTGTGCGTTGCGTCGACGACCGCCGATGTACCGGGATTCGAACTAGGGACCTCCGGCTTCGTAGGCAGGGTCACTACCAACTAAGCTACAGCCTAAATCATAAATAGAAACGATCGGCACAGTGTAGGTGTGTATTATTATTGCCAAATGGAGAAACTACCGCAGCGCAATGTTAGAGAAATTATAGCATCATGGCTCTAAAAAGATATTTCCAAAAACTCAACTGCTTTTTAGTGTTCCGCGTAGTCAACAAGGAACCCTTATATTGTCGCCTAGTCACAGGTTGTTGTGTGTTTTAGCTTTGGGAATGCTTATTATTATTGTCGATTTGTGGGCCGTAATATGCCGCTTCCACCTGCAACAGCAAGTCATTTATTGTGGTTGTGGCAGCCCTTTTTTTAGAGTTCACCGTTAAGGCCCGTCTCCAGGGAATTCCAGATTCTTTGGGCGGTGATATGTTGTACCTCTTCTGGGGCACGACACGATGTGCCGCCCTAGGTACTTCTTTTGTGCAGGAGTGGTCCGCAGGAGCAGAGAATGTGCATTGATGTTTCCTCTGTCTTCTGGCAGGACCTGAAAGTTGCGTAATGTTTCATACCCATTTGAAAAGGGTTTAGTTCAATTTGCAATGTCCTGTCAGCATTCTCCTCACTGCGCAGCTTTGGTGCCTTTTGGGTTGTAATAGCTCTTTAGACAGTTTATTATTGAACCCTTTGATTAAGGCAAAACGAATAATATAAATTATAATTTTATTTCCTATTTAAAGATTTCTCTCGTTATCTGTATTAACAAATAGTCAAGAGGCACTAGTCCTTGACCGTATATCGTACAATAATTCGAGTTTCCAAACAAGTTTAAAGCGAAATGTTTGTTGTCTAGAGATAATACCAGATGACGATAGATGATAAAATTATAAATATATCCTAACCTCCTATCTAAACTGCGATGTGTCCTTCCAATCATACGCACTAAAGGTTGTTAAACTTTTGTTTTTGAATAACTTCATTTCATCAGTGGCTTCACGAGTTGGTTGTCTTAGGACTTTGTATCTCTGAACAATAGGTCGTTTCTTTGCAGTTTTCAGACTTGTCACTGTGACTGTGATAAATGTTTTTTTTCAAGGCAAAAAGTACGGCATTGTTGTAGATCTTACTAATAATAAAGTTTGTATGTTTGTTACTCAATCACGCATAAACTGTTTAACGGATGTGGATGATATCTGTCACAAATGTAGATCATTACATGGATTAAAACGTACGATACTTTTTATCCCCGAATTTAAACACTAAGGGTATGAACTGGGGGAACAGGGGATGAACAGTGGAATTCTGATTTAAATAAGTTTCTGTAAAAAAAAATATTTATGGTACAAGTTTTTATTGCCGACTGTACTTTTCTGTATACCATCATCAACTACTCATTTAGACGATTTATACGAACCCAAACTTAACGGGGTTACGTCAGTTAAGTACTGAATTCCCATGGCCACCTTCTGTCTACATCATCACATCAGCTCGATGGTACCATAATATTGATTTTCATCCAAACTATACTCATACCCAAAATTTCAGCTTAATCGGTCACCGGGAAGTGGGTTAAATTTAACTTGCAAGATTTGTTCCATACTATCGTACTAACAGGGCAAGTTAAATAAAAGCTTGTAAAAAGTCCTTTTCGAAGTCGCAGGGAAAAGCTAGCAGTATAAAGAAGAACTAACTCGTTAATATCGTAGCTCCATACAATTTTTCACCCCTTTAAGGGATGATTTCCGGGATAAAAACTATCCAATTGCAGCTATGTCCTTCCCCCGAGACTCAAACTTTCTCTATCCCACATTTCATCTTAATCGATCCAGCGGTTTAATCGTGAAGAGGTAACATACAGACATACAAACTTTCGCATTTATAATATGAGTATGTCTAAATACAATTTCTTATTGCATTTCTATTTTTAATTATTTTGATTGTTGACTAAATATCTAATATCTGCACCACCTACTACATAATCTAGTTTTATCTCTTTCTCCAATACCCAAAGGTTGTCTGGAAGAGATCGCTCTTCGGCGATAAGACCGCCTGTTGTGTACCTCTACCTACATGTTCTTGTATTCTTTCTCTTTATAACTGCTTTGTTTCTGTGAGGTGTGCAATAAAGAGTATTTGTATTGTATTGTATCCCATTTGTGTCTCACTGACTGTTTCATATCATGGTCACCTCACCCAGCTCATTCCGAGACGCGTTCCATTGCATTGTCTCCCGCGTAGGAGTCCAGCTACGAATGACACCGCACATCCTTCCATTATCACTGTCCCTTATTACGAAGCATTACGGCATGTTTTCGAAGAGCAGATATTTTTAGTCCGGGATTCTGAGATTGAAATTATTCTATTCGGTTTCATTTCATACTCAACCGGTTGAATTGTCTGGAAGATAGTCTGTTATGTAATAAGTTTATTGATTGAATACTGAGTTTCTAAAGATATCCAGTATTTGCGAAAGTTGTGATGGTTGCTGAACAAGCGTTTGAAAGGGAGCCAAATCTGCTGAACATTGTAGCCGATTTTCATTATTATCTATTATATTTAGCAAAGTAACTAGATTTTATCTTCACTAGTAAACTGCAATGCAATTTTGCCATTCCGAGATTCATATTCGGTTCATTTTTTTGACATTATTCTACAATTAAAACACCCAATCGTGGTCGTGGTTGCTGCTGTATTTGTTTGTGTGTGTGTGTGTGTGATCGGAGCGAGGTTGGAAATTGGAAACATTAATTGCATGCAAAAATATGCAAGTTGCTATCTCATAGGTAATCGCTAAAAGTCTGCACGTTATTTAACGGAATAGCGGAAGAATAATTGTTATAATAAATAATGGAATTCCGCAATGCGTAACGCTTGATTCAAGCAACCGTTTTTCGTTTATAACCGGTTTTAAAAATATACTTTAAGATAACGGCGATAAGAAGTAAATACCAACAAAATAAATAATATTTCTGTTCAGCAAATTTACCATACCATACCGTCAGCCCTCTATTCTGTAACTTGTTTTAAGCTCACCTCAACGCCCACCCACAAAACCCTGTATTTGCTCCATCGTTTGCCAAATTAAAACGGCAGGTAGGGTGGGTCATTAGCTATCATTTACGGCCTCAAAAAAAAATTTTGTCCACTGGTTTTTTTTTTGTATTCTTTTAAAATAATTTTGAAATTTTCTATATGTTTACGCGTTTCAACTCGCATAAAAAAAAAAACAAGAAAGTGGTAGAGCCAATTTTTTTGTTTTATGTTAATGTGTAGTGTTGTACGGCTCCATCAAAGTCAAATTTATTGGCAAGTAACGTCTACTTATTTTTTTATGAACCCTCAAAAAAAAATTAAGATTCAAGAATTTCGTCTTGGGTAACTTTGATTAGCAATTTAAAAAAAAACTAAAAATGGCAATGTTCTTAAAATTCTTTTAAAAAGTTCCTTAGTCTGTCCTCTTTCTAATGATGTGCAATTATGGCAAAAAACCTTCAACCAACTATGAATTTGCCAATTTTGTGTAAGGGACGCACTAGGCTCGTAACCGGCAAGCGATAAAAAACATACTTTCGCTAAATACGAGTAGTAGATAAGGAAGACTTGCAGATTGACGACTATCATACGAACGCACGCGTAGCATCTGAAAGGCAACCGCGAAACGAAAACGAATTTCGTTCGCTATCTCCCTCTCTGTCGCTCGAAGTTGCAAGTGCGACAGAGAGGGAGATACATCTGGGTTTGTAACCAACTTTCCTCTTTAATAACGACGAATGTGGGATAAAACTTTATGAATTTCTGAAATCATTCTCCAGATTCCTGTTTGCAGGAAAACCTTTTTTTTCTGAATCACGATTGGCCTGTGGGCACAACAGCTAGTAATTGACACAACTCATTAAAAAAACGCAATGCCGCGAATTTTCCCTCTTCTAATCTAAAAAAGTTCTTTGGTTTTGTTACTGTTTCTGTTAATCTTGTTATTGTTTTGTTTTGGTTATTTGATAATGGCTACATTCACGAATGACGAATATGCGGACATCTTGAAGGCATACGGAAAAGCTAATGGTGTTGGACGAACTGCGCAAAGAATGTACCAGGAAAGATTCCCTAATAGACGCTCACCAACCCGCAACACGTTTCAAAACACTTACCGACGCTTACGCGAAACTGGGAATTTGAACATCAATGAAGTAAAGTAAGTAACCATAAGTACGATTAACAGAAACAGTAACAAAACTAAAAAACTTTTTGAGATTAGAAGAGTGAAAATTCGCGGCGTTGCTTTTTTTTAAATGAGTTGTGTCAATTAGTAGCTGTTGTGCCCACAGGCCAATCGTGATTGAGAAAAAAAAAAAATTTTTAATAAGAATCTGGATAATGATTTCAGTAATTCATAAAGATTTATCCCACATTCGTCCTAATTAAAGAGGAAATTTGGTTACAAACCCAGATGTATCTCCCTCTCTGTCGCACTTGCAACTTCGAGCGACACAGAGGGAGATAGCGAACGAAATTCGTTTTCGTTTCGCGGTAGCCTTTCAAATGCTACGCGTGCGGTCGTATGATAGTCGTCAATCTGCAAGTCTTGCTTACCTTAAATATGTTTTTTATCGCTTGGCGGTTACGAGCCTAGTGTGTCCCTTACACAAAATTGGCAAATTAATAAAGTTGGTTGAAGGTTTTTTGCCATAATTGCACATCATTAGAAAGAGGACAGACTAAGAAACTTTTTAAAAGAATTTTAAGAACATTGCCATTTTTAGTTTTTTTTTAAATTGCTAATCAAAGTTACCCAAGACGAAATTCTTGAATCTTAATTTTTTTTTGAGGGTTCATAAAAAAATAAGTAGACGTTACTTGCCAATAAATTTGACTTTGATGGAGCCGTACAACACTACACATTAAAATAAAACAAAAAAAATGGCTCTACCACTTCCTTGTTTTTTTTTATGCGAGTTGAAACGAGTAAACATATAGAAAATTTCAAAATTATTTCAAAAGAATACAAAAATAAAACCAGTGGACACAATTTTTTTTTGGAGACCGTAAAAGATAGCTAATGACCCACCCTACCTGCCATTTTAATTTGGCAAACGATGGAGCAAATACCCTGTATATCTTGACACCGCGATGCGTAGTAACTAAGCGTAGGTAGAGGTCTAGTTTCATGACGGGTGACCGGCGGTGTGCGCATTAGCGCGTAGCTAATAACAACCCAAGACACGTCACAAAAGAGGTGTGTCGGAACTTGGATCACGCGATTTGACGCAATGTTGATGAATCACGTGTTTCCCGATTTTCAGTTACCCGAAGTTTCCCAATTGTAGTGTGACCATTTTACACCTTATTTAGACGAGTTAAGGTCGAAGTTACTGTAGTTGATACGCGTGCATCTATGGTCTATTTTTGTTTCTGCTCCAGCGGGTTTTGACTGCAGGGTTGCGCACAACAGTTGGGTCGATCTTGTTAAGAAGAGTAAACGGGGCCGAACATACAAAAAAGGGCAAATTCGATGTCCGACTCGTTTTTATCGTCCTCCCAAATTCAACCATAACCAACTTAGAAACGTTGAAAAACGTTAGCTTTCGGACAAAAATTGCATTAAAATCGAAGGGTTCCGAGCCTATTAAAAAGGTCGTATCTTTACTGAAATCTTATTTATGACACTTACGTCCTTTTCTTTAAAGAAGCCAGTTTTTAAGAAATATCTCGAAAACCTTTGAACCGACCTTGTTCAAAACAATTTTCGCTGAAAGAATTTAATAAGCCTATGTCTATGATTTTTTTCATATTTTTAAAATACATGGTTCAAAAATTAGAGGGGGGACGGGACACAATTTTAGTGACTTTCGGGTCGATTATCTCTGACTCTATTCACTTAATCAAAAAAAATGCAGCAGAGAAACCTAATATTTATTTTGAAAGGCCTATCGATTGACACGTGGGCTTGCAATGAAAAAAAAAATAGTTTTTCAGTTTTATGTATGGAGTGCACCCCTAAAAATTTTTTTTTTGTAATTTAAAATTTACAAAACTATGTAGCAGTTAATAAAATACACCTATCGTTAAAATTTTATTCAAATACACCGTATAGTATTCGAGTAAAATGCCTGTGACATACGGACGGACAAAAAGACAGACAGACAGACAGACATGTGGAATCCATAAGGGTTCCGTTTTTTGCCATTTGGCTACGGAACCCCAAAAAGGTTTGTCGACGGATCAAATTCTCTTTCAATGAAATTATTTTCGTTTTTACGGGTGTCTATCATTTTATCGAAACGCATTACGTCGATTTACATTTCGCCGAAAACTGTTCCACGAATTTCATTTCGTTGTATTTCTTGTTCACATAATCATCAATTCATAGTTTTTTATTTCATCGAACAACTTTTCATCGTTAATCGTTTCGAATTTGTCTTAAATCGTAGCGTAACGATTCATCGAATTTACTTTTCATAGAATAGTCAGTTGTGTATAGTATTAATTTATCGAAACACGGTTCAATGTTGGTACGTTCCATATATTTTTGTTGCCATGATCAATATTTCATTTTTCTACCAAGCTGTTTACCTATAGGTCATTTCGTCTAAGTATATAATACCTAATGGATAAAATGGGTCCACATTGACTCATATACGCTTCGTATACGATGTAGACGTAATATTAAGCCTAAGTAAGTGATAAATAAAAAAAAACGGTTCTGGCGCTTCGCCGGCCGCTGCCGCGGCACGCTCGCTGCGCTCGCTCGGCTCGCGCGCTATAGGATCACAGTTCATCTAACACTCCTCCTCGCTTCGCTCGTCGTCGTACCTACACTGGCCTGCCTTAAAGTAGAATAGGAAGGTAATCCGATATCCAGAGTGAGAGGTGGGTAGGCTTAGAGCTCTATGTATACGTCCAAAGTCTCGGTGAAATGTACCTACTCAGTTCGTTGAAAGGTAAATATTATCAAGTGACAAACACAGATGAAACGATTTTCTATGTAATAAGAATTTTGGGAACTGAAACTTATGTTAAAACAAAATGATAGTAACGGTGATTCGATGAACGACTATGTCGGTGAACAAATAAAATATTGAAGTGAAATTCGATGAGTTCATTTTTGTGTAAATGGTATTTCGAGCAAATGTATGAGCGATCTAACGAAGTTCGATGAATGATTCCCGTGTGATGATGAAATTCTGCGAATAGTGTTATGGGAAACGATAATCGATGAAACTATTTTCGGTAAAATGATGGTTTCCCAAACTTTACATTCAAAATACTCAGATCAAATGTCGTCAAGTAAAAAATAAGGTAAAAAAAGTTAATAACCATTTTATTGACTTCTTCCACCAATTTATTAAAATTCTAATACCTACGGCGCTATTCGGTGTGAATATGTCCCAGACTACTTAGTCCTACTTGCCAAAACTTAGTTTAGTTTTCTATATATTTAGGTATTGTTATCAATTAAATACGTCGTCGTCTAGTACCTGTAACACAAGCCTTATTGAGCTTACTATGGGGCTAGTTCGATTAGTGTAAAATTGTCCCCTTAATATTTATTATTTTTATTGAGATAGGCCTAGCCACCATTTGTATGAACGTGAACCCGTTGGGTACTATCCTAATGAGCCTCAAAGGGACAGCTGGTTTGTTTATAGATGACGTGGTACAGACAGACGCCGATCACGGCCGCCGGCTCAGTCTCCGAACGCATGCCGTCCCACCCGCACGTCGGGCAGCGTTCAAAACAATCTTGCCCCCAAAACAGTGGCTGTGATAATACTATAGTGATCGTTCTTATTTTTAAGCCTAGTGAGAAAGGTGAGTGGTTTTTTTTAAATATGCCGACCACGTGAGGTCCAAAGTTTAACTTGGACAGTTAACCATGCGTCCGAGCGTACGGTTTTGCGTTTTTATCGTTATTTAGTTCAACATTGTGGTTTTACTAGTGTAGCGTCGAATTTCGCTGCACCGACAGATATGACAATGACAACTGCTGAGAAACAGCTATTTGTGTGTGACCTACTTCAGTTTAAAAATGTAATTGTAATGGTTACAATGTCTAGAAATGTTTCTAAAATTCTGGAACCCGGATATCGCGGTTAGTAAGGTTTTTGTTTACATTGTCCCCCGATTCGTCATCAGTTGCGTCACTTTGCCGGTCAATAACTTACAACGGCAAGCGAATTGGGAAATGTATTCGCATGTTAAATGATTTCCACATACTAACGGTTGTCGGAACAACCTGTCTTAAAACCTTTGAAGCTTTGACGGAGCCTACTCGTAGATTGTTAACTTTGTATCCATGCAATCATTACTCATAGAGTACCTAGATCTGAATGTCTGTCAAATTAGACCAGATCACCAGACCTAGATTTATCTGTTTAAACAAATTAATCACAAGCACACAAATTCCCTAATAATCTAAAGAAAGTAGAATAAATCAAGAACTGTCTTCGCATAGTTTTCACCTAACCCAATCAGATAATCGGTCCTTTCGTGGATGAATGAGTTTGTGACGAAAAAGACGTTAGCAGATTTATACTCTGTAGACAAATTTAGAAAGTGCCTTTCTAGAATTATTCCGTTGTTAATCGAAGTTATATTATAGCCTAATCAATTTTCGATGCACAATGCCATGTACCAAGCAGCTATTAAATCAAAGTATCCAGACACTAGAGGATAATTGTCTTTTTAAGATATACGTTTATTATCATACATTATTAACTATTATTTGTTGTTCGTTCTCCTAATAAACAAACAAAAGAGTCATAAAAGTAATAGATTTATTGAGCCATACGTAACTGATGCGGTCTGAAATGCGGGTGTGAGTAAATATTTCATGCGCGTTGTTTATAGGCTTGCGATGAATTGACGATTGACCAGATGCCTTTGACGCACGTGGCCCGAAATACTTTTATCGGTTCCTATAGAGAGTTGTTCAAGAACATTATATTTTCCGCTCGTGCCTTATAAAACCCTGAAATCAGATAAGAATTTCCGTCTCAGAATGTTCAGTCCACGTCTGTACTTGAGATTATTTGAGTGTGCCGAATCGCGTCAAAGTAGTGCATTCAAAAAGCAGCTCTGTCGTCCACGTTAGAAGACTGCAATTCTAGTGGCAGTTTTATAAAAAGTCGGCCACGTGAAATAATCTCAACCTTACCATGTTGTTATAAAACATCAGAACGCAACCTTATTATCGTGTGTGTGTGCGTAATTTTGAGCATCACTTACTACGATGATTCTGAACGATTCTATATAACTGGACCACTGTGTAACTATAACCGTGTCAATGGGCTTGTCACGAGGAGTTCCATATTATTGCTGTAAAAGGTTCAAATTACGGACATCTACCGTATCGAGGTTACAGTTAACTTACCACTTTTAACCTTAGTGCTACTCGATGGAGTCTACTATCGGTCAGTTCGGTGTTATTTGTAATCGTCATGTGAACAATTTACAAGATTTCACGATTTTCTTCCGACAGTTATCGGAATAAAATCTTGCCGTCAAGAACATTCCACGGAAATAAACAATAACAAAAAAGATTAGAAAGACGCCCATTATCCTGAAAGATAATATCTTCCCTCGGCTCATGAGAAAAAACAACTTTGCTCTAATTTCGCTTCATTCGATGTTATTTAACATCTTCATTAATGTACCTATTGCTTCAAGAAATTATTTACTCGATTCAAGTAAATATTTTTCTCGTGTAAATACCCGCGGGGTCGTAACGTTACATCTATATTTATTGTTGTGATATGATAACCGTGCCCTTGTAAAATTGGTCCACAGCGATCAGGCGATGTTTATTTGTTTACTCCTAACTTTCCGCGGTTTTAGACTAAGCTTTATCTTGTTCACGGCAAGGTTGTTTTTACAATGATCCAGGTTTGTATGTGAAGTTTTGGGAAGACCACGTCGGATCATTATTCTCGTATAAACATATTTTATCTACACACATATCATAAGTTCTCTACAATATGTTTACCAGCAATAAGCAAATAGACTATATTAGGAAATCTGTATCTGTGGGTGCATCGTAATTTTTACTTTACGATATCGGCAACCAATAGTTTAATTACATTTAAATTTGGAACAGCTGTCAAAACTCAAGTAGGTCTATAGTAAAACTGATGTACTTATGTTTTATCAATAAATTATGTTTATGTTTATGTTTATGTTTTATGTTTTTATTCTAGTATCTATAAATATTAAAACAGTTATCGATACGAAATGTCAGTTCAGTACGTTTTTTAATACAAACCGTACGACATTTGATCTCGAGTGATATGAGTATAGGGACTTCATTCGTTGGTCTATGATTTAAAAAAAAAACATTCGTCATGAGGGATGATCGAATTGCCGCCATTGCTGTTGTCATTTTTATTGTTGGTTTTTTGCTGTTACTTACTACTTACCTACTTATGATATGTGTGTAGATAAAGTAGGGTATGCAACTGTACATAATTAGGCCTTAAAACACTCGTGTGATCCTATTATGAAACTCGCTGACGCTCGTTTCATAAAACCACACTCGTATTTTAAGGCCTCTCATTATGGATCAGTCGCATAAACTACCTACTATTAGTCAATTCAAGCGTGTTGGGTATCCCATCTGTTTTGCTCCACGTTTGTTGAACTGCACTTGTTTCGTGTCTAGTGTACTCATTAAAGTCTTTGTAAATCTTACTTTTAGTACCCGATTGGCTCAGAAAGAGGGTCATGTTTCTCGAGCGTATGTTATGTATGTATATAGACAAGCATTCTGTTTCACGGGCTGGTGTCCAATCGGCTGGATTACCCAGTCGTGTGAGTGAAAGGCTATGTATGAGAAAAAGCAGTTTGAATAATTTTTAATTTCACTTTTTCGGTTTCGTGCTTGCAAGAGAAGTCCGTGAGTTTTCGAGGTATCCTTCGGGTTCGATTTGACGTATTTTTCTTAGACGTGAAGTCCATCAGCCCATCAACACTGACACACGAAATATTTCTTAAATGGTTTATAATTGTAAATAAACTTTTATGAAGGTATATTTTTTCAAAATTATGGTTTTGTAGATTTTGTTGAGAGAGAGAGGAAGTTAAATATTTACCCTAATCACCACTTGGATTTATATCGATGTGAACACAGCTATAAAAGGGTTTTTGAGAACCAAATATGTTACCCTACCTATTCCCGTAGCAGGGCAGTTTAGTATGGGGAGCGTGCGCCCGCGCAAATGTATTTTACCGGAGAGCCTCTAACACCTTCACTGAATCAGACATCTGACGATCTTTTAGACAGCCTGTTCACGCCATGGAGGCATAAAAGAACCATCAAACATTATGACCGTCGATAACCCAGGTTATCTGTCCAGGCGCTTAGACAACGATACAGCCTAATTAGCCTCTGCACCCAGATAATGGTGTTGCTGGGATCAACGCTATCGGGGCTGCCGAAAACAACGCGCCTATCTGTTCGCTGTATGTTTTGTCAAACGAGTTCCAAAAAAGGAGGTCGGTCGATTGTATTTTACATTCTTGAAGTTGTGGCAGAGCCCTTACCGCAATTTATTGGTAACTAGCTTCTGCCCGCGACTCCGTCCGCGTGGAACTCGTTATATCGCAGGGCCATACAACCGTTCACCCCCCCCATTTCATCCCCTTAGGGGATGATTTCGGGCATAAAAACTATCCTATGTCACTCATCCTCATCTCTTCAACTATCTCTACATAAAAAATCACGTCAATTCGTCGCTCCGTTTTGCCGTGAAAGACGGACAAACAAACAAACACACACACGCATACACTTTCCCCACACGTACAGTATGGATTAAAATCCCGGGGAGTGGGGAAAATAAATAAATAAATATTAAGGGACAATCTTACTAACTAATTAGGCCCATAGTAAGCTCAATAAAGCTTATGTTAGGTACTACACGACTGTATATATTTAATAGATATAAAACATCCTAGCCTCTGAAACAAATACTTATGCCCATCACACAAACATTTGCCCTTACCGGGATTCGAACCCAGGACATTCAGCTTCGTGGGCAGCGTCACTATATACCCACTAGGCTAAGCGGTCGTCTAGTTTTATTATAATTATGACTGTAAAATATGGTTGAACGTGCGAATATTTGGTTGGATGTCTTGTTTGTTCAAATCGTTATGTGTGTAATTCTGTTCATTTCTCAAAATTTGTTTCGCATTTGTAAGATGACGTAGATAATCCCAAATACGTACCGAAGGATGGAAGCTTGCTCTGCCAGCTACTGGTGAACTGGATTGTTTACATTTCTGCTCATTTCCGTTGACCGAGGCTCAGTGACATAGGACTTTTTGATTTAAATATGCCGACATTGTAACGACCTTCGGAGGGTCAAGGACATCTGCGACCTGCAACCTCGTTTTTGACCAGCCGTGGTTGCCCCGAGCTATAGGACCGCAGCTAATGAGGGTTAGGACGTTATTCTACTTTGGCGCCGTACTTCAGAAAAAATACTCGAGAGACTAACAAATTGGACGAGTTGTTTTAGAGATACAAAGTCGCAAACTGTACCTTCTTATAATTGAAATAAATGTCAATCGCGATCTGAACGCCCGTGGTCCAAATACCACATTGGAAACATAATTACAAAGTTCGTCCAATTCAAGCATCTGCAACTTCAGGCGACACAGTTCATTTGCATTGTTACGGAGTTTTCTCTATTAACCCATTCAGCGCCAATCACAACACGTTGACGTGATTGCGGAACACCCGCGAGACACCGATCACGTCACTGTGACGTTAAAATGTTTTTGTTCGCAACTATTTGTGAAATAGATATTATGATATTTTTTTTATCAGATTCTGCTCTCAAAGGCTATGTCTATCATCGGTTATATTTCGTTTTATAAAGTTAAATTTAGAAAGTCTACTTTTATGGCCCTAAAAGTATAGGTCGTGACTAAACGTGTCTGCTTACGTTTTTATATTCCATTGTTATTTCCAGCCTTTAGCGTTAATGCAAATCACGTAATAGTATCAAATAAATGTATAATAAACTTAATTCTCAATACTTTTAAACATCACAACACTGTGTTGTGGTATGGCTTGCGGAGGCAGGTAAATATTCGGCACTGCGTTTGTGTTTATCAATTTCAAACCTTAAGTCAAGTGAACTAAGTCCATATTTCTTTATATCTAATTTGAGTTATCACATTTTGCTGCACTAAATGGTAATGGACGGCACTGTTCCATTTTAGCAGCAACCAAGATAACAAACTTTAGTAGTAGGTAGCGATAACAATACAGTTGCAAATAAAAAAAAACTAGAATAATATTTTGCAACGAATTATTTGTTTGTAAAAACAATAGCACGCATAAACAATGAGAATTTCGTCTTAAGACTTATCATGTCAACTGCAGCTGCTACGATAACAGAATTTAACTTCTCCCTATAAGCTTTGATGTGACCGCTGCATAATGACTCACTGATTCTTCGGCGACACCTGACCGATAATCCTTTGTTTGTGTGTAGGGCGAGTCCTATAAACAATGTGAATTTAGTCTTAAGACTTGTCGTGTAATTTGCAGCTGCAACGATAACAAAGCTGACCGCAACTTACTGATAACGATTCTTCAGTGACAATAGACCGATAATCCCTTGGTTCTGAGTAGGGAAAGTTCCGCTATAGCACTTTGAAGTTATTATTACATTATGCCAATAGTATAAAATAAAATAGTCTTCAGTCTTGGCTTGCCTGTTGTCTAAACCAGATCTCGGTTGTGTCTCTGTGTTTTGCGTGTGCTTTACTTTGTACAATGAACCCGACTATGGATATTGGTATTTCGAACCCGTTTAATATGACTGACCCGGCTATCCATACCCTTACTCCGAACCTGCCTAACACGAACGACCCGGCTGTGACTATTTGTGCTCCGAACCAGCATCACACGACTGACCTGGCTGTTGAAAACATGGATCACGATCTTACCTCAATGTTGGAGACGGCTTCAGCATATACCGGTAAGTCTTAAATAAAATATTGTAAATTTGTATACATATATTAAATGTTGTACGGTCAGGGAAAGATAAGCCTGAGATTTATGTATTGTATGTATGGTAACAGAAATATGTTATTCTCGTTATTAAACCGTCTGTGAGCAAACGAATAGTCTAAAACGGAGGTTAAATTCTCTTATTATAAATATACAGGGTGGATTCTATAAAGTGTACATATTAAAAGGGGTGAAATTTCAACCCATTTTATCGGTAAAACTGTTTTAATATTTTTGAATCAAATCTCATACTTGTTTTTTAAAATATAGAATAGAAAGCATTTATTCGTGACAAAACGGTAAATATAAAACAGCTTGTCATAAAATCAGATTATAAACCCATGAGAAAGTTAACAATAGTCACTTGTAATTAATTATCGACATATAATTAATTATGGACTATTATTTTCATAGAAGGTGAAAATACGATGACAGAAGTTCAACTGATCAGTCTTTTGGAGGGTTCTCCTGATGAGTTTGACATCCAACTTGGTCACTGTTCTTCTTCGTCAGATTCGGAAGAAGAAGAATATTCTTCCCCGCCAAATGAAAACAGGAATGAAAGTGGTGTTAGTGCAAATTGGAGCTTTACACGAAAAACGTCTAGTGTTTCGGAATTTATTGAGACATCTGGATTAAGAGGTACTAGGAAGGAAAAACCTCAAGAATATTTCGATATGTTGTTTACTAGCACTTTTCTAGTTTTTTTAGTCAACAACATAAATAGATATGCCATACGATTAATAGAAGCGAACAATAATGCATACGCAAGAATTACGAAATGGAAGGATGTAACCATTTCGGAATTCAGGGTATTTTTAGGTCTGTTATTCCATATGGGAACAATTAAATGCAATAAATACGAGGACTACTGGAGTACCGAGGAATTGTTTGACTTTAAGTTTTTCAGTAGTCATATGTCAAGAAACAGATTTATGTTAATTTTAAGGTGCATAAATTTTTATGATGAAACTACAGGAGACAATCGATTAAATAAGATTTCAGGTCTTGTAAATTTGTTTAATAAAATAATGGACAATATTTACTACCCGGCCAAGGTACTCTGTATAGATGAATCCCTTGTATTGTGGCGTGGTAGATTATCTTTCCGCCAATTTATGAAAGGAAAGGCTAACAAATATGGCGTAAAATTATACTTACTTACAGATCAATTTGGTTATGTTATAAAAATGATTGTGTATGGGGGAAAATGCGATACCCGATTAGGAGGTAAAAATCATGTAACGAAGATTGTGAAAGATTTATTAGAAGGGAAATTGGGCGTAGGGCATTCAGTGTATATGGATAATTTTTATAACTCCGTCGACTTGGCAAATTATTTAGTAGATTCTAATACCCATGTCACTGGAACCCTACGTTCCAATAGGAAAGGTAATCCGCCAGAAATATTAAAAAAAAGTTAGCAAATAATGAAAAAATCTCGATGTATAATGACAAAGGAGTATGTATAATGAAATGGAATGACCGGAGAGAGGTGCTAATGATTTCAACGGAACACAATAGTGAATGGCAGGATTACCTTTCCGCCAATAATAATGTAAAAGCCAAGCCTGGAGTCGTGCTTAACTACAACAAACATATGGGAGGCGTAGATAAGCACGACCAAATGATGGCGTACTATAACCCAGAACATAAAACCCTTAGGTGGTATTTGAAATTGGGAGTGCATGTATTTAGTACAATGCTATGTAACGCGCACTCTCTATATAATAGATTTGGAGAGAAACCAATGCCCTTGTGTGATTTCAGAAAACATATTATTCGGGCATTGGTTTCAAGTCGGGAAATTGCCAATTGTCTCCCGCGTCCTCCATCAGACTATCACGTATCATTCAAATTGCCAAGACACCCAGAAACAAACAGATTAAAACGAAAAAGATGCGTGCTGTTGGAGGAAACATAACAAACGTGTAGAGACGGGCGACTTTTGTCCGAAATGTCCACGACAACCGGGGTTATGTCAAGGGGCATGTTTCGTAGAGTATCACAAGCAAAATAATGTTATAATTAATTAGTTGATGATAGTTTATTATAAACAATAAATATTTATGAATTATTAGTAGCTTTTTATTTCCTTTGTTCCTATAATCTCAGTTAAATAAGCAAATTCAATGTCTGTGTTGGCTTCATTTGGTTTGCCCAGACAGTAAATGGATGTTCTCTTAATTTATACATTTTAATACTTAAATATGTTTTAAAAGATTATTATCTTACACACTGGTTAAAACAAAATGATGCATGAAACTATCCAACGCGGGCGGCAAAATCTTTTGCACGTCAGCGGCGCCATATGACGTCTACGTGTTGTGATTGCGGCCGGGCAGTTTATGAATGTATGGTGGCGTGTCGAGTACGTTCAAGCTGGAGGGCCGTGGCGGTGAATGGGTTAAAGGACTCGGGACAAAGGAGTGTATTGACTCTGTTACTCACTGATGAGACTAATCCTTTTGTTTATTTTATTGTTGCTCATTGAACTGGACGCATATTCACAACGCTTCAAATAGCCTCAGGGGAACCCGTGTAAGGGTAACATCCGCGTTCGCATCGTTGCGATGAAGTTGAGTGGCAAGTTGTTAGTGCTGAAGTAGTGTTTGATTGTGAATGGCATAGCGAGTGGAACATAGCCAGCGTTCTTTGTAATACGCGGGCGAAGTTGCGCGGGCTGGTAGTCTTTAATATACAGAGGCCCTACCGCGAAACGAAAACGAACTTCGTTAGTGTATCTCCCTCTCTGTCGCACTTGGTTATGCGAGCGACAGAGAGGGAGATACATGAACGAGTTACGTTTTCGTTTCCCTGTAGCACCCCTGCCTGTGTAAACGATAAGATAAAATCCAAATTCAGGAGGGAGCATGTAAAATATTATGAGGATAATCTCTGTTATCTTTGTATTCCATCTAAAATTGACATTAGTTGGAGCGATTCAATGACACAACATGACATATCTGTAATCTAATCCAGTGTTTTTCAATCTTTTTCATGCCGCGACCCCCTTAGGACAGAAATAATTATTTTGCGACCCCCTACCCTACGCTGTAGATACTTATATTGTTTATTGTACTAAATAATATCAAGTACCTACAGCACTTTATACCTTTTAAAAAAATATCATTTAGCCGCGACGCCATTTGAAAGGCTTCGCGACCGCCCAGTTGGAAAAAATCATTTCGTTTGATTAGAATCTAATTCGGATCGGATTTACGAGTGTTCACTTCCGGAATTCCATCTCTGTTGAGTATAAATTGTTAAAAAATAAATCGCGTATGTCGCGATTATATAAAGTAACCATTCATAGACCATTCATATTTTACTGTATCCTCGTATACAAACCATGAATAGGCTACAAAGTTCACAGGAAACCTAACCTAAACGCCATCCATTGTCAGGCATCTCGTGTTACGATCCTCGTGTTGTGCTCACAACGCCACCTCATCATAGACTAGCCGGCTTATGTCTGACCTCTCATGACGGTGGCAAAGCATACGCGAATTGCATTTGCGAAGCAGAAGCAAAGCGTATTGCTGACCCTCTATTGATTTGAAGATACGTTATGTTGACAGCTAGTATAGCTAGAGACAAACACTCTCAAGAGTCTCAAGACAGCAACATTCTGAAACCTCCCAAATCTTACCACAAGAACCTACAGTCAGCAAGTAACTGCGCAATCTTTTTTTTTTTTGTTTTTTTTTTTTTTTTCCTACTTATCTTCCTAAGTTGGGCCCCAAAGCCCTTAACTAATTGCCACTACTGGTTGCGGCACAAAGCACGCAATATAAAAACATGGCTGTACAACAATGTACAACTACAATAAACTACAACTAACTACACCTTAAAACTACTTAAATTAACTATACAAAGCATCTGCGGGTCATGCCACACGCCCCTCCCCAGCCGTATCCGCATACATATTCCCTGTTACTTTTGATGCTGACTGTACATGCTTGGAGAGTAGTGGTGTTATTATGGCTCCGGTTTTCTGTAAGCTGGAGGTGATTCTCCACATGGGAGAGGCTGTTCTGCCAGTTCTGAGGGTCTAGTATAAGTTTCACCGAAACAAAACTTAACGATCGCGTTTGCGTTTTACCCTCAATTTGTATGGGATTTGACAGCTAAACGCGAACGCGGTCGTAACGTTTTGTTTCGGTAAAACTTATACTAGAGCCTCTACTTCGATTATGAGCAAGATGACATTGCCCTCTCTCTCTACAGCTGCTCTAGGGTCATGTCAGCAAGGTTCTGTACGCTTACCATGAGTTTGACAATGACGGCTTACGCTAACGAGTATCGAGTTTTCTATCTGTGCATCTCTATTGCACTTTGACAGTACGAGCGGGATGCACGGATAGAAAACTCGATACTCGTTAGCGTAAGCCGTCATTGTCAAACTCATGGTAAGCGTACTGAACCGGTTTGTTTCACTTTACTTTGTACTAATCGGTTTATTCGACGAGCGGCGCGGCGGAACGGCCTGTTTGGAGCGGTGCATACACATGCGTTCGTGCGTCCGTATTAGCCGAAATCAATCGTTATAAATCGGTTCATTCAAATGAAACCTTTATACGAAGCTCCTTCATTAACCGGTTAAAATGAAACCGTTTTTATGTCGCAGCCAAAATGAAAAGCTTTTCGAACGTCAAGATAATAAAATTTTACCGTTATCCGAGCTCTGCAAGTGCGAATAAAACCCTTGTTTTATTCGCACTGTGCAAATTAGAGGAGGGCAGTTTTCTCATCTCGGGTGTCGTTGTGCTAGCCCCGTTTCACTGGATAGCATTTCCAAGTAGATTTTCTTTGTGAATAGGCCCCGTGTCCCGTGACGGGCAAAGTCCATGTTTTCGTGACTGGAGCCATTATTGTGCGTGTCCTCACGCCGACAATTGCCTTGGTGAACTTTGGGCCTATTGTCGCTCGCTTGTTGTGGATACATAGGCATGGTGCAGAAATGCGCGTTTTCTAATGAACACTTATTTTTGTTGGGAGGTAATGTGTTTTACGAGTTTTCTTAACGAAAAAACTCCTTGCTAAATTGAGAATTTTGTGTTTCAACTCTGTTCTAGAAATAGTGGAGATAAAAAGTGTTAATTTGTAACACGAGTGTCGATTAAAGATGTTGTTTGAGGTTTGTTCCTGTATTTTTGTGGTCTACAACCAAAGAAATTTAAACAATAGAACTAACCGAAAGCAGGTTTTTCTTTTGTTTTGATTATCTTATTTCCATTCAGACTATCCAACAAATTGGAAAAACTGATATAAACAAAAGAAAGTAAAGCGCATTCCGTTCCGTTTCACCTCGAACAGCGCTCAATCCGTACCCGCTGTCTAGTCAGACAGAATTACCAGCTGTAGGAAAACTAGAAGTTTTTTCGCCTGATTCCTCTGCACCGTCGTATAGGGTTTTTTCACAAGTTTGAGTAGCAAAACCCCTACATTTCGCAATCCTGAGACACAATAAAAACTTTTTTCGTTAAACCTTCAAACAACAAACTTCTAGGTATGCCATTAACATTACCAAGTTATTAAAATCAAATTTTCTTTGACTTTTATATTTAGGCCCAACGCCTTGTATTGTACAGTCGTCGCCAAAAAAAGAGCAGCACGACGTTAACGTTGACTTCAGGTACATTAGGTATACTTGAAATTTTGGGGCACTTTAAACATTGTATTTGGCAAGCTTTAACCTATACTTAAATTATTGTCTTACACGGGCCTAACGCGGTATTTATATACCTTTACTTCTGACGGTTCGACACGGGTTGCATTGCACGTTGCACCGGTCATGGTCGCAGATAACTGTCGGCCCAGCAATTTGTCAACGGAGATATTGGGTGCATAAGTGAAATAGTTTTCACTACCCTCCAAAAGTCGACCTTAACCTCACCCAACACATTATATAGGTTATTGTTATTGCATATGTTCTACCGCACTAACCTACATAAACTATTCAATGTTCTGCACCTAGCATTACACGGAGACCTTCGCGATCACGTGCGGCATTACGCCCCAGTATTCTGCTGCCCGTGCGCATGCCAGATCGTCTCTTATTCCTCTGGCGGATTATACGCAGTGTCCTTAAGTGCTTAAAGTGCCTCATGAACAATGAAGTAAGTGTTTTTGCGATTAATATGTTCATTGCATATCGTCGTTCAGTCATTTACTTAATATTACAATATTATTAATGCGGAGGTTTGGATCTTTGTTACTCAATCACGCTTAAACATCTCAACCGATTGGGATGAAAATTCGCACGAAGATAGTTTATAGCCTGGATTAAAATATGGGACAGTTTTTATTCCGGGTCTACGCAGACGAAGTCGCGGGCGGAAGCTAGTATAACATAAGCCTTTGTGGGTTTCAGGATCCTTTAAAATACTGATATGAATAAGTAAGATTTTCTTGTAAATAATTGTGTAAAATGACATCTAACAAAAGTAAATTTTACCCCTTTCAAGAGTAATTTACCAACAAGACAAAGGTGGTTGGGATCACTGCTTTCAATTCAAGCAGTGACCTACTGACCTGTTGCTAGCTCATCATATTGCGTTGACTGTCAATTCTCAGAAATAGTATTAGAAGAATCGTTAAACAGTGCTATTAATTTATTAGTAGAAACTGACCTACAATGAAAGTATGTTTTAAGGCGCCGTAGGTTCATGGTCTTCTCTCCCTCTCACTGAGCATAAGCGTAAGCGAGATGGAAGTGCGTGCTCGGAAGCGCGGAAATCATTTTTTTTAATTTTAATTTTTTGGCCGTTTAAATAAATAAATAAGTAAACACTGATTTCCCTCAAACATGATATTGCCGATTTTTAGAAGCCATTTTAATATTTTTAGCTTTTGTGCATAAATTGTAAGAAATATTTTAAGTGTATTTTAGACCCTTTTAGACCTATGTTCGTGATTTTTTTCTATCGAGCGAAAAATGCTAAATCATGTTTCTAAACACTGATTTCCCTGCAGAAAAGCCTCAAGATTACTATTCGTATTTTTTTTAAACCATATTATTATAAATGGACGCATTATATTGTTTCAAAAACACTGTTCGCTTAACTTCGCTGAACCTACGGCGCCTTAAGGAATGTGTTGTTTTAACACAAACCAACAAACAGTGCAGTAAAGATTAGTCATCCGAAGTAGAGTTCTTTGAACTGACTGTCAAAACCTTCAACTGACCGAATACCTGTCGATCTGGTTTACTTGACCAGCAGCCAAAACTGGATCGGGGCAGGGGCAGGCCGAATTACATCGAAATAATAAAAAAAGATTCGTTTCACTACGTCATGTTTTGAGTGATCAAGTGCAGTTTACTAAAGAAAATACCTAATTTCAAGATTGTCTTCATTCGATTTCGCATGCTTTCCGTGAGCTCCATGTGTCTAGTGTGGCACTGTGGGTCGGGTGCGTAACGATGGCTATAAATATTTTTGATATTACTCGCAATAACGCTGATCTGATATAATTCTCAAGTTCTATAACAACACTTAATATATTTTCATATGGCATAATTATCATTTTATGTAACGATCTTTTGATATAATAATATTTAGTATAACATACATTAAGTATAAGTATAATGCATATTTGCTATATTGAACATTGGATATAATGCTCATTCCGTCTAATGTACAGTTGATATAATCAAGCCAGGGCAGCCAAAAAAAGCCCCCCGCAGTAAAAAAAAAACACTCGTAACAATTGTACTATTAGTGGGTTAGGTTAGGTTAGGGTTTACTTGTGTCCCTTAGAGCGGAAATAGGCACCCCGCGAAGCGGGGTGACGTCGACACGCTGGCGGTTGGGTTAGGTTTACGTTAGGTTTGAACGGAAAAAAATATTCCGCTTGATCATTATACAATATGAGATGTATATCAAATAATAATTATACTCTATGATGGTTATAAGAAATAAGCGTTATACCCAATGATAGTTATACTAAATAAAAATATATATGTTGATATTATACCAAACGTTTATTATGTACCATGAATGATTCTGCCCTTTGAAATTATATCAAAAATGGTTATATCCAATGAAATTATATTATTTGTTTTTATACCGATCATTACACACCCCTGTGGGTCTTCTTGTTCCTCATTTTAGGTTCTAACTTCTAACCAAATCATTATGGAGGTCCAAAGGCAACGTGGTAAAAATATCGCTGAATAAACAAATGGCGACGAATATATACCTCGTTTTTTTTCAGATTAGAAAAATAACGGTCGATTTCGACACTTTAGCTGTATTTTTTTCAGCCATATCCGGGCAAAATATAAATGAAACTACTTTTTTCCACTATTAGTGATACGCTTAAGCCGATACGATGCAAAATGGGAAATTTTAAAATCGTTTTCCCAAAAATCGCACGACGACAATCGCACGACTTTTCTAATCTGAAAAAAAACGAAGTATAGGTTTATTTAAAGTTTTCCAGTGCCGGGTGCTACATGCTATTCCCAAACAAATTGATACAAAGTACTTAAATAAATAAATAAAATAGCCTTTACAAATTTTACAAAAACTTATATTACTTAAAAATATAAAACTTATTATTTACTGCATTTCTTTTACTACTTTCCATCGACAACCTCAACTTGTCCTCCGCCAAAGGCCTCTTCCAAAGCTTTCCACACCTTGCGATCCCTCGCGTCCCGCAGCCACACTCCTCCACCAGTCCTTTTAAGGTCACCTGACCATCTTCCTCTTTTCCTTTTAGTTCCTCTTAGATACCACTCAACTACTTCTTTTGTCCATTTATCTAGGTTTTGTCTGATCATGTGGCCTGTCCAGCGCCACTTTTGTTGTTTCACGATCTCCCCAATTTTTTTGCTCTTTGATTTGGCTTTTATTATGGATAGTTTAACGCTCCTTTCCATGTGATTTTGACATGTAGCAAGTTTCTGATAGTGTTTTTTTGTAAGTGCAGTTTGGCATCCATAAGTTATCACCGGTATAATGCACGTGTCAAAAACCCTAAATTTTTGTCTTGTTGGTAGTTCCTTTGCCTTCATAACCTCTTTTAGTGACCAAAACTTCTTCCATGCGTTTGAGGTTCTTTTTTCAATTTCTTTGTTTGTTTGGTTTAAGGGTGATATAATCTGCCCAAGATATACATATTCCTTAACATATTACTTATAAAAAGTAATTATGCATAGAGAAATGACAAAAACTTGACAAAAATGTGCTTATGTTTGTTTAACAACATTGTTTTCATTTACATGAACCATTCTCGGATTCTCATAATTGAGGTCCGTCTGGTGACTAGACTCTAGTCCGTTACAATCTTAATAGAATTAACACGTCCGTGCGGAGGTTGTCTCAATTCCGTTTCAATGTTATGTCTTAATTAATGAAGGTTAGCATTAGCAATCGTTTCCCGTGTTGGTTTTATGCGCGTCGTCGGATTTAGCTTTGACGATTATTTCGTATATGGCGGGAATAAGTTGACAACTCGAGATGTGAACTTGAAGAATTTCGGCGTTTTGTCAGTGGTCCTCTTTTTTTAGAAACCATTGCGGTCTACTCGCAGATAAATTTTCATTCATTACATTTATTACATGATGTTCAAATTTCTTCTATTTTATATGTTGACTTATTTCCGCCGCGTAATGTATGCCTGGTGCATTGCCAAATATGACAAGTATGTCTTCGTTAGATCGCATTTGAGTTACGCTCTGATTTAGGTTCTGACAAATTGAACCTAATTTAATTCCTGTTCTTTATTATTAGAGCAATTAAATATAAGTCAGTGGCGCGAAGACCATAGATCTCGGTTACCACCGGCTTATTGCCTATTTTAGGGCAATTCTATATACCTCCTTCACACTACTCTCAGCTTGTGTACCGGTATATTTGGCGACTCACGACAGCACGGCTATCACGGGAATTAAAAAATCCGTTTCAGGACTAAGTGAGGCTCACATTTCTCGGAAAATCTCGGGACATTCGGGACCGGGATTTCCCGGGAGCATAATACCCTAGAACCTAGATTTATATATCGCTAAATCTTCTTCGTTCATTGTTCCAATATCCATAGAGAATTGTGCATTGTTAACACTAATATAGACTTGCCAAGTTTGCATTTGTTCTGCTAACTATACAATTTGTTGCGCAGTGTTCACTCTTTGTTACTGAAAAACCATTATCAGAATGAAGCATAAGTTTTCCTTCATTAATATTTATAGCCATTCACTGAGCGATAAGGTTTGCGCAACAAATTAAACATGCATACGTATACAAGCTATATGTGTTTTATCAGGCAAAGTCATGCTTGCGTATCGTTGACCCTCTTTTATGTTCTCTTGACATTGAAACATCCTATCATTCCTATCACAGTGTTACCAACTTCATGATCGGATTTATCGAGCATTTCATTCTTACTCATATTAATGCGTGTTGGTTAGTTTGTCCATTCACGACACAACGGCGCTTGATTAGCATACATTTTATGGTTCGAATAATGATATAAGCTACTTTTTATGCAAATAAGCTTTTGATATTTAGAGACATTCTGTCACTAGAGCTTGTTCACATAGAGAATATTTACATCCTCGTTCAAAACTGGAAAGGAAAAAATATTTTTTAATACATTACCCGGTTTTGTGCGAAGAATATTTTTTCCTTGTACTTAAGTATTAAGGGTCAATCTTACACAAATCGAACTAGCCCCATAGAGCTCAATAAGGCTTCATGTTACGGGGTACTATACGTATTGTGGTGAATCTTGATCCCTATGACAGCCTTCATCTCCAGACAGAATTGACTTATTCGGCTTATATGTGTAAATACATTAAAATAAAAACACTTAAGAATCAGAAACAAAATGTTCATACTGATCACACAAACATTTACTTACACCGAAATTCGAACCCAGCACCGTCAGGTTCGTAGGCAGATCACTTATAATTTGGCTAAACCGGTCGTCAAATCATTGCAGCACTGTTAGGTTATGTCACTGACTTACGCCTGTTAGTTCACGTGGTAAAACTGTTATATTATGTTTGAGATTATTATATCTGAGAAGTGAAAAAAAATTGATTCATCCAATTATACACGCCAGATAATGCCGCGATTGTCAGTGACATAACCTAACAGTGCTGCAATGATTTGACGACCGGTTTAGCCAAATTATAAGTGATCTGCCTACGAACCTGACGGTGCTGGGTTCGAATTTCGGTGTAAGTATGTTTGTGTGATCAGCATGAACATTTTGTTTCATATCTTACACATATAAGCCGAATAAGTCAATTCCGTCTGGAGATGAAGGCTGTCAATAGGGATCAAGATTCACCACGATACGTATAGTACCCCGTAACATGGAGCCTTATTGAGCTCTATGGGGCTAGTTCGATTTGTGTACGATTGACCCTTAATATATATATTAATACTAAAATAGCACGGCCCAAGACGGCGCGCGAGCCGTGTCTCTTTCTAAATATTATAATTAGAAAGAGATGGATATTCTGTCTCGCCGCGAGACAGCTCGCGCGCCCTCCTTATTATAACCGTGCTGTTTCGCCAAATGCATTATCGTTAGCTTAACTAACTGTGTGAGCGTTCGCGTCAGTTGTCAACATTTGTGCATCTAAATATAGCGAGAAGGCGCGCCGCGGGCGTGGTTCTGCAGTTTTTCTGCTCGTGCTATTTTCAATTCGAATGTAGTTATTTTTTTAGATTCAACTCATTGCGTAGACGTGCACGCAGACGCATCCGGTGTGTCATGTCTAGGGCGTGCTCCCGGGAAATACCGGTTCTCAATTTCCCGGGAAATCCCGGGATTTATTTGGAATCCAAAGAACCGGTACCGAGCACCGAGTCCCGGTTCTTCCGGTTCCTTCCGTATCTTCAAATATAAATTTATATTATCAGTACCTAAATGTCACGCAACCGCAACGTTGCATTTGTCGTGAATCGTGAGAAGTGTGAAGCGTGATGTGCGGCGTTGCAAGATCGCTTGTCTCCACCGCCCCGCCCCTTCGACGGCAACTAGAATATGCCGCATGGTCGCATTGGAATTCAATCCCTTTTCATACATTAGCAAACTCTACATATATTAAGTAGACAGGTTTTAGAAAAAACGGGTAACAAGATTCCCAAGTCTAAAAACTCAATCACAGAAGTTATTTTACAAGCAACACCAACAAAGAAAAACAAGATGAGATAAAGAGGGACCTTAACAAACTAAAAAGTGAACATGAAAAATTTGCAATTTCGTTTGATAAGTATTCCTCGAGCAAAAACCACAGAGATATAGTTTTAAACTTGCATTCACTATCACTCAGTAGTCCGTTCAAATTTAAAAATGTGGGCCTTATAAGGGTCTACGGCTCATTACCCGCAAAAAAGTTTATTGAACAGATTCTACAAAAACTTGAAAATATCGGTGTGTATTTAGAAACCGACATTATCACCGTTGCAGTTTCATGGTCAAGATTGGAAAACTTCTCAGCAAATCTCAGGCTTTGTCGGATGTATTTTACAAAAAACCGACTACCGTATACAGTGAATTAAGGGTGAAGACTGATTAAAGTGTTTTATTACTAAAACATTTATATTATTTTTTCCCTATAACATTTTCCTAATTATTCTAACGATTTCTTTTTCAATGTCATTAGATTTACTTACACGATTGTAAGTTAAATTATGTAATAAAGAAAGAAAACTATGAAAATAAGTCAGCTAAGCATAAAGAACCGGGAGAACCGGGAGTCCCGGTACCGGCCCCAACCCAGAACCGGGAAATGAAAATCTTGGAACCGGTCCCGGTACTGCACGCCCTAGTCATGTCGTATGAGGATGCTACACACGCACACTGCACACGCCGTGGCTCGGCCTTAAGTCTAATAAGTAATATAACTTAGCCGACTTAGACTGAAAAACAGGATTAGTAATGCTAGTTCAGGCGCTTATAACTATAAATGTAATAACTGTAATAAGTTCAAGCTCAAGCACAATGTACTTTTTTCAATCAAATAATTGATTTATTCTAGAATTGAAGTTTCAAGATGGGGAGATTTCACCACTTACTCCTGAAGTAAGATACACAACAGGCTCCTCCTTGAATAGGCATATTACGATTTAAACTCATTCACTGTTGTTAAAGTACTTTATTAACATCTCACATTGACATTGATCCTTTTAATAATTCCTTGTCTAGTTTATAAATGCTAGTGCGACATAAAATCTTTTCGTAAATTTAGTAATGCCTAAACATATTTCGACATATTATAACTACTTTGTATTGTTGTATAACTCAGGGGCTTTGGGGATGGGTCTATTTGTGTGGCAAATACTACACAACGCGGCCCATCTTCATTGTTCCTTGACTGTATGCTTATAGTTTTGTATTCTGGATTATGCTATTTACTACGTTCTTTTTACCTTCCTTTTCGGTTTAATTAATGTTGTGTTTTATGAACCTCCAGGTTTGTTTGTATTACCTCTCAGTTTTTGTACATTTTGTACAACACATTTAACATGTATATTACGACTGTTTGTGTTCTAAATAAATTAAAAAAAAAACTCGACAAATCACTGCTTATGCTCCGCTAATATATTTAACATTGATTATTTCTTGACAGAAAGACAACCGCTCACTTCCAGTGCCGTTTCTAGAATGCCCGCCTTTTGATCGACTTAACGCGTAAAACTACTGGACCGGAACTCGAATCGGATTGGCCAATGATTCTTGCACGTGATTGGTTCATTTCAATCAACCTGTCCAACGACTTTTTAATGTTGCCAGTCCAATTTATTTTAAAAACCATAACATTCACATAACAAAAATTTGTAAACCGGTTAGTAACCAAAAAAGTACAAAAACCGGTTTATAGTTGATCGCCTTCCTCCATAGCAGCGTTGCAAAGAATCTTCTGCGAGAGCCAACATATTTTTTCAGTTGACGTTTAACATGCATAACACTTTTTTATAAACACTTTTTTATTTTTTTATTTATTTATTTTATTTTTATGTGTGTAAATCAAATGGTATATCATATACGAACCCTATTGTAAATATGTGCAAACCCAGGTCTGGTACTACCCAATTAACAGCAATTATAATTATAACCTTTAAATATACTTAACCCAATTCCCAAGAGCGTTATTAAATATTCTCACTTCATTTCAATATTTTTGTCGCAGTTTTTCATATTTATTCTAGAAACTAGGTAACAGAGTTTCACCTTCATCCAATTAGTGTTTTTGAATAACAAGCTACCCTCTACTCGGGTGCGGCTATCAATGTTTTTTTATACTGCTATCACAGCACCGTTATGTAATTGAATACAAAGAGAACGTTGCTTGTTAATCTTTATTGGTTTGGTTAGGTCAGTCAAGGTCGATATGGGCGTAACCTAGTAAATATAGTATTTTTACAAGCTTTATATTAACTTGACCTGTTGAGCTTGAAACTTTGGGTATTAGATAGTTTGGATGACAATTCAATATTATGGTACCATCGAGCTGATCTGATGATGGAGACAGAAGGTGGCCATGGGAATTCAGTACTTAACCGACGTAACCCCGTTGAGTTTGGGCTCGTTTGAATCGTCTCAATGTGTAGTTGATATACAGAAAAGTACAGTCGACAATAAAAGCTTGTACCAAAAATTATTTATTTAACCGAAACTTGTTTTATTGGCGTTCTATGTAACAAGATATCTTAGCCTATTGAAACTTGATTGTTAACACAGCTCAGTATGTTAAACGATTCTTATTGTGTTAGAAAGTAGGGTGTATCAGGCTATCAGCATGGTAGATCCATACGAATTTAGAGAAGTAAATGGAATTCAAGAGGAATCAAGATAACTCTTCAAATATAATTAGCACGCATTTTATTTATTTATTACAAAATCAATTTGCACCTTAACAGGCTAACAGCTAGCCAAAACGTAGGGTGATTTCGGTATTTTCTATAGTTCGATCATGCATTTCCTCTTGATGATGATCACAGATACGCGTAACCAACTGTTTCAAAAAAGAAAATAAAAACTTTATTTAAACTAGTTATCAGGGTAGTCATTTGTCGCTTATCGCTGTCGTTATTTATTAATCTAAATAAAACCTCTATACGCATATTGACCAATAAACGACACGCAAATTGCCCAATACGCATATTTTCTTGCTTTCTTTTTTAAAATACAAAGTCTACTGGTGTCTGGTAGCATTTTCGCTATTCTTATAATTCAATTGCGTCGAACTGATGTAAGTATAATAGACCCCTGAGGGTCGATGACGTTCTAGTTTATCATTTATTGGATAAGGCGTTTGTCGATGTAAGACACATTGTCGTTTTTAAGGTTCCTCAAAAATAAAAAACGGAACCCTTATAGGATCACTTTGTTGTCCGTCCGTCCGTCCGTCTGTCAAGACCCTTTTTCTCAGGAACGCGTAGGAGGCATCAAGCTAAAATTTATACCAAACTAGCTTCTGCCCGCGACTCCGTCCGCGTGGAACTCGTTTATATCGCAGCTCCATACAAACTTTTACCTCCCATTTCACCCCCTTAGGGGATGATTTCGGGGATATAAACTATCATATGTCACTCTCCATCCCTTCAACTATCTCCACTTAAAAAATCACGTCAATTCGTCGCTCCGTTTTGCCGTGAAAGACGGACAAACAAACAAACAAACAAACAAACAAACAAACAAACAAACAAACAAACAAACACACATACAATTTCCCATTTATAATATTAGTATGGATACAGTACAGTGCAGTTGGTTGGTATTCTTTTTTGCTTATATGCTACAAAAAAATCATCATCACCATTATTATATCACCCAAAAGACGACCACTGCTGGACATAGGCCTACCCCAAAGAGTGCCAAAGTGATCGGTTCTGCGCTAGTTACCTGAAAATGAATGTAATTTATTTTTAAAAGTGTAAGAACGTTATTCTCTTGTTTCAGGTGTAAGCAGACAGAAATGTTTATAGACGAAAACGAAGTGTAAGTACCACCTGTTTATGTAAGCTTCGTTTGTGGGATGGGTCAACAAGCCACTGCCTTGTTTCCGTTGCTAGAAAGTTTTTCAATGGGGCTTCGTTCTGATACTCGTGTTAACGAAGGCTGACGATGATATTTGTGTGCTATGATGCACATACTAGGTTAGGTATTTACATTACAGATGATGTGAGAAAGTCTGACATTGACTTAAGAATTTATCTGGCCTGTACTAGTGATTAATTTTGCGACGTCGTGGCCTCTGTAATAATCAATAAAACAAACAATAAAATGTCTCTGTGAGACCGGCGTTATAACTCACAAGTTAATTAACATGAAGCTTAGTGGATTCACCGCCGCGATTGATACTTACTCTTGGTTTTAAATACATGTTTGTTACTTATCTGATATTCGTTTACTCTATACTTAAAGCGTTATTAAGCTGCGCTGCGTTTCCTTGTTATTTCGGGCAAATAATATGTTCTTGGGTTGGTACGCAAGTTCAAACTTTGAAAAGGAAAAATCCCTGAAATGTCTTAAAATAAAATGTTCTATATGGACGCTTAGCATACTGCGTGCATACAGATGAAACGAATCAAATCTGCTGTTACATCGCATGTCTCCAATTACATGTATCTCCTATATAATACTTTCTCCGTACGCGTGTTGCTAGGCGGTCATTCTATTTATCATGAGTAATGCAGGATTAATGTACAGCACAAATTATAGACTATCTCATTTTGATTACGATTATATGTTAAGCGTGAAGATTATTTTTATAGGAATAAGTTATCTAAAGGCTAAACGGATATATTCACAACCTTGTCGTAGAAGTGACGAGCTATTAAAATGTCTCCTAGCACAAGCTCTGTGACAACTTGGGACAAGGTGAAGGACTTTTTTCTAAACGGGACTTAATCGCGTATAATTAACTCATTTATTTACCTCACTGAGGTCTCCCGACGTTTCGGATGTGTCGCAAGTCGCAACATCCCTAGTTCATTCATATCCCTATCTTATTCCGTCTTAGGTAGGGCTTGCAGTCATGTAGTATGCTTCGCAGAACCGCCAGGATTCGCCTTTAATACCATGCAACAGCAAACATTATCGAATAATGCTTATCCGGTTATTAATGTTATTATACCATGGTAAAACCGGTTTAAAACAGCAATAACCGGTATTATTACATTATTACAATGTCCATTTAAAACAGTCAATTAAATCATTCTTTACTTGTTTAATCGTAATATAATCGTAATTGAAGTCAAGATATAATGAAAACAATCTAGAATTTAAGGTTAAAGAGTTTATTCATTATTGATTGCTATTGACGCACATGTGAAATGTGCAATATTTTGTCTTTACATTATCTTATCGCTTTTAGTTAAATAATTATTAATTTATAAGCTGAGATTATTTGGAGTAATTATATATTGCACACGTCAATGCTTAATGTTACAATCGAGTCCGAAAATATACCTACCGTGCACGGGCAAAGTGATTAAAAATACGTGAACTCGAATCGAATGCCCCTGTTATGGGCATAAGGTTGTTCAGATACTTTTGAACCTTTGGGAACCGGGTGCGTAACGATGCCTATAATTTTTTTAAATAATATTTGTCGCAATGACACTATTGTCTTATAATTCTTGAGTCATATAACAACACTTAATATATTTACATACGATATAATTATTATTTTATATAATGGTCATTTGATATAATAACATTTAATATAACATAATATAAATATAATGCATATTTCCAATAGTAAACAAATGATATGATGCTAATTTCTTTTAATGTACAATTAGCATAATATTTTTGTAGACTCTTAAGCCAGGTCGATGTAGGTACGACGACGAGCGAAGCGCGGAGGAGTGTTAGGTAGGACTGCGACCCTACAGCGCACGAGCCGAGCGAGCGAAGCGAGCGTGCCGCGGCAGCGGCCGGTGAAGCGCCAGAACCGAACACTTTTTACTACCTAATATATACTTACTTACTAGTACACTTACTGCGTAATAGTACAATTTGCAAACCGCAGCTGCAGCGCAGCACACGCGCAAGTTGTAAAGCATTGAAACTACACTTCAAACACACATCGAACGCGGCACACGCGCAGCACCCGCGCAGCTGCAGCGCAGCACACGCGTCCGGTGGTTGGAGGCCTTTAAGGCCTCCACCCACCGGACGCGTGTGCCGCGCGTGTGCTGCGCGCGTCGGGCGCGGTTGATTCGGTATATTCACACCGCAAGCGGGCGGCGTATAGCAACGCGGGGGTACGCGGCTGCGACGCGTTACCAACGCGTGTGCCGCGCGTGTGCTGCGCGTGCGCTGCGTGTGTGCTGCGCGTGTGCTGCGCGTGTGCCGCGCGGCTGCGGCGCAGCAACAGCGCGGGCCCGCGCGTCATATCTCTCTCACTACCAACACATTTAATATGTCTCTCACTATGTCTATCACGCTTGGCGACGCGTTAGCGTTTGCGTCGGGGGTTAAAAAGTTTGCAGCCTTGTGGTAATCGGATGAATATTTCCGGAGATAACCCCCTACTTAACATTATTTATTGTATTCAGTCGCCCTTGATGCACGACTCACCCTTCATCGACTATTTGTTTACCACTCCACAAATTACGCAACTGTCTGCTACACATTTTCCAAGTCAGTCTTGCAATCCGTTTCGACCACGTTTCGACTTATCAGATAACATATCGTACCGTATTAGTATAGATAAATATAACTAAGTCTACGCGTTGTCATAACCATAGTCAGTTGTGGCTTACTGTTGGTGCGAATAGGATGCATTATATTAAGGGGTGAGTGGTTGTTCCATTAGTTGATATTGGCATTGTTACTCATCCTAACCCTAATTCGCAACGTCCGGTCAGCTGGACATACTTGTTGATCGTCTATTTAACCGACTTCAAAAAAAAAGGAGGTGGTTCTCAATTCGGCTTATTTTTTTTTTTCAATGTTTGTTACCGCAGAACTCCGTCATTGATGAGCCGATTCGAAATTTTTTTTTTGTTCGTATGTATATACTTCCAGGTAGGTCCCATTTAAAAAAAAAAAGTTAGATGATGGGATCCATGAGGAATTGAGGGAACTTCTCAATTTTATTAGGCACGCGTGTAGTGATTTTGGTATTTTCTATTATAACTCGTGTATTTACATCCGCACTCATAAATTTGGTGGCGAGGAATTGATGATGATGAAGACCGCAGATGACTTATCGAATTCCTCAATTATCTACTTAAATGTGCAAAAGTACGTCACAGGTTCTGGTAAGATTCCGTTGAAAAAGGAACTAATGAAGTGCCATTGGTGATGATCTTGGGGAATCTATGGAAGTCCTCAAATATTATCGGCCCACATACAGCGATTCGGTTTTTTTCTATAGTAATCAACGCATTTGCTATCGGAAATCAGTTCATGTGGTAAATTGTAAAAAAGAAATAGGAAATGTTCTCGTGGCTTGGCGGAATACTAAATTGAAGTCGGTTAAAACATTGTTTTTAAAGTAAATTATATTGCATTTCTTTTCTGACCACATATGTTGGGTTAGTTTCTCATCTTAGGGCGGTTTGCACCAACTTACGATTACAGACCGATCAATGTTAAATATCGCGCCGGCAGCTGACATTCCATAGAAACTTGTCAAACTTCCCATGCATTCCGATTTTAACAAACACAGCTTACAATTACCGATGGTTTAATTGGTGCAACCCATCCTTAAACATTTTTGGGTAATTTAGAGAAAGGATCTTTCAATACTACGTATTATGACTTTTCCCGGTTACATCCTAAAAAGTTGGGTCGGCCCAGGTAACCTACTAATCATTATTTTAATTATAAGGTGGCGAGTATACAGAATTATGCAGTTCTTAGAGCCTAATTGATTTTTGATTAGGTTTTACCTGCGTTCTATCAAATTGTGTTAATTCAAAATCACCTATGTCAGGATTTTCAGCATTTTCTATTTGTTTTGAGCTAACTAAAGCAAAAAGTCTGAATATTAAAACACATGAAATGCGTAATGTGAACATATCACATCTTACACACTTATGATATTACCTAGCTACACTTATAAAACAGTAAGCTGAAAACAAACTCTAAGCTACTAAGTTTCGGTTCTCGAAAAAAAGTTTCTGGAATTCTAAGCCAAGTCGTTGCTTAATAAAATAATCATTCAATTTGAATTTATACGACGAAGTTTCAAAAACATCCCAATTTCTACCTTTCGATTCACAAATACTTTGTACACGACCGACGACACGTACAGACCTAGTTCCTTACTGGTACAATTGTCTTAGTGTCGGAGGCCACCCGCTTCGGGTCGTTGAGCCAGCGTAGTATAGTAGTAGTATAGATGCTTTGGGAATTCGGCATGAGGATGATGCTTTGGGAGATCGCGTACTATCTACAGTCGACGCCAACGATGTATACATTTCCCGCTTTATCACGAGGGAATGATGTGCAAAGGTGTCAACATTTCTTTCATGTCGACCCTCTAATTCATCTTTCCATGACTTACTACTGTCGGAAAGCAAACATGTGAAAGGTAACATCCCTTGCCATACACTCACCACGTCTCAAGCTGTCATTCAAGATTCAAATAGTTATGCTGCGAGTACTAAGGCTCTTACATCTGAGAGCTTCTTCACATCAGGGTAGGTGGCAGAGGCGGCTCGTCCTAAGGAGCGCTGGTGCAGTGAACTCCCATAAATAATTATAACTAAATTATACTCATTAATCTCATTATAAATATTACTATTTAAAATCCACTTAAAATACGACTGTACCAATACCAATAAAATAATCACCTTTACACATTACAAGATCATATGTAGGCGCTATACCCATCATCCTACCGTATCATTTCATAGGTAACGCGCCAAGCGGAGCGCTCACGATTGCGCTCCTATCAAACAAGACTCAGTACATTTTCTAATACGAAATCCAATAAGAGTGAAAGAGAAAGTTCGCCACAGTCCTGCGCGTGAAACAGAAGATTTTCTATGAAAAAATAGCCAAATTCGGAGCGCCGCTCACGCCACGTTGCCGGTTAATTTTGCCACGCGACAGCGACAGTGATTGCGCGCGACGTTGCCACTCCTATATAAACAAACACTGGTCAACTTAAATGCATGCGCGCGAATGCAAATTCGGGTATTTTCCAATTAATAATCATTTAATACGTGTTGAAATAGCCTGTACTTATTAGTTACTACTTGTGAGTGTTAAAATGGATAATTATAATGTGGTGTTCATTAAAAAGTGTGCAAAAACGTTACAAATCCGGCTTGAATTGAAGGCTAAGGGACAAGGGACCTTGACCTTACGCAAACATGAACGACGAAAACCAAAACATTTACGCGTGTGTTTAAATCCGAACAATATGTGAAAACACCGTAGTTGTGTGGTTGTGATGAGAGTAACAAACTATTTTACAGGGTATTCGCAGGGCACTAGATTCCACGTAAGTACCGAAAGTCTATACGCGAGTTCAATGACCGCGTTGACAAAAACAGGCATATTTTACGAAGGTTAACAGATTGTGTAGTATTATGTGGTGCATTTCAAATTGCTTTAAGGGTGCACGGATGAGTCTTCGGAATCCCGGAATCTGCTAACGTCATGTATTTTCATTGTTTTATTTCATTGAACACCCATACAATTTAGTCACGAGCCGCCTCTGGTAGGTGGCATACCGCTCGCCATACCTCCCGTACTGTTAACTTTTCTTGTACCTTCGTGGACTACTGAGTGCAGTTTTGACTTGGTCTGTCCAACGCATTGGTAACCTGTCGCTCTTGAGCCTTCAACCTTTCCCTGTCCTACTAGTCGTTCCACAGTCCACAGATGTCTTCTCGACGTGTGTTATGCCCTTGTCCGAAGTGAGAAACCATCGGGGATTCTGTTCTCTTCTTAGTTGTATACCTTATCAGAGTGGTGTGGTAACGTTTATGGTGTGCTCGGTGGGTCTCCATCGGTGTTGTCTCTTGTCAATAGTCGCCACTTTAGATATGCAGCCACTTCAGACGGTTTGTGGCTTTGCGGGAGCACTGGACTATGCTGGTTATCATCGAGAGCTTACACATTAATTAGTGCACCTAACCGATTTGTGCCTTTTTCGCTAACGTCTTAGCAAGATCAAATCACGGGCAACTTAATGCTCTGAACGTTCAGACTTTGCTCCGGTTACGTACGTGTTTTCTTTGACCCACTATCTCGCGTCAGAGGTTAACTGTGTGCGGCTATATCCTGGTGCGAGGTGATATTGCCGTACTTGGTTATTTCTAACCGATTCACCTTGAGAGGGTATTTTTATGCACATTTAATTGACGTTAATGACGAATATGACGATTAGCTGAGCTTCAAGTCATTTTCCATTATATTGTTGAGGTGACGTTCGTGTAATATTCGATGGGTTCGATTGTTTTGTGTGACTTTTGTGGTTTGAAGTATGCTAACAATTGAGCGAAACGAAACATTCAGAATTGATGTTTAATGTTTGTTTAGTTTTTCCACCGGCATACTGCCTTGCTGTGATGTCGGGATAGCGTTTCCATCTACGTCTTTTACCGAAACACCGCGCAGAAGGACCTTCCCAAGCCGATGCTGCTCAAGTGTATATAGTAATTTCTATGACACGATTACAAAGCAATCCATCAACGGCATGATGGATCTCTTCATTTCCTTCAACTTGTTTGAATAGTCTTTATTGAAATTATTATTTCACATGGGTCTAACGCGGTTCCTGGAGGTGAGCAAGGTCGCGCCCCTCAGAACTCCCGAGGATGCGTTGTGTTGAGAGCGAGGGAACTTGTTCCTTCAGCTGCCAACACGGCGAATCCTCAAACATATCAAGGGTCGGCAACGCCCATGTTACTTGTTTTGAGTTACATGCGTCTATAGGCTGCGGAGTCCGCTTACCATCAGGCGGGCCGTACGTTTGTTTGCCATCGTCGTTGTATATAACAAAATACATAGTTTTCGGAATATTTTTGTCGCGTATGGTTTGTGGCTGATATTCATCCGCTAAAAATTATAAATTTAAAACTCTTCGCTACCTAGGAGTATAATAAATAATCTATACAAACCCCATTATTAGCGCCTTACTAAATTGAGATGACTAAGGAAAAACCACATTCAGCAAAGAAAACCACGTTTCCGCGCCTTGGCGATAATGTACTATTCATACGAGTAAGTGTAGGTCCCAGCGCGAGGGTTTAAAGAGTTATAGTCTTTATTTATTGCTATTACGGGTACTCTGATGACGTAACGAAGAGCCGTCATGCGAAGCACTTACAACTTTCACCGCAAGGCCGATCGACCAGAAACTACGTTAAGCATCATGCAGATGATTTACAACGTCGACTTTTTGTGAAGACAAGGGCCTTGGACCGGAAACTCAATCTGGTGTTAGGACCAACTGTCAAGCAGTTTCTGCGTTCATAGCGACCTTTGGCTTTGACTTCTTTAGAAGTCTTCAATCTGGAAGATCAGCTGTGCTGTGCTTCTCGTATGGTGAACTCGTTGCAAAATGTTAGGTACTCGTAGTTGGATATCTCTCCATCTCTCAAGACTTGTCAAACTCAATATTATTATGACGCCGTTCTAGTGATCTTGTGTAAAAGCCCGCTGGGCCATTCGCACAGGCAATACGTTGATTTGATCGGTTCATCGTACTGCCCCCGTAACATGCTCGGCATTATCACGTGATAAGTGACAAGATCGAGCGTCCGTCACTGGCTGACATCGTTCGATAGAACGAGACTGACGCTCTATCTTGTCGCTTATCGCGTGATAAGGCCGACCATGATACGGGGCCTGGTCACAGGAAGTTTCCTCTAACCTGTGTCCATACTTGCACAGCAAGTGCGAAGGGACTAGACCGGACTAGTGCCTTTATATCTATTGTTCTTGTGTATCTATTGAAGCCAAAACTGTGACAATCTTGCTATAGTAATAATATCAACACTTTCTGATGAGTCTTGATCTTGACACAGTAAGAATTAAACATAAATTAATGATGATTGTCAAAATGACCCATATAACAACAATTGGTCCATTGTTCTTAACGACGATGCTGAACTATTTGACACGCTAGATAGATGAAAATTAATGATTTGTAACAGTTTCTTAAAGATAAAACCAATCATTATATTTAATTTGATCGGGCCTTTTAGTTTGCCTGATTCCTGCCTTTTCACATGCCTGTATTGTATTGCCCAAAAACAAATTGCAAACATTTAACTGTAAAAGACACCCAAAACCGGTCAGCTCCAGTCGGTTCTCCATACAAAAGTGGTTTGGTTCTCATCTCAAAACCACAAACTGGAAATACATGAAGCTTTTTATACGCAATGGGATCCGCCGTATATAGTTAGGAAACTAATTTTTGTAGCTATAAAATAAATTATAATAGAAAAAAAGCGATTACAGTTTCATATTTATTATCGTTTTAAAATGAGGTCGAGACACGCGGTAGCAATGAAGCCAAGTTCAAGCTAACAGAACTGGCGAGCAGCACCGTGTGTAATATTGCACAAACCATTTGGAGCCACTTTTGAACCCCTCCTAACTCAAAAACTAATTGACATCGACATGTCAAATTTGGCTCATATAGATTCTGGCAAACGAAAGCGTGACCTGGGAAAACGCAGCAAATTCAAAAAAATTACATGTTGTATTACTATATTTTTGTTTTTTACGGATTCCTTGAATATCTTCAAGATTATCTGTAAACATAAGAAACGTATCATCATTATCGTCAATATTATTATAACAAATAATCAGCCGACAAGGATTAAGATTACAAAGTCATACTAACCTAAAAAATCCGACATCGCATCTAAACATTGTTGTTTCTCTTGGAAAACAACTTCTTTCTCCTCTTGTTTTTGCTTGAACTTACTGATTTTAGTATGTAGCAGCTTTCGCACATTACTTTTTATTGTTTTACCCATATTACGGCAATTATTAATGCAAAATAATTGTGTAAACAAAATACTGAAAACTCTAACCAAAGATTTTGACATGCCTTTGGCAGATTATAATGTTGCCACTTTAAAAAAAGTCCAGGTCACGCTTTCGTTTGCCAGACTCTATTAATAAGACTTGCGAGATACAAATGTGCTCCACACCTAAAACCGTTATTTACATATTAACGTCCAAAAATCGTAATTTTTATCACTGACCTATACATCAAAACTCTGATAGACCAAAACTCTACCCCAGTTCCAGGTGACCTAGAATATTCAATTTTGGCATTCAGATAGGTAGTTGGGTGAAGAGTTGAATACAAAGGAATAAATCTTTAGAACTTGCGAAGGCTATAATATAATTCGTATATGAAAACTGGCCAAGTCAGACCTTGCGCTTTAATATATTTTCCTAAGTTATAAGAAGAATATACATTTTAAGTTGTTATAAAATATTTTATGTTGTTATAAACAAATTTCAGCACTGACCATTGAACTTTGCACCCATTTAGATTTCACTTCTTTTGTCGTTGAAGTCAACAACCAAGGCATATATCATGATATTGAACTTTGCTCTCATTTCACATTTTTGTTTTTGATGGGATACAAACTACGAGTGTCCTGGCACCTAACATTGTGGTGGCAAATAGTTACAGTAAGAAAGAGCCCATGCGATAATGTTTTAAATCTTAAAAAAAGATTTCCTGTGGAAAACATACGTTGTTTTGAAATCCGAGTAAGCTAGAATTCCAATAACATCGCGTGATTTATGGTACTAGGAATCATTAGCCCAATTTGATAGTGGTATCTCAGATAACATCATGTAGGTGTTTGAAGGAACTCACTTATTATGCTTTGAGGGGTTTCGTGAAATGTACTAATTTGTAAAACATACGTTGCTTTTATTGTAAATTACCGTTTGACATGTAAAAGTGCCCTTGTGACCTATTTGCAGAATAAATAATTTGTATTTGTATTTGTGAGCCGTTAGCCATTTTAAGACCAGATCTTAATTCAGCTGCTGTGAGCCTTTCCGTACCTTATTGTGGCAAATCTATACTGTCAAGAGGATGGCCTCTTAAAGAGCCCCCATCCTGGGAATGGACTCACAAAAATAGAGATAGATGATAGATAAACACTATTCACATACCCACAATAAACATTACTTTAATAACTTGTAAAGCGACTAAAAACAAAAGAAAAATGCATGTGTCTTAAGACTAGATACACTAAAAGAAGTATGCAACGTGATACTAAAAACTTAAAATTCTGTTTATTTTTGACTAAATGAAAATAGCCATGTGTCGTTTGCTGAGGTGCGAGCCGGATTTCATTCATAATCAATACCGATTTGTAATTAACAGGATTAACTGTGTAATATATTCCTTATCGGCGTTAAGTCGACGGTGTCATTAAACGACAGCGTGACCATAAACTGCACTTTATTAATTGGACATTAACACTTGTTAACTCGGGGTGCACGATTACATATCTGTCACTTGAGACTAAAAGGTAAATTGTTAGTTTAACCGACTTGAAAGACGTAGGCGGAGAATAATATCATGTTCGCCGATTGCTCGAAGACGCGTGGACTTATTAGGAAAATTCTTTTTTTATTTCCCAGGTGGTCCCATAGTCATCAGGTAAGGATCTGAAGTTGGGATGGAGAAATCTAGGGAACTCACCAAATTTTATGGGTACACATACACTAAGCGATTTGAGTGTTGATTTGAAGTTAGTTAAAACTTTGTTTTTAAAGTAAATTATAGTTAACAGAGGCTTGCTCAATTTTATATGTAAAAAGATATGGAGAAAACACATATATCTACATCTACAATATGGCTCTGATCTCAGACTACATGCATCCGGATTAAATCCGGAACCTGGTTCCTGACCACGCCAGCCCGGATTCCGGACGCTACCAAAATCTAGGACAAGAATGCGATACCCAATATTATTTAAAAATTTCCGCATGTTCTATATTTACGTGTCCGTGTGTTGAAATAGTCGCCGGACAGATAATAGCGGCGCGGTGGTCGAAGTCCGCCAGCCAAGGCGACGCTCAAGGCTCCTGATAATGATATAAGATTTCACACGAGCCAGTCAGTTATGTCACATACGATACGACTGTGGCACACATGTATAGCTTTAAGGGACGCGCGGCGACTTTTAGCAGCGATTCAGTAGCGATGCAGTCGCAAAAAGGCCGCGGTACAGTCGCGATGTAGTCCCCTCGTACACGTAAACACGATTCTGCATCGCTCCTATCGCGATACTGCATCGGGACAGTCGCGCGTTTATATCGCTAATTTCTACTGCATGTAAATGCGACAAGGGGCCACATGCCGCGGTGTGCGACCTCCCTAAGTGGTAAAATATCCGTGTACATGGCCGATTTGACGCACTCACTTCTCTTCGGCGGACTCGGAGTCGGAGGAGCATCAGGGCGCCGCCATAAAATAAATAATACTACTAAGTACAGAAGGTTCTCTGTTAACCCTTTGACAGCCAGGTTGTAAAACAAAACGCTGCCTACCTGATGCCAGTGATAAATTGGAAGTTACGAGCAAGTATGAAAATTATCGTCGTCCGCGGCCGTCGTGGCGTACTGTGGCTGTTAAAAGGTTAACAAATCTCCTGGGCTGCTATTCGCTGAGCGCTAATACGGCTTGCCCCGCCGTTCACCCCTCACGAGTCTAGAGCTCTACCGACGCTTAGTTACTACGCATCGCGGTGTCAAGATATAATTGTGGTTGAGCGTTGAGGTGAGCTTAACACAAGTTACAGAATAGGGGGGCTGACACTAAACCAACCATCGAAAACCAGTGTAAGTGTGACCCCTGTTTATGTAAACCCGGCCATCCCTTTCTATCGCATGCAACGCGTTGACATGCCGGCCGGGGCCGGTAGGCCGCCATAAACACACCTATCATCGCGACAAAATCAAGGAGTTATCCGCCCCTGGCACCGCATTGAATGGGTTTGGTTTTCAATGGAGCGCAAGTTTAAAAATGTCATAAGAGACTAATAAAATTATTGAGAAGATTCTCCAATATTAACTAAAGCAGCAGCTTATTCTTCTTTTCTTGTTAAGTGAGCGGCTATATAGGCTAGAGAAAAAAAGAGTGATTTAAAAATAAAGCAAGATCGTTCTATATTCTATCCAACCGTTCTATAATAATCAGCAGAATATTGACAGCCCTCTTCCGACTTACGTAGGCGTAAGCGTCGACTCAATCGAGTGGGCATCTCTAGTGCAGCCTCCAATCAATTCACAAACTCCCCCGACCTCTACCCATGGTCTCGTCGGTATATATTATATACCCCTCTCGTCGAGTGACGTGGGAAATACCAAAGAAAGGAGACAGGGACATGGTGTGGCAACGTTATTCATCATGTCGCTCATCTTGCTCCTCGTCATGCCCACCGCTCCCTGGGCTGTTATTCGCTACGCGTAATGCGGCTCACCACGCCGGTCACCCGCCACGAAACAAGACCTCTTCCTGCGCTCAGTTACTACGCATCGCGGTGTGAAGATATATTTGTGGGTGAGGGTTGAGGATGAGCTTAAAACAGTTACAGAATAGGGGGGCTGCTTTGTCGGTTTTTGGCGCGAGTCAAGGAGCGGCAACAAAGCCAAGTAACCTGGTGTGGAGCTTCGCGATTAATCGTGTAGTAGTAGAGCAGTGTAGGGTAGGGCTGAGCTGCAGGCTACTACCGGGGTCCACAGGCGGCGGATAGTGGAATGGCCATCAGATATGATGGTTAGCTGCGAATATACTGAATAAGCAGTCCCCGACCACACAGCGGCAGGGTTATCAGGATGTAGTGGGTAGGCTTGTAGGAGGGGCTACTCTATAAAAACCTACAATATCCGACGACGATTCTGTGACATGGCGAGTAGTTGCCGCCATTAAATAAGCAATCCTCTAGTGTCAGGCAGCAGTAGCACTAGTACCGACTGGAGAACGAAGATAGGAATCTGGAAGGGCTCTTGTTTGGACATCACGGAGCGGGTGAACCTCGGTTCGTGTACTGCGGTGTGGAAGGCAAGGGGGAAACCACCACACTATGCTTCCTCCAAAAGGAGTAATGGATTACTCCACCGACAAGAGCCAAGCTCTTAAATAAATGATGATGATGAGTAGAGCAGTGTGGCCAGAAAGGGTAACACCGCGGGAGCGGCGGGAATGGGCAGCCTAAGGACCATACTGTGGGTGAGGTTAATATCTAACCTCCGAGCACGCTTTGTTGCTACGATCTTCAGCCCCCCTATTCTGTAACTTGTTTCAAGCTCACCTCAACGCTCACCAACAAGTATATCTTGACACATCAATGCGTATTAACTAAGCCTAGGTAGAGGTCTAGTTTCGTGACGGGTGACCGGCGGGGTGAGCAGCGTTAGCGCGTAGTGTTTACAACCCAGGACGGGTCAGGTTATACTGGGCAAGCTCGCAGACAAGTACACAGCGTATTGTGATTACGGGCATTACTTCGGCTTGTGCAATCGATTCCCACCTGCGAGTAGGTCGCCTGAATAAGTTTGCTGAGCGGGAAGTTCTGGGAAGTATGTAAAGTAACACAATATGCACTCAAGTGCGAGATGAGATGAGAACGGACTTTGAAACTAAGGCTTTTCTTGATTATGTTTCTTTTCTTAGCGACGATATTATCGAACCGCATTTAGAACTCTATATAAATAAACGTAAAAGTCCTGACCGACTTTTACGTTTGTTTATATAGAGTTTTTTGAGTGAGACATTCACTAAAATCAACGTCCAGCACAAACCGTTGAACCTAGAAAGCTGAATTTCCACAATAGGCAGATTATATAAGGTATACCCCCTAAGTAGGGATTTTTGAAAATTCCACCCTCAAGGGAGTAAATAAAAAGGGGGTTGAAAGTTGGTATGGGGTTGGAGTAACATTTCTAGTGAGAGACTTCAAACTTTGTGTATGGACACTACAATTCAAGCAAAGTATTTTAGCGTTTTGGAAAAAGTGCAAAGTTTGTATGGGGAAACTGTTTTTGAGCCCTGGAGAAGGACATAGGATAGTTTTCATCCCGTAAATTATCCCCTAAGGGGGTAGAATGGGAGGCTGTAAGTTTGTACGGAGCTGTAATATAAACGAGTTCCACGCGGACGGAGTCGCGGGCAGGAGCTAGTCATCACGTTAGTACGTCAAAGTTGATATGAACTCACAGCTATTCCAATCTCATTCTAATCCCGGTTTGGTAATAAAACGGACTTTGGGGTAATCTTTATATCTAGATTTAAATTGATAGTTTCGATATCAATTCGAATTCAATTCACTTGTAATTTACAACCAATGCGCGTCGACGGCGCACTTAAAAAACGCAGTCTGCATTAGTTAGTTAGTCTGTTAACTCTAAATCTTTACTTCGTTTAGTTTTCACCCCATTCATCGCCATTTTATGTGATTTTTTTAGTTGTTATAACATTAGATTGTAGTTAAATAGTTTATTTTATGTGTATAGAATGAACTTAACAGTAAAATTTGCATTTTTGTCCGGTATTTTTCTATATAAAACTAACTTGCTTCTGTGCAGTTTGCCCGTTTTTTATATATTCTGTAATATATGTTAAACGTCAAATCAGACGTCAAATGTCAAATCAAAACTGTCTTTGGCAAAGGCCCCGGAGGCTGCCACTTCATTTTTAACTAACTAACGCAGTCTGCATTGCATTGGCCCTTATATTCACAGTGATAGCGACTTGCCAACACGAAGAAGGCGGTTTCATGTCGCTTATTTGTAGCAGGCCTGCAAAGGCATTAGTAAACTACTTATTCAGATTCATACCTAGCTATGAGAACGGTCGTTAGGGCTCCCGAGAAGCTATATATGGACGGCGAGATTACTTGTCCCAACACAAGGAAACTCCACTTGTTGCAAGCGTACGTACGGTGTCATTACCGTAGAAATAGCGTTTTTCAAAACCGAGTGGTCGCCCTGTCATTATGACGACATCTGCTCGTTACTGTATTACCATAAGTGGTCAATTGTACATGCCTCTTATGTACTTACCCAGGCAGTTTCTGTATTTAGAACCCTATCCCAATTATGAATAGTTCAAAGTTATTCTAATCTTTCTGGTTATTGGAATTGACCTTGCAAAGGTAGAATTGCAGACATTGAAATCGACAAATATACACAGCAATACTGCGCATGTCAGGTCCTTATCACAATCGTACGATGTCAGTCTGTCTTGACATACCTATTCTTTTACTATAATTTTTGCTGGCTGGTTTTTTCCCTTTATTTTCAAGCTAATATTCAAATGCAAGACGGGGACTATTGTTTTAGTTTCTAATTATACTGCTTTGTATTAATTGGTACGTTTAACACTTTTTAGGGTTCCGTACCCAAAGGGTAATAACAGGACCCTATTACTAAGACTCCGCTGTCTGTCCGTCTGTCACCAGGCTGTATCTCATGAACCGTGATAGTTAGACAATTGAAATTTTCACGGTATCCTGCTGTTTCGGCAATAAATTTTTCGCCAAATTTCACTTCCCACAAAACTTATGGCAGTAGTTTCATTTCCCAAACGAACAAATAGCACATTTTTGTTTCGCATTTTGTTCATTTGGTCAAAATATCATCTTGCATAATTTTGCTTTGTCAAGTGTTATTAAGACAAAAGTTTATTAAGCAAACACTTTGTTTGGGCTAATATTGTTTTCCAAACAAAACATTTGTTCAAATTTTCATTTCGCACATTAGGTATCAGGGTGGAAAAAATTGCTTGTCATTAGCGAACTCTGTTTTTGGTCGGTTAGGTTAGGGTTCACTTGTGTGCCTCAGACCAGAATAGACACCCCGCGCAGCGGGGTGGCGTCGATTCGCTGGAGACTCCCGATGAAAAGGGCGAAACCGACTCGGGGCTTGCTTTGCATGCATGCTGCTTATTTGCATTATAATACATTTGACCAAATGAAACTTGACTATGTAAAACTTTGCCAAATAATAATTTGCGAAGTAATATTTTGCCATAGGAGATATGCCAAGTGATAAAATGCGAAACAATTATTTGACTAGTGTTTTTTTGCCAAATGATCATTTGGGAATCATTTTTTGGGAAGTGACACTTTGGGAAATGATTTTTGCCCATACAATAGAGAACCAATTTTCACAGATGATGTAATTCTGTTGCCGTTATAACAACAAATACTAAAAAAGCAGCCAAGTGAGAGTCGAGTGGTGCTCCCATACAACAGACATGATTTTTTTGTCGTTTTTATAGATATAAGTTCGATATATAGCAGTTCGTTTTCGTTTCGCGGTAGCCCCTCTGCACATGTCCAAACCATACGATAATGATCTCGCATCTACATCGCAACATCCGACCGTATAATTGGCTGCTTTCATGACTAAACGTACTGCGTTACACGATATCGTCGAAAATAATTGTGGTTGCCGTGTCTACATGCTGTACATGTTTTACAATGTAATAATGCGTGTTTTTATAGCTAGTGACACGCACCAGCTAAGCTTATGTGTGCTTATCTAAATTAATATTAGGGGACAATCTTACACAAATTGACCTAGTCCCAATTCCAAACTGAGCAAAGCTTGTACTATGGGTACTAGACGACGATAAACATACTTATGTATATATAGAAAAATAAATACTTAAATAAATATAAAAAATCCATAACTCGGGAAAAAATATTCGTGCTCATCACACAAATAAATGCCCTTACCGGGATTCGAACTCCGAGACCTCAGGGTCACTATTATGCTAAAGCGGTCGTCATAAAACAGATATATACACCGTAGACGTTAATAACCCGAAAAATTTTAACCACGCATTCCTGAGGTCATTAGGAGTAAGAAATGTTATATGAACCCCAACGAAAATTCAGCAAAAAAAAATATAATTTTTTTTTGCTTGTTTTGTCGGTTTTTGTAAATAAAACTTGGATAACTATCGCTTTTCTATGGAAATTATCCCTTTTAATAAAACGGTAACGATTATTTTTTCAAAAAAGGTTAAATTTAGTGAGTGGTAGCTGGCACTTTGATATCTGTATAGCGTCGCAAAACTGGCCAACATCGGTAGCAACGTCGCAATCAAAAGAGCCAAATGCACGTTAGTAATCAAAATAAAAAGTTTACATGAAAATTTATAATATCTTCAAAACTAAGCCGGCAGTGACTGGGGTTCACATAACATTTTTTGCTCCTAATGACCTAAGGAATGCGTGGTTAAAATCTTTCGGGTTATTAACGTCCACGGTGTATATACCTCAAAGATCACCCGTTTTTTTAAAAGGAACAATACATATTAGTTATTAGAGGTTAAGACTGTCATTATTGTCTGTCTTTATTTCAAACTCCAATTTTTATCCTGTGTTTTATACATATAAGTATGTTTCTACCTGCACCCCTATTTGCTGTACTTAATGGTTAAAAAACGAAGAAGCCTCCCATTAAAATTACCTGTGGCCTTCTGAGAATAATAACTTAGCCCGAAGCGCTCTACATTTTACGAATAACAAAAAAAAACATGCCTGCTGTACTTAGCAGGTGGTATTCCCAAGTCCGTTCATAAATTAAATTTTAACACCTGCTAAAGAATTTAATTAAGAGTCATAAGTATCATAACCTAACTCCACGTCTAGTCAGACGTAATTAGTTTCAATCAGCTTATCCGCTTACAAAAACTGCAACGAGAATTTAACTAAATCGCAGACTAAGTGCAGTTTCCTGCAAGAAACATGGCATTTCAGGGAGTCCGAACGACCAGCGGAGCGAATGCATCCTTACTTCGTCAACTTACCGCTTATCACGAAGCGATTTGCCTCATCTTTTTTAATGCTAACTGCCAAGGAATAGAATTCGCTCCCTTTCCGTATTTCCTGAGAACTACGATCTAGGCGCCTTCAAAACAAGCTTGAACAGGCTATTACTGAATCGCTTACCATCAGGTGAGTCTACTAGTGTCAATCACTGACCAGTCTTTTATAATAAGAAGGTCATAGGTGAATGTCACCTCGCCCTTATTTGAGGCAACCCTACTGGGGATACCTTTTCCATCTCACAGAAGACTGCAGCCGCGCATAACATGCTAATAACGCCAATACTTGCTTTGTGAGTATTTGGTGCTATGTTCCTGGTAGTGAATAAGCTCGTCAGAGCTCTCGAGGATACCTATCCTAACATACCTATGTTGTGTTGAGAGTGTTTCCCACGTTTCCCTAGCTATGAACACAACGAATCCTCAAACCAATAAACGGTCACCAAGCGTCCATAAGTTACGGTGTATGCTTACGACCAGGCTGACCGTATACTTTGCTCCCGTCGTAGTATATAAATAGAAGTTTCAGTGTAGTTGCGGTAACGTTGAAGCGCCAGTGAAATTGCTTTGGCAACAGTGTCCATTTGCGTAAATTAAGGGTGATAATGATGCCATTTGACCTTTTTGTGAATGTACGAGGTCTACTCGTTTACGGGAAATGAGATCGCGGTGTGTTGAAATTGGGGATCCGGGTAGCGAACGAAGTTATTAATTTTGATTCTTTGCCGCGATATGTCGTGTGATCTTTATTGCTGAATGTTGTGACCGTCTCTCTTTTTCGATGACTTCTTTCACCAGCTTCCAACCCACCCTGTCATCGGGTTTGTTAATCGCGGTTAGGATTTTGAGGCCTATCAGAGCAACCTGGGGGCCTAGACAAAATAGAAAAATAATAATATGTATGGGAATGACAGATGTTAACGAAAAGTGTTTCGTCGGCATCTGTCATTCCCATACATTTTATTATTTTCTATTGGCGTTAGCGCTTGTCGATTGTAACCTTGTCTACGGCCCCTGATCTGTCCATCGAATAGGAAACCGGTAGCTTGCCGTCCACCTTCCAAACCATGTCACCTCCAGGTTGTTCGGTTCTCTGTGGGCTACGTGGCCAAAGTAGCTCAGGACTCTTGTGTTGAAAATGAAAGTGAACGTTAGGACTTAAGTAAATATTAAACGTTGTGGCCTAATATTAGTGTTTCGCAAACTTTTAGACCACACGTGAGGTCACTCGACGTTTCAGATGTGTCAAAAACATAATAAAAATAATATATGGAAATCGTGATACTTTACCAGTTTAAATCACACTTTTCGCAAAGTACGACATTATTTAAGCTAAGCTGATATGCTCGTTAACGAAATTGCTTACTCCTATTCGTGTTTTTTACCCCGACTTGGTTTACTTGGATATATGCCAGCACAATTAAGGCAAGCTGAAGCACTCGCAAGAGCCACGAGAGAATCGTCGCAACGGTTGAAACAAATGATTGTACAATCTGACCAAGTCAAACGAAACGATGGTTACCCTATGATTGTGAACCCATGTTCTTTGTTCCTTTGTCGATCCTCTTAATGTACGGTGAAGACTTGTCAGGGTCAGGTCAGGAGACAATACGCTATTTGACAAAAATAAATGACTGGCCCGAGGAAAGCTGCATACATCGACGAATAAATTCAAAGGTGTACTTATGTGAAGTCTCCAACACGCACTGGGCCAGCGTGCGGATTAGTAGTATGCCCAGTAGTGGGACGTAGGCTGATTTATTATTATGAAATGACTTACATTACCAATATACAAAACTTACAAAAATATCAAATTTGCACTGTCTGCGCAATAAACGCCAAAAAAGTGCGCTGCACGGCTATCACGCGCGGAGCTCTCTCGATTGTTCTCGCACTATCCGTCTCTTTCTTACTAGAACACTTAGAACAACAGGTATAGTGCGAGTAAAATCGAGAGTATATCGCGGCCGTCCCATGATAGATGTGCTGTTTTATAAATGAAAAATTTATTTCCCTAAAATTCGTAGTAACAGAGCGTCTTTGACGTTTTATAAAAAGTTCCTGATTTAATTGTAATAAGTTGTTGTTGCTATAACATATCTAGACTAAAGCAACGCGATACTAAAGACAATTATGAAGCTTACCTAGCTACATTTCAGTGTAAGTCGAACAGTGTCACCAAGAGGGCAAGCTTTTGTCGTTATGACGAAGCGTGTTGGCAGCCCTCCCACTCGCCCCACACATGCATGCGCGAATCAAAATGGCATCCACGAAAAAAAACAAAGTTCGTGAATACGCATAACGAAGCACCTAGGGTTGTCACAGACGTAATTTTTTGAATTTTCTTTTGTTTATAAAAGGGCAAGTGATGTTCAAATTCAGATAATTGTCGTAATAACACAACAGTAGCCTCTCGCATAATGTACCTATACCATTATAGGCATTGTATCATCGCGGTATATCAAATTATGTACGTTTCCCACCGAACGGGTCGGGCCGGCGCGCATTCTATTACATGCAAAGGAATTTGAACTGTCTGTACAGCAGATACAATTCATATTTGATTACAATCCCCACCGACCGCGGCGGTAGCTGCCGCCTCGCAGTGGATGCACGATTCATTCAAATATGAAATGTAACATCTGTATAGACGGTTCAAATTCCTTTGATGAATGAGGATCGCAATGCGTCTACCTACATGCGACCCACTCGAAGCCAAACTTAGCAACCCTATGCATAGATCGAGAAGCTTGTCACTTACTTTCACTATTATTTACCTATCTTAAATACACTATCATTAAATACTATCATGCTCTTATAAATAAACTTCTCTATTTTTTGTGTATAAGCTTTTATTACTGACGGTACATTTTCTGGCGAAGTCATCAATTAATATCGATGGCAATGAGGGTTCCAGTGAGCCCAACACGTCGACTTGGATCGCCTTCTGTCTTTCTCGTCATCAAATTAGCTCGATGGTGCCAAGGGGCTGTTCACAAATTACGTCATCGTTTTTTGTCGATTTTTGACCCCCGTAATAAAATGACTATCGTCATCCAATGGCCAGCCTCCCTCCCCTCCCTATTTTGAAATGATGTAATTTATGAATCGCCCCCAAGTATGCTAAGTTTGTTTAGATCAATCTTATCTTATACCGGCGAGTGGCTGAAAAATTGCACATTTTGATGACGATTTACATATCAGTGTATGTGAATTAACGACAATAGTGGACTGTAAATGAGGACGAGAAATACGGGGGTCGCGGGAGAAACAAGAATATTGGTATTTGAAGAGTCTAAATGTTTGACGTGTGCTAAAATTAGTAATAGAACAGTGGTTCGTCGGTTATACCTGGTCTGTTGGGCTGTGGAACACAGGATCTTCGGCGTCGCAAGCAGAGCACCGTCGGTTGAAGTCTCCAGTTCACCTGAACCAAGCTTACTTTTAACTCTTACCTCCGGTGTCAGCTACTTAGCCTCAGATTACGTCCAAAAGCCTTCGGCAGCCTCCAAACTCACTTCACTGATGATACACAAACTACTAATAACGCTACAGCTAGTGGTGACCTTAAATTTTACTATTGCGACGGCAGCTACGAAAAGGGTTGTTCTCTGTTCGGAATTCGAAAGCTAACAGACCGATTAACGGTTAGGAGTGGGGGTAATAGTGTGACCAACACAACAGCTAAAACGTCGTCCAATAATTGTGTGTTGCCACAATATAATTAAAATATACCCTAAAATTAACAATAACAAAACTGAACATTCCGCCCACCAAAATACACTAGTATTTTGCCTAGACGAAACGAACGAAAATACACAAAACAAGAAAAGGGACGATAACAACGATATATTATTGAACGGGCAGAGGGCACAACTTGACCACTGGCCGCTTGTACAGTCCAGTGGACGTCCGCACCGTGACAACACGGCAGATTCCGTCAGACCCCGGGTGTGTATCGACAATGCGACCTAGAGGCCACTTCATAGGACCAGTCTGCTCATTGAGAATGAGCACGAGCGCACCCTTCACAATGCTGGGCTGCTTGTCATGCCACTTCATGCGCTGCTGGAGGGTATGCATATATTCCTTCGACCATTTGCTCCAGAAGTCTTGGTGCATTTTTTGTAGGAGCTTCCAACGCTGGACAACACTGACTTTGGTGTCAGCCAAGTCTTCGTCTGGCACAACCGACAAAGGCTCCAAGGTCAGGAAATGACCAGGAGTCAGGACCGACAGGTCGTTGGGATCAGCACTGAGAGGGGTGAGTGGTCTCGAATTTAGAAGAGCTTCGACCTGCGTCAAGACTGTAGAGAACTCTTCGTAAGTTAGTCTTTGCGAGCCGATAACACGCGACAAGTGAGTCTTTACAGCCTTGATTCCAGCCTCTGCCAGACCTGAGAAGTGTGGACTACCCGGGGGGTTAAATTCAAATTTAATTTGATGGTGCTGCTCGGCAGCGTCCTTCAGGAGGCGCTGTAAAATGTTGTTAGCGCCAACGAAATTTTTGCCTTGGTCAGAGACTAGGCGGCTACAACGACCACGACGCGCGACAAAACGCCGGAGAGCGGCTATATACGCCTCCGAAGACAGTTCGGTCACAAGCTCGGTGTGGACAGCTTTGGTCGAGGTACAAACGAAGACGCAGATGTAACCCTTGTAAGTTTTGTTACCTCGGCCGCGCCCAAGAGATATGTCGAAAGGCCCGCCAAAGTCGACGGCGGCACTCGAAAACGATTTTAGTTGGCTTATCCGATACGACGGTAAGTCACCCATGAACGGGGCAGGAGCACCCAGTGGCCGAGAGCGAAAGCACTTCACACACTTGGACGTCACTGAATGGATGGCCCGCTTCGGAGACAGCACCCAGAAATGCTGTGACAGCAAGTTATGCAATGTTTGCACGCCGGGGTGCATAAACCGACGATGGTACTCATCTATGAGCAAAAAGGTCAGACGATCATCACGAGGTAAAAGCAGGGGATGTTTTACATCAAGCTCGAGAGAAGCTCGTGATAGGCGTCCGCCCACCCTCAAATGACCCGCATCATCGACGAACGGAGCCAATTTCCTAAGACCTTTAGGTAGGGAGTTCGAAAGGTTGTTTTTAATTTTCTCAATTTCTTGAGAGAAGTGGCGCTCTTGAACGAAACGAACGAGAAACATAAGCGCTTGTTTTATCTCGAGGGGTGTCAGAGGACCGATGCACAGTTTACTGGGAGTCTTTCGGTTCTTGGCGTTGTGCGTGAATCGGAAACAATATGCCAGGACTCGTTGGAGAGTCGTTAATGACGAAAATTGGTCAAGCAGTTTCACGACAAGTGGTTCTTCGACAGCCGTCACAAGAACAGTCACCCTGTGTTCCTCTTGAAGGATATCAGCGTCGATCGACAACGTTGATCTTGGCCAATCAGCTTTGTCCAAGACAAGCCATGAAGGACCTTCCCACCAACTGATCTGATTGACCAAGTCGTTAGGCAGGAGACCTCGAGACCCACAATCCGCGGGATTGTCAGCCGTCCTCACATGTCGCCAGCAATCGGGAGGGATTGTGTCCTGAATGTGGCTTACGCGGTTAGCCACGAAGGTCTTCCACCTGGAAGGGCAAGACTTGATCCACGCCAACGCAACACTGGAGTCGGACCACGCGAAGATTTGATCTATCACCTGGAAAGGCCTCAACGCATCTACGACAGACGCCACCAAATCTGCGAGCAAAACCGCTGCCAATAACTCCAAACGCGGCACCGAGAGTTTGCGAAGAGGTGCCACCTTCGACTTGGCACAGACCAACTGGACACTGCAAGCTCCATTGTCCTCCAAGGTTCGCAAGTATATTACTGCGCAGAAACCACGTTCTGAAGCGTCACAGAATCCGTGCAGCTCGAGCGTAGTGAACTCTCGGACCATGCGACGAGGGACCAAGACCGAGCTTAGGGAAGGCAGCTGAACCTTAAAAGCTTGCCATTCGATTGCGATAGTATCTGGTGCCTCGTCATCCCACGCGGTTCCTGAAACCCAGAGCAGCTGCATAAGGTATTTCGCAAAGAACGTGACGGGAGAGAGAAGGCCCAGCGGATCGAAGATTCGAGCAATCTCCGAGAGAATGGTTCGCTTGGTACAACGACGACCCTCAACAACCACTTTAAAGGTAAAATAGTCCGTCCGAGGCAACCACGACAGACCAAGAATCTTAAGAGAGACGTCACCAATGGAGTTGAACTCCCGAAAGTCCTCAGAGTACAAATCAGTCGATGGTATGTCGACAAAGAAGTCTTGACAGTTTGACGTCCACTTCCGCAGATGGAAACCACCCGACGCTAGTATTGCGGATAGTTCCGCCCGAAGACCACGAGCTTGCTCGACAGATGGAGCACCAGACACAACATCGTCAACGTAAATGTCGCGATCCAAAACTCCTGAACCTGAGGGACACTTGGATGCGGATTCCCTTGCCAACTGAGCAATGGTACGCAGAGCCTGGTAAGGAGCCGAGGAAACCCCATATGTGACAGTGAGCAGCCGGTAGTCACTGACAGGTTCATTGACAGAAGGCCGCCACAGAATGCGCTGGTATTCTGCATCTTCAGGAGTCACCAAAATCTGCCGGTACATTTGCTTCACATCTGCTGTAAACACGACCATATGCCAACGAAAACGAAGGAGCAGGTGGAAGATGTTGTTTTGCAGCTTTTGTCCTGGCAACAGAGTGTCGTTCAGCGAGGTACCTTGACCGTCCCGGGCACTAGCATCAAACACGACGCGTAGAGGCGTGCTAGTCGACAACGGTCTCAATACTCCATGATGGGGAATATAGAAGAAGTGTCCCTCGTCAACTTCTGGAGGATCACATCTTTCGAGATGGCGACAATTTTCATAGTCTTCCATGAAGGCTATGTAATTTTTCGAAAATTCGGAGTTACTCTGCAACTTCCTTTCCAACGACGAAAACCTTTTGAGAGCAATAGCTCTAGAGCCCGAAAAGGTAGGTTTATTGGACGGATCAGCGAAGGGTAGAGGCACGACAAATCTACCCTCCTCTGTGCGACGAAAATTATCGACAAAATAGTTTTCGCACAGTTGATCCTCCTTCGACAATACGACGGTATTCGGAGAGTTGACATTTTCCAACTCCCAGAATCTCTTAATTGAGTCGTCTAACGAAAATGAATCCGCAACCACATGGCAGCTGTTACGACGAAGACGAGAACGACAAATGTCCGTGGCGCAACCACCCATCAAAATCCAACCGAAAATAGTGTTGACGGCAGTTGGTTGGCCTGGGTCACCATGGATCAACCCTGGACGCAACGAAGATGCGAAAATGTCGACACTCAAGAGCATGTCGACAGGTCCTGGTATGTGTAGACTCGGGTCAGCTAAGTCCAGGTCCTTAATATGTTGCCACGACGAAATATCCAAAGGCTCGGATGGCATGTCCGAACATATTGTAGGCAATATGTAAGCCTCGAACGAAAAGGTGTTTTTTGATCCACCATTACTAGGTGAAAGGACACACGATAGGGTGCCGGCAGGTTCAGCAACTGCCTGGCCTATGCCATTAACAGCATGTCTCCCCTGCTTGACGCTAAGACCAAGTCGCTTAGCACAGCGTTCCGTTACAAAACTGCATCCAGCCGCACAGTCCAACAAAACCCTCACCGGAACGAGATTATCATGGGCATCCTTGACTATAACCCTGGCTGTCGAAAATAATGTAGAAGAAATAGTCTTACTTGCTACCATGGCCGAGGGATTGGAGATGTCCACAGAATTTTGAATGTTCCCTGAATCTGTCACCGGAACATGTACATTTGTGTTATTAAAATGTAATAATGTGTTGTGTGAAAACTTACACTGTTCACACCGCTGCCTAGATTTGCAAGACTTCACTGAGTGCGAACCAGACAGACACAATATACACAACTTGTTCTCCTTCACACATTTGAAACGGGTGTTCGGGTCAAATTTCAAAAAAATTGGACAAGATGTGAGACCATGAGCCTCCCTACACAATACACATGGTGGGATAGACACCGATAATACTGTCTTAGGCTTGTTCACACCCCTGCTGGTACTCGGTTGAGATATGTTGACACTTGGCACATTAAAACCAGCAGCATCTAAGGCCCTAAACCGTTTCTCAATAAAACTTTGCAGCCGATTAAAATCTGGAACATCATCTGAATTGTGTTCCAGTTCAAACTGTTCCTTAGTGTTCCTATCTAATTTGGACCACAACAGTTGGAACAACATAAAATTCTTGTCCGGTAAATTAAAACTATTTAGAATCGCAAGATTTTCTTTGAATGTCCTATTAACACGTTCAAGATCGCTTGCTCGAGAAGATTTAACCGACTCACATGCAACAAGTTTCTCATAGTAAGTGGTAGCGATAAGTCGAGTCTTATTGTACTGTTTATATAGTGCCTCATAAGCTACCTTATAGTTTTCGTTGGTCACTGGATAATTTTTAATTACATTATATGCTTCTCCTTGCAAACTAGATAGCAAATAATGCAATTTTTCCACTGGAGCCAAATCTGTTCGCTTATGTACCAACGAGTTGAATAATTGAATAAAAGTAATCCAATTTTCGATTCTAGAATCGAATGCAGGAATGTTTATTTTAGGCAACTTTGGCAGAACGGTTTGCATTTGTTGCATAGCACTAACCTTAGGCTTAGTAACGGAACTCATCCGAGCTTTAACCTCGCGCAGCTTTGAATCGAACATCGCTGTATGGCTGAAAATGTCTCTATGCTCACCTCGCGGAGCACTCGTGATGATCTTCACTTGCGTCTCGTGAAAACTTTGCGCAATTGCACCGATTTCTGCTTCTTCAACTAATCCTATGTCAGTGTCCGATAGCATAAAAATACATTCCAGACGCATAATTGCGTAATCCCGAGCCACTAACAACGGGTCTGCGCACTCTTCCGGCAACTGACTTTTACCACCAACCATTTTAATTAAATCACTTAACAAAACAATGTTCGAACACGAAAACTATTTAAAAAACGCACACCGGTATATTCAACAACAAATAATTTGACCAATGTCAATTTGACAAATGACAGCTGACTGATGCAACTTTTAATGTTGCCAGTAGAAGTGTCACTTAAACGAATGAAATGAACGAATAACTTTAAGGGGACCACTAGATTTTACCAATATTTTTGCTTACCCTAAATTACTTTCACAAAAGTTACCCTCAATTATTTTATAAGTTCGAACGAAAACAAACACCCGAACTTTCAACAAGTGACTTGCGAAACGACAAAACCAAAGGTCACTTATCAAAATATTCGGCTCCAAGGGCCAAAATGTGAATTAACGACAATAGTGGACTGTAAATGAGGACGAGAAATACGGGGGTCGCGGGAGAAACAAGAATATTGGTATTTGAAGAGTCTAAATGTTTGACGTGTGCTAAAATTAGTAATAGAACAGTGGTTCGTCGGTTATACCTGGTCTGTTGGGCTGTGGAACACAGGATCTTCGGCGTCGCAAGCAGAGCACCGTCGGTTGAAGTCTCCAGTTCACCTGAACCAAGCTTACTTTTAACTCTTACCTCCGGTGTCAGCTACTTAGCCTCAGATTACGTCCAAAAGCCTTCGGCAGCCTCCAAACTCACTTCACTGATGATACACAAACTACTAATAACGCTACAGCTAGTGGTGACCTTAAATTTTACTATTGCGACGGCAGCTACGAAAAGGGTTGTTCTCTGTTCGGAATTCGAAAGCTAACAGACCGATTAACGGTTAGGAGTGGGGGTAATAGTGTGACCAACACAACAGCTAAAACGTCGTCCAATAATTGTGTGTTGCCACAATATAATTAAAATATACCCTAAAATTAACAATAACAAAACTGAACAGTGTAAGTTGAATAAAGCCTGACATGGCTTGCTAGCAGCCCTGCCCGCGCCTGCGCTACGCCCGCTTGTGGGTCAAGGCCGGTAGGATGCATCCGGACTACCCCCCACGGCACCCCGCCGCGACACTGACCTATCGCAGCGGGAGCTGGCTTTATTGTCAATACTTTAACTACTGTTTTAAACGATATCAATATAAATACGCAGACAGTTAGGCTTTCCGCGCCTGTGCAGTTAGAACCGACGAATATTATCATATAAAGCCATGTCACGATACGTATCACGGGTTATATTGCGATAATATCGCAGCGAATCCGATTCGCCGGCTTTGGGTCACGGCCGGCAGGATGCATCCGGGCTTTCCTTCCCCCTACAGTACCTACATATCCCCGTGACACTGACCTATCTTTGCGGGAGTTGGAACTCGCACTCTAATACTGTGTATGTAAGTATGTAAGCACCTTATTGTACCTAAAAAATAACAGGTCAAAGCATAAACAATATAAACATGTCATATTAGATTAAAGTACAAAGCCGAACCCTATAAGGCATCTTTTCTAACTAACCTTTGAGCAAATGATTGGAAGACAGGCAATACTTTGAGTAGGTCCACGGTCAGATTTAGTTTAGTTATGGGCTATAAAGCCTTATTTTCGGTTGGATTCTCAATCCGCATAAACTGAGTCTCCTTTTATAACATTGTAAGATTAACTATTTATCTCAGGAAGTTCGACTTTTTATGACGCTGTACCTTTTTTTTTATTTATTTATTCATTACTAAAAATTCTACAAAAACACTAACTACTTAAAGTCCTGCAAAACTGTTTTAACAGTTTGACTGCAGGAAGACTTATTATAATAACTTATCTAATTTTCAAAACTAGTTAATAGTCGACTTAAACATAATTCTACAGTAGTAATATGTACATGCTTTGGTAATATATCGTATATCTAATGGTATGTTTATGTAGGTATGAATAAATATTTAGGGTAAGGATTCTAGAAAATGTTTTTTTAATTTTCTTTTAAATACGCGTGCATTTTGCTCAAGTCTGATGTCTTCAGGCAAGTTGTTATAGATATATGGCAAACGTTTTTTTAATGTTCTATCTCCATAGTAGTTATAAACTCTTGGCACATCAAATTTCCCAGTGGACACCGACCTAGTGCTATGAAGATGAGTAGTCCTTTGCAGGGTTTGCTCCCGATTGCTATGGTTGTTAGTGGCCAAAAGGTATTTATGTTTTAAGGATACAGGAAGGATTTTACAAATTTTATAAAGTTTGCTATAGTCGTGTTTACAAGAATTTTTTACTTTTTTGGGTACTAGTAGTTTTAAAAATCTTAACTGAAGGGATTCTAGTTTGTCTAAGTAAGTTTTAAATGTCAGGCCATAGCAGTCGAGGGCATAGCCCAGCAAAGAATCTACCAGCGCGAAGTACAAACATTTTAATGTACCGAGAGGAACCTTATAACTTAGATGGTAAAATTTACTTAGTAACAGTCTTAGTTTTTCGCATACATAATCAATGTGCTGAGACCAAGAAAAGCTAGTATCAATCCTTACGCCTAAGTAAGTTACACATTCTACTTTATGTATGGGTTCACATCTACAGTTGACTAGCTTATTATGCAAACACTGGTAACTATGGGCAACTAGACTGATAGTATAGTCGGGTAATTTTAAATATGGTGAATGAATTACGAGTAGGTTAGTTTTTTCTGCATTTAGCATGATACCATTATCATGGGACCATTGTACTATTGCATCTATATCTAACTGAATGTTACGACTAATATCAATGAGATCAGTTCCAGCACTCACAGTGCATAAATCGTCAGCAAACATATAAGGTGTACTGTGACGTATGACTCCACCTATGCTGTTAACGTGCATCAGATAGCATACTGGACCACATCCCGACCCCTGCGGCACTCCACAATCGACCGCCACCTCGTCGCTGAGCTCATCACCCACTTTCACACGATAAGTCCGTGACGTCAGGTAGTCGCGGAACCAGGCGTTCAGCGGCTGTCCGACGCCACACTCGTTCATTCCATTCAAAAGGGTTCCGAATTCGAGAGTATCAAAAGCTTTTTTGTAATCATAGAATATCGCTACAACTATTTTTTTGTTTTCTAAGTGATTGTTAATTTCGTCTGTAAATTTAGCTAATAAAGTATGAGTGCCTCTACCTTTTTGAAAGCCGTGTTGGCACTTGTTTAGAATAGAATTGTTTTGTAGATAATTTCCGATTTGATTGACGATGCATTTCTCCATAACTTTTTCTACGCTTGACAAGATCGCTATAGGTCTATAGTTCGAAAATTCCTTTCGGTTACCCTTTTTATGAATTGGACGAATGATGGCTTCTTTTAATTTACTAGGAAATGTATTATTCTTTACGGATAAGTTAATTAAGTTGGCTATGACTGGACTTACTTCATCTACTAGTAGTTTTAGATCGGTCATGCGCACAAGGTCACTGCCGGGAGCTTTTTTGGCACTCATGTTGTTAACAACTTTTTTTACTAAATTTCTGCTCACCGGCTGCCACCTCATGCTCACAATCGATGCGTTTACATACGTGTCCCTATCTAACATTTTGTCCGTACAGACATGTTTAATTTGGTTGACATCATTTGAAAAGTTAAGAGCAAACTTATCACATATTTCTTTTCTACTACCATGATTTCTCATGTTATCAATTATAATACTATCTATTTGCTGAACATTTTTCCCTAGTAGACTATTAATTTTGTCCCATATTTTTTTAATATTTTTATTGCAATCTAAAATACACTGTCGATCGTAATTATTGTTACACTTATTAATAGCCTTATTACATTTATTTCTATATCTTGTGTATTCTATTCTTTTTGACATATTTTTGGGATTATTACACCAAATTGTATATAATCTGTCTCTTTCTAAAATCATTTTCTTTAAGTTGTTATTTATCCAGTGTTTTTGGTTCCTGTTGCTTGAGTTAACTGAATTATCTATATATCTATAACAGTCTTTATAAATATTAACGAAGATGTTGCTAAAAGACTTGTAAAGTTTGGCAGGGCACTGTATGCTTAAAAGTTCATCGAAGTTAATCTCCAATAGTTTTTCCCGAACTAAACGATTATCTAGCACGCGCCGAGCGGCAGGCGCCGTCGTCGCCGTCGCCGTAGACAGCGGCGTCGGGCGTGAGCCGCGCGGCGGAGCGTCGTTCCACTGTATCGAGGCCGCAACATAGTAGTGGTCGGAGACCTTGTGTGTGATAACTGCGGAGTCTATTAAGGCTGAATGTCCTCTGACATAAATATGGTCCAGACATGACTCTACAACTTTATCCAACACAACCTCTCTGCGAGTTACATCATTTATACATTTAGTGAAACCGTGCTCGGCCAACAAGTTTTCATATTTAATTATATACTGATCCTTATTGTTCATTAAGTTTAGATTTATGTCACCACAAAATATTACTTTAGTATTTGAGGGTATAGACTGCAAAATACTATAAAATTCTTGGAAAAAAAGTTGGATCCTATCGTGATTATAAAACCTTGGCGGCCTGTACATAGCAACTATGAAAATATGTTCATTGGCTTTATAATTTACTTCAATGGTTACACATTCTGCGGAACGCATGACGCTCGCGGCGGCCGCCACTTCGGTCACCCGACCCGACAGCTCCCGCCGCGAGTACACGAGTACCCCTCCGCCACTGCGGCCCTTACGGGTATAAGCATTCATATTATAACCTTCTATATTATACAAACTAAGAAGAGAACAATTAACATTTGGTTCAGTTATCACTAGAACGTCTATTATATTTAAATGACTATTGAGGGAAACGAGAAGCTCACTGAAGTTTTTCTTTATGGATCGAATGTTAACGTGCATTACACATAGGTCTTTAGCGAATATGGACTGGTCAATCCAAACATTTATGCTTTCAGCGCAGACATAATTAACAGATGTATCGGAAATCAAATCTAGCTGACAGAAATCCGCGAATTTTAATAATATAGTATATCAAAATAAACATGTAGAATAATAACATCAATTCTTATCAACAAGATCGGATAGTTCGCTCTCAGATCGTACACAAATAGCCTTATCGCCATCGGACTTCTTAATCAGGATCCTACCGTTATTCACCCATATATACTTGTAGATTCCACGTAATAAACTTTTGGTGGTCCATAACAGGGTTCTTGCTGTTTTTGTAAGGTCCTCGTTAATATATATCTTACTGGCGTCGGTCCCACCGGTGACCACATTGCTCCTCGTATCTGACACCCTGCGGCGGTGAGCTAGTCAGCCGTCGCGGGCGTGCGTGCCGGAGGACTTGAACCCGACGATGATGGGCGCAGGCTTGCCGCCTGCCTTAAGCGGGCGCGTGCGCCGTGCCCACTCAATGTCGTCGCAGCTCACGTTTATTATGCTTCCTATTCTGGTCACAAGATCTTTGACGTTCTCGCCCGGCAGCTGCTCTACACCTACAATCTCAAGGTTGTTCTTCCGCGACGCCTGTTCCAGTTCGCTTATTTTTTGTTCGAGCGAAGCGTTGCATTTTTCTAGGTGTACATACTTGTTATTTAGGTTAGTTACAATATTTTCAAGTTTTTGTATTTTCTGCTTGGATTCTTTATGCTCAACGATCAGAGTATCATACTTATCAGATAACAGACTAAGGCTTTGCGTAATGGACTCGAGGTCTTTTTTCAGTCCGGGGATGGCCCCTACCTTTTTTTGTATATCCTTAAGAATTTTAGCAAAATCTTGCATCTCTCCTTCTGGCGCCTCATCTGAACTCTCGTGGTCCTCACAGTTATTGCAGTACATGCGATTTCTTCCATTTTTCAAATCTGCAGCCAACCCTTTCACACACGATCTGTGAAACGTGCCTTGGCATGGTCCTTGACACATAAAGTGTGAGCCCTTTTTTGCCAGGACTTTTTTGCACTTTTGGCAATCCATCTCTTAATACTAATGCACTAAGGTCGAAACTCAAAGCAGGAAAGTGTGTAGAAAGTGTAGCGGTTCAGGACATGCGCTACCTATGAAGTGTATGACCGTAATAGGCCATCATTCATCATAAATCTAATGACGAATGATGTCTATTTGGATCATATGCTCGTAGAGTCAACCTTAATATTTATATTTGTGTAGTCTATTTGAGTTATCCTGCATTGTTTACCTCTAATTCGCACCCAAGGAAGTCGGACGGTTTCCGGCGCCGCGGCCTCGCTGTGGCATTGACCTGTAGCGTGCGATTCCGAATACACAAAGCATCTAATGTCTAATCGGACGATTCGGTTGAAGGATTTTAAGAAAACATTGATATTTGATGAAACATCAGCCCATATACGTCCCACTGCTAAGACAGGTCTCTTGGATGAGAGGGGATTGGGTTAGGTATAGTTCGGGTTCGAGACTTCGCATTCCTTAACTCTAGCAATTATCTCTGAATAAACTGGTATAATGACAAGGTGAGGATGCATTCGCTTCCGAAGCCTGGACGTTCCGTGAAGGAACGGGGAATAATCCAATTTAACATCCATGTTGACCAATAAGGGGTCGGCTATGCGGTTGTGGCTCTTCCGGAGGCCCAAGCATCCATAGGCAATAGTGTCTGCTTGTTTGCCACCGTTGTGGTATAAACCGTTTCCATTCAAGTGCCGAAATGAAAGGATATTGACGGAACAAGTACCTACCTAGTAATAGGAAAACGAAACCATTCACTTAAATTGGTATAGCCGTGTGCCTTGAGCTCTTTCCATAAAATAACGTTTTCCTGCGCTGAGCGATTAATCCCTTCTAAGGCGTTTACATTGGCGTTTGAGGCCTTTTCAATAATACTAATAATGAGTAATGAATGCGGTGACGTAGCACAGTTAGCCCATATTTACACGCCAAAGTTTCACAAAATAAGAACACTAACTTGATCACAGAATCGCAGCCCTTGTAGCCTATTTGGACAATAAATAATTGATGTTCACAAATTTGTTGTTTACAAATTTTAAATGTCGTTTCTAACCTACGGCTTGACAGTTCCATTACACAATTCCTAATTTACAAACAATGGCCGAAGAAAGCTGCTCGTATGAACAGTATTGTCAGCAGTCCTATTTAAAACGGAAAGGAGAATTGTGTTTAATGTTTATTACCTGTTGATTTATAATGCGTTTATCTCTATTTCTGTATTAGACTTTTGAAATGAAATAGATGGTCGCACTTTTTGTACTTTACTGAATAAAGTCAGGCGTAGTCACTATCACTATCTACAGATATCTTTTTTAAAATAAAGCCTGACCTGTGATTGACTCTAGTGACACCCAATAGTAAGTGACGATAGTCTAAAATGAAGCTCACTGACTTAGTTAAGCCTATTCACTCTTGCTTTGAAGGGACATAGATCATAATTGTAAGCATCAGGTCAGGATGCATCGAAGGGGCCGGTTTGCCAATAACATTTGCTTGCTTGTTGTATTTACATACCTATAATAATAACTTAAAGACCAACATAAATACACAACTTTCCGTTTGATGTTGCACTGATAGAAAATTCTGCTATTTGTGTTTTGTGCAATGGCTGCCTTGCGCATCCTGCATGCCAACGCATTATGACGACATAAGTTATAGTGCCACATACTTCGTTGTTGCGACAATGAGCATGCAATTTTCTTTTATCATACATATATATAAATTGGTTTAATTAACATACATACATACATTCACGCCTTTATTCCCAAAAGGGGTAGGCAGAGCACATGAAACGTACTATGTTCCAACGCCACTTTTAGCATAAATGTGGGTATTAAATATCGACAAAATGTGATATTGTAGTGATAGGTTGCTAGCCCATCGCCCACAACACACTTCAGCCTTAATTTAACGCTTCGGTATTGTTGTTTCTCTAAAGGTTTCCCAAGATTGTTTTCATGTAAAAGTAAGGACGATAATGGTAACCAGTGTGTAGGTAACATAACTCAAAAACAAAGAGTAAAAAGTATTCGATCAAATAAGAAGGCGTTCGGAATCGTGACACATTTTTGAATACCAACGTTGATACAACGGAATGCGATCACTCGGTGTCTGTCTGTCTGTCACAGGCAGTCTTCGTACTTGATAAGATAATGTTTGATTGATTTGCCAAAAGTTGTTGGTGTTGTGACTAAATAGCTAATAATATTGTTCCAGGCCGGAGTCATGGTGGGTCTCGGCGGCGCTGAAGGCGATCCGAGCGGTCGCGCTCGTGTTCGACGTGCTCACGTTCCCAGTGCATCTCGTGTTGCAGCGGCCGTGGCGCAAGCGCGCGCTGTCCCGCCGGATCAAGGTACAGCTCGACACAGTCACTCGCTAAAGCGATCCGGTCCCCTTATCGCCACTGGACAGTTACACCTGCCAGGCTTGTGGTCTTGTCTGCTACTCCGTATTGGCTTTGCACAGCCATGAAAGAAGTTGTCTTTCTCCTAGACACTGCTTGTTTATTCTTGTATAACACCCGAAGGCCATCGATGAATATAGGGTCGGTTGCACCAAACTTTTTATAATCACAAGCGGTGTTCGTTAAAATCTGAATGTTCGGAAAATTTTACAATTTGCAATGGTATGGAGCGATATTTAACGTTGATCAGTCTGTTATCGTATCTTGGTGTTCTTAACTATATTGAACTCCTCTAAGCAGCAATATGCTAATGTATACGGAATGAAGAACTTCAAAGGAAATACGACGCTCCATCACAATGAAGTTCTGCATAATACAAGATGGTGCCGAACATTGAAACTAGACCGAACCGTCTAGACATCATGGGTTATCTAATTACACTGATCTAATCTAGGATTCGCTCCTAATTTCTAAACCGAAATTGTAGCGCAACATATCAACATTATCTGGGTGGTTAGGATTAATGTTTTTACAATGTGCCATAAATACATACTTAAGTAACCAATTGTAAGGTTTAATAATCCCAAGTATAAGTATGTCTCCGTTATAAATATGTGTATTTGCTTTGCTGCACACCGCTGATACAAACATTATTTTTGCTTTTCATACACATTAAGATAACATAAACTAGATTAAACTTAAACAGTTATAATGATCAGGCGAAACGTTCTTATCGCTGAAAAGCAATATCTACCAGAAATTCTTTTGACAGTGAGTTGATCACTACTCATGCACCAAATAATATCACGTTACCTACTATATTGTCATTGAAATAGGATGTCAATATATTTTTGCTGCGTTCATGTCATACACGTGGCACGGTCGCGGGCATCCGCTTGCACTTTGACCTTTCGCTGCAGCTTCGAGTCGCGGTTGACTTATAGCTCTCAGTGACACAATCTGCGACGCTCTTTGCAATCTATCTAAATATCCTCACTCCAATAGGTCCTGGAATACTGGCCACGGGTGTTAAATTGTAAGCGACAGACTAAATATGTGTATTTTTTGCTTGAGAATTACACATATAATTACGTACATTCCAGTGGCGGCGCGCGAAAATTTGCGATGGCCAACCCGGAACTAAAAATATATGAAAGAGATTAGAGTATATAAATATAGGCTTGCCTAAAAACTAATTTTAGGCAAACTACGGGCTTGTAAGGGCGCTCCGCTAAGCTATTAATTTGCGGAAGCTTTTTGTCCCTTCAGACTCAAAGTTCTTGTACTCATTGATGCTGACTTGTAAAAGTTGGATGAGGTTACAAGTCGGTAACAGTCCGACCCAGCGCCTTCCTTACTCACTCATCTCGTTTTGTATGACCTTGATAATGTTTCTTACAGGTTTACAATGATACCTACTTATTCCCAATTAATATTACGTACGCTGGAGTCTCTGTAAGGAAGGATTGGCGAGGGTTAGGAACTTAACTACGCCATTGATAATCTTCTTTATAGCTTCACAATGACACTGATTCCCAATTCTCTCTTTTCCAGGCCCGAATAATCGAAAGCAACACAGACAGCGTGACCGTCCGCTCCGTCGCCGAGCCGACCGACCTCCACGTGCGCATGGTGCGCGACAATGTTCTCACGATGGAAGGCATGCTCCGCGCCGCCGCGACGCGCTGGTCCGACAAGCCCGCGCTGGGCACGCGGACCGTGCTCGGCGAGGAGGACGAACCGCAGCCGAACGGACGGGTCTTCAAGAAGGTACGTCATACACAGAGCTGTTCTGACAGCTGCCCATTGGGCATCTCTTGAGGAACCTCGATACGACGACGAAGAAATTGCTACCACCAAGTACCTCTGCCTCTAGCACATGCTGCTGCCAAGTTGCATAACGCAATTCAGCGACTGGTGTTTCACTAGCACTGTTGACGAGGGAAGATTTCACGTTTCGCGTCGGCATCTGATGTGCTAACCCTACCCTTTGGATCCAAGACTGGTGATACGTCAGTTGACCAGTGTAGATATTCGTTGTTTCAACAAGCCCGCAACACCTGCTGTTCTCTGGAGGGCGAGTTTCCAAATGGACGAATCTACAAAGAGATAATTTAAAGCAGCTACGGGCTATGTGAGCACTATCTCAGTATCCATCTATATATCTTTGCTCCGAAAGACGAACCTCCGTTCAATGGAGTCAATAATATACAATTTGATGCAGGCTCATCAATTACGATGGATGCGGATCACCCATCCACTTGACTAAAACGAAACTAATATTCAGCGGTCGATAAACACGCCTTTGATTTCGTTCTACTCGTAGTAAACAATGCCAATGTCAATGCAACACTTGATGTGTGTATTTGTACGATCATTTGTACGATCACACGAGTATTTGTACGATCAATCCAAAGCCGTCCAAGTGTGGAAACTCGATCTTGCGCGGCTTCTTGCATCTCTCAATCGGCTTTGTGAACGACATGTATTCTAATGGAATCCCGTTCCGTTTGGGCATTGATTGATTGGTTTCGAATGGTCGTAAATTTGTTAGGGCTTTAAAGCCCAATATCTCGCAAACTAATCACCAAGATGAAAAATGGTTTTAAGAAACCCGTAATATGAACAAGCTATCCACTCCACACCATACATAGGTTTAACGAGAAAAAAAAATACATCCCCACTTTAGATGTATAGGGACCTTAAAAAGATTTTTTTTCTTGATTTTGTTCTACTGTTTTGTCGGCATGATTGATTTATATCCCATGCCGAATTACACTTTTCTAGTATTAAGGGTGCTGAGCTAAGCCGAAGAAGGATGGACATGGCGAAACTATAAGGCTTCTGTTGACTACGGCCCCCTAAAATGAAACTTATTTATGTGACCGATGTCAACCTCGTATACATCTCTAGTTCAAGATGGGCGCGTACACGTGGCGCAGCTACAGCTCGGTGGAAGCGGAAGCCACGCTGTTCGCGGGCGGGCTGCGCGAGCTGGGCTGCGCGCCGCGCCGCAACGTGGTCATGTTCGCGGAGACGCGTGCCGAGTGGATGGTGGCCGCGCACGGCTGCTTCAAGCAGAGCATACCCGGTATCTACCACTCATTATTTAATCGTACCACCATCATCATATCAGCCGAAAGACGCCCACTGCTGGACGTAGGCCTCCCCCAAAGAGTGCCAAAATGACAGGTCCCGCGCCACCCGCATCCAGCGAACTCCCGCAACCTTTACCAGGACATGTGATCGTATGGTATACATTATTTTGGCCTTTAAAGTTTGACACTTTAATACCACCCAAGGGACACGTTCAGGGTTGTGGTAGGTAGCTCCTGCGGACGCGAGTGACAGTGGTCCCCGCTTTGTCAAATGAGTGGACAACTCGACTGTTGCAAGTTGTTAAGCCGTCCGAAGACATCTAACTCGACTACTGTCGTGGAGCAGCCGGAATCAACTGTTTGGCGTGCCTTCCAAAGCACGGAAGCGCTCATTTATATTAACCATTCAAACATCAGGCGTCACCCCATCCAAACACTCTGACCGCTGCCATCTTTGCTTAACCTGAGTTATCGTTTCCGACTCGCAGGCGCCGCTAGGCTATGAGCGCTTCTTTACAAATTGTCTGGCTCGTAAACAGCTACAAAGTCTTAGAATGTGTGCCACAGATCATAGAAGCTTAGGGTCGCAGGTTTTAGAATCATTTGGAATAAGCGTTCTTCCTGGCGGCACCTTCGGATAAGCAGTGGAAACCGTCCTCCCCAAAATGAGTCACTAATGGCAAACCACGTTTCGTCCACAGCCTCCTCTAGTGCTTTCATTTTTAAAAACCCTTTTTTTTGCGTGTAATCTTCAGAAGCCAGTACAAAGTGCTCAAGCAAATACCTGAAAGCCTGCTCTGTTAAGAGTCCCTTAACAGATTTTATTAAAATTGTTAAAACCCCTTTATCTGAAAGACTCATGGTGACATTGGTCCACAGTGGTAACAATCTACGCGACCCTCGGCGACGACGCGATCGCCCACGGCATCAACGAGACCGAGGTCTCCACCGTGATCACCAGCCACGAGCTGCTGCCCAAGTTCAAGAAGATCCTGGCGAAGACACCGCTAGTGGACACCATCATCTACATGGAGGATCAGCTCAAGCCGACCGACACGAAGGGCTACAAGGAGGGCATCAGGATTGTGGCCTACAAGGATGTGCTGGAGAAGGGAAAATTCTCGAAGATTGGTAAGTGTCTTTAAGATATCTTCCTAAATCTGCATTTGCTCGGCGTATCGTTGAGATGAGACGAAACTCTCCTGGTACCCGTAAAATTTTCCAACTATATACCAAACTTACAACAGGGGTCCAAAACTAAACTCACTCATTTCAATCAATCCAATTGTAGTACATAGTTATTTTATAAGATTTTATGTAGATCTGTGTCATTATATGCCTGTCTTAGAGGCATCCCAATTTCTTTTAGCTCTATATGGCTTGTCAAAACGAATCGAACCACTTGTACGATTGATCATATGATCTGTGTTTCAAACCTAACACCTAACTAAATATCGTTCGTTTTTTCCCACAGAGTCGGTCCCACCATCAGCCAGCGACACCGCCATCGTGATGTACACGTCGGGCTCCACCGGCGTGCCTAAAGGCGTCATCCTTTCCCACCGCAACATGCTTTCCACCCTCAAGGCGTTCGTGGACGCCGTGCCCATCTACGACACTGATATACTGATGGGCTTCCTGCCTCTTGCACACGTGTTCGAGCTGCTAGCGGAGAGTCTGTGCATCATCGCGGGTCAGTAACTTGGTAGCCTTTATACGTTGGTGATATGGCCAACCTGACATAAACACGTCCTCGTGTATCATCCTCGACCTCTAAAGGCGTGATATCCGTAAAATGCTTTCCACCCTCAAGGCGTTCGTGGACGCCGTGCCCATCTACGACACTGATATACTGATGGGCTTCCTGCCTCTTGCACACGTGTTCGAGCTGCTAGCGGAGAGTCTGTGCATCATCGCGGGTCAGTAACTTGGTAGCCTTTATACGTTGGTGATATGGCCAACCTGACATAAACACGTCCTCGTGTATCATCCTCGACCTCTAAAGGCGTGATATCCGTAAAATGCTTTCCACCCTCAAGGCGTTCGTGGACGCCGTGCCCATCTACGACACTGATATACTGATGGGCTTCCTGCCTCTTGCACACGTGTTCGAGCTGCTAGCGGAGAGTCTGTGCATCATCGCGGGTCAGTAACTTGGTAGCCTTTATACGTTGGTGATATGGCCAACCTGACATAAACACGTCCTCGTGTATCATCCTCGACCTCTAAAGGCGTGATATCCGTAAAATGCTTTCCACCCTCAAGGCGTTCGTGGACGCCGTGCCCATCTACGACACTGATATACTGATGGGCTTCCTGCCTCTTGCACACGTGTTCGAGCTGCTAGCGGAGAGTCTGTGCATCATCGCGGGTCAGTAACTTGGTAGCCTTTATACGTTGGTGATATGGCCAACCTGACATAAACACGTCCTCGTGTATCATCCTCGACCTCTAAAGGCGTGATATCCGTAAAATGCTTTCCACCCTCAAGGCGTTCGTGGACGCCGTGCTCAGTTATGACATTGTTATACTGATGGGATTCTTGCGTCTTGCACAGGTTTTTGAGCTGTTAGCGGAGAGTCTGTGCTAGTAGCATTGATATGTTGGTTGGTTGTATGATCATCCTGACGTAAACTCGTCCTTGTGACGAAAACTTACAGGAGCCATATTGGATTGGGTCTTGTATCTTATTGGCTATTTATTAATATAGATGTGTGTACGCCGTATTAGGATGGGTCTCCACCAGGAGAGGGTGTGAGGCGGTGAACGGAACGGAACGGATAGGAAGCAATGCACGAGCTATGCCGGCAACTTTATTGGTGTATCTTTCCTCGCTCACGGCCTTCGCGTAGCTCTGGTGGGTTACAGTGAATAAGATACAAAAAGTTGACTGTCCACTTTTCCGTTTATTTATTTATCGTATGGCAAATCAGTATTTAGAACCGTGAGATCTTGGAAAAGACAGTACGGTTGGCAGGTTGTTGCACTTTTAGCAGCACCCAGGGGTCACGTGTAGGGTAATCTGCGGGGTGCAATCCCCCGATGACACTTTTCCGTATGAAATTTTTCGTTTTTTTTCCGGCATATTAAGGCAGTAGTGTGTTCCCCCCCCAGGCGTGCCGATCGGCTACTCCACGCCGCTGACGATGCTGGACTCGTCCAGCAAGATCATGAAGGGCACCAAGGGAGACGCCACCGTGCTGCAGCCCACGTGCATGACCACCGTTCCTGTGAGTACACCCAATATGTTTGGGAAACGAGACTAAGTTTCTGTCAAGAATTGAATTTTTGGTACAAGCTTTTATTGCCAACTCTACTTTTCTGTACACCGTCACCAACTACTCGTTGAGACGATTCTAACGAGCCCAAACTCAACGGGGCTAAGTCTGATAAGTCCTGAATTCCCATGGCCACCTTCTGTGTCCATCAGCAGATCAGCTCGATGGTACCATAATGTTGAATTGTCATCCAAACTACACTAATACCCAAAATTTCAGCTCAATCGGATAACGGAAAGTGACTGAATAATGGATTACATATTTTGAGGTACAACTTACATACTTACATACGAACAGGTCAAGGTAATGTAAAGCTTGTAACAATGTGTCTGAATTAAGGCGGTGCATTGGAAATTATCGCGTGCTTTGAAACACCGTTCTGACTAGATTAAAAAACAATAATATCTGATTTTCAGATATATGATTCTTGACTATATGATTGTTTATATGATTTTATCAATACATGATTGCTTCAAATTTCTTCTATAGAAAAAAAATCCATAGTTGGGTCTGTATTTTCCTTTTTTTTTACTCGGCCTATTCACACGATATATTATTTTACGACACGATCAAGTTAATACTATAGTATTTTATCTCATCTAAAATCTCAATTTATGAAACTTAATTAACACTTCACTAAGTTAGATATTTATCGAAATTTGTCCAAAAAGCCATTCCTGAAGAGTGTTACATCTCTCTTTCTCGTGTGTAGAAGGCATATCGTGGCGCGTGTCTCTGTCTAGGGGGCGTGCTCGACTCAAATCAAGGCATCCCCTTAATTTATATTATTATATGTCCTCACAATACGGTATATTTGCAGCTGATCATGGACCGCATCAGCAAGGGCATCACGGACAAGGTGTCCCGCTCTGGCCCGCTAGCCGCGTCCCTGTTCAAGTGGGCGTACACCTACAAGCTGACGTGGATGCGGCGCGGGTACGACACGCCGCTGCTCAACAAGCTGGTCAGTACACATCTCATTCCGACCGCCATGCCATACGTTAATAGTACATTACGTAACTAGGGCGGTGAATTCGTGAATGCCCCAGATCGCAGGTGTTTGTAGGATTTACGAATTACCGCCCGTGTTGAGTACAAAATTTTACGTCTTCACCTGGCCAGCTTTAGAAGAAAGAAAGCGATGATTATCTCGAAATCCAAACCTACATCCAAAACAGCTGGATTCCTTAAACTGGTTCCATTAAGGGGCTCTAGGCGCTTTTTGGCTACTTTTGACGAGTTTTGAGCTTCGTCATAACTATAGATATATTTATGACACATACACTTATCGGTTCTTCAATCCTTCATCTACATTTATTTGCACGAGAGTTGTTTTGAAAATAACAAATATTTTTTTTTAATGATTTATTCATACATTGTCCTAAAAAGTTCTGTTTTCGATATTAGTATGTTGTTTATGCACTTTAATATATAAAATCTACATATAACTGTTCCTGATTGACGTCTATAACAACCCACACGAGATTTTTATAACTCATCTTCAAAAAAGTTTCGTTTAAGAAAACTGGTTTATAAAACTGTGAGTTTTGAAGTCAATATGAAATACTATTACGGTAAACCTCGTTGTTGTATACGGTGAGCCATAAAAAACACGAAAAAACCGACAGTCACGGATCGAAGGTCATTGGGAGCTAGGGGCCCCTTAACAGAACAAGTTTTCACGTGCTCACACTCTTGGGTCGACTGTGTCGAATCTTATTAAACTCTCGTGAGACGATAAAATCGCGACTATAACGGCCTTTTTGTGACTGCATCGCGTCTGAATCGCTGCAACAAGTTGCCGTGTATGCGACCTTCCTTAGTACTTGTAATGTGCGGGCGCTCTAACAGTTTATTTATTTATTCATCATCATTCATCATCAGCTTACATACACAGTAGCTTAAAACAGTAGTGACAGTGAGCTAATAACAGATCCTCACCGATAGCGTAATCTACATCTACACTAATATTATAAAGACGATGATTTGATTGTTTGTTTTTTGTATTGAATAGGCTTTGAAAGTACTGGAACGATTTAAAAAAAAACCATTAAAAGCCAACATTCCTGATGAACATAGGCTACTTTTTACCGCGGGAAAATGCTTCATTCCTGCGGGAAAACGGAAAATAATTTTATAAAAAAATAAGTGCGAAAAAGCCAAACGAAAACGCGCTTTTGCGTTGGTACTGCTACATAATTAAATAATAAAATAAATAAATATTTGGGGACAATCTTACACAAATCGACCTAATCCCAAACTAAGCAAAGCTTGTACTATGGGTACTAGACGACGATAAACATACTTATATAGATAAATAAATACTTAAATACATAGAACACATCCATGACTCAGGAACAAATATTCGTGCTCATCACACAAATAAATGCCCTTACCGGGATTCGAACCCGGGACCTCCGGCTTCGTAGGCAGGGTCACTACTCACTAGGCTACGGTGGTCGTCAATTAAGTACTTATTTCTAAATAGAGTAATATAAAGAGTTGCCTAAACCAGAGGCGGCTCGTGACTAAATTGTATGGGTGTTCACTTGAAATAAAACAATGAAAATACATGACGTTAGCAGATTCCGGGATTCCGAAGACTCATCCGTGCACCCTTAAAGCAATTTGAAATGCACCACATAAATACTACACAATCTGTTAACCTTCGTAAAATACCTATGCCTGTTTTTGTCAACGCGGTCATTGAACTCGCGTAGACTTTCGGTACTTACGTGGAATCTAGTGCCCTGCGAATACCCTGTAAAATAGTTTGTTACTCTCATCACAACCACACAACTACGGTGTTTTCACATATTGTTCGGATGTAAACACACGCGTAAATGTTTTGGTTTTCGTCGTTCATGTTTGCGTAAGGTCAAGGTCCCTTGTCCCTTAGCCTTAAATTCAAGCCGGATTTGTATCGTTTTTGCACACTTTTTAATGAACACCACATTATAATTATCCATTTTAACACTCACAAGTAGTAACTGATAAGTACAGGCTATTTCAACACGTATTAAATGATTATTAATTGGAAAATACCCGAATTTGCATTCGCGCGCATGCATTTAAGTTAAACAGTGTTTGTTTATATAGGAGTGGCAACGTCGCGCGCAATCACTGTCGCTGTCGCGCGGCAAAATTAACCGGCAACGTGGCGTGAGCGACGCTCCGAATTTGGCTATTTTTTCATAGAAAATCTTCTGTTTCACGCGCACGACTGTGGCGAACTTTCTTTTTCACTCTTATTGGATTTCGTATTAGGAAATGTACTGAGTCTTGTTTCATAGGAGCGCAATCGTGAGCGCTCCGCTTGGCGCGTTACCTATGAAATGATACGGTAGGATGATGGGTATAGCGCCTACCTATGATCTTGTAATGTGTAAAGGTAATTATTTTATTGGTATTGGTACAGTCGTATTTTAAGTGGATTTTAAATAGTAATATTAATAATGAGATTAATGAGTATAATTTAGTTATAATTATTTATGGGAGTTCACTGCACCAGCGCTCCTTAGGGCAAGCCGCCTCTGGCCTAAACTATTTCTCTACTTCTGCCCAAAAATAGGCAACACAAGGGGGACAAGAGTCGTCTCACTGAAGGAAGAGTTAAGCTCTGGTTTCCTAGGATAGCGTATAACCATCCGTCTCTTTCTAATTAGACCACTCAGAAAGAGACGGATAGTCTATCTCAACGCCATATGACGGTCCCGCTATCCTATGAAACCAGAGCTTTAGATTAGAAGTTGGTTGAGTGTGAACGTGTCGGGTTGGTCGGCAGATGTTCTCGAAGGTGTCGCTGCTGCTGGGCGGGCGCATGCGGCTCATGATCGCGGGCGGCGCGCCGCTGTCGCCCGACACGCACGCGCAAGTGAGAGTGTGCGTGTGCTGCGACGTGGTCACCGGGTACGGGCTCACCGAGACCACGTCCTGCGCCACCGTCGCCGACCAGTACGACCGGTGAGAACTAACACTATTCTCATGATCTCGGGCGGCGCGCCGCTGTCGCCCGACACGCACGCGCAAGTGAGAGTGTGCGTGTGCTGCGACGTGGTCACCGGGTACGGGCTCACCGAGACCACGTCCTGCGCCACCGTCGCCGACCAGTACGACCGGTGAGAACTAACACTATTCTCATGATCTCGGGCGGCGCGCCGCTGTCGCCCGACACGCACGCGCAAGTGAGAGTGTGCGTGTGCTGCGACGTGGTCACCGGGTACGGGCTCACCGAGACCACGTCCTGCGCCACCGTCGCCGACCAGTACGACCGGTGAGAACTAACACTATTCTCATGATCTCGGGCGGCGCGCCGCTGTCGCCCGACACGCACGCGCAAGTGAGAGTGTGCGTGTGCTGCGACGTGGTCACCGGGTACGGGCTCACCGAGACCACGTCCTGCGCCACCGTCGCCGACCAGTACGACCGGTGAGAACTAACACTATTCTCATGATCTCGGGCGGCGCGCCGCTGTCGCCCGACACGCACGCGCAAGTGAGAGTGTGCGTGTGCTGCGACGTGGTCACCGGGTACGGGCTCACCGAGACCACGTCCTGCGCCACCGTCGCCGACCAGTACGACCGGTGAGAACTAACACTATTCTCATGATCTCGGGCGGCGCGCCGCTGTCGCCCGACACGCACGCGCAAGTGAGAGTGTGCGTGTGCTGCGACGTGGTCACCGGGTACGGGCTCACCGAGACCACGTCCTGCGCCACCGTCGCCGACCAGTACGACCGGTGAGAACTAACACTATTCTCATGATCTCGGGCGGCGCGCCGCTGTCGCCCGACACGCACGCGCAAGTGAGAGTGTGCGTGTGCTGCGACGTGGTCACCGGGTACGGGCTCACCGAGACCACGTCCTGCGCCACCGTCGCCGACCAGTACGACCGGTGAGAACTAACACTATTCTCATGATCGCGGGCGGCGCGCCGCTGTCGTCCGACACGCACGCGCAAGTGAGAGTGTGCGTGTGCTGCGACGTGGTCACCGGGTACGGGCTCACCGAGACCACGTCCTGCGCCACCGTCGCCGACCAGTACGACCGGTGAGAACTAACACTATTCTCATGATCTCGGGCGGCGCGCCGCTGTCGCCCGACACGCACGCGCAAGTGAGAGTGTGCGTGTGCTGCGACGTGGTCACCGGGTACGGGCTCACCGAGACCACGTCCTGCGCCACCGTCGCCGACCAGTACGACCGGTGAGAACTAACACTATTCTCATGATCTCGGGCGGCGCGCCGCTGTCGCCCGACACGCACGCGCAAGTGAGAGTGTGCGTGTGCTGCGACGTGGTCACCGGGTACGGGCTCACCGAGACCACGTCCTGCGCCACCGTCGCCGACCAGTACGACCGGTGAGAACTAACACTATTCTCATGATCTCGGGCGGCGCGCCGCTGTCGCCCGACACGCACGCGCAAGTGAGAGTGTGCGTGTGCTGCGACGTGGTCACCGGGTACGGGCTCACCGAGACCACGTCCTGCGCCACCGTCGCCGACCAGTACGACCGGTGAGAACTAACACTATTCTCATGATCTCGGGCGGCGCGCCGCTGTCGCCCGACACGCACGCGCAAGTGAGAGTGTGCGTGTGCTGCGACGTGGTCACCGGGTACGGGCTCACCGAGACCACGTCCTGCGCCACCGTCGCCGACCAGTACGACCGGTGAGAACTAACACTATTCTCATGATCTCGGGCGGCGCGCCGCTGTCGCCCGACACGCACGCGCAAGTGAGAGTGTGCGTGTGCTGCGACGTGGTCACCGGGTACGGGCTCACCGAGACCACGTCCTGCGCCACCGTCGCCGACCAGTACGACCGGTGAGAACTAACACTATTCTCATGATCTCGGGCGGCGCGCCGCTGTCGCCCGACACGCACGCGCAAGTGAGAGTGTGCGTGTGCTGCGACGTGGTCACCGGGTACGGGCTCACCGAGACCACGTCCTGCGCCACCGTCGCCGACCAGTACGACCGGTGAGAACTAACACTATTCTCATGATCTCGGGCGGCGCGCCGCTGTCGCCCGACACGCACGCGCAAGTGAGAGTGTGCGTGTGCTGCGACGTGGTCACCGGGTACGGGCTCACCGAGACCACGTCCTGCGCCACCGTCGCCGACCAGTACGACCGGTGAGAACTAACACTATTCTCATGATCTCGGGCGGCGCGCCGCTGTCGCCCGACACGCACGCGCAAGTGAGAGTGTGCGTGTGCTGCGACGTGGTCACCGGGTACGGGCTCACCGAGACCACGTCCTGCGCCACCGTCGCCGACCAGTACGACCGGTGAGAACTAACACTATTCTCATGATCTCGGGCGGCGCGCCGCTGTCGCCCGACACGCACGCGCAAGTGAGAGTGTGCGTGTGCTGCGACGTGGTCACCGGGTACGGGCTCACCGAGACCACGTCCTGCGCCACCGTCGCCGACCAGTACGACCGGTGAGAACTAACACTATTCTCATGATCTCGGGCGGCGCGCCGCTGTCGCCCGACACGCACGCGCAAGTGAGAGTGTGCGTGTGCTGCGACGTGGTCACCGGGTACGGGCTCACCGAGACCACGTCCTGCGCCACCGTCGCCGACCAGTACGACCGGTGAGAACTAACACTATTCTCATGATCTCGGGCGGCGCGCCGCTGTCGCCCGACACGCACGCGCAAGTGAGAGTGTGCGTGTGCTGCGACGTGGTCACCGGGTACGGGCTCACCGAGACCACGTCCTGCGCCACCGTCGCCGACCAGTACGACCGGTGAGAACTAACACTATTTTGTAATCATTTGCACACTGCCATCGCCAAATTTTAAGTTGTATGAAAACATTTTTTTTTACATACAGTAAACTTGTCAGAAGCTCTAGTATAAGTTGTACCGAAACAAAACTTTAAGATCGCGTTTGCGTTTCACCCTCAATTTGTATGGGATTTGACAGCTAAACGCGAACGCGGTCGTAACTTTTTATTTCGGTAAAACTTATACTAGAGCCTCAGGTTTTTTTAATAAAACAAACCTAACTTAACCTAATGGGTTTTACACCCTACATCAAAAAGTTAACGGTTTCTGAGAATAAAACGTTCGATGATATGAAAATTCGGCGAATTCGGCATTCATAGGCCGGCATAGCTCAGTTGGTTAGTAGCGACGGGCCATGAATGCCTGTGGTCGCCGGTTCGAATCCGGCTCGGAGCATTAAATTTTTCAATTTTTCCTTTCATTTAAAAATTTATAATTTTCTTTAGCAGCGTTACTGCTTAATAAAACAAGTATTAATCCTGTGTGTTTGAACAAAGTCAGTTGGGTCGTTGTCTCGACAATGGATCACGTCACGTGTACAGTTAGTGAGAGCAGCGTGTTGTTGCAGGTCCACGGGCCGCGTGGGCGCGCCCACCACGGGCACGGACATCAAGCTCGTGACGTGGGACGAGGGCAACTACCGCGTCTCCAACAAGCCCTTCCCGCAGGTACCAAGCTTTATACAACTACTACCTCAAGCCCAACACTCCGTCCGCTCGAACTCGTTATATCGCAGCTCCATACAAACTTTCACTCCCCCCCATTTCACCCTCTTAGGGAATGATTTCGGGGATAAAAACTATCCTATGCCACTCTCCATCCCTTCAACTATCTCCACTTAAAAAATCACGTCAATTCGTCGCTCCGTTTTGCCGCGAAAGACGGACAAACAAACACACACATACACTTTACCATTTATAATATTAGTATGGGTGCAGGCTTCATGTGTGTGGCAGTGACACTCGCACTCGACAATTACAATAGTACGTAAAGCATCTCAACACACACTCTAATGTATGAGTAGGTATTACACCCATACATACATGACTGTTGACAGTTGGGCGCCTTTGGCACCGTCTCTCAAGTACTTCCGGTCATTTCAGAGTGACAGACTTAGGCCCTAAGCACATAGCGGATGGCAGTAGGGGAACGCGCGTCGACAGCGCGTGAAAAAAACGCAGTCTGCTTAGGGCCTTAGGTTACTACTCTACTCTACTCTCTCTACGATTAAAGGGCTAAATGATGCCACGTCTCGTACTGTTGTCACATGACGTAAATATACCTATCCATACAAATTTGTAAAGGAAGTGAAGGATTTTCAAACTTTCGGCCATTCTTAGGTGCGATAATCTTCTGATTGCTCAGCACAACTTTCTTGACTTGCTGCCATGCATTTTATCGAGGTTTATTTGGAGTGGGCTTACAAACCACTACTGCCTTGCCTTTTTACAAGCTTTATATTAACTTGACCCGTTCGCATGTATGTAACATATTATTATGTAAGTTCTCCGTCAAAATTTGCAATCCATTTTTCAGTCACCTGCCGTTATCCGATTGAGCTGAAATTTCGTGTATTAGTACAGTTTGGATGACAATTCAATATTATGGTTCCATCGAGCTGATCTGTCTGAGAATCTGATGATGAAGACAGAATGTGGCCATGGGAATTCAGGACTTAACCGATGTAACCCCGTGGAGTTTGGGCTCGTTAGCATCGTCTCAATGAGTAGTTGATGGTTGTTGCAAAGAACAGTCGGCAATAAAAGATTCGTCCTCTAAGAATAGTATGTGGTCCCCCAGGGTGAGATCGTGATAGGCGGCGGCAGCGTGGCCGAGGGCTACTACCGCAACCCGGAGAAGACGCGCGAAGAGTTCCTCGACGTGTCGGGCCAGCGCTGGTTCCGCTCCGGGGACATCGGCGAGCTGCACCACGACGGTTGCATCAAAATCATCGGTCAGTAAATGTTGATACCTGACAAGCCTGACAAGAAACGGGCAACTTTTAAATATGTATTTGAGGAGTTGAAGTCTTTATCCGTATCGTGACTACATGCATTCATGATCTTACGTAGCCGCGAGACCGGCGAGTTGCTGGCTAGGACAGTCCGTGTAAGAGAGGGCAAAAAGTAGTTATAGGGGTTTCGGGGCATTCGGGACGTGTTTGACTCTGACTACGCTGAGTGAGCGCGACTGAGCATGATCTGAAATTTGTAGCTGTTAGACATCGGCTTTGTTAGACAGACCTTCTGTCCTCATCATATCAGAGACCCACAATGGAGCCATAATGACTAGTCGTGTGCCACCAGCATCCAGCGGCGGGTAAGTAATACGAGGTATAACAACTATAGTACATTGTTTAACGAGGGGCGTAAGTGGAATATTGCTAACAAGAGTCTATCAGAAGCCCGACGCCGAAGGCGGAGGGCTTTTGATGACTCGAGTTTGCAATATTCTTACGCCCGTGTTATACACAATGTTTTTCATCACATTTGCGAGGAAACAAATAAATTTTAGATGAAATTAATACAAATCGTAATAAAAACTGCAACATGTCAGTCGTCCATTTTGTTGAATTTGACGAGAGGCGCGTATGGCAAAGACCCTTCGGTATACAGCCACAGTTTGAAAACATTTAAAAACATTTAAAATTATTTGTAATAAATACTAAACATTAAATTGCAGTTTAATTTAATATAAAGATATGTTTAATACGTATTAAAAGTTGGTTGTAGCAAACCTTTGAAGATATGAAATACACCTTGGCTGATTGGAAACATCCTCCGTCCGAAGTGAAGTATGAGTGGGTTCAATATTTTAAAACTAAACTTAACACCCCGTGGGAGGTAAAACGGCTATAACTGCTCTGTACGCTCGCAAGTAATAACGCCATTGACGAGCAAGTGTGATGAAAATCATATAACGGTCATAATATATACGCTCACTGTGTATAAGTTTGTTTAGTATAATGTTCATTGCACATAACGAACGAAAGGTATAATGACAAAATATATCATTTCGTAAAGTATAACGTACTTTAGACATAATATCAATTGATATATCGATTAAAGCGTATAATATTCATAACACCTAAGATTTATAACTTATATTATTCAATTTATCTAACATCAAAAAGTATATTGCTCGTATATTATAATCGTCTTCAGTTATTTTAATAGCAATGCTGTATGAAGGAATGAATGAATTTGGATAATAAAACATTAAACGTTTTTAAGACTGAAATTAAATTTATTTTCACATCAGACACGCCAATTATTTTAACCTAACCTTACCTAAACACCAGCGTGTCGACGCCACCCCGCTTCGCGGGGTTATTTCCGCTCTAAGGGACACAAGGCAACCCTAACCTAACCTACAAGTAATACCATTGGTAAGAGTGCTTGTTGTTTTTTACTGCGGGGGGCTTCGCCCCCCGAGCCCCCCTTTAACTTACTGCCCTAACCTAATTTTCTGTATTGTAATCCTCATACGAAAATATACTATGCGTTATGATCGTTATACGCTATTTATGTTATACGAAAATATATTATATGTTATGATCGTTATACGAAATGAAATTATTCAATTTGAGTGTTATAGAAAAAAACGTTATATAATATGATTATTATGGCTATTGACCGTTATTCCTTATAAAAGTATTGGTATTGTTGTTATAGCTAGCGTTCATTATATCTTGTGAACGTTATTAATATGAAATTATATATACTGTTGTTATATCTCGTGGGACGCACCCTCCAGCGGATTCTCGCGACCTTTACCAGGTCATCCGTCCACCTTGTGGGTGGTCTGGCCACGCTGCGCCTCGTGGTACGTGGTGGCCACTGTGAGTGTGGACGCGTCGCGACTCGCACGTACCTTGTGGGTGGTCTGGCCACGCTGCGCCTCGTGGTACGTGGTGGCCACTGTGAGTGTGGACGCGTCGCGACTCGCACGTACCTTGTGGGTGGTCTGGCCACGCTGCGCCTCGTGGTACGTGGTGGCCACTGTGAGTGTGGACGCGTCGCGACTCGCACGTACCTTGTGGGTGGTCTGGCCACGCTGCGCCTCGTGGTACGTGGTGGCCACTGTGAGTGTGGACGCGTCGCGACTCGCACGTACCTTGTGGGTGGTCTGGCCACGCTGCGCCTCGTGGTACGTGGTGGCCACTGTGAGTGTGGACGCGTCGCGACTCGCACGTACCTTGTGGGTGGTCTGGCCACGCTGCGCCTCGTGGTACGTGGTGGCCACTGTGAGTGTGGACGCGTCGCGACTCGCACGTACCTTGTGGGTGGTCTGGCCACGCTGCGCCTCGTGGTACGTGGTGGCCACTGTGAGTGTGGACGCGTCGCGACTCGCACGTCGCGCGCTGCCACGCGTGGGCGGACGCGACGTGTGCCGTTGTTGTCGTCGTCGTAGCGCTGACCGGATATCGTAGGCCTCAGATCAGGGGGAATCACCCGCCGAATTTAAGCATATTAGTAAGCGGAGGAAAAGAAACTAACCAGGATTTCCTTAGTAGCGGCGAGCGAACAGGAAAATGCCCAGCACTGAATCCCGCGGTCGTCACTGGTCGCGGGAGATGTGGTGTTCGGGAGGTTCCGCTTTATCGTCGTCGCGACTACTGTCCAAGTTGGTCTTGAACGGGGCCGTTTTCCCCGTAGAGGGTGCCAGGCCCCGTAGCGACGTAGGGCGGCGGCGAGAGGGACACTCCTCAGAATCGGGTTGCTTGAGAGTGCAGCCCTAAGTGGGTGGTAAACTCCATCTAAGGCTAAATCGCCTGGTACTGTAGAGAGAAACTTGAACCTCTCAATCCAAGGTCTGAGATCTCTTGTTTCAAAGTCTTTGATTAGTGCTATTAAAAACTTACTCAATTAAGAAACTAAAAGTGTATACTTCTTCAGTGGCAGTGGGGCGGGGCACATAGCACATAGAACCGATGGCCGTTGGGGCAGAAACATTCTCGAGTGGCGACCACGCCCCGGATGGCGTGGCTATGGTAGGCCCCCGACAAGGTGGACTGATGACCTGGTAAAGGTGGCGGGAGTCCGGTGGATGTGGCGCAGGTCACTTTGGCACTCTTTGGGGGAGGCCTATGTCCAGCAGTAGACGTCTTTCGGCTAATATGATGATGATGATGATACGTCTTCAGCCCAATCAGTGTCAGCATACGAAAGGTTAAAGTTATGCGTCACGTCTGTTAAGCACACTGTTTTATGATTTCCAAAGTACTATAACGCATCCTCCGTTCCAGACCGCAAGAAGGACCTGGTGAAGCTGCAGGCCGGCGAGTACGTGTCGCTCGGCAAGGTGGAGGCGGAGCTGAAGACCTGCCCCATCGTGGAGAACATCTGCGTGTACGGGGACAGCTCCAAGAACCACACGGTGGCGCTGCTCGTGCCGCACCCGCAGCACCTGGCCGAGCTGGCCGCCAGGTATGGGGACTCCTCCTTTCGGGCACCTTGGTGATGGTGATGAGCTCCCGCCCGATTTAGTGTGCTCGCATGCGACTTAAGGGGCTACCCGAGGGTTCCATCGATTTTGGACAAGTTTTGAATCGTATCTCCTACTTTTGCACTACAGATAGAGCTATAAATCAAACCGTATCGGTTCTTCAATCTTTTATCTCCATTTTGGTCTACCGGATTTTGAAACAAATGAATACTTAATGTTGTATGATCTTTTTAAACATTGTCTAAAATAACACTTATTTTGTATTTCTATTGACGTGAAAGATCTAACACATACGAAATCTACATATTTGGGTTCGTCTGTGACGTCCCTAAAAACTGGTCTAAGGTTTTCATTTTAAACCAATTAACACAAAAGTTATGGCCAGAAACCGGTATTTTGGCCTAAAATTGTTCAACTTTGATGCCAAATATCTCGAAAACAATGAACTTTGAAGTAAATATGGGATACTATATTGCTTTAAAGCCGTTGTTGTTAACATAATAAGCTACAAAAAACCTAAGAAAACTAAGAGATTCAGATCGAAGGTACGATCCCGTACGCCAATTATGGGAGCCCCTTAAGTATGTAGCCAATCTTCCTCGTGAAGGTCCTCCTCGTGACTTCTAAACACCATGGACTCAATATCTGTTGTCCAACTCATGTCTCTGCAAGTTTCGGGAAAAGTATTATTTCCATGTCTGTCGAAAATTTTAACCATTTGCCAAATTACCTGAAATTCAAAATAAAATTATTCAAGTGGTGTCTACAAAATATGTTCTACTCCGTTAATGATCACTTTGTAACCACCATTGCCTAATCAATTCATTTATTATTTTTATTAGTTTCTCTCACCATTTTCCTAATTGCATGACATTGATTTATTGGTTTTATATATATTTTTATTCTTCTCAATATTTACCTTTAGTCTGACATTGCTACACTTTGATTTGACATTAATAAAACAAATGACCCATATTGAGAGTCAAATTATTGTACGCCACACTCTGGCCGATTGTGATGCAACCATATACTAACCCTACCACCATTTATAACCACTCACATTCAAACAATAAATAATTCGTATTAATTGAGTACCGCAGGTGGTCTGGCTTTCAATGGATCGCGCTTCGAGTCTAGTTCAGAGCGCCGCTCAATCTTGAAATCGAATACTTTTGATTTTACACGCTGTTGCCACTCCGGTCTTTTGGCAGCCTCCTTCTCCCACAGCGAGGGCTCAGTCCGGCACCTTTTCATGTGCCGCTTCAGCACATATTTATACCTAAGGAGTTGTCCGCCATGCTTTCGCTTGCCCTCCTCAAATTCCGAATATAAGATGCGCTTCGCAGCTCGCTGTTCCGCCATACGTGGCACGTGTCTACACCACCGAAGCTACCTTACCCAAAGCGTAAAACGGGACCCTATTACTAAGACTCCGCTGTCCTGTCCGTCCGTCTGTCTGTCTGTCCGTCTGTCACCAGGCTGTAACTCATGAACCGTGATAGTTAGACAGTTTAAATTTTCACTGATGATGTATTTCTGTTGCCGCTATAACCACAAATACTAAAAAAACAGAATAAAATAAATATTTAAGGGGGCTCCCATACAACACAGATTTCTTTTGCCGTTTTTATAGGTAATGCTACGGAACCCTTCGTGCGCGAGTCCGACTCGCACTTGGCCGGGTTTTTTAGAGAAACCCTACAAACCAGGTGTCCAAGAATTAGTGAAAAACTAGCCTATTCTTTTCTTAAAAATTACATGTGTTGTTTGAGGGACTCCAGATTGAAAGAATAAGAGTCGTGCCAGTGCGCGCGCCCGCGGGCTCCGATCAAATTAAGAGGGTTGGAAGTTAACTTATCTAAAATATTATCAAAACGTCTGCTAGTATTAAAACTGACAATTGATCCAACATAGTGATAATAGCGTAGGTAGCTCACAGTGCCGTGCCAAACGTTTCCGTTGGTGGAGCGTCCCCGCAATCATTTGGCTTACTCTCAGAGGTGTGGAATAAAGTTCCCAATAAATAGCTATCAAATAGACAAGTAGCACGCGACTGGTAGCTTCTTTCCTTCTAAACTAAATCAGCTAATGTTTAATTCCAGGGCGGGTGTGCAAGAGAAAGACTTCGACAAGCTCTGCAAGAACGGGCAGGTCGAGAAACTCGTGGTGAAGGAGCTCGCCGAGCACGCCAAGAAGTGCGGGCTGGAGCGCTTCGAGGTGCCCACGGCCGTGAAACTGTGCACGGAGGTGTGGTCCCCGGACATGGGGCTGGTCACCGCCGCGTTCAAGATCAAGCGGAAAGACATCCAGGACAGGTACAAGGAGGACATCAAGCGCATGTACGCCTCGTGAGGCCAGGAGCTCGGCTCGGCGCCCGGCTGAAGGTAGCCAGCTGTTTGGTCAGGTCGCACCGGCTAATGATGGCCATACACGATGCTTCCTATCGTCCGACCGGCATGCCACTACCGATTGGATCAGTTATACTTGAAATCATAATTAGATTCCATAAAACTAACCTTAAAATTGCCATTAAAATGAAGAAAAAATTCATTTCATTTTTTAAGGTTAGTTTTTTGGAATCTAATTATGGTTTCAAGTATAGAACTGACCGTGTGTGAGAGTGGATCGGCATGATGCTAATCCACTCCCACACACGGTCAGTTTTAACGGATCCAATCGGTAGCGTCATGCCGATTGGACGGTAGGAAGCATCGTGTATGGCCAGCATAAGGTTGTGTGTTTGGTTGGGATAGCCGGTGATACATTCCCGCGGATGCTTTTATTTTGGAGGCGGGTTTGTTATGTTGAAACTAGTTTAAAGCTTTTTAAACTTGGTCTGATAGAGGCTATATGGACGTCTCTTAAACTAATGATGTCTTAGATAGACAGTAATTGCAATTGCAGACTTATTAATGAAAATGACTTAAACTAGCTTTAACTGCAAGTCGTCGTTAGTTTCGATGCTAGAATCTAGTGTTCAACTGACGTCCTAGGTCTTTTTAAATCAATTGTTTAATCTATGTAATAACTGTCAGTGCGACACTAGATATAGCAATACTTAGTTAGAACCAGGTTACCTACTCGCTAGTTACTTCAGAAATCAAATTGTAAAACGGACATGTAGGTGATCTGCTTTTAATAGTTTCGTGTCAAACTAAATGTTTCCTCGCGAGCGAGTACATTAGAGTAAACTGGAACACATGCCTTTTCAACCCTTATTGTCATTGTGACAAGAGCGAAAATGGTACGCGTTTCAATTGTCAAACCAATGTATCGGCAGGTCCGTGGCAATTAGGCCTATAAAGCTTGTCGACAATTTTGTTACTTAGATCTTCAACGTTTCGCCACTGGTCTCTGCACACTGGTAGGCCGTAAATGGCATATTATTTTACATTATGTGTCTGAAACTTTGAAGCGCTATTTTGAATTTTAATTTCTGTTCGTACTAGATCTCTAGTCTGAGCGGTCTAAGCTCAACCTTGAGTATATTTGCTGGAGGAATCATGACATAAGGTCAATCTGATTGGCTCTTAAAATAATTATCTGGCTAATTCTGCCGTCGTTTCTGCATTCGTGCAGCCAAAGTCACACCAGTGTTAAAGCTCAGTGGGCTAGTTGGGTTAGCCCGTAGTGGAGCGATTTCTGTACATAGGTTTTATTATTATCGATACGATACGCGCCTCTGTGAGGCTGTCCGGCTGTCGTATGTATTTATTGCCATCGAACGTTTTTAAATTACTAACGTGAGGAGCGATCGAGCATCGTTCGGGATTGTACAGATTTCTTCAATGGGATGTAGTTTTGTATTTTGTAAATTATTTATGAGAATAGGTAGCTTACCAGACCGATACTAGGCCTCAATTTTTATAGAATTATTTGTATATCGTGCACATCACATTATCTTTTCTAGATATGTAAAACAAATATTGTATGCCAAATACCGACTTGTGTACACAGAGATGGTTTCATCAGTAGTCCGCTCATAAAGATTATGCACGTCAACTCTTAACCTTATTCCAAAGCTATAAGGTACATAATACCTTGATTACTCGGCATGACCGATGGAACCATCTCGGTCTACAATCATACATCACGCGTTTCGATCAATAGCACCAGACTGTAACATTCGCAGAAGCTTCGGTTCTAAGTTTCTATATTATAATAATTTTGATATAAGTGTTGTACATATTTATGTCGAAATAGTTTTAACGGTAGCAATGCAACATGCGTGAATGGTGTGTTCGGAATATTTGTATAAAGTACATCCTCGCAACATGTTCAGAGATTTCATGAGATTTATGTATATTTAAGAGCCTCATGTCAATGTACAGATCTGAATAAGGTTGAGAGCGTGTGTGGGTGCGTCTAGTGGTGCAGTGTAGTCACTGCTATTATGTACCTAATATTACAATAAATTGTGTTATAATTTTTCATTGTGTCGTTTTTCTTAGATAGCAAAGTCTTGCTATTAGCAGTCTTCCGTGGAACTTGTGTATAAACCATAGTTGCAGTAAACTTTCGTAACTAAAACGTTGTCGTCACTAGATCGCGCTCCGCAGCAGTCGTAATAATAATGAAATTCTTTAGAGTAAGTTAATTGTTATAGTACTTAGGGGGGCGGGTATGTTTTGCTGCTGTTGAAAACTTTAATAATAATTTTGCAATAATAGTTTCGATTAGTTCGGGATAGCATGTAATGCGATAGTGTAGCTCAGTTGCGTTGTTTTAGCCAAATTTGTTTATGGTTTAGGATTGTCTAAGCGGTCGCTTGGACTGAAAATTGTTAATTAGTTTTACTGAATCATGGCTACTTTGCATTTTATTTTCGGGCGCATTTTTCTGAGCATTTACTCCCTAGTTTGGTATAATCGAATTTTAAAATCAATTGTATTCCCGTGCATAGGATACGTATGTGTACCTAGCTAGCATATTCCATCGATATATTTAATGTGAACAAATGTGATTGTTACTATAATAGGTAGCATCAGATTTTTCGATGTAATGTAATCGTTTTGAATAACAAAATGGTATTAGCAAGTTATTGCTCAGTTTGTGACTGCATTTTATTTAAAATTCTTAAAATACAATTGAAAACAATAAATGTTAATAAAATCATTATTATTTTGTTTCATTCTACAACCTCTTCCTTCACTGATATGCCTGATACCATAAGTAGAATATTTCCTTTTCGCTGCCAATCACGAAATCCAGAAGGGTCACTGGCACGCCAACATCATTGTTACAAGAAAGCAAATACAAACTTCACTCGGAAAACTGAAGGTTAAATTCATAGCATACACCATACCACATATTCTTCTATAGTTTACGACACGATAGATGTAAGGAAGTACTGTGTGAATGGATAAGTAAACTCGATTATATTGAAACTGAAGAACTGTTGTTTTTAGGCACATAGAGATAATAATATAGAACTCACACACACACACACGCACACACACACACATACATACATACAGAATTATTCTCCCTGCAAAGGAAATGTATGAAATAAACTTAAGTTAGCATAATATTCTTCAAACTAAACTCTTCTAAATTGTGGATCATTACAATGTACTATGTCTGGAAGAGCGAGACTTCTCAACACAGGTACATGTATACCTAATGAGAGGCCTCAACCTTGCCGTGTCTAAATACGTGATTTCTAATGGTGCTGCCACACTGAGGTTATAAAATGTTACATAAAATAGTGTAACGATAAGATAACGCTATGTAACATACGATGTTGAAGAGAAAAATAGTTGATGTGGCAGTACCATAATATGCCAAATTCCCGAAATAATAAATTTACAATTTCATTAAATAAGCCGCATGCTAGGAATCTGGTATAACTAGAAGATTATATAAATGTATCCTGCGTACAAGCGAGCATATCGGTAAGAAGATACCGTATAAAAGGCGTTGAAAATAAAACAACAAATGATGCATGTATCATTTATTCATGTAAATAAATAACATCTTTATTTCATAACTTCTACACAGAAGTTGTTATTCTTATGAAAAAATAACGATACAATTATACTTGACGATGCACGTCAATGTATATCATCATGGTTGCTAGATCGGTGTTAAGGCCTGTTGCATAGTAACTAGTAATACAAGAAGGCGAACAAAGTGTATATTACAAGTCATTACGCACTCGCAACGTGGTAAGAGACACTGGTATATATGTATATCAGACGATAAATGTTTATCTCACTCAGGGAGCCGCCCACCCCTTCCCAGGAAAGTCTTTGAACGGGTTAGTCGTTCGTTTAATAGCCCAAATCACTTGCTGTCCTTTATTGATTGAAAACTCATTCATTTAACTTAGCCGTATGAAGGGGTTTCCCTTATGGGGCGCTACCGCTTTAGAAAGGCTTTTTTAAGCGCTTTTTAAAGGGTTGAGGCGCTTCCTCGTGTTGAATACCCATTAATTATGCTTTAAAAGCCAAATGAATGGGTATTGAGGAGCATCGGCTTTGGTAAGCAAAGCATTACCAAAAACCCTCGAAGGGGATACCGGGCGGGTCCCAGATCTCACTCACGGTTCTGAAGTATACAACAGTATTCTGGGTCCAATGAAGATTGGGTAGTCTCTAATAAAACATCCAAGCGTTTGTTTTCTTTTATGACAAATGATGTCACTTCCGTATTTCGTATGTCATAAAGGCCATTGCATGTCAGCGTAAATAGTAAGGAAAGTACTGTCATAGAGAAAATAAATGCTTGGTAATAGTAGGTATGTGGAGATCTATTCTTATAGGAGACTGTGTGAAGTCGTTGTCAAATCGATGACTTTAATTTATGTCTGCTGACAATATATTAGATTCAACTAAACATGAGAATAAAATACATAATTATAGAGAAACGAAAATAGACTTAATTTATATGTTAAAGAAATACACATCTCGTATTCGATAGTGTTCGCATGTAAATTATTCCACGAATGCGTTGGCTACTCGTGCGAGTTACAGGCTGTCCTACGACTGCATCTTATGTTCGCTATATTTATACAGCGTGTCCTTCGAGGCTGTTCACTCAAGTTATACAGGTTGTCCTACGACAGCATCTTATGTTCGCTATATTTATACAGCGTGTCCTTCGAGGCTGTTCACTCAAGTTATACAGGTTGTCCTACGACAGCATCTTATGTTCGCTATATTTATACAGGGTGTCCTTCGAGGCTGTTCACTGAAGTTATACAGGGTGTCCCACGACTGCGTCTCATCTTCGCCATATTTATACGGGATGTCCTCCGAGTCAGTCTCAGTGTCGTGATACAGGGTGTGCCTACGCGGTGCTCATCTTGCAGAGGTGGCGCAGCTGCATGATCTTGATGTCGTCGGTGCCGAACTTGACGACGCCCTCCTGGTTCTCGATGCTGATCAGCTGCCCGACCGCTTCCCGCTCCTCGCCCGCCACCACCTGCAAACATATTCAATCATTTAAATGAACCATATAGTGCGGTTAAAGAGGTACTGATTGTAGAATTGAGAGTATTACGGGTGCAGGCTCGAAAATTATTATTACTCCGAAAGAAAGAAGGCAAAATAACATGCCTGGTGAAGAAAATCCCATTCAGATATCTCAAAGAATTACGAAGCTACAACCGTTTTGATAATGCTTGTTAGAAAGAGAAAACGCAAACAGTGTGTGACGTCACAATATGCTAGGCTGCCGCAGAGCGAGCCGCGCGCGCGGCAGGGCGCATCGACGGCGGCGCCGAGCACGTTGCCGTCTATTAGTGACGTCACAAACTACAAGCGTCATCGTTTCATATGAAGTTGCGTTTTGCGTCGATCAAATCAATCAATCAATCAATTGCGTAAAAGTGACAGAACATACCCCTTCTTATAACTTTGAACACTAATAACTTCGTGATAATTTAACCTCTTGCGTTTTTTTTTCCATTTGACTACATTTTTAATCCTTTTTCGTGAAAACATGACATAATTAATTATTTTATTTAGTGTACACCCCTATTGCGTAAATTTTCGAACGTGCGTTAAAAACTTTCAACTGTCATGTTACCATACAATATAACTGACATCGATCTATGTAAGGGTGGTAATAACTTGTCAAAGATCTTAATTTGATTAATGCACCTATGGACTTTGTTTGGAATAAATAATTTTGATTTCATTTTCATTTCATTTGTTCAATGTGTATTTGCGTCTCACATTTTGCTTAAGGAGTGAGTGAGATGCAATGCACATTGGGCAAAGATCTTGAACAAGTGGAGTACCACGTTCGTACGAAACGTTACGCAGCCGCAGTCGATCTAGACAATACGTTAAAGTGTTCAGATATTCTGAGCAATCTCGCTTGTGATGTACAGTCATAGTGATTATCGTAAATCTAGCAAGCAAGAGCGAATACAATCTGATCCCCAAGGTTTGCATTGAGGCCAGGCCTGTGTTTTGTGGTAGGACGCAACAACGTAAACAGGGTGGAACGCTGAAACGTTAAAAGTCTCGTAAGAGTAGTTTTTATTTTTCGATACACGACTTTACGCTGGCGCATGAGAGGCGTCTCAGTGTAAAAGTGCCGCGGCCGAGCCACGCTGTTAGGTAAACTAACGCATGCAGTACCCGGTAGTATTCTCTCGCCGCCACGGTCAACTTGTCGACAGATCCTATGGATATCCGTCCTCCTCGGTGAAGTGTCTCTATACACAGTACCTTGACCCTCTCCCCGGAGGCGGGCACGACGGGCTCGAGCAGCGCGCCGGGCACGTTGACGACGCGGTCCTCGCGCGGCAGGTACACGGCGCACATGCCGTCCTCCTCGGTGAAGTGTCTCTATACACAGTACCTTGACCCTCTCCCCGGAGGCGGGCACGACGGGCTCGAGCAGCGCGCCGGGCACGTTGACGACGCGGTCCTCGCGCGGCAGGTACACGGCGCACATGCCGTCCTCCTCGGTGAAGTGTCTCTATACACAGTACCTTGACCCTCTCCCCGGAGGCGGGCACGACGGGCTCGAGCAGCGCGCCGGGCACGTTGACGACGCGGTCCTCGCGCGGCAGGTACACGGCGCACATGCCGTCCTCCTCGGTGAAGTGTCTCTATACACAGTACCTTGACCCTCTCCCCGGAGGCGGGCACGACGGGCTCGAGCAGCGCGCCGGGCACGTTGACGACGCGGTCCTCGCGCGGCAGGTACACGGCGCACATGCCGTCCTCCTCGGTGAAGTGTCTCTATACACAGTACCTTGACCCTCTCCCCGGAGGCGGGCACGACGGGCTCGAGCAGCGCGCCGGGCACGTTGACGACGCGGTCCTCGCGCGGCAGGTACACGGCGCACATGCCGTCCTCCTCGGTGAAGTGTCTCTATACACAGTACCTTGACCCTCTCCCCGGAGGCGGGCACGACGGGCTCGAGCAGCGCGCCGGGCACGTTGACGACGCGGTCCTCGCGCGGCAGGTACACGGCGCACATGCCGTCCTCCTCGGTGAAGTGTCTCTATACACAGTACCTTGACCCTCTCCCCGGAGGCGGGCACGACGGGCTCGAGCAGCGCGCCGGGCACGTTGACGACGCGGTCCTCGCGCGGCAGGTACACGGCGCACATGCCGTCCTCCTCGGTGAAGTGTCTCTATACACAGTACCTTGACCCTCTCCCCGGAGGCGGGCACGACGGGCTCGAGCAGCGCGCCGGGCACGTTGACGACGCGGTCCTCGCGCGGCAGGTACACGGCGCACATGCCGTCCTCCTCGGTGAAGTGTCTCTATACACAGTACCTTGACCCTCTCCCCGGAGGCGGGCACGACGGGCTCGAGCAGCGCGCCGGGCACGTTGACGACGCGGTCCTCGCGCGGCAGGTACACGGCGCACATGCCGTCCTCCTCGGTGAAGTGTCTCTATACACAGTACCTTGACCCTCTCCCCGGAGGCGGGCACGACGGGCTCGAGCAGCGCGCCGGGCACGTTGACGACGCGGTCCTCGCGCGGCAGGTACACGGCGCACATGCCGTCCTCCTCGGTGAAGTGTCTCTATACACAGTACCTTGACCCTCTCCCCGGAGGCGGGCACGACGGGCTCGAGCAGCGCGCCGGGCACGTTGACGACGCGGTCCTCGCGCGGCAGGTACACGGCGCACATGCCGTCCTCCTCGGTGAAGTGTCTCTATACACAGTACCTTGACCCTCTCCCCGGAGGCGGGCACGACGGGCTCGAGCAGCGCGCCGGGCACGTTGACGACGCGGTCCTCGCGCGGCAGGTACACGGCGCACATGCCGTCCTCCTCGGTGAAGTGTCTCTATACACAGTACCTTGACCCTCTCCCCGGAGGCGGGCACGACGGGCTCGAGCAGCGCGCCGGGCACGTTGACGACGCGGTCCTCGCGCGGCAGGTACACGGCGCACATGCCGTCCTCCTCGGTGAAGTGTCTCTATACACAGTACCTTGACCCTCTCCCCGGAGGCGGGCACGACGGGCTCGAGCAGCGCGCCGGGCACGTTGACGACGCGGTCCTCGCGCGGCAGGTACACGGCGCACATGCCGTCCTCCTCGGTGAAGTGTCTCTATACACAGTACCTTGACCCTCTCCCCGGAGGCGGGCACGACGGGCTCGAGCAGCGCGCCGGGCACGTTGACGACGCGGTCCTCGCGCGGCAGGTACACGGCGCACATGCCGTCCTCCTCGGTGAAGTGTCTCTATACACAGTACCTTGACCCTCTCCCCGGAGGCGGGCACGACGGGCTCGAGCAGCGCGCCGGGCACGTTGACGACGCGGTCCTCGCGCGGCAGGTACACGGCGCACATGCCGTCCTCCTCGGTGAAGTGTCTCTATACACAGTACCTTGACCCTCTCCCCGGAGGCGGGCACGACGGGCTCGAGCAGCGCGCCGGGCACGTTGACGACGCGGTCCTCGCGCGGCAGGTACACGGCGCACATGCCGTCCTCCTCGGTGAAGTGTCTCTATACACAGTACCTTGACCCTCTCCCCGGAGGCGGGCACGACGGGCTCGAGCAGCGCGCCGGGCACGTTGACGACGCGGTCCTCGCGCGGCAGGTACACGGCGCACATGCCGTCCTCCTCGGTGAAGTGTCTCTATACACAGTACCTTGACCCTCTCCCCGGAGGCGGGCACGACGGGCTCGAGCAGCGCGCCGGGCACGTTGACGACGCGGTCCTCGCGCGGCAGGTACACGGCGCACATGCCGTCCTCCTCGGTGAAGTGTCTCTATACACAGTACCTTGACCCTCTCCCCGGAGGCGGGCACGACGGGCTCGAGCAGCGCGCCGGGCACGTTGACGACGCGGTCCTCGCGCGGCAGGTACACGGCGCACATGCCGTCCTCCTCGGTGAAGTGTCTCTATACACAGTACCTTGACCCTCTCCCCGGAGGCGGGCACGACGGGCTCGAGCAGCGCGCCGGGCACGTTGACGACGCGGTCCTCGCGCGGCAGGTACACGGCGCACATGCCGTCCTCCTCGGTGAAGTGTCTCTATACACAGTACCTTGACCCTCTCCCCGGAGGCGGGCACGACGGGCTCGAGCAGCGCGCCGGGCACGTTGACGACGCGGTCCTCGCGCGGCAGGTACACGGCGCACATGCCGTCCTCCTCGGTGAAGTGTCTCTATACACAGTACCTTGACCCTCTCCCCGGAGGCGGGCACGACGGGCTCGAGCAGCGCGCCGGGCACGTTGACGACGCGGTCCTCGCGCGGCAGGTACACGGCGCACATGCCGTCCTCCTCGGTGAAGTGTCTCTATACACAGTACCTTGACCCTCTCCCCGGAGGCGGGCACGACGGGCTCGAGCAGCGCGCCGGGCACGTTGACGACGCGGTCCTCGCGCGGCAGGTACACGGCGCACATGCCGTCCTCCTCGGTGAAGTGTCTCTATACACAGTACCTTGACCCTCTCCCCGGAGGCGGGCACGACGGGCTCGAGCAGCGCGCCGGGCACGTTGACGACGCGGTCCTCGCGCGGCAGGTACACGGCGCACATGCCGTCCTCCTCGGTGAAGTGTCTCTATACACAGTACCTTGACCCTCTCCCCGGAGGCGGGCACGACGGGCTCGAGCAGCGCGCCGGGCACGTTGACGACGCGGTCCTCGCGCGGCAGGTACACGGCGCACATGCCGTCCTCCTCGGTGAAGTGTCTCTATACACAGTACCTTGACCCTCTCCCCGGAGGCGGGCACGACGGGCTCGAGCAGCGCGCCGGGCACGTTGACGACGCGGTCCTCGCGCGGCAGGTACACGGCGCACATGCCGTCCTCCTCGGTGAAGTGTCTCTATACACAGTACCTTGACCCTCTCCCCGGAGGCGGGCACGACGGGCTCGAGCAGCGCGCCGGGCACGTTGACGACGCGGTCCTCGCGCGGCAGGTACACGGCGCACATGCCGTCCTCCTCGGTGAAGTGTCTCTATACACAGTACCTTGACCCTCTCCCCGGAGGCGGGCACGACGGGCTCGAGCAGCGCGCCGGGCACGTTGACGACGCGGTCCTCGCGCGGCAGGTACACGGCGCACATGCCGTCCTCCTCGGTGAAGTGTCTCTATACACAGTACCTTGACCCTCTCCCCGGAGGCGGGCACGACGGGCTCGAGCAGCGCGCCGGGCACGTTGACGACGCGGTCCTCGCGCGGCAGGTACACGGCGCACATGCCGTCCTCCTCGGTGAAGTGTCTCTATACACAGTACCTTGACCCTCTCCCCGGAGGCGGGCACGACGGGCTCGAGCAGCGCGCCGGGCACGTTGACGACGCGGTCCTCGCGCGGCAGGTACACGGCGCACATGCCGTCCTCCTCGGTGAAGTGTCTCTATACACAGTACCTTGACCCTCTCCCCGGAGGCGGGCACGACGGGCTCGAGCAGCGCGCCGGGCACGTTGACGACGCGGTCCTCGCGCGGCAGGTACACGGCGCACATGCCGTCCTCCTCGGTGAAGTGTCTCTATACACAGTACCTTGACCCTCTCCCCGGAGGCGGGCACGACGGGCTCGAGCAGCGCGCCGGGCACGTTGACGACGCGGTCCTCGCGCGGCAGGTACACGGCGCACATGCCGTCCTCCTCGGTGAAGTGTCTCTATACACAGTACCTTGACCCTCTCCCCGGAGGCGGGCACGACGGGCTCGAGCAGCGCGCCGGGCACGTTGACGACGCGGTCCTCGCGCGGCAGGTACACGGCGCACATGCCGTCCTCCTCGGTGAAGTGTCTCTATACACAGTACCTTGACCCTCTCCCCGGAGGCGGGCACGACGGGCTCGAGCAGCGCGCCGGGCACGTTGACGACGCGGTCCTCGCGCGGCAGGTACACGGCGCACATGCCGTCCTCCTCGGTGAAGTGTCTCTATACACAGTACCTTGACCCTCTCCCCGGAGGCGGGCACGACGGGCTCGAGCAGCGCGCCGGGCACGTTGACGACGCGGTCCTCGCGCGGCAGGTACACGGCGCACATGCCGTCCTCCTCGGTGAAGTGTCTCTATACACAGTACCTTGACCCTCTCCCCGGAGGCGGGCACGACGGGCTCGAGCAGCGCGCCGGGCACGTTGACGACGCGGTCCTCGCGCGGCAGGTACACGGCGCACATGCCGTCCTCCTCGGTGAAGTGTCTCTATACACAGTACCTTGACCCTCTCCCCGGAGGCGGGCACGACGGGCTCGAGCAGCGCGCCGGGCACGTTGACGACGCGGTCCTCGCGCGGCAGGTACACGGCGCACATGCCGTCCTCCTCGGTGAAGTGTCTCTATACACAGTACCTTGACCCTCTCCCCGGAGGCGGGCACGACGGGCTCGAGCAGCGCGCCGGGCACGTTGACGACGCGGTCCTCGCGCGGCAGGTACACGGCGCACATGCCGTCCTCCTCGGTGAAGTGTCTCTATACACAGTACCTTGACCCTCTCCCCGGAGGCGGGCACGACGGGCTCGAGCAGCGCGCCGGGCACGTTGACGACGCGGTCCTCGCGCGGCAGGTACACGGCGCACATGCCGTCCTCCTCGGTGAAGTGTCTCTATACACAGTACCTTGACCCTCTCCCCGGAGGCGGGCACGACGGGCTCGAGCAGCGCGCCGGGCACGTTGACGACGCGGTCCTCGCGCGGCAGGTACACGGCGCACATGCCGTCCTCCTCGGTGAAGTGTCTCTATACACAGTACCTTGACCCTCTCCCCGGAGGCGGGCACGACGGGCTCGAGCAGCGCGCCGGGCACGTTGACGACGCGGTCCTCGCGCGGCAGGTACACGGCGCACATGCCGTCCTCCTCGGTGAAGTGTCTCTATACACAGTACCTTGACCCTCTCCCCGGAGGCGGGCACGACGGGCTCGAGCAGCGCGCCGGGCACGTTGACGACGCGGTCCTCGCGCGGCAGGTACACGGCGCACATGCCGTCCTCCTCGGTGAAGTGTCTCTATACACAGTACCTTGACCCTCTCCCCGGAGGCGGGCACGACGGGCTCGAGCAGCGCGCCGGGCACGTTGACGACGCGGTCCTCGCGCGGCAGGTACACGGCGCACATGCCGTCCTCCTCGGTGAAGTGTCTCTATACACAGTACCTTGACCCTCTCCCCGGAGGCGGGCACGACGGGCTCGAGCAGCGCGCCGGGCACGTTGACGACGCGGTCCTCGCGCGGCAGGTACACGGCGCACATGCCGTCCTCCTCGGTGAAGTGTCTCTATACACAGTACCTTGACCCTCTCCCCGGAAGCGGGCACGACGGGCTCGAGCAGCGCGCCGGGCACGTTGACGACGCGGTCCTCGCGCGGCAGGTACACGGCGCACATGCCGTCCTCCTCGGTGAAGTGTCTCTATACACAGTACCTTGACCCTCTCCCCGGAGGCGGGCACGACGGGCTCGAGCAGCGCGCCGGGCACGTTGACGACGCGGTCCTCGCGCGGCAGGTACACGGCGCACATGCCGTCCTCCTCGGTGAAGTGTCTCTATACACAGTACCTTGACCCTCTCCCCGGAGGCGGGCACGACGGGCTCGAGCAGCGCGCCGGGCACGTTGACGACGCGGTCCTCGCGCGGCAGGTACACGGCGCACATGCCGTCCTCCTCGGTGAAGTGTCTCTATACACAGTACCTTGACCCTCTCCCCGGAGGCGGGCACGACGGGCTCGAGCAGCGCGCCGGGCACGTTGACGACGCGGTCCTCGCGCGGCAGGTACACGGCGCACATGCCGTCCTCCTCGGTGAAGTGTCTCTATACACAGTACCTTGACCCTCTCCCCGGAGGCGGGCACGACGGGCTCGAGCAGCGCGCCGGGCACGTTGACGACGCGGTCCTCGCGCGGCAGGTACACGGCGCACATGCCGTCCTCCTCGGTGAAGTGTCTCTATACACAGTACCTTGACCCTCTCCCCGGAGGCGGGCACGACGGGCTCGAGCAGCGCGCCGGGCACGTTGACGACGCGGTCCTCGCGCGGCAGGTACACGGCGCACATGCCGTCCTCCTCGGTGAAGTGTCTCTATACACAGTACCTTGACCCTCTCCCCGGAGGCGGGCACGACGGGCTCGAGCAGCGCGCCGGGCACGTTGACGACGCGGTCCTCGCGCGGCAGGTACACGGCGCACATGCCGTCCTCCTCGGTGAAGTGTCTCTATACACAGTACCTTGACCCTCTCCCCGGAGGCGGGCACGACGGGCTCGAGCAGCGCGCCGGGCACGTTGACGACGCGGTCCTCGCGCGGCAGGTACACGGCGCACATGCCGTCCTCCTCGGTGAAGTGTCTCTATACACAGTACCTTGACCCTCTCCCCGGAGGCGGGCACGACGGGCTCGAGCAGCGCGCCGGGCACGTTGACGACGCGGTCCTCGCGCGGCAGGTACACGGCGCACATGCCGTCCTCCTCGGTGAAGTGTCTCTATACACAGTACCTTGACCCTCTCCCCGGAGGCGGGCACGACGGGCTCGAGCAGCGCGCCGGGCACGTTGACGACGCGGTCCTCGCGCGGCAGGTACACGGCGCACATGCCGTCCTCCTCGGTGAAGTGTCTCTATACACAGTACCTTGACCCTCTCCCCGGAGGCGGGCACGACGGGCTCGAGCAGCGCGCCGGGCACGTTGACGACGCGGTCCTCGCGCGGCAGGTACACGGCGCACATGCCGTCCTCCTCGGTGAAGTGTCTCTATACACAGTACCTTGACCCTCTCCCCGGAGGCGGGCACGACGGGCTCGAGCAGCGCGCCGGGCACGTTGACGACGCGGTCCTCGCGCGGCAGGTACACGGCGCACATGCCGTCCTCCTCGGTGAAGTGTCTCTATACACAGTACCTTGACCCTCTCCCCGGAGGCGGGCACGACGGGCTCGAGCAGCGCGCCGGGCACGTTGACGACGCGGTCCTCGCGCGGCAGGTACACGGCGCACATGCCGTCCTCCTCGGTGAAGTGTCTCTATACACAGTACCTTGACCCTCTCCCCGGAGGCGGGCACGACGGGCTCGAGCAGCGCGCCGGGCACGTTGACGACGCGGTCCTCGCGCGGCAGGTACACGGCGCACATGCCGTCCTCCTCGGTGAAGTGTCTCTATACACAGTACCTTGACCCTCTCCCCGGAGGCGGGCACAACGGGCTCGAGCAGCGCGCCGGGCACGTTGACGACGCGGTCCTCGCGCGGCAGGTACACGGCGCACATGCCGTCCTCCTCGGTGAAGTGTCTCTATACACAGTACCTTGACCCTCTCCCCGGAGGCGGGCACGACGGGCTCGAGCAGCGCGCCGGGCACGTTGACGACGCGGTCCTCGCGCGGCAGGTACACGGCGCACATGCCGTCCTCCTCGGTGAAGTGTCTCTATACACAGTACCTTGACCCTCTCCCCGGAGGCGGGCACGACGGGCTCGAGCAGCGCGCCGGGCACGTTGACGACGCGGTCCTCGCGCGGCAGGTACACGGCGCACATGCCGTCCTCCTCGGTGAAGTGTCTCTATACACAGTACCTTGACCCTCTCCCCGGAGGCGGGCACGACGGGCTCGAGCAGCGCGCCGGGCACGTTGACGACGCGGTCCTCGCGCGGCAGGTACACGGCGCACATGGCGCCGGACAGCCCGCGCACCACGCCCGTCTGGCCCGCGAGCCCGGCCAGGCCGTCCTCCTCGGAGCCTCGGAGACGGACTTCCACCTGAAAACGTTGTTACATTGTAAAATTTGAATTTAGATAAAGTTTTCAACTTACAATGTCTAATTAAAATACCGTTAAAAACTGGATATTTACCTCCGTAGTGTGCCAGTCGCCGGCCGCCTCGCCGGCGAACGGGCTCCTCGGCGAGTACCCGGCGGGCGACGGCGTGCCCAGGTACCCGGCCGCGTACCCCGCCGGCGAGGGCGACGGCTGGTACGGGCTGTAGCTGTGGTCCGAGCCGTACATGGTGCCCGGCGTCTGCGGCGTGAAGGGCCCGGCCGCGTAGGGCGCGGGGTACGCGGGCGACTCGTCCAGCCCGTAGTCGAAGTCCGTGCGCGCGGGCGTGGCGGCCGCGGCCGGGTCCCAGGCGCCGTGCGCGGGCGTGCGCGACCCGTCGTGCGAGGGCGTGGCCGACCCGTAGTGCGGCGTGCGGTTGCCCACGTCGTATATCGGGGTCTGCGACCCGTGCATGGGCGTCTTGAGGCCCGTGTCGCGGTACGTGGGCGTGGCGGCGCCCGCGGCCGTCGGCGTGCGCCCCGGGGTGCGGCTGTAGAAGGACGAGGACCCGTCCTTGGACGGAGCGCCCACGTTCGCGATATGGCTGCGGTCGACCGATATAGTCTGGCAGGCGGAGTGCAGCTCCACTCGGGCCGTGCTGCCTGTAGCGTCCTTAACGATCCCGACGTTGCCCTTGTAAGGGCCCCCGGTAATCTTGATGGTCTGCCCGATGAGCTCGCGGTCCCTCGTGGCCCCGCCCCCGCGCCCCGCCCCGCGCCCGCGCCCGCGCGGCGTGTTCCCGCCGCGGCCCGACGGGTGCATCGGGGACTGGATCCGCGGGGACATAAATCCAAGCGACAAGTTGTTCACCGCCGACGGATTCTTGTTCCCGCCGGCTAGCTGCAGGTGCCGCGTTTTACACACGAATATACCCCCGTTGTCTAAGTACATTCTAGATTGGAGGAACGCGAAGTTTCTGTACAGATGCTTGATTTCTCCGTTGCGGCCGGCGTGCGGCCCGTCTATAACCTTGACTATATCCTTCTTCTGTATCGTATTCTGCTCGGAATCCAACGCTTTCGTGAAGCGATTCTCGCGACGTTTTTGCAGAGCTTGGGGCTTGCACTCTATCACTTTCCCCTGCATTCCGAGGACGTGGAAATTCTCCTTCTCCAGTCTTACGATCACTCCGACGGTCTGGGGATCCAGTTGGACCATGTCGCCCCATTGGAACTGTCCGAGGGAGTCAACTCCGGTAGCCATGTCCGAGCATAGCTGGAGATCTCTGGGTAATACTTCTAGTTCGTGCATAGTGAGATCGGAGACCAGGACGACCCGATGAGGCTCGACTCGGACTATAAGGCCGGTGTCTCCTTCGTAGCGCCCCGCTAGAACCTTCACGTGATCTCCCTGCTTGAAGTACTTCCTCAACTCATTAGGCTTGAACACTAGAGGATCTTTCAAGGCGTCGTGTTTAGGCATGACGGTAATCATAGAGCCATCTATAGCTATGATCCTAGCCTGTAAGTTAGCCAGATCTCCTGAGCATACTTCCACGTTGTCTCCCATGGAGAAAGAGTGCAAGCTTGTAGGGTCATCTTTGGCGGGAGCTGCTAGCTCAATGTCTATTCCTTCTGGCTGCTCCTCAAAGCGTTCCAATTCCATTAGAGTCGGCTTGACGCCTTCCGCCAATATCGCGGACATTGTGAAATTCTTGTACAAGAAACCTTTTCTAGAGTATCTGTTACCTTCGAAAAGCAGGAAGTCACCATCAGATGTGACTTCACCACCGATAGCTCTGATTGCTTCTGGATCAAAAGGTTTGGCAGCGGGGCGTTTCTTCTTCTTTCTTTTAGCCGCTTCACTCTCACTCTGAACTGTTCTTAAGGCACCACGGAGTCTAGTGTAGTCTATCCTAGGAAGCAGTTTCAGGTGGACTTGATTTTGGGCTAGATCTACATAGTCGACCTGGGCTATGTCGTCCTTGTAGAGACCTCTCTTCAACCTCACCCATTGCTTGGATTTCAATCCAGACTGCTCTTTGACCACCCTCAGGACATCTGTCATTTCCTTTATAGGGACCATTTCCTGTTTCCATATGCCTATCCTAAGAGTCCCCACATTATTAATAAGTGACTTTACATGTGTCTGCTTGTAAGCCTCAATATAGATATACCCTTTGACGCCTTCTGGTGCGACTACGGATTTAATTTGGAATGGTTCCTCTGAATGCTGGTAAGCTATGAACTTCCTCATCAGTAACAGAACTGTAGCTTTCTCTTCACCAATTCTGCATTTCACCATCCATAGATTAGGATCCTTAATACCGGGTAAGAGAGTCTGTTGTGTGATTTCATCCGACATCTCCTCGCCACCTTCACCAAAGTGTTTCAGAGCTACGGATTCGTCAGCATATTTGTTCCGGAAGTATTCCTCAATCTTCTCCGCCTTCTGTGTGTCCCAGAGGTTGGTGCCGCGGCGCCGCCCTTCGATCTCCCGCGCCGTGGGACCCATCTCATCCACCTCGTTACCCACAATACCCATTTCCTGGGCTCCTTCCTCCCATTCGTCATCTTCTTCAACTTCATCGTCTACCTAAGGGAGTAAATATATTTTTGTGAATTCATAGAAGATTATGACAAGTTTGCTTGCTTCTCAGACTATGAAAAGAAAGACATTAGTACATTACGTAACAAGGGCGGTGAATTCGTGAATGCCCCAGATCGCAGGTGTTTGTGGCCCGAACCAAAGGTGAGGGCCATAAATATGCGCTCTGGGGTTTTACGAATTACCGCCCGTGTTGAGCACAAAATTTTACGTCTTCACCTGGCCACAATGCGAGTTTTCCCGTACGCGCAGCGTGCAGTAAACCTCGCATTATGGCCAGGTGTGACGAAAAATACATTATATCAATCCAATATATTAATTATAAGTATATCGTCGTCTAGTACCCATAACAAGCCTTATTGAATTTACTATGGGAACATAGTAAACTTTGATTTGTGTAAGATTGTCCTTTAATATTTATTTATTTATTTATTAGCATCCGCCCGCACTTCATCGTGGTCCCGGGATAAAAACTATCCTATACTTTGATCCAGGCTATAAACTATTTTCGTACAAAATGTCATCCATATCGGTTGAGAGCCGTTTAAGCGTTATTGAGAAACAAACATCTTTAGATCATCCAAACATTCGAATAATATTATAGCAGGATTATCTTGTACAATTGATCATGGTTTTATGTTAAACTTCATTAGATAATGCCAAGGTATAGAACGGAAAAGTGCATGTTCTCCTTGCACGGCTATCACACCACGGCCCGCGAGCTGTGTCGCGGCGAGATAGATAGCCTCTTTCTAATTAGATTGCTTAGAAAGAGTCATTTCTGACGCAATGAAAGTGAATGAGTTTTCTAATATGGTGTAATATGGGTGTAGAGTAGACTCAAAATGTATTATTACTCCAAAAGAAAGAAGGCAAAAAAATATGCCCGTGACGAAAATCCCATTTGGACTTCTTTCCGTTGACATGAATAATCCAGAATGATTCCTAAAAGTCTGACAGAAGTCGTCTGTCGACTGCTCTCGTGCCGTTTGGTCTTGACTGCTCTAAGCAGTCTGCCTATGGAAGCACTAACTGACGCTTTATCCCATTACATTTTCTAATGTTTAGAAGTGAAACTTACCTCAGCCTCGTCAATAATGAAGCCTCCATAGCGGCTATCCTTCTTGCGCTTCTTCCTGTGCCGAGCCTCTTCTTCATCCTCGTCATACTCCTCCGAGTCAACCAGATCCTCGCCCTCGGGCTCCTCTTCATCCTGGAACAATTATAATAGTGAGGCAATTGCAAAGCTTTGGCTTTTGAATTGCATTTGTGATAAGTGGTACCAGCTAGTAAGCTTCGGCCTGGAACTCCGTTGTTGTTGTAAGGGCACTCTTGCAGCTTGCTTGCTACACAGCCAGCGTTTTGAAAAATGAAAATAGATTTTTTAGTACAGTTGCTCAAAAAGTGGTACTTTTTGTGGCTGCGTAGCGTATGAGAAGCTCAATTTCTCGAACTAGTGCTTTTTACTTTTTAGTTCCAAACTATACTTTCGCTTACCAGGGGACCGATTTTTGATTTTCGAGCGCTCGACTATTTCACTCGAAAACTGTCAAAAATTATGAAATGCTATTTTGAAATAGCCATAGAAAATTCAAAAACGAGTGGTATCGACCAGTCGTATTCAATTCTATCGGTAGAAAGTAAAGTGAAATTAAATCAATTGTAATTTTTAATTTCTGTTTTATTTTTGTTACAATTGGTTTTTTCGCAAATGTATTAAAAAACGTCGTTTGATACACGTGCGGAAGTGTCATTTTCACTCGTCTCGCGACTCGGGCCAAGACACCTCGGAACTCGTGCAAAATGACATACTTTCCGCACTAGTATCAAAATGTACTAATATGTCTGGCCATCTTGCATGTTTACGGACATGGATGCTAGCATTTAAGTGATCTTTAGCCAATTAGTCAAAAGTTTCATGGCTAAAAAAGGTAAATTCGACGCGCGCGCACTCAGAGCAGGCTGCAACTTGTTGCATTGAGACCCTGCCTCAAAAAAAAAACGAAGTGATTAGTATTCTTGTTCTCTCCTTACCTTTTTTAATATACTATCTAGTCTGGATACTATGCCACTGTACAGTATTAAGCCAGATTGTAAAATTGAGGCCATATAAGCCAGATGGGGAGTTTAAATTCTAATATTCTATTCCAAAAACAATGCCCGTTCAAGGTTAACTAAAGTCATGCATAAGTCACATCTAACCTGCTGGTTTTCTTACTAAAGGTATGTGATTAATATGGACTGTCTGCTTTTACTGTATAATTATCTGTAGAAGGGACATAAATGAATGATACTGGATGGATATCCGTTGCATCTGTACTTATTTGCTGCTGCTGTGATGCCTAATATGGGTCTAAATGAGCAGTCCCAGTCTCTTTCACAGCATGATACTTGTCAAAAAAATTGTGTTAGACAGGGGTGCTTTTGTGCATGAATAGATCTACAACTAACCTCAACTTCTTCATCTCCAGAAGCTTCTTTAGCTTCATTGTCCTTGTTCCGGCTACCTCCAGACCCTGCTGAGCGACTCCTAGAACAGTTTTATACAATGACATTAGGTTTGAACTAAAAATGTAGAACAGTGCACAGTTTCAACATTATTAAGCTGAGTTACTAATCTTGTGCAACACTGGCAACAAATAAAACGAGTAAACACTACAAGGATAAGAAAGTAGCCACTAAAACATGCACGTACCTTGAGCGTGAGCGTGAGCGGGAACGGGAACGAGAGCGAGAACGCGAGGGTGACCGGGAGCGCGAGCGGCTAGGGCTCCGGCTGGGCGTGCGGCTCCCCGAGCGCGACCGAGACCGGGACACCGAGCGAGACTTCGCCGACTTATTCGACGCGGCACTCTGTCTGGACCGATTTGACACGACGCTGCCAGCCTCGGAGCCACTCCCGGAGTAATTACTGGCCTCCGAATCAGACATTGTCGATTTCACGAACTTTCACTGATTTTAAGCCATGCAATTAAATTGAAGAACTTCACTTCACTGCACTGCACTTTTATTTAGGCGACTATTCTTCACGACTAAACACAGACAATTGAATTGAAATAAAATGGTTGTTGGTTGCTGAACTGAATGACAGCAGGCGGAGTGGAGGGGAGGGAGGCACAGACAAAGTCACACTCGACCGACTGTTCGAGTCGAATAAAAAAACTCCGGTACTCGTACTGTGATACCAAGTTGCTTGAGCGCCATGTCTAATTTTTCACAAAATGATAGTTCAATAATAATATTAATTAACTAATAGTCAATTGAATATGTACAAAAAATATTTCTTGATTTTACAACTTCCTAAAAAAAAAGAGATAGAGTACTGCATTTTGTCAATGGTAGTTGAAAAAAAATTGCGAAAAAAAAGTTTTTTTTGTCTATTGATTCATCCATCGTTGCCCCACCGACTGATGTGAAATTTTTACGATAATTTCGATAATTCACCGTTTTATAAGAAAATTCTACTTGGAATTTACGTATAGAATAAAGGGGCAATCTTTGAATTTCACTTAAATATATATTCGTGTCGCAAATCAGCTTAAATCGTCGTCGTATATGTCACCTGTGCATTCGTCGGACGACAGCTTTCGATCGGTTTCGCACGTCCTACAATAAACAATCGTTTGTTTTTGAGGCGCGTTCGTTGTTCGATCGATTGCGTGTGGTTGTGTGCAGTGGTAATGGTTGGTGCAGTGGTCGCGGGTGGTGTGGAGATGCATCAGTAGGAACGGAGCGCTAGCAGCAGGACTCGCCCGGGGCTCCGATGTTGGAGACGCGAACTGCACGCGCCGCAGACTCGGTGTGGGCGAGCAAGCCGCTGCCGGCGCCGCACGCCATGGCCAACCCGAGGCATGGGAAAAATACACAGGTAACTACTACCCTCACCCACACCCTGTAGTCATTAAATAAACCAGTTAAAACTTGTCTGTGCTCCTAGAAGGAATCCTAGAGCACCCAACTCTCTGTCTGTGCCGTCAGCCAGTTGGTTTAGAGAGACTCATCCTCATACGAGCACTGTTACCCAAAGAAAGTGATGAGTATGTCTTCAGCCTATCTGATACTGATATTATTTATTATGTTATTCCACCCTAGCCCAAAGGTAGGACTCTAATCATGCAATAAAACAAGGAAACTGGGTTTTTCTGTGGTCTTTGACTCATGCAAGTTAGTTCCTAAAGTAACATTAAATTCCAAATATTATAATGCATGGTAAAACCTATGATCAATTGCACTGAGTCAGATAATTATACATTCTTATTTAAGCTAAAACCCTACTTCTTTCCATGTATATGTATATATTTCCAATATTTATGGATACATGCAACCTTGGTAAGTTGGTATATATTAGAATATGTGGGTTCTTGTAGTCTGTACAAAATATTAATTTGATAGTTGTATAATGTTACAAGTCTTAAGTTACATTTACATTTCCTTCATAATTGTTTGGATAAGGATTTGTGTCTCATATGACATTCCTGAAAGTGAAACTGTTTTATCTTTTGTCATTATGAAACAATTCGCCTTACATATAAGTGAAGAGCTAGGAACATTATCAAATTAATGTTTCATTCGTGGTATTGTACTCAAATTTGAGGCTTGAATTTCCATGTCATGCACATTTCTCAGTAATATTACTATTAATATACAACCTATCCTTTGGTTTTTTTATGGAAGTAAGACAATAAATTAATTCATGTATGCAGTCATGTCATCATCATTCGCTTGTCCTTATCCCATTTACTTGGGGTCGGCGCAGCATGTTTTTTTCTTCCATACCTCTCTGTCGCCCGTCAACTCATCACACACATCTTTCCTGTTCATATCGTCTCTCACGCAGTCCATCCACCTTTTCCTTGGTCTACCTCTTCTCTTACATCCCTCCACATTCATACTTAATGCCCTTCTAGTAACATGACTATCATCCCTCCGCATAACATGTCCATACCACCGCACCGCTACCGCCGCATGTATGCAGTCATGTAATGACATTAAAGCCATACAATGCAATACAAATACTCTTTATCACACCTCACATGGCATAGAGCAGTTAAAAGCAATGGCACCGATACAACAAATGACTGTAAGGGTGTCCTCACATTCATTGATTCATCACCAGGTTTGTCTTCATCTCACACAGACAGTTTTTCCTTAAACTATGACATGCCTAAAACTGCAATGACAAGTTAGGTATGATGGATTGATGAATAATAATATGTATATATTGTTGTCACTATCACCAGGTTTGTCTTCATGTCACACAGACAGTTTTTCCTTAAACTATGACATGCCTAAAACTGCAATGACAAGTTGGGTATGATGGATCGATGAATAATAATATGTATATATTGTTGTCACTATGTGACATGATTATTAATTTATTTGTTTTTATTTATCCTCTTTGTGAAAGCCAAGTAGAGTAGTTTGGTTCTCTCTCATTAGTTTTCTTGTCTTTCAGTGAACCTAGGAAATAATAATAGGAATATAAAATGGTGTGTACATATTTATAAATTTCATTGTATGTCTACACTCAGTCATGCCATTAATTAGCGTTCATGCTCTAATAATTCCCATTAGGTATAAGTATCATAATGTGGATAAGTAGAATGTGTACTTAACACTTGTATTACCCACCCTTATATTTTGCATACAAATATGACACCACTAGCTTCTGCCCGCGACTCCGTCCGTGTGGAACTCGTTTATATCACAGCTCCATACAAACTTATACCCCTCCCATTTCACCCCCTTAGGGGATTTCGGGGATAAAAACTATCATATGTCACTCTCCATCCCTTCAATGATGTCAACTTAAAAAATCACGTCAATTCGTGGCTCCGTTTTGCCGTGAAAGACGGACAAACAAACAAACACACACATACATACACTTTCCCATTTATAATAGTAGTATGGATGTGTGCCAGTATCTTCCTAGATAATTACAAGGAACTCAGTAAATCCATATTTTTTGCAAGTTTACTTAGCCTGATATAGTTCTGACCACCCTAGGGTAACTATGAAATGTAAGTAAGTCTCAGCTCAGTGCCGCGCCCCCGCCTCCCCCTAGCCTTGTTCTTGCGCCCTAGGCTCTAGCCTTATTAGCATGTGGGTAAATCAGGCCCTGCAAGTGTATTTGTTATATTTTAATCTAGGCTATAAACTATCTTTGCGCAAAATTTCATCCAAATCGGTTTAGCTTGGAGCGTTAACAAACATTCAAATTTTCGCATTTATAATAATTATAAGTAGGACAATGAAAACGGGTCAACCACGTATTTAAGGTCGAAACTCGCTCGACATGTTTCGAACCGATTCGCGGCTCCAAGTCATGAGCACACGCGTTGTCGTAGCGTTTAGTGCGAAACTCGCACATACACACATGGCACGGGTTTCATGTCGAGCAGAGGCTCTAGTATAAGTTTTACCGAACAAAACGTTACGCGAAAAAGTAAAACACAAACGCGATCGTAGTTTTGTTTCGGTAAAACTCATACTACAGCCTCTGTTTTCGACCTTAAATACGTGAGTGAACCGTTTTCATTATATGAGCATTTTCAATAATTCGTGCACCCAATTAGCGCGAGTTGTTAATTAAAAATTAACTTGGTGTCAGTTTTGTAACGAAAATTAAGCATACAAATCATGAGAAAATGAACTTTTTTCACATTTAATTAACTTGTATAGGCATATCATTCATAAATTAAACAGAAAAAGTTAGTTTTTATACAAACTGAATGCTTAATTGCCCTTACAAAACTGACATGGAGTTAATTTTATTTAACAATCACGGTAATTGGGTGCACGAATTATTGAAAATGCCCATATTTTATATTCTGTTTTGAACTTTACCAGCATTAAACTGAAACTCAAAGAATCTATCATAATCTATCTGTTAATCATGTAACAAGTGATGTATTTCCATTTAAATGGATCTGCATTACACACATTGCTGCCAGGGACAGGAATGTAGTCATGATATAATTATATGAGTGTTAATTACGGTGTTAAATTAGAAGTACTGTTTCAAAGCCACTCTTGTTAATAAGGGATTTAACTGATGTATATTTTGAAGAATGTGTAAAATCGACATTATAAAGAGAGTAATGTGCTTTTCAAGTCTTCGGGTTCAGGTAAAATTATTGATTCGGGTGTGATAATGTTTGTTTAATAGAATGTGTGTTTAAGAGCATGTGAGAAAGAAAGACTGACCTGAAAAAGACTTGCATATGGGTTGTAGTTTGTTTTATAGCTGAGGATAAGAAAAAGAACAATGATTGACTGGATTATACATAAAAAGTTCACTTTTTGGTCGTATTCCAATGAGAAAAATCTAACGTTGTTATTACTTAGTAACATCTTTTGGGGTGTGCTCACTCAACCCCTTAGAATTTATGTTTTTGCTCAAAATTATTATGAACTACGAACATTCTAATATAAACTAGCTTGCCTACTACTACATTCAGTGAATGATCAGTTTAGTATTTTAACTATCTAGCTTGTATGCATATTAATTTTAAGTAGAAAACTGGAGTTAGGTTTAGGCCTTGTGAGTTAATTATGGAATAGATGATTAATTCAGTATAGTTGTAGAACAACTTTTACAGTTTAGATCCAAGGTGTAACTGAATCAAACACCTGTGGTTTACTATTTTGGTATTGTGTTGTTTTGATTTACTATCAGAATATCATTTTATCTTATTTTAATATGTGTTTGTAACACAGTTGTTTATACTTGTTCTTTATTTTTTGTTTTTGTCCTTGTTTTTTTTTTGTGTATATGTTTTTTATTTTGTTTGTTCGATGTTGCAAAATGCCAAATAAATGATTTATCTATCTTATCTATTTTGTTGAGCCATGATGATGAGATGCATAGGAAGTTGATAAAATAGTCAATGAATTGTGAATGGTTATAGTTTCTAGTTTTGCTATGTTAAATAAAATATGTAAGTTGTAGATTCTTAAACAAATAATTTGATAATAACTAAGTAAGTACACTACACACAGTACACGTATCGAGGGCACAAGCCAAGTCCGAAAGCGCAGTATAAATAGTAAAAACTATCACAAAGCAGGGCCAATAGGAAAGCCCGTTGACTCGGAGGGTTTGAAGCTGGATATCATTCAAAGGGCTCCTCTCTGTTTATCGTATACTATTCTAATGCCTTGGCCACACTACGCCCGAATCTTGTTGCCGGCCTTGTCTTACGGATATTCTACGTTACAAAAGGATGGCAACAACATTCGGGTGTAGTCTGGCCAAGGCTTAATTATCGACTGCCTCTGTGATATCAGCTAATGTCCCATTCCAGGAGGACGTGTGCTACGTGGTGGCGAAGTACGACTACGCGGCGCAAGGTGCCCAGGAGCTGGACCTGCGCAAGAACGAGCGCTACCTGCTGCTCGACGACTCGAAGCACTGGTGGCGCGTGCAGAACGCGCGCTCGCAGTCCGGCTACGTGCCCAGCAACTACGTGAAGAAGGAGAAACCCTCGCTCTTTGACAGGTACACTCAGTTATCGGGACATGAACGAAAAAAGTACAAAAGTCGCGGCCACTTTTTTCGATTCTGCGCCACGAGTGTTTGGAGTCGAGAAAGCCTTAGGTCTTCAATAGGCCCCTCTGGTCAGAACTCTACCTTAAGGTGGTTCGATCACCATACAAAACGTCTTTTGACATTCGCAGGATAACGGCGTGATATTTTAAGAAACTTATGTAACAATCTTTCATAATTTGCGCGAAATTCCCGCTTTCCAAGAATAAACTTGTATAAACTAGAATATTTTTTAGGCATGGGGTCCATGCTGCTTTAGGATAAAACCGGTACATTGATGATCAGTCAATATAGTCTACAAGTCTAAACATCTCCATGTATTTCAAGACTGTGTACTGACCGTTATGAAATATCTCTATTCCAGTATTAAGAAGAAGGTGAAAAAGGGTTCAGGGTCGAAGACACTACCGTCCAACAGCTCGCCCGTGCGCGGCGGCGCGGAGTCCCCGGGCGCGCGCCGGCCCGCCGAGCCCACCGAGGCGTTGGGCACCGCCGTCGTCAAGTACAACTACCAGGTAACTAACTCACGCGTCCTTGGTGGTACACTCAGCATTATACAGGGTGTAACAACAGCTCGCCCGTGCGCGGCGGCGCGGAGTCCCCGGGCGCGCGCCGGCCCGCCGAGCCCACCGAGGCGTTGGGCACCGCCGTCGTCAAGTACAACTACCAGGTAACTAACTCACGCGTCCTTGGTGGTACACTCAGCATTATACAGGGTGTAACAACAGCTCGCCCGTGCGCGGCGGCGCGGAGTCCCCGGGCGCGCGCCGGCCCGCCGAGCCCACCGAGGCGTTGGGCACCGCCGTCGTCAAGTACAACTACCAGGTAACTAACTCACGCTTCCTTGGTGGTACACTCAGCATTATACAGGGTGTAACAACAGCTCGCCCGTGCGCGGCGGCGCGGAGTCCCCGGGCGCGCGCCGGCCCGCCGAGCCCACCGAGGCGTTGGGCACCGCCGTCGTCAAGTACAACTACCAGGTAACTAACTCACGCGTCCTTGGTGGTACACTCAGCATTATACAGGGTGTAACAACAGCTCGCCCGTGCGCGGCGGCGCGGAGTCCCCGGGCGCGCGCCGGCCCGCCGAGCCCACCGAGGCGTTGGGCACCGCCGTCGTCAAGTACAACTACCAGGTAACTAACTCACGCTTCCTTGGTGGTACACTCAGCATTATACAGGGTGTAACAACAGCTCGCCCGTGCGCGGCGGCGCGGAGTCCCCGGGCGCGCGCCGGCCCGCCGAGCCCACCGAGGCGTTGGGCACCGCCGTCGTCAAGTACAACTACCAGGTAACTAACTCACGCGTCCTTGGTGGTACACTCAGCATTATACAGGGTGTAACAACAGCTCGCCCGTGCGCGGCGGCGCGGAGTCCCCGGGCGCGCGCCGGCCCGCCGAGCCCACCGAGGCGTTGGGCACCGCCGTCGTCAAGTACAACTACCAGGTAACTAACTCACGCGTCCTTGGTGGTACACTCAGCATTATACAGGGTGTAACAACAGCTCGCCCGTGCGCGGCGGCGCGGAGTCCCCGGGCGCGCGCCGGCCCGCCGAGCCCACCGAGGCGTTGGGCACCGCCGTCGTCAAGTACAACTACCAGGTAACTAACTCACGCGTCCTTGGTGGTACACTCAGCATTATACAGGGTGTAACAACAGCTCGCCCGTGCGCGGCGGCGCGGAGTCCCCGGGCGCGCGCCGGCCCGCCGAGCCCACCGAGGCGTTGGGCACCGCCGTCGTCAAGTACAACTACCAGGTAACTAACTCACGCGTCCTTGGTGGTACACTCAGCATTATACAGGGTGTAACAACAGCTCGCCCGTGCGCGGCGGCGCGGAGTCCCCGGGCGCGCGCCGGCCCGCCGAGCCCACCGAGGCGTTGGGCACCGCCGTCGTCAAGTACAACTACCAGGTAACTAACTCACGCGTCCTTGGTGGTACACTCAGCATTATACAGGGTGTAACAACAGCTCGCCCGTGCGCGGCGGCGCGGAGTCCCCGGGCGCGCGCCGGCCCGCCGAGCCCACCGAGGCGTTGGGCACCGCCGTCGTCAAGTACAACTACCAGGTAACTAACTCACGCGTCCTTGGTGGTACACTCAGCATTATACAGGGTGTAACAACAGCTCGCCCGTGCGCGGCGGCGCGGAGTCCCCGGGCGCGCGCCGGCCCGCCGAGCCCACCGAGGCGTTGGGCACCGCCGTCGTCAAGTACAACTACCAGGTAACTAACTCACGCGTCCTTGGTGGTACACTCAGCATTATACAGGGTGTGACAACAGCTCGCCCGTGCGCGGCGGCGCGGAGTCCCCGGGCGCGCGCCGGCCCGCCGAGCCCACCGAGGCGTTGGGCACCGCCGTCGTCAAGTACAACTACCAGGTAACTAACTCACGCGTCCTTGGTGGTACACTCAGCATTATACAGGGTGTAACAACAGCTCGCCCGTGCGCGGCGGCGCGGAGTCCCCGGGCGCGCGCCGGCCCGCCGAGCCCACCGAGGCGTTGGGCACCGCCGTCGTCAAGTACAACTACCAGGTAACTAACTCACGCGTCCTTGGTGGTACACTCAGCATTATACAGGGTGTAACAACAGCTCGCCCGTGCGCGGCGGCGCGGAGTCCCCGGGCGCGCGCCGGCCCGCCGAGCCCACCGAGGCGTTGGGCACCGCCGTCGTCAAGTACAACTACCAGGTAACTAACTCACGCTTCCTTGGTGGTACACTCAGCATTATACAGGGTGTAACAACAGCTCGCCCGTGCGCGGCGGCGCGGAGTCCCCGGGCGCGCGCCGGCCCGCCGAGCCCACCGAGGCGTTGGGCACCGCCGTCGTCAAGTACAACTACCAGGTAACTAACTCACGCGTCCTTGGTGGTACACTCAGCATTATACAGGGTGTAACAACAGCTCGCCCGTGCGCGGCGGCGCGGAGTCCCCGGGCGCGCGCCGGCCCGCCGAGCCCACCGAGGCGTTGGGCACCGCCGTCGTCAAGTACAACTACCAGGTAACTAACTCACGCTTCCTTGGTGGTACACTCAGCATTATACAGGGTGTAACAACAGCTCGCCCGTGCGCGGCGGCGCGGAGTCCCCGGGCGCGCGCCGGCCCGCCGAGCCCACCGAGGCGTTGGGCACCGCCGTCGTCAAGTACAACTACCAGGTAACTAACTCACGCGTCCTTGGTGGTACACTCAGCATTATACAGGGTGTAACAACAGCTCGCCCGTGCGCGGCGGCGCGGAGTCCCCGGGCGCGCGCCGGCCCGCCGAGCCCACCGAGGCGTTGGGCACCGCCGTCGTCAAGTACAACTACCAGGTAACTAACTCACGCGTCCTTGGTGGTACACTCAGCATTATACAGGGTGTAACAACAGCTCGCCCGTGCGCGGCGGCGCGGAGTCCCCGGGCGCGCGCCGGCCCGCCGAGCCCACCGAGGCGTTGGGCACCGCCGTCGTCAAGTACAACTACCAGGTAACTAACTCACGCGTCCTTGGTGGTACACTCAGCATTATACAGGGTGTAACAACAGCTCGCCCGTGCGCGGCGGCGCGGAGTCCCCGGGCGCGCGCCGGCCCGCCGAGCCCACCGAGGCGTTGGGCACCGCCGTCGTCAAGTACAACTACCAGGTAACTAACTCACGCGTCCTTGGTGGTACACTCAGCATTATACAGGGTGTAACAACAGCTCGCCCGTGCGCGGCGGCGCGGAGTCCCCGGGCGCGCGCCGGCCCGCCGAGCCCACCGAGGCGTTGGGCACCGCCGTCGTCAAGTACAACTACCAGGTAACTAACTCACGCGTCCTTGGTGGTACACTCAGCATTATACAGGGTGTAACAACAGCTCGCCCGTGCGCGGCGGCGCGGAGTCCCCGGGCGCGCGCCGGCCCGCCGAGCCCACCGAGGCGTTGGGCACCGCCGTCGTCAAGTACAACTACCAGGTAACTAACTCACGCGTCCTTGGTGGTACACTCAGCATTATACAGGGTGTAACAACAGCTCGCCCGTGCGCGGCGGCGCGGAGTCCCCGGGCGCGCGCCGGCCCGCCGAGCCCACCGAGGCGTTGGGCACCGCCGTCGTCAAGTACAACTACCAGGTAACTAACTCACGCGTCCTTGGTGGTACACTCAGCATTATACAGGGTGTAACAACAGCTCGCCCGTGCGCGGCGGCGCGGAGTCCCCGGGCGCGCGCCGGCCCGCCGAGCCCACCGAGGCGTTGGGCACCGCCGTCGTCAAGTACAACTACCAGGTAACTAACTCACGCGTCCTTGGTGGTACACTCAGCATTATACAGGGTGTAACAACAGCTCGCCCGTGCGCGGCGGCGCGGAGTCCCCGGGCGCGCGCCGGCCCGCCGAGCCCACCGAGGCGTTGGGCACCGCCGTCGTCAAGTACAACTACCAGGTAACTAACTCACGCGTCCTTGGTGGTACACTCAGCATTATACAGGGTGTAACAACAGCTCGCCCGTGCGCGGCGGCGCGGAGTCCCCGGGCGCGCGCCGGCCCGCCGAGCCCACCGAGGCGTTGGGCACCGCCGTCGTCAAGTACAACTACCAGGTAACTAACTCACGCGTCCTTGGTGGTACACTCAGCATTATACAGGGTGTAACAACAGCTCGCCCGTGCGCGGCGGCGCGGAGTCCCCGGGCGCGCGCCGGCCCGCCGAGCCCACCGAGGCGTTGGGCACCGCCGTCGTCAAGTACAACTACCAGGTAACTAACTCACGCGTCCTTGGTGGTACACTCAGCATTATACAGGGTGTAACAACAGCTCGCCCGTGCGCGGCGGCGCGGAGTCCCCGGGCGCGCGCCGGCCCGCCGAGCCCACCGAGGCGTTGGGCACCGCCGTCGTCAAGTACAACTACCAGGTAACTAACTCACGCGTCCTTGGTGGTACACTCAGCATTATACAGGGTGTAACAACAGCTCGCCCGTGCGCGGCGGCGCGGAGTCCCCGGGCGCGCGCCGGCCCGCCGAGCCCACCGAGGCGTTGGGCACCGCCGTCGTCAAGTACAACTACCAGGTAACTAACTCACGCGTCCTTGGTGGTACACTCAGCATTATACAGGGTGTAACAACAGCTCGCCCGTGCGCGGCGGCGCGGAGTCCCCGGGCGCGCGCCGGCCCGCCGAGCCCACCGAGGCGTTGGGCACCGCCGTCGTCAAGTACAACTACCAGGTAACTAACTCACGCGTCCTTGGTGGTACACTCAGCATTATACAGGGTGTAACAACAGCTCGCCCGTGCGCGGCGGCGCGGAGTCCCCGGGCGCGCGCCGGCCCGCCGAGCCCACCGAGGCGTTGGGCACCGCCGTCGTCAAGTACAACTACCAGGTAACTAACTCACGCGTCCTTGGTGGTACACTCAGCATTATACAGGGTGTAACAACAGCTCGCCCGTGCGCGGCGGCGCGGAGTCCCCGGGCGCGCGCCGGCCCGCCGAGCCCACCGAGGCGTTGGGCACCGCCGTCGTCAAGTACAACTACCAGGTAACTAACTCACGCGTCCTTGGTGGTACACTCAGCATTATACAGGGTGTAACAACAGCTCGCCCGTGCGCGGCGGCGCGGAGTCCCCGGGCGCGCGCCGGCCCGCCGAGCCCACCGAGGCGTTGGGCACCGCCGTCGTCAAGTACAACTACCAGGTAACTAACTCACGCGTCCTTGGTGGTACACTCAGCATTATACAGGGTGTAACAACAGCTCGCCCGTGCGCGGCGGCGCGGAGTCCCCGGGCGCGCGCCGGCCCGCCGAGCCCACCGAGGCGTTGGGCACCGCCGTCGTCAAGTACAACTACCAGGTAACTAACTCACGCGTCCTTGGTGGTACACTCAGCATTATACAGGGTGTAACAACAGCTCGCCCGTGCGCGGCGGCGCGGAGTCCCCGGGCGCGCGCCGGCCCGCCGAGCCCACCGAGGCGTTGGGCACCGCCGTCGTCAAGTACAACTACCAGGTAACTAACTCACGCGTCCTTGGTGGTACACTCAGCATTATACAGGGTGTAACAACAGCTCGCCCGTGCGCGGCGGCGCGGAGTCCCCGGGCGCGCGCCGGCCCGCCGAGCCCACCGAGGCGTTGGGCACCGCCGTCGTCAAGTACAACTACCAGGTAACTAACTCACGCGTCCTTGGTGGTACACTCAGCATTATACAGGGTGTAACAACAGCTCGCCCGTGCGCGGCGGCGCGGAGTCCCCGGGCGCGCGCCGGCCCGCCGAGCCCACCGAGGCGTTGGGCACCGCCGTCGTCAAGTACAACTACCAGGTAACTAACTCACGCGTCCTTGGTGGTACACTCAGCATTATACAGGGTGTAACAACAGCTCGCCCGTGCGCGGCGGCGCGGAGTCCCCGGGCGCGCGCCGGCCCGCCGAGCCCACCGAGGCGTTGGGCACCGCCGTCGTCAAGTACAACTACCAGGTAACTAACTCACGCGTCCTTGGTGGTACACTCAGCATTATACAGGGTGTAACAACAGCTCGCCCGTGCGCGGCGGCGCGGAGTCCCCGGGCGCGCGCCGGCCCGCCGAGCCCACCGAGGCGTTGGGCACCGCCGTCGTCAAGTACAACTACCAGGTAACTAACTCACGCGTCCTTGGTGGTACACTCAGCATTATACAGGGTGTAACAACAGCTCGCCCGTGCGCGGCGGCGCGGAGTCCCCGGGCGCGCGCCGGCCCGCCGAGCCCACCGAGGCGTTGGGCACCGCCGTCGTCAAGTACAACTACCAGGTAACTAACTCACGCGTCCTTGGTGGTACACTCAGCATTATACAGGGTGTAACAACAGCTCGCCCGTGCGCGGCGGCGCGGAGTCCCCGGGCGCGCGCCGGCCCGCCGAGCCCACCGAGGCGTTGGGCACCGCCGTCGTCAAGTACAACTACCAGGTAACTAACTCACGCGTCCTTGGTGGTACACTCAGCATTATACAGGGTGTAACAACAGCTCGCCCGTGCGCGGCGGCGCGGAGTCCCCGGGCGCGCGCCGGCCCGCCGAGCCCACCGAGGCGTTGGGCACCGCCGTCGTCAAGTACAACTACCAGGTAACTAACTCACGCGTCCTTGGTGGTACACTCAGCATTATACAGGGTGTAACAACAGCTCGCCCGTGCGCGGCGGCGCGGAGTCCCCGGGCGCGCGCCGGCCCGCCGAGCCCACCGAGGCGTTGGGCACCGCCGTCGTCAAGTACAACTACCAGGTAACTAACTCACGCGTCCTTGGTGGTACACTCAGCATTATACAGGGTGTAACAACAGCTCGCCCGTGCGCGGCGGCGCGGAGTCCCCGGGCGCGCGCCGGCCCGCCGAGCCCACCGAGGCGTTGGGCACCGCCGTCGTCAAGTACAACTACCAGGTAACTAACTCACGCGTCCTTGGTGGTACACTCAGCATTATACAGGGTGTAACAAAAATGGGGTGTGAACCGACCGAGGGCATGTTCGGTAGCGTATTGCGAATCCAAAAAGGCATTTGTATGTTAAATTTTGTTTTGTTTTTGTTTGAATTTGAATGTTGGTTTTTGTTTACATTACGTTTATCGTTTTTATTGACATTGCTTGTGTGTGTATCAAAACATGGACCTATGATACAACGAGGGACGGAAAAGCTCCTATGCAGCTCAATTAAGAACTGATCTTAAAATGGCTGATGACTTGCCTACCTAATAAACAACCTACCCAATTTGGACGGGTAATGGTTTATGGGCCACAATTTCATACTAAATCAGTTGTGACAAAAAAAAAGTGGAACTATGACAAGGACAACGAATGATGTTTCCCTTTCTGTAACACTTATCGAGATTTCTATGATACCATCTCGCTCGCACATGGTATTATTATTACTATGTTTTGTCCTGAGTATCATAGGTTTATGCATCCTAAACGTCACCAGCGTGTCAAAAAGACAAACACAAACAAATCAAAAATTAACAAATGCATTTTTGGAATCGCAATACGCTACCGAACATGCCCTCGGTCGGTTCACACCCCAATTTTGATACAACCTGTAGACGAATGTTTTTTTTTTTTTTTTTATTTATTTGCCACACTTACAACTATTTTACTCGATGCTAGGCAGTACTGCAACATGAAATCAACAGTTAATAAGATGCCACATGAAGATCAATAAATTGCTGTGCCCCTAGTAGGGATCAGGGTCCATGAGAAACCTACTTTACTAGTGAGACCGAAATGTAAACCATGGATGCAATAAATAAAAAAATCTAAAATATGTATTTTCAGGCGCAGCAACCTGACGAGTTGTCCCTAACCAAGGGCACGAGAATCCTGATCCTCGAGAAGAGCAATGATGGCTGGTGGCGGGGGCAGTACCAGGCGCACACTGGGTGGTAAGTCCGCTTTGTAATTTGAAAATGTTACAGTTCCGAAGCGTATAATAGAACAATAAAACTGGCCAAGTGCGAGTCGTTCTTTCGCGCCCCACCTATGTAGTTGTATTGGATTAAACGGACGACCTTGGGGTACTACGTAATGTCTCGGCCGAAAGTGCAATAGATTCGAGGTCCTCACCTGCGGCTCGGACCTCGAAGCCTCCAACCCATTCGTCCATCTATTGCCTACTTTCAAGCCTATACGACAATGTACTATTCTGAAAATGATAACGCATGCAGTTCTTTTCGCCGCTTGATGAAATTATCAAACGCCTTTCGATATTTGTCTTTTGGATTTGCAACTTACACTTGACAAATAATCAATAACTGAGGCTTGAGGAATTCAAGTTTCTATATTTTCCGTAAAAACAATTAGCCACTGTATTTTAAACAGAATATTTTTTGCATTGCCGCCTTTTTTAAATAATAAGTTGGAAGTGTATTTTTCTTTCGGAAACGCCATAAGTTATTTGAGACGGCTAAAAAGTCGCGATAAGTCACAGCTATTGACCTTCCGTTTTGGCTGTTTAAGACCCATGCCTTTTATTTATATGGCCGTTTTAACTTTTTAGATGTTTTTTTTTTTTGTAGCACAATATATTTTTGTGAAAATTACTCATGCAAGAAATTGCACGCAAGTTTAAATTGCGAGGTGTTATAGATGAAACTCAGTATAAATACCTTGGTGACCTTCGGTAACCCAATGTAATGGCATTGTAAATTGCGTTTACGCTACTCAATGACTACTTACTATATTGAGAAATATACCAATAGCTTTGTATTAGACATTAACAAAGACCGATACAAAGCTATTGGTCATCATAACGCTAGGGCAAGGCCAAGCTGGCATCCAAAAAGCTCGGTGTGCTTAACAGAGCAAAGCGTTACTTCTCCCCGAGACAGAGACTTTTACTATATAAGTCTCAAGTCCGTCCCCACATGGAGTATTGCTGTCATCTCTGGGCGGGAGCACCTGGATACCAGCTTGGGCCTTTCGACTCGCTTCAAAGACGCGCTGTGCGAATCGTAGACGATCCCAAACTCACAAGCGATATCGAATCGTTGAGTCTAAGGAGAGACTTCGCCTCCTTGTGCGTGTTCTATTGCTTGTATAACGGGTTGTGCTCCGAAGAACTGTTCGACATGATGCCTACGGCTGCTTTTTACCACCGCACCGCTCGCCGTCGGCAGGACATTCATCCTCACACCCTGGTACCTAAATGGTCGCGTACCGTACGGTTTCAGAGTTATTTCCCTCGGACGCGTTGTGGAATGAGCTCCCTGCCGAGGTTTTCCCGAGGGACTACAGTATGGGGTTCCTCAAAAAAGGAATGTATAAATTCTTAAAGGGTCGGCAACGCGCATGTAACACCCCTGGAGTTGCAAGCGTCCATAGGCTACGGTAACCACTTACCATCAGGTGTGCCGTAAAATTGTTTGCCACCGACGTGGTATAAAAAAAAAAAAATTGGAGGATGATGACCAATAGCTTTGTATCGGTCTTTGTTAATGATTGTTTTTCGTGCAGGTTTCCTTCGAACTACACGAGCGAAGAAGGCGACGCCGAGGATCCGGTCCACACGTACGCGATGGCGGAGAACGTTCTAGATATTGTTGTAAGTACATTTCACATTCCACCATACTTTCGTGTTTTAAGAACATACTGCAAGTAAATAAATAATAAAATACGTAAATAAATATGTGGGGACAACCATACGCTGCGTACGAATTTGAGCGGCTCTGTCTGAGGGGTGCCTGTCGTATCGCATAATGTTGATCGTCCTAAAATTTTTTGGCCGAGAATGTTTGGCATAATGTTGAGTGGCATACTACTTATTTAGCCTATTCATTTTTGCGCATACACATTTTAAAGTCCTAAAGTATGTTTATCCTAATATTGATTACTCGAACATCGAATTATCTAAAAAGTAATAGTCCTAATTTTCATTGTCATAGTAATTATTTTGCCTATTGTTAAACGTTCTAAAATTAAACCACCTATACTATTTTTTTCCAAAATTTTATACTATTTGTAAACTCTGAGCAGATCCGACTTACATCTAGATAAATAAAATAGGTTCGTTAGTTGCCTTTTGCCCCTCAGAGCAGATATAGGGGCCCCGCGAATCGGGGCTCCGTCAACAAGAAGGCGGGTCATAGGTTATTCAAGTATTAGGCAATTCTTAGCCGAGGCAACCTTCATTTAGATCAATTAGATAGGTTCGTTAGTTGCCTTTTGTCCCTCAGAGCAGAAATAGGGGCCCCGCGAAGCGGGGCTCCGTCGACATGAGGGCGGGTCATAAGTTCTTAAAGTACGTACCTAAATATGAAAGATTAGGTAACCACAAATAAAACATTTATTTTTACTATTTATGAACTCTGAGCAGACCCGACCTACATCTAGATAAATAAAATAGGTTCGTTAGTTGCCTTTTGCCCCTCAGAGCAGAAATAGGGGCCCCGCGAAGCGGGGCTCCGTCGACATGAGGGCTGGTCATAAGTAATTCAAGTATTAGGCAATTCTCAGCAGAGCCAACCTTCATTTAGATAAATTAGATAGGTTCGTAAGTTGCCCTTTGTCCCTCAGAGCAGAAATAGGGGCCCCGCGAAGCGGCGCTCCGTCGACATGAGGGCGGGTCGTATGTTATTCAAGTAATACGCAATTCTAATAGATTTGTATGCGTAACAAAATGTATGCACAACATTTTTAGTACATTAAATATTAGTAACATCAAAGTTATGCACATCAATCATTCTAAAAAAGAACCTTCGTCACAATAAACATTCGGACAATAAATATTTAGGACAATCGATATTAGGAACAACAATTTCGGCAAATAAAAAATATGCACAACAATGTTTATGCAATTCGATATTCGGCACAAAGTTGGTATGCGACAAAATATTAGGATCAACAATTTTATGCCACCCGATATAGAGCCCTGTCTGAGTCATACTCGCCCCGAACCGATTCGGTGCACATCAACATGTGCGGGCGAGGCAGCGTGCGAGCGGCGAGCCGACATTGTGCGTCGTTCAAAATGGCGTCGGAAACGATGACAGCCGCGCCTGCGTTTATCATATTTCACCGAGTTATATTAATTAATTTACCAACAAACTCGATTAAACATGCACGGCTCATCCACTTGCTCAAATTCATACGCGCCTCGCCCACAAACAAGTCGGAAGGTGTCGCTCTGCCCGCGGCAAGCTCGGATACACGTCCAAATGACGCGAGGCACGCGCACTGAGGCCTTGGAGCGTCTCTTGCCCGCGCCTCTGGTCGGCTCGCCGCGCGCCGCTCGCACACAGCGCGGGAGCGCTTACCAATAAAGCTGGACTTCCGAGTAGCGCGGCTCTATCGCAACGGTCGCTCTATCGCTCTAGCGCGACTCCGGCGTCAGTCACAGTTATTAGTCCATGCCTGACGGTTGTGCGGTACAGTTGATATATACGAATTAACCGTTGAATATTAAAAATATCTTTAGAAGAAGAGGATGATGATGTTTTGCTTCGTTATAGTATAGTATGGAGCGGAGCCCAATTTTAAAAAGTCGGATGGAGGCAAGGTTTTTGTAGCCCGTTTCACTCAAATCGTACAAAATTGCATGTTGCGACACTAAACTTATTAGTGCCTCGTATGCTGATCCGTAACTACGTTATTATCGTCCATTTTTTAGATATTCTTTTCGAAAAAACCTAAAAATCACGTGCAGTCGCAGCGACCCACGCGACAGTGCTTGCGCGTGCATTGCACGGCCGCCACGGCCGCGCGTCACTGTCGCTGCGAGACTGACGCTGCGGTTGAACGTTCCCTCATACATTTCCGTACTGTAGTACTATCGCTCTATCGCCACGTTACTGTCGTTGCGTTAGTGACCTCAACCCGAGGCTGCCCAAGGCGACGTTATACTTATATAGAAATTCCAAATGAATTTATGTATCACAATTAACAATTTAGAACAGAATAGCATAGAATAATAATTTATTGCCAGAACAAAGTACAGACATATACAAACAGTGACAAGTACAGAATACTTGTCACTGTTTGTAATACTGCATAATAATAACTGCCGAAACCAGGAAAGAGTGATTACTCGGACCCAAAATCATTTAGACCCATAAGCCTAACCTCATTCATGTTAAAGCCTAGCACTAACTGCGACAGGGAGTTGAAGGATACGGCCCTCAAAAACATAAAGATACACCCAAACCAGCATGCCTACAGCCAGGGCAAATCAACAGATTCAGCCCTCCATGCTGTAGTAACGAACATAGAAGATGCGCTCGCTAGAAAGAACTCCTGTCTAGGTACCTTCATTGATATAGAGGGTGCTTTCGACAAAACAAACTTCAGCAGCATAAAACTAGCACTAGAAAGACACAAAACCGAACAGCTGCTCACAGAATGGATTATGAACATGCTAAAGAAGAGAATCATAAAACTATCCGAAAACAAAAGTCATCAGGCGTTAGTCATAAAAGGATGCCCACAAGGAGGCGTCCTCTCGCCACTGCTGTGGAATCTAGTAGTAAACGACCTGATAACGAAACTAAACAATAACCGATTTCTAACGATAGGATACGCGGACGACCTAGTCATACTGGTCAGCGGCCTAATCATAAACACACTATGTGAACTCACACAAACAGCACTGAAAATAATAGAGAAATGGTGCAAGGAGAATGACCTATCGGTAAACCCAAAGAAAACCGACACAATTCTCTTTACAAATAAACGCAAATTGGGTACCTACGAAATGCCAACTCTATTCGGCACAAAACTAACACTCTCGAAAGAGGTGAAATATCTGGGTATAACACTAGATGACAAACTGAACTGGAGCAAACACCTAGACAGTAGACTAAACAAAGCAACAGTAGCCTTCTGGCAATGCAGAAGGATGGTGGGGAAGAGATGGGGCCTGGCCCCCCAAATCGTACTGTGGCTATACAAAATGGTGATAGTACCAATGATAAGCTATGGTGCCATAGTATGGTGGCCGCGCACCCAAACCACAAGTGCAATAAACAAAATCCAGAAAACACAAAGGCTAGCATGTGTTGCGGCTACAGGTTGCATGAGAACAACCCCAACAGCCGCACTAGAAATCATGCTAGGACTCCTACCTTTACACATGCATATACAGAAGGAAGCGGCAGCGACGGCAATACGCCTAAAAAGCCTCAACCTATGGACGAAACTTAACGCACCACACACTAAAATCCATAACAGACTGATCACAAGCCTCCCCATGATGGAGGCTTCAATCGACAAAATACCAAGAACTCCAGTCTTCAGAAAAGACTATGACATATCACTAACAGAAGACTCGAAAGAGGGGCTAAACCAAACGGACCTCAGAATATTTACAGATGGCTCAAAAACGAACACGGGAACGGGAATGAATGGTTTATTCATAATGAATATATGGTACATAAGATCTTAAATATCTATACATATTTTTTCCCATAATATATTCAGCCAGGTCAGGCATATGAAAACTTAGGTCATTAAAATTAAAATTAAGTACATCACATAATATAATTATAGCATCCTAGTGATCTAATAGTAAATATTAAACATTATTTCATCGCATGCTTCATTATTAGCTACAAAGAATTAGATTGATTTATATAATTAAAGTAAAGAAATGTAATAAAGTAATGTCATTGATAAAATTGTAATTAAATGAAATGATAATAATAGTCCAATATTATTCTATGTCACATGCTTCGTCAAATTTATAATTTAAGAATTCCTTAATGCTATAGAAACATTTTTCAGCTAACATTTTGTGCAATTTTGTTTTAAATTCATGAACAGGGAGTATTCTAAGTGCGGCAGGTAGTTTATTAAAGATATTTACGCACATATTATGTGGCGGGCACGGGATGTGGTGTGTTCTCAGAGGATTTAAACATACACATATCCAAACCACTAGGTAAACATAACACGGTATTCCAGGCCGAATGCGTAGGGATAACTGAAGCCTGCAATGCCATAAAAAGATGACAAGTCGAGAATACAAACATACGGATACTCTCAGACAGTAAATCGGTACTACAGGCACTGAGCAGTGATAACATCACATCTAGCCTGCTATACGAATGCCACCAAAGCCTCACAGAGGTGTGCGCAGATAAAAACAACGTTACTATACAATGGATCAAGGGGCACAGTGGCTCAAGAGGAAACGATGCAGCGGATGAACTGACCAGGAAAGGCTCAGAAACAACGGCATACGGACCGGAGCCAATCTTACCCCTGCTACAAAGCTACATATATAATCAACTAGAGCTATACACCAAAGACCAACACCAAAGATACTGGGAGGACATAGACACATGCAGACAGACTAAAGAGATTTTGTCGAAATGGGACAACAAACTCACTACCGCACTACTGAGGACACAGAGAAGCCAACTACGCAAGATAGTTGGAATAATAACAGGACACTACACTCTGAACAGACACCTCTACAACTTAGGTATCACAGACAGCCCCATGTGCAGAGCGTGCATGGAAGCAGAAAAAACAACCAAACATATTCTACTGGACTGTAAGCAGGTAGAAGTATACAGGAAAAAACACCTAGGGTCTCCGGACACACTAAAGGACGCAGTCAGCAATACCAAGGCACTCACAAACTTTCTGGAGGAACTGGGGTGGTTAGAGTAGCGCTACCCCACCGATTCACGCAAAATAGGCACACTGGATGTCGACTTGCGGAAAACGCCCAGTAAAACTAACTAACTAACTAAGTACAGAATAATAATATGCAAAAATAAAATAAAAAGTACAGCTTGATAATTTTGGGGCAATATGTGCCAGGCTCAGCATGTGCTGAACAGCAAGAGTCCAGCGCTGGTTTTCAGCCTGGGCCTTATTAGGGCTCGGTCGGTAGGTTTGTAATATTGTAATATTATAACATTAACAATCACTACAATATTACATCTGGGGGCACAGCAGTGCCCCCGCCAAGACGAGCCAAGCGAAACGCAAATAGATAAAGTTTCAGTAACATAACTCTTATACTTAAGATTTTATTGATATCTAAAAAACCCCGATTTTGTCACTGACTGATGTTGATCATCAAAACCTCTAGGGTACTTCCTGAAGTTCTAGAAAGCTGAAATTTGGTATGTAAGCTAGTATTAGTACACATTCAACAAAATAATTTAAAAAATTGGAACTTCTACCCCCCTACCCCTTAAAGTAGGGGATGGAACTTTGTATGAGACTTCCGCAAAGTTTGATGCTAGAAATTACCTTAAAAAAAGGAATGAGTTTCCAACAAAAACATTACATGTAAAGTGATTGCCAAGACTCCCTAGCTCATATGTAGCTTTCAGCGTTAAAAAGATATCAGATCATAAGTAGCGCCAAGCTTTCAATCCTACACAGCGTAACTCTACCACTACCAGCCACGCTCTACAAATTCTACATCTTGATATTCTATACTACAACACAAAATTACCTTACTCTAAGTCTAACTTTAACGGCCTCGAGCCGTTCCTGATGCAAAAGTCCCCATAATACTGGCGGCATTTCCACGCTGTATAGCCATGGAAAGCCTTTGCACCATAATAATTATAGATAAATAAATACTTAGACTATATATAGAAATAATCCATTTTATTTATTTATCGTATGGCTAATTTATACACTGTGATAGTTACGAGTAGGTACTTATTACTACAACTTAAATTTACAATTTATCAAATAGTCTACAGCGTCGCTCGTGAGGTCTTTGAAGTCCGAGGGCACCCCGTCGTACTTGGTTAGAGGGCATTCGAACACGATGTGGTGCACTGTTTGCTTCGCACATCCACAGTCACATTCTTCAGCGTCGCTCCAACCCCATTTTTTGCGCAGTTGAGCACAGTGCCCTATTTCAGTCCTTATTCGATTCAGGGAGCACCAGGCGGCGGCCGGGGCGGAGTTCGAATAGGGTCGGTGACTCCGATTTGGCCAGCCACTCCTCCAGCCAGGCAGATTGGATATTCCACTCAGTAGGCGATTTGTGTGAGAGTAGGGCCGGGGGGTTCCGTGACTTTAGTCTGGGAGACCTGAATGTATTTAGGTCTGCGTTAATTGGCAGTTCGGGCCTGGTGTGGGTCTTATCGACCTCTCTAAGGAGGTGTTGGAAGCGTCGGAGATGTGGTGGGGCAATGCTGCTGAGGGCCGGTAACCAGTGTCCAGGAGTTGGTTTCATGCAGCCTGTGATAAGGCGCATGGTGTTGTTGAGGTGGGTGTCTATGTTTTGTGTGTGGGCACTATTCAACCATATTGGGGCACAGTATTCTGCTGTGGGGTACACCAGTGCTAAGGCGGTGGTTCTCAAACACGCTGCCGAAGCTCCCCACGAGGTACCTGTCATGTTTTGCAGGATGTTGTTCCTGGTTTTTAGCTTGGCTGCGACTTTTTGTAGGTGCGTTTTATAGGTGAGGCTTCGTTCCAGTGTAACACCGAGATACTTCGGGTAGGGATTATGCGTTAGTTAGGACAGTGTCTCCAAACGCTAAGCTTTCTTCCAGCCAGACGTTTGCTAAGATGGAAGCAGCATACCTCAGTTTTGGATCCGTTTGGGCAAAGCTGCCAGCGGGCGAAGTAGTCTCTCATGGTGGCAAGATCTTGTTGCAAGGTGGCTTCTGTGGTGTTCATGCTCCGCCCTTGAGAGATAATAGCTAAGTCATCCGCGTACCCAAATTTCCTCGAGAGCGTGTCGTGTATGTAGAGGTTAAATGGCATGGGGGTTAGTACCGACCCCTGGGGTAGCCCGTTGTTGAGAATCCTTGGCCGGCTAACTTTGTCACCTAGGTATACTTGGAAAGGCCTGTTGGTCAGAGCTTGTTCCACTATTCTGTAGATCTAGGTGCATGGAATAACTTTTATTAGCTCCATTAGGTACGAGTACTATCAGCTCTGAAAGTATTGGTATGTAATTTGGAAGCACCTTGTTACATAGCTGGGAAGAGGTCAGCAGTAAGCGACTGCAGGATAAAATAATGATGATAACGAACTATATTCATAAATTATATAATAGTTCTACGAACAGATACTCAAGTTTGGTTTGGACACTAAAAACATATTTTCTTTTATCTGATTTTCGAGTGCACGAAAGTCAAAAATCGGTCCCCAGGTCACATTCAGGCACCCTCGCCTATTGACACACAATAAGTAATAGTACAAGTACAGAAATTGCACTTCCTAGGAAAAACAGCGTTTAGGCATAAAATACTCTGTGTATTTCTGTCTATCGTGTAACTCGTATTTATCTAGCGCTACAGGTGCCGTGTGTGAATGACTGTCACGCGAAGAATACCTATATCAATGAAGGCAAAAAATGTTTTAGCTTGAATCAATTTTAATTTAGTTCATGTTACTTCACATGTATGTCAGTGTTATTATGAATAACACCACAGATAAAATCACTTCTCTATTCGCTATTAACTTAGTCCATATAACTTTTGAAATTTTAATTCGTAAGCTATTTCACAAGTAAGTTCAAAAAGCATACGGTTTTAATAAGATACCTACTCTGTTTAGGGATCCGTAGTTACTTTTATAGAATTGTTTTGAAGAGTAGGTATATCCACCTCAAAAAGTTTGTGTTATCACCGGAAAAGTGTTCCTTACACAAAACGACATGCCTGCCATGGTTTTTCTACGAGGATACGTTTTTCTATATTGGAATTAGTGGTTTAGGCATGCGGCTGTCAAGTGGCGGTCGTGGGTTCGAATCCCGGCTCGTACCAATGAGTTTTTCGGAACTTATGTACGGAATATTTACCGTTACCTTTTCGGTGAAGGAAAACATCGTGAGGAAACCGGTCTAATCCCAATAAGGTCTAGTTTTCCCTCTGGGTTGGAAGGTCAGATGGCAGTCGCTTTCGTAAAAGTAGTGCCTATGCCAAATCTTGGGATTAGGTCTCAAAGCGGACCCCGGGCTCCTTTAGGGGCATTACCGGGAATAACGCGAGGAGGATGATGATGGAATTAGAAAGGTAGACATTATTTGGTAAAGTGTTGCATATAGGTCAGGAAAGGATAGCATGTTTTTTTCCGCTGTAGCAGTTTTTCGGTTTCATAGTGCTTTAAAAACCTCGTAGTAAATAAGACAAAAATAGGTAGGTAGGTGCGCGGTTCGTCGCGTTCAAGTCGGCGGCGGCGGATCACAGCACGACGCACGTGTGCTCGCTCGCGCGGGGCGGCCCTCGTGCCCTCGACTGACTGCTGGGCCGGGGCCGAGCGAGCGATACGCTTCTACCGCGCTCCGCCCCGCCCACTGCAAGTCCCCTGGTATTGAGCAGAGTCAGCGCGCTACCGTGCGCGCCTTCGCCAGCAGAGGGCGCGCGCACGGGGCACGTCCGGCACGCTGAGCCGATGCATAATGAGCTATTGTATTTGTTTCCAGGTGGCATTGTACTCGTTCACGTCCAACAACGAGCAGGAGCTCTCGTTCGAGAAGGGCGACCGGCTGGAGATCGTGGAGCGGCCGCCCTCGGACCCCGAGTGGTACCGCGCGCGGGACTCGCGCGGCCGCCAGGGCCTCGTGCCCAGGAACTACCTGCAGGAGCTGGCCGACTACCTCGCCATGCCCTACAGGTATAATGTACTCTAGCGACCACCTCCAACAACGACCAGGACCAGAGTTCGACAATCACAGAATAAAATTAATATTTCCGCTCCCATACAACAAGTAAACGTGTTTTTTGCCGTTTTTACAGATAAAGGTATTGTGCGCAAGTCCGACTCGTACTTGGGCGGTTTTTAGTATGTTTGAGTGGATGAATAAGTCCGTATTGTGTATTGTGTGTGCAGTGAAGCGACGGATGGCGGGCGCGGGGGTGGGGGTGGGGGTGGGGGTGGTGGAGCAGCAGGCCCGGCGGGGCGCGCGTGGTACTACGGGCCGGTGACGCGCGGCCAGTGCGACGCGCTGCTCAACCAGCACGGACACGACGGAGACTTCCTCATTCGGGACTCGGAGACCAATGTTAATACCACTTTTTATCTTTCTCTCTTTATTTATATTACGAACAAAAGTACTTAATATTTCACTAGTTACGCGTTACAGAAATTTGTTTTAAGTTTATATTTCTTTGTCCCTTTTCTGAAAAACGCGTCTTTTGAGACATCTAAAGGTTGTAGTCCCCAGACATATCTTTGTAACTTTTTTCATTTGGAGTAATTACAGAATTAGAGTCCCCAGCCCTATTAGATATGCGTTTATAGCATTTTTGATGTATATCTAAAATGTTTCATTTGACTTACTATGTATGTGTTTAGGTATTTATATCTTTTTAATATGTGGCGTTCCATGCCTAAAGGGTCCTTATGGCAAATTTTGAGTTAAGCATAGATCCTAAATCTACGTTAAATAAGCTATCTAAAACGGCCATAATATCACATATCGTCGCCTAGTCCCCATAACACAAGCCTTACAGAGCTTACTATGGGGCTAGTTTAGATAAGATTCGTGTAAGATTGATTGTGAGGTGATATTTATGAATGGACACACCCAGGTGGGCGATTTCTCGGTGTCCCTGAAGGCGCCGGGGCGCAACAAGCACTTCCGCGTGCACGTGGCGGGCGCGCTGTACTGCATCGGGCAGCGCAAGTTCCCCGCGCTGGAGCAGCTGGTCGCGCACTACCAGCGCGCGCCCATCTACACCAACAAGGCGGGCGAGAAGCTCTACCTCGTGCGCCCGCTACCTCGCGCCGACTCCCGCGACCCGCCCTGCTGAGGGAACCCGGACTAGCCGCCATCTTGTTTACACGAGGTAACCGCCATTTTGTGCCGTCGCTCCGCCATTTTGTTTTAACCTCGCTTCGTGTACGGATGGTGCTGCCGGACTGAGGTTATAAAATATTACATAACATAGTGTAACAATGATAACGCTATGTAACATTACGATGTTGAAGAGAAATAGTTCATGTTATGTAACATTTTATAACCTCAGTGTGGCAGCACCATAAGGACCAAATTATTGACTGACTCAATTCAATTTTCTATGAGAGTTTCCCGTTGTGACACGAAAACTTGTATGGTTAATTTTTGTGTCACAACGGAACTTTGTTAAGTTCTTCCGTTTGTATGGTTAGTTACCGACTAACCAGGTTAACTACTGGCCAAAATAACACTCATCGTCGAAAGTGTGTACGTGTTCATTAGAATGCACAATCGACATTATTATTTGTACAATACTAGAGACAAATATATGTCTATACGTAAATGATAATAGTTCTGTACAGACATGAATTTAGTTAATTGTACTTAAGCGTGTTTCGCACACTAATAGCAAATCAAGAGTACTGCATATCGTACGATAGTAGTCAATTGAACTAAGGGCGCTTTCATAAAATCATTATCATGCTAATACTATTAATAAGCTTGATAAAGTTGAATAAATATTCAATTTGGTGGATTTTCCAATGCTTTAAAGCCGCAACTACACCAGATGCGTTGAACGCTCTGAAACGCGACGTCTGGTGTGGCTGGGCCTTTACCAAAAACAACAAGGGTGTAGACACTAAATAAAGTAATCAATAATGTTGTATTTTCTCGATAAAGAATTACAAATATAGTCAAACGGAGAAAAAAAAAACAACGCTTTAAGAGAGGGTACGTTTTCCGCAAAACGCATCTTCATGTGAAACGATTGTCATTTCATTTACTATGACGCTCGCAGATTGTGACCTCACTAACTGCGCGCGTTTTCTCTAACAAGCAGTATTAAAACGATTGTAGCATCGTAATTCTTTGAGATAGCTGAATGGGATTTAAGTCACTGGACGTATTTTTTTTCCTTCTTTCTTTTGGAGTAATAATAATTTTCGAGTCTACACCCGTATTGGTTGTCCGGTATAAGTTTTGTTTAGCAGTTGACTGCTATTCCATTTCTAAACCTTTCGTGGTCGAATAACATCAATCTGTAATTGTTTATTTATAGATATGAAATCAGTAGTGAAGGAGATTTTATTTTATGATATTACCCACCAGGTGAAATTCTCTATTTTAACCATCTTTTTAAAATATTAATGCTTCCTAATTTAATTGTTACCTTTAATTAATAAACAACACAACATACTTTGGAGATAGCCTATCGAAATTGGGTGTACATAATTCCCACAATATTGTTTTATATACTGACCTAGGACACGTCAAAAAGAAAACAAAATACCCCGTCTTCCAGTATGTATATTCTTAAAGGAATGATCTAATTAATCGCTCAAATGCACCCTGACGTCACCCAAAATGCATTTTATGAAAGCCCCCCTGAATAGTGTGCGAATCAGACGAAAACTAAAATGGCGGTGACTACCGAGGCGATAAATAAAATTAACTTAGATACCGTAATGAAATTACTGACTTTCCACTCTTCCCTTACTAATATTCCCCATCATACGTTTCAAAGTCAATTTGTACAGGAGATTCATTCAATACTGTAGTGTATCAGGGCCCTGTTTTAGAAACTCAGTCTTGAATTATCTAGCCATGGATATTATCAGATATTAGAAAACTTATGAAGGCTGCGGCCGGCTTTTATAAAGATGCGTTAGGACTTGTGCACACTGCGTTTTTTTAAGTAGTTTGTGTCGATTTACACGTGATTCGACACAAAACGCGCGTCGACAGCGCGTTTATAAACGCGGTGTGCATGCCCTTTAGACCAGATGTCTGATCAAATTTTAGGAAATCCGTTTTTTCTAATATTAATTACTGACAGTAAATAAGACCGGGGGTGGAAATGACACTTTTATTAGATGGGTTAGCTAGTTTCCCTAATATACGTATGTTCCCAAAAATACACATAACTTTAAACCTTAATAAAGTCGTGTTCACATATTTTTGATCCCTGTCCGTGTATATATTTTCGAACTCGACTGTACCATCAAAGACACACTTAACACTTTCACTGCCAGGAACCCGCCTGGCGGGCGCCTACGCCGTAGTCCCTTTCCGCTACATACGAGGAGAAACGAGCGTAGCGCGTAGCGATTCTTGTCAGTTGATGTGTTAACTGACCACCTGTCAACCTTATAGCTATGTGAATAAGGTTGACAGATGGTCAGTTAATGTTGCTGTTTGTACAAGCGACTGTGGCTCCACTTACGCGGCATTTATGCACAAGCGTCGGTGTGCTTATACAGCAGTATCTAGTTAAACTCACGCAAGTGTCTAGTTAGGTGTCCTCCTTCGGATTCCTTTAGGGCAAAACCGGGAATAACGGTAGGAGGATGCAGTCTATGATATGTTTTTAATACAGGGTCCTGTCGGGTTATCTGTGGCCAACTTGTGCGGTTAACATGACGTATCTACTTTGTTTTCATATAAATATTTGAGATAAAAAGTAATTAATCATTTGTTTCTACAGTTGTCATGTGTAAATTCCGTCATGTTAAAGCCAAGCAAATTCACTTAGGTTTTAATCGCCAAATATACCATTGCATCTCTTTCCTTTGACGTAGGAATACAAGAGATGCAGTGGCTATGGGCCATTTAAAAGTATTCAAAATAGGGCCAGAATTTATTAGGATCATTTCTGTTTCATAGTACAAGTATATAGGGTTTTTATACTGAAATATGTTCTTGAACCTCTAAGTGAAATATACTCCTAAGTGCCGATTTCGCCTCCTATACAAGATTTCTAAAACAACTAAGGTATAGTCCATTTAATGTAACATTACATACATTTTTGTACAGACCTCTACAAATATATGCAGAATTTTCTTCAGTTTATTATTATGACAAGGCTATAAGGTGAAAAATTGTATAAATCTCTTAAAGTGGACTGGATCGTAGTAGCGTGACATTAAAGATAAACTATAGTACTAGTTTTATAGTTGTTGTTTTTGAAATTACAGATTTGGTTAGTCTACAAATATTTCATTTGTCCACCGAAACTTAGGCCTAATTGAATACAATGTGTCAAAAAGCTGCGAATAGACGGATAGTGAAATAAATAGACAAAACGCTCTCTGTCTTTTTATGTTGATAAATTTGAAAAAAAAAAACTTTGACTGGTCTGTCTTTAGGTAGGAGCTGCGAAACCGGCCACTACTAGCGTTTAATAAGGCGTTGATGCAACGCCAAAATATTAATAATTACAATAATAAACCAAAAATTGGCTTCTTAATTGCATCTCTATTAGTAACTTAAGAGCATTTTCTATATCATATTATTTAGGTAAGTTACAAGTACGGTAGTGTAATGTAAAATGATTTTATAGCCCGTATGTAGACGTCGCGAAATGCCTTGACTCGTCTGCGGCGGAACTTAGTTTGAATGCTTCATACAAATGATAATATATACATTATTAATTGCAAAAAGGGTATGTTTAGATGGAAAATGTAAATAAATTATTAATCGACTAGGTTGATCTACTTAAATGCCATGTATTCTTTATTTTATTAACAAGGTTAATTTATACCCTTCTAAACTGCGGTTAGTTTTTTTTAAAGTGTACCTGCATATATTCACTAAGCTACAAGTTAATATACCAGTGTTGACTTGTAAAATACAGACAAGATACAAAAAATATCTTTTTAAACTTTAATTAGGGCGGTGCCATGTTTGTATCATATCTGTTGTTTTACTGTATGTACACTTTAGAATAGTACCGGCAGTACTTTTATATATAAATATATATATAGAAATCCAAATCCTCAAGTGGATCTACACATTTATTGCCAAGGGATCCTGTGTAGATTACGATCATATCGTCAGCTCGCCTCCCTTTTTGCAATTAGCGATCCAAACACATTTTATACACCAGTACGCATACAAGTTGTGATGTTTGGCCACGTAAGTTATATGTAAGTCATCCAGGGAGATCGTGGGTCGTGGGGGTTTTGTACTTTTTTATAAAAAAAAACGTCGGGCGAACCCGAGTGATACCCGAGAGGCTAGAGAGATCATCAAAAACCGTGTTGCTATAGCAGTTTCTCTAGATATAGTTACAGCAATGACGCGTAGTTGCGTATCCACGAGGCAACCAGAATGATAGACGGGTTATTCTGTACGATAGAGCTGAGAAAGACATCTAGTGAAATTTCTATTCTGATTTCACGACTTTTTTAACTTTAGCGTTATTAAAACTCTAGTCTCTGCTAAGACGGCCATCCAGACATTATACCCGTAGCTTGCTCTAGAACTAGTTATCTTGTCTGGTTGGCCTGTTTTATTTAGCATAAAGTCTGATTAGGAACGCGTAGACTGTTTACGCTACAACTTAGTCTATTGACAACGAATTAGGTCCCAGTGTGTGTGTGACGCGAGCAGTTCAAACTGACATTCCTATTCTGTGACAGTAATTAGAAAATGTATATCTGCAAGGTTTCCAAGACTCTTTTACAAGTCTTGAGCGCTTAGAAAAGTGTAACATCTGGGGAGAGGAAACCCCTACCGTTTGTAGAAAACTAGACAAACATTTTTGGTTGTAAATTTTCTTCAATGATATGACGACACGTCTGCGTCATACACAGTACACAGGTTAGGAGTATCCTAGACACAAATACTTAAGTTTGTACAAAATTAAGAATACAGCTAATAAAATCGTGATACGTATGCGTCATGTGCATTAAAAATACCAATGTGATAGATACGAATTTAGTTTGAACTGCGCGCGTCGGTTTGGAATCTCAGCCGATTTCCGCTGATGTGGCTCTCACTAGTCAGTAAACGCCGGCATCACAATCCAGCGCTTCGCTTATACATTATAACTGTCAGATTTATACTTTGTAATTAGTATACGTGCGCGCAGGAGTCGTGTATGCCTATATTGAAGTAAAATGAACCTTATGACAGCGTAGTAGTGCCTAGAATCACTGTTACGATGATAACAAGAGTAATTCGAAGACATGAATTTTAAGAACAAAGATTATAATTTAAGATTTAAGCGATATTTAAGGGACTTTACCCCTCGTAGCTATAAGTAGGGTAAATGTGAAACGATTGTATAGCTTCGAATCGGTAAAATGCCAATTTTATACTGACCGTTCGCCGTATGCCAATGACGACGGGTTTGCGTCAATTCGATGCCCAGTCGCATAGAGCAAACGGTTGAATTTAAAAATGGCAAAATAATCTAGGTATACACTATTCCTGTGTTTTTGTGTGAGATAAAACGACGGGCAGCTGTTGTGTTGTTTTTTTAATATATATTTAATGTTAATTTTGTAGATATTTTAATTTTAACGCAATATATCACATCAACGATTTGTGTTCCATAATTTTGAACTGATTAATGACTTTAATGTAATGTGGTTGTAGTTTTTATACAGTTGTGAAAGCTGGCCGTACCTCGGACTAATCTTACATTAATTTTAAACGATTATTAAGTTATTGACGGGTGTGTATGTCCATATGTGCTGTGTTGTGTAATGATACATACAATCGGTTTAGTTAAATGTAAAACATGAAAGATTAATTACGAATATGTCCACGTTTTTAACGTATTCGATGCCAAGTTTTGAAGTTTTCCACTACTGTAACATGACGCATATGTGGCGTCATGAGCCTTGAATGGATTAAAATTGCCGTGACTACATATTGTTACTTCAAACTCGACTTAACTAAGTGTAACATAACACATAGCGACATATATAGCGCGATCAGTTGGACACACATGAGCCCCTTTTTATTTGATTTCCTGGCCGCTACCGGCTCGCGTATCGTCCAAGTACGAACTCCAATAATATGTATACTCATGTGTCGGCAGCATAATAACATATTTTGTAAATTTTCAGTATACGAACAAATATGGCTATGCGATTTCCTGTAATTGTGAATATGTCTTTTACAGTGGGCATAAAGCATCTATCTCATTTTATCGTCATTAGGAGTGAGAAGAGAAGGCTTTAAGTATGTGTATGCGGTTAGCAAGCTCGTTTTCGAATACTTGCCATTTGGTATTGGAATAATATTCTATGGCTATTCCTCTAAAGAAGATACGGCAATAGCAAAATAATATTGTTCTAGTATCAAGGAAATTAACGCCTGATACAATCAATTACTTGTCATTTAATCAGTATTCGGACACGCAAAGTATACATATTATTGCAAGTGATTACGTTAACCGACACTCCAGTCGATTATTAAAATAGATTGACGGTTATTTTTATACTCCATTTTGCTCACCAACGGACATTTGTAATGCACCAATGTAGGTTTTTGTATGAGACCTAGGTTAGAATAAGACTGTATAGAAGTCTATATTCAACACGCACCAAATTATCACAATTTTATTACCAACTACATAGAGATTACTCACTTACTGGTGCTTGTTGAATAGAGATCAAGCGCAAAGGTTTCCCCTGTTATTTTCAGTATTTAATACATGCATTTAATTTGTATTCAAATGGAAATACTTTCAATTTTAGACCCGTACTGACTGCGCCAAGGCAGTGTATTTGTAACAGTGTGTTTTTACATTGGAAAACATATTTCGAAATATGATTGTGAGTTTGGCATATGATTTGAGTTATATCGTATAGACTTGGTGAACCTGTTTAAAACAAAAATCACTATACTGTACTTGGAAGGAAATTCCGTTTTTGGTTTTATTTCAGATGCTTTTATCTAATTTTATATTTTTTTCTATCTTTTATGTAATTTTTATATTAAAGTAAAGATTCAATGTAGATCTAAACACAATTATCGATACTCAAGTCACCCCGAAATGCTCATGCGCAGGTCACGACACAGTGTCGTCAATAGCGCACAATTGTCGAAGATAAGCCGACATTGTAATGGAATGCAATAAATTCTGATCTTATTGTTTTATACAACGTCGCAAGAACTACAAATTAATGTTATGATGATGAAGGTGGCCTGCCGAAGAGTCAAATTGTATGCCAAGCGTCTAGATGTTTTTTGAGGTATTTAACACGTTTTGTACTCGATAATGTAGACTGCCTGCACAATGTAGGGCGAATAGATAATTTTGACGCATATGACCTCTGTACATATTTTATGTGTTACGATATTGACAATTGACCGGGTTATCCGTAAAGATTGTGTTCGGAATAACCCCATCCAGAAACACGTAAAAACGCCCAAAGTCGTCATTTTTGTAATACCTACATCGCGAGTAACTCGTATCATAGTCCAAAGTTTCACACATTCACTTCTAACTTACTTAGAGTGCGACACATTAAACCCGTGACGCATATGTGTCGTGATTGGCACTGAATATGTTAAAGTGAGACATGTTTCGTTCTGGCGATAGATTATGGCGTGTGGTAGCAGAAAAGGACACAGCTATCCGATGAAACGAGATAACTGCGCCCCGAATTATTAGAAAAATACATTTCCATACTTTTGGCGTTTAAATGACAAATGCGTGTTAAAAAAGGAGGTAAGAAATTCTAAACTTATTAGTCTTCGAGTTCGACTTAGCATTCGGCTAGCACAAACACTTTACGGGTCACAAAATGCAAGCGTATTGTGTAAATTAGACACATCAACAAAAAAAATATAGCACTAACATTACCTTGGAGGTTCCATTTCACACTCGATTTCAAAACGCTGTTAGCAAACAAATTCCTGCGGTCAACAGTCGAGCGTGGAATAGAACCTTAATAAAAGGAAGCTTTACTTAAACATTGCCAAAACTAGAGGAATTACGCAAACTTACATTCCTAATACACTAAAATTACATATTGTATGTAAATGTCTAAACAATTTTGTGCCTAGTATGGTGCATTTTGTTTTCTAAATTGTATAGATTTTTGGTAAAGTCAGGATCATAGTTAGTGGCAGCCTAATTAACCAAATATTTCGGGACATGTCTCTATTACTATGTTACGATATATTTAGCATCTTTGGCTGCTGCTTACTATATAGGATCCTCACTGTACCAAGTACCTCCGGATTGAAGCTAACAACTGTATTAATGAATAAGATAGAGTTATAGAGTGATTGAGTTTTTTTTATTTTTGTATTGCTCAAAGTGTAATGTTAATTTGTAACCATGTGTTTCTACGTTTTCGTGTATACTCCCGTAACGATGATATGATACCGTTGTAAGTGCAGTGTATAATATTTAACTATATAATTTATTTATTAATTTGCTATGTGGTTTTTATTTCTATGTCCTTTCAAGTCCCCTTTCGGTTGGAGTCGCGGGCGTCCTCAGGCTACGGCGTCGGTTTACCGTCAAGTGGACTGCTGCATGTTTGTCTCTTACGTAGTATAAAACGATAAACGCTAATAAGTACAATACTCACCTAGGGCGGTAATACAAATAATGTCTTAAATAGCAGGTATTTGACCCCGAGCCGAAGACAATAGCGGTAAATATGCGATCTGAGTCATTACCGTCTCTGGTGAGTACAACATTTCACTTCGTGCGTGTGATTACACCCACACGCAAACACATACGGAATTGACATATAGTGAGGGGTATTAATACTGGAGATGCAACGAATATCCGGTTGCTATCCGGTACGGATACCGGGTAGCAACCGGATAGTCGATAGGCCGGAGGCCTATCCGGCCATTATTTTCCTATCCGGCCGAATACCGAATAGTTGCGCACTATCCGGCCGAATAGTGATACCGATTAATGATTCTGTTTGGTATTTAACTTTGAAAAATGGTTAGTAATACTAAAAACCTATCTATTTAGTAAATTAGGCGGGCGTACGTGTACTGCATACGAAATAGTTCCGTACACTGACCTAATAAAACTCGTTTTTTTGCCTAGAAAACGGTCCGCGCGAACCTACAATACGTAACAGGTTGAAACCTGCACGACGCGCCCGCCGCCAAACTAAAATGTAGGTATCGTTTGGCCGGGTGCCGGGTCCATATTGGCTGCCATAAAATTCGTTATCCTATATTTTATTATACTAACGTATTGTAGTCATAATCATCGCTAGTCCTAATTTTTTTTCGTCCTAACTTTTTTGTTCCTAAATTTCTGTAACTATCATCGGCACTCATAATGATCAGCTGTCCTAAAATTTTTCGTCATAACTTCAGTACTAAGAATTAGCTTGAAGTCATAATTTTGTTAATCATAACAGTTTTCTGCATAATGGACATGCATCATAATTTTGTTAGTCCTCATATAATAACTAAGAACATATGTGAACATATGTTTTCCTAATGTAAAACGCTTTAGCTAAGCAGGTAAAAAAAATCTGATCTGGCACATCGCCGGCCGCTGCAGCGGCACGCTCGCTTCGCTCGCTCGGCTCGCGCGCTTAGGGTCGCGGTACAACTAACACTCCTCCTCGCTTCGCTCGTCGTCGTACCTACACGGACCTGCCTTAGGCTACGTCCGCACAGACAGGCGGCTTTCTTAGCGTCTAGCTAGAGCCTTGTGGCCTCGCCTTGTGCCTTGTGACAAGAACAAACACGTTTATTTACTTCGATAACGCAAAGTAATATTTATGATGAAAAATATTATGAAAAAGAATTTTAGGTGTAAAAAATGTATGACTAATGTCATTATGAATATAAATGAAACGGACAAGTGAGTGTTATGATGAAAAAAATTATGAGAATAAATACTTATTAGGATATGAGAATTTTATGGTTATTGTCATTATGACTTCGAGTAGTTAGACTTACGATCGTTAGGAATAAGAATGATTAGGACTAACGATTAATATGGCGTTAAATTTTATTAAGAACATTTTCGGACTTCCAATAATAGGGCTTAAAAAAATAGGTGAAACAAAGCGCCCCCCGTTTGGCCGGCCGAATATTCGGCGGCCGGATACCGGTTATTCGGCCGGTGATCAGGCCGAATATCCGGTAACCGGTATCCGGCCAAACAACTATCCGTTGCATCTCTAATTAATATACGTACTTACGTAAATATCTGTACAGGACTCTATAGTCAATGTCATAAAGGCGTGTACAGATACTTATGCCGTATTTAATTATGTACGTTTATCAATACCCCTGACTATACATAGATATTACGTGCGTAAAACCGAATAGATTCAAGAACTATGACAATTTAAAACTCTTTATTATAGCTGTAGAAAATACTACTTGAATTTAGTATAGGATTTTTGGGCTCAAACCAGGTTAAAATACTTTTTCATAACCATTGTAACCGCGACTGTAGGTACCTTTATCAAAGCTACCGACTCATCAACAGAAGGGGCCTCTAATAGAGCCGTTAACAATGCTGTTGCATCGCCGAGCCAATCCAATCAAGTCTACATAAATAGGCTACCTACCGTGTTGACATAGCAACTATTGATTCAACGACTATTGTACAACATTTATACCAAGGAATCGGCGTGTTGAGTATGTTGTCTCGACGGGAGAAACTCTACGTTCAGCCGTGGGAGGAGAGGAGATTCCAGGATCACAGGTCGAAGGTAAATATAACGTTTTAACTTCAATACCTGTCTGCATCTAGTACCTGTGAGGGGAATTATTTTCGTCAGAAGTCGGTTGCTCTCTTTAGGAGACGCTAGACGGGCTCATATCGGCGGACGGGCAAGCCAGCTCACAGATAATCTAGTATGGTGTGAGTGTCACCTTGATTGGGCCAGCCGACACGTCCACGGGCTGAATCACGCGTCGCCGAATCATGCATCCTTTTGTCATTATTGTAGGATTTTATTTTATTTATTTACAACTTACTTAACAGTTACAACTTACTAACTAAACATATTTAGCTAGCTAGTCATCATAATATGCGTTTACACAAAATTCATATTTGAAGTCCACATTATCACTTACAAAAATATACTGTGTGTTACCGGCATGAGGTCATTTATTAAAACTGATAAGTTCCATTAGCAATTGTTTGCATGTATTTGCAAATCATAATTATGTAAATTTACTGCGCAATTAATTTTCCAAAATACAAACCTTCAATGGACTAGGTGTACGACTCCGTACTAAATCATTTACACTTACTTGTCAATTTACTTTGCTGTACATTGCTGGCAATTTAAAATTTGTTAGAAAATTTATGAAGTCGGAATTATAGGTAATTATCTGTATTAAGGTCATGATTAAGTTCAAGAACTCTATTAAATGTTAATTTACCCTATTTAAAAAAAACGCCCGCCTATCGGTAACGCACTGTATACTTAAGGTGGTTGAAGGCGGTTTAAAGAGGTGAGATTAAAGAAATTTCTATAGGAATTTACATGCTAACCCTATCAACGCCTATGTAGGACGCCTAATGGTCGTTGCCTGGCTTTAAGAAAACTATCGTCATATACTTATTTCCGTATGTGCGGACACAGTGGACCAGTGTGGAGACTACAGCCCACCTTACATCAATGGTTGTGTGCCCAGCAGTGGGACGTATATAACTAAGCATCGTAGCCTAATGGCTATGGCTGATGATTATGTGTAAAGAATCGGCGGCCCGCTTGTGATTCTTCTTTAATTCAAGCGTCCATAGGCGACGGCGATTACTTACCATCAGGCCGTACGCTTATTTGCAACTGTGGTATCAAAATCATTTATTCTGCGAATAGGCCACAAGGGCACTTTTACATGTCAAACGGATTTTACAATAAAATAATAATACTCTGACACAATAATAATTTATGCAGATTAAGGACCGATATAAACGACTAACAAACTATAAATATCACTAACAAAACAAAATGGTAAAATATGACCTTTACATTCGATAAAAAAGGTCTGTATCAGTATGAACAAGAAGTTGATGATATTAATTCGGTACCCATTCCAGAGATGTATAAGGTATCTGAGCGTCCAAATACAATTAATAATTATTCTAATGTTCGTAGGGATGTACATACGATTTCTAAGCGTCATAACAAAACAATAACTACAACTTCGAAAAATTGAAAAACCCCCGACATTTTCATTACAAAGGCCAATATCTCAAAAACGGCTAAACAGATTTTCATGAAACATGGCTAAGAACACTCAGGATAAAATTATGTATGACACAAAAAAAACTGCATTCATATCGGTCCAACCGTTAGGGAGCTACGATACCACAGACTGACACGTTAAACTTATAACACCCTTCTTTTTGCGTCGGGGGTTTAAAAATAGTATTTTTCACAATCGTGTTATAATAGAGAGCTTTTTAATCAAGTACCGTGTTTAGGCCACGCTGCTTTGCTGAGTGGCCTAAGTAAGGTACGAGATTAAAAAGCTTGATTATGACACTATTGTGAACAATACTTTTTCTACGAGTCAACTGAACTAATTAAACAAACTTGGTATCTATTGAAAACGAAGTGCAACCAACGACTTTTTCATTTTTGTGCGTTGATGTCTATTTACCTTTTGACTTTCTCATGGCGGCGTCCTATTGGTCAAATCCATTATAGTTCAGTAAAGGCGCCACGTGATTGGTCAATTTCATTACAGTTGTCTCAACAGTTATGAAATGTTGAGTTGGTAGCTCCATAGTAAAAAGTATGTGGTTTAAGTTTGGTGTACGAAGTCTTAATTCAAACATTAAGGTCGACGAGTATAAAAAGGAACATTAAGTAACGTAATATTGTCAGAGATATACAGGGTCAATAAAACGTCATCATTAAACAATATCTTCAAGGTCCGCACAGCGCTCCCTGCGATCGACGACCGCGCGCCGGCGCCGCGCGCGCACGTCACCGTCAAGTTGAAGAAGGCCCAGCGCGAGGCCGAGCGTGTTCGCAGGATACAGAGCGACAACTATAGTCTGCTGCAGCGGCTCACCGCCATCATGCGGAGCAAGCGGCTCGACAACTGGCTCTCGCCGCAAAACAAGTAATCAAAGCTTAAGGGTGCCTTTCCACCAGAGATGTGCTACGCTACGTTGCTATGGACGCGTCTGATATCCACTCGATATCCACCAAATCATGTTCATCCTACTATATAATATTATAAATGCGAAAGTTTAGATGTTTGGATGTTTGTTACTCAATCACGCTTCAACGGCTCAACCGATTTGGATGAAATTTTGCACGAAGATAGTTTATAGCCTGGATTAAAATATAGTATAGTTTTTATCGCTTGTCCACGCAGACGAAGTCGCGGGCGGAAGCTAGTTGGTTCATATAGCATTAGCACTGATGGAAAGGGGTTCAACTAAGCTATGACTTTTATATGGAAAGATGCGTGCCCTGGATGCGTGCTATGGATACGTGCTACGGATGCGATGGATGCGTGCTACGGATGCGTGCTATGGATGGTCGCGAGTCATGCAGCGGCGGCGATGCAAGCGTTTCCCCCCTCACCGCGCTACCGCTCCGCGCGCCCCTGTTGAACCATCGCATAGCTCGAGCTGCGCATCTTCCTCGCATAGCTACATAGCTTAGTACCTACTGGTGGAAACGGTCACACAGTTTTGTAGCGTATTAGCTTTCACATCTTCGCAGCATAGCACATAACTGGTGGAAAGGTACTCTTAAGTAGCATCTGCCTCAACGTCGACATGGCCTAAGAGCGGTGACGTATGGCTCTTTTGCGGGACTACAAAACGTTACCTCGATAGATTCAGCATCATACTCGTATTAGTAGCAGCCAAATATATCACAAATCGTCTTTATTACTGTAAGAGTAAGGACGTGTTACGATATACTTGGCTATTTCGGCTGCTACTATCTATACGGTGCTGACTGTACTGGTGAATTTGACACGCGTTTGTATCGTAACAATAAGTCACCGTGTGGATCCGTGCTCCACAGCTCAGCTCAGCTCAACCCTAGATAACTAGACTAGGAACATCTGTGGCCTGTTTCGCAATTTCACGAAGCTACAAAGTGGGACACCGCGTATTTATTTATTAGGAACACTTACAGTCATCGAACATTAAGTTATGAAATACAATGATTTTTGTATCAAGCAGTAACGCTGCTAACGAAAAGGAAAAATCCGAGCCGGATTCGAACAGGCATTCATGAGCCGTCGCTACAAACCAACTGAGTTAAGAACAATCCGGCCAACCGGATTATTACTTATTATAACTTTGACAATTGACGGCCGGTTTGGTTTTAGTTTCCGTCCCAAAGTGGGCATGTTCTACTCGGCGGAGGCGCTGGGCGGGCGCGTGGCGGCGCGCGCGCTGTCGCACGAGGACGACTCCTACGCGGGGCACGTCAAGTGCCACGCCTGCTACACCAAGAGGGTAAGTATTTTTGAAGTGAAAACTTCTTTAGCGGCGCTGTGTACTTTTTGTGATGGGGAAAAATTGTTAAACTCGCCACAGGTGTAGAAGCTTAGGTCACGTGACCGTAAGATTTTCGATACTATGACGTTAGGTGAGATTCGAGACAAGCCGAGGCAGGGTTGAAGCAATTCGCAAGTTTTCACTTCTGCCGGCACTCCCTGAGTGCAGCCCGGTCTTTTTTTTGGGGTTCCGTACCCAAAGGGTAAAACGGGACCCTATTACTAAGACTCCGCTGTCCGTCCGTCTGTCACCAGGCTGTATCTTATGAAACTTGATAGTTAGATAGTTGAAACTTTCACAGACGTATTTCTGTTGCCGCGCTATAACAACAAATACTAAAAAACAGAATAAAATAAATAAGGGGGCTCCCATACAACAAACGTGTTTTTTTCCGTTTTTATAGATAATGATAGGAAACCCATCGTGCGCGAGTCCGACTCGCACTTGGCCGGTTTTTTTCTATTTTAAATGAATAATTTGTTGTAACAATTTTTGTTCTGTAACATTATTCTCATGAAATTATTTTAATTGGAATAAGTAGGTAGTCCTAGATTTACATTTACACTAGCGCCGCGCCGCGTATTCATTAGGCAAAATTTGTTAATAGACACTGCTTATAAAAGTGTTCCATCATCTCTGTAAACATGTTGCCGTGTTCCCCCACTTCGAGAGGAGAGCAAGACGAAACATCTATTTAACAGGTGTGGACGTGTGTTGCGCGAGTTTATAAACATGGAAATAGTGTCTCAGGTCATCAAATACGCAAGTTCTATTCAAGAGGCAATTTCTTATCCACCACCTTTTTTTTTGTCATACTTCACTACCTCCTCGGGTGACCAACCAACAACTGACTAGCGTGGACTGCAGGGGCTGCTTTACCTATAGTGCAGGGCGTGCGTTGCACCCGGGCGCACGGTCCTAGGGGGCGCCGAGCGCCACTCGCCTCGACTCGGGCGCGCGCTAGGAGGGCGCTACGGTAATGATTGCACCCGGGCGCACGGTCCTAGGGGGCGCCGAGCGCCACTCGCCTCGACTCGGGCGCGCGCTAGGAGGGCGCTACGGTAATGATTGCACCCGGGCGCACGGTCCTAGGGGGCGCCGAGCGCCACTCGCCTCGACTCGGGCGCGCGCTAGGAGGGCGCTACGGTAATGATTGCACCCGGGCGCACGGTCCTAGGGGGCGCCGAGCGCCACTCGCCTCGACTCGGGCGCGCGCTAGGAGGGCGCTACGGTAATGATTGCACCCGGGCGCACGGTCCTAGGGGGCGCCGAGCGCCACTCGCCTCGACTCGGGCGCGCGCTAGGAGGGCGCTACGGTAATGATTGCACCCGGGCGCACGGTCCTAGGGGGCGCCGAGCGCCACTCGCCTCGACTCGGGCGCGCGCTAGGAGGGCGCTACGGTAATGATTGCACCCGGGCGCACGGTCCTAGGGGGCGCCGAGCGCCACTCGCCTCGACTCGGGCGCGCGCTAGGAGGGCGCTACGGTAATGATTGCACCCGGGCGCACGGTCCTAGGGGGCGCCGAGCGCCACTCGCCTCGACTCGGGCGCGCGCTAGGAGGGCGCTACGGTAATGATTGCACCCGGGCGCACGGTCCTAGGGGGCGCCGAGCGCCACTCGCCTCGACTCGGGCGCGCGCTAGGAGGGCGCTACGGTAATGATTGCACCCGGGCGCACGGTCCTAGGGGGCGCCGAGCGCCACTCGCCTCGACTCGGGCGCGCGCTAGGAGGGCGCTACGGTAATGATTGCACCCGGGCGCACGGTCCTAGGGGGCGCCGAGCGCCACTCGCCTCGACTCGGGCGCGCGCTAGGAGGGCGCTACGGTAATGATTGCACCCGGGCGCACGGTCCTAGGGGGCGCCGAGCGCCACTCGCCTCGACTCGGGCGCGCGCTAGGAGGGCGCTACGGTAATGATTGCACCCGGGCGCACGGTCCTAGGGGGCGCCGAGCGCCACTCGCCTCGACTCGGGCGCGCGCTAGGAGGGCGCTACGGTAATGATTGCACCCGGGCGCACGGTCCTAGGGGGCGCCGAGCGCGACTCGCCTCGACTCGGGCGCGCGCTAGGAGGGCGCTACGGTAATGATTGCACCCGGGCGCACGGTCCTAGGGGGCGCCGAGCGCCACTCGCCTCGACTCGGGCGCGCGCTAGGAGGGCGCTACGGTAATGATTGCACCCGGGCGCACGGTCCTAGGGGGCGCCGAGCGCCACTCGCCTCGACTCGGGCGCGCGCTAGGAGGGCGCTACGGTAATGATTGCACCCGGGCGCACGGTCCTAGGGGGCGCCGAGCGCCACTCGCCTCGACTCGGGCGCGCGCTAGGAGGGCGCTACGGTAATGATTGCACCCGGGCGCACGGTCCTAGGGGGCGCCGAGCGCCACTCGCCTCGACTCGGGCGCGCGCTAGGAGGGCGCTACGGTAATGATTGCACCCGGGCGCACGGTCCTAGGGGGCGCCGAGCGCCACTCGCCTCGACTCGGGCGCGCGCTAGGAGGGCGCTACGGTAATGATTGCACCCGGGCGCACGGTCCTAGGGGGCGCCGAGCGCCACTCGCCTCGACTCGGGCGCGCGCTAGGAGGGCGCTACGGTAATGATTGCACCCGGGCGCACGGTCCTAGGGGGCGCCGAGCGCCACTCGCCTCGACTCGGGCGCGCGCTAGGAGGGCGCTACGGTAATGATTGCACCCGGGCGCACGGTCCTAGGGGGCGCCGAGCGCCACTCGCCTCGACTCGGGCGCGCGCTAGGAGGGCGCTACGGTAATGATTGCACCCGGGCGCACGGTCCTAGGGGGCGCCGAGCGCCACTCGCCTCGACTCGGGCGCGCGCTAGGAGGGCGCTACGGTAATGATTGCACCCGGGCGCACGGTCCTAGGGGGCGCCGAGCGCCACTCGCCTCGACTCGGGCGCGCGCTAGGAGGGCGCTACGGTAATGATTGCACCCGGGCGCACGGTCCTAGGGGGCGCCGAGCGCCACTCGCCTCGACTCGGGCGCGCGCTAGGAGGGCGCTACGGTAATGATTGCACCCGGGCGCACGGTCCTAGGGGGCGCCGAGCGCCACTCGCCTCGACTCGGGCGCGCGCTAGGAGGGCGCTACGGTAATGATTGCACCCGGGCGCACGGTCCTAGGGGGCGCCGAGCGCCACTCGCCTCGACTCGGGCGCGCGCTAGGAGGGCGCTACGGTAATGATTGCACCCGGGCGCACGGTCCTAGGGGGCGCCGAGCGCCACTCGCCTCGACTCGGGCGCGCGCTAGGAGGGCGCTACGGTAATGATTGCACCCGGGCGCACGGTCCTAGGGGGCGCCGAGCGCCACTCGCCTCGACTCGGGCGCGCGCTAGGAGGGCGCTACGGTAATGATTGCACCCGGGCGCACGGTCCTAGGGGGCGCCGAGCGCCACTCGCCTCGACTCGGGCGCGCGCTAGGAGGGCGCTACGGTAATGATTGCACCCGGGCGCACGGTCCTAGGGGGCGCCGAGCGCCACTCGCCTCGACTCGGGCGCGCGCTAGGAGGGCGCTACGGTAATGATTGCACCCGGGCGCACGGTCCTAGGGGGCGCCGAGCGCCACTCGCCTCGACTCGGGCGCGCGCTAGGAGGGCGCTACGGTAATGATTGCACCCGGGCGCACGGTCCTAGGGGGCGCCGAGCGCCACTCGCCTCGACTCGGGCGCGCGCTAGGAGGGCGCTACGGTAATGATTGCACCCGGGCGCACGGTCCTAGGGGGCGCCGAGCGCCACTCGCCTCGACTCGGGCGCGCGCTAGGAGGGCGCTACGGTAATGATTGCACCCGGGCGCACGGTCCTAGGGGGCGCCGAGCGCCACTCGCCTCGACTCGGGCGCGCGCTAGGAGGGCGCTACGGTAATGATTGCACCCGGGCGCACGGTCCTAGGGGGCGCCGAGCGCCACTCGCCTCGACTCGGGCGCGCGCTAGGAGGGCGCTACGGTAATGATTGCACCCGGGCGCACGGTCCTAGGGGGCGCCGAGCGCCACTCGCCTCGACTCGGGCGCGCGCTAGGAGGGCGCTACGGTAATGATTGCACCCGGGCGCACGGTCCTAGGGGGCGCCGAGCGCCACTCGCCTCGACTCGGGCGCGCGCTAGGAGGGCGCTACGGTAATGATTGCACCCGGGCGCACGGTCCTAGGGGGCGCCGAGCGCCACTCGCCTCGACTCGGGCGCGCGCTAGGAGGGCGCTACGGTAATGATTGCACCCGGGCGCACGGTCCTAGGGGGCGCCGAGCGCCACTCGCCTCGACTCGGGCGCGCGCTAGGAGGGCGCTACGGTAATGATTGCACCCGGGCGCACGGTCCTAGGGGGCGCCGAGCGCCACTCGCCTCGACTCGGGCGCGCGCTAGGAGGGCGCTACGGTAATGATTGCACCCGGGCGCACGGTCCTAGGGGGCGCCGAGCGCCACTCGCCTCGACTCGGGCGCGCGCTAGGAGGGCGCTACGGTAATGATTGCACCCGGGCGCACGGTCCTAGGGGGCGCCGAGCGCCACTCGCCTCGACTCGGGCGCGCGCTAGGAGGGCGCTACGGTAATGATTGCACCCGGGCGCACGGTCCTAGGGGGCGCCGAGCGCCACTCGCCTCGACTCGGGCGCGCGCTAGGAGGGCGCTACGGTAATGATTGCACCCGGGCGCACGGTCCTAGGGGGCGCCGAGCGCCACTCGCCTCGACTCGGGCGCGCGCTAGGAGGGCGCTACGGTAATGATTGCACCCGGGCGCACGGTCCTAGGGGGCGCCGAGCGCCACTCGCCTCGACTCGGGCGCGCGCTAGGAGGGCGCTACGGTAATGATTGCACCCGGGCGCACGGTCCTAGGGGGCGCCGAGCGCCACTCGCCTCGACTCGGGCGCGCGCTAGGAGGGCGCTACGGTAATGATTGCACCCGGGCGCACGGTCCTAGGGGGCGCCGAGCGCCACTCGCCTCGACTCGGGCGCGCGCTAGGAGGGCGCTACGGTAATGATTGCACCCGGGCGCACGGTCCTAGGGGGCGCCGAGCGCCACTCGCCTCGACTCGGGCGCGCGCTAGGAGGGCGCTACGGTAATGATTGCACCCGGGCGCACGGTCCTAGGGGGCGCCGAGCGCCACTCGCCTCGACTCGGGCGCGCGCTAGGAGGGCGCTACGGTAATGATTGCACCCGGGCGCACGGTCCTAGGGGGCGCCGAGCGCCACTCGCCTCGACTCGGGCGCGCGCTAGGAGGGCGCTACGGTAATGATTGCACCCGGGCGCACGGTCCTAGGGGGCGCCGAGCGCCACTCGCCTCGACTCGGGCGCGCGCTAGGAGGGCGCTACGGTAATGATTGCACCCGGGCGCACGGTCCTAGGGGGCGCCGAGCGCCACTCGCCTCGACTCGGGCGCGCGCTAGGAGGGCGCTACGGTAATGATTGCACCCGGGCGCACGGTCCTAGGGGGCGCCGAGCGCCACTCGCCTCGACTCGGGCGCGCGCTAGGAGGGCGCTACGGTAATGATTGCACCCGGGCGCACGGTCCTAGGGGGCGCCGAGCGCCACTCGCCTCGACTCGGGCGCGCGCTAGGAGGGCGCTACGGTAATGATTGCACCCGGGCGCACGGTCCTAGGGGGCGCCGAGCGCCACTCGCCTCGACTCGGGCGCGCGCTAGGAGGGCGCTACGGTAATGATTGCACCCGGGCGCACGGTCCTAGGGGGCGCCGAGCGCCACTCGCCTCGACTCGGGCGCGCGCTAGGAGGGCGCTACGGTAATGATTGCACCCGGGTGCGGCATGGACTAGACGCCTCTGGGACTGCCAAGTTTCAGAACCAGTGTTCACGTTAAACTTGTTGCGAAACATGATTATCAAATTCATTAAACATTTTATTGACAAATGAATACCCGGCTCTTTGAACTCTCGGCACGGGCTCGCCGAAGTTTTCATCGATTCGCTTCTTGCGTTGCCGTGACGGTGATTAATCGCTGGATGTGGGTGGCGCAGAACCGTTTTCTGGAGGCATGTGTCCAGCAGTGGACGTCTTTCAACATGGACATGATAACGTGTTTAATTTGTTGCAGAAAACCGTGCTTCAGCTGACCAAGGTCTACGGCTCCACCTCTCTACCCTCCATCTAACTTCAGACTGATTTTGTAAAGTTCACAATAAAACAACCATGAAATTGGACAGAATTTATTGATATAGATACAAATGGGCTCATTGTCATATCGAACATAATTTCATTGAGCCGCGGCTCACGTTCCGAGTTAAAATTGAAACATAAATACTATGTTATATCAAAAGCGGTCGCTGCATACATTAGTAACGCGACGCTGGTTTAAAGCTATCCTCGTGTGTCCATATTATAATAAAACAAGATGAAAAAAATTCAAACAATTAGATCATCACATTGGAGTTATCACAACGAAGCCTTAGCACCGATGGGCAGCAGAATTATTACTTTACAACGCGAATTATACAACGAATTGCGGTGCTAGGGCCTTTTTGCTGCCGGCTGATCCGGTCGTGAAGTCGCTTACAGTAACTAACCTAGCCCCGCCCTCGGCTAGCACGAGCAGGTGCAGGAGCTCGCCTGAGACCCGTCATCACAAAACTTATTAAATAAGTACACTTATTCATACAAAGATCAAGTAGCATATCATTTAAACGGATACTTCGTCCCGTAAACGGAGCTATTACAATTTGTTCCCGCCTTTTTGTTACCCCAGGGAATATATTCCCATTTGTTACCACTGGGGAAAACTGGGAAAGAATAATCGCAATTTATCTCCAGTGGTTACAAATGGGAATAGCCCAGCAAACGCGAGTATTTCTTAAGACCGCAAGTGTTCTCGTAGTCAAGGCGTTGACCATTTTAGTCTGTTCCAAAATAGCTGAATAAAGTGAACTTACTGCACATACTTTAACCCTTATATAAATATTGCACCGTAAATCTAGACAGCAAAGAGGCAAAAACATCTGCACATTTATGATTGGTATACATTTTTGCCCCTTTACCCGTATATTCTGCCGTAAAACTAGCATAAGGGAGTCAAGCGAACTTCCATGCCACCGTCCAAGCGAGCACGTGGCTGCCATCGCACGGCGGTGGACGGAGGCATCACACCTACTTCAACAATTTCCCTGCTAAAATACATCTTTACTTTCCACAGTAACTAAAAACAATTTTCGAATATACAACTTTGCAGGGAAATTGTTAATATTTCAACTTAATTTTTTAAATACATTCACCGTTGCACAAGTTATAATGGGTCGTAGGCATGAACCTAGAATACTATGGACGGGCTGTACATGTTGCCACAGTGAGGAACGGAAAAGCTCTTATGCAGCTAAATTAAGAACCGGTCCGAAAATGGCCAATGACTTGCCATAAACAACCTACTAAATTTGGACATTACAATTTCATACTAAATCAGTTGTGCCCAAAAAAAAAAGTGGAACTATGACAAGGACAATGAATGATATTTCCCTTTCTGTCACACTTATTGAGATTTGTATGCTACCAGCTCGCTCGCACGTGGTTTTATTATTACCATAGCCCGTCCAGATTATTCCACGTTCATGGTCGTAGGTTTTACCTAGTCCAAGTAGGAGCCATTACGACAATCATGTATGTATTACAAGCTTTTAATTAACTTGCAATGTATGTTTTTGGCCGGATGGAATCTTGCAACTGAATTTTAAAGGAGATATCCTCAACCGATTGATCTGAAATTTTGGGTAAAGGTAGTTTGGATGACAATTCAATATTATTGTACCATCGATCTGATCTGATGATGGAGACAGAAGGTTGCCATGGGAATTCAGTACTTAACCGACGTAACCCCGCTGAGTTTAGGCTCGTTAGAACCGTCTCAATGAGTAGTTGATGACGGTATACAGAAAAGTAGTCTGCAATAAAAGTTCGTATCAAAAATTACATTTTTGACATAAACATATCAATGTACCCGTGTGGTGTCGGGTTAGAATTTCACCACCCCCTTTCTTCCCGTGGGTGTCGTAAAAGTCGACTAAGGGACCAGGGTTGAAGTGTGTTGTGGGCGATGGGCTACCAACCTATCACTGCAATATCACATTTAGTCGATCTTTTATACCCACATTTATGCTAAAAGTGGCGCTGGAGCATACGTTTCATGTGCTCTGCCTACCCCTTTTGTGAATAAAGGCGTCAATGTATGTATGTATGTACATATCACTGTAATCAACCCAGTGTGGTTTCGTGTTAGAATTTCACCACTCACTTTCTTCCCGTGGGTGTCGTAATGAGGGAGCTGGGTAGAAGTGTGATATGGGCGATGTGCTAGCAACATATCACTGCGATATCACACTTTGTCAACCAACATTTATGCTAAAAGTAGCACTGGAACATAAATTTCATGTGCTCTGCCTACCCCTTTTGGGAATAAAGGCGTGAGTCTACGCATGTACCGACGAGCCATTATAAAATGTGCTGGTTATAGGATTGAAGGGATAGCCGCTATATGTTAGACTAAGAGAGCATTACATTTGCGGCAACATTCTTCACTAATCATGTCGTATAGCACATATTTTATTGCTCATATCAATACCTCATCAATTACAAGCAACATCCTCAAAATCAACATGTAGACTTTTATTTATTTATTTTACACGGGACACCAACACAGTACATAAGAATAGTGAGTTACATTTGAATAGTTATGTCATAGTAGAAAAAGTGTAAAGTAGGCCATCTTCCACAAACGCACCGCGCGCGGCCTGCATGTGTGCGCCATTAGTATCTACGCGTCGCGCACGCACACTCAAACAAAATCTCGACCCGTTTCTCAGTGCGCCAGTAGAGATTTTGTTTGTGTGCGTGCGGCGACGCGTAGATACTAATGGCGCACACATACAAGCCGCGCGCGGCGCGTTTGTATGAAGTTAACGTACTTTGCACTCCTTCTACCATGGTTATGAAGTCTATCTGATATTTTATAAGACGTTAGGTCGTGGTAATATTGAGACATGAAGACGCGTTTGGTCGAATTGTCAGTAGAAACCAATACACCAGTACATAGTATGTCGCAAATTTTTAGATAAATATCGAGTCTCTCACCGCACATAAATCACTATTGGACCTGAGGTAAGCGTGACAATACAACACATTATAATTTACAGATTCTTGGCAATTTGAGTTATAATCACTAAATTTAAAGTCACAAGTCTTTCAACAATTGATGTATAATATCAGTCAATTTCTACTGTCATTTTTTTCCAGGCTAGCTTGTCTACGAAGCCATATAAAGCGGCTGCTTGTGGCGCATGTCATTCACTGATTAACAAGTGACATAAAACTGTGGCTGTTTGTATGTCCGGCCAGACAATAAGCTGGTTTTCAAACATGGACCTATAATACTGAGGACAAGCTATGGTTATAACACCAAGTCCGAGCGAGATGGTAGCATACACATCTCAATAATTGTGACAGAAAGGGAAATATTCGTCTTGCTTATAGTTCTACTACTTTTGTTGCTGCAACTGGTTTACTAAATCAACCACTACCCGAAACGAACAAAATTAAGTAGGTTGTTTATGGTATGCCATTACCCTTTTTAGGACCAGCTTAATTTAGCTGCATAGGAGCCATTCTGTCTTTGGCAACACGTATAGCTGGTCCCGAGTATTGTAGGTCCATGTATTCAACCATGGACCAAGATGCTGCTTGAATTGTATCACATGTCTCACAGACTAACGAGTGACATGCAGCTGTTATTGTATCAGAACGGAAGCGAAACTCTCAATCCTTATGACTTGAAGGCACTTACACATAGCCCGTGTAGGAGGCCTGTGAGGGCAATGGTGTATGAACTCCCCGTGTAAGCGCGTCTAGGAGTTGTGGTGGTGGTGGTGGTGGTGGTGGTGGTGGTGGTGGTGGTGGTGACCTAGAAGTGGAAGCCGTCGTGCGCGCCGCCGGCCGCCGGGTCGAAGGTGAAGCCGCCGTCCGCCGCCGCCGGGACCAGCGACGCGTCCTCCTCCTAGAACACAACAAATGGTTATACCACATGACAACTTCCAAGCTTTATCAAATGTATCGAAACGTCCCGTAAAACATAACAAAACCTATCGTGCTAAATAAAGACCTCTACTACATAAATTAAAACACCCCCAACACAAAAATCTCAACTGAAAAGGCTTTCGTTTAACCTCCTAAGGCCCAAGGTCCTACACATAGTACTTATTAACTTTGTTATTCAGACCCAGCTCCTTCAATAGTTGTGTAGTCATAGCGTACCACGGTCCTACCAGTTGGACTTAATAGAAAACCCGCCATTTTGGATTCAAATTAGACGCTAATCGGAATTGGCGTATCCGAACTTCTAAAGGAGTATTATGGCTTGTCTGCGAGCCCTTTAATAAAGTCGTAGAAAAAATCAAAGTGTCAAACCGTCAGTGACAGCCGGCAACATGGGAGGTCCGCGCATAAGAGGTTACTAAATCTAAAATTATTTAAGTAATCTCGAATGATTTCATATTTATTTGTATATAATCTTCTTTTTTATTAGTTATTTGATAAAATAAAGTAATAGTTTTATTGTTTTTGTCCATATTTCGAAAAAACACGTTGTGTTAAAGTATATAGTACTACGAGTGAACTACGAGTGTGCAAGTGATTGTTATTTATCATAATGATAATAAATAACATAATCATAATAAATAACATACATTAAATAATAATAAACAAGGTTTTGTACTTTCCAAGGTTTAAAAAATCATGTTTATAAAAGCCCACGGTGCTTCCTGTAGTACTTATTCAATTAAATCCAAATTGTCCAAAAAGGTATCGTATACCGATAATAAACATGCCCAAAAGTTATTGGTCCTGTATAAGTACAATAACATTAAAAAAAGTATTCAAAGTATTTGGGTCTGAATGAGTATAAAACAATAGTACTACTGGTAGGACTACGGGCTGTAGTGACTACATGCCGAATTTTTCGTTGGGCCTTACGAGGTTAAAGAAACCGCCCTCAAAACGGGTTATGCTCTTGGGAGCTACAATGCCAGACATCCGGAGAGATGGGCCACCTTTTTTTAGATTTTACCAAAAGGTGTACTTTTTTTTTTAATTTGATATAATCGGGTTTTTTCTACTCAGAATGGAAAGCACTTGGAGAAAAAAATTTTCAATATGTTACATATATTTTCGGTTTTCCGTTCCGTACCCACCATGTACAATTTTAGTATGGAAACGGTACTGAATAAAAAACTCAAGACACTTTTTTCTCCCAAAAAAGCCCAAATATAATTAAATTTAAAAAAATTACTCGGGTGTACAACTTTCCGTAAAACGGCCCAGATACTTATGTTATAAGTTTAACCCCTGTTGCGTCGGGGATTAAGATGCCACACAGTGACAAATAGCAAAGTTTACCGTCCTTAATAAAGAATGAACTATAGAAAGTACTTCTCAGCCCCCGGCCTAATACTTTCCTTGTTGATACAACATACTTACCTCCTTATTCATAAAACTTAAAACGCCTCTACTAAATAACTGCTTTGTCCTTATATTACGAAAACAAATGACAAAGTGACAGATAAAGACAAACTAATTTTAACGCCATTTGAGTTGAAATAGGTTTGTTGAACGCTTATGACTACTACCAATGGTGGCTCGTAATAAGTGAAAGACAATTTCAATATGGCGGTTTGTTTACATAGTTAGCAAATTGAATGGACGGCCACTTTAAGGCTGGATTGGTTTAAACCGAGTGTAAACCGAGTTCCTAATGGGATGACAGCTGCCGGCGGGATTCTACCGTCCCCAGTCTGTGAAATGTTGTTGATGGTTAGACGGGTAAGTAGTGACCTCATCGGCGAAGTACTGCTCGATGATGTCGTAGGCCATCTTGTAGATCTCGTTCTTCTCGTGGCTCTGCAGCGCCTCGATCCGGTCCAGGCCGCCGCACTCCTCGATCAGGTTGGCCACCTCCACGGCGCCCTCGCCCGCCATCTTCAGCATGTTGCTGAGCCCGTCCAGCACCACCTACCGACCCAGTGGGGGAATCATTACTTTACTTCGCTTACGCATTTCTGCTGCATGGCTAACCGACCTTAACACATTCAGTGCTTAAGGCGCCCCCATACGCCAATGACCTTCGATCTTAATACCTTAGTTTTCTTATGTTTTTTGTAGCTTATTATATTAACAACAACGGCTTTAAGCAATATAGTATCCCATATTTACTTCAAAGATCATTGTTTTAGAGATATTTGGCATCAAATTTGAACAATTTTAGGTCAAACAACTGGTTTACTGGCCACAACTTTCGTGTTAATTGGTTTCAAATGAAAACCCTGGAACACGTTTTTAGAGACATCATAGACGAACCCAAATATGTAGATTTCTTATATATATGTTAGATCTTTCACGTCAATAGAGATACGAAATAAATGTTTTTTTAAGACAATGTTTAAAAAAATCATACAAAATGAAGTATCCATTTCTTTCAAAATCCGGTAGACTAAAATGGAAATAAAAAATTGAAGAACCGATAGCTGTTTGACTCATAATTCTATCTGTAGTGCAAAAGTATTCAGAATGATTCAAAACTTGTCAAAAGTCTATGAAAAACCTTGGGTAGCCCCTTAAGAGTTCGAGCTGAAAATTGTATGCAGAGGAAAGTGTCCACGAGTAGCGGTGCCTAAACCATGCCGCCGTGTAAAGGTGGCAATTCGCGCCGCGACGGAGACAAGCGACCGAGACAGGAGACAGGAGACCAAGACCGGAGACCCTTATAGGGATAAGTTCGCCTTTGTACTTTGATCTATTGTGTGACATGTATATTCCTTAACCTGTTATTGTGTACAATAAAGTGCTTACATACATACATACCGCGATAATAAATCTCGCGACTCTGTCTTTTGTCTCCGTCTCGCTCGCGAACTGTCGTTCATACATTGCCTAACATCAAGTGACGGTCGCGACCTCCTGTCTGGGACTCCTGTCTCTGTCGCGGCGCGAACCGCCACCTTTAGATGTTTGTCTTTCGCAAAGAAAAATGCAACACTCTTTGGGAATGGCGATTTAGACAAATGAAGGTAAATATCTAAATTTGTGACAGGCGCAGCTATAGTTACGTAATGCTATTTATTTCCAACTATAGCTGTGTTGCTGTTGGTTGGAATAACACATTGAAATTGCATCGTTTGTATTGAAGTGTGCTCTACGATTTAAATGATCAACACCTTCAAATTTTTCAACGGTCATGAAGAAGATTGACCCCCACGAATACTGAATAGTATTTCTTATGTTTGGAGAATAAAGGATTGTTTTCTAGCATGTTTGTGATGAGAATATCAGTATGTAAATAGAAATAAGTTGCAGCAACAGTAAAAAAAAATGTTTCCATATAACAGTACTATTTAGCTAATTGATCTCAAACAAACAGAAAGGTTAAACTATAAACCAACTCACATTAATAACTTGCGTGTCCTTGCACCCAAGTAGATTGCAGAATGGAGGTATGACCCCGCACTGTATGAGTGTGGCGACCTGCTCCTTGGTCCCGCTGATGCTCAGGTTGGAGACCGCCCAGGCCGCCTCCTTCTGCGTCTGGAACTCGCCCTTGCCGAGGTTCTCGATGATCTTGGGCAGCAGCCCGGCGTCGATCACCGCCTGGACCTGCTTCTTGTTGCCTGCTGTGATGTTGGATAGGAACCACACTGCTTCTTTGCAGATTTTCTCTTTCTGCGGATAAATATTACGGTGCTGTGTATATGGAATGTAGAATATATAGTTACTAGCTTTTGCCCGCGACTCCGTCCGCGTGGAACTCTGTTATATCGTAGCTCCATACAAACTTTTACCCCCATTTCACCCCGTTAGGGAATGATTTCGGGGATAAAAACTATACTATGTCACTCTCCATCTCTTCAACCAACTCCACTTAAAAAATCACGTCAATTCGTCGCTCCGTTTTGCCGTGAAAGACGAACAAACAAACACACACATACGCTTTCCCATTTATAATATTAGTATGGATTATGATGAAGGGATTTCTTTTAACACCAAGAACCCGCCTAGCGGGCACTCGTAATGTTTGCTCAGATGCCGGCTGAGCACGCTAGGCCGGCAGTAGTAACTTACATGCCTCGCGAATTCTATCGGTTTCTGGTGAATTGTTCCATTTTTACTCCGGTCGCGAAGGTGTTAATTACCCCAAAAAGAGAAAATAATTAAATCAAAATATCTTCAAAAAATACTAAACTGCAAAGGTACTTCTTGCAGAAAAGGGACATAATATTCCTGAGAAAAGTTTGGACACAATTATGTAATTTTTTATTCTCTTGCAATTTTATTGTCCCTTTTCATAGATTTCTATCTTTTTTCGAGAACAAGACAGTTTTATTTTATTCAGTGGCAACCTGCACATTCCTATTCCTTACCTGATGTGACAGCAGCGCTGGGAAGTGCGACAGAGCATCACAATTGAGCACCACCTGGGTCTGTTCGTCGGTGCCCGTGACGATGTTGCCCACGGCCCGCAGCGCCGCCGTCTGCACCTTCACCTCCTTGTGGGACAGCAGCGGGATCAGCTTGGGCACGATGCCCGACTCGATCACCATCTGTATCTGGTCATTGCCACCGTCCGTTAGGTAGCTGATCGCCCATACTGTGTCTACTAAAACCTGGAACAATGTTGTTGGTTTGGTTAGTTGCAGCTCTGGAAATATAGCAGATTAACTTTTTATATGGCCGTTCGGGCGGAAAGGTTCTCGAGTGGCGACCGCGTACTCGAAGGCACGGCGTAGGTAGGCAACAAGGTGGACTGATGACTTGGTAAACGTTGCGGGAGTCCGTTGGATGCGGGTGGCGCAGGATGGGTCACTTTGGCACTATTTGGGGGAGGCTTGTGTCCAGCAGTGGACGTCTTTCGGATGATATGATGGTGATGACGGTTAACTTTTTAAGTTATTCTGGGTCTATCTACATGTATATTGTTTACAGTTGAGTTCATAACATGTTTTCCCAAAAGGTTCAGAAATACCAACAACCCCCACCTAACAACAACCCCTTTAACATAAAGTCATGTTTACATATTTTTGATAACTCTGTCCATGCACACATTTACGAACTTGACAAGGTTGTTGGGAGAAGAAAGTTCTGATAAAACAAATTCGTTATATTTATATTTGTTTGACTAAATCATGTAGTCACATTTTTTGCAACATGAAAAAAAATACACCTTGTAAACTATTTCACCATTTCGATTTTCACATGAATCAAAGCGAAAATAAAAGGCTGACATTCTTAAGAAAAATTGCAGGCTTTTTATTTGTAATATACGTAAAATATTGAGTAACTAACAAAAAACCATGAATTCATTTGCAAAATAACCTATATATATAGATGTGCACTGAAACTATATGTTTATTGTTATAAATAACGTGGCTTGTATCTTATGTTGATCAAAAGGCAATAAATACGAAAGTCTACCTAAACAAACTCTGTTACATATGCATACTTATAAAATTATGTTGACAGCTATATCCTTGATAAATATTCATGAATCTATGAGTCATACGTTTTTGTTATGATCAATGTTATGACTTGCCTAAAACAGATTCATCATAATATAAACAGAATTCAGCCCTTCAACAGATTAAATTTTGTGTTTTGGTCACCTGAGTAAAATATTTGGTGCTGGACAACCTGACACAGGGACTTTGAAGAACTAATTGGTTTTTTTAATTTCCTATCAATCTTTGTTAAAGAAGCATACTACATTGATTCACACTCTTATTCCCAAATGTTGTAGGTAGCGGAGAGTGTATGAAACTTATGTTCCAGTGGCACTTAGCATAAATAAGGGTATAAAAAATCGTCAAAATGTGATATCGCCGTGATAGGTTTATTAGCCCATCGCGCGCAACACTCTTCAACCCTGCTCCCTTAGTCGACTTTTATGACACTCACATGAAGAAAGGGGGTGGCAAAATTCTAACCAGACACCACAAGAGGGCAAAGGTACAGTCTGGTGTAAAGTCAATGAAATGGATGTATCTCTGCTACTCATGACTAATGATTGTGAAATAGAATACTTCAAACTTTTAGACAACCAATTGCCTATTTAGGTCACATATTGAATTGACACATACTTCTTGCATATATAATTAAAGAGCTTAAAAACTGTAAACAAATATCTGTCTCTTAATGTAGAATCAAGGTTTGGCCTGTTAGCTAACAACAATGTAATTTGGGGATGAGTCATCATGCAATTAAATCAATTATCAGGTAATGGCTTCTTGCCACATGCCAGAGTAGAAAGTTTAAATAAATTACTTAATTACTGGTCTCCCTCCAAAAAGTTTGCAAACATATATTTTTTTAAACCTTGTCGGAGACAAACAGGTGTATGTATGGCCCCCATGATAAGCAGTCACTATGGCCTAAGGATGTTGGAAACTCCAGAAGATATATGGAAAGCAAAGCATTTATGCTAAATGCAAAACTGTGCAAAATAAGTTTGACCGGATCTTATGATGGATATTTGGGTCAGTCATATCTCACACCCAATATTAAGACCTGTGTCATTGCCAATTAGTGAAACTACTAATTAAGATAATAAAATGGAGGGGCTGTTTACACCTGCTCTCATGTATCACTGATGAGCAACATGCAACAGCATATTGGAGTAAGAGGGTAGTTCAACATCTCTCTTCAACATGTTGCTGTCCTTTTTTTTGTCTGCGATTTAAACTACCTAGAAGACAGGGGGTTGTTCTAGATTCAAACTTGAAGTATAAATTACAAATTGCAGAGAATGTTGCAGAAAATACCATGTTATGTGTAACTGGTATTAATACTTACATTAATGTCGCTGTGCATGATGAGTATGTTGAGTGCGGGGAGGATCTCCTGGATGGTCTTGACTGGAGGAGGCGGGTCCTTACTTCTGCATAGGTTTACAATAACCCAAGTGACATTGCGCAGGAACGTAATAGGTATATCAGGCTTGATGAAGCTGAGCAGCGGCTGCACCATTCCCAGTTCAATCACAAAGTCTCGGAGCACTGGCCCATCACCGATGATGTTTCCAAGTGCCCACACAGCCTGCTCGCACACATTCTCGTGTGGAGACATGAGGAGTTGTAGGAAGCAGGGGACGGCGCCCGCGTGGACGACTTTGTTGGTCTGTGCGGAGGTGCCAGAGGCGATGTTGGTGAGCGCCCAGGCTGCCTCGAACTGGAGGGTGGCATTGTCGGCGCGGGAGAGGCAAAGGACCAGCACGGGCAGGATGCCCGTCGCGATGAGCTCGTCGATGGGCGGGTTCTTGTCCGAGGACAACAGCTTGCGGCACTGCTGCACCGCCGCCAGCTGCACTTCAGGGTTCTCGGCGTTCGCCGCGTTCATCACTAGCTCCTTCAGATCTGTCGACGCCAACGTCCTCTCGATCTCGTCTTCGTCCGTCGAGTCTCCGACAGGCACATTGCGCCGCTTTTGAAGGGTTTCCTCTCTTTTATTCTTCCTTAGTTCGAATGTCACTTCGTTTCTCCGCCTGCGCATTTCCTGCAAGCACGCGAAATGAATAAGCAGCGTTAATAACAATTTTTGGATTTATCTACATGGCGTTAAGGGATATAGGAATCGTTTGATACTTACGTCGACATCTTTGCCTGTGTTCTTAAAAACTTGCATGCGGTTTTTCGTTGGGTCAGTCGCCATTTTAACTGTGCTCATACACCGAGCGCTTAAACGTGGATATTACACAATGAAATAAAGAACTAACTTAAAATAAAGCTACAATGAACTAAACAAACATGTTTTAACGGCACTTTATACGTTGGTGATTCATTAACCTATTTAATACGGAAAAATCTACGACCGATTTGGATTTCTTTTCTTTTCTTTTTTCTTCTTACTTTGTGAACGCGTAGACAAGATAGACTAATGTCATAGACGCAACGGATTCGCAGTTTTTTTTTAACATAGTGATGTACCAGAGTTTACCGGTTTACATTGTGCTGTTCTGCTATGTAAAGGTTGGTGGGAACGAGGCTTTAGGTCCTATTTTTATTTGTGGCAACATTATAGTTATTGATGTATGCAGTGGGCGGGAGGGTGGATTTTCCTCCTTTTTTCTCCCCGCGCAGTTTGGCTGCGCGACGGGTTTGAATTATACGTAGTTGCAAATAGAAAATATTTGCTGAATCTTTAACGGGAAAGTAACGCATTTCACCATGACTATATTAACGAAGCCGAATGGTTTCATTCAAATAAAGAAGGACACGGCAAAATGTCCTCTTACGGATGAAATTATTATTGTGGAAGAGGTAAGTGTTTTTAAAAATATAGTCTGATTTTAAATCTTATTTTTGTGATATCGCTATTCATATTAATGCCAGGCTCAAAAGCAATTAGGAGCATCGAAAGATATACAGTGCGCGATAAGTGTAGGCAGGATGTTATGGACCGTAAAGGACAACAATAGAGGTGAAAATCGATTGCATGCGAGCTATCCCGGGCTGGCGCATTCTGTATTTTATTTTTGCGGATATAATATGTAAATTCCTATGCTACCTACCCTTTTTACGTTTATATTGCTTGTAATTTTATTGGCGATCTCTTAATTGGTATCAATTGGGTCACTTGAGAACTCATCTTAATATAAATTGCGCCGCTCAAACCTGCGGTAAATACGGAGCTAAGGCTGCGGGAAACGTTAATAATTGAATTTATTAAACATAAATGACGTAAAATTCTGTTCCGAACCTTTGTTTTATTTCGGTATTCAATAAGTAACGTTAGAATAAAAAAACGTACGTAGGTACTTAGTTCGATTTATATTTACAACTTGATGTGATGTTACCTCTCTATCGGCCACTTGAGGTATTCTTCTTTGTTGGAAGAGATACCTACCAATAAACGAATGGCACTGTAAGTCTTGTGTTTTTTCATAATCATTTTTATTGAAAAAAATTCAAAAACTGAATCAATAAAAGTCTTTCTAATTACCTAATATTACCTATCGAGCCAGCTCACAAAATATTACGAGAATCGATTGAGAAAACCTGACGTAGAGGAGAACAGCCGGACAGCGGGACAGCGAGACTAAGGACATACGAACGATTTTCGGCCGCTTTGTTCAATGTGCGTTTTAATTGAGGACGTATGTAATATAATAAACGAATAAACTATCAATATATACTTCCTTTTATAAATATGTACCTAGCTATGCTTTTTTGCGAATTAAGTTTGGAAAAAATGCAAAATAACAATAGTTATTAGTAGAACTTCTTTTTTCTTTTGAGAAAAGCTGAGTTTACCGAAAAAAACTAAGTATATAATTAAAGACCCTGCTCAAAAAATTAGATTGTCCCCCTGTTTTCGCAATTTCTCAACCGATTGATGGCAATCCACATTACGTGATTTGTCAGCCCCAATTCATCAGAATCTGACTAATTGCTATCGTCTGGATGCATGTTCCAACCGTCAAACGAGTTGTCCGGACTAATTGCATGAAAATCACAATTTGGACCATGGAATTTGCATGATCTGCCAAGTGTTTTTTCTCTCACAAATTTCATTCAAATAAATTAAAAGAAAATTAAAAAATTATACTGAAGAATATTTTATATTTTGTATTTTTTTTAAACCGGTGTTTTGCAACTATTATTTCATTCGGTGTGGCCAGTTAACAGTAAGAAAGCGAAAATTGCCGCATTTAAACGATCCTGCGAAGCGGACTGCATGATTATTACTAACCGATGAGATAGGGCGAGACAGCACGTCTATCATGAGACGGCCGTCGGCCGGCGTTTTTGTGTGCTGCACGACTATCGTGCGACGGCGCGCGAGCTCTCTCGATTTTTCTCGCACTATCCGTCTCTTATTAGAACAAGAGGTATAGTGCGAGAGAAATCGAGAGTATGTCGCGGCCGTGTGTTAGACGTGCTGTCTTGCCCTATCTCATCGGTTAGTAACAATCTTGCAGTCCGCTTCGCAAGACCGTTTGAATGCGGCAATTTTCGCTTTCTTACTGTTAACTGGCCACACTGAATGAAATTGTAGTTGCAGTGTTACGTCTGTACGCTACACCCAATTCTGACTTCGACATGTCCTGATAAATTGGGGTAAACCATGAGAGGTACCGCGAAACGAAATCGAACTTCGTTCGTGTATTTCCCTCTCTGTCGCTTGAACTAGTAAGTGCGGAAGAGAGGGAGATACACGAAAGAAGTTCGTGTTTTTTAAAGAGAGAATATATACTAATTACATGAACATGACGACACACATAATTATGCATTAACATTAGGTTCTACTATTTTTAAATTCAAATCATGTACAAATTAGTGTTTAACCCCTGACAAAGCTTTAGTTAGGATATCCGCTATCATCTTATCAGTAGGTAATTACTTAGTTAATATATCATATTTCTTAACTATTCCTTTTAAGGCGGGAGGGGGATAAAATAATGCTTAAATTTCCACCCTGAAGATCCATCTCTATATACTTGCGTTTTTATAATATAAAAAGAGGTAGATAGGTTAAAAGTGCTCCAAAATTGGCACACTAAAACTGCAACAATTGACTTTGCACCATGGACCTATGATACTCAGGACAGGCAATGGTAATAATAATACCACGTGCGAGCGAGCTGGTAGCATACAAATCTCTATAAGTGTGACAGAAAGGGAGATATCATTCGTTGTCCTTCTCATAGTTCCGCTTTTTTACTTGCCACAACAGATTTAGTATGAAGTTGTGGCACATAAACTATTACCCGTCCAAATTGAGTAGCTTGTTTATGGCAAGTCATCAGCCTTTTTGAGACCAGTTTTTAATTTAGCTGCATATAGGAGCTTTTCCGTCTCTCGTTGTGGCATCACGTAGGGTGGTGGAACCAAAAGATGAACGTTTAAGCGACTATCCCAATTTTAGGATTTTTTTGTGGGAGTTGTAACCTCGTTTTTACATACTATTTTTTTTATCCGATTAGGTATAAAGTCGAGATTACATTTGACTATTTTAACCCATCCTATTACAATACAGTATTTTTTTTAAATGGTTATATGTTAAAGTATGCCTGTTTGCACAGAAGTTGAACGCTGTGCCCAATAAGTAAACGTTTTGGCTCCAATAGTTGAACGAAGAAAACGAATGACCATGCAGCCGTCTAACTTTGCCTATGTTGTAAATTGGCCCACTAAGTAGGTATATAATTAAGCTTCTAAATGCCGGACAAAGTTGCCAATGGTTATGTATCTTTGTTATTAAGTTTTCATTGTACTAACCCCTGCCTAAAACTTGAACGAATAAATCTTGTTCGTTCATCTAATGGGCACGATAGCAAAGGAATTAACGAACTAAAATGAACAGAGCGTTCACTCATTGGAATCGAAGCCAAAAGATGAACGAACTAATTTTATTCGTTCATCTTCTGGGCACAGGTTCTTTGTTGAACGTTGGTGCTTTTCATACATAGTAAAACAAACCCCAAAATAACCGTGTTGCGAATGGATAGTCACGTTCAACTTTTGGTTCAAAAATCAAAGGTTAAGTAACGATTCATTTAAGCCAAAAAATTGTATCTACCTTTTCTATAAGATTTTATATTAGCCTTTGAAAAAACTAAGTCTTGCCCAGTAGATGAACGCCGTTCATCTATTGGCTCGGGTACACAAAGTTGGAACCATTCGTTGAACGCTAAATATCTCTTAAATTAACAATAAATATGCAATTTGTGATAGATAATCCATTAAAGGCATTAATCAAGAATCTATATCACGTTAAACAATGCATGTTACAGTTTTATTCAATTTTATACGTAATTTTGAGTTTAATTTTGAGAGCGCCTATCTTAAGAGGGGGCGCTCCGCGAAATCGGAGTTCTTAGATTGAATATTTACCTATGACAAACTAAAGCGAATGACAGGAAAAAGAACATACAGAAACTACATCATATTTGCAATGTATTTGTCCGAAAATAACCATCCAAAACCAAAATTGCCTCGATAGAAAACAATCGCCAAAACATGTCTTATAATTACCTAATTTCAATTGTGTGCCGTTCCCGTGCATATAATTTACGTAAAAATTTAGCGTATAATAGCTTTTGATATTGCCTAGTGATTTGACCAGCGAGGTTTTTTTATGTTGTCCCTTTTCAGACTTATTGAGGTAAAACGTATTTGGCGTATACGTCTTTTTTATTTAGCGCGATACCCTTTCTCCCGTCGCGTGTTTCGTGCAGTTTGGTATATCTTCTGTTCTGCCGTCATAACGAAAAAGGGCACATCTAACATTTTTTGTGAAATTGAGTTAGATACATATTCGGAAAGCGGAAAAAAAGGCGCGTCTGTCTAATTTTTTTTTATTTTTTCCTATGGAGTTCTTAGGAATTACCATAAGCATAATAGGCACAACTACTCTAAATATCCATATTTACTAAAAATAAAAGGCATGTTCTTTTACGATTAAAATTAAAGGTCACATTATTACAATTGTGACTTATGACTTAATTATTTCTTCAAGTAGCACTTAGTTAAAAAGGCACTTTTTTGAGTGATTTTAAAGAAAAGGGCATATGAGGCGAAATGTGCCATTTCAGTTTAGTATTTAACAATTTTGAGCCGCTTGTCGCTTTTAAAATAAAAGGCACAACTACCCAGACGTGTCTTTATTATTTAATGCACTGAAAGGTGAACTGATTACGGGAAAAACTAAACGCGTCAGTTGTGCTATTTCTACGCTCATCCGGGTTCCGGAAGTACCCTACGGTAGGGTTACCCGAAACAGTTACCAATTTAAAACGATATTATAGAAAAATTAAAAATATATACATCTCCATGAATTTATATAAATGTCCAAGATTCAAGAAAGTAAAACGGATATTAAAGCAATTATAATAACAACAATAGTACATGTATGTATTACTACAGAGGCCGGGAAGTAAGGGGTTGCCGGCCGAGTACATATAGACGGAGCATACCGCATACCGAGGCCAAATAGTTATGAGGCTGGGAACCCCTTTTCACGCCTAGGATTGTATAGATCTTTTCTCAAACATGCAATGAAATAATTAAATAAAAACTCCAAGAAATCAGACTTTAATATCTCGAGAAACTAAAGGTACCTTAACTAGAGAAAAATATAACTACCACAATATTTCTTCTTTCGTCTCTTGCTTCGTCAGTGTTTTCGTCGGAACTCATATTAAATAACAAAATCAACAACGCACAATAATCCAATAAAATAGAATTACAGAATGAAAAATATCAATTTTGTTAGTAACTAAATATAACCCTACCTTATTTGTTGTATTTTTTTACGCTGTATGGATATACGTTGAATGTCATCAATTGTTTTGTAGCGTAACTATATTTTGGCTGACGAGAGTTTTCAAAATACTTCAGTGTTATTTTTTAAAGAAACACACTTACTTTTTTTGCGATTGAGGGTTGTTTCAAATTACTTACATCAGTCGGTGCATTGTTAACAGTTCTTGAGTGTCTATAAAATATCACAACGGATTGCTTAAACAAAAACCTACTACCTACCTACCGACTCGCAACAAAAAACGTCACCTGACATTCGCATAATATTTATTTCGTAAGCCCAAGTTGTTTTAGATTTTAATAGATGCCTATCAACTCTTATTTTAGTGAAATTATTTACTTAAATTGTAGAATAAAAAGGCATAAGTAATGAAATATGCCTTATTTTCCTAATAGAATATCCAATGGGTTGAATATGTTAGAATCAAAAGGCTCATTTGGTTAGTTATGCCTTTTATATGTTGCAATAGTATTTTCGCTCAATTTAATTTACTAAGTAAAAAATATATATTCGATTTATCTACAATTTCTTTAATCAAAATAAAAATGTATATACACAGTAGCGCAGGTTTATTGTTTAAGAAAACTTCCTCATCCAAAAAAATATTAGAATTGGACGTTTATATATCTTTATTTAGTAAAACACCAAAAATCATTCAATCTCAATTTTTGCGAGTTTATCCAAATGTTAAATGTGCCCTTTTTCGTTATGACGGCAGTGTTGCCGTTTGCGGGCGGAGTCAGTCGCAATCGCTCCGCTGAGACGAGAGGACTACGTTCTGTGCTCTCACGACAGCACGGTGAACATAATTATTTCAATAATATTGTGACCCAGTATATTCGTCCAGTGAATGAATGTATCATTACATTCCAGTAGATACTTTGGTATATTTTGAAATAATATATTTAAAAGTGAACCTTAACATGTATACCTTAAAGTTCAAAATACAACCATAAGATTACGCAAGGATCGGCCGGCGACCGGCTTCTTAGAATAATTTGTGCAGTACATGCAAAACTAGACGAACATTTTTCTGTCGAGCGTGTATTTACTTTATGAAAGATTATCACCATCACTGCAACATACTATAAAACAAAGTCGCTTCCCGCTGTCTGTCCCTATGAATGCATAGATCTTTAAAACTACGCAACGGATTTAGATGCGGTTTTTTTTAACAGAGTTATTCAAGAGGAAGGTTTACATACATACATAAATTCACGCCTTTATTCCCAAACGGGGTAGGCAGAGCACATGAAACGTTTGTTCCAGTGCCACTTTTAGCATAAATGTGGGCATAAAATATCGACAAAATGTGATATTGCAGTGATAGGTTGCTAGCCTATCGCCCACAACACACTTCAACCCTGGTCCCTTAGTCGACTAAGGTCGACTAGGGTCGAGGAAGGTTTATATGTATAATATAGTATCCGTGCGAAGCCGGGGCGGGTCGCTAGTTGAGAATAAATCCGGTTATGTTCAAAATCGATGTCCTCTCGGTCTCTAAATACGAATTCGAAGTCAGAATTATTTCAAAAAGTGGTCGCATTATTTAATTTTTTTGAAACATTTGTTGTAAATTACGATGCGCGTTTTTTTTAAAGAACAACATACGCTTTCAGGCTTTTCGAGGGTGCCGATTCTAGAAATGATGTCCATTTTGAATTCCAAGATGGCGGACATTGTTTTTGGAATTTAAACTTTCGTGAGACATTTTGAAATAATACTCATAATTACAACGTTCAACTCAAGTATTAAATGTCATTACGGGCGACATGTTTCGAACTCTGCGGGGGTTCTTCAGGATGAGTGTTTTCGCGGCGGTGTCGCTTGAATCTTATCGTGATTCAAGCGACACCGCCGCGAAAGCACTCATCCTGAAGAAGAACTCCCGAGGAGTTCGAAACATGTCGCCCGTAGTGGCATTTTTGACTTTGTTTTTCTTTAAAGTCATCATGGGTGTCGCTTTTAGGGTAATCGAGGGTGCAGATTCCAACAATTATTGCCTGCGAAATTGGTCATTTTTATATTAAAAGAAGTGAATACAATTTAGCAGTTTTTCTTGATTACCAGTATGTTCAAAATTGATAACTTAAGGGCCAGAGCGTCTCCATTGTCTCCAAGCACGAATCCGAGATCAGAATTGTAAAATTTGGCCGCCACACAGTGGCCTGAAAATCTGGCTTTCATAGACATGATCGAAGGTTTCATAACAGTTTTTTTAATGCAACTAATAAATTCACGGTTAAATTCACGTATTAAATGACATGACAGGCGACATGTTTCGAACTCGAGGTCGAGTTTCGAGTTCTTCTTCAAGATGAGTGTTTTTGATGTTTGTTTTGAAGAAGAACTCTCGAAGAGTTCGAAACATGTCGCCTGTCGTGACATTTAATTCGTGATTTTAACCATGGATTTATTAGTAAGTATTTTAGACATATCTCACAAAAGTTTAAATTCGATTATAGCTTTTATTTGCTTTAGGCTTTTACTAGCCATTGTTGTGCTAAATTACAACCCTAACGTGATTTAGTAAATAAAAACCCGGCCAAGTGCGAGTCGGCCTCGCGCACGAAGGGTTCCGTACCATTATCTATAAACACAGTAAAAAAAAAGTTTATTGTATGGGAGACCCCCTTAAATATTTATTTTATTTTGTTTTTAGTATTTGTTGTTATAGCGGCAACAGAAATACATAATCTGTGAAAATTTCAAGGTCACGGTTCTTGAGTTACAGCCTGGTGACAGACAGACAGACGGACAGCGAAGTCTTAGTAATAGGGTCCCGTTTTTACCCTTTGGATACGGAACCCGAAAAAACGGAAGGTCGTTTTGAGTTATAGCTCTCGAAACTCTGACTTACAAATATAGGTACAGATTTTGTCTTTCTTCCCACTTATTATAATAGAGATTATGACTAAAATTTGAACCAGTTTTTTGGGCAGGAAAAAATGTTTGTATGGGAGGAACGACAATTGAAGAACATAAATACCCAAAAATTTGAGACAAAGATTGACCTCGCTGGTAGCAGCGCAAAACGCTTAATACTGAAAGACGGACAGGTGTGACGTCACAGCCAAATTTGTTAGTACAAAGTACATGTTTCATCGTATGGAAAATCAGGTAAATTGTTGTTTCATTCGCGGAATACTGGGTTTAAGAGGCCGCAGTAAGCTCGGCCGGATTTCACCTTCCCATACAAACGTAGTTACGCTCTCATTTTAAAACTACGTGTTGGATTGTGACGAAACTTTGCATATACAATGACATGAGGTATATCTATATCTGTAATTAGTTTATATGGTTCCAATTAATAAAACAAACTAAATACAGCAAAAACTAGTTTTGTATGAAAAACTTAAATTCGCTGTATTTTTTTTATTATGGTATCTGAAGTTACATAAACTAATTTCAGACATAGATATACCTCATTTCATTGAACATGCAAAGTTTCGTTACAACCCAACACGTAGTTCAAGAAAATGGATTTCGACTTGCTTAATCAGCATTTTTCTACTTCAGCTACTTTTAGTGGCCCGGACAAGGCTAAGACCCTTCAGCATCTCTCTTCACTTTCAACTCCAGACTTTTCTCCTTTTTCTTTTGTTCCTTTTACTGGCAGTGATGTTAAGAAGACTATACTATCCATAACGTCTAATGCTGTTGGTGTCGATTGCGTTAGCCGTAACATGATCCTTCCCCTCCTTGACCTTCTAGTTCCTGTCATTACTTATATCCTTAATAATTCTATCTCTTCCTGTGCTTTTCCCTCACTTTGGAAGGATGCTTATGTAATCCCTATTCCTAAAAAGGCTAACCCTACCTCTTTTTCCGAATATCGCCCTATCTCCATCCTTCCTCTCTTGTCTAAGGTACTGGAGCGGCTTGTGCATCAGCAGCTTTCATCTTATCTAAACAAAAACGATCTGCTAAACCCGTTCCAACCCGGTTTCCGTTCCGGTCATAGTACGGCTACCGCACTCGTTAAGATCACTGATGATATTCGGGCGGGGATGAATGATCGAAAGTTGACGGTATTGATGCTGCTAGATTTTAGCAATGCATTTAATACCGTTGATTTTGACATTCTACTTGGGATACTGCGTTCTCTTAATATATCTCCTGCAGTAATTGAATGGTTTCGTAGTTATTTAAGCAGTCGTCGGCAGCGTATAAAGGTGGAAGATTCCTTATCTACTTGGTGTGACACGCTAGCCGGTGTCCCGCAGGGCGGCGTGTTATCTCCCTTGCTATTTTCAATATTTGTTAATTCTATTACTCATAATCTTTCCTCGCATTATCACCTTTATGCCGATGACCTCCAAATTTATTCGCAGGGTGTCGCTGATGATCTTTCGAATGTCATCTGTACTGTAAACTCCAACCTTGAGAGCATCTCAAACTGGAGTCGTAGATATGGACTTATTGTTAACCCTGCTAAGACCCAAGCTATTATAGTTGGTAGTTCCAAGCTTCTTCCAAAAATTGATCCTGATAACCTTGACCCGATTTATTTCAATGGTGTTATGATCCCATTTGCAAAGCAAGTCAAAAACCTGGGCGTTATCATAGACCGAACTTTATCATGGGTGCCTCAAGTGGGCGAGGTCAGCAGGAAGATGTTTGCTTCAATTAGTTCCCTCAGAAGGCTTCGGAATTTTCTTCCCATTCCTACCAAAATTGCGCTTGCTCAGACACTACTTCTCCCTATATTAGATTACGCTGATATTTCCTACCTCGATCTCACTGAAGATCAACTTAATAAGCTTGAGCGCATTCAAAACGTCTGCATACGGTTCATATTTGGGTTACGCAAGTATGACCATGTCTCTTATTTTCGCTCTCAGCTTAAGTGGCTACCTATTCGTTATCGTCGTAACGCTCATGTCCTGACCCTGCTATATAATGTTCTGTTTCATCCCGCTACACCCCGCTACCTCAAAGAACGATTTAGTTTCGTCAAGTCGGCCAGGTCATCCCAAAATTTTCTTCTCACTGTTCCGTCATCTTCTTCAAAATTCTATAATTGCTCGTTTACATTCAAAGCCATTCGACTCTGGAATTCTCTGCCCGTGGATTTTAGGCGAGCTAAATCAGTCGCTTCTTTCAAAGCTCACCTTAAGGAGCACTATCTGTCTCTGCCATGATTCTTCAGATACTATTTTTCTTATTATTATTATTTTTAAATCCGTCTTTATGGTTAACACTATATGTATTTATGTAGGAATTTATGTATGTTTATTGTATGCTTTATGTGTGTATGTTTATTATTGATGTAATTGTGTATGTTGGAAGTTTACTTCCAATTTTGCCACCTACCTATTATGTAATTTTTTGTTGCTATTTCTCCGCTACCTAAAGGTTGTCTGGAAGAGATCGCTCTTTAGCGATAAGACCGCCTGTTGTCAACATCTATTTTTTTAATAAGTTATTATGTTTATTTGATTCATGTTTTGAGGTGTGCAATAAAGAGTATTTGTATTGTATTGTATTGTATTGTAGTTTTAAAATGAGAACGTAACTACGTTTGTATGGAGAATCGAGCTTACTGCGGACTCTTAAGTACATACTACATAGTTGTCATACAATTTTTAAGTACATAGATGTCATACAATTTTGTTTGTTTAAAAGCGTAAGGATTCTATTGGTAGCTTTAAATTTACTCTTAGACAATAAAAAAAACATATTTTTGTAAACTTTCAATGTTCATATCTTTTTACGAATTTAATTATATTTTATAATTTATACTTCAATACGGTAATTTGATGGTTTACTATTCATTTAGCATCACTACGTTATCAATTTGAACACGAGTCATCATGACTATTATCTATAGGTATTCATCATGTTTCATCTGATTGTCGGGGCATATACTATGCGAGGAGGAGCGGGGCAGCAATAGACGCATCAGCGCGGCAGGTGCGGGGCGCGCGGGTGATTTCTGATTTTTCCTTGGCGGTACGCCCGCTCTTAAGTAAATCTCCATACGAACGGTGATTTTGGCGCGAGACCTCGACGCGACTATCGTTCACAGCCGCGTGGGTGTGACAACTGCCTGGGAATTTAAATGCCAGCCTCGGCAAAGGGATGACGCGTTGAGAAAAAAATATCGCGAGTGCGTAAAATGTGTCGTGATTTTTTAATTTAAATTTTTCGACAAAACGTTCATCTATTGGGTGCCGTTCATCTTTTGGTTCCACCACCCTATCTTAGCCTGTCCTGCGTATGTCCATGCTTTGCACCAGCTTGCGTCAGTTTCGCGTCGTCAATGGAAACGTGTGCTGTCAGATTTGGTGGTAGTTTTTTGGGTTTCGTACTGTTGTATACGTATATATAGTTAACTAAGAGTAGTTAAAAAAGAGCTAACGTTATAGCTCTAAATAAAGCTGTGTGTAAACGACCGCCTTTGGTTTCACTTAATTTTGTCCCCTGTCACATAGGTACCTAACACGTACCCAAAGGGTAAAACGGGACCCTATTCTCCGCTGTCCGTCCGTCTGTCTGTCCGTCTGTCACCAGGCTGTACCTCATGAACCGTGATAGTTAGACAGTTGACATTTTCACTGATGATGTATTTCTGTTGCCAGAATAAAATAAATATTTAAGGGGCACCCATACAACAAACATGTTTTTTTTTGCAGTTGTTATTGATAATGGTACGGAACCCTTCGTGCGCGAGTCCAACTCGCACTTGGATGGTTTTTAAGCTCGGAATTTCTTAAAAACAACTTATTTACCTCTTTTTATATTACAATTACATCATTGACATCCACAGCCAACGGGAACCTAAATCTCTGTATGATCCTAGTATAGTATAAACGAGGTGCATAAAGTGTATGCGGCCTTTAAATATTGACCAATAATTGTGCACCTGTACTGTAGTGAGGTCTCGAGGTCCCGGCCGGGGCAACGCGCGGAATCTAGGTCGCGATGCGACCTTTCACATTTCATTGCCTAGGGAGTGCAGGAAGTTTTGATTTGTTTTTGTTATGCAATACGTAGGTACGTAAACTCACGCCTGTATTTCCAAAAGGGGGAGGCAGAGCACATCTAATTTAATTTTCAAATCACGTGATAATCCTACGATTATCGTGGTCAATTTTGTTTTTTTTAAGCAGTAACGCTGCTAACGAATATTACAAATTTTAAATCAAAGGAAAAAATTGAAAAAATTAATGCTCCGAGCCGGATTCGAACCGGCGACCACAGGCATTCATGGCACGTCGCTACTAACCAACTGAGCTATCGGAACAATCCGGTTCGGGCACGAAATCCTTCAATCAGTTCCTTCACACAACGCCTTAGGGAGGCGTGTGTAGCGACATCTACCAGAAGAATAAGGCTTCTTAACGGCACCAACGTTTCAAATTATGTTGAGAAATCGTCAGTAACGATGCGCTACCATATACTAAATTAATTTTGTTTTTTTTTAAGCAGTAACGCTGCTACCGAAAATTGCAAATTTTTAATCAAAGGAAAAAATACGATTTCTAAACTAGGCTTTTCCAACCAATTTTTCATATTTTTTTTCAGGAACCGGATAAGGTGGAGACCTACACTCGGAAGCCGCTCCCTTGCTGCTGCAGGGGCGTGATGGGTCTGCTGGTGCTCGCGCTGGCAGTGGTGGGCATATACATCGGGGTGGACACGTTCCGCCACTGCCAATTGCGCCAGCTGCGCTATCAGCGATTCTGCTCCATCCCCATTGACAAGCAGGTAGGCTTCATTAGATCATACTGCTACGCCAGAACGTCAGTGACTGCTCATCAGCTTTAAATCCCTGGAACTGAAACCAAAGTATTCATATCATTTCATTGATTCAATTGTAAAGTCATATACAACATGCATAATTATGAAGGTGTTTTAATTTTAAAAAGTCGGTCCAGGCGGTCCATGACGCCCTGTGACGATATCTAACTTAAAGGTAATAAAATTTAAAATAAATATTGTCAAAAATTCGTAATTCAAAATTCAAATCTGGATTCAAATAAATTGTCTGAATACATTATAAATAAGCCTATACTTTTAAATAAATAATTAATCAAAATCTACGCTAAATAAAGCTACGGTAGCCCAGTGGTTCAGGCATGCGGCTGTCAAACGGCGGTCGTGGGTTCGAATCCCGGCTCGTACCAATGAGTTTTTCGGAACTTATGTACGGAATATGATTAGATATTTACCGTTAGCTTTTCGGTGAAGGAAAAACATCGTGAGGATACCTGCATACATCTGCGAAGAAATTCAAAGGTGTATGTGAAGTCCCCAATCCGCACTGGGCCAGCGTGGGGACTACTGCCCGTTCCCTCTCATACATGAGAGGAGGCCTGTGCCCAGCAGTGGGATGATGAATTAATAAAAATGCTATTGATTACACGTCATTAAAACAGAGAAGTCAACACATCTTCTAAATTAATAAAAAAATATTATGAGAAACCAAGATACATTAACTTAACATTAAGTAAACCAAAGACTGACGTAGGTATCCTCATAATCTTTCGCCTATTTTAGTCCGCTGCTGGATAAAGGCCTATCCAAGTTAGGTTACGTTAGGACATTATATGAACAAGCCTCGCCGTTGGCCGGGCGAAGGTATTTGCAGATGGCGCCAGCATAGGTTTTACCGTCAGTCCTACCAAAACTGTCAAATTCTTGCTTTTTTCCGAATTTCCTTGTTTAGAATCAAGCCGTTTAAGCCAAATCCCATAGAAAAAGGCTAGTGATTAGGTAAACCCTATGATGGCGCCATCTAGTCAAACATTTGACAGTTGCCAACCCCATTAAACAATGGAGCGACCTTGAACGCGTGGGAATGTTGAGAGAGCTCTATACGAAGAACCAATTCGATATTTACGAAAATTCCTTGATGCTCAATACTTAATTGCATTCCTTATTGTATGTACCAGTACACATATGTTACTAGTGTAAGACTTACATATTATAAAAAAAAACATTAGGAGCCCTGTTGGGCACATCAAGTTTTGATGCAACATGCTAATACAAACCTCTTAATTAAAATAAATATATACTTACTTTTCAAGCCAACTACTATTTAACTTTTTTTCTGTTAGGTAATCATTAATCTCAGTCATTAACAGTGTTATTTATTCATGCTTAATTAAAATAAATATATATTTACTTTTCAAGCCAACTACTATTTAACTTGTTTTCTGTTAGGTAATCATTAATCTCAGTCATTAACAGTGTTATTTATTCATGCTTAAAGTTGCGGAAAAATATTGGTCTGATATTTTTATTTTCCTTATACTCCAGGAAAAGTAAGGTTTTGTAAAACAATACATTACAGTTAAGAGCGTGTTTTTTGTTTTCATTATCATAGCTTTAGAATCCTACTTTTAACCCGGGTGTAATTATATTTATACATTTATTGAAACATGAATTGTCTTTTCAAGTCAATAGGCTGTGTCACCAAAGAGCTACGGTAGCCTAGTGGTTCAGGCATGCGGTTGTCACGCGGGGGTCGTGGATTCAAATCCCGGCTCGTACCAATGAGTTTTTCGGAACTTATGTACGGAATATTTACCGTTAGCTTTTCGGTGAAGGAAAACATCGTGAGGAAACCGGTCTAATCCCAATAAGGTCTAGTTTTCCCTCTGGGTAGGAAGGTCAGATGGCAGTCGCTTTCGTAAAACTAGTGCCTATGCCAAATCCTGGGATTAGGTGTCAAAGCGGACGTCGGGCTCCTTTAGGGGCATTACCGGGAATGACGCTAGGAGGATGATGATGAGACTGTGTCACCAAGTGATGGTGGTTTTATGAAGTCTTACTGCTTTGGGTCCTGCCCCTTTTCAGAGCTTTGGGACTAGCTAACCTAGCATAAACAAATTTTCAGTTTATAATCGTAACGCGTTATAAACCGACGATTCTATCAATTTTACGACGATTCATTAACAAAATCTCCGTGCTTTGCACAAATATCACAACAGATACATTAAATCGATACAAATATTGTAAAATACATGATGGTTACATGCAAAACCAAATTATTTATAAATACATTCCATATCGCAAAATCAATTAAAGTTATTAATTAATAATGTCTCCACACTAATGTGTCTAACAGTCATTGACGTCACAACACCGAACAATTACGAAACAAACTGAAAACATGATAACGGACCTACGGACGAGTAATGCATGTTTACACGCATGCTTACTTTTTGCATGGATTCTAGAGAGATGTTTGAAACTGATGAAATGAAATGAATTATTTGCCGAAAGTCGTCGCCAAGCCCCTTACTTTTCAAATAGATGTTTGCGCAACTTGCGCTCGATTGAGAATATGCATTAACTTCTAAAACCGCACGTACAGTTGCAGGAGTCATCCGTGTTCGGGCAGAACTTCCACATGCTCCCGCTTCGCTGGTCCACCACCATGGATCCGGAGCTGCAGGTGTTCGCCGACGACCCCTCGCCCGACGACATCGTCAACTTCCTTCGCGAAGAGCTGGATATCGGCGACCAGGTCGAGAAGATAACCGTCTTCGAAAACGGCAGGCAGACTAGCTTCATTCATGACTTTGACGCGAATTATACTAGTAAGTCTTTCTTTTATGTCTTCTGTGAGTATATATTGGTAGTATTGATATTAATAAAACTAAGTATATGGAATTCACATCTTATATTAATTATAACTGGAATAATTTACCAATGACATTAAAATACAATGATGAAGTTGTTGACGAGGTAGTATCTATTAAATTTCTTGGCGTCACAATCGATAAGCATCTCAATTGGAAGGAACACATAGAGCAAGTTTGCAAAAAGCTCAATCGGTTTGTGTTTGCTCTCCGATAGCTGAAAAATACTGTGTCTATTGAGGCCGCACTAACAGCTTACCACGGCTATGTGTCATCTGTTCTCCGGTACAGGCTAATACTGTGGGGTAACTCTGTAGATGTGGATAGACTTTTCAAAATACAGAAGAAATGTGTCAGGGCCATTTGCAATGCATGGATAGATGACTTATTTAAAAAGCTAAACATACTGCCATTACTTTGCTTATATTGACGACCGGTTAGCCTAGTGGGTAGTGACCCTGCCTACGAAGCTGAAGGTCCTGGGTTCGAATCCCGGTAAGGGCAAATGTTTGTGTGATGAGTATGAATATTTGTTTCTGAGTCATGGATGTTTTCTACGTATTCAAGTATTTGTATCTATTATATATATCGTCGTCTAGTACCCATAACACAAGCCTTATTGAGCTTACTATGGGACTAGCTCGATTTGTGTAAGATTGTCCCCGTATATTTATTATTATTATTGTTATTATTATATACATGTATAAGATATGTATGTCTTGGTCTGCAACAACCGGTCACACTTCAAAAAACGTGCTGAAACCATGTACAGGCAGACCAGACCAAAGATTATGAATATGTTGAATACACCTCGTGCTCGTAAGACGAATTACGGCAAAAATGTGTTTAACATGTGTATAAAACTGTTTAATATCTTACCTGAAGAAATAAAGTTACTACGGGGTAATAGTTTCAAACACAAGTTATCCACTTGGCTTCTGGACAAGTGCTTCTATAGCGTAAAAAGTTATCTGAATCAAGTGACAGAATTAGTAGTTTTGACTCCGTGCTTATTTTTACATTTCTTTTATAATTAGTTATTACTAACTTTGTGCGCTCTGTTATTTTGTTATTGTATTCTTTGCCTGAGATGTAATTGTAACGTACCAAGCTATCGGAAATGTTTGCATGCCTGCATGCAGGCTGAATACATGGAGCTGTATTTTTATTTATAAGACCTATTTTCGTATACTGTATTCGAGCAAATAAACGATTCGATTGATTGATTATATCACGAGAAGATTAGTTCAATCTTCCTATTGAGGATTTGAGACGGAATAGATCACATAAATTTCACTACTAGGTCAGTACATAGGTTAAGGGGCTCTGTTACATAGATATACATATACTTATATTACTTAGTAAACAGAGGCCCAACGCCCACGAGTAATTCGTCCCATGCAGTGGCCCGCCACGGGCAATCGTGGGCCACCGTGCCTTAGTCTTCAGCTGTCACAGTGTGTCACAGTATGTCAAGCAAATATTGTTCGGACAGGCGCATCTTTACTTTCGATATCATTGCTCTGTTAATATCACCGCAAGGTAAATGGGAGACCATTGTATTGTAGTGCCATTTTCACTTTATTGATTTAACATTGATTATTGACATGTTATTCACATAGAAACGGTGTATTAGCGAGTCACTGCGTGATCCTGCGTAGCCAGTCCAACACAATCATAACTGAATTCATACATGTCAACACTATTGCAGGTCAGATTGATGAAAATTCTTGGAGCTAATTGTACTCGATTTTGTCGGAATCCAACCTTTTCTTCCTGATCCGGTGAGAAAGTGACAACGGAGAAGGGTGAACATCAAAATAAAATTACCTATGCCATTTTATGCTACTGGCGACAGACATTTATTAATCAAAATACAGCAGCAGACAAATTGGGAGTACGCAAGCGGGTATGTAGGTATGTAATGTGGACGGTAATAGGTACATTGAAAATACTTAGTATATTCATTCTATGTTATTTCATAATAAAATACCTATATGTTCACTGGATGATGAATAACGAATGGACTACAATCAGCTCTGTCATACTATACACCTAGCTCAATATTATGAGGTAGTTTATTGTTAAGTTATCGATAAATACTTACATTAGCCATTTAATATTTATATTATATTATTAAGATTTTTTATATTAGGTACTAATAGAGTCGTACCCAATCGCAAATAAAAAAAACAGTTATTCTAGTACTTACCGCTGAAAAGAAATCACTCACGGAAGTTCCTTTGGGTTATTGCTTCTTTGTCGGCAATACGTTGTGTATCATGAACCCGTCTACACGTACCCCGCCTGCTACCGTTTGTGTAGTATTTTATATCCTGAAGGCGTAGTACGGTTGCCGTTTTATCACTTATCGTTGTGGATAAGACATCCATCACTCTCGCACTCGCATACTTGTCAGCACGTGACGGATGTCTTATCCACAGCGATAAGTGATAAAATGGCAATTGTGCCACGCCTTCTGGTTTATCACGACCTTAGTCATGCGTGTCATGAGAGTTTTATTCCTGTCTTTGGCGTTAAATTCACTCGTGAGTCTTCCATTTTCTTGTCATTTATTTGAACCGCCATTTGCGTCTATAGGAAAGATCTGTCAGTGTGTATTTGGGGGCAGACCAGACTTATTTGCCAGCCCCTTGTGCTGTTGTGCACGTTCACACATCCCGAGCACCCCGAGCGCGTATCGGAGTGGAACCTAACACAATAGTGGTTCTCCAGCCATCGTGGACTCGGAGCGCTGCTTGACCATGGAGCTGGACGCGTCGCTGGTGCTGACCCCGCAGGCCTTCATCCTGAGCATCCACCAGGGCGACGCCTTCGACGTGACGCCCGTGCGCTCCACGCTGCGCGCGCTGCTGCCCGCGCTCCCCTCGCTCCCCTCGCTCCCCTCGCTCCCCTCGCTCCCCTCGCTCCCCTCGCTCACCTCGCGCCCCGCCCGCCGTCTGCTCGCCGACCTGTGCCAGGCCAGGCCCGTCTACAAGCTCCAGCGTACTGAACAACCCAGTAAGTTACTCAATCAATCCTACCCTACTACATCTGTCTAACAAGAAAGGTAACATTTCCATCCAGACTTTAGACCTTAGACCTTTACAACCGCATGCTAATGGACTCTTTCGTCATTTATGTTTTTTGTAATCCACCAGTAAGTTAATCCAGAAATCCTACCTGAGGCGACCCGTAAAGGTATAGTCAGACGGTTCACTTTTCTTTCATTTTCTTGTTTCATTTTGCATCTTTCACTCAGTGACAGGTCTGAACGAAAAGTGAAATACGGAACCTAAAAATAAAAGGGAAATGAAGCATTCACTCGAGTGAACATTTATTCAAGTGAACCGTCTGATTCTACCTTACCAGACAAACTTACAATGTCCCAAAAGTTAGCTAGATCCTCAGAGCATAAAATACATACTATAGAGCGGACAAGCCGCCGGCCGCTGTGTCGCACATGTCAGCTCATTGGGCATACTCCGCCATACATTTACCGTCCGTTGTCCACCGAGAAGTTCAGTTTTTTACCAAAATGCCGAGTTGTGCAATAATTACTTGAAAACATCGCAGTGATTTGATTAATTTCCACACCAATGGATCACTTTTCAGAGGTAAATACTGTAAATACTATTTATTTTGAATAAAACCACGAATTCAAGAAGTTGCGACAGGCATATTCAATACAAATCGCGTGGCATGTCCGATCTCCTTATTTTCTATATCTGTGGCTAGATCACTTTTAAAAAAGTATCCAAAAAGAACATGCAACAATAGCTGTACCATTTTGATAAATTAATGGTTTTTTCAATCTCACAAAGTACGTTTAGCACGTGGATATTGATTACCCCAGAAAACCCGAACTTCACACTCAGTCATTGTCCATTCCAGTTCGCAAACGCTCCGTCGAGGTACCCGCCCACTACATCCAGTTCTCCGGTCGCCACATCCACGAGATCGAAATCGAGAACTTGGCCGATCTCGTCAAGGAAGAGGAACCCAACAACTAAGCGCACCCGAGGCCTCAGCGGCGTCCGACAGGGCTTAGATAAGACATCCACAGGGAAAGGTAAATCAATACAAGAAAGAGGCCTCCACAGTCTACAATCAAGATCAGGGTACCAATAAGCAGTGAAAGATATAGTCGGTTCTTCAGGGACGTTGCTGGTTTGGTTCTCATTCCCATTTTCAAACCAGCACGTTCTACGGGATTCTAGAATTTTGATACTTAACGGGGGTCTTAGTTTACACCTGGTTTTTGGCTCGGTGAGTATTAACAGAGATTGAGTTTAGTACAGTAAAGGAAATAAAAGCATAGCTGAAACAGGAAGTTCTCTCTCTGGAACCTTTCTACATTTAGTCGGAGATGAAGATACGGAGACATCACGTTTACTGATAGAAAACTGGTCACAAAAACTTGTTACAACTTAAGGCAGGTTGAATGTTTTTTTTGTAAGTGTTGATCAAGTTAGTACGTGTTCAATAAGATAGCTGGTGATAAGGATTGACGTGACATTCCCGAAATATAACGTGGTAAACATCTATGGAATATCACGTTAAGAGCATAATCGAGGCTTGATTGGCTGGCTGATGATGAGGGAAACTAGATGTGCCATTCTTAATATCAGACTTGGCTAACATCTAACATAGAATGATACGTCTAGTTTCCGTCATCTTCACCAGAAATGGCAGAGGCTGGTTTCAAGAAGCTGCAAGTTACAATTTTACAGGAGTCTGAGATAGAACATGAACTGTTCGGTCTTATATGATCTAAAATCTCCGTCAAAGTATGAGAAATAATTTTTTGATGTTATTCAGCTTTGAGTGCTTATTCAAGGAAGGAATGTTATAAGGATATGTTGTGAAAATAAATGTAACGTTTTAATTCAGGGTGATCTTTTTATCTGGTTTAACACACACAACACTGGTCTATTTAACAGATAAAAAGGATGGATTGATATTCTGAAACTATGTTTCATGATGAGACCCGGTTGATAAATACGAAAAGGTTAAGAAAGGAATGCGAAATACTTGAGGAAATTAGGATAGGCAAAATCTAATATTAAAAATGTAAGTAATGTAGAAAATGTTACCATCCTAGAAAGACCCAATGAATTTAGACCGTTAGCATGGTTGCTTTAATACATGTGTAAACTTGCATAGTTGGCAGTTTTGAGGGTTAAATCAGGTTCTGATCAATATTGTAAACAGTTAGCTCATAGCGAGCCAGAAGATACACTGGAAGGGTTGACAATATGGTCAGGAGAGTCGTGTTGGACGCCACTGACAACACATTCCGATGTTTTAGACAAGTAAGATAACGTCAGAGCATGGATTGTCGATAAAAGAAAGAATTATCCTCTTTTGAGGATCAACATTCCCAATTTTTGTCTCCAAACCATACTCTAACGCACGTAAAATGAATTATTTAGAAATAGTCCAATTTGAATTATAAAATCGATAAGCACTTATATTTCCAAAGTACTTCGACACGACTTTAGTTTTAAGATCACATCACGGAATATAGCCAAAGATCATAATTTGTGTGATAGATATACATCTCATAGCTCACGGTATAGTCGAGATATAAAGATAAACAATATGTAATGCAATAGATGTAAGATTACATAAGTTCATGGTAAATGTGCCATAGTGTTACGAGCACGGTAATTGTATTCAAGTTGAAACCCAACGAGTTTTGACGCTTCTAGAACCAAGGACTCCCGAGGAAACGGACCTCAAAGCGAGTTTAGATTTGACAAGAATTCAGAGGGGATTCTAAACCGTCTAAGATACAGATCACACGGCAGTGAGGTGAATCATTCGGAGGATTTCATATTGTATCTGTGCGGGTTTAGTGTCCGGTGTTTCCGTTCGCGCCCGTGGTTCATACGTTCGAAGGCAAGTACTTACGCCACAAGCCAATCTAGTTGAACGGGTGAATCACGACCGCTTACCCGAAGTTGGGCGCCAAGTTTCGCGATATTTCAACGAGCGACTGCGAGCTTTTGATTGTTCATGTGGAGGACATGCTAAGGGTTCGCGGTTTTATGGAGGAGAAATATGCCAAACGCGCGTCCAGTGTTCGGAACACACACTTCGTCTTTCGTGGTTCTTGTCTCGGGCCGCGAGGGAGCGACGTCTGTGTTCTGCGCGGGAACGTTTATTTGGAAATAACGTTGGAGGCTTAGTGGGCCCTTTAGAACTACCAAGTATAATTTTGTGTTCTTATCTTCATATGTTTAGAAACACATTTACTTGTGTTAAGCAATCAAATAACAACGATCGTTGACAAATAACTTGTGAAGAACTTTTGGCTATAGCTAATATTTAATTAAACATGAGAAGTAATGTTCCGCACTTTAACATCAGGCGCCCAGCGGTGTTACAATATCATGTTCTTCGATTTATCCTTTTGTTCGAAGAACACATAGTTTTCTTGGTAGTTTTCGGCCGCCAAGTGTCCCATGTAAAGTGTTCCTTTTATATTTACTTATTTCCTTTGTCTGAACACCATTTTAATACTGCCCAGTACTTGGCCACTGGGAGGTGTTTTAGGGTGTGTTCGGCTTTCTAACGGAACAAGAGTTCAAATATTTCGAATGTCACGTTCAAAAGCAGGGGCGAAATATTTAACAAAATATGTTCCCATTGACCTAAAATACCCCATGATTATGTAGTGTTTATAAATGAAGTATTTAAGGTTGAGGAAGCTGGAATTTTTAAATCCTCAATTCGTTTTGCACTGCTCGTTTTTCTTTGGATCACTTAATTCTAGAAGCGACATACACGTTGGCTTTGAGCGTATTTTGGTTAGTGTGGACACTGTCTAAATCACTCGGCTGTCGCCAGCGCCATCTAGTGGTTTAAGTTTAGACGACTTGGCACAAGGTTTCGCCGCGCTGGAGTTCCTGGGGACAAAGATAGATGGCACTGAAAGCAAGCTGGATCTAGGCCCTTCCACGCTAACGTCTCAATTATTAATAATTATAATTATTAAATAGGTATACTAACAACTAACAATAGCATAATTATTGACGTACATTATATTATAAACTAGGGATGTTTCCACTCGCCTATTTTTATTAGACTATAGTTATTTGTGATAGGACTTCCGTTCATTGTATCATTACTGCATTATACCAAATTGTAACGGGCACCCTGTATTAGAGTTTAGTTCTCATGTGGGATATTCGTTTCTGATCCGCAAAATTTTGCCTGAATAAATATTGCAAATGTCACTGGTGTTGATTATATTTAGATCATAACATAAGCTATGCAATGTGCATTCTTACTAATAAAATAAATAAAAGGAGCCGTGTTTTATTTTAACGCTCCTCTTCCTAAAGCCAGCACCAACTTACGATTACAGGCGGTCATTCAATAAAAACTTGTCAAACTGTCTATACATAAAGATTTTAACACTTTTCACTGCGGGTTCCTCGCCTAGCGGGCGCCTACGCCGTAGTCGCTTTCCGCTACATGCGAGGAAGAAAACGGGATCGGCTACGAGCGTAGCGATTCTTGGCAGTGAATGTGTTAACGAACACCGGTTTGGTGCAACCCACCTGTGCAAATATGTGAGATGTGCAATCATGTGTTTTCATATAATATATCATGTTTTAACACCTCGCATGCTTGAAAGTTTTTACCTCTTTGCTCACCCTTGGTAGTTGGTCAACCTAAAAAGGCTAATAATTAACGCAACAAAAACCGATCGTCAAACATTATGATAAAAATAGAATTCGTTACATGTGTACTTATTAAACTTTTAAACATTGGTATCAGCACTTAAAGCAGTAACTTCTCCCTAACTTCCCTAACTTCCCCAAGATCATCACCAATGGCACTTAATTAGTTCCTATTTCAACGGAATCTTATCAGAACCTGTGACGTACTTTTGCACTTTTAAGTACATAATTGAGGAATTCGATAAGGCACCGGTGGTCTTCATCATCAATTCCTCGCCACCAAATTTATGATCCCGGATGTAAATACACGAGTTATAACAGAAAATACCAAAATCACTACCCGCGTGCCTAATAAAATTGAGGAGTCCCCCCAATTCCTCATGGATCCCATCATCTAACTGAATTTTGAAAAAAATGGGACACACATGGAAGTATAGACATACGAACAAAAAAATTTTTCGAATCGGCTCATCAATGACGGAGTTCTGAGGTAACAAACATTGAAAATAAGAATTAAAAAAAACAGCCGAATTGAGAACCTCCTCCTTTTTTTGAAGTCGGTTAATAAACATCTTGTACTTATGCACTTGCCTAACTAAACAGACACTACTCCAATTCAGTTAAGTGTTGAGCGTAGTTCTGGTGAAATACTTAATTTCACATGCAGTAGCATAATGCCTAACTAAAACAATGACCTTAAAAACACATAACTTATAGGCCAGGCCTTCCACTAATACACCTATTTTATAAAACAACTAGCTTTTGCCCGCGGCTTCGCCCGCGTAGTAAAAGTAATTTTCCAATAATTGTTGAATTGCTACGCCGCCTACTAACCTACTACTGCTAACTTCCCCTACGAATAACCCTTCGTCATAACCCACTATGGTAAATTAATTATTATTTACTATTATTTTTATGCCCGTGTGGTGGCGGGTTAGAATTTCACCACCCTCTTTCTTCCCGTGTGTGTCGTAAAAGTCGATTAAGAGAGCAGGGTTGAAGTGTGTTGTGGGTGATGGGCTAACAACCTAAGCAATATCACTTTTTGTCGATCTTTTATACACACATTTATGCTAAAAGTGGCGCTGGAACATAAAGTTCATGTGCTCTGGGAATAAAAGCGTGAATGTATGTATGTATGTACGTATTTCTGTTATTAAATTTACAGTCATGATTAATGAGAATCTGTCTTCTGGAATAAAAGCTACTTTATGTTCATGATAATGTTGAAATACCAAAATATCTCCACGAATGTCAAGTCAAATTTGTGGCCTGGACATTGCTATAGGCTAGTTTCCTAAGATTTTTTTTCCATGCTTTTCGAACCAGTATTTAACATAAATACCCAAAAATTTGTTTTAATTTAACGGCGGCCAAAATGCTTAACTTATAAAAAGTAAGCAGATCTTCGTGCAGCACCTTGAATGTACTTATTACGGATGCAGGCACTTTCCCAATGTCTCCTACCCTCCCGTCCCGCCGCGCCGCCCGCACTCGCCTAGGTACCGATTGCTGACGATCGAGATGGCACCAAATACAAACTTTAAAACCTATAACCCTATATAACGCGGGTCTCGTTCCATACCCCAAAAGCAAAAATAGAACCCTTATTTATAGGATCACGTGTGGCTGTCTGTCAGTCCGTCTGTTACAACCGATTTGCTAGGAAAAAAACTGGACCGATTGAATTGCTATTTGGCACAAACATTTTCATGAATTTTCATGTCCACAACATGACATTCCAAAATCTATGTGATTTTCGTTATTAACGTCCCAAAAAACCGTAATAACAACGCCCATATTGATATTTAGACGCCACGTTGGAATGTAAAATCGTTGTTGTTTTCCTAATCAGCGACCCGATAAACCATAGAAACAATAGATGCCGATGTTGATTTTCAGATTTTGTCACCACATGTCTCCTTTTAGGGGTTGAATTCTCAAAAAACCGGAAACACTTGTTTACTCATTTATCGTTAGGAATTATCCTGTGAATTCTCGAATAAAATTGTCTAACTAATCTTTTTTCTCCATACAAACTTTGGACCTCCTTTTTAACCCCTTTAGGTGTAATCATTTCCAAAACGCTGAAAGCACTTTATTTGTAAATGAATAAGTAATCTGTCCACAAAGTTTTAAGTACGTAGTAGCTAAAAGTAAGTTTCCCTTATACAAAATTTGGACCCTCATTTAGGGGTGGAATTTTATAAAAAGCTGAAATTACTTTTAAGTTATCTTCCTACAAAGTCTCAAGTCTCTAGTTCAATAATTAATGTTTCCCCCCCACAAACATTGCATACCTATTTAACCCCCTTAGAGGAAGAATTTTATAAAACGCTGAAAGTACTTTTTTGTATCTTAATAATAATATTCCTACAAAGTTTCAAGTCTCTAGTACAAAAAAATATGTTTCTCCCATACAAACTTTGCACCCCTACTTAACCCCCTTAGGGATAGAATTTCCAAAAATCCCGTCTTATCCCTTGCCTACGTCATAAAATGAAGTTCTGGTGTAAATTTCAAGTTTCTAGTCCCAGTAGCTTTGAATACGAACTTTGCACCCCTATTTTACCCCCTTAGGGGTGGAATTTTATATAACGCTGAAAATACTTTTTTTTGTATCCTAATAAGTAAAATTCCTACCAAGTTTCAAGTCTCTAGTTCAATAAATAATGTTTCCCTTATACAAACATTGCACCCCTAATAAACCCCCTTAGGGGTAGAATTTTCTAAAACGCTGAAAGAACTTTTTTTGTATCTTTATAAGTAATATCCCTACAAAGTTTCAAGTCTCTAGTACAAAAAATCATATTTCTCCCTTACAAACTTTGCACCCCTTTTTAACCACCTTTGGGATAGGATTTCCAAAAGTCCCGTCTTATCCCTTGCCTACGTCATAAAAGGACGTTCTGGTGTAAATTTCAAGTTTCTAGTCCCAGTAGTTTTGAATACAAAATTTGCACCCCTATTTAATCCCTTTATGGGTGGAATTTTATAAAACGCTGAAGATGTTTTTTTTGTATCCTAATAAGTAATCTTCCTACAAAGTTTCAATTCTCTAGTTCAATAAATAATGTTTACCCCATACAAACATTGCACCCCTATTTGACCCCCTTTAGGGGTGGAATTTTCTAAAACGCTGAAAGAGCTTTTTTTGTATCTTAATAAGTAATATCCCCACAAAGTTTCAAGTCTCTAGTACAAAAAATAATGTTTCACCCATACAAACTTTGCACCCCTATTTAACACCCTTAGGGACAGAATTTCCAAAAATCCCGTCTTATGCCTTGCCTACGTCTTAAAGGGAAGGTCTGGTGTAAATTTCAAGTTATAGTCCCAGTAGTTTTGAATACAAACTTTGCACCCCTATTTAACCCCCTTAGGGGTGGAATTTTGTAAAACGCTGAAAGCGCTTTTTTGTATTTTAATAAGTAATCTTCCTACACAGTTTTAAGTCTCTAGTTCAAAAAATAATGCTTCCCCCATACAAACTTTGGACCCCCGTTTTACCCCCTTAGGGGGTGAGTTTTCAAAAATCCTTTCTTAGCGGATGCCTACATCATAGTGGCTATCAGCATGTCAAATTTCAGCCCGATCGGTCCAGTAGTTTGGGCTGTGCGTTGATAGATCAGTCAGTCAATCAGTCAATCAGTCAGTCACCTTTGCGTTTTATATATATAGATGACTTTACAACACATTTACATATAGACGACATTACACATCTACTTAAAGTTGCATCTAATTTAATCGACAGCCCCACCTTACTTGGTAAATTGAACATCCGTATACCCAGTAGAGCTCGGCGTAAGCACTATCCGTGTCATTATCATCCACTAACTATAGGCAAAATAGTTTTATGATCAGAGCGAGCAACGGCTTAATTGATGTGTTTCAGAGGTTTGACGACCTGGATCTATTCAGTGCAATTGTTCCTTCAGTGAGACGACGCTTATCTCGACAATTTTTCAGTAGAGGTAGGGAAATAGTTTAGGTAACTCTTTTTAGTCCATTTAGAAATAAGTACTTAAATTGGATTATGCGATCGATTACACAAACGCGATTCTTCCTATTCGTGATTCTCATACAATATGGATTCCACACAATTGCAGTTTACTACATGCGTGATTCCACACAGCCGTTATTTTAACGCAATCGGGATTCTTCCTATTCGTGATTCTACACAATATGGGTTCAACGCAGCTGCAGTTTACTACAGTCGTAATTCCACTCAGTTGTTATTTTTACACAATAATAGCGTTTCATCTTAATTGCGTCTGATCTTAATCAATTATACTACAGTAGCCTAAGTAGTGGGTAGCGGGGCAGAGTGCTCGAACAAATTGTCGTAAACGTGGACACGCCAACCAACTCCTCCGTCAGCCATCTTTAATTTTATGGCGATGATTTTGTCCGTATAATACTGTATGTACCTACGTATATCATTAATATCTCGAGTTCTAAATAACGTAGAATCACAAACTTAGTGTGTAAATATTAAAGATGGCTGACGGAGGAGTTGGTTCCTATTAAAACTTAAAGCTATGGACCTAACAAGTGCCTGAAAAAAATGGTGCTTTTGTCTGGCGTGTCTACCCTACCGTAATATAATTGATTAAGATCAGACTCTATTAAGATGAAACGATATTATTGTCCTCCGTGTGGTGTCGGGCTAGAATTTCACCACCCTCTTTCTTACCGTGGGTGTCGTAAAAGTCGACTGAGGGACCAGGGTTGAAGTGTGTTGTGGGCGATGGGCTAGCAACCTATCACTACAATATCACATTTTGTCGATCTATTATACCCACATTTATGCTAAAAGTGGCGCTGGAACATACATTTCATATGCTCTGCCTACCCCTTTTGGGAATAAAGGCGTGAATGTATGTATGTATGTATGTATGTATCTACGATATTATTGTGTAAAAATAACAACTGAGAGGAATTACGAATGTAGTAAACTGCAGTTGCGTTGAACCCATATTGTGTAGAATCACGAATAGGAAGAATCCCGATTGCGTTAAAATAACGGCCGTGTGGAATCACGAATGTAGTGAACTGCAATTGTGTGGAATCTATATTGTATGGGAATCACGAATAGGAAGAATCGCGTTTGTGTAATCGATCGCATAATCCCTTAAATTATGTAGCTGTGTCGAGACGCAAATGCGCTGTGTTTTCGTTTGGCTTTTGCTCACTTATTTTTTACTTATTTATCACGCTATCGGTGAGGATCTGTTATTAGCTCACTGTCACTGCTGTTTTAAGCTACTGTGTAGTATTTAAGCTGATGATCTTCCTATATAAATAAATTGACTTCAACCTGCTATTGCGCTTCAAAAGATGACTTTTTATGTGGGACAAGCTACAATACTAATAAATGGGGTAATGTTGGCATCCTTGGAGTACGAACGGAACCCTGCGCTCGCAAGAACAATAACAAGTCGACAGCGCAAATTAATTAAAAACATTTTCAAAGTTTTCGTTCGACATATTTCCCCGGCACAGTATAGAGGCTTTGTTTGATAAACTGAAATAAGTCCCCATACAAAATGTCGGCATTGTGGCTCGCACAAAACGCTCCGTTCCCGCCAAAATACGTCCGTTCCGTTCCACAATTCCATTTTTGAATCCACAGCGCCGTGTGCACCATTCATGCCGCGCCTTTGTCTGCCCCTGAATGGGAACCCCACGTTCTGTACGCACTGTACTCAACAAATACGAAAAGCGCAAGCAACATTAAGCAGATTAAGCGTCATATCAGCGAAGAATGTGTACTTTAACTTCGTAAACACTAGTTAAGCCGCTCTAATTTCCATATTTCAACAATTAAGTAACGTATCCATTATTATTAATCCATAATTACGATTCGGCGGTGCTCTGCTTTGTTTGCTTTGCCATGTTCCTTGTTTATTGAGTCAATATTAGCTGGTATCGGAGTTCCAAGCTATATATCGGCGCGAGTCGGCGCGAGAGTGGCATTAAGATATGCAAATGTTATTAGGAGACACTCGCATTATCTTTTAACTCGTGCTGATAGGACGCTTCCCTTTATAACCAGCCATTGTATCGCCGATGTCGCGATACGAAACGGCTGGATTCAACACAAAGAAAGCTAATTGAGTTTGATTGTTGTTTTATCCGCTGATCATTTAAACTTTGCTGCATTACATTTAATAACGCCAACGCAGTTTTATCACTCTCATCTACGATGTTAGTGGCAAACTTGGCACCTTATTTTATATGTTGGTGAAGTCCAATCAAACTTGAAGATTATTTCGGGGTTTCATTTCGCGTCAACATCTTTGCAATCGGACGCTGAATATTGAGAAGTGATTTAGATTCGTGGATCGAGATGCGATCGACATCATCAAAGAAGCTGGTCCGGACGAGATTAGATATGCTAATCTGGTATACGCATCCGCGCCGGGCGGGGACTCGCTTCTATTTGATATCGACGTGAATTATGTAAATGCCGACACCTAAAAACTAAATGATAGTCTGCTGAAATCGAGTGGATTAAGGGAGGATGTTTATTCTAGAATTTGTGCAGCTGTGTCTTATGCTATAGATGTGTTTTTTCCGTTCACGGGACATTTGTTTCCCGGACCTATGCGGGAGGCATGCGTGCAGAGTCGAAGTATCGAAGTACCACATAACCAACACATACTTAGAGTCCTTTCGACGACCACGAGAAAAAGAGATGCAACACTCTTCGGGAATAGCTTTATCCGTCAAATTTCATTAAACACCCAACATAGTGAAGTTTTGTTTATGTTTCATTAAGTGAGATTTTAGATGAGATAAAATACTATAGATAATTATAAATATATTAACTCGATTCTGTCGTAAAATAATGTTTTGTTTGAGTAGGCTGAGTTAAAAAAGGAAAATAAAGACCTAACTTTGTTTATTTTCTATAGACAAAATTGTAGGCAATCATGTTTATCGATTAAATCAGATAAATAATCATATAGACAAGAATCATATATCATACATCAGAAAATCAGACCTTATTGTTTATTAATCCAGTCAGAACGGCGTTAAAAGCACGCTATAATTTTCTATTCACCCCTTAATATGTAAAGCCGGCGAGTGCGCGAAACAGAATCTAATATGATTGGAATCGGAAGCCACGCACAAGAATACACCTCTTGTTTTATCATCACTGAATATTGCATCTCATCAATACGGTAGGGTAATGCAATTTGTAGAAACCTTATTATCATTTCTATTAAGCGGCTTAGGGGCTCCCGTCGAACGGGGCTAATTGGGGTCGATTAATTAGATTAGCCTTTGATTTTGTAGGATGGGGCAGGGACATAGCTATTTAGATATTGTTTGGGTACATGTTTGGCGTACACCTCCCACCGAGCGGATATAATTAAAAACGTATTGTAGTCAATAGAAATACGTACTTTTTTTGAATAAGTACTTAAGCTACGCCCGATGATCGTTTTCGAAACGATAAGGCTCATAAATGAGCTGGTAAATTTGTATGTAGCCAGATTAAAGGTGTCCAATTGATGGGCAAAGGTTTCCCCATTCTTCCATTCGGTCTACCTCTGCTCCGCTGGCCGGCGGAACGGGTGAATATATATTATAACTAAAAAAAAATCCTTTGATATTTCATGATTACTCTGAACCTTTACATAATGAAAATCGTATAATGTTCTTGAAATAAAGCTTTTTACAACTTAAAATAAAAGTTGCTATTGTTTCTAAACCGCATGTAATAATGTCACGGTTCTTTAGAAAAAAAAAATCCCCTTTGAAATTAATTATCGTCAAAAGGTCACTGCGCGGGGGACGAGCGAGCGAGACAGAATATTGATGACTATTGTAGTCATCATAACATAGATTTGACAATAAATATATATATCTGACAATATTTTCACTTGCGCAATTCCTGTAATCTATCCGAAACAGGCAGCGTTATGCCGTTTCCAATTTATGCCGACAAAGTACTATTGACCTCCCAAGCCAAGGTACCAACCCCGTCTGATTTCACACATCACTGCACGCAAATACTCGGGTCGCGCTGACCTTCCGTAATTATAGTTCTGAGACTCTCGACGAAATATTGGATTTAGTTTTTGCAAGGGGGATTTATTTCCATGTGACTTGCTGCGGAAGTTTAGATCACAGATACTTATTTAAATAGACGTTGCAAGTTGTAGGTAGGTACGTGATAACTGATAACCATCAGCCATTCATCCATTCACATCGATTCTACATTAACTCTACATCGACCCTACATATTGACTCTACATAGACTCTACATTGATTCTACATATTCGCTCTACATCGACTCTACAGATCGAAGCTACACCTACATACCTACGTAGTGTAGCGATGGCGAACAAATGGCCGCTGGCGCGCGGGTGGCGATGGCGAACGGCCCTCCCGCGCGAAATAGGGACAAGGAAAGTAAAACATAAATATTTAAAGATAGGTTTAATATGAAACAGGGTACACAGGGTACACCACACTCCAGGCTGACACGCCCCAACTTCTGCAGGAAGTCTAAGCTACCATAACTGGCCCGGAAACTGGATACAAGGTCGAAATGCCGCTTAAGGTGCCCGTGGCGCTCAAAGTGCCCACATAGTGAGTACTGGCGTCCGGCTCCCCCCCCCCCCCTATGTATCTATTACCATACCTAAAATGCAAAATATAAGTAATAATAAAATGTGCCTGCTTCAAGTTGGAAATTGTAGGGGGAATAGAAGGGTTTTAGCAAGTTTGAAAGTGCTTGTTACTGGGCCTACTTGAATAAATATAATTTTGAGTTTTTGTAATATGACATTTCTGTATTCTTATTAAGTTGGCTGTACGCAGAATTAAATTTTTATTAGTATAAACTATTAGTAGTAAGCAATGATTCATAGTAATATTAGGTAGTAAGTGTTTATTTATTTGTAATGTAATAATGATAAAGCCACCACGCTTCTTCTCAAAGAAGGAGCGTGGTGGAAAAGATAACGTAAACCCATAATTGTAACTTGTAATTGTACGAGTACATGACTTTTCTCCATTTTCACATCTATATTTTTATTATCTCGATGTAATTACAATACAATTTTATTAGAATAAATTAAGTAATGTATCAAAGTAATATTAGCATGTTAGATTAATAAGTTTTTAAAATAATTGAAGGCTGCTTGCATGCAGCCTAAATAAAAGAAAATAGCACTAAGCACTGAAATCAAAATCAGTGGTACTGTAAAGTGTTGTAGGAAATGCAGGCCAGGGTTTTAGCCGGTAAGAGTCCGGCACTGTCTGGGCCCTCCATTCCCAGGCGTCCATGAGGATTTCCCTGACCTGTACTATCCTGCAACAACTATAAAAAAAAAACCATCAGCCATTCCCTCAATGCTGAGGATCGTGTCATTATGTCCTATTCTTGCTGACCAGACTGTTCCATAGGTCCTTATCCGTATCACCCACCTTATCTATGATATAGTTGTTTTCAGTTTAGATGACGAAAAGTACTAAAACCCAACCGTTACCACCCCTATTGTTTCATTCTAATCTTCAAGTAGGGTTGTTAAACAATGAATCAGTAGGCACGGTACACACATGCGATACTTCGGTTAGTTTTATGACGACTTTTTGTTATCTTTACCTTATTTAGCAACCATATATTTCATCATTTTTACTAAAACAAACTATAGCTGTAAGGGGGCAGTGATTTGGGTACCTAACCATCGGTCGGGTGATCTACCTCGGGACCTCTGGCACTCAATTTCGCAAGTACAAATAATGAATATTTTTTTCACCTAATTCCAAGGCAATTACCTGTACCGCGCTTTGTACGAACATTGAGCATGCCCATTTCTGAGATGAGGGATATTTTTAGAGTTGGACAGTTAATCTATTGTCTCATATTATGTATTAATTTTCAAATTCTGATGTCGACAAACGCTTTAAGGCCGACAAACGACTGCGTTTAAAATATACATTCCAAAAATTACTTGGACTTAACTACAAACGCGTGAATTAGCACGCCAAGGAGCTTAGTTGGCGTGATCTACCTAGATATGTCTGTGGTTTGCTGTCATTCACAATAGCATCCGTCATCCATCCAGTATATACCCATAAACATTATTCTCTGTGTATGGCCCGTTGTTGGCGACATACTTGTTGTTCTCATCAATCTGATTTTTGAGACGGGCACATATCCTAGTGTCTTAAAAAATACCAGAGTGTGCCCAGTTTTCAAAGGAAAGGGTGACAGGAGTGACGTCAATAACTACAGACCAATTACAATTGTACCCACTATTTCTAAACTTGTCGAGTCTATTTTGTCGTCTCACCTAATGAGTCATCTGGAATCGAATAGCCTGCTTACGGACACTCAATTCGCGTATAGACAAGGAATGTCTACAACCACTGCTGCGTACAGGATATTTGATTGCATAATGACTGGGTTAGATGACAGGAACAAGATGGCTGGAGTGCTTTGCGATTTGTCAAAGGCATTTGACGTTATCAGCCACGAACTGCTGCTGAATAAACTTACTTCGTATGGCATTCGAAACAAAGCTCACCATTTGTTAACCTCGTTTTTGTCAAAGCGTAAACAAGTCGTAAAACTTCGTGCAAACGGCAAATTAGTGCAATCAGATTCAGGGTATATCAATTTAGGTATTCCTCAAGGGTCAGCTTTAGGAAATACCCTATTTTTATTATTTATTACTGACCTGCCATCGAATATCGTAGCCGGGTTATCAGTGCTGTTTGCGGACGATACTACCGTGTTAGTTGGTGCGAGCACCTATGAACAACTAACCATTAAAATAAACGAGGCTTGCACGCAACTCCAAACATGGTTCTTGGATAACGGACTGCAACTGAATGTGGCCAAATCAAATATAATGCTTTTTTCTGGCCGTAAAGTACCAACGCCATTGTCAATGGCAAGCTGTTCGATGCCGGTGTGTGAGGAAAGCAAGTTCCTGGGATTTATAATTGACTCCAATTTGAATTGGAAGCGCCATGTTGACAGTCTGTGTGACAGGTTGAGTAGTGCTGTCTTTGCGTTAAGAAAATTAAAGCCGCTAATCTCGGGTGATTCACTGAAACAAGTTTACTTCGCATATTTTCATTCCCTGATGTCCTACGGTACCCTCCTATGGGGAAACTCCACGGATGCGCAAAGAGTTCTTGTCATGCAAAAACGTGCAGTTCGCGTACTTGTAGGAGTCAAGCATCGGCACCCCTGTCGGGAGTTATTCTTATCGCAACGCATAATGACGCACTACTCACAACATTTGTTCGAGCTTCTCTTATTTGTAAAAAAAAACATCTCCCAATTTGCGCGAGTGAATGTAACGGGTAAAGAGCTTCGCTCAACTGGGCGCCTAATGACAGTTCCTCGTCGCATGGCCCTTTCAAAGAAAAATCCCCGTGTTATTGGACCTACTTATTTCGAGCACCTACCCGCAGATATAAGAAATGAACCTTGTGACGAAACATTTGGGCGTAAACTGAGTAATCTTTTGTTGGATAACCCTCTGTACTCTGTTCGCGAGTTCATGGAAATAATGTATTAAGTGACTATTTGATTTATTGATATCCCATCTGACACTATTTCTTGCGTAACATTTATATTGTATTTTTACTGTGATTTTTAATACGTAAATTGACATTGTAAATTTTTATTTAGAATTCATTATCCACTAGTTGTTATGACAATCCGTAATCGGAGATACTATTTCCACTTTCTGTATTTGACATTTTGAATATTATTTAATTTTTGTTTCTTATTATTATTATTGACGATCGTGATAAAGATTCTTATAATTTTGACATTTTATGCGAATCTATATTGTAATTTTTATCTCGAAATAAATAAATCTAAATCTATAGGTCTGGCCTCCTATTAAGGTTGTAGCTATTATGAATTAAGACGCTACGGTATAAAATGTTTTCAGCTCGTACACTATTTAAATATAGCAATAAACGGGCAAAATGCTCAAAATGACCTGCCCTGCACACGACTCTAATGCCAAGAGGATAAGAACTGTCTGTATCATGTTGAGCGTGTTATTTTGCGTAGCTACTTCTGCAGCCGACTGTACGATATTTGTTTTCATATTTAACAGTAACTTTTCGGCAGGATTGTTATTAATACATTTTTCATTTCGTTTCATCGTGAAGAAACCGGTCCAATCCAAACTAGGTCTAGTTTTCCCTCTGGACTGGAAAGTTAGATGGCAGTCACTTTTGGCGACCTAGTTTTTTTTTTTTTGACGATTCTGCTACATGGCAATTTGTTCTTAGAACAATAAGCCACTTTCTTTGCTGACAAATGTCTGTTAAAATGTTATCACCGAGAGCTATAAACTATTGAAAAATTGCTTTCCAATATACTCTCTCTAAGTCTTATTGTGGAAATCTCTTGGTGAGATGAGGGATGTCATAATATGTCTCTTTATGTATGTCTCTTTGGCGACCTAGTGCCGACGAAAAATTGACTGAACTATCTTTCTTTTCATGTCTATTATCGGATGGAACAAAAATATTACACGTGGGCCGTAAAACGTATTTTCCTGAAGAAAGATTCTCCTTTTTTTCAAATTGGCATTGCTTTTCATTTTTATTTGAAATAGTTTGTGGAATTAACGATTTTTATAGCATACTTTTTTCGTTAGTATCTGATCACTTGTACTTTTTCTCCATTCATTTTACTATGGAGCTCAAATCTGGATTAATTTTCGTCAATTTTATATTATCAAAAACTATACACAGAAAGTCTTTGCGCCTACACTATTTTCTTAAATACCTACGCTAACAAGGTATTTTCAAGAAAATTCACCGATTTATGTCCATTGAGCTTGCCGATGACGGTATAAAATATTAGTCTGTAGATGGGATTGATCTTCCGGACGCTTTATGGCACCGCGGTTTTACAAAGCTTTTTATAAGTTTATGGCGGACCGATTTGGATTTCCATCAGCTTTGAACGGCCTTGATAATCTTAAATGGCTATGGTTAGACCATTTTTGTGTTTTATGGCAGTGTAAAAACGTGTCTTTGTTTTGGAGTATTTAAAGATGAAAATCGATCTCTTGGATTTTGTTATGTTGCATAACTTGTTAAAGACTAATTTTAGACCGAAATTAAATCAATTCTGTTTAAAAGACAAATAATAAAGTACATAGACGTAGAGCTAGCGACCAAATCGGCCATGTGGCTTCAGCTATATTGAAGCTCCGTTAGCTACTTCCCTGAACAACCTTTTCCGATAATCTTCGTGCTGGCAGGCCACGGGCGGTGGGTGCGGGTGTAGGGGCGTAGTAAGCGGGCGTGGGCGGTGTAAGCGGACGTGGAGGGGATATCAGCCGGCGAACGCGTCAGCATTATCGGAAAATCTCAAGATTATCGGAAAAGGTTGTTCAGGGAAGTAGCTAACGGAGTTTCAATACAGCTGAAGCCACATGACCGATTTGGTCGCTAGCTCTTAGGCTAACAGTTTTAATGATCGGTCGGCCGACGTCTAATCACAAAATGTTGATATAAAATTATACATGGAGCCTACCTACATATCCATGTAGGCATGTAGGTGGCATCTGTCAGAGAGGTATCTATCTATGCTCGTTTAATGGTAATTAAACGAGCATTTCTAGATTTTTTTCCATTAAAACGATTATATGATCTTTTGTTTTTTTTCGTACTTGAACTTGCCTACTTTTACTTTCTTAATTCAAAAGAATCCCCAAGTATTGTTAACGATATTAGGAAAATTTAAAGTATGCCTCAGTTGACGTCCTTCATTTGTATATTTTTGTAGAAACGCTCCAAACCAAGGGTTAAGTTATATCAATTCATAGAAGCATTGAAACAATAGTACATTACTGCAGAGGCCGTGAAGTAAGGGATTGCTGGACGAGCATTGGGGTAGACGGCCGAGTCGTAGACGAGGATACAACGAGTCCAGCAATCCTTGTTCCGGCCGAGGATTGTATAGTGCTTTTCTCGAACGATGTGAGGAAATATCAAAATTAAAATAAATACAAGGTAGTCAACTAATTAATAGTTTGTTGAAATTACAATCGGAACGATAGTTCAGAAAAAAAAATTTAGTTAGGGTTTTCATACATTACTTCTTGGCGTAAGGCCAAGAATTAATGTAGGGAGCCTTAAACAAGAAACTTCTTGTCTTCATTTCGTGATATTAACGCACTTTTCAGAGCATGTTTGAGAAAATATATCTACTTGGACGGACCGGCCCGTCACATGGCTACAGTAACCTTATTATAACAAATTATCCTATAATAAGACCTGTGCCAGCACGTCGATCGACGCATTGTACGAACCTCAGGTGGATCTAAATGTCAATTTTTATATGGAAATCTGAGAGTTGGACTGTCCTAACGCGCGTTTTAAACGTTACCTGATTACCCCTCAGGTCCAAACAGCCGATCATGATTGGCGCCAACTACACAGAGCACAGTGGCGTGTCTTACAAGTAGTGTTGGTAAGTAAGTATCCTGTAATAAATAGATGTAGTCTCATTAAATATAATTATAGTAGCTACAGACAGCCCACATGTATAAGCTGGTGCTTAGGCAGGAGCCATTTAAAATGTATTCATTATTGTTTATTCTACTTTGACTTAGGTGAGCGCATGCAATTTCACGGGCTTCCAACTCCTCCCTGAGTTGCTTTAGAAACTGTCTAGGTACATTCCTATAATGATGCTTCACGAAACACGTACCCTACTTTAACTTGGGATAATTCTAAATGCAGCCAAGTCAGTTTTAAGGCTTTCTTCTTTGGTTCAGTGCCTAAAGTCGGAATTGCATTACGAAATTAGTGTCATGCATGTTGAAACCAGTTTCACGAAAGTAGTTTTATATGCGAAAATAATTTCGTAAAATAATTAGTGTTGTGACACATCCACTGATCCACAGTATCGCAGTGACAATGACCCCATCAGGATCAGCTATTTCAAAATTCAAAACACAAATTTTATCAAAAAATCGCGTATGGCACGATTGATTTGCATTTATGAAATGAATGCATGCATAACGACGAACGAATGTCGTGAAATTAATTTAATGGCACTCATTTCGTAATGTTATTCCGGCTTAAGTTTTTTTTTATTGCTTGATTGGAGACCAATCGTAAACTTACGCTGCTTGGGGGTTACATGTAGAATTGTAGATTGTTTATGTATGTACAGTCAACTGCAAAAAGTGTATGGAATAAATTTTTTCATTACTACGTTCCGTGTGGTGCCGGGTTCGAATTTCACCACCCCCTTTCTCACCCCCTTTCTACCTGTGGGTGTCGTAAAGTGTTTTGTGGGCAATGTTCTAGCAACCTATCACTGCGTTATCATATTTTGTCGATCTTTTATACCCACATTTATGCTAAAAGAGAACATAACTTTCATGTGCTTTTAGAAATAAAGGAAATAATCCATGTCTGTATGTTCCGATACTGCTATTTAAGCCATAGGATATAGTTTTGAGTAAATTGTATGTACCCAATATTATTTACCCATTTCCATATATTGCACTTGACGGTGTACCCTTGTTTTGTCGACAACCTTTTCATCGAATATTATTTCATCGACAACGATTCATCGAAACTTTAGTACTAGTAATATTGTTTGGCGTTATTTTATTTCAAGTACTGTTTAGTTAAATATATCTTACTACCTACGTAGAAATACTATTCAACGAATATTACTTGATCGCTGATTTGTTTCAAATTATTTTATTTGGCACAACGACAAAACATTGCAATTCATTTCTTAACTTATTACTTTAATACAATTTAATATATCCTACTGCACATTTATACAGAATTCAAATTATGTAGTTAATTGTGTGACATACATATATGCATAATATGCATGTATAATAAAAATAAGAATTGTTAATTACAAAAAAATATCAGAGACAAAAATGGCTTGTCATAAGCGAACTATGTTTTAGGTCGGTTAGGTTAGGGTTCACTTGTGCCCCTCAGACCAGAAAAAGACACCCCGCGCAGCGGGGTGGCGTCGACTCGCTGCACGGCAAAATAGGTTAAAAAACGTTGGGGATTTAGATATATATCCGAAATAATTTTATGCGGATTCAAATATTATTACATGTACAAAAAATTGAATTAAAAAAACCCGAAATGAAAAGCCGTGACATGAATTTTATTGAAATAAGTCAACTACCAATTAAAAGACCTCGATTCAAATTACCTAGTATCGAGTCCTCGACGCAATGACTTGTCGATGAAATAAAAATACTTGAACCGTTGTCTTTGAAACAATATTCGATTAAATGTTTGTCGGCAATTCAATGGTAAACCGCACTTGACACTCCTACTAGTGAGCGTTTTCACAGTCGCCTGACACTCATTACTACACTTGTCCATAAAAAAACCTTCGATATTCATTAATAACTAGCTTCTGCCCGCGGCTCCGTCCGCGTGGAACTCGTTTTTAACCCCCGACGCAAAAAGAGGGGTGTTATAAGTTTAGCGTGTCTGTCTGTGTATCTGTGTGTCTGTGTTTCTGTGTATTTGTCTGTGGTATCGTAGCTCCCAAACGGATGGACCGATTTGAATGCGGTTTTTTTCCGTCATAGATAATTTTATCCCGAGTGTTCTTAGCCAGGTTCCACCAAAAAAAATTGAGATATTTGACTTTGAAATGATAATGTCGGGTGTTTTTCAACTTTTTTATTTAAGTATCTTAGCTCCGTACAAATACTCACCCCCTTAGGGAATGATTTTCGGGATAAAAACTATAGTACGTCCTTTCCCAGGACTTAAACTATTAGTAGGGCAGTTTCAGGTGATAATGTGGACACGCTGGACAATAGCACCCAACATTTTCCAGGTACTTGTTTAGGTCCATAGCTTTAAGTTTTTGATAGGAACCACCTCCTCCGTCGGTCATCTTTAATTTTATGGCGGTCATTTTGAATAATACGTATATCATTAATATCTCGAGGTCTAAATAACGTAGAATCACAAACTTAGTATCTAAATTATACATAATTGGGGTCAAGGAATTCAACTAGATATTTTTAGAGTCGAGTTCCCAAAGGATATTAAATAAATAAATAAATATAAGGGGACAATCTTACACAAATCGACCTAGTCCCATAGTAAGCTCACTAAGGCTTGTGTAATGGGTACTAGACGACGATATATATAATAGATATAAATACTTGAATACATAGAAAATATCCATGACTCAGAAACAAATATTCATGCTCATCACACAAATTTTTGCCCTTACCGGGATTCGAACCCAGGACCTCTTGCTTCGTAGGCAGGGTCACTACAAACTAGGTTAAAGCGGTCGTCAAAAAGCGGAGCAATAAGCGGAGTACTTGTACTATTATTTATTCTGTGGCGGAACCCTGTTCCTAAGCTTCCGCTTTCCATCCGGCTGTCTACGTGTCAGCATTCAGCAATAGCTAGACTGTTCAACAGAAGTTGTTTTTCTATTGATGCTTTAACATACTTACATTCATAAAAATAAATTAAAGTTAAACAGTTCTTCATACATGAAACGTAATTTTATTGCCCGCCCATAACAACCGGTATATCTCTAGAACCGTAATATGTAGATACTTGAAATTTCCGTAGTTTATGTATTACTATAGGTTTTATAATTACAAGTAATAAAAATATAATAATGTTAATAATTGTTTTTTAACATAACTTAAAATAACTCGAAGAAAAATATATTATTTACATTTATATGCAGTGTTATTACTAGTGTGCGGAGGATCGGTGGCAAATTTCACAGAGGTAAATGGAGTCGCCTAACTATTTTTTTGATTAAACGAATAACGATTAAAAGATTAATTTTGCATAATATTCCTTATAAATTATCTTGTGAGCATTACCCACTTATACCACGATACACACAGGACTACTAAATAACACAAGTATTTAGGTAAACATTGTTTAATAAATTTATTTATTTTTACTTATTACATACGGAGAAACATGTCACCTAAACAGTCGGGATGAGTACCTACCTAATTAATGTCATACTAAGAACTTCAGGTAAATGAATAATTTATTTATTCAAATCTTAAAAAGGTAATCATAAAAAAGACTCCATTATCCACTGTGTGAAATTTGCCACCGAAACTCCGCACACTAGTTATTACATATATATAGATTAGTGTTGTAACATATATAGTGTTGTAACATATTATCATAATATTTCATATTAATATCGTATTTGTATAATCTGACACAAGTCTCACAGTACGCTGTCCCGCACACCCCGCTCCACAAAAAACCAGCGCCGTTGATCACGCTAGCCGTGCCAAATGCATTGCTGAGTGGAGGCCATTTCAGGTCAACTACTTCTTGATGTATTAGTTAATGTGTTTTATTACTTGTGATGTGTTGTTACCTGAATAAATGCTATTCTATTCTATTCTATTCTTATATCGGCAAAATACTTATCTAGTTGAATTCCTTGACCCTAAATACGTATATTTAGATACCAATTTTGTGGTTCTAAGTGTCTTAGAACTCGAATAAGTAATTTTTTTTTATATAATTTCCAAAAAAAAAAATGGCCGACGGAGGAGTTGGTTCCTATCTAAATCTTAAAGCTATGGGACCTAACAAGTGCCTGAAAAAAAATTGATGCTTTTGTCCAGCGTGTCCACATTTACGACCATTTGTTCGGGCACTCTGCCCCACAATATATCTCTATACCACATTTAATATAAATCGATTCAGCGGTTTAAGCGTCAACAGGTAACAGACAGACATACTTTCGCATTTATAATATTAGTATGGAGTAAGGATTAATAAGAGCATAGACTTCCCTATCTAAATTCAGAAAAAAAAAAATTTCTAAAGTATTTTGCATAAACCTGTTATAAATTTCCTAGTATAAAAAGCCTTTATTGGAAACACGGCTCGCCATATTGCCGCGATGCTTTCGGGTCCAAAATTTAATTTTATAATCAACCCCGCTGTACCGAAAGATTAAAAATAAATCAGTCAAGCTGTACTGGGAACTAATTACGACAAACGTTCATTTACGAAAATGTCCTGATTAAAAATAGGAAGTTTGGTGACGCACTTTGACTTGTTGTGTTTGAAAATTGAAATAAGCGGAGAAATATGCAATTAGTGACGGTACAATCTGCCCCGCTATTCTGTAACTTGTTTTACGTCACACCTGGCAATAATGCGAGTTTTACTGCACGCTGCGCGTACGGGAAAACTCGCATTATGGCCAGGTGAAGACGTAAAATTTTGTCAGAGCGCATATTTATGGCCCTCATCTTCGGTTCGGGCCACAAACACCTGCGATCTGAGGCATTCACGAATTCAACGCCCTAGTAACGTAATGTACTATTAACTTCACCTCAACGCTCACCCACTATATATCTTGACGCCACGCTTCGTAGTAGAGCTGTGACGAGTGAGGTGAGACGCCCGAGGGCGTAAAGAATAACACCCCTTGTTGACTTACTAGTTTGCTAAATTAACGCTTCCGAATAAAAGCGAAAGTAATGATGTAATGAACCTAAGTAACCCTGAGGGTACGAGTATATTACAACCTTTTCTTTAACACATTCACTGCCAAGAATCTCTATGCGCTATGCATAAACGCGGAGCGGCAGTCAAAGTGTTAAGGGGCTTCTTTTTTCTCGTCGTAACCTCATGGCGACGTGACGGCTGTAGGCGCTCTTCACCATTACTCTTCAAGGTCCTAGGTCCTGGACTTAGTGAATGCTGGAATGTAGTGTGACTCTGGCCGCAGATGGTCCCGTGTCCACCAACGCATAGGCATCCGCCCTCTGCTTTTCCCTGCCATGCGGCCAGTGATAATCAGGTTTTCCAGGCTTTGTGGTCCATACCTGACCTGACCAGACCTGATTAGAGTACAAATGGTGGAGAGCCTCATTCTTTAAGGATATCAATAGGAAAATTGTAAGATTTTGAAATGGCTGTGACTGCCTGGAGTGGCAAACACAATGAGTTAATTTTTGATATATGTACAATACTTGATTATTCAAATGCAAATTCAAATTCAAATAATTTATTTCGGAACATGTCCATAGTTGTTACTAAAAAACATACGAAAAGTTTAATTCTAGTGTTAGTGGGTACATAACATATACACATTAAAATATTACTAACAAGACAATGAATATCGTCCCAGTGCTTCTGGATACGGCCTTCAAATCGCTTATTATGAGAGTACTTTATGTTGTTTCACAAAAGCTTTTGTCCACGGAAAAAAATGTATTTGGATGTTTATATTTTACCTCAGCCAACTCCAACAATGCATTATTAAACGACTTAATCAAGTTAAAATAAATAACCCCATGCCGCAACGAACATGCTGTTTAAAAATTTGTCCGGGTCACGGTCTATAAAAACTGGCTGTGACAGACGGGTAGACTTCGTACGAGTGATCGCATAGGTAAGTGTTCCGTTGGACCAATTTTGGTACGGAACACTAAAAAGGGGCAATTTGGGATTCAACTCCTGTTTACTTTGACCCAAGTTTGCAGGGGGGCTATATCAAATTTAAACCAGATTTACTAAGTATTGAGGGGTTTTGGGTCTCAAATTGTTCGCCTCCACTGATGTCACACGAGGACCTTAGATATCAAATGGTCCTCCACTCGGGTGGTCTGATACGACACACGATACAGAACGGGCGGGCGCCGCGCTAACTGCCGCGGCTCAAAGGGAAATTATTTAGACAACCGCCATTTTGTCTTTCTAGATAGGGCTGTAGTAACAAACGTACTTAGCTAATAAGGAAACTGACCAGATAGGCTATTTCCTAAGAACTAACTAGACACAAGACTTTAGATTAAAAAAAAATGATTTATTGCCACAACTTTTAGCTAATTACATTGATTGTATAAACTATAAAAAAACCGGCTAAGTGTGATTCGGACTCATGCCCCGAGGGTTCCGTACAAAAAATTACGGTTTTCGTAATTTTTCCTTTACCTGTGCTATAAGACATTGCTTCGTACCAAATTTCAAGATTCTGAGTTTAGGGGAAGTAGCTTGTAGGTTTTGATTCCCTTGCGAGTTTCGAAAATTTGCGGAAATTTGCGCCATAAACGGCTGTATCTTTTGATTGCGTTGGCTTAGAAGTTTGATTTTTTCACAGCTCTATAAGACAGTATACTTAAGTATTTGGTATAAATTTTAGCTTGATACCTCCACGCGTTCTTGAGAAAAAGAGTCTTGACAGACGAACGGACGGACGGACAACAAAGTGATCCTATAAGGGTTCCATTTCTTTCTTTTGAGGTACGGAACCTAAGAACTTAAATATCAAAGGAAACCAGTCTCAGCCTTAGCTGGATAGGAAGTAAGGAACCAACCAGCGCTGATTTTCAGACTGAACCCTTTTAAAATAGGTACCATAAAAGAAATAAAATAAACTATAAGTAGGTCGGCCATGTTTATATTCAGAATTTTTTAGTGTGTGTACTTAATTTATATATGCTCTGTTTTATTTATGAGGGTGCTATCTCTATTGTGAATAGAGAAAGTGTACCTTAACAAGTCCCTTAAATTTTAACAAGGGCATTGGGTTTCTTAGTGGTGGTGGCAAATCAGTCCATTTTATAAACACCACGGCCAACAAGCTTACGGCCCACCTGATGTTAAGTGGTTACCGTAGCCTATAAACGCTTGAAATTCCAGGGGTGTAACATGCGCGTTGCCAACTCTTTAATAATTTTTAAACACCATTTTGCACAACCCCATACTGTAGGTAGTTCCTCTCGGGAAATCCTCGGCAGGGAGCTTATCCCTCAACCGGAGCGTCCGAGGGAGTGAGGAGAGGGAGGGAGGGAGTCCGGTACGTGCGGTGGTAAAAAGCAGCCGTAGGCATCATATCGAACAGTTTTTCGGAGCACAGCTCGTTATACAAGCGATAGAGCATGTACAAGGAGGCGAAGTCTCTCCTTAGCTTAGACTCAACGGTTCTATACCGCTTGTAAGTTTGGAATCGTCCACGATTCGCACAGCGCGTCTTTATATGTTGTAGCAGAAGCGTGTACAAGCATTCTATGATCGACTTTGTCGTTCTTCCCGACTTAGGACCATAAACAATGTCAGTATAGTTAAATGGAGATGGTACCAGAGATTCAACAAGGACTTCTCTAACTGTTTCAGACTGGTATTACCTGAAACCGTACAGAGTTTTGGGCCGATAGAACGCATTCCGTATCTTAATATTAACATGCTCTAATCTCAGTTCTCCAAAAATATAACCGGCTAATTGCGTGTCGGGCCACTGTGTAAGGTTCCGCAGTTGCCTGTCTGTCTTCTGTGTCACCAACACCAACTAAATGGTGACTTGCATCGGCCGTGGGGGCCGGAGCACACGCAGTGTTCAAAGAGCTCGCGAAGCGTGTCGTGGTGTGGTAGCAAGTGGTGACCAAAGTGCTGTTGGCTATCTGGCACAACGGATCAGCATTGCTATCCAGAGCGGCAATGCCGCCAGCCTTATGGGCACCTTGCAGCACGGCACAGATCTAGAGCCGGTTTTTTATTTGTAAATATGTATTAGTTTTGTTGGTTTTTAGTCAGGATATATATATTTAAGCTAGTATTATTTTATACGAATCTATTTTCATATTTAAATTTTACTTACTTAAATACAATCTTCTAAATAATATATTTAAAGTTCGCTGTCCAAAGTTTTGTTCGGTGGTTGGTACGACGTCCTAATCGTTTGGCTGGGCTAAAGTACCGTAATTAAAAGGACAAAAATACATTACATTTTACGTAATATTATTTTCTAAATTGTGTCTAAAGCTTTCCTGCCTGACGACAATACGTCATCAGGGACAAAATTCAAGAACACGTCATTAAATTTAATTATGTCGTAAAAACGCATTTTCCGTCAACAATTTTGATAAATACCGCCATTAGACCGGTGGCTGTCCGGAAGGATTGAAAAGGTCCGGGTTTTTTCCAGAATTCGGGTGATTACGGTGATGTCCGGATGACAGACATTAAACGACAGGTGCCTAAAGTCTTGAGGTGATTAGGGGGTCGGGGCGATGAAAGGTGTTGAAAGCTTAGGGAAAGGGTGAAATGTAATGGATACTTTGTTTTTGCTTTCGATCAGAGGGGTGATTATTAAGACTACCTGCACAGGCAGGCATGTAAGGTAAACTTCCCTTAATCCCAATAGTTGACACCCCATCTGTCACGTTTATGCGCCAACTAATGAGGCACTAAGGTGCCAACTAATGGAACAGTGTCGGGCATTAGGACGGTTACCTTATTACGCAGACAAACCCGCGGGACGAAACCAGACAATAACCTATCTATGTCCAGGATCCAGAAATCCATTTTTTAGGATTCCGTAGTCAACAAGGAACCCTTATAGTTTCGGCATGTCCGTCTTTCCGTCTTCGGCTTAGCTCAGTAACCCTCATAACTATACAACTGTAATTTGGCATGGGTATAAAAATTAATCATCCCGACTTAACAGTAGAATATATGAAACAATCTTTTTTTTGGGTACCTCCCCTACACCTAAAGTGGGGATGTAGTTTCTGTTTCTCGTTAAACCCATGATGTGGGGGTATCGTAGGATGGCTTGTTAAAAATATTATGGGTTTCTTAAAACCAGTTTTCAACTCAGTGCAACGTATTCGTTTGCGAGATATTGGGTTTTAAAGCCCTAATTTTTGTTCCAGTCATGTCCCCCCCTGCTGGCTAAATGACTACTGAAATAAATTGTGGCAGTGGTACATATATTTAATTGAAAAGGAAAACTATCACAGCCAAGTAGGCATAAGACATAAGTAGTTAGCGAGTAATATTGGACCAACTTAATGTGAACTTGGAATGACCAATTTTCGTACATAGTCGGCCGACGCAACCGCACTGCACGTGGATGTAAATAAGACAGACTACGCAACTACGCAACCCTACACTGCGCGCGGCCTGACACGCACTTGACTTGTATATAAATATGCGCTCTGGGACTTTACAAATTACCGCCCGTGTTGAGTACCTACAAAATTTTACGTCTTCACCCGGCCACAACGCGAGTTTTCCCGTACGCGCATCGTGCAGTAAAACTCACATTATGGCCAGGTGTGACGTAATAGTTATTTACGATACAAGTGCCGAAAACAGGAAATTGGCAACGAGTGGTGATAAATTAAAACACGACCGAAGGGAGTGTTTTTAATCGACATGAGTTGCGAATTACCTAGTCGCACGTGTATCGTACAACGTTTTACTGTATATATATGGCTCTTTGAAGTTTTGACATGTCTCAAAACATTCCGTGCATGTGCACGGAAAGTGCTCTTTTCCGCACTAGTGCGGGAAAGTAGCACCATATGTTCTGTAAAAAATATTTTTAACCCCCGGCAAAAAGGGGGGTGTTATAAGTTTCACGGGTCTCTCTGTGGTAGCGTAGCTCCCTAACGGATGGACCCAATTGAATGCGGTTTTTTCTGTGTCATAAATAATTTTACCCCGAGTGTTCTTAGCTATGTTTCACGAAAATCTGTTCAGCCGTTTTTGAGATATTGGACTTTGAAATGAAAATGTCGGGGGTTTTTCAACTTTTCAAACTTGTAGTTTTGTATACCCGGCGGCTCTACATGTCGCATATCTCAACCGATTCTCGTGAAATTTTGTTAGTGTCATTATATTTTCCAAATTTTTTTTTTCGAATTCAATAAATCTAAATCTAAGTAGTTTCGGCGACTATCCCCTACATACAAACTTACAAAACCTCACCGCCTTTTCCTATTACCAATATCAGTAAGATGTTGTCTTGTGCCAGCCCTGGCTACTGTTTCCACTGCTGCCTCATTCAGTAATGGCGTTTCTTTGTTTGCTCTCCAGACAGCTCCTTAAATATGCTTAATGCCAACTGCAATGGCTAAAGTTGGCGGGGACACTCCTGCTTTCATTTTAAATAATATTATTTGTGCAGGTTTGCACTGAATACATTAAAATACATATATAAATGATGTGCTTCTGAAGAAAATACAACCGAATTGAGAACACCCTTCATTTTTTTGAAGTCGGGAAAAAAATTAGATAGGTAACTCACTTTAAAAACCATCTTTTAACCCACTTTAATTCAGTACTAATCCGCCTCAATTATGTTTATAAAATTTGAAGAGTTCCCTTGATTACGGCGATCCTGGGATCGCATAACCAAATCCTGACAATGGGACCACCTGGCCCCTATTTCACCAATTTGACAATTGTCACCTGACAATAACAATTCTTCGTACATTGCTGGTTCCACAAGTAACCCAGCAACCAGCTTAATTTCTAGAACAAGCAATGTATGGCAATTGTCATTGTCAAGTTGGTTTAATAGGGGCCTAGAAAGGATTCCTTTTCATACAAAATAAGGATTTTCCTTATCGGTCTAAGTGTCTTTCCAGTACCTAATCGGGGAATATGCGTAAAAAAAAGATACCGATGAATTGGGAGCCTCCTCCTTTTTTGAAGTCGGTTAAAAAACACTTATATGTAAATAGTATGAGTCACAAAAATCTGGGGTCTTCTCCACTAGCAAGAGCTAGGCTTAAATAATAATAATAATATTTGCGGATAATCGTACACCTAGTCCCAGACTAAGCAAAGCTTGTACTATGGGTACTACTCGGGGGGTAGACGACGATAAACATACTTATATAGAAAACAATCACGATACAGGATGATGATTGGAGCTGTAATTATTCCCCATACAAATCGGAAATTTTCCGGGAACGGCACACCAATAAATTAAATTCAAATTATTTACTGCATAAAAGGGCTCCCCCCCCAAGTAACACAGCATAGCAGTATAACGGCCGAGTTACAGCATTTCTGTATCGTTTTCGCATTTTGAGTTAGTTCTATAGTCGCATTATAAACGTTTATACGGCTGTTGTAGTGCTTATTTGGGCACAAATTTTACTGCTTTAGATGCTAAAAAGGTTCACAATAGTTGTTTAATCGCATTACACGCGCATTATATAAGCATTATTGTGGTCAAAGAAAGTGTCAATCGCATTAAACAAGCATTATTATGGTCAATGAAGTTGCCAATGACATTACAGAAGCATTAAGCCGGCAATATTATTGATAATGAACATGCTAAATGCATTACGAAAGCATTAGACTAGAATTAGAATGTACCAAAAGAATTATAAATGTTCACAGAACTTAAGCAACCCCTACATCAGTGCCAACATTACATCGATCGAATACATTAATTGTCTCCCAATAATATAATATATGGATGCGTGAGTGTTCAAAACTGACAGCAGTGAGTGTTTGCAAAATTTATGATAGTAGGTAAGTGTTTAACTCTTTAGTTATTTCATGCCTTCAAATATTACTGCGCAATGTAGTTTACTGTAAATGTCTATATATGTTTCATTCAATATTTTCACGCGCCTTCGATATTTTGTGGTTTTGATATAAAATGTTATGTAAAGATATCTGTGAAATAACCAAAATATTTTTTTTGTTCCTAGAATACAACGAATTTTGCATTATTGACCTAATAGTTTTCGTTGGGCAGTATTAAATTAAGTTATATCATTATTATACAGGTATATTACTTTTATAAATAGGTCCTCATGATAATATACAGTGTAAAGCACCATAATGGTTTTCAAATGCCAATATAAAGCGTCAAGATGCTCGGTGAACTTATATAAGAGTTTATACGGACCTTAAGTTCTACATAAGTTTACTATTCGTGTGATAAAATGCTTTCCGTATTACTTGGGTCATGTCAGAATACACAGAAATAGGGCCCTATAAATGTTCCAATTTGCCATTTTTGTATCAGAGTATGTCAGCCCCTTAGACGGTAGGCAAGGGACTTCTGACTACAGGATGCATAAGATGACTTGCCTAGCTATCAGAAATCATCTACTGTAAAGTGGCACTCGATCGTTTGTAATCGATCGACGACTCGATTTTTGTTGTATTAATAAGTATCTCCTTGCGATGCCGTGCCAAGATGTTATCTAATACAAAGTAAAAATATCATTGCGGCAGTTAATTAATTATGATAGTAAAAAATACAATGTTAGTGCTACGGCGCTACCAGTGCTACGGCGTAGCACGTAGACCCACTCGTAGCATCATACAAGCGAGATCCCAGAGAGGTCAAATAAATGCATTCAGTTAAATATAACGCGGATTTCAGTAATGTAGATATCTTCAGATATTCAAAGGCATCCTTTAAAAAGCAAGTCATAAAAAGTGTTAAAAGTAAGCAGCATAAATAGTATTTCAAATAAGTGGCAGCAAAGTTTAACAAATTCATTTCTTATTCTTGTAAGTAGCTGATGTAATCATCGCAAACAAAATTAAGGTAGTACTTAAGTAACAAAATCTGTATTGATTATACTCTGGGATTAAAGGCCTCCACCCACCGGACGCGTGTGCTGCGCATGTGCTGCGCGTGTGCTGCGCGTGTGCTGCGCTGCAGCTGCGCGGGTGCTGCGCGTGTGCCGCGTTCGATGTGTGTTTGAAGTGTAGTTTCAATGCTTTACAACTTGCGCGTGTGCTGCGCTGCAGCTGCGCGGGTGCTGCGCGTGTGCCGCGCGGGTGCTGCGCGTGTGCCGCGCGGGTGCTGCGCTGCAGCTGCGCGGGCGCTGCGCGTGTGCCGCGTTCGATGTGTGTTTGAAGTGTAGTTTCAATACTTTACAACTTGCGCGTGTGCCGCGCAGCACACGCGCCGCGCAGCACACGCGTTCGGTGGGTGGAGGCCTTAATAGAATAGTATTGTAAATAGGAAAAACTATAGTAAGATAATATCATTTACTGTAGCCTATATGGATTGACATGCTTGGTAGGCTTTCGTCTTTTGCCATATCTGTTAACCGAAGAAGTAAAATAAACCTTTATATCATAATGTGATTTTTCTTTCACTTATATTATGGTAGGTAGTCCGTTCAACTGTCAACTACATAACAGGTTATCTAGGTAAACCTGTAATTGGCCATACTACTGTGTATTATATCATAAGTTACATACTTTGTATCGCTGTTGGTTTTCTGAATAAATAAATAAATCCAATTACGTCAAGTTTCATTAAATAATGTGTAAATCATGAAAGTACAAATCAATGTTATATGTGATTTGAATTACAATTCCTAGTCGTATGGATCTTTAAAAATCACAACGACCCGGAATCCACAGAATATACTCGTAAGTAACAAAAACACTCATATTCCCCGGCGGAGTCGAATGGAGAATTGACGGTTCCAATATATTGGGTTAGCGGTATTACGCGGACAGTCAGCCACACAAGCACATAGCCGATATTCAAATATGAAACATTTCCTATTTTTTTTTGCCTACCTCGTGACCATGTCAGCAAAGCTGACGAACCTGGGTTCAAATCCCTTCCTTATTTTGTGTGATGGTTTCTGAGTATTGAGTGTTTATATATACATATATTACATCAAATACTAGCTGCCCTCGCGGCTTCGCCCGCATGTAGCCAAGAACGCATGCAAACCCGCGGGATAAAATATACTAGCTTCTGCCCGCGACTCCGTCCGCGTGGAACTCGTTTATATCGCAGCTCCATGCAAACTTTCTCTAAATCAAATTTCACCAAAATAGGTTCAGCGGTTTAAGCGTGGAGAGGTAACAGACAGACAGACAGACACGCTTTCGCATTTATAATATTATATTGGATGGATGACGTTTCAGAAAGTCCAGTCTACAAGCAGGTAAAAGAGTTTAAGAAATAGAGTAAGCCGAGATTATCCATTACAAACAAACTTACAAAGTTGCAATCTTACAGACTTTCCTCTTTATACTATTAGTATAGATGTAGTGATTATCCCCCAGCTTGAGAATTGAAAATATAAGAACTGCTTACTATGGCTATTTTCATTCCATCCTAACTCAGGGTATAGACTTTTGGGGAACAGCAGCAGACCGTGATAGGCCCTTCAAAATACACGCAGCTTTGCGTATTATGTCGGGTCAACCATGACCACCCGGCTAAGGACTTGTTCAGAAAACATAAAATATTAACACTACCGTGCGTCTTCATATTGGAGGCCTGTAAATACGTAAGAGCTAATCTGGACCAATACACTACCCGCGGACAAAATCACGGCAGAAATACACGCGGGCAACATCTCCTGCTTGTCTCGTCGACTCACGAAAACACAAAAGTCACTCGGTGTCATTGGTGCGAAGATATACAACACTCTCCCTACTGAAATAGTTAACTCGGGAAGCGATGCAATAATTATTAATAGGATTAAAAAAAATATTACTTGACCAAGCATGCTATAGCATAGATGAATTTATGTTAAGGAAAAAATAAGAAAAAAAAATTACTTGAAAAAAAAAATACTTATAAAAATTATTACTTATAAAAAATACTACTCATAAAATAGCAATATATTACTTATAAAAAATATTACTTATCAAATAATTACTTAAAAAAAATATTACTAAAAATATTACTTAAGAAAAAAAATATTACTTGACCACAAGCATGTTATAGCATAGATGAATTTATGTTAAGGAAGAAATAAGTATTATATACGTATAACTATTAGAATCTATGTAACCACAAACCACATGGGTGGTCTGTGCATGTAACGTTACCTACTAACCAGAAATGTAAAAAAAAATACTATTAAATGTTATACGTTTACCAATAAAGAATATGAATATGAATATGAGTCGTTTAGTACCCACAGCACAGGCCTTATTAAGGCTTGTTGTGGGTAAGATTGTCTCCTTATTATTTATTTATACATGGATTTATAGAGACTGGCCGTCACTCATGTTCGTCTCTTGGAATCTCTATCGCATTGAAATACGTTTTACGCTCGTTTTCATAAACGTAGCAACGCGTCAGTAGAAGCGCCCAAATCATATTGAAAAATACGAAAGAAAAATTTTGTTGTGAACGCGGAAACTTTATTTTTACTAACACATTCATATTTGAATGTATCCTGTCTTACGATAATTACAATAAAATACACGTATTAGAAAAACGTTACTTTTTACATATTTTTGTCAACAAAAGAAAACTTAAGTGACTACAAAAAACGCCAGTATATTGTGTTGTACTCAAAAACTACAACTCTCAGTGACTATCGTTCGCGACTGTACACGTTTTATTAAAGTTGAGTCCTTGGCTGACGTACCCAATAAATTACAGGTAATATATTCCAATACGAAGATATTACTGTATACTGTCAATTGTTTCAGTCGTCGAGTCGAGAAAGAAACAATAAACCCACACGACGCCTGTTTATCCCATACACTTTTAAAACGAGAAATGTATCTATATACAGGGTGTACAATCCAAATGGGTCAGTATGGAAAAGTCGGAAACTATGAGAGATAGCGAGATCTGTTCTTAGGAACCATGACGTCGATTTTAGATTTAATAATAATTACATTCAAACTTTTTTATTAACTCTAAAACATAACCGGGAATCGAACCTGGTCAAAATCAATGTGTATAAATTCTGCAAGTCGCAAGAAGCACAACACTAATGGAATCTTGTTTAAATGAAAAGCCGTGTTTCATTTGAAGTTAATTCCAAAAACAGTATTCCATTTTCAAATTTTAAATGAATTGGTACGCCCACTGAACAAATGCGTTCTAATTTTAAATAACGCAATTTGTAATGCATAATACCGATGCAGATAAGATATGCATAAGTGGTCTCTTCAGATAATTGATGATCGATTCATATTATTCACGACTTTTTGCAAATTAATAAAACTGTGGGCATTTTAGTCTAATTAACTGTCAGTTGTGTTTACACAAGATTTCATAGCCTTTGGTCCTTTTTACTTAACGCGGTTACAAAAATATTGACCAGTTTCGATTCCCGGTTATACATGAGAGTTAATAAAAAAGTTTGAATGTAATTATTATTAAATCTAAAATCGTCGTGTTGGTTCCTGAGAACAGATCTCGCTATCTCTCATAGTTTCCCACTTCTCCACACTGACCCATTTGGATTGTACACCCGGTATATATATGGGGGGGGGGATATCCACGCTGCGCATACACGGTATGTGGTCGCCACTCCAGGAACCATTCACAATTTAACGCGTTATTTTTCGTTAGTTTATAATCTGCCAATGTCAAATCGTAAAATTGTGAACTGAGATAGTTAGTAAGCAGATGTTGTATTGAAAGAATTATTGCACTTGCGTCAGCTTCCAGGTTTTTTTCGACTGAACTTTTTAAGTCACTATATTCGTCATTTGGCAGTGTCGACGGTAGATTTCTGGGAGGTTTGCCGTTGAGACCATTAACATTTTCTTCGTGTTTGCTCTACTTTCACCCGAGCAGAGCTCGGTTGCCCAGATGTTTGTGAGCACTTCGGCTGGTCTGATATATCTGATGGCGACTGTACATACATATCAAAATACATCTCTAAGTCTGTACATACCGAAATGAATCGGTAATTCTTTACATACCGAAGTAACACAAGATGCTCAAAGCTTTGCTCGCTGCCCCATCCCGCTGCTGAATACCCTCAAAAAAGAAAATACACTCGTCCTCGAAAAACCCTGGTTGAGACCTTTGCACGCGCCATCACTGCTGTTTGACTAGAGCTGAATTTGTACTACAGACAAAGAGAACAAGATAGTCCACTTTAAAAAAAATAATTAAACCTTAAGGCTTTTTTTATTTACACTTTTAGTTATTATTTGTAAGGATTCGAATATTTAGACGAAAGTTCTTGTTAAGCCTAAATCGTTATAAATCCTAAACTCCACAAGGTGGACTGATGACCTGGTAAAGGTTGCGGGAGTCCACTGGATGCGGGTGGCGCAGGACCGGTCACTTCGAAACTCTTTGGGGGAGGCCTATGCCCAGCAGTGGACGTCTTTCGGCTGATATGATGATGATGATGAAATCCTAAACTAAAAAAAATATTAAAGAAACCTGATAATGATTTTGGCATACCTATTCAACGTGCCATAGTTCAGCGATTAAATATTTTTATGTTTTTTACAATATGGCGTCTGGTGGCCGCCATTTACGAATTTTGGTGATTTTCTTGTCCTTAGTGACACTCACAAGATTAAAAAGAATTGATGCTCGACAGCCACATGCCTGAACAACTAGGCTAACGTAGCTGCACTTGGCACTTTGAAAAGTGAACGATCTATATTCTATAAGCTGGCACGAATGTTGAAATTAGCATAGAAACGGTAACCCGTGTTAATTCGGGGTTCCCATGCTGATTGCGTTCCGAATCTTTTCGGGCTAGTTTATTTGTGCGCTGGTGCGAACTCTAAAACTACACACGATTTTGAACTTTAAACCCCACTCCTAAGGTCGAAAATGGAAGCATGTTTTTAGACGCGACTGTGCCGAGGATCCTCAATAAACTGGAGTTACGGTGTTTTGGGGTACCGCTAGTTTTTGTTTCTGTTTTACAAGCTTTTATTTAGAGTCATTCGTTTCGAGAAAAGAAAACGGTTTATTAGTATGGTAAAAGTGAACTCAATGTATACTAACGGTACACTCCAAAATAGTTACTACTCAAAAGCTATGAGGTAAACGTCTGAATGCTGGACACCTTAATTCTAATAATTGGCATCCCAGATCACCTTTCACACACACACACATCATCAGCCTATATACGTCCCACTGCTGGGCACAGGCCTCCTCTCATGTATGAGAGGGAACGGGCAGTAGTCCCCACGCTGGCCCAGTGCGGATTGGGGACTTCACATACACCTTTGAATTTCTTCGCAGATGTATGCAGGTTTCCTCACGATGTTTTTCCTTCACCGAAAAGCTAACGGTAAATATGAAATCATATTCCGTACATAAGTTCCGAAAAACTCATTGGTACGAGCCGGGATTCGAACCCACGACCGCCGTTTGACAGCCGCATGACTGAACCACTGAGATCACCTTTATTCCAATAATATTAAACAATAAATAATGAAAAAACTTATTGCTAATGTTAACAATGTGCTTGCATATTAATACATACGTCTTTATTATTATAGTATTACATGCGTCTGCACTAGGATGATCCTTTGTCTCAGACAAAGATAATAATTACAAATTAATTAGTGCAATTTGCGCACAAGACAGGTATATCATAATTATTATCGTACATTTAGAAACAATTGTGATATAAAACATCGTAACTTATACAGGGTGAATTTTTGACACCTCAGCGGGTATAAGGTTTGCGCACGGCACGCCTCCCCTCTCCCGACCCGCCCCGCTCTGCGCGGCACTGAATGCTGAGTACCCACGCTGTACGGATAATTCTTTTAGGACAGGCAATTCATAATTTAAAAAAATTACTACCATTTTTTTTTCAAAAATTGAGTCTATTAGTGATACCAAACACCTACAAAAAATTGGGACACTCATAAAAAAATCACCCTGTATCTATTTAAATTAAAACATATTCATATCAACAAATTTCCTATAAAATTATGTTAGGCTTACATAAATACAGTGTCAGCATCAATGCATTGATATTAAAGCTTTTAGCTTGCTTAGTATAAGATATAATGACATGTAAAATATTTTTTATCAATAAATGATCGTATCGTATCGTATCGTATCGTAAAGGTGCCAACTATTCGGGAACCAGGACAGTGGCCGTATTCTGTAGTTTTTATAGCTAGCTAGTTGAGTTGATGGTTACTGGTAGTGACTCTATTGCACTATACAAAATAAAGTACAAATAGCGGACTTCATGCTATAAGGCACTATCGACTTATGGCATCAAGTCCGGTATTTGTCTGTTTTGACATTTGGTGCAGGCATTTAAATTTAGACAAAAACTCAATCCCAGATAAACTTTTATCAAATACTTATTTAAAAAAAACATACCTACACAAAATAATATACACTCAAATGTACATATTACTACCTTTTGTACCTAGCTTTGTACCTTTTGTATATTTTATCCCGTGGGTTGGCCTGCGTTATTTACAATACGCGGGTGAGCCGTGCGGGAAACTGATACGAGTACATACTAACTGTGATAAAAATATCGTAGCATCAGATAATTAATTATGACAGTAAAATATAACGTTAGTGCTACGGCGCTACAAGTGCTACGGCGTAGCACGTAGCTCACTCGTGACGTCGTATAAAACTGTGTCAAGGTCCTTGTCGATTCAAAAATGGCTGCATGCAGGCTTGCCGGTCACACGGTCATTCTTGCACAGAATTAGCAACTTGACCTTGACTTACGCTTGCGGGGCTAGTACTGACGCCAAGAACGCGACGCGAGACGATAAAATCTACCTTCCTCTTTCGAAAAATGTGTGAGTGTGAGTGAGACAGGATGCTCTGCGTCTGCGGCGCTAGACGTAATGACGAATTATTTTCATTCAGCACATATCGAAAATTGACAAATCGAAATAATTGTTATTTTCTGAATAATATGAATTTCAGAATCATCGACATGGAAAATTGTCCAGCCTGAATAATGTTACAACTTGATTACGTCCGAAAACGTAACTTGGCAAATAAATAGTTCGAAAGAAATACGGGATGTATGGAATTACGTATACTGCAAAAATATGAACAATCGTAAATCATATATGAATTTCACACAAAATAGTATATATTCATATTAATTAAAATTAAACAACATTCACTTCGCACGTATTTAAATATCAATCCATTTATTTCATACTGGACAAAATTCTATTTGGGCTAGATTCATGTTGGACAAGAAAACAATTGGTCTTAAAATGTGTACACAATTGGCAACATTTCATATTTTCATCTTGGCCATTTTATGATTTAGTTCGCTAAAAATGTTTTTTATTTCTCCCTAAATTGTAATTTTCATTCAGAACTATTAAATTGAAAAGTAGCGAATTCCAGAAGGTTGGAAGTAAATAATGACGTCAATACTACGGCTCTGTATGGCAGTTTGCACACCTGTCACATGACAGACGTAAAATTGACGTCACACACGGTGAGAACCACGTTCTTAAAAGCGAGCAGGAAAAAACGGTGAATTAATTTATTACGTTCAGGTAAAATAATTACCAAAATGGTCTTCGATTAGCTTTAGATTTATTTATTTCGAGAAAAAAATTACAAAATAGATTCGCATACAATGTCAAACTTATAAGAATCTTTATCACGATCGTCAATAATAATAAGAAACAAAAATTAAATAATATTCAAAATGTCAAATACAGAAAGTCGAAATAGTATCTCCGATTACGGATTGTCATTTAACAACTAGTGGATAATGAATTCTAAATAAAAATAAACAATGTCAATTTACGTATTAAAAAATCACAGTAAAAATACAATATAAATGTTACGCAAGAAATAGTGTCAGATAAGATATCAATAAATCAAATAGTTACTTAAAGCGGGTGCAGCGGCGGAAAATGCCGAAAATCTGAAACGCATTAAATATAGAGGCCTCGGCAGAGAGTACAACTTTGTACCTTTTGGCGTCGAGACCCTCGGTCCATGGGGTTCCAGTGCGCAAAAGTTATTTGCGGAAATCGCGAAACGTCTGGTTGACGTAACTGGTGACCGAAGAGCTGGCGGTTTTCTCGCGCAACGCATCAGCATTGCAATTCAGCGAGGAAATGCCACCAGCATCCTCGGTACAATGCCTCGAGGGCCTTTTTTAGATTTAACTTAGCTTTAATTTAATTTAGTTAATGTTATAGTTATCATCTTGTATATACTTTAGAAAATAAAGTCATAAGGCTTAAAACATTATTTCCATGAACTCGCGAACAGAGTACAGAGGGTTATCCAACAAAAGATTTCTCAGTTTACGCCCAAATGTTTCGTCACAAGGTTCATTTCTTATATCTGAAAATTTAGACGTCATTACATATTTTGAAATGTTGTCAATTACAACTTGATGATTTTGTCTTGACAATTTTCCATTTCTGCCGATTGACAGTAAATCTTGCTGACTGTGTGTACAGCTCTCAAAACCTGTAGCATACCTACATCTTTCACTCATCGAAATTTCCCCACCAAAAAATAAAGAAGCACCAATCAAGCCAATGCCTTCAAAATCCATCTTATCACCACGAACCGATGTCTTCCAGACAAATATTAATCGGTCCGTTATTATCCACCATCCATCTTGCCCGGGAATCAATCAACTTACGCGACTACAGATTATTTAATGGACATGAGAATTTGACAAAATATTTCAGGGACTTTCGGCCCATGATTAATGGGGGAAATTATTAATTTGATAATAAGGTGATTTGCGTGAAAGTATTTGAAGGACGGGAAAGCTTTTTGAATTTAATTTAAAAGCTTGTAGATTCTTGGGTACTTTTGGTCCTAAACGGTAATACAAAAATGTGAAGGAACGATAGGTCTTTCTCAGCTCATCTAGCATGGATTTAGAAGTCTGAATAATTGTTCCTTACAACCAGCACTATTCATTTGCGTAATAAAATTAACTCCGATTTTTAGACTCAATTTGACCGGGTCGAATCTGGGCCTTACGGCTTATTATGCTTTAATTTTATTTATCATCACATATATGATATCATTTTTGTGTGATGAATGACGTTTTTTTGGCATACAATACAACAAAATACAAAATAGTTTATCATACAAAAACAAATATAAATCAGGCTCTCCGTCAGTGACCAAACTAGGCTGAGCCTGTATCTTGGCCTACTGCGAGTGCGGTTAACAAATAGTGCTTTAAGAGTCCGCAGTAAGCTCGATTCTCCATACAAACGTAGTTACGCTCTCATTTTAAAACTACGTGTTGGATTGTAACGAAACTTTGCATGTTTAATGAAATGAGGTATATCTATGTCTGAAATTAGTTTACGCGTAGCTTCAGCTACCATAATAAAAAAAAATACAGCGAATTTAAGTTTTTCATACAAAACTAGTTTTTGCTGTATTTACTTTGTTTTATAAATTGGAACCATATAATCTAATTACAGACATAGATATACCTCATGTCATTGTATATGCAAAGTTTCGTCACAATCCAACACGTAGTTTTAAAAGGAGAGCGTAACTACGTTTGTATGGGAAGGTGAAATTCGGCCGAGCTTACTGCGGAGTCTTAAGTAATTACGATAAGGTTTCGAGCGTTAAGTACCTATTTAATATTATAAATGACGATGGCGACCATGGTAGGAATTGGTGTAATTGTGACATTTATGCAAACTTAAAAGTAAAACTAACTGTAATGGCTCTAAGCGAGTCTTGGCCTCCGACACGAGATGTCGCCATCTGGCCCGATCTTGTGCTATTTCTCGCTATTTATGCAAACTTATAATGCAAAATAAATACATTGAATTGGGAGTATATAACTCTTAGCATACCCGCTACAAATAGGCTTGAGTCTTAAGATTTTTTACGATGCCATTAGAAGCAGTATCTAGAGAGGAACAAATGTTTGTATAGGAGCAACTACAATTAAGGCGCGGCGTGGGTAAGCCCCCCACAAGGTGGATTGATGACCTTGCGGGAGCCCGCTGGATGCGGGTGGCGCGGGACCGGTCACTTTGGCACTCTATGGGGGAGGCCTATGTCCAGCAGTGGACGTCTTTCGGCTGATATGATGATGATGAACTACAATTAATGAACATAGACATCCAAACGTTTGAGTCAAAGGCCTCTTCAAAGAAGGTCCGTCTTTGACTCAAACGTCAAAGACGGACCTCGCTGGCAGTAGCCGAAACGATTCATACTATTTGACATAGAAGTATGACGTTTCAGTTTGTACTAATCGTTGTATGGAAAATCAAATAAATTGCGGTTTCGGTCGCGAAATATAGCGTTTAGGTTAATAGTTGTTCTACAATTTTGTTTCTATAAAAGCGCTAGGATTGTAGTGGTAGCTCTAAAATTACTCTTGATCCCTAAAAAATGCATAATTTTTCTAAAATTTCATTTTATGATTTTATGAATTATCTTTTTATGATTATAATTATATTTGTAATTAATACTTTATTTCAATAATTTGATTGTTTAATATCCATTTAGCAACACTTTGTTATCAATTATAACGTGAGGAAACTGCCCTATTCAAATAAATCAAGAGAACAAGACATACCTAACTAAGTGAATAAAACAAATCCGCCTCAACTGTCCCCAGCAGAGGAGCCTGCGTAACAAAAGACGATCCGAACTACTTCAGCTCAAACGAATAGTAAATATTCTCATTATAGTTCACAATAGTCGTTCAATCATCCCAGAAAAACCGAATGTTCCGGACACAATAATTACGACGGGAAAGCCGCCATTGTCCGACGGAACTCTAATTTATACCCATGAATGGAACCCCTTATAATATGCTCATTAAGTAGGGATGCCAAAACTATTTGGGATTTTTTGCTTTGCTGTGCTTAGGGGAATTATAGGTTTTTGTTGTGAGGTATTGGTGTGGTGTAGAGTATACGCAAATAAGTGTTTGTATAATAAAATTAAAAAGCCTTTATTTGATCCAACAGTTTTAGTACAAGTGACACAACATCATGCATTCATGCATTATTTTCTACTTATTGTACAATTTATTATCATGTAACTATAATTTCTTTATATAAAAAGCAAATATGCCATTTCAAAAAATAATTTAAAGTAATAGAATTCAATTTAACTAGATTAATTATTTAATTAATTTTAATTTAATTGGGATATACTTGTACGATTGCAATTCATTATTAAATATGTCTGGTGTGTAATCAGTAGTTATTTATTAGTACATTACGTAACTAGGGCGGTGAATTCGTGAATGCCCCAGATCGCTGGTAGTCTAGGATCTGGTGAGGGTCATAAATATGCGCTCTGGGGCTTCACGAATTACCACCCGTGTTGAGTAAAAAAGTTTACGTCTTCAGTGTTTATATATAAATAGAGGGAATAATATATCGGTGAAAAACAGCTTTGTAATTAAAATAATTTCACCTTTGTTTATACCTTCGGGATAGACTGATATCTAAGAGAGTTTGCTTGAGATCAAAAGATGTTTGCGACAGATTCGAAACGTCGAGTGACCTAAAGCGTCGAAGTCGTAACGTTTCCTAGATACGTTAGAAAAATCTAAATGTAATTTATTGTATAGGGAAATGACAATTCAGTTGCCCTAGGGCTCTTTCGAAAAGTTACGGAATTGACTAACTACTCAGTGGGTGTAATTGTTTATATTTTCTCAAAATATATAACGTTCATCCCTGAAGCCTCGTCCCTCGCCGCGTGCGCGTGCGATGCATTAGCCGCAGAACATACGAGGCGTTTAGGAAACGCGCAACGCGAAGTTCGCGCGTTTCTAAAATTTACTACGTAGATAACGATGTTCGCTTGTAGCCGCGGCGTGAGCATCGTCGTTGCTCTTTAGCGCGCTGCGCCTCACGAACGCGCGTACGGGCGGGTGAAAACTCAGCGTTTTTAAGGCGTTTTTTTGTCGTCATTGTCGGAGACAGCAAATATTATTAAAAGGTACGAGTACTTTTGATGAAAATGTTAGCCAATACCAGTACTGGATCTTTTTTGATTAAAAGTTCTGCGGTACGTTTTACCTGTGATGAAATAATTTTGAGACGACAATGACGTTAAAACCGAGTGGTTTAAACGCTCGGAGAATCGCCCGGGCGGTGCTCATCACACGCGGCATCGCAGTCTTGAGTGTTGACGCACAGTGTTGACGTGAACCTTCTTGTGCCGACAAGGCACATTCTATTCTATAGTAGCGATTGGATACTACATATTTTAAACGTTTTAGGATAAGCCGTAGATTAAGTACGTGCGAGATGTATGAATGATTATAAAATGTAGCTACTCATATATACCTCTACAGAGTGTACCAAAATGGGGTGTAAACCGATCAAGGGAATAACAGGTCACGTGTGTGAGTTGATGAATAAAATAATCTAGTACAGACATAGACAGTATTTCGGAGTCTCTTTGTGTGGACTTCCCGCTTTCATCTCATATGGCCCGGCAAGTGGACACTATCATCAACGTTTAAGCACTGCCTAGCAAACTCCTCAAAGTCGCGTTCGCGCGTTGCGTCCGCCCCTCCTCGCATTCACCCGTTCCGCGTAACCACCGCATAACGCTACAGAGGGGTCATCACCTAACGTTTTGAACGCGCGTTAAGCAGATCCAATTGACATGTTTTCATATAAATTTTGCCATTTAGATGTATAATGTGCGTACAATGCGTTACGTGATCGACCTGAGGAGCGCGGTGTTGAATCGCCCCGTGTGTTCTTCACCTTACCTGAGACGCCTCTAATGTAACCTTTGTTCACCTCCATTGTACGGGACACTCAATTTAAATGCGTATTAAGCTTTCAAAGGGTGTAATGGGTACGTATGTAATTGGGTTTGGGTCTTAATGAAATTTTATGGGACGGATAAAAACTAGGGACGTCTTTCTGTTTGGCCATTGGGACAAATGTGTGGAAACAAATGGAATCAGTGATCGTGTTCCATTTATATAAAGGTAGACATGTATTTTCTTCAATTTGGTATTGCAAGAAATTGTGTGTTATTTTACTGACTGTGATTGGATTGATCTCAAAGTATGTATACTTGAGGTCGAACAATGTATTGTTTGCGAAGTTCGGTCAGTTCATGTTTGCAAGGACCACAAGCAACTTTATTGCAGTGTTCAGCGGAATGGCCAGGAGATACTCACCCTGTTCTTCATTTGATTAAATTATTATTTAAATGTTGACCCTCAGAAGTCGTATTATATAAATCTCATAGAATCAGGTATAGCATTTTATTTTTATTTTCTTACCTAACGTTTTGTTAGTTTATTCTCTTATGCATTATGTATAATTAAGAATCAGCAATAGATGGTTTCTATTGACTTGTAAAAGTGTCTTTGACGCCTATTTCCAGAATAAATACTTTGATTGTTCGAATAATTGGGTTGCAGATGAAATTATGTTCAAAATGATCCTTTAAAAGTAGCTGCAGAACACAACTAGACTCCCGTTTCGTGGAAGCTTCAGTACTTATTAGTTCCATAACCTCTCAACGGTTCCGTGTTAGTGCAGAATAAGTTATAAAACGGGGTAGATATGGCGTCCAGCCGTCCAGCGCCGCGCCGCGGGTATAAATTATCTTTATGTTTCCTGTCGTGATACGTTGTCTAAACAAATAAACTATGTGGCTTAGGATCGTGGCTGGTTTGGAACGATGCGGCAGACCGGTTTTTGTTTACTTTTTTACATTACGGGCATATCTGAGTAGGTAGGTATATTCATACTACCCTGTCGTTGAGTTCATTTGGAGACATACCAAACAAAGGGTGTCTGGGTGTTGTACATACCTACCTAACCGATAACTTTTATATTGAAACCTGATATGGCGTGGGGTGGCTCGCCGCCATTTTGATTTGAGGTTAGGTTTTGGTTTTTCCGTCTAGTAGCTGAACCTAACTCTGAGCGTCGAGTCAAGCGCAATTGGCAACAAAACTTGTAAGAAAAAATTAGTTGCTGCGAATGGGCCCACGATAGTTCAGTCGACGAGAGCAAAACACACTGAATGTGGAGGTCATGGGTATAAGTCTCGTTCGCTGCGACATTTTTAACCCCCGACGTAAACTCGCCTCGCCACGTGTTCCGACTGCTTTGTTCTAATTGTCCTACTGATCGGACGTCTTGAACATTTTATTCTTGCCACTTTGATTGACTAATCGGTCTACAAAAACGTTTTCCTAAACAATGAGGTCCCGCCAATCGGACCACGTATTCGTGGTGTTAAGACGCGTAGTCCCTGACACGCAAATTAGGCCATGTTTTTATTTGAGATTTACCTGATAAGCAGATGACCAGATAACATCATGATACCGAAGAAAGTTCTTGAATGGCGGGCACGCACCGGAAGGTGCAGTGTGGGTAGAGACCTTACAAGGTGGACTGATGACCTGGTAAAGGTCGCGGGAGTCCGCTGGATGCGGGTGGCGCAAGATCGGTCATGGTGGCACTCTTTGGGGAGGCATATGCAGCAGTGGACGTCTTTCGGCTGATATAACGATGATTATGGACGACAACATCAACACGCGACGGCAGAGCTACGCATCGCGTCATACGAAGATTATACGTAAGAGAAATATGTGATTATTTATAAAGACTTAGATTGTTTAGAGTAAATAAAGAACCCAGTAGTTAGAATCCCCATAGCAATTATTTACATAAAACACCCTCTCATAGCATTCATTTGATATTGTAAACATTAAAGTAAAATCCCAATACAAATTGTATTAGAAAGAGAGAGGAGATGTTGCCTATGCGCGAGCGCAGCGCGGACTGGCCGCCATGGAGGGGAGGGGTGTATCGCGCCAACATGACCGTAACGAGAGCCGCGGCCACCGAGCCTGAATTAGAACTTAGTACGGCGCATTTTCACTTTTACATTTATACCTTTACAACGGCTCATCGTATCAGAATGATTTATATATTGTCAGAAAGCTTATTAAAAGTTCTATTAAATGTTTAAACTTACAAATAAGTAAACTCAGTAGGTTCAGCGCAAATGATGAATAAGTGTTAAGAAAGGGGCCGAATTACGGTTTGCCCGATTTCCATGTACGATTATTCAGATAAGAAAATATTTACGAACCCTACTGTACTTATAAGATCTCAAGCCATATTAGAACTTTGTAAATCAGCTTAGTCTTCCGCCCATTTAAATGTATAACATCCCAATAACATCTTGCAATGTAAATTAGTCAAGTCAAAGTGGGCGTAACCTTTATTGTCTCACTCAGCACGTCTTGCTCACCCACTGGCAGGTATAAATAGCAGGTACGGCCCGGAGCAAAAAGGATTGGCTACGCTTCACACGGATCGCCACCCTCCCCCGCGCCCGGATCGCCCCGACGTCAACCGACACTATCCGCGCCGCTGTACCGCCCGTCTAGTTCCAGCCAGCCCCGGCCTCCCACAAGCGGGTCTCACCGGGGTCTGGTGGTGAATGAAGCGGGTAAGGGCAGCCGCGCCGCAGCGATCGCGCCCGAAGCGCCACAGGAAGCCCTAACCAGGGCCCCCCCAATCGCTCTCCGCCCCTCACCTTTGTCTGGCAAAGGTGAGGGTAGAGCGAAAACTCGTGTGGGCTAACTACCCACACGAAAAATAAGGATGCCCCCGCCGACCCCGCTCCCCTCGGGAGTCGCGCCGGAACGGACGCCAACACGCCCCCGGACTTTCCGCCGCACCCGCGGCATAGGGAACGTGTCGAAGGCCGCCCGCGACCCACGCGTACAGCAGGCGTTTCGAAACGTCCTGCTGGCGTCCGCGGCGGCACACGGAGCCGCATCGACCCCCAGCACCCCCGGAACGCCCACCAGTGAGGGCACGCAGGAGCCCCCGTTCACCAGGCCGTCCATCACGGTTCAGGAGATCTTGGACCAGCTTCGCCCGCTTGTCAGAGGACAAGTGCTCGCGACGAAGCCGACCGCCGCCGCGCCACCCGCGCAGGCCGCAGTCTCCCGCGCCGCCCCCTTCGCGAGCAGAGCGCCCGCGACACCCACCTATGCAGCCGCCACCACCGCGTCTGCAAACAGACAGGCCGCCGCGCCCGTGCCCCGGCCACAGTCCGCGCAGCGCAAGACTGCAGCCCCCAAACCCGCGCCGCGATCGCCACCCGCCCCCGGAGCGGGTAGGGCGAACCCAGCGCTCCGCACAGCGCCCGCGCCGCGACCGCCACCCGCCCTCGGAGCGGGCCAGGCGAACCCAGCGCGAAACGCAACGGCCGCGCCGAAGAACGCCGCACCCCGCGCGGTGCGGCAAACTCCGACGCCAACCCCAACCACGCCGCAGCCGACCCTTCCGCTGCGCAAAACGCCCGCCACCACTTCGCCACCGCTTGTACACACACCGGCGCAGGCGACACCCACGACAGCCGCGCTCCCTCCGCTACTCGGGGGCAAGCGCAGACCGGGGTCCCCGCCACTGAGGGCCCAATTACCATGCCTCCCCCGCCTGGACTTGTCCCCGATGGACACCCAGGATGAGAGCGCCGAGGATGGTGATGACGACGAGCGTCAGGAAGAGGCCGTAACCGCGCCGGCCCCTAGCCAGACGCCACCGACTACAGCGAGAGCAGCCACGACCCAGCCGCCTCTGAAGAAGCCGCGCCCAATCACGGTCGACAACCTCCCGGACTGGAGCGCGCACTTCAAGCGGATACGGGAGCAACTGGGCCGCTTCCCCAATGCCCGCCCCTATGAAAATGGAGTCCGCTTCCGCCCCGATGACCACGAGGAGTACAGGGTGGTGCAGGCCTACCTCGAGGCCCTCGGGGACTCCATTTCCTGGTCGGCGCTACAACCCAAGGCCGAGATCCCCCTGAAAGTGTGCATCAGGGGGCTCCCTGCGGACACAGACCCGGCACACATCACAGCAGACCTGGCGGCGAAGGGATTCGCGCCATTATACACGCGCCACGTGGACGCGCGTGCAGGGAGACCCGGCTGCATATTTTATATGCAGCTCGAAAAAACCGACGGCCTAATCCCGGCCATATATGATGTCCGAGAGGTGCTCGGGATGACGGGAGTCACAGTGGAGGCATGGCGCGGCAAGAAGGGGCCGGCGCAGTGCCACCGCTGCCAGGCTTTCCGGCATTCCTCTCACGGCTGCCGCCGCCCAATCAAGTGTGTCCGCTGCGCGGGGCCACACTCTGCGGGCCAGTGCGAGCGGCCGCGCGACCAGGAGGGGACATGCGCAAACTGCGGTGGCCCCCACACAGCAAACAACCCGTCGTGCCCCACCTACCTGCGGGAGGCGCGTTCTAGGAGGACCGGCACAGCCCCCCTCACAAACCGCCGCGGGATCACCGTGCCCCAGCCACGCTCGGTGGATGCCACCGAAAACGCCCCTAACACCCTCATGGCGAGGGCGAACGACGCGGTACCTCCGCGCCGCCGCCGCCGAGGGAGGGGCGGACGCGGCAAAAGGCAGCCCGCCATCACCACAGACACCGTCACCCAGACGACCACCGCCGCCGCCCAGCCCGCGGCCGCCAGCACCAGCACCGCCCCAGCGCTCGCTCCCTCTGCAGCAGCGCCGCCCACATTACCCCACGACACTGCCTCCCCCCCCCTACCGGCAAGCCAAGATGGCGCCAGGGATAGGGTGATAGAGCAGTGCGTGGAGATACTGCAGAACGTGCTCGGCGCTCTGCGGACAGGAGCCAACCCTGCCCCCATCATCCTCAGGGGACTGGCCGCTCTGTACCAGGATGACTAGCCCCCCCCCGAGACCCACCGGATTGAACGCGGACGTTCCTGTAGCGCCGTCGGCTCGCAGGTCGCTCGCCGGGCCTCTCCTAAGGGAGTCTCACCCGGCAGGGCTCGACCGCGCCGACGGACGAATCAGAAGATCCCGCAGCACCACCGGACCTGACGGGCGTTACGCCCACCACAGCCACCCGTCCGTTGCAGCGGACGGCGCCCGATCCCGCCAAAAGCGGCACAGCCGCGCCAGGCCTCTCCGAGCCCATTACAGGGTTTGTGAGATTACCATCAGGATTGCAAATCAGTGTCAAACGGAGCCTCCTGGAAGTCACAACAAGAAGAAGAAAAACTACAAAGTAATAGGAAGTTAGGGACTTGAAATCAAGTCACTTAGGGCAGTGATAGGGCAGTTAGGGAAAAGTAAATAAAAAGTCTATTTCTCGTTATTCCTTCTTTTATTTTGGTAACATCGATTACCCAAAGTGTCTGAGGACACGGGCGAAGCCCAAACACACCATTCGGGCGCCGAGTGGTAGTACGCGCTGTCCGTACACATAGGGGCGGAGCTCGTCCGTCGCCGACTTGTGTCACGGAGCGTGGTCGACGCACTGTCCGAGCACATAGGGGCGGAGCTCGTCCGTCGCCGACTTGTGTCTCGGCACTAGGTCATTCTTAGGTGACTGTGAGGGGCGAGCATTGCCGCGGCCGGTAGCGCGCGCGCTCACTCGCCCAGCCGACGCCGCCGAGAGCGGACGTCGCTCACAGTCGTTTTGGTCCTTCGAACCGGATCCGCTGGATCCGGATTTATGTTTTGACGTACTGACGGGACGTCAAAAGGTTTTTTCCGGCGTACTGACGGGACGTCGGAATGTTGTAGGGCGCCGCACGGATAGGTTACGGGCCCCATTTGTACCGCCTAGAAGGCGTTCGCGCAGGTCAGAGCGCATGTGTTTGAAAATTCGTGTGAATTATTAGAAGAATTGTTGTGAACTATGTACGAGATGGCCGCCATGAGTACGGCATATGAGAGTAATATGTGGAATAAATATACCCCGATGTCGGAATCCAGGAGGAGGCCCACACTCAACGCGACATCGGGCCGTGACAGCCGCAAAAGGAGGAAATTATGTAATGCGGAGGCAGCCGCCGCGCAAGCACGCGCGTGGGGCAACTACGCCGACACACGGCGAGAAGGGTTCAACGAGCCATCAACAAAAGTGACTGCGAGATATTTCGAAGCCCTTCTAGATTTCGAAAAGAGTGAATATTTAGCCGAAGTATTGGAGCTCGAACTCTGCTCGTTTCCTGTATTCCGGAAACGAGCAGAGTTCGAGCTACAACAGAAACTATGTGATATAGAGAGTGAAGAATTGGCCGAGGTATTGGAGGCGGAATTCAGGAAGCAAGTAGAATTCAAACTACAATATAAACTATGTGATATGCGAAAGGAACTCGACAGACAGCGTGCCTTGGCAAAAAGGATCCGAGAAGAGTCCGAGTGTTTTATAAGGGACGAACGTTCAAGCGGCGGCACTGTAGCAAAACGGATAGAATCTGAACAGAATAAACACTCTAGCGCAAGCAAAATTACAAGGCCTCAGCAAAGGGAGGCCCATTATGGTGACAGCCAGTCACATAGGCACCTACAGACTGCAGGTTGCGGTGCCGCATCAACGGAACTCATCGACACGCGCGCAAATTCGACGCCCAGCAGCACCGAAGACATCACCATGTCAACAACCATGGCGTACGGGGACGCCATGGCCCACCTCATCAATGAACCAGCCAACGACCGCCCGTGGTTAATTGCGGTCATCAACGCCACTAAGCCGACCCGCCGTCGCCCGTGGCGCCGCAAAACTAAAGCACCGAAATACGCCGGCGCCACATTACCTTCCATCCCAGAGGAGGACTTTACTACCGCGGCGCCTGAGTACGCCGCGGACACCACTGCAGATATACCGACCCGCGGTCGCCCGCGGTCGGTTACGCCGGTCAAGATATCGACCCCCGGACCAGCGGGGTCGATCACAAATACAGCGCCCGAGTACGCTGGCGTCACTATGCCCTCCGACCCGGAGGGAGCCACTCCTACCAGGGCTAGCGAGCCCACACCGACCCCCGGACCAGCGGGGTCGAATTTGACTACAGCTAAAGAAAACTCCGCACGCAACGAGGCTGCAAGGGCCAGTACGCCCACATTAACCTCCGGACCAGAGAGGTTAATCTTATCCGCGGCGCCTGAATACGCCGCGGTCTCCGAGCCTGCAGGGGCTAGAACGCCCATTATCCAATCAACTCAAGGGCGCAAGCGGCGCCCCGACTACCCACCGGCCCTCCGACCACTGGACGTGTCGCGAGAGGCGGCGACTAAGCGTGTCGCCTACATAACTCACTGCAGGAGCCAGCGACCGGCACCATCTGCCGGCCATTCATGCGCAGCGCCCGAGAGCGCCACTGGCAGCGAGTCTGCCGCCACTGCCGTCACTACAAGCGGCGTGACATCGTCGGTGCGACGGCGCAAACGGCGCCTCGCCGACCCATCGGCCCTCCGACCAACACATACGTCGCGAGAGGCCGCGACTAAAAACGTCAAAAAGAGCAGCGGGAACCCACAGCCGGCACAGCTTGCCGGCATCTTCAAGCCACCACCGGAGCCGCCGGAGCCTCCAGACAATACGGCGCCTAGAGGGCCCGTCTATTATCGCCGGAAGAAAGTGAAAATTAAAATCGGCGATCGCCAGGTCATCGCCGACCCGCCGGCCTACGTCATGGTACATACCTAGTGTTAAAGACAATTAGTGAAAAAAGAAAAACAACAATAATTATAACAATATGAAAGTAGGCCACGTTAAAAGAGCAACCAGTGGCAGTGATTATGTGAATCAGTGAAAGTGACTAAGTGATAACACCGTTGCAACCAATAGTGCGAGGCTTCGCCTCACACTAAAGGGGGAGAATTATGGACGACAACATCAACACGCGACGGCAGAGCTACGCATCGCGTCATACGAAGATTATACGTAAGAGAAATATGTGATTATTTATAAAGACTTAGATTGTTTAGAGTAAATAAAGAACCCAGTAGTTAGAATCCCCATAGCAATTATTTACATAAAACACCCTCTCATAGCATTCATTTGATATTGTAAACATTAAAGTAAAATCCCAGTACAAATTGTATTAGAAAGAGAGAGGAGATGTTGCCTATGCGCGAGCGCAGCGCGGACTGGCCGCCATGGAGGGGAGGGGTGTATCGCGCCAACATGACCGTAACGAGAGCCGCGGCCACCGAGCCTGAATTAGAACTTAGTACGGCGCATTTTCACTTTGTAATTAATATGTTTACATTTATACCTTTACAACGGCTCATCGTATCAGAATGATTTATATATTGTCAGAAAGCTTATTAAAAGTTCTATTAAATGTTTAAACTTACAAATAAGTAAACTCAGTAGGTTCAGCGCAAATGATGAATAAGTGTTAAGAAAGGGGCCGAATTACGGTTTGCCCGATTTCCATGTACGATTATTCAGATAAGAAAATATTTACGAACCCTACTGTACTTATAAGATCTCAAGCCATATTAGAACTTTGTAAATCAGCTTAGTCTTCCGCCCATTTAAATGTATAACATCCCAATAACATCTTGCAATGTAAATTAGTCAAGTCAAAGTGGGCGTAACCTTTATTGTCTCACTCAGCACGTCTTGCTCACCCACTGGCAGGTATAAATAGCAGGTACGGCCCGGAGCAAATCAGTGTCAAACGGAGCCTCCTGGAAGTCACAACAAGAAGAAGAAAAACTACAAAGTAATAGGAAGTTAGGGACTTGAAATCAAGTCACTTAGGGCAGTGATAGGGCAGTTAGGGAAAAGTAAATAAAAAGTCTATTTCTCGTTATTCCTTCTTTTATTTTGGTAACATCGATTACCCAAAGTGTCTGAGGACACGGGCGAAGCCCAAACACACCATTCGGGCGCCGAGTGGTAGTACGCGCTGTCCGTACACATAGGGGCGGAGCTCGTCCGTCGCCGACTTGTGTCACGGAGCGTGGTCGACGCACTGTCCGAGCACATAGGGGCGGAGCTCGTCCGTCGCCGACTTGTGTCTCGGCACTAGGTCATTCTTAGGTGACTGTGAGGGGCGAGCATTGCCGCGGCCGGTAGCGCGCGCGCTCACTCCTCGCATCCGATGCCTGTTGGACCATCCCTCCCTTGGATCGACCGGATCACTCAACCCCCGCGTTCGAGGACAGTGAGAAAGCCGAATGCCTTGCGAGTAGTTTAGAGTCCCAATGTTCGCCCAACCTCCTCAACACCGACGAAGCCCACATTAGTAGGGTCGATTCCGAGGTGGACAGGAGATCGCGTCTCCCCGTAACTTCACCCATTTTACCGGTGTCGGTTAAGGAAGTCAGTGACCTTGTCAGGCGTCTCCGTATTAGGAAGGCTCCGGGTGCGGATGGTCTATCCAATCGCATCCTGAAACTTCTCCCCGAAACCCTCCTCCTCCTTTTGGTCGGCATCTTCAATGCCGCACTGACCAATGTTCACTTTCCAGCCGCGTGGAAATGTGCAACGGTCATAGGGATAGCGAAGCCCGGCAAACCCCGGACCTCGCCTGCCTCTTACAGGCCGATCAGCTTACTTAGCTCCCTTGGAAAGCTATATGAGCGGATCCTTCTCACGAGAATTCTCAGATTTACGGCTGAGAATAACCTCCTCATCGATGAGCAGTTCGGTTTTAGATCCGGACACTCATGCGTCCAATAGGTGCACCGCGTCACGGAGCACGTGTTGGATGGTTTCTCTCGATTCCAGGGGCTCAAGACCGGTGCGATCTTTCTCGACGTAGCGAAAGCCTTCGACAAGGTCTGGCATAACGGGCTTGTATACAAGTTATACCAGCTCGGAATGCCGGACAGACTCGTACTCACAATACGAGATTTTCTCAGTGACCGAAGCTTTCGATACCGACTGGAGGGAACGTATTCGGACCCACACCCCATCCGGGCCGGAGTCCCGCAAGGCTCCGTGCTCTCTCCCACTCTCTACTCGTTATTCACAAACGACATTCCCAGGCACCCTAAGGTGCAACTGGGGTTGTTTGCGGATGACACCGCGCTCTTTACGACTCATTGTAAGTACGCTACTATCCGGCGATACCTCCAAGAGGCAATCTCCGACCTAGGTCGTTGGTTTAATCTTTGGCGTATCGAAGTCAACCCGGAGAAAAGCACTGCAATAGTCTTTCATCCGTCGGACTGCATTAGTACAGAAAGGCGGGTGGCTCCGATCCAGATGTTTGACCGACCCATCCCCTGGGTCAACGAGGCCAAATATCTTGGAGTGACCCTCGACAGGAGACTGACTTTCCGTAGCCACATCCGTAGGGTACGCAACCGCGCGTTGTTCGTGCTAGGAAGGCTAGGGCCGATGATCAACAAGTTTAGTAAAATGTCACTTAGGAATAAGCTGACACTCTACAAGACTTGTGTTCGTCCAATCATGACATATGCAAGTGTAGCATTCGCTCACGTGCCTATGTCATCGCTCAAGCCGCTTCAGGTCATTCAGAATCGTTTTCTCCGAAGGGCGACTGGTGCCCCGTGGTACCAATCGAACCTCAGCCTGCACCACGACATGGAGATTAGCACCATGTATGGTTTCTTTAAGCAGGCTGCCAGACGTTATTTTGATAACGCTCCCCACCATAGGAATCCGTTAGTTAGGAAGGCTGCTGACTACGTCCCCATCCCTCCCCCCTCTGTCGTTACTCGGCGCTCACTGATTAGGGGCCGCACGGTCCGGCGTCCTAGGCACACACTCACGGACCCGGACGACGAAATCACAGCGTCCATCGAAAGATGGAACGCTGCGCTTTCGGCGTCCAACACATCGCGTACACTTCAGCGTTCCCGCCGGCGGGGACGTCCACCGCGAGACAACACAGACACATACAGTCCGCTTTCGTCCCGGTACCGCCGCATACCGGGTAGAGTCAGTCCGACGCAAGTCGGGCCTAGCTGAGTTTCTTGCTGGACTCTTCTCAGCTAGGCTAGGTTTTAGCGAACCAGCGATAAAACTCCCAGTAGTTCGATACCACTCACACCCCAGATTCGGTTGATACCGTTCAACCAATCTCACTGGAGCGCAAACTCTTAGAGTATTCCAGTGTACAAACTTCCCCGCGTGGTCGTGCCGGAGGCTTCCCCTGGATTTTCCCCAGGCCACCCTCCAACCACGCAGTTCGACCGCTATATTGGGTCCGTCCTATTATAGCAACAGTCAGGTTCAAAAAAAAAAAAAAAAAAAAAGCGCGCTCACTCGCCCAGCCGACGCCGCCGAGAGCGGACGTCGCTCACAATGATGTTGAACGAAGATTGTGATTTTAACCATATACTCATGTGCTCCGATCCGTAGGACTACATGGCCAGAGGGACGTATATAAGAGGTATTTATTTATAAGTTTAACTTGTGTATCTATGTTTCTGTATGGCGGCCTGTGGAGACGTAGCTTCCAAGTTCTTTTCAAATCGAAAATTAAGTCTTTCCAGATCCCCTACCACAATAAGTTTTATGTCGGGCATAAAGCATTTGTCCCATTGGCGGGTGCAAGAGGGACAAATGCTTTATGTCTGACATAAAACTTAGTGTGCTAGGGGGTAAGATGGTTCTTAGCTATGGTTAGTGTCAGGGGTGTTTTAAAAATTTAACTGAACGAACGAGCCAAGCTAACGAGGTTCTCCCTTTTAGCTTTGGCAAAAATTCCTGCGTCCTTCCAGCTGTACTCCTCTAGGTCGCATTTCTCAACCAATTCTCCCGTTTTGTGAGCCGGTTCAATGAATATTTATGTTTGTCGATGTTGTTCTCTGTCTGTCACCAGGCTGTATCTCAAGAAGCGCGATAGCTATACAGTTGAAAATTTCACAAATTATGTATTTCTGTTGCCGCTATAAAAACACATACTTAAAACTAAATATATTTTTTAAGGGGGGCTCCCATACAATAAACGTGATTTTTTGCCGTTTTTTTAGATAATGGTACGGAACCCTTCGTACGCGAGTCCGACTCGCACTTGTTTAGAAATATTTTTTAAGTAATCATAATTTCCAAAAATATACAGGCTCGCAAGATCTACAGCTGATAGAGCTACTGGTTTATGTAGTTTGAAAACTATTGAAATTGATTTAATAAATGGCAGATGTCGGGGGATCTCTTCTACGCATGTTAAACTAATTCACGAAAGTAAAAATAAATAAATATTATGTAATATTTCTAGCATGTTAAAACCCTTTGGACAAAATTTTCGTGTAGTATATTCTCTTTGTGCTCCGCTATTCTCTTGTTGAATAATTTATTTGTTCCCTTAGAATATAGCAAAAGTTGCAGGCTTTTTAATATTATGTGTTAATTTTCATCCTGAAATTTGTAACATTATAGGACTTACGCTTCAAAAGACTACGTACACCCTAACAGGAAACTAAAATGACTTTCACTATGGCAAAATCAATCTTAAAATTAATATTCTCTGCTAAAAATTGTTTAAGTCGCGACAGATTTTGTGAGATCTCAGGAGGTCACGTGCTCGTGGAATTGGGAGAGATTCGGGATGAGACTTGAGGGGGGGGGGGGGGGGGGGGGGGAAACGGGTGTTTGACTAGGGACACATAGTTCTAATTTGTACTTTATTGTTAACAGTATAAGGTCGTAACACAAACTTTTCCGTAAAAGCAAATTCCATTTTGTTTTAGTATAACTTTTATATTTTGCTGTTAGCCGATTCGACTTTATTCAAAACTGAACACTATTCGTAAGAATATTAAGGCGGTAAACACTTTTTGCAATTGCATATTCTGCAATAAATTTGTAATTTTGTCCACGCGTCCTTTACCGTTTTGCTACTGAGCACATTCGAACAGTTCGAATTTGGACGTTATTCCTAAAGAAATAAAGCTTTGAAAAATATTTGGCAATGGCAAAAACAAATTGGTATTTTATTTCATCGTCTCCTTCATCAATTTTGCTGAGTTAAGTTGGACTATAGCGTACTACTAATAAGGTTTTTATTAGATATATTGGCACGCAGGGGGAGGGAGGGGGGAGGAAGGGATTTGTTTGCAAAATTAAAATTATTCAAGTTTTCACTTCTGCCGGCACTCCCGGAGTGCAACCCGGCCTTTTTTAACAGCCGATATTTGACAACCGTCATCCCTGTACAATAATCGTCAATGATGACATATGATGACATAAATTGTACTGGGATGACAACTGTCAAATATTGGATGAATCCAATCCAAGTGGGAAAAAAATATTTATTACAACACTATAGAATTACATACACTTTCTAAAGCGTTGCAATAAATATCTTCTCTCACAATATTATTTCTGAAATGCTGCAAAATATTTCCCCTCACACATTTACAATGTGTTAGTGGAGAGTGTTCATTTTATTATTGATTATTACTTTAGTAAGAGTATAGTAGCACTCAGGGAGCATATGAATTATAATCAATCGTTTACTCAATACGTATGAAATGAACACGACAATTTGGTGAGTATTTTGCATTATAAAAAATGGTTCGTGAATACACTACGGCCGGAAAATTAGGGATTGGCTGCCGAGTGTCATATAGACGGATTATAAGTACGAGGCAGGTAATCTCTAGTTCCGGCCGAGGTATGTATTGTGCTTTTCTCAAACATGCAATGAAGTTTAAAAAATACTTCAGATATTTTTATGGCTGTCCGCTATGATGTTGTGTCACCAATTGAAGATGAAACAAAAGAAGATCACTTTGCAGATCTTAAAATTTTATATGAAATTTCATTATGGGTGTCGTCTCGCGGCTCCTGAAACGTGATACCTACTTCGCAGCCGACAAGGAGCACAAAGTCAATATTTAATTGTATTTTTCAGAAAAAATAATAATTTTAAGATGACAAAGTGTGATGCGTAAACACATATAAGCTCTGCTACCCACCGAAACCTAGCGACAAGGCTTGTTACGGGGTTATTTGGAGCGGACACAGTCTTTGACTTTTTAGCAGTGTTTTCTGTATGTAATTTATAGATATAGCATGCGGGTGGCGCAGGGCCGGTCATTATAGCACTTTTTAGGGGAGGCCTAAGTCCAGCACTGGACGTTTTTCGGCTGATATGATGATGATGGATTTATAGTTTTATTTCATTAAAAGAAGTATTACCTATCGTTTCCCATCGCATCCTTATCGCATTTAAATCAGTTTTACAACGTGAAACAGATTGAGATGCAATTGGAACGTTAAGAGATTAACCGATTTGTAGCTCCTGTGTATGTAGTCATATAATTCCACTTTTTGTACTATAAGTATTTTTTTGTAATTTCGATGAGTGCTAAGTGTGCCAGCATCGCTAGCGGCTCACAAATAAGAACGGGTTGGTCTCAGACGGTCCTGAAAGCAATTTGCCTACTTGGAGTTTTGCCCACATTGCAGTGCAGTAAAACGCAGAATGCCTACATCACATTTTCGTCGTTTTGAGGTTACGTTAGCGATATTGACGGAGCCCCGCGGAGCGGAGCGGGGCTCCTATTTCTGGTCTGTTTGCCCTTCGGGCATCTGAAGAAACCTAACGGACCTAACCTACCTATAAGTGGTCACTTTGCGTTTTAGGCATAATGCTCGGTGGTCAAACTGCAATATGGGCAAAACTCCAACTAGGCAAATTGCGTTCAGGACCGTCTGACACCAACGCATAAGAACCACGTATCAGTTCGAGTCAGTTAGTCGTATGGTCATTATGGTCATTACATATGCCCGATACTCACGAGAGTTTTCTTTATAATATAATATAGATTAAATAATAACACAAAACTGCCCATCGTCTTTTAAAATACCGCCGAATAAACGTCTGTACGAGTAAAAGGCATGTTCGGTTAGCCATATTTTTTAGTTTTGCTAAACAAGAATACCTACACAGTCAATATAAACGCTAATATACTCGGAGCTGAGCAAAAGTGCCGCACTTAAAAAACATCTAGACCCATAACAAGACCTAACTTCAGCGTCCAGGGGAGGCTGATAGAAATTCATAGTTCACAAAATGGGTATAAGCGAGTCAATATCATACATAGTTCAGCGCGCCTGGAGCCGGCACGCGGCCAAAACATATGACTACACTCTGTACACAAATATAATGAATTTAAACACAAAGAACGTGAAAAATGTCATACGCCGAGTCGGAAATATTAAAATTAATTTCGTTAGCAGCGTTACTGCTTAGTTCTTAACAAATACTTAAGTACAATGAGTCTACAATGTAGAGTAGGTATAGTTTGTTTTAGTTTAGATAACGAAAAGTACATAAAACCTACCCAATACCGCTAATCTATTGCTTAGTTGTTATCTTCAGGGTTGTCAAACGACTAAGCACAAACAGTAGCAACTTCGTGCGGTACTTCGGTCAGTTTTATGAAATCTCTTTGTTATCCTCTCCTTTCATATTTAGCAACAAAAGAAGTTGTGAAATGCCCACGTTAAATACATTTTCGTCATTTTAACTAAAATAAAAGTCTAATTTTTCATAAACAGAAAATCTGATTTATAATTTTTTTTCCAAATAAGCTGAAACTCATACTTATGTAAATTCGATGATCACCGAACTAATCTGATGATGGAGATATGGCGACAGCGACACCTACACCATACCAGATAATCGTGTTTGATCTCCCTTACCCTCCCAATGAGTAGTTAGGTAATGATCGCGAAATAAATGTACAGTCGGAAAGTAATGTTGTCAGAAGCTTTTTGAACTCCGGTGGCGTGTGGGCAGCACGCGGTCATGACGCGACGTATGAGTCAAGACACTGCGTTGACTGGGCGTCAGCGTATCGAGCATCAGTATGGTCGGTTCTTAAGGGTCATCAGGGGCCTACCGCGAAACAAAAACAAACTTCGTTCGTGGTGTATCCTTCTCTGTCGCACTTGCTAGTTCGAGCGACAAAGACAGAAAATACGCGAGCGAAGTTCGTTTTCGTTTCGCGGTAGCCCCTAAGAACCCTCAACTCTCCACACAAGTGGAGTCTAGTTTGGTTCTGATTTTAAAATGACATGCTAGTATGACATGAAACTTTGTATATACAATAGGATCCGCCAGTTCTAGGTCGAAAACTAGTCAATGTTACTAGAAATTAAAATAGTACAAACCACAAAGTCAAAATTGCTTAAAACATCAAAATTCTAATATTTATTCTGCAAGTAGGCCTCAAGGGCTCTTTTACATGTCAATTCAATTAATTAACATTAAATGGCATAAATACATAACAATGAGCTACGGTAGCCTAGTGGTTCAGGCATGCGGCTGTCAAGCGGCGGTCGTGGGTTCGAATCCCGGCTCGTACCAATGAGTTTTTCGGAACTTATGTACGGAATATTTACCATTAGCTTTTCGGTGAAGGAAAACATCGTGAGGAAACCGGTCTAATCCCAATAAGGTCTAGTTTTCCCTCTGGGTTGGAAGGTCAGATGGCAGTCGCTTTCCTAAAACTAGTGCCTATGCCAAATCTTGGGATTAGGTATCAAAGCGGACCCTGGGCTCCTTTAGGGGCACAACCGGGAATAACGCTAGGAGGATGATGATGGCATAAATACATAACAATAATGAAAACAGACAATACCTGGGCACACATTTGCCGAGAGATATGTATAGTCTCCGGATCCAATACATTACAATGATCTCATTCTAAGGAGATGTAAAGTCTCCAGCGTCAAATAAAATAAAATATCTGAGATTTAAAGAGTCCCTGGTCAAAATAATTATTTACCAAACAATTATACAATACAATTATTTACCAAGTAAATATAACTAATACAGAGATGTAAAGAGTCTCTATGGACGACAACATCAACACGCGACGGCAGAGCTACGCATCGCGTCATACGGAAATTATACGTAAGAGAAATATGTGATTATTTATAAAGACTTAGATTGTTTAGAGTAAATAAAGAACCCAGTAGTTAGAATCCCCATAGTAATTATTTACATAAAACACCCTCTCATAGCATTCATTTGATATTGTAAACATTAAAGTAAAATCCCAGTACAAATTGTATTAGAAAGAGAGAGGAGATGTTGCCTATGCGCGAGCGCAGCGCGGACTGGCCGCGCGCGCGTGCTCTTCTCACACTCTCCTGCGCGCGAGCGCAGGAGGGTGGGGGGGACTTTTCAGTGTCTTTTCTTCACTTTTAGTCTGCGTTTTGTTCGCAACCCATAACAATGGGCCGGTGATCTTGCCTTCTTGGCTTCTTAAATTTGAGCTGGTGGACATGATGTTCTCCGTAAGGCCTCCTGGACCGCCTGTGGGCCCTGGTGTGCTGCTGCGGTGAGTAGGGCGGCAATCATTGACGCTAGGTCAGGGTTGCCGTCCTGGGCTCTGCTCCCTCCGGCTGCGGGTGCTGCGGGAGGAGGGGCCTCTCGTGGCGTCCTCTTCTTCTTGATCTTCTTCTTTTTGGACGAGGGTTTCGGTGCGGTCGCCGCGCCCCTTTGAGTGGGGGCGTTGGCCGGCGCCATAAGTGACGCCGGCGCCGACTCGTCCACCGTGGGCTCTCGTACCGACGCCCTCGTCTCAGGCCCGTGTTGCTGGGGGACTGTGTGGGCCGCTGTCCCTGCCTTCTTGTTCCTGGCCTCCTTGCGGAAGACAGGGCACTTGGTATCGTTGGCCGTGTGCGGCCCGCTGCAGTTGGAGCAGGTCGGTGGCTCGCTTCTGGGACGCTCGCACTCCTTGGCCGTGTGCGGGCCCGCGCATCGCACGCATTTCAGCGGGCGGTGGCAGCCCTGTGAGTGGTGCCGGAATCCCTGGCACCTGTGGCATTGGGCGGGGCCCTTCTTGCCCCGCCAGGCTTCGACTTTGACATCCGGCACTAGCAGGAGCTGCCTCAGCCCGAAGATGCCGGTGTTCTCGCGATGCGGGCCCGCCAGTTGGAGGAAGTACGTGCACCCTCCCCTCCCCCCTCTGGCGTTGATCTGCCTGACGTACTCGACTGGGTAGCCGAGCGTCAGGCAGGCGGCGGCGATGTCGTCGGTGGGCGTGTCGGCCGGGAGGCCGCGGAGTGCCACCTTCATCTTGGTGTCATCTTTGAGCTGGTACATGTGCCACTCCACGGCCTCACCAGCTTTCTCCAGGTTGTCCAGATGGCGCTGCACCACGCGGAACTCCTTATCACTCCGCGGGGTGAACCGTAGGCCGCTGCCCATCGCCTTGGAGTTCGGGGCCTCCCCCAGCTCCTCTGCGATGGCCGCCACGACCTTGACCCAGTTAGGCAGCACTGGGGCCACGATCGTGGGGTAGCGGGGTTGCGGCGGTTGCGACTGCTGTTTTGGCTGGGCGGCTGTCCCTGGGCTCATCCGTGGGGCGGGCTTGGGGGCGGCGGCAGCGGTGGCGGCGAAGGATGCCTTCTTCGCCGTTTCGGCAGGCGCCGGTCGGGTGACGACAGGCGGAGGGGCGGCGGCAGGCGGGGGGGCGGGCCCCGCGACGGGCTCTAAGTCGGGCATAGAGGCGGCGGCGGTGAGTGGCGCGACGACAACGGGCGCCGGCGTGGTGGTGGCTGGTAGGAAGGAGACGCGCCTGGCCTCGGCGGCGACCTCCTTCTCTTTGGCGACCGCCTGGATCGCAGATTGTTGCGGGAATAGGTGCCGCGCAACAATCCTCTTTCCGCCGACCACTTGCATGTTCGGCGGTAAGGGTGCGATCCAGGGGGTCTCCGGCTGCACGGTGTCCCTCTCCGTCTGCGGGTGTGAGGGGGGTGGGGCGGCGGGCGCAGGCTTCGTAGCCGGCGTGGTCTCCACGGAGGTGCTGGGCGGCGTCGGAAGGCGGCAAGCGCGCTTCCTCTTCTCCTCTTCGACTTGTGTGGGCGGGCTCGGCCATGGGCGCTTCACCGACCTGAGGGCTGTCGGTTGCGCCCGCAGGAACTCCAGGAATGGACCGTCATCTGGATGCAAGTCCACCTCTAGTCCCATCTGGTGGCTTGTGATACGTATGTATGCGGCCATCCACGCCTTCAGGCCCGGCGATGGGAGGCCCGCCTCCATAATATGGCCAACTACGATCGTATCAGATCGCAGTTGGTCCATAGGGGAGGCCTCTTGCACGGGCGACACGGGCGAGAAGGGCCGCGCAGTCGGGTGTGGCAGCGATGGTTGGGCGCCGGAGGCGTCCGTAGGCTGCGGCAGCATTGCGGGGGTGCAGGCGGCGAGGGCTTCGCCGGCGTCCTCGTCGTCGTCGGAGTCCAGCAAGTCCTCCCCCACATAGAGGTCGCTGTCCTCGCTGGCGTCGGAGTTCCCCTCCTCCTGCTCCTCGTTGATCGTGGGCACCTTGATGCGCCACGTGTCGGCGCCGTGAATCATGGTCAGCTTCGGCGGCGGTGGCTGCGATACGTTCGGCGGCAGGTTACGGGCGCGTTCAATTTCCGCGCGGACGGTGGCGGGTAGATCGTTGACTTGCATCTTCGGTCTACCCTCCGGTTTCACATTTCGCTTCTTTCCCATATTTGGGACGACGTAGGGCGAGTGACGCTAGTCACTACCTGATGAACTACAACCGCATTCCTTCTTGGCCTCCGCCTCCAGGATATGCGGTTGCAGTAGCAACCGGTAGTGATGTTGCTCTTCTTAATGTGGTCCCCTCCGACTAAAAGTCGGGCCGCTGTATTGTCCGAACTTATTAAACAATAAGACAGAGAATGCGCGATGTGTGGAGATGTGGCGTCCGAACTCGGTTAGCGCTGCGTGGCAAATCCGCGGACTGGCCGCCATGGAGGGGAGGGGTGTATCGCGCCAACATGACCGTAACGAGAGCCGCGGCCACCGAGCCTGAATTAGAACTTAGTACGGCGCATTTTCACTTTGTAATTAATATGTTTACATTCATACCTTTACAACGGCTCATCGTATCAGAATGATTTATATATTGTTAGAAAGCTTATTAAAAGTTCTATTAAATGTTTAAACTTACAAATAAGTAAACTCAGTAAGTTCAGCGCAAATGATGAATAAGTGTTAAGAAAGGGACCGAATTACGGTTTGCCCGATTTCCATGTACGATTATTCAGATAAGAAAATATTTACGAACCCTACTGTACTTATAAGATCTCAAGCCATATTAGAACTTTGTAAATCAGCTTAGTCTTCCGCCCATTTAAATGTATAACATCCCAATAACATCTTGCAATGTAAATTAGTCAAGTCAAAGTGGGCGTAACCTTTATTGTCTCACTCAGCACGTCTTGCTCACCCACTAGCAGGTATAAATAGCAGGTACGGCCCGGAGCAAATCAGTGTCCGCTCGTCACTCCTGGAAGTAACATCTCTACAAGCAACTAGTACCAGCAAGAAAATCAGCAAGCAAGCATCAGTTCCAGTATCCAGTTCCAGTAATCCAGTTTCATCAACGCCGGCTGCCGCATCGAGCAAGTGGGAGTTTAGTCGATCGGGTCCTTCGACCGGATCAATCTACGAGTCACCGATCACGCCTGGGGCGATAGCGGGCCGTTCCCCTCGTCCAGGACGATGAATCGAGGTCGAGCTCGGGCCGGCGCGACGGGTGCGCACGGCAATCGACTCGGCTACGCGGGCCGCGGGCACCGCAGGAGCAGCACATCGGGCACCGGCATAACTTCGAGTGAAGATAGTACGAGCAACATCACATCAGGCGTCAGGTCCCTCATTATCCACGAGGCTCACGACCGAGCCTCGCCATCTGAGCGGGCACTCACGAGGGACCTGGACCCAGTCGCGGCGGAGAAAATGAAGAAGGAGTTGGAGGAAATGGCGCGTCAATTGGAAGACGCCGAAAAGAAGATAGCCGTCCAGAAGGAGGACTGGCGCGATAAATTAAGCAAGCTCAGGGAAGCTTTACGTACCAAGGAGTACAAAAACCCGGGTAAGGGTTCGGTTATTAATAGACAGACCGCCGGTCGTCTATCATCGGATTTGGGGGGTCCGATCAATCTACGTGTACACACACGCACACCGTTCGAGGCAACGGTACCGCACTACGGGGCACACGCAGCGGCAGCGTGCGCGAGCCCGACTTCGCGGAAGCCCATGGAGGGCATCAACTCCGTCGCGACATCAGCATCAACAGTGGACTATTTCCAGACATCCGTAGAGCAGCCGGGAGACGCCAATGCCGCGGCCGATCTCCCAACATTGAAGCCCAGCGAGAAGAGGATAGCGTGGGCAGAGTGGCGCCGCAGACGCAGCGACCACCGGGATAAGGAAAACGAGGCGCCGAAGGCGCGGAATAAAGCAGAGAGGAAAATATACATAGCTCAACCATCAAGGGAACTAGTTGAAGCAGCCTGCAGGAAGGCCAAAGAAAGAAAACGGGATCAACTAAAACTGAAGATTACCATACCAGTCAAGCAGCCACCTGAAGCAAACTCATTAGAAGTCGTCGAACAGTCATCGAAGAAATTTAAACCCGGAGAATGGGAACTTTAACGTAGCGTCAAAATAATAAGTGTTAGAATCAGTGAAAGAAAAGTCAATCAGTGAAAGTGCCTAAGTGATAACACCGTTGCAACCAATAGTGCGAGGCTTCGCCTCACACTAAAGGGGGAGAATTATGGACGACAACATCAACACGCGACGGCAGAGCTACGCATCGCGTCATACGGAAATTATACGTAAGAGAAATATGTGATTATTTATAAAGACTTAGATTGTTTAGAGTAAATAAAGAACCCAGTAGTTAGAATCCCCATAGTAATTATTTACATAAAACACCCTCTCATAGCATTCATTTGATATTGTAAACATTAAAGTAAAATCCCAGTACAAATTGTATTAGAAAGAGAGAGGAGATGTTGCCTATGCGCGAGCGCAGCGCGGACTGGCCGCCATGGAGGGGAGGGGTGTATCGCGCCAACATGACCGTAACGAGAGCCGCGGCCACCGAGCCTGAATTAGAACTTAGTACGGCGCATTTTCACTTTGTAATTAATATGTTTACATTCATACCTTTACAACGGCTCATCGTATCAGAATGATTTATATATTGTTAGAAAGCTTATTAAAAGTTCTATTAAATGTTTAAACTTACAAATAAGTAAACTCAGTAGGTTTAGCGCAAATGATGAATAAGTGTTAAGAAAGGGACCGAATTACGGTTTGCCCGATTTCCATGTACGATTATTCAGATAAGAAAATATTTACGAACCCTACTGTACTTATAAGATCTCAAGCCATATTAGGACTTTGTAAATCAGCTTAGTCTTCCGCCCATTTAAATGTATAACATCCCAATAACATCTTGCAATGTAAATTAGTCAAGTCAAAGTGGGCGTAACCTTTATTGTCTCACTCAGCACGTCTTGCTCACCCACTAGCAGGTATAAATAGCAGGTACGGCCCGGAGCAAATCAGTGTCAAACGGAGCCTCCTGGAAGTCACAACAAGAAGAAGAAGAAAACTACAAAGTAATAGGAAGTTAGGGACTTGAAATCAAGTCACTTAGGGCAGTGATAGGGCAGTTAGGGAAAAGTAAATAAAAAGTCTATTTCTCGTTATTCCTTCTTTTATTTTGGTAACATCGATTACCCAAAGTGTCTGAGGACACGGGCGAAGCCCAAACACACCATTCGGGTAGTACGCGCTGTCCGTACACATAGGGGCGGAGCTCGTCCGTCGCCGACTTGTGTCACGGAGCGTGGTCGACGCACTGTCCGAGCACATAGGGGCGGAGCTCGTCCGTCGCCGACTTGTGTCTCGGCACTAGGTCATTCTTAGGTGACTGTGAGGGGCGAGCATTGCCGCGGCCGGTAGCGCGCGCGCTCACTCGCCCAGCCGACGCCGCCAAGAGCGGACGTCGCTCACAGTCTCTAATCATCATCATCATCATCATCATCATATCAGCCGAAAGACGTCCACTGCTGGACATAGGCCTCCCCCAAAGAGTGCCAAAGTGACCGATCCCGCGCCACCCGCATCCAGCGGACTCCCGCAACCTTTACCAGGTCATCAGTCCACCTAGTCGGGGGCCTACCCACGGGCCACGCTGCGCCTTCCGGTACGTGGTCGCCACTCGAGAACCTTTTGTTTTTTAAAGAGTCTCTAATGTCAGGATAAAATAAAATTAAAATTAAAAAGAAAATAATTAGGAACAGAGATGTATAGTCTCAAATGTCAAAATAAAAATTGAAAAGAAAATAATTAATTAATTACAGAGATGTATAATGTCAAAATATAAAAAAAACGTATATGTATTCGTTTATAGAGTTCCGTAGTCAACAAGGAATCCGTCCATCCGTCTGTCCATTCGTCTGTCCGTCCGTCTGTCCGACCGTCTTCGGCTTAGCTCAGTAACCACTGTAATTTGGCATAAGTACATAAATCAATCACGGCGACAAAACAGAAAAATAAAATCTTGTTATTTTTTTATTTGGGCACCTCCCCTACACCTAATGTGGGGATGTATTTTTTTCGTTAAACCCAGGTTTTTTGTAACGATATTTCAAATTAGTGATTCGTTTGTGAGTTATTGGGCTTTAATCGAGTCATGGGTCCCCCCCCTCCCTTGCCGGCTAAATGGCTAATACTGGGGACGTGAAAAAACCATGGCAGTAGTAAATATAATCAATTTAAAAGGAAAACTATCACGGCTAAGTAGGCATAACTAGTTACCGAGTAATATTCGCCCTACTCAAAATGTACTCAGAAATTCGTACAAATTCGTCCGACGCAACCATGTAGTTGGCGCGCGCGTGTCGATGTAACTAAGAAAGACACGCAACTACGGAACCCTACACTACGCGTGGCCCGACACGCACTTGGCGGATCTTTTTTCTATTATTAACCGATTTCAAAAAAGGAGGAGGTTCTCAATTCAGTTGTATTTTTTTTCTTTTTTTTTCAATGTTTGTTACCTCAGAACTCCGTCATTGGTGAGCCGATTCGAACATTTTTTTTGTTTGTATGTATATGCTTCCAGGTGTGTCCCATTTTTTTTAATTCAGTTAGATGATGGGATCCATTGAAGACCACAGATGACTTCTCGATTTCCTCAATTATGTTCTTAAAAGTGCAAAAGTACGTCACAGGTTCTTATAAGATGCCGTTGAAAAAGGAACGAATGAAGTGCTTTTGGTGATGATCTTGGGGAATCGATGGAAGTCCTCAAATATTATCGGCCCACATACAGCGATTCGGTTTTTTTCTATGGTAATCAACGCATTTGCTAGCGGAAATCAGTTCATGTGGTAAATTGTAAAAAAAATGTGGAAATATTCTCGTGGCTTGGCGGAGTACTAAATTGAAGTCGGTTAAAACTTTGTTTTTAAAGTAAATTATAGCAACATGAATTTATAGCAATTGAAATAAGTTTCCAACAATATAGCGGATTCCATTGTGTATAAAAATACATCTTTTTCCCGCATGCCGTTTCAAAATGAGAACCACACAACATTTGTATGGAAAGTCTCCTGGTGACCCTTAACAGTGTCCTTGATGGTAAAATGAAAAAGGTCTCAAGTGCACTTAAACGTTAGGGCAGATACGTCGATTTAGAAATAGTAAATTGTAATCGTGTCAAAAAGAGCATAATGTACAGGAGATCCAAATGCGCATATGGCTTTTCGGTTGTTGTGTAATGTAGACCGATATAACCGTTGCGGTTCCCGGGAGGAAAATATGGCTCGCCACAACTAGACTTGAAGTTTAGGTTATAGAGTGGCGATCGAAGGAAGTTGTTTAAATATTAACAATACGACACGACACCGCAGTCTTGTGTCGCTAGAGACGACCAGCAATATTATTTTCCATTCTTCTTTTAAACTTCTTTTTAAGTTCAGTCGTCCTCTTAAATTTTTTATTGCTACCTTCCTTATTCATAAAGCTGCGTCCACAATGTTTTCGATGTTTTTAAACATGTTATCCTGTTGTTGTCATGTTATCGTGTTTATCATGTTATGTGTCATGTTTGTTGTTGTTATGTTATGTTGTGTGTTTTATGGACCAGGTCAAGGAGAAGGTCAATGTAGTGTCGTATCAGGAGCTCAAAGCATTGGCAGAGCGTAGAGCTGAATGGCGGTTACTCCACCGACAAGAGCAGAGCTCTTAAGTTGAAGAAGGAAGAACATGTTATCCGTTAATTTCGGCAAACAAATAGGTATTCTTTTGATTGGCAAAACATTTTTGACGTTTAAAATCCACGAAAACAAGGTGCAGCGGACGCGGCTTAACACTTAACAACTCTATGTAAACTCATTTTGTGTTACATACCTTTCTGGCAGATTTTAAGAAAAATAAATTACCGTCATTTTAGCTAAAATAGGTTTCACCCAATTCATGGTGAAACCTCTACGAGCGATCGCTACGAAGCGAAAAGATGATGCTACGTGCTACGGCGTAGCATTGTTCAGCCTCTAATACGGTTTATGAAAAATTTATAGGAGCATACGTGTCTTATAAAATACTCTTCTTTGGAAGTTTTAAACTAAGCTAATGCGAGGTATATGTGAAAATTAATAACTGCTTCGCTTGGGTAACTTTACCATAAACTTTATCGACTTCATTTTGCTTTATTTTTATTAAACTATGAACCCGCTCAGCGCCAATCACGGCACTCCTGCGTCAGAGCGCTGCAGGTGCTTTTCGTTACACATGGAGTTTAACACTTTCGCTGCCTGGAACCCACCTAGCGGGTGCCTACGCCGTAGCCACTTTCCACCACCACCATAGGGTCGTAGTGCTACGCCGTAGTCTGTAGCAGCTTAACACATTCACCGCCAGGAGCGTAGGTGCGAACTAGGCTGGTTCTGAAAGTGTTAATGAAAGCACTGACTCCTTAAACACTTTTGATTTAACGATTAATAAACTCCATCCATTATTTTTTCTACAACAACAAGGATTACTAAACCCAAATCCATTAACCAAGCACGAGTGAATACAAATCTTTAAATGTTACATTCGAACCGCTTACCAACTTTTAATGTAAGTACCAACATTCTTACCGTATGCAAATCCGCTCAATCCACACATACAATTTCAAAATCCGTAACTATATTAAACTCGGGATGAATATTAGGGAAGTCGGATAACCCGCCTCCCTCCAAGGCGATAGGATTTACATATTTCCCCCCCCCCCCATCGCGGCATTTTAATATCATCTACATTTCATAACATACCTACCCACTTTCTTAGCGTTTTTACTTTCGACGGCGAATTGAGATGCGTTTTAGATGCGTCACATAAAACAGATTTAATGCCTACGATTTGGTAACGATAAGAATGAGGGCAAAATCTCACACAAATAGAACTATTTAGACCCATAAAGAGCTTATAAGGCTTGTGTTATGGGAACATACTAAACGACGATATATTTAATAGATATAAATACTTAAATACACGCCTACGCTCTTGGCTACGGTAGCCTAGGGGTCCAGGCATGCGGCTGTCAAGCAACGATCGTGGGTTCGAATCCCGACTCGTACCAATGAGTTTTTCGGAATTTATGTACGGAGTATTTACCGTTAGCAGCGTCACTACCCATTAGGCCCATTATCCGGTCGTCAAAACACACATAAAACACACTCATTGCCTGCGATTTCATAGTGTTACCCTCGTAGCCGATAACATGCGAGAAACCGTATGTAGAGGAAAGCGCCCACGAGCAGAGCGCCCACCTAGCGGGTTCCTGGCTCTGAAAATGTTAACGTCGCTACACAAGAAATAAAACTTTGGTAGACAGCCAATATCTTGATAAAACAGTTTTTATCTAGAAATAGATGGTACTCTAGAACCAAGTGAAAAAGATAATTGATCGCGCGAAATTCTCCGTTTTATTATGGGTAAAAATGGTTTCGTATGCTCGGCAGTCCGGACGACCGGCTGTCTTCTACAGTTCGCCTCTAATACTACGACGATGGCAAACAAACAGCCTTTCTGATGGAAAAAAAGGTTGACTGTTAGAGAATGCTTAAGGCATTAATTCTGCCTTTTGTACGATAAGTTATTCTTTTTTGCTATAAAAATTAAATACATAAATAAACAGACAGCGTAGCGTATGGACGCTTCCGTCTCTACAAAGCGCACAAGCGCGTTGCCGACCCATTATTGATTTGAGGAATCATTGTGTCCTTTACTCTCAGCGCATCGCATCCTTGGGAGTTGCAAAAGCAAGAAGTGTTATGATATGATTGAAATTCTGTCATCATCATGATCATCATCATATATGCCGAAAGACGTCCACTGTTGGACATAGACCTCCCTCAGAGATGCCATAGTGACCGGTCCTGTGCCACCCGCATCCAGCGGACTCCCCTTTTGCCAGATCATCATTCCACCTTCTGGCAAGGGGGTAAGGGGTCTACCGGTACGTGGCCGGTACGTGGTCGCCTGCCGAGATCCATTCCGCCCTAACGGCCATCGGTTCTACGTGCAATGGTTCCCGCCCGCTGCCACTTAAGTTTAGCGATTCGGACGGCTATAAGGTGAAAATATTTCCCCGGTTAGGTTGGCCAGATGTGAGTGAGATGACATTCTGCTATGCCGCTATAATGTCTACAAACATTGTAGCGGTACATACACAGAAAGAGGAAACGATAACGCAGGTTAAGCAAAGATGGCAGCGGTCAGTCTTTGGATGGGTGACCGCCTGATGTTTGAGTGGTTAATATAAATGAGCGCTTCCGTGCTTTGGAAGGCTCGCTAAGCAGTTGATCTAAGAACTTCTAACAGTCGATTTGCCCACTCACTTGACAAAGGGGGGACAACTGTTACTCGCGTCCGCAGGATCTATCTACCACAACCCTGCACGTATCCCCTGCGATGTGTGATGTATGCCATACGATTAAATAAATACACAAAAAGCCAATCGTCTCACCACGTTATTAATATTGCAGGCCCCATCTAACAGCGAGGTGGCATCTTTGCTCCTAGCGCCATGCAAGTAAAGTAAGTTAATGGAAGACGGAAAAATAATTCAAGATTTTAAGAAACTTTCTGCTCTCGTCCGTGTGGGGATGAATTCGTTTTCTTTGCTCAAGTACTTTATAGTTACGAAGTTTCTGTGACTTGATTTTCGGACTTTTATGTGGTGACATGTTGGGGTTTTTCTGTCCGTATTGGACTGAGTTTTCGAGGGATTTGAAAGGGAGAATACCGTCTAGCAGTTTTTTTTTTTTTTTTTTAATTTATTTATACTTATCATTATTATTACATAGTACACGGCCAGGCAGCGGACAAAACCCGGCAGGGTTTAACTGCCACTGCATTCACTCAATTGATATTATATATTATATATTTATATAGGATATCAGCATTGTCAGTTTTGGGATATACAAGTAGATTTCATTATACGTTTACAGTGTTGCGGTTTATCACTTATATTTGTAAGTACATCAGATGGTAAATCATTAAGTATACTGGGTAGCAAGTATTCCCACCTTCGTTTTCCATAGATATTGGTACATTTTGGTAAAACATATGGTGGCAGGTATACCAGTTTTCTGAGATTTTGAGGTCTACTAGTTTTTGTTAATTTTGCTAAGTTATCAAAGTTGAATAGTGTTGTAGAAATAAAACTTTTTTAGATACTGCCCGTTCCCTCTCATCCATGAGAGGAGGCTGTGCCCAGCAGTGGGTCGTATACAGGCTGATTTACTATGTATATTTGTTATGTACTAGTGTAGCTGTAGAACTCTGTCGGAAGAGAGAGTCCATGTTAAAAGAACGATAATATACATTATTTTTTTGACGACCACTGTAGCCGGTACTGCCCTGCATACGAAACCGCAGGTCTCCGGTTCAAATCCCGATAAGAGTATTTAATTGTGTGATGAGCATAATTATTTGTTCCTGAGTGATCGTTTTTTGTATTTGTATGTATTTACGTACCTATTTGTACATGTAAGTAATGTAAGTATATAAATCGTCGCCTAGTACCCTTAGCTTTGGTTAGTTTCGGAGGTTTGGGACTAGGTCGATTTGTGTAAGATTATCCCCAAAATATATTTAATGATTTCTGTTTAATTATGGACCTGCTTACAAAATGTCACGAGAATTGGTTGAGTAATGCGACCTGTTGGGGAAAACAGCCGGACAGCCAAACATACAAAATATGTATTCGCTCATCCAATTAATGTATGTATGTAGTTGGCAAATATTCTTGGTGCAAGAAATTAACTTAGAATACCACCATTAGCCATAGTATACAAGCTTTAATTAGTTTGAGAAAAGGTCGATAAAAAAAAAACTTGGATGAAACAGAAATCAACTACAAGACGATTCTAATTTAACACGTGTAGTGGGATTGATCCCGCCGCCATTTTGAGACGGTCTAAAAGCAATAACTCCATTAACAGGTCAATACCTAACCAGGTCGTATATACAAATAAGGACAATATTCTTACGGAACTATGATCACACAATGATAACACAATCGGGCCCTAATGTTTGCGGACGGCCTATACAAACAAGGTCGGGATTCTACGTAGGAGGATCTATAATACAGGAACAACTATTGTGCTCTTACATGATCTTATGTCTTTTTCACTTCCTTATAAACCGTTGAGTGAGAATTCTTGCACGAGGGTTCCGTACTCGTGTCATTTGTAGCTAATTAGACTTTATTTTAGTGCATATCTTTTTACACTAAACCACCACAATCCAACTAAAGGCGTTGGTCTCAGACGGTCCTGAACGCAATTTGCCTAGTTGGAGTTTTGCCCACATTGCAGTTTGACCACCGAGCATTATGCCTAAAACGCAAAGTGACCACTTATAGGTAGGTCAGGTTCGTTAGGTTTCTTCAGATGCCCGAAGGGCAAACAGACCAGAAATAGGAGCCCTGCTCCGCGGGGCTCCGTGAATATCGCTAACGTAACCTCAAAACGACGAAAATGTGATGTAGGCATTTTGCGTTTGAGACCGTCTGAGACCAACCCAACTAAAGGTCTGAATAAAGAATGTTCCAAATATTTTTTCGAAAACGTTTAGTACGTAAATGTTCACTTTATTGAAATAATAACCCGTTTTTACGAATACTAATTTAGAAACAGATGTTTGTAAGTTTCCGTACGATGTCGAAGAGCACAACATATCGAACTAACGTGAGCGAACGAGCAAAGCAACATTTGGAGGATTAAATTCTCCATTAAATTATATTGAAATACACAGGTAAATCAAACTAATCCCACAGCGCAAGCCTCATTGAGCTTATAAGGCTTACTATGTGGGTACTCGTACTAGATAGCGATTCTTGATATAAATGAATGCTTAATTTAATACATAACAAAACAGCCAAGACTTAGAAACCAATATTCATGCACATCCCACAAATATGGATAAGGATCCATTTCTTAGTTCCACCTACGACAGTAAACGATCCTCGACTGTCACTTGTTTTCACATAACATAACACAACAGTCCTAAGCAAATGCAGACAAATTGACTTAGCAAATATTCAAACTACATAATCCTTTTATTTAACTGACGACTTCACTATTGAGACAATAACGTATACTTTATAGAAGAGAGAATATGATTATGAAATTAGCAGTTATCAAATAGGATATTCTAAGCTGTTTGGTTGTATTCGTGTATAATGAGTACTTCTGGTGGTTGGTGCCTTAGAACTGCAGGTGGTCTGCCCATCAGTTCGTCCCCGAACAAAGTGCGCTCTCCGGCGTTCCTCCCTCCAAATTCTGTTTACCCCTTCCATGCTTCCAGGTTTTTAAGCTGATGTACCCCAAGTATAATGATAAAATCATGACACTTGCAGCTAAAACATGTTTAAACCGTACATGAAGCGGTATTTCGGAATCGCGTACTAATTAATCTGAATCTTGCCAATATGAACCCAATTCAAGAGTAGGTCTCAACGTACTTTTCTACTTGTTTACAAGCATACACCATAAACTTTTTAATAACAAACTATGTGCACGATTTCAAATTCAATTCAGCTCCCATTGTTATAGACTTTACAATGCTTTAGTACAGAACCAAATCTGAAAAGACATTTATTGCACCACTACTCCTACACGGTAATCCGAAAAAACCACAAATAAACGTCGACCGCCAAAAATATGGCTTCCGCGGTCGGTAGTGACGCTCGGAGACAATAGATGGCGCTCGCGGCCATAACTGGCGCAGTCACGGATCTAGGGAAACGAGTTGGCGCAATGGCAAACGTGTGGAGTACGTTGTTAGTTCTAAATCGACGAGTTAAAAGTGAGGCAAGAAAACCTGCAGAATAATATTTTCTTAATATGTAATAATAATAATACGTCCCACTGCTGGACAAAGGCCTCCTCTCATGAATGAGGGAACGGGCAGTAGTGCCTACGCTGGTCCGATGAGGATTAGATCATTTTACTATTTCTGTTTTATGTTAATATTAGAATAACCATTCATTTTAAGTTTTTTGTTGTTTCTGTGCGTTCGTTCAATTCGTTTTTCGTGTAGACAATAACGTTCTCACTTGTTATGCCTAAAGGAATCATAAAATCAATCATTCTTTATTCGTGACCTAATAGTAACCACATAAAAGTATTTGTAAGATACTTGACACTGCACTGCCTTTATACCTTAATTTTATAGTAATGAAGGTTACAAACAGGATGTCAAATATTGAAATTAAGGTGTTAATAAAACATTGGAATGTTTATTTTATACACACCGGTTTGCACACTGCGATAGCATGAGTCAAGTAGTAGCTTAAAACCTTACGGCGTTAATTCATCAAAAAGTTCATATCCAATCAAATGTTTCATTTCTATTCCATATTAATACTATCTCAATCTGATATTCGTCAAACTCACGCACTTTCGGCTAGATTTGGTTGTAGTCGAAGTTCGTCAAAAACGCCTTCTGGAAGCGGGGTCAAGGTTTGTTGATCTCATTTGGGTTTATTTTGTGGTGGGATTTTATCTCAGATTGTTACGTATACTTAACTCGTTTTATCCCGACTGTATAAAGGTGCAAAATTAGACGGTTTTTTCGTCAACATTCGGCATCAGCAAACTTGAATAGTAAAGTTCAACAAACAAAGTTCGTCTTTGACTAATCAAAGGCGTTCTGCAATTAGTCGCATCGTGTAGCCTCGTGAAAACGTCCAGGTGTTTCATTAGAGCATCGATGTATTGATGCAACGATCCGCGAAGGGATGTTGGTACACCTTAATTAGCGACCAAATAGCCGACTGTGGAAATCCCGATCCGTTCTTAGACACAGCACGACGAGCTATTAGTATGAAGGCTAATGAAAATAGCAATACTAATCAAACAAGTCACAGAAGAGCTATTAACCGAAGCGATGGGTTATTAAGGGTAATCTCTCGCGAGAGAAAAACTAAATCTTAATGGTAAAATAGATATAACAGTTTGATGCCGTGTTTACTTAAGTGGTTTGATGAAATGCGAGCCTTGTAATTTTCTGTTCTAAGTATCAATATGTACTAGTATCGGACTCTCACGAACTCGCGTACGAAGTTTCTAAAGTCCGGCGAATCAACTCCAACCGTACTTCAGTCCTCAGGCAAAATGCCCGTCTGGAAATTCTCTTGGGTACATTGATACCAAAACCTACCGTATCTGTAATTTGTTAGTTTTGTTCACAGGATCGACAAAATATATGATGTTTTTTGTGCCGGCACTCAGTGACATTCAATCCAATCGATTCTCGTTTTCAGTGTGACACGCTCTCACTAATTTGGCTAAAGCATGTTGTTGTGTAAATCCACATCTGAGAATAGGATTAATGGATTATATGAGAAAGAATATACGTCCATCAAAGCAATTATTGACCGGTTAGCCTAGTGGGTAGTGACGCTGCCTACGAAGCTGAAGGTCCTGGGTTCGAATCCCGGTAAGGACAAATATTTGTGTGATGAGCATGAATATTTGTTTCTGAGTCTTGGATGTTTTCTATGTATTTAAGTATTTATATCTATTATATATATCGTCGTCTAGTACCCATAACACAAGCCTTATTGAGCTTACTATGGGGCTAGTGCGATTTGTGTAAGATTGTCCCCTGATATTATTTATTTAAAATCTCTTTATTCATGTTTCCTCTTATGTTAGGTTTGTACAATAATCATATAAAAAGTAAAATATAAAACTATATATACAAAACATAAAATCATTACAAAAACCTAACCTAGGGTGCAGCCGGCAGCGAGGCGGGGCCTAAACTACCGGCGGTCAGGGCGACAGAGACAGGAACCTCCTCACTATCCGCGCAGTGTCCAGGCGTACCGCCTTCTGTATCTGACCCTTGATCCAGCCATCTAGCGAGAGTCTCTTGAGGAGACGGTCGAGACTCTTCGCTATCAAACCGTTCGCCGAAACGACTATTATATCGGGACGATGATCGTCGAATCAACATCCCACATGGCGGTTACCTCGTGAAATTATTGTTAAAATGCCGTTAAAAGAAGTTTTTCTGTCAATTTAACATGTGTGTCTGTAGGAAACGGGCATAAACATTTTAGTTAACTGAGGTTTGTTGGGGTTAGATACATTATCATTCAGCTCTCTAATTCGTTTGACTGTGCTGCGTCCAGCATCGCAATGAACCTTCGGATCTGCACTTTTCTCTCCCGCATTCTCTCTCTCCTATTATATTTTAATGCCAAAATATTTAACCTGATCCCGAAGACAATTCTAAGAACTCACGAACTGTACACGTAGCAATTTTATTGTACCAATGAGCCAAGAATTTGAAACTTACTATGTGGAATATTATCAATAATTTTAGAACAAGTGGCATTAAAATAATTTTGAAGAACCCTGTGACTAATCTCTAGTCCGTCCCGACCTGTCAGTATCTTCCCGTGGGTGCTTAAGAGTCGACTATGAAGGTATATGGTTGCAGTATATTGTGGGCGATACGCTAGCAACCTACGACTTAATTTTTTCTCTCTTTCCATCTTTAAACGTAAAATTACTAGAAGTGGCACTGATATTGAAATTCCACGAGCTCTCCTTTAAGGAAACAGGTGTGTACATGTAAGTTGCTATAAGGCCTCTGCACACCTATAAAGTCACAACTACTCGTCATAGTTGGAATGAGACTTCAATACATACCTAATTATTTATTTATCGTATGACAAATCAGTGTATTTCGAAACGTGAGATTTGTTGCCAGGTTATTGCACTTTTAGCACCACCCTGGGTAGCGGTGGGTAATTACTACGGACGTGGTGCACCTTTCGACCGCCCTCCGAATATATACCTAATTACCTTTCATCGTAACTGCAACAAGTTGTTGTGACAAATTGTACGCAATGCGTATACACACGCAGATAAAAAGCTCCGCGTTCAAGTATTCGCTCTCAGTTGGTGTGGACGCAAATCATCGTAAAAACCTGCCACGAACAGTTTTATAGAGGGAGCGATAAACACACCACACTTCAACTGCAGCCGGCAATCGAACGGGCGGTATATCTCGCGTGTCTTGTTAAACTTTAGTTATGAGCATTTGTTTTGCGTTGTCTGAACTCCGGGGGCAATCCGCTCCGTATTTTCACCGAAACTTGGCGCGTATTCTCTTCTTAGGCTTGACCATCATGACTAATGATTGTCGTTGATGATTTTTGTTCCCTCCATCGATGCTAATGGCGGTCCTCAGAAAATTATAGATTTTTGGAGACAGGTTTTTGTTTTTCAGTCGACCGTGCCGACCAGCCGACCGTTATATGTGATCGGTAAACTGATATTTTGCCTTACCACAACGACACAACATACATCCCATATATCATCGTGAGTATAACATCAGTCATCTCAATAGATCCCATTAGGAACTTTGTTAACTGTTGAACAAAGATGCGAAAGAACGAGTGCGAAGGACAAATACAAAGCCGATTCAATACGTGAATTCGTCCTGGTGGTCAATTAACAGCTTTCCTACACATCAGTTATGATTTTATCATCATGATCATCATGTCAGCTGAAAGACGTCCACTGCTGGACGAAGGCCTCCCCCAAAGGGTGACACATTGATCGGTCCTGCGCCACCCGCATCCGGCGGACTCCAGCGACCTTTACTAGGTCATCAGTCTACCTTGTAAGGTGTCTACCCACACTGAACCTTCCGGTACGTGCCCGCCACTCGAGAACCTTTCCGCCCCAACGGCCATAGGTTCTACTCGCAAGAGTTTAACCACGCAGATTTATAGAGAAGACGCCGCGGATTTTGAGTCAACCAACAGGTAATTAGGCGTTAAAAGTTCTTAAGTTATGCTATATCCACGGTAAAATAAACTAAAGCTCCGCAAACATACCGCAAAACAAAAACCCTTAAATATATTTTAGCCAATGTTAGCTCCGTAAAATCAAACAACTATATAGTAAACTACTCAATAAACAGAACCCTTCCCCTGTAAGTTGTATTGACACTAAATAGTTTTATACCCACACGCGGCCCGCTGAGTGTATTACCCTAACTTTTAGTGTTTGTGGCATTGCCACGTGTACTCGTAGCAATGAAATACTCGGAGTCTATTTGACTTATGCGTTGAATTGGAATCAGTGCATTCGTTCTATTACGAAGCGCGTATAGGGATGGCCCTTGGCACACCGTCTCCCCTGTCACATTGATCTTTTGCGTATCCTAACCGATCCTGTTGCGTGTTCAGCCACTGCTCCAGATCTTGTGAGCGAAAAATGCCGCATGGGATGAAAAGTGTATAAGTTTACGTCACAATCACAAAGTAAAGTATACTTATGCTTTTACTAGGGGTTACAATACATTTCATTCCTTACCCAGGGCGGCAAAACATTGAACGTCTCAGATTAGCATAGTATTTGACGAGTAGACGTAACCGACCAGACCCTGGATTCTGGGTTTGGATACAAGACACCAAGATGTGGGCGCGTGTAGAAGCGAGTGCACGATATACGTGGAATACAAGATCGATTCCATTTCAATACGTTTGTGCGAATAGAGCCCCCATAATGTAACGACGCATGGTTTGATGGTTAGTAAAATTACTAAATTCTAGTAAACGTTTTTGTTATGCCCACCTCTAGTCCTAAACATCTATCTATTTATTGAAATTTTACTGCACAAAACAATTATTGTACACACGGCCGACTTTATGCCAATTGGCAACGTCAAATGGTAATCTAAAATACGTACATTTAATAAGTAAGTTATAGATTCTTGCTTGGTAACTTCTACAAGATGTAGGTACAAGAAGAACGCCTAGTGCGCATAGAGGCGTTTTTCTTGTACATGTTCAAACAAAAGAGAACGTAGTTCATCTAATAATTAAATTTTAGATTCATTTAGACTAAATTTGAGCATATGTCTGTAAAATACGTTTTCAATGAATTATATTCTATCCTATTCTATTCTTGTAAATGGCGCAATGAGTTGTTTTATCCAATATTCTATTATTTTAAGTAAAAATAGAAACAATAGAATACGCCTACTTTGCCACTTGAGGCGAATTTTGCCCAAAAACCTTATTTTTTACAAATCTGGCAATGAACGACATATTTATGGCAACCTTACTATTTTTAGTAGAAACTAGATTATATTTATGAGTTAACTTTGAGTCATACATGTCTTTAACTTCAGCCAGGAGCTTGCAGCAAACTGTGGAATGTGAGGAGTATGGATTTGTATGGCGAAGATTAAAAATACCCACGTAACATTGCCAATCTGTACTGTGTTAAACTTTAAGTAGTTAAGATCAAGATGTTCAAATGGAACGCCATGTTCGCCCAAAATGTTGGATTAAGTAGAGACTACAATTAGTAATGGGCAATGTTGACCGTAAGCGAGGGTAGATCGAGCGCCCGAGCCGCTAACATCGTTTGCGCACTGTTCCTTTTAATAAATACGAATAAATTGTTAAATGTTGACGTACTGAGTCCAAAAACATACCAAAATATAGCTTAAACTACAAGTTAAGTGACTGTGAGATCGTTTTTACAAAACAATATGTGCACAAGTGACAATAAGGATGTGAAGTGATTGTGATTTAACAATAATAGAATCAGTTGATGTGCGCCTCGCTAGAGCGAGTTTGCGCGGTCATTAGTGTCATTACCCCGGGCGGTCAGCTGACGCGCTAAGAGATAACAACACAATAATTGTACTGCGTTATTTTTTCCCGTACATTAATATGGATTGTCTAGGGTGTCATAGCCACATAAACAAAGACACACTGATATCATGCTCATCATGTAAAGGACCTTATCACTTCGCGTTCGTCGGCGTACCTACAGATCACTATAAGACGCAATTTCAGAACTTAGCATATACATGGCGTTGTCCTTCGTGCCGCAACATCACCCGGCGTAACAAAGGGGAGGAAACTCCAGTCCACAAGCACTACGAGCGTCCGCCGGGGGCAGGCACCGCTGACGCCGACATGTCGGTATGTGACGTATCCGTAGGGGATATGAGCCGTAATACCACGAGATACGAACGGGCACAAGAGCTGGACATGGACAAATTATCGACTATGTTAGATGCTAAACTCCGACCGTTGCATCAGGATCTAGATCGGTTTAAGCAGGAAATGTTTCAAGAAATAAAAAAAGAATTCGCGCGATCTATCGAATGTATTAAACAGGAATTTACAGAAACCACAGATTTTTTAAGTAGCCAAATAACAGATTTTAAGACAGACCTCTCTGGCATGCGTAATTTAGTACAAGGTCTAGAAAAAGAGAACACGCGTCTAAGCGCCGAATTGACCGCGATAAAAAATAGTCGTACACAACAAGCTGACGTCATCGAGTTAAGAGGGATAGTCGACCAACTCCACGAAGAATTGAAGGACAAAGACCAGGCCCTCCTTCTGAATGATGTCGAAGTGTCAGGGGTTCCAGAACGACAAAGCGAATCAACGGTACATATAATTCGGGCCATCTCGTCAAAACTGGGAATGGTTATCGAAGAGCGCGACATTGTAAGTGCTGAACGTGTGGGCCCGGTGAGGCCTCGCAGCGCGGAGGGTGAGACCCGCGTGTCGCGCCCGCGACCCCTGGTGGTGCGCCTGGCGCGCCGCGCGCTGCGGGACGAGGTGCTGCGCAGCGCGCGCGTCCGACGCGGCCTGGACACCGCCGGGCTGGGGTTGGAGGAGCACGCGCCACAGCAGGTCTACATCAACGAGCGCCTCACCAAGGCCAACCGCAGTCTCCTCTGGAGGGCCCGCTAGGCGGGTATTGCGGCAAAATGGAGGTTCGTCTAGACGAGAGAAGGACGTGTATTCGCAAAACAAACGGACAGCGGTGATTGTAAACCGATTAGAATCAAGTGTGAAAGCGATATCAAGCGTGTTTTTGGTGTGGACCGTACACATTCAGATAAATGACTTTAATGCATCCTTACAAACCCACGTTTTATTTAATATTATGGTATGTGAATGTGGTATAGTTACAAGGAAACCATTAGATACTTATTTATTGAGAATAATTGTAAACAATAATGTTGTGTGCTCTTTCGATGATATTAATAACTACAGAAATTACAGTATCTATTCAATAAACTATGTTATATTATGTATCTATTTTTATTTCTTTATTTGTTTACTTATCTTCTATAGCGAAATATTAATTACAAGAAGCGGGCAATTATATGTTGTATTGTCGGAAACTAACGCGGGGCGGCGTTTTTGTCATTGTGAACTAACATTGCCTTTAATGACTATGGATTGGCGTCATGTTACTTTGCTCAGGGTTTATATCCTGAACAACAAATACATGGAACTCGGATTTTCATACATTGTACAGTTAAAATTTGGGAAAAAACCATTATTATCAATAGGCTTATTAAACCCTGGATCTCTTGGTACACGGCATGATGAATTCTTGGTAGCTATGGAACGACATTCAGTGGATGTAATGGCAATTAACGAGACGTGGCTACGGGAGGGCGAGGAGGCGCGCGCGCCTTCACCGCCCGGCTACCGGCTGCGGCACACACCGCGGCCGGCCGGCGAACGCACCCGCGGCGGCGGCGTTGGGTTTTATCTCAAACGGGGTATATACGCGCGCCACCTGGCGCACCCGACCGCCCATTCTATCGAACAAATGTGGATTAGTATGACTGTTAACGGTACTAAACTGGCTATTGGTACTGCATACAGGCCGCCATGGCAAAATCCAGATATATTTATAAGTGCAATTAGTGACTCCGTTTCTCATTTTTCATCATTCGATCAGATCATTCTCATGGGAGATTTTAACATAGACTTATTAAAGACGCAAGATCCAAAAACAAAAAAAATTGGAGATTTCCTATACTGTCACAACCTTAGTCAATATATAGATCGAGCCACTCACTTTACAGACCACAGCGAAACGCTGATCGATATTATTTGTTCGAGCGTTAAGCTTAGTGAAGTTTGCGTCAACTTTATTCCAGAATTAAGTAGTCATGCGTTTTTATCGTGCAAAGTAAACATCAGTAAAACAAAAGTTCCTCCGAAATGCATTATCTACCGCCCACTCAAGGACATTGACTATGAAAGGTTCAATGCTGACGTCGATCGAATCGAATGGGAAAATGTTATGTCGAGTGATATTAATATGTCTGTAACTGTTTTTAACGCATTTCTGCTTAATTTATTCAATAGGCACGCACCTTTAAAATTCACCGTATTTAAAGAGCGCTCGTTCCCGTGGATAACTTACAATATCAAGAAAATGATGGCAAAGCGAGACGAGGCTCATTTAAGACTTCGACAAAGCGGCCTACACGCACATAAAGTATATTATAAAGATATGAAAAGGGCGGTCATTAATGCCATTTATAATGAAAAATCTGCATATTTCAATAAGTTTATAGTCTCACAAATAAAAAATTCTCGTGCTCTCTGGAAACACGTCAAGCAAAATGTAGCAGATTTTAAAAAAAGGGACGGGGACATACCCCATCATTTATTGGACCCAAATGGCATTAACGACTTTTTTCTTGACGTACCGGGTGAAAGCAGAACTAAAATCTCTGATCTAACTTTTTACGAATTTAATAGGCACAATGATGCACACTTCAGTCTACTGCCGGTAACAGAGACTACAGTCAGTAAAATAATAAGCTCCATCAAAACACAGGCCCAGGGCGGTGACGGCATTTCCCTTAACATGTTGCTAATGACCTTACCACGCACCCTTCCCATTATAACGGAAATTGTAAACCAATCCATTACCACGGGCGTTTTTCCTGAAGCCTGGAAAAGCGCTGTGGTTAGACCCATTCCTAAAGTAGCATCTCCGACGAATTTTAAAGACTTGCGACCTATCAGCATTCTTCCTTTAATGTCAAAGATACTCGAAAGGGCGGTATGCATGCAATTAGTTGGATACCTAGAAATGAACAATATTTTACCCCCTAATCAGTCGGGCTTTAGGAAGAAACGCAGCACAGCAACTGCTCTTCTTGATGTTGTTGACGATATTCTGACTGCGCAAGACGATGGTAAAGCCACAATTCTGGTCCTACTAGATTTTTCACGCGCTTTCGATACAATTAACACCACGTTGTTGTTATCAAAATTGACGTATTACGGACTTGATAATAAGGCAGTAAACTGGTTCTCAACTTACCTATGCGACCGTACTCAGCAGGTTGAAGTGCGAAACTCTGAGGGTATAGCAATGGTCTCCGAGAGGTCTATAGTCTCCAGAGGCGTCCCCCAGGGTTCCATATTAGGTCCCATCCTCTTTATATTATATAGTACCGACATAGTAAGTAGCATTAGTAGGAGTAACTATCATCTATATGCAGATGACCTACAGTTGCACATCTCATTTAAACCCGAACATGCTAACATAGCCGTTGAAGAACTAAATCATGATCTCAGTCAGATTGCTTCCTGGTCTAATAAAAACAGTCTAGTCTTGAACCCCTTAAAATCTAAATTTATAGTACTAGGAACAAAAAATCAAATAGAAAAAACTTTATCTCTTAATCCACAAGTCCGTATTCTAAACGAAAACATTGTTCGTGTGACTGAAGCCAGAAATCTGGGAGTACTTATGGATGGAAGACTGCAATTTGAAAACCATGTTCTAGAAACCGTCCGTAATTGTTTCTATAGACTAAAAATTCTGTATAGGATTCGCTATCACTTAAGCATAGACATGCGTATCAAGCTCTGTGACACGCTTGTCCTATCAAAATTAAATTATGCGGACACGGTCATTGGAGAGTGTCTACTATCGCGTACAAAGATGCAACTGCAGAGACTTCAGAATGCCTGTGCCCGGTTCTGTTTTCCTATTCCACCCAGAGCCCATGTGACGCCATTCCTAAGCAACAGCAAACTTCTTAAAATGGATGCTAGACGGAAACTTCACTTTGCTTGTTTGCTGTTTGGGATGGTTCAGACTAAACAGCCTAGGTACCTTTACGATCGACTAACATTCTCCAATAAGCATGTAAGACAAGCCCCTCGCCTCATCTGCCCGCGACACAAGTCGGCTAGTTTCCGTGGCAGCTTCAGGTACGCTGCTACGCGATGCTGGAACAACATCCCACCGCCAATAAGAAACTCTAGTTATCTGGTCACTTTTAAAAATAATCTGAAAATCCATCTGTTAATGGAGCAAGCGTCCTCTATCTAGCCGACAATATAAAATTTAATCTATTGTTGTATGTTGCTGTATACACATTTATTCATGCTACTTTAAATATTTTATACACATGATTTATTTATTTATTTATTTATACGTATATATTCATCTGCTTTGCTTTTCGCAATTTAAACAGTGTCTTCGCCCAAATGTCTGCTGCTCCGCTTGGTGTTTTCTTGGTGTTCTTTGTTATTTGTTTTGTTTTTGTTTGTATTGTTTAACTGGATTCACTGAAAATCAGCGTCGTGGCACTTCATGCCCCGACACATGCTGAGTGGATTCCTTTTTGAGACTAACCTCAACAATGTACCATTTCTCTTTCTCTCTACTTTTAAGCAAGTTTATTGTTGTGCTGTGTGTTTCAAATAAATCATCATTCATTCATTCATGTTGGCAAAAGTCCAGATAACTTTTTTCTTTTTATTTGTGAATGATTCTTGTCTAAAAAAGTAAAATAAAATCTTTACTCACGATCAATACAGATAAAATTTTGGAAAAGATTTTGATTAAAAAAGCATGTTTGACGGAACCCATTTAGTTTCACTAGAAAACACATTTCGTTCCATGGCACAGCGCTCCTCCGCTAAATGCACCGAATGCACACGGAGCCCGCGTGGCGATAGCCATAAAGCCCCACGATGCGATATGGATACGATAAACCGAACGTTCCTAAGGGGACATCTGAGAGTCACATTTCGCATTCCAATTTGATCCCAAAGCATATGCGCTGCGGTAACTTGAGCGGTTCAAGCACTTCAAGCGTGCTTTCAAACGGCGGTCGTGCGTTTGATTCCTGGATCGCAAGTTTTTTTCTAGCTTAGGTATGTACGGAATATGGAATACCGTGAGTCATCCTCCTAGCGGTATTCCCGGCTGTACCCTAAAGGAGCACGGGGTCCGCTTTGGCAGTCCCAAAATTTGGCATAGGCACCAGTTTTACGAAAACGACTGCCATCTGACCTCCCAACTCAGAGGGACAACTAGACCTGATTGGGATTACAAGTAGACGATGTTTCCCACTGCCAAAATGTTAAATAGCAAATTATATTTCGTACAGTTTTTCTAAATACCCAGACCGGGGATACCTACAAGCCGGGGTTCGAAGTTTCGAACTCAAGACTTCTAGATTAAAAGTCGCGTGCGTTACTACAGTGGCTCCACCGTGAATCCGCGAAGAAATCCAAAGGTGTGTGTCAAGTCCCTGACCCACCCTGGGACAGCACAGTGGACTACTGTGTCCAGATGTGGGCCAAAGGCTGATGATAAAGATATTCATAGGTACCGAGGAACGCTTCAAAAAATTGGTACCTAATCCTCCTCGGATTAGGTACCAATTTTTTGGTGACTCTAAATATTGGCGTTGTTCAATACTTATTATAATTAATAGTAGTTAAACTGGACCCATCATTACAGAGAATCAGAAATAAATAATTTCTGATACTGATTCTGATTTCGAGGGAAACCTAATACTAAAAGTTAAGAATAGTTTAAGAGTAGATTAAGAGTAGTATGCACGTGCATTGATTGTTTTTGCATACATTGCATGTTGTGACTAAAATAATACAAAAAACAAAAAAAAAAATAGAAATAAAATAAGTCAGTTATCGGCAAGTGTAGCCGCGTCGTCGGCGAGCTGGGGCATGCACCTGGGCCACAATGGAAGAACAGCGCTGGCTTTGCCAGCTTCATGCTGAGTTGTGGCCCTTTTGTGACAAACAGTGTTCGTCCTATTTTTGTTACCTACTTATGTGTTTGTCACAAATAAATGCTTTTCTCTCTTTTCTTTCTTTCTAATTAAAATAAGCCATTTCGGTACGTACTGAAATTTCTTGCATTAAGAGCCCTGCTTCACCGAGACGCCATAGCAACGACCCCATACGAGCAGGGTGGTAGCCTAGCGTTGCTTACTGAGTTATTCTCCATACATTTCTATATGATTTTTTTGGATACGGTAGCCGGTGACGTCGCCATGGCGTCCCAGTGAGGCACGACGAATCACTGTATGGTGTCGAACTTTTGACCATGTTTCGACACGTTATTTTGAAACCGTAGTCCAACGGCCGTAAATTTTTAAATAACCTTGTACTGCGAAAGGTAACTCTAACATTGACCCCCAGTATTTCTCTAAAATCGGCGCATGCTTTATGGTCGCTGTTTGCGGATGCCCTGGGCTATCTAGGAAATAAAAACTATCTGACTTTATGCCCGGCTCTAGTTGATTGGCGAGCTATGGTTTGCTGTCATTCCATTTTAATCAAGTCGAGTGTATGTTCCGTAAAGTGGGTTAAGTGAAACGGTTGGGTATAACATATCGGTTTTTGTTAAGTGACCGATTGGCAATGGAATGGAATAATAGTCAGATCAAATTCGAAAATTACATATTTCTCAAGAAAAGCAGAAGATCGATTTGCGTTTTAACAAGCACGATTTGAAGTTAAATTGTTCTAGTTTCGCGATTAAACTTATTGACCAGTGATTAATTAGAACTCTTTTCACCCTTTCTAACACATCCTCATTCGTTATCCTCTCAGTCCAGCCAAAGGACCCAAAATGCAGCCCAATAAGTTACAAGAACAATATTTTTTTGTTATACCGCTAAATGACGTGCAGGTCTTTAAGCCTAACTCACTGGCTTAGTGCACGTGGCGCCAGAAACATCTCCTGATGACCTATCCTGCCAGCATCTCCTCATGATGACTCGTAGAGAGGCGAAACACGTGTCGAGGTTTTATCATTATTGGTGGTTTGCTTTAATTATTTGCATGTTTGCACGTGCGGAGGGAGGGTGACGCATTAACCGCATGTAAAAGCATGTTTTGACGACCGGTTAGCATAGTGGGTAGTGACGCTGCCTACGAAGCTGAAGGTCCTGGGTTCGAATCCCGGTAAGGGCAAATATTTGTGTGATGAGTATGAATAATGAATATTGTTTCTGAGTCATGGATGTTTTCTATGTATTTAAGTATTTCTATCTATTATATATATCGTCGTCTAGTACCCAAAACACAAGCCTTATTGAGCTTACTATGGGACTAGCTCGATTTGTGTAAGATTGTCCCCTTATATTTATTTATTATACAACATGAACAAAACTACCGATTTTAGCATGGAAATGTTTGCAAGTATACTGGACTCAAAACTGGCCGACGTAAAACGCGATCTAGTTATGATTGACAGGAAACTAGGATCCACAAAAAGAGAAATTTTCGAGGAGATGAAAAAAGAATTCAGGAACGTCATAGACCGTATACAGAAAGAATTTACGGAGACAACCGATTTTTTAAGTGACCAAATAAAAGGTGTTCAAGCAGACCTCGTAACGGCCAATAAAAAAATTCAAACTCTCGAAGTGCAGAACTCGCGGCTTGATGCTGAACTATTCGCGGTAAAGAATAAACCCACTCCTCCCTCAGATATTACGGAATTGCAAAATATAATCGACCAGATGCACGCGGACTTAAACGACCGAGATCAAGCACTTCTTTTCAACGACGTGGAAATCTCGGGCATACCCGAACACGAAGGTGAATCTCCCCTGCATATTACGAAAGCTATAACGCAAAAACTTAGTATCTCATTGCAAGAACATGATATTGTCAGTGCGGAACGCGTAGGACCCCTTAGAGCGGTTAGCGAAGGCGGAGCGCGGTCGCACCCGCGCCCGCGCCCCCTTGTTGTGCGACTGGTGCGGCGCGCGCTGCGAGACGAGGTCTTGCGCAGCGCGCGGGTGCGTCGGGGTCTCGACACCAGCGACATCGGACTGCCAGACCTTACTCCATGTAGAGTATATGTCAATGAAAGACTGACGAAAGGTAACCGAAAGCTGTTCTGGCAAACTAGACAGGCTGGTAATGCTGCGGGCTGGAAGTTTGTGTGGGTAAGGGATGGACGTATTTACGCCAGAAGAACGGACAATAGGGACTGTAAAACTGTGAGAATTCGGAGTGAAAAGGAAATTCAGAGTGTTTTTGGAAAGGTTCCAACTACAACCAGTAATGTATAATGGTAGTATGCCTTTCACAAAGTATAGTGATATCGTTATGTTTTTGTGTGTGTTGTTTACATTTTTCATGGATTGTATGTATAGGTTCTATAACGTCTACAGTGTAAATTTTTATAAACAAACTACGAAATGTACCTCGTTTGGAAGTTTTCGGTTTAAAGTAACTATTAACTATAGCAATTCTATAACATGTGTAATAAACCTTTTAACCCATGGAAATCTGCATGAAATGCGGAAGTGTGACTTCGGATATGAGAAACAATGTTTTAAATTTATATTTAAGTTTTTGGTCGCCTACAATATAATTCTGGCCTCTACTAAGTTCCCTGGGCTTAATAATCACAAAAATCGAGTATCGCGTATCAGTGTACGGGGTCTCATAAACAGTTACACAAGTGTCAGGCATACGCATACCTACCCCTACATACCTACACATTACCTGTTCAATCAGCACAATATATACTATATCTACACCTCAATATCACTTCTAAATAATTGTAAACAAAAATGACACGTATAAAAAAGCATTATTTAACTATAGGACTGCTAAATATTCGCTCTTTAAATACTGGACATGACGAACTTGTTGCATCCCTGGAACGCCATAATCCAGATATCTTAGCGCTGAACGAAACGTGGCTGCGTCCGGGTGAAGAAAAGTTTATTCCTAAAGTACCAGGTTATACTCTTAAAAGCAACCCGCGACAGGATGGATCAAGAGGGGGAGGAGTTGGGTTTTATGTACGGAAAAATCTAAGGACACACACTCTACAACACCCTCCCTCCGCCTTAGAGCAGATGTGGTTAGAACTACAAATCCGTGGTGTGGGACGAATTGCGATAGGAACCGCTTATAGGCCCGAGTCTGTATCGGTCGAAAAGGCCATCGACGCGCTCAATGACTGTCTTGATATGTTGGCATCACATAAAACCGTTTTTCTACTCACCGATTTTAACAGTAATTTTAACACACCAAAAAATCCAAACACAATAAAATTAAATACTTTTTTAACTCAACGTTGCTTAGAACAATTAGTACAGGAGCCCACCCGGGTCACGAAAGATAACTCTTCCTTATTGGATTTAGTTATTACAGACAGCCCTGCCACCTGTAAAAAAATATGTGTACACCACAACCCAAAGCTCAGCGACCACGCGATGATTCTTGCCGAACTGGCAATTGTGAAACCTAAAGAAACCCCGCAGTATGTTTACAAACGGCTCCTGGGACAGATCAATGTGGAAAAATTTAATATAGACCTCCGACTAACACCGTGGGAGGAGATAAAAAAAATTGCGGATGTCAACAGTAAAGTGAACACATTTAACCAATGGCTCTGTAACATATTTGATATACACGCTCCGATACGTAAGCTAAGAACGGATTGTAAGTCACACCCGTGGATCACCGATACTATTAAAACTATGATGAGTTTACGGGACGAAGCTATGAAAAAAGCGCACAAAACGAAAAATGATTCAAATCGTAACTATAACAAAAGTCTGCGTAACTACACAACAGCAGCCCTTGAACGAGAAAAAAATGCTTACTTCACCTTCTACGTCAATAAAAACAAATCCAATCCAAAACAAATGTGGAAGCACCTCAAAAGCTCTTCTTGCTTAGGTAATACAGACAACTTCACAGTGCCACCGCATCTTAGTGACCCAGATAAAATAAATAGTTATTTCTTGACGATTCCAGGGAACCCCGATACTGTTGGTGAAGTTCAAGATTTCTTTGAAAACGAAACCCCCTACGACCGGTCGTTTAGCATAAAACCATACACGGAAAGCCAAATTAGTAAAATCATTATGTCGATACAAACAAATGCGAGTGGAAATGATGATATCACAATAGACATGATCCGGCTTTCATTAGATGTAACTCTTCCAGTAATTGTGGATATTATTAACACGTCGATTATGCAAGACACCTTCCCGGAGGCATGGAAACTGGCTAAAGTTAAACCTATACCTAAGTCCAGTAAGACCGAGAGTTACAAAGAATTAAGACCAATTAGCATTCTACCGGTGCTTTCCAAAGTATTGGAAAGGGTTGTTAATGAACAGCTTGCAAGGTTCCTGGAAGATAACAATTTACTGCCAAGCACACAGTCTGGGTTCCGAGGAAAGCACGGCACCGCAACTGCTCTAGCTGAAGTCGCAGACGAAATAATTACGTCATCAGACAAGGGCATGGGAACCATTCTCGTGCTATTGGATTTTTCCCGGGCTTTCGACTGCCTTAATCCTACATTATTACTGGCTAAAATGGCGTATTATGGTATTTCCAAACGGACGTGTAAATGGTTTCAATCGTTTCTCACAGGTCGAAGACAATATGTGGAAATACCAGCGGATCAGGGCGTATTAGCAAAATCAAAAATATGTAACATCAGTCGGGGAACACCGCAAGGATCAATCCTAAGTCCTTTAATTTTTATTTTATACACAGCAGACCTGATAAAACAATTAAAGTACTGTAAGGTGCATTTATACGCTGACGACACCCAAATACATTATTCTTTCTTTCCACATAACCTGGGCGAGGCCCTAATTAAAATAAATGAAGACTTAGATAGAATAACTAAGTGGTCTTCGGATAATAATTTGGTACTAAACCCGGCTAAATCGCAGTTTGTCGTAATGGGAAACAAGTGGCAACGCTTAAAAATCGTAGAAAAAGATCCCAAAGTTTATGTCGGAAAGGAACCTATCTTGCAAGTAGAAAACGCAAAAAATCTCGGAATGATCATGGACGGAGAGTTGCGTTATGTGGAATATATTGAGACTAAGATAAGGAATTGTTTTTACAGGCTTAAAGTTCTATATAATATTCGGAAATATCTCACGGAAAAAGTTCGCGAAATCCTCGTTGAATCGCTAGTGCTATCGCAACTAAACTATGGGGACATAGTTTACGGACCACGACTTTTGGCGAAAACAAAAAGGTATATCCAACGCGTGCAAAATGCCTGCGCACGTTTTTGTTATGAGGTACCCAAACGTGCTCATATTACACCGTTCCTTAATGAAAGGAAGATCTTAAATATGGAAAACAGGAGACAACTACATCTGGCGTATACAGTACGAAAAGTAATCGAATATCAGAAGCCTTACTACTTGTATGAAAAATTAAAATGGGTCGAAAATACACGGGTTAGAACGCTACGAAAAAGTACAAAACTAGTTATCCCAAAGCATAAAACCAATTTTTTCAGAGGGGGTTTTAAATACGCAGCTGCCAAGATTTGGAATGACTTGCCGCCGCCATTGCGAGAGCCCATGTCATTACCTATATTCAAGAAGTCACTCAGAACACACCTACTAAACAATCAAACTCAACTTTAACCCCCGCCATACGCTAACAAGACAACACAGAAATATAATATTAATATATAATAATCATATTACATTGTAGGCACTCACACGCGCACACCACACACACACACACACACACACACACACACACACACACACACACACACACACACACACACACACACACACACACACACACACACACACACACACACACACACACACACACACACACACACACACACACACACACACACACACACACACACACACACACACACACACACACACACACACACACACACACACACACACACACACACACACACACACACACACACACACACACACACACACACACACACACACACACACACACACACACACACACACACACACACACACACACACACACACACACACACACACACACACACACACACACACACACACACACACACACACACACGCACGCACGCACACACACCTGTCACAAAAATCATGTTGTCATAAATTTACCATTAGATTTTATTTTATTTTCTACTTTATTAACTTTTTTAAAAAAATCTTTATTATTAAATCTTCATACTTTCTTACCGTACTTACTGTCATACATACAGACTCTTAACTACTTGTGTTATACTAAACAAGAACTGTACGCGATATACGCTGCGACCGGCCCTCTTCCCAGGGACCGGTCTGAAAACCAGCGCTGGGTATTAACTTAACCCAGCATATGCTGAGATTGGGACCCATTGCCCAACTTAACCAATTTCAAATGTATGATAAGTATTCCTCCTTCTTTATGTTTAATTAGTTTTTAGTTTTAAGCTCTATGTAATGTCTAGGTTAAGTTTGTGGCAATAAAGATATTTATTATTATTATTATTATTATTTATTTATATTTAAAAACACGCAAATAGGTGCATCTCATCATCGCTAATAGACCAGCACGTGTTTTAGCGGAATATTGTTCTTGTAACTTATCATGCACTTCCGCAAGTAATTCCTGATTCACTCACTTACTTGTGCCAATAAGGTCAGGTAAACCTCCCAGTGTTATACTGCCACACTTGATCTTCTTGAAATATTAATCATCATCATCATCATCATCATCATATCAGCCGGAAGACGTCCACGTATCTAGCGGAATCCCGCGACATTTACCAGGTCATCAGGCCACCTTGTATATGGCCTACCCACACTGCGTCTTCCGGTACGTGACCGCCACTCGAGAACCTTTCCGCCCCAACGGCCATTGGTTCTACGTGCAACCTTAATGCATAGCAATAAAGGTGATCAAGAAGGTTTACATTGTTAGAATGAAGGTGCCAAAAATTAGAACGTATAGGTACCTTAGTTGATAGTTCTATAAAACCTAAGTTTCCTACCAGGCGCCGACACCTTGAATATAGCAAAAGGCTTACACAAAATCTGCAGATTTCGCTTTACATTTATTGCGTCTAAAAAGATATATATCCCGTCGCAACCTCACTTAATATTTTCCTTGCAAATATACTCGTGCATTGTCGCTAGCTTCACTCTTATCACGACTGCGTAAGGTCGATATTTGCGAACCGTCTTGTGGCTAGGGTTGTCGACGTATATAAATAATTCATTGGCCGGCCAGCGGTATATTAACGCGGGTACACAGCCCTGTTCATCTTCTGGTTAGCGTTTAACTCGAGTATCATTATCATAACGGGCTTATTTTAAAATATTGCGCTTTATCTGAAGATGAAGTGGACGCTCTATGATGAAACATGGTCTTTTAAAACGTATCAAAGGAGCATTTTTCAAGTATTATTCAAATAAATTAAAAGAATGTTCCCACGAACCCTTGGGTATTTTGTTATACAAGCTTATAAAGTTACCAAGTATACAATTAGGATTTATAACATACCGACCCTGATTTTGAAAGACAGAGACATAAAAGTCAGGATACTCTGTCGCCTCCCGACTGAAATAACGGTCCTTAAAAAGCATGCATTGCCTAGTAGGAGCTACAGTAGTCTAGTAGAAGCTCGGGTAACCTAATAGAAGCTAGGGAAGCCTAGTGGTTCAGGCATGCGGCTGTCAAGCGGCGATCATAAGTCCGAATCCCGGGTCGTACCGTACGCCTTCGTTCCCACTATGCCGCACCCGTGGATTAGCCGGGTAGGTAAAACTGCCGGACAGGTTAGTGGCTGTACAATTTATATGAAGCTGTTCACATTATGCCGGACCCGGCAAAAACGCCGAGCTCGGTATTTTTGCCGGGGCATTTGTCACTGCGGACTGCCGGCAGAACGCCCGGGCCGGAGTAATGTGAACGAGCTCGCTCCGGTATCCCTGTCCCCCGCTCGCCCCACCCGCTCCCCGCGTGTCCACCCAAGTCTCCGGTTCTCCCGCCGGATCCGGTGCAATGTGAACACCCAGTCCCGGTTGGCGGTTTCTACAAATCCACCGGCATAATGGGAACGAAGCCTACCAATGCGTTTTTCGGAACTTACGTATTGAATATTTACCGTTATCTATTCGGTGAAGGAAACCATCGTGATATAAAACCGGTCTCATCTCAATAATGGGTTAGATGGTCAGATGGCAGTCGCTTTCGTATACCAAATCTTGGAATTAGGTGTCATAGAGGACCCCGGGCTCTTTAAGAGTAGAACCGCGAATAACGCGATGAGGATGATGACGTAAAAGCATTTGACTTCTAACGCCCTTTGTCTAATATATCGTACAATAGTTGCACAACAACGCCACATTGTTGCGGGTCACTATACTTAGCTTTACGGCAAGCAGGGTCGTAACGTTAATGTATTATTTAAACTAGGTTTATGCACCTCACATAGTAGAAACTCAGTTTTGGTATCCGGCTTGAAGGACCAAGACTTGCATCTAATAATTCCATGTTTATAGTACTCGTTATGGTAAAAGGAGGAAATAGAAGTACTAACAGTAATAAGCTAAGGCTGTGTTGAAGGACTGGTGACGCGGTTGTCTTTAGTCGCTTTAGCTTAGTCGACTTTTACGACACCCAGGGAAGAAAGGGGGTGGTGAAATTCTAACCCGACACCACACGAGGGCCAAATATGCCCAAATAGTCACTGTGTAGCTAAGTGTTAATGTAACACTCGCTTTTTCCCAAAATATTTTTTAGACATTTCGAAATAAAACGTGAAACGAATGAGCCTAATAAATATTTCATCGAAGGAAATGATTTCTGAGCATCTTTCTTAGATTTATAAATCCCGATAATATTCCGATTAAATAACACAACCGTTTTACTGTTATTTACGCTTGCTTTAGTTTCGTGATTTATTTCGTTTTGCGGTGGATATCAAAGGTTTGACTTTGTGTGTTTCGATATAAATTAACATCAATGTCGTAAATACTTGAAAATGCTTTACTTTTTACAAGCTTTTGTTTGGTACTATAAATAATATATATATTCATACTAAAAGTAACCTCTATAATAGAATTAATTTAAAGCATACGGTGTACATTTCTGGACACCCTTCAATAACTGGGCACGTAGTATCTATTATATAAAATCGGAAAATCAGAACGGGATAAAACACGAAGGAACGAGCGAGATAGCGCCTTACAAAAAACACGATCTTTGGCGACACGTTTCTTAAAACCAACGCAACGAACACGAGAAATAAATGTACGAATCAATTCTCTTGATATTAACTTAGAACAAGAGCATAAAGGCTTCCGGTTCTGTTCCATATTTTTCTAAAATCACGTAATGAAATCTCGACAAAATTGACAATTTGAAGCGTCGCCATTGTTCGGAAATGTTCGGCTCTGACGTTCGGATCTGAGAGATCGGTCTCTCCATTTTACGTAATTTGATTATATCTGAGACTACATTTACACGTTAGTATAATCGTTATACAATTGATTCGGCTAAAAAAACATAGTATTTATAGATAATTATTAATGAAAACCGAACTTTGAAATTTCGGTAAGAGAATTTAAGAGAATTTGACATGAAATGGAACGTTCCGCCACCGTCAGACTGTCAAGAGTGTCAAGTGTCAGTGTTATTGTTACTTTACTTTGAAAATTGTTTTATATTTGCATTTATAATTATTATTTATCGTTTGTTATCGTGTGAAACGAGTGCTCGGATCGGTTGGAATTGGTGTTTTCTCATTTGGACCTTGATTTGGTTATTTACGATATCATATTTCCTGGCAGCATGAAGGCATAATAATTAAAGGCAAGCGGCTAAGCCATCTCGGGATTGCGGACGAAATCGTACTGCTCGCCTCTGCTAGCAAAAAAATAGAGTGATCAACTCATTCAGAGAAGAAAGCGAAAAAGTAGTCTGGATGAACGAGGCTGAAACCAAGGTAGGTAATGACAAAACCACATTAGAGTATGTAGAACGCTACATATAACTAGGAAAAGAAGTATCTTTTAGCAATGATAGCACACAAGGCGAGATAGAACGACGCACAACCATAAGTTGGAAAAAATACTGGTAAAGGCGACTCACTGCATATGAAAAAAATAGTTATGGACACCAACATTCTCCCCACACTTACATATGGCTGCCAAACTTGGAGTTACACAGTAAAGACCAAAACCAAAATAAGGACAACGCGCGATGGAAAGGAGTACGTTAAACATAAGGAAAATCCATTTAAAGTGAAAAGTGAGCGCATACGAGCTTAGACGAAAACTACAGACACCCTGCTCTAAATCCTTAAGTTAAAATGGCGATGGGCTGGACACTTGGTGATGTGCAGTGGGATGGGTGATACACGGACAAGAGATGGACCAAAGAAGTGATGCTATGGAAAGGCCCCGATGTAAAAAGAAAGTCAGGGCGGCCACATACTGTTATATGCACGCATAACTGTTTTGCTTCCACGTAAATATTGCCTAATACAGGTAAAGCATCGACAGCATTATGACTTTATAAAACGCCAAATATTAACGAAACATATGTCAATCGTAATTTAATTTGGTTGGGGTATAGCAAAGGGGGTGCGGGGCTTAGTTTTTGTTTTGATGGGGGTGGTATCATTATGACACCTATTTTTTATGATGCTATCGTATAGAAGACGCTAAAATAAGCATGTTTTGTATGGGCAACTTTTCTCTATATTTGATAATTACCGAGATATTGGCTCCTAAATCAGTTATTTAAACGGTTCTGGGACTTAAAAAAATTCGGTATCGTGAACCGACTCGGATGGCGGATAGGTTAGAAGACGGTGGCGGGAGCTCTGCTCCCGCCGCCGTCTTCGTGGTTGTTTTTTTTATAAATGAGCGGAAAAAAACTTAATCGCGCCCCCTTTGCTATACTCTGACCTTTAATTTTGATATAAATATTTTCAGTGATACTATAAGTCGAGCAGTGTTTGTAATTGGGATAATAAACTGCTTGGGTGTATACAAGAGTTTTTTTCAAGCTCCACGGAGGCTCACTGTAACAGTACGCGCTGGAGCGACGACATAGCAGCCACGGCCGGAGGCAACTGGCTAAAGAAGGCAAATAACGGTTGGGATATATATAGCAAAGTGTGGCCGTCCCAGGGACTTATTATGAAGTTATGAGAGTTGGAAAGTGTGGATATTAGTGGCCGTCTCAGGGACTATATATATATTCTAAATAGCTTTTTTGAAGTTTATTAAAAAAAACTTATTGTGGCAAATCCGACTCGGGTGGCGGGAAGATTAGAAGTCACCGGCGGGGGTTTCGGTGTCTTCGTCGTTGTTTTTGTAAAAGTGCAGACAATTACTTCCTTAGAGAATAGTTTTGATGTCTATGAAAATAGGTGTTATAATGACACCACTGTGGGTAAAAATTTACTAAGTGCTGAAAATTATGAGACTTTGTGTCGCGATAATGGCTGAAGCATTTTTTTTAAATAATAATTATAAATAAATCAGCCTATATACGTCCCACTGCTCGGCACGGGCCTCTCATGGATAAGAGGGAACGGGCAGTAGTCCCCACGCTGGCCCAGTGCGGGGTTGGGGACTTCACATACACCTTTGAATTTCTTTGTGGATGTATGCAGGTTTCCTCACGAATGTCCCCAACCCGCACTGGGCCAGCGTGGGGACTACTGCCCATTACCTCTCATCCATGAGAGGAGGCCTGTGTTTATTACTGAGTTTCATGTTGACATTTTAATAAATTTATATGAAAATATTGAAAATACCTGTATACTGCTATTATTTCCATATCGGTACGTTGCTAAGCAGGGCTCATGAACATAATACAATTGTGACAAATACATTAATATAATTAATTCACGCGGGTGGAGCCGCGGGCACGTCTAGTGTCGTGATAAAAATTATGTTTGTATGGGAACAGAGTTCATTTTTACTATTAGGGGGCCAGTTATTGTCGATTTACCCTATATATGTTTGTTCGTGTCGTCGTCAATCATTAAGCACGCTAGTACTCGTGGTGACAGATATCAGCCAGCCAGCCATCAAAGTTAATGGTTTGCCGAGCACATATCTGTCATTTATCGTGTAACTTGTATTTGGAAAAAAAATAGTATATATTCAAAAACAGCTATTAGAATGGTATTGAATTAGTTGTAACTTGAACGTATTACGTATTACTGAGTGCATACGCAGTGAGGGAAAATCAGTTTTAATTATTTTCATTACTTGCACCAATCTTTTATAAACTGTAATAAAATATAATTTCCATACTCATTCATTGTACATACTTGGTAGGTACTTTTTGTATAACGGAAGATCCATGTCCGTACACAAAACTATGAAATAAGGCATTTTCCTGTGATCGTATATACAGGGTTCCTTACATTCAGTACTGTTACTATACGCAAAAAAAAACTCGGATTTTTAGGCAGATAGAAATATTTGACCGGGTTCCATTCCCGGCCATTTATGAAAAAAAAAAAAAAATATTCGATATCATCAACAAATTACATATATGTATGCTGGTGCCTCTTTTTAAGCGTTCAAGAAACTTGTGCTAAGAGAGCACCGCTCTTCCGGAAGTATTTTTTATGACATATGATATTTTATTTTTTCTAAAATCAGTCTTGTGATTAATCTGAGCATTCCTTATCTCTTGTAGTTTAAGATTTTCCCTCACTCCCCGTTTGAATAATAGAGTGTATTTTAATGTGTAGGTACCGACCGGCCGCGAAAACAAAACCACCTGACTCCTTTCAAACCAAGTTCTTCCCTTGTAAGATCTTAGTTCTAGCAAAGATAAAGTTCCCAATGTATGTTGTATTATAGTAGCGTATCATACAGACAGCTATACCTTGTTCCGATATCGAAGCGGCTCCCCAGAGCCGTCAACTTGTCGAACTTACGTCCCACGCGGCCACTAAAGTCCGATGTTGGTCTTGCTCAGCTAATAACAATATTATTACCACTTGTTTCCTTGTTTCCTGTAAATATAACAAAGGTGCTGTAATGTAGGGCAATGTAAGAAATAAAGCTCCGTTCATGATAACGGTTGTATTCGGAGACAAGCTTGACAGCTGACATGGAACTAAGTCACTAGTGGCAAAAGACGTAGAGCTTTCCATCTCTATCCCCGGTCCCCATTTAACGGTAATATAGAAAATATATTATTTTGATTGGCCAAAATAAACTTCACAAAATAAATAAAATGAGTCAGTTTTAATCTAACATTACCTTTTTTTCGGTTTGTGAGCAAAACCTAACCTAACCTAACCTACTTTTCTGCTAGCAGTAGGATTATATATTCTGAATTAATGGCTTCCCAATACCAATTAATATATATGTCTGACCGAAGTACTCCCTTACTTCAAAAAATACTTGTTCCCCATACTTTCAACCCCTTGAACCTTCAACCTTAAAGGAAGAGTATAAACGCAGTACTTAATTTGTTTTCCAGTCCTTGACCGAACTGACAATACCCTTATTTTAAAATGGTCTTGCTCCCAGTATAAACTGACAATACCCTTATTTTAAAATTGTCGTGCTCCTCGTATAAATTTCCAACTCTTTTCTGCCCCTTTAGGGGGTGAATCTCTTTTAACTCTCTTTAAGACAAGAAAATATTGGTATTTTCTTGTCTTCAAGGAAATAGTCTAAAACCGAAGAAACAAATCTCTTACTTTAAAAATGTCTTGCTCATCATAAAGAGTTATAACCCCTTAAGAAATTTATTTAAAAAACACTGAAATCAGTTTTCCAGTTTTCAAACAAACAGTCTAAAACCGATGTGGCAAATCTCTTACTTTAAAAATGTCTTAGTCTGTATACAAACTATGAACCCCCTTTTAATTCTCTTAGGAGATATATAAATAAATACCGGGCAAGTGCGAGTCTGACTCGCGCACTAAGGGTTCCGTACCGTTATCTATAAAAACAGCACAAAAAAAACATTTTTTGTATGGGAGACCCCTTAAATATTTATTTTATTTTATTTTTAGTGTTTGTTGTTATAGCGGCAACAGAAATAGGTACATAATTTGTGAAATTTCAACTGTCTAGCTATCGCGGTTCTTGAGATACAGCCTAGAAAAAAACAAAAACGTTTGTTGTATGGGAGCCCGCCTTAAGTATTTCTTTTATTTTGTTTTTAGTATTATTTATCATAGCGACAACAGAAATACATAAATTGTGAAAATTTCAACTGTCTAGTCAGTTAACAGTCAGTCACTAAAAAGGTTAACATAAATAGGTGCGTACCTACACTACACCTCCACTCTTATTTAGCAGACCACAACAAAGGCACAAGAAATGACTGTGCCATAATTATAACAAAGCACAAACCTAACGCTAAGCTAAGTAGGTATGTTAAATAATTGTCATGACTTATAACAAGGCGGATTATTCAATCTACATTGACGTACAGGTCGCGGTGAGGACAGTAAGGCGCTCGGCGGGCTTGACTCGCCACCCGAAGCTGACTGCTCAGGCGTCTCCGCAGCCGCGCTAGTAGATGGTGGGGTACTAGTATCTATAAGTGGCGCATCCGGTGTACGGTCAGCCATCGTGACTGTTAACCCTGACCCCGCGACCTCGGAACCGGCATCGGTGGATGATCAAACCTCTTCTGCTAAGGGTGGGCCGCTCTCCTGTCTTACGGGAGGGCTTGGGCATATTAAGGAATTCCTAGTTCTTCGCCTCAATTGATCCCTATGCCTATGTGCTGACTTCCCCTGCTTGTCTAATACACGGTAGTCCCTAGAACCTAACTGCTGTGTAACCTCGAGTGGGTTCCAGGCGAGGTTACACAGCAGTTAGGTGCGTACCTACACTACAGGTGCTTTAAATGTACGCTTTAGACTTACTGTCGAATAATGTACGCTTACTTATATTGCCGACCGGTTAGCCCAGTGGGTAGTGACGCTGCCTACGAATATTTGTTTCTGAGTATTGGATGTTTTCTATGCAATTAAGTATTTATATCTATGAAATATATCGTCGTCTAGTACCCATACACAAACCTTATTGGGCTTACTATGGAAGTAGTTCAATGTGTGTAAGATTGCTCCCTAATATGTGTTTCTATTTACTTATACGAGTTAACTTCTGTATCAATGTTACTGTCACAATAAATATATTTTTAGGCAAGCCTATAGTTACATACTCTTTAAAAAAACGTTTTTGTTGCGGATTGCCCATCGAAAATTTTCATGCGCCGCCACTGGTACATCCCCAATGGTTTAAAAAATATCTGAGTTAACTTACGTATGCTCTTAACAATAGAATCGTGTTCATATATATTTGATAACTTTACGCGTGATATATTTGCACTCAACTGTACATAAGTAGATTTCCCGATATATGTCAATCACACTTCCGCCACATCGTGCCATCACGTGGGCTGTAAGGAAACGCGGGCAAATTAAATTTCGCCACTAATTAGGACTTCCGCTTTGATGGGGCGGAACGCCGGCGGAATGCAGAGTCGATCGTGAATGAAGGCGTTATTCATGAAGCATTCATACGTGTATTTGGTTCATGATTTGATCAAAACATTCGCAGCCTAATGTTTTCGTGAGCCCGCTCGATGGAGTATTCGAATAGAGTAGAGTCTGCTCGTAGACGATTTCCTTTACAAACGGTTTTTCGCATGTTATCGGGTATAAGCGTAGCGTTACGAAATTATTGGTAGTGAAATAAGCAATCGAACAAGCGAGCGAAGTGAACGAAGTTCTCCATTTCAACTTCGGTCTAAAAAAAATCGTATTCTTCGCTTCTCAACCGATTGCTGTGACATTTTGTGAACAGGTTCAATAATAAAAAAAAAAACAGTTCGCGAGTTCTGCTCTGCAGGTCACAGAGCAAAGTTGTATAAATATGTTTCAACGCATTACTTTACTTAAGAGTCTCCCCACACCTATCGACGCGGAATCGGCGCTAGCCGATCAAAAAACACTTTATTTCCACGCAATAAGAGCGAAAAAGACGTCGATCGGCTCGGCCGACGCCAAGCGACGTCCATCGACGGGATTACGAACAAAACACGAGTAATGCGGTTGTACAAACCACTCGGCGAAAGCCGATTCCGCGTCGATAGGTGTGGGGAGACCCCTACCCTAACTTAAGAACCACCACAAAAACTACAGAGACACAAAAGTTCGTTTACGTTGACGGTTAAAAATGAAAATTTCGTTCATATACCTCATAAATCATAGCCATTATACGTTCTTCAACACAACAAATCCGCTCCCACTATCGCAATGAACAGCAGCCATCAACTATCAATTAGCTACATTATTTAACCCGTTCAACCGCGTTTAGTCGACGCGTTAGTCGGCCATTTTTGTCGCGTCAGCGGCGCCGACAAATGTTCTGGAAAGATAAGCGACCCGCCGCGCTGACAATATGGCAGCTATATAATTATAGGGTTTAAACGACGGTGAATCATTGATTTGGAGAATGCTTTGTGAGTTTATGTGGGGGTTAAGATTATAGGTTTTCTTTCACCTGAGGGTCAGGAGCGGTTCGATCGCATCTCATAGGATATGAGACTAGTAAGCTACAGAGAATGCCAATGCCTATTCAATGTCGCTATTCTTTAATACAGTGTTTTAAGCGACATCGTGTCCTTGAATCCAATTTTGAGACCATTATCGTGAATTGAAATGAAGTGGTATAATTTTCGGTATACTCTTGCTTGCCAGAATTCCATTTGCCCGAATTTTATCTGCCATAATATACAACTGCCATAATGTTGTTTTCTATAATTTTGTATGCCATAATCATTGTTTACCATAATAATTACATGCCAGAATCTTTGTTTTCCATAATATCAATATCAATAATCTCATTTTCCATAATCATTGTAATCCATAACTATCACATGCCATAATATCATTTGCCATCCATCTCAACATCCATAATATTCTTATGTGATAAAGTGGGTACGTATTGCAGTGTCTAATATTTAAAAAAATACCTCGAACCTATCCGCGATCAAAGTCGGTTTTGCCACTAAGTAAAAATGAACTATCTCTGAGATTACCTAATGCCAAGATAGTGTTGTATCGTAGGCAGTAGGGAACAGGGGCTTAGTGGCAAAATCGACTCGGATCGCGGATAGGTTAGAAGACGGAAGCGGGAGCTTTGCTCCCGCTTTCGTCTTTGAGGTTATTTTTTTTTAAAAGAGCGGAAAAACCAGCAAATTAACAAAGATGAATCCGAATGCATGTTTAGTATGGCGTTTAAATATTCTATTAAATAATATTATTGCAAACAATAATCTGGAATACAATACGTATGGCATTCGTATCATTATGACATCCAATATTCGGGTAAACAAGAGTATGTACATTAACTATTATGGTAAACGAAACATTCGGGCAAATGAAATTCGAGCAAGCGAAGTTCGGGCAAATGATTATTATAGTATATGAATGTCGGGCAAACAATAGACAACCATAATTTTCATTTTCACTGAATGCCCAGTAACCACGCTGTACGGATAATTCTTTTGGGATAGACAATTTATAATTTAAAAAATACCTACATGTTTTTTTTTTCAAAAATGGAGTCTATTAGTGATACCAAATGCCTACAAAAAATTTGGACACTGATTAAAATGTCACCCTGTATATGGACTATAAGTCAGTCCTCGACGCAGCACAGACGACTCTGGCTCAATGTAATCTTAACTTTAACTCAAATAAACCACTACTAAGAGGTAATGTATATTTTCTGCAGCCTTAGCTGATAATCGCAATTTCCATCCCTAGGATCTTTTTAAATCATCAGCTGGATTAACTGCACGCCGCTTGCATAAATTATTTTAATTTTATACAGCAAATGCATTAAGACAGAGTTTTAAGAAGTTAATTGATTCGCGCTCAGAGTTTTTAATGACCTTTACTTTGCGAATTTAAATGCGGCCAAGAATATATTATTCCAATTGGTGTCGCAGCCACATTTAAAGTTTGGATTATGCATAAAAGGAATTTTGTATGAATTTTTAGTTTTCTGAGAGCTCGTTTGAAAATAGATAAAAGGTAATACTAACTTTTTTTTAAATGTACGCATGTACCTGAACACATATTGAAAAAGAGTAAATAAATATATTATACATTCACTTCTTTCTTTTTGGCCTGTATGTTAACGCTCTGTTATTTTATATATCTTCAAATCTGAAAGAACATGAAAATGGGGATATCACACATGAGACATGGCATGGCATGGTCACATTTTGGATGTCGAATCGAGTCCCTGATTATTTTTTGATGTATCAAATTAAGTTGAAAATACGGGAAAGGCGTACGTCTCGAGTACGGAACGCTACTATTAACTTAGTAGTACAGAGTTTGTATATTGAACCTCTACCATGCTGGCTATACAGCATTGTTTTTATTTTTAACAGAGCTGTCCGAAAAAAATATGAATAGAACAAAATAGCTAGTCACCCAACTCACGGGCCACGAAACTCGCAATTAGTTCAGTTCAGTAATTTATTGGTAAAAATAATTTACACGTCAACAATTTATTTACCATTTATAAATCATTAACTTAAAACATTATTACTACATTCGAATTATTATTTAGTTAAGTGCATTACAGTTTCGTTATTTTTGTCAACAGTTAATAGCTTTTTTATAATTTTAACGCGAATGTCGTGTTACTGGGGGCATCCTTTATCTTGTCTGGGATTGCATTGTATATTTTTGGTCCCATTAGCCGCGAAGATTTGTTGGATTTGGCCAGCCTCCTCGCAGGTACGTGTTCCGACGATTGGAGTTGGGGTATTCGGCATTAGTGGGGAGCTAGGAGTTGAAACAATCATAACCAAATAAAAACATAACTTAAAAACAAATTGCCCTTCTGATGTAATCGATTTATATTGTACTGAAACCCCTATCATATCTACTATTTCAGTTATTCACACGCACTTCCTCATCATAATATTATACTTAAACCATAGTAAATGAAATAAAGGCAAAACTGCAGAAGCCTTAGCCAGCCGTATTGTCCATAATTTTATTAAAACACCACTTTGTATTCATAAAAAAACTTGAAGACAAAAACCGGGCGTAATAAATCGTAAAATGCAAACGAACGCAAATGTTTTCCAAGAATTTAATAATTCTGGAAATAGGGTAGTGGGGTGCCGGGAAGAAAAACAATAATACTCGAAGCAGATTGCAATATTGAAATGCATTTATTTCTATGCGACTGTTGTAAAATGGAACAATTTTATTTACAGTTGGGAGCCAGAGTAAATTAATTGCGTTTGTTATTAGTGACTTTTAAAAACAGAAACCTGAAGTTATGTTAATAATCGTATTACTTTGAGTTTGCATTTTTAAAGATTTATTTCTGCTCGTCTTAGAATTGCATATATCAGAACAGAATACAAAATGGTATTGTTTTTATATTATTGAAAAACAATGATATATATTAGTGCCTATGTCATCGTCGGTATGAGCACGTCAAACACATTCACGGTTACGATTATGTGTTCCTATCCAAACCAACCTTCAATAGGTATATGTGATCGTACAACGGTTTGTGTATGTAATGGCATGTGTGGACACAAACACTTATGCCGTTATTAATTCGTAAACTTACATAAAAATGCATTAAAATAGGTTTGTTTTTATCATGACCTTGCAAACATTTTTTGTGAGAAATGGACAAAACACATTTGAGAGCTTTGTTATGTGTTATGCTATGAATAAGTGAGTTTATTAATATCCACCTAATATCCACTACGTACATGGCCTTAAATTAAGATTAAGGGGCACTTGCCAAACTTTCAAAACATTCAGATTATATACATACAGAATGACGAACCTCGCACTTGCACTCCGGGAGTGCCAGCAGAAGTGAAAACTCAATGACATTGTAACAGGATCATGTGACGTGTTCGTCTTACGAATTTTCAATCTGTCGAATCTTACGATCACGTGACATCTTACGGTCACGTGACCTGTTGCGAGTTTAACATTTTTTCCACATTACAAAAGTGCACAGCGCCGCTGAGGAAGTTTTCGATTCAAAAAACTTAAAAGAAAGCATTAGGTACTACTTAAACTTACAATTTTTAAAGGAGGTAGAACATGGTGTCGCTTAACTTAAGTGGCAGTGAGCGGGACATATTGCACGTAGAACCGATGGCCCTTGGGGCGAAAAGGTTCTCGAGTGGCGACCACGTACCGGAAGGCACAGCGTGGGATTCCCGCCACAAGGTGAACTGATGACCTTCCAAGATGATGATGATGAGAGAATCCGGTTTCATTTAACCGTGGTTTTACAATTTGAATTGGTTAAGAACGGTCCACGATGTCTCGCATAAAACTTTCTTAAATAATAAAGTACCTGTTTCTCTTTTAATAGTTGCCTAACTAATGAGAAGCAAATTTACAATTCAGCAGTTGAAACCGGCCAATCACGAAACGGGGTTTATCATACTTTAGTTGCTAGTTAGTTATGAGATCTAAAATATAATAGTACTATAACTTGCATAATGAGATGGGGTTCGGGTCCCAATCATCTGGGGTAAAACAGTGTACCTAATAATATGTAACCTCGTTATATGTGGCTGTTACAGTAAGTATAAATGACCAGTTATTGTGGGACATATGTTACTTCCATAACACATGTCAACACCCATATATTGTAAATGCGCATGACCTTTCGAAATAATAACTAAAATCAAGTAACAAGTTACTTGCTAACCCGTAACGGGTTAGCAAGTAACTAAAATTATAAGACGCTGTGTTAGGATAAACAAATTAATATTGTTTTTTTTTCTTTATAGTTCTTTAGTATTTTTTATGACAGTAATTCACCATGAAAACAGTTACGTTCCATGTAATTTTTATATATCGGGCGTAACTATTCTTTCGACTCAGATGATACTTCTAAAATTGATGAATTTATAAGCGATATGAAACATGAAATATCGAATCATCATCAAAAATAGGAATTCACCCACTTTATTTCGTTATTTTAGTTTATTTATTTATTCCATAAATTGACAGTTTACAGTCAAGCTACACGTGTTAACAGGAGACTGACTGTTAAGTATTCTTCGATAGCACAGCGAAAGGGGGGTTGGAACGCATGAATTCCCCGGAGAGAGTAACCAAGGCGATTACCGATAGAAATGAGCAACCCACTCACCTTGTGAACCTCAATGGCAGCTGCTCGTGTTAGGATGAAAGCCCAGCTCCGTTCTCCTTCTGCTATGCCTAGGTCTTAGTAGCCTGCAGATCTGGGTTCAGCACAGGGTAACGTAAAGCACGTAGATAGACTAGATAGTAGTGAAAGTAGCCACGAAAGCACCGTGGTGAGTCTCTGCGGCGGTAAGGGATGCGCGCGCGACGATAGCCATTTGCCCACTGGTCCGCGAGTGTTCGGGACGGAGCTATTCTTAAAGGGCGAGATTCGCTTGGCATTGAAGGAGCCTTCAGTGATGGATTACTCTAAGCTCCCGACAAAAGCCTGGTTACTAAATCCTAAACATACTCCCCCCTGCTGCGAAATCTCAATTTCCAGAAATGATAGGAATTAAAAAAAAGAATCGCCTAAAGTGGCACAGTGACAGACGGCCGAATAGCATTCTTGTTACAAGAGTTTCATTATAGATAACATGCATATGAATTAAATTAATAGCAGTAATAAGTAAAACAACGAGACAGAATTTAAAAGCTGTAAAATGAACCCTAGTGGCAAAAGAACAAACTAAAGTAGCGTAAACGTATAAAGACAGTGTGTTTTTGAAGTATTAGTTATTGCTAATAGGAAGTACGCAGAGCTTGACGACGGGTCGTTTAAATTCTCTATTACGCGATTCAGCATCTGCGGTACGAACTGTTACCACCCGTACTATCCCATCCTGACCTGGATGCACGTTGACGACGCGTGCCACCGACCACAACAACGGTCGAAGGTTGTCGTCCTTAATGATGACTAAATCGCCAACTCTCACCGCCCGAGAATTGTCTGTCCATTTGTTTCTCTGATTTAAAGTATGTAAATAGTCACGGTGCCAACGCTTCCAAAAATCAGCATGTAAGCGCTGTAACAATTGCCAACGATTCAGTAATGAAATCTTTGTGGTCTCATTATTATCGTCCGGGACAGACGTTAAAGGAGAAAGCGTTAAAAAATGGCCTGGCGTCAGGACAGAAAAATCATTTGGATCATTACTGACTGCACACAAAGGACGTGAGTTCAGTACTGCCTCTATCTGCACGAGGACGGTATGGAACTCTTCTAACGTTAGCAGATGACTTCCCACTACCTTGGCAAGGTGTCCCTTAACTGAGCGTACCCCGGCCTCCCAGACTCCACCAAAGTGGGGGGAAGAGGGCGGAACCGTCAAAAATTCAATGGTCTGTGATGTAGCGGCAGCCTTCATCAGCCCCGCTAGCTGATTTCTTGCACCGACAAAGTTGGTCCCACAATCGCTCATTATCAGGGAGCACCGGCCCCGGCGAGCAACGAAGCGACGTAAGGCAGCGATAAAAGATTCAGCCGAAAGATCATTGGCAATCTCCAGATGCAGGGCCTTGCTCGACAGACAGACAAACAGACAAAGATATACCTTGTCAGAGCGCGCTCCTCGGCGACGGCGACCAAGGATGACATGAAAAGGACCAGCGTAGTCACAGCCCACACGTTGAAAGGCTTTGACAGCAGTAACCCTGACGCGGGGAAGGTCCCCCATGATGGGTTGAGATGTCGTTGGTTTAGCCCGAAAGCACGGGATACAACGAGAAAGACGTTTGGCAATAGCACGCCGAGCAGAAAGTACCCAAAAGTTTTGAGACAGTAGGAAATGCACCATTTGTGCACCACCATGCAACGACTTTGCATGCACATCATCAATAATTAACGACGAAAGTCGATGATTTGAAGGCAAAATAGCGGGATGCTTTGCATCGAACTCCAAATCTGAGTGCCGAAGTCTCCCTCCGACACGCAACACGTTGTCCTGTGAGAGGAAAGGACTTAATTTTTTCATAGGCTTTGGCAAAGGCTTGTTATCTTTGAGATTATTGATCTCATTAACAAAACAATCTTGCTGACAAGACTTGACGAGAGTTTGAAGCGCTTGATTCAGCTCTTGTTCACATATTGGACCAGAATATGTTCTTTGCTTCTGCAAAAGACTCAGGAACCTAAGCACAGTCGCAGTTACTCGCAGGATTTTCTTCAAGGAAGAGAACCGGAGTAAAAGCTGCTGTATCGAGTCAGTCTCGTTGGTGACAACGAGGGCTGACTTCTTCTCTTCTTGACGTAATTCTGTAGTTACGTCGATTGATGGGGGAAGAGTTTTTAACCGAGGCCAATGATCAGACGAGAGGGACAGAAAACTCGGACCATTCCACCAAAGTGAATGTTCCAGCATTGCCTTTGGAAGCATGCCTCTCGAGGCTGCATCAGCCGGGTTATCATGGGTGCTTATGTAGTTCCATTGTGCTGAGGGCAATTTTCGTTGAATCTTAGCGACTCGATTGCCAACGAAAATTTTCCATTTTGGATGGGTGAGATGCGATCCAAGAAAGAGTTATAGTCGAATCGGACCAAGCAAAGATATTCTTGATTATGATCAAAGACAATAGATGAGGAAGTATCGCGTGCACTAAATCTGCCAGAAGGACGGCAGCGCACAATTCCAGACGTGGAAGACTGATCCGTTTGGCAGGGGAAACACGAGATTTCCCGCACACCAGATGGGTAGAAAAGGTCCCATCATCTAGTTCTGCTTGCAAGTAGACGACACTGGCATAGCCTGACAGAGAAGCGTCGGCAAAGCCGTGCAATTGATAGGCAACTGCACGCGAGTGCGTTATCTTCCGTGGGACAGCAAAATGTGATAGAGCACTCAATTGGGAAGAAAATTGACACCAGAATTCTACTATATCTTCGGGAGGCTTCTGGTCCCAATCTAAGCCTAACAGCCAAAGACGCTGAATCAACGATTTTGCCAAAAAAATTACAGGACAGAGTAGCCCTAACGGATCAAATACACGAGCCAGCTCTGACAGTATCTGCCGCTTCGTGCATTGATTTTGAGACTTTGAGAGACTTAAACTGATCAGACGCCGAGTCCCAGTTTAGACCAAGTACTTTCACAACAGAATTATAGTCTGCATCGAACGACGTTGCTTGAGTCACACAATGCTCAAGTGGGATCTGGCTCAACAGTTCCGGACGATTGCTTGCCCACTTGCGGAGCTCAAAGCCTCCTCGGGCTAATAACGCGATTAATTGCTTTTGCAGCTCAAGAGCCTCACTAACAGAAGACGCACCTGTGGGAATATCGTCCACGTACGTGTCTCTAGATAGTACCTCCGCCCCCAGCGGGAAAGCTTGGCTCTCCGACACAGCTAGCTGTTCAATCGTCCGCAAGGCCAGGAAGGGAGAAGATGAGACCCCGTATGTGACAGTATTTAAAAAGTAGTCCCGGAGTTCCTCATCAGGATGGAAACGCCACACGATGCGCTGAAAGTCACGATGTTTCTCTGACATCACAATGTTCCTGTACATCTGACGAATATCTGCAGTAAACACTACTTCGTGTAAACGAAATCGCAAAAGTATGTGGGAAATGTCCTTTTGAAGCTTCGGTCCCGTCAGCAGTGTGTCGTTTAGTGACAGACCCTCGCCGTCACGAGCGGAAGCATCGAACACGACGCGTAACTTGGTGGTTACGCTTGATGGTGACAGCACGCAGTGATGTGGGATGTAATATGCACCAGAGGTATTTTGGTCAGAGGGAGGCACCTCTGACATGTGACCAATGTCCAGATAGTCCTGCATAAACTCATTGTACGACTTTCTTAGTGCGGCATCATTTGATAGACGCATTTCCAATTTGTTAAAGCGGCGCACAGCGATGGACCGCATGTTACGGAAAGTCGGCTCAACAGATTTGAACGGCAGCTCAACAACGAATTTTCCGGAGCCCTCACGCTTGTGGGTAGAAAGAAAATTCTGTTCACAAACCGCATCTTCGGGCGACAGCATTTCTTCGGGGTGATGCACATCCTCAATCTCCCACAACCGTTTTAAATCGTTTTCCAAGTCGCTATGTGACGCGTGAAGCGTTTGGACTGACGAAAGGTTGGAATATAAAGATGGTATACTCTCAAGGCAGCGAGAGCGCCCCAAAAAGACCCAGCCAAATATAGTATTTAAACCTACAGGGGAGTCATTCCCACCCGGAATCATACCCTGAAGGAATATCTCATTCCAAAGTTCGGAACCAAGAAGGAGGTCAATTGGTCCCGGAATATGAAAAGATGGGTCCGCGAGTCTAATGAACCCTAAATTCTTTAAAAAGCTAGTTTCTACCGTGACTGACGGCATGTCATGACAAATGCGGGGTATTACAATTGCCTCGAAAGATATTTCGTTGCCCTGATGGTTCTCGGGACGGATAGTGCATTGGACGGTACCCAATACAGACGTGGAAGCGTTACCTAGGCCAAAAACCGACGGCGCGTTACTCGAGACAGGTAAACCTAGGCGATTTGCTAGGCCTTGGGAAATATAATTGGCTTGACTGCCAGAGTCAATCAACAAGCGCACGGCGTGAAAGGAGCGCCATCTATCCAATATATCTACTTGAGCCGTTGACAGTAGGACAGTTTTATTTGACGACGTATTTGTAGACAGCCCCTGCACACCTAAGGCATTAGAGGTGGCGTTGGGATTGGATGAACTTGGTTTGCGATCTACTGTGTCTTGAAAGTGTAGTAATGAGTGATGACGGCGACCACAAGTTCGACACGAACCTTGTGAAGGACAGTTTGACACTACATGACCTATGCGCAAACAATTGAAACAAAGCTGTTTATCACCAACTACTTGTGATCGACGCGCAACCGTTAAGTTTTGGAAGTCCGGACAATGTGCGAGAAAATGCTTTTTGGAGCAGAATTGACAAGGCGGAGGCGGAGGCAGTGCCGAAGAAGTAGACTGGTTACCCACCAAAGTCGTTTGCCTAAAGCGTCGTGGCGGTGTCGTGACGTGGTCGGATCGCATGGTGTTCACGACGGCTGGCCGCATGTTTCCGTTATGAGCTGAACATGTACTCGCTCCGGCATGCTCCACTGCCTTGCAGTAGTTCTCCACAAAGGTCTCCAAAGATTGATAGGTCGGGATGTCCTCCGACGTGACGGTCATCTCAAACTCTTTACGAATGGTTGGTTCTAATTTCGATAAGAGCGTATAGAAAATTATAAAGTCCCATTTATCGATGGGCAGGTTTAATGACTTCAAAATTGCTAAGTTTTCTTGGAATGTGTCCAAAAGAAACCGAAAGGCTTGCGCTGTGTTATTCTGTAACTTAACAGTTATAATAGACTGCCACGCTAAAAAGGCTAGCTGGCGTTTATTCTGATAGCGCTTCACCAAAGTTTCATACGCCATGTCGTAATTGTCGGACGATATAGGAAATGCTTTTATTAGGTTTAACGGTTCACCCTTCAATGACGAGACTAAATATTGAAACTTTTCAATTTTAGAGATCTCGTGTTTGTCATGTACCAAGGTTCGGTACAGATCATAGAAAGTAATCCACGTTTTATAGCCACCCTCGAAAGTAGGTATATGTATGGGCGGCATGCGAATATGACCCGTATTGCTGCTCGAGCTACCTGCGGGTACGGGCGAAGCGACACGAGGCACTTGAGGTGTTGCCTCGGGAAACAATTGCGATTTGATGGACAGAATGTCTATTACGGTCTCGTCAAACCCCTGTCGTATCTCCTCATTATCCGCGATCTCCTGAGGATCCTTTAAAGAAGCTACTATTTTCGTATGATTGTCGTCAAATAACACTTCTAAACTTTCCAATCTCTTTAAATGCACCTTAAAGCGCGGTTGCATTTCCGGGTTCGTTGTACATCTTTTTGCACAAATATAAGCGTCATTTAAACGCTTAAGAGCGATAGTACGGCGGCATTTTTCCATTTCGTTCATAGTGTAATTTATTAAAGCGCGCGCAAGTTAAACAAAAGTGATCAACACAATTAGGTACTTATCTTACTACAAGTATAACTCGACAACAGGCGAGAAAGAATTTTAGACCTTGTATATTAAAGGTACGGTCAAAAATCGTACTGCACTATCTTTCAAACTAACTACAGAAAAAAGTTCCCGTACTTACATACAAATTTTAACAAACTTCTCTAATTCTACAATTTACACGAACGTAATGTACAAACATAAAAGTTACTTATAACTCAATCATGATAAACTAGGTAACTTCAATATGCAACCAACCAAATTATGCAACACGTCGTGTGCGCGCTAAGGAATTTGAAACACCGAATATCTACCCTGTGACCCGCACAATATATAGTATATTTTTTGTGAAATTTACTAACAAAACAGCAAATGTTACACCGTTAAACGTGTAACTAGAACATACAATTAAAAATTATGATTTAAGACAGCGAAAGAAACCACTTTAACTCGTAAACAAGTTTCTGCTCGGATAAAAGGTCGTAAGTTCATACGAATATCACGGCGGTTACGTCCTTTTTTTTTTTTTTTAGTATTTGAACAAATTGCCTTGAAATACTTATAGTACATCAAATATTTTTATCAATAATGTAATAGTATGCTAATAAAGAATGCTATTCGTATAGTTTGCACTGTAATCCATAGGTATACAAAATTTTGTTCGAATTAATATATCCGGTATAGAAGGAACACAAATATGTTAAGTATTCTTCGATAGCACAGCGAAAGGGGGGTTGGAACGCATGAATTCCCCGGAGAGAGTAACCAAGGCGATTACCGATAGAAATGAGCAACCCACTCACCTTGTGAACCTCAATGGCAGCTGCTCGTGTTAGGATGAAAGCCCAGCTCCGTTCTCCTTCTGCTATGCCTAGGTCTTAGTAGCCTGCAGATCTGGGTTCAGCACAGGGTAACGTAAAGCACGTAGATAGACTAGATAGTAGTGAAAGTAGCCACGAAAGCACCGTGGTGAGTCTCTGCGGCGGTAAGGGATGCGCGCGCGACGATAGCCATTTGCCCACTGGTCCGCGAGTGTTCGGGACGGAGCTATTCTTAAAGGGCGAGATTCGCTTGGCATTGAAGGAGCCTTCAGTGATGGATTACTCTAAGCTCCCGACAAAAGCCTGGTTACTAAATCCTAAACACTGACTGTCTTGAGAACATAATGTTAAGCAGGAAACTGTACTTACATTATTATTAGATCAAGGTTTAAAAGTATACTACACTAGATACCCGGCCTGGCTTCGCACGGATTACCCGTTTTTCCGTAGGAATCAAGCATTTTCCCACGGTAGAAAGTAGCCTATGTTCATCAGGGATAATGTCGGCTTCTAATGGTAAAAGGATTTTTCAAATCGGTCCAGGAGTTTCGGAGCCTATTCAATACAAACAAACAAATATTTCCTGTTTATAATATTAGTGTAGATGTAGATAGTGTAGATTAGTGTAGAAAATCATTTGTTTACTACTTACAACTAACTATTCTATGATATATTGATGGAACATTGAGTTATACAGACTCCAAGTACCGGCTGACCACTGAGAGAAATAGAGATTCAGAGCTGTTGAATATATCCGGTTCAATGAATATTATAATTTGTCAAATCAATCGATATGACAGCTATGGTATGACAGGTTCATGTCACTGTTAAATTTGTCTGTCGTGTTGTGTTGTGACGCGTCAGAAACGGTATCGGTTTCATACATTTTAATATTGTTGCGTTCACATTTCTCTGATGCCGTCGTCGTCAGAGAAATGAATGTGAATGCAACCATAATTAAAACCGATACCCACACAACACGACAGACAAATGTGTCCTGCGCTTTAGTTAAAAATTTGATTAGCCTAAACGTTCTAGCCCTCGACGGAGCTCTAAGTCAAGGAGAAAGAAAATAAAAAATGTGCCCCGCCCACTGCTACTTAACATTCCATTTTCCTGCATAATATTATTAAAAACATTACCATATGTTTAATTTTTGAGCAGGGCTTATTCGTGAGCCGGGTATGCCAACCAAAGTATGCCTCTGATGCTTGCCTTGTCTTCCGTTTAAAATTGATTTTAGCGACGAGAGAATAGAGCCAGTCTTATGGGCAGCGCGAACAAAAGACCAATAAATTGCGAACCCGCCTTAATTAATTTTATAGCAAAAAGATTCTTTTAATTAGCAATATTTTGCTCCCTGCGCTCTTGTCAGCTGCGACTCGGCCGGCCACGTCGGTATTGTGGCGAGCCAATTCTCTCCAAGTATTTCAATATTTACAATGCATTTAAATTACAGCAAAAGTTTTGATTGTTGTGTGAGAATAACTTACGCCACTTTCTATGGAACTTGTTTTAAGCTCACCTCAACGACGGTCACCCAAAAATATGTTTGAGGACCACTTTAGCCTAGTTGGTAGTGACCCTGCCTACGAAGCAAGAGGTCCTGGGTTCGAATCCCGGTAAGGGCAAAAATTTGTGTGATGAGCATGAATATTTGTTTCTGAGTCATGGATATTTTCTATGTATTTAAGTATTTACATCTATTATATATATCGTCGTCTAGTACCCATAACACAAGCCTTACTGAGCTTACTATAGTCCCCTTATATTTATTATTTATTTATTTATATCTTGACACCGCGATGCGTAGTAACTAAGCGTAGGTACTACTAAAGGTAGAGGTTTGGGGTACCTCAGCAGACTGTGACAGACCGTTTAAACTACAGAAGAGGGCTCTTAGAATCATATCTGGTAAGCCCTACGATCATCCAGCCCGAGCATTATTTAAGCAGCATAAAATACTCACTCTGCCTTGTATCTTCATATTGATGGCCTGCCAACATGTGAGGTCAAATCTCGACCAATACACTACGCGCGGTCAGTGCCATGTTAGAAATACCAGGGGTGCACACCTGCTACTCATCCCGCACCGCAGGCTCGCTAAAGCTCGAAAGTCACTCACTGTCCTAGGTGTTAAGATCTATAATACCCTACCTAGTGACATAATTACCTCGGCGAGCGATAACATATTCAAAAATAAGATTATAAAAATGTTAATTGACCTGTGTTGCTACAGTGTGAATGAATTTATTTTAAGGAAATGTGAATAATACAAATTTATTATAATTAGATAATTGACAATGTATACTCGGATTATGGTTGAATTGACATGTAAATTATTTCTACAATTTATCAATAAATATATCTGTATCTGTATCTGTATCTGTTTAATTTCGTGACGGGTGAGCGGCGTCTCTGAAATTTTGTGTGCAGGTTAAACAAATATTATATGTTTGCATTGATTCTGATTTTCAAAATGAATAGTTTAATCTTTTGAAAAAATACAGGCTCGCGAATACTACAGTTCACAGAGCCATAAGTATTAAAAATACGAAAATAATTGTGCCTGTCTATCTGTTACCTTTTTGCGATAACACCGCTGAACCAAACGGGATGAAATTTGGTATGGAGATAGAGACTCTGGAAAGGACATCAAACATTTTTTATCCCGCAAAACATTCCTTACAGGAGTGAAATCAGGAATGAAAGTCTCAATGGAAGTGCGATCATTGACGCTGTGCCTGTGAAGAACAGATATGGATATTACCTATTAAATTGTGCGCAGGCGTATTCTTTAGGGCTACTGACAAGTATACTCAAACGAAGTCGCGGGTAAAAGCTAGTTACTTATAAATGCGAAAGTTTGTACTATTAATGTTTTAATTTATGTTACTTTTTAGTGCAAAAAACCGAATAGATTTTGAAGGAAGAAAGTACCGTAGATATAAATTAATACATGTAAAACTTGTTTTCTTTACCATAGTAGGTAAGGTAAATGTCCCAGTGCCCGACACTGGCCTGATACACGACACTTTCAATCTTATGCCAATAGAGGTCAACAATATGTGTCAAAGATTCGGTATTAAGGTGTCGAGCATTGTGACCTTTACCTTATGGACTTAATGTTCTACAAGAAATTTAAGCACTCAGGTTAATCATGAAATATCATAGGATAAAATATATTGTTTTCAAATGTATCTCCTAGCTAGTATAAGACCCTTAGCGTGTCAAATCGATTATATGGCGTAGCTACTTCCCTTTAAGGTACTACATAATATTTATATCTCCAGCTCACTGGACGCTTGTTTCAAATCACTCGCAAATTCAAACCCCGTTCAATTTTAAAACGAATCCCAACTATGCCGGCCGTTCTTAGATGCAGACAACTATTTAATTATATGACCCTCCGAGTTGCTTCCGCTCAGTGGCTCTATACCCGGCTAAACTGATAGACTATCCTGAGGGATTTAGAAGGACATAAGTAAAGGGAAAAGGAAGGAATATTCTGTCATTCCCGCTAGTATTTCGCTCTGGAACAAAATTGGATTGTTCTTCGGAGGACACTTCGTACTCAGGTGCTGGAAATTCTTTGTATATTTTACGTATTTTACTGTAGAATTGTCTTTGAAATAAACTTGCTTTGGATTTTAATTTGAAATAGTATAGGGCTTGTTTGGGTTATTCCTTTGTTAAGATTTTTTTTAGTTTTTTTTTTGGCTGTCGTTTGTTCGTTTTTACCCGACTGCCCTAGAAAAGCGTTATGTTTTTTCAACCGACTAGACCCACTACCATTAAAAATATATATATTGAGTGCCTTGAAGAAGCAGGAGGACATCTGACCAGCTGCGTATACTTAGGTGCCAGGTATCCTTGGAATCGGGTAAGTGCTGTACGAGCCAGGTCCCAGGGTCCTACACCTGAGGAATCACGCACCGACTGGACCAAATCACCTGCTGCGTCCTCCTACACCTTCGACGCAGCTTTACGTGTCCCGGGTGCACTACACTACGAAGGCAGAGGAAGTAGTGGAGTATGTGCGCGTGAAGACCGGATTCATCCTGAGGGTCGTGAGGTTGGAGTCTCGCCATGATGTGAATTTTAATTCCTTTGTGGTCAGAGTTCCAACAGACTATCTATCGACCTTCACTAAGTAAGAATTTTGGCCGAAGGGAGTCAAGTTCCGACGTTTTCGCGGTCGGTTACCTGACACCAGTGGCGGTACTGCCATACAAGCCCAAAAGCCGGGCTTGCCTTACACAACTAATTCTTGATCAAAACAAAAATCAAAGGTAACGAGAGCACAAACTATAATTTCAATTTGCGCTTCGCGCTCTCATTCCAATTTTTAAATGAACAAATCGTGGTACTAAATTCGACCGCGCACCGCCATCGCCACGGCACGGCTGGCTGGCAGCACTGTCGCTGATATGACGAGCCGACCTCGCTGGAGACACGGCTAGTCATCTAGCTCGCACGCGTTGGCTTGCAAGCGGGCTTCTATTCTAGCTATCTTTATCTCTTTCTTTCCCATCAAGACTGCCTAATAATGTGATGTAACTATTATAAATTTATATAGCAATATCAGTACGAGAATTAAGCCGGGCATGCGTATGAAGTTGTACACAAGTCGAGTAAAATGCGAAATTCGCGCATGCGCGTTTTGATGGCCGAGGGCCGACTTCATTGTTCATTCATTGTTATTAGTTGCGATTTTAATTTGTATACACTTTTATTTTGTTTGTTGTGTGTTTTAACGGCCAGTCCGGTCATTAAGTATTATGTTTGCTGTGTTGTGGTTTAATCGGATTGACGGCAAAGGAAAGGTAAACATTTTAGACTTTGCTCAGAAGAAACAGCTAATTTCTTCGCCAAAACCTACGCCTGATTTGTGTACTTCTCACTCAGCTTAATAGATCGGAGTACAAAACTCATTGGATTGTTAGTTGTTCGAATTCTAATGAGTTGTATTGCTGGTGTTGTAGGTATATTCTTTCGAACGACGAAAACGGTGGGAATATACCTATCTGGATATGACGATTTACCTAAGTAACTTAGCTGGCGCCATTAGAAGGCACATGAATTCCCAAAAGCATATGAACACTGTGACTTCTTTTAGTAATTTTGGTACACGGGTAAATAATCCGAGGAAATTGCAAAAACATATGTCTCGGCTTGCCCTATTCTGAAACCCTAGGCACGCCACTGCCTGACACCACGAAATTGCGCAACAGGCCGCAGTAATTGTGTGTTTTATAGTTTTTAATAAGTTTTTACTGATATGTATGTTAGTCTTTAAGGTATTTGTAATATGGCCCTTGTTGCCTGATTTAAATAAATAAATGAGCATCGCAGCACCTCCTTGACGCGGTGATAGTAGCTTCATAGATTTAGTGTAATTATCAAAAAAACCTACAGTCCACTTATTAACATTTCGATGGCGCGCGGCGTGGTCCATTTATTACAGAAAATCCAAGCTGAAACGCGGGATGACATATCTTACCTTACCTAACCCCAGTTCATGTTGAAGATGCATTCTAAATACTGGTGAAGGTTTTTTTAATTGGATGGATAGTTCCGGAGATTATCTACCCTTTTAAAACTACTAGTTGTTGCATTAAAATTATATTATTAATCAATCAATCAATGTTTATTAGTACTAAAAGATTATTTAAATATTAAATACTAAATAGCTTCTGCTCGCAAGTGTGCGTGGAGCTCGTTTATATCGTCCATCTCCATACAAACTTTCACCCCCCATTTGACCCCCTTAGGGGATGACTTCCGGGACACAAACTCTTGTGTTGTGTATCTCTCTGGGACTATCTCCATACAAAGTTTCATCTCTTTCGGTTCAACAGTTTTAGTGTGAAGAGATCAACCGACAGGACAGACGAGACACTTTCGCATTACCAGGTCATTCTGGTAAAGGTCGCGGGAGTCCGCTGGATGGACGTGGACTGATGACAGTCCACCTTATCGGTGGCCTAGATATGGGGGTACGTTCGAGAACCTTTCTGCCCCAACGGCCATCACTTCTACGTGCAATGTGCCCCGCCCACTGCCACTTTAGTTTAGCGATTCGGAGGGCTATATCGGTTACCTTGGTTCTGCTGCGGATAGCCTCATTTCTGATGCGATCGCGCAGAGAAATTCCCAACATAGCCCTCTCCATTGCCCTTTGGGTGACTTTGAGCCTGTATTATGGATTATCACTATCAAATTTTTATTAGTAAGGCTTTTTTTGTAGTAAGGACGAAATTTTTCGCAATTTGTCTGTTTCTTACGTCATTTTTCTCATTTTGTTTGTTTCTTACATATTTCTGTTATTTGCTCGTTGTGCAATGTTAAGATTAATTTTAAATGTGTAATTTTTATAGTATTAGTTAGTTAAATAGCAAAGAAAGCTAAAATGTGCGTTAAACTTATGTTAATATTTAAAAGTCCTTGACCCAATTAATCTCTGTGACAAAACATAAACAACATGGCCACAGCACAGACAATACGGACACGGCGTTTTGTTTCTGCTCAATCGTCACAGCACAGGTCGTAAGGTAGTGAAATAAGGGCCTGTACGCACTAATTTGTGTTAAGTTTTTGATTACTTTTGTTTATTTCTCTCTTTTTTTATTCTTTCTCTTTGTTTATTTTTTTTATAAACGATCCTTTAGCTCACTTATTAACGAGAATAGTAAGGTAGGATTAATTAAGATATTATACTATACTATTCGTGTGAACACGACAACACAAACCACGTCTACTCTCATCAAAAATGACGTGCTTATAAACTGCAAAGCATATAACTTAAAACACTGAAAATCTATGCGCTAAACACCTGGGGCTGCAGATCAGCCGGGATACCCCTATCTACGTAGCTGCCCTATGAACTAGCATACAGGCTGCATTTCCTGGCCCGCGCGTTAAAAAAAGAGAAAATCTCCATCCCATATTATTTAAACAGCGAATCACAGATAGAAAAACTGAAGAAGAAGACCGATAACAGAGAGGACGGCAGTCACAATCACAGCAGTACGAGCCGAGACAACAAAAGTCTATTGCTTCTTCGTGCGTTGCTTTGTAACTGCCGCATGAGTGACAAATACAATTTAAGAAAAAAGCCATTGCGCCCTTGGGCGTAACATAGGCTATTGTAGCTCTGTATGTCTGCGCTTTATGAAGCCCTTTTCGAGCAAGTGTGATGAAAAATTTTTTTAACACAAAGCTGACTGACTGAAAAATATTGCAATCTATTTGTCAGTTATTTGTTGTGTTCTGTCAAAAACTCCGCATTTCACTAGAACCCCACCGCAACGACCCCGAGTCTGCGAGCATAAGCAACCAGGATCCGGTTAAAAAACCGGTCCGCAAGGCGACGGATGTGATTATTCGCCGGAAGCGGCGGACTGCACCCCCGGTTCCGGTGCCGTATCACCGCTAACCACGATTCACTTGTTTAATTAAAAGCTTCCTATTTTTCTAAGCGACTCTTTCAGCGGAGTGTGCTTTTGATTTCTGCGAAAAAGTTTTATGATTTAACTTGTGAAACTGTACATAAAATACAAGTAACATAAAACGTGTCTGTTCATAAGCGAGTTTTATTATGAATGCTACATTGAAAGTTACTGGCAGGGACAGAATTTCCAGGACAAGAACGTTCGCACTTTATATATTGCCTATACACCAGTGAGGTTTTAGTTGAATAAATAATGTGCCCCAATGTAGTGACTGCTCCAAAAACTTGTTGTAATTTTATAATAAATTTTTAAAGCCGAGTTTGTACCCAACTGTCAAGGTGTGGAGGGTAATAATATCCTTCTGTATGTGTAAGAGAAGGTACAGTAGTAGCGCAAATATAAGTTACTGTTGTAGATAGTCTAATCTCTTGTTGTGCAGACTCTTTATAAGTTATCTTTCTTTTATATTAGGCATATTCTATTTGAAATATTCTTTTATTCAATATTTTTATGATTCTTGTTTACCTAGTTACTTCATTATAAACATCTCTTTTACTATTTCCTCGATAATACTTAACGTAAGCACCTTTCGCCTCAATATTACAACACGTTATCAGCACGAGCGCGTTAGTCAGCACGAGGGATAAGAGCGTGCATGTGTAAAGTTATAATTTAATAATTATAGTGTATTTTTCGTGTGACTTGTAAAATATAATGTCAAAAGAATCTGGAGATGTCTCAGGTGTTAATAAGTCAACCTCGTCGAATTCATCTTCGATTCCTTCTTTTTGCCTGAAGAATAAAGATGGGTATCCTACATGGAAGTTCAAGATGCGTAATTACCTTTTACACGAGGATTTTTGGGCAACAGTGGTTATACAGAAGATGACACTACCCCCGCCTCGATCAAGGTACCTACGAAACGACGCAAAAGCACTTGCAAAAATTTGCTTAACAGTAGACGGTTCAGCTATTACGCACGTCAGATGTGCAAAAACTGCAGCCGAAGCGTGGAAATGTTTGCAGAAAGCTTTTGAGGACAAAAGCATGGGACGAAGACTAGCGCGCTAGACTGGAGCGTAAACTGTACAGATTAAGTCTGTCAGACTTCGATAATATCGAACTGTACATTAATTCAGTTATGTCAACAGCACAGGACTTGGCGGATATTGACAAGCTAATAGAAGATACCTCGATTGCCGCTATACTTTTGGGAGGTCTTACCCCAAAATATGAGCCTCTTATTATGGCGCTAGAGAACTGTAATGTCGATGTAACAACTGATTTAGTGAAATCGAAACTGCTGAACGAGATGTCGAAAAATGCAGCTGCACCAATGGATTCCGTTTTCAATGCCAGACTGAAATCTAAATCTAAGAAGAAAGAAATAGTGTGTTACCACTGTAAAGTGCCTGGACATAAAAGGTCGGACTGTCCACTTAGATACAAGAAGGAGAAAGCTAATGCTGTAAAAGGAAACGACTCCACATTTACTGCTCTCAACACTTCTGGCCACTCTAATAAGGATCTTTGGTACGTAGACTCGGGATGCTCCAAAAATATGACTTCTAGACGTGATTGGTTTCAAGATATTTCTTTAATGAATAATGGTAGCGTCACAGTCGCAAACGGAGAACAAATACAGTGCTGCGGATTTGGTAATGTCTTAATAAATACACCAGAGAACGTTGTCAACAGGATCAGTGACGTTGCTTTTGTTCCTGATTTAAAAGCCAATCTGTTATCTGTACAGAAAGCTATTGATAAGGGTTTTATATGTGTTTTTGATAAAAGTGGATGTAATTTTTATAAAAATAATACTTTTCGTTTTACAGGTGATTCCGTTCTTCATGCTTCGCCCTGTGGTGGACTGTATGTACTTGATTGTACAGTAAATGTTCCCGATACGGTGGCAAACAATTATTTGACGCAGGATGTGCACTCTGGCTGTCTGAATAGTTACCAACTTTGGCACAAGAGGTTAGGACACTTGTGTCGTATAGGCATGAGTCAACTGAAGAATCACGAGGTAGGCGTAGAGTTTAAAGTAGTAGATAAAACGAATTGCATCGCTTGCGTAGAAGGCAAACAGGCAAGAAAACCTTTTAAGAAGGAAGCATTTAATAGGGCTACCTTGCCATTGGAATTAGTTCATATTGACTTATGTGGCCCTATGTCTTCAACCTCCTTTCAGGGGAATAAGTATATGTTAACTTTAGTAGACGATTATACAAGAAAGGTATTTGCTTACTTTATTTCTTCAAAGACAGAGGTTAATGACAAGTTTTGTCTTTTTCAAACCTTTGTAGAAAATCAATTAGATAAAAAGATTAAAGCGATTAGGACTGACGGAGGCAAGGAGTTCGTCAACAAGGACTTTATTGATTACCTAGACTCAAAAGGTATCGATCATCAAATGACGACACCGTACAGCCCTCAACAAGTCGGAGTAGTTGAACGAACTCACAGATCAATAACGGAAAAGGCGAGATCGCTATTGGCTGAAAGCTCACTGTCTAAAGCGTACTGGGAAGATGCTTTCAGAGCTGCTATTTATCTTAAAAATAGGTCACCTCACAGAGCTTTAGGTGGGCAAATCCCTTATGACAGATGGTGTGGCCGTAGGAGTGACCTTGGTCATTTGAAAGTGTTCGGATGTAGAGCACTAGTTCACATACCTTCATGTCACAGGAAGAAATTAGACTTAAAGGCAAAAGAAGCAATTTTTGTCGGTTATTCAGAAAACCCTAATACGTATATTTTTAGGGATCCGTCTAACCCACGAAAAGTATCCATGTCCCGAGATGCAACCTTTTTTGAAAATAGCTTTACAGGGTTGAAACAGCGGGAGACTGAGCCTGTGGAACAGTCAGACTCCGTATTATTATTTGAAGACAAGGTGCCGGAAACTGAAGATTGTCAATTCTTTGATTGTATTGAGTGTACCAGTCCTGCGGCTGAATCATCTACATCAGAGCATCAGGTCAATACCGAAGAGGCAGCAGCTATGGAAGAGGAGCAAGATTTTCATGAACTGACGCTTCCTGATGATGATGTAGAATCAGCAAGTGTGAATGAGGAACAACATATTAACGAGCCGAGGTACCCCCCTAGAAATAGGAGAAGACCGGATTTCCTTACGTACAATGTGTCATCGGTCGATTCTGGGGAACCGCCGACATACTATGAAGCTACTCATGCCGATGATGCTGGAAAATGGCAGCATGCAATGGCTGATGAGTATCATTCCTTGAATAAACTCCATACGTGGGATTTAGTAGATAAACCAAACAAAAAGGTTATACCATGTAAATGGATTTATAAAATCAAAAAGGACGCTTATGGTAATATCACGAAATATAAGGCAAGACTCGTCGTCAAAGGTTTTAATCAAGTCAAAGGAGTGGACTACGACGAGACTTTTGCACCAGTGATTCGTCATTCTTCGTTGCGCACTCTATTTGCACTAGCTGCAGAGATGAGCCTAAGAATGAAGCACTTGGACGTTGATACTGCGTTCCTAAACGGAGATTTAGAAGAGGAGGTTTTCATGGCGCAACCTCTTGGTTTTGTAGAAAAAGGCAAGGAAAACAAGGTTTGTTTGCTGAGAAAAGCATTATACGGCCTTAAACAGGCACCACGAGCTTGGAACAAAAAGTTAAACGAAACTCTTGTAAAAATAGGTTTCGTAGGAACTCCCTCGGAGCCTTGCGTGTATACTAAACTCTTTGGTCAAGAACTCGTGATTTTGGGTGTCTTTGTCGATGACATAATTGTCTTCTATACATCTGAACAGACATTTGACGTTGTCAAGAAAGATTTGTCGAAATATTTTTCACTAAAAGATCTCGGAATACTAAAATCGTATCTGGGATTGGAAATTGAATGCGATTCCGAGACTGTTAAAATAAATCAATCAAATTACATTCTATCGCTGTTGAATAAGTTTAATATGAGAGAATGTAAGTCTGTCAATACTCCTTTAGTAAAAAAGTGCATGGAGAAGAGAAGTGATGGTGATGTTTGTGAGTCTTATCCCTACCAAAACTTGATTGGAAGCCTTATGTATCTGACACAGAATTCTCGCCCCGATATTGCTTATACGACAAGTTTTTTAAGTCAGTTTAATACGTGTTTTACTAAAGAACACTGGAATGCTGCAAAGAGGGTTCTACAGTACCTGAAGGGTACTCTAAACTATTCCTTGGTTTACAGGAGAAGTGGAGAACCTTTAAAAGGCTTTTGCGACGCCGATTGGGCAAACTGTCCAATCGACAGGAAGTCGTATACTGGCTATACCTTTAAGTTAGCTGGAGGACCAGTATCCTGGGAGTCAAAGAAGCAACCTACGACTGCTTTGTCATCTACGGAAGCGGAATATATGGCGTTAGCGTCTGCCACTAAGGAAGCTTGTTATTTACGTCGCTTTACTTATGAGATAACAGGTAAGCTTACTTCAGTTAACATAGCGTCAGACAGCCAGAGTGCCATCAATCTCGTTCGGAATCCTATACACCACAGCAGGACGAAGCATATTGATACCAGGTTTCACTTTATTAGGGAGAAAGTATGCAATAATGTTGTTACCTTAGAATATTTAAGAAGTAGTGATATGCCTGCAGATGTCCTCACAAAGCCACTTGGGCCTTTAGTACACAAAAAGTGCACAGTTAGTTTAGGACTAGAAACTTAACTTTATTCTATTGTTGTCAGACACAACATCGATTAAGGGCGGCTGTTGTAGATAGTCTAATCTCTTGTTGTGCAGACTCTTTATAAGTTATCTTTCTTTTATATTAGGCATATTCTATTTGACATATTCTTTTATTCAATATTTTTATGATTCTTGTTTACCTAGTTACTTCATTATAAACACTTGTGACAGTAACATCTCTTTTACTATTTCCTCGATAATACTTAACGTAAGCACCTTTCGCCTCAATATTACAACAGTTACAACACTTACAACGATTTACTTGCGCAGAAAGCATTTTTTTAAAACATTTTAACCAATCGTAAGGCAGCGCGTTTGCGCGGGTTAAATCCTCAACGCCCATTGGCCAAAATATTGCGCGCGACGCCAGCAGCTCCGGCGCCGCCATTTTGTCTGGCGCCATGAGTGGGAAAGCACGAGTTCACCTGTTATTGTATATTGTACCTTACGTATAGTGCAACAAGGTTTTTATTGAACCGTTTTTGATAATTTTTAATAAATGAGGTGTCAACCGGTCCTAACATCGTCGTAAAAACATACGAGTAAGAAGTATTAGAAGTATTTTATTATATGCTACAGTCAATAAGCCTTTATAACTTAACGAACGAAGACAGTAGTGCACCTCGATGTATGGTTGAAATTATTTAATGTGACCGACTCTTTATAAAATTGCCATTGGAATTGGAATCTTCTACCCTGGACGATAGAGTTGCTTTTGGAATGGAGAATTTTGATGCAATTCGGCCAACTCCAATAATCTCAAGTATATGTCCAGTACCGCGTCCATTCACAAGATGCTGTATTTGTATGGGAAAAGTACGATGGATACGCCATTTTGAAACTTGGTGCAGTCCGCATTAGTAATGTACAGCCTCGGACGGCAACTGCACACGAACTGGGGTGTTCCTCTTGTTACTCCCTACAGTCAACGAATTCTGGCTCCACGGCATTGCGTGGCAGCGACAGCGGCAGCGGTTTTTCTTATCCATTTCGCGTGATCCCAACTAAGCACAGTGCGTTGTGCGTCTCGACCGCTCAATGAACAGATAACACGTTTGCCGCGCCGCAATTCGCGCAATGTCGTCTGGGCCGTAAGACAGAGCGATATCTCATTGGTTGTCTTTGTCGTCATATCAGCCAAAAGACTTCCACTCGTGCACTGCGTTTTGACAGGTTATGTATGATTCCCACCGACCGGGCCGGTCGAGAGCGCGCCTTTGCGCATTATACAAGCTGCCAAAGAAATTTGAGTCTTTAATATAGACGTTAAATTTAATATTTGAATGTACTTGCGACCGGTCGGCTCCGCGTGGACGTGAACGGCTGTTGTCGGCTGTCGTCACATGTGACCGGCTCCGTCCGGCTTTTGCCTACTGCACTCTATCAAAACGCGGTCGGCTGCCGCCGGGTGCTCGCGGACCCGTTGCGACGTGGCGCTAGATGACCCGGCCCGGCCCGTTCGGTGGGAATGGTACATTAATAACAACGTGGCAAACTAACAATTACCTGCCTACATTTTTATGATGTTGGGTGTTACGGTTCTATTTTTTAAAAGACCAATACGATCATCATTTTCAGAGTCAGAGATATTTAAAAAATCTGTGCGTGTATATAAATATTAACAATAGAATAGGAATAATTTCCCATCTTTCTAGGCTCAAAGTGTTATAAATCAAATTATTCTTTATTGGAAATGTGGCATTTTAGTATTTATCTACCTGATATCATTATTATTTAATAAGGATATCAGGTAGATACTATTCAATATTGATAAACCTATTTAAAATGTGCCTTACTAATTACAATAAAAAAATCTTTTTATAAAATGATCATACTTATGTATAGAGACTTTATTGTTGATTGATCTCAGGTAAACTTTTCTGCAATATCAAAAATGTATATTTTTGTTCAACAGAACTGATTACTCACATAAATGAGTGTTTATGTTCTCATAATCGTAGTCTCTTATTGTGTGTCAACCTACCTTGGTACCTGTTTCAACTTATCTCGGTACTGGGAGGGTTGAAACAGCGTGACTTAATTTAGAAAAACGAGTTTTTTATATAGTTCTAATTATGAATTGCCATTTTGATTGATAGCCTTCAATAACACATGAAATTTGCTTTCTTATGATATATTTTACATAGTTCTAGCTTTTATAATGAAGCAGAAATATCTAGAAATGTAAATTTTGTGTCAACTCTCCTAGGTCTCCCCTATTATTTATTCGTATGGCGATCTGTAGAATAGACGACAGCACCTACTTCGCCGAGAGTGTTGTCGCTCATTTAGCACAACCCAGGGGCCACGTGCAGGGTTGTGGTAGGTAAATCGTGCAGACGCGAGCAACAGATTGTTACGAGCTACCTCGTGAATTGTCTCTTCATAGACCTGTGAGTTTTTTTTTGTACCTTATAATCTAGCTGTCTTGTCATACTATAAACTCAGAGCTTATTTACAGAGGTTACAACCCGAATATGCCATATTGCTCTCCTGCGTGTAGCGTTTTATTCCTGTTGGTGGTAAGATTGCCATCCTTATACTGTTTTACGGCGAGAAACCAGCTGTAGTTGCAAGCTTGCATAGAATACGGTACCCGTAGTCCCCCATCTGACACAAACATATTTAAAGTGAAAACTTCTTTAGCAGAGCTGTGCACTTTTGTGATGGGGAAAAAATGTTAAACTCGCAACAGGTCACGTGACCGTAAGATTCGACAGATTGGAAATTCGTAAGACGAACACGAGACCTGATCGAAAATCTGTTACAATGTGAATTTTCACTTCTGCCGGCACTCCCGGAGTGCAACCCGGTCTTTTTTTCTACCATTAAGTTTTGATACTTTTGCTTTCGCCACCGAGTGAATGAGGCTAGAGCGACGCAGACGTTGCATACCTAGACGAAGATAGCAGGATTACTAGACTCTTTCTTTGACTCTTGGCCAGAAGAAACGCCGATACGGGAGTCATGGCAATTTTCCCAGCAGCAGGACACCAATTTACGCCAAAAATTTAAGTAAAACAACGAATATCGCGGTCCTAAGCAGCATAAACCTCTCAACAGCAACACCTGTCCCCGCCGGCTGCTCAGAATTATTGCGACGTCGCCGCATTCCTGCCCCGGACACTAAACAACCGCTTTCTTACCGAATAACAACCTTATAACCGCTTCAGTGCTCAATTTAAGACGTCTACAGACAACGTGGTGATTATTATATTATTTATTAGGTGAGTCAGTCAGTACCTGCCAATGCGATAGCACGCGTTATAATTGTTTGCAAATTAAAATCGTGTGCAAAATATTGACCTACATCTCAACGAAATCACGTACGCGTGTAATTTGTTTGTGCAGTGCTATTAACTATGTCAATTCAATTGTGTATAATTTTCTAACTTTTTAATAATGGGTGATGAAAGTAGTCGGAGCCCATTTGGCCGGAGTGGTAAAGTTGCGCGCAGCCCTCCATCAACACCCGTACCTTCGACCGCCGTGAAAGAAGATGTAAGAGACCCAGAACCAGACCAAATTGTAGCCGTATCAACAGCAGAACTTGATAAATGGATGACCTATATAGAACAGTGTCTCAACGAGATTTGCAGCATCTTTACAGAAGGAAAGCTGAATACTGAGCAAAAGTTGAAAGTCCACAATCTTTGCCGCAAAGTCTCCAATGGCACTTCAAGTATGGCTCTTTACTACCAGGCCCTCAAAAAAACAGCTATTGTCAATAAATGCACCCTTCAAGCTCTACAGGAAAGGCAAGATCTATCAGATTGTCTCCAAGCCCTCAAAGACTCCATCGATAACGTACCTAAGCCTACCTCAAATGCACTTTCCTTCGCCGATATAGTTAAAACTAGCGGTAATAGTGTTATTCGGCCCAGCAACTTGAGTTCAGTTGCAATTTATCCTACCGATAAACTAAAATCAAGTGAGGACACAAAAAACTTAGTCCAAAAAATGATAAATCCCGAGCAAATGAAATTACATGTAAGAGCGCTGAGAAAGGTAAAAAATGGCGGCATCATTATCAGCACAGACTACAAGAGTGACATCGAGAAACTCAAGCAAACATTCAAAAATACCTCCGCGAGCCTCACCATCGACGAGCCTTACAAGCGCAAGCCCAGAAATGTGATAGTTGGCGTACCCTCAGCCCTACAAGAACAAGAAGTTTATAAATGCATTTTTGAACAGAATCTAGCCGATAAACTGCAGGACCTATGTCGGGAAAAGTTCTTGACCTCCATTAGATTGAGTCATAAGTCGGGCAAGAAAGATGCTGAGACCTGTAACTACATCATAGAAGTGCCAGCCCTTATACGCAAGGCGTTAATATCCCAAAATCGAGTTTTTATTAATTGGTCTTCGTGCCCAGTTAGAGACTTCACTATCGTCACCAGGTGCTTCAAATGCCAGCAGTTCGGTCACGCCGCCAAGACGTGTAAGCAATCTGACCTCACGTGTGGACATTGCAGTGACGCAGGGCATTCAGATAAGGAGTGCCCTAAGAAAGGAGATCCGCCCAAATGTGCAACATGCCGATTTTACAAAAAGCCCAACGACCATAAAACGGGTGACCTTGAATGTCCTGCTAGAAATGAAGAATGGCTGAGCAACGTTACATAAACTCGATTGATTATGAAGGGGTCTAATTTAAGGATGCCGCTTACATTAATTTTGTTTAAGTTATTTTATATGTATAGATTTAATTCACCTATTTTAGTTACTAACTCAGCATATCTTAACTTTGTCCTACTAAATGCAAGGCGGCAACGCAAACACTTATTTGTTACACATATTTTATCGAACTCAATTTACTTAAACTTGCTTGACCTAGTCTAACGCAATTGCAGATGCTGACACTGTAATTATGTATACCTAACGTAATATGAATAGGCGATTTATTGATATGAATGTACTTTAAATAGATATAAGTTACTATGTTCTATATTCCAATTGTTTCTGATTGTACGATACTATTATATACCTTCCTTGTGCACAAATTGCACTAATTTTGTAATTATTATCTTTGTCTGAGACACAGGATCATCCTAGTTCAGACGCATGTAATATTGTATGTACTATGTCTTAATGCGCAAGCACATTGTTAACATTAGCAATAAGGTTTTATGAATAAATTTATTATTATTATATTATTATTATTATATTGTGATTATCCTTACAAACTTACACACTTAAAAAATATGGTTCTTGTTCCGTTCAGGAACTAAAAAAATCTTACGGGTCAGTTAATAAAGTTACGATGTTTGCAATTTTACAGTGACGTGATGGTGATGATGATGATGTTGATGATTCTGTAATATTTCTTGTATAGGAGTAGAGTTTGAATCGACGAACCGATCAATGATCAATCGATCGATTAACGACAACGATCGAGCCATGATTCTGTACACTTTATTATTTGTCCTTATGTAAAAAAGTCTACAATGTACTTTTAAGTAACCATATCCAAGACTCAGAAAAACCAATTTGTAGCACCCTTATCCTAGAACTCTAAAATAAAAGGAAATATACAAGGCAACCGGGACGAACAAAATTGCTCGCTCGCTTCCAACTTTGAGTGACAACTCAGCGGTTCTGTTCAAAACTATTACAGCTTTCGAGTCAATAAACTGCGAACCGCTTTTCATTTACATTCGGCCGATGTCCAACGTAGTGTGAGCTATAAATTGGTCCTGCGACTCCATCCCAGCGCCTCCACCAAGCTACTCAACGCTCGTGTCTATTCACACGCTTCACATCGCGGCTTATCAGTAAGCTCGACACCGTGTTTCTTTTACAAAACCCGCAATGGATGTTTTCTTGAGACGGCCCGGGAGATTTTTGTGTGGAATTCGCGAAGGGGAACAATAAATTCGACCCTTCGAGTTTATCGCTGATCAGAAAGAAACAATATGAAGAGAGAATCCGCCTCAACCGACCGCCCCGCACAGATTTGTAGGAATTGCGATCGGCAATTGATGTTTTGATAAGGATTGTTTAGTTGACTCGAGTTGTTGTTTAAATAATTTCTAAAGGCAGTAGAATAAACTTAACTTAAAGGTTCGGTTTAGTCGCTTATTAATCAAGTAATATAAGGTCTAACGAAGCTTTATAAAACCGGGGTTTATAAATGCTGCAATGCAGACTCCTTTCAGCTAATTAATTGTAATTCGTTTGCAGTTTGGCCATTTTTGCAACTTTACTTAGAAGATACGTCTAAGTATCCAAAACTGATGACGAACTTAATTATGTGTTTGCAAACGATTTTGTGAACATGCAGATATAGTGAGAAAACTTCCGTCTTTAACGGCATTAACATAACACTATTTTGTACCTAGCTTTTAGAAAAGGTTTTCTTTACTTTTTTTTTACTAAACACTCAATATATTTGGTTAAAAACACACAATGCATATTCAATAAAAATTATAAACCTTATAAACTAAGATAATAATAAGATTGAAAGCTAAATTGAAAATAAAACTAGAAAATAAGATTACAACATAGAAAAACAAGAAAGATTCTCGTTTCAAGTTTTATTAATAAATTAAAGTTTGTATTCAATAGGCATTAAATTCATGCACTTAGCCTTAGAGATATGGAGCCGTGAATATGGTATGATTTCCTTATGAATAGAAAATATATTTCAAGTCACAATTGCATTCCGTTCTATTATATCAGTGACAAAGAACCGTAATAAGCAGTACGTTGACTCGCAAAGTGGATGGTTTTGTTTGGTTTACCACAGCGTGTTGTATTTAGGAATGGGTCGAAAATCTGTGTATGATTCTTCTTGTAAGAATATAAAAAGAACCACACTTAGTCACTGTATCGTAACACACAATAATTATTTTCTTTGAAACTGTTTCAAAAAAGTTACTGATTAAATTTGATGACACCCTTTTAAATTCATTGAAAATGTTTTCGTAATGCATATTACCCAAATTATTCGAATTGAAATAATGACGACAATAAAATAATTGGAACAATTACCTAAGGAATCTTCCTAAGCTTTTATCTATAAACCATACTTCGGGGGCCCCGATTCCATGCCATAACTATACCACTTTCATGTGTTCTTTCAAAACGACACGTGAAAAAAACCAATAAGTATGCTAGCCATATCTCCTTCTATAAGTTAAGACGAATAGAATTGTGGCTCTTTAGTCACATGAGTAAAGATTCATGTTTTGAGTCAAAGTACTGAATGTGATTCTTCTGTAACAGTATTAAAATGGAATAATACCCACTTGAATTAATTACACTTCTATTGTTATACCCATGTACGGTCAAATCTAAATCATGTATTCCAATTTGAATCTTATTCCCTTGGCATAGGTTCCAAAATACATTATTTGACGGAGTAATCGTTCTTCTTTTGTCCGCTTACCAATGAATCCTTATGTATAAGTACCTTGTTAAACTAAAACTAAATCTTTAGTCTCCCGCTGAAAGGATAGCTCCTAGGTCACCACTGAATGCTTTTATAGATCATCCTCCTAGCGTTATTCCCGGATGTGCCCTAACGCAGCCCGGGCTTTGACTCCTAATCCCAAAATTTGACATAGGCACTAGTTTTACGAAAGCGACTGCCTTATCATTTTCCGATTTATGCTTTTAATGCCAATTAGAGTTTTTTTAAGAGAGGTTAACTGTGAACACAATTATTTAAAATCGTTAGACAAACTTTATCTAACTGTACCAAAAAAAAAATGAATGTGCTGCGCATAATATCTACTGGCATAAGTAGTTTGTTTTACTGAAAACGACGAAAGTACACTAAACGTGGGGTTCTTTTGTTGCTAAATATGAAAGGACAAGATGGCAAAGAGACGTCATAAAGCTGACCTAATTGCGGCACGTGTACTGGCCCCATAGAACGCGATAAGTGACATGATAGAGCGTCCGTCTCGTTCCATCGAACGGTGTCAGCCAGTGACGGACGCTCCTGCTTGTCACTTATCGAGTGATAAGGCCGACCATGATACGGGGTCTGGAGAAGCTACTGTGTGTTCTATTGTCTATGCGGAATTGTTTTTCAACCCTACTTGATGATATCAATTAAACAAAAGATGTCGGTCATGGTTGGTTGTAAGGTCTTCTCGTTATTTTAATTGTAACAAACTATACCTCGAGTCCAGTCCAGTAATAGGTAGCTAACTATACGCTACCGTAAGGTCGGCCCTGAATCTCGGTACCCCGTGATTTAGAGACCGACTTCTTTTTACTTTTTTATCTTTCCGCGACATTTACTTCGCCGCTGCGACCCTTTACTACCCGGAGCTAAAGGGCGTATGTGGTTAAATCCACTTGGAGACTTAAGACCAATGTTTTTGGCGTTACTGTTGGTGTAATTTTAGATTAAATTGATGAACACGGAGGCTGCAGGACTGAAGTTAAACCGCGATTTACTGAAATATTAGTTAACGACCGTTCTCATACTAGATATATTAATTTATTAATAAGCTGTTGTTGTCCGCGAATTTGTACGCATAAAAATTGGTTCTGATACCTATCTAAACTAAATTTTGTAAGTTTTGTAATAATCCATTCTGTAGTTTTTGAGATACGGAGGAACAAACATTGGCACAGACTTTCACGTTTGTAATACTACTAGCTGCCAGCCTGGCTTCATTCGCGTATTGTGGAGGGCGCAAGCAAAGCCGCGGGATGCAAATATGATCAATATCTATCTTGTATACTCCATTCTATATGCAGGCGAAAGAATTAAAAAAAAAAACTAAAAGTGTTTCCGGAGATTATGCCAACTTACTAAGCTACAATCTGACAGACATTACCTCCTAATAATATTAAGTAGGTATACTCGTAGAAGTAAAGATTAGACTTCATGTACCGTAAAATGGGGTGAGTTGGGTCGAAATAGACATGTGGCACGTTGATTTTTGTACATAATATATGTTCCGGCCGTGTGGATCTTAGTTTTTTAATGATTACGTCGTTTAAATTCTTAATTTTAACGAGAAACACAAAAATCGAGGAGAGTTCCGCTTCAACCCGTAGTGCAGTTAGAGGGGATAGCAAATGGGGTGAGCTGGGAAAATAAATGGGGAAAAAATTTCGGTAGGTGAATTTCGGATTAACTTGCCTCGATCCGCGTTCCGTCCCACTCTCCGCTCATATGTATCGTTCTTCTTCCGCATGATCGCTCCCCAAAACCCCGGTTCCACTTCAGGGCACATCTTCCACCTCTCATTTCTGGACACTCCACTCTTTTTAACCGACTTCAAAAAAAAGGAGGAAGTTCTCGATTCGATTGTATTTTTTTTTTTTTCAATGTTTGTTACCTCTGAACTCCGTCATTGATGAACCGATTCGGATTTTTTTTTGTTTGTAAGTATATGCTTCCAGGTGGGTCCCATTTTTTCAAAAATTCAGTTGGATGATGGGATCCATGAGGAATTTAGGGAACTCCTCAATTTTATTAGGCGCGCGTGTAGTGATTTTAGTATTTTCTATTCTAACTCGTGCATTTACACCCGGAAATCATAAATTTGGTGAAGTGGAATTGAAGATGAAGACCACAGATGACTTATGGAATTCCTCAATTATGTACTTAAAAGTACAAAAGTACGTCACAGATCTTGATAAGATTCCATTGAAATAGGAACTAATGAAGTGTCAAAGGTGATGATCGTGGCGAATCGACGGAAGTCCTCAAATATTATCGGCCCACAGCGATTCGGTTTTTTTCTATAGTAATCAACGCATTTGCTATCGGAAATCAGTTCATGTGGTAAATTGTAAAAAAAAATAGGAAATGTTCTCGTGGCTTGGCGGAGTACTAAATTGAAGTCGGTTAAAACTTTGTTTTTATTAATGTTACATATAGGCTACGGATTGCCGCACGATAAGAAAATATCTCTAAAAGTATAATAAAATTACTTTTTAATTAAGTGTATGTACAAATTTCAAACACAATCTTTTTATTGTTCATGAATAAATGTTGAATTGAATTGAATTTAAGAGCAACCTGAGCCAAGAAATCAAAGTAGTAACTGAAAATAGTCGCGTCCCATCTGCCCCCTCAATCACTTAGTACCCCATTTAACGGTACTTATTGAACCATAAATATACTGTAGGTAACAGTTCACACCAAAGTGAATGTCCATTTCTTATAAAATCAGCCACGAAGAACGAATGCAAATATACTTTTTAATTTACGCCAAGGTAATAGGCAAGCGCAGCTCAGTGTACCATTTGCAGAATGAAATACGGTCAAAGACGCAACTTTTAATAAGGCACTGGAAGCCGGTCGTATTATAGACGGCGGATATCAGGCGGATCGCGGTGCGGAGGCCATCAGCCACCATTACCTGGGGGCGTGTTCGCGGGACGCCAGCTGACTTCAACCCTCAACACACCAGTTATTCATCTATTATTTATTTATTTATTTATTAGATTCACCAACAATTGTTAGAGCGGTTTCCTAACGACCTGTTTACCTTAAATAAAATTTTGTGTTTAAAATATAGTTTTCGTAAGTGTCAAATCCCCGTGCTGTACAGCGATGGTGGCGGGCGGAAATAGGAGTGCATCGGTGCAAGCACGCCGCATCTTAGAGAGAAATATTCCGTGTCTATCGCAGAAATATAATAACTATCGGCGGCCGCTGACGTCGGCTGGGCGGGGCGCCAGTGCCACTGGTTTGTTTGTATGGAGTGAAAGCCATTATAAGCTAGTGAGGTATCAACAACTCAGCCATCCTCCTAGCATTTTTCTCGGTACCCTAAACGAGCTTGGAGTCCGCTTTGGCACTGGCCCCAAGAGGCGTAGGCATTTGTTTTTACGAAGCTGCCGGTACGTTTGTTAGGAAGGTCAGAACCTTCTACCAACAACTACGCATTAATATAATTGAGAAATCGAAAACTATCACGTCTAAATTAAATACTTAAATCAGTGTTTGTATTGAGCAGTAACATCTGCTAACTAAATCAAAAATTACGAATCAAACGATAAAATATGTCCGAGCAAGATTTGATCTTGCGACCAACTAGGATACTCGATCGATCGATCGATTTTTATTTTAATGGCTCCTGTCCAGTGGGACAATTATGCCAGCGTCAAGGTTGGAAGCTACACGAAAGTATCTTGAAAATCAGTCCAAAGGGTGATTTGACCGGTTGAAAGATCTAAAACAAAAGACAACACAATGTTAGGCAAACTACAGCACACACAGGATTAGTTTTTTTTTTTTTTTCATTAGTTATAACCGCAGGCCCATTGATAACTAGGATACTCGTATGCGGCCAGTCAAGAGTGAGGGTTTCTAGCTATCAACACAACGAATTTTCTTATCTGTAAGGATTCGGAAACATACTTGGGATTCTTCTAGAATCTCAATCGTGTGTATGTGCGTATGCTTGTTTGCCACCAGTGTCGTAAAAAAAGAGTCGTGTCAATATGTTATGAGTAACTTCATGGATATATTATTTGTTGTAGACATGACATATTATTGGATGATGAGACTGCGATCCGGATATACCTACCAAAAACAAGTTTATTTGATGGGAAAATTGTCATCTCTGAATTGACTATGATGAATGTGATGGACCAGAAGATGTATCGTACCATGTTATAATGTGTCCGAAACGAAGCTGTCAGGAGACGTCAGGGTTTTAACACCAGTTATGATGTCGCGACCATTTTATCAATTATAGCCGTGCATAAGACATCCGTCTCGTTCCGACAAGTATGCCAGTGTGAGAGTGACGGATATTTTATCCAAAGCGATAAGCGATAAAATGGCAACATGCTACACCTGCTGGCTATCTGCATCTATTGCAGTTAACTCGAAAGTGTCTTGTTAATAGAAATACTTCGTAATTAGGAAAATATGTCAAGTTGATAATAACGGAGCGACATGATCACCTGGGTTTGTTCTCTGTATTTTTTCTCTGTTTTTATTGTTTTTTTTTCAAAAATGTTATTACCGCAAAACAAATTTGCATGTCATCTATATGACAAAACATGTGAGAACACAATAATTTTACTATCCACCTATGTATACCATGTTTTCTAAGCAAATAAATGATTTATGATTATGATTTTGTGTAATAAGCATCATCATCATCATCATTTATTTATTCACTAACAAATTACACTTGTATTTTAACATCATGCCTTAAACCTAAGAATAAACTTAAATGAAGAAAAAAAAGCATTTCATGTGCATTATAAATGGCTGCGAATTCTTTTATAATAATCGCTAGCAGTGAGGCTTAGGCTCTTCACAGATAAAATGAACATTGTTGTATTGTGTGCAGATACTTGGTTTCGCAACAGGCGATGGTTACATGAGGCTTTATTCGCGCTTTTATTGGCTCTAGGGCAATGTAGAGATTACCTGCTATATAAGCTATCATATTTTATTACTAGCTTCTGAACCCGTGTCTATCGTATTGCCGAATAACTTAATAACATAACATAATAATATAATAACTTTCGACCCCCATTTTACCCCCGTAGTGTAAACAAACCTTCCAGGTCTTAAACTATCTTTTTATTATCAAATTTCATCTAAATCGATACAGCGGCTCAACAGTTTCACTGTCAGGAACCCGCCTGGCGGCTGAATCTGTCGTAGGCGATTACCTTAACTGTTAGTTCGTAGTTTGTGTTTAAGCTCCCCTGAATTTGGAGTTTTTTATTGCAGCAAAACAAAACGAAGTGCTACTATAGTACATTATTTAACGAGGGTCGTAAGTGGGCTTTTGATGACTCGAGTTTGCAATATTCTTACGCCCGTGTTATACACAGTGTTATTCATCACATTTGCGAGGAATATTTCAAGAAATTTTAGATGAAACTAATACAAATCGTAATAAAAACTGCAACTGTCAGTTGTCCATTTTGTTGAATTTGACGTGAGGCACGTATGGCAAGGACCCTTTGGTATACAGCCACGATTTGAAAACACTTAAAACATTTTACATAGACACATAACTACATACTGAATCTGTAAATAATTCTGTTAAACATGATTTGGTAGTGTTTTTAAGTTTAAATTTATTTCTAAATACGTTTTCAGACATCGTATTTCATATAAAACCTCTTTGCTTTGTAACTGCCGCATGAGTGATACAATTTAAGAAAAAAGCCATTAAGCCCGTGGGCGTAACATAGGCTATTGTAGCTCTTGTGAAGCCCTTTTCGAGCAAGTGTGATGATAAGTATATTACTAATAAATCCACGGTTAGACTGAAATGTCACGACAGGCAACATATTTCGATGTCTTCGGGAATTCTTCAGGATGAGTGTTTTCGCGGCAATGCCGCTTGAAGCACTCAGTGCTTGTCGAAACATGTCGCCTGGTATGACATTTAATACGCAAGTTTAACCGTGAATTTATTTGTAGTATTTTATGTGTCACGATAGTTTAAATTGGATACTAAGTATGTTCTTAACTTGATGAGTTTCGACAGTGTAACCAAAGTTTACGAAACATTTTGAAGAATTTAGACTTACCGAATTCCGACAGAACTCCATTATTGCAGATTTTCCCATTTTTGACGTCCTTTCTTCGAGAAAAGAGTAATTTCTGTTTATAGTCAGCCATAAAGGCCGGGGAAGCTACCGAAGTATTGTGATGCACTATCGAGGCGGTGTGATTTCAGTTTTATGCGCAAATGTTATAGACTTTCTGAAATTTAAAATATTATAAACTAGCTGTCTCCTCAGCTCCACCTGAGTTTCACATAGAACCTATTATTATGTATTTCAAATTGATAAAATATAAGTAAATACCCTCGGGAAAATCTGAAAACCAGTGAATAGTTATTTATGATACAAGTGCGGAAAGTAGGTAATTCCCAACGAGTGACGATGACCATAAACATGACCATCAGGGAGTGTTTTTGATCGACATAAGTTGGGAATTAACAATCCGCACGTGTATCATACAACATTATAAAATACATCATGCGAGGAAATTAATAGCACATTTTGATGCTAGTGCGGAAAATATGTCATCAGGTGACGAGTACCGGTAGAATATATCTTGTCACGAGCCGCAGCCGACAAGGTGAGGGCAAGACTCGGCACGAATGAAGAATGATATTTCCGCACGTGTATCGAACGACGTTTTTTAATGAAGTTGCGAAAAAATGAGGAAAAAAAACAAGTCAGGAATTCGAAACTTTTTATTAATTCTGTAACATCATTGAAAAATAATGAAGTTATTCGAAAATCAACTTTTTATACAGTTCTACCTTATTTATATTTTATTGACATAATAATTAATGATACTTGTTTCTCTAAGCGTTTTCGAGATACGGCCATTTTTTTCTATTCCTTGTCCCATTTTCATAAAAAAATATATACTGTGTACAGTAAAATACTAAATACACCGTTCTTAAATCATATTTGAATAAAACAACACCGAGATCGCAATAGAAATGTACAGAATATAGCCAAGAAATACAAGGCAAAGCAACACAACGTTATTCAACGAAACTATACACCAACTAACCGAAAAGGAACTCTAGGCCTTTAAATTAAGGGAAGACATCTCAAAGTTTCAGTGTAGGGAGTTATGATATTGTTAAAACGAGCGGTCTATAAGTAAATAATAAAAATCCACGCTGGAACGCACGCTGACAAAGGCGGCAAAATCAATCTCGTTTCGTAACGGTCTACGTCAGCGATAGAACTTCACCTCGTTTAAATTTATAAATAAATAAGTATATATTTAGGGACAATCTTACACAAATCGACCTTGTCCCAAACTAAGCACAGCTTGTACTGTGCCATGGGTACTAGACGACGAAATACATACTTATGTGGATACATACAGGTAAATTACTGTGTAATGTAGCCAGTCTCACACACAAACGTGTACGTGTGTCTGTGTAGGTACGTCAGGGTGTACGTGTGTTCCTGTAAATATACAAATACTACTACACATGCAAAAACGTCTCCAAAGTAATTTACCTGTACATACTTAAATACATAGAAAACATCCATGACTCAGGCACAAGTTTCGTACTCATCACACAAATTTACCAGGATTCGAACCCGGGACCTCTTACTTCTTAGTCAGGGTCACTACTAACTCGTCGACTACTAACAGAGGTCGTAATTTGTGTTCAAACTATGAGCCCTGAGTGCCAAGCAAGCTGAGCACACTGTCCCTAGTCTAAAATAGATTGCAGAATGACTTTAGGTTCGAAGCAACTGGAAGTCAAAATTTCACTGAACCACATTTGGACCAAAACAGTCAAACGGCATACAGAGCAGCATAGCTATTCTTTAAGCAGCGTTTATCTCGAGACGTAGGTGAAAACGCGTTCTCACCTGTGGCGACGTTAGCTTGGACGGTATATCGGCATTCACTAAGGTTTTCTCTTTTATCTCGCCGAAGCAACGGATTTAACTGCTGGAATGGCATTAAACCAAGCAAACATTTTGTACAGAACCTCATGATATCCATTTTATCCAAAATAATTGCGTAATTTGTCTACTATAGGCGAATCAACCAACGTTCGTCTAACCGGCGGACGTTAGTTTATAGGCCGGCGCCCCTTGACATCACCCTGTCAGGACGTCGTGAATAAAAACCCTTATTCACTAACTCAAACGTCACTTTGACAGCGTCCCGTGAAGACGCCCGGCCAACAGGCGAGCTAGGGATTGACTTTCCCGCATGTGTAAATATTTTATCGATAATAGCTATTATTTGGCCAGATATAGTTTTTTGACGAGATTCGAGACAATTTCGACAATCCACGTCTTAAAGATTGAGAAAGTGCTCTTTTATTTAATTTACTAAATTCTTTTGGGAATATCTTTTGGGAGATCGAAATGAGATGCCATTACGGAAGACAGTATCGCTTATTAGTCTGTGCGAATGACTGTCACTTGACTGTTGTCTGGTTGTCTCTGTCAAACACGGAATTGTGCAATTGTTCGCGATTTTGTTATTACTACTTATTAGTGTTATGGCTACTTTGGAATTGCTTCTAGGACAACTTTTTTGGCGTATTTGAGCATCCCAAAGTATTTACAATCAACTATTAGTGCCAATCTTTGCGGAAGAATTGCCGAAAAAGGAACTTATACGTCTGTGAGGAACATAACAATGTGAGTATGTTATTCTTATGGTCCTGTCTTTTTTTCGCAACCATCTCGTTGCTGAGGTCGATACCAGTTATTCTGTTTTCTTCTTCTTAAGTTTCTTTTACGAGCACGGTTATCACAAGACGGTGCGCGAGCTGTGTCGCGGCGAGATAGACTATCCGTTTCTTTCTAATTAAAACACTTAGAAACAGACAAATAGAATATCTCGCCCCGACACAGCTCGCGCGTTTTTGTGATAACCGTGCTTTGATCCAACCCCCATAGTAAGCTCAATATGGCTAGAGTTATGACCGGGTACTAGACTGCAATATCCATACTGTATCCGTACCGTCCATCCATACTTCAATACTAATATTATAAATGCGAAAGTGTGTCTGTCTGTCTGTCTGTCTGTTACCTTTTCACGCTAAACCGCTGAATCAATTGAGGTGAAATTTGGTATAGAGATAGTTTGAGTCCCGGGGAAGGACATAGGATAGTTTTTATCCCCGAAATCATTGCCTAAGGGGGTGAAATGGGGAAGTGAAAGTTTGTATGGAGCTGTGATGTAAACGAGTTCCACGCGGATGGAGTCGCGGGCAGAAGCTAGTATTTAATATATGGAATAGATATTACAACTTAAATACATAGAAAATGTCCAATACTCATAAAAAACTATTCATGCTCATTACACAAATATTTTCCCTTACCGGGTTTCAAAACCAGAACCTTCAGCTTCATAGGCAGGGAAGTAACCCCCGATGATTAAACAGTGGCAAAAATAAAAAAAGTATTTTGTACCGTAATAATATACAATGTACCTACATATAATTGACCTTTATCCATCCTAAAGTACTATATTGTATGCATATAGTGGCCCTGTCAGGCTTTTCTGTAATATATGAACCGAGAACCTATGGCAGCTAGCCACTTGCTAACAACATACTGTTTTTAATATATGTTTATTGTAATTTTGCTAACACGTACAGTAATTACAGACGTTCATGAAGCTGGGGGCCTAGTAGCCTTGTTTGAAGAGACGGGACACCTCTCTGGAGATTGACAGCGGGGCTAGTTACAGAGAGGTCTTCTAGCGGGCCAGCAATTTCTCTCTGGGTATGTGGTGTACAGCTTGCCATGTGTGCGTCAAACGCACTAGCATGATCTTCTTGGGCGACCCGCTCTAACTTAATTAACCACGAATAATATCTGTTTTAGGAGGTGTCCAGATACGGTTCTAATTTTATTTGGAATCCGGCTGCTGTAGTCTGGAATGGTTGAAGACTGGTGCTCGGCGATAGCATAGCGGCTCGGCCCTGCGCGTTGAACCAGGTGTTGAGAGCCCTTAGGGGAGCAACCAGTGTAGTTTGCTTTGTGTAAATAGGGCTAATTGCGCACATCGAAACCACTTTGTAGAATGTGATTTAATATTAAGACTAGGTGAAAGTATAGTTTAAAGTGGAATGATGCAAAGGGATGTCAGTGAATAAATGGTTGTGGCAGCAGACTTTTGTTTGATTACTTTCACCTAGAAATAACGTCATTTCAATACATAAACTAGCTGCACGCGCAGCTTCGCGGGTATATAATATAGCCTATAACCTTCCAGAAACTCCATTATACACATAAGTGTCATTTTTTTATAAGGTTATCACCCAAAACACAAACTTGGTTAGCTGCAACCTCGCAGACTTTTTCTCTTTGCTGCTGCCCTAACTGCGTGGGCAGCTAGTAATATTATATAAACGAAAAAACCGAGATTGTAGCTTTGTAAGTTTGAATGTAATATCTGGATTTAATTGACCAATTTCAAAAATTCATACTTAAAATTATTATTAATAAAAATAATACTGATATCATTTATTTGCACGTACTTTTTCATTTTATTTTAAGTTAAAACCCCTTAATTTGGGTGTTTTAATCTACCACGTTCGAAAAGGGCTTAAGTACTAATTGCTATTGCTATCGTCTGGAGGCATGTTGCGATGCTGATCCAACTGTCCAACGAGTTGTCCTGACAAATTGCAAGAAAATCATAATTTGGACCAAGGAATTTGCATGAGCAGCCAAGTGGTTTAGTTCTTACACATTTCATTCAAATTAATTTAAATGAAATTTAAAAAATATATAATATATTAAAGAATGTTGTTTTAATATTTAACACTGTAAGCCCTAAAAAAAATTGCATTCAATCGATATGGATGAGGCATAACAACCAGAATCCGCTAGAAACTTATTTGGCTGCAGTAGGAGGAGTCATGGATGCAGAAATGTGAGTCCATCCCCAGACGGTTTTCAGAAAAACTAAAATTATTGGCGCAGCGAAAAAAATCAGAACCTTTTTTCTGGTGCTAAGGAACGTTATGGCCAATCCACATTATGTGATTTAACCCCAATTTGTCAGTACAACATGTCGAAGTCAGAATTGGGCGTAGCGTTAGACGTAATGCCGCGTTTATACGCTTGCGATGGCTTGGTGCGTGAGCAGGACGCAGCTATGTAAACGAATGAGATCGAATTATAGCCCTCTCCCTCTAACGCATAGATGCGTCCTGCTCACGCGCCAAGCCATCGCAAGCGTATAAACGCGGCATAACAACTGCAACTACAATTTCATTCAGTGTGGCCAGTTAACAGTAAGAAGACGAAAATTGCCGATTCAAACGGTCCTGCGATGCGGACTGCAAGATTGTTACTAACCAATGGGATAGGGCAAGACAGCACGTCTAACATGGGACGGCCGCGACATACTCTCGATTTTTCTCGCACTATACCTCTTGTCCTAAGTGTTCTAATAAGAGAGAGACGGATAGTGCGAGAAAAATCGAGAGTATGTCACGGCCGTCTCATGATAGACGTGCTGTCTACGGCCGTTTCATGATAGACGTGGTGTCTCGCCCTATCTCATCGGTTAGTAATAATCTTGCAGTCCGCTGCGCAGGACCGTTTGAATCGGCAATTTTCGCTTTCTTACTGTTAACTGGCCACACTGAATGAAATTGTAGTTGCAAAACACCGGTTTAAAAAAAAGGAGAAAATTACAGCGTAAAATATAAATACAGTATTCTTCAGTATATATTTTTTAATTTTCGTTTATATTTATTTGAATGAAATTTGTGAGAAAAAAACATTTGGCAGATCATACCAATTCCATTGTCCAAATTGTGATTTCCGTGCAATTGGTCCGGATAACTCGTTTGACGGTTGGAACATGCATCCAGACTATAGCAATTAGTCAGATTCTGATGAATTGGGGCTGACAAATCACGTAATGTGGATTGCCCATTATTCGTATAGGTGGTACATATATCTCACTCTAATAAATAGCTGTCACGTAAAAGCTTCGCGTTTCTTGGTCGTTCGTTTGCTCAGTGTGTACCCACCATATCATCAAAAAAAGAATCAGGCACTTCTGATATTTTCGTCCATTCCCACTTATGACTTCGACATGTTGTACTGACAAATTGGGGTAAAATTACAGTACAATCTTTATACCCCATTGAGGCCGCGCCAGTGTGAGGCAGGCCTAATATAACGCTTGTGAAAAAAATAGACTCCAAAGCGTGTCTCATGGGTCATCCACATTAAGTGATTTGTCAGCCCCAATTCATCAGAATCTGACTAATTGCTATAGTGTGGATGCATGTTCCAACCGTCAAACGAGTTGTACGGACTAATTGCATGAAAACCACAATTTGGACCATGGAATTTGCATGATCTGCCAAGTTTTTTTTTCTCACAAATTTCATTCAAATAAATTGAAACGAAAATTAAAAAATATATACTAAAGATTGTACTCCAAGTAAATTTGAATGTCAAGAAGACAGAAGAAAATGGACCTGTAGCAGCACAGAACGACCATACATATTTAAAAAAACAAGAATGAAGATAGTAGCAGAGTGTCTGAATAACCCAGATGACAGTCATACACCAAGTTCATCGATACTCATACAAGTTCAGGTATGTAATAAGCAACACAAATTATTTTAAGCTTACCTTGTTCATTATCATTTTGAAGATTTCTTATACTCAATTTTTTTGTATTTCTTGTACGTATTTTTCAGATATTCAAACAGTTGAACAAAATGAGCCAGAAATATCTGAGCAGGGAGCAAATAAATCAGTTCAAGTTTTAATAACACACAAATTCAGAAGGAAAGCTGCGCAGACCAATAAACAAAAACAAAAGAACAGGCATTATCACCCTTGAAGCGACAGTCTGGAAAGGGCCCATCGGTAAGAGGAAAAGAGGACAACCACTGGCACGCTGGTCAGACGACATAACAAAAGTGGCAGGGGGAGTGAAGTGGAATAATCTGGAAGAGGCCTTAACCTCCTAAGGGTTCTGGTGTGATACTGATATCCCACAAAAATTAATATTAGGTTTAGATCCTAGATTAAGTTATTTTATACTTTGCAATACTTTCTTTCACCCAGAAATTAAAAGGCTTTTTAATTTTATTTTTTATCACCCTTGAAGCCCTCAATAACATCTAGTTCCACATCACCATTAGCATCTCCGACCTACGCAAAAAACACTACAAGAACATTATTGATTAAGGAAGAGCACTCTGACAGTGATATTTCACTGTATACTCCATCTGTGGCCACTTCTGGTGGCTCGCCATCGTTGCAAGTCAAATCATCTGTCCATCCATATGTCACAGGCATTTTACTCGAAAACTATAAGGTGTACTTGAATAAAATTTTGAGGATAGGTGTATTTTGTTATTAACCGATACACAGTTTTGTAATTAAATTACAGTCAAGTGCAAAAATATGTATCGACAACATCCTTTCATAAATAAGTACCACAACCTTAATGCGCTGACATAAGAGCTATGGGACATATTTATGAATTATAAGTAAGTTGTATGCAGCCATATTTATACACTTGACTGTACTAAAATATTTTTTTAGGGGTGCACTCCATACATAAAACGTGATAAAATTGAGAAGCAAAAAAAAAATTGCATTGCAAGCCCACTTGTGGCACATCAATCGATAGGCCTTTCAAAATAAACATAAGGTTTCTTAGCAATTTTGAGACTGGACATTTTGACTCTTGGATATATTTAAGTACCTACTCATTTAAAATTTTGACACTTGGACATATAAGACATTTTGGAAATTTTGGCTCTTTGGACGATTTGACCCTTGGACATGTTGACTCCTTGGACATTTTGAGACTTGGATATATTTTCTCATTGAACATTTTGACACTTGGACATATTGACTCTTTGGACAAAATGACTACTTGGATGTTTAGACATATTGACATTTTGGACATTCTGGCTCCTTGGACATGTTGACTCCTTGGACATTTTGACACTTGGATATATTTACTCGTTGAACACTTTGACACTTGGACATATTGACTCTTTGGACAAAATGACTCCTTGGACATATTGACTACTTGGAAATGTTTGACTCATTGGACATATTGACTCTTTGGACATTTATTTGATACTTGGACCTATTGACCCCTTGGACTTTTTGACCCTTGGACATAGTGCCCCGGAAGGGTCCGACACGCACCTGGCCATTTTTTAAGCCAGGGAGCTCTGTACTTTGACCCCCCTCCCCCCACCTGTCGCGGAGTTATCACTGGCTCCCGGGCAATTGGGGCTCAGGTGGATGTGTATTAGATATGAGTGCCGCGCCGCGGCGCCCGCCGCCACCGCCGACGTAAATCCCACGCCGCCGCCGCCGACGCAACACCATCGGCGCGCCGATTTCTGATTCGCGCGCGTTTCAGCTATTGTAGCTTATTTATTTAGTATAGTAGCGACCCTGATGTGTTTATGGGTAAGGTCGGCATCTATTTTAATTTAATAACTATGGAAATGATTCAAGCTACGAAAATGGCTTGTATTCGTGTGATGCATTAGCTTTGCTGTCCTTCTTCGTGTTTCAGTTAGTGTTTTGTAGGGTAGTGTTTTATGTAGTTTAAGAATTGTGTATGTAACGTACAGTTTACGCATACTAAGCAACTTACACTCGTTATAGAGATCAGAGGTAGAGTATCGGCAGGGTTTATGCAACATCGTTTTGAGTAAGCACCTCTGTCCCCTCTCCACTTCCAAGAATTAGGTTCACTCTTGTGAACCGGCGTTACTAAAGATCCAGAAGAAGGATAGTTCGAGAAAAATCGAGAGAGCTCGCGTGCCGTCTTGTGATAGCCGTACGAGGGCCTACTGCGAAACGAAAACGAACTTCGTTCGTGTATCTCCGTCTTTGTCACTCGAACCAGCAAGTGCGGCAGAGAGGGAGATACTTGAACGAAGTTCGTTTTTACTTCGCGGTAGCGGCGTTGAGCTATAACCATGAACTTGGAAAGTCGAAGTTCGGGTATTTCCATTTCTATCGCACTTATACACTAATCGAGTGACAGGGATGCATTTATACGAACTTCGACTTTCGTGGTACAGATACCAATCTTTAGCTGTTTACTATAGCCTATGGATCAAGTACACTCAAAAGACTTGGCGCCCTACGCGTCCAATATAATAACTGCTTTAGGATACTGTTGGGGCTGCCGCGTCATTGCAGTGCATCAGGGATGTTTACCGAGAGGCGCACGGATGGCTTCCAGGCCATAATGCGCAAGCGCGTCGCGTCCTTATTGAGGCGCGTGCGCGGCAGCCCGAACAGCCTCCTACAGACGGTGGCAGCGCGCCTAGACGGACCCTTCCTTCTGCATTGGGATAAAATGCACAGGCCGTCTACCTGTCCCTGACATTTTCATTTTTTATTATATTTTTATGATTTGTATTTTCATTTAATGTGTTTTGTGATGTAATTGTATGTAATTTTAATTATTAATTATACGGACCTTGGTCTGAAAATAAAGTAATAATAATAATAAACATTATTAAGGACGCTCCACATTCGCGCGAAAACTACGCGCCAACATGTGAGAGCGGGAATGTGCAGCCGATTCGCTTAATGGGCCTGTGAACAATGTTCGCACTGTGACAACTGTGAACACTGCGAATGTGGAGCCAGCGAAGAGTTCACGCGCGATTTGTGCCGCGATTCACGCCTGTGAATGTGGAGCGGCCTTTATTTTGAAGTCCAAAACTATATTATAAACATTTCAATAGCGACGTATTTCCGAACGTATCCGATAGACAAATTTATAAAGACAGCCGTTGACACACAATGTGCAGGACGACTAATTAATTTAATAAAAGAAAAGGACTTCCGCTCAGCGAATTATTACGTTATCAACTTTGTAATTGTTAAACAAAATGTAAGAATTGACTCGAACAGAGTAAAGTAAAGTAACGTATGTAAAGTATAAAAATAAGTTTCTTATGAAACAGTGTCGTGTGCGTACGACGATTTAAATAACTACTAAACTTCGCAAACGCACTTGACTTACTGAACGTCAGAAGTCAGAACTGTCACTCACAACTCGACTAGTGAACAACGAACAACGAATTTTATTGGAACATCTGGATTTCACCATTTCAGCCTAGGACAAACTCAAAACCTATAGACCAAGATGTGACCCAGCTTCCTTAAAATGCATATCGAGTATGGAACGTGGAATGTACGATGAAAGTGGCGTGACAAACCCAGTTGTCCTAGACATCTATAGTGTTATAGTAAGGCAGTTTTACCGGACCTTAAAGTGCTACAAAATGACAAAGAAATGGCCTTGTACCCACGTTGTTACGTTGTGTAACACATTGTACGTACGTTAGGTATATCTACATGCCAATTTTTACATGGAAAGATGACAGTTGGATCTACCTAACGCGCGTTCAAAACGTTACATTACTACCCCTCTGGTCACAAAGTGGACCCTGTCCAGCACGATTTACCATTGGGTTTGGCATTTAAATATACTAACTAACATCTTATGCAAAGTTTTGATTTTAATCCAAATATTGGTCTAGCATTAAGCCTCAACATTGTGCATTGGCAAACATTTATTAAAATCCTCAGTGTCCCAATATGATGTGTCAAACCAAAACTCACCGGCAGCAGTTGTAGCCGCAGGAAGGCTGAGACACAGCCTGAATGTATACAATACAAATAAGCACTAATGCGGCCGTGCCTAATACGGCACTGGTCCCACCGCCGGCGAGTGAAATATGAACTATCGACTTGTTTCTAGCCCAAGAAACGAACAAAAGATTAATCGCTTTTGCGTAAATAAAGAGAGAGATATATATTTTTAGTTCATCACTGGCTGTTCACACCGCGATGAACTATAAATATATATATCTCTCTTTTATTTACATGGGAGAGCTTATCTTTTGTTCGTTTCTTTGGCGAGAAAATGGCCGATAGCTCATCGCTCGTCGCTGGCGGTGGGAACAGTGCCTTAATGAGTTTGACAATACTGATAATCCTAGATACTGAATACTACATACCGGACGGCGCAGAGTGGGTGCACAAGGTGGATGGATGACCTGGTAAAGGTTGCAAGAGACTGCTGGATGCGGAATAGAATAGAAATGCGGATGGCGCAGGTCACATTGACACTGTTTCAGAGGGGCCTATGTCCAGCGGTGGATGGCTTTCATGGTTCATGATTAAATTACATTATTATGAAGCTTAACATGTGCCCTTTATTTACTTTACCTACCTGACTATAATAATAATACTTAATAATCAATCATTCATTCAGTCACAGACGGGTTTACAATTATTATTTGAGGGCGCTCTTTTTACAAGCTTTATAATAACTTGCCCTGTTAGTATTATGGGACAAATATTGCAAGTTAAATTTGGCCCACTTCCCGGTGACCGATTGAGCTGAAATTTTGGGTATAAGTATAGTTTTGATGACAGTTCAATATTGTGGTACCATCGAGCTGATCTGATGATGGAGACAGAAGACCCGTTGAGTTTGGGTTCGTTAGAATGAGTAGTTGATGACGGTATACAGAAAAGCACAGTCGGCATTAAAAACTTGTACCAAAAAAGTTTTTTTTTGACGGAAACTTTAAGTATTCAATACCTGTGCTAAGCGGCACTGCTCTTCCTTAGTTGGTAGTGGACATGTGAAGAATATTATAGTATAGTAATCAAAACTAATCTGAGTTATTAGAGTTTCGTGCGTTGTTCCGGGTCAATGTGCTGGTTAGTTATCAGTAATCAGGCATTTATTTACTAAAACCACATGACAATAATACAGATTCATTTTTTCACTGGTTTATAAGTTTTGTATGTAAACCTAGTCTATTTTCAAGATCTGAAATAAATGATCGTTTAGCACAAGAGTCTTCACTTTTAACCGTGGTCAAGTTGCAAAGATTTCTATGGAAACAACATAATTTTCAAGTTTTGTTGAAAGCTTGCCAAGTATGATCAAGAGCATATTTCAAAGGAAAGTATAATAGCATTTGACACTTGGAGACTTTACATGTCCTTATTATTATAAAATAAGATTATTGTGATATAACGGACCCGGAGACTATACATCTCTCGGGAAATGTGTGCCCAGGTATTGTCTACGTTTTCATTTTTGTTATCTTATTAATGTCATTTAATGTTAATTGAATCTGTAAGCTTGGACATGTGAAAGAGGCCTTGATGCCTACTTACAGAATAAATATACTTATTTGTTTTTTTATTTGCAGTTGAATATTATCCGACTAATACTCTTTATGAAAACGAATGTTAGTGAAGATAGTAGCAGGTGGGTACATTAAAATCATAGAAGTGTTTGGCACAAGCATTTTCTATTCAATATAGCTATAATTTCTTAACTATCATTCACACCGACACTCATAAAAACGAAGCTTATATAGTCGTATTTACTGAATTCGTGGCAGGACAGCAATGTTGATCTGCAGGACTCCCAGCGATACTTGTTGGAGCTGTAAGGAGCCAGAGCTAGTTAGGTACAAATCTTATATCATATACCTACGCCGATGCAAGTCCTGACTAAGAATCTTGCCGTTCAAACACCCAGGACCAGCCGTCTCTATAGCAATCGGAACAAAGTTGTATGCTGACTCTAGATTGCTAGTATTTTAGCTCGGTGTATTCTAACTTAATAGTGTGGTTAAGGTAAGTGGGTGCAGATGTACTCACACAGAATACGTCCCATATCTGGCAGTGGTCTTTTGCCCAGGGAACCAGCGTAAAACTGTGTTCGGTCTCTTACCATCGGTACGGTTGTCCTTAGGGCTCTAAAACGCGAGGAACGTTTATCGACACCATGGTGGTCCCTGTTCCGTTGCTTTGGGTACTTATAGCAGCACACCTTGCTTCCTCTGGAGCTCTGACAGCTTTTAGACGAGCCTACCTAGCTAGCTTGAACAAGGTATATGTATGTTACATACGATTTTTATCAAGAGTAAAGTTCCGTACCTAGGCAAATAATAGACGAGAAGAATAAGTGGGTTATTAAGTCTCACTCAACGCAACTAATCGAAAGTTAGAGATATCAAACGCGATTTTTTGCACTAGTCGGTTTTCCAATTTCCGACTTGTTTCAAAGAATTTAGAACATGCGTGAAAATCATTGCTGAACTTGAAACGACAAACGTCAAATTTGACAGTTGGGGTGCTGTCGCCATGGCAACAACGCCCGTCCATTCGCCGTCCGCCCATAAAAGTAAGGGTGAAGGGTGAGCGTCAAGTGTGAACGTCTTCGTCCTGTCATTAGCTGTCAGAAAATGCTTAGTGAATAGGTACAACTGTCAAATCATCTCACCCCTAGTGGTGTTCTACTTATCGATACACACATCGACGGAAAGTATGTATCAAAACTATTCCAATTTGAGTAGTTTAAGCGGCTTATAAGCAACAAAAATTTATAAATTGAAGTAACAATTGAGTTTTGCTAATCGTGTGTGTGAAACATAAGTACAAAGCCAATATTTTCTCAAATTAAAGAAAGATGACGTATCGGGCTAACATTATCTTGTCTGTTGCATTAGGCGCGAGGCGAGAGGTGATAGGTGAGATGAGAGGTGGGGTGACCTCACAGGTGATGTGTTGGGACGCCATCGCGAAAAATATCAATATTTTACTGAATTAGACCCCAGTGGACAAAAAGTATCTTAGATGCATCGTCGCAGACATCAACCGAAGGGAAGGGGAGATACAAACCCGAATCTAAAACGTTCTTCTGCCCTACATAAAGTGTCTGTAAATGCCCTTATTCATAAATGCTCATCAAATCTATTATACTTTATAAGCCGTTAAAATTAATTTGTCTTGGAGTGTCATTTACATTTGTATTTGTGGGAACGGGACAAAGCACATTTTCAATTCCAGAGGTATGTTAAATTCCGCCCGCGACATTCGTCTGCGTCGACCGGGGATAAAAACTATCCTAAATTTTAATCTAGGCTGAAAGCTATCTTCGTGTAGAATTTCATCCGAATCGGTTGAGCGATGTAGCGCGATTGAGTAGGTAACAAACATCTAAATATCCAAATATCCAAAGTTTCGCATATATAATATTATAGTACTTTGGCACTCTTTGGGGGAGGCCTATGGGGTGTACGACGCTTTATATAATTTCACTTAATCAATTTTGGTTTGATATACCATTGCTTATTATAATGTGACGGATGGTATAATATTGTTTCAGATAATTTTCAAATGATATAATGTAAAAAGTGATATAATGATTTAAGGCTATAATTACTATAAGCATAAAAGACATTTACTATAAATGTCACTTGGTATAAAACTTGTTTATCATAATGACTTACTTGACATAATTCGTCAAAGCTATAAATTTCAGAGGATATAAGTGTATTTTACAATAAATAACTTTAGACATAAACAAATCATTAAAAACAATGTTATAATGAATACACAAATAAATAAACAAGACCTTTTTCACTTTCAACATATAGCATAATCCTCCTCAAGGCAGGTCACAGGTAGATACGACGACGAGCGAAGCGAGGAGGAGTGTTAGGTTGAACTGCGACCATACAGCGCGCGAGCCGAGCGAGCGAAGCGAGCGTGCCGCGGCAGCGGCCGGCGAAGCGCCAGAACCGAACTTTTTTTTGTATATAATACATACATTACATGGGTGCCTGTCGTATCGCATAATGTTGATCGTCCTAAAATTTTTTGGCCGAGAATGTTTGGCATAATGTTGAGTGGCATACTACTTATTTAGCCTATTCATTTTTGCGCATACACATTTAAAAGTCCTAATGTATGTTTATCCTAATATTGATTACTCGAACATCGAATTACCTAAAAAGTAATAGTCCTAATTTTCAGTGTCATAGTAATTATTTTGCCTATTGTTAAACGTGCTAAAATTAAACCACCTATACTATTCTTTTCCTAAATTTTATATTATTTGTAAACTCTGAGCAGACCCGACCTACATCTAGATAAATAAAATAGGTTCGTTTATAGTTGCCTTTTGCCCCTCAGAGCAGAAATAGGGACCCCGCGAAGCGGGGCTCCGTCGACAAGAAGGCGGGTCATAGGTTATTCAAGTATTAGGCAATTCTTAGCTGAGGCAACCTTCATTTAGATCAATTAGATAGGTTCGTTAGTTGCCTTTTGTCCCTCAGAGCAGAAATAGGGGCCCTGCGAAGCGGGGCTCCGTCGACATGAGGGCGGGTCATAAGTTCTTAAAGTACGTACCTAAATAGGAAAGATTAGGTAACCACAAATAAAACATTTATTTTTACTATTTATAAACTCTGAGCAGACCCGACCTACATCTAGATAAATAAAATAGGTTCGTTAGTTGCCTTTTGTCCCTCAAAGCAGAAATAGGGGCCCCGCGAAGCGAGGCTCCGTCGCCGTGAGAGCCAACCTTCATTTAGATAAATTAGATAGGTTCGTTAGTTGCCTTTTGTCCCTCAGAGCAAAAATAGGGGCCCCGCGAAGCGGGGCTCCGTCGACATGAGGGCGGGTCATATGTTATTCAAGTAATAGGCAATTCTATTAGATATGTATGCGTAACAAAATGTATGCACAACATTTTTAGTACATTAAATATTAGTAACATCAAAGTTATACACATCAATTATTCTAAAAAAAACCTTAGACACAATAAACATTCGGACAATAAATATTTAGGACAATCGATATTAGGAACAACAATTTCAGCAAATAAAAAATATGCACAACAATGTTTATGCAATTCGATATTCGGCACAAAGTTGGTATGCGACAAAATATTAGGATCAACAATTTTATGCCACCCGATATAGACCCACATTACATATTACTTACATAAGTACTTACGTAATTACAAAAGTCTACGGCGGAGGGCGGTCCCAGAAACGAAAGCGGGGTTCCGTCAACTTCCTGGCAGACATTGTTATATGATAGTGCAATTATTTTAAATATTATACATGTTTGACATTATTTATGTCATAAATGCGTTAAATAATAACGTTATTATTTTAAATAATATATATGTTACACATATTTATGTCAAAAATACGTTATACAAAAATAGAATTATGCCACTTGCTAATTATGTCATTTTGCCTAATATATAAATTTATTAGAGTAAAGCAAAATATAGCAAAAAACTATTTTATCAAACGTTACATTATACTAAATAACTTTGTCAATTTAATGTATATCAAGTGTATGTTAGTTTTTCTGACATTATATGAAACAGTACGCACCCAGGCCTATGTCCAGTAGTGGACGTCTTTCGGCTGATATGATGATGATGAATATAATAGAGGACGGGGTTAGTTCCCAGGCTTATGACCAGAAACACCAAACGTTGCTCATAAAAACTGTGATAACACCAATCATGATGCACTGACACTTAAAGAAAAACGCGCTCCGCTAGTGGTCGAACAAACCTACCGCAGTTCCGTAACAAAAAGCCCACCTACAATCAAATCCACTTTATTGCACCCCTCAATTTTTTTCTTATGTATGTTGATTTATGTGCATGTATGTGTTGTTGTTATGAATAAATGTTATTCTATTCTTTTTTTTTCTATGCTAATGGCGCCATGTATGAACTCAACTATGAAGGGCCTACAGAAGGCGCTATTGATTAAGCAGCGGTCTAAGTGGCTTTCAAAATCAAATTGCACAGAAACGTCTTCACAGATCGATATTGCCATTAGAGCATCTCGGATGGAATACCGGCTCAGCTGTAGCTGAACAGCACAGCAGGTAAATTATTTTGAGGAAACAGCATTTTGTAAAGGAATTCACGTCCACCATGCTACAAGCCGGATGGAGCAACGCCACATCAATCAGTACACATGTGAGTCAAAACTGCAGCGATTGGCGCAGCTCGGTGGATATTGAAATGAAGCGCGCTGCGCCAAGGCGCCATCCGAATGGATCTGGAAATGTCTGAATTCAAAGTTGGAAGATCAACGCATTCATATGTCGCTATGACAGATGGCGCGCTAGTGAATATCGGAACAATACACGACCCTGGCCAAGGGTCCACGTCCGTGAATGTAGTACTCAAAATATTATTAGGTCGGCCATTGGCGCCAAGACAATCGTTGCGGCGCTACCTAGGTAAATGCCTAGCTCAATAATTTCGGCAGTCCTCTCGACTTATTCGTCTACGGTTGAACTGTAATTTATTCAAGCTCCCTTTCGCTACAAAGGTCACAGAAACAGACTGGCATTTTGATGCATTATACTCGCATGTAATGGTAATAAATATGGATCTAGACATGCCCAGGCATTCCGCTTACTGTTCAGATTTGAGATTTACTGAAATGTTACGATCAAAATTTAAAATTGCTGCACAGTTGGAATTTGGATACATTCCATGAATTGTAGGGTTTTATTCTGCATGTAGGCCTCAAGAGCTCTTTTACGAGCTGTCGTATTGTAATCTTGTATTTAAGGTAATCTTCTGGGTGAGCGTGATCCATCTTAAGCTTTGCCTTAACTTTTCACCAGAGTTAGAGTAAGGTAAAACGCAATGCCAATTTTATTAAAAAAAGTATTTATGATTTCCCTACTGTGGCAGAGCCGAAAGAAAGGGACATGTTTCTAGCAGTCAGTGTTCCAACGTAACGTTTATGATACTGAACCAATTTTGATAAATAAGGTGTCAATTATGCTACGTGTGATATAAGCAACATTTTGTATGTAAAGAAACGGTTTTCGTAGTCGACTTTCAGTTTTTTGAACTTAGTATTTCAAATTTTTGGTGCTACATTTCAGTTGTCTACTCATTACGCCAGAATTGTCAATTGTTTCATTGAGTTAATTATTATTATTATTATTATTTATTTAAAGACAACATACAGGTCCAAAACATTATTAGTATTTACTTAATCTAATGTTAGTTAGTTCCTTAATAACTTATACATAAAATAGATTTAGTCCTCTGACCCATTTGCCACAACAGGACAATCTAGCTTGTTAGCTATCATGCATGATGCTGTTGCTACTCCCGCGCACCCTGCCTAGCAGCAAGGCCGTTTTCTTGCGCCAGACGGCGTCAAACCCGTCTGTGTGGGCCTCGGCGAACATAGACGATGCGCTGCAGAAACGCGGACGCCGCAACAACACCCTAAAAGCATTATTGTATTGAATGCGCACGGCATTGTACGCCCGTTGAGTATATCTAACCCACATACTTGACGTGTATAGCGATGTACAGTAAGCTCTAAATAATGTTATTTTTACCTCATCTGTACATCGAGCAAATCTGCGGGCTAGCATGTTCGCTCGGACAGACAATGCCCTGCGCTCTCTCTCCATATCTACATCGTCTTTCTGGTCATCGGTCAGCATATGCCCTAAGTATCTAAACTGATTTACCCTTGTGAGGGGTACTCCGTTAAGAACTATAGGTGGAAAAAAGAACGGACATTTACTTCCCGCCTTGAAGACCATATAATTGGTTTTACCTACATTGTACGTCAAGCCATGAGATGCTGCATACGCCTCACATACAGCAATTAATTGACGCAATGCACCGACTGAGGGGGCCAACAGCACCATGTCATCCGCATAACTCAGGTTATTGACACGGACACCGTCAACAGAGCAGCCAACATGAGTGCTGCTGAGCTCCTCAATCAGTGCATTAATGTACAAACTGAAGAGCAAGGGTGAGCTTAACCCCCCTTGCCTCACCCCGCACTCCAGCCTACATGGCGCCGACAACTCGCCTGCCCATTTCACTTGGTTCTCCTGATTTCCGTACCAGTACTTAAACAGTGATACCAACTCCGGCGATAACCCTACACCTTCCAGTTTACGCCAGAGGATCTCATATGAAACTGTGTCGAACGCTTTTGAGAGATCCATAAAACAAGCATAGACTGGCGTATCCCGGTCAGTGTAGTACCTGACAGTGTGCTTCAAACTAAGAATGGCAGCTTCCGTAGACAGACCCGGCACGAAACCAAACTGTGCATCGTGGAGTTTAATATGCCTTTTTAAATACGAGTTGAGCACACTGTCAAGTACCTTCGCTACTATCGTGGCCAAGGAGATGGGCCTTTAGTTAGACTTATCCGATGCATCTCCCGTCTTACATTTCACTATAGGCACCACCAAGGTTTTGATCATGTCCTGGGGCAGGTACGAGTGACTTAAGCAGAAGTTATACAGCATGGCAAGTACCCGTGGTAGGTGAACGCCGGCATAGCGCAGGTGCTCGATAGAGAGACCATCGTGGCCAGGAGATTTGCCCTTCGACATCTTACATATAGCGAACCTGACGTCCTTGGCAAGAATCAAGGTTGTTGTCTTACTGACCTTCTCTGTATCAAGCAGCCCGCAGAGCGGCCCCAATGGAGACTTAACTTTAAAATGGTCCTGAAAAATATTAGCTATATCTTTCGGGTTAGAAACCCCATCGACACTCACAGGAGTACCAGGCTTAGCGTTCAGCTTATTGGTACACTTCCAAAAGTTCCTAAAATCAGACTTGGCGTGGTGTGATGCTAATAAGTCCATTTCTATTTGCTCTTGGTGGTTTTGACACCACTTTAGTCTGCCCTTAAAAACCTTTCGCGACTCAATCATGCTATTATACACAGGGCCGCTGCTTGGTTTACCGTGGGATGTCCACGTATCAAAGTGTAACCTGGCACTCGCGTGAGCCTCGCCCACATGTCTGTTCCAGCCTATTACCGGCCTCTTACGGCCCCTCGCACGCTTCTCATCTCCATGAGAACAGCCCGCAGCCCGACACAATAGATTTGTTACATTAAAATATAGCTTGTCTATGATAGCCTTATGAGTGTCATCATTACAATGATTACCACAACATTGCACCAACTCCACAGGGAAATCGATACTTTTTAAACCATCATCACATAATTTCTGATACGCACTGATCTGATCACCATTACGTTCACCCCAACGAATTTTATTAGGGGCGAAAGATGCCAAAACCGTTTTTCTCTGCGTGATATTCAAATTACACTTAACAACAAGCGGGAGGTGATCAGACCAGTACACATCAGATTTGACGCACGCGTCAATAACACACTGCTGCGCAGCACTCGTCACAACACAATGGTCCAACCACCGCCGGCAGCCATGAGCCTCACTAAAAAATGTGAACGTATCCGACGATATACCTAGTTTTTCTACATCAATGCATACCCAATCCTGTTCCATTGAAAACAGACACAGCTCACTGTAAAGTCTAGTATTAGGGTGCGCATTAAAGTCACCGAGCATGAAAGCAGATTCGACACTATTCTCCTCAATTATAGCATTCACTAACCCTAGACAATCAGTCAGCTCCGTCAAGTTCTCAGCGCAGTCTGTAGGCATGTATAAGCTAAACACTAGTAGTGACCGGTCACTTATATTAATACGCACTGCCGCTATTCGCGGATTACCGCATGCAATCACAGAAACGCACTGAAAGACTGATTTACGCCAGAGGATGGCAACTCCGCCGAACGGCCTACCTCTCAACAGGCCCGCACTTGTGTCCATCGCTGAAACTCCGGTGCTACCGAAGTCGTCATGTATACTTGCCAGGAAGGTCAAGTCTGTATCCGTCTGTATTATGAAGTCCCATTGAATATCAAAGTAGTCCCTGCTGACCCACTCCATGGATTGAGCGCTACAATATGTTGCAGTTAAATCTACCCGCCATCACCTCCAATGTCAAGACGGATGAATGGACAATGGAGCCTTAGTAACAGGTTCCGTTTGGTATTCTTTGGTAACTCGACCCTAAAAATATCTTGTTGAATTTTCTGATCAAATATGTATGACAGACATCAAGTTTGTCATTGTAAGTAATTTAGAATTCGAGATATTTTTAATATAATAATAAACCAACAATTAAAAATGGCATCCAGAGTTGGTTTTTATCAAAAACTTAAAGATATGTTCCTAACAAGTACCTGAAAAATAATCAGTGCTTTTGTCCAGCGTGTCTAAATTCACGACAATTTGTTACTGCAACGTATCCCACTACTACACCAATTTATTTTAATATGTAAGGGTCGACATTGACCGTCAGTTTTGTAACGGTTTGGTAACAATGCTTAATTATTTAAACGAAATTGTGCTTTGACAATGATAGGCGCAAGTAGACAGTTATTCATTTGTTAGTACCCACTTTACGATTCCTGATTCGAATTCGAATACTGATTCACCCACGATTCACCCCATCGCATTCCACCGCGATCGTGTTTTTAATTTTCGTTTTGTGCCTCATTCGCCTATTGTTTGGTCGCTAATTCGTGACTCGGTTATGGAATTATCCTCTAGGGAATGGCACCGATGCTCCCACCATCTTCACCCTGCAAAAAAAAACTTATCAGAATACTAGTAAACCTAAAACAGACAGTTGTACGCTGCACTTTATCAAACTCAGAATACTCACTCTACTCAGAATTTTATACCAAAAGAGAAGACACACCTGTACTTTATGCATTAAGAAATATATACAGATTAATAGCACCTCCATCTCGATTGAAACTCCATTCACACGGCTCTTTAATAATGTCCATAGTGTCCATTAATAGTATTTTATGCAACTGTTGTATAAGCAGTGGTAGTAAACGCGAGTGACGTGAGTTGCGATGCGAGCCTTGGCGAGCATCGCAATTCAAGACGCCACGAGCGTTTTAAGACCAAGTTATACACCGTTGCATACAATACTTTTTCTACGACTAATTTTAAATAAATAACATTTGGCTTTTTAGGCAGTAAGTTTTCCGTTAGTTCTATACTACTCACGCAATTTCTTCAGCGGTGCAGTTATTTTCTTCTTTGTCCATTTTAAAAGGAACGTACATATTTTTCTTCACTTCACAAACACGAATCAAATCTTAAGAAGATATTAATAACGAATAGTTATCATATTTCGTCTTTTAATTTTGAACTGGAACTTTGGTGGGAAATTGGAAACATGACACATTGACACCTCTTGTTTATGGTCTGTTTTGTTCTTAATTCAACTTGCCAGTACTGTCATATTAAGAATAATCTTAAGTTGGCAGCAATGCCTTTAGTACAATAATTTCTTCGAAGTAAAAACATTCAGTGGTTTGTTAAGTTGGTAGTACCTAATGCATTTTGTTGTTAAATTAGTGTTGATCACGTTATACCAGGTTTAGAAGCGTATGGCTGTTAAGCGTATCGTTTTGGCGACAAAACAGCACGGTTGTGCCGTACTGTTATGGGGAATAGAGAATAGACTTTTCTCCATACTTATTTTGTATGTCTTTTTATTAGTGTTCGGGACTATGTAAGTGACAGATAAAAGTACAGGAGTAAAAAAATATATAATAAACGACCAGATAAAATTAAAAAAGACAGCAAAAAGAAAACAAATTTATAATTCAAGTAACACAAAATCTTATAAATAAAGCGTATTATTCTATTAGTGAATAGTTAAAAGACAAATTATTATAACAAAGTAAATTCTTACACAAAATCTTCATTACAATAACTACCTTACACCAACAAGCATTAACTACAATTCGGTAGAGCTATTATATATAACTTAAAGCTTTGTGAGTTTTTAAGTTAGTATTTAATTTTGGCATATGTTTAACGGACCACCAGATATAGTAAAATATAACGCCAAAAAATACTTTTTACTGCCAAAAATACTAAATGATCACCAAAATTTTATCTCTATTTTAATGTGAAATAGTAACCCAAATTATAACATCTTACTAACCTATTAAAGAAAATGCTATGCTAATAAATCATTGCTAATCCAAAAATAGTTAAATGATCATCAAAATTGTATCTCCTATTAATGTGAAATAATAACTCAAATTATAACATCTTACTATCCTATTAAAGAAAATGCTATCCTAATAAATCATTACTAACCCAAAAATAGTAAATGATCGCCAAAATTGTATCTCCTATTAATGTGAAATAATTACCCAAATTATACCATCTTACTATCCTATTCAAGAAAAAACTATAATAAATAGTAAAATAATTTCCTAAATTCGACGGAGCCCCGCTTTCTTTTCTGGGACTCTTTCCCGCCGTCCGCCATGGCTCCCGCCAGAAACTCGCTTCGTCGGCCCTTCATTTCACGTGCGCACTCGACCTACGCTCCGCTCGGGAGGTCGCCGGCTCGCTTCGCTCGCCACCTTCCCCCGCTCGCTTCACTTGGGCCACGTACACCTCGTTCAACTCAGGACCTCCTTCACGACCTTCTGGCTCCGCGGGCTTTCATATACACTCTAGGGGTAGGACAGACAAGACCACGTGGAAGTAGGGTGCGCTGATTCGAGTTTTGGTAGCACTTGTTTTGGCATCATTATACTTTATTTGGTAATATTCATTTATTTTATGGCAATCATAGTGGGTTATTTAGGTAGAAGTATTGTATTAATTTGGTCGCAAAGATTTCGTGATCATTTAGTAAATTTGGTGTTCGAATACAATTTAATGTGCAGTCGTTACTAAAATAGCTGGTACTATTGTAATGGTAGAATTTTTATTTTTGGTGTTCAGTATATTTTTTTGGTAAAAGAGCTTAGGGTATCAAAGCATATTTTGTTGGTCATTATATTTCATGCCTTTAATTTTTTCTACTCCTGTAAATTTATCTGTTATTTACATAATCCCGAACACTAATATAAAGACGTAGAAAATAAGTCTGCAGAAAAGTCTATACTCTATTCCCCATAACAGTACGGCACAACCGTGCCGTGTAAAGTAGTATTACGTGATCAACACTAATTTAACAACAAAATACATTAGGTACTACCAACTTAACAAACCACTGAATGTTTTTACTTCAAAGAAATTATTGTACTAAAGGCATTCCTGCCAACTTAAGAAAAACCTCATTCTTAATATGAAAGTACTGGCAAGTTGAATTAAGAACAAAATAGACCATAAACAAGAGGTGTCAATGTGTCATGTTTCCAATTTCCCACCAAAGTTCCAGTTCAAAATTAAAAGACGAAATATGATAACTATTCGTTATTAATAACTTCTTAAGATTTGATTCGTGTTTGTGAAGTGAAGAAAAATGTGTACGTTCCTTTTAAAATGGACAAAGAAGAAAATAACTGCACCGCTGAAAAAATTGCGTGAGTGATAATAGTACTAACGGAAAACTTACTGCCTGGAAAGTCAAATGCTATTTATTTAAAATTATTCGTAGAAAAAGTATTGTATGCAACGGTGTATAACTTGGTCTTAAAACGCTCGTGGCGTCTTTAATTGCGATGCTCGCCAAGGCTCGCATCGCAACTCACGACACTCCTGTTTTAAGACCCTACTAAAACAGCAGTTGCATAAAATACTATAAATACTACGTTGAAGAGCAGAGTTTTATTGCAAACAGCAATTATTACGTGAAATATGACAGAATTTTAATTTCCAAACAAATATCTATCGCGGCGACGAATGCGTTTAAGGTTAAAAGTACTACACGAAAACTAAGATGCTGCAAATTAAGTACGAGTATGCTTATGAGTGTACCTATAAAATTATATTGAAATATTGTTCTGCCGCGGCGAAATGTGACACGGTGAATCGCTTGAGGAAATTTATGCTTTTACGGTAAACTACTAACAAATGCAGTTATTGGGCCTTTCACAAATAATAGTACATTACCTACTAGGGTGGTTAAGCAAACAACGATTCAGATCGCAGGTGTTTTTATTGCCTTCCGTGGTGAGGTGAGAACCTACAAAATTTTACGTCTCCGCGTCTATCATAAATTGGGATTTTCACTATGCAAAGCGGTAATTACAACTTTATGGCCAGGTGTGACGTAAAATATTGTGGTTAGCAAGGATATACAAAACTAGTTAAAGTAAATAAAACATGGTTTCTGCACGCTGCGTTTCCCAAATGGCGCAGTCCGCTTACGGTTTTCGAGGCATAGATTGCAGCGAATCTCGGCACAGCGCTCGGTTTTTGCCCCGCGACATTTATTGTTTTAATGGCAATGGCGTACTCCACTCATATTTCTCCCGTTCTTTGTTAGTTTTTACTTATTACCCCGTCGCTGCAGTGGCCGTGTGAATATATTCCGCGCCGCGGCGTCGCTGTTCGCGCGATCATTTCGGATTAAATTTTCATTCTGTTGAATTTTCGGCTGGCGTTCGGCCGCAAGAAGCGATACTGCAGTATTCATAACGCGAGAACTGAGCTTGCCGCATTTAATATAATAATATGCGTGGAGTATGTGCGCGTGAAGACCGGATTCATCCTGAGGGTCGTGAGGTTTGAGTCTCGCCATAACGTGAATTTTACCGCCAAAATATGGGCCAGTTTAAAATAAATAAATAATATCTCTATGAGAACTATTCGTGGCCCAATGTTCAATGGTCGGGGAACGCATTGGTATGCAGAAGTGCACGGATTGTGAGTTAAGTATGTCTTGTGTGCAAGCGGGAATTTCGGCTAATTGTATCGTATTAGAATTAGGTTCCCGTTAGAGTTGCAGTTAAATTATTGCGAGGTAAGGAGGGAGAGCTTTTGTTTTTATTAGCAGTACTGCGTCGGAGCATTCTCAATTTAATAAACATTAGATACTCGCAAAAAGAGTTTCGTTCTTTTTTCGATATTTAAATATTATAAACATGTGTTGGAATTCTCATGGCTGAAAATGATTAAGGCAGGCTATGTGTTTGTACCCACCAAGTCCGAAACTAATACAAAAGAAAACTCACGGAACTTGTGTCTTTTTCTTTAGGAATCACAGTTTTTCAACAATATGTTTAGACCTCTTTCCAAGGTATGAAGGTTAGGGAGGAAGGGAGGGACACAATTTTTGAGTTATTTTTTTCCGAGTCCTTACATTTATTTTAAAATACCTGATATGCTACATGTTGACCTATATACTCTCAGTGTTTTTACTTTGCAATTTAACTACACAACTATATGTAGCGTCGGCTTCTAAAATACACATATATACTGCACTTTTTCTTAGGGAAAATGACGTGCGTTCGAAATGTTACGTGATCACCCCTAAAATTTGGAAACAATAAGGACTGAATTTGCAGATATGATTGTTGGCAGTTAATACTGTAGTTCTGGCGGGGTTAGTCGAAGATTAAGTTGGATCGATGGTTTGAATGATTGAAAGATAATAACATATATAAGCACGTAACTACATAAAGGGTAGTTAAAGTAATTACTGACCTCTAAGGCCAGAGTCTCCTTTTGATCAAAACAGACATACATACATACAAACATTCACGCCTTTATCCCCAAAAGGGGTTGGCAGAACACATGAAACGTATGTTTCAGCGCCACTTTTAGCATAAATGTGGGTATAAAATATGGACAAAATGTGATATTGCAGTGATAGTTTGCCAGCCAATCGCCCACAACACACTTCAATCAAAACATACTTAGCAATAATCGAATTTAAGCTTTCGTGAGACACTACGGGCGACATGTTTCGAACTCTTCGGGAGTTCTTTTTCAGGAAGAGTTCGAAACATGTCGCCCGTAGTGACATTTAATACGTGAGTTGAACCGTGTCATTGTTAGCATTATTGCACTTAACATTGTTTTGATTTTTGTTCAACTAGAAGCCTTTATCCAGCAAAGAGCAGTAATTACGATATGTCAAGCGTTACTCGTATAATGTTTTAATAATACAAATATCTAAGGGGCTAGATCTACACGTGTATAATATGCAACGTGTATAGATAATGTTTTTTTTATTTTCTAAAGTATATACGTTGGGTTTTCCATAACGCACACTGGACAGCCCACATTAGATTAGATTAGATTATTAATTTTATGATAAAAAATACATTACAGATTTGCATACATGTCAAAAATATAAAACAGAGAAAAATTAAGATATAATAATAAGACAATATCAACAACACAATAACAAGAAAATATAAAAAACAATCCAAAATCAAAAGAACACAAATATCAACCTCTAGGTATCGTCATTATTTACAATATTTAGTGCATCGTAAAATACGACATTGACAAGTAAACATCATAGTCAAAGACCTTGACCCTCTTTCCAGGGAGAATTCCGTGCTGTTTTGATAAGGCCAGCCAGTAATATACTGGAGCAAAAGGTTATTTTCTAACATCAGTTCCAATTCTAATAATAAATACATATAAATCCATACTCGGGGTAAATCTTGTACAAATCGAACTTACCCCACAGTAAGCTTATATAAGACTAAACTTGTGTACTAACTAGAAGAAGATATGATATAGTTAATAGACAAACATATTTAAGTACTTTTTCGTTTGAGGAAGGCAAGATGGCCGACGCTTTAGCAAATTAGTCCGTACACCATGGAATAACGCTGGGACGATGATGAAATTGATGATATAAAAAACATCCAAGACTAAGAAAAAAACAGAACATGATCATCACTCGTAATAATAATATACTTGTCCTTGGAAGACCGCTTTAGCCTAGTTGGTAGTGACCCTGCCTACGAAGCAAGAGGTCCTGGGTTCGAATCCCGGTAAGAGCAAAAATTTGTGTGATGAGCATGAATATTTGTTTCTGAGTCATAGATATTTTCTATATATTTCTGTATTTATATCTATTATGTGTCGTCTAGTACCCATAACACAAGCCTTACTGAGCTTACTATGGGACTAGGTCGATTTGTGTAAGATTGTCCCCTTATATTTATTTATTTATTACCGAAATTTGGACCTCTTGGGTCATCAAACAATCAATTGTTAATTTAGCCATATTGACCTACAAAAACATCTCATTTTATCGTCCGTATGAACTAAAGACAATATGTTATTACATGCAGTGGACATAGCCATCGATTATCCGGAGCATCTATTTTAACTTACATTGTTTAACTATTTTGTAACCTACGTCTATAAGTTGTCCTCAAAATGGGCAACCCATTTCATTCACTTACCGGTACATATTCAATTGGACTGAAATCGGGTATACTTACGTGAGTTCGGGAAATAAATATTATGCCGCCACCGAGATGATCTGATGATAGCAACTAGTAGATGAACGAGTAGTTGATGACGGCAAAAAGTCTAGACAGTGTAATAAAGCCTTGTACATTTTTTTTTGTAAGAAACTTATTATCTCAAGACCTTTTTCATCTAAAGTCGTGTTTACGCTGCATCGCGCAACATTACGTCTGTGGGTAAGCGTGACCTTTAATTAATACGGCCGGTCTTGATCCGTCACCGGGCTGTGAGCGCTGCTAGGCCACGAACGCTTGAAAATATCATCATCATCATCATATCAGCCGACAGACGTCCATTGCTGAACATAGGCCTCCCCTAAAGATTGCCACAATAACCGGTCCTGCGCCACCCGCATCCAGCGGACTCCCGCGACCACCTTGGGGGGTTGGACACCGCCCCAACAACCATAGGTTCTAAGTGCTTGAAAATATTGTCAACTGTAATTCTGTAATATTAAACTAAGTACATACGTGTCATGTACTATATTACGTTTTACTAAAAAGCTTGTCCTTCGAGCCCGACACACCGCAGTAAAAAGATTGTAATTTAAAGAGCTCCCTACTTTTTCGAGCGTTTATAATACACGGTGCTAAAAGGATAATATTCGCAAAAAGTCCGCCTAGTGCCGTTATAGCGGCGTAACGGCCGGCTAGGAAAAAGTACGAAGAGCAGGCTGGTGGCACACTAGGTATACGTATTTATTGAAATTTATACATTCATTCATTTCGCTGGATGCGGGTGGCGCAGGACCGGTCACTTTGGCACTCTTTGGGGAGGCCTATGTCCAGCGGTTGACGTCTTTCGGCTGATATGATGATGATGATGATGATTCATTTGCCAGAACCATTGTATACGGGCAGTGCAGTGGGTACACACCTTTTATGGATGATGGCTTTGGCTTTTTGCACATGTATGTATATTTACTATCCATATACATACTACGTGTTTTTGATAATTTCCAATAATTATGCCAATTCATTTCTGTGCATGTTCTCTGCAATGATGCCAAAGTTAACGGAAATTCCCTGGAACACCGTGTATAAAATCAAGTCTGGTAATTTACACCGTTTTTATGACTCGAGCTCGGCTGGACCGATTTTTATGATGAATAACTGTAACAACACGGAATTTGGGCAAAAAAAGTAATTTGTGATTTTTTTCATACATTTTATATAGCGATACGAAGTTTGCGGGGTCAGCTAGTAAATTAATTGATAATCTCGTGGCCTATTTGCAGAATAAAAATTATTTTTTTACTTTCATGATTCACTTTTTAGTCTAGTCCTACCCCTTCTATTTGTGTTGTATATAATATAATGTGTCTTAATAAGTGGGTTAATATTCTCCAAAATTATATGTAATATCAAAGCTACCTCGCGGACATAACCGCTTCTAAGAAGTTTCATAAAATCTATGTTATTCACGGAAATTCGCGGAAGATAACCCTAGATACTCGTATCGGACTTTATTCTAATCATACATAATAAAAAAGGCTTGTCTTATGACTACTATGCGACGATATAAAATATACACTTAAAAAAATGTGTAGAAAACATATCTACACACAAACATATAATAAATAAATTAATATTAGGGGACAATCTTACATAAATCGACTTAGTCCTAAACTAAGCAAAGCTTGTACGAGTACTATGGGTACTAGACGACGATAAACGTACATATATGTAGATAGATAAATACTTATAAATATATTCATGCTCATCACACCCATATTTGCCCTTACCGGGATTCGAACCCAGGACCTTCAGCTTCGCAGGCAGCGGCAGCACTACCCACTACACTATCGATTTTTTTTATTGAACCTGGTAATTTAAATTTGTTTAATACTGAAATGTACCGTTGTGTTCCCACCCGGCGCGAGCGCCCTAATTACTAGCCATTTATAACCGCGCGGACCGTCCGAGCGATTTTTATATTTTTTTTACCCACACGTAATATTTTCGCAGACAGAGTTCCAACCCCGCTGAAGTTGAAATTTTTAATTGTCATTTGCGCAGAACAAACCTTTTTGAGGATGTTTTTTAGTTTGCAGAAAGGATTTTGATATGCTTTGGTTACAACAAGGTTTTTAGCTCTGTGTTGTTTTAAGTTTTCTTCTGTACATTAGTTTTTGCGTTTGTAATAAATGTTTTAAATCTACGATTCTAGAAATTATTTTAACATTTTACAATGTCACTTTTTACTCAAGTCTTACGCGATATAGTATACCTACTTATGTACTTATGATGTGCTAGATGACGATATATTTAATAGACAACTTAAATACGGAGAAGAAAGGAAACATCCATGACTCAGAAACAATTATTCATGGTCATCAATGCTATCAAATATTTGCCATCACCGGGATTCGAACCCAGTACCGTTAGCTTCCTAGGCAGCGTTAATTACTACCCGGTTAAACTGCGATTTTTAAAATCCAAAGTGAATCATAGTAATTTTACCAAGAGATTGAGCAATAAGTGCCGGAGACTTGGAATCAACCATGCATGAAAAACATAAAAAAGGGACGGCGGTTTTTCTAGCCTACACCTTTTTGAATAGCAATCCTTCAGGCTAATGGCATAACTTTGCACGTGCGCTAGGGCATACTCGTATCTTCTGTATAATTAAAGGGTACCAAAGTCAAAATTACCTATGTCATCCCCCTGCTCTGCCCACTTTCTCTGTAAAACGCTGACAAAGCCGCGGGGACAGCTAGTAAAAAAAAAGGACGAACGACGCCTGCACGGCTATCACGCGAGGGCGCGCGAGCTCTCTCGATTTTTCTCGCACTATCCGTCTCTCTCTAAGAACACTTAACACTTAGAACAAGTGGTGTGCGAGAAAAATCGAGAGTATGTCGCGGCCGTCCAATGCTAGACGTGTTGATTGTGCTGCAACAGATCCTGTAGGAGTGGTATATGACTGCGTTCATTGATCGCTGGATTATTTTTATATTTTTTATTTTACTAGTATAATCAATCACGTAATATAAAAAAGAGGTAATCAGTCCATTCCACACGAATGCTGCCACATTTTCGCTAGTGCTGTTCCGTATTTTAAAATGGCCACTAAATCTGACAGCTCAGATACATGCGAAACTGAGGCAAGTCCGTGTAATTGACTCAGTTTTAGTTTGCCACTTTTGGGGCGCTTATAACATCTACCTCTTTTTTATAATACAATCGTTAACAGTAATTTTCATTGCTCGTTTCTCGGTTTTAGCTAAGCACTCATTATTTTAGTGTTGGTTAGGGTTCCGTAACAAAAAAGTTAAAGAGGAACCCTTATGGCACGACTTCATCCTTCATCCGTCTGTACATCTGTCCACCTGTCTGTCACAAAGTTAAATATCTCAAGAACTACTTATGCTATCAATTTAATTATGATTACGAATATGAGAAGGGCTAAAATTCAAAGTCTAGTTAATACATCAAATGGGATATCATATGAAAGGGCTTGAGTTGCACTTTCTAAAACCCTTTTTATTTTTCTTCAGTGGTAAAATTTGGATTTATGAAGGAGAATGTTAAAACAAATATCAACCCTCCCCCGTATCTACGAACTTGGTAAACACCTAGCGAAATTTATGAAATTGTTACCTATGGTTAAGAGTAATGTAAAGAATACAAGAAAAATTATATAATTAATTAATGTAGCGTTATTTTTTTATCAAAAAGAGGTTATTATTAATCCCTTCTTTCTAATAAAGACATAATTATCGAAATCGGTAAACGTGATATAACATTATCGCTGAGAAACAAAAATACCAAGTTGCAAGGTTATTAATACCAAAATGCAGATGGCGCTGCACAGTGATAACTTCCGGATTGTTCAAGAATAAATGGGGTCGTGCCGTGACGTGTATGGTGTATAAACGTTTATACGGAACCCTCGCTGCGCGAGTCAGACCCGCACTTGACCAGTTTTGTTCTATCTGAATATCAGCTCTGGCACGAAAAGGTTCCATGTCAGCGTATTGCTGAGATCGAACTGTTTCTTGACAAAACAATATGTCTGACACTCTATTGAATTATGAGTTGGTCTGTTTTTTTGTCTTGAATAAATGTTTCTATCTTTCTTTTTTTAAATAATAACTCCACAGGCGATGACCACTTTCCACCCATCATCTCCGCTCGTTTCCCGCTTGCGGTATAAAAGAACCATTTCGAGGACGGAAAGCCGACAGCCTACTTCCCAAAACTATTTTCACTCGACCTCTGGTGTCTAGTATTATTAGACCTCTATATTTATAGCAACTATTCGTCATACTAGGTCAGAGATATACTGGAGGCATGTTGAGATGTGTGAGATTAGTTCTGAATTGGAGGTTAGTGAGCGGGGTTCATTTTTCAGACTTAACCTTACTGTCGAAGAACATTACCCGCACATTGCAGAATTTACACTAGAATTACTATTTCATCTTAGGTGCTTTACTTTATTGTACGGGGTGGGCAACTAAGAGGTAGTATATAAATTTGAATCAATATAATAAAAATAAAAAGTGAACACCAAACATTATCGCATGAATGAATCCCTAAGATTTGGCAATTATGTATGGTAATCTGGGGACACGGCAGTGCCCATGCCAAGACGAGCCAAGCGAAGCGCAAGGGTAGCCTCAAGGGCACAAACTACCTTTTTTCAAAGCGCTTCGTCGTTTTTTATGAACCCTCATAACGGGTATAGGTATCATAATTTTGGTATAGGTATTAGCTAATATTTGTACACAAACAAAAGAAAAGGGGACTTACCCCCCCCGCCCCCCTTCCCACTTACTGAAAGGAATGAGATCCCACTAAAAACTTTACAAATAAAGTGATTGCCAAAACTTCCTAGCTAACTAATAGAGCTTTCAGCGTTAAAAAGATATCAAGATCGGAAGTAGCGTCAAGCTTCTTACTCTACACTGCTTAGCTTTACCAGCTAAATCCTATATCTTGGCTAAAAGTAAGTTAAGATTGACAAGCTTAAGTTTGTCTCTCATTGAAGTGAAAAAGGCCAAGTCTCGGCGACAAATCTAGGCACTAATTACGCTAGTAAAATATCCGAGATTCGAACCCGGAAGTAACAATTTCAAAGGCAGGCTCACGTCTAGCAACTCTATCCAGATTGGCCGTCCCCTTTCTGTAGAAGGAATAAAACAACTTTCGGTCCTATTATAGGTGCAATATTTTATTGTTGAATAAGTGACTGAGACAAAACAATGTGAATACATACAAAAAGAATACAACGGAAAGATACAGAAACATTTAATAATTGTACATAACTCATATCTATTTGTGTACAAAGCTCTACTGGGACATGTTAAGTTCAATTATAATAAACTTTTTATACTTTGTAAATAGTTTTATTACAAGATTATAAACAACTCTTTATGAAAATATAATTAATTATACAAACATACTGTCGTATATATATTCTTCAGTTACACAAGTATATAGGTAGATATTATACCGTTTTTATATTGCCTAGCATATAGCCACAAGACGTTTGCGTCACGTAAAGTCTTTTGTGATAATAATTATACATTTGATGACAACGATAAAGTTTTAACAGTATTAAGTAGTATGATTAGATTAGAGAGAGTTAGAGATTTTCATTATCAGGATCTACAGTTATGATATATTTGGAATGCGGAGCATGAATGGTGCACTTTTTATATTGCGGTTTCCACGCAACTACGTCGCCACTTAGCTTATCGTGGAAAACGATGTTATTATCACTGTCGAAAACAAAGCTGTCTACCGACCCCGTCTTATAAGCAGCGTATTCTTCAAGTTCTGTCGATTCGGTTACTTTATATATGGCATTTACTGCAGCATCCCCAAAGTAAACGTTGTCATTTTTATCAATGGAAAGAGAAACATTCTTCTTAGTGACTAATTCAAGAGAAGAAGGCCACGATGTTTTATAATGTTATATTACATTTTCATCAGTTACAAAGTATATGTTTTGGTCTTTAGTTAAAAGAAAATCGGTAATGGTGAAGTTAACTAAATAACTAAAGATATTTTCGACTCCATCCACAATTGTGAATAACCCTTTATCCGTTTTAGTCGTATAATACAACGTCTCTTTGTAAAACATTCTATCGGTAACTTCGGTTCCTGGATGATTTGAAACCATTTCTGTTGTGTTGCTTTCAGGTTTGTACTTATACAGTTCTTTATTTGGTCCAGCTGTGTATAAGACTTTTCCATCCTGATCATAGGCCATGTCAGTTGTATTCGATATCTGAATTAGATGTATTTTTAGATCGTCAAGGTAGAAAGCGGTGTTGAGATTAGAATTGAGCTGAACGTAGAGGACGTTGTTGACATGATCGATGGCAAGGCGGTCGCTGATATGGAAGCCGTGTATCAGGGTCTTTCTGGAGAAGCAATGGCCGTCGACGCAGGCTTCGCAGTCGGCGCAGGCGCGCGACGTGAGCGTGCCCAGGAGCAACAGGAACATCAGCATTCTCTCATCTGAAAATGTATAAATAATAATATTTTACTTCCTTGTGTTTTAGAACATCTTTTTTTTGTTTGTTTGTCCGTCTTTCACGGAAAAACGGAGCGACGAATTGACGTGATTTTTTAAGTGGAGATAGTTGAAGGGATGGAGAGTGACATAGGATAGTTTTTATCGCCGAAATCATCCCCTAAGGGGGTGGGGGGGTAAACGTTTGTATGGAGCTGCGATATAAACGAGTTCCACGCGGACGGAGTCGCGTGCAGAAGCTAGTTCATAATAAATCTATCGTAGACATTGTCAATCGGTGGTCGAGTCGGCACATTTTGTCTTCTACTGTAATGACGTGTTTTACACAGTCACTCCATCTTTGAGGCGTCACCATTTGCAAACATTCCTCAAATAAGGTCTTAATTTCATTCATTTTAAATGTCTTGTTGTTCCTGGCGACGTGCCCCTTTACCTGTGCCCAAACTAATTCTATGGGATTTAGTTCACAATGGTAAGGGGAAGGGGGTAGACGCAGGTGGTGCCCATTTACCAACAGCATAAATTAAAACTCCACATATTTTATTTAAACAATGGCAATACGTAATAATAAAATATATTTTGGTTTTTTAATTTACTAAAATATTTTTGACTATTCAAACGATATTATTTAAAGCTGAAATTATTTATGAGTATTTCAATGATTTTAGACTAACCACTGCTTGCGTTTATTTATTTATGGTGCCAACCCATCTGTTTACATTTTTGATTTTGAATATCATCTCAGACCTTAATGATCATCATGACAAAGTCATTTAGCTAGCGCATCCGCCTGGGAGTATAATAAAGTGGGCGAGCATTTGCATGTCATACAATTTGACCCCCTTTTAACTACACACACACACACACACATCATCAGCCTATTACGTCCCACTGCTGGGCACAGGCCTCCTCTCATGTATGAGAGGGAAACGGGCAGTAGTCCCCACACTGGCCCAGTGCGGATTGGGGACTTCACATAAACCTTTGAATTTCTTCGCAGATGTATGCAGGTTTACTACGCCCAGATATAATTCCATAAATTTCATTAGTCATGTTTATTTTAATATCACGCCGCAAAAAATCTTGTTTACTACACCAAGCCTCATATCACTTCCGATAATTCTTTTCTTGTATAAAATCAGGGAATTTAAAAATAATGACATATAAATAATATATTAAATTCCTGTTAATTTAAAATTGTAATTAATACAATTTTAACTTTTATACTACTAATATTTTATTCAAAATTTACTGTATCAGAAAATGGGAGAGCGATTTCCTGAAAAAGTTACATTTTCACCTATTGTGTTCAACACCTGTCATTGTATCACGTTTTAACTTTTTAAGACCCCGAGTACGCGTACAAGACTTTGTTCGTAATTGAAAATTAACTATTAAGTTAGTCGTATTTAAATGATAAATAAAAAATAAACTTACACATGTCGTGATCAATGATCTTTCCAGGGTTGTAAGAGCGGCTGTCTGCCTTATGTATGCGGATGACCCAAACGCGTGGAATTCGGCACAGCGGCGCTGCCACGAACGAAACTCGAAGTTGGTAGACATGCATCCCTGTCACTAAGAAAATAAAGTTTATTGACCTATTAAACTAAACAATATTTATATTTTTTTTTACTTACCCATTACGTAACTATTGTCTCACTGCTGCAACTGAAGCCGAATTCGATGAATCAGATATACAGGATTAAATTTTCCTTTTTTACGAATAAACTGCTATTTGTGTGGTCGAATTGACACTAAATTATATTTCACGTTCCGGGCCCGGGCCTTATATCTATACAGGAAGGTCGAGTAGTAGGTAGAACTAGTGAGCATAAGGACCATTATACTGTTGTATGGACTATTGTTCTGTGATAACGATACAAACTAACATGTTTAATCACACTGAAGTACCTACTTTGTATACCTACCCTTTGTACATTTTATTTGTTTATTTGACTTTTTTTTACTATGATGGTGGCTAGCTGGCTTACAAACTGCGAGATATACCAGAAGATGCACAGATACCAGAAGAATCACAAGCGCGCTACCAACCCTTTACTGATTTGAGGATAAGTCGTGTTGACAGCAACAGACAAATGCAGGTTCCACACTTTCAACACAGCATTGCATTAAACAATGCAAGTAACTTAAATATAAATATACCAGAAAAAGTACACAGAATATGGATACTGATGTTATTTAAAAAATATATTGACCTGCGTTCACAACCCTCGGTGAAAACAGTCGAGAACGTTTGTATAAAAATTGACCACTAATGTTATCCTTTAAGTTACGGACAAACATCACTTTGTATATATAGATCTACAAACAGACGGACTCCGCTTTTGCCATATTGTTTATGGAATCCTGCAACCTAAGTATCTTTTAGTTTAAATAAATACTGATCAAATTCTCAAATGAATAACGAATCCATAAAACCAGGAGCTCAATAAGCAAACGGATTTGTACAAGCGTGAGCTCAAGTTAATTCAGTTATCTTGGAGTATAGTCTAAGATGTAGAGTCTAATTTTGGAACGACCATTTGACTTTTTGAAATTCTTCTTACAAGCAGGTATAACGAGCGCGATATTTTATCATTATCATCATCATCATCATCATACCAGCCGAAAGACGTGCACTGCTGGACATAGGCCTCCCCCAAAGGCCTCCCCTCCTCCCTTCAACGACCATCGGTTCTACGTGCAATGTGGCCGTAATATGCTACCAACACGATGAAGACTCAAATCAAAAGAATTTACCAATAACTTATTAAAAACCAAGTTTTGAACGACTTCAATTCAGTACCCAAATCGCTACATGTTTGCCTTTAAAATTTAAATATCTCCTCGATTTCTGCCGGATCCATCATCAGATCCTCATGACCATGGCACCGCTTTCTTTTTAGAAGTAGTAAATTTAGTCAAAATATTATTTCTATCCATTCGGGTCAATATTCGATACTGCAACGAACATCACCGTTCATATTTGGATGCATGCATTCGATGCCGAGACATGCCTAAGAAGCGACTGCTAGCTCTTAGTAGTCGTACCTTCGTACGGAATCAGCACTGAGGCGATTGGCCTGGCAATCTGGAGAGCACTCTGCGACTCGCCAACTTCTCGGAATGAGAACTCGACGATAGTTTTTTCGAGTGTCCAGTTTTTTCGAACTCCGAGATCTGCGGAGCGCTGGGAATTGTCTTGGAGAGTTTAGTTTGAGGGCTCGGAGTCTAGTAGATGGGATTATTTCTTATAAAACAGGCAGGTTAAGGGTTACCTAGGATACGTAGATATTTCGTGTCAAATAAGTCAGAGTTAAGCTGCGTTTCGACCTGCAGACCTAAATGCAGTGCACTAACTGCACTTACAGTCACTGATTAGAGCGAGATGGTCCCCCCTCCCCGTAAGTGATCCCAGATCTTAAGGCCGAGTCATTATTATCAACTACAATAATTTCTAAAAATCTTCACAGGTAACTGACTAGACTTGCCTGTTCAGACTTGCAAATGGTAAATTGTAGCTTCGGAAAACGGGCCACGGGTGGGAGCTGAAGTGCAAACTCGTCGTCTTGCTAAAAATCCTTAATTTTAAGTTTAAGTTGAGTCGAAAATTGTTAAGTGGCATTGGATCGGGATAAGAGGCGTAATCTCGTTTAGGAGATCTGGAGACTTTTTGGATAACTGAGCCAAAAACGCTGTATTTTTAGTGTAAACTAAGGTGGCTTGAAAAAATGTCCCTGGGGATGAACTATGTTTTCCAATTGTATTTAACCAAAATGAATTGAGAGAAATTGTTCAGTAAACGTGGACTGAAAATATCCCGTATATCAAGGTATTGAGCTGTTGCGGACGCGACATAATACGGGCATTGTAGCACCCTTGTGGGCAGGAAATGGGAATACTGGAGGAGGCAAATGCAGTAAGATTGTGTTCAATAAATGAAACACAGGTTCTGTTTGTGAATACGATCAAGTCATTGGTTCTATTACTCAACATTTTGTAACTTGAATTCAAGACAGGTATTCAAATTTTAAAGTAGGATGATATTTCATAGTCATGTTTTTTTCACCAATGCAAATAAGAAATATGAGATTTAAGTATCAGCGCCAGATGATCGTTTTTGGAACGCTCTTAATTGAGCTAGTGCAGTAAAAATTGATTTAGATGTTTCTTAAATAACCTGAACATTATAGAACATTCCTACTTGTGTCGAAAAAATCTTGAAAAGAGGCTGTTTTCAATACATGGTATTTTGACGGTTCTTTCGAAAAACAATGATAATTTATTTTATTTCAAATCGTTATGAACGTTTTCAATGATTACTTTTGTGACAATATTATTATTATATTATATTCAATTAATTGAAATATTCGCTTTGGCGCTTGGGAGCCGGCCTATATCCAACAGTGGACGTCTTTCGGCTGATTTTGTGGACTTTATTTATTTATTTATTGTTTATTATCATAAAGTAGCCTTAAACTTGAAAGGCTGTATTCATCAACGTTCTACAAGCCTATTTTAAAAAAATAGCGTTATAATTCGTTTGTCATTATGTGTCCCTTCGACATTTGTGTTCGTTAGAAGGGGACAAATTTTATTTAGCAGTAGCATTAGTTACAAATAGTAGGTTCAAGATATAACTACATAACCTTTTAATTTTAAGCGTGCCTGATAGCAGGCAAACACCGAAGCCTACGGACGTTTGCCATTTTAGAAGAATCACAAGCGCGTTACCGACCTTTATTTGTTTGAGGATCCTTCGTATTGACTGCTAGAAACAAGTGCAGGTCCCTCAATCTCAACACACCGGTTCTTCGGGAGCTCTGGCGATCTTACCACCAGGAACACAACACCACAGAGCAAGTATGGCTTTTGACTGCGGACTTCTGTTAATCTTTCATGATTGTTTTAAAAATTAATTTAAAATTGTATCCCGTGAGGTAGATGCGGGCTGAAAAACAGCGCTGTACAGCCGTCAGGCTAGCAGCAAACGCTGAGCCCGAGCCTATTGTCGCACCTAACTTAACTTAATTAATAATACCTACCTGCTTTTTTTTATGTGTATAAGATTGTATTTTTGTGTTTTTTCAGCGACAATAAATCTTCTTTTATTTATTTATTTTATTGTTATACACTTATAAAACAAATCTTACTTAATGTAATGGGCTCTATGCGATGAGTTTTGAAAGTCCAGAAAAGTTAACGGTTTCAGTGGATGGAAAAGAAAATTGGGGCCGCCTCCAAACATGAAATGTCTGTTCGTTTCTCAGCTCCATGGAGTAAGCGATAGCCCCTTAGCCAGAACTCTTTCCTTGCATGCACCTGCATGTATGTATTACGGACAATCGCTTTGTAGATTTATACCTTTGAGCGGTGTCCGGCACTCATTGTGCTCGGCAGGGTCGGCTAATGGAGGGAAACCGTTTCAGGTTTAAAGTGGTTTATCAATATGGATAGTTGCAAGTCGGATCGAGATGAGAGTGATAAAACCACATAACCGTACCACAGTATACAACGTGTTAAAAAAGTAAGCAAAACCGTTGAAGGGTATAAACAGGCGTCGTTTTTTTGATAAGAAAAATGCGAGATAATTTTTCTAGACGCACATTTTTCTTCACACTAGTATGGAGCGTTGGCCGACTGGGGCGACCTGATCCATAGGTACAAAAGTAAAAAAAAAATCGCGGCAAAAAAATCTCTTACTTTTTTCTTATCAGAACACGATGCGTGTTATGCCCTTAAACGGATTTGCGTTATTTTTCATGTTAAAAAAATAACGCAAATCCGTATGTATAGTAAAAAAAACCATCCGATTTGACACACACAATAAGTTTTACGCCACACCTGGCAATAAAGTAGCAATTACTCCTGATAAATCCCACTTCGCGGTCAGGCAGAGACGTAAAATTTTGTACCCACCGCGGCAGATCTGTGACATTCTTTGTTTTACCGCCTTAGGTGCTTGTGGCATTTGGCGGATTCGGCACTGCATCGCTTATGTGCCACAAAGAACTGGTATTCAATGCAGCCTAGGTCTAGAAAAGGCATAAGAAGGTATAGTGATTTACTCAAACATGCAATTAAATAAATAAAAAAAACTCCAAGAAAAAAAACTATAATTTTCATGGCTGAACGCCGTGATGCTGTGCCACAAATATTTCATTGCATGTTTGAGAATAGTACATTACGTAACTAGGGCGGTGAATTCGTGAATGCCCCAGATCGCAGGTGTTTGTGGCCCGAACCGAAGGTGAGGGCCATAAATATGCGCTCTGGGGCTTTACCAATTACCGCCCGTGTTGAGTACAAAATTTTACGTTTTCACCTGGCCACAATGCGAGGTTTCTCCTAAACGAAGGGACCGATTTGAATGCGGTTTGTTTCTGTCCAAAAGCTGACATGGTTGAGATGGTTCTTAGCTACGTTACAACAACATCGGTTTAGCCGAGATAGAGATATTGAACTTTGAAATGAATAAGACCGGAGGTTTTTGAACTATTCTTAGTTATTAATTATTAGATACGTTTGAGCGATAATTCACAAATACAACTAGTTCACTAGGGAAATACCCCTTAGGCTAATAACCCCTTTTTTATATAGTAAATGATTATTATTAATAATAATAACTTTATAAGCGTAGAAAAGGACAAAAACGTTCTAGTTTGTACTTTTGCAGATAGCAGATAGTTTAAAAGAGAGACTTAAATAAATTAAATGATTTAGTTTGATCGGAAATTAAATTGGAACTTCTCTACGGATAAAACAAACAATATCAACGAACTCTATATTGCGCTAGCTGCTCATGCGGATTCGCTCGTTTATTGCAAATAACGCAGGCGTTCCCGCGTAATGAGGAAACTCCTTGCTATGCAGATGTTCTGGAGACTACCGCTTACACATGAACTAACAAAGCTACAATCTCACATTTCACACAGTTTTTCGGCATTATTAAAAAAAACAGGTTCACGAGTTCATCCACTCAGATAGCCACTAGTAAGTAATATTAGTATCTGTATCCCTTTTTGCCCGTTATGGACAGCGGGTGTTTTACCAATATTAAGCCACAATTTTTGTTTGATTAAGCAAATAAATTCAAATTCAAAATATGTACTTTATTTCGGATAAATATCCATATCCGGGTTAGTTACCGTAGGAACTTACATCTATGTTATATATATAGTAAGAAGTTATTTATTACATACTTAACTATAACGTAGAGGATTCCAATTATTTTTGAGTGATAATAAAACACGAAGTTTATCCCAAGAAAATTAAAATGTTTTAAGCATAGGAGTTTTAACAATTTTTCCTTTTAGCAATTTAACAAAATTACCACTCATTTTAAAAGTTGCAAACCTTGAATTAGAATATTTTGCGAATATTCAAATTAAAGGTTCCAACATTTTCGTACACAGTCTTCTATAAGTCTGAGAAGTTGAACATTCTAACCTGAATTTCAATAAAAATCTTAAAATAAACTTTACACAGCGAAGGCAAACGAGGTCCGTTCCATAATAAATCTCTGGGCCCAAGGGGCTGAGATATTATTCAATCCTTTGTGGAGCAATTTACACTGATTTCGTGCGATTGCAGACCCAAGGACGGGTTTTTAACCCTTTCTGTATCCCGTTGACGATTTTTATTTAGAATATATATTAGGGTGTAGTTTTTTTGGATTTTGAAAGCATTTCCCTTATTTATATACAGATGTTTCCTGCCTCAAAAAGTTATGTTAAGTATCGAATTATACTTCGTACATTCGTTTTTTTAATCCAGGGTACGAGCCGGGGTTCATAACCACGACCTCCAGAGGAGTAATCGCGTACCTTTTTGAACGCGCGTTAGGAAAATTCATCTGTAATTTTTCAATAAATAATATAAAAATTGTCATTTAGATCTAATACAATGCGTTACGTGATCGACCCGCCGATTGAAACTCGCGTGCCTTGCCGCTCGGCTACGTGGTTTTTGTGGTTCCTGTGTTGTATATTATGTACAATTTAATATAAACTAAACGCAAGAAGGTGCATAAAAGGCGCTATAACTCTAAAGAGCCATTGTCTGAGACGCTAACTCGCACGCCGCCTGCCACTACAAATCAAAAGTTTCCCTCGCCGCGATGCTGGGGCACACAGGTGTGGAGGATACATTTATACTGATACTAATTATTTTGAAATAGTTTTTTTGTAGCCTGTTTAGGTGTCCCACTGCTGGGCAAAGCCCCCTCCCTCTACTTTTTCGAAAAACTTTTTTTTTAAGTGAGACTCCAGAGTTCTATAGATCACAGAGCCAGTAGTACATTTTTATGAGTAAGATGTATGCAGCCCAGAGTTGGGCATTATTCGAATAATATTTTATTTAAATAATTATTGGAATAAACAATCATTCGTTTAAAAAATATTCACGAATGATTTATTCGCGAATAAATCATTCGGTAGCATTTTCAAATAATAAATGATTCATTCGTTATTTTATTCGAATACATACCACGAATGATCCATTACACAAATGTTCAGTTCATCGTTTTCATAATTTTTAAAATTATTTCATCAATTTTTTAAGCTGAATATGTTTTGTTGAATGTAGTGGTAACACACACCGCCGACACGTCACTTAAGTTTTTCGAACTTTTCTGAGATACCAAATATATGTATCTATAAAGACAGATTTGAAATGATTGGGATATATATTTTTTGTAAATACGTCATGTTATGAGGCAAGAAGGTAGTTATTTTATTAGCTAATTATTCGACAATATTATTCGCGAATAATTTATTCGTGGAGTATTTCATTCGCGAATAAATCATTCGTGGAATAATTAATTCGCGAATAATTTATTTGCCTAATTTCGAATAAGAATAATCATTCGATAAATGTATTCGTCATTCGCGAATGATTCTGTTATTCTCAATCGTTATTCGTCATTTAAATTTTGCCCATCTCTGATGCAGCCATATTGTTACACTTGACTGTACTTTAAACTTCATATTATAGCTTGAACACGAACTACCTCCATATCCATTCATACCTACAATGTGTTAATAAAATAACGCAAAACCTGAAAACAATTTGTTCAGAATCGAGAGTAGAATGTGAAAAAAAATAGATTTTTTTTGAAGCGATTTATTTTATACCTTTGTATGGAGCGTTTGCCGACTGGGGCGACCTGCTCAATACAAATTTAAAAAAATAATCACATCAAAAAAAAAACATTTATCAAATTCTACTGTCGATTCTGAACATACTGTTTTCAGGTTTTACGTTATTTTATGAATAAGTTGTATACGTATAACGTGTATGCTAGCTAGTTAAATGTAACCTGCATTATAACATTATGATAGTAGGTATCTAGTTACCAGAATACAATTGCTGATGTTCATTACGCAGCTATTTAGTGAAACAACTTCACTAGACTTTTATCTGTCTTAAACTGACCTTCAACGAAACACATTATCTCAAAACTTCATTCCCCAACACCCTAATGCCCACTTTCGTCGGGAAATATACAGCATCTCAAATGGACAAATGACCGCGCGTTGCGAGTGATCACTTCGATTCCCGCCGACGACAACCCTGCTAGAAGGACCCAAGTTGTCTGGTCCTAAAGATCATAAACGCCATACTTTACCTATTACTATAGGACCATGCGGCTGCGGATTTGTGTTATTTATTGACATCTTTCAAGGCGAGGATAAATATTAACAATTTTGCACGGTTTAGGACGATGTTAGGGATGTGATGTTTTGTGAATTGAATTAGTAAATAATTGAAATTATTGGGGGCTGATAAACATATACATACGAAACCGTGCACAAACACAGAATCAATTATATTAAGTGGAAGGGCCTGGTAGCCGTTGGGGCGGAAAGGTTGTCGAGTGGCTGCCACGTACCGGAAGGCGGTCTGACAAGGTGAACTGATAATCTGGTAAATGTTGCGGGAGTCCGCTGGATGCGGGCTGAATAACTTTAGAAAATACATGAAACACGTAATACGTGCCTGTAAAATTTGAGGATTGCCCTCGATTTCCCTATCTTGGTGACAATGAGACCATCTCAGGAGTATACATTTCAAAATTGAAAGCAATTTTTAAAAATCTAACGGAGAAATCGGCGAACATACATTAAAAAAATACAGTGAAACATATATGTTACCCCCTCATTTTTTGAAGTCGGTTAATATTAAAATCCTTACAATTACTATATAAAAGAAACAATGTTATTGCTTCCCGCTTTAATGATATAATCTCTACTACACGTGTTTCGTGTCTAAAATATCAATCCCACCCACCTCCTATTTATGTCAACAGCAATGATCAAATGTCAATACAGGTACATTTCGTATCGAAGTTCCATACAAATGAAACCCTTTCATAGCTCCAGAGTTGATAACATAAAATAAATTATAAGTAATTAAGTAGTATCCATCAAGACGAAAAATCCACGAGAAAAATCAGTGCATAATTACCAAATTAAATTTTGATGAGCGATAAATTCTTCTTAGGCGTCGTCGCTCCTAGTCGGCCATTGTCTACCAAAGGTCAATCTAACACCAACACTTCACATTCTAATTTAATTTTAATGTATTTTACGCGTTAGCCTCGACAAACGCGATAATGTGTTAGAACGAACGCGCGAAACACACTAATACAAATTGGTGAGCGAAAAGAAAGTGCCTAATTGAGCCACAGACTAATGGACCGATTAATGGCCATTCCGAGCGATTTGCTGGCCAGCATTCTTAAACTTTACCGACCGTTGAGCTACTAGTCGACCAGCAAAAGCCTGGTCTCCGATTGCATGCAGTTTAAAAGTCAAATTATACTGGACAAGCTCACATGGAGTTGTTAAAGTTTTGTGAATAAACTGAAAGCCGCTCGGCCGGTTCTAAACGCTATATTTTATATTGGGGTTTTTAGCATTATTGTTTTATGCACATGTTTATAAGTAAAGTTTATATTGTTGCAAGGTATTATATTATGTTTATGGTTGCACTGTGACACTTCTTTAAATGTGATACAGTCACACTCACTTGACATCAAATCGTCGGGCGTCAAATATTGCGATCTGAGTCGTTCTTTGTTTAACCGCCCTAAGTAAGTAATGTACTCGTAATATTTATTTTCGACGGGTTTACAAAATGTAAATTAGTAATTATAATAGTAGTTTATGCGACTGATCCATAATGAGAGGCCTTAAAATACGAGTGTGGTTTTATGAAACGAGCGTCAGCGAGTTTCATAATAGGATCGCACGAGTGTTTTAAGGCCTAATTATGTACAGTTGCATACACTACTTTATCTACACACATATCATAAGCAGTAGTAAGTAACAGCAAAAAACCAACAGTAAAATGACAACAGCAATGGCGGCAATTCGATCATCCATCATGACGAATGGTTTTTTTTAAATCATAGACAAACGAATGATGTCCCTATACTCATATCACTCGAGATCAAATGTCGTACGGTTTGTATTAAAAAACGTACTGAATTGACATTTCGTATCGATAACTGTTTTAATATCTATGGATACTAGAATAGAGACCCACTTTAGTTTTGACAGCTGTTCCAAATTTAAACTCATAACGATACAAATTTATCAAAAATCTGTACTGTAATGACATTACAGTACAAATTTTACCTACTACCACAGACAAGAAAGTTCTCGTAGTAAAATCGGTTGTAGTAAAGCTGGTCATTTCCTACGGTTTCTGAACGCATTTTAGAGCACTAATGATATGTGCGTAGATAAATATTATTTTAACATAGTTACAAAACAGTATTGAATATTGAGATATTCTTAGTGTCATAAATTAACTTAACGTAAATAATTAATAAGATCACATGAGGTCGTGAAGTTACTTATTTAACTAAGAATGAGACAATTTTGTTATAATTTCACAACAGCTGCTATTCAGAAAATAGTAATTGCTGCTCTTAAATGAGGGATTTAAATATTAGCAAAATTATTTACGTTTCTGGCGTGAATACTTGAATCCCGAGTTACGATTATAATGTAGAATCTTTCAATTTACTCAGGACTCAATACATTACCGCCCTTGACGACGTAAATATATAATTTTGCTCTCCTAAGATACAAACTATTACCTATTACATAAAGTCGCAATAATATTATTTGCCCGCTGCGCGTGCGGATATCCCTCTTCCTATCTAGGGGGAAACGTAAAAGTTCCGTAGACGTCCGAAGAGGTAAAATCTTGTAGAGTCACAGATCACAGGTGTTTAACGACCGAACAAAATCAACAATTTATTCTGCAAATAGGCCACAAAGGCACTTTTACAAGTCAAACGGTTTACAACAAAATACTACTTACACAATAACCATTTAAAAATTGCAGACTAACGACCGAGAAACGGTAAACAAAATAAATGAAAACAATACAAAATATTATACTTTACTATTACTACTTCTTAAAAATGGTTAAGCACTCTGCTGAGTCTAGACCTAAGATCCAGGTTGATCTGCATCCCATTAGCTGCAAAGTCGGCTACAAAAGGCACGGAGGTGTAAATGCATTTTGATTTATACGTCGCAGCGGTTAATTTAAACTTATAATGCTGTTTTCATGCTCCGTGATGTTATATAGCGACAGACGACGCCAACTTAATACACAAAGGGACATAGCTGTTATGTGACACTGAGATTATGAATATAAACGTTATTTTGAACCATCTGTTAATCAACTACTAGAGTTAATTTTATAAGTTTGTAACGAAAAATCTAATCTGAATATTTCGTCTGCATTTAGGTATGTCGAATTGTGATGGCGGCGCCACCAGTTGGCAACGATGTTTATAATTTTAAAGTGGGTAATCTTATGTAAACAATCGGTTGTTGTTTGATCGCTGTCAAGTGGTGGTGACTCCATTTGACAGTTAACGTAATTCATTCGATTTTATTTGCTGGTAACACCCTGCTGGTAAATTGTGATTTAAATGGCAATGTTATGTTTAGAGTTAAGTTGGCCAACCTGTAGACTAATGTCCGGTGGTTCTTTATTCTGATTGGCTGTCGATTGTTATTTTATGTTGGTACACTGGAAACCCAAGCGTTGGGCTGATATCTTAACGCTGATTGGTTAAACAACTTTGTCCCTCGCTTGGACATGGCTCTTGGCGGGAATCGGTATCTAGCTGGCGGGAATAAACCGCCATTGCGGGACATTCTGTATTGAGCGCTTGTACGAATTAGACGTTCTCGCCAAGAGACTTGTCGGTTTCCGATCTAGTGCATACCTAGGTACCCTAGTACAATGTTAAGGTTTATGGCAAATAAATAGCTTACCGTTAATAGTTGTGTGAATCCGATTCGATATTTAGTTTAGTGTTACTATTAACTATCTTTTAACAATGTGAATGCGAATAAAGCATAAGTGGTATATTTCGTCTGATTTTTATTTGCAAACGTGATAGGAAGTCCGTCGCCATGCCCGATATCCCAGAAGAAGCCCAATTACCCGCTCCGGTCAACCATTTCTCCAACAGGTATAATGGATTTTGCAGATGGATATATATGTTGCAGGGAAATGGTCAAAACAGAGATTTGATCAAATCTCTAAGGGATATCATCAAATCACGCAGGATGTTAAAATGGCCAATCCATTTTATCATTTGCCTAATACAAATCAGTAATTTGATCAAATCTCTGAATCTGTTTAGTGAAATGACGAAATCGGACAAAAAAGGCAACTCGTTTTTTCATTTCACTAGACTTGTTTAGTGATTTGATAAAATCCCTGAAACGCGTCAGTGAGTTGACGAAACTAACGCGATAAAGATTTTTCCGCTCTTTTATAAAAAAAATAACCACGAAGACGGTGGCGGGAGCAGAGCACCCGCCACCATCTTCTAACCTATCCCCCATCCGAGTCTAAGTCCCAGAACCGTTAAAATGACTTATAATTTAGGAGCCAATATCTGCGACTTAGTTTCGTCAATTCACTGACGCGTTTCAGGGATTTATCAAAACACTAAACAAATCTAGTGAAATGAAAAAACGAGTTGCCTTTTTTGTCCGATTTCGTCATTTCACTAAACAGATTCAGAGATTTGATCAAATGACTGATTTGTATTAGGTAAATGATAAAATGGATTCGCCATTTTAACATCCTGCGTGATTTGATCCCTTAGAGATTTGATCAAATCTCTGTTTTGACCATTTCCCTGCAACATATATATACATCTGCAAAATCCATTATACCTAAATGCAGACGAAATATTCAGATTAGATTTTTCGTTACAAACTTATAAAATTAACTCTAGTAGTTGATTAATAGATGGTTCAAAATAACGTTAATATTCATAATCTCAGTGTCGCATAACGGCTATGTCCCTTTGTGTATTAAGTTGGCGTCGTCTGTCGCTATATAACATCACGGAGCATGAAAACAGCATTATAAATTTAAATTAACCGCTGCGACGTATAAATCAAAATGCATTTACACCTCCGTGCCTTTTGTAGCCGACTTTACAGTTATCTAGTGAAATGATAAAACGAGTTGACTCTGCGAGTTAGTTTCGTCAACTCACTGACCCGTTACAGGGATTTTATCCAATCACTAAACAAGTCTAGTGACATGAAAAAACGAGTTGCATTTTTTGTCCGATTTCGTCATTTCACTAAACAGATGCAGAGATTTGATCAAATGACTGATTTGTATTAGGCAAATGATAAAATGGTTTCGCCATTTTAACATCCTGCGTAATTTGATCATATCCCTTAGAGATTTGATCAAATCTCTGTTCTGACCATTTCCCTGCGACATATATATGCATACTTATTATTATTATTATTATTTACTACTGACAATTTAAATCTAGGATAGAAGGCCTAGCTATTATTAATATTTCTGACATTGACATTATATCATTTGTCATTAAGTATTAAATTGTCCCTATTGGCTTATTATTAGTATTTTTGATTCTCATGTTTGTTTTAATTTAAAATTGGATTTATTGGATTTTTATTGACTATTATTTACTTTTATTGACTTTTGTTCTTTATTGTTATACACTCTGACGATCTTTTTGTGAATCCATGCTATTTTAATTTTATGAAATGAGATGTAAATTTTCAGAATGAAATAAAATAATCTAATCTAATCTAATCTATGGTGTAGAGCAGGGTTGAAGCGTGTTGTAGGCGATGGGCTAGCAACCTATCATTGCGATATCACATTTTGTCAATCTTTTATATCCACTTATATGATAAAAGTGACTCTGGAACGTAAGTTACATGTGCTCTGCCTAGCCCTTTTGGGAATAAAAGCGTGAATCTATGTACATACCTACATACATGACTTTAACATTCGGTCTCGGTGTACGATGAAAAATATATCAAAAATCTTCATATTTTAATTTTGTACTCTCTATTCACGATCATAGGTATATTATTATAGAAGTAATAAAAACACAATTGAACTTACATCACAGTCAGTGGACAACCGCTTTAACCAACTGAGCTACCGAGATACAACCAAAACCCCGACTTTTGTTTAATATTTCAGCTCACCGGCGAAACGAATGTCTTACACTATTAGAAATGCAGCTAATAAGCATATAAATCAAAGTCAGTCCGCGATGTTTACAAGGAGTACTCCAACTTAGAACAAAATGGCTGAAGATGTATGAAACTCCGTGGTTCTTAGGACCTTTGTATTCTGAGTACCATTGCGCCTTTGCAAGTACGATTTATGTTCAGTCGTCGTATTCACGGGCCCGGTAACTTTTGATTTGTTGCAATAAACTCGCCTCTTACTGAGGAGGTGACTACGTGTGTACGTGGAGCGAAAGGTGACAACTTCTCAGTTTAACAAAAGTATTTGTCGCATGTTATACCATCTAGTTCCATATAACAATATCAGTTTAACCGAGAATGCCGTCTACATTTCATCGTTTATCTAGTATATCAAATACAAATGTGGTACGGTACCTAGGTACTAGTTTACTTATTTCGATTAGTTAATTTTGAGATACTAAATCTAAATCTAATTAATAATATCTTTAGAATTTAAGATTAGTAGTTAAGAAAAAAGTATGCTTTAAAAAAAATGTGATTATAAACAGATCATTATTATTATTATTATTTTTAATTAATGTATTTTATTCTGCAAGAAGGCCGCAATGGCTCTTTTACTTACAAGTCAAAATTCTATCAGTACCTACACAATTGTTTGTAAGTAAAAATATTTTTCCTTGTTTTTGCGATATTCGCGATCGATTTTCTTATCTTGTAAGTATTATATTATGCTCGTCGCAGTAATTATAATCATAACATAATTATGTACCTAATTGGCAAATATTCTCAGAAGATACAATTCAAACATTTCAAACTCCTGGGTTCAGACTTCGAATTAATGATACATACATACATACATAGATCCACGAGAACCTTTCCACCCCAACTCTAATTAGCTAGCTTTAAAATATCCGAATTGAACTCTACGAGATGGTCGACCTAGCGCCATAAATCGGAACATTTTTCTAACTTTGGCTATAAGTTTAAAAGTTGAGCTCTGACATATGTGGCATTTAAAGTAGACGGCTTATTTTACCGTATGTACTGATCAAAAATGCAGTCAAAGCGAAATTCTAAAATAATTCATGTCGAACACTTTTTGAATGTCAAGTTTTTACATACTCATACTCATATATTTATTGCGTTCATGTTCATTACATTTGGTATGTTAGTGGTCTTTTGGTTAGTAGGTACCTACATGATACCCCGTTAGGGCATTGCAATTATCTTACTAGCTAGGCAAAGGCAACCTAAACATAAAATATTTTCAATCAGGTATATAATATTAGCTGTGCAATCGACTTACATGCAATAGGTGGTCGTTACATAATTGGATTTGATGTGATTGAAATTATTAATGCGACGTCAAGATCTATAAACTAAAACTTATTATACATGTAAATGTTCAGTTCAGTTTAATTTTACAAATAATTGATTTACAATAAATATTTTAAATATATGTTAACTTATTTACTACGATGTCAGGAATTTATAACTAAAAACATGAAAGTACCTTATGTCAAAATTAATACTAAAAATATGGAAGTATGTAATGTCAAAACTTAAATTGTACAATACAATTTTATAATATGAAAATGGAAAGGGAAAATGTCTGTCTGTCTGCTTATTAATGAAATGTCGTGACTTATAGCTAGGTAAATAAATAAGTTACTTAAAATTATTCAAATTTGTCATTCAAGTATTCATTAACATTATAGTAGCATTTGGAAACTAGGAGGAATGTTTGGAACACCCGTCAATCCTGACTATTTCTTTCCCATACCTAGTTACCACCTGGAAATAGCTCTCTCTGCTACGTATGTCTACTTATGTCATACGAATCGTCTATCCGATAACAACATCTTTAGATAACGAATAGGTATAGTTTACTAGCCATTCATAACACCGGATTTGACATCATAACGTTAACACGTTATCAGGCTGCAAACAAGATACCCTTTATCCAAATAAAATGTAACATTGCACGCCTTAGGTCATGTGCGTTCCCGAGGAACGCACATTTGAATAGCCTACCTAAAGATAATACCTGAATAGTGACTCTGGGTTGACCACCCTTATCAGGTCGTGCTTAGGCTTGCATAGCCTGCTGTGTAAGTCGGCACAAACCTAACCAGACCGTAATTTAGTTTTCACACAGATTGACCCACATTGTTTTTAACGTAGATTTATTTAACCTTGTTTTTTTGTAGTAGCTTCACGTCAATCTCTTTAGTAATTCTGTTTCAAAGGCACTGCGCCTACCCTTAGTTAAGTTGAAATGTCTGAAAGACATTTCGTCATATCGAAAACCGTTCGTTCATACTCATATTTGTACTAGTATTCGTAAAACTTACTTATGTAATCAGGTTCGCACGTAAATAAATAACTAACAATTAACTGTAGCTAAAAGATTTTATTAAATTGTAATTCTGCATCACTATACATAACTATTAACATAGTTAAACCTAGTCTGTAAGCCCGCTGTTAGTCTCAGTATCAATATTAAAATCTTAATTGTTCATACTTTCTCCTAAATTAGACATTCACATAGTAATTTCTCGAAATAGAATTGAATTATATACATATAACTTATATCTTATCATTCCTCGCGTAATTCTGTATTATAAAAATGCAACACAGCATTTTGAGATAATTAGATATAATTAGTGTTAAGACGTAAGCACTAAATCGATAATGAAAATGATGTAATGCATTACCTATTTTGGAAAATAAAAGTTGATCACTTCATGGTAAGCGAATTGGCTATATATTATATAAAAAATGGCTCCCGATATTAATTCCATTCATCACCTGCAACTCGAGCCGAAAACATCTAGCCATCTCCCTCACCATCAAGCCCTGAGAACCAGAAATTATTGTTTTCTCTTTCCGTCCTGCGGATTCCACTCCTAGAGAAAGTGCGACCGAATAGAAGAGGTCTCACTTTCTCCCTCACTCTCCAACTGCCTCGGTACGCCGTGGCTAGCGAAGGCGTGTCGCCGTGCCTGTGGTTTGGGTCGTCTATGCCGCGTGGTGGCGGACCCAAAGTTATCGAAGCCAGAACCCGTTCAACGCACAACCGCGCTGAATAATGGTCCTTCGAGCCGGATCACTGAAGCAGAAAGCAGCTCAAGCAAGAATATTTCGTGCGAATTCATCGAGTTTCTCAATCGCCGTGCACCGTACTGAGAAGATTGACTTTTTAAGAAGTATAGTAATCCGATTGTCGTCGTGCTTCTTCAATCCACGGGCACCGCAGCAAGATTGACTTTCCGGAAACGTCGTGAAGCAGCCGCAACGAGTGTTCATACGTAGTGCGTCCTTTTATGAAGCTGTTAGGGAAGAAACAACAATATCAAGGCTGAAAAAACTAAGAAAAATTCAAGAAAGAAAACAGTGTCGTCAAACTATATCCTCAAGCAAGTCCAAGCTCGAAAAAAGAAAATCCTCGTTATAACCTCGCACGAAACAAGAAAAAAGAATAAAGAAAAAACAGTGCCTATCACAATAAATCACTGTCACCGTCATCGAAGTTTCCAGCGATAAGAAAATTCAAGCCTCAAGTAAGAAGAGCCCTCAACAGGGATAAGGAAGCAAGAATTCTCAAAAAAGAAAAGCCTTCCAAAGGCCAAAGAAGCCTCAAGTAAGAAGAGCCCTCAACAGGGATAAGGAAGCAAGAATTCTCAAAAAAGAAAAGCCTTCCAAAGGCCAAAGAAACCTCAAGAAAGAAAAATCCCGAACGGGACTTAGTGCTGTGAAAACTTCGAAGTCGAAGAAACAAGCCGTCTTGTGAGTAATTTTAAATCCTGTTAAGTGCCGAATTTTGTCGATCTTCGATGCATACTGGCAGGTGGCGTGGCTCTGGCCTAACGGTGTCAACCAGAGCGTAAACACGTCTTAGTGCGGTATATCGAGTCGGTATCGCAGCGCACTTTTCAGAGCGTTTGTAAGTACTCGGCCGTGGCTGGTATGTTGCTATGTGTTGTTAAGCCACAGGTTGGCAAGCTGAAGGGCGTGACTATCCCCCACGTCATAGAGCATTAACAGCGCATAGTATTCCTCTGCCAGGCGGTACCTTTACCCATCCAATTTCCCTACATTCCTATTCTCAATCGGCATCACTACGGTAGTACGCCGAGCGAGCAGCTAGGGCCGTTAGTGTTAGGTAGGTAGGATGTCAGGAAAGGGGGTAGGGCCAGTCACGAGGTCGTGCAAGCAAAAGAAGATGGACTCAGAAGAGGAGCAGAGCACCAGCGGCGAAGGATCCGGAGGTACCGGTGACACGTCGTCGTACGGCACCACTACATCGCAAGAAACGAATACCTGGAGCCATGGAACCAACACCGCGGAGCAGACGACCAACACGGCATCGTTGAACACACCGGCGTGTTCAAGCGATACGGACCATAGTTTTCCGTTAGATAACGAGTTAGGCAACACGGGTGCAGACGCGCGCGGGATTCCCGTTTTATTAGTCAACGGTCAAAAGATAGGCGCGATCGAAGTAGTTAACGCGAGTTTAGGAGGCACGGCGCCCTCACGTGTGCAAGCCGTAGGCGCGAACGGATTAGGTGCGTATCCAGTAGGCGTTCCTAGGCATAATACGTTCGCAGCCGAACAAGTAGATGCGAATTTAGGGGGTCCGGCCGCCCCACGCAGCCAAGCCGCCGACGCGAATTTAGGAGGTTCGGACGCCTCACGCGACAAAGATACCGATGCGAATTTAGGGGGCCCGGCCGCCCCACGCAGCCAAGCCGCCGACGCGAATTTAGGAGGTACGAGCACCTCACGCGACAAAGCCGTAGGCGCAAACAACGCGGGCGCCGCATTTGAGGATTTTTTTCCGCGTAGTGTTTCCAGAGTCGGTCCAGTTGAGGAAGGGCACGATCGAATTTCATCCGGGTTAGGTATTAATATGGAGGAGCACTCTAGGGCCGAAGATGAGAGGTTAGTTAGGTTGCGCGCGGAGGCAGATTTCCGTGCGTCACAGTTGGATCAGGCTAGGGCCGCAGCGTCGTACGCCGCCGCTAGGTACGAGTTAGTGCTAGCGGAGAGCCATCGTTCGGCTAGGCATACGCCGTCACCCACTTTTAATAGTCAACCCAATGCGCCTAACGCCTTACCCGAAAGGGAAAAGCCCGCTCGTAATATCTCACCGCGGAGAGAGCCCCATACGACCGATAGGAATCGCGAATCGAACACTTCGACGAGCGAAATAAGCGCTCTGCGCGACGCTATAGTGCAAGCTATCAGTATGAATAGGACTGACAGTCACTCTTCGCCCCAACCGACGCAAACGTCAAATAAGTACATAGGAGACTTACCTTTCTTTGACGGCAATCCCTCGGATTGGATATCTTTTAAAAAAGTATACTTAGACACCGAGAACGCTTTCTCGGACATAGCAAATATGGGTCGCCTTCGTAAGGCCGCGAAGGGCCAAGCACGCGACTCGATAAGAGCTATCTTACACACGTGTAGCAACCCGTACGAAGTAATAGATGCGTTAGATAGATCCTACGGGAAGCCAGACGTAATAATATTAGCGGAAATTCAAAACGTAAAAAAAATGCCGCGTATGAGCGAAGACGGCCGCAATATTACGGAATTTAGCAACCGCGTGTGTAACGTAGTCTCGACCATAACTGCGCTGAACAAACCGCAGTACTTATACGCACCCGAATTGGTCAGTCGTATAGTAGAAAAATTAAATAACATCGTCAAATTCGAATGGTATAGGTATAAATCTGGTCACGAAAACGTACCAGAACTACTCGCTCTGTCCCGGTTTTTAAAAGAATTAAGCGTTAATTTCAACTCTATGTTCGCGTACGAGCAGGCAAAACAGAAATCGCACGGGCGATCTCGCCAGGTTAATAATATGAACACTAAACGCAATTTTAGGACAAGAGAAAGCTCTACGTCGTCCCAGGACGCAGGGGATCAAAGCGACTTCTACGACGATAACTCCGTATCAAGCCGCGACCTCCGCGCATCCGAGTCACGTAGACATAGGAACGTAAATTACGAAACCGAAAGCGAGTCTGAATCGGAACGACACTACATCGCGACAGCGAATAGGCGCGCGACTCGCGATAAGCGCACCAAGGGCGGTAGTGATAGGAAACCTAGACCACAACCGGAAAAGAGTAGTAATTTTGTTAGGAAAAACGATGACAATCGGCAAAATAAATGCATAATATGCTCCGGCAGTCATTCGATAGTTAATTGCGCCGATTTTCTTAAACAAAACATCACCGACCGATGAGAAACGGTGAAACGATTTAAGTTATGTTTCAAATGTCTAGGCGATACGCATCGATCTAATTCGAGTAGGTGTCGCTACAAAGCCTGCGGCAAGGGTGGCTGTGAAGCAGCTCACCACAACGCACTACACGGCAGAAGTAACTTAAATCCGAAAGAGAACACTATCGCGGTTAGGGAACACGTTAGCTCAGTAAATCACACCAACCAATCACAAGCGTATTTAAAGATAATTCCGGTAGACTTAAGCGGTCCTAAAGGTTCGGTTTCTACGTACGCATTGATGGACGAAGGCGCGACGCTTTCATTGATTCAAAAAGACGTGGCTAACGAAGTAACAAACCCCGGTAAGCGAGAAACTCTCTCTTTCGAAGGAGTAGGAGGGCACGAGGTCGTCGACCACGACTCCTCTCGTGTCAAACTTAGCATTCGCGGTACGTCCAGCAGTGAATTTCACGATCTCACGGCACACACGGTCGATAGATTAAATTTAGCATCACAAAGCGTAGAAAGGACCGTCGTGAGCAAGTGCGATCACTTAAGACACTTACAAGACGAATTGTGCTACGAATCGGCACAACCCACCGTACTAATAGGACAGGACTCGTGGCACCTGATAGTATCCAGGCAGGTATGTGAGGGCGGTAAGCAACAACCCTGCGCGTCTCTGACTCAATTAGGATGGGTTTTACACGGTATAAACGAAAGACCTCGCAGATTAAACGGCTCAGTTAACCACATTAAACCTATATACGACAGTCAAGACCCAGCTCTAGCTTTGATACGCGAACACTTCAGTATAGAATCATTAGGCATCGAACCGCGTAAACGAGCGAACGACCCCGAGGACAGAGCTATGCAGATACTAGAAAAGACGTGCAAACGATTACCCGGACAAAACAGATTTGAGGCAGGATTGTTATGGAAAACTGACGGCGAGACGTTACCTGAAAATAGAAATCACGCCTTAAAACGGCTATACTCGTTGGAAAAAAGATTAGATAGCGATTCTGCACTTAAGAGCGAATACAATAGACAAATGAACGACTTCTTGGACCAGGGCTTCGCAGAAAAGGTAGAAACGAACCCCGACTCGTCGCGAGTATTTTACTTACCGCATTTTCCGGTATTCCACAAAAAAAAGGGTAAAATGAGACTAATTCACGATGCGGCGTGTCGTACGAGCGGCAAAGCGTTAAACGACGCTATTCTGTCGGGCCCCGACCTGATCCAATCGTTGTTCGGAGTTCTTATAAGGTTCCGCGATGGCAAAGTAGGAGTAATATCAGACATTAAACAAATGTTCCTACAAATAAAAATGATTGACAAGGACCGCAATAGTCTACGATTTTTATGGCGCGGGGATAGTAGAGACTCACCTCCCCAAACGTACAGAATGACTTCGTTGATATTCGGTAGTGCAGCAAGTCCGGCAACAGCCATATATGTTAAGAATAAAAACGCAAACGATTATCGCGATACTTACCCCGAAATAGCTAAACTCGCGGAAAGGAACTTCTACGTAGACGACTTTTTGGGCGCTTTTAACACAATAGAGCAAGCACAAAAAACGATTAGCGACATGGACAAAGTGTTTAAAAAAGCTTCGTTTACACTATGCGGATGGGCGTCCAACGAACCCACAGCTTTGAATAACTTAAAAGACGTATCCACGGAGCTTACTACTACCTTAGGTAAATCGGACCAAGAACGAACTCTAGGACTCTTATGGAATCATCGCACGGACAGCTTAAACTCTAAAACCTAATTAGATTCCAACATACGTCAAAAAAGTGTTGCCATTAAAATGACATATTAGTGGATCGGTAAATTTTCACTTCTGTAAATGTTATAGGTAGCTGTTTATTTTATTAATAATATTAAAGGCAATATTTAATATTCCTTCTTAAATAAACAATCTTATTTAAATACTCGTCGCAAAAAAAGATATTTAGTTAAATTGTTTTATAGGAGAAAAGTTTAAATTACAATGGCAATAACTCAGGGTTTAATAACATTTGGTACCAATTATTATTCTCATTATGTGCGATTACATTTTTAAGAAAAAAATCAATCATATTTTTACGTACGTCTTCAAAACTTGACAACTGATCATGTGTGGTAGCCTTTATGGTGGACATGGTGGTTCTGTGGCGGCCATAACATCTATTGTCACTTCATTCGACATCTGACGTTTGGATAGCTCGAATGTTTTCTGTATTCTGTGTTCGCCCCGTGGTGATTTCCATTGTTAAGTTTTTGTTTTCCGTTAAGTTTTTGTTGTTTCATTTCGTTATTGTTTCAAGTTTGTGTTTTGCTCGTGGGTTTTGCTTTATCGCAAGTAAAATGGAGCCTGTACCAGGTTCCTCTCACAGCAAAGAGAATGATCCTATATCTCCACCAAAAAAGCGTCCTAAAAGTCATATGAGTGTCTCGGAGAAATTCATGGTCGTGAACTGTTACAAACATACCCACAGTACATGGCCCACGGGAAAACATTGGTCACGTGTGGACTGTGCAATGAAAGTGGCTCAAATATTGGGAATATCTGATAGAACTGTCAGGCAGATTATGAAAGACCACAAAACGGATGAAAACTTTACTCCTCCCAATAAACCTGGCCCCAAATTAACCATTATTGAAAAACTTGATGAGTTTACCTTCGCTGCAATTAGACGTGTAGTTCATCAATTTTTTCATCGGAATGAGCCACCAACCATTCAGAAGGTGAGTAATTTATTATATATATATATATATATATATATATATATATATATATATAACTGATATTACTTGATTTCAGTATTTTCTTGAATAAACCATGCTAATATAACATTTCTTTGTCTGCAGGTTTTAAAAGTTGTGAATGATGATGCTGACTTGCCAAATTTGTCAGCAAATACAATGCGACAGGTACTCAAGCATCTGAATTTCAAGTATGCCAGCCGGAAACGCCAAAGCTGCCTCATTGACCGAGCAGATATCATTTTATGGAGAAAGCGTTACTTGGTCAAAATAAAACAATATCGCAGAGAAGGACGAACATTATATTATCAAGATGAAACCTGGCTTAATGAAGGTAATTTTTTTGGATACTAGCCATTGATTTGTACTTACTATATTGAACTGAATGCCCAATCAGAAAAAATGGCATGTGACATGTTTATAAGAATTTAATTAAACCTATCATAAATTAATCATCTTAAAATCAATTTTATATGATATGAATGTGGTGTTAATTTTGAAAAATGATTAGTGATTATGATTATAAACTTACCAACCTGTCATTACAGGTCACATGAAGAACAAGGTCTGGCAAGATCCCCAGGTTTTGTCATCTCGGCAAGCTTTTTTAGAGGGGCTTACAACTGGACTAAAAGGTCCCTCAGGAAAAGGAAGACGATTAATTATTAGTCATATTGGCAGCGAGGAAGGTTTTGTGGAGGGAGGGCTATTATTGTTTGAGTAAAAAAAAAATAGTGACGACTATCACAACGAAATGAATGCGAAACATTTTGAAGAGTGGCTGGCTAGTATTTTGCCAAGGTTGAAACCGAACTCTGTGCTTGTTATAGACAATGCACCATACCACTCTAGAAAATTAGAAAGTGGACCCATTAAAAGATGGAACAAGGGCCAAATAATTGAGTGGTTGCAAGGAAGAGGCATTGAATGCGATGCTAGTATGTTAAGGACAGAGTTGTGGGAATTGGTAGAAAAAGCAAAACCAAAATATGATAAACTGGCAGTTGATGAACTAGCAGCCACTCACAATATTACAGTTTTAAGACTCCCTCCCTACCACTGCGAATTAAACCCAATCGAGTTGGTGTGGGCTCAAATAAAAGGGCATGTGGCCTCAAATAATAAAACTTATAAAATGGCTGAAGTAAAGTCGTTATTTGAAGAAGGTCTGCAGAAGGTGACAGCGGAACGTTGGAAGTCTTGCATAGACCATGTTATAAAAATTGAAGACAAAATGTTCAACTTAGACAACTTAATTGACGATGTGGTTGAACCTTTTATTATAAATACTGAGGAGGATGATCTAAACTGTTCAGAAATTGAAGAATAAATATTGTTATTAAAATGGTTGTCTTTTTATTTATTAATAATACAGATCCCGCCGTCGTTTGGCCGTCCGTTGTGGCCTAGTGGTTCGGACGTTGGATTTGCAATCCAGAGGTCTCTGGTTGAAATCCTGGCTCATACCAATGATTTTTTTTGGGCTTTATGTACGAAGTATCATTTGATATTCTCAACTGGCTTTTCGGTGAAGGAAAACATCATGAAGAAACCTGCATAGGTACATCTGAGAAAAAAATTAAAGGTGTATGTAAAGCTGAAGTCCCTAACCCGCATTAATATTATTTATTATTGCAGGTCCCCAGTCAGTTTTAAAAAAAATCTTACTAATATTATAAATGTGTAAGCTTGTATGTATAATACTCAATCACACAAAAACTTTTTAACTGGTTAGGTTAACTAATGCACCGGCTAAAGCTAGCATTTATCTTCGTCAACCTTACCAAACCAAGACCTGTTAGGCGATGAATGCACAGACAACATTGATTAAAATCAGGATGACCTTTATCATATTGTGGAAATAACTTTATTGTTTTATTTTAACATAATTATTGTACCAAAAGGTTGGTTTTCCCTGAAACGTCACAATGATGATGACATGTGTAACTGTGACATTCCGCCATCTTTGGTAGTTTTTTTGACGTATATTGGAATCTAATTAGGTTTTTTAGTTTAGGTTTTAACTTGAACCTGCAAAACACACCCTCAGACGTAGTAAAAGGGTTAAAGATACCAACCAAACGACAGGTCACCAGCGCTGTATTTAGTGTTTTCGATCCAACCGGTCTAGCCACGCCCGTAACAATCCTAGGTAAAATGCTCATACAGGACTTATGGAGGGCATCCTGCGACTGGGACGAGGCGATACCCGACAACCTAAACAAGGCATGGCGCGAGTGGATAGACAGTTTAGACTTGTTACAAAACCTAGCCGTACCTAGACACATACCTAGATCCGAGGGACCGATTCAGTTACATGTATTTACCGACGCAAGCGAGAAGGCGTATGCCGCGGCCGTGTATTTAGTAACGATCGATTCCAAGGGCAATGGATCATCACATTTAGTCAGCAGCAAAGCTAGAGTAACACCTCTAAAGTGTATCTCTATTCCCCGCCTAGAACTTCAAGCCACGATACTCGGTTGTAGATTAGCAGACTCGGTAAAACGCGAAACCGACTATAAGATCAGTCAAACTCACTACTGGACCGACTCTCGAACAGTGCTCGCCTGGATTCACGCGGACCCTAGAACGTTTAAACCATTCGTAGCTCATAGGTTAGCCGAACTAGAGACCTACACTAGACCGTCAGACTGGCATTGGGTACCTACGAGCGATAACGTAGCCGATCTCGCGACGCGCGGAATAAAAACCGATTTCGACATAAACCATCGATGGTTTTCGGGACCTCAGTTTATCTTGGAGACCCCAGACAAATGGCCCAAGCCGAAAGAGACTATACAGCCCATAATCAACACAGGCGAAGAACGAAATCTGGTTAACACGGTTACCGCTAGCGAATGCACAAAGGAAACGTACTCACACCTACCCGATCCGAAGCGTTTTTCTAGATACATCCGACTTCAACGTAGTTTAGGTCGTATACTGTTAGCCGTCGAATTATTTACGCGAAAACGAACAGAGAACACGGCTAATAAAGATTTAAAATCACGACATCTACTTATAGCCGAACACCTGCTATTGCGACGATGTCAAGAGGAAAGCTTCGCCGAAGAATTTACCCGACTACGTAACAACGACAATGTCTCGAAATCATCTAAGCTACACCGACTAGCAGTAAAGATAACCACAGACGGATTACTCACACTCGACGGAAGGTACAAGATCAACAATGCTACCAACCAGAGACAACCGATAATATTAGACATAAAAAACCATATAACACAATTGATCGTACATCACTATCACGAACAATTTAATCACGGCAACCACCACACCGTGATTAACGAGTTACAGCAAAAATATTATTCATATTATCGGTCTGAGAAGTTGAAGCCCGGCGACGTCGTCTTAATAGTAGACAGTACCCTGCCGAGAGGAACTTGGCCCCGCGGGCTCATAGAGAAAGTTTACCCCGGACCCGACGGCAAGGTACGCGTCACAGAGGTGAGAACAATTGCTGGACTCATACGTCGCCCGACCTCTAGACTCATCTTGATAGACTGATTAGACTTATCTCGATAGATTGACTAGTTTGGTTAGCATATGTTAGTACTTGCGTACGTGGGGGGGGACTGTTTGGAACACCCGTCAATCCTGACTATTTCTTTCCCATACCTAGTTACCACCTGGAAATAGCTCTCTCTGCTACGTATGTCTACTTATGTCATACGAATCGTCTATCCGATAACAACATCTTTAGATAACGAATAGGTATAGTTTACTAGCCATTCATAACACCGGATTTGACATCATAACGTTAACACGTTATCAGGCTGCAAACAAGATACCCTTTATCCAAATAAAATGTAACATTGCACGCCTTAGGTCATGTGCGTTCCCGAGGAACGCACATTTGAATAGCCTACCTAAAGATAATACCTGAATAGTGACTCTGGGTTGACCACCCTTATCAGGTCGTGCTTAGGCTTGCATAGCCTGCTGTGTAAGTCGGCACAAACCTAACCAGACCGTAATTTAGTTTTCACACAGATTGACCCACATTGTTTTTAACGTAGATTTATTTAACCTTGTTTTTTTGTAGTAGCTTCACGTTAATCTCTTTAGTAATTCTGTTTCAAAGGCACTGCGCCTACCCTTAGTTAAGTTGAAATGTCTGAAAGACATTTCGTCATATCGAAAACCGTTCGTTCATACTCATATTTGTACTAGTATTCGTAAAACTTACTTATGTAATCAGGTTCGCACGTAAATAAATAACTAACAATTAACTGTAGTTAAAAGATTTTATTAAATTGTAATTCTGCATCACTATACATAACTATTAACATAGTTAAACCTAGTCTGTAAGCCCGCTGTTAGTCTCAGTATCAATATTAAAATCTTAATTGTTCATACTTTCTCCTAAATTAGACATTCACATAGTAATTTCTCGAAATAGAATTGAATTATATACATATAACTTATATCTTATCATTCCTCGCGTAATTCTGTATTATAAAAATGCAACACAGCATTTTGAGATAATTAGATATAATTAGTGTTAAGACGTAAGCACTAAATCGATAATGAAAATGATGTAATGCATTACCTATTTTGGAAAATAAAAGTTGATCACTTCATGGTAAGCGAATTGGCTATATATTATATAAAAAATGGCTCCCGATATTAATTCCATTCATCACCTGCAACTCGAGCCGAAAACATCTAGCCATCTCCCTCACCATCAAGCCCTGAGAACCAGAAATTATTGTTTTCTCTTTCCGTCCTGCGGATTCCACTCCTAGAGAAAGTGCGACCGAATAGAAGAGGTCTCACTTTCTCCCTCACTCTCCAACTGCCTCGGTACGCCGTGGCTAGCGAAGGCGTGTCGCCGTGCCTGTGGTTTGGGTCGTCTATGCCGCGTGGTGGCGGACCCAAAGTTATCGAAGCCAGAACCCGTTCAACGCACGACCGCGCTGAATAAGGAATTTAACTTTTTTTATACTTAAATTTGGTATATGATTCTTCACTTTTAATTCACTAGGTAGTTTATTACATAAAAAAAAAAAAACTTTATTGCCACATTGTTTTACACAAAAAATAAAATAATAATGGAACATACATAAGACATACAAGAGGTAACTTAGTAGTGGCATTGACATTTGTCCATAAATATCCTCATTTGTAAATATTTTTTTCTGTAATAAGCTCTATTTTACAAAGTTTGCCTTAAAAAGACTTAATTTTATTTTCAGACATGTCTACAACAATGACCTTATTTAAGAATTTCCATCCAAAGCTTTATTCCACAAATAGGACAAAATCATTGTATATTGTATTTAATCTTAATTAAGTACTCTTGATAATAATATCTTACTAAATATTAGCGACGGCTAGCGGGATTCTTAGTTTTAACTAAGTTCAGTAGAGCATCGATAAAGTGATGAAAATGCCTAGTCTTATCGCAGTAAGATACTTGCATTGAACCATTTCTGAATCTGCATAACATGCTTAATCTTTCAAGTTTTAAGGTTTTTTTTTCATCACAGGGGCCCAAAGTGGAAATTGTTTTTAGTGCTGATAATTTAACTAAAGCTTTACCCAGTATTTTTCGGAAATTGACACTACTTTTAGACAGAAACATACTCATGTCATCTTGAAAAACTACTTAGGACTACATTACAATAAAAAAAATAAGCTTCGAGGGATTTACGAGACAATTCTGGCACTGACAATGTTATAAAAGGTGAAATATCACTAAAAACTTAATTTTGTGATAACTCGAAAACCATGCAACTTTTACTAGGGTAATGTACGGCTGATTCGGTGTCTCTTTAGTTGACCTACCTCTGGTGTCATGGTGTCACTGTGACGTGTCACTTTTTGGCCACCCTGTATATTTGAGAATCGGCCTCTTGCACAGTTTCATGCTTTTTAATAACATGAGCCATGACTTGGCATAGCATATCGTAGAGGGCTGCCCAAAATATGTATAACCCGGAACATCAATATTGTGACACCCACTTCTCTCCCGCTGACCCATATGTGGGTCAGCATTTAGAATGGATTTGCGAAAAATTGCTCGCTATTTGATCAGACTTGGCAACTTAAATGTGGACTAATAGTTCATATTTATTAGCTTCCGACATTTGTGTGCAATATGTAACCAACTATTTTTTACATTGTCAGCATGGCTATCACAGTGTGTCGCGGCGAGATACACTAATTAGAACGCTTAGAAAAAGACGGATAGTCGACACAGCTCGCGGCCCGTCATATGTGATAGCCGTGCAGCCTGATGATGATGATGGGGCGTTTACATTGGACATAAAACATTCGTCCCCCTGGCACTTATATTCTGGCTACGAGATTTCATCCTTTTGTAAGACACAACCAGCAGGCATCCTTTCGTTGCAACGAACCCCTAAGGCATATTTAGATAACTATGCATTTAACCTAAACCTAAATTTATTACTGTAACCTAAATTTGTACTGTACACAGACAAAATTGTTTTGTTATATTACTATGACATACTATTTTTTTTGTATAATGATCCAATAACACACCTACATGCATAGATACTATAAATACCCACGAAGGTTATTATTATTATTCAGAAGGTAAGATGTTGCTAAAATGACGCAAAATCCTCAAACCTAGAAGTGTGACAGTCTATGAAGCAGCATCAGTACAGTAATATTGCAATTTATCATTAATTCAAGACTATGTATCAAGTTCCGCCTCACCACTATCTGTAACGTAGCAGGCCTTTAGCGGGGTTTTGACTCGTATCGAACCATCTTCATGGCCACTGATTCATCATCGGCGAGACAAATGCTTCAGGATATTTTCACGACCGGCTTCCGCACAATTTTGGGAGAACAAAATAGAATAGAATATTTTTATTGTATAACTGTGTACATAAGTTGTACGTGACAGAAATGGTTTCACCAGTTACTCGATATCGGGCATTCAACAATTTGTATTCCTTAAATAGACTTACTTACAGCTAAGATGCGAAATGTTCATTAAGATTATAGAATACTCTCTGAAGCAGCCAGTTTCTAAGATGGTTTTTAAATATGCCCTTCTAAAACCTTAAGGCGCGCGGTTGTTTTATGCGTTAAACGCTGCGATTCCATAGATACCTTCTATGCGGTAAGCGCAGGTAACTGTGGAGTCGCAGCGTTTAACGCATAAAACAACCGCGCGCTTAAAAGTTGTTTAACCTTAGAAGTTGTTGATTGTTTTGATGTGAATGTTGATAGGAGCTAAATTATGGAACATTAAGGTATATGTATAGTATTAAGATCAGAAGCAAACAAATCAAAGAATAATATACTTTACGTCACACCTGGCCATAATGCGAGTTTTACTGCACGCTGCGCGTACGGGAAAACTCGCATTGTGGCCAGGTGAAGACGGAAAATTTTGTACTCAACACGGGCAGTAATTCGTAAAGCCCCAGAGCGCATATTTATGGCCATCACCTTCGGTTCGGGCCACAAACACCTGCGATCTGGGGCATTCACGAATTCACCGCCCTAGTTACGTAATTTACTATTAATCAGTAGGTAGTTCAAGTTTACTGTTGTATAAAAAACTGTTCTAGCCTGAGCCAAGAACAATGCGCTTATTAAATTATTGTGTAAATAACGTTGTTTGAATTGATGTAGGTATAGAACACGTGGAAAGTTCCCGTCAATTTTAGAACATTTTCCTTACAAAACGGAACTTCCTGAATAAAAACTTGCATTTAGTCCTCATAAAAGTTTACAGAAACTTACAATATTCCTATCTTTTTGAGAATGTTCTTCAACTTGTAATACATTGCTAGTAACAGCCGTCGATGCACCATATTCCCGAATTGAATAAACGACCATGATGACGATATCATATCCATTTACCCCTTTAAGTGCCAGAAATCCAGTATTATACGGGAATAGGCGCTCTGCGCTACATACGGTTTTTTTCATGTTATAGGCTAAATGAGTTATGCTGTGAGGCAGCGGTATTGTCTTACCCCAACTGGCCCGCCAACATTAGACTCCGTCGCAGGATAACACCCACTTATTGATGGCCTCTCGACGAATTGCGGCAGACACTTTATTTCACAGCCGCTGTCTATTAAACACGTGTGGACGGCTGATATGGAAGCACCCGTTTTTCAAAAACTGCGGTTTATGACTTGCAATATTTCAATGCGCCGAGCTTAGGCTACGAAGGACCAAGTTAACATGGATTTGATTTATTTAGACAAAACACACAAACATTGCTAAAAATATTTAATCCGGAAACATTCCATAATTTCATTATTTCGAACGTCATTTTCTTTTAAATTAAACTACGTAATAAAATTATACGGGTTGGGTTTGGTTTGTTACAACATTTTTGTTTGTTTATACCATAGTTTTCGGAATCATGAAATTCTGAAGAAATATGCTTTTGGATAAATAACTTTTCGGCATTAACTTGTGAATCCGTTCGATGCATCAAAAACACATTTGATAAGTGCCCGGGATTACTTTGGCTCTACTTCGGGTCGAGTTTGTGTAATAAGTAAGCTAGTAAATAATAAGCACTTTCTGGGGCATCCGGGCTTAACCCTCAAGCCCTCACTTTATCAAGCTGAATAAATATTAAACTTCAAATGAAACTAGTATTAACTAAGTTACATATAATGGTTTTAATAATGGGCCCGCATTTGTTATAACCAAGTGCGGAAACTTGGGGTAATCCCAGTCGGCCCTAAATTGCAAGTAAGCTGCAAATAATAAGATAATCGTGATCACATTGTGAGTTCACCGACTTGAGTTACGTTTTGTTAATTATGTTCTGGTTTTAGTACGTACGATACGACAACGAGAGTGAGACGATACGACCACGACGCGGCCGCGGGTGGAGATGTTGCTTGAGACTTTATGAGATGTCACATTCGAACAGACACTAAGCGTTCGTTCGTCGTTGTCGAGCGGTGAGTGAGAAATGAAAATGTACACGTGTCTTTACCAAGTAATATACGCTTGAAATATTCGCTACCTATTCCTAAAATGTTTTTTTAGTCCTTTTAAATATTATTTATAAAAAAATGAAAAAAAACTGAAATAATATTGAACAAAATGCCCGGTTTGGGCATGTCACTATTGCTATTAGACGTAATATCAAATAGTGTCAAACCTTAGGGCTTGAGCACAAATCACGCGAGGTTCGATAGGGAGAGGGGGGCGGGTCAGGAAAAAATCACGACAGATCACGTTGGGGGCGGGGGAGAACAAGAAAGACCTCACGTGTATTTTTCTACAGTGAACGAAAGTAAGAAAAAATATCTAGGTACCACACGAGTATTTAGATACTTTTTCTCGGTTTCGTTAAACATAAATCTTCACTTAAGATTGTTGAGTGCTTAAATATTGTTGTGATTTCGGAATATTATATGCTATATTCCTCACGGCACCGTTCCCCATCGTGCAATCCGCTAATGGCCAGCACGTTCCGAAGCCTCAGGATCATGACGGAAGGAGCTTTGCTCCATTTCTACACCGAGTCTTGAGGCAAAAAGCTGCCAATTGACATGTATTGTCCGAGCCTGAAGAATTTAACTTGTACTCTCCCAGTGTGCGCTCAATGTGACATATTTACTTATTTTTTTCCGTTGGTGCTACAACCCTTTGTGAGTTTTAGCCTCCTCCACAGTCTTCCTCCAGATGTCACGGTGCCTGGCGACCTTCTTCCAGTTGGTAAAATTCCCCATCTTCCTGAGATCTTCTTCCACACAATCCATCCAACTTTTCTTAGGCCTGCCCTTCGGTCTTTTCTGTTGCGGCGTCCACCTTGTCATAATTTTGGCTGCCCTATAATCTGGCATCCTTTAAAGGTGTCCCACCTATCTGAGCCGCTGCGAGTTACAAAACCTGGCGATCTTCTCGTGTTTGATGAGTGCATCTAACTCGTGGTTCATGCATTGACAATAGTTACCATCACGCTCTTTTATGGGGCCATAGATCTTTCTAAGCACTTTTCTTTCGAACAACTGCTAGTTTAAGTTCGTCTCTCTGGGTTAGGGTCCAGGTTTCGCAGACGTACGTCACGACTGGTTTTATAATGGTGCGATAATTAATTAATTTTGATCTTAAGCTAAGTAGTTTAGATCCGCAAAGTTTGTCACACGCGCAAAAACATTTGTGCCCAGTAGCTATTCGAGCCCTAATCTTTGTTAACCTAATCTCTCTCATCGGATCTATTTTGAGAGGTAATTGTCGATCCTGGATACTTGAAGCTGCTAACACCTTCAATACTGTGATTGTCGACAAAGATGCTCTGTGGTGGTTCAGGCTGCCTTTATGTCGCAAGGTAGGTACTCAGTCTTGGGTACGTTTACACGCAATCCAAACGTAGCGGCTTCTGTCTGCAGCTTTAGGCAGTGATCGGCCATTCTGTTTCTCGACCTACTGGTATTAACAATATCATCGGCGTATACAGCAAGTTGGGTGGTGTTGTAGTCGATCAAGCCATTGACATCTGACCAAGAACTTCACCAAATATCACCAAGGGCGAGGGGGGTCAAAAAGTAGCCGAAAAAACCTCGCGTGATTTGTGCACAAGGCCTATTTAAAATCAATTTCAAAATGACAATAATATAATTTTCCACATAATAATCAATTGCATAATCTATGTTACTTAACTTGTATTCTAATTATATTGGAAATTTGGACTGTGAGGCTGAGCCAGCGAACCTGTCACGTTTTGGTGTTCAACCAATTTACTACAGTTACGTATACAAGTTCTGAACTCTCGAAATAGGCATCGAATAGACAACTATATTATCTTGTAGATCATTTTAATCAAAATGGCGCCGGCTTTCACTGCTAGCGGCTTTTAAACTAGCTTTCATGTCGTCCCCGCCCCTTCTAAATCCCATAAATCGGCCCAGCGTTAGCATTTCGCATCAGTACAGTTTAGACTAACAGTAATTAAAACTGGATTCGAACCCGCCCCAAGCGCTAAGCTCTAGATAATTGGCGCCGATTGTCTTCCATCGCCGAAGTTTAAAGAATCGACTGCTGTTATGCGATTCACAAACTCGTCGTATCTAGCATAAGTCGACCCTAAGATCATCAACCCTCACGCCTGCATTCCTGAAAGGGGTAAACAGAGTACAAACCGATAACGTTTGTCGGTGTATCTAGGGATTTTAGATTTATCACACGATTTTTAGACACATTCGAATATGTTTCCGTAGTTGAGTCTTATGACACCCACGGGAAAAAGAGGGTGATGCAGTAAGCACAGGTTGCATCAGATATCTGATCCGACGCCACACGGGGAATTTATAATCAGAGATTAAAAAAATATATATAATATGTATTCTGCAAGTAGGACATGTCAGGAACGGAGTTTAGTTACACAGAAATTGGTATGCAGGGGGGGGGGTCACATGTCTTTGCAGCTGTACATGTGAGTTACCAACGTAAGCATTAAATAGAATACAATTACTCTAAGAATAATGAAGAGGTAAGATGAAAAGGTAAGTTTAAAAGTAAATTCAGTTTTGGAGATGCAAATGATCTCCAAACATCAAAACAAAAGCGCTTATTCCAACAAACATTTATATTTCAACTGACATACTGGTTCGCGTGAGCCGAGTTGCCGCCAACTTGCGAATACCAGCTTTTATCTCGATTCGAATTTGGCAAGGGTTAGGTAATTAAAGTTGGTTATCCCGGGGATCCTGGATGTCGATTTTTAAATGACTTCTCGGCGGACTTATCCCCGACTGGATATAAGTTTGGAGGGTTGTGGGTACACGATACAATTTAAGAGGATCAAAAGACCAGGGGCCGTTTAAGAAGTTTAAATGATTTGACTTGAGAGTGCCATTGAAATTGAACAATCATTATATTTTTGATGACAAGAGGGCTGATCACGTAGCTTTTCCTCGGTAGGTAGCTCACTCCGCCGGTCACCCGTCAAGAAACGAGACCTCTACCTACGCTTAGTTACTACGCATTGCGGTGTCAAGATATATTTGTGGGTTAGCGTTGAGGTGAGCTTAAAACAAGTTACATAATAGGGGGGCAGCTGATTAACCTAGTGCACGGCCCGCGGCCAAGTCGCGAGCCCTTCTAATCTGGCCCGCGGTAGCGATGGTGTTTGGCTGGTCATGACCAGCCATGAAACCAAAGTCTTGGCCCACACGAATTTATATTGAGTTCATTGTGGCCCTTTAATCAAAAATTTTAAGACCCCTAGCGGATGGCATTGCCTGTGAAGCTGACGGTCCTAGGGTCAAATCTATTTACTTTTTAGGGTTCCGTACCTCAAAAGGAAAAAACGGAACCCTTATAGGATCACTTTGTTGTCCGTCCGTCTGTCTGTCTGTCTGTCCGTCTGTCTGTCTGTCTGTCTGTCTGTCTGTCTGTCTGTCTGTCAAGACTATTATTCTCAGGAACGCGTGGAGTTATCAAGCTGAAATTTATATCAAATACTCAGGTCTATTGTTCCTTCGACCTGTGAAAAAATCAAACTTAAAAGTCAACCCAATCATAAGATACACTCGTTTATGCTGCAAATTTTAGAGTTTTTCGGCACTCGCAAAACCTACGGGGTACTCCCCGTGAACTCAGAAACTTAAAATTTACAAAGACAAAGGAAAAATTACGAAAAGTAGACATTTTTAGTAATATCATACAAAAAAAAGTTTTTAATTTTTTTCAACTTAATACCTTTTTCCTCGTAAACGTGTGGAGGTATTAAATTGAAATTCATTTCAAATACTCAGGACTATAGGAAATTTCAGATGTAGCAAAACCAAACTTTTATGTCAACGCAATCAAAAGAAATAGCAATTTAAGTCGCATATTTTGAAATTGAGTACTCGCAACAAACTCAAAACCTAAAGGGTACTTCCCGTTAACACAGAACCTTGAAACTTGACACGAAGAAACTTCATATAGCACAGACAAAGGAAACATTACGAAAAGTAGAAATTTTTGTAAAATCATACCAAAAACCTTTTTTTAAATTTTAAACTTCCTACCTTTTTCCTCGTAAATGCGTAGAGGTATTAAATTGAAATTCATGTCAAATACTCAGGACAATAGGACCTTTCAGATGTAGTAAAACCAAACTTTTATGTCAACGCAATCAAAAGAAATAGCAATTTAAGTCGCATATTTTGAAATTGATTACTCGCAACAAACTCAAAACCTAAAGGGTACTTCCCGTTAACACAGAACCTTGAAACTTGGCACGAAGAAACTTCATATAGCACAGACAAAGGAAACATTACGAAAAGTAGAAATTTTTGTAAAATCATACCAAAAACCTTTTTTTAAATTTTAAACTTACTACCTTTTTCCTCGTAAATGCGTAGAGGTATTAAATTTTTTTTTTTTTTTTTTTAGGGATAAAAGTATCTTTAATTAGTTTAAAATAACAATATGGACATTATCATAATATGAATTACAAATCAAGTCGGAATACAATGGTGTAAAGAATGATAAAATTAAAATACGTAAAAATAAATAAAATTAATACTACGAGTACATCCCGCTCTGCGTCAAGCCCGAACCAAAGGTCCCCAAAATGCTAGCGGCATTGCCTCGCTGAACAGCAGTGAAGACCTGTTGGACGAGCCATGACCCAGAGCGGGGGTCAAGGCCCCTGTCCCTTAATCGTCTGCCTAACTCCTTGCACAGCCCGAGAGCCTCACTGCCCCATGGCCCAGCTGTCTCCACAGCAACCGGAACGAAATCATAAGTCGGTTCCAAGGCAGAGTACTTTGCGTGTTTGAGCTTGGCGGCATTTTCGGCCGCCGAACCAGCTGACTTAATTGTGTGCTTTAGATGGGACGCTGCAAAAGTGCTAACACAAGTTGCATCCCATAGTAGGCACCGCCCTCTCTGCCAGGGAACCAACGTCAACCCGTCTGGTCTTTTTCCGTCAGTCCGAGACAGACCCGGGGGCTCCAGGATGCACGGTACGTTGGCGGACACCATAGCCCGACGCACGATCTCATTGATAGAATGGTGTCTAGGGAACCGACCCGCACATCTTTTGCAGCTTAGCCCGTGGTGGCCATTCTCCTCCACCATTGTCCCACAAACGCATCGGTGCGCTTCGCATACCTTGCTCCCCAGCCTTAAAGCAACTGCTATCCTCAGGGAGTCGTTGTCGAGCAAAGTGCCGAGTTGAGGGGAAGGCAAGGCATGCAGCCACGCACCGGATTCGGGCTTTGTGGGAGCCTTGAGACGTGCTAGGTCAGTCCCCGAGGCATCACTCAACAAATGAGAAAACGTTTGCTGACATAGAATATCGTCCCATCCTCTTTGGACCGTTAAGCTATCCGGATGATCATTGGACGGACATAGTGTCGCCCACTTAGCCAGGGCCTCGGTTACGAATGGAACTCGAATGCTGCTGCCATCAAATGATAATATTCGAGCAACAAGATCCGACGAACCATGTGCCGACGCTAAAAAGGCTACCAGACCTATGTCCTGGACCCGACGCACGCCCAAGCCACCGTAACGAACTGGCAGAGCCGCCTGACACCATTGTTTGTCGTCTAAACTCACATTGAGTATTGACTCTAAACAAGATTTAATAGTGTCATCGAACGATTTCAAATCCGTGTCATAAAGCCAAGTTGGAGACGTCCGTAACATATACATCATGCGAGGCAGAGCAAAGCAGTTTCGCAGCAAGATAAGGGAAACATGTCCCGACAATTGTGTCAAATGTTCCTGTGCCGCCGAAAGTGCTTGTCTTTTGGCTTGAAGGGCCGAACTAACACCCTCGGTGAAAATTGGAGCACCCAGTAAATTGAAAGAATGTTCGTGTATTTGTCTAATGCCAGGTAAAAGTGACTCTATTTCTGCGAGAGAGTTGGTGTCTAAAAAACTGCAAGTATAAAACTCGCACTTAGACGGGTTTATTTCAAGACCAATTTTCTTCAAGGCAGGTATCAATGATTTCAAGTCGTTTAAGACCACTTCTGGACTTCATCCTATAGTGCCATCATCCAGATACCACACGTTAAGGGGCGCCTTTAATCCAGAAATAATCTTTTGGATGCCGAGACAAAACATCAAGGGCCCTAATGGGTCGCCCTGCTGGGCACCAACTTGCGACTGTATTAAACTGCCTGAGAAGAAAAGATTACTTGAGGAGGCGTAACATTGGTAAATGAAAGGGTAAAGAGAAGGAGTTTGCTCTAAGGTTTCGTTGAGAATAGTGTCCCTTTCTAGGCTATTGAAAGCGTTTTTGATATCGATTTTAACGATTATGGTATTGGATGATCTGCGATGTAAAGCAAAAGACCGGGTGGCATGTATTGCCGCCTCACAACCAAGTCTGGTACCGAAGCCCATTTGAATTGGTTGCAGATAGTCAGACATAGCTTCTCTAACAGATTGGCAACAGAGCTTAGCCGTATGACGACGAAAAAGGTATTAAATTGAAATTCATGTCAAATACTCAGGGCTATAGGACCTTTCAGATGTAGTAAAACCAAACTTTTATATCAACGCAATCAAAAGAAATAGCAATTTAAGTCGCATATTTTGAAATTGAGTACTCGCAACAAACTCAAAACCTAAAGGGTACTTCTCGTTAACACAGAAACTTGAAACTCGGCACGAAGAAACTTCCTATAGCACAGACAAAGGAAAAATTACGATAATGTAGACATTTTTGTAAAATCACACCAAAAAACTTTTTTTAAATTTTAAACTTACTACCTTTTTCCTCGTAAATGCGTAGAGGTATTAAATTGAAATTCATGTCAAATACTCAGGACAATAGGACCTTTCAGATGTAGTAAAACCAAACTTTTATATCAACGCAATCAAAAGAAATAGCAATTTAAGTCGCATATTTTGAAATTGAGTACTCGCAACAAACTCAAAACCTAAAGGGTACTTCTCGTTAACACAGAAACTTGAAACTCGGCACGAAGAAACTTCCTATAGCACAGACAAAGGAAAAATTACGATAATGTAGACATTTTTGTAAAATCACACCAAAAAACTTTTTTTAAATTTTAAACTTACTACCTTTTTCCTCGTAAATGCGTAGAGGTATTAAATTGAAATTCATGTCAAATACTCAGGACAATAGGACCTTTCAGATGTAGTAAAACCAAACTTTTATGTCAACGCAATCAAAAGAAATAGCAATTTAAGTCGCATATTTTGAAATTGATTACTCGCAACAAACTCAAAACCTAAAGGGGTAAGTAATACGAGGTATAACAACTAATCATATAACGGTCATAATATATACGCTCACTGTGTATAAGTTTGTTTAGTATAACGTTCATTGCACATAACGAACGAAAGGTATAATGACAAAATATATAATTTCGTAAAGTATAACGTACTTTAGACATAATATCAATTGATATATCGATTAAAGCGTATAATATTCATAACACCTAAGGTTTATAACATATATTATTCAATTTATCTAACATCATAAAGTATATTGCTCGTATATTATAATCGTCTTTAATTATTTTAATAGCAATGCCGTATGAAGGAATATATATGAATTTGAATAAAAAAACATTAAACGTTTTTAAGATTGAAATTAAATTTATTTTTATACCCAACACGCCAATTATTTTAACCTAACCTTACCTAAACACCAGCGTGTCGACGCCACCCCGCTTCGCGGGGTGTCTATTTCCGCTCTAAGGGACACAAGGCAACCCTAACCTAACCTACAAGTAATACCATTGGTAAGAGTACTTGTTGTTTTTTACTGCGGGGGACTTCGCCCCCCGTGCCCCCCTTTTACTTACAGCCCTAACCTAATTTTCTGTATTGTAATCCTCATACGAAAATATACTATGCGTTATGATCGTTATACGTTATGTATGTTATTTGAAAATATATTATATGTTATGATCGTTATACGAAATGAAATTATTCAATTTGAGTGTTATAGAAAAAAACGTTATATAATATGATTATTATGGCTATTGACCGTTATTCCTTATAAAAGTATTGGTATTGTTGTTATAGCTAACGTTCATTATATCTTGTGAACGTTATTAATATGAAATTATATATACTGTTGTTATATCTCGTGGGACGCACCCAACCTAAAGGGTACTTCCCGTTAACACAGAAACTTGAAACTCGGCACGAAGAAACTTCCTATAGCACAGACAAAGGAAAAATTACGATAATGTAGACATTTTTGTAAAATCATCCAAAAATCATTTTTTGAAATTTTAAACTTACTACCTTTTTCCTTGTAAACGCGTAGAGGTATTAAATTGAAATTCATATCAAATACCTTTCAGCTGTAGCAAAATGAAAGTTTTATGTCTACACAATCATAAGAAATAGCAATATAAGTTGCATAATTTAAAACTGAAAAAGTTGTATGTGAAGTCCCCAACCCGCACTAGGCCAGCGTGGGGACTACTGCCCGTTCCCTCTCATCCATTGGAGAAGGCCTGTGCCCAGCAAGGGGACGTATATAGGCTGATTTATATTATTATAAAAGTATTATAGATAATCTCAAGGGTATCTAAACCTAAAGGTACTTTCCCGTGAACTCAGTTTTATATCAACACAATAAAAAGAAACAGCAATTTTTTTAGGAATCCACTTATTTTGGCGTTCGCAACTACTCGCAAGGAAATCAAAGCCTAAAGGATGATTACTAAATTGATAAAGTGACCTTGTTTAATTTTATGCTCCCCCAGCTTTCCACATTGTAATGTTACGGATTCCATTTTAATTTATCATTTAGTAATAAACATACTACAACTTTTGCTTGGTACGGAACCCTTGGTGCGCGAGTCCGACTCGCACTTGGCCGGTTTTTTTTATAGTAAAAATTATTAACGTTTTTTATTAGTTTGTATTTACTATTGTATAGTGCGTTACAATTTTTAATATATTGTCCGTGGTGTACGAAAAACGTCTCGATTACAGCAAAACAAGCCAGCATAAAATACATAATATAATGTAAATAAATGTTTATTTCGTGACCAGACATCTGCTTTCCTTGTTATTTTATTATCTCCGCTAACAAAGTAGGTATTATTCTCTGTCATTCATTTTCTGATTGCGTAATTATTTTGAGAGAAATGAGTTTTGCAACTATAAAAGACAAAAACCTCATTTCTTTGCGGATTTTCCTCTAATAGCGAGATTATATTTAATAATACACGGCGGCCATTTTGAATCCGCCGTTTTCAATTATTCGACGCGACGGTGAGAGCAACAAACCGACGGAAAAACTTAACAAAATGGGTTTTTAAACTACCAAGTTTTGGTCTTAAATAACAAACGACGTTTTTATTTAGCTTTTAAGAACAGATTGAAACAAAAATTCTCCGGTGAAACCTTAATTAAAGAAAGCAGCAAAAAGAAACACTTCATTTAAACTATAAAACTTTGTACTTATGTAGTTATTATTCCAATTACTCCGATATTAATTAACTAAAATAACGATTATTCTTTTTTATTGATCCTTGTAATTTAAACTTTTTAATAGTCGGTTTTAGTGGTATCTTTTAACTACAAATCTCGGTCGGCATTATGCTGAGGCGGGACCTTTACGTGACACTAGCAGATATTATGTTTTAGTTTTATTTATTTTTTACTTTTATAATTTAATATATTAAATACCTGTATATGTATTTGCTTTCATGCTACGAATAAATGTATTATCTTCTTTCTGCTGAAAAACAAAGTGCCTTCCTTTACGAAAAGGTCGTAAGTGCCGTAAGTATCCTTCGAAAATTAGTTTTTTTTTTAACTTACGGTTTGGGAGAGTGATTTTTAATGCAGGTTAGCTAGTAGAAGGTTCAGAACCCCTCATTATGCGTGGTCCGTCAGGCACTTAACCAGGTTTTTGCTGTAAGTATTGAGTTTTTACTATCTTTACGAAAACAAACCTAAGCTAAGCCATCCTTTGCTTAGGCGTCTACAAGTTATATGAAGTTTAGGGTTATGTTATATTAATAGGTAATTGACGGTGGCGACCACGTTCCGGAAGGTGCAGCGTGGGTAGGCCCCCTACAAGGTGGACTGAAGACCTGGTAATGGTCGCGGGAGTCTGCTGGATGCGGGTGGCGCAGGACCGGTCACTGTGGCACTCTTAGGGTGGGCCTATGTCCAGCAGTGGACGTCGGGTTCCCTTTATCTGGCATAATATCGATTGTCCGAAATACACTCCGCATAACAGTTATCGCAGATACATTTTTAGCCGAATGATACTTTAGCATTATCATATACTTAGCATAACTTTGATGTCGCATAACACCCATTTGGCAGAATTTTGAATTACAGAATAGGTAGTAATATGACTGAATTTAACTTTGCAGAATTTTACGTAGCGGAATATACGTTATTCCGCCGAATTTCTTGAAGAACTAGAATCACTGACTTAATTTTTGCATAATTTAATAAAATGCGCGAGCCAGGCGAGAACGTTACGAATTGTTTATCAAAAATACTAACTTGCACTTTAAATTTTTCAATACCTATTACTACGGAATTTCACGAATCACGTAGGCAGTAGGGAACAGGGACTTAGTGGCAAAACCGACTCGGATCGCGGATAGGTTGACGAAAGCGGGAGTTCCCGCTTCTGTTCTTCGAGGTTATTTTTTTATAAAAGAGCAGAAAACTTGTTTGCCAAATGAACGTTATGCCAAATGACAGTATGCCAGCTAAATATTATGCGATACAAATTTCGGTGGCACGATTATTCGATCATAGGACTTATATTACAATCGTCATTATGCCAATGTACTATTCTCGTCGAAGGAATTTATGCGAAATGACTGTATGCAATGAAATTTATGCGAAAAGTAATTCTGCGAAATGATGATTCTGCCAAGGGCTGTTATGCAAAATAAAATTATGACAATCAATTTTATGCAACATAATAGTAACCCGTGGACGTCTTTTAGTAAAATAGTGCCACAGCAGCGATTTTGTAGGGCAGAGCTTGTGGAGATAATGTAGAGAAATCACGACCGAGAAGATGCTTTAAAATGTGCACTGTATCGATACCAAGTTACATTCCACGGTTTCTGTGCATTTATGAGTCATTTCGAAGCTGTTTGTGCCGTTGGACATGTCGCCATAATTAGTACAAGCTGGCCCAATTATGCCCGATTCTGTGCCGTGTTCGGCGGCGGGCGTCGCGCGCCTGGTAAATTACACACCGTCACATTTGTACGCATAATTTACAGGGTATGTGTGTAGGCTGCTTTCTAAGTGTATTAAAACGGTGTTTAATCAATGCCAATACTGTTTTCACTTGTCATGCTCGCAAAGTTCGTATATATGGAGTGTGTGGGCTGCAGATAACGGCCTTTTTTACTCTAGTGCGTGTACCAGTGCATCTCATCTCTCATCGAATATCAATTATACAATAATAAAATAATTTTAAGCCACTGGAAGTTGACTAGAGGGGTAATCACGTAAGTAAGGGGGGGGGGGAGTGTGTAACCACTGACCGGATTCCCGTTCAGCCGCTGCCAGTAGGTAGTCGTGCGCGGTTAAGATCAGAACTAGAATTATATAGATTTAATAGAATGTATCATCAATTTTGCACAACATGTCGTCCCACCTCCGTTGGATATGTAACTTTGCAGGATGATTTTGACCGGGACAAGCCATCTGCCAAGCATTAGAGCCTGCGCCACGCATGCCGTATGCAATCCGTACATATCGTTGAATGCAAATCAATTAATGTAGTCGTTTTTCACTTCATTTCTACGACAAAGTTAAACATACCAACTTACATATTCACAAATAAATGACGAAGGAAACAATTGTTCACACACTAGCAATTCACTGCATTGAGCAAATGAATATCGGTATTGACATAAGCGAAAGAAATTACCGGAACAAACAACCAACTGAACAGCGAATTGAAAATTGGAACGCGCGAGTAAATAAAGACATAGTTGCATTAATTCAATTTGACACCTAACGCACACAGCGCTGATGTGTTGGGTAGTAACGTGGTAAATGGACTTTTTTGATTTATAGGCATACTAGCTCCACGCGCAGCTGCCCGCATATTGCATAGTACGCAGGCAGGCTCGCGGGATGAAATATAATATAAGCTATAATGTGTATATGCGGAAAGTTCATTCTATACACAAGTGAAAAAAAAATTGAAATCGGCTAAGTGGATCCAGAGGTTACCCCTTACATACAAACTTACGACCTCACAGACTGTTTCTCTTTTTAATATTAGTATAGCAACTGTCCGCGTAATTAGTTAAGTGCAGATAGTAAGTACCTATATGAATGTACCTATAAGGCCGGCATCATCGCTCAGCGACGAAGGCCTTCTTTTTATTAAATAAAGATTTAAAAAAAAAAACTGTCCGCATAAACTCGTGGTAAACTCCTAAGTCCCATACCAACTTTGAACCCCAATTTCATCTCCGTTGGGGATGCTTTTCGGGATTAAAAGTATCTTATGCTTTAATTTTGGTTGACTTTGTAGTGTAGTGCAATCCAAAGTGCAGTGCAGTATGGACAAACGAATAGGCAGTACGAGGCCCGCGTCGGATTCCCACCAGGGGGACAAAAATAGGTATTATTGAAAAAACCGACATAACCAGGGGAAGTAATTGGGAAATGTGAAATAAATTCCATCTTGCCCCACCATTGAAAGCTGTGAGGGATAGATGGACGACTCAATTCCATGTACTAGTAGTAGAAATAAATGGAAAAATATTATGTGTTGTTTGCGGTCAAGGGGGCCCCAAACAACACAACAAAAACACAAACATGCCACATTAAATTAAACCATAAATCTTTGGTTAATTATTTTTGTTTACGAGTTCAGTGTTGCCTTTGAAAGGCCCCTATATACGCCGATGAATGCAATGCTTAATGTACAATATTCAAAATGTCATTTACCACGTCCCAAAACATGCCAAGCCATCGGAGAACCGCTAAAATGTGCCGCGGAACAATCAAGCGGCAAATTTGGTGCCGGCGTGGCAAAACAAATGAATGTATGTAAATGAACGGATGATTAGTGCGGTGATCGAGTTACGTAACGAGCGGTCTGATTGCGGCCCGGTGTGGGCTAGCCCGCTTTAGGTCGACCGGGTTGGGCCAAGTTGGCTGGCTTTAGAGACCTTTCACATCTCCAAAACATAATTGTATGTCTGTGAAACATAAATAATCATACATGACATCAACGTTAATCTATTTTCTTTCATATTTGATTTAGTTTATTTTATCGCTGGAGACTCTTTGCATCTCCAAATCACAGCTCAGATCTTTACGTGATCGCATAAGGTGGTCTGGCTGGCTTTAGAGACCTTTTACCGATTTCTCTCGCACTGTACCTCTCTTTCTAATTGTTCTAATAAGAAAGAGAGGTAAGTACGAGAATAATCGAGAGAGCTCGCGCGCCGTCTCGTGAAAGCCGTGCTGTTCCAATGTTTCATTCTTGACGTATGGGTGAAAATCTAAATCACCTGTTGCTTATACTTGGACTGTTCGAATAGGCGTTTGTTTTGTTTGTGTTTAACATTATAAATAATGTAATGTATATTTAAAAAGCTGGCCGGATACGCAACGCATTGTACGTGCGTCAGGTAGATCTAATTACAATTTTTGTATAGGGAAATGATAGTTGAATTGTTCTAACGCTCGTTCGAAAAATTACGTGTTTACCCCTCTGGTAACAATTACATGCAAGAGGCCTTACTTAAGTTTTTGCCCATCTTATTTTTGATGCAAAATAAAATGTTGTTTTCTAGTCGAAATTAATAATTCTATCTATCTATTTATTCGGCCAATAATATCAAATATACGAGTAAGTACTAACTAGAGATGCAACGGATAGTTGTTTGGCCGGATACCGGATACCGAATATTCGGCCTGATCACTGGCCGAATATCCGGTATCCGGCCGCCGAATATTCGGCCGGCCAAACGATACCTACATTTTAGTTTGGCGACCTGTTACGTATTGTAGGTTCACGCGGACAGTTTTCTAGGCAAGAAACGAGTTTTATTAAGTCAGTGTAAACGATTGGTTGAATGGATACTAATGGTGATCATAGGATTTCATTTCTTAACTCTAATGAGGCTTTTTGATAAGCTTAAATTGTACGTTAAAGGTAATACTAATAAACGAATATTGATAGTTTTTTGTTGTTTTCTTGTATACTAACAATTTTTCAAAGTTAAACATAAACGGCCGGATAGTGCGCAAATATCCGGTATTCGGCCGGATAGTAAAATAATGGCCGGATAGGCCGGATACCGGATAGCAACCGGATATCCGTTGCATCTCTAGTACTAACCCCTTGGGGAGTATTTTTTTAATACCACGTCGGTGGCAAAAAAGCTAACGGCCCACCTAATGGTAAGTGTTTACCGTAGCCTAAAGACGCTTGCAACTCCAGGGATGTTACATTCGCGTTGCCGACCCTTTATGAATTTATACACTCCTTTTTTTAAGAACCCCATACTGTAGTTCCTCGGGAAAACCTCGGCATTCCACAACCGGAGCATTCGAGGGAACAAAAATTCTTTGGAACCGTACGGTACGAAAAGTACACGACGATTTAGGTACCAGGGTGTGAGGATGAATGCCCTGCCGACGGCGAGCGGTGCGGTGGTAAAAAGCAGCCGTAGGCATCATGTCGAACAGTTCTTCGGAGCACAACCCGTTATACAAGCGATAGAACACGCACAAGGAGGCGAAGTCTTTCAAAGTCATCGGAAAACTTCACGGCAAAACGGAGCGACGAATTGACGTCATTTTTTAAGTGGAGATAGTTGAAGGGATGGAGAGTGACATAGGATAGTTTTTATGCCCGAAATTATCCCCTAAGCCCCCTAAAGGGATAAAAGTGAAATGGGGGAGGGGAAATGGAGGGGTAAAAGTTTCTATGGAGCTGCGATAATTGCGATATAAACGAGTTCCACGCGGACGGAGTCGCGGGCAGAAGCTAGTGTCATGATAAACCTAATTATCAGAGTCTGTAAAAGCAACCAAAAAGGCGTACCTAAGTATTTATTTATACTGCCATAAATAATTCATTTGGAAATAATTCACTGGAGCTCTCGGTCCTTAATTGCTGCAAATGGGTTTTTTATCGATTCTGGTAATTATGGGTGGGCGGAGGACAAAGTCTTGAGTTCTGGACTCCATAACCCAATAACTGTAATTCAAGTCATATCGGGGGCAAAGTTGTTCAAAACAATCACGTTTTTCTTAACACTACCTACTCCTCACCTACTTCCACTATAAAAGTGTATTAAAAAATAAAGAAAAAATGTTCTCTTAAATCCGCTGAGGACAGGATTCGAACCTGCGCGGGTAGAACCCATTGGATTTCAAGTCCAACTCCTTAACGACTCGGACACCTCAGCTATGAGCGAATGCTCCAATTTAACTGCCGTTTTGATACGGAGCGCTCCGTAATTATAATCGATTGTACTTTTATTTACGGAACTACTGAGCGAAAAAGTAGTTTTTCATGGAAGTTATATAGCCGCATACGACTATTTTGATTTGAAAGGCAATCTGACCTCATTTTACGATTCAAGTGCAGATAATAAAGAAAAAATGTTTGACTTTTAATGTATGATACCTATCACTGTTGAATTATTTATTTTTAGAATTTATTGTTTCAGCACATTCTAGTGCCCCGTGTGGTGTCGGGTTAGAATAGCACCACCCCCTTTCTTCTTGTGGGTGTCGTAAGAGTCGACTAAGGGAACAGGGTTGAAGTGCGTTGTGGGCGATGGGCTAGCAACCTATCACTACGACATCACATTTGGTCGATCTTTTATACCCACATTTATGCTAAAAGTGGCACTGGAACACAAGTTTTATGTGCTCTGCCTACCCCTTTTAGGGATAAAGGCGTGAATGTAATGTATGTATGTACATTCTAGTTTCGGCAAAAAAAAACTTTTTAATTTCGAAAAAAAGGATCAATAAAACAATTCTTTATAATTATTGAACCTGCAGGTCGATCACGTAACGCATCGTACGTACGTAAAGTAGATCTAAATGTTAATTTTCATTTGGAAATTTGACAGAGGGATGTACTTAACGCGCGATCAAAACGTTAGGTGATTATCCCTCTGCTCTCAAGATTTCATGGGAATCGGTTAAGAAATACGATCTGTAGGGGATGATAGCTGGGCAGACACCAGACATACAAAAAAAAAGCGGCCAAGTCCGTGTCGGACAACGCACAACAAGGGTTCCGTGCCTATTAAAAAGGTCGTATCGTTGCTGAAATCTAATGGCACTTACGTCCTTTTCTTTAAGGAAGGCGGTTTTAGTAATATCTCGAAAATCTTTAAACCGATCTTGTTCAAATCATTTTCGCTGATAGAATTTAATAAGCCCTTTTTGCATGATTTTTTTCATATTTTTAAAATACACGGTTAAAAAATTAGAGGGGGGGGGGGGCACAATTTTAGTGACTTTCGGGGCGATTATCTCTGACTCTATTCACTTAATCAAAAAAATTGCTATGAAACTTTATATTTATTTGGAAAGGCCTATCGATTAATGTGTCATACGTGGGCATGCAATGATTTTTTTTTTTTTTTTTTTTGGATTCTGCTTGTCTCTGTGTTTGGTAACGCACGTGTACTGGTTTGAATCAAGCTAATTAGTGGTTTTATTAACCAATTTTCACTGAGATTTGATTATTTTTGTGGGGGAAGGTATAATAACCACGGTTTGGTAAGTGTTTTGTGTTTGTTTGTCTTGTGAGGATGGAGTTGGGTGATGCTGAGCCCCCTGATAAAGGGGGAAGTCAAAACACGGGTATAAAAAGGCCGATTGGGGTCCAAAATGATGGAATAGATTTGCACGGTAAGAAATCTAGCCCTCCGAATGCGTCCGTTCAACAGACATACGTGAGGCCAGGGTTTGAAAGCAGTACAGATTTGAAATATTCCGACATTGACGTAGGTCCTTTTGTTGTACATGTATCGCGGGAAGATACCGCAGATCAGCCAAATACCCCAAGTCGTATGCGGGCCCTAAAAATGGCTCAGATAATATATAATGGCAAGGTAGCAGGTATAACAGAAATAAAAAGCATTGGCAAAAATAAAATGTCCATCTATTTTAAGTCATACATGGAAGCCAACTCGTTCCTTTCTGACCCTATCCTGACAACTAACAAGCTCTCTCAAGCTATGATTCCAAAGTTCCAGGTTTCACGCATGGGTGTTGTTACTCAAGTCCCGCTTGAATGGACATTAGAAGAATTTACAAATGGTATTCAGTGCCCAACTGGGTCTGGACAAGTTATAAAATGCCGTAGGCTTAACAAAAAAAAAGAAGTTGATGGCAGAAAAGTTTGGGAGCCAACAGGTACTGTAGTAGTAACATTCCTTGGGCAAACACTGCCTGATAAAATCTACTGCTTCAACATGTCAATTCCGGTGTCCTCTTATAGGCTGCCAATTATTCAATGTCACAAATGCTGCAGATTTGGCCATATCAAGGACCAATGCCGTTCTAATCCTAGGTGTGCCCGATGCGCACAAAATCACGAGGTCTCCGAATGTTCAGTCCCTGACAATGAAGTGTCTTGTCTATTCTGCTCTGGTCCCCATGCGACAACTGACCCGAAGTGCCCCGAATTCTCCAGACAGAAGTCCATCAAATTAGTGATGTCTGAGGAAAATATTGGTTATATTGAAGCGGCAAGAAGGTTCCGCCCTGTGCGTACTACGTATGCTGATATCTCAAAGAATGTTTATGCCAGCCAATCCAACACAGCAAATATGTCTTCACCTTCCCCTCCCCCTAGCCCAGCTCACTCTCGGTCTCTCCCTCAATCTCAATCATACCGGAAAACAATCTTTATTGAAAGGCGACCCAAGCCCCAGCCTGGGAAGTCATACGATGTTGAAGCTCACAGGCAGATAACATCAACTCCTAAATCAACTTTGCCAAATGGCAATGCATTAGGAGAGGCCTTCTCGGTTACACCGAATGACAACTTGGGAGACTGTGTCTACCAGGTTATAGTAAATTTGCTCTCGAAATTCGCCGACATTATACCGTACACTGTCCTAGAAAGCCTTAAGGGCAACATTTGTGAAGCTATTAATAAAGTAATTCAAGACGGCCAATTACAATCTAATACAATGGAATGCTAGAAATATTAAAAATAAAAAACAAGAAATTGTTCAATTGATAAATTCTTTCAGCCCGGTCATTCTTGCCATCTCGGAGACATGGCTGAGGCCCCAATCCCTATTTAGGGTGAAGGGCTACTCCTGTATCCGGGATGACAGGAATGATGGTTGGGCTGGATGTGCTATTCTTGTAAATAGAAAATTTACCTATTCACAACTCTCTATCCCTTCCCACTCTTCTGGTTTAAATGTTGTTGCAGTTAAGTGCCTCAACATTTCTTTTGTGTCTGTTTATATCCCACATCCAAATTGTGAACTAATACAGGAACTTAGCTCTATATTACGAACTATTCCAGCTCCCATCATTGTTCAAGGAGACTTCAATTGCCGCCATACGTTATGGGGCTCCCATTGCTGTGATGCGACGTCATTCTCTCTTTTAGAACTTATGGATGAGGTAAACTTATGTATTTTAAATGACGGAACACCCACGCGCAGAACATCACCCGTCCAGAACGCTAGTGTCCCTGATCTTACGTTGGCATCCCCAAATTTAGTTCGTTCTTTGTCATGGTCGGTTTCCCCTAACTCTCTTGGAAGTGATCATCTGCCTATCTTTACTACTCTGGTAGGGTGCCCCATTGCTCCATTACCCATACAAACTCCACTTCTCAAATATAGAACTTGGCAGGCGGACTGGAGCAAATTTAGATCTAATTTAGAACTATCTGTGGAAAATTTGCCCAGTATCACCCAAACGAACGTGTTAGAAGTGTATAACCAGTTTATTTCGGCCATTTACTCAGCGGCTGATAGCTCTATACCTTTGAAAAATTCGGCCCGCGATAAAATACCTTCTCCAGCATGGTGGGATGCTGAGTGTTCGGCAGTTATTAAGGAGCGTAACATGGCAGTGTCTCTTTTTGCTGAGGATCTTTCATTAGAAAACTACCTAAATTTTCAACGTGTTAGTGCTCATAGTAAGAGGCTGCTGAGCAGAAAGAAATTTCAGGGCTGGCGTTCCTTCTGCGAATCTTTGTCCCCAAGAGCTCCTGCTGCATTAGTATGGAAAAAAATAAAGGCTTTTCGATGCTCCCAAGTCGACAACAATGTCCCCAGTAACGTAACTTCGTGGCTTGATGGATTTACTGCGAAGCTTGCCCCTCCATTTGCACCGCACTGGGAAGGCGTTGGTAATTATTGTTCACTTTCCGCCCCACTCGAGAGAATGAATGAAGCCTTTAGCTTTGACGAGTTGTGCTGCGCGCTTGACCATTTGCGGGACTCCACCCCGGGCTGTGATGGTATCCCGTATTCTTTTATTACTCAAAGCTCAAAAGCTACTAAACTCTTTTTCTTAAATATCTTAAATAATATATTTTTAACAGGAAACATTCCTGACTGTTGGAAAACCCAAATTATTGTACCGATTTTAAAACCTGGTAAGGATTCTGTTAGTCCTAATTCTTATAGGCCCATAGCATTATCGTCAGTTTTATGTAAGATTATGGAACATCTGGTAAAAAACAGACTGGAGTGGATTCTAGAAAATAGAAATATCATCTCGAGAACCCAGTTTGGGTTCAGAAAGGGTATGGGAACTATGGACAGTCTAAGCATCCTTACCTCCGATATCCGGCTGGCTCTCACTCGTGGCGAACACGTGGTGGGCGTCTTCCTGGATGTCACAGCGCCCTACGATAACGTGGATCTTCCTATACTCAGGCAGAAAATGCTCAATCTGAGTATCCCTGTGAGGATTACCAATATTGTATGCAATATGTACATGGGCCGTTCTATACTGGTCCGACTGAATGGAGATCTATCACCTCCTAGTCTTGCTTGGAAAGGCCTTCCTCAAGGTTCTGTGCTGAGCCCCCTTCTCTATAGCTTATATACCTCAGACCTCGACACTTCAGTTAACTGCTTCTGCAAGATCTTACAGTATGCTGATGACATCGCATTATATTCTTCATCGAAAGACTATTCCGAATCTTCTCATGCTTTAAACTCTGCTTTATATTACCTCAACACGTGGCTATCTGATCACGGTCTCTCCTTGTCTGCAGAAAAGAGTAATGCAGTCATCTTTTCTAGAAAAAGGCATGTTCCCGATCTTAACATCCACATCGACGACGAACCTGTGATGATTAAGGATGAGATTAAGTTTCTTGGTATTATTCTAGATTCTAGGCTATCTGGAGTCAGCCACTTGAATTATGTGTGCCAAAAAGCAGAAAAAAATATCAATGTTATGCGTGCTTTGTCTGGTGTTAGGTGGGGTTCGCACCCATATAGTCAGAAACTTCTATACAATGCCATTGTCAGAAGCCATTTTGACTATGGAAGTTTTGTCTTAGAACCATGTAGCAAACTCGCGTTGGCAAAACTGGATAGAATTCAGGCAAGGTGTCTAAGAATAATAACAGGAGCTATGAAGTCCTCCCCGACAAATGCTCTTCAAGTCGAGTGTATGGACCCACCTTATTCTTTACGGAGACAATTTCTGGCTGACCGGTTTTTCTTCAAATCGCTTCAAGTAGCTTCGCATCCGTTACTCCCAATCCTTGAATCTCTCCAACGACTTGTAGTCTCCTCTCCATTTTGGTCTCACAAAGTGTCTCCCCTCTTAGTTAACAGTTATAAAAAGTTCTTAGACCACCCTGTTAGAGTGTTCCAAAATTACAAAAACCCTCTGTTTGAAATAAGCTATGACAGTCTAATCTTTCAGCCAACGGTTGTATTTAATTTAGGTATTTCAAAGAATCAAATAGGTGCGGACAACATATTTAACAAAGTGATTGGCGAGAAGTGGTCTGACTATCTTACTATTTTTACTGATGCATCTAAATTAAGCGACGAGGGTCCTGTGGGATCTGCAGTGTGGATTCCCAGGTACAAAATCATCTTACATTTTAAACTTCCTCCCGGAAATTCTGTGTTTTCCGGAGAAGCCATTGCGATACTGGAAGCGGTCACTTATGTGCATTCACACCATCTTAATAAATCTCTTATTCTAACAGATTCTCTAAGTTGCTTGCAAGATTTAGTTAAGCGCCCATTCCATGCAAAAGAAAACTTCCCAGTAACGTTACAAATTAAGGAGCTCCTCCACAAGTGTCACATGGATAACATTGATGTTGTTCTGGCCTGGATCCCGGGCCACAGCGGGATAAAGGGTAATGAAACCGTCGATCTTTACGCAAAGGAAGCAACCACGCTTGGCAGCAATGTGTATGACCGATGTTTTCCTCGTGACCTCAAAGCACTTGCCCTCCCACACATGCGTGATGCCTGGAACACCCGTTGGCAAAGTTCCCGCCTAAATGTGGGCAAAAATTATGGCAACATACAACCAGATCTGCCCTCTAGGTCGTGGTTTTTTGCTCATAAATCTATTCCAAAAAATATTACGTCTGCCATTATTCGCTTACAACTCGGCCATATTTGTACCCCTGTGTTCCTAGCAAAGATACGTGTTCGAGATCACTCTCTGTGTGAATGTGGTCTGGCGGAGGGTACTCTCTAACACCTATTTTTTTATTGTAACCGTATTGTCACTCCTTTGTATGATATTCTTCCCCCAGAAATCCCCCGTCCTGTTAATATTAAATTTCTCCTCACCTTAGTCTATTCACCCTTTGTGTATGTCCTTTGTAAATTTATTAAAATTAACAACTTGTTTTTATAGTAGTTAGTTTAACAATACATGTTTGTTTTGTCCTTTGTTCTAGATTCTAATCTCAGTGAACCTGCCAATTGGAAGTCACCGGTCAAATTTGTTTTATAATAAATACGTGCCTTTTTAAACCTGGACGTTGGCGGAATCATCGGCAATACTGATGGGGCCATAACACAAAGATTGATTGATTGATTGATTTTTTTTTTGACTTTCAGTTTTATGTAGTGCACTCAGCTTTTCGGTGAAGGAAAACATCGTGAGGAAACCGATCTAATCCCAATAAGGTCTAGTTTTCCCTCTGGGTTGGAAGGTCAGAGGGCAGTCGCTTTCGTAAAACTAGTGCCTATGCCAAATCTTGGGATTAGGTGTCAAAGCGGACCCCGGGCTCCTTTAGGGGCATTACCGGGAATAACGCCAGGAGGATGATGAGTTTTGTGTAGTGCACCCCTAAAAAATATATTTTTATTTTCATTACATAGCTATGTAGCGGTTAACAAAATACACCTATCCTCAAAATTTTATTCTAATACACCTTATAGTTTTCGAGTGAAATGCCTGTGACATACGGACGGACAGACAGACAGACATGACGAATCTATAAGGGTTCCGTTTTTTGCCATTTGGCTACGGAACCCTAAAAATGACCGCCGAAGCTAAAACGGAGAACATCGTTCAACTTAACTTTCCTGTGTCCCCCTTTCAAGATCACAATAAAAGAGACATGAAACGGGGACACATAGGCTAAGCAGACACCAATCCTAATTAAGTTGCATAGAATTTCGTTATTCTAGAAAACTAAGCCAAAAACTAACATTATTCCGCTGAGGACAGGATTCGAACCTGCGCGGGTAGAACCCATTGGATTTCAAGTCCAACTCCTTAACCACTCGGACACCTCAGCTGTGAGCGAATGTTCCAATTTTACTGCCGTTTTGTTAAAGTGCGCACCGTAATTAAAATGTATTGTACTCTTATTTACAATACTGTTAAACTGAATAGTGAGTTTTCCGTGCGAGTTTTAATAATCGTATCCGGCATACGACCTTGTGGCTTAGGGAGTAAATTGGACGTCATTTCATCAGTGTAGATAATAGGAATTATGTTGTTATATATGGTAAATGTTTAATATAATTGTTCTACGTTTCCTCTATAATTCCACATTGAATTCATCGATTTGAATGGATTTTACCACACAATTATACTCGTTATAATGGATAAAGTACATGTAAAAAAGGAATATTGTAAAAACTGAGCATAGTTTTATATAATAACTGCACTGTCGGGACAAATTTTCAAGCGAAAAACCAAATGGTTACTAGAACAATGTTTTTTAAAGCGTCACTATTAATTTAAAATCCGAAAATTAAATGAAAATGAAAATAAAATTAATATAATCCAGAACAAGTCCATATAGCAAAGCAAATACATCAGGATACGAAATTAAATAAATCATACTTAATTTAATGATGAAATTTAAATTACATTGAACATTCAAATTATTAAAATGTAAGAAGCCTTAATTAACAAATAAACTCAAATTATTAAAATATAACAAATGATGCTTATAAAACTGCCATTGCCTTTTGAGTGTTCTAATTGGACGATAGAGTCACTTTTTGAATGGACATCGGAACAAATAATCTTCGGCATACACACATGTACTCGTACAATGTGTACCGAAAATACCCAAAAAAATGCATTCAAGCCAAAAACAGTTTCAATCTTAGTCAAGTGTCATGTCAGTCAACCTGCTTTAACATAGACTATTTTGCTAGTTTAGGGTTAGCCGATTTGTATTGCACCTAATCTGATTTAATGTTGTACATTTTATCTCCTTGGTAACTATAAACATTACGCCATAAGAATGGAAACCAGCATTCTGTGTTGTTTAGTCTTAGATTTTATTTAAAAAAAACTTGCACTTCACTGAAAAATATACATGTATTTATTGTCTTTTTACGTTAGTCATACAAAAACTCATAAAGTAATACTAATATTTTGGACCCTGTATAAGGGGCCATTTAACACCCTTTCGTCTTTAGTGATATCTTTGTAAGTTTTGTAACATCCTGTACATCAACACGTTTCCGCCTTGAACTAGTTCCAACCAGTTCTTCAGGTATCCCCAATCAAACGCCGGAAAAACCCGCGTCAATCGGAGCAGTCATCGGTGGTTTGTCTCTCTGGGCCGAAAAGTCGTAAGTTTGGAAGTCACACAGTGGCATCCGATTTTTCGGACTAGGGCGGGAATGTTTGTTCCCTGATTGCATTGTTTATGGTGGCTTTGCTTATGCGGACGAGGACAATCAATCAACTGGTGCTGCGGTGACCGCGCAAAATACTGCCTTTCCTCATGACTTTTAGCCTGACTTATTGAACGAAAGATCTGCGATTCGACTAGTTTTTTGGGCTTGACCGATTTATGTGGTGATTGTTAAATTGATTTATAAGTATCTTATATTATGCTAAGTTAGTGTTTAACTAATCACCAAACAGGTAAGTAGGTACTAGTGCTTGACACTGGACCCATGTTTGATACTTTCAATCTTAATTTTTATTAATAGAGGTGAAGAATAGTTGAAAACTATTAAGAATTAAGGTAACCGCATCATGTAATATTTCTGCCATATCCCTATAATAATGCACGTTTTGTGTACGGCAACAGTACGGCTAATACAGGACGGCCCGCGAGCTATGTCGCGGCGATATAGGCTAGCCGTCACTTTCTAAGCGTTCAAATCAAATCAAATCAAATCAAATCAAATATTTTTATTGTATACATGTTACAAATAATAATTAGAAAGAGACGGTCTAGCCCTGTGATAGCCGGGCAGAAAGTCGTATCTCATCTCAACCCACGTGTATTGTCATGCGGTTTTGACATTTTGCAATATAGCATAATAATACAATGCGTATTAATATTGATGATACAGATGTGCTGCTTCGGCAAATGCGCAAACTCAAATCCACATACTTTACTGACGTTCTATTGTGACCGATCATACATTAAAGTTATTGGCTCTGTGAGCTGTAGAATTCACAAGCATGCCTTAGAATAAAAGTTTTTTTTTTAAATTTGGATAAACTGAATCTACGAAAAAAAATCTTTACAGAGTTTAATCGTTAAGTGTAGCCAGGCGATTATTGCGTAAATATAACAGATATCAAACTTCAAACTGATATCGAAAGTACGTTACCCAATAAGTAAAATCACATCAATACCTTTTTGGAAATAAAACTAGAAATATCCAAAATGGTTTATTCGTTTTGTTATTGCTTGCATGACGTGTTATCCAATGTGGAATCACTCGATGAATCCATCGGAAGATCATCGCTGGCAGTAATGCCAGCATTTTGATGAGATGGAACCGTTTCGTGACAAAATGCTTTGAGTCACACTTTATTTCAGCTATGTTTTTGACTCGATTTTGTTTTTAAACCACGTCAGTGGTAAACAATCTTATAGCCCACCTGATGGTAAGTCGTTATCGTAGCCTTATATGGACGGTTGCAACTCCAGGGGTGTTACAGGCGCGTTGCCGACCCTTTACCCCTTTGAAGGACCTCATACTGTAGTTCCTCGGGAAAACCTAGGCAGGGAGATCATTCCACAACCACCGTCAGAGGGAGGAAATTTCTCTGAACCAATATTTTTGTTTTCGAATAAATGTTTTTTTCGAAAAAAACAGTTTGATTTCATTTCTCTATTTCATAAGTTTTTTTAAATTATTTTTTGCTTTATTGGTAAAGGATTCGTATAAAATACATTATAAAATAATAATAGCCTAACTTTAGACATTCTTCAAATGTATAAACTAACAAAATAATAACAAAACTACATATTTACAAAAAAAAAAACCGGCTTAAGGCTGGAGCATTGCCGCGCTGGATAGCATTGCTGTTTCATGTGTTGAAATACATTTTTCCTGTCCACGAATTTGTATGACGTAATCTTGGCACGCTGCTAAAATAACACATTATTGGTTTAGTTTGTATAATAGTTACATTATAAAAGTACATTTGATGGCGAAAGCGAGCGCTGCACACATGCACTGGCACCCACACACATATTTCGAACTCTTGTCACGCAGCAGTCGTGGCCGAGCGGTTAAGGCGTCTGACTAGAAATCAGATTCCCTCTGGGAGCGTAGGTTCGAATCCTACCGACTGCGGAACTTTTTGTATTTTATTTCTATTGTCTATTGCTCATTAACCCTTGTCTCATCTATTAAGATAATACGGTATTTTATTGCATGTTTTTGCTGTCATATTTTACTCCATAGAAAAGCGGGGCTATTTTATAATGTACTTATTATTTAATTTATGACTTACAATATTATTAACCTGGGCCACGATTCGACCCGCGATAGATAGTTGGCAGAAGAGAATATATCGCCACATTCATATCTCTATTATTCTGATTTTGAAATCATAATCGAATTATATTTTCAGCAAATACGCACGAGGGCACTTTTTAAATGTTTATCTTTATATATAGACTCTAAATAGTATGCTTATACATCATTCGGAACAGAATTAACTACCTACATCAAAATTTACATGTCAAAACAAAAAGAGAAAAAAAAATCTTATTTCTTAGAGATGTATAAGGTATTCAAGTGTAAAATTTTTAATAATTATTATAATTTTTTCTCAAAGGTACCCACAAAGATGTAAAAGGTTTCATAAGTGTCGAAAACTAAGTAGTTAAATAATACAATCAAGTGAAGACACAGTGAAATCTCTCAAATTAATTCCGCAGAACAGTGGAATGCTTGTCGTCTGTGAGGTGTCAAATTGTGACTTCTCTGGCATGTCATGGCAATATCTCCACTATGGCGTCTCTGTTTTTCATTATCAGATTGACCGAAATAATAAATGAAGATAAATATCAAACATTTAATACGGAAATATTAAAGTACACCGACCGCGTGGAACTCGTTTATATCGCAGCTCCATACAAACTTTTACCCCCCATTTCACCTCCTTAGGGGATGATTTCGGGATAAAAACTATCCTATATCACTCTCCATCCCTTCAACTATCTCTACTTAAAAATCACCGTTTTGCCGTGAAAGACGGACAAACAAACAAACACACACACACACATACACTTTCACATTTATAATATTAGTATGGATACAATAGATTACAGATATGTATATGAAAATACTAAAATGACTTTAACTAACTTAACCTACACTATATTTACCTATCCCCTAGATCATTACCAACTGGTAGGGTGCCCATAAGGCTGCCTGCGTTACTTCGCTGAATGGCAATGCCAATGCGTTGAGCAAGGAACGAGCCAGCCCTATGGTCACCCAGTGGAGCGGATCAGCATTTTGATATTCTTTGGAACAATTTTAAGGCCTCCGGTCCTCATGTACCCAAGGTCTCCACGGCAAACGCCGCAAATACGTGACTGTAATGAACCGTAGGTTTTAAATATTTACCCGATATCGTACATTGAGTATGATTCTTATTGAAGAGTTGTGGGAAAAATAATTAAGTAGATAGCGTACTGGTTATTTAATTTCATATATCCATACTAATATTATAAAGCTACGGTAGCCTAGTGGTTCAGGCATGCGGCTGTCAAGCGGCGGTCGTGGGTTCGAATCCCGGCTTGTACCAATGAGTTTTTCGGAACTTATGCACGGAAAATTTACCGTTAGCATTTCGATGAAGGGAAACATCGTGAGGAAACCGGTCTAATCCCAATATGTAGTCGCTTTCGTAAAACTAGTAACTATGCCAAATCTTGGGATTAGATGTCAAAGCGGACTCCGGTCTCTTTTAAGGCATAACCGTGAATAACGCTAGAAGGATATGATACAAATATTAAATGCAGAAGTGTGTCTGTCTGTCTGCCTGCCTGTTACCTCTTCACTGATTGTGATGATATTTGGTAAAGGTTAAATCCCAGGAAAGGATATAGCATAGTTTTTATCCCGGAAATAAGGGGATAAAATAGAGGGTGAAAGTTTGTATGGATATATGATCGAGTTCCAAGCAGAAGCTAGTTTTTAATATGAATGATATTACAAAAACATTTTAATCTCTCATACTCTGAAAATAAAAACAGGCAGAAACCTATACAGCCACACTGCCATAAAGTGCTGTTTTTTGAAGCTCGGTGATAATTAAAACGGTTTAAACTCTTTATTATATGTATATGTCACCGTAACATTGTAATAACTAATTTTAATCTTACTCGCGACATTATAAACTGTCGCTAAATTGTGAGCTATCTAAACTGTTCACTATTGACAATATTTCAAAATATGTAATGACGCCTAAATCGAAAAGCATTTCGGTAATTATGTTATCTGAACGTAATAAAGTAGTTTTCAGTGTTTTTTTCCTGCTCGCTTTTAAGAAAATCGCGAAAACGTATTAAAGTGGTTTTCACCGTGTGTGACGTCAGTATTATGGCTGCCATATGAAAGGTGTCCAAACTGCCATACAGAGTCGTAGTATTGACGTCATAATTTACTTACAACCTTCTGGAATTCGCTACTTTTCAATTTGATAGTTTTGAATGAAAATTACAATTAAGGGAGAAATAAAAAAACACGTGTCGCTTAAAAAAACATTTTCTAGCGATCTAAATTATAAAATGGCCTACATGAAAATTTGAAATGTTGTCAATTTAACGCATTACTTTTCGTAAGCTAAGTTATAACTTATCATTGTGAACTGAGATCAAATTATAAAACGAAGGTCTTCATAATCTGACGGTAACATTTATACTATATGGTATATATATCTTTTACTAATATTATGTTGAACAAATAAACAATGCGAATTAGTTTTTCAATATAACCGTTTCAAAAACGCGTCCAGGAAATGGAAAATCCACACGCAAACAATAATAAAATCAGTCAGCAGTCCCCGCCCAAATAGGCCACACACAAAAGATTTTAAAATGGGTTCTATATAGGATCTGACTGATTTAGAAAATGTTCAAGCATTTTTGCCTTTGAAATGAAAAGTAGTGTTTAACTCTGGGAGACCCACCCATTTCAGCCTCGAACTATTGGCGCTTAATGGGTGGCTTTAATCCACCGGTGAACAATCTTGCCGCCAAATGTTTTCAGGGTATTTCACGCTACGTTCTTAACAATAATTGAGTATCTAAATTCAAAAGACTTAGGCCATGTGCTTTATATTAGCTGTGTTACTTGATATTAAACCGTTGTGTCACTAAATAGCAGTCTAAATAATGAGCACTAGGAATAGTTTCTGATAACTAGATACTGTTATAATGCAGGTTGCATTTAATTAGATAGCAAATACGTTTAGGTATCATTGTGTGGATACTACAGTGAGTAGGTATATTACTACAAACGCCGGGAAATAAGGGATTGCCTGCCGAGCGTTTTATAGATGGCCGAGCATAGTGAGGCCGAATATTATACGACGCAGGCGATCCCTAGTTACTGTTATGTAGGTATGTTTAGTGGTGTCCTTAAACATGCCAAGAAATCAAATAAACCTAAAGATTTTATTAAACAGTTTAAAGCCATGATGTGTCACCAATTGAAGATGAAACAAAAGAAGATCACTTAACAATGTAATTTTTTATGATATCGTTTTATTGGCCACTCGTCTCGTCGCACCTGAAACGTGATGTTACGCAGCCTATTTATTATAAAGATAACCTCAATATTTTATCACATGTGTGAGAAAAGTAGTTCAAAGCCTTTTATAGTGTGTTTATTACTATTACATACTCGTAATATGGTAGCTACTATCATTCTAACATGTGATACTCCTCTGTCGGATAATAAACTATACTGTAACATACCTAATGTAGCGATGCGTCGTCCGATCAGTGGCACTACGCAGAATTATTACAATTCCTTGCAGTCCGATTGATCGGACCACGAGGACAAATAAAGTTCATGTCGTCCGATCACTTTGATCAGTAGGACCATGTGGAATTATAAATAAGTTTTAATATCTAAACTTTTAATATGTAATATATCCAAACGCACAATGGCAATAAAAGTCCTAGTTTTAATAAAATACGCGTTACTGATTTAAAATGTATAATAAATAAAGTTACACCCGTGATTACCCACTTAACTAATTGTTGCATTAAAACAGGTACCTACCATGATGGCTTGAAGGTTGGTCTCGTGCGTCCAATCCATAAAAAAGAATCTTATACGGACCATAATAATTATAGATCCATTCCTATATTACCATGTATAGATAAAGTAATTGAGAGGTACATTGGGACTGAGTTACACCGGTTCCTAGGCGCATAATAAATGAAGAGCATTATGGTTTTCAGCGGAACCGAAGTACGTCTCAGTTACTAAATAAATTCAAATACTAAACAAACAGACGAAGCAACTAGTTTTTTGCTTATTTATGTATAGTTTGAATAGCGTAGGCGAGCTCAGACCCACCTGCCTCGCGCCACACCCCAGCCTATACGAGTCCGAGACGGCATCCGCCCATCTAACACTATTGAGTTGGTTTCCATACCAATACCTGACTATGTTAATCAGCCCAGAGGGAAGTATGGCTTCAAGCTTCTTCCATAAAATCTCATAGGAAACCTCGTCAAAAGCTTTAGATAGATCTAGGAAGCAGGCGTATATAGGCGAATTTCTATCCACATATTATTTGACCGTGTGCTTATGACACAAGAGTGCACTTTCTATGGATATACCTCGCCTAAATCCGAACTCATTGTGATTTATCTCTACATAGAAGTTTAATCATGTATACTGTCAAATATTTTCGCTATAGTTGTAGCGAGTGTAATCGGTCCATAGTTGCTTACATCGGATAAGTCTCCCGTTTTATTCTTAACTATAGGCACAATAATCGACCGCATTAAGTCATCCGGCAGATAAGAATGAGTAATACTAATAATGTACGCAATCGCTAGAGACTAAAGTAAACGCGATTTACTGAAAACTCATACTAATGCTACTGACCTAATGCGCGTGGACTCGATAAATGTAATTTCGATATACCAATTCATCAAGTCACATAGACCCCCAAGCTCTCACAGAGTCCCCATTACATCTGCTCCTCACTCTACGCATAAATTGGTAATCAACTGGTTAATAACGCCTGTGTGATTAATTGATTATTAATCTGATGCGATTACCTATCGTTAATTATCTCGAGTAATAAATGCGATTACATTTTGATAATGGTATTATGCTGTTCTTCTCTGCAAATGGGATTATTATTAATAATACAATTATAGCGTCTCCGGGTTTCCGGGGTTCGCAAGTTTTGCCGGTTTATTTGTTGGCTTTATGTTGCTATGTATTTTCATGTCACTTATGTAACCATTGTAATTGAACGAGAGAGCGTAGTAAACGAAAGAAGTTGTGTGTTTCAGCTTAGACCAAAATTCTATCGTATGTCTGGATGGGCGGCTGTTCCGCTGTCCAGGTGTTCTCCTCTAAACGTGACATTTTGTGAGCATGTTGAATAATTATATGTATAGAATGGTATTGTTTTTTTTTGTGGAAGAAACTGTCATCATACTTTGTTGTAAAGCTGATATGGTAGACCCAATATTTATTTAGATTGAACTCCTGAACACCGCGTGTAATTATAATCGTCCAAAGCGTATTAAAATAAGCATTAGCTTGTTTAGGCAACGTGTCTACAAACTCAAAAAATGCCGTGTCAAAGAGCCCAGAGCTTCTGCATTTATCTCAGACAACACAATGAACCCTCAAATCAATAGATAGGTAGTCGGCAACGCGTTCATGACTCTTTAAGCGCAAACGTCCATAGACAATGCTGGTCATTGGCCTCCTCCAGAGTGTTCCACAAGTACCGGTCCTGCGCCAACCGCATCCAGCAGACTCCAGCGACCTTTACCAGGTCATCAGTCTACTTTGTCGATGGTCTACCCACTTACGGACTTACGGTACGTGGTTGAACCTTTCCTTTGCAATGTCGCAAAATTATTAACCTTATAACATCACAGCGTACCTACTGGTATTAAAACCAGTTGACCTACATCCGCACGATCACGTTTTGGTTGTATCGGCGTTGGTGAAAGTACTTTTTGTAAGTGCATGCAGATTACACACGTTAAGCAAGCGGCAGTCGTGGCCGAGCGGTTAAGGCGTCTGACTAGAAATCAGATTCCCTCTGGGAGCGTAGGTTCGAATCCTACCGACTGCGGATCTTTTTTGGACTAGCTTCTGCCCCGGGTTGCGTCCGCAATCAGACTAATTGTGCCTTTTTTGGGTTACTAATGAAATACGTAATTTCATTTGTCATACTCATTGTCCTCATTAGTATTTCTCAGAATTAGTCGACATTCAGGATTTTACAAACTTTATCTATAGCTTACGGGGTACTTTGAAAAGGTTACGGTTTCAAGAAAATCAATACTATGGCAAATGATGATTATGGCAAACACTATTATGGCAAATGAAATGATGGATATCCAAGGTATTTGCTTATTTATTTGTATGGTGTTATTATAATCTTATAATGTCACCGGCAATGTGTAAAAAAAAAATACTATTTGAAATTATGTTTATGACGTTCGCGTGTGCGTGGTGAGACATAAAGATATGAAGCAGACAATTGGTAGATTATTAAACTGCAATTAGAATTTTGCCATAACCGCATCATCATCATTTCAGCCGAAAGACGTTGACTACTGGACATAGGCTTCCCCCAAAGAGTGCCACAATGACCGGTCCTGCGCCACCCGCATCCAGCGTCTCCCATGCAAATTAAGTAGTTATTTCTAACTTACGACGTGAGTTACAGTATTCTGAAAATTGCTTTATTTGTATGACATTAAAGTTGAAAATTAAATGAAGGCAAACTATCTGTCAGTGGTTAACTAACAGTAATCGTACTGTACTTAAGCGTAGACAGCTATTCCGTATATACATATATTTAGTGCTGGATTAACATTTAAATAGAATAGGTAAGTATTTTTTTACCCCGAGAATCATCCCCTAAAGGGGGGAATTGCGGGGTGAAAGTTTGTATGGAGCTACGATATAAATGAGTAGTTCCACACAGACGATGTTGCGGGCAGGTGCTAGTTAAATAATAATACCACTACCCCCGTCACCGTAGAAATGCTATACCGTATAATGATATAACACTAAAAACAGACTTTTATTAACAACACATCTACATCTATAAACGCCCAAAACCTCGCAATTCATACAAAAACGCCTCCACTTCGTGTCGCAGGCATAAGCTTTCCGATGGACACGACTCTACCTACAGCTAATCTGAAATGACGGAACAGCAAATCTTTTAAGCAAGACTTAAGCCGTTTTAGAGCTGGCGTGTTGCCTTCGCCAGAGCATGTTGCGTGGAAGACACCCGCCATAAATAAGCCGTAAGCCCGGCCGGGCCAGGGATACGAATTTAGTTCCAAACTTGAATTAGATAAAGCTGTTGGGTTAATGACTTGTGGAGGTTAATATGACCTTAATACGACTTTGATGTGGGGAGACAGTTTATACGTAATTGCTGAATTAAAAAAGTATAACTTAGTCATTTGGCTCATGGATGTAGTGTATAGTTTTTTTTTAATAAAAATTATATTTCCGGTGATAACCTGTAATTGGCGTTTTTGTGTCACATGCAAATCCTATGTTAATTATTGTAGCAATTGGCTTTTCGAATAATAAATAAATAAATAGGACGTTGTAATTAATGGATTATATATGTGGTTAAAAAGTTTGGCACGGATCCGTACCTAAGCGTACGAGGGGTTGAAAGCAGGCGAACCGTACTATTTTTCTGTATGCGACTGTATTTTGGCATCCACTCTACTACCAATTTCTTCCGTACTAAACAAAAAATACTCTCTATACTGTGTGTTACCGGCATGATGGCATTTATTAAAACTATTATAATTAAAACTATATTTATTGAATTTGCATGTATTTGTAAATAATTTTCCAAAATATAAACCTTCAATGGACTAGGTGTATGACGCCGTGGGGCGCTATGTCGGGTAACCTCCACGTATGTCCGGGCTCTTCCAATCCCTCTGGATCCTCGCGGATCCGCAGGGAAGGGAAGCGTCCTGGCAGGTGCGCCCTGGAGGCTACGGTAAGTGATCCTTTCCGGGGATCACTTACCGGAGCTACCAATAACTCGACACGGGGGGGAGATCACATGGCTGCTCCTAGCATGCCTCAGCTCATCTGAGGTGGCAGTGGATGCAGCCATCTTGTGGTCAAAGGGGGAGAAGCTTTCTTCATGTCCCTCTGATCAGCAGAGGGCATTGGAGATGAGCTCGGGGCGCTGTTGTGCGCCAGCAGGGGGAGTGACGGGCTCGCCTGGCTTCGGTGTCGTCGTCGGGTGGGCAGACTACGGTCGCCGTCCTCAAACTCGTTTCCCTAAATGATGAGGTGTCGTGGACATGTCTCGCGGCCTCTGACAGGACCGAGGATCTTGCCTTAGCCGGCCGGGTCAAGAGGAGACAACCTCAATAAAAACTATAGGTTAAGCTAGTTTTAAGCATCCCGTGATACCGCCCGACCTCACGGTGTAAGTAGGGTTACCCAGGCACAGGGGGCACTGCCTGGGTGGACTGTTTTTTCCCCCATTCTCGTGGGAACAAAAATAGAGTCTTTAAAAAACCAACACGATGACCATGGCATGGAAACGGACAACCGAGTAGATTTAAGAGTGGATAGTGGTGACGAGGAGGCGATCTTCCGCCCCCGCCTATCCCTGGCACGGTCACCAGTGTGGAGAGAGGACGGCCCACACATTGACATCAATGCGGCCGCGTTCCAGATCATGCCGAGGGGCCATGCGGGCGGTTCGGCTCGTACCGTGAGTGACGCCTGCCCGTTGGCGCCGCCGCTCGAGGGAGGGCGGGAGGCCCGGTTCGAGAGGGCGCCCGTCGTGGCTCTGACCCGTCTCAGGGAGGGAGCGGGCAGTGGGACTCCCGGGGAGTCGGACGAGACAATGTACACTGTCCAGTCCGACTCGTCTGCCGGCGCCGCTGCCGCCGACGCCGGAGTTGGTGCCGGCGTGGATGATCAGGGGCCATCCTCCGGCAGTGAAGCCGGGAATCCGCAGCCCCCTATGAGAAGGGTCAGGCCTGGGAGACGAGCGCGTCCACCCGCGCTCACCCTTTTCAGGTTTGGCGTGACGAGGAAATCCTCCGTGGACTCATCGGCGCCCCAGTCGGAACCGGAGGACTCGCCGGGCCCGCTGGTGAGCAGAAAGCTCCGGCAGGAGGGTGAGGAGGGCCTCGGTCAGTCCGCGGCGGGTAGTGGCTCGCCTCCGGTTGCGGCAGGGGGCGCCTTGACCCCAGTGGAAGCGGAAAGGGGTTCCCAAACCCTCGGCGCTCTCACGCGCGACCAGGCACCGAGGGCGCCACGAAAGAAACGTCGCCTCCAGGAAGATGAGGATAAATCCAGCCAGTCCACGGCAAGTGGCAACTCTTCTCCGGGGTGGTGGCGTAAGGGCCGCTCGCCCGCGGGACTGGCGAAGCAACGGAGCCAAGAAAAACAGGCAGAGCTGGAGGATGAACTGGCCGCCTACGACCTGTCGGTGGAGGCAGCGGCAAAAGAAAGGCAGTCCCTCCTCTTGAACCGACAACAGTTGGGCGAAACACAGTTCATCAAACAAAGTTCAGCCGCCATGGCTGCCGAAGTGGAAGAAGCCCTAGAAGCGGCGAACAAAGTCATCCAGAAGTCGAGAAATATGAAGGGCACAAGCGTTAAAGCCCTGAAAACAGTGCTCGCGACCGTGAAGCGAAATTTCACCGAGCTACGGTCCCTAACCGTGACCGAGGAGGTTGCGCGCCTGGAAGCGGCAAATGCCCAACTGTCATGGCAAGTGGCGGAGCTTCGCAAAGAGGTAGCTGAACTGCGTGTTCAGCCTCCGGGAGCGACCCAAAGCGAACTCAGGAAGCTAGTCGAAGAGGTCTCGCGCTCCAACCGGGAACAGCTCAGCACCATGCTCAACGCCCGGTTGGAGGACATTGAAGGCCGAATCCCTCCGGAGACACGTGTACGGCCTACGTCGTCCGCCAAAGGACAGGTAGGAAGAAAACCCGGAAAAGAAGGGCCGTCTGGCCAAGTCGCAATTAATGGCCAACCGGGACAAACTGGGCAAAACTCCCCGACCGCCCCCGTTCCCACTCCCGGGCCGGCCCCAGTTCCAGCTGTGAGACGGGGCCCCCCGAACATGACCGAGGAGCCGGCCAAGGGGAAAGGGAAGGGGAAAGGGAAGGGGAAGGGAAAGGGGAAGAAGTCGGTGACCAGTGCTGGAGCGGAAACTGCTCCTCCCGTGACACCGGCTCCTTTGCCACAACCCCCAGCACCCGCATCGATGGACCAGCCCTGGAAAGTAAGAGGGGCACGTAAAAAGGCTGCGAAGACCAAAACTCAGGCGCCAGCTGAAACCGGTGCACAATCAGCAAGGGAACCGCAAAGAAAGGGGCAGCCTAAATCGGGCGGTCGCAGGCTCCGCCCCCCGCGGTCTGCAGCAGTAGTGCTGACGCTGCTGCCTGAGACGGTAGCCGAAGGAGCTACTTACGCCAAAGTCCTTGCGGAGGCAAAGGAAAAGGTGGACCTTGCCGATCTAGGTATCACAAACCTACGCTTCCGGCGAGCCGTCACAGGTGCACGGATTCTGGAGTTGCCGGGAGCCAACAGCGGTGAAAAAGCTGATAAGCTGGCAAAAGAACTAGCCGCAAAGCTGGGGGCGGGGGTTCGGGTCTCCAGACCGACTAAGTGCGCGGAGTTACGCCTGTCTCACTTGGACGACTCGGTGACTCCTGCGGAGGTGGTTGCTGCCGTAGTTAGGGCTGGCGGCTGTTCCGAGGACCAGGTGAAAGCTGGTGATATCCGTCGGGATTATTTCGGCCTCGGTACGCTATGGGTGCGCTGCCCAGTTGCGGCGGCGAAAAAGGTGGCCGATGGTGGTCGATTCCTGGTGGGATGGTCCTCGGCTCAGGTCAAACTACTTGAGCCGAGGAAAATGAGATGTTTCCGGTGCCTGGAGAATGGGCACGTTAGGGCACAGTGCCAGGCGCAGACGGATCGTAGCGAGCTATGCTACCGCTGCAGTCAGCCCGGCCACAAGTCGGCACAGTGCACGGCCGCACCTCATTGCGTGCTGTGTAATACTGCGGGCAAATCGGCAGAGCACGTAATGGGGTCCAAGCCTTGCTCCGCACCACGCCCGAGAAGAGCGAAGAGAACTGCTGATGGCCCCCGGGCCCCCTCACAGCCTTCCCAGCCAGCCTCAGCAACACCTGAGGCTTCCTGCGAGGCGGCGGAGCAGATGACCGTAGAATAATGGACACTCGCTTTCTCCAGGCGAACATCAACCACTGCGCCAGGGCCCAGGACCTGCTAACTCAAAGCCTGGCGGAGTGGCTGATTGGGGTGGCTGTCGTCGCCGAGCCCTACTCGGTTCCTCCCAGGGACAACTGGGTCGGGGACCTGGATGGCTTGGTGGCGATTGTCACCAATTCATCTGCTGGCTCCTCACCGCTGCAAAGAGTGGAAAGGGGCCACGGATATGTTGCAGCGTGGATCGGTGATGTAATGATTGTAGGAGCTTACTTCTCTCCGAACCGACAGCTGGCTGAATTCGAGCGGTTTCTGGCGGAGATCGGCACTATGATCAGCAGGAGTCGCCCAGGCATGGTCCTCGTGGCCGGGGATCTCAACGCTAAATGCACGGCGTGGGGATCCCCGGCGACGGACGCCCGCGGGGCGGAGCTGGAGGAGTGGGCGGTCGCCACCGGACTGATTGTCCTCAACCGAGGGTCGACCAACACATGCGTGCGGCAACAGGGTGGCTCCATTGTGGACGTCACGTTCGCCAACGCCGCCCTGGCGCGCCTTGTGCGGGGCTGGGAGGTTCTGGAGGAAGTTGAGACCTTATCGGACCACCGATATATTCGGTTCGAGGTCTCAACTCTCCCGACTACCCCGAGAGGCCCAAGTCGGCCCTTGAGAGGGGACGGCCCGCGGTGGTCACTCAAACGCCTGGACAGGGATTTGATGGTGGAGGCAGCCTTGGTGCAGGCTTGGCTGCCGGGCCCCGGAGGTCCTATGGACGTTAATGCGGAGGCGGAAAACATGGGCGGTATCATGGTAGGGGTGTGCGACGCAGCCATGCCTCGTGTCGGTCCGATTCCCCCTAGGCGCAGAGTGTACTGGTGGTCTCAAGAACTCGCGCAGCTACGCGAGTCCTGCGTAGCTGCAAGACGCGAGTACACTCGCAGCCGGAGGCGGCGGATCCGAGACGTGCCAGGGGAGGAGCGCCTTTATGCCGCATACTCGGAGGCCGTCAAGCTGCTAAAGGGGGCAATCGCCAGGGCAAAAGACTTGGCTGAACAGGAGATGCTGGAGACGCTTAACAGCGACCCGTGGGGGAGACCCTACAGGATGGTGAGACGCAAGCTTCGCCCCTGGACTCCTCCACTTACGCAGAGTCTCCAGCCGCAGCTCCTCGAACAAGTGGTGGACGGCCTGTTCCCGACAAGGGGAGCGCACGTACCCCCACCTATGATCCCGCCCAGGGGGAGTGAGGCCGACACAGGCGATGCACCGGAGGTAACGGAGGGTGAACTGGGCGCAGCGGTATTACGGCTCCGAGCCAAAAATACTGCTCCCGGTCCTGACGGAGTTCCCGGAAGAGCCTGGGTTTTGGCCCTGGGCCCACTAAAGGCACGACTGAGTGCGCTATTCAGCGCATGCCTGGCGCAGGGACAGTTCCCCCGTGCGTGGAAAGCCGGTAAACTGGTCCTTCTGCGTAAGGAGGGGCGACCCGCAGACTCGCCCTCGGCCTACAGGCCTATAGTGCTGTTGGACGAGGCCAGCAAACTGCTCGAACGCGTGGTGGCCGCTCGCCTGAACCGGCATCTGGAAGGGATAGGGCCGGACCTCAGCGACCACCAGTTCGGATTTCGCCGGGGCAGGTCCACCATTGACGCCATAGCGCGCGTGAGGACCCTGGCGGAGGAAGCAGTGGCCCAGGGAGAGGTAGTATTGGCGGTGTCCCTTGACATCGCCAACGCGTTCAACTCCCTCCCCTGGGCCTGCATCACGGCGGCACTGAGGCACCATGCCGTGCCCGAGTACCTCCGGAAGACGGTAGAGGACTATCTCTCCGATAGAGCCGTCAGGTACCCTACGCGCGAGGAGTGGCAGGAGAAGAGGCTGTCGTGCGGTGTTCCACAAGGGTCGGTCCTTGGCCCGCTCCTGTGGAACATCGGGTACGACTGGGTGCTGAGAGGACGCAATTTGCCAGGTGTCAAGGTGACGTGCTACGCCGATGACACCTTGGTGACGGCACGCGGGAGCACGTTCCAGGAGGCATCGATCCGGGCCACGGCAGGCGTGGCAACGGTGGTGGCCCGCATCAGAAGGCTGGGGCTAGAGGTGGCTCTGAATAAATCCGAGGCGCTGTGCTTTCATGGGCCCCGGAAGGCTCCTCCGGCGGGTTCCAGCCTGGCGGTGGGAGGAACGTCCATCGCTGTCAAGTCGACAATGCGGTACCTAGGCATAATCCTTGACAGTCGTTGGACGTTCACGGAGCACTTTAGGTGCCTTGCTCCGAAACTGATGGGGACGGCGTCAGCACTCAGCCGACTGTTACCCAATTTGGACGGGCCAAACGCGAGCTGCCGGAGACTGTACGCAGGAGTGGTGCGGTCGATGGCTCTGTACGGGGCACCCATCTGGGCCGGATCCCTGAACACCAAGAACCAGGCCCAACTGCGAAGGCCGCAGAGGGTCATGGCGGTCAGGATGGCGAGGGCATACCGCACCGTTTCCTACGAGGCGGCCTGCGTGTTGGCGGGGACCCCACCCTGGGACCTCGACGCTTCAGTACTGGCCGATGTATATTGGCGTGTCACCGAGGCGCGGGCTAGGGGGGACCAACCACTTCTGGAGGAGATCAGGCGGTGGAGGCTCGACTCCCGCAGTGTCCTCATCCAGAAGTGGAAGGAAAGGCTGGAGACGCCGAGTGCTGGCCACTTGACCATCGGAGCTATCCGGCCCGTCCTTGAGAGATGGGTCGGAAGAAACGGGGGGTTTCTCTCCTTCCACCTTGTGCAGATCCTGTCAGGGCACGGCTGCTTTGGGAGATATCTGTGCAGGGTGGCGGGACGGGAACCGACAATGGAATGCCACGCGTGCGGTGATGCCGAGGATACGGCCCAACACACGCTGGCAGTGTGCCCAACTTGGGCGGAACAGCGGGCCGCTCTCGTGGCTGTAGTGGGGCACGACCTGTCCCTGCCTGCCGTGGTCGAAGCCATGGTTGGCGGCGACAGGTCATGGAAAGCGGTGGCCTCCTTCTGTGAGGATGTGATGGCACAGAAGGAGGCGGCGGAGCGTGGAAGGGAGGAGGATCCGGCCTCCCAACCAATGCGCCGCAAACGTGTGGGGCGACGGCGGTTGGCCTACGACCGCCGAATTCCCCCTTAAGGGCACCCGTGGGCGGTAGGCACGGGGACGCTTGTCGCCTACATGAAGGTTCCCCGAGTCGCGGGCATGCCATTGGCACGCCCTTTGAGAAGAAGCGGGAGGTATAAAGTCCACCCGGAGACGAGTCCGGAGCTCCGGACAGCCGCTGGCGAGGTTGTGGTAGAGTACTTGAGTTCCCACGACCTCGCCTTACAGCGTGGAGGCGGCAGATAGAGGGGTTTTTAGTGGGTAAACCGCAGGTCTTATTAGCCGACAAGGGAGTCCCACATAACCACCAGGGTCCGTCCCCGCACCCTGGTGGTATGCGTAATGCATTTTCCCCTCTTAAAAAAAAAAAAAAAAAAAAAAAAAAAAAAAAAAAAAAAAAAAAAAAAAAAAAAAAAAAGGTGTATGACGCCGTACCAAACAAAGCATGAAGAGCTGTCATTTACACTTACTTGTCAATTTACTTTGCTGTACATTGCTGGCAATTTAAATTAAAGAACTCCGTTAATTTACCCTATTAAAAAAAGCCCGCCTACCGGTAACGCACATTGCGTTACATTTCTTTGAAGGAACGTCAGAGTTATTTTTGTCTCAACACAAACATGCAAATTCTCCGAGCGAAGTTAAAAATAGTTCGCAGTCGGTAGGATTCGAACCTACGCTCCCAGAGGGAATCTGATTTCTAGTCAGACGCCTTAACCGCTCGGCCACGACTGCCGATGAACGATGGTACAAAAAAAACTATTATATTGCAACGTAAAGTGTTACGCGAGCGTTCGAAAGATCACGACACAGCTGTTAGGCCGCGGTTGGGTACCAGCGTAGAGGGTAGCGGGGCGACGAGCGAGTGTTCATAGACTTTACTGATGTTAGGGGAATATCCGCTCTTCGCTACGCTGTCCGCTGGCATTCAGACCGCGGCCTTAACTATAATGTTTACTGAGCGCTGAGCGCATCGTACAGGTCATGCGTTTGACTCAAGTTAATTATTGTTGAGCTGTGGAACTCGCCAGCTTGTCATTTTCAAATTTCGAAAAACTAAACTGAAAAAAGTCTATATGTTATTGAACCTGCTCACACAAATTCACAACAATCGGTTGAGAAATGTGACCTCTAGAGGAGAAAAGTGGATATACGAAAGAATGTAAACATTCGGTCAAACCATTCGGTTAATTAGTCAAATAAGTATTTACAGAATAATTTTAGAAGTATTTCTCTGCAATGATTTAATACTTAAAAACACCTATTACCGTTAGGAATAAATATTCCCATAATTTGTTCATTAACGCTTCTATGAAGACACACCAGTGAAAAAAATGCCCTACCTTTCTAAAAAAATCGACATGAAAATCGCTCTATAAAAAACGATCTCGATAAACAAAATTACGATTACGACGGAGCTAAAAAAAACAAACTTAAGTGATACCAGGTGAATGGCCATGTGAATAGCCATGAGAATGCTCGTTAAATAAAATAGGCAAGTGTCGTGTATAACAGCGACAGCTTTGCGATACAATGCTTAAACTAAAACAATAATAATAAATACAAATAATAAAGGGTGCTATTTAGAACGGGGCCACTAGAAATGCGACTTCTAAAGAGAGCATCATCATATCAGCCGAAAGACGTCCACTGCTGGACATAGGACTTCCCCAAAGAGTGCCACGATGACCGGTCCCGCGCCACCCAGGCTGTGCTTGGAGTTTATCTGCGTGATCGCATCAGAAATGAGGCTATGGCTGAGGTAGAGGGTGATCCACACGTCAAAGAAAGTATTTCTATCAGTAAACTTGTGATTATTTGAGTTAGCCTAATTGCATCAAAGTCAATTCTAAAAGGAACTCTACTCTTGAAGGTAAAAGATCCAATTCCAATTTCGTAAAAAATTCTGCCGCATTCAGTAATCTCAACCATAATGCTAATAATTACACGGTTCAAATCAAGTATTATGCCGGTTGTACACATTGGGCCAACGTTGGCGAGGGGCAGGATGCAGCTATGTAAACGAATGACATCGCATTATAGCGCTCTCCGTCTAACGCATAGCTGCATCCTGCTCACGGCCAACGTTGGCCCAATGTGTACAGCCGGCATTAAATGTCACTACAGGCGATAGGTTCGCGGCATCGGCGGAGCAGCCTCAAGGCCTCCACACATAGAACGCGGGTCGAGCGCGGCGCGGTTGGGCGGTATCTCTATCTTATTAATGTGTGTTGATATTGCGTGTATATTATACTCGTAGGTATTTATGCTAGTTTTGTTGCACCACCAACAGACCAACAATTGTCTGGAAGAGATCTCTCTTTAGTGATTATACCGCCTGTTGTTTTCCTCTGCTCTTATATTCGTTGTTTTCTGTACTACACTGTTCTGTACTACTATTGAGGTGTGCATTAATAGTACATTACGTAACTAGGGCGGTGAATTCGTAAATGCCCCAGATCGCAGGTGTTTGTGGCCCGAACCGAAGGTAAGGGCCATAAATATGCGCTCTAGGGCTTTACGAATTACCGCCCGTGTTGCGTACAAAAGTTTACGTCTTCACCTGGCCACAATGCGAGTTTTCCCGTAAGCGCAGCGTGCAGTAAAACTCGCATTATGGCCAGGTGTGACGTAAAATTTATTTGTATTGTTTGTATTTTATTGTATATCTTTCCTATTGTGAGTCTGCGTGTTTCGTGGCCCGCCCTCTCGTACATTTTGACGCCTAGGCTTAGAGCGCCTATTTACTTTATTTACGGCCCGTTAGGGGCGCTGCAGAGATTATTACAATTTTAACCTTCGCCTAATGCTCTAATGGCCACTCAAGACAAGCACCCTTAATGGAAAGTTATTTGCCCAGGTTCTGAGAAATATGGCATCCGATGAGAAATGGCGTTTAAAGTTTGCCTGACCGTTGTTTTTAGAAATGTACAAGGGAAGGAAGAATCCAAATAACTCATGTATTCATGAGGTCATCAGGTGATTTTGTTTTTGTGATTCGAGGGGTAATCACCAAACGCGCGCTAGGACAACCCAACTGCCATTTTTACGGCTCCGTAGTCAACAAGGAACCCTTATAGTTTCGCCATGTCCGTTTGTCCGTCCGTCTTCGGCTTAGCTCAGTTACCATTACTACCGGAAAACTGATATTCCGCATGGGTATAATCAATCACACCGACAAAACAGTAAAATATTTTTTTTTTTTTTATGGTACCCACATACATACATTCACGCCTTTATTCCCAAAAGGGGTAGGCAGAGCACATGAAACGAAAGTTCCAGCGCCACTTTTAGCATAAATGTGGGTATAAAATATTGACAAAATGTGATATTGCAGTGAAAGGTTGCTAGCCCATCGCCCACAACACACTTCAACCCTGGTCCCTTAGTCGACTTTTACGACACCCACGGGAAGAAAGGGGGTGGTGAAATTCTAACCCGACACCACACGGGGCTATGGTACTTCCCTACATTTAAAGAAGGGATGTATTTTTTTTTTCTCGTATAACCCATGATGTGGGGTAGTGTTGGATAGCTCGTTTAAAAATATTATGGGTTTCTTATATGTATAATATCTCACAAATATAAAGGTGAATGTTCAAACACATTAGTACACAAAGGATTACGTAGTATGAATGTTCGTTGAGAATATAATTTGAACATTCTTTATACGTTAGTGGGTACAAGTCAACGGCCAACTCACACAACATTAACTATAAATAATAAAGAAATCGCAGTAAGGAACCTTAGACTTGGCACGACTTTGTCTAGATTTCATTACTTTTTAGAGATAAACAAGCAGCTCCATCGAGACTTGGCTAGTTTTTTACAGAATGTTTTTGATGGAATTTCACTTCTTTTTGTAGAAACGTGGGCTTATTGATTTATTTTATTAGATTTTCTTATTTATATAAATAAATAACTTCACTCTAAAATACAAGTGATCAAACAGTAAGTTCTTAGTTTAAACTTTAAAGCATATAATAATAAGGCCGTGAGTGGTGAATTAATCGTATTACTTTGCTTAGTTTTATTATTTGTAAAGGTAGTGTAATTGCTGGTTGTCAGTTATAGAGCCTTTGTTTAGTTTCCTTTACTAATGGGGGCTGGGCGATCAGGGCATCGCTCGATATTGTAGTCTAGTAATTAAATTTATAATTTAATGATTATTATCAACATGGAGACTTGACAGTGTTATTTTACCAATTGAGCTATCGGAACCAATGCCAGAAGGTTGCAGATTAAAATCCTGTTCGGAGCAATTTTTCTAACAGTTGCCCTCAGACCAAGAAAGCAGATAGATGGGGTATTACGGCCATCCTAGTGAAGCCGGTTTTCAACTAAGCCAAGCATACATACAATTTTATTTGTTTATGTGTGTGTGAACGCATGCTAAACTTATTCATTTGGCTTGATTTCAAACTGGCTTCACTAGGTTGTTCGTCATGCTGTAGAAAGACTAATCTAGCGTTCTCTATTTAATAATTTCACTGAAATACTGGCCCTAAATAAAGTACTTGTGATTGTCTAGTTCAAGAAGTATGGATAGGAGAGTCGTAGAGGGCTACGATGTGTTAAAATCTCGTCATAAAACGCATTGTATAAAATAATAATGTCAAATTATGTACCAAATGAAACCGCAACAAACACACACAAATAAATGTGAATAAATAAAACGATTAGATCTAGAAATGGGGGCCGATACCTATTGTTATTTCTTGACTCTTTTGAATACTCTTTTCACTCCTAACATCCTCAACCATCCAATAGAAACCGACATGCAACAACCTATCAACCCTTACTGTCTATTTGATTCAAACCATCACTCCTAATCATTCATCATCTTATTAGACTCTTATAAATACTTTTATTATTATTATTATTTAATAATTTATTCATATAAACAATTAAAAAACACAGTACAATAAATGCGCCAAACTGGAATGGCCAGTTTGTTGGCGCGAAAAGTTTAAAGTGTACTTAATGCAGATTGCCAAATAACTAGTATTAATTTTTAATAAATTACGGAATGCATAACGCGCAGCTGAATTTATGCATACCCTAAACGTTCGTGCAGCCACGGTATTTGTAAAAGTGACAGTGATTGTTGTCGATTATGTACAAGGTGTTCTGTAACATACCATTAGTATGCTATAACATCCACTGTACTGTTTGTCCCTTAAATTGGACTAAAGAGTCACTCTACTTCCACTAATTGATGCAGATGTCAAAGATCCGTATAATCGAATGAGTTTCATCCCAGAACAAACAGAGCGTAGTTTTACAGAACAAATACATAACTCAGGCCTTGGTTGAATTCCTATCGTGTGGTGTTTAGTTTCTAACATCTAAAGAATTGACACTTCAGATTCCTAAGGGGGAAACTAGAGTCGACTCCAGCAATCCAGGATCTAGAATCAGCCATAAGGCTTTGCATCGAATGTATCTAAGTGCGTGAATATCAAATGAAATCTAAGCTCGTGGTGTGTCAGCTAATGTATGTCGTGTAAGTATGATATGTATCTAAGTATCCATTGTAATCAGGCTAAAGCCACGAAATACAATGGGTGTGTACATACCAGTTTTTTTTTGTAAGTTCACTATCTTGTCACAAGTAATAGAATCAAAAAGCTATTGTATGCGTAACACCATAGTGCCTTAGAAATGTTGGAAAGAGCCAGTTATAAAATTGAGATATATGTTTCAATCATCCGAAGTCAGTCGAAGAAAGAAAATCCTCAGCGAGTAGCTAGTCTCGTGGTGAATATGCACGCATGGCTTCATTCGTGGCGGAGCAATGCAGGCGCGACACTTACAGCTCCTTACTGGGTGTAGCAACCCGCTGAAATTTTGGTCCTTCGAACCGGATCTCGAAGTTGGTCTTCGGTTTTTTTTACTTAACACAGTGCGCGTTTGGGTGTATTATCGCTATCAGTGACACGGTGGGAAGTAGCGTCTGCCGTTCATCGCACGTTCAGCCCATGAATTGTTTTTGTTACATGATAATTAAGGGGGTGCCCTTAGGTTATTATTGGGATCAAACTATATCCATACCAAATTTCATCTAAATCGGTTTAACGGTTTAAGCGTGAAGAGGTAACATACATACAGACAGACAGACACTTTCGCATTAATAGCACTATTTATTTGTTGGCATTATTCCGCATTACGTTATTCACCTGTTTTTCACTAATATCGACTGATTTGTGTCCAACCCCAGCCGTTCTAATTGAGTTAGAATAAACAATCGCATCCAACAATACTATTGCCGACGTAACTTTAGGCCTGTAATTAAGCCCTGTAGCGATTTGCTTGTCTTTTGACTAATTACTCTCACTCTGTTAAGGTTTGGGCTATTTTGGTGCTAACTTTATACTGGTGATAGCAATTTCGAATCTCGAGATTGTTTTTTATTTTGGTTTGTCAGGTAAATATTGTAGTTTCATAACTATAGGTATATGTATATATCGTTAAAGTAAAAGAGCATCCTATCATATATTATTAAGAATGTGAAATGTATAAGTATAAATAAGAGAGCGCATCACTCGCCAACAAACTGTGAATACAGTTTGGCGAGGTAAAATCTGTACCTTACATTTTAAGTATTTTTTTGAGATCAATAAAAAAAAAAAAAACAGAGTTTACGAGATACAAGCATAACACTGAAAAAAGGCACCTTCCCCCTCCCCCGCCGGTGGCTCAGCCCCCACAGTCAAAGACTTTTAATATGTCCATTCGGACATATCAAGGAACAGCTGTACCAACTTTCAAAACTATACGAATTATTTGGTCTGTCGATGTTTGTTGGGCTAAATAATTTCCTTAGATTTCTAGGCTACTTTTAATTAGTATCCCTTTTTATTGCGTACTAGTTGACCCCGCAAACTACGTATGGCGATATTCACCATACAAAATCTATGAGAAAAAAAATTAGTACCACTTTTTTTTGTTATAAATATTCGACAAATCCAACAAAACAAACAGTATTGATATCGGTCCACAAACAAAATTACAAGTAGAGACTGTGTCAAAGTTTTATTTGCAATGAAAGAAAGAAAGAAAGAAGACATTTATTCACTACACAAAAGAAACACAGAGACAAAAAATACAATACAATTGACACATAATGTGTGTGTCTTCGCGGTAGTGAATCGGCCGCTGTCTCAGCATTATGCCGAGGTGTCAGACAGACACCCACAGCGCTGATTTCCAGACAGCACCGTACGTGACCCACGGAACGCAACACAACATCCTACGGATACAAACGTATATACATACACATACTAAATTAATAATCAATATAATAATAAATTTGTTAAATATGTAACGCAAATTAAAAACGCGAAGGGGTGGGCATGTTTAAAAAAGAAAAAATATAGAAAAATAAAATAAAATAAAGTGCTGGATGGATTAGAGTTGGGATCTTTGGGATTTGCAGAAATAAATCTTCCCATAGTCTGAAACTAGACAAAATTGGTAAATTCGGAGATTTTCTCTTTGTTTTCACTATTTTTAATAACTAATAATACATCATTCCCATTCAAATCTACAGTAGATCCTGGCAGGTACTGTTTTTATGAGAAGATCCCTTTCCTTAAAAAAACCTTTGAAATACTTGCGGTATTTTTGTGTGATCGTAGAGACAAGGTTCCATGGCAACAATTGTTCCTTCCAACCAGCACTATTAGTGCAGCAACTATTACTTTAATTTATATGGATTCAATTAATAGTGCTGGTGGTCGGGGAGATTCGAGCCAAGTATGAAACGTTTTTGAAAACCTTTAACTCAGTTTTTTATTTTTATTTTTGCTATATAAATAAATGTTAGGGGACAGTCATACACGATACGTGTAACTGGCCTCGTTTGTCGTCATTGAATAACACACCCTGTATATGAAAACATAGCCTCGCACATAGCTGGTATATTTAACCAAAGCGTGTGGTTTAAAAAATGTTACATGATAATCGTCAAAGTTTGAGCCATAGCCACATTATTGTACATTGAAATGCATACCAACTTTTGAACGGAGTTACGAATTTGATTAAAAATACCGTATACATTGTTTACAGCGGTTTTTAATTAGTTGCCGTATACGTACAGATTCACGATTGATAATAAATACTTTGCATTCGTTATCCTTTTATAATTAAGGTTTAAAATTATTCATTTTAAATTCCTCATTATTTTCATTTTGAATGTCGTGATTAATTTACGTGAAATTAATACGCGAGTTCGCTTTGTTGACGTAATAAGCTGATTACGTTCATTACGGGTGTTCGGAATTGGGGGGTATATGAATGTTGCCAAAGTTCTATTGCCAAAATCTGATCGTTTTCTTAATTTACATCTGCACATTGCGCAACGTAACGCAATGCTTACTGTGCCTGTACGTAAACGCGGCCTGCATGTCGATCACGTAACGCATTGTACGTACGTTAGGTAGATCTAAATGACAATAATAAAAAAAGGGGGGGGGGACGATCATACACAAATCGACCTAGTCCCAAACTAAGCAAAGCTTGTACTATGGGTACTAGACGACGATAAACATACTTATATAGATAAATAAATACTTAAATACATAGAAAACATCCATGACTCATGAACAAAATATTCGTGTTCATCACACAAACAAATGCCCTTACCGGGATTCGAACCCAGGACCTCTTGCTTCGTAGGTAGGGTCACTTCCAACTAGGCTAAAGCGGTCGTCAATTTTTTTTAGTTTATTACCTATATGGAAAAATTAAAGTTGGACTGTCCTAACGCGCGTTGGAAACGTTACATGGTTACCCCTCTGATGGGTGGTCACGTCACAATTTTTACGTTAGGACAATTCAACTGTAATTTTCCCATTCAAAAAGTGACATTTATGTCTAAAATAAAAAAAAAAAAAAATTGAGCAAAAAGGATTTTTTTTCTGATGTTTTGTTGGATTTCGTGTATAGGTAATTACTTAAATTAAGATATTGTAACAACTCAACTACCGAAAATAAAGCTACCGAACGTCCTGGACATCGCGCACCACTTTGTAACAACCAAGCTATCGTCGCCCCCGCAATGCAGCGAACCCCAAGTACCCTACGACTAAACTAAAGCCTACTGAAGAAGCTCCACGCCGAAGCTCGGAAATACTGAATAAATTGTAACAAGCTCTAACGTGACTGTACTGTAACTTACACACTATTTACCTATTTATTAAACCTACTCTTGCTGCGTGCTTTTATTACGAATACCTGAAGATTTGGCCAAATGTGATCATCTAGTGGTAGAACCCTGAAGTGTTGTGAACCGTAATAACCCATGTCCTTTTATGAAAGCTTGACAGGTTTTGGACTCTTCATTAATATAATTATAGCTAGTTTATTCCGCGCAATAAATGAACCTATCTGAACGCTGCTGTATGCTACTGATCTCCTATTTTTAGTTATAATGAAGTCCTAAGGTTTGGAAGAATAATTCATCCGCTGTAGGTATCTTATAATTATAATTATACGTTAAGTATTAGTTAATTTAAGATTATAAACGCTATTTTATGATTATAAATATTTTTATTTTTGGGTAGAAAATCCCCTACCACTTATTACACGCTCGGTTGGACATGGAAGTAGCTTTTATAAAACATAAATTAAGATTATTTATTTGAACCTAAAGTAAACTAGTCGCTTGTCCTAAATACTTGTATTTTGGAACAAAGGTACTATCGACGGGTTGTGTGGACTTCTTGTACTCACACATGCTACTTCTCAAGTCTAGGATGGGGATTGAGCGTCCTATCCAAGTTACCTTCCTAGCTACCTATGAGTTTAAGACTCTGAGAATGAATCTACCAGTGTCTCCAACCTAGCGGTCAGTTTCGAGAAGATACACCGAGACAAACTCGACTGACATCTTTTAGTGTTAATAATTGTTGTATTTACAACACATATGGCCAATATATACCTAGACCATTCTATACCTATGGCTATTGGAGTAATGCCAATGCAAACCGTACCTTACATGTGAAATATTTGTCCTAAAGCGTACCATAAATGAAGAGAGTCCACTCACAACAATAAATTGCCTTGAGTGGAGAATATCTACTCATAATATTAAGATACTTTAAATGGATTTGATGAACTGCTCTGCCTGTCATAAAAACCAGAATTATTTCATCTTTCTGAAGCAACCCTGATAACTCAATGTTATGAATAGAAACGTTACCTTACTATGATGATTGATAAATGCCACACCGTTACAATACCTCACATGCATTTCACAGAAACTAGACATTCGTTTAGATTAATTATTATTATTGAAGTGACCTCAGCTATCCTTACAATGTGGTCTTCATGAAAACCATTCGGATTAATGACTAGATTTAGCTAATCAAACAAGTTATTGGAGTATCTTTCGTTGTAGTAAATATAGTTATAAACCTATCATCCCATAACGCGTGACTTTATCCCTAAAGTCTACCCCACAGTCCCTATTCTGCTTACTCCTGGAACCATACCTTAGTTCAGAAGCAAGAATGTATCCCTATTGAAGCTGTAATTAGTTCAGTCGGCGAAACTGAGATGGCAACCCTCTGACAGCCTGTGTAATTCATCTCCCGTCGCTGCGTCCGTAGGCTAAAGGGAATACAGCGAGTAAGATGCACTAACTGGACATACGGTATGTTGATATATAAGTATATTTAACACTGAACGACCCCTCAAGCAACTGATCGATTTCCGCGAGCGAAGATATCCTTCTATGCTTATCGTCACATGAATGACCAAGCCACGCTTCCACCGCCAGTTGTTTTGAGAGACGTGAGGGCCCCGGTTAAGAGGTTTCGTCTCCTGTGTTAATAAAAAAGGTAGACGCCAGATCACACCTCAAATCTGGTAGCAAAGGACTCTGGATCAGGCTAATTGACACCGTTATACGCTAGCGTGATCCCTCAGGTATACTGTAAACCTGGACAGTGTTCTGGTTGATTAGGTAGTAATAATTAACCCCAACTAAGTTTCGGAAACAATCATCCAAACATGTCTAATCCCAGGGAGTAGCCCTGGCGTATTAGCCATATTTGGTTTAACCATATGAACCTCCGGAAGCACTCCGTTACGGTAAATACAGTTTTGACCGAGTTCCGAAAGCATTTGTCAAACATGTCTATATCTAGGGAGTTGCCGCTAGCAATTTAGACACGTTTGATTCAGCTATATTAACCTCACAGAATATATCCGATAAGGTTAACATAACGTAGGCCCTAACACCACTTTTGAATTCACATATCACAATAATTTTAAGAACTGTAAATGACTCATAGTTATGAAGAGAGTTTCCTCACAACGACGAGCCATTCACTACAATAATTAAAGCACACACCAATAAATTCCCAGCCTACAACCAGAGACACTGTCAGTCCGAACGATGAGAATTGAATAATCGAATATCCCGAATACTTCCCCCGCTGCACCTTGATACCCGCCATTCTCAGACACCACCGATTTTGTTAACCGTTTATATCAGTCCTTAATCTACACATTGAAAATGATTATAACTATTATAAGGTACGATTATTGTCATTTTATTGTAATTTACCGTTTGACATATAAAAATGCCCCCGTGGCCCATTTGCAGAATAAATAATCCCTCAATTGATTGATTGATAATAGTATCATCATTATCTTTGAAACACTTAAACTCTTTGGTAATAAGGTCGAAAATCAGTTGTACGTATTCACGCGCCAATACTCGGTTTGCAATAAACACGTGATTTCATCTATCCCACTCCCCGACAATGGTCATATCGCCCATTTAATTTAGCTCCTAACGCTCTAGCTATTAAGATTGAAATCCGTATGGTCGCCCTACGCTTTGAGAAAGACCAATATTGCCAGAGTAGAAATATTACTTTTCCCATAGTATTATTGAATGACTATTATAATTCTAGTTTACATGGAACTTTTATAAACCCTTGTAACCACTGTCATTACGTGGAATAAACCCATACAATGTTCTTTAAATGAAGTAATGTTTTGATACTGACTAACTACACTATTAAATGCTAGCCTAATTATTGATTTCCTTTTCCCCCTTACTTATTAAATCAATTCCCCAACTTTTGGCGTGAAATAAAAACTCGTCAACCTCTCTCTCTTTCTACATCAATGATGATGTAGTTGGTTGCTTTATTTATACAGAAACACACCGACGAGTATGTCCGTTCCGTTACAATATATCCGTTAAACAGACAATATCTGCTTTAATCAATTATTTCTAAGGTAATTTTTACATACTAGTAAAAATATAAGTTACTTTAAAAACAAAGTTTTAACCGACTTCCAGATCAGTACACGAATCGCTTCAAGTGTGCCTATAAAATTTGTACCTACGCCAATTTTTTGAATATCTTAACGAAGCGTACTCTGGTCTTCAGCGAAAACCACGCCACACGCTTCGCGTCTCTATTAACACGGCCTTAGCAAGGTTAAACTATTCAATTTCTACAAAAATCAAAATAATGTAAAATCAAAACGATTTTCAACGGTCAAATTTAATTCCCCAAGCAATCAGGTGACAGAGACGTGAATCAAGGCGTCACACACTGTTGCACTTTGCTTATGGGAATCTTCGCAAGAACCTAATATAGCAGGTGATACGAATAGAGGCACTTTCTGCAATGAAAGTTTTTATATATAGAATTTAGTAAATCCGTAATAAAAAATAATAGTGCCTCTATGCAAAGACCAAGAAGCTCATACAGCGTGTGCAGAATGCCAGTGCACGTTTTATTTTCAACATACCATCGAGGGCCCATGTTACTCCATTTCTCAACAAGCATAATATTTTAAAAATGCAACACCGGCAAAAACTGCATCTTGCTTGTCTCTTATTTGGAATTTTAAAGCACCAAGCTCCAGTATATCTTTTTGAGAAGCTCATCATCAATAGGTCGCAGGGAAACCATCAGTGTAAAAATCCTCTTATTACTCCTCAACACGCCACAGCTTCATTCCGGGGGAGTTTCCGCTTTGCAGCTACTAGATGCTGGAACTCTCTTCCACCGCCTTTAGCCAGGGACCTGGGAAGCATACACAGTTTTAGAATCAAGCTGAAAAAGTACTTGCTAGAGCATCAATTTAGTCAGGAAACCTGTCTGAAACTAGTTGCCTTTAAGTGCTCTGTCTTTTGTCTTTGTATCTATTTTTAGCTGCCTCTTTTATAATTTAGTTTACCGCTTTGCCATGCCTAAGATGATTATAGATTAATATTTAGGATTGCAGTCAGGTACTTACTGTTGGGATATGTCCCATCTGCATATAAATAAATCCGCACAGCATCTGGTTCGCATAATAATTGTGTAATCTATCATGTTTAGATTGTGTAGATATCTTGGCATTACCGTTCGTCACCCGAGTTATGAACCTGTACAGAAAGCAGTCGTTTTATGTCTGTACATTTGAGCTTGTGACGTTCAATATTTAATTTTGCACCATACTGTATGCGTTTTGAGTTTTCTTCCTGTATCACAAATGTACTTTTAACTTGTTTTCTGTTTCTGTATTTACGTATATTCACTATCCGAAACAAAAGTTGCGTTCGGTCTGTCAAGTTAAGAGTAACAGTGACACTGACACACAGTTTGCGACGCGTTCACACGCTGCAAACTGCCGTGCCACTCTCAGCTATAACCACGAATTTCAAATGTCGAAGTTCGGATATATCTATCTCTATCGCACTTACATTACTGCTTTTTTTTACTTAAGATACCTATGTATTCCGTATAAAATATGTTTAGCGTAGGTATTTGTTTTGTGTTGCCTTCCAGGAGGTAACTCATGTAAAGGTTCCGACGGAAGACCAGCGCTGGCCTTCTAGGTTAGCACCATGCTGAGTCAGGGCCTTTTCATGGACCCTGCTACTTTTAAGTTACTGTGTTTTGTTTTTTATACCCATTGTTTTGTCCACGAATAAATGTTTTCTTTCTTTCTTTCTTTCTTTCTAAAACGAACAACAGTTTTTTATGTATAAAAAAAACATTTATACGTAGCTCTTGAAATACGTGTAAATGTCTCTTTTTAAGTTTTACACTTGTGTTAGGAGGTATTCTAATAAATTGGCTGTAAAATGCTCGACACGAAAAAACTTTTTTATACTTCACTTATTAGTCTAACGATCAAACAGTATGTACAACGTGTTAATAAAATAACGCAAAACCTGAAAACAGTTTGGTCAGAATCGACAGAAGAATGTGAAAAATATAGGAATTTTGTTGGCAGACTGGGGCGACCTGCTTCATATAAATGTAAAAAATAAATCGCGTTCTATTTGTCGCAGTGGAATAGTACAATCCGCCGTTTTACATAACAGCTAACTGTTTCACAAAACAGCGGTGTTTTGTAATACGGCAGGTTGACGATCAGGCGAATTGATCGTTATTCAATATGCCTAGCGGTAATGTAATACAGCCCACTGTATGAGTGGAATGACATTACAGAAAATCCAAAGCGTCATGAAAACTAAACTAGATAAATAACACCTTCAACAATTAATTACATCGGTGCCGTGGACAGACTGCATCCATCGCCCCACAGTATCTCAGGCATTCATAACAACGGTCACGCCACGCCACACATCATTACCAACCCTTGGCGAACTAATGTACTAAATTCGATATAAAATACTTTTCACACATTAAACTGATGGGTACCTAATTATCGGGCCTCTATTCGTATCTCTGGCTATTATGGAAATCTTCGGTTCTACATAATACGCGACAATCTGAATTCAGTTAAAAATCCCCCCCTCATTATCATAGAGAGCGATTGGGTTGCACGCTTGGTTCAATTCCCTGTTCAAATATTATACATGTTGCGCTAGCTCAATCTCTCCTTCTCCCCATTCTAGACTATGCTGATATTTGCTATCTAGACCTTACTGAGGACCAGCTGAATAAGCTTGAGCGCCTCCAAAATCTTTCTATTAGGTTCATATTTGGCTTGCGCAAATATGACCACGTATCCTCCTTTCGTTCTCAGCTCAAGTGGCTTCCAATTCGTCTCCGTCGGAATTCTCACATTTTATCTTTGCTTTACAGTATACTTTTTGTTCCCTCAACTCCTCCGTATCTCAAAGAGCGTTTTAACCACCTCACTTCCATCAGATCTTCACATAATCATCTTCTCGCTCCACCGCCTTCATCCACCAAGTTCTATAACAACTCATTCACCTTCCAGGCTGTTCGGCTGTGGAATGCTTTGCCGTTGCATATAAGATGTGCAAAATCTCTTCAAATTTTCAAAAATCTGTTGAAACAATATTACTTGTCGCTGCCTTAAGTTGCCTTGTTGTCCTGTAATATATTTATATAATTGTGTTATAGTTTGTATGTATGTATCTATGTATTTATACAATACTTATTTATGATTTTATGTTTTCTGAAATTGTCATATAATGAGATGTATGCGATAGTAAGTTTTTTGATTTATTCCTGCACTACCGGTTTACAACTCTTCTTGAAAATTTCCTGCTACCCAAAGGTTGTCTGGAAGAGATCGCTCTAAAGCGATAAGACCGCCTGTTGTTACCTCTATTTAAATTTATGTACTCTTGTAACATGTTTTTCTTATGTTGTGGTGCAATAAAGAATATATTATTATTATTATGTTTTTACGCATGGCAAACGAAAATAATCGTCGAAAATCATTATTTAACCCCCAACGTAAAAAGAGGGGTGTTATAAGTTTGACGTGTTTGTGAATATGTGTGTCTGTCTGTGGTATGTAGCACCTACACGAGTGGACCGATTTTAATGCGGTATTTTTTGTCTGAAACCTGACGTATTCGAGATGGTGGAACTTTTAATTCAAAATATCGTCGCTTTTCAACTGTTCTAAGAATGGCACCGAAACTACTGCTAAGCCGACATCTGAGCGTCCTTTTGAGTCTGTGATAGTGCGGTGTCTTAGATAACACAATAAGTACACGATTTTAATAGAGTATGTAAAGCCGCTTCACGTAAAATAAATTAAACCAAGGCGTAGCAGCTTAGCAGTGAATTAATCCTTGCCTAAAAAGCTACTTTTGTTGTTGCTTCTAAACTGTGCCAAGCATTATTTCACTATTAAGAAACGGTTGAAATTACTGTTCTATACTTTATAAACTAATGGCTCTATGAACTGCAGTACTCGCAAGTCTGTTAGATTTTTTCAAATAACTGAATCGACTAAAATAAATCCGTATAATTATGAGAGCTCCTCACAAAATTTCACGAGAATCGGTTGAGTTCCGGCGGAGATCCGGACGTCGGACATACGAAAGTATTACGAGAGAAGTATTAGTTCGCGTCACTTGCTCGTTCAAAAATATAAGAAAGAAACAGAAAATAATGTTAAAAATTAAAGTGACATGTCTGACTGAACGAGTGCACGAAGCACATTGATATCATATTAGTACGCAATAAGCTAAGTGAGATTGACCTCCTGTCCTCTGGTGACCTCTCATTTTCACGTGCTTCACTTATTCAATGCAGCAAAAGATGTCAGCTGATCGTCATTCCTAAATTTTCTTTGTGTATGAATATAATAAACTAGCGGCCACCCGCGACTTCGTTCACGTAGATTTTTGATGATGACAAAGATATTAAAATTGGTAAGAGAATTTATTCTTAGTTAAAATGGTCTAGACATATTAATACAATTCAAAAAGTGGCAGACACTGATATGCAATTGTTAAAGAATTTACGAAAATTTTCCAATTAGATTAAGGGAATTGTTTGCAGGATGCTTAATACTTGTTCTGTCAGATGCTTTTAATCTTTGGCAAAAATGACTGCAAGATATAGAGCGACGCATGGATTTGTAGTTAGAAAACGATGCGTCACTGCTATTCCGTACCGTCACCGTTTTTAAGCAATGGTGCGGGGGTACCTTAAGAGAATAATTAAATTCATTTGGTATACTAACGCCACCTGCTGACGAATAACGTATAATTTACCCTTATTTTGCTTGCTTAAGGGATGACAATTTAACCCTGTTAGGCGTAGAATTTTCTAGGTAGGGGTAGTATTTTCTAAATCGCAGTTATTTTTTTAATTTTAATTTTAGTAATCGTTCTACAAAGTTTCAAGTCTTTAGCTAAAAAAATAAAGTTTTCTCCATACAAACCTTGCAACCCTTTCTATCCCCTTAGGAGTTTTTTAAATAAGTAATCTTTCTACAAAATTTTAAGTCTCTAGCTAAGAAAATAAAGTTTTTCTCATACTAACTTTGCACTCCTATTTAACCCTCTTAGGGTTAGAATTTTCTAAAACGCTGACAGCTGTTTTTTGGTATTTTAATAAGTAATCTGTTCTACAAAAAGTTTCAAGTTTCTAGCTAAAAAATCCAGTGTTCCCCGTACAAAACCTTCAACCTTTTTTTAACGCTTATTTTACTTTATTTTGTATTTTAATAAGTTCACTTTCTACAAAGTTTCAAGTTTCTAGCTCAAATGGAAAAGTTTCCCTCGTACAAACTTTGCACCCATATTTAACCCCGTTAGAGATGGAATTTTCTAAGTCGCTGACAACCTGTTTTTTGTATTCTAATGAGTAATCTTTCAACAAAGTTTCAAGTTTCTAGCTCAAAAAATAATGTTCTCTCCATACAAACTTTGCACCCCTATTTAACCCTCTTAGATGTGGAATTTCTTTAAAGGCAGAAATTGTTTTTTTTTTGTATATTAATAAGTAATCTTTCCACAAAATTTTAAGTCTTAAGTCTCTAGTCATACAAACTTTGCAGCCCTATTTAACCCCTTTAGGGGTGGAATTTTCTAAAACGGCAAATTTACTTTTTTTGCTTGTTAATAAGTAAGTAATCTTTCTACAAAGTTTCAAGTCTGTAGTTCAAAAATAATGTTTCCTCCATACAAAATTTGAAGCCCTAGCTATTTAGAACGAGAAGCTATTTAAACGCTAGTTTCAAGTGTCTAGTTCATAAAATAAAGTCTCTCCCATACAAACTTTGCACCCTTATTTAACCCTCTTAGAGGTGGAATTTCCAAAAATCCCGTCTTATCCCTTAATCTTAATCATAAACCCTAAAACCTAATCCCTAGCCTACGTTATAAAAGTAACCTACGGTGCAAAAATCAACTCTCTAACATTAGTAGTTTCGGCTGTGCGTTGATGAGTCAGTCAGTCAGTCAGGACTTCTTCTTTTATAAATATAGATAAGTAATGGCACGAAAGAACACCTTATTCGGAGTAAGTATGCAAATAAATAATTGAAGAATAATAGGCCCCTTGAGTAAGCAATTCGGAGGGCTCTATCGGTTACGTTGGTTCTGCTGCGGGTAGCCTCATTTCTGATGCGATCACGCAGAGAAACTCCAAGCATAGCCTGCGTGGGGGAATCCATCATTTTACCGGAAAAAAGTTTCATGGATTATCATTTCCTATAACACTATTTGCAGAATTGTATCATCACTTAGTCATTCTTAGAACGCTCATACAGATGTAGCAGGAGCAGATCGAATTCCCTTTTACACAAGAATCAACTCATCAAATTTAACTTCATTATTTTATTTGTTCATCGACATGGTCGTTCATCGAATCGCCTTTACTATAATTTCGGTTTAACATAAGTTTTAGTTCCCAACATTCTTATATTTTCGTATATGGAATATAATATAGTAGATTAGCTTCTGCCCGCGACTCCGTCCGCGTGGAACTCGTTTATATCGCAGCTCTATACATCCATTTATCCCCCCATTTCACCCCCTTAGGGGATGATTACGGGGATAAAAACTATCCTTTGTCACTCTCCATCCCTTTAACTATCTCCACTTAAAAATAACGTCAGTTCATCGCTCCGTTTTGCCGTGAAGGACGGACAAAGAAACAATCAAACAAACACACACATACACACTTTCCCATTTATAATATTACTATGGATTTGGTCAGGGCAGCTAGAAAAAGGGGGCGCGGGAGGCAAAGCCCCCCACACTAAAAAAAACAACATATAATTTCGTAACAACGGTATTATTTGTAGGTTAGGTTATTGTTAGGTTGACACGCTGGCAGTTAGGTTTAGGTTAGGTAAAATGCCAAACGAACAAAACTTTTGGTATGTTTTGTTCGTTTGGCATTTTTACCTTCAATAGCAACTGTGAACCGTGTTCGATAAATTAATACTATACACAACGAATTATTCTATGAAAGGTGAATTCGATGAATCGTTACGCTATGATTTGAGACAAATTATAAACGATTAACAATGAAAAGTTGTTTGATTAAATAAATAAAAATGTATCAATGATTATGTGATTAGGGAAAAGCGGCGACATGAAAACAACGTACGAAAATTCGATAAACGATAGACGGGGGTGTCTGTCATTTCATTGTCTGGGTAGTGCAGGACCGGTCATTGTGGCACTTTTTGGGGGAGACTTATGTCCAGCAGTGGACGTCTTTCGGCTGATGTAATGATGATGATAATAGGACTCAAATGTAATGGATCAATATTTGCGGGCCAGACCTGATCAGTGATAATAATATTTGTACTGCCTAGCAATAAACTGATAAAATTGATATTTCTATTCAATCGATAAAATAAATCTGACTTTTCGTTCAATTTACGATTCGCAAACATAGTTTTTTTTTTTCAATAAAAACATTAAATTCCCGGATATTTCTACACTACTACAACAGCTTAATAAAGTAAACACTACCATGAAAGTAGCTCTGTAACCCAAAACCCTCCAAATACAGACCTTAATTGAAAAAAAGACGTATGTCCACCTTAATGTCCATGCCATTTTAGGACGTAAGATTGAGGCAATTAGCAGTAAAAATGCATGTAAAAGAAAAGGGGCTTAAGCTAGTTGTAGTATGAGGTACAGAATTACCGCGATAGCCGAGAGCGATAACACGTTAATCTGCCATAAACCCGCTGGCCTTTTAGCTAGAAATGGTGCAATTATAACCAAGGAATCAAAGCAAAAATGAACAACATACAGTCATACGTGTACCATATCTATTCATATAAAATTTAAAAAACCTTCCTGCATTTAGAAAGGTAAAAAATACACTAAAGCAAAAAATAAAAAGGGTATATTATATTATACACTCTATGCATTAATTTCATATAAAGTGTTCGCATTTTTACTGCTCTTGAGTTAAGTAGTGTTTATATTTGACAAGAAATTGATGATTGATACCTAACTACTAGATAACCCACATTAAAATCACAATTCTATGCCATAAGTTAAAAAAACGTTTAATGATAGGAAACTCACGGCACGTACTTACGTCGTTTTCGTTAAGGAGTTTCTGAAGGCAGTTGTTCAGCAGTAACTCATACTAATAAACTATGCACCGATCGTGGACAAAATATTTTTCGTTGAAACTATTGAATTAAAAAGCACTATATCCATGATTTTATTCATGTTTTTCATTTCCACGGGACGTTGTCATTTGATTATACAACTATGAAGCGGCTGAGAAATACATCTACCTCCAAGCTTCATCCAAATACACATTAAGTTTTTGAGGAAAATGCCTGTGACATACAATCAGGCATGATAAACATAAGGGTTCTGTTTTTGCAATTTTAGCTATGGAAGAGAACCCTAAAATGCGACAGATGATAAGATTCCAGTGTCAAAGTTGTCGGCAACATTACGTTTGTTACCGGCAACACTGACGCTCGTTTCTGGAAATATTCCAATTTTACCAACCAAGATAATTAAGACTCGCTTTTATGAATTACTTTTTAGGGGTTAGATGCATGAGTAGGTACTTCGTATAGGCAAAGTTACTGCGTATAGGCTTAATTTAAAAAAAAAAATTGATGCCTGAAGAATCGAAGTGGGCCTCCTCAATATTTCCAGTAACATTACTTTTTTTTTAAGGCGCCGTAGGTTCATGGTCTTCTCTACCTCTCACTGAGCATAAGCGTGAGCGAGATGGAAGTACGTGCTTGGAAGCGCGCAAAACATGTTTTTTTGAAACCATATTATTATAAACAGACGCATTATATTGTTTCAAAAACTCTGTTCGCTTAACTTCGCTGAACCTACGGCGCCTTAACAGTAACATAACTTGCGAAATATAAATACTCCCAAAAATCACACTCCTTATTCAACATTTTCGTTACTAAGCAAACCGAATTTATTAATTAGCTACAAATAATCCTCTTCTTTCACTACTTTATTTCATTACTCTTTTTAAACAACGTAACCCCTCGCACATCTTATTAACAATAATGTGCCGATTATGGAATGACACTGTTGCGATACATTCCTCTCTGGACATATTTATTGAATGAATGAAAACATTTATTTCAAGTAACACCGGACTCATACAGAAAATTTTACTAACATATTACTTAAGATTACATTATACAATATATGCACTGCTGGAAACATGCATTTCGCAACAGTGCCTCATGTACGGACAATCTAGCCTGTCCGCTATCAACCGCAGGATGGGGTTGGGGCTGGCCCGCGCCCGGCGCACCAGGGATGTGCAGCGCTTGCGCATAGTTGCATAGAAACAGTCTACACGCGCTTCTGCGAACATCCCTGATGCGCTACAGAAGCGGGGCAGCCCCACCATCACCCGGAACGCGTTATTATATTGGACCCGGAGGGCTCCGTAGGCCCGTTGCGTGTAATACCTCCATAAGCCGCACGTGTACAGGGAAGTACAATATGCTTTGAACAGGGTTATTTTAACCTCCCTCGTATTATTGATAGCATGGTTTAAGAAAAGAATTAGAATAATATTTTATGGGACTCAATTATCTCACCCAATAATTATATCAATCCAATTGTTTCACTGTCATATTAAACTATCAAATACTTTAACATCCACCGACTATAGTTGTAGGGTTATCCTCTAAAAATATATTTCATGTAAAATTATTCTTTCTGTGCTGACATATTTTGCGTTTCAGTCGAGATCCGAACATATAGCAGAATTTGTATTATTCTTTGTTTTGTGAGCCTAATAAAATAAATGAAATAAAATATAATATCTATTTTATTTGCAGCTTTGTAATTTTAAGCCTCTTATGTGACGGTTGTGTCAACTGGTTTGACTGCTTCTGTAGTAATTTCAGTATTCTCTGCGGCAGCGGTACCTTCGGCTGTTGTTTCTCCTGTTTCACCATTCGTAACTTGATCAGTGGCAGTGACGGTACTCTGTCCATTTGCTTTTGTTGTGCCAGAGTCAACCGTAGTCTTAGCAACATTAGAATTAGTTGTAACCTCATTAGTCTTCGTGGTTTTTCCCGCTCTCGTCCAAGGAGCTCTATTGTATAACGGTTCATTCTTTCCCATCTTTTTGTTCGCGCATGCTATGTAAATATTGACATTGATTGGTTGATTGAATACCGATGTAAAACGCAGTACAATAAAGTCTTTTCCAAGGCCTCCTTTAAGTTTTTTTATCCTAGGTCCTTGGGCTACACCTAGACGGTCTTGGACGCGATAATAAGAAATCTGCAAATAGCACAGAATGTAAATGTTTAATAAGCAAAATCGTCCACTGACGAGATACTAAAAATTATAATAGAAATACATACATACATACATACATACATTCACGCCTTTATTCCCAAAAGGGGTAGGCAGAGCACATGAAACGTATGTTCCAGCGCCACTTTTAGCATAAATGTGGGTATAAAATATCGACAAATGTGATATTGCAGTGATAGGTTGCTAGCCCATCGCCCACAACACACTTCAACCCAATAATAGAAATACCTAAATATAATTGAATTAGAAGAGTGGAAGGGATTGATAGATTCATCACAACTAGCGGGCCGACGGAAGCTCTGTTGGAAAGAGCGATGGACGGATTCCAAAGGTCGCGGGGTCAAAGCCCGCTCGTAGCGAATTATTTAAAAAGCGCAGAATGTTGAAACAAAGTGATATATTAAGCGTACGTAGTAGTATAAAGAATGTATCCCAATATGGCACTGAAACCAGAGGCAATGGTTTTTTTAAGAATGAAGACTTCACTCTCTATTTGACTTATTGCATATTGCGAGGTCTCCTATTCTGCTTCCTATTCCTGCTGCTTGTATGCATTAAAAGCGAAAACAATGCGATTTTTTAATTCATCCCTCTCATCCATGAGAGGAGGCCTGTGGCCAGCAGTGGGGCGTTTTTAAGCTGATTCATTCATTCATTCATATTGTTCTATGTCCAATTTTTAACACAAAACTTCGAATTTGGATGTAGAAAATTTCTGGGGAGACTTGAACATTTATTTCTCAGAACTGCACATAATTACTGCAAAAAGAAATTTAGTCTCAAGTGTTTAGTAGTTACTCGAAACAGTAAAATTAATACTCACAGGGCATTTGAAGGCTCTACCATAATTTGTTGTAGTGGTATGATAGAACGCCTTATCTTTGTACACCACATCTTGAGCTACTAAAAGATCATTCCTATTGAAAACTCCAGCATAGTAGTCGTGGCGGCAAACAGCTGTATTGCAGACGAAAAGTAGACCTAACAGTGTACACAGATTCATAGTTGTCGCTAAAATGGGCCGTCAAATTAAGTATTAGATTACATAAACGGTCAGTAATGAGGTTGCCTAATGCTTTTCGTTAATGATGCTTGAATTTTAGTGCCCGTTTTTTAATTATCGTTTTGTAATATTTTTTTTACGGAAATTGAATACGTCATTAAGTTGTTTGCATGTTAGTGATAAAGCATCCATACTAACACTACAAGGGAAAAGTTTGTGAGTTTGTGAATTTGTAAGTATCCATATTCGGATATACAACGGGATTTCTAAAATACTTTCACCAGGATACATTTGTCAATCAGCAATGGCTTTATGTTATCGCACGGCTCGACCTGGGTTCTCGGTAATTACGCGGGTGAAGCCGAGCGGGCATCTAGTCTATTAATAATTATAGTCAGCGGCTCACATAGTTAAACATACTGTTCTCTCTCGCAATATTAACGATTTTTTAAACCATGATCGTGGCAAACAAAGACACTAACTTAGAAAAGTTGAGAACCTCGACATTTTCATTTCAAAGTCCAATATCTCAAAAACGGATTAACAGATTTTCATAAAACATGGCTAAATGCATGGAATTTTCATAAAAGTATCTATGACACAAAAAAAACCGCGTTCAAACCGGTCTATCCGTTAGCGTGTTACGATAGCACAGACGATACACAGATACGCAGACAGACACGTTAAACTTATAACACCCCTCTCTTTGCGTCGGGGGTTAAAAATGGACCAATAGGAAGCGCTGCGCGAGCGCGGCTGCTACGATATTATTGGTGGATTTTTTCCTCGCTCTCCGCCTCGCAACCTCACATAAATCTGGTGGATACTGAACTTTATTGTCACTGCAAGTATCGTGCGATCTCGGGCCACGGCGGTGAATTAGCGGGATTATCGCGCGATTAAATGGTCACGGCGTCGGATTAGGGTTGCTTACTAAGTGCCTTCTACCAACCCCAACTGAGATCTATTCACGAGAAGCAAGCAATTTCATTTTATAGTTCAGTTGTTCCGTATAGGTACTGTTTTAGGAAAATTGCAGGTGTTATAAATAAAAAGAACAAACGCCATGGTTTTCATATCTTATTATTGTATTTTTGGGGTTCCGTACCTCAAAAGGAGTAAAAAGGAACCCTTACAGGATCACTTTATTGTCCGTCTGTCTGTCTGGGAAGACCCTTTATCCCGGGAACGCGTAGAAGTATCGATTTGAAATTAAAACCATATAAGTACTTATTTTGCAGTCCCTGAAGCTGTGAAAAAAAAAACAATCTTCAAAGTTAACGTAAAAATAAATGTCTGTTTTTGCCGCAAAAACGTATAGCTATTTGGGCACTCAAAATTTATAGGGTATTTTTTGTTGACCTACAACCATACAATTAAAATCATCTTAATGCTACAAGTTTAGGGAAAAATCTGAAAATATACAATTTGAATTAAGGACGGAGTCCTCGATGGGCGCGTCCGATGCGCATTTTCCCGTTTATTTTTATTTCGCTTCTTATTTCGATTTCTATTATTTTCTAGTTATTAGCTTCCTACATTGATCTACTTGTCACTGTGTTGTATTCCCTGTAGTCAGTAGTTAAGGGCTTTAGTTTTTTTTTCGATTGGATTAAATCATATTATAAGTGACGACGGCGTTTATGCAGATTAAGAGTTCAACAAAACTAAGGCTTTACAGCCCCTAACTTTGGCTATGTCGAGAGAAGAGACGCGACTATGAAGTGACTTTTAAGTGACACTCTAGATTAAAAGAACAGGCGATTACAGCACCTTCCTAAGTAGATATCTAAGGATTTTCCGAGAATCGTATAATCGATTCGCAAAACACGAGTTTTTGAGCGCAGCGAAAGATGTCGGCGGAGCTGAGAGATGTAAATGGGAATCAGCATAAATCCCACACACGCGCATTATCATTCGTCGTCAGGCGGCGTTCGTTTCGACGGTCTGTTGCTGGGCACAGTTAACACACAACTGCAGTACGCTAAGCCATACATAGCAGTATGCTTAGCCATTATTATCTGACGTGATACTTCCTGCACTTCGACACCTGACAAAACAATAAGCATCAATTTTCGTTGGGCAGTCGTGTAAAACGAGAGTATAGGCTATTACTGAACTAGTGAGCTTCATCCAGGGTAGGTGTGCCAAGAAACAATGACCGGATAATCTTTTTTATATGAAAAAAACAACAGGAGTTGGCAGATGAATGTAAATATTGACGTAATGTGAACATAACCGTAATAGATGTATGAAACAGATATAAGTAGTTCTGTCGCGTCACGATATTTCACGTCAGATAAATAATACATCTTAATGGTGGGTTGTATCAACCACATCAAATATACAGGTTAGCATTAAAATGTGACAGCTGTCAGTCTCTGTGTAGAGTATTCCCTAACTTCTAATTTATTTATGTGTCCTATCAATCTCTTGACGATCAGAGGGCACATGAAACTCTGGATTCATGATTTTAAAAAGACTAATATGTACAATTGAAGTACCAACTTCACTTATACAAGTTACGACCAATTTAAATTGTCCTTATACCTCATGCCATACAACATTAGAATTTTACCAAAACAATCAAACTCTTCTTCGTTTTTCTTATCGATAAATTGTACTAGTTTACTTACTTACTTGCATATTGGCATTGTTATATCAATAATTTTGCATTTCAAAATGGTTGTTATTGAAATCACATGATGGTTAATGCACGTTTTTTGATAAGGAATAAGCACAAATTGTTTTCTAAGTTTATACTGTGGCTAAGTTTCCCTTCTGCTCCCCACCCGGACTTACCTGTCGATTCTCCCGAGGTGCAATAAACGACCACCCCGTATTAGCATTTGTGAAGAGAGCCGTTTCGCAAAACTACCCTGTGCTGCCGATGCACAGCTTCAACGATAGCACTGGGGCTCTATTCGAGGGAACGCATTTAATTGGAAAAAATATTGTATTTGTAGCTACGGTAGCAACGCAGTGAACTGAGCGAATCTACTACAAAACTGTGAAACGGCAGTCGTGGGTTCGAATTTTGGCTCGTATCTATGAGTTTTCGGAACTTATGTACGAAATGAATATCATTTGATATTTTTATTGTTAGCTTTTCGGTGAAGGAAAAAATACAATGCAATAGGTACAACACTTTTTAGGGTTCCATAGCCAAATGGCAAAAAACGGAACCCTTATAGATTCGTCATGTCTGTCTGTCTGTCTGTCTGTCTGTCCGTCCGTATGTCACAGGCATTTTACTCGAAAACTATAAGGTGTATTTAAATAAAATTTTGAGGATAGGTGTATTTTATTATCCGCTACATAGTTATGTAATGAATTTATAAAATAAATAAATAGATGTGATTACGTTGTATAGTGCCAACATTACCAACACTTATACTACATACAAGTACATGAAAAAGTCAGAAACTATAATTTGTCATTAAGTACAGAACCCTATGGGTAGTCTTTTGTCTTTTTGACTTTGTAAAGTCTCCAACCCGCACTGGGCCATGTTGGGGACTACAGCCCGTTTCCTTTCATCCATCCATCCAAGCCCTGAGGTCTATAGGCTGATATTGATGATGATGATGAAGTATTATATTTGTCCGCGACCTCTTTCTAACACGTGGAAGTGAGTGCGTGAGAGAATAAAAAGCAATACGAGGTGCATTGCTAAAACCTGACTACGAAAATTCTATAAGTATATTTCTCACATTAGGTTCTATCTCCATTTGATTTCATAGCGTAACGAACAATTGAAACCGTGGCACAGAAAACTATCGCGTTTCCACGATGAACTTGTGTGCTGCTAACTTAAAACGACTTTAGAGACAGCAGAACCTTTACCAGGCGTGGCATAATATGCGGCAACGAAGTATTGTGGCGCTCCGGCCTCGAGTCGCTCCCGTGAGGAGCGACTCGAGGCGATGGCAAGCGACTGTAGGTCTATTTCGCTCAACGTATTAATACGATATTACTATTTATAAGCACAAAATCAAGAAAATCCTTATCACGAAAAGTTTGTCACAATACACTATTACTCTGTCTGTCACTATCTACAATATTACTCATGTGACAATAAATTATCATATTCTACGAAAGGGATAATTTATTTCAATGAAAAGTTTGTTTATGTATATGAAACACAACTGACGATAATTATATCGCACAGAATAAAAAGAAGCGAACCATCTGGAATTTGATTTAAATCGTTTGTAGGAATAATTTCGTTTATCTCATGCATAATCAAATACATTGAATTGCAGCGATGTTGGTTGCAAAGTAAGAGACACTGATACCCCTCCTCTGCCCTGTACTACTGCCCTGCCAGTGGGGCATTGGTCATATGTTCAATTTGGGCTCTGGGACAGCTAGCTTGATTTTGACGCGTGCGTTTTTCACAAATACAAACAAGGACATATACTTGCTTACAAACATTCTTACCTCTATTATGTAGATACGTATAGCAATGTTACCGTATTCTGTTGAACAAAATGGTTTCTATAGCTTTCTGCCAGGCGAAGAGTTACAATAATGTATTATTATTATTATTTATTTATTGGCTGTGGCGTCACATAATCACGCCGGGCACTATACGTGGACCGCGCACATTTAGCATTTGTGTACCTTTTTTATAAAGTGTGTAAAAAAAGCGTGAAAGTTTAGTTTTATAGGTTAGCTTTAGTCCTATAAGGTTTACTTCATTTACTTCTTAAATTCTCATTTCATTGAGCAATAATGCTAAATCTAAGGGTGGTTTCTGATATTGCCGGAATTGTATTAGATTTGGCTTTTTTCTACTAAGTTTAGTAATGAAGAAAATTACACACAGTTTTTGCAGCTATTTTGTTTCGCTATGAAATTGAGCAGTGAATTGCTAGTTTCTGATCGGATGCTCTTAAGTTCTGCAGTTTTTTCAACGTAGTACGGTATCTCTATTAGTTGTACTCTGTTTTGCCTCCGCGGATACCAACTCCGTACAATTTACCGAAAAGGACCTCATGTGACACTATCATACGCTTTGGTCACTATCGCATGTTGCTTTTCCTGAAGCCTTCCTGTTTAGATGCTCGTTTACATATTTAAAGGTTGTACTGGGGTTTTTTCGGTAACAGTTTTGGTTTTCATATAAAATACCATTTATTTCCTTTTTTTTCAATTTTTTCTAGATTTTTTACATAATCGGGAGAAAAGCTATTAGTCCGCTATTTTTGAAAATCGGTTTTTTTATAGCGATTTTTATTTGGTATGACACTTTGCTCCTATGATCGATTAATTAGACCAATTATTATTGAAGCTGACTCTGTGCTGCATTTTTTATAATGGTTGAACGTAAGTCAACATATTATATCTTATAATACCTTCTAAACTGGCACGCAAACGCATGAAGTCATAGATTTCTAAACCCTAAAATCGCACGATCGATCGCTTTTGTAAACTGCCAGTTAATATCCATTGAATCTCGCAATTACACAATTAATCGATAAGCCCATATCACTGAGCCACACCGCCATAATTGCGAGAAGGATACATTTTTTAAAAACGGTATCACGCAAATGTCGGTGGCCATGACCCTGACTCTATCTATAAAGCCGAAATCGGGTGATCAATTGCTTTTCAGAACGCAAGATCATTCATGGCTACCTTTCCATGAATGATCTTGCGTTATCCCATATCAAAAGAAAAGAAAGAAAGAAAACATATACAATGTGTATTGCTTATACTTGATCAAACGAAATGTGCGGATACTAGACAAAAAAATATCGATAAAAAAATATATATATATAGGCTAACTATTTAAAAAATTAAGGCGTTTTAATTTTTTTCTGATGAAAATTTCAGTTTGGTTTTTAATTCGTATCTTTGCGTCTAAACGGTGTAGTTTCTCAAAAGTAGCCTTGTTTTAAAGCTAGAAAATGCAGCTAATCGACCAACCAAAAAATAATACTTAATTTGTTATTTTAATTCATATTTTTTTACTAAAAAAAACAGTTTAGATTCTTGTTGATTTTTGCTCATAATTTGAACGGTGAATACCATAACAACGAAAAGCGATAGCCCCATTGTTACTTCGGAGAATTTGTAGACTGAACTGTAAAATTTAACGTGCGTGCGTTTTATTTAAAAAATAAAACGTGCAAAAAAGTCTACCTCAAACTGCCAGTTTTAAAGTTACAGACACTAATTTAAAAAAAAGACTGTTCTTTTTCACAAATTTCTACTAATTACTTCTTTCTTTGTAGGTTTATGTTTGATATTGTTATTATGTTTTGGTTGGTCGATTAGCTGCATTTTCAAATAGTTAGCCTATAATTTTTATTTTTATTTTTTTTAACGATATTTTTTTGTCTAGTATCCGCACATTTCGTTTGATCAAGTATAAGCAATACACATTGTATTTATTCAAGACGCTACTTAGACTAAGACATGGAAAATAAACGTTCTTGCTTGAAACTATCACGAAGTATTAACCTAACAAAAGCGTATTAAACCGCATGCAACGAAAATACATCCACGATTTGAGTCGCTCTGTGACAAAATATCTTTGAATATAGTTATAGTTACTATGGCCTTATCTACTCCTATCTCCTTTTCCTGTGTTTTTTTGTTTATTCTATCATAACTTTTCGTGATAATAAGGTGGAAGTACGAGTGCCCGACGCGGTACTAGTACTCGACGAATATAATTTAACTAGCGAATAATAAACTACGATTGATCACGACATTGTTTTTAAGTTACTAAATGTTAGTGACTTCAATATTTCTTATCACAATTTCAAGACAAATAACTTATTTAAAAGTTATGAACATATTTGTTAAAACCAGCTGCCATCAATTGGAACACTGAGTTAAACCTTCAAGTCCCAATAAATGTCAGTCTGTCATTCATGACATTTGTACTGAAATGACATCTATTAGGACTGCCAGCATAACCGCCTGCCATTTACTCGTACATTCGGATTGATTACCTAATTCTTATATTATCAGGATTTTTTATAAGATCACCATATGAAACGAATTCCGTATCAGTAACTTGAGTAAATACCTCGTCTCCCAAACCGTATGAAACTGTTTAATACATCTTAAATGAGCATAATATCGTGATTCAAATAAGTATTTTCTGTTGACATGTCGGGCACTAGTACTTCTACCTTATATGGTTGAAGACAAAGTTTAATCGTCATTTTCCGTCTATTTATGATAAAGTTTTTGTGATTAAGATTTGTCCTGATAATCCTTTTCCTAGGATTATGCTCCGTGGAATTCATCATTCTTACAAGTGTACTTCTAATAACGATAAATAGATATACTTATGTATTTTACCGAGATTTTTTCTATCAAATCACACACGGATTTTGTAGTTTAGTTAGCGGTCTATCTCTCTCTTACTCAATAGTCATAGAGCGGAACAGAATAGATATTGCACGTGTATGGTGCCTGCTTTCGATTGTTACATCACAGAGACAGATTACCTTCAACTTCGTAAAACAAATGACTATAACGTATTCACAACTCATTTCACCACAACTCACCGCTCATCCGAGTATATTTTGACGCTGGGATTCGTTATATCGACTATGGTCCGACGAATAACAGCTTCGTTTGCATTTATCAAAATAAATGTTGTCAACATTTTGTCGATCTTTTATACCTACATTTACACCGGAACATAAGTTTCATGTGGTCTGCCTAACCTTTTTGGGAAGAAAGGCGTGAATTTTATAAGAAGTAGGTACGTTTTCTACGCATTTCTATAAGAGTATGTTGCATCATCATTTTGTATGGAGCGTTCGACAAAACATTCAACACACGAGGGTAGGAAAGTACACCCTCCCTCACTCATACACCCCCCCCCCCCCCGCCCCCCCGTCACGCCTAATGAATGAGGGTGAGCGTGAAGTGAGCTAAAAAATAAGTCACAGATTAGCGGGGCTGGCTGTTGCTGCGTTGTGAATAGCATCCAAACGCTCGCGTGCGACCGCCGATCGCAGGATCGCGCGATAATCGCATCGCGCGATCTATCTCGCTAATTATTAACAGCTGCGCATCAGTATCTCCTGTCGACGTGAACGATATCATTTATCACGGGAAACTTTACGATGCCCTGATTGCAAGTTAAGTTGTAAAAGCCATTTGGAGTTTTGAAGTAGCGATTTATAAGTATTATCTGGAAAATGTGATGGTGTAGCTAGCTAGCTACAGAGTTCGATCCATGAGGATGTGCCCCGATCCGTCTCGTTCCTTTACTTACCTCCAGGAACACAACAACATATATCTTCATATCAAGTTACCTAGTCGTTTTCAGGGTTCTGTAGTCAAAAATCATGTGCACTGTCCGAATTCGTATGTCCGTGTCCTAACTCCTTCATTCTAATTAGGTACTACTTACTAGACAGCTGTAAGTTGGCACGGATATTTTTTGGTGAGTGGAAGCTATAAGCTGAACGGAAATAAATAGTACATTACCTTCCTAGGGCGGTAAAACAAAGAAAGTCTCAGAACGCAGTTATTAAAAAAAAAAAAAAAAATTAATAAAAATCATTTATTTCAGACGTTTGGAGTCCATAAGGTGTTAGTGTTACAGATTTATTTAAATAATAATGTTAGTACCTAAGCTTAAATGTTGAGTAGTCCAGTGCCTGATGAGGGCACTGTCCCATCTCTGCGCCACAACGGCCAGGAGACTGTGGCGGATGGCGCGCACCCTGCGCAGCGTCGCGGCACAGCGTTTGCGGAGCGTCGCATGGAAACCGTCTACGTGCGCGTCCGCAAACATGCCGGACGCACTGCAGTGTCGCGGCAGCCGCAACAGTATCCTGAACGCGTCGTTGTATTGTACACGCATGGCGTTCATGGCGCGCTGCGTGTACCTCGTCCATAGGCTGCAGGTGTACAGCGATGTACAGTACGCCTGAAAGAGTGTTATTTTAACTTGTGCTGTACACCTGCTAAACCTGCGGGCAATCATGTTGGCCCTGACAGCCAGAGCCCTGCGCTCTCGTTCAATATCCGAATCGTCTTGAAAGTCATCGGTGACCAAGTGTCCGAGATATTTAAAAGAATAAACCCTTCTCAGTTCCTGTCCGTCCAAATGAATGGGCGGGACATGTGACAGGCACTTGGTCCCCGCCTTGAAAATCATAAACTCGCTCTTCTTCACATTATATTGCAAGTTATGTTTTGAGGCATAGGACTCACACTTCTCAATTAGTACTCTTATACCACCGATCGATGGGCTCAGCAGTACCATGTCGTCAGCATAGCTTATGTTATTAAAACAAACCCTATCTATGTGACAGCCGACACGTGTACTGCTAAGCTCACCGATCAGATCATTCATGTACAAATTGAACAGTTTAGGTGAGGTCAGCCCCCCCTGCCTCACCCCACATTCCAAACAGTACTCGTCTGACACCTCATCACCCCAGCGGACACTATTTCGTTGGCCAGCATACCAACACCTAAATATGCGTGTTAGTTCTCTAAGAAATTGCACTTCGTCAAGCTTTCTCCATAGAAGATCGTAATTTACAAGATCGAAGGCTTTAGAAAGGTCTAAGAAACACGCATATATAGGTGTTTTTACGAGTATAATATTCGACGGCCTGCTTTAAACAAACAATAGCACTTTCTGTAGATAAGCCCGCGCGGAATCCAAACTGCGCGTCATGTAACTTTAGGTACTTATCAAGTTGTATGTTAAATAAGCCATCGAATACTCTCGCTACAATTGTTGCCAAGGAAATAGGCCTATAGTTAGCTTTGTTTGATACATCACCAGTTTTATTCTTGACAATAGGGACTACAATGGTTTTTGTCATGAGCAAAGGTAGATGCGAATGAGATATACACAAATTATAGAACATCGCTAACACTCGATGTAAGTGGGGACCAGCAAACTGCAAATGCTCAATACTTAAATGGTCATGACCAGGGGACTTTCCGCGTTTCATATCCTTGATTATTTTGCTGACATCACTAGCGCTAAATCGGGTCTGCTGAGCACCCCCCGGTATGCCAGCATCGAGCACCTGCTGCCGACCAGCCCCGTCGACGCCGGTGGAAGAAGGCTTCACATTAAAATGTTCGACAAACATATCAGCAACACATTTGGGATCCGAAATACCATTCACGCTAACAGACAGTCCAGGTCTAGTCTCCAACTTTTTTGTGACTTTCCAGAAGTTACGAAAATCATTATTTTTATGATGTTTACTAAGTAGGTCCATTTTAATTTGCTCTTGATGTTGTTGAACCCACCTGAGTTTTGATTTAAATATTTTCCGACTACTACACTATTTGACGCCCGAGCCGAAGACAAGGGCTATAATTGTGCGATTTGATGGTTTTTTATTACTGGCCGTGGTGAGTACAATATTTAACGTCTCTTCCTGGCCAGGAAGTGGGATTTTCCGCACGTGCGGTAATTTCCAGGTATGACGTTAAATCGGCGGTGGCGAGGTTGCAGCACATTGCAGCGACTGTCCCTTTGCCACTTTTTTTTGAAATTATTGCATGTTTATTTTTATTTTTCTCTTTTTTATGTAAAATTGTAATTAATGGATTTTAAATAATTTTCTTTCTTTAAAATTAATTAATGAAAGAGATCCCTCAAAGGGATAAGTACGCCTTTGCGCGTACCTTCCCTCTTTGTTAATTGAGATTGAGTTATTTATGTGTAATAAAGAGTTATACTACTTCTGTAATTTCAGTCAGCCGTCTAATCTGACTAGTTTCTAGACATTTTGCTGTGCTTGAATTGTAATTAAATTAGACAAAGCTTTTGAAGGATTAAGTCTGTAACGCTGAGTATAAATGAAATTACGTCTGGTCTGTATATAATTATTTGAAATCTTTGGCATTCTCATCATTCTGTTTCTAATTCTAAGCCTAATGTGCGTCTCTTATATTATTAACTAATAATGTAGGCCATTTCCATAAACGTTCATGAAACCTATTTATGCTAACATGCCCTTGAAAATCGGTCAGATTGTCGTTTTTGTTTGTAAGAAAGGGAAAAACATGTTTGAACTAGCGAGCATAGCGAAAGAAGTTCTGCGTTTCAGCATGGGCCAAAATTATTTTGTATGTCTGGATGTCCCGCGCTGTCCAGCTATCTAGGCTGACTAGCTCGTCTCCTTTAGTGGTCTCATTTCTCAACCGATTCTCATGAGTTTTTATGAGCCAGATATGATAATTATAGTTTTTTATTGTCGAATTCGTCGATACAGTTTTGAAATTAAGATCGCGTATTTTAAATTCAAATTCAAACATTTATTCGTGACAAACAAAAAATTAACAAAACAATTAAAATTTTATTAATAAATTTATGTTTTGTCGCGACATGGACTCAGCTCAGCATTTTACAGGTTGCATAGCCACTAGTACCTAGATAATAGATGTTGTAACAGAGGTTTGTTAAGTTTTATTTAGTTATAAATGGTAAGTTGGAAGTGACACTGCTTACAAACTAGCGAGCGTTCCCGGGTCGGGTTCGATCTTGATGTGAGCAAAGATATTTTGATAATCTTTTCTTCTTTCTGTTTCTGTGTTTTGAACGGTTTTCTGTTATTCCACACATTTCACTCGATATCATACGTATTATTTAGTACTCAAAACGTAGCAGTGCAACTTGACAACTAACGAGAGTTGGTGTAACAAAAAATGAGGTATGAACTAATCATATATGTTAGCGTATTGCGATTTCAAAAATGCATTCGATTTTTTTGTTGTTTTCGTTTACATTGTGTATGATAATATTACAATGGTCTCAGTCAATTCACAGCCAATTTTAGTTATACCCGATACGCTTGAGAACAAGTCACGCATAAGCCCAATCGCTACAGGTTGGGCCAGCCTGGAATGCCATCATCAATAACAATATCCGCGGTGACATAAATCGGGCCCTTAATGTTAAGGGTGCCATAAAAGTCGCTACCGGCATTTTTTCCCCACAAATTTATTTTCCTTATTATAAATTCTCCGGTATTTTAGTGTGAGTTTAGAAAGAGCTCAGGAGTACGCGCAGATAACTGTTACAGAGGGTTCACTCAGTACAACTGGTTGTTGGCCCATTCTTAGAGCTACTTATTTATGTATTGACGCAGAACAAATAATCTAATAGTAATTAAGCACTGAAGGTCCACTGTCTAACAAAACTGATGTTTTACAGCTATTCATACAATATTAATAGAGACGCCATCGAAGCCAAAATCAGCCGAAGCGATGAGTTAGACACCGTGAACCTATCCACCCCTATCCTTGGCTTGATAACTATCTTTATTCAAACCGTAGAAAGTGTGAAATGTTGTGATCACCTGATTTATTTTACATTTATAATTCTACACCATTTGTTAAATGCAAACTTTGTGAATTGTAGAACTCACGAGTCTGTGTTTAATTATATTTTTTTTTACTTTACAAAAGCTTATTTGGCAAGAAAACGATATAATTGATTGATTTATTCATTCATTCATTTATTCATACATTCGATCATTCATTTATTTATTTATTTAACCAACTTACACTTACAGCATGTTGCCAAACATGAAAGTTAAAGGTAAAGTATATAATAATCGAACCTGCTCACAAAAACAGTGGGACAGCTGGACAGTCGGAAATACGAAAGAACAGGGCTCATGTTTGAGACCTCTACTACATAAAAAGTAATATCTATGTAACAACATGAATGCAATAAACTAAATTACTTGATAACGGTGACGCTCCGCTGCATCGTCAGCTCCGACAGCCCTGCTGTTCTGTAACTTGTTTTAAGCTCACCTCAACGCTCACCCACAAATATATCTTGACACCGCGATGCTTAGTAACTAAACGTAGGCAAAAGTCTAGTTTCGTGACGGATGACCGGCGGGGTGAGCCGTATTAGCGCTTAGCGAATAACAGCCCAGGGTTCGGTAGGTTGCCCCAGAATCTGAAATCTGAAATACAACACCCTTCGGTCAGAAGTCAACATTCGCGATGGTCTCCTGCAGCGGCCGGCGGCGATTAGCATAACGTGAACATTCTCACGGTACTGTCAAATAGATTATTCAAAACCTGTTGAATATCACACTAAGTGGCTCCTTTGTTTTATGTTGTGTGATTGTTTTCACAAAAACAAAATGCTTATTAACGCATTGCGTCCTAGAGCTGGCGTGGTCTCGGCTGAGAGCAATGTACTTATTTAAAAGTTAGCAATAATTTAAAAACTTTTCTTTTATTTCATATGACGTAACGCACGTATTTTTAGTGAGCGACATTCACCTAACCTGACTTCTAGATTTATGTTGGCTCTAGATAGTGGAATAGCCCTAATCTTTTGTTTTGCTAAATGCATCAAATTTTACGTTTTTTAAGAATAAGTATTTATTAGCAGACAAAAGGTAAACAAGGATTCCTAAGAAAAATGTTGATGAGACAAATAGAAAAGCTGGGCTCAGCATTGTACTGTGAAGCTCAACCTTTTGTCATTTATATAGTACGTATCCTTTTTCTATAGTGAATTCACTTCACTATGTCAAAGTCATTGCCTTCAATTGTAAATTGTAACCGCTAATTGTTTACGTTGTACTATGGCTTCAATTACTACCTAATAAAAATTGTTTACTACCGAAATAATTGATTGAATCAGGCGTAGCTTTGCGGTAGTCAATCGCCCGCCCTCCCTCCGCACGTGCAAACATACGAACACCTACAGCAAACCACCACCAATGATGATATAACCTCGACACGTGTTTCGCGTCTCTACGAGGCATCATCAGGAGATGCTGGCAGGAGATTTTGCATGCTTGATGTTGCATCTACTGACCAAATCCCTTTTTTTTACCTAAAAAAACCATCACTTTCCATGCGGGAAAGTGATGGTTTTTTTCGGAATAGCAAAGGAATATTGTTCTCGTAATACCGATATAACTTTCCTTTTAATTAGAACCGTGTTGATTTAACAATAGAGTCACTATTCCAGTTAAGTTGATTTAACATGGTATTTCCATTTCAAAGCGTTTGTGGCACGTGGCTAAACAATGGGCTTTGTGAATAATCAAAAATGATTGTCACTATATCATAGATTATCTGTGTGAGTAGAACAAGTCGAGACGATAAAACTAGCACTACAATCTTAGTAGGTAGGTGTACCTTACATTTCTTATCCATTCTTTTTTGCACAGAAGAAAAACTAAAACTACAAAAGGCAGAACTAATGCGGAAAAACAATATCTACCAGTCAACATTAAGGTAAGCCGATAATTTAACGCTCTTAAATAATTGTACAGGCATAAAAATAGAGAGCTTTTTATGGTTACTTTATTCAGAAATTATTACGTAGTTAGTAGTATTACGTAAAGCTCAAATAAACCTTATTACATACATCACATCATACATACATACATTCACGCCTTTATTCTCAAAAGGAGTAGTCAGAGCACGTGAAACGTATGTTCCAGCGCCACTTTTAGCATAAATGTGGGTATATAATATCGACAAAGTGTGATATTGCAGTGATAGGTTGGTAGCCCATCGCCCACAACACACTTCAACCCTGGTCCCTTAGTCGACTTTTACGACACCCACGGGAAGAAAGGGGGTGGTGAAATTCTAACCCGACACCACACGGGTAATAATAAATATAATAATATTATTATAATAATTGATTTCAGGCAACTAAGGCCCCTAGTTACAAATACCTTAAAAACGAATATACGTACAGTACGACTTTAAAACTATATGTATTATCCTTGCAATCATTACTCATAGAGTACATCTGAACGTCTGTCTAATTAGACCAGCTAGACAGTACTGGCTTACCACGAGGCAGCTTGACCCACGACTTTAAAACTAATTATTATTTTGGCGTCGAAACAGTGTGGCTCCGTTGCGTCGTCAAGTCCTGTGTACGAGTAGAATTCGGTGGGTTGCCCCGGAATCGCCGAAACACGACACTTATATTAAAAAAAAAAAATGAATTATACATATCAGTGTGACATATTATTGAAATTATTGAAATATATATATATATGTGCCAGATATCGCCAGTTAGTATAACCACTAAATAGATAAACCATCGACCTTCCACATTTTCACAAAAATACCGAAAAAGCGGTCAGCAGAATTCGGCAAAGGTAATCAACAATTCCCATCTATTCATACTCATAACGTACCCACGCTGGAGCTATCGCTAAACAACGTGCCATTGTTTCACAAAACTGGCTAACTAAATGTAGTTTTACACCGCGCATAAAGCGAAAGGTGCAAAAGGGGTGCCGACACAAAAACCTGGCTTGATTTCAACCCGATAACAATAGGCGGGGTTGCGATTGTACCAAACAACAAACTACTACTTGAGACCCAGTAAAATTATACACCCATTGCTGCTTTAACGCGTTTCCCACTGAACAGCTCACAGCGCCAGCCAGCAATGCACATAAAAGTTTTATTAATAGTAGTTTCTGCTTGTGAAGTGGTGGTGAGGAGCGGAAGGCGAAAGGCAAACAACACCGCTGTTGATTAATCATTGTGAAATAGTATCGCAGGCACAGATAAGGCTACGGCTCTGATTTTTTATGGTAAAAGGCTAATTTATAAAAGGAAAACGAAAGGGATGTTTAGTTCGCTATTTACAGCTGATTGTAATGAGCTTTAGAAAACGGTGTTAATGTAAATGAGTTGATGACGAGGTGGCCTATTAATTCAACATTGGGTTCGAACCCCGGTATGGGTATATATTTGAGTGATGTGTACCACACTGGTCATTCCTTTCAGTAATCGTTATAACCGGTTGTACTGTGAAATATGAAACGAAAGGAATCCAGAAAACATTATCTTGTACGGATAACTATATTACTACTACTTTTTCAAAAACTGCGCATTAATTACAAAACGTTTGATTTCTTTTTTGATAACCGTATGGGCGAATAAATCATCATTCAAACTCTCTATGGAGTGTTGACATCTTCAAGAGTTACACATTCACACTGCTGCTTAATGAAGTGAAAACTTCTTTAGCGGTGCTGAGCACTTTTTGGGATGGGCAAAAATAGTTAAACTCGCGACAGATTTTGAGTGAGAGATTCGGGACGAGGCTTGGGGGCGGGGGGAAAACGAAGGTTGGACTAAGGGCACATAGTTCTAATTTGTACTTTATTGTTAAGTTCGTTACACATTTTCCGTAAATGCAAAGTCCATTTTGTTTTATCAAACTTTTATATTTTGCTGTTAGCTGATTCGACTTCATTCAAAACTGAACACTATTCGCAAGACTATAAAGCCGTTAAACACTTTTTGCAATTGCATAATATTCGGCAAATAAATTTGTAATTTTTTCCACGCGTCCTTTACCGTTTTGCTATTGAGAAAATTCGAATAGTTCGCATTTGGACGTTATTCCTAAAGAGATAAAGCTTTGAAAAATATTTGGCAATGGCAAAAACAGATTGGTATTTGATTTCATCGTCTCCTTCATCAATTTTGCTGAGTAAAGTTGAACTATAGAGTACTACTAATAAGGTTGTTATTAGATATATTGACACGCAGGGGGAGGAAGGGATTTGTTTTGCAAAATTTAAATTACTTATTAAAGTTTTCACTTCTGCCGGCACTCCCGGAGTGCAACCCGATCTTTTTTTTTCCTCCTAAAACCTTCCGAACCGGCCTAGCACAACCTATCTATTCCTTTCAAAACGACCCATCGGGCACGTCGAGGCAACTGATAAAATATTTATACGCGTTTCAGCCCTGTTCTGCTGGAACGAGTCCTGTGGCCTACCTTGAGACAAAAACAGGCGTATAAATAATATAATTGACTTGAAATTATGAATTTTGCATTCCGTGCAATGCTCATTGCCAATTGAGCTGTGGGTTTCACACATAGCGGTGAATTCCTCAATACGGGTGTAGACTCAAGGTATAATAAAATAATAAAAAAAAAAAAATCGTTTATTTCAGACCTAATGTGGTCCATATAGGTACAAATATTGAGAGCATATATAGCTGAGCTTACTATGGGACTAGGTCGATTTGTGTAAGATTGTCCCCTTATATTTATTTATTTATTTATTCATTTAAATATTACTCCAAAATTATGAAGGCACAAAATATGCCTGGTGACTAAAGTCCCATTCAGAATAAGCTACAACCGTTTAAATATTGCTTGTTAGAGAGAGAAAACGCTCGCAGATCTCGTTGTATCTCACTTACCACCAATGAAATGGCTCTTGGAACGAGTAAAACTGTATCCTGGTGAAGATGGCGTCTGCAGAGTCGTCGATGTACGTACTAAGAATGGCATAATTAAGAAAGCCGTTTCGAAGCTCTCAGCATTAGGACTAGGCTCCCATGAGCCTCTTGAAAGCCAGTCTAGGGGGAAGATGTTACCGATCAGCACATCACTAGACTACCTATCTATATATCACTAGAGTATCTATAAAGTGCATTGATATTGCGCTCCTACCTTTTTGTCTACGTGCTTATGTAGGAAGCGCAGTATCCTTTATAAGCGTTAGACATTGTATTGATATTAAAGAGGTATAAGCTTTTCAAAGACTTCAAAATAAAACGTAGTTTGTAAGTAACCTTCCAAATATCTTAGGTCAACACTTAGCTATATTAGGTTCTGACAATTTCAGTTCCGTCGGCCAAAGTTTTTCTACTGTCACAAAAGTCGTGTAAAGTAGATGCCCAAGAACTGAATTTGTCACAAAATTCCGGCCTCCTTTAAAGTTGGTTGCTCACAAACATTAATTAACTTCTTAACAGGATGATTTTTTTAACTAGCTGTGACGCCATAGCTCGTTCGTTGTTAGTTGTGCGCACAAACATCGACTTTGCACTTAACCATTTTAAGAGATTATTTTTGTTTATCTCCATTTTCGACGCTTTCAAATTATTTTCATGTAAATTACTGGAACAAGAATGAAAACCAATCAATGAACTATCCATGGAGAAGGATTTGAACCCGCATATATTTCGCATTTCGTGGACAGGGTGTGCTTTCCTAAATAAAAAATTCACCGTCGCTGCAGGCACATTCCGGTACTTAGCGGGAAAATCACGGAATCAGCGTGGCGTGTAGCGAAACTTGGTAGTGCATGCGTTAATCTATAGGTACAGTAGCTATTTTGACGAATGTTGTCACGTGTTGAATCGACGTAGACTTTTGTACAACATATAAAACACACGTTAAAATCTCAGAGTCTAAAACGCTCAAACCAACATACAGTGTGGTTCCCGGAAATAAGGAACAACTCTGCTCTATCCGAGGCAAATGAAAAACGCCGTTAACCCACCGTCAAAGAGACGACGTTAAATATTTACACGAGGGCTTTAATTAATGTCCCCAATGAAATATTAAATTGTACCCTGCAGGGGTTAAAGGTATACAGTAGGCCATGTTTTTTTTTTATTTACAGATATATCTACCCTATCGCCCTATCGGGCACATCGGATTGTCACCTAAGGCCTACTGTCCACGGACGCGTCATTTGACGAATGCATGCAGCTTTCATACATTGGTACGTCGATTATTGTATGAAAGCTGCATGCATTCGTCAAATGACGCGTCCGTGGACAGTAGGCCTAACTCATAGAAGCAGCCTTTTTTTATTCAGATACCCAATCATCGGGGATGACTGGGTTTATGTGGTATTTCAATCCTCTAATAACTCCACCCGTGTGGTGTCGGGTTAGAATTTCGCCACCCCCTTTCTTCCCGTGGGTGTCGTAAAACTCGACTACGGGATCAGGGTTTAAGTGTGTCGTGGGCAATGGGCTAGCAACCTATCACTGCAATATCACATTTAGTCGATCTTTTATACCCACATTTTTGCTAAAAGCGGCGCTGCAACATACGTTTCATGAGCTCTGCCTACCCCTTTTGGGAATAAAGGCGTGAATGTATGTATGTATGTATGTATGTAATAACTCCACGGCGGCTGGCATCTGCGCTCTCATGCGGAGGACTCCAGGATCTCTTGGGCATTGGCTCGTCGTACCTACCGTTCCGAAAACATGTTAGTCACCTTCCTTGGGGTTGTAAGGCTAGTGCCCCGGCCCCCGACAGAAACACTGCGACCCCCATGATACCGTGTAGCCACCTTCTACGACAGGCGGGGGAGTCAGTTTGCCTATTCTCGTCCGAACCTACACGGTTTTCATAAAACAGCCTAACAGTGGAAGATCCACAGCAGTTTAATATGATAGGTATATACATATACATATATATCTTTTTCACAATTTTCTCAAACTGATTAAGTTCTTATAAATAACATACAGAGACGAATAGCTTGCTAAATTAAAAAATATATATTTTTAGTGGAAACTGTTTTGGCTCGTTTATCAATCCATTTAGTCCCCTTTCTTCCCGTGGGTGTCGTAAAACTCGACTACGGGATCAGGGTTTAAGTGTGTCGTGGGCAATGGGCTAGCAACCTATCACTGCAATATCACATTTAGTCGATCTTTTATACCCACATTTATGCTAAAAGCGGCGCTGCAACATACGTTTCATGAGCTCTGCCTACCCCTTTTGGGAATAAAGGCGTGAATGTATGTATGTATGTATGTATGTAATAACTCCACGGCGGCTGGCATCTGCGCTCTCATGCGGAGGACTCCAGGATCTCTTGGGCATTGGCTCGTCGTACCTACCGTTCCGAAAACATGTTAGTCACCTTCCCTGGGGTTGTAAGGCTAGTGCCCCGGCCCCCGACAGAAACACTGCGACCCCCATGATACCGTGTAGCCACCTTCTACGACAGGCGGGGGAGTCAGTTTGCCTATTCTCGTCCGAACCTACACGGTTTTCATAAAACAGCCTAACAGTGGAAGATCCACAGCAGTTTAATATGATAGGTATATACATATACATATATATCTTTTTCACAATTTTCTCAAACTGATTAAGTTCTTATAAATAACATACAGAGACGAATAGCTTGCTAAATTAAAAAATATATATTTTTAGTGGAAACTGTTTTGGCTCGTTTATCAATCCATTTAGTTTTTCTTATGTATAATTTTAAGCTTTTTAGATAAAATGTGAAATTAAAGAAAATAATATGAAGTGCGACATTATATATTATTCAGATAAACGATGTATTCGCCGATGTCTATTGCTGACGCGATGTCTGGGTTTACCACAATATTACTGCGGGCATATTGAGCGGTTATATCTGACAGACTTTACAGCTACTGTCATCAAGCCGAGGGCTCACAACTTACTATCTGGAGGTCATGGTATCGAACACTGGCTTATACCATCGGGTTTAAAGAAAAACGAATCTATGAAATGCCATTAGATCTACCTAACGTATGTACCAATGCGTTACGTGATCGACCTGCTGATCTCTTCTTTGTTTTTTGTGTTTTAAAATTTGTTATGGGTTGTGCATGTAATTTGTCTCTATCTTTATTGCCCACCGTGCTCTCACTGGGTGAACTCTACGGAAGACCAGCGCTGGCTCTAAAGCTAGCAACATGCTGAGCTAGGTCCTTGTCGTGACCGTGACCCCTGAAATATCTAGTTTTCCCTCTAGCTTAGTAGGTCAGATGGTAGTCGTTAATGTAGTCTTCTGCTGAGAAACGTCGAGGTCACAAACACAATATTAACTTCCATTCAGGGGGCGTCACGTTCCATTGCTGACTGTACGTATGAAACGTTACGCAATCGACCAGCGTAGGAGTGTCTAACCCCACCGAGATTACCCCCTGAAAACCTTGATGTTTGGGGAAGATTAAATTAACCTACGGTTCTGCTGTATCTTGCTACAATGTCCTGCGGTGGAGAGGTTGAGACCGGCCTAATTAAGAATTCCCGATACCGACTCACCTTTGTGTTATTATATTTGTTACACAAAACATACTTTCATTTGTTTGAGTTGTGTAAGTGTAGACTTTGGGCCAGTTTTGTACTGTCTGGTTGGTGGGCAACTTTCATATACTTTGATTTTAGTATTATCTTATCTTATCTTATCTAGATGAGGGCCCTGTCGGATGCACTTCGACCCAGTGGGATCTTTTGTGCATTTGCCCTATCCTTATGTCTACTCCCAACTTCGCTCCGTCATTTCCACATAGCGAATGATGCAGCTCAGCGGAAGTACCTTGAATTCCTTTGGTTGCGGATAGCCGTTACCAAAGTAATTCATTCTTTGTCTGGCAAGGGCATGACATTCACACAGTAAGTGTTCCATAGTCTCATCCTCCTCGCCACACATTCTACAGTCTAAACTGTCCGATAGTCCCATCTTGGCCAAGAGATCCTTGACCCCGAAGTGACCTGTGAACCCCAGATATGATTCTGAGCTGCTTTTTAGTATTTATTTTAGTATTACTTAGATGCAACCAATGATCTGTAAAAATATTTGCTGAAAATCATAATTTAACTCAGTAACACAGTCGTAAAAGATCAACATAAATTTTATTATATCAAAATTGGACCTTTTAAAGCTAATCTCACGAGAAAATACAAAAATAAGGGATAGCCATTATTCAGAAAACATCATTATTCCGTAAATTGAATGTTATTTCTTTTTAATCAAGGACTCTCAGCTTCGTATGCAGTGTACGTGCACACTAGATTAATTCAGTGGTCCTAAGGGTAAATAGTTAATACCAGAATAAGCTTGTCCCATAAAACTTCCACGAACCAAACTGCACCTTAAGTTACCCTTTCATTAAGCCTCTTCCTGAAGTATTATTACACATAAGACATGTACAAAATCGCATCAACTCGTATCAATTGGCCGTAACGCCTACTTAGCGGCGGGGCAATTAAAGTTGCGCAGCAGAATCAACAGCGGCACAAACTTGCCCTAACTTGTCCGGACTTGCCCCAACTTGGTCGTTTTGCCCCTGCCCCTTTATCCAAGTTCCCGATCGACTAGCTTAAGGAGTAATTTGACGACAAAAGATTTGGAAACTGCTGGACTTTAACGATTTTAACATTGTCGGAGGATGTTAGCCGAGTCCGTTATGTTTATTTTAGCTTCAGTTTGAAACAGACAGACTTTGAGCTGAGTTTCCACTATTATCTCCATTCAGAGCTGGAGGTATATCTCACTCAACGTAATATTTTTTAATAAAATTCATATTTGTTACGCTCTCTCGATCGTTGTGTGTCGCATTTTAAAGACAAATATTTTGACAATGCCGTGCCTCTACATTTTCGAACCTCTCACTATTCAAGACGATGTCTGGGATATTTACTAGAAATACTAGGTTTTTACCACCAGAATCTCTTTCCTGTTTCCGCAAATACTGCTATAATGCGCAAACGTGGTTTCTGCTTAGCTGTAAGATTTGAAATAAATGACTAGGTACTTTAGAATGTTACCCATACGTCAATTTAAATATTAAACTATTGACATTTATGAATTTTATGATTGAAAATTGTTCATCCTATTTATGACTTTGTGTTTTAGTAAAATAATTCGAAACTTGAAAGTACGTCTAAGAAGTGGAAGATCAAACTGAGACATATAATACGCATTCTGAATTGATTTCAATGTTTTCCTCGCGTCCTCGCTTTCAAACGACTGCAAATCATACCTAATGAAACGGAATTGTATTGCGAAACAAATGTGCCAGTTACTAAAAGTAAGGGATCATCGTTACATTTATTTATAAAATAGAGTGGACAGTAAGATGAATTAAATTACTTCTTGAATACAAAGAAAAAAAAATATTCTAGATTTTTTTCTTTTAAGTAGTTAAATGTAGACAATTTGCCAACTAAGCGAATATATTTTTAAACACGGGCCACTTAGGATTAAATGATGATTAAATTGATAGCTGCAGACTGACTGAAAACAAAATACTTGAACCTGAATAATCACAAACACTAAATAAATTATAATTCTACTTTGACATCTTGACAAATTTTATTGAATTGAGAAAATACATTATGTTGGTAGCTAATAACGTTAATACGAATTTGGTTACCAAGATAAAAACTATTCACACAATGCGTAACCTAATGCAAGGTTAAATTAAACAATGTGTCTAGACTCGTGATTGTAATTCGAAATGCTTTGTTAAAGTTGTTTGCGCATTACAATACAAATACCAAGTAGGTATCATATTAAACTACAATCATATGAATATGCAGAAAATGTTCAAAATACAACTTGAGCGTCAAAAGAAATTCCCGGGATGCGGTAAAAATTAATAGTTTGTGAGAAATTCTGCCGCGCGACAAACTTGGTCGTCGAGGGAAGCGCAAGTTAAAAGTTAGGAGCCTTGTGGAATAAAACATGCAGTGATAGTGTTCACAAAGCTTACCGATTCGCTTCAAGCGAAACAACATAAGTCTGCCCTACATTTATGCTTAGTTTAGAGGATCTATAGGTCTTATGCATTGGAACGAGGTCACTTACTATCGACCTCATAAGAAGCTAAATCTCATCCAAAGGGCAATGGAGAGGGCTATCGGAGTTTCTGTGCGTGATCGCATCAGCAAAAAGGCTATCCGCAGCAGAATAAAATTAAGGTAACCGATATGACCCTAACAATTGCTAAACTTAAGTGGCAGTAATCGTGGCACATTGCACTCAGAACCGATGAACCTTGGGGCGGAAGGTTCTAGAGTGGCGACCACGTACAGGAAGATGCAGCGTGGGTAGACCACCCACAAGGTGGACTCATGACCTGGTAAAGGTTGCAGGAGTCCGCTGGATACGGGTAGCGCAGAACCGGTCATTATGGCGCTCTTTGGGGGTGGCCTATGTACGTATTGTACCTATAGCAGTGGACGTCTTTCGGCTGATATGATGATAGGTCGTATTATAGGTACTAGGGGCGGCGAGTCGAGGCAGGTCGTGAATCACGGCGCAGGGGAAACCCAAAGTACTAATGTCGGCGCATAGCATTACATACATCTATTCAATGATGATTTTTATTTTCATAGTTATTGGGGTTAATTTGTATCTATTCGTATAGCCAGCTACACACACACACACGGGTACACGGGGTGTCAAATTAACCACCGCGAGAACACTCATCCCAAAGAAGAACTCGCGAAGGGTCCAAAATGTCTAAATAAAACACTCACGAAAGTTTTAATAAAAATAAAAAGACTTTTCCGCTAATTGTGTTCTTAATAGTTTTTTTGCTGTCCACAGTGGAGGTAGGAGAGGTGCACGTAGGACGCTATTTTCTTTACCTGAACAATTTTTGATGCACCGTTGCCCAAAAATAAGTTTTACTTTCACGAATAAAAAAATGTACATGGATGTTTTCTATGTATATAAGTATTTAATTGTGCTTAATAGGACAAACCCAGGGCTCTTCAGTTATATATTGCATTTAAATCAGGCGATTAGAGACCACTTTTTCGAGTTTACAAGAACAGAAAAAAATTCTTCACACTAAGTTGTCCTTTTGAGATGGAACAAAGTCCTGCGGTCGATCACGTACCGTATTGTACGCGCATCAGGTAGATCTAAATGTCACTTATAGTATGGAGAAATGACAGTTGAGTTGTCCTAACGTACGTTCGAAATATTGCTTGATCACCCCTCTGTTAAGATAGAAGAACTTTCTGTTAAAGAAAGTTATATGTTAGAAAGTAATAAGTAACGATATTTTGTATGATTTTTTTTTGACGTTTTCTTTGAAAACCTTTCCTTAAATTGCCTAACTTTGAGGTATCAAATATTGTCTGATTATTATTTACAACAAAGAGCTGTTGTAACAACACCTCAAGCTTACAAAAATATCATCCTTCCAACACTTAAAATTTGTTCTCAATCTTCGATGGTAGTCGGAATCGATGTCAGACCCAACTCCTATTTGATTACCGCCCTTTAGAGCTAAATGACATAAGCGCCATGCTGTACCTATTATTATACGGTTATATCGTTCGACAGTGTTGGACTATGTCTGCTCAGTATTCTGCGCGACGTGCGACCCGATTAGTGTGTATTGAAAAGTAAACTCAGGATTATATTTGTCAGAAATGACGGGGTTGAGGGTATTGAATTTTCTTTGTACTTATATTTTTATAAAAGTAATCTTATCTGTGGGTCGTATCTGACAAAATGTTCGTATCACATTTCAGAGTTAATTGTGTGTACATTTTCAAATGCTTGGTTTGCGGACACGGTGGATCCAAATAGGCAATTATTATTATAGATGGGATAGTTAACCAATACATTAAAGCTGTAATGACTAACGCGAGTAGGTAGGTATGTAAAAATCGAATAGGTTCACATGCCAAAAATGTCATATGATGGTTATTATATCTAGACACACGGTAGTGTGTCCGCCAAGTTCGACAGCAAAAAAAAGCGACACACCGGCGTGGGTTATATTACACGAACCATTTCGGGCCACTTTCGACCACCCTATAACTCAAAACATATTTTACAGTACATATGGTGCTACTTTCCCGCACTAGTGCGGAAAAGAGCACTTTTTCGTGCGAATGTCGAAACTTTAAAGAGCCATATGTACAGTAAAACGTTGTACGATACACGTGCGAATAGGTAATTCGCAACTCGTGTCGATTTAAAACACTCCCTTCGGTCGTGTTTTAATTGATCACCACTTGTTGCGTATTTCCTATTTTCGGCACTTGTATCGTAAATAACTATTATCTACGCATATGAAATTTCGAGTGTCTGTTAACATCCCCTTAATTGTCTAGAATACAAAATTTCATTATTCTACCTGTAGCAGTTCTTGAGATATTGACGTCAGAAAATCGCTATTTTTACTATACACTCACTGTCTCACTCACTGACTCACTCATCAAAAACCTAGATCACTTCCAATGGTCGTACTGACTTGAAATTTGGCATGGATATAGGTCTTAAGGTCAAAGTAAAGGGAAAAATCTGAAAACGGCCAAGTGTGCGTCAGTTTTAAAAATAGCGAAGGTGTAACTTTGTTCTACTATGAAGTCATAATGAACTAAATGGGTCTATCTTCCAATGGTCGTACTGACCTGAAATTTGGCTCGAAGGTTTGTCTTTAGGTCGAAATAAAGTAAAAATCTAAAAACGGCCAAGTGTGAGTCAGTTTCGAAAACAACGAATGTGTAATTTTGTTCTACTATAAGTAGGTATGGAGTTGAAATGAGATAAGACTTATTATTTAAATTTAGATACATACCAATTTAAGACAATACATGTTTGTCTTAAAGACAAGAACAATAAAACTGTTCCATTTCTAATAAAGGGATCCAGACAGTGCCACGCAAGCAAAAAGAAAAAAGAATTAGACGCTTAGTATAAAGGGTATATATAGTATAAAGTACATACCTAAGTGGAATGAGACATTTGCTAAAGCAAAAGTGATAAAAAAATGATAAAGAACCTACACCTAACAAAAATAAATGAAATCCCATCAAAAACATAAATGTGAAAGGCTGCCAAGTTCGATACTATGGGAATGCTTCGCCTATAAAAGAAGTGAGATCTGAATAAGTACCAAGTTCCATAAAAATACCTCAAATCATAAATATTTATAGGAATGTACACTTGACAGTACTTTTTAATGATATAACTTGGCAAGTTTTAATAGAAAATTACATACTCGACACATTGCAGTCCAAAGGTGTCGATTCATTGCATTGAAAAGGTGTGTGGTGTGTGAAAACTTGCCAAGTTACATCATTATAAAGTACTGTCAAGTGTGCATTCCTATAACTATTTATGATTTGAGGTATTTTTATGGAACTTGGTACTTATTCAGATCTCACTTCTTTTATAGGCGAAGCATTCCCATAGTATCGAACTTGGCAGCCTTTCACATTTATGTTTTTGATGGGATTTATTCTACTCATCGTAGTCGGTCCTTTTACCAGATTATAAAATAATTGAAAACTCGTTGTTTTTATTACTTGTAAAATCCAATAGCCCTTTTTAGCAAATCGGTGGAGCAAATTACACCTGCAAAGAGCGACCCCCCTAATGGTCTCAGTTTGAGCGGTATTTGCGTAAATGACGGTCCAAGTGGAATCCAATACAGGACCTATATTCACAACAATTACAATTTCAGGCGAACCAGCTAACGTCTGACCTCTGGTTAGGAATATATAGACACGTCGAATATATCTCGTATCGAGACATGATAAAAGGAATGTCATACATAATGCATAATTATCAGTAACCCAACTGTAGATCGCGCAATCTCAAGCTATTAAATGTACCGATCTGTCGAGCTGTTAGGCGGCATTGTCCCTTAACGCGCATGCGTAACACTCACAACAATACCAACATGCCATGGATCTTAACTTTACTTCACTCTGAAACATAAAAAGGAAGGTCTTATTATATTAAGTAATTTATAAGAATTAAACAGTTTATAAAAGAAACTTTCTTCCCAACATTGCGAGTCACTGCAGTACTCGCTGCCGCGAGGTTATAGACTCATTACATATAAATGTTAATAATAACACACAGCAGTGACCTTTCAATGGCCCGTTTTACGAAACTACATCCTCCTAGCGTTATTCCCAGTAATGGCCCTAAAGGAGCCCGGGGTCCGCTGTGACACCTAAACCCAATAATATGAGAAATTTTTGATTTTTGTTGTCATGAATTCGAATGGTAGTAACGATCGTCATGAATAAGAATTATTATTATTTATGATTATAATTATGTAATACATGAAGTAAATTTTTGGAGTTCCAATAATAGGACTTGAGATACATGAGAGGAGGCCTGTGCCCAGTAGTGTGACGTATATAGGCTGATGATGTGTGATAATAGGACTTAAAAAAATAGGTGACCAAAAGCGCCCCCTATTTTCCAGCTAGGAGGCACAGACCATCCACCGCAAGTCGGTTCGAAACATATCGAGCGATTCTCGATATAAATTACTAGAGTGACCCGTTTTGTATTTAAATGTGACTGAAATTACCTACATTTGTTTGTAGCTGTCACAACGAATACCATCTTATAAACAGACAGGCCAAGTTATACTGGTGCGTAGTTGGTAGAGGCTGTTGTGAATGGCGCTGGGTCGGCTTAATTGTACGCCTGATAAATAAAGACAGACAGAACACTTGTTATCCCTAATAGGGGCTGCCGTGGGCTTTGTTTCCATTTTGTTACAGATCACCTTTTCGAGTCCGATTCGCAAAGTATAGTCGAGGTTGAAACAATTTTATTGACATCATCTCTGTTTTTGTTTGTGTCAAAGCGGACCCCGGGCTCCCTTAGGGGGAATACCGGGAATAACGCTAGGAGGATGATGATGATCTCTGTTATGGTTTGCTTGTCGTATTTTATGAGTATTAATTGTCGTTTTTTCTTTAGCAACCAAAACAAACGTATTTTTATTTCACAATTCGAAAATAGAGTCACGAGTTTACAAATACGCACAATTGCAATTGAAAGTAAAATATTGTTTTGCCATCGCTACCCGTTTTGGGTTTTCATTTAGAAAATGAATACTTGGAAAAGGTTTGGTATTAAAAAACTGTAAAAGCCAGTTCGTTTAAAAAAATAATATGTAAGCTTGACATGTTTATGCTTATAAAAAGATAACAATGCAAAATATGACTTATAACAAACCTGTTACCTTAGTCGACTTTTAGCGTCGGATTATGAGAACCCAGCATTCTTTTATTATTCGATAACTATATTTTCTATTTTTGAACAGAAACATCCGAAAACATGTATATTGTCGAACTTATATCTTCGACAATAAGGTTCAAATTTGTATGTAATTATTACGAGTAGATCTGTCTATTCATTTATTCAGAGACGACTGTTTTCCTAATTATTGAGGGGCATCGACGGTTGGTTCTGTATCAAATATCGCAAAAGTTTAGTTGTTGCCGATTCACAACGCCTTCCTTTCGCTTTGGAAGAACCAATATAGTTTGGCCTCCGAACACATACAGTTTATAGTTACAATAAGCGATAAAACGGCAACGATGCGAATGTTTACGTATTTCTCGAATAAGTAAACATATAAACACTTTGCTGGGACCGTACTTTACAAAGCCCGTTGGTTTCTAGGTAATTGTTCAACTTTTCTTAATAAGAATAGACCTTGTTACTGTATGGAATTGCAGCGTTTTGCCAAATATTACGATTCGATTTACATTAAGTAATGTTAATGATATCTCGATAATGTGATTATTTCACATTTTCATGTGTAATATGAATAATGAATGAGGTCATTTCATGCTACATTATAGCATTTGTATGGTGAACGAGTTAGAATAAAAATTATACAATTATGTTTCAAAGTAGAAAGCTATAAAATTCCCTATTAGTAAAAGATACGAATATGTTCACGACCTTCTCCCATCTATTTAATTGATGATAAGAAAGAAAGAAAAAAAAAATATACGTGGCACAAAAACAAGGGAAATCAACGAAACACAACAATGAACAGTAATTTATATATAGATTTGACAATTAAAATATATTTCGCGAATGGGGTCAATAACCGATTTCTGCATGGCTATCACAGGACGGCCCGCGAACTGTGTCGCGGCGACATAGACAATCCGTATCTTTCAAAGCGTTCTAATAGGAAAGAGACGTATAGTCTATATCGCTCGCGGTCCAGAAAAAAACAAACCTGTTTTGAAACATTGCACTTAATAGTTTATCGAACTATACTAATCGAAAGGATGAGCGGACCTCTAAAATTCTACTATAACAACTAGTAGTTACTACTTAGATTTTTTTTTTAAATATAACATGACGTCGGCCTATCTTGGGCTTTGGCATACAAATGAAAAAATTAAACATTTTTAATTTAATTACAAAGTAAACAATTCATAAAAATGTCCGGGCTTCCATATTGCGCGCTCACCCATTCGCGCCAATAGCGACACCGATGACGCTAGCGCTCTGACGGCTACGGGCGCTTTTAAATATATCTATAGGTAGACCGCTTATATAGTCTTCACCTGCGCGGCGCGTGGGTGCAAGGTTATGACGATAACGGGTTGCGGGTGGCGTGCGGGATGATTGCTTCCCGCATTGAATTGGATTGGTCTGCCTATAGTGCTACGCCGTTAAATTCGTCGGCGCTCGCGCGTTGCTAAGGCGTGTCAGGACGGTGGGTGATATACATTAAATTCGTGTGGGATGCGAAAGATATAAACAAATTCAAGCTGGTAATTATAGAAACAAGAAAAATACACTCATTTATTTAAACTTTATTGCACAAAAGTAATACGTACAGAATGCAGACTTGATGCCTCAAGGCATGCTCTACCAGTCAAACATAGGGCGAAACAGAGTGCCACCTGCAAGAGATAGGCTAACAATCAAAAATCAAAAATTACAAGATAGAAGTAATAACAATTAAACGTTGTAGTCAACACGTTCGAAACGTAATCACCTTCATAATATCAACCACTTAATATATAATATATGCCATACGATAAAAAAACACGTTTTATTATGTCCACCAGCGATGTGGAAATAAATGTTTCATATATGAGATTGTCACGAAAACTTTAGTATGTCAAATTATATATATGTTTTATTGTTATTGACCTCGGGCAATATTACATTAATGTTCCTTTTTTTTGTTTTGACGCTAAAGACCGTATACATCTAGAAGAACATTTGAATAATTATTGTATTATGTATTTGGACGCTCAGAGACCTTATACATCTCTGGGATACTAAATTCATATCATTAACTTCTTGTTCATTCACATACAGACCTTATATCGAATGTAATGCATAATATTTTTCAATTGTGTAAACATTTAGTGACATTTAGTGTGTAAACCGTTTCATCGGTCGTTAATCTGCAATTTTGAAACGATTAATGTGTAAGATCATTATTGTTTAATGTTACAAAAAAGTTTATTTTATTGTTATCATGTAAAATGCTCTTGTGGCCTATTTGCAGAATAAATAATTGATTGAGTTTTCTTAATATAGTAGTAGTACAGAATGATTAGCTAGTCCCAGAAGGATAACTGCTGGATGCATGGATGCTCAAAAATATACCGAATCTTTCCTTCACTTTTATTTATACGCGCAACATTTTTAAATGTGAAAAAGATCAGAATAAACTGATGAAATCAGGCCTCCAGCTTAATAAACACTATATTTTATAGTAGAAATATACTGAAACTTCTTTCCCTCAAAATTGGCAGAGAGTAAAACTCAATACCAAATACGAGTAAAAACTTGAACATTAAAATTAAACTTGGCAAAAAAGGCAATTTACAAGCGCTTCTTTTGAATTGAAATAAAAAACGAGATATCTTTTCGTGCCAATTAAATATAGGTCACATTCAATGCTCTAGCGATAAGGACCGGTAAAAACGAATTTAAAAATGAATTGTACCGAACCTGCCGTCCCGTGGCGCCATCTTAGCGACCATCAGTATCTTGATAATTTCCCCACGGTCCCGGACGTATCGGAAAAATTGACTTACGGAATTGTTCACAGTCGTTGAATTTTAACAATTTATCATTCGTTTTTTATCTACCTTTTTTCGACGGTGTTTCGGCCAGGTTGGTCGCTAAGTAATTATGAAGCGTTTATGACGTTTGCGTTAGCAATGTTGTCAATGTAATCTTCGAAATTATTTTTTTCCCACTTAGTTGTGTACACTTGGAGTGACTTTTATCATTTAAAACAATTATAATAAAACGAAACAAATCGGAACCCCAAATGAACCAGCAAAAAATAAGTAACTTATTGATTAGTGATTTTGCTGCGCTACCAGTTTAGTGTAGAATTTATTAAATGCAGAAACATCGGTGATTGTACAGAAATGGATCAGTCCATTTCTGTACAATCACCGATATAATTTTGATTAAAGTATGAAAAATTATCTCACGATAGTAGATTGCACAGTAAGTGCATAATTAAAATAAAACAATTTTATTAAATTCAATTAAAGCAAATTGTGAATTCAAGGAAAAATATGTAGACGAACTTTACAACTATAAAAAGTCGAAACGTAATCAAATCTTATTCTGTTCAATATACCTACATCTGAAAAATGCCTTTCCTATAGATACCTCTGGATATGCATGTTTTCTCTTGTCAACTTTAGCGCCCATGTATTTCACAAACAATGTTCACGCCAACATGCAATTTTGAAATGCATTTGCAGAAGACTAATAAAAATAAATAAAAAGTAATATTTCGCCCTCGTTTCTAGTGCCTTTAAAGGCAAGAAGATGCACAATGTTTTTACTATATTAAAGCAAACGAGTATTCTAGTAGCGGTTGGCTTCTCACTAATTGTTTCCTGGAGTTACTAATTAAATTGTATACTTACTTAAAGGAAATGCTATAATTCGTTAGCGACATGTTATAAGGTTTTATTAGGTTTATATATATAAAATTATACGGAGTATACCCTTTTTATCCGTTAATGTATCCTACATTGTTCGTGCTAGGAATGGTAGGATACAATAGACTTGAAGTTAGAAGGGAACTGGGGCTGGCTTCATATATATTTAAGTTGATGCGAGCCAAGTTGAGCAATCCTGGCGTCTTGGCGGAGGTGTGCTTGAGCGTACCGGATCGGTAGGTATGTGTGGCGGCGGGTGCTGGCCGAGCCGCGCGCGAGAACGCAACACCTTCGCCAGGCCCCCTTTACGCGCGTAATTCGGACCCTTAAGGCCTCCACCTACCGGACGCGTGTCGTGCGCGGCGCGTGTGCTGCGCGGCACACGCACAAGTTGTAAAGCATTGAAACTACACTTCAAACACACATCGAACGCGATTCGAACCCGATTCGAACGCGGGCCCGCGGCGCTAAATTTACAACTCGGCAGCGCGGCCGCGTGTCGTGCGCGTCGCGTGAGCTGCGCGGGCTCGCCTGGGCCCGCGCGGGCCCGCGCTGCACACGCGTTGCTATCGCGTCGCCAAGCGTGATAGAGATAGTGAGATACGTATTAAATGTGTTGGTAGTAAGAGAGATATGACGCGCGGGTCCGCGCTGCTGCTGCGCCGCAGCCGTGCGGCACACGCGCAGCACACGTGCAGCACACGCGCAGCACACGCGCGGCAGACGCACGGCACACGCGTTGGTAACGCGTCGCAGCCGCGTACCCCCGCGTTGCTATACGCCGCCCGCTTGCGGTGTGAATATACCGATTCAACCGTGCCCGAGGCGCGCCACGTACGTCACGCGCCGCGCACGACACGCGTCCTGTGGGTGGAGACCTTTAATCGGGTAGCGATCGAGGTAGAATTGTTTGTTTGTTCTTTGAACGAATTCACAAAGGCTACGTTATATGTATTGTGTTATTGTAATTTGTAATGTACTGTGTGTGTTTTTATTCATCTGTTTTTGTGTCAAATTCCATACTGTCGAATTAGGATAGCCTGTAAGGATGGGTGTGTGTATGTAAATAAAGAAATGTATGCATGGATGTAAATGTTTTTATTAAGTTTTATTGTATCTGAAATAACTACTACTGAGTAATAGTATCATCAATATTATTTAAAATGGCTCGCAATATATTCACTTGTCTAGGAAATAATTGTGGCAAAAACAAAAAATCTAATATTCTTATTTTGACTCCAGCAATCCGGAAATCACATTAAGGCCCACTATAATGCACTTTAGCAGCATTATTCGTATAATACAAAATTGAATGCAGAGGTTGGCAAGCGGAGAATGCGCGCGGTCTGTGAGGTGCGTTTATTGCATTTTTGAGTGGGCGCTGCGCCTTGCATATACCTTATATTCTATGTAAGCGCTCGACGAAGCCGTTTGATCTAGGGTGTAGGGTTTCTTTTCGATTGCCTCGGCCGAAAGTTCACAGAAACTTGCAGCCAGCTCCTTTGCCCTGAAACTTGTTTCACCACTGATAGCTTGTGCAGCTTTAATATTTGTACATGTGTAGCGCCTGTGTACACGGGAGTTGAAGTATTTGTGAATAGGATCAGGTTTTCAGTTTTCGTGGAACAGATTTATGAGTTTGTGAGATGATACGAGTTTAGGAAATATCTCATATTGTCTTGGGGTAGGTTTTTAAATTATAGAGGCAATTTCTGTTCTCGATCCCGCTTAAGATTATTTCACGTGTCATGATAACATAAGCAGTGATGTCCAAATTAAATTAGCCGATGTAGACATCACGACTACATTGTTAAGCTTCAAATCAATATTCAAGACTTTCAAAATGATTTGTTACAGTAATAATGATACTATAATTTTGCTTTGAAAAATTTATTATTTGCTCGGTAAGTTTTCTCTTTTTACAGCTCTTTTTTAGCGTAAAATTTAGGTACACAAAATATTATATTCATCATATCAGGCGAAAGACGCCCACTGCTGAACATATGCCTGTCCAAAAGAGTGCCACAATGACCGGCCCTACGCCACCCGCATCCAGTGGACTCCCATCTACCCACGCTGCGCCTTCAGGTACGTGGTCGCCACTCGAGAACCTTTCCGTCCCAAAGGCCTCCGGTTCTAAGTGTTAATGTGCCCATATCCCAACGATAATAAAAGCAACAAATATGGTGTAAAAAAAATCAGTCCAACAGTATTTTAAAATGAAATATAGTTAATTAAATTCACATTTCACCAAATTATTTGAACGTCACGTATATCTGCGGTGAGAGCGACTCCAATGGAACAAATTGTTTTGGCCGCGCATGTTTTTGATGTGGATAACGCGTTTGCGGTCAGTCACGGCATGACGGGGTGTGACACCGGCCTTACCGATTCACCCGCAAACGGTTGTGCCGCGTTTTTATCACAATTCGAATAAATGAACTCCTTCTGTAATTGAATATTAAATTTTAGCAATTCAAAAAACTGCTTTTCACCCGGCTGTACCTAGTCTGTTGGACGCTTTGAAATGGTCCATTGAAATTAAAATGCTACAATAACAGAGTCGTAATTGTACCTTTCTATTATCCTTTTTAACAGCTTGGTTTTGCTATACACATATTTAAATGATGGCACGTTTTTTCTGGGGCTGTTAAGCATTTTCTAGTATAAAAAACACCAATACTACGTCGGAATTTGTATACTTCAAAAATTAAAATTAGGCCCCGAATTCTTTTGGAGGTATTTTTTGGGTCTTTGCATGACCTTCTTCGCAATCCTTTACCGGCGTGAAAGGATATCCAAACCCGGTTTAGAAATAAATGTTCTTGTCTAATTTGATTTAAATTACTTCGTATAATCGTACGACTTGCCGTAACTGCTCATTAAAAGGCAGTGGACGGTGTTTCACTCGTAACTGGAACTTATTGCGTCTTATTGTCGACGATCTAAGCCGCTTGTTGTAGAAAAGGTTGCATTTATTTTACCTGATGTTGACAGGGCAAATAATAAAAGTGAAATATTTAGTGTATACATATTGCAACGTTGACCCGTTTCGATAATTTTTAGTCACACCGTACTCCGGCTTTAATGAACTGTTTTTAATTCCCTTGACAATGTTTTACTAATAACGTATAATGTGATAATTAGTGATAATATGTCAATAATTCGAGTATAATTTAGCATATTCTTTTAAAGTCCAGTTGTCCATGACTGCACTTCAAAGTGTTTAACAGATCGCCAGTGGCACCTCAAAGTATTTCAAAATAGTGCTGGCCTACCACAAAGTTGAAATTGAAAAGTCATAATGACTGCCTCCAGTTTGTTGTATGGTAGCTGCCAGTTAGTACCGCCTTGAGCGAGTTAATACCGTCCGGTGTCTAAAACAGAACGATTCCTTTGTTGAATACCAACAAAATCTTAATTAGTACTGAGATAAAACGAGCTGTTTGCTCGGAGACAGGCATTAATTGCAGTCGCCCACCAACCAAGAGATACATTTGGATTGACGTGTTGATATTCTATTGGTATGGTATTTGTTACGACAACTTTGTGACACCGAGACTTGCCGAGTGTAGAAGCGGTGCAGGCACCAAATCCCATACCAATATTTAGAAATCACCAGTATGTAACGAAAATTATACATTTCTAATCCAATGGAATGATTGATAATATCATACTCCGAGCCGGATTTGAACTAGTGGCGTCCTCGCATACGTGTCCAGTTGCTCTAACTGAGCGGTTGGAGCCAAGCTCAGTTCAGCAAATAACACACACCAATGCTACAACCACCTCGTGTTACGCCCTAGGGATTCTGTGATCTACCTCGAAGACTCAAGATGTTACTGCTTCATACAAAAGTAGTAACTCTGTGAGCTGTGCTGTCGCTACTGCGAGCCTGACTAAGAAAAAAAAATGTATAGTTTTATATTTTACTTTTAATATCATTATTTTTTATGGCTTCACTTAACTAGCTTCGACCGCGAATTCGTCTGCGGAAACTGGAAAACATTTTATGTTTAAATCCAGGCTATGAACTATCTTCGTGCAAAATTTCAACCAAATCGGTTGAGCCGTTTAAGCGTACGTAACAAACATACATACTTTTGCATTTATAATATTGTAACGATAAATCCGCGCTGCCCGTGATAAATTATAGAATAATAACTGTATTTACTATATTTTAGGCAGTTTTCTTATCGGCCATTCAAACTCGGTACAATACCTCGAGGGCTTTTTTTTGAGATTTAACCTAGTAAATGAAAAGTAGGTTAAATCTAAAAATGGCCCTCTAGGCATTGTACCGAATTAAGTTAATGTTAATTATCATCTTGTATATAATTTAGAATATAAGTCGACATCCTAATCAGATAAATTTAAGAGTCCGCAGTAAGCTTGGCCGAATTTCACCTTCCCATACAAACGTACTTACGCTCTCATTGTAAAACTACGTTTTGGATTGTGACAAAACTTTGCATATACAATGACATGAGGTATATCTATGCCTGTAATTAGTTTATATGGTTCCAGTTTATACAACAAACGAAATGTTACACCAAAAACAAGTTTAGTATCAAAAATTTAAATTCGCTGTATTCTTTTTACTATGGTATCTCAAGCTTTATAAACTAATAATTATAGACATAGATACATATACCTCGTGACATTGTACATGCAGTTTCGTTACATTCCAATACGTAGTTTTAAAATGAGAGCGTAACTACGTTTGTATGGAGAATCGAGCTTACTGCGGACTCTTAAGATATTTAACTCTCTTAATAAAAGACCATTCACCCGCGTCTATGTGAAATAGGTACAGCTGATTGCAGTAAAGGAATTACCCAAGTCTTACAAAAAGCGTATCTTAAAAGGAATGTGAAGTCAGTTAAGATGTTTCGGTTTCGAAAAAGGAAAATACTCAACTCAATTTCACTGCTATTTTGTTACCAATTGAATAAATAATTCAGTTGACACAGACGCAGGGCAAACTTGCTTTTGAGCTTGAGCGAAGATTCAATTAATTAACTTTGAGAAATATTTTCAATTTCATTATCGTGGCAAGTGAAGAAGAAATGAAATACTTCGGGGATTGTATTTTCTTTGGACGTTATTATTAAAATATTATGCATTTTTTAAGTACGCCGCAGTTCCTCAGGCGGCGAATAGTGGTATAGAGAATATATTAAATATTAAATGAGTATGGAACGACGGAAGAAGGCCGGATGGAATGACGCTCATTCCCTGGGAGATACGTCGACCCCTAGTGTAGGATGCCACGTGCGTCGACACCCTGGCGTCGTCACCTCTTCCGGGGACTTCGCGTGGGGCTGGTTCCGCTGCTGACTCAGCCGGGGGCCTCAAACGGCGCAAGTATGGAACCATCGACAATGGCTTCATATTTGAGCCGTTGGGCGTAGAGACCCTCGGTCCGTGGGGACCAAGCGCGCACCGAATCTACAATGGATTTGTGCAAGGGTTGGTCGAGGGTTCACGTGACCAGAAGGCTGGTTTTTACCTCCCCCAGAAGATCAGCATTGCCATTCAACGTGGCAATGCTGCCAGCCTTCTGAGCACACTACCGCCTGGCAGCGACCTGGGGCAAAAAAAATACCTTTAGTTTTAGTTTTATTCCTTTTTTTAGCTTATCGTGTAATCATATTATAGTTATTTTAGTATATAATTATTTATTATTGTGGTTCTAAATACTGATTTGCCACACGATAAATAAGTATTATTGTGTGTAATGAAACTAACATAGTGTTAGTTAATATACTTGTACATCCCCTCGATTAAATTCTATGGTATTAAACGAGTAATATTTAAAAATATTGCCGCAAAACAGCTAGCGCGCCGTCTTGTGCTAACTGTGCCGAAAGGAGAACGATGATAGGAATTTGGTAGGTCTCATGTTCAGATACCACACAGCGAGCGGTCAGTAGGTCGTTACAGCAGTTAAACCCATTTGGTCCAGGATGTGAGCATGATGCTGGCCTAATAGCGATGCAACCTAATTGGAAATGGGACCGTCTAGTGGCATTATACTTATAAATATCTATTGATTTTATATTACGCTGTCCTCTGTCCATGTACATGTTTTATTACACCCTAAAGTTATGTAATTAGGTTGTAATTATACGCGATTAACTCCCGTTTAGTAGCAATAATGGGTGAGATTCATGAAAATTTGAATCAATATACATAAACATGTTGTCACGAATAATTGCTTACAGCCATGTGCCCCCCTAGGTCAGGACAGTGAGTGTGGTGAGGTCCGATGGCAGTCGCAAGCAAAAGCTAGTGCTTGCGTAAAATGGGTGAAGACTTGAAAATTATTATAACTTCAAAAGAAAGAAGGCAAAAAAATATGCCTAGTGATGAAAATCCCATTCCGATATCTTAAAGAATCGCGAAGCTACAACCGTTTTAATATTGCTTGTTAGAGAGAGAAATGCTCGTAGTTAGTGACGTCACAAACTGCGAGCGTCATAGGAAATTACAATCGTATCATATGAAGTTTCGTTATGCGGAAAAGGGACAGAACATGGTACCCCTTCTTAAAACTTTGGACTAGCGGAAAAACTATGGGTATGCAGATCACAGTTTAATAATATTAATAAGTACGAAGAAAAGTACTCTTGTAATTAAGCGTCGCAAAGTCACGAGTCTTAACGAGTCCAAATGAGTTGCTGCAAATTAACTTAATCCGTAACTAGAGAAACTTAGATTGGTTTGGCTTGCGTAGGGTATAGAATATTTAAATGAGTTATACAACATATAGATGTTGTATTCAAGAAATTGAACACAACATCTGTTCAAAAAATCTCATCAGAATCGGATGACAAATGCGATGCAAAATGAACAAACAGAACATCCAGACATACGAAATAATATTGTATGTATTTATTTAAGTCAAAATATCACACAGCATAACAGTAACTCTACGGCACTGTGGAACTTAAAAATTACAACCAATATAAAGATTAAGTACGAAAAGCAAACATTAACGTAAGTATAAAACGATAGACATAACAGAAAACAAAAAACTTATGGGGCTCTCATACGCCAATGACCTTTGAACTGAATCCCTTAGTTTTCTTATGTTTTTGTAGCTTATTATAATAAAAACAACGCCTTTAAGCAGGTGTTCTGCCTTTTCGCAGAATTTCCTTTGGTCAAACATCACTTGCCAACCAACATTTCGAAAATGATTCACTTTGACAACTAACCATTACCAACTTTTTGTATGACAACCTGACACTTGGTCGAATTTTTATAAAGCAGAATATCACAATGACTAAAAATGTTTGGAAAACTTATCACTTGCCAACTATTTCACTAGGCCAAACAACTATTGAACGAACAACGTTTCGTCAGTGCAATAGTTACGTAACAGAAATAATAACTGTGACAGAGTCCAGATAGGTGCGACGACGAGCGAAGCGAGGAGGAGCGTGTTAGGTTAACCGCGATCTTACAGCGCACGAAGCCGAGCGAGCGAAGCGAGCGTGCCGCGGCAGCGGCCGGCAAGTGCCAAAATCGCCTTATTGAATATTCAAAATAAGTAAGGAAACACTTATCGCTAATAAGTCAGTTTATTCTTACTCACCCACAAAGTTATTAAAAGAAGTGAGCAGTTGCGGTTACCCACATTGTAAATTATATTACATAGTAACTGTACGAACCCTACTGCGTGAAACATTTGGGAAACGTTATACAACGAAATGACTATTCAGCCAACTAAAACATTCTGTTAAACGATTTTTGGCATTTTGAAAGTTTACTTTATAATCATCAGACAAAACGTACAGTTGGCAACTGTGAGGTTGGGAAACGAAACGAAATCTTATGACGAGTTGGCAAGTGATTATTTGGCGAAATAATATTCTGCGAAACGTTGGTTGGGAACTAATAATTGGCCAAACAATTTTCTGCGAAAAATAAGAGAACCCTTTAAGCAATACAGTATCCCAAATTTACTTCAAAGCCCATTGTTTTTGAGATATTTGGCATCAAAGTTGAACGATTTTAGGGCAAAACCTGGATTTCTGGCCATAACTTTTGTGTTATTTAGTTTAAAAATAAAACTCTAGACTCGTTTTTAGAGACGTCGTAGTCAAACCCAAATATGTAGATTTCGTATAACATATGTTAGATCTTTCACGTCAATAGAGATACGAAGTAAGGGTTTTATAGATAATGTTTAAAAAAATCATACAAAATCAAGTATTCATTTCTTTCAAAATCCGGTAGACAAAAATGGAGGTAAAAGATTGAAAAACCGAAAGCCGTCTGATTTATAATTCTATCTGTAGTGCAAAAATATTCAGAACGATTCGAAACTTGACAAAAATCGATTAAAACCTCTAGTAACCCCTTAACTAGCAACACGACTGCCGTTTATCCATTGCCTCGCAGAACTTCATACACTCGTCACATATGGATATCCAGCTACTAACAAGAACATCACATCAATATATATAGGTATAAGGCTTGTTATTGTTGTTGTTACCCAAGCTAAAACGGAGAGCTTCGTTCGCTTTGCTCGCTCGTTAAATTACAATATACCAGTCTAAACAGGCGACTCTGGCCAATGGCCCCATCTTTATTGGTCAAACGCAGCTGATCAAACACATAGGAAATTTAACTGGGATATGAAACGCCTCTGATCGACTTCTAATGGGCTGGTGATTATCATCGAGATGACTTGGCAATATGGTCATAGGCAGACGGTTTTACTCGTTCCTCGTCTGCGCGGCGCGCAGTAGCGGATGTAGGTCGATGACAGGGCGCGGGCGACGTGCGGGAGGCGAAGCCCGGTGCCCGCACGTGCAGCCCCCCTATTCTCTAATTTGTTTAAGCTCACCTCAACGCTCACCCACAATTATATATTGACACCGCGATGCGTAGTAACCAAGCGTATGTAGAGGTCTAGTTACGTGACGGGTGACCAGCCCAGGCGAGGAACTATCACCGTGGCCAAACTGATATTAGTCATTAAAACTGCCTTAAGGGATCTGCTAGACTTAAAATATTGGATTAGAATCATTTTGGTATTTGTTGGTCCCGTTCGTTCCACCATCGGAGCGAGAAATAGGAAACTGATTCCAAATCAAATCGTTGTAGTTTCAACGTACTGCCGTTTCGACTAACTGTGTTTGTGGAGTACTTAGCGACGCTCAACTGTTTAAATACAAATAATAAGTCATGTCCGTCTGAATATAAACCAAGTCGAGCAAAAACCAATCTTAAAATAAAATGAACATGTTTCAATGTGTGAGAGGAAATATTTTGTAACGCTTGACAATGTCGTTGGTTTGAGAGAGAAAATTGATTGCACCGCTTTGAAAATATACGTGTGATTCTAAAGGATTGCAAAAAATGAGAAAAAATCTCAGATGTTGGACGAGATTAATTGAATATGATATTAAGATTAATTAAGATTGATTTTTACTCTTACTCAATATCACGTATTTGTCTTTTGAGCTATGTGTATTTTCTTGACACTGATCCCTGTGTTAATGATTTTGTAAGCTCTAACAATGGTTAGCTGGAAGAGATCCCTTATATGGATAAGTTCTCCTTTGTGCTTTGATGTATTGTGTGACATGTATATTCTTTAACCTTTTATTGTGGTCAATAAAGTGCTTACATACATACATTAAAAATGAACATACGAATTGAAAAGAGTCCTTGAGCGATAATTGCTAGATAAATAATTCAACTTTGATTTTGAATGATTGAAGACTGTCTTGATTGCGCCGCTATGCTGTGTTTTGTATTGTAGACCAGCACGTCGCGTAACGCGTTGTACGCCCATGAAGTAGATCTAAATGCCACTTTTTGTATGGGAATATAACAGTTGAGTTGTCCTGACGTTCCTTTAAAAAAGTTACGTGATCACCTCACTTAGTCGATCACGCCATGCATTGTACGTGTACGTCACGTAGATCTAAATGCCAATTTTTGTATGGGAATGTAACAGTTGAGTTGTCCTGACGTTTCTTTAAAAAAGTTACGTGATCACCTCACTTAGTCGATCACGTCATGCATTGTACGTGTACGTCACGTAGATCTAAATGCCACTTTTTGTATGGGAATATAACAGTTGAGTTGTCCTGACGTTTCTTTAAAAAAGTTACGTGATCACCTCACTTAGTCGATCACGTAATGCATTGTATGTGTACGTCACGTAGATCTCGTCTCTTGTTGATCAGATTAGATTAGTTTATTTCTTTTTAAAAATTAACATATCCTTTCATAAAATCAAAATAGCATGGATTCATGGATTTACTTGTAGATTGCAGCAATAAATCACAATCGCGTATCGAATATCGACGTGAACTCCGTGGCCTATAATTCGCGATTGCAGCCAAACGATGCTCCATAACACCGTAAAATATAGCATAATACACAGCAACACTAATGCTATGCTAATATTATGCTAATATGGAAGGCAGCTTTTATTCCCCGTATCATAGGTCCTGTGATAGCTGTAATAATGTTGGGAATGTAAAGCGGGGCCCCCATACGTTTCGTTTTCCATCGTATCATGTTGAGCAATTTGAATGATATTCAAATCAGTAACGTTTTATGAAACGACAAGGACGCTTTTCTAGTATCAAGTTTGGAAGGAAATTGGTACAAGTGAAGTTATATTTTTTAAAGTCACACAGCGCCCAGCTTTTTTTTAATACCACGTCAGTGGCAAGTAAACATAGAGTCTGCTTTATTTCAAGCGGTTTGGACCTGCGTCCACCAGCCATTGTTCTGGCCTGCTTGTGCTGAAGCACAAGGCATCCAAGTTCCGTTATTGTAAAAGTCGAGCTTATGGAGCTGATTTCGGGTAAGCTTTCCCTCGTGTCGTACTCGTGTTAACAGTATTCTGTAAATTTAGTGTAAAGTAGTGGTAGCACTACCACTACTTTACATTATTGTTGCTTTTTTTAGCGGAGGTACTTCCCCAGTTGAGTTGCTCAAAATATCGAGTTGGATGCCATTTTGCTGTGCCCTACTTACTTATAGCAAAATAACTAAACATGCATATAATATTATCCTACTATCCTACTAATATTATAAACGCGAAAGTTTGGATCACGCTTAAACGGCTCTACCGATTTGGATGAAATTTTTACGAAGATAATTTATAGCCTGAATTAAAATAGGTTTTTAATAGGTTTTTAATATTTTTTTAGTAATTAATTTGAACTCAGTGAGAGGCTAATAGTTTTAGTGAAAACATTTACACGTGTATCACGAGTTTATAAACAAGGATTTAAAGCCATGAAAATCAACGTTGTAACAAAATCCAGTCTCATTACGCACCGCTGCAAAACATTATCAATTTGCCTCGTTAAAACAACTTCTCAAATCCAACGTAATTCTTTGAAGTACTCCAAGGGACAATAGCGCTGATATTTTAAAGATTTTTATAGTCAAGAAAGCCTTTTCTTTTATCGTAATGCCATTTCAAATGAAGAGGTCCATCGTTAAGTCTACCATAAACCAAATACATTAGAACAATACAATTTAAACCTTAACCTCTTCGTATTAAAGGTGGATACGAGCGCTTTTGGGGAATGGTGTTGTACAAGAAATCAATCGCCACGGAAAGAGCCGTTTTTTTAATCAAATCGAGTAGAAAGGTCGCAAAACGACCATTTGCCTTAACGAGGCACCTTTGTCATATTTTCTTTGAGCCCGCTTTTAATTGTGGAATGCAATTAACCAATCGCTTTAGCTCATTCCGGTCGTCAATTTTAACGCTGATTAAGGGAAAGTACTTTAATATTATTGTAGCTATAAGTACTCCAGTTACACACAAAAAAAAACATTAACAACGGTAGTTCTGTTTCTGTCTCTAAATTTTCAGATAAAGGGTGGTTGATATTTGTAGGATAGTTATTCCTATTACAAGTATCAGCGTCACGTGAAGAAAGTATTATCTCCGGCTCTACAAGTATTTTCTGTTAAGTAAATGTGTAGCGACTTGCTAATATAAGTCTTGAAGTTAAATTAATATTATCATTATATCCGACTTCGAAAAAGGAGGTTCTATGTTTCATTGTATGTATTTTTTAGGGTTCCGTGGTCAACAATTTCGCCCCTATAGTTTCGCTATGTACGCCTCTCGTCTGACCGTTTGTCCGGCTACGGCTTAGCTCAGTGACAATTACTATTATTTACTAGGAATATATATAAATCAATCACGCTGACAAAACAATACAATATAATCTTGAAAATATTTTTTTAAGGGTACTTCCCCTGTGTGGATGTAAGGTGGGGATGTCATTTTTTTTCTCTTCAAACCCATGGTGTGGGTATTGTTAGATAACTTGTTAAAAAAAATAATGGGTCTCTAAAAACGCGTTTTTCAACTCGGTGATTCGTTTGTTTGATATTTGCTTTAAAGCCCTCATTTTTCTAAGAGTCAAGTCCCCCTGCTGGCTAAATGGCTACTACTGGGAACGTGAAGGGTTAAGTAGGCGTATCTAGTTACCGAGTAATAGTCGACCAACTGAATGTTTACTTGGAAAAGCCAACTTTAAAAAAAATCGTAAGACGCAACCGAACCGTGTCCATGAAACTATGACAGACAGGCAACTATGGAACTCTTTTCAGTGCGTGTCCGACACGCAGTTGGCTAGTTTATTTATTTATGTATGTCTATCGATTTCTCTGAAAATTGTAAAAGCAATGGGAACCCTAGTAAATTAAGGGCAACAATTTTATAGGTATACGTGTAATGATTTCGGTATTTTGTATTAGGTATAACTCGTGTTACCATCTTAAAACTCAAGTTTGGTGAAGTGGACTGATAATGAAGATCATGGATCACTTATGGTACTCCTCAGTGATTGAAAGTAATGAAGTGCCAAAGGAGCGTATATAGCACACTAGGTATACCTTCTCGATCATTATCATCATTTCAGCCGAAAAACGACGTCCACTGCTGGACATAGGCCTCCCCCAAAGAGTACCAAAGTGACCGGTCCTGCGCCACCCGCATGTACTTATATTTGCCAGAATTTCATTTGCCATAATTTCAGTTGCCATAGTAGTCAAAAGCCATAATTTTAATTAATCTGAATTTTATGTGGCATAAGCATATTATAACTGTTATTTACTCATACCATTCTTAAGACAGAATTGTTATTCGAAGCGCCAGTACCGATCATTTACAATACTTATTCGAACGGCCCGCAAAAAAGTTTTTTTTTTTATGGCAAACGAATATTCTTTCAAGTAAAGTTTTTGCATTAAAATTATGGCAAGTAAAGTTTTATGGCATATGAATGATTCTGGCATACAACATTATGGTAAATAATAATAAAGTCATATGAATATTATGGAATACTAAACGTTCCGGAATATTCAATTATGGCAAATTAAATTCCGGCAAATTTCATTATATTCTATGAAATCATGGCAAACGATAGACAACTAGCACACTTATTTTGTTACTTCTTTCTAAGAAAAGTAAGATAATTTAAAATTAAAAAGATGAAAAAAATTACACTTCTTGTTCGATTCTGGAGCGTGTTTGAGGCATACGATGTATTTCGCCTCTTATTGTGGTCTCTTTTTCACAATTGCTAAGCCTTGGTGTGTGCGAGAGCGACGCACTGATAAAATAGTTTTTCTTGACACTTACTAGTACTTATTATTTGAAAAACAAACTACTTCTTCAGTGCGTACTCTCGGTGTTGATGCTAGGTAGGCATTTGCTTGCACGCGCTTTCTTCTACATAAATATCTTCTTTTTATATAGCACGTAGAACTGATGACCGCTGGGGCGGAAGGATTCTCGAGTGGCGACCACGTACCGGAAGGCGCGGCGTGGACGTCCTACGCTACCCGCATCCAGCGGACTCCGACGACCGTTACAAGTATCAGTCCACACTGCGGGGGATCTACTTTTAGTAGATAAAAAAATCCAAGAGCATTCACTCAGTAACAAACGTATAGTAACGTTCGCAAATTACAATAAAACATAAATGCATTTAGATCCCGTGTACGCACAACAATAAGAGTAAGAAATTGCTCACGCCCCGCCCGTTACTCTGCGCTGCGAGGCTACGCAATATTACGCAGCGATGTTACTTTAGGGTTGTCACTTACGCCACGTGTTATCAGTTCAGTTATAATATGCCCACGGACGTAATATATTATTTTAATGCTTTAGTTATAAAGCAAGGAGGTATTAACTCAAATGCCATATTAGAAAACCTATTTATAAATAAATCTTAACGTAATAAACACTGCTTTAACAAGTTTAACTGAATTTTTTTAAAGATATTAAATTAAAATGTGGTTTGTAAAATATTTTCGACAGTAATTGTGCCTTGTGTCTTTGCCTTACGTCAAATTCAACACAATGGAAGATTGTATGCTGTAGTCTTATAGCGATTTGTATCATTTTTGTTTGAAATGTATCTGTTTTCTCGCAAATGTGAGGAAACACATTGTGTGCGACGCGTACGCTAAGAATTTTACAAAATTGAGTCATCAAAGCCATCCAATTTCGGTGACGGCTTTCTAATAGACTCGTTCGTAAAACAACTTTTAGCGCACTTGCGGCACACTGTAGGCGTGCTACTTACCTCGATAAAAGAAATAATAAAATAAACAACGGGTTGCATTCTGGGAGTGCCGGTAGAAGTGAAAACTTGAATATTAAGGTCGTGAATTTTAATGACCTATTTGGGAATGGTAAGGGAATTATTTTGCACAAATTGCTTTAATTATCAATATTGAAATTATTACTTTCAGTTTATTTAATTCATTAATAATTTGCATTGTGTTTGAAATTGAATGTAACATACGTAATGATAAATAAAACATAATTAGTAACATAAGAATAGTCAAACAATTAAATTACAATAAAATATTCTATAACAGTGTGTCAAATAATAAAAATAAGAAGCAATAAAATCCAATATCACGAAAATGTTAAAAATATAAATAGTTGTCAAAAATCATTGATGTTATAGCTGCATTTTCCTAATAAATATGTTAAAAGCCTGTTTTGAAATATAGTGGAGTTTCTAATTAGTTTTAACTCAGTAGGCATATTGTTAAACAATCTTACTGATTGCACTTTAGCAGTATTTGCCACGACTGCCAGTCGCGGTGCTACGGTCGAAGTGAGATGGTGATTCTTTGTTCTGGAGGATTCACGCAACTCCATTTCAGTTTCCGTCTCGTATCGACTACGACGCTACGATGCCGCTCTGAGCGGGGCGTGCATTGTCCATATAAAACAAATGCAATTTATATTGACGCTCGACGCCCCGCTCTGAGCGGGGCGTTCACTCAGGCCTTACACTTAGGGTAGCGGAAATCAAATACTTACGATTCAAAATGTAGCCATTGTTATTGGGTACAATATTTTCTGTCATCTAAGTTTAGATGTGTTACTAATTTGCAATACCCTAATTATAATATCTATCCCCATGAAATATATTAGTCATCATTTTAATAAAAACTGTCTCTAAATATGAATTTTCGGATTAATGTAAAAATTTATTTTTAAGTATCGTTTGATCACTTTTTTCTATAGCCTGATTATAAGATCAGTCCTCTAAAAAGTAAGTGGCGAGCAGCTATAATACATTTGTACCTAAAAATAGTAAATCTTTCACATTATAAATCTCATCAACATACTATTAGTATCATAATATCATTTAATTCGTTCAATCATCAAAATAATAGATCTGCCACCTAATAAATAGATCAGTTCCTAAATTCAATTAAAAAATACCGGAGTCAAAATGGCGCGCTATGAAAATTGACCAATGAGCTTGACCGCTCGCTTGCTCACCGGCCGGCGCGGCGGCGCGCACGCAGTCCGCAAGACTTATCGTGGCGGATCCGACTCGGGTGGCGGGTAGGTTAGAAGACACCGGCGGGAGCTGCCGGGGGGCGGGGAGTGGTTTATAAAAGAGCGAAAATAAATGTAAGTCCTAAAAATGGGCCACCCTTTGCTATACTCTGACCAATACATATGATAAAACCTATGGTAATTTTATTTTAACTAATTGTGTATTGTCTAATTTCAGTTGAATTATTTCATAATTAATATAATTTTCCAGTGATTAAAAATAAATTTTTAGTTAAACATTTTTATATTGTTTGGTGATTCAATTTTAGTGACACTTTTATTATTTTGAAACCCAATATAATTATTTGATTACTGACATAAGTAATTCTTAATTAATATTTAATATTATTGCGTTTTAATATTATTCGGTGATTCAATTTAGGTGACAGATTTCCTATTTTAGGAACAAACATTATTTATTAGGTAGCTGAAAATGCATTTACTAGGTAATTGATAAAATCATAGCCATTGTTATTGATAAAATACAACACTGATACTGAAATAATTTAAGGATTTTCGCATGTATTTCATGTTTTGTGGGAAAAATTGAGATATTTTTTTATTGTAATTAGTTCTACTGATTATTCGATTACTACTTATCATTTATGCATAAACACACTGAATACTAAATAGGGGTATAGACACTAAATAAAATAAACAATAATGTCATATTTTTTTGAAAAAAAAATTAAAAATGTAGTCAAATGAACAAAAATCAACTCAACAGGTTAATTAATGACGAAGATATAAGTGTCCAAAGTTTTAAGAAGGGTTATTTTTGTCCCTTTTTCGCAAAACGCAACTTCATATGAATGACTTGTAGATTGTGAAGTCACTGAGAGACGGCAACGTGACGCGCTCTGCAGCAGCCTCGCGTATTGTGACGTCACACACTGTTTGCGTTTTCTCTCTCTAAAAAGCCACATTAAAATGGTTGTAGCTTCGTAATTCTTTGAGATATCAGAATGGGATTTCGTCAGCATATTTTTTTGCCTTCTTTTTTTTGGAGTAAAAATAATTATCGAGTTTACACCGCTATTGTATAATTATGTATTAAGCAATATTCAAGATTTTCCTCATAGTGATTCATTACCGCGTCGACTTTTTTTTCCAAATCACGCTATCTACTTTTATCTCGTGTAGTAAAAATAAGAAGCGTCATATTTACGAGTATATAAGCATACATCCAACAACTAGGAAACGCCGCGTTAAACATGAGTAAATATTTTTAGCAAAATAATGCTCGAGAGAATATAGCTCAATAATTCAGCACACATAAACAAATGGAAATAAAACAGGTAAAAAAAAGTCGAGTGGCAACCCTGCCCCGCAGTAATAAGCGATACGACCCCTATCGCCACTTCTACAAAACTCACCTGTTATTATTGCGTTGTAAGAAAGTAATGTATCTCTTTGTGCAGATAATGGAACTCTTTTCTTATTACCTACTTGGCTCATTGTACTGCTTATAAGTGGGAAAGTGATAGTTTTTTTATTGGTTGAGCGAATTTCACCTCGATATTGTGGAAAAACACACTCAACAATTTCACAGCTAGGAATCTCATTACGAGGAAAACCACGGGATCGGCTTAGTGCGTAGCGCGTAGTGATTCTTGGCAGTGAACGTGTTAAGACAAATAGTAACTCTCTCTTATTCGAAATTAATAAGGCTACTCAATTCAACACAAATTACAAGTACGTCTACGGGCTTGCTGTAGCATACATGAATGGGCCTACGTGCTACGCCGTAGCCCCTATTTCATACACGCAGCGCTCAACATTTTGTAGGCAATAACTGCGCATCATTACGCCAAGCGAGACGCTGCGCTCGGATCACTCGCTCCCACGAATACATCGCTGCCGCTACCGCCGCCACTCAGTCAAGGTCGATCTGTTAGAGTGAGTGCGCAATACACAATATAAACTAATTTGAAGAAAAAAGAAAAATGGCTTATTGGTAACAATCAGTGTTTACACAAATTATGAAAGGGTTGGGGTCGTCAAGTAAGTATAAGGCAATATTTGTCAATCAATCGATCAATCAATCAAATCATTTATTCGTTAAACATAGGTATATAAAGGGGTGTTATGAACATTTTAGAGTCTCACTATGTCTTCGCCATAAGGCATACAAATCGTCATAACATATCACGCAAAAATAAAATAAAACTTAATATATTTCACAAAATTATTAAATAATCATATTAATCATGCATCGTGCTCATGTCAAATTAATTAATTATTATTATATGTCAATGTCTTAATGTCTTAAATATTCTTGTATGGAGTAGTATGCTTTTCGTACCAAAAAATGGCAAAGGCTTTTTTAAAAGTCGTTTACATTGTCTTTATCTAATATCGATCTAGGTAGCTTATTATAAACTCTAGGCTCCATACCAAATACACTTTTCGACAGTAGGGCAGTTTTAAAAGGTCTATTGTTTATTTTTCCCCGCTGACGTACGCTATTATAACTATCGAATTGGTTAAGATTAAGTTTAACATATACAGCCACTTCATAAATGTATAGGCACGGCAATGTCAATATTTTGAACTTTTAGAATAGTGGTTTACATGAGTCTGAAACTTAGACACATGCGGCCCTTTTTGTCCTCTAAACACTATTTCTCTTTCCGATGAGTTCCCCCAAAACATAACCCCATATCTTAATGTTGACGTAACATATGCATGATATGCCGTGAGTACTGTAGGTTGGTTAACTACAGTTTGTGACAGAAGATCCGCTCCCGCTCTTCCAGCTTCAAGTGTAGAGGTATAACCAATTAACAACATAGAAAAGTTGAAAAACCCTCGACATTTTCACTTTTATATCTCTTAACCGGCTGCACCAATTTTGTTTAAACATATCTATTGTAACCATTTCGATCAAGTCAGCTTTCGGACAGTAAAAACCGCATTAAAATTGGTCCATTTGTCTAGGAGCTTATAACATCCCTCTTTTGGCATGGGGGGTTCATAATGCGGAACATGTGTAATATTGAGGAGCTTTTATCCCTAAATGGGAACCACGAACACACGGTGAACTTTACTGTGGACCCGTTGGTCCAAAACTACCGAAGTTCAACAAACCGCAGCGATAACTTAATGAATCTGTAATTAACTCAGGTCTGGGCTAGGTTTCTATGACAAACAATATACGCACATGTTTGAATAGGCTATTCTACGTTTTTTTTTTAAATAAATTATACATTTTTCGTATACGTTTGATAGCCATCTGCCCCCCTAGCACTAGCCTGGGTTTTATGTCCGACGTAAAGCATTTGTCCATCTTGCACTCGCATAATTGCCAGAATGGGACGAATGCTTTATGTTCGACATAAATCTTAGCGTACTAGCCACCCTGGCGTTTATATTTTCTCAAAATACTATGGCTTATGCAAATAAATAATGGCTGTTTCAACGTTTTATATTCGCGCCCAAAAGGCAGCCGGCTTGTCTTGACGTCACAACTGCAACACCAAACCGATCACAGACTACTAAGACGATAATATGTGCAGAAACATAGAAACGTCTTATGTGCATATCTACCAATTCTGATTTTTGGAAGCCAAAATGGCGGTCGTCGTTTCTGTCAGGTAACATACAGATAATAAAACTGCATTTTATAAAAATGTTTTATAACATAATAGTGTTATGTTCGTATTTATTATGTTTAAAAATATATAAATAAAAAACATGCAATTTAATTTTGATAGATGTTAATACCCTATTATTCAGAAATCATGAAGCTCGGTAGGCAACATAATTTTACTTACTTATAAAAAAAATGGTAATACACAGTTTGTTAGCGACTGAAGCGTTCTCTCGTCTAAATATGTTTAAAAGTTATACCTATTTATTAAACATTAAACTAAATCATACAAATTAACTAGTTATCCTGCCACGTAGCGTGTTAGTACCATCAACGTGACGGCCTACCCACTAAGATCTTGTACGTAATTATGCTATTCACAACTTGTCTTGGCTCGCCTGTCCTCGAAACCTTTTGGGACTCGATCATGGTATTCATAAATCAGCGCTGCAGGTGTCTGACACCTGAGCATAATGCTGAGCCAGTGTCCGGTTCACTGCCGCAGAGACACACTTGTGTCATGTTTTATCTGTTTTTTGTTTATTCTATTGTTTAATATGTGTGTCCTGTGCGTTTGTGAATGAATGTATCTTTCTTTCTTTCATTATATTTGCTACGTCTATGCTGAACCAGAGTAGAAACTTAGTTCATTATTATTTAATATAAAAACAATATTTTTTAAACATTAGATGGTACAATCGTTACTTTTTTGTGTCAATTTTAAGCAAATCATTATTAATTCATAGTTATTTCGGTTTAGCAAAAAACAAATCCAATTTCCACCAATTCCGCTCGCAATATAGCAATATTTTTATCTGGGAATGAAGCGTCAATTTCCTGGCAACTTACGTTGTTGCGAAAACGTTCTATACCGCTGTGAGCGTAGGGTTGCCAGTGAAAAATGCTTCTAGAAATTGTATTGCATTGCTGAACGGGGCTTGGAATACGTTTCCTATTTTTCAAAACCGTATCCGAGTGTGGAAAATAGGAATTGGAGTAAAATAATGATTATGCTACCTGTCACGATGGTTAATTTTAAACCAAATTAAAGTTTTTTTTTCTGTAGGGAAAAGCTGATCGCACAACGTGGTATTGTGGCAATCTAATTTGACATTTATGTGGTTCTTGTGCTGTTTAACGTTGCCGAACGAGCACAAAATATAATGTGATATTAAATTAAAAGAGCTACGGTAGCCTAGTGGTTCAGGCATGCGGCTGTCAAGCGGCGGTGGTCGTGGATTTGAATCCCTTATCTACGGATTTACCGTTAGCTTTTCGGTGAAGGAAAACATAGTGAACCGGTGTAATCCCAATAAGGTCTTTTTTCCAGATGGCAGTCGCTTTCGTTAAACTCGTGCCTATGCCAAATCTTGGGGTAAGGTGTCAAAGCGGACCCCGGGCTTCTATAGGCCACCGGGAATAACGCTAGAAGGATGATGAGGATGAGTTGTCAAATTAAGTAATGCATTCTTTAAGTGTCTCATCGATCGATCCCCGGTCACAAGTATATAAAGAGAGGTAGTGTAGAGCGGACTTCTTTCCACTTTATAGAAGACCGTAGCTATAATAAATGGCCCTACTTCCTCTGTTGGTTCTTTGTGTTGTGTTTCTGGTGGTGAGTAAGTAAGGTCGCCAGAGCTCCCTAGGATCTCAACAAATCCTCAAATCAATAAAGGGCCGGCAACGCGGTTGTGATTCTGCAGCAATCGCAAGCGTCTCTAGGCTACGGTATATGTTTACCGCCGGACAGACATTATGATTGTTTGCCACCGTTGTATAAAAAAAATAGTCGGAATGCGCCACAGAATGGTCGAAATAAAAACAACATGCCAAATTATTACCATTAAAAACAGTGAATATAAACGACGCAAATTGGTGGCAGTCCGCGACTAGCGAACTCATAAATCGACACAACAAATTTAAAAACACTCAAATTAAATCCGGCTTCGGAACGCCATAATTCGCGGCCATATTTTACGGGAATATTAAAAATGGCGGAGCGTTCCAGAGTCGAACGAGTAGTGAAAATCCAAACAAAGGTGAACGCGGGTCTTGGTAATACGTCATCTAAAAGTGTTTACTAGTGCAGAGAGAAGCTTACTTCACGTCTGGATACGTCCTTGAAAACCCTCAACTTCGTGGTTGGTCTGTAGGTTGTTTAGAGCTCCTCTTATACACCAGGTTGTCACAAAGATCGATGTCAAGCCGAAAACGGGTGATAGCCCAAGTCATATCAGTTATAAAAATATTAAAAAAAACAAAGTCACGTTTTACAAGCGCACCACTCCTTCATGTTACACACAAACTGAAAAATGTATTCTTTTCCTAAGCAGTGTAGTTTTAGATTATCTCATAATTTAGGCAATGCATCCTCTTTCTGATTCACATTAATGGTATTCGCATGTTTATGTTGTACATAGTTTTTTTGTGTAACCGTTCTGATGCGATAGCTTTGTGCGCACGAATGCGAGTTCAAATACACTATTCCTCATAAGTGTTATGTAGAATGTTACGCGCGATAAAGTATCACTCGATGTTCGATTCTTGTCTCGCGTTGTATAATTTTATGTCCGCTTCGAACGCGCGCTCTTATTGACTCGGCGCTAACTGGCACCATAACAGTTAAAGGATATGCGGAACCGTTCCAATACTTGCAATATAGGAAGCCGATACTGTACTAGACTATTTGAGTTAGCGGTAGTACGCGCACGTACAATTTCGCGAAATTGTCAGGAAACAATGGTTTTTTTTGCGCGCTATTGACATATCTATTGTGTTTTCGGCGACTATTGTTTTTGGAGTTCATATTTTGCGTTATTGGAAAAAGATTTAGAAACGTCTCAAATAATGGGCTATAGAATGCTTATTGAAACCTATATGTTTCAGGTGGTGTTGTTAAGATGTTTCTCGGACTGGAATTCACGTAGATACTTTTATTTTTGTTACAACTGTGTCGGTACAAATGTCTTGAGAATGTCAAGTCAAAAATACTCTAATCCATTCCGATGGAGGTTGAGTTTTTGTACAATATAATACATGTACATCGACTTGTTTTGGTTAGTTGATGTCACTGAATAAATTTTAGTCTTATTGTTTTTTTTTCATCAAAGGCACAAACAGATTAAGAGAAGTGGACGGAAGATTACAACTTTTATTAAAATAATATTTCTATTCTACATTCCAATTATATTTAAACACTAGCTGTACCTGCGACTTCGTTTGCATGGTAATGTGGTGGGAGTTAACGAATTTCTTATTTTGGACATAGGGCACATGCAGTTCTAATTTAACCTTTCAAGTAAAACGTTGAACTAACCTATTTTAGCTAAAATGCCGTTGAAATTATTTTCTTTGATATTTAAATTAGTAAGAAAGAGACAAAACTCGTTTTATGGGGTAATAGTTTAGTAGATGTTTGTGGCTATAGATCCAACAGGTAGGACACAGGCTGCAGCATTAAATGTTTATATATCTCCTTCTCTACATATTTATAATATAACACTGTTTTATATTAAATAAATACAAACGTGATGACTGAAATCATCTTGAGTCACTCCGACTCTCAGGTAAAGATGTGTATAGAATTAATAAATAGATTTAATAATCCTTTCGAGTACCCGGAGTAGGTACCCATTGACCGGTAAGTGTTTACGCGGAACAAAAGATCTCTTTTTTAACGTCTGAATTTATATTTTACAAGCTATACCTATCCACTAACTAAGTTCTAGAACCATAACGCGAGTCCGAGTTCCTTTCTATTACAGGTAATTAATGTAATTTTTAAAAATATTAAAGTAATATGATTATTTTTTCATATTGCAATGTTTCAGATCGCACTATCACATTCTGCCGATCTTCTGTATGTTCCCGCCATTGTCAACTTAAGGAATGTGTATTGCAGGCTTTATGATAAAAGTTTTATCTGCATGTTGGCCGATTCCTGTGTCTCTATATAGGCTGAATGTCAACTTGAAGGCGCGAAGTACGAAGTAAAATACCGCCTTAATACCTACTGACGCGCTTGATAATTAATGTTTTTAAAAAAAGGGGCCCGTTTTATACTGATTTAATATAGTTTTACTGTTTATTGCTGATAAATATAAATACTGACAAACCAGCACGGCTATCACAAGACGGCGCGCGAGCTCTCTCTATTTTTCTCGAACTATCCGTCTCTCTCGTAATAGACAACTTAGAAAGAGTCGTATAGTGCGAGAAAAATCGAGAGAGCTCCCGCGCCATCTTGTGATAGCCGTTAAGTATCGTGACAAATACTCAGCGTGTAATATTGCAGAAACTCATAAACCTAGACGTTTTGGCTGAACGCGAGACAACGCTAGGCCATGCCATTAAAAAAGAAGGAAGAGTCAGACTTTTGACGTTATTTTGTTGAAATTTGTTGATACATTTATTGAAATTACGCCTCAATACGAATTTAGCGCGTATAAGTTTCCATATCAGAATCGATTATTTTTTTATGCTTTAGAATTTAATATGCGTTTTGTGAAGGTCTATCACAACACCGGATCGAAATTATTACTGTTACTTAGATATGGCAACTCCGCCATTTTGACGTCACTGACAGTTGACGGATATGGCGGCTATGATTTCCAGCAGAAGAACTGAATATAATGAGGTCAAATGTTTCCGAAAGTTAATTAATCGTCGCAGTTGGATAAAAACTATCCTAAACGGAAGCTAGAGTAATAATGTACTTATGAAAAAATCTACATGTTTTTCCGTTCATGGGAAGCCGAGATCATTCGGGACACGTAAATGCTTAGTTTGATACTGGCTGATTCCATTTTCAAATTAGAGATTTATTATAAGTGAGGGATAATTCGGACCTATCTTCTGTAAAATCGGCGCGTCGCGCGTTGTATTAAATTAAAATCCGAAATTGAGGTTTTAGATTCACTCCTTGTTTGATTTCCAGTTGGTTTGGTTCAAATATATGTACTAAAACTCAAACATTCATTCGTGAAAACCCACACAGATAATAAAATATTTAAATACAGAAACTATAAGACTAGACTAGATGTAGGTTTTCATAGGTTTTTATGCTTTCCATTTTCTGAAAACAGTAAATATAAAAACTAAAGTATAGTAGATATCACAATTTTCTAGTTTTCAAACCTCTGCTGTATTGGAAACCAGAGCCAATTTAAGTGTGGTTTTTTCATATAAAAAAATACATTTATATCTAGCTAACGGACAGTCAGCATCAGAAGTAGGTAAGCAAAATAACACGTTTAAAATAACCTACACAGATCCTTATTCTCTTGAAAAAAGAGTTCGTTTGTAGATCATTTTGAGCACTACGACTGCTTAGCAACACCTGCTGCTGACTGCACATTAGGGTGGGTCAAAAAACTTTTTTCAAAATTTTGGATTCTAATAAACGTAATATGGTGCTAATTAGTGTTAATGTAACGTGTGTAAAATATTACTGCATTTTATTTACTGGAACTGCCTCCGGATTCAGCTTAAAATTTCGAAAATGTTAGTCAATGTGCATATTTTTTAACAATTGTCAACATACTTAGGGTACACTACTTATACTTTTAAAACTGCTTATATTTATACTATGACCATATTATACCGCAAAAACAACATCTCAAACGTAAACAAGTACTCGGGGGTAAGTTTGATTTGTTAAAGTACCGCTCGAAAATGTATTAGGTATTTCAGTCGTTTAGTTGCGCTGTGCTTAACTAGAACAAAAGTGTGTTAATCTCGAAAAGCTTGTAAATGTCCTGTATTTGGCAATACTAGTGATTTGAAAGACAATGTGCTTCCAAATTATGAAGAAATACTGAAATTTGACATTAAAATGACCAAGAACACCAAAAAGGAACCTAATTTTCAAGAAATTGCTGATATTGTCGTCGAAAAAATAATAACCATTTGGAAAAAAGCATCGCTGCCGACTGTATCACAAGTAAGAGTGCAACAAATGCTTAAAGCATATCATCTTAAGTTTACAAACTTGTTAAAATCTCATCCTAATATACCAAAAATACTTATATTTATAGGATATTACGATCTTATTAACTGGCAGATTCTGGTAACAGAACCACCAATCCTGACGCAAGTTTCTAATGAAGAGCTTGAGTCTTTCATCATTCGAGGAGAGGACAATAAAATATATTTTTTGCGATTACCATGCCATACCCAAGCAGTTGAGAGATCAGTTAAAACTGTTACTGACAAAATCAGCACGCGAAGGTTTTATTAAAGCGAAAATTGAGTCGCGTAAACTCATGCCAAAATTCGACAGTAGGAAGGATTTTCGTGTAGATTAAAGTACCTTTAACCAGCAATTCTCTAAATACCAATGTCTATAAATTCACGTATAAATAAAATATAAGTTTCTAATGTTACTTTTTATTATTTACACCCACATTTACGGCAAATAGTATTTAATTAATCTAGTTTTCAGAAACAAAAATATGTTAGTTTTCCGTTTTTTTTAAGTCAATCCGGAGGCTTTATATAAAATTCAATTGAAATGAAACTTTTTATTTATGTATATGTTATCATGAAACACGTTAATACTGCTATTAAAAGTAAAAAAAAATAAAAAAAAAATTCCTCATACTACTGTGACCCACCCTACTGCACATACATACAATGCGTTACGTGATCGACCTGCAGTTCTACGCGGCACACGTGACTGAAGCACCGCTGAGTCCGTCAAAGTGCGCAAATAGTCTAGTTACCTTATTAGTAGCTCCTGAAAAGTCTGATAAAAAATAATAAATGTTTTTTTAATAAGGTTACTTTATTTTTCCTCTTTAATATTCAAGAAAAAAACGTACAAAAATGCTTCATATAATTACTTACGTGTGGAAAGTTTCGAGGATTTGTAAGTAGAATAACGTTTATTATAAATTATAAATTAATGTTTTACATGACCGTACTTTTCCTGAAGTAAAAGTTTATTGTAGGGACGAGTATCTATGTGATTGCGGCAAAAAAGACATGTACGTACGTATTTTTTACAGCTGTGTATATACTGTGCTATACGACTGCACCAGTAGCAGTAAGGATGCAATCTGGAGGAACGGGTCTGAAGGGTGGCTTATGTGTCCAGTAATTTAGTCAGGCTGAGACTCCGCGGCGAGTCGGGGGTGTACCTGGAACCGATAGTTTCCTCGAATCTTCTTCATCTGTCCAGTTATATAATTAAATGAATTAAAAAAAAAAACAAAACAAGTTTGAAAATTTCGCGTGTAAGTATGTGTATATTTATGTATATATTTATTTGGATTTGTATTTATTTATTTTATTTATGTATATGTATTTGTGTAAATATGTTATATATAATAATACCGTAATGTAACTTTTTTTGTTGTTACTTGCATTGCCCACAATCTTATTCCGCTTTGCCTTAAGGTTTGACTAGTAGAGAATGCCATATGGCATTAAGTCCGCCTTTTGTACGATAAGTTTTCTTTTGTGCAATAAAGTTTAAATAAATAAATAAATCAATTAAATTGGTATATCGAGCGCCTATCTATAGTGAAGTGAATCACATTTAATAGGCGCTCGATATGTTTTAAAACGTGGTCGATACTATATGCCTGTTACGTCGGTTCTACATGCAATGTAGTGTGAAGTCATGAGCGTGGGTAGACCCCCCAAACAAGGTGGTCTGATGACATGGTAAAGGTCGCGGGAGTCCGCTGGATGCGGGTGGCTCAGAACCAGTAATTCTGTACGTCTTTCGGCTGATATGGTGATGATTATATTATAGGCAAATAATTCAGACTATACGGCACTGTTTTTTAATATCTATGCGAGTCATATACTCGTACGTGCCCATCAGATTAAACTGTAAGAGTCACCGACATTGGCTACGACAGCGATAACTATAGAGAATAATAATATAAGTGTTAATCTTAGTTTTTAACACATTGGTACGCTCTACAGAGCTCATGTTTGAATTGAATCTATTTTTAAGATCTTTTATACAACATCAAATGAAATAAAGGATATTTAATTGAATTTAATTGAATTATACTTTTTATATTTATTAAATGTGCCTTCGAGATTGAATTACTCCCAGTATACTTCAAACCTAGCGAAAATACTCGACTATTTACCTAACCAGACAAGACGCGCCCATTTTACCCACTATGGGCAAGCGAAAATTAAATTAGTCGCATTTTTTTTATGTAACATTAAATACGGTCTACGTTTTCGACATATGAAAATAAAAAATAAAACTGAACATTATATAGTGAATCACTAACAATACGGTCAAACTATATAATAGAGTAGATGGTAGATACAAGTAGGTGGCTCCATCCGTATTAATACATAACTCAAGCAAATCGCGGGGTAAAATATAGACTACTAGCCTTTGCCCGCGACTCCGTCCGCGTGGAAATTGTTTACATCGTTTCTCCATAAAAAAGACATCCCCATTTCACCTCTTTAGGGGATGTTTACCGGGATAAGAACTATCATATGTCCATTCAAACTAATTCCATACCAATATTCATGTCAATCGATTCAGCAGTTTAAGCGTGAAAAGGTAACAGACAGACAGACACACTTTTGCATTTATAATACAAAAGCAATACATGCGCAGTACTTCCTGGACAACGAGGAAATCAATCGTGTCTTCTCTGTGAAAGATCTAGGCGTGATGTTTGACACGCGCCTCACTTTTCACGACCATATTCGTGCACTTGCCAGTAGCTGCTACCAACGATTGGGTTTCGTGCTCCGTAATTGTAAGGTCTTCCGTGATCCTGGAGTTATGCAGCTACTGTTTAATGCCTTGGTGAGGAGTAAACTAGAAGCTTCTTCCATCATTTGGTCCGTAATCCGTATGAATCCATATATACCTTGCTCTTAGAGAAAATACAAAAGTCTTTCCTTAGGTTCCTTTATAAGAAAAAGTTCGGATACTACCCTTATTTATATCCCACAAAATTTTTACTTGGTTGTTTAGGATATAATTCTTTGGAAGTGAGGCGAAATAACAACCTTCTTATGACAGTCTGTCGTTCTCTCCGCGGGGAGTCGGACGTTATCCAATTGGTAGGTAGCGTACTACGGCTCAGCGTCCCGGACGACCCCCGCGTCCAGTTGCGTGCGCGCGTGCGCCCTCTGCTGGCGGTGCCGGAGGCGCGCACGGTAGCGCGCCGTAACGCGCCGCTGCCGCGCGCGCTGACTCTGCTCAATACGCTCTTGGCATCGGTGCCTGAATGTGACCTGTTTGCGTGGGGATGGGTAACCGTGTGCCAGGAATGTTTGAGATTTTGTGAGGCGATGGATGATAGGCAATCCTCCGTGTACGCATAATATATATTTGTATGTGCAATGTTATCCTAAAGGTGATACCATTTCTTAGTTGTAAGTTGTTTTTACTGTACATAGTTAAGTATTCTGGTTTCTCGGCGTATTGGTTCGCTGTAAGGTCGTGAAAACTAATTAAATAATAAGTAAATAAAATAAATAAATAATATTAGATCGATGTCCATCCAGAAGATCCAATCAATATTTTTGGATGTAGAAAATCTTTGAAAGTACATAGTACATATAGTTTTACTTTTCCAAAATCGGTGTCGTGACCCCTAAGAAAAACTTTCCGTATCTCTTGTAGTTTCAGTTTTTTCTCATTGCCCTGTTTGAATAATACACCCTGTATAGTGTTTACGTTACATATAGTGCAATATATAGATCTTTTAGCACACACCTGAGCCAAAGCATCACAAAACCACACAGCAATTGAAACCTTTTCATATTGGCGAAATTGTCTCGCCTCGAATTTGTGAGGTGAAACGTTTACGGTGCCTCCAATGGGCCTCTGGGGACCAATAACGGGCAATACTTTTGTAGTGTGCCAATGCATAGGCCGTGCCGTGGCAGTATAAATGGCAAGTTTACTAACTTGATCTTGAATGAAAGTTCTCTATACGCTCCTAAGGATTAGTTGTGTTGTTGTGTAGGGCTAAACTTGTTATCATTTAGGTATAAAGTACGTTACAGTTTCTAGGGCTTCCCTTTAAGCTTGCAGTTTATGTTAGGACGGCCCGCAATTGCAAATTTTTTAACAAAAGTAATTTTACTAACTATATATTATACTCATATTATTAAGATCTAACATCGTATAAAATAGTAGTTTATGCAATTGATCCATAATATAAGAGGCCTTAAAGTACGAGTGTGGTTTTACTAGTACGTAGTGACGTAGTGACTTATGATAGGATCACACGAGTGCTTAATGTACGATTCCCACCGAACGGGCCGGGCCGGGTCGCCTGACGCCTCCTCGCAACGGGTGCGCGAGCACCCGGCGGAAGCCGATTGCGTTTTAAAAGAGTGCAGTAGGCAAAAGCCGGACGGAGCCGGTCACATGCGACGACAGCCAACCTCAGCCGTCCACGTCCGCGAGGAGCCGACCAGCCGCAAGTACATTCAAATATGAAATTAAACGTCTATATTAAAGCTTCTAATTCCTTTGGCAACTTGTAAAATGCCAAAGGCGCGCTCCGGACCGGCCCGGTTGGTGAGAATTATACATAAGGCCTTATTATGTAGCCGGCAAATAACTTGCGCAACGCGGGACGAAGTAGGGGGACAGCTCGCACGTATAACTCGCCTTACGAACTGCCCCTCCCCAGTTGCATACACTACTTTATCTACACACATATCATAAGTAGGAGTAAGTAACAGCAAAAAACCAACAAAAAAATTACAACAGCAATGGCGGCAATTCGATCCTCCGTCAAGACAAATGGTTTTTTAAAATCATAGACAAACGAATGAAGTCCCTATACTCATGTCACTCGTGATCAAATCTCGTGCGGTTTTATATAACAAAAACTTACTGAAGTGAAGTTTCGTATCGATTTTTTTTATATCTATGGATACAAGAATAGAGACCCACTTGAGTTTTCATAGCTGTTCCAAATATAAACTCTTAACTTTACAAAAATCTATACTGTTATAACATTAAAGTACAGATTTTACCTACTACTGCAGACAAGAAAGTTCTCATAGTGAAATCGTTTCCAAAAATGCTGATCATTTCCTACGGTTTCTGAACGCATTTTAGAGCTCTAATGATATTGCGTAGATAAAGTGACATTTCGAAATACCTGACGCACGTACAACGCGTTACGTAATCGAGGACCAGACGATCACATATTGTATTGAACGTACGTCAGGTAGATCTAAATGTCACTGTTTGAATGGGAAAATTACAGTTGAGTAGTCTTAATGTGCGATCGGAAAGTTACGTGATCACCGGTTGGTATAGGATTTAATAGATGCAGTCTTGGCATTATGCCTAAAAAGGATAGAGGTGACCTGACTAAATTGAGGAAGATCGGAAGACTAATACATCTTGGACTTCTCATGACATCTATTTTTGTAGTATTATGTCCGTAACGTTAGATCCAGTACAATTTTTTGACAGGTGGTGACAAACAAAAAAGCCTTTAGGTACGCACTGAGAGACCGAGTGTGTGTCAGTCCCTCTGTTCTATCCTTTCTCTATGTCGTCACCCCTCTGCACTTTTCTAGTGTTGTCAATGCAGCGAATCTGTCAATTGAATGTCAAGCAAATTAATAAAGGGTTGGCAATGCGGTTGTGAGTCTTCTGATTTTGCAAGTGTCCTTAGAGTACGGTGACCGGGGGCGTGCCCAACGTTTTCTTGCCACTTCATAATAACATAATGCTTTTGTTGTCTTCTAAGAAGTACCTAACTGATTTCACGATTTGACCATCAGTCAACATCAACATTGTACAAAACAAACGTATGATGCTGTACTGTCGCAATCCTTAAGCAACATCAGCTATTCATGACACTCGTAACATTCGTACACTATCACAGACGGCCTAATTCAGCTTTAAGAGCGGAGGATGACGGGATAAACGAACGATGCCGCTGCTTTTACTGCGTCGTAAAACAATTAGAGGCAAACATGAAGTCAGCCAAAGAGTGAAGAGCCTAGATGCTGTAAAGAGGTGTAATAAAACAGCAGTAAATGCTTTGACAGGTCTCAAGTAACAGTTGATCTTTTATAGTTAGATGAAGACCACAAACACGTAAGAAACATCTAACAGAAGTCAATATATGACCAAAGGCGTAGCGTAGGTACATCTTATGTTGGTTTGTCGACTTCGACGATCGGGGGGCTTGATGCGACACTACAATAAGTCATGTCCATTGCATATGAATTTCCCCCCCTCGTTTTTTTATTAAATAGGATGATATAAGTGAAATCCTCTAGAATTGACCTTTTTTGTCAAGAGAAATGGAATCGGAGACCTGCTGCATCGGGGTACTAATTAACTTTAGCCCAAAGGCAGCTTTTTTTAACAATAAGTGTTCCAATATATGATGGATAAATAAGAGTAAACATTTCCATACTGACAAGAAAAACTATATTAAATTGCCTGGGTTATTATTAAGGTAAATAATACCTAAGGTACACGAAATGCCATGTATGAGATTTATCTGATAAACACGGCCCTGTTTTTACCTATTTCCGCACCTGTTGTCAACCGTCGCGAACCGCGGCGCATATTAATGTCGTCTTTGAGCCACGCGGCTCGGGTGATAAGGGCACTTCTTAATTATGGCCTTTATAATGTCATTCCGCGACACCCTTACTGGCGCAGTCGCGGTAGGATGGCGGCGTTTCGAGGTTTTCCGTTGATTTTCCTTTTATTCACAGTGTTGTGTTTGCTTTAAAATTAGTCGTTTATTATGGCAACGTGGCAGCGATATAGTATAAGTACACAAAAAAGGAAAACTATGGCGGTCGAAACACCGTTTTACATTATTAGTAGTCTAAACAATGATGGAATGTGACGTCACAGGAAATAACGCCATAGTTGCGGAGGATCTTATAAATGAATTACTTTAGTTAGTTGAATGAATATCATGATGAATTGGTTCTAGATCTGGTGATTTATATAAATCAAATGATAACAAAACGAGAAATCCTTTCAAATAAAGAATAATAATAATATTAACGATCACTTCATTAACATGAAATCAAGCCTAAAAAGCATGATCTACATATAAAGCCATATGTAAAACACTAGGTTATAAAACAGCGATGGACTCCAAGGCTGGATTACTAACGGGACGTCCATATATATGGAGGTGTAGCAGTATTGTGGAGAAAATCTGTGTTTCCTGATGTGTCGGTCATAAAGTGCAATAGTGTTCGGTTAGCGGCAATCAGGATTAATGTACCAGGTTCTTCAGTGTTAGTTTTTAGCGTGTATATGCCAGTAAATGTACCTGAGAACTTACCATTGTTCTCAGAAGTAATGGGTGAAATATGTGCTATCTGCGAAGAAACCACAGACATTGAGGCAGTATACATCTTAGGGGACTTTAACGCACACCCTAATGAATTATTTTGTAGAGAGTTGCTGCAATTTTGTGTGTCGCAAGACTGGTACTGTATAGATCTGGACATGTTGGGAACCGATTCGGAAACATATACCTTTACGAGTGACGCCCACGGTTGTAATAGATGGTTGGACCATTGCATCGTCACTGAGGCAGCGCGGCAGACTGTACGCAATATCAAAGTTAAATATGACGTGTACTGGTCCGATCACCTACCACTTATTTTGGAGTGCAACTTAAACAAACTACATATTAAGAACACACCGGTTGAAAGGCGGAACGAGGGTGTAATGTGGGGAGAAAGGGGGGCTCCGCAGGTGGAGCTATATCAGTCGATCTGTGAGGATAAACTGAAACTGCTTGACTTCCCCGCAGAGCTAACGGTATGTGCCGATAGACTATGCAATGACCCGAGTCATAAAATGGTGTTAGATAACATGTATATCGGCATAACTAACATTTTGACGTACGCTGCGAGGAAGTCGAGTGGGGGCGGACGGGGAAAGGGAAGGGGCAAATTTCAGGTAGTAGGTTGGAACAAATACGTGGCCGACGCTCACAGGGATGCCAGGAGTAAGTTTTTATTATGGATGGAATATAAAAAGCCTAAGGATGGACCCATTTACAGGGATATGTATGAGAGCAGAAAGTTTTTTAAGTCCAAGCTTAAATCGTGCCAGGACAGCCAAGAGCAAATTAAATGCGACATTCTGGCCACAAATAGAAAAAATAAGGACTTTAAAGCTTTCTGGAAGCATACAAACAAGTGGAATGTAAGGGCGGGTGTCCTTGTGAGTGTGGGTGGAGAGAATGACCAGAAAGCCATTGCCAACAATTTCAGACACGCCTTCGATGTCAGTCCGCTCCTTAAAGCAAGTGAGGCGGGGGAGTGCGGTGCTGAGGTGGTCGTGGGGGTGGGCCCTGGTAGATTTACTTAGTGGCTAAAATAATTAAAAGTATGCAAAAAGGTAAGTCACCGGGACACGACGGTCTCAGCATCGAGCACCTCAAACATGCTGGAAAACACTTGCCACGCGTTCTGGCCATGCTCTACACACTGTGCCTCAGTCACACACATCTACCCAGGCAGCTCACACGTACAGTGGTAGTGCCAATTGTGAAGAACAAGACCGGCGATTTGTCAGACCCGAATAATTACAGGCCCATCTCCCTGGCAACCATACTTGCGAAAGTGCTTGACAGCTTGCTTAACGCGCAACTTTGCAAACACATCAACCTTCATGACGCGCAATTTGGCTTCAGGCCGGAGCTGTCGACAGAATGTGCAATTTTGTGCCTTAAGCGAGCTGTCAGGTTCTATAAAGACAGAAACACGCCCATTTATGCGTGCTTTCTAGATTTATCAAAGGCCTTTGACCTGGTTGTGTACGACAAGTTGTGGTGCAAATTAGCGAAAACGGGAGTACCAAGCCAGTACGTAGCGTTGCTTAAGCATTGGTACAACAGCCAGGTCAACCGGGTGAGATGGGGGACTGAGGAGTCTGACGAATACAGGCTGCAGTGCGGTGTGAGACAGGGGGGGCTGACGTCTCCTCTCCTGTTCAACCTGTACGTGAATGAGTTGATCGAGCGGCTTGGCAGCGCACATGTCGGTTGTCATATAGGCGATGTGTGTTTTAATAATATAAGTTACGCGGACGACATGGCGCTGTTGGGGCCCTCGGTCGACTCGGTGCGGCAACTGATCAAGATCTGTGAGGGGTATGCCGAGCAGCATGGTCTAAAATACAACACAGCTAAAAGTGAACTGCTAATTTTTAAAGCACGAAAGTACAACTCGACTACGGAGCCTAAGATCATGCTGTGCGGTGTACCACTTAAGGTTGTTGATCGCTTCAAGTATCTGGGGCATATGCTCACAGAGAACTTGAATGACGACCTGGACTTGGAAAGGGAGAGAAGGGCGATGGCCATAAGGGGTAATATGCTCGCCCGCAGGTTTGCACGTTGTAGCGAATCAGTTAAAGTGACGCTCTTCAGAGCCTACTGCCAGACATTCTACACGTGCAGCCTGTGGGTAAGGTTTACGCAGAGGGCATATAATACACTACGCGTGCAGTACAACAACATCCTGAGAATGCTGTTGGGGCTGCCGAAGTACTGTAGTGCTTCCAGCATGTTCGCGGAAGCGCGGCTGGATGACTTTTTTGCCATAAGGCGAAAAAGAGTCGCTTCCATGCTGAGGCGAGTGCGCGGCAGTACCAACGGTCTTCTCAGGGTGGTGGCCGAGAGGTTGGACTGCCCTATTACCAAGTCTTGGGTTGAGGTGGCTATTGGGAGAGCGAAATAGACAGGACCAACTTTCTTCGCTTTCTCAAATACGAGTAGCACACATCTTGCCTTATTTTATACGTGCCTCATTTAATTTTATACTTATTTATTTTTCTTAATCACCTAACTTAGTTCGTAAGATTTAATACTAACAAAAATGTATGTACCTATATGGAACACATTAGGTCTGAAATAAACGATTTTTATTTTATTTATTTTTATAAAACGAAGATAAGTTAAAACCTCGCAGCAAATGAAAAATAAAACATACAGTGTAAACTAAATTGCCTGGCAGAATGTTTTATAAACCCTGCAAAATCCTAACTTTCATTTCTTACTTTATGTACATCATTACTCTGTACCACTTTCGTTCGCATTACTTTCTCACGGGCGATACATATTTAACGAGTGAATTTTTAAATTGCAAGTGAATTTGCGACGGGACGCTGTAACCTGGCTGTTTTAAATCCATTAACTGTATTATGTAAACACCCCCCGCAATAATCTCTTCACTGCCTCGCAGTATGAGAGTCACAGTAGACAAAGATTTTACAAAAACCAAATACACTTAAAACTACAATACTGAAACAGCTTATTATAATTATGGCTATGTTTGACTTTTAGCGGTGCAATAGCCTTTATTATAAGTCTTATTCCTATATTATAAATCTGTTTAAGGTATGTATGCTTTGTTCTACTATATAACTGGAGATACCATAACTAATTGCAGGGTCTGCTATACTAATGCTTGGTATTCGCGACCGCTCGAACAAGCCCAATGGAGTAGCGCCGCGTCAAAATCGGTCCATGAATGTTAAAACCGTAAGGTTTCAATGCTGAGGCGTTTGATTTCGTTCCTAATTTGTTGTGTTCCGAATTGGTCTTATTCCAAATGCGACACTTTCTAAATTGGTCATTTTCTAATCTCGTCATATTCCAGATTTGCAAACTCGTCACTGTGCAGTCCTACGTAATTTAACAGATTCGACGGAACCCCACTTGCATTGGGTTCCTATTTTTGGCAGTTTAGCCTTCGGACATTTGAAGCTACGTAACAAAACTAACCTACCTAGTGTTCCGCGATCGCAACAGTTTTCCTACAGGGCAGAAAACGTCTATTAGTGGGAATAGAGGATTATTTATGATTTGTTCCTTATGATGATCGGAACGTATACGTGTTTATAAACACCTGGCCAGTATAATATATATCTGCGTCTGTCTGTACATGGTATGACGAGTTTAGAATATAACGAATCTGGAATAGGACGAGGTTGGAAAATTAACCGTTTGGTAAGCGTTGCATTTGGAATATGACCAATTCGGAAGATGATGTATTTGGAACAATTGTTAAGTTCAACGTTGGAACAGTTTTTGTGTCCATCCATTTGTCGCAGAACACAAATAAAAAAAACACACGATCACGACCAAGTGACAGCGCCGTGGCGTGTCCGTGAATGCAGTCACAATATTACGTCCGAACCACATATATTTATCGCAGGGCGCCCTCAGGTGAGCCCAGTTTAATAATCCTCCTAGCGTTTTTCCCGGTAGGTAGTTCTCGAACGAGCTGAGGTCCGCTTTGGCACAGTAACCCAGTTCTACGAAAGCGACTGCCATTTAACCTTCCAACCCAGAGGGAACACTAGACCTTATTGAGATTAGACTGGTTTTCTCACGATGTTTTCCTTCACTGAAAACACCACTGTTAAATATCAAACGATTTTTCATCCATACGTTTTTTTAAAAAAAAACCAGTGGCACGAGCCCGCGACAGCCAGGTTGCCAGCCGCGTGCCTTACCGCTCGGCTACTTCAATTCAAAAGTATTACACTTCTTCTATAGAATGTAGCCTAAATCGATTTTATTCCTCATCGATCAATAAATTAAGAGGTGCAGTGTGAAGGAACAATATCTTCTCCTTCTGCGCGAGTACAGCAATGGCGTTATTAACGTTTTACTCTTGTCACGTACTCCTAAACCCCCGCGATAAGGATTTGTGCTCTCGCGGACTCGAAGCGACTCCGCTTTGTACCAACCTTCGCTAATTTATCATCTGAATTATTAATATTCGTCAACTTCAGAACTCTAAAACTAAGTAGCGCGCTCGCATTAGTTTTCGTTTTTGCTAAGTACCTAGACCCTAATTTTGTTACAGTAACTCTTGCCTCAATTTGAAATGAATCAAAAGTTTAGATTGTAACATAAAAAAATATCCTATGGGTGTAAAATGTCTGAAAAAACTATTTATAATTTTTAATATGTACTAAGTAAAATATTCAAATTGATAAAGTGCAAAGTATTACATCAATTGGAAATTACTTGATATTATACGATTCGTGCTTAGTAAACAGTGAATGGTTGATGAAATAACCTCTTTTAAACTCAAAAACTTGGAGACTTATTGTCACTTTTAAACGTCACACGTGATAATAATATATTTTGTCACTAAAGTAGTCAACTCATTTCTCATTTATATCACACAACACAAAAAGAAAAGAAGGCCCAACATACCCAGAAAGACGCCAAAAAATCATGTTTCGTACAACCGTGCAAAATGCCCCACTAAAATACGCTTCAAGAACTGTAAAATGTGACGAATCTAAGTTAAAAGCAAAGAATAACAATAAGAATCGTTTATTGCAAACTGTGTACATAGATCATAATATTCATAGTATAGGTTTCAACAGTTACCCTGCCGGGCATGCAATTTTATTATAATGCTTATGATGCTTATGGATGAGCTGATCGCTAGGCTTAGCAGCACGGGTATTGGATGTTCAATCGGTGGCACAACTGTAAATAACATTAGTTATGCTGACGATATGGTGCTGCTGTGCCCAGCGGTCAGTGCTCTTGTCCGGCTGCTGAAGATTTGTGAGGAGTATGCGATGACCCATGGCCTGAAGTACAACACCAAAAAGAGTGAGCTGTTGGTTTTTAATGCGGGTAGCAAGGCTTTTACCGCTGTCCCTCAGATTCAGCTGTGTGGGGCCCCTCTTACCAGAGTGTCGCGGTTTAAGTACCTCGGGCACTGGGTCACCGACAACCTCCAGGACGATGCGGATGTCGAGAGGGAACGCAGGGCTTTGGCAGGGCTTAGATGTAACATGCTGTCACGTAGGTTTGCACGCTGTAATGGGAATGTCAAAAAAACCCTTTTCAAGGCTTTTTGTCAGTCCTTTTACACGTGCAGCCTGTGGACGAACTACACTAAAAAATCACTCAATGCCCTGCGTGTCCAATACAACAACGGCTTCAGGAGGTTGATGGGGCTGTCACGATACTGCAGCGCATCTGGGATGTTCGCAGAGGCACGGGTCGATGGTTTCAGTGCCATTATAAGAAACAGAACCGCGTCCCTCATGCGTCGTGTGCGTGATAGTTCCAACAGCCTTCTTCAGCTGATTTGGGACAGTCCTGTTTGCGCAGTGTGGAGGCAGTGGAACGCCCTACATATGGGCTCAAGAGGTGCGGTGTATAATTTAATGTAACTAACGTAGTTTTATAAGTTTTTATTGTTACTAACATGATATGGACATGAGTCTGAAATAAATAATTTGATTTGATTTGATAGACTAACAATGTTACCTTTTAAGGATACAATATTAATAACAGGTTACTCAGACAGTATTTAACTAGAATCAAAGAACTCTTTTAAGCTATAGAATGTCTTCTCTATGAGCCAGCTTTTTAATTTTGCCTTAAAAGAGTTTCCTTCCAGAGCCTTGATATGAGTCGGGAGTTGATTAAATACTCGGATTGCCATTATAAATGTACTTTTATTATAAATTGAGGTTTTAGCCCTTGGCAATCTTATATCTTATCTTGCAAAGTCGGGCAGTCGGCTATGACAATACCGGACAAGGACATCAAAACCCGTAAACAGAAACCCCGTCGTAAGCAGAGGCCAAAGAAGAGTGTGGACCATGAAACAAATTCTGTGGGACCTGCCGCCACCGAAAATGACGTAGAGAGTGAGGCGGAGAGAACACAATCGTCACTGCTATCAGGTATACCGGCCCTGGATCTGACTTGTAACCAGAGCTCCATACCGGAGTCCGGGCCCGTGAATGTAGAATCCCACGTTAATGCGGCTGAGGGTGAGGTCAAGGAGGTCAAGGAACGGAAAAAACTGTATACTTCAGTACGTGGTTCGGCGGGTCCTGACGCTACGCCACTAAGAGCAGTTGAATACCGTAAGTATTTTCACCTTTGGAATATGGTCTCTGGAGCTGACGAGATAGGTGATTACATGCAGTCCTTATACCCGGGTTCCAACTGTACTGTCGAAGAGCTCAAACCAAAGGGCGAGTATAAGTCTTATAAAATTGGAGTCCCGCCTGCTATTTACGACAGTTATTTGACTTCTGCTCTCTGGCCTGATAATGCGCGGGTAAAGCCGTGGTTATTTCGGAAATACCAAGGAAACGGTAATCACACATCACAACGGACACAATAATACAACGGCGCTGAGTTTAACCTACCAGAATGTCAGAGGTCTTAATACGAAACTCACTCACTTCAGATTAAACCTCCTATCTCTCAACTGCGACTTAATTGCTGCTACTGAGTCATTTCTGACGGATGGGGTCGATGATGCCGAATTAGTTTCTGGCGGTTGGAGCGTGACGCGACGAGATCGTAACTCGGGAGCCCGTGGTGGCGGTGTACTTTTAGCGGTGCGGCCGGGATTTACATTCACGCGATGTCGCGACCTTGAGTCGCCTCTTGAGGAGGACTTGTGGGTAACCTGCACCGTAAATGACGTCACTACGTCTATATGTGTGGTTTATATTCCGCCTAGTGCGCCGGATGACGTGTACATGCGGTGGTTTCAGGCTGTAGAGTCAACACTGTTAAATATAGATGGTCCTGTAGTTATAGTCGGAGACTTAAACTTAAATCCTTGCTATACCTCTCGAAATGTTATGTATTACTATGGCTATTTTCTATCGCTATGTGGCTTGACAGAGACGAATGATGTGACTAATGCGCATGGTGGAAAACTAGATGTGGTGTTGGTGTCAGAGTTCATACGTGGCGTCAGTGTCGATGAGATAGAGGGCGGTGGCCTCGTTCCGCGGAGAGATAATTACCACCCGCCATTAGAGATCTCTATTCCACTGCAGTCAGCCGTGCGTCAATCCACTGAAAAAATTGACCCTAGTAACATTAATGCGATTCTGGACTGGAACTTCGGTAAAGGTAACTACGAATTACTCTACTCTCTTATCTCGCAAGAAAACTGGCATGATGTTCTGGAGTCCCAGAATGTTGACGTAGCAGTAGACGCGTTTTATAAAGTAATTTATAGCATTTTTGACCAATCCATTCCGAAAAAGCATCGGCCTAAAAAGCCAGTGCGTCGCTATCCCGTATGGTTTACTGCCGATTTGATAGAGGACATTAAATTTAAAGCCGATCTTCACCGGGAATGGAAGGTCACGAAAAACAGTAGCATATATAGCAGCTTTTCGAAATTGAGAGCAGATGTAAAAAAAAGAATTGCCGCTGCATATGATATCTACATAAGTCAAATACAGACTAGAGTTAGGAGTAATCCTCGCGCTTTTTGGCAACATGTAGACAGTCTGAAATCAAAGGGCGGATTCTTGTCGAAGGTGGCCTTCGAGGGCAATCAGTATGAAGGACCAGATACAGCAAATGCATTTGCTAGGTTTTTCTCTAGCGTTTTCTTATCTGATGCCCCCCTTTTAGATTGCGATAGCAACCAGCTAATGCTAGCTATATCAGTGCAATATCAACGCAAGAGGTCGAAACGGCTATCAAGTCCTTAAAATCCCATAGTGCGATAGGGCCTGATAATCTGCCTGCATATATTGTGAAAGGCTGTAGTGAGTACCTTTTGGCGCCTATTCTTCACTTATTTAATTTGTCGCTCTCTACTGGCACATATCCCAAGCAATGGAAGATTTCGCGGGTAAGGCCGATACCGAAGTCTAGGGATAGAGACAATGTTGAAAGTTATAGGCCAATAGCAGTACTTTCTACTCTTGCTAAGCTGTTCGAATCAATTCTTCACCGGACACTATCCGCGCACTTAAAACCTTTTTTGTGTGACTCTCAGCATGGGTTTAGAAAACATCGCTCGGTTGATACTAACCTGCTGATTCTGACTGACACCATCTCTGAATATCTCGACAAAGGTGTCCAGGTCGATGTCGTCTATTTCGACTTTCAAAAGGCGTTCGATCGTGTAGATAATGATGTTCTTCTCCTTAAGCTTGGCAACATTGGTCTTGGTCCAAATTTGCTCAAATTCTTTGCTAGTTATCTACGCGATCGACAACAATACGTTCAGCATGGTCACTTTGTGTCACCTCCCTATCAGACCCGATCTGGTGTTAGTCAGGGCTCGATACTCGGGCCTTTGCTATTTGGGGTCATGGTTAACGACCTTGAATCTGTGGTTGTGAACGCAAAGTGTCTTCTCTACGCCGATGATTTGAAACTAGTTTACGGAATAAAGAATGTCACTGATTGCGAGCAGCTTCAAGGGGACATTGCAGCAGTGTTCCGGTGGAGCACTGAAAACAGGTTAACTTTCAACGTGTCTAAGTGCTGTGTGTGCACTTTTAGTCGCGCATGTGTCCCTTTATATGCACAATATTTGCTTGGTCTGGAGCAAATTAACAGGGTTTACTCTATTATGGACTTGGGAGTAGTTTTCGATCCGCGGTTAACCTTCCACGGGCATATTAGGGCTCTGGTGGCCGATACTTACCGTAGGTTAGGTTTTGTTATGCGTAACGCGAGAGATTTTAATGACTTTGGGGCTATAAAGCTGCTATATAACGCTCTGGTGAGAAGTAAATTGGAGACATCGGCTATCATTTGGAACCCTTGCGAGGTATCTTACTGTTTGCTCTTGGAAAAAGTCCAAAAAACATTTTTGAGGTTTCTATACAAGAAAGTTTACGGATTTTATCCCTACTTATACCCCACAAAGTTTCTCCTTGGATGTCTGGGCTTCCATTCCCTAGAAGTAAGGCGCAACTTCAGTCTGCTGACTACTGTCTGCCGTGTGCTGCGGGGAGAGTCAGATTGCCTAGGACTGGTACAAAATGTAGTAAGGTTGCACGTTCCAGATGTTCCTCGAATAACCCTTAGACCCCGTACGCGCGTGTTGTTGGCTGTGCCAGCAGCTCGTACCGTGTCACACAGGAACTCTCCACTTCTCCGCGCCCTGACGCTGCTTAATGCGCTTCTGGCGTCAACACCAGAATGTGATATTTTTGCATGGCGATGGATGGCTGTGTGTTGTGCGTGCCTGAAGTATTGTGAGCTGATGGATAATAGAATGACTAGTGTCCCTACCTGATTGTTACCTTGTTTTAATTTAGTTTCACAGTGTATTAGGTTAAGTCTGTAATGCTGTGTAATATATTTACAATAAATAAATAAATAAATCATATTTGTACTGTGCTCGAACATTTTTCTTTGTGGCAGTTAATGTTGTGAAGTAGTTTGGCTGCGTTTTTACAAACAGGCTTACTTCCAATATGAATATCCCTGGTAATATGAGGAAGCCTTTTCGTTTAAATACTTCACGGAGGGAATCTCTAGGATTTAGACGATAAATCGTTTTAAGGCATCTTTTCTGGAGTACAAACGTTTTATTTACATCCACAGAATTTCCCCAGAAAATAATCCCATAGCTCAGCAGCGGATATATATTTCCATAATAGGCACTAATAACTATATTTTCAGAGCAGGTTTCCGCTAGGACTGAAAGCGCATAGCAGTTGGTGGAAATTTTCTTATTTATTTGACTGATATGAGCCTTACAATTTAGATGGGAATCTATCATAACTCCTAGGAACCTTTCACTACTAACTTCTTCTACGGTAATACCTGCTACTGATACATTTAATGAAATAGGATTAGTCTTATAGTTCCTAAACTGAATGAGCTTGGTTTTCTTCAGATTCAATTTAAGATTGAGTAGGGCAAGCCAATTTATAATCTTGGTCAGAGCAATGTTTACGTTGTCACTGAAGTATTCCTGCAAACGGTTACAAGAAAAAAATACCGAAGCATCGTCAGCATACAGCACACACCGGTCTTTGACTATACGAGGAAACTCATTTAAATATACCAAAAAAAGGAGTGGACCAAGCACACTTCCTTGCGGTACCCCAAACTTTACTTGCTCAAAACATGACAGCACTTGCTCTACGGTTTTAGAGTCTTTATTATACCTGTCTATAATAACAGCCTGTTTTCTATTACATAAGTAACTCCTAATCAATTTGAGAGCAATTCCCCTTATCCCAATGTGCTCTAACTGATTTAAGATTGTATCGTATACAACACAGTCAAAAGCCTTTGACATGTCGATCATTAGAGCGACGCATGTTTTTCCAGCATTCATTTTCTCCCATATGTCTTTAAAAATTGAAAAAATTGCTAATGTAGTAGATTTTCCTTTTTTGGAAACTGAACTGCGAGGGGTTTAGAATATCGTTTTTTATAAAAAATCGTGTTAGCCTTTCGTGTACGGTAAAGGTTATCCATCTCAACCATGAACCGAGCTAGCCACCGCTAAGGCCAAACATTGTTTGTTATTTTTCCCCAAAGCGCTCACCTTAAGAGGATTACGCTACGAAGAACACAGCTGTAATTTATCTTGGTAATGGCTCTAAACCGAGACCCGCCCTTTTTGGATCTGCTTAAGAAAATCAAGGCCCGAATATAAAACGAGAATTCTTTAGCGAAGACGTTAATTTCGGGAAAACATCCTAGATTTATCGTCCCTTGTTGCGGCGTAAGTAGAAATTATGTGAGTCAAACCGCTGACGGGCATTTAGGAGGTTTTCATTTAATAATGAGGGTTTTGCTAATGGGGAAAGTAGTTCTTTGTCTGCTTTATTGACTTGCAAAGATAGCAGTGATTGGAACCGAAGTTCCTAATCCTACTGGTAATATACAAGTAATCTTACTGATATTAAACATACTTATATATAAGTCCTGTAGCACTAACAATCTATGGATCCAAGTTGTCCAAAATAAATGCATTTTTTTTTAAATTATAAAACTCGAAAGTTTGGATTTATGTTACTCAATCACGCTGGTTACGGCTCAACCGATTTGGATGACATTTTGGATGAAGTTGGTTTATAGCCTGGAAGTCGCGGGCGGAAGCTAGTGTTCAATAAATCGACTTGCGTTTACTTTTATTATAGTTTTTAAATTAAAGGAAATAAATAGTTACAGACATTGTCATACTTACCGATATTGCATACAGACATATACGGTGAACGTCCTAGTCATCGACGTAGCTCTAGTCTATGACGTGGGCATATTTCGTCAATACAATATGGGCTAAATTCTAACTACGAGTAAGATGATTTTTCTTCATTCGAATTTAAGCCAACTTCATTTGATATAAAGTAACCGTGAAATACACGTCGAGAACGGTTTACCTTACTGCTTAGGACAAAAAAATGTAAATAATCTCAAATCTAAACCAGGCACTAACCCTAAAATATAATATTTTGAACCATTACCAAGAATTTTCAGGAAATCGGATACACAATAAATAAAGTTAAATATTTATTAAACCTAGAAAGTTTTCCAAGATCGAGTTCGAGGTTAATTATGGGCTTACGTTTTACGTTTTAGTTATTTATTTAATCGTATCGCATGTGGCCTTTAAAGTTTGTCACTCTTTAGTACCACCCAGGGAACACGTGCAGGGTTGTGGTAGGTAGCTCCCGCAGACGCGAGTAACAGTTGTCTCCCTCGTTTCAGTGAAATATCAAGCCTTATTCATTAAACTACTTTTAACAAATATAAAAGTTAAGCTGATAGATGAAGACAAAAAGATTTAAGGGAATTTAATTTAATATTAAGCTTTGGTGACGGATTATGAATCAGGCCCAATGAGCAAATAACATTGGTGAAGGATTATAAATAAGGCCAAATGGGCAAATAGCTTTGATGAAGGATTAAAAATCAAGCCAAATGGTTTTGGTGAAAGATTATGAATCAGGCCAAATGAATATCACACTCGTTTTGGCCTAATGTGCTATTTAAGTGGTCAGTATTTTGACTTGCGAAATGCGTTGTTATGAAATCGTAATGCAAAATGAAAGTGTCCGATCGACCACTTCGCTTCTTATCAACAAGCTCAGGTTTAGATCAATGGTAAACTTGATAGTCTTCTCAACTTAAACCACTTTCATCTACCCCAGTCAAATAAGCTCATCCACTCGAAAAGTTGTCGAAAAACTACTAAGTAAAATCCTTGCGTAACAATAAGAGGGAATTAATTCGAAACAAGAAAGTTCGTTAAGGCAAGTGGCTTGTAGGAGTTGTAGCTAAATCATATTGATACGGGCCGGCTTAGGAACCCTCGCTTGCGTTGTGGGTGGAGAGGCATAAGCGACTAGCGGGAAAGGATTTATATAAACTTTGAATTAGTAAAATAATCGTTAAGTCGGGGATAAAATGTCAACCATGCTATAGTTGACATTTTATCACTTGTCAATGTCAATATGACATCCACCACGTTCTGACAAGTATGCGAGTTCGAGAGTGACGGATCGGAATCCACAGCGATAAGTGATAAAATGGCAACCTTATACCGGCTATTTATGACATATTTTATATCTTATATCAAGGGTAAAATTCATGGTGTTAAGACAACTAAATCAGGTGCATAAATTCTATATCTCGAAATGGCATATCTCAGAATGGTTTATTATCAAAATTACTGGTTCGCAAAACGACCTCTCAGCGGAACTGCGTCTACATTTCATGCAAGCAAGACGACTACATTTCATGTTGCTTTATGGCTATTGCAGGTATTTTGATGACCACGTACCGGAAGGCGCGGCGTTGGTAGGCCCCCCACAAGGTGGACTGATGACCTGGTAAAGGTCGCTGGAGTCCGCTGGATGCGGATGGCGCAGGAGCGGTCACTTTGGCATTCTTTGGGGGAGGCCTATGTCCAGCAGTGGACGTCTTTTGGCTGATATGATGATGATGATGAGGTATTTTGATAACTTGGTCATCGTTCTTACGATGTTTTCCTTTACCAAAAATATTTTTTAACGCATGTAAAATCAAATGTTGTCTGGATGAGATTGCTCTTTAGCGATAAGACCGCCTATTGTTTACCTTTATTTGTTATTTTTCTGTATTGTTTTCATAAATTGAGGTGTGCAATAATGATTATTTGTATTGTATTGTAAAATGTTGTTTTATCATACGACATTCGCATTTTTTAGGGTTATTAGGGGCTCCCATACGCCAATGACCTCCGATCTGAATCCCGTAGTATTCTTATGTTTTTTGTAGCTTATTATATGTACAACAGCTATATAGTATCCCATATTTACTTCAAAGTTCATTGTTTTTGACATATTTGGCATCAAAGTTGAACAATTTTAGGTCAAAAAACCGATTCTCTGGCCATAACTTTTGTGTTATTTGGTTTAAAATGAAAACCCTAGACCAGTTTTTAGAGACGTCACAGACGAACCCAAATATGTAGATTTTGTATATGTTAGATCTTTCACATCAATAGAGATACGAAAAAAGTCTTTTTTTACACATTGTCTCTAAAAAACATATAAAATTAAGTATTCATTTGTTTCAAAATCCGGTGGATCGAAATAGAGATAAAAAATTGAAAAACCGATAACCGTTTGATTTATACTTCTATCTCTAGTGCAAAAGTAGGAGATACGATTCAAAACTTGTCAAAAACCGATGAAAACCCCGGGTAACCCCTTAACAAGGAAACGTTGTAGTTTCGCCATGTCCGTCTGTCCGTCTGCGGCTTAGATCAGTAACCCTTACTACTAGAAAACTGTAATTTGGCATGAGTGTATAAAATCAATCTAGCCGACAAAAAGATACGAAAATATATATAGATATGAAAACTTGTTTTTTTTTGTGTTACTGACGTCCAGATTTGGGATGTGTTTTTTTTCTCATTAAACCCATAGTGTGAGATATCTTGGGATAGCTTGTCCAAAATTAATATGAGTTTTTCTACTCAGTGCTTCGATTGCGAAATATTGGGCTTCAAAGATACAAACTTTTACCCCCATTTCACCCCCTTGGGGATGATTTCGGCGATAAAAACCATCCTGTCACTTTCTACCCCTTCAACTATCTCCACTTAAAAATCACGTCGAGTCGTCGCTCCGTTTCGCCGTGGAAGACGCACAATCAAACAAACACACACATACACTTTCCTATTTATAATATTAGTATAGATTGAATAGGAAAACAGGCTAAGTATGCATTACTAGCTACCGAATAACAGTCGACCAACTTAAAATGTACTTGAAAAAGCCAATTCAATTATCTGTGTTGAGAGCAAGAAACAAAAAGAGTCATGTACTTTTAACACTGTGATACGGATATTATCCTTGGGAGCTCTGGCGTACCGTAATCATCGTCTGAAAGAGAACACACACATAGCTTACTTCTACCTACCTAATTTTACTAGTAATTTAAAAGAGTGTAGTGTAGCATGTGGGATTTCATACTTTTCCAGTTAATCTGCTCAAAATACAGGGTGAAACAGAACAAAATAACAACAAATACAATAGTCGTAAACAGAATTTTTTGTTGCTATCGCAGTATTTTAAGGCAAATTCATTGTAATAACTCAAGAAGCAAACCATTAAACTCTATTGATAATAGTATGAAATAGCAAATTCATCATTCTACACGATTTGCTTTGTAGCTTAAAGTCACAGTTTACCGTAGCAACTAGGGTGCTCATGGTCACCCTAATTTCAGTTTTCAAACAGTTTTTTTAAGTAATGAATTGACAAAAAACGTTTACATATTTTGGCCGGTTGTCACGTCCAAATGTTTAAACTGAAGTTGAACAGTAAGAAACACATATTTCTGTTTACAACTTAGGATTCACCTGTATATGTGTTCCGTATTATGTCGTAGAGGTAGCTCTTTGAAAATTGGGTTGAAGTAGTGACGCAGCCAAACTCGCTGTCGCTTCTGCCCCACACCTCCCCCTGAAAGATGTCTCTTCATTTTACACCAAAAATAAAATCTTTATCCGGGATTACTGTGGCGGGGCCGCGCAATAATTTAACGCTAATGGTCGCCTGCCCTCCGAGGGAAATCGAGGGAATCATGAACCTCTGACTCCTTCGGGACGGGATGCATTAATGTCGTTATGGGCTCTTTTGTTTTTAACAATTTGGATTGGAGCTGCGGTTGTTTTATTTTAATTCACTAAACTGGTTTTTTCCACTAAAACTCGCATAATTTATGAAGGCACGGGTCTGGATATCTTGTCAGATTTAAGTTCTTTATTATTTTTATATATAGCGTTCCGAATCACTAAACTTAAGTGGCAGTGGCCGCCACATTGCACGTAGAACCGATGGTCATTTGGGCGGGAAGCTGCAAAGTGGGTAGACCCCACAAGGTGGACTGACGACCTGGTAAACCCTGGTCACGGGTGTCCGCTGGATGCGAGTGGCGCACGACCGGTCATTATGGCACTTTTTAGAGAAGGCCTATGTCTGACACAATAAATAAATAAATATACGGGGACAATGCTACACAACTCCCACTAGTCCCATAGTAAGCTCAATAAAGCCTGTATGGATACAAGACAACGATATAGTACAATGTATTTAATATATGTATACCGGGTGGAAAGGCACGACGATCCTTCCCGCAAAGGGGGGTTAGTTTAAGTGATGGAAAATCGATTCGTAATGTTTAGATTTTTTTTACGATCAATTATTAAAAATAATAAAATTAATTAATGTTCTTCTGTGACAACCCTACTATTACTATACGTACTAATTATCGTTTATACGTATTATCGACGACCGGTTAGCCTAGTGGGTAGTGACGCTGCCTACGAAGCTGAAGGTCCTGGGTTCGAATCCCGGTAAGGGCAAATGTTTGTGTGATGAGCATGAATATTTGTTTCTGAGTCATGGATGTTTTCTACGTATTTAAGTATTTCTATCTATTATATATATCATCGTCTAGTACCCATAACACAAGCCTTATTGAGCTTACTATGGGACTGGCTCGATTTGTGTAAGATTGTCCCCTTATATTTATTTATTTATTTATTATTTATTGATAAAGGTCACTGACTCTTGTGTAATTGTTAAAATGTTACTGACCCTAATGAGGGTGGTCACTTGCAGTATTTTGCATTAAAAGTTAACTGCCTATAACTTCAAAACGGTTATGAATATGAGCCTAGTTTCTTTAGAGGAAATACTGTACTCAGTCTAAACAATCCCCCTTTTGCGGAAGGGATCGTCGTGCCTTTCGACCCAGTTACAATACACTCAATCAATCAATGAATTTTTGGGGCTATATGGCTCCATCAAAGCCGTGATGATTCCGCCAATGTCGACTTTGGATAAGACACGGGAATATATACTCAGAAACAAATAATTATGCTCATCACACAAATATTGCCCTAACCGGGATTCGAACCCAGGACCTTCAGTTTCTTGGTATGAAGATGATGATGATTGAGGGTGATATGACTGTTATAATGTGGGTTTCATATCGGCTGGACGCGTTAACTGGATAATTGATTTGAGGATTAGTTGCTTGACCGGTAGGTTAATGAAGAGGTATCGATTGCAAGGTGGACTTTCACTGCTCGTATGTTTAAAAAAACTCCCAAAGTTTATAAATTGGTATTTGTTGGTTTAGTGATGCGCGCTTGTAAAATCAACGTTAAAAGTAAGTGACATAAAATATATATTTCAAAATATGTTCCAGCATTGACACCGCAGATATAAGATATAACACTTAAACCAAAATGTAATTTTTAACTGGACGTTTAAATAGGCAAAAGAAAATCATAATAACACGACACGAAATGATAAATCATTAAGCAAAATAATAATACTGGATGTCATAACTATCTCTGTACTGGAGAAACTTCGATGAATTACACATTTTTACCTAGTGTCAAGTGACGAAAAAACCCATACATCTTTATCATCATGATTTTACATACATACATACATTCACGCCTTTATTCCCAAAAAGGGTAGGCAGAGCACATGAAACGTATGTTCCAGCGCCACTTTTAGCATAAATGTGGGTATAAAAGATCGACTAAATGTGATATTGCAGTGATAGGTTGCTAGCCCATCGCCCCCAACACACTTCAACCCTGGTCCCTTAGTCGACTTTTACGACACCCACGGGAAGAAAGAGGGTGGTGAAATTCTAACCCGACACCACACGGGTCATGATTTTGTTTTTATTAAAATAATTATTCATTACCTAAAATGCAAGTAGCATGGCATGGCTAGCCAAGTGCCCGAAGCTAAGCTCTAAGTTCAGAGAGAAAGACTAACAATACGCTTCGATGAATTAAATTATGGATGGTACGGGATGCGATCAGCTGCAAATTTATATAAGGTGCCATCGAATTAGGTACCAATATTTTAAGAGGTGTTACATTACATCAAAACAATTAACTTTAAGTAGAAATTAAGATAAATTTTTATATGATATTTTTATTTTTTAGGACACAATAAATAATTTAAAATATCGTTCAAAAATAACCATCCTGTGTATTTAACTGACAAGGTGTTTAACACTTGCTGTCAAGTGAACATCGCTGTGTGTGACACACGTCAATGATTCGCGGTAAAATTGTTAACTATCTCATTAACAGGGTGTTTTTACGCAATAATGTTGTTTCCTTATTTATCTTCAAAAATTGACACAATCTATTAAATATTTCTTATATAAATAGACTCCTAGAGACGAGTACTATTAACTCTAAAAGTATTGGTACCTAATTCAAATGCACCTCATATAACTAGGTAGGTGCCCGCGCGGCTCCATCTGCTTAATACAATAAATAAAGGAGCTTTGGGATAAAATAAAGCCTATATCTATCTTGAAGGTAAATAAATAAATATTTGTGGAAAATCTTACACAAATAAACCTACTCCTAAACTAATCAAAGATTGTACTATGGGTACTAGATGACGATAAACACATACTTAAACACATAGAAAATATCCATGACCCAGGAACAAATATTCGAACCCATCACACAAATAAATGCACTTACCGGGATTCGAATCCGAACGAATAATATTAAACGACACACAAAATATTTCACATACAAAAACAAACAACACAATTGACGTCTTCAAAAGCTCTTATTCCCTTTTATTAAAGACGTTTGAGGTCTTCGTTTGCGCAGTTACTGTTGATGCTGACCGTAGAACAAATAAAAGAAAATCGAACGTAACACCGAATGCACAAACAAAATAATGTTATGACAAATTATCGCGAACCCTCCGAAAATATTATCATTGCGATACAGAAAGGCTTACCGAAAGCATCAAAAATAACAAACAGCAAAAGTTGGCATTAAAATGTGCTGCAGCGGAGTTCTGGAGCCCCATCAAACCGGTAATCCCGGTACAGTTAAAATATCATCGCCAGTACGTTATCTTGGGGTCATCATCATCATCATCATCATATCAGCCGAAAGACGTCCACTGCTGGACATAGGCCTCCCCCAAAGAGTGCCAAAGTGACCGATCCCGCGCCACCCGCGTCCAGCGGACTCCCGCAACCTTTACCAGGTCATCAGTCCACCTTGTCGGGGGCCTACCCACGCTGCGCCTTCCGGTACGTGGTCGCCACTCGAGAACCTTTCCGCCCCAACGGCCATCGGTTCTACGTGCTATGTGCCCCGCCCACTGCCACTTAAGTTAAGCGATCCGGAGGGCTATATCGGTTACCTTGGTTCTGCTGCGGATAGCCTCATTTCTGATGCGGTCACGCAGAGAAACTCCCAACATGGCCCTCTCCATTGCCCTTTGGGTGACTTTGAGCCTTCTTATGAGGCCCATAGTAAGCGACCACGTTTCAGTGCCATATGTCATCACTGGCAACACACACTGGTCAAAGACTTTCGTCTTGAGACACTGCGGAATACTGGACGAAAAGATTTGCCGTAGCTTCCCGAACGCTGCCCAGCCGAGTCGGATTCGACGATTGACCTCTTTCTCGAAGTTGGACCTACCTAACTGGATCGTCTGTCCTAGGTGTACATAATCGTCTACAACTTCCAGCGTAAAGTGTCCGATTGTAATGGGAGTTGGTACTACATGGGCATTTGACATGATCTTCGTCTTATCCATGTTCATTCTTAGACCAACTCGCTCGGATGCTTTACTGAGTTCATCGAGCATCGTACTTAAGTCCTCCATGGTCTCAGCCAAGACTACTATATCGTCAGCAAACCGAAGGTGAGTGAAGTACTCGCCGTTGATGCTGATGCCTAGCCTTCTCCAGTCCAGAGTCTTGAAAACGTCCTCCAGTGCAGCGGTGAACAGTTTTGGAGAAATAACATCTCCTTGCCTGACTCCCCGCTGCAGCGGAACAGGTTTCGAGTTCTGGTCCTGGAATCGGACTGACATAGTGGCGTTCTCGTACAAACACATCAGCACTTCGATATAGCGATAGTCAACTTGGCACCGCTGGAGAGACTGTAGTACAGCCCAGGTTTCTATCGAATCGAAGGCTTTTTTGTAGTCCACGAACGCTAAGCAGAGAGGCAGGTTATACTCCTCGGTCTTCTGTATAACATGACAAAGCGTGTGGATGTGGTCTACGGTACTAAAGCCTCTTCGGAAATCGGCTTGTTCGGGAGGCTGGAAGTCATCTAGCCTGCGTACGAGACGGTTTGTAATGACCCTCGAAAACAGCTTATAGATATGGCTCAGAAGTGAGATGGGTCTGTAGTTCTTCAGCAGAGTGTTGTCACCCTTTTTGAAGAACAGCACCACCACACCTCTATTCCATGCCTTTGGAGTTCTCCCTTCCAGTAAGACGGAATCGAACAACTTCTGAAGGGCCGTAAGGACCGGTTTTCCACCCGCCTTTAGAAGTTCGGCTGTTATTCCGTCTTCACCGGGTGCTTTGTTGTTCTTGAGCTGTTTAAGAGCCATTACAATCTCGTACAGGCTGATGTCCGGGATGTCGTCGGTATAGTGTCGGGTTAGTCTAGCTCTAGGGTCTTCCGCCTGACTAACTTCGGGTCTGCGCGTTGATGTGTATAGCTGTCCGTAAAAGCGCTCTATCTCACCCAGAATCTCAGGTTTAGAGGAAACGATTCTACCATCTTCAGTTTTTAACTTCGCGAGCTGGCTCTGCCCTATAGACAGATCTCTCGAGAATACTTTAGAGCCCTTATTACGCTGTATGGCCTCTTCAATACGATTTGTATTGAATTGGCGCAGATCGCGGGTAAGGGACTTGGAGATCTGTTTATTGAGCTGCCGGTATAAGATCGCGTCGGCTGAAGACTGTAGAATCATTTCACTCCTTTCCTTCATGAGCTTCTGAGTGGAGCTAGATAGCCTTTAAGTTCCGTTAGCGCCTTGGGCCTTGAAGAACTTAGACCCAGTGACACGGACAGCTTCCACAAACCCGTCGTTCAATTCGTCCACATCGCCGCCTAGGCAATCAAAACGGTTTTGGAGTTCCAGCTGGAAGCTCTCGGGGTTTTGAATTTGGATTGATGCTGGACGGAGCGTAGACTTCATCAATCGAGAGCGCTCTTGCTTGACGCATATATTCAATGTGCCTCTTACCAGACGGTGATCGCTCCCGGTTTTGACCGTATTGATCACAGAGACATCGTTGAATATATGCTTCCTCGTCGACATGATGAAGTCAATCTCGTTTTTAGTTGCACCGTCGGGACTCATACAGGTCCACTTTCTGTGCTCGCGTTTCTTGAAGAAGGAATTCATCATGTAGAGTCCCTCCTTCTCCAAGAAGCCAGCCAGTAGTTGGCCCCGGGAGGTTTTGGAACTATGCATGGCCTTCGATATATCTTCATACATAGCCTCCACCTCTTCGTCGGAGTGTGCCGAGGTCGGTGCGTAAACCTGAATGACCTTCAATGAGTACCTGGTGGATACTCTGAGTATTAGGTACGCCACCCTAGTCGACACACTCTCGATCTTCACCACGTTATTTATCTTGGGGTGCTGTAGACGTATTGATAATTTAAGGGTACGGGCCGAATGCCCCCGCCACTGTGAGCAGGGCGTGCAGCGTGCATATAAATCCTCCTCGTCCCGCTCGTAGTGGCGCGTGGATTTAGTGAAATGGAATGGAGCGCACAGAATACAACAATTTGATTGAATGGATTAATTCCCACCACCAGACCAGGTTTGGCCTAGTTGGGAGACTTGGGAGTGTCCCTGCCTACTCTCCATAGTTAAGCCACTTTTTAAAAAAGGTGACAGGCAGGACCCAGGTAATTACAGACCCATCGCATTAATTCCTATTATATCAAAAAATTTCGAGAAGGCGTTCTATGGTCGGCTGAGTAACTTCTTAAGGAGATTTGACAAACTCTGCACGGAGCAGTTCGGTTTCCGTGAAAAGAAATCTACAACTCATGCTTGTTTTGATTTCGTAAAATACATCACGGAGAACATAAATAATGATGTTCCGGTTGCGTCGCTTTTCTCAGTTATGACAAAAGCGTTCGATTTTGTTAATCACTCCAGACTTCTTAGTAAGCTTGAACGTTTCGGCATCAGAGATAGAGCGCTCGACTGGATCAAAAGCTACTTGTCAGACAGGATGCAATGTACAGAGATAAGTAGATTTACTCAAGCAACTAATGCTATTTTCAAGAAAGTATTTAGATCTGACTATAAATTCAATATTACCGGTGTTCCACAGAGTAGCATTTTGGGCCCGATACTCTTTATTATCTACATTAATGACCTGCCAAACGCAACTCCTAATAAAGTCATCATGTTCTCAGATGATACCACCATTACGGTGAAATGTAATGACAAGTTAACTTTTAATCAGGACATTATTAATTCTTTAAATGACATTACCAATTGGATAACTATAAATGATTTAAAAATTTATATTAATAAAACTAAACTTATGAAAATCAATTCTTATAATTCAAATAGTATGCCAATCAAAGTAGAGTATAACAATGAACACGCTGATGAAGTGGCCTCTGTCAAGTTTCTTGGATTCACCTTAGACTGCCACCTGCACTGGAAAGGTCACGTTGAACAAACATGTAACAAGTTAAATCGATTTGTCTTTGCCCTCCGAAGACTGAGAGACACAGTCTCTGTGGAAACCGCACTGACGGCTTATTATGGGTATGTGTCCTCAGTTCTTCGTTATGGCCTGATTCTGTGGGGTAACTCTGTCGACGTAGAGCGAGTCTTTAAGATTCAAAAAAAATGTGTTCGTGTTCTTTGTAATGCTTGGCAGGACGATTCTTGTGTACCGTTATTTAAAAAATTGCACATTCTTCCCTTACCCTGCCTATACATAAGAAATATATGTGTTTTCGTAAATACCCATCAAACCTTTTTTTTAAAACGAGGAGAAATAATGCAGAGACAGACCCGTCGAAACATTATGAATCTCATATACAAACCGCGTGCTCACAAAATGATTTATAATAAGAATGTTTATAACATGTGCATAGTAATTTATAATAAACTACCTGAGGACCTAAAATTGTTAAGACAAAATAGCTTTAAGAACAAATTGACACACTGGCTTCTGGACGGGTAAGTAATACGAGGTATAACAACCAATCATATAACGGTCATAATATATACGCTCACTGTGTATAAGTTTGTTTAGTATAACGTTCATTGCACATAACGAACGAAAGGTATAATGACAAAATATATAATTTCGTAAAGTATAACGTACTTTAGACATAATATCAATTGATATATCGATTAAAGCGTATAATATTCATAACACCTAAGGTTTATAACATATACTATTCAATTTATCTAACATCAAAAAGTATATTGCTACTATATTATAAAATTATAATCGTCTTCAGTAATTGTAATAGCAATGCCGTATGAAGGAATATATATGAAATTGAATAAAAAAAACATTAAACGTTTTTAAGATTGAAATTAAATTTATTTTTATATCAAACACGCCAATTATTTTACCCTAACCTTACCTAAACACCAGCGTGTCGACGCCACCCCGCTTCGCGGGGTGTCTATTTTCGCTCTAAGAGACACAAGGCAACCCTTACCTAACCTACAAGTAATACCATTGGTAAGAGTACTTGTTGTTTTTTACTGCGGGGGGCTTCGCCCCCCGAGCCCCGCTTTTACTTACAGCCCTAACCTAATTTTCTGTATTGTAATCCTCATACGAAAATATACTATGCGTTATGATCGTTATACGTTATGTATGTTATACGAAAATATATTATATGTTATGATCGTTATACGAAATGAAATTATTGAATTTGAGTGTTATAGAAAAAAACGTTATATAATATGATTATTATGGCTATTGACCGTTATTCCTTATAAAAGTATTGGTATTGTTGTTATAGCTAACGTTCATCATATCTTGTGAACGTTATTAATATGAAATTATATATTTTGTTGTTATATCTCGTGGGACACACCCCTTCTAGACAAATGCTTTTATAGTGTAAAAATATTTTTGGATTATGTTTGACATGTTGATTGATATGATGTTTTTATACATTATTTTAATTTTCTCTTCGCTTCTCCATTATTGTACCTGACTGACATTATTTATTTCATTATTATTTGACATTATTATTCTTGTTTGCATTTGTTATTATTATAATTTAGACTTGTTAATGCATTTTTTTATGATTATTATTATGGAATATAACGCTCCTCAAAAAATGTTTTGTACGCCTGCACGCAGGCTGAATGCACTGGACTATGATATTATATTATTGTAATTTTAAAAACTATGTAACTGCATTCCGAGCAAAATAAATCTTTGAATCTTTGAATCTACGAAGCGAGAGGTCCTGGGTTCAAATACCGGTAAGGGTATTTTTTTGTGATGAGCACGAATATATTTTGTTCCTGAGTCATGTTCGTTTTTTTATGTATTTAAGTAGTTATTTCTATATTTCAGTATTTTATCGTCGTCTAGTACCCAAAGTAGAAGCTTTGCTTAGTTTTGGGACTACGACGATGTGTGTATGGTTTTTTTTCATTGATACTTTACGTACGTATACGGCCTTTGCCTGCGCCGCTTTGAGCGGGAGCGTACGGCGTGCATATAAAACAAATGCATTATCTACTTATCTGCAACCGTAACTTGGATTTACATAAACATTTAATTTAAAATTTAATTTCGTTTCAAAAATATATTCTGTATTAAATCCAAAGTCAAGGTACTGTATACGTATACTGCGTTAAGGAGATTCAGAAGCCCGGATTAAAATAATCGCTCAACATGCCCGCTGATGATAAGCGGATGAAGATCGGCACGGTCCTTCAGGACCCTTTCAGCTGTGACTCCGAGGTACAGTCAGCTTCATAAACATATATACTCTTTTCAACCTTATTCCTAGGCAATAGGGCGCTAGAACCGCCTGGGACGTATACATGTTTGTGATGCTGCGTGTACCGGTGACACGCGTTGCGCCTACTATTGTTACATTAAGCTATGCCGGCTAATTTACTATAAAAATAAAGTTTTAACCGACTTCAATTCAGTAATCCTCGCTTATTCAAATCCTAATCCTTATCCCATATCAAATAATGACCATGGGACCAACTGGAACAAAAGCCCTTTCAAACAAGAAATAATATTCCAAATCAGTTTAAGCGTCTTCGAATAATCGGGGAACATTCAAACAATATAAAAAAATTCGATCATAGTGGGAAATTGAAAAATTATTCGCCACGAGCGGGATTTGAACCCACAACCTCTGGAATCCGTCCATCGCTCTCCCAATTGAGCTACCGTGGGTCCGCTAACGGCGACGAATCTTTCAATCCCTTCCACTATATTTACACCTCAGGGAGGCTCGAGAGCTTGGGAGAGCGATGGACGGATTCCAGAGGTTGGGGGTTCAAATCCCGGTCGTGGCGAATAATTTTTCAATTTCCCACTATGATCGAAATTTGGAATTTCGTTAGCGGACGTTTCTGCTTCATAAACATTTAATATAAAAGATTGTAACAAATTGACTACCTCCTCCATTTTGAAGGTGGTTTATAATAAAACACATTGTTACGAACTCTCATCTTCTGCTTATCTTGCCGGCGTAGCTAAAAGTAGGCCCTCCATACTCCGATCCGATGTAACCGAACGACGATAAACGAACTATCTGTGTTTAATTAGTTCAAAACCATCAATTAAATTAACTACACAATATAATATATCACTATGGGCGACTTTCGTTATCTAGTGATATTATGGTCGACTTTCGAAGGAAACTTCTTGACGATGTATTTTTTTAGGAAATAAATCGCTAACGAAAGAAAAAAACACAATGCTACAATCTCACGGACTTTTTCTCTTTAAAGTATCAGTATAGACTATCTTTCTTTAAACATTAATTGTAATTTCAAATCCTTGAATATTATATTTTTACATATTTATGTTCGGATTCCCATTCGCATGAGACATGTCAAACCCTTCACTATCTATACCAATACCGGAAAGAAAAATAAATCGGGAATGTATCTTTTTTGTAAGGTTTTATGTACTCTGCTGGTACAAGCCAGGGTTCGAACCCACGACCTCGATGGAAAGTTGTGTGGCTCAACGATCGGCTACGAGCTCTTACCACGAAAAAAAAAAAATAATTTGGTTAGCACAATAACAACCATAATATGATATGATTCATGCACCGGCTAACCAATGTGGAATTGAAAAGTTCTCCGTAAACGAACATAGATCAAGGCTTTGTGCGACGGACGCCGAATCACCGCGGCCATTTATCATGCAGTGATGCAGTCCTCGGGGCGGGACGTATCGATGATTTTATCGATAACGCACGATTTTTTTTTCTTAATTTTTAAATTTGTTGCACAGAACAAAATAGATTATCAATAGCGGACTTAATCAAAGCATGACCTTTAAGTTGAACAAGGCATACAAAAGATTAATGCCAAATGTTGTTATCTACCAGTCAACCATAGGGCCAAACAGACACGTAACACACACAAATGTAATTTGTTAGTGAATAAATAAATGATGATGATGACGATGACGTAAAATTGGTGCAGAGTAAATGCTATACTATGTTAAATTTATAGAATGTAAAATGTAATTGCTAGTATACTATGGTTTGCTGTATTCTTCTTCGACGTTTTCTCTCTTGACTGAGTGGGTGTGGTCATCATTTCAGATGTTGGTAGCAAGCGTCACAACACGCCGCCATTCCCTCTCTGTTTGCTGTTCATTCAATTTTATTAAGGTTCCTTGTCCTTTTGAAATCGCCTAAAATATCATTTTATTTATAACTAACGACCCGCCCTGGTTTCGCACGGGTACTATATTAAACATATAAACCTTTTTCTTGAATCACTCTATCTATTAAAAAAACCGCATCTAATTCCGTTGCGTAGTTTTAAAGATACTTAGGGACAGATAGCGGGAAGCGGCCTTGTTTTATACTATGTAGTGATCTTTGCTATACTTTTTAACAAATAATATGCTCGCCTACATGCAGACTTGATACACTAAACTGAAAAAATAACAATCCTAGCAAATATATTAAAAAAAACGCTTAACATAATTGTCGTATCTTCAATCGTTCGTGTAGCTGTGATATTACTCATTATATGTATGACTTCCGGCCATTTTGAATAACTATCTACCACAACTAAATACATCTTATTATAATATGGCCCACAATAGTCGGCATGAAGGCGATACCATGCTGTTGGAGCCACTGGCCATGATTTTTGCGCAATACTTAATTATTACACAAAATAAAATATGCTTACGCATTAAGCGCGGTCAGACGACCGGATAGCCTAGTGGGTAGTGACGCTGCCTACGAAGCTGAAGGTCCTGGGTTCGAATCCCGGTAAGGGCAAATATTTGTGTGATGAGCATGAATATTTGTTTCTGAGTCTTGGATGTTTTCTATGTATTTAAGTATTTATATCTATTATATATATCGTCGCCTAGTACCCATAACACAAGCCTTGTTTGAGCTAACTATGGGGCTAGCTCGATTTGTGTAAGATTGTCCCTTAATATTTATTTATTATTATTTATTTATTTATTATTTATTATTTTATTAATATACAACGTACAGCCTTATTTAATAGCCTAAACATAACATATTATCACTATATCTAAATCACTCTCAATTAACTTTTACTCTTGGCTTCGGACATCTGTGCGCATTTCTATAATGTCCTACGAATAATTGGTAATTGATACAGGTTCAAATGGGCGGGCCATATAACATTTAATAAAACATAAAATTCTTACCATGAATGCATGACTAGCATCCATGAATGCCCACTCATTTTTCTTACAAACAATGTTTACAAGTCGACTGCTGTAGACTTGAAAATGATAACATAGATTAGTTTCTAAATCTGCTTAATGTCACACCCCAAAATGACTTGAGTCAGTTTTTTATCGTTTTCTTGACACCTTTTATAAAATTATACAGACTATCAGCTCCATCTTGTTCGGCCAGATGGCGTTTTACTACCAACACTAACCATGTACTCAGTGCCAACGAGTAATAGTGTATTTTACAATTGACTAGACTAATAATTTATTATTAACCCATTTGTACCCTTTTTTGTAATTTTTTGACATATTGTATTTACTGTTGTTAAAGTGTATATGAAAAAATAAAAAATACATTTCCATTGACTAGTCCTCTTATTCGATATTGTCGTGTAACGAAAGTAATACGTGAAAAAAATGCAAAAGAGCCGTTTGTTATTTTATACTAGGTTCTACAAATAAACGCCTTTTGTCATTTTTACAATCTTTTGTTTAACTGTATGTACGTATGATGTTTATTCGGGTGGAATCTTGCCACCCAATTTAGAAGCAGATATCATCAACAGATTGAGCTGTTTTTGGGTTTAAGTATAGTTTGATTCAATATTATGGTACCTTCGAGCTGCTCTAATGACGGAGACAGAAGGAAGCCATGGGAATTCAGGACTTAACAGACGTAACCCCGTTGTATATGGGCTCATTAGAATCATCTCTACAAATAGTTGATGGCGTTATACAGAAAAGTACAGTTAACATTAAAAGCTTTTACCAAAAGAGAAATTTTGTCAGATACTTTTTATCGATATGGGTGCAGCTCCAGCGCAGGCTGCCCCGTCACGCTTACACGCTATTTGCTACAGCCGGATATTTGCTATAAAAATCGTATTAGCAGCTGAATCGCTATATTTTACCGCCCGGGTACATCCGGATACCAACGCATAGATCCGGATTTACCCCACGAAATCATACAACGTATTAAATTTTCCACTTTGCGCTGAAACAAATGGATTGCAACAGTTTTAAACGGAATCGTATTCGGTTATAATATTTTGATGCGAGTTTTCAATTTTAATGCCTGCTGTAGCCAAGTGGGTAGTGCACCTTGTCTGCAAAACGGACGGTCCTGCCATATCATCATATTTGTATGATGAGCATGAATATATTTCTGATAAGCGCGTAGAATAGTTGTCACTGTAGTATTTTTCACTAGGTGGTGGTGGTGGTGGTGGTGGAAGTTGTATACCTATTAGTGTCAATTATTTTGTATATGTGTATGTTCATTTTTGTATGTTTTTGATAAAAGTTTATCTTGGATTGGGTTTTAATTTACGCCTGCACCAAATGTTTTTGTTTTGCCACTTTTGCCCAGTGGCACTGGTAGAGAATGCCTTATGGCATTAAGTGTAGTTAGTTTTAATAAATAAATAAATGTTTATCAATATTTGAACCTAATGCCTTGACCGTGTTGGCTGATCTAGCACTTCTGGTTTTTGAAACGCGCTTTAAGCTCTGGACTGGAGAAGGCTAGGCATCAGCATCAACGGCGAGTACATCACTCACCTTCGGTTTGCTGACGATATAGTAGTCTTGGCTGAGACCATGGAGGACTTAAGTACGATGCTCGATGACCTCAGTAAAGCATCCGAGCGAGTTGGTCTAAGAATGAACATGGATAAGACGAAGATCATGTCAAATGCCCATGTAGTACCAACTCCCATTACAATCGGACACTTTACGCTCGAAGTTGTAGACGATTATGTATACCTAGGACAGACGATCCAGTTAGGTAGGTCCAACTTCGAGAAAGAGGTCAATCGTCGAATCCGACTCGGCTGGGCAACGTTCGGGAAGCTACGGCAAATCTTTTCGTCCAATATTCCGCAGTGTCTCAAGACGAAAGTCTTCGACCAGTGTGTGTTGCCAGTGATGACATATGGCACTGAAACGTGGTCGCTTACTATGGGCCTCATAAAAAGGCTCAATGTCACCCAAAGGGCAATGGAGAGGGCCATGTTGGGAGTTTCGCTGCGTGACCGCATCAGAAATGAGGCTATCCGCAGCAGAACCAAGGTAACCGATATAGCCCTCCGGATCGCTAAACTTAAGTGGCAGTGGGCGGGGCACATAGCACGTAGAGCCGATGGCCGTTGGGGTGGAAAGGTTCTCGAGTGGCGACCACGTACCGGAAGGCGCAGCGTGGGTAGGCCCCCGACAAGGTGGACTGATGACCTGGTAAAGGTTGCGGGAGTCCGCTGGATGCGGGTGGCGCGGGATCGGTCACTTTTGCACTCTTTGGGGGAGGCCTATATCCAGCAGTGGACGTCTTTCGGCTGATATGATGATGATGAAGCCGTTGGTCATTTGTGTTGTTTATAAAAGCAGTACCTAGGTGAGCCGAGACTCTCAAGCAACCTTAAAAAAGCTTCTAGCTTTTTTAAAGTTGCTTGAGAGTTTTTAATTTAACAGTCAAGTTGCCACTTGTTATTTATTAATCTTCCTCCTTGCTTTTTTCCGGTCGTACCCAAAAGGAGCCCGTGGTCCATTTTGGGACTTGATACCACAAGATCTAGCGTAGGCACTATATTAACGAAAGTGCCACCTGACAGTTAGCCACCTGAAGAAACGGTTGTTTAAATTAAGAAAAATTACATTTCTACTGACTCAAACCAACAGTTTAGTACTAGTAGTTATGCTATAGGAACCTGCAAAAAAAGAAAATATCCTTTTACTGACTTATCTGAACATCAATATCATGATCATCATCATGATCATCGTCAGTCGAAAAACCCACAGGGTGTCAGTCCTGCGCCACCCACCACCAGTTGGTTGGTTGGCAGTCCACCGTGTGAGGGGAGGGTCAATCCCTATCCTATCCATCCTAGGCTGCGCCTTCTTTAACTTAAGTAAGTGGTCAATTAGATCTAGGCTGAAAACCAGCGCAATGTGCTTAAACTTAACTCTCTTCCGCCGTGGGTAGTCCAACTTCCACGACAAATTGAATGTTATTTGTATAGAAACGTATTCCCACATTGAGCTAGTTCCTAACTTTTAGTTCTGAAAGTCATTGAAAGCGTATTGCAGTTGGATGCAAATAAAGTCGGTCGATTTGATTAATTCTCAACTAACCAATGAAAGTATGTTTTATTTAACTACTACGGTACAATTTTGCGCGGCCAAGCAGTTTATGTTTTTATTTACTTATGCTCTATCGAAGATAATGAATCGATTTCGATAATGACATTATCAATCGATACGTAATTAACAACAGTAAAAATAAGGTTGAGTAACTAATTTTAATATGATTTATTTACAACACACATAATATAATATAATACAAATTCGAGCCAGATGACCTTCACCGTGCTACTTGTGTCAAAACTTCAGCTTCTAAAAAAGCAGCAAACATCCTTTCGTTACTTGTTAGGCTTTTTGACGCAGCCAATTTTGTATCAATGTTTGCCAAACACCACCTTTGACGCAACTTGGAGGGCGAGTCACGTACAGAGACAAAGGCAACAAAACGACAAAAGTGCTCGCTAAAATAAATACAAAAAAAAACTCTGTTAAACAATCGGAAAGTTTGAGACATAGCTCGCGGTTTGAGGTAGGTAAGGCTCGAGTCAGAAAGAAACGGGGAGGTTTAAATCGATGATTATTTCTGTAATATGGAATGCTGATGAAACAAGTTACGTTAATTTCACTTGACTAAAATAGCTATTATTCACAAATTTTATGCTAAGTTAAAAGGATTGGTAGAGTTCCAAAAAAGCTTTTTTGCATTTCTAGTTAAAATAGCCATCCATAAACTACGGGAATACTTGACAGATGAGGAATAGGCTTGTGTCCTAAGATTTTTTTCCGATGCCATTCGAACATGTTTTTGGAGAGGAACAAACGTTTGTATTGGAGCAACTGGAATTATAGAACTTAGGTTCTATAATTTGTAGTACATTTTGGGTATTTAAATACCCAAAATTATTTGTTCGAATTCATACCTTTATTCATGACAAACCAAACAATACAGAAAATAAACTAAGAACTACTAAATATTCAAGGACGGACCTCTCTGGCGGCAGCCAAAACGCTTCTTACTAAAATTATGACGTCACAGTTTGTTATTTGTCCTAATAGTTGTATAGAAAATCAAATTAATTGCTCGCGAAATATAATAAATTATACCTATCTTCTTTTCATTGATAAAATTATATCTCTAAAATCGTAAGGATTTCTAATGGTAGCTTTTGATTAACTATTGGATATTTTAAAAATACAAACCTTGACGGTCCAAATTTTTTATGATTTTGGTTATATTTTGTAATTTTTGTATTTTACAATAATTTGATGGTATACTATGCATTTAGAGATACCTCTTTATCAAGTTTAACATGACGCAACTACCCAATTGTGGCTGTTTACGTATGCTCCATCTCGACTTAAAATATGGCAAAACATAGAGCACTAATACAAATAATTGTAACACCTTTGAACCTATGTTTAGTATACTTTTATAAAGAGTATAACGTTTTGGTTATTTACGTGGGTGTTAACAGATATAACTTCAGTATAGTAACATTTCGCGCCACAGCCTTACACACGAAAGCGGATATCTCTCGCACTCACGCTCCAAGAAAACCAGTAAGAGCCCCACTTTTTGACTTGTTGATTAAAATAACATTTCGGGACTTTTTCGAGGAATTACGCTCTGTGTGGATTTGTGAAACTTTTGTTCCGTAGCATTCTTCGAGGCTTTTCCTTTTAGATTGAAAGTTTTCAACTATAATGTGTTGCGAAGGAACGGTGAATTTTGATATGTGGCTTAGACCCAATTCACGCGACGTGCTTTATAAGTAGGGGTACTAAGCTGGCGTTTGCTATTATGATTTAAAAGTGAAGGTACAGTTGAATGTCCAAAATACTCGAGAAAGCGGTATGCATGCAGCTAGTTGAATACCTGGAAGATAACAATATATTACCACCTAATCAGTCCGGTTTTAGGAAGAAACGTAGCACGGCAACAGCTCTTCTTGATGTGGTCGACGACATCCTCGCCGCTCAGAATGACGGAAAAGCTACGCTTCTGGTTCTGTTAAATTTTTCACGCGCTTTTGATACCATAAACACAACACTAATGTTATCAAAATTGACGTACTATGGATTTGATCTCAGGGCAGTAAACTGGTTCGCAACTTACCTCGGCCACCGCACTCAACAGGTTGAAGTACGAAACTCCACGGGCCTGTCAATGGTCTCTCAAAGATCTGTAGTTGCCAGAGGCGTCCCCCAGGGATCCATATTAGGCCCTATCTTGTTTATTCTGTACAGTGCTGATATAGTAAATAAGAGCATTAGTCTGCGACCTATCACGCAGATTACTTGCAAATACATGTCTCGTTTAAGCCTGAACACGTTAATTTAGGCGTCGCTGAATTAAATCAAGACCTCAGTCGGATAGCAAACTGGTCTAAGAAAAACAGCCTAGTTTTGAATCCCTTAAAATCCAAATGAATGGTATTAGGAACAAAACACCAAATAGTAAAGACTATTTCATTCATTTCATTTCATTTTTTTATTCATAACAAAGAAATTGTGTAGAATATTACAGTAAACATAGTAAAAATACAATAAAATCCTAATGTTAATGTCAGTACAATAAATTCAAATGACAATACAATAAATTCAAATGTCGATACAATAAATTCAAATAAATCCAAATGTCAGTACAATGTTTCCCTATTAAGTAATCTTATATAATCCAATGAACAATTTAGATATAAAATACAATTAACATATCATTCATTAGCTATAAGCTCTGATACAGAGTAATATGACTTTTTCAGAAGAAATTGCTTAAGCCTCGCATTAAAAACTTTACTGTTCGTCAACAATTTAAACTCAATTGGCAGCTTATTGTAAAGAAACACAGCCTGATAGTTTGCTGCATGCTTCGTAACATTGAGCTTCGGGACCATGGTGCTTTTAATGTCTTTTCGTCTTGTGGACAACCGAATTTCTGTGTCAGCGGGACTCTCATATTTATGTAGTTTTACGAGGTCTGTCAAAAGAACTAGTATGTAGAGAAACCGGCACGGTAAGTAGATTGAGTTTGACAAAGTGCTCTCTGCAAGATTCCGTTTGGGGTATGCGGACAATGGTCCTGATAGCTCTTTTCTGGAGTCTGAAGGCTGCGTCAGTGTTGTAGTTATAGCTGCTTCCCCATAACTTGATACTATAACGCAGCTTAGCCTCTACAAGAGCGTGGTATACCATTTTTAATTGAGTGGTATGAATTTCATCTCTCAGACAGCGAAGGGCATAACAAGAAGAACTTATGGTGTTACTTAATGTCTGTATCTCATACTTTCAGTTCAATAGTGCATCTATATGGACTCCTAAGAATTTAACAACATCAGTTTGCGCAATTTTGCTTCCATTTAACCCTATATCAAGGGCATCCGATTTGTTTGCTGTGGCGGAAAACAAGATGACACTGGTTTTTTTAGATTTGAGCTTTAAATTATTTACGGTGAACCATTTATCAAAAGCCGCTAGAGCTGTGTTGGCTCTCTCGTTCAACTGTGTCATATTGTTAGCCGCCACTACAGCATTCGTATCGTCCGCGAAAACGACTACCTTGGCATGTAATTGGGTGTTATCAATGTATTTTATGAGATCATTCACGAACAAGACGAAGAATATTGGACCAAGTATCGAGCCTTGAGGGACTCCGCGACTTATTGTTATCGCCTTTGACTTAAATACTTGTTCAGTGTCGCCTTGTGTTGCCTTCAGCTCAGTAAACTGTCGTCTGTTAGTTAAATATGATTCAAATATATTAAAAACCCTGCCTCTAATACCATAGTGCTCAAGTTTTTTCAATAGAATATTGTGGTCTACGGTATCAAAGGCGGAACTAAGATCCAGGAAAATTCCAGCTACTTTTTCTTTGTCATTCAACCTTGTTACCACGTCATGGATTAGAGTGTCAATGGCTTCACTCGTACCTATGCTTTTTTGATAGCCAAATTGCCTACTGTTTAAGACATTATGAAGGTTGAGATGTCTTTGGAGCCTGGTTTTTATTAGTTTTTCAAATATTTTTGATGCCGTTGGTAACAAGGATATTGGTCTATAGTTTTTAGGATCGCTGCGACTACCCTTCTTGAATACAGGCAACACTTTCGCTAATTTAAATTGGTCAGGAAATACACCTAACTCAAAGCAGTTATTATAAAAATATGCCAGTGGTATCGATAACAAGTCAATATTATCCTTAATTAAGGTTATGGGTATTCCGTCGTACCCCGCCGAAGGCTTGGGTTCCATATTTTTTACCACCAGAGAAACTTCATTAGGGGTTGCGTTTTCCCAACTCATAGGTTGTTCAACCCTTGGTGTGTTTTTTCTTAATATGTCTAGGGCTGTATCCATATCGCTAGTAGCAGTCCCTTTACCATAGTCGAATTGGCTAGAGAATAGATTAGCCTGTTCCTGTGGATCTATGACTACTTTATCAGTTCTAAGGACGAGTTTGCCATCAGCCGTAGCTCGTGATTTAGATCTGTGCTTATTCACAATTTTCCAGATATGCTTTGCCGAGTTACCTGCCCTACTTATCTCCCGTTGAACACCGTTTTTTTCGCATACCTCACTACCCGTCTGTAAATTGACAGAAATTTTTTACGATATGTGTCTAATGAAACGTTGCAGTTATTTTTGTCGAGAGTATTTAGGAAGCGCTTCATTGTACTTGCCGTTTTGATTCCTTTCGTGATCCAAGGAATATATGTGCTATTTTTAACTACTCTTTTTTTCTTTTTCTTAAAACAGGATTTAAAGAGGCTACTGAATTTATGTAGAAAGGTGTTTACACCAATATTATCCCAATTTTGTTGGGCTAGCCCTAGTCTGAAAGCCACCTTGTTGTTATGGCTCAGCATGCGGCGTTCAGTGTAAATCACTGGAACGTCCATCTTGCCACTACGACATTTAAGTTCCATTTCACAACACAAACCTGCATGACCGTCAGCTAGACCATTATGGTCAACCCATGTGCTCTTTACTATATCTTGAGATATGTTTGATAAAATGTTATCTATACAAGACTCACACTGATTTCTTCTGAACGTTGTATCATTGACAAGGGGCATAAAGTCGTAACATTTGAGGAGTGACTTAAAGGCAGCAGTTTTTTTATCACATTTTAGTAGGTTGATGTTGAAATCCCCACATATAACACAATTTTTATTAAAACAAAACTCCAGTAGTTTATCTAATTTTTCTAAAAAGCTATCCAAGTTATTATCGACTGGACTGCGATAACAGCAAATTATGTAAATGTTAGTGACGCAGTCTTTGACTCCACATACTTCAAAACTTCCGGCCTCGTATAGTGATTTGCAGAAGGGCAACTCTTCCGTACGTCTGTTAGAACGTGCCAGAATAAGGCTGCCTCCTCTTTTCTTATTTGTCCTGACATTATGTGCAGCCAAATTGTACAAAGGCAGGTTAAAAACTAGTACAGATATTTTATTTAAAAAGTGTTCAGTAATGCACACGTAATGAATATCCTTAGTCATAGTACTTAGATAAATTTCCAACTCATCCTTTTTGTTAGAAATGCCACAAACGTTTTGATGGAAGACGTTGAGGTTTGTTGTGTTCTTCTCTGTCTTTCCAGTAGCCTGGGAGCCACAACCGCTACTATGACTATGCGAGTGTGGCCTCGTCACCCTTCTAATTTGTTCTCCGGCCGTAAGCGGAGATGGAATGTTTTTATGGAATACTTTAAAAATAGTCTGTGTTTGCATACTACGGCTCGTATCAGGATTCGATCTACCCAATGTATCAACTAGTTTTTTGGAGTTATACATTTTATAGGTACATCTAAAAAATATTCACTGTTGTAAAATGACTCATTGACGTTCTTCAATACATTATTGATTAAGTGAGCAAGTTTATATCTTCCTATCCAGTTGAGTTGGTTACTATTGATTTTGTAATCGTCCCAGTGAAAATGCATGTTATGGTCCAGTAGCCACATGTTAGCAGTTTTATCAATTTTATTGTGAGCTAGGTTGAATTTTTTTACGAAATTGTTGTAATCACTATGGTAATCTTTTAAGCTATAGGGTATACTGCATATGACGACATTTGTATGCGATGCTATCTTAATAGCGTCGTTCAGGAGATCAATAATTTTACATATAGGATTTACATTATAGTCACTCGAACCACACATTATAATAACACAATCACATTTTCTGAAGTCCGCTATTTTTTTCTTGAAGTTAAGGAGAATTCGATCTGTAGTCCCATTCTTTATGACATCCGCAGTCGCGTCATAGTCATTTTTTCTAATTTTTGACAGTGGTAACAACAAATCCACTCCATGGGAATCCGACAGCAACAGCAACTTCGGCTTGTCGATTCGAGCTCTTTCTGTGTGGTCTTTAATGTTTTGTTTAAACTTATTATCCTCTATTTGGTGAGGGAGCAGTGTTTGTTGAATCTCAGTCGGGGATTTCACTGTTATTTCTTCCATTGCCTTTTGCAATTTAAGTACCAATCGTTTTATTTGCAGCAATGTGTGGTCCCCTTTTTTTTTCTGCTTTTTGCTGTATTTCTCTTTTTTCACGTAAAACTTTATTTATATTTTTTCTCAGCAATACAATTTTTTTCTTCAATTGCGAAATTTCATTTTCTAGCAAACTGATTTTGATTTTTTCAGTGTCAGTCTTGATTTTTTGTGGTGTCCGTCTTTTAGGCGTCTCTTCGTTAAGTAATTTGTTATATATGTTATGTCTTTTTTGATACTCATCTATTTGTTTCCTCAACTCATTATTTTCAATATTTAGCCTTGTTATTTCGTCATGAGCACTGGAAAGTTCCACGACAGTGCAGTCGAGCCGATTCTTCAGCTCTGATATCTCTGAGTCTTCCAAGCATGAGATGTTTGGCAAGCTCCTGGGACTTCAGTCTGGGAAGCAGTCGTGACTTCACTCCGCTGCAGCTCGATGTCAAGTGGCAAGTGATCCCAGCTCGGCGATCACGAATGCTACAACAATTATGATCGTCAAATTAATATTAAGATTTTTTTTATGTTATTCAACATTATGGTTTAAAAAATATGACATAAGGTAAACGTCAGCATCAAAAGCCGTAGGACCGTAACCTACGATCCCTCTACTCCCTGCATGGCTGCGACTTAACACCAAGGTAGAACACCAAAAATTCTGGAATACCCAAGGTACCTGGCAAACCAGGGAGGCCCCGACAATCAACCCCGGATTGTCAAGGAAGCTAAAGCAGCTAAAGAGGCCAGCACTCCATCTCCTGACAGGAGCCATAACTGGTCATGCACTATTAAACAAACACCTTTTCACTCTAGGTATCACAGACAGTCCTCTCTGCAGAGCCTGCATGGAAAAGGAAGAGACAGCCGCCCACGTCATCCTGACGTGCTTTGGGCAGTACACCGGGCAAAGCACCTCGGAACACCGGGGTCACTACCGGAGGCCGTTGGCAACATAAAGGGTCTGCTAGGCTTTCTTGTTGACCTGGGCTGGCACGAACAACAGTAGGGCCAATAACCCATACGCAAAATAATGATAATAATAAAAAAATGAAAATGATTTAGTTAGGGTAAAATAGTACAATTAGTGGATATAATCTAATTAAGCTATTAACATCAAAACTTACTTCTAGCAGGATTATTGATATACAATATTAATACATTACGTCTAAAATAAGAAATGCTCCTAGGGGCTAATATACAAGTTTATTGCCTAAACTAGGTTACAGTTGTAATCTGTGTTTTAGGCATAAATGGCCTTTGTTTTATATATATATTGCCTAAGTATCTAAACATACCTCGCCTCAAGAAAACAAAAATATATTTACCAAAAATAAAGCTTGCGATTGCAGGACTATTTCACTATAGTTAGCAAATTTTCTGTCTCGTCGTAGGTCAGGTTGCTGTTATTTTAGTTCGACATACTTTGCTATTTTGATCGTACACGAAGCAGTGTTTATTTATTTTAAAAATAGGCGCTATTATGACGCAAAATAGGACTATTGCGGAAACCCAGCCCGCGTACACCTATAACCTATAACCTATAAACGTCCGAATGCACTCAAAGTGACAGCTTAAATTTCAATGAAGAAATATCCTTGTAGTTCAAAAAACCCAAATACCCCAGGAAAATTACGTTTTTTTCAAACATTAATTTATAACAGCGTTTTTTTTGTTTGTTTAATTTTAAAATGTTATTCTAAGATGCCTTATCCAAGAATCCACCAAAATTTCCATCGGGAAGTAAATATATAAAAATAAATGACACATCCATTATGTTTTTTGTGTGATTTATTTATTATTCTTAAAGAGCTCTTGTAAATTAACCAAAACAAAAATTAAAATATCTATTAATATTTTTCCTCTTTTTTCAGGAATTGGTTAAATATCGATTTTTTTGATGACTAATATTTTGGTGGATTTTGAGTCTACGTAATTACTAAAGTGATAATCAGTTACACGCAAAAAAGCTGCTGTTATGAATTATTTCCAAATTTGCATTTTTTCCATACTAATGAAAATAAAGTGCTTGGGCTAAAATTGCTTTGACATAGAGTGCCCATGCCACATTATATACTAGTACACCGTCGAGCAATCGGACGTTTGTTACCTTAGCACAATAAAATGATGACAGTGAAAGTATTATGCGCAGAAGCATTAATGACAAAAGACTTTTGTGAGCATATTAACTGTATGCGTAAAGTTGTATGACAATCGAAATTATGACAACAGTCAGTATGCAATTAGATGGACACCCTATTAATAGGTCATCATATCGAATTTTACAATCGCAAGATTTTTTTATATGTTGTTAGGACCACTACCAGTATCGTATATGCAAATTTTGCGGCACTCGAAAAACCACGAAATTTTCGTTTTTTTTACTATAGTCCATATAAATCCTAAACTATGCGGTTTTTCACATAGTAATATGTCAATAATTTTATAAGTCAATGTGAGGTTAAAAACTGGTAGTTTTTTAACATTTCGTATTACGTTAATGAGTAATGTGGACCCCACAAATATGACATCAGACCTGGTAAAGGTCGCGGGAGTCCGCTGGATGCGGGAATGGCGCAGGACTGGTCACTTTAGAACTCTTTGGGGGAGGCCTATGTCCAGCAGTGGACGTCTTTCGGCCGACGATGATACACTAATGACGATTGTGGACCACATTAGGAAGATCAAGAGTCACTTCTTGATAAGACTAGCTCAGAATAGGGACCGGCGGTGGCATCCTCGAATAGAGTTCTATGCCCAGCAGTGGGCGATTCCGGGCTGCAAATAATGATGTCTCATAATAAATAAATGTATGCATACAGTTCAATCATTTAATAGAGCGAGCGAGCGAAGTGAAGCTAGTTTCCCGTTTCAGCTTGGCCGATTTTCTTTTTCGTATATCCGGCTGTTCTCTTGTAGATCGTATTTCTCAACCGATTCTCAATTTTGTGAGCAGCCTCAATAATTATTGTTTTGTTGATTTCGCATTTCCAAGTTTTCCGATGGAAAACACTTTTTACTATATTCAAATTTACTTTTGGCTTCCCTGCTTGTCAAAGTAATGTGTGCGTTAAACATTAAAAACGCGATACGAATGTTTTGATGAGTCTTTTTTCACTCATTCTTCAGCCACTGACATACAAATTCGCTGCCTCGCAAAAACCGCACTATCGCAGCACAATCAGCACTGAATCACACCCCGTGTATGAATTGATCGCGAGTCCCCGTAACGGCCGCGGGGCTCCCGTGGGACGCATACGCGGGGCACAGCCCTGAATTCGTGAGGTCCTATTACTTGACGCACTGTGCTCAGAAACGCGGCAGGATCTTATGGCCGTATTTCTAAGCGCTCACCAAAGGCAATAGACTTAAAATGTCACTAAAATGCGTTCGTCATTATCTGTCACTTTTACGTATGTGTTTGTAAGAAAGAGACAACAAGACATTTAATTTATCAGGAGCATTTTTAGTTTTACTAACTCGTTCACGTGCACAACGTCTATCAGACGCGACAGTCACGATAGTCGCGACATAGGGCTTAAATACAACTTAATTGAAGTACCTCCCGTGAACGTAAGAGGGAGTTAAACGGCTGCGTGCTTGTACCGGAGGTTCATTGGATTTCCCCAGGCTATTCGCCTGTCACAAATTCAGATCGCTTGATAGGGCTCGTACTATGAAAGCAACAGACAGGTCCAAACAACAAAACATCGCAGAAATAGGAATATTTCTAATAAATTTGACTTCGCCCGCGTATTGCAAAGAACGCAAGCAAACCTACGAGGCAAAATTATATTCTAATCAGGTGAAAGAATTTTTGAAATCCGATAAGCGGTTCCGGAGAGTACAATGACACAGAGTTTTCCTCTTTATAACATCAGTAGGTATACAAGGTTGTAACTAGCTAAAGCTAAATTTGGATCTATAACATTAAACGCTGTACATGTCTCGCTCTCGTGTCAAATTGGCATCTAAATTACCTACTTGTTTTCTATCATAGTTTAGTCAGTCGATACTATGTTTCAATGAAAGCATTCTTTCAAGCGCGCTATCGAGGGGAATCAATCAATTAAAAAATACCGTTTTAACTGTAAGTTTTAATTATAACTTAGTTTAGCTAGTATGATTCATATTTAAATTTACTCTCTATACAACGTCACATTACATACCATACATTTTGTAAAACCTCTTTGTCAGGAACTTCGTGAAAAGCTTGGAAGCATTAAAAAACGCAGCGTTTTCCCCGCCTCGTCCAAAATCTGACGTTGAAGCGATTTACAGTAATAGAAAATATAAAAATATGAGTTATAAAGTTCTCGCCGTCGGCGTCTCCATTATCTTTACGGCTGTGTTTGCAATACGATCGCAGATAAAGGTTTTATTGTGTCGGAGATGATGTAGCATTGTGCACGGATAGTGGCTGGATATAGGCTGTTGGGTAACTGCGTTATGAGCTTGTGAGAATGGCCGTTGACCGTACATTAACTAGTTAAACCGTGGCACTTGAAACTGCCATTGTTTTCTATAAGTTTCTGACGAGGTAGGTATTCATTGAACCATTAAAAAGTTAGCGGTAGTTAACACATTCACTGCCAGGAATTCGCCTAACGGACGCTTACGCCTTAAACACTTTCCGCTACTTAGCAGGAAAACTACGGGATCGGCTATGAACGTAACTCGTAGCGATTCTTGGCAGTGAATGTGTTGGATAGACAATCATTGTCAGACTCATACATTAAACTCACAAAACCGACTGTTTAAGTGTGATTTAAATACAATTTAAGTTAAGTTTGACAGAGCCAGCGAATGTAAAAACCATAGAATGCGATAATACTAATACTCCTTACACTACCTTAACACGTGCCTAAAGGCCTCCACCCACCGGACGCGTGTGCTACGCGTGTCGGGCGCGTTTAAAGCGGTATATTCACACCGGAAGCGGGCGGCGTGTGTTGCGCGGGTGCTGCGCTGCAGCTGCGCGGGTGCTGCACGTGTGCCGCGCGGGTGTTGCGCGTGTGCCGCGAGGGTGCTGCGCGGGTGCTGCGCGGGTGCTGTGCGGGTGCTGCGCGGGTGCTGCGCTTGTGCCGCGTTCGATGTGTGTTTGAAGTGTAGTTTCAATGCTTTACAACTTGCGCGTGTGCCGCGCAGCACACGCGCCGCGCACGACTCGCGTCCGGTGGGTGGAGGCCTTAAAAACCCAGTTGCGAACTATACGGCTGCCTGGCATCGTTTTGACACCCCGGCCCAACCCCGCATATTGGCAATGGCACCCATTCTATGGCAATTTGCGGCGCTACAAATTTACATTATGGTTTCGTTCGATGGACAGAGCATGTTAAATAAATATCCATAAGTTTAGTACAAGCTTTTATGGCTGACGGTACTTATTCAATAATCAAATTTTCAAACACCACTCGTTTTCTTCTGTAGTTTAGAGTTCTTAAAGCCTTCCTTTGTCTGCATTGTCATTAACAGGTCGGTGTTACCATAGTATTGCGTTGTCACCAAAGTTGGACGATTATACCTTTTTGCTTAGTCAGATACGGACTGAAAATAGATTTCAAATTTTGAGGAGAACTTACATACTTGCATACGAGTAAAACAAATTAAATAAAGGCCCGTAAAAATCTTTACGTCACACCTGGCCATAATGCGAGTTTTACTGCACACTGCGCGTACGGGAAAACTCGCATTGTGGCCAGGTGAAGACGTAAAATTTTGTACTCAACACGGGCGGTAATTCGTAAAGCCCCAGAGCGCATATTTATGGCCCTCACCTTCGGTTTGAGCCACAAACACCTGCGATCTGGGGCATTCACGAATTCACCGCCCTAATTACGTAATGCTCTATTGCATGACATGTGCGTTGACACCAAGGTGTTGCAAGACTTGTGGTACTCGCTACTCTCAGCAACGAGGAAACGACTAAGAAGAAGAAGAGAAATCATTGCAATTTTCTTTTCATATCTACATTCAGCTACTGATTTACATTTGTATAGATGCATATTGTAATGCGTTAGAAAATGTACCAACGGTTAAGTACCTAGGACTATGGCTGGATCAATCTTTACGATGGGGCAAACATGTTAACGAAATTTGTGAAAAATCAAGAAAATTCTTAAATGTATTTCATGTATTGGCGGGTTCATCCTGGGGAGTTCACCCTATGCATTTAAGGAGATTATACATTGCAATCATTCGCAGCAGGTTAGAATTCGGATGTTTTCTCTTTGATAACAGCGCTAAAAGTAACATAATTAAGCTTGATAAAGTTAAAAAACCAGGCAATGCAAGTGGTCGGGGGTTTTATTAAGACCAGTCCAATACATGTCATGGAAAGTGAATTAAGCCTACCTCCATTGTCTGTAAGAAGAAATTATTTAGCTTCTAAATTTTGGTTGAAGGCTAGATCCATCGCGGGCAGTGAGATCATTTCCATTGTGTTGGAGCTTGCATCTCTGTGTGATAATAGTACATATTGGAACAACAAAAAAAAACCGCTGTTGGTACTAGTACATAATGACCTATATAGTCAAATGATTTATTCGTCGCATAAATTGGAAATGTTTTCACTGTCAACGTGGATGATAAACATAGATATTAAAACCCACATAAACCTAACTATAGATAATGTCGAAGGGTCTAAGAAGTCCTATGGCTCTGGAAGACTGCTAAGAGAATCAATAAAAACGACAAGAAAAAAATACAACGGGTTCCAACATATTTATACTGATGGGTCTAAAGTTGAAAATGGTGTTGGGGCAGCGTTTTTTGATCCTCAATCGAATATCAAAGCGGCGTTCAAACTAAATGACAAGTCTTCAATCATGTCAGCAGAGTTATATGCCATACTCGAATGCCTATCATACATACAGTCATGTAATGGGAACAATTTTGTAGTTCTCAGTGACTCCAAGAGCGCACTACAACATTTAGCTCGATGCACCTCTTGTGAACGAGGTCTCCCCGTAGCTTATAATATTTTGGATTTATATTTACAGCTGCAAAACAGTGGAAGAAATATAAAATTCCAGTGGGTTCCATCGCATATAAGTCTTGCAGGTAATGAAGAGGCAGATAAATTAGCGAAATTAGCAGTTGAAGAAGGGATACATGTAAACCATGTGCCTTTTTTTACCGACCTACTAAGAGAATCAAAAGGTAAATGTTTTGAAATTTGGAAAGCCTGCTTTGATGAGAGATCGAGAGAGAAAGGCATATGGTACAAGACCATGGTTAGTGAACCTCCGAAGATTCCCTGGTTTTGTGAGTCTCGACTAAATAGACAGCAAGTTGTTATAAGCATGCGACTGCGTTCCGGGCACATGCCACTAAATGTGTTCGGACATTTGATGAGGGTGGTTGATTCTCCAAATTGCTCGATTTGTGGTGTTAGAGAAGATGTCTACCACGCATTGGTGGAATGTGCTCGAATCGGAGCAGACCGCAGGGTACTTGAAACACAAGCGAACTTAAACTGGCGGACATTGGCTTATGTAACATAATATTGTCTAACCCTACATCCAAATTAGCAGTCAAACTGTACCAATTAATAGTTAAATTACTGAACTGTAGACAATGAACCATGTAATGCCTATGAGGCCGGCATTATCGCTATGCGATAAAGGCCTTGTTTTTTCAATAAAGATTAAAAAATTAAAAATTAAAAATTTTCTTTTCATATCTACATTCAGCTACTGATTTACATTTGTATAGATGCATATTGTAACAATATATACATATACAACTATGATCGTAAAATGAAATCATGGAGTATGCTAAACAAACTGGTGTTCTAAAGAAAGGTCTATTATGGATTCGTAAAAATGCATGACAAATTAAATTAAAAGAGCTCGTAAAGCTCGCATACAAAAAAAACAATTTCTAGCTCTATCTCTCGACTATTTGTTGTTCCTAAATTCAGCCAATACTAACCATTTTTAGGATTCCGTAGTCCACAAGGAACCCGTATAGTTTCACCATGTCCGTATGTCCGTCTGCGGTTTATCACAGTGACCCTTACTACTAAAAAGCTGTAATTAGGCATATAAAATCAATCACGCCGACAAAATTATAGAATATTATTATTATTCCTGCGCGTAATGTGGGGATGTAATTTTTTTCTCTCGTTAAGCCCATGGTGTGGGGTATAGTTGAATAGCTTGTTTAATAATATTTTTAGTACCTATAATATTTCTTCAAATTATTGGTCCAATTGTGAGATATTGGGCTATGATAAAGCCCAAATATTTGATAGCGCTAGTGACCCCACCCCCTGCCTATCGGATAAATAGCTGCTACTGGGCCTGTGACAAAATTCGTGGCAGTAGTATATATACTGTAGTAAAAAGGAAAACTATCACGGATAAGTAGACATTACTAGTTACCGTGTATTAGTCGACTAACTCAAAATGTACTTGAAATCTTGGAAAGGCCAACTTTCGTACCAATGCGGCCGACGCAACCGCACAATTTAGTTGGCGCGCGCACGTCGATGTAACTAAGACAGAAAAGCAACTACGGAACCCTTCACTGCGCGTGGCCCGACACGCTCTAGGCCGGTTTTTTTTTGTATACGGTCTTTGACTGATCGTTTTTGCTTTTATTGAAAAGCAAGGAGTACATCATTAAAAAAAAGGAGTAAAAACCAGATACCAGATACAGACCTAGACAATTCTTTCATTTTGTGTACACAAAAAATACCTACGTTAAACGCTAAATTTTGGAAAAGATTGGAATACAAAACAATCGAGAGACAGAACGGGCGGGGCGACCCATTAACTAACCTCCTCATAATTTACTACCTACGGTTGACGTCAAAGATTATGATGTTTACACTTTTCGCCGTATTGCTACTCGTATTAGATACGGTGCAATAATATTATACCGGGTGGAAAGGCACGACGATCCTTTCTGCAAAAGGGGGATTGTTTAGACTTGGTACTGTGTTTCCTCTAAAGAAACTGGGCTCGTATTCGTAAGTGTTTTGAAGTTATAAGCAGTTAACTTTTAATGCAAAATGCTGCAAGTGACAACCCTCATTAGGTTAAGTAACATTTTGACAATAACACAAGGGTCAGTGACCTTTATCAATACGTCTATGCAATTATTAGTACGTAGTAATAGTAGGGTTGTCACTTAGAAGAACATTAATTAATTTTAATATTTTTACTAATTGTTCGTAACAAAAATCTAAACATTATGAATCGATTCTCCATCACTTACACTAACCCCCCTTTGCGGAAAGGATCGTCGTGCCTTTCCACCCGGTATTTGTCGTTGATTTGTTTCAACAGTAGTTTGCTGATAATGGTCGACATGAAATGAATGAAACATATAAACCCAATTTGTAAAACTTTTTTGTCGTATTTGGATAGACCTGCAGATTGCGTACGAGCAGAAAATATAATTTGCTGAACTATTTAACCAATTACAGGCAAAGTCAACTTGCTTTTTAAATAAATAAATAAATAAATATTTGGGGACAATCTTACACAAATCGACCTAATCCCAAACTAAGCAAAGCTTGCACTATGGGTACTAGACGACGATAAACATACTTATATAGATAAATAAATACTTAAATACATAGAACACATCCATGACTCAGGAACAAATATTCAAGCTCATCAGACAAATAAATGCCCTTACCGGGATTCGAACCCGGGACCTCCGGCTTCGTAGGCAGCGTCACCACCCACTAGGCTACGGTGGTCGTCAATACAATTATAACGCGCTTACATTTTGCAAGTTACTAAATCTTTCAGCCACCACACGTTGCTGTTCATAAGATAAAATACTACATAATTATTTGCTTAGGGGGTGGGGTGGGGTGGGTAATATACTAAATAATTCCATGAGAAAAACAAAACCAATCGTACCTTAAATGTTCTTTATTTAACACGATGTTGCTTTTACATTAATAAGAAAACCAACAAGACAAGCAACACAACTCAAAAGTTAAGATTAATAAAATGGGTGTCTTGAACATGACTATAAAATATTTAATTAAGTATATGTTAATCCAGAGCAAAAGGACCATATCGTCCTTGGCGTAAAGCCCTTTTTGCACCGTGAGCCTTATTTGTATTAGCGTATTGTTAATAATGACATAAGCACCAACGTTAACAAGATCTTTTTTTAATCAAAGGAAAAATTGAAAAATTTAATGCTCCGAGCCGGATTTGAACCGGCGACCACAGGCATTCATGGCCCGTCGCTACTAACCAATTGAGCTATCGAAACAATCCGGTTCGGGCACCAAATCCTTCAATCAGTTCCTTCATACAAGACGCCTTAGGGAGGCGTGTAGCGACATCTACCAGAAGACTTAGGCTTCTTAACGGCACTAACGTCTCAAATTAAAACACACAAAAAAAAAGTTATCAAGATCCCTTTTAAAGATAACGCCACATATTTAACAATATATTTAAAAGATGTTTTTTTTCTGTCACTATCTCAGCATGAGATCCCCATGTGGTCACTGGTTTTCACGTCAGATAATAGTATTCACATGTTTACGCGCAAACGATTTCTGAGGAAAAATCTTATCACCATTGCTATGAATTCGTCCATATCTTTGAGGTCATGTGTCATACTGATAGAGTATTTAACTCAACTGTTTCCATTTATAAGTAATCTATGCTGTTGTTAGGTAATTACGTAATTTACTACGTATATTCTAAACACGGCTAGGCCATCTTGATGACATGCTTTTATGGGTCGTACTATACCTACAAGGTATAGTACAATACCTACTATTTCGAAATACTAGTGGTAGTATTTCGAAATAGTAAATAAAAAAAATGCAAACTCGTGTTTTACAAATCACGGAGCCACTACTTTCTTTGTTTAAGTTCCCAATCTATGGACTCAAAATAGTTGATAGTATTTTTTATCTTTATTTGAACGGTAAACTAAATACAATTTAGTAGACAATGTGTTAGTGGAAAAAAGTTTAATTATGTGCTAATATACTCATTTATGTTAATATCATATGTTTATTATGAAATCCTGGATATAAATACAAGAAGATTGAGGCCGCTTCTATACAATCGAGCTACAACGCCGACGCCAAAATTTTGTTAAATATGTATTCGAACCCTCGATCCCTAACCATATTAACATCTGAAATCGAAGAACTTTGTCTTCCTTTTCTTCTTCCCTCCCTCATGACGGAGGATCGTGACCGCATGCTATAGCCCTCCATGCAGATCGGTTCCTCGTCAAGTGGACGTGGACTACATGGGAAAGAGTGCAATTTGCAGATCTCTTAATTGCATCAGTCGAGTGCACCGGAATTGTTCCTCTAGCGCTTTTGCCATTCACAGAACCAAGAATTTTGTTTCTGTAGACCATGCCCAGATGAACGAATGATATGGCCAAAGATACAAAGAGTCCTTTCCTGGCACATGCACAATTGCACATGTTCGAGAGTCGTCTGGTGGTGCCGAGCTCCTCCGAGACGGAGTAATTAGCAGTGATCGTAACTTTTGTAGTATTTTTGGTGCAGCGTAGTGCTGTTAACGGAATTGGTTTAAACAATATAAATCAAAATTGTAAATTAATGTTAGTATTAATGTTATTAACGCTAATTAAGCATTAGGATTGCAATTCTTTATACCAATTCCGTTAACAACACTACGCTGCACCAAAAATGCGACAAAATATACGATCACTGGTAATTAGATATTATTTGTCTTGATATTAGTCTGGGATACTAGTATTTAATTAAAGTTTCTTATATTTTAGGGTACCGTTGCCAGAATGACAAAATCGCAACCCATAAAGTTTCGTCATCTATCTATATATCTATCTATCCGTTCGTCTGTATGTCACGGGCATTTTACTGAAAAAAACTATATAAAGGTGTATTTTAATTGTATTGGGATTTATAGTATATATTTTGTTTACCAATCAAATTACAGACCTAAAAACAATGTTCGGCTTCAATTACAGGTTATTAAAATAAATTAAGTAGAAATATATAAGAGAAATAACTTTTAAGAACAAAACACACATTAATTATACATTTTCTGGAATACGTGAAATTGCTTAAGTTTTTAAACCTTTTAAACCACGCGGTTTCTTGGTGGATTTTTTTCGCTAAATTATATGATTTTTCCATAATCGTCTCGCTACAAAAAGTTTTACGCAGCGCGAAATAATGCGTTTTGTTCGGATTATTATGATGTTCCAAAAAAGGAATAATTTTCCCCTTTTTCGGATGAAATAAGGCACTTCCCGTTCCCGTGTTCGTTTTTCAAACAAGAATACGACGCTTTCGGAGTATGTTCGAGAAAATTATGTTACCGCTCTCCTGCAAAATTTCCTAAAACCTACGAGTAGTACCTTGTTTTTGAATTTCAACAGCCGAATGGCAGTTATATAGTGGTCTGCCAGGCTCCTTTAGGGTACAATCAGGAAAATCTTTAGGAAGATGATGTTCGGTATGTAATATGTTGTGCCAAAGTATACTAAAAACTACAATTTATTCTTATCGAACGTTATCTTTTTTACAACAACGTTACAGAAACGGCGTGTACCTACTGGCGTATAAAAAGCCCGGGGTCGCTAGCGAGGAGCATTCTCGTCTGGACTGTGAACCAGTGCTCATCTTTTTCAACTTGCCTCCTGATGTCACTCGGTAAGTGCCAAAAGGTTTTCTGAGTATATTTAATACCTTCGTTTAAGTAGAAATATTTATAACGGTACTTTCATAATATAAAATCACGATTTTTCTGATAACAGTAAATAAAAGGCCCCGTTAAGATATTATATACTTTTTGGGGTTCCGTAGTCAATAAGGAACCCTTACAGTTTGGCCATTTCCGTCCATCCGTCTGTCTATATTCTGTCCGCCTGTAACCCTTACAACTAGAAAACTGTTATTCGGCATGGGTATATATAAACCAATCACGGCGAAAAAACAATAGAATACAATCCTTTTTTATTGTTGTATTGTATCGTTGGATAGCTTATTCAAAAATATTAAGGGGTTTCTTAAAACCATTTTACGTCACACCTGGCCATAATGCGAGATTTACTGCACGCTGCGCGTACGGGAAAACTAACATTGTGGCCAGGTGAAGACGTAAAATGTTGTACTCAAAACGGGCGGTAATTCGTAAAGCCCCAGAGCGCACATTTCTGGCCCTCACCTTCGGTGCGGGCCACAAACACCTGCGATCTGGGGCATTCACGAATTCACCGCCCTAGTTACGTAATGTACTAACTAAAACTAACTATCTAAACTTAGTTATGCGTTTGTGATATGTATACATTTTCGTTCGAGTCATGTGTAATCAAATTAATAATTATGAATAAAAAGTTGGCTCCAGCTCGGTGCCGAGCGGTAAAGTGCCCAGAAGACAGAAGATTTCCATTTAGAGTCCGTCTGTCTATCGCAACGTTAAGTATCTCAAGAACTACTTCAGCTATCCATTTGAAATTTGGAATAGTTTTAAACGAGCCTAACGCGAGTAAATGGAAGAGGAAAAAATTAAACATATCCCTTCAGCTGTGGCGAAAAAACATGGCCGCTTACCCACGTCTGTGGCACCCTCTGAGGGGCGCTCCACTGACAAGGTTTGTGGAGTGAAGTGATTTGGTAAAATTAAATTTTCTTTACTTTTTTACATAATCACAGCCAGGATTTTGGATGAAACTCAATATTTATTAAATTATCTAACTACAACGATATATCATCGTTAAATTAAAGTCGTATTAAGGCTATATAGCTGACCTCGTCACCACCTCACCGAAGTTTACGACGTATTTTGATTATTTTAAATATAATCAATTAGTTTTTTGTGGTGTTAAATGGGCTTAATTTGAAGAAATTTGTGTTATACTTATTCGAAAAACATAAAATGGCAGGCTCATGAGTATTTTTTTTACACTAGACCGTTTGAAATATTCTACCAAAATAATGCCTACACTCAGAAGTTGCTCGTGTGGGCTTCGATTTACATGCTTATATCTGAAGTGTTGTATACTGTATGTAATCAAATTCATGCCTGAACAATAAATATAGGTCATCAACTAGGTGTAACCGCAGCTTTGTTATTGTAAGTGCAGCAGGTTTTATCTGAGAGTAAAATGCAAAAAGGATGTCTCCTTTCATTTAAAATAACCTCTTCCAAACGAGTGCAATTATCACAGCAACTGTATGTTTTGAACCAAACAAATTAGGTTTCTTAAAATTCCCATTAAGTATACTTTTAGTTTAAACTATAATATAACCATCAGTTAAACAAAAATCACTTCAAAACATGATTTGAAAACAGTATAAATCAAGGTCATGATAAGTATAGAGTGCAGATCGTAGTGATGTCACGAAGTATCATGTGGGCATCCCTCGGAGGGAAATTCCCGGTCGGTTAGGTCCCCCTCTGAGGGGTTTGTTGTGATCGTTTCCAACTTCAATCGATTTATTTACTTTTGGGCCATTGTTAATCGATTTAAGTTCATTTTAAACAAATGTATGATAACTAACGGTAATTTTAATAGCTAATAGTAATATTAAATACTTAGAAAAGCGCTAAAAAACGTGTTGCCAAATTTTGACCATGAGTAGGTACGTCATGTTAGTCACGGTTTTATTACAGTTAACCCGTTGAAATAACACTTGTTTCTATGTAATTCTAAAGATTACTTACATGTCTACAAAAGCTGTCCTTCTGGCACTACAATTCAGCACTAAAGCCACTAATTTTCACTCGCGAACACCGACCGTGTCAAACGTGCCACTGACAATTTTAGACTAACGACTAAATTGTTTTTTTCCTCCATTGGCCATTGAAGTTTACGCTTGCTAGCTGTCTCACTGAATTGGCCATACGTTTCAATGGATTAAAGCGAGATCGATACACGAATGCCGGTTTTATTTCTAAGAAAGTAAGCGAAGCCATTGCGCCCCTCCGAGGGGCGCTCCACCGACCTGCAGGAAAAAATATGAAGCCCACAGAGGGATGAACACAGCTGAAGGGATATATGAATTTATATTTTCTAAGTCTAGTAATTAGCGTGGTGACTACTGCCGGTCCCCTCTCATCCATGAGAGAAGACCTGTGCCCAGCAGTGGGACGTGTATAGGCTGATTCATTATTATTATTAATAATAATAATAATTTACTAAATCTAGTTAATAGGGTCAAGTGGGGTGTCACATGAAAGAATTTTAGATGCAAATTCTAAAGCCTTTTATTTACAGCAAATAAATTTTGATATATATGTTGCAGGGAAATGGTCAAAACAGAGATTTGATCAAATCTCTAAGGGATATGATCAAATCACGCAGGATGTTGAAATGGCCAATTCATTTTATCATTTACCTAATACAAATCAGTAATTTGATCAAATCTCTGAATCTGTTTAGTGAAATGACGAAATCGGACAAAAAAGGCGACTCGTTTTTTCATTTCACTAGACTTGTTTAGTGATTTGATAAAATCCCTGAAACGCGTCAGTGAGTTGACGAAACTAACGCGATAAAGATTTTTCCGCTCTTTTATAAAAAAAATAACCACGAAGACGGTGGCGGGAGCAGAGCTCCCGCCACCATCTTCTAACCTATCCGCCATCCGAGTCTAAGTCCCAGAACCGTTTAAATGACTAATGATTTAGGAGCCAATATCTGCGAGTTAGTTTCGTCAATTCACTGACGCGTTTCAGGGATTTATCAAATCACTAAATAAATCTAGTGAAATGACAAAACGAGTTGCCTTTTTTGTCCGATTTCGTCATTTCACTAAACAGATTCAGAGATTTGATCAAATTACTGATTTGTATTAGGTAAATGATAAAATGGATTCGCCATTTTAACATCCTGCGTGATTTGATCATATCCCTTAGGGATTTGTTCAAATCTCTGTTTTGGCCATTTCACTGCGACATATATATTCAGGAAGATTTTGAAAGAAATACCATTTCCTCCCCTTTAGACCAAAGTTTATTGTGCGATTTTTTTAATATTAAACCTTATCTCTACCTATGTTATTTCAATATCTAGGTAAAATTGCAGCCTCTAAAATTATACTTACATCACATCACATCATCAGCCTATATACGTCCCACTGCTGGGCACAGGCCTCCTCCCATGTATGAGTACTTACATATTTTATTCAAAATCGAGAAACTCAGTTGATTATAATGCACGGTCCAAAATAATCTTTCTTTCGAATATTAAATGCTGAAACTGTTGGTACTTTATAACTGTTATATTTTTTATTTTTAGAGGTTTTTATACCCATATCGAACCACTTCTGTTTTAACTGGTTATTAACTCGAACTTTTTTTTAATGATACTTTCTTAAAACTCTTCACTTCATAATTTTGCTAGTAATTAATTAAGAACCCGTTTACCCCAATATCCCTTTAACGTACATCTGCCAACCTACATTTAGCCGGTCAGAGGAGGGGACACTTAACTCGTACAAAAATTAATGCTATAAAGCCCAATATCAAGCAAATGGATCACAGAGTTTAAAAATGGTTTTAAAAAACTCATTATATAATTGAAGCAGCTATCCAGCGAATACCCACACTATGGATTTACACAGAAAAAGAAAAAAAGGCCCACTTTACGTGTAAGGAAACCCTAAAAACTTTCTTTTCAAGATTTTATTCTACCATTTTCTGAGCGTGATTGAAAAATGGCCAATGGAATGGGAATGGTTATATACCCATGCCAAATAACAGCTTTCTAGTAGTAAGAGTAGCGGCGGTAGAGATAAGCCGCCGACGGACAGACGGACGGACGCACAGACGGACATGGCGAAACTGTAAACGATTTGCCACACTGGATGCGTTCTGCGGTCAGCAGTCAGGTCAAATTGAACGCATCCCGCATTATGTATGAACAACATTGTCGGTCTCCATATATTTTATATAGATATGCGATCTGACCGTGCGAGCACGCGGAAGGAACGGAAGGACGCGTACTGGCAGGTAGGCAAGGCAGCTACTAGAATGGACTTTTCACGCCACTGCTCGGAAGTGTGACAAAAAATGGTCAGAAAACAGGCTTCAAAGCTGGGGTTAGTTTGACATCGCACGAACAGGCCAACTATGAGTCCAAACTGTCCAACAATCTTATTCATATTATGATTTTTTATCAGGTACCTAATGTTGACTTCTAATTATACGGTCCTCACCTGGCGGCTCGGACCTCAAACCCACTCGTCCATCTATCGCCTTCATTTCATTTCATTTCATTTATTCCTTGATAAAACGTAGTTTTACATGTCAATTTTTGTCAAAATCTCCAAGAATTTTATTACATAATATTATAACATTTAGGTAAGTAAAGTATGTCTTAGTTTACAATGGTATAATTATGGTTAGTACACATGTTTATATGTCAATGTTTCAGAAAGAAGATATTTTATACTACCTTATATTATAGTAACAGTTGGTTGGGTAGCGAGCCAGTTAAAAAGTCATTTGGCTGTCAGTGTTCATGCCTATTTAATTCATAAATTCGTTTATGGAATAGTATGCATCGGATGCTAGTTTAATTTTAAGTCTATTAACAAAACACCTCATACTCGGCGCGCTTTTCACATCTTGGGGCAACCTGTTGTAAATCCTGGGTCCCATCGAGTGAAGACATTTTTTGGCCTTTGCGAGACGTGTGGCGGGTGGGCGCAAATCACCGCGTTGTCTTGTGTTATAATTGTGTGAGTCACCGCGCGTCGGGAACTGTTCAAGGTTACCTCTCACGTACTTGGCTACTTCAAGGACATACAAGCTTGGGAGGGTCAGAATTTTGGTTTCCTTGAACAGTTCACGAGCGGGGTGATCCCAGGAGACTCCACATATGCACCGAATGGCTCGCTTTTGAAGCCTGAATGGCCTCTCCCGATTGGCTGCGCTTGCCCATAGATCAATTCCATATGTTAGGAGAGAGTGAAAATACCCAAAATAGGCTTTTCTTACATTACTGTGATCTAGACTGGGGCGCAGCCTACTGAGTGCAAAACACGCGGATGATAAGCGATCGCATAGTGAGTCGATGTGGGGACCCCACGTTAAGCCAGAATCAATGATGAGACCCAAATATTTCACCTCGACCACCTGAGGGACGAGTCGATTATTGCAGTATATATTCAGATTGTGTTCTTTTTTTCCGTGAAGTGAGAAGTGCATGATGTTGGTTTTCTCAATGTTTAATAACATACCGTTAGCCGAGAACCAAGAGGCAACGTCCCCCATTACCTTGTTGAGGTTGCATCTTAGGTTCTCCTGGTTGTCGGCGGAGACGATGACACAACCGTCATCGGCGAACATCACGAATTCTGCATCGTCGGTGGCGGCAGTGAAATCGTTCATAAGAATTAAAAACAGATTATTGCCAATCACAGAACCTTGGGGCACGGCACAGTCACCTAGTTCCAACAAGTCAGATCTCTCGCCGCGGACTGACGTTAGTTGTTTACGGGTATCCAGAAAAGAGGATATTAGGTTTTTGAAGTTGCCAGTAATACCATAGTGGTCCAACTTAGATAAAATGAGGGGATGGGCCACCAGCTCGAAGGCGCGCGACAGGTCGCAGAATATGGCGGCGACCTGTCGCCCGGCGTCGATGGTGGCTGGTCACCCTCGTGACGACGTCCCGCGCCGCGTCAATCGTGGATCTGCCAGGTTGGTAGGCATATTGTTGCTTGTTTAACAGAAGATTTAGGTTAAAGTAAGACATCAGTTTATCACTTAAAAGACGCTCGAACACTTTGGACAATAACGGTATTAGTTGTAGTGTCTCAATAAAACCCGCTAATTAATTAATAACAGTTTATTTACGGAGAGCACACAAATTACCGATATATTTTTACAGACGCCATCTTAGGAGAGAGCGAGACAGAGCATCACTAGTGATGTAGTGTGTTTGTATTAGGGCTGGCCTACATACACCACACTCTCCACCACCTGAACTTAATCAGCTCGCTGTAAATGTCTTGTCTCCATATATATATCCAGTATATCTAGAATTTAAACTATACAAACAAAAGTAAAATGTAGCAACCTCTTGGCCTCCTACATATAATAGTAGACATCAAATAAATGGCCTATGAACTGTTACATTTAAATACCTTAGTGTTTACCTATTCTAACAAAGTATCACTACAGTTCATCATTTGATTAACATGCCTCTTCCACTTATTACCCTCAACATCAATTATATAAGTGGTGTCTGGAATTGACTCCTCTATAATAGTGCCCAGAGTCCAAGGCTTATGGTCTTTCCTATAATCTCGTAACATTACCTTCTCTCCCACCCTGAAATCGACTTGCCTGATACCCGAGGATACTCTAGCCTGTTTTTCTAACATTTCCAAAGACTTTTCAGCTATAGGTTGTGGTCTTAATAAGGAAAATCTCGACCTAATTTCCCTTTGATACATAAGTTTTGCTGGGGTAACCCCCGTAGTACTATGAGGCATAGTTCTATAGTCAAAAAGAAACAAGTTGATTGCGGACATCATCTTGTGACCGCTTTCTTTGATTTTAATTACATGGGTTTTAAATATCTCTACAAATCTTTCGGCCGCTCCGTTAGTTGCCGGATGATAAGGTGGTGAGAAAGTATGTTTTATTTGTTTCGAATTACAAAATATTGCAAACTCCTGCGACGCAAAAGAAGGGCCGTTGTCAGTAACTAAATGAACAGGGTAGCCATGTCTTGAAAACAATGTATCTAACACATCAATGGTTCGGGCTGCACTAATTGTATTCATCTCAACCACCTCTGGCCACTTTGAGTAACTGTCAACGACGATTAAATACATTTTATTATAGAACGGACCGCAGTAGTCTGCATGCAGACGATACCAGACAGATGGTGCTACTGGCCAAGATTTTTGAATGCCCTTTGTGGGGCTATTACGAATAGTGAGGCATGTTAAGCAGTTGTTTGTGTCAGAGTCGATGGCTGGCCACCACAAAAATGAGCGTGCCACTTGTTTCATTCTTACTGTGCCAAAATGGCTTTTATGCAGTTCAGATAAGACTGAATTCCTTAAGGATTTTGGTACAATTATTCTGTAACCCCAGAAAAGGCAATCTCTATCACAGCTGATCTCGTTTTTTTAATGAAAATATGGTAATAAATCTTTGTCCACATTTTTTTTGTCTGGCCAACCATCCGTGTGGTACCTAATGATCTGTGACAAGGTTACATCTTTTTTTGTCTCAACTTGTATAGTTTTCCAATTTAATACCTCAATATCAGAATTTGTAATATGGTATATACTACTTAGCTCCGCTTCTTGACAAATGGGGTGAAAGTCCAGTTTTACATTATTAACATCAGTAGATGTTCTTGATAAAAAATCTGCTGGATTTTGGTTACATTTAATATGTCTAATTTTGTAAGTAAAAGCCGATAGGAATATAGCGTAATGCTGCAACCTTTTTGCCGCCATTTTGGGAATGCCCTTTTTGGGACCAAAAATTCTAACTAAGGCAGCATTGTCCGTTTCCAATTCAAATGACCTGCCATAGGTATAGTTATAAAACTTGGTGATTCCGTAAATTATTGACATTGCTTCCTTATCAATGGTTGAGTATCTTTGTTCCGTGGAATTTAATTTTTTGCTAGCATATGCTATTGGTTTCACAACACCGTCATAATCTCTATTAGATAAGACACATGCCAGGCCTGTGTCAGATGCATCACAAGACAAAATCAAAGGTAAGTTCGGGTTATAATGTTTTAAGTTATGAACTGAGGCTAATTTCTTTTTGATCAATACAAATGCATTTTCACAATCGTTGGACCACACAAATTTATTTTTCTGTGTGCATTCATACAAGGGTGTCAAAGTGGAAGCCATATCTTTTAAAAACCTGGCATAATAGTTTACTTTCCCTAGAAATGACCTCAGCATGCTAATGTTTGTTGGAGCCTTTGTTTGTAGTAAAGGGTCAATGTTTGATTTTATGATGCTGATGTCATTTTTAGTAATCCTAAAACCAAATACATCGATGTATTTTTGAAACAGCTTACATTTTTCAATTTTTAATTTAAATTGACCTTCTTTTAATTTATCTAACACTTTACAAAGAGTGTTCATAATATCAGATATGTCCTTGCCGACTAAATAAATGTTGTCTATGAATACTATAGTATTAGGAATATTTACCAGTAGATTATGCATTATACGCTGAAAAGACCCTGGTCCGGTGCTAACTCCATAAGGCAAATATTTATATTTATAAGTACCCATTTCTGTCACAATAGTAGTCAGTTCCTGGGATTTTTCATCCAAGGGAGCCTGAAGGTAGGCTTCCTTCAAATCAAGCTCGCAGAAGTATTCACCTTCTTTTAAAGTATGCAATATTTCCTCAATGTGGGGCAACGGAAAATGGTCTATTTCCAAGTTAGGGTTTAATGTCACCTTGTAGTCTCCACACAATCGAACTGAACCGTCTGGTTTAATAACTGGAACAACTGGTGTTCCCCATTGGCTGTGTTCCACGGGTTCAATTCGCTTATTTTCCAGTAATCTATTTATTTCAAATTTTACCTTGTCTTTCAGTGCAAAGGGTACTCGCCTGACTGGCAGGTATTTCGGTACCGCTCCTTGTTTTAATTTTAGTGTAATTGACTCGCCACTGCTGTTGCCCCAGTCTGCTGCGAATACTTCTGCGTACTTCCTCTTTACAACACATTCTGCCTCTGAAACAGTGTTACAATTGTAATTGATATTCAATTCCTTCCACTCCAATTTCGGTGGCCATAGACCAAGACTGTGCAGCCAATCTCGACCTATTATTCGTGGTACATCATCTTTTGCTACAAAAATGCTAAGTATTTTATCTATTCCCTTGTATTGGACATTTAATTTTTCGAATATACCCACAGGTTTTGAAATGGTTTGGTCAAAATTTCTAAACTTAACTTTACAGTCACTAATTGGTTTCAATGGAAATAATTTATTTTTATCCTGCAAGGATAAAACTGTTACATCTGAGCCAGTGTCCAACTGAAAGTCCAAGTTTATCCCCTCAACTCTCAATTGGATAAAGAAAGGGGGTATTTTACTTACATTAACAGTATAAACATCACATTCATTGAATAATTCCTTGACTGACTCCTCAGCGCAGCCATCAACATCACCCTTGGAATTTTCTGCGTCTTCATTCTGGACTAAGTAGGTGTGACTATACCTGTTACTTTGATTTAGATTTAGATTTAGATTTATTTATTTCGAGATAAAAATTACAATATAGATTCGCATAAAATGTCAAAATTATAAGAATCTTTATCACGACAGTTTTCAGTTTCTCAGTTTTTTTTGAGGACACATTTTGAAGATATGTCCCTGTTTACCACATTCTGAACAAAACTTTTTTATTAGTCTACACTCTGCTTTAATGTGATTGCTATTGCCGAAGCAAAAACACTTCCTTTTGATTGCCTCATTTCTAACATTGCTCTTCTTTTCTTCACCCTTTTTCAGTGTTCTACTGCCCTGTCCTTCATAGTAGAACAAAGAGGTTGTAGAATCAGCTTCTTGGCTTCCTATGGTTTGATTCCAAGCCACCTCTACTGACCTTGCTAATTTGACAATGTCTTCCAGATTTTTGGAGTCGTTTTTTAAAAGTTCAAATTTAATTATTCTTGATTTTACTCCGTCAATAAGTTTCTCCTTAATTTGATCCTCCGGGTCGGCGAAATCGCATCTACTTGCGAGTTTTTTTAATTCCAGTACATAATCTTCAATATTTTCATTTGATAGCTGATTTCGGCTTCGAAACGCAGCTCGCTCTAACGAGACAGATTGTTGAGTGACATATTTCTTCTTCAATACGCTTGTCAACTCGACATATGACAGTTCAATGGGTCTTTTTGGTGCACATAAACAAGTAACAGTTTCAAACACCCCTGTTGTTAATTTAGTTAGCAAAAGTAGTGTTTTTTTCTCTTCCGATACGTCGTTGAGTTTAATGTAGCACTCCAGTTGCTGTTCAAAGCACTCATATTTGTTTCCATCAAAAGGTTGTAAATTTAAATTGGCCATGTTAGTTGACTTGTCAATCCTCTCCGTCGTATTTTTCTGCTTATCTTTACAATAAGTTACCAATAACTGCCGTAACCCGTCTACTGTCAACTTGTCGTCGAACACAATGTTTAAGTGTGTAAGTTTTTCTTGCAACTTAGTTTTTGATAGTTTGTAAATCCACGATGTTTTCTCCCATTCCACGTTTATGACACTATTGCCGCTATCCGTCGATGTATCAGTTTCTAAGTCGGATGAGGATTCCGCTTGTTTGTCCAGTCCCGACATTTACATTTAGTAAACCACTATTTATTTTGGATTAATTTAGGTTAGTATGCACTTCAAATGTCAATAACCGTGAAGTTATGCGCACAGCACCGATTTCACATTAATGGCCGCCGCCACCATGTAGTCAACTTCAGATTGATGCCACCGGCTTCATATTCATTTTCAACACTTTTCACACAGTTTTATGTAGTTTTTACTGATTTACTATTTAATTTAAGCTCTCGGGGTTCTTGTTTTCTCGTCACCAATGTAGTGTCTCAATAAAACCCGCTAATTAATTAATAACAGTTTATTTACGGAGAGCACACAAATTACCGATATATTTTTACAGACGCCATCTTAGGAGAGAGCGAGACAGAGCATCACTAGTGATGTAGTGTGTTTGTATTAGGGCTGGCCCACATTAGTGATATTGGTCGATAGTTTTTTAACATGTCTACATCACCTTTCCCTTTATAAATCGGTTGTATTTTAATTTTCTTCAAGTTACTGGGGTATATTCCGCGTTCTAGGCGCTTATTAAAGAGTATACATAAGATGCTAATTAGAAACTTTGGTATTAGGTCTAGTAAGCGAGTAGACATATCGTTAATATCCTTAGAATCTTTGCGTTTTATTCTTTGTATACTTTTTTCAACGCATCGTAAATCAAACGGTTCGGCCTTAAAGAGGTTAGCGTGTTTGTTTACATACCTACTCAGATAGCACAAGGCGGCTGGAATATCAGCGCGGGCTCCGGAGTTCTTGTTCGCGTCGATGTAAAACCGGTTGAGCGCCTTCTTTCTAGCCTTTACAACAGTTTACTATTCTATAGGGACATGGGCTTAATTTAATCCTGCTCCGCCTGCGTTTCAAATACGCGAGCAACTAGTTATTGATAAATTAATAAAACCCTATGTCTTCATTCCAGGCTGTAACATGTTGGTGTTGGCGCTATCGTTGTGCGCGCTCGCGGCGTGCGCCCGCGCCGACTGCGACGCCTGCGTGGCGGGGCTGTGCCACTCGCGCCGGCCCGTCGTCTCGGGGTTCACCGTCACCGACCAGCTGGCCATCGACCGCACTAACAACGTGCTCTATCTGCAGTTCAACGACTACATAAACACGGCCATCTTTTTGGAGGACCGCCAGAGCCGACTAGTGAACATGATGAGGACAAGTGGTATGGCTGTGAACCAGGAAACGGGGGATTTGTATTTGGGAACAACAGAAGTTGATGATACGTATTATACGTACAATCTTGTTAATAACAAGACAGAAGCTGTCAATATCACAACAGATTATGGTAGAAAGCCTCATTTAATGTTTTATCCCAAAAATCATCTTCATTTCATACATAAACAAAAGAGAGGATTTTTATTTTACAACATGACAGCTAAAGAGGTTTGGCGCTATCGAGAATTCGATGATTATGTAATAAGTGATTTCGTCATAAGCGAGGATAAAAAAGTTTTTTTTGTATCAAGCGACACTGTGTACCTGTGCGATTTAGATAAAAAGCTCAAATGTGATAAACAAGTAATAATCAGAAATAATCACGTGTTATCTGTTGACAAATACGACTACGTTTATTTTGCAGATGTAACTGAAAAAGTAATTTACAAACGCGATAAAACGACTGGTAAGCTAGATACTTACGCGTCTTATAAGTCTGGTGCGATAGAGGACTTTGTATTCGACAAGGATAATCGTATAGTGTTCCGCGACGCGGCCGGCGTGGCGCAGTGGGTGCCGGCGGCCGCGCATCAGCGATGCGCGTTCGATCCCCAAGGCGGGTTCCTTTTGAAAGTAGTTTAAACATTTAGTGGTAAATAAGTTTTCTATTCAAACATTCTCGACAGTTTTCTCTTTGATATATGATTGATATAAGATTATCCATGACAACACATGACATTTCAAATAAGATTATACGAGCATTATAATGAATATCTACGTCTGTTTGAAATCATTTTTTTATACATGTTTTTATTATTTTATTGCTAGGTTGCTTTAAAGAATGCTTAAAACGGCCCAAATAAATAGGCCTATAACACAAATCCGCAGAAATCCAAACAGTCCGACATTTAATATTTTATTTTTATTCAGTTTCTTAAACGTTTTTACGATAGCTTAACTTTTGGAGAAGGAAATAGTTGCGAATGTAACCCCGATTTTTTAACTTTTTATTAGTCGATGCTGCTCTTCAGCGCTATAGAAATATTGAGTTAGAATTCTTGAAACTACAAAAGGCTTAGCTTATATAACCTCGTCGAATCCGACTCGGCTGGGCAGCGTGCAGCATTCGGGAAGCTACGGCACATCTTTTCGTCCAATATTCCACAGTGCCGTAGGTGCCCGACAAGGTGGACTGATGACCTGGTAAAGGTTGCGGGAGTCCGCGGGATGCGGGTGGCGCAGGACCGGTCACTTTGGCAGTCTTGGGGAGGCCTATGTCCAGCAGTGGACGTCTTTCGGCTGATATGATGATGATGATGATGATGTTAACTCTTAATAAAACGGGCTTATATAACGCACCGGCCCGGCCAGCGCTCGGTCACCGACTTTCCCAAACGAGTAAATAGATTCACCCGTGCTGCGTGCGACTGTTCGCGCGCAAATGGCGTCAACCGTCACAATCGCGATGGGAACTATATGTGTTAACTAAGTGTCGATGTAACGTACTTTACCTATTTACTTGATTTATACATTATGTCTATCATACAAACTTATTTTTGAAAGGCTAGTGAGCAAAATGTAAGCCCGTGTTAACACAATTCGATATGATTGCAAACAACATTTAAACGGTGTTCTTAGTTACTCAGGTGTAAGAAATAACAGCTGGCGAGTAGTTCATAGAAAAGCACCTTACCCCCTATTTCTGCATCCATAATACTTACTCCGCAAAATCCATATTTTAATAGCTTTTCTGACATGGATTAATTAAGAGTTTACTATGCTCCTGTGTTTAGTTTTTTTATTCATCGGACAATTTGGTATTGGTTGGACATTGATTTAGTAAATTAACCGAATCAGCTAGACAAAAGCTATTAATACACTATTTTTACATAGCCCACATATGACCAATGTCAAAAGTGAACTCTCCGTTAATATATGTTAGAATGTTATATTTGATATACACTTGGGAACAAAGTAATTGAGCCACCCTAACAATTTGCCGTCGAAATGTAAGTTTTGTATGAAGTGCGCGCAAGCTGTAATTTCCTCTTAAGGCGGTGCATTGGAAATTATCGCGTGATTTGAAACGCCGTTCTGACTAGATTAAGAAACAATAAGGTCTGATTTTCAGATTTATGATTCTTGACTATATGATTGTTCATCTGATTTTATCGATACATGTTTGCTTAAAATTTCCTCGATAGAAAAATAACAAAGTTGGGTCTGTAGTATTTTATCTCATCATCATCATCTAAAATCTCACTTTATGATTTGTTTAAAAACTTCACTAAGTTAGGTATTTATCGAAAATTGTCCAAAACAGCGATTCCCGAAGAGTGTTACATGTCTTTTTCTCGCGGGTGAAAGGCATCAGCGTGTCTCTGTCTAGGGGGCGTGTACGACTCAAATCAAGGCATCCCCTTAACAATATATCTCGTAAGTTAATAAATTATTTCTGTTACATATTGTTGATGGTACCCGATCTAAATAAATACAATTATATGGAAACAAAATTTTACCAAAGTTTGTTTTACGCTTTTATTTTAAACTTCATTTTATACTTAAATGCCTGATAGATAAGCAGAATAATGCTTCAACAGCATCTTACTTTCTAACTGTGGCTGTCGTAAAAGTTGGCTACGGAATAGAGGTGACGTGAGTTGTGAGAGATAGAGATAGCATCACTTCTGTCTTTTTGAAACCACCTTTGTTAGGAGTGAAACTTGTAATTAAATGCCATTTGCTCTGCCTACGCCTTCTTGGAGCACAGTCGTGATGATACATTGTTAATAAAAAGTGCATAGTTGTCTGATCTGTGGATAAATTGTATGATTATACTTTACGTTATTTCTTTGATGCTTGTTAAGTCTAGTATTATACTTGTTGTAAATTATCAATAATTTTAATAAATGCATGCTGTGAATGTGTTTATATTATTTAATCTCTTTTTGTTCCCAAATGTAGTGGATAACGTTAATTTAATTAAAGTAAATCAAAACATAAGGCTTTTAAAAGCTTTTATTTTACTTGACTTTTATAATTACATTTACCTATGCTAAAAGTGGCACTCGAAGACAAATTTCATGTGCTCTGTCTAGCCCTTGTAGGGATAAAAGCGTGGATGTATGTATGCATGCGCGTCGTATCTCTCTCAATAGCAACACATTAAGTAGGTATCTCACTATCTCTATCACACAGCAGCGCGGGCCCGTGGCAGGGACCCGCCCACCCCTTCCCAGAAAAAAGCTTTTGAACTGGTTAGTCGTTCGTTTAGCAGCCCAAATCGGGTTACCTTTGTTTTACCAAAAAAAATTTGACAAATTATCACTTCCCAAAACATTTTTCGTAGAATTTCATTTGCCAAATAATCGTTTGCCAAATTAACACTCGACAAATAATTCTTACGCAAACCTTATGTTTGGCATATTCACCTTTAGGCAATATCTCGTTTACCAACTGGTACTTTGACCAAATTTCATTCAGTCAAATATATTAGTTGGCATAATATGTTTTAACCAAAACAAAATAAGGCAAATGATTTGTATCGTCAATATTTAGTTGACCATTTCTATTCCGTCGGTTAATCAGCAGAGGAACTCTTCAATGACAAATCATTTGCATCTTTATTTCAATGGTGTATAAGATACACAATAAAATAACAACTTTTTTCGTTATGTGGGTAGGGAAAATTAATTTGTGTAGAAGTCGCAATTCTAACCTAACCGCCAGCGTGTCGACGTCACCCCGCTTCGCGGGGTGCCTATTTCCGCTCTAAGGGACACAAGCTAACCCTAACCTAACCTACCAAATAATACCATTGTTATGATTGTTTGTTTTTTTTACTGCTAGGAGGCTTCGCCCCCGAGCCCCCCCTTTTTGGCTGCACTAACCTAATTTTACGCCTTTGCCTACCGACCTACTTAACCGTGCATTTTTTAGGTACCGTTCCGTTTTATTAATAGTATTTTGGTAAAATGTCATAACCCAAACAATTGTGATTTTTGTCTTTTTATAGTTTGCCATAACATTAACTTGACGAAGTGTTTATTGTCTAATGTTTTTTTGCCTTATTAAAGCATTTGCTAAAAGACCACATGCCATAATGTAATTTTTCGTAATAATATTTTGCTGAATGAAAATTTGACGTAATGAAAATATTCGTATTAAAATTGTGCCAAAGTTTGCATTGGCAAACAAAACAGTTGCTAAAATTTGTTTGGGAAATGAAATTTGACCAAAATAAATTTGGTAAAACAACAGGATCCCGCCCAAATCACTTGATGTCCTTTATTGATTGAAAACTCACTTAGCCGTATGAAGGGGTTTCCCTTGCGGGGCGCTACCGCTACTGATATACCCTTTCGAAAGGCTTTTTAAGCGCTTTTGAAAGGGTTGAAGCGCTTCCTCGTGTTGAATACCCATTCATTGTGCTTTAAAAGCCAAATGAATGGGTATTGCGGAGCATCGGCTTCGGTAAGCAAACCCTTTCAAAAACCCTTTGAAGGGATACCGTATTGGAGCGCTTTAATAGCCAAATGAATGGGTTTTGAAGAGCATCGGCTTTGGTAAGCAAAGCATTACGAAAAACCCTTTCAAAAACCCTCGAAGGGGATACCGGGCGGGTCCCTGGCCCGTGGGGGCCCGCGCGTCATATCTACCTCACTACGATCACACACGTTCACTGCGGCAAGCCACGTGTACCTAAAATGAAGTGCGTTACGAGGCCTAATCTGCCCCATAGTAGCTTACACCGTGGTGCGTTACGGGTATAAAAGTGCCCCGTAACTGAGTCTGTTAAAACTGCTATAAAGTCCTGAAATATTATATTTTCAATTTTTTTTTGACAAATGTAAAGAGTATGAAATTTATGTCGATAGATTAGTAATGATGGGAAATAAAACAAACGATATTTTAGTACGTAAGTACTTTATAACACCTTAATTTTAAAATTATTTATTTTTTATACTTAACGTACTTTTTTTTTTTTTACACTTAATAAAAAAATCTTGCGAAACAAAGGTGAGGATGTCGACTGTCTCGGTGATCTTGACGTTGATGGAGTAGCTTCATTCTTTTTTTGCTATAGGACTACTCTAAAATGCGCCACGAGAGCTTCATTTTTAATTTACCGATAACAAGTCCTGATAAGGTGACTGCACTAGCGATAGTGTGGTCATAACCCCGTCCGGGGCCGCTAAAATCTATACGGGGTTCACAGGACCCCGTATATGTTTAATATAGCACTTGATAATACGTACTTTTAACCCTTTACCTATGGGGCATTAAATCGCCCCGGCACCTCTCAATACGGGCATGTTTTGGCGAGAGTCAGCGGTTAGGCATAATTTCACTTACTTGTAACTTTTGAAGTATTACAGCTACACACTTGAAATTTCACTCTCACAATAAGTATTATATTTCGAAGCTTCATTCTTCAGATATAACACACATGTAGTCCTTTAATCTACCAGGCAACATTTCGCAAGTTTAAAGTACGCAGTAAAAACCATAGCTCAAACAGTTTATCCCCACCTTTACCCCTACCCTACTTGGGGACCTCGGCTTGCCACCATTTCTCATTCTTTATTCTTGCGAGGCAACGAACGCACGAACTAATTCTATTAAAAAATAATTCAAAATATTTAATCATGCCTAAACGCAGTGCACAGGAAAAAATAGAGTATTATTCTGCTAATATACGGAAATTGCAACAAAGAAATATAAACGAGTTATGACAGTGCGGTGCTATCTGATTCATCAGGTTCCGAAGATAAATCAGGTAAGTGCAATTAGTTTCAATAAATAGTTCTACATTGTGGTGCCTCTAATAAATGCATTTAATACCGCACGGGCCGTGAGCCCACGCCTTGTAATTCTAAACCTGGGGGGCGACCGAGAGTCGTCACGAAGGTATCTCATGCTTGGGGGTTGTCCGTGAGTCAACACGATAGCAATTTCTAACAATATTAATCGCTAAGAAATGCATTTCATACCGCGCGGGCCGTGAGCCCACGCCTGGTAATTCTAAACCTGGGGGGCGACCGAGAGTCGTCACGAAGGTATCTCATGCTTGGGGGTTGTCCGTGAGTCAACACGATAGCAATTTCTAACAATATTAATCGCTAAGAAATGCATTTCATACCACGCGGGCCGTGAGCCCACGCCTGGTAATTCTAAACCTGGGGGGCGACCGAGAGTCGTCACGAAGGTATCTCATGCTTGGGGGTTGACCGTGAGTCAACACGATAGCAATTTCTAACAATATTAATCGCAAGCGCATGCCTTGTAACTAAACCTGGGGGGCGACCGAGAGTCGTGACGAAAGTATCTCATGCTTGAAGGTTGACCGTGAGTCAACACGATAGCAATTTCTAACAATATTAATCGCTAATAAATGCATTTAATACCGCGCGGGCCGTGAGCCCACGTCTTGTAACTAAACCTGGGAGGCGACCGAGAGTCGTCACGAAGGTATCTCGTGCTTGGCAGTTGACCGTGAGTCAACACGATAGCAATTTCTACAACCATTAATCGAGATTAGTATATCCCGTGTTCGCGATGCGGGGCATTAGATACATATATGCATTAAAATTCCTGACGAGTGGTTTTACAATGCATTTCATATCTACCCTCAATTAGAAAAATCAAAATATTATATTTTAATTTATAAACCACGAACAAGTGTATGAGGCAGTGGAAACTTCACTTCCACGTTCAAATGAAGAAAATGCACCTCCCGTGGAGGCCTGTGATGACAAAACGACCCCTGTAATAGATGCCGAGTTACTAACCGCTCTAGGGGACGCCACTGATGATGTCCCAAAATATGGGGAGAAAATTCATCCCAATTTAGCGCAAAGGTGGCTACCTATATTACACAAAGGTATTGATAAAAAGAGTAAAGATAAACTCTTATAAGAGTACCTGTAAATTGCAAATTATTATGGGCGCCGTCCTTAAACGCCGTAATTTCGGCGGCAGTTACAGACATCCAAAGAGGCCGTGACAAGAAAATCGAATCATCTCAAAAGCAATTGGGAGTCGGTATAGGTACTAACGATAAAAATCCTATCTAATTGAAGTCGGATTTTAGATAAAACTAGTCATTCCTGGACTAGACGAAGTATTCCTTAAGTCATACAATACGTTGAGAGAGTTGATACTCTCTTTGGAAGCAAACTCTCAGAGAAAATTAAAGCTTCCAAATCTACTGAAAAGTAGGCCGACAGCGTCGACCATCATACGGCCGCGAGCAGCCTACAACAAGCCACTTGCGACGCCGCGGCAGTAACGCAGGTACATGCCGGTCGCCTTAAAGCTTTTTATAAGTGTTGGCTTAATGTAACGAATAATCGTACTTTATTTATTAGACTGTATACAGATTGGCTTTCCAATTCCTTTTTAGGACATGTTACGCAATCTGTCAAACCTGTAAATACTTTCACATGCCAAGAGCATGATGAAACGAGCTTAGCTGTACAGAACTTAATTAACCTAGGCATTCAGTGAAAGCATCACTGGATGCCAACAGACTAATGATCAGTTTCTATCAAAGATTTTCTGACTCCTTAATCGAATGGTGGCTATAGATTCATACTGAATCTGAAAGGGCTCAATAAATTTGTAACTAAGTCCCATTTTAAAATGGAAGACTAGAACTGCTTCTAAATTAATCCCTAAAGACGGGTTTATGGCTACCATTGACAAGATTCGAGCATAACAATGTTACTTACGAGTTTTGTTCCCTATTAGTCTATGGACTTTCCGTGGCGCCTAGAACCTTCACCAAAATTATGAAAGAAGTCGTAACTTACCTAAAAACAAGGCCTAACTTCTATTATATACCGGGGTGGCATTTTGTGTATTGGAAGGGACCTTAACGAATATAAACATAATGGGAGGGAGACTCTCCGGTTTCTCGAGTGCCTACGATTTGTGGTAAACTATACCAAAAGCTCGATACAATCCCAAAATTACCAACAATGCTGTAAATTCTTAGGTTTTGTTTACAATTCAATTATCATGTCTATATCCCTTCTTATGCAGGGTATGCGCACTTTTTAAGAGTTCTTACCACTGCATGCCCGACAGCTAGATACAGCTGGTTGTACACGAAGTTGTTAGAAAGATATAAATTCCGAGCTATTCAGGAATACGATGTCTATGATCAAAAGTAAAACTTCCTCGCGAAATTTTACCTGACTTATTTTGGTGGACTAATAATATTATTTGTAACGTCTTGTCATTTTGGAATCACGAAATTCGATGCAGAAATATCTATAGATCCGTCCCGATCAGGATGAGGTACAGTTTGTGACGGAGTGTGTGCAAACGGAGCATGGGAAGAGCAAGAATTAGCATTCCATATTAATTACTTAGAGCTTGCTCGCTCTTAGGATTAAAATGTTTTGCGCGAAATAAATCAAACTGTGCTCTGTTGTTCCGCATCGACAACACTACCGCGATAAGCTATATTAATCGAATGGGAGACATCCAGTTTCCCCACTTAAATAGCTTACCTAGATCTATTTGGCAGTGGTGTGAAGAACGAGACATATGATTATTCGATTCGTTCATTAACACTAAGAATAATGTAGAAGCAGACAGAGAATCCAGAAGGCTAAATCCTGATATTTAATGAAATTTAAGTATTGCAGCCTTTGAAAGAATAAGTAAACACTTTGGTGTGCCCGAAATTGACCTCTTTGCTTCTCGTACCTCTGCCAAATGTGAAATATATATTTCGTGGAAGCCAGACTCGGACGCTCTTACCGTCGTCGCATTCACTATTAGCTGGTATTTATAATAAATATTTTTAAGCGTTTCCACCACTCGCACTCGTACTAAAGTGTTTACATAAGATTATAAATGACAACGCCACAGGAATAGTAGTATTTCCCTAATGGCCATCCCAACCGTGGTTTCCGCTTTTGTTGAGATTAGTAAAAGTATCTAATCTCATGTTAGCGTCAATTTCAAACAACACTTTACAACAGTACAACGTGTGTTAAATACAAGTTGTGCTGGAAATTTAGCATAGATAATATAGATATTCAATTTCTATAAGGGCTTCATTTCTGCTGTTATTTTATTTCTAACGCACGAATTTAATAAAGGATCGTCGTATGGCTCATTAAATAATCATAGGTCAGCACCCTCGCTCCTACGGGGGAGTAGTATCAGCTCAGATGACCAAAGTAAAGGATTACCGAAAGGTGTTTACAAATTAAAGCCCGTAACTCCTAAATATAGCCATACCTGGGATCCTCAAGTGGTATTAAATCATATAACAACATGGTACCCTAATAGAGAAATTTCATTGGAAAAACTAACAAAGAATCTGGCGATTTTGTTAGCAATATGTCCTGCCCACAGGGTACAAACACTGTCACTTATTAAGTGGAATAATATTAAGTCATGCCAAAATTGTATTAAAGTAATTTTTGACGATATAGTTAAGACTTCAGGTGTAGGTCGTCTACAACCGATTTTGTGCCTTCCATATTTTGAAGATACCTAATAGAAATATTTGCCCGGTGACTGTTATAATGATGTTTTAGGACTGAAAAAGCTCACAACATATTTTGTTGACTTTCAAAAGTCCCCATAAAAATGCATCTGCTCAATCCATTAGCCGGGGTGCATTACGCGAGTGCTTGGCGAAAGCGGTAAAGACATGGCGGCGTTCAGCGCTCACAGCACGCGCCACGCCGCCACGTCAGCTGCACACCGGTCAGGCATTTCTTTAGATGCTATCCGGAAGGCAGCAGGCTGGTCGAGAACATCGAAAACTTTGGCTCGTTTCTACCATCGTCAATTAATCGACGAAGGTCATTGTGCCAGATCAATCTGCCTTTTGTATAGGTAGAATTATGTGAAGTTACAATTGTACTCTTTGATTAATAATTGGGAGTATCTAAGATTGTTGTCAAAACATAATTATTGCATTTCATGATTATGATGTTTTACAATTACAAAGGGCAGCAAAACTTTCAACTCTAAACATCTACATGTGTGTTATATCTGAAGAATGAAGCTTCGAAATATAATAGAAGATCAAACGAGCTTCGCAAGCGAAGTTCGATCGATATTATATGAGTAAGCTTCATTCGAAGATATAACTTCCCGCCCGCCCCTATACCCCTAGGAAAGTTTTGTCTCTAAAAAGAATGAGAAATGGTGGCAAGCCGAGGTCCCCAAGTAGGGTAGGGGTAAAGGTGGGGATAAAACTGTTTGAGCTATGGTTTTTACTGCGTACTTTAAACTTGCGAAATGTTGCCTGGTAGATTAAAGGACTACATGTGTGTTATATCTTCGAATGAAGCTTACTCATATAATATCGATCGAACTTCGCTTGCGAAGCTCGTTTGATCTTCTATAATGTATATAATCACTAAATATTGGTATCCGAACGCACTCGGGTGTAAACGTCAAAAACGAGTATCGTATGTAAAAAATACGATGTACAGGTCGACACATGTAAAAAGAACCCTGGCGGCCATACATTTTATATGGCCGCCAGGGCTCTTTTTACGTGTGTCGACCTGTAAGTGTAAATTATTAACAATTTGTTAAGAATAAGTAGTCAGAGTGAACCGCAGTGAATGATTTAGCTGTGATAATGTTATCTGGTAGTTTTATTAACCACAAAGGTCAGAAATTGAGAAGACAAGAAATGACAGTTGTGTCAACGGATAACGTTTAAAATTTGAAAATACGCGATGATCTACTGTGTGTATGCTGAAATTTTAAAGCAGGGGAGTATTGTTTTACATTATCTATTACCTTAAGTTAAGTAAAAGTGAATAATTAGCCATATAATATAACCTCTTTGTTGATTATATACCAACCAAATTTAGAAAACCAATTAAGATTTATAACACCAGTTTGACAAAGTAATACTAGACCAAATTAGTGCACAGTCATTTGTTCAATTTACATACATATATATATATATATATATATATATATATATATATATATAGATACAGTAATTTTAGTGTGCTTGTTGTATACTTAATTTAAGGATTTAGTTAGATTTTAACTGTTGACACAATTTTACAACTGTAAAGTTTATTAGTCCTTAGTACAATCTTCGACATAAAGGTCTAGTCCAGATACCAAACATTTTCAATATGTTTTCAGCCAACGCCTCCAAACCGTTTACACGCAGAGATGCTTTAATCAGCAAGTTGCAGCAAACTCAAAAATATTTCAAATCGGCCACACAGCTTAATGAAAAGCTCCTACAGGAACGGGATGAGAGTGAAGAGGAGGTCTTGCGGGTCGTCAGGATGAACACAACTCTCAAAACTGAGCTCGCTTAGCAAGATCTTGTGTGCAAGGATCTGATGGCTGAGCGGGATGAACTTCAACTCTCCGTGGACCGGTTTCAGCAGTGCCAGGATATACACGAACAGGCATTACAACATATCCGGGACCTGGAGCAGCAGCTGGGGGAAATTGAGGCAAAACAGACAGACAATTGCAAGTATTGTTCCGGGCTGGCTGATAACAATTTAAGTATATTTGCTGAATTAAATAGTTGTTGTAAGATAGACATAATGCACGATAGTATTATAAGTCCCCCTTTAGTTGAAACTATTGATCTGACCAATTCTGTTTGTATAGGGAGTAGAATTGATCAAAATATTATGATGAGAGGATCAAAGAAATTAAAAAATATTTGAGATTAAGTAGATTCATTAAGAAATCTAAGCTTTTATTGAAACGCCGCAAATCATGTTTCAAAGCAGTTTCATCTAGATATAATTATGCAGAATTGAATGAGCAGCTCTTAAACTGTCAAAGGGAACTAGACCGGGCAGTTATAGAATTAAGTAATCGCTCCGAAGAACTTACATCATTAGAAAAAAAGCTGGAGGACATTAGCGGCAAGCATGGACACTCAAATAAAGCGTTACATGAGTACATACGCTTTATGAATTGTGTTCTAGAACCGGGGAGCGGCATACCAGTGCACTTCGAGTCTCCTCGGGCACCGGGCCGTCCTTCCGGGTCATACCACGCCACCGCACCTGTCACCCCCGGGTCTGCACCGCGTGCGGCGCGATGGCCGCCGCTGTCGGGCCGAACCGAGCCTACACCGCCGCCACCGCAGAGCCACGCCGAGCTGGAGCCGCCGACGACGAGCCACGCCAAGCTGGAGCCGCCAACGACGAGCGACGCCGACCTGGAGCCGCCGACGACGAGCCACGCCGAAATGGAGCCACCGACGACGAGCCGCACCGAACCGAAGACGCCAGCGACGAGCCATGCGGAGCAGGGGCCGCCCACGTCGAGCCCCACCGCGCTGCCCTCTCACCCCGCGGCCGCCCGGCCGCGCCTCACCGTCTACTAGTCTATCTCGCTTAGAGATGGGCCGAATACGGACTTTGCCGATTACGTATATTCGTCCGAACATTCGGTTTAGATCTTACCGAACCGAATATTCGGCCGAATTATTTGGTAAAACTAAATGCAGGTCCCGCTCGGCTCGCTGAGCGCGAATTTGACCCCGCTCGCCGCCCGCTACCGGTATTGGCCCAGCGAGACGGCCGTCGTGTCGTGTCGTGTTTAGTTATTTGATGTGTTAATTATAGTTGGGCAGTTTCAGGTGATAATGTGGACACGCTGGATAAAAGCACCAAATTTTTTTCGGGTACTGGTTAGGTTCATAGATTTAAGTTTTTGATAGGAACCACCTCCTCCGTCGGCCATCTTTAATTTTATTGCGGTAATTTTGAATATTACGTATATTATTAATATCTCCAGTTCTAAATAACGTAGAATCACAAACTTAGTATCTAAATATACATAGTTGGGGTCAAGGAATACAACTAGATATTTTTTAGAGTCGATTTTCCAAAAGATATCAAACAAAACCTTTCCTAAGCTTCCGCTGTCCATCCGGCTGTCTGCGTGTCAGCAATCGCTACACTGTTCAAATTTCCACAGAACTTGTTTTTCTATTGCTGCTTTAACATACATCCATAAAAATAAAAATTAATTTAAAATTAAAAAGTTCTCTCATACATGAAACGTCATAGCTTAAATATAACTATAATAATAAATAATATAATATAATATAAATGTTGAAAATCTTTAGATCTAGACTAACATAACATAGATAAGCACTTAATATTATCGCACTCCTTAGTTAAGCAAAATCTTAAAATGTAAAGATTACTTTAACTAAGTTCTGTAAACACTATTCTTTCTTCTGAAAATAAGAAGTTATTATTTTTTTTAATTTATTGCCCGCTCATAACGATCGATATAACTCTAGAACCGTTATATGGAGACACTTGTAATTTCCACAGATTATGTATTACTATAGCTTCTATAATAACGAGTAATAAAAACATAATAATGTTAATAATTGTTTTTTTACATAACTTAAACCAACTCTAAGAAAAAGATGTTTTACATTTATATGAAGTGTTATATCGGTAAAATACTTGTCTAGTTGAATTCCCTGACCCTAAATATGTATATTTAGACACCAACTTTGTTATTCTAAGTGTCTTAGAACTCTGGATATAAATAATTAACTAAAATTAACATGACCGCCAATAAAAAAAAGGTCGACGGAGGAGTTGGTTCCTATCAAAAACTTAAAGCTATGGACCTAACAAGTGCCTGAAAAAAATTTGGTGCTTTTGTCCAGCGTGTCCACATTTACGACAATTTGTTCGAGCACTCTGCCCCACTATTAGTGATTACACGGATTGCGGAGTGTTGTTATTGTTATTATTTGTTTTGAACTTTAAAATGAGCGGAACTCGCAAGCGGTCGAATGCGTGGACGTTCTTTAATGAAATGGAAGTTTTCTTGTTTTATTATAATGCCTAATAACAATAAATATATAACTTAACTTTTAAGAGCTAAAAATAGTATTAATGATTTATTTATTATCAGTTTAACCGAATAATTCGACCCAATACCGAACATTGAAAAACATGCCGAATATTCCGAATACCGAATTATTACCCAATATTCAGCACATCTCTATATCTCATTATCTCTATCACACAGTAGCGCGGGCCCGCGCGGGCCCGCTCTGCTGCTGCGCTGCTGCAGCTGCCGTGCGGGCCCGCGCGTCATATCTCTCTAACTACCAACACATTAAATATGTATCTCACTATCACTATCACACTCAGCACCGCGACAGCAGCGCGGGCACGCGCAACTTTAGCGCCGCGAGCCCGCGCGGGCTGTGTGTTTGAAGTGTATTTTCAGTGCTTTACAACTTTTGCGGGCCCGCGCAGCACACGCGCCGCGCACGACACGCGTTCAGTGGGCGGAGTCCTTAAGTGCAGCCAAGGAAGAGTTTTTTCTCGACTTAACGAAGTCCATCCAACCTTACTTCACCTTCCCGGATTGTATCCAGCTCCTAAGCGTGACCACCATGTCAAATATGTCTTTTAGGATCTCCATTGAACCCTTGACGCAATACGACAGCAAAAACGATTAGCATCCTGCCTAAGGTAAGGTTAGGCGAACCCCCCTATTTTTAAATGAGGAAAATCCGTTAATGATGCCTCCACGCCACGAGGACAGCGCGGAGGTTATGCGGACTCGCACCTACTAAAAACCCCCGGGATCCTCTTCGACGTATTTCGAACAGCTCTGGAATTTCCTAATGAAGGCTCCTAAGGATCTCCTAGTGCCGCCCTAGCCTCAGGCCTCTAAAGGACCTACCTTTTGAGGGTTCCGTAGCCAAATGGCAAAAAACGGAACGCTTATGGATTAATCATGTCTGTCTGTAAGTCTGTCCGTCCGTCCGTATGTCACAGTTGGGCTTGATCAGGCGAAGGTAAGCGTTGGATCCACTTTATCAGTCGAGCTGTTTGTGCCAGGAAAATCCGACACCACACTAATCACTGTTTTTGGTAAGTCATTCAGACTGTTCATTTTGGAAAAAATCAGTGACACAATTAAACGACACTCTTTTTTCCCACCTTTGGAAAGAGACAAAGTCAACATATTGTATTTGCCCATATTCTAATACTTTCATCGCGGACAAGCTAAAAACGCATGAACTAACAATGAGTTCCTGTGATCTACTATGTAATGTTTACAAACACTATCTGTACCACACAAACAAAACACTCACTTCAAGGCCGGTGTTGCGGGATTGTTAGGACAAAACACTGTATTATTAATTTATACTCAATACTCAATACTCAATCATTTATTGCAATATCACAAAAGTAGGTACAGGTGTTAACTTAAAGCTACAGATCATTGTGAACCCTGTTGGGCACTGCAATTTCAGGGAGAGGAGGACTTACTGAACGTTTATAATTTATCTTCCAAATATTCATTTAGCGTGTAATAGGATTTAGTTAGTAAAAGTTGCTTTATTTTATTTATGTACTTTTTATCGTCTTCTTCCTCCTTTATAGAGTCAGGTAAATTATTATAAATCTTAATAGACATTATGAATGGGCCTGAGGATAGCAGTGTCAGTTTGGCGGGCGGCCGAACTAGCCTATTCTTATTACGGATAGGTCGTGAAGAGGGAAAGTCGTCGCGTTTTACGTATAACTCTTTATGTTTCCGTACAAACTTACATGTTTCAAATATGTATATACTGGGTAGAGTAAGTAATTTATGCTTTTTAAAGTAGGGTTTGCAGCTGTCAGTTTGCTTAATATTGACCAATATGCGGATTAGTTTTTTCTGGATGGTGAAGACAGAAGGCGCGTCTGTGCTGTTTCCCCAGAGCATAATTCCATACGTGAGCCATGCGTAAGCGTAAGCATAATAAGTAGATAGCGCGGTTTCCAGGTTAGTGGATTTCTTTACTTCCCGAAGCGCGTAAACGAATCTCGATAATTTAACTTTAATTTTGTTTATGTGGAATTTCCACGTAATATGCCTATCTATATCAATGCCCAGTAGTGTAAAACTTTGTACAATTTCAAGTTGGATGTTATTGTATTCATAGTTGATACTTAGTGAGGTTTTCTGATACGGGTGAAACGTCATGATTTTCGTTTTTGGGAAGTTTATTTCAAGATTATGGTCCCTCATCCATGTAGTTATTTCGTTAAATATGGAGTTAAGCTTTTCATTGAGGTTTATGTCGTTTTGACAAGCTGTAATTATTGAGACATCATCGGCAAATAGTACGCACTTTTCTTTTGTTATTTTTGGAAGGTCGTTGATGTATATAAGGAACAACAAACATCCTATAACACTACCTTGCGGTATAGAAGCATTAAGGATTTTTATTTCCGATTGTTCAAGCGTTATTTTTCCGGTTTTATGATTGAAGTGTTCTATTTCCACGAGTTGTTTTCTATCCTTTAGGTACGATGACAGCCATTTAAAGGCATTTCCACGAATTCCTATTCCATACAATTTTTGTAATAGTATACTGTGTTGGACCTTGTCGTAAGCTTTCGTCATATCCAAGAGTATGCCTATAGCATATTGTTTTGAGTTTGAAATATTTAGGATCTCTTGGATATACTTATAAACTGCTAAAACTGTAGACCTTTGCTTCCGGAAACCGTTTTGGCATTCATTAAATATTTTATATTTTTCGCAAAAACCGTAGATGCGATTGCACATGGCTTTTTCAAACACTTTAGAGGCTGTTGGCAGTAGAGCGATTGGTCGGTAATTGTTCGGATCTGTTTTTGTGTTCTTTTTGTGTATTGGTTTAATTATGGCTACTTTAAGTAGTTCAGGGAAGGACCCTTCCTCGAAGGATTGATTAATAAGAAGACACAAAGGTATAGCCAGTTGATAAGCACAGTGGCGAATTAGAGATGGTGGTAATTCGTCAATCCCGTGACTGTTTTTATTTTTCATATTCTTCATAATTTTGACTGTTTCTTGATAACTAACCGGCACGAGAAACATAGAGTTTTCAATTTGTTGGAGCACGGGCCGCCCGGTAGCGGCGCAGTTGGTGTTATCACCTATAGATGCGAAAAAAGAATTAAAGTTTCCAGCTACTTGCCTTGGCTCAGAAACTAAATTGTTATTGATTTGTAGTTCGATGTTAGTTTTGTTTTTGCTGAGTTTTTTGTTGGTCCGTTCGTTTATTATACTCCACATTGTTTTTATTTTATTACTAGATTTTTTTATTTTATTCGCATAATATAATTTTCGAGAAGTGATAACCGATCTTTTCAATATTTTTTCGTACGATTTATTGCTTATATATTGCTCTCCCTGCTTATTCAGGATTCCACGTTATCGGCGTTCTCATTCTCCATTTCATAAATTCTTTCACTGACTTTGTGGATGGGCACAGGTATCTGGATATTTTATACCGTGGGTTCTATAATGCAACGTGTGAAAATGCTAAATGCGAATTAATGCAGACTCAGAATTAAACCCGCCACTCCATCTAGTCTACAATCTCTTCAGAGTGCCTAACCGTGGTATATCTTCCTAACAGTCTGAGTGGATAGTTTTACATAGACTCCGTTTAACAGTTTTTATCAAAATCTTAACCAGTGTTTATTTTTCAGTCGTTTGAATGTCTGTCTCACATTTGCGACTCGACATTCCTTTTGAAAACACCTTCTGGCCGCTGACGGGGAGATATACTAATTCCCTATTCATCACGAGAGGCGGGCTTATCTTTGTTTGCTGTTTAGACGCGGACAGTCAAAAGGACTCAAAGAAAGCCTATTTCCGTGTGCGCGTTTGCTTTGCAGAGCTGCTATTCGACATTTGTACAAGTGACAGCCGATCTTGGGCAAGATACGCCGTCGTCATAATTATTATCAGGCTGGTTTATCGCTAAAGTTTAGTAGCATTGGTCGGGGCACATTGCACCTAGAACCGATGGCCGTTGCGGTGGAAAGGTTCTCGAGTGGCGACAACGTACCGAAAGAAGCAGCAAATACAAATACAAATTATATATTCTGCAAATAGGCCACAAGGGTACTTTAACATGTCAAACGGTAATTTACAATAAAAATAGTAATCTTACAATAAAAGAATAATAATCTAACACAATAATAATTTAAAATTTGCAGATTAAGGACTGATATAACAACACACTAAATGTCACAAAGTTAATGAAAACAAAACCACATGTGACCATTACATTCGATAATTATAGGGTTTGTGCATTAACAGAAAGTTAATGATATTAATTCAGTATTCCAGAGATGTATAAGGTCTCTGAGCGTCCAAATACAATTAATAATTATTCAAATGTTCGTAGAGATGTATACGGTCTCTAAGCGTCAAAACAAAACATTAAAAAAAAGGAATATTAATGTAATATTGTCAGTGATGTATAGGGTCAATAACAATAAAACGTGTCAAGATCGGAATGATGTCTCTCGTCAATACGATAATAATAAAATAACACTAGTATTTAATTAGTTAGGTACTATGCCCTTGCAGCGTGCGCAGCGTGGATAGACCCCCAACAAGGTGGACTGATGACGTAAAGGTCGCGGCAGTACACGGGCAGCGCAGGACCGGTCACTTTGGCACTCTTTGGGAGAGGTCTATGTCCAGCAGTGGCGCGTCTTTCGGCTGATATGATGATGGTTTATTACTCCTGACTCGTTGGCTCGGCGCAGACGACGTGATAGGACGAAATACATTCAAAACAGTATTCGGAATTAAGTAACCAACTTGAAGCCAAGTGTTTAGGACATTATCAACCGAATATTTCCTATTCAATTGAAGGACGGAAAGAAAGGTTTCTTTATCGTACACTAAGTCTTATGATTGTATTATTTTTGTGGCCGTACAATAATTTACCACCGTCGTGTTAAATTAGAGGTGAATGAAAAAACGATATCTCATTTTAGACAGCCTGGTCTTTATTTTAGTTTTAAATAGATGTTATCAGTTTATTTTACTTCAATATATTTCAAACGGTCGTGACGAACTGATGACATAGGAAATTGTAAGTTGTTGTTCAATTAAAATATGAACACAGGAGTAGATAACAGTAATGTAGCATTGTGCCGTGTTGTTTTTAGTATTTCTGGAGAAAAATACCACTTAAGGCCAAGCATTCATTATGACAAGATAAATATTTTCTAATAATGTGGGACACTAACAAACTCACGAACCTACATTCTTGAGAATGCAGAGAAATAACTTCATTGGAATGTGTTTTACTAAGGCGCTATTCAGGAATATTTTTTGCCAGCTCGGTATATCACTTATTGTGAAATGATTAACTCGAACGCCGTATTCCGCTATACTAATATAGTGTCAATGAATGAATGGTTAAGTTTTCGAAAGATTATATTGTAGAACGCTGATAACATCGCTAGTTCTTAAAATATCTAGTACCTAAATGTGGCCATTACAAGATGAACTGAGCTGTCTATTTATATTGTCAGCCAAATTATATACTTCACAGCTCACTTAAGATCACAAAGGCAACATCGAACATGGGGCCCAGCTAGGTGTGCGTCATCGTGATGCCATGATGGCTGCTCGTGTGAGTCCGCCTAATGTCGACGACTGCCCCCCGCGAGATGGCGCTTTGTTTAAATGCGCACAGCATCATTAGCAAGAGTGTGAATCGCGGTGCACTCATAAAAAATTAATTTGTCAATCTTCAAACAGTCAGTTACCGCGCATAGAATAGACGGGCCCAGAAGTTTATTTAGGACCCTACAACCAATTGTTGGAAAGCAATTTTCGGTCGACTCAAAAATAACAAGCAAGTTAACTTCAAGGGAAGTTTAAGGACGGTGAATAATATTGTTGCTCATAAGATATCATTAGAATCTAATGTGGCAACTATTTTCTTATGCTATCGATATTGTTTACGATTATTACTACTTTTTGAACTAGAATGTATAGTCTAATAATGCACTGTGATATTTTGAACAATACAATTTAGAAAATTAATTATTCTCGGTTCATTTCAATGATAAACATGAACAAACTTATCAAAGTCGCAGAACGACATAATTGAGCACGAGCGTTATTGAGAATGTATATTAATAACGAACTTACTTTTCGAAATTCAAAATTTCAATATTGACGCAAACGTCTAACAATTCTGCCAACTGAGTACGAATATTCTATGAGCGAGTCTTGCGCGCTTCGGCCGGCTCAGTTTGCGCCGCGACTCGGTGGGGACAGCACGTCACCGCCTCGAGCGTCAGTGATCGAAACCCGGCCTGTGAAGTGTCCGTGTCAGTGCTATAGTGAATGACGTGATACCATAACATAAATCTGATACTACGGTGTGATCTTGTATAGACGCGGAATCCATAGTGCACTTGAAAGTTATATCCCGCGTTATAATGAATAAACGTGTTTGAAAACGCAGGTAGGTTTATTGATAAGGATGGTTAAATTAGTGCATAACGTAAGCCTACAAGTTTTTTTTATCCTAACGTTACTACTCCTAAGTCTTTTCCTTTAAGTTAATAACTTCTTTCTAGGGTCAGCGGAATTCTTATCAAAACCACTATTAGTAAGCATGCTTTGCTAAAATAATCGCGAGCCCCACGTTGGGCGCCAGTTATAACAACATTTCACTTTATCCTTAAACGTTCGTCAAAGCCATGTAAAGCAACTGTAACCGACGATATAAAAGCTTTTAAAAATTTGTTCGACGAAAAGGCAATGAGCCATTTCAAGTGAAAGAAGCAAGTCTACATTATTGTGGTGCCCGCCGAGCACGCAGCCCTTGAATGCTTTGATAAGTAGGGCGGCCTCAAGAATCCCCCAAACAGACCTTTGTAGCTCGTGCATTTTAATGTATCAGGGCATTCGTTTTCGTATCAGCTTTTTAGTATTTACTTGAGCTCTGGACGAGTCTGCGAAACACACAGAATTCTTCCTTCATACCTTGTGCGGCTGAAACATATTTTTACTCCAGAATACTGAGGTACTTTATAGACGTCAAAACATTAATAATTTAGAGTGAAGCAAGATTAATTATATCCTTATGTAAAATACGTGTTTAAATAATTTCTGAATTTGAAGTTTCCGATTCTGATTCTGATTAGTAATGCCATATTATATTTAAAACCGGACTTATATCGTCGGATTATTTCGTGTTATGCAACAGATATTTGGGGTTGAAGTCTTTAAACCTACAATTTATAGAAGTGACACTGACAATTTAATCTCACGTGCTTCGCCTACGTCTATTGGAAATATGACATCTATTTAGGCTAAGTGGATTTTCGTAGTTCATTCATTAATTAACGCATTTATATCCCAACATCAGCCTATATACCCCCCTCCTCTGATGAATGAGAGCAAAAGGGCAGTAGTCCCCACGCTGGCCCAGTATGGATTGGAGACTTCACATACATCTTTGAATTTCTTCTCAGGGTATTCAGGTTTCCTCGCGATGTTTACCTACACCGAAGCATGCCAATATTATTATAAAAAAAAACTATTACTAGTCATCCCACATTCCTATTAAATTAACTAGAATACTTTAAGCTCAATTATTTAAGATATCTTAATATTACTACTTTAATATTACGAAAATATGCTAAATTGGGAATCTGGTGAGTCGTTTATCTCAAGTACTTCCAAAATTTGGAATTTTAGGAATGCCTTCATTGGAGCATGAGCCAATTTTAGATGCTAAAATTCTGATTAAATTTAACGGTTTCAAGACTACACGAAATGTGTATTAATTATTTATTCCAATGATAGTTACATAATTAGATATACCATTTTTTATTACTATAGTGAAATTGTGCGTACAGCAAACCGACCGCTTAGCCTAGTTGGTACTGACCCTGCATACGGCAAGAGGCCCTGGTTCGAATCCCGGTAAGGGCATTTCTATGTGTGCTGAGCACGAATATTTGTTCCTGAGTCATTGATGTTTTCTATGTATTTAAGTATTTATTTATCTATATAAGTATGTTTATCGTCGTCTAGTACCCATATTACAAGCTTTGCTTAGTTTGGGACTAGATCGATTTGTGTAAGATTGTCCCCCTACTATTTATTTATTTATTTTTATTTAAACCTTTTTAATAATTATTTTCATATATACAGAGTGTACCAAAAACGGGGCGCGGACCGATCATTATATTTTACTTTAGGACTTGGTGATATTAATAAGTAAGGATACAATTTTGTGTCTTTCTGTATGAAATATTTGTACTTACCTATGAAAGCAATAAAGATACTGATTACTGATATAAGTGAGTCACACCTAAGTGTTGACGCATATTCGTCGTAAATACGGGTTCAATTATGGCAATTAAAAGTGTAATGACCAGCCCCTGAAAACTGGAAACAAGGGAATTGTTATTCAGCAGCAATTTAAATTCAGAACAGTTTCTGAAGTCCGTCCGTGAAAAATAAAGTTGTATTTAAATACAAAGTAGATTTGAAGGGAATCCAGTCAGTTCGTCGATTAGTTTCAAATTCGCCGCCGGGGTTGTGGGACGTCGATAATTTCCCCGTTGGCATTAGCATCCTTTGGGACGGAAACTTGGGCCCCAACCTCTAAAACGAGGTTGAAATATTTACAAAAGTTTTTACGAGGAAATAAAGATGTGAGCAGGTCTGTGGCGCGAGTCATGACATTGTATCCTGAAATTTTAATGTCGTTACCTGTTTGATATAATATTGATTTCCCAAAAGGCCGGTCGAACTTCCCCTGTTGGAACGGGTTGCGAGTTATTGATTACGTTAATATTTTAAGTGTTTTTTCCAAAACAGCTAAGTTTTAATTGGTCATTTCTGATATTGATGAGATTATAATTTTGACGAGGTTAAATCTAAGGTTCTCGAGTAGAGACCACGTACTGAAAGGTGCAACGTGGGTCACCCTCACAAGGTAGCATGATGACGTCCTGGCCCCGTATCATGATCGGCCTTATCACGCAATAAGTGGCAAGATAGAGCGTCAGTCTCGTTCCATCAAACGGTGTCAGCCATTGACAGACGGTCTACCTTGTCACTTATCGCGTGATAAGGTTCTGCCTCGCCTCTCCAGCCGTAGTCGTCTTTCGGCTGATATGATGGCGTTAAATTTAGTTCTGCCAATGTGAATTCGCTTTCATTTTTAGCTGGGATGGATATCAAAATACGCCCCCTTGATTATCAAAGCTTTAAAAACATCTACCCCCCCAGCCAGCCAGCCAGCCAGCTCCCTAGCCAGCAGTTCTTAAAAAGACTACTAAATAAATCAGAATAAATAATAGTAATTGTTTGATATTTTATTACTAATCCATCCTTTAAAATTACCCCAATAGGAAGTTTTCAATAAAAAAATTGCTACCTACTTTTAATTAACTAAAAAAAAATAATTCCTAAATTCCGTCTAAATCGGTTGAGCCATTTAAGCGTGACTGAGTAACAAACCTATAAAACTTCCGCATTTATAATAGGATATTAGCAGAATATTAACTTAATATGTGGGTAGCTAACTTTAGTTTTGAATAAGTAACAATGTTCGTGTAGGCACTTATCTTCGTGTAGGCACTTATCTTTGAGCTGAACGTGGATATATCATTCAACAAATCCTCGTATTTGATCGAACAATAATAACAAAAACTTCTTCAAACTCCTCGGTAGTTGATACGAAATAAGCGATATCTTCCTCCAAACTTTTCACCTCGATAATCTTATATTTTCTTTTTATGCTTCGTCGCAATATTGCGAAATGTTTTAGGCACAAGTTTTCGGAAAGATATAGTAGGTATTCTTGAGGAATTTACTAAGTTTAAATAAGTTCTTCGGTAATCACTCCTTTCAAAAGTACAGCTACTTTTAAAGTATCCCTTATGGGACCACTTACTATACTTAACAAAAATCTCAGTATATCTCAGTGGTACAAACATTGGTGGTAACGTGGGATTTATCTATACAATTACGTTGTGGACAATGGTGACCGTAGTTAATCGACTATAATCATAACAGCGCATCAGATAATCTAAAAGCTAGATTTAGACGTATTATGTACTAAAACATAATGCTATACCGCGTTATAAAACATGAAATTTCCAACCGATTTATGTTTTGGCTGAGGCAGCTACAAAGCCTCCTAATTATGTTTAGTAATAATCGATATTTTAGTAATTGGATATCAACTAATATTTACATGAGACCATCCTGGGATTATTTTCATATACAAGCGTGTTTATCATATCCACATGATTGTTTCGACGTTTCTTCTAAACAGTGGTCTCTCGTCTTTTTCAGAAACTCTGATAGAATTTCGACTAGTATAAGTGCCATTGCCAAACTGCAAGTAGGCCTACTAAAATCTCTGTACGACCCAAAATCACACTCGATTTCAACCCTCTTTCTGCAAGTCGGTTGAAAATCCATTAGCAAAATGACGGGCTTTGTATTAGTTGGGAACTTTAACACTTGACAGTTTTGCGAACATAAAGCCGAGTTTAATATATGAGAGCCTGTTTAACGAAATTTAACGAATTTAACGATAATTAGTGGGCACTGACGATGTGCATAAATCACTTCCTTTGTCGGCACCGACAGATTGCCGGAGCGGTGCGTAAATTATTACATTATACCCCGGCTAACAATATAAGGAGTGTTATGGAAGAAGGGGATTATGGGATCAGGGATGCATGGCGTACTTGGGCTTTTGATGGGCCTGAATATTCAAGACTATATAACGACTATGAAATTGGTTTATCGTAGAGTAGTGTAGTAAGTAAGTAAGACTTTAGATGTATCATGGAGGGTTCTTCTTTTTAATCAGTCACTCATGACAGCCGTCGTGATGGGCCATGTTTCGACTGTGATTCTCCATTGTACGCTATATAAGTCATCGCCGAAAGTCAGCCGCGAATGCTGGGCATAGGCGGAGGTCAAATTGGGAGAGCCCAAAGAGTGCCATAATGACCGGTTCGGCACCACCCACATGCAGCGGACTCCGATAAATAATAAAGTCTTATTGCAGATGTACAACTTTACTCTGGCAGCCATTCACTTTTTACAATGCCTAGTAGACCAAAAACTTTTATCAGTTTGCTTCAAGCGGGTATCAAATAATATATTATGATACAAATACAAACTCAAGAGAGAGTAATGCGTTCAAGAATTGGCACCTAGTCTTACATAAGTATGTATCAAATTATATGCATAATAATAATTATCCATATTCCAACACTATTCGACTCCAGCATAAGCGGAATGCAATACATCCACGGATCGATACACAGCTTCAATCGATCACTGTACATCCCGATACGTTGGCTTCATTCTATATTCCTTGTTGCGAAATCAGCCGGGGAGTGTCGGAGCGCTACGTCCATTTTATAGCTGCTCAAGTTGTCAGTGTCCATTGAATCGGCTCGCTTGGTAAGCTAGGCTTGCATTGCGATGCAGTACGCTGAGATATGCCAGTAGAAAATGTTTCCGGCGGTGATTTTGTTAATGTTTTTGAGAGATTCTTGGAGGCGTTTCTACGAAATGTTGACCGTTTTAAGTTCGTACGGCTGCGCGCGTAAGGTTGCGAAACTGAGTATAGTATATTATAATATAGCGCTTTGTATTACAATTTATTTTGTATTTTACCGTGGTGTCGGGTTAGAATAGCACCACCCACTTTCTTCGACTATGACCAAGGGAACAGGCTTGCAGTTTGTTGTGACGATAGGCTAGCAACCTATCACTGCGATATCTCATTTTGTCGATTTTTCCCGCACATTTATGCTGAAAGACGAACGGTAACTGATAATAATATGCTAAGTAGGCAGACAATGAATGTTCTATCTAATTTTGATCTGCCTGCCTGATTTAGGTAAGGTAGGGCAAAGCGGAATTTTATTTTGGGGCTTGCGACGTGGGCGTGCGGCGCGCGTGCCATAATACTCGTAACACTATCGCTTGCGCTTGCGCTTGCTTCAGTACGCTTACCATCGACGAACGTACCATCGACGTACGAGTATCGAGTTTTCTATCTGTGCATCCCGCTCGTACTGACAAAGTGCAATAGAGATGCACAGATAGAAAACTCGATACTCGTTAGCGTAAGCCGTCATTGTCAAACTCATGGTAAGCGTACAAGTGGTGAGTAAAGTCGTCAGCGCTCCCAAGAATGAGTGTGGTAGGATAAAGTGATTCCTACAAACAATGTATGACCCAAAGATTTGATTGATGATGATGATGATGAATGTTTCGTTGTTTGCTACCTACAAATTCCGACAGTAAACAAATATTCCGATTCAACGTTCAATAGCCAAGCCGTACTATTTTATTTTAATGATTTATAATAGTCTATGAAGATCATGGATAAATAAATACAGTTATACATTCATAATTTCATTTCTTAAGTGTTATCTCAATGTGTACACGTATGTAATAATAATTTAATAATTTATTTCATAAATCTTAATTCTAATGTTAACATAGTGCATTGTTATTATATCATAGAACATTTATTACATGTGCCAAGACTAGGATCAGATGTCCTGTATCTTGGGCAAACGAGAACACATTATAGTAAGTAGGTAAAAACAAATTTATTAAAATCGTGTTGTGTACAATAAATGGTATAAAGAAAACATTCTAAATTATTGCTGGCTTTAACACTAAAATAAACATTATACGTAAATGAAAAATCAATAATTTTCTTGAGCGCTCACATTGCAAAATCAGCTTTAAGTCGTAACTCGGTCAATCATGTATTATCTTAATAAAAAGATAAACATTCATTTTTAGGACATATGTAGGTACCTAATTGCCTTCGATGCGTTATAAAGACCGTGTTTCCGTGAGGCAATTAATATTATAATAATATCATGATGTAAGAAAAGTAGGTATAGGTATGCGCTTAGGTAATGCTAATAATGTGACTGAAGTACTATGTTAAAACAATGTTTTATAACGAAAAATATGAAACAACGAGTTTATATATCGTTTTTCGGCTATTTTTCTAGCTGGGCATTCGGTACTGCCGGTTTCGTGGTCACAGGGCTTCTTGTAGAGCAGGCATGTTGCACATTTAGGCGGTTCGGACTTTTTGGTGCAGTCCTTAATTGCGTGACCCGCGACGCCGCAGATGTAGATGTATATTAATATATCAAGTGAATTGTAGCTATCAACACAGCGAATCTTTAAATTGATAAAGGGTTGACGACGAGCTGATTGATTACATACCAACAGGCAGACTGTATGCTTGTTTGCCTCTGTTGTGGTATATTATACCTAAATGCGAAAGTTTGGAATTTTGTATGTTTGGATGTTTGTTATTCACTCACGCTTAAACCACTCAACCGATTTTGGTGACATTTTGCACGAAGATAGTGTATATATAGCCTAGATTAAAATATAGGACAGTTTTTATTCCGGGTACACGCAGACGAAGTCGCGGGCGGAAGCTAGTATGTTATAATATAAAACAATGCAAATTGGTTTCATTCCAGTGCCAAATCAAGTAAGTAGGCTGTCGGCAAATAGTTTATCCGAAGCAAAGCTACATAAAGTGCATAGTCACTGCTTTGCAAGTGGCGCAAGTGTTAAATACGTTTTGTACGTTAATGTACTTCATTTCAAAGCGTGATATAATAAATAAATAAATGAATATAAGGGGACAATCTTACACAAATCGAGCTAGTCCCATAGTAAGCACAGTAAGGCTTGTGTTATGGGAACTGGACGACGATATATATAATAGATATAAATACTTAAATACATAGAAAATATCCATGACTCAGAAACAAACATTCATGCTCATCACACAAATTTTTGCCCTTACCGGGATTCGAACCCAGGACCTCTTGCTTCGTAGGCAGGGTCACTACCAACTAGGCTAAAGCAGTCGTCGCGGTATTGCTTTTTTCCACGAATAATACTCATCAAATAAAACAAGACATAATCAACGTGTCCCTGCTGGAAACAGCTCGAATCGCCGGGATGTATGACATGATTAACATGATAAAATCCACAGATTTAATGTAAGCTTTTGCTTCAAAAGCAAAATGAATATGTATCGCCTCATAACACCAGTAAAAGAAGTCGTTTCTGAAAATATTTGATAAAAATACTAACTATAATGTGTTTTAAAAATAAGAGCAGAAAGTTCGGCTATTCACGTAAAGTACACACTTGCCGCTGCCGTCACAGTATAGAAGAGGAGAGATATGGGTAGCGCCTTAATCAGGCACTGGACCTCCCAGAACTTAAGTTTAGGTACTAACGTAGTTATTTAAGTTTAATTGTAGAATAACATTTAAAGGCCCCGTATCATGGTCGGTCTCGTTCTATCGCACGGTGTCAGCCAGTGACGGACGCTCTATCTTGTCACTTATTGCGTGATAAGGCCTACCATGATACGGAGCCAGATTACATTGTCTGAATAAAACGCTTTATTTTTAGTAAGTACCTTCTTCTTATGTAAATATTGCATAAGAGTAAATTTGAAAAGTTCGTAGATATTTTTAAGTCCCTAAATATTGTGATTGATTTCTTGTTGTCAATTTTAAATGTCCTGGCTCTAGAGCGTTCTGCAATTAAAGTTGCGTAAATACGACGACTGACCTAATTAATCTCACCTTCGTAGATTAAAAAAATAATCGGATTTAGTATTTACATCGAATACAAAAACTAAGTGAATTGGTAATAAATTCTAAGTATTTTAAATTAAGTCTACTTACTTTATTTTCTCGTAAAACAAACACATTTGATTGTATTTGAAGGTTCCATTGAAAATGGCATTTAAAATGAGCCACTTACTCTTATTTTTTAAGTTTTTCTCGCGATTTACATTATCTGGGCTGTCACTTGATCCGATTACGCTGTCTGGCTCCAAACTGACTGCTTAAATATACTCGAATAAGTGAGGCGTTTTATCTCTGGATGTTGAAGAAACTATTTATTTTATAAGATACTAGCTTCCACCCGCGACTTCTTCTGCGTGGACCAGGGATAAAAACTATCCTATATTTTAATTCAGGCTATAAACTAAATTCGTGCAAAATTTCATCCAAATCGGTTGAGCCGTTGAAGCGTGATTGAGTCACAAACATCCAAACATCTAAACATCTAAACATCTAAACATCCAAACATCCAAACTTTCGCATTTATAATATTATAAGTAGGATTATATAACATTATGTAAAACATTATTTTTGTATTTAACTGTAAGTTGCCTGAATAAATAAATAAAAAATACTATATGAATAATATGTCTGACAATGCTCTTCAGTTTTGTTAAAGCTATTACCTACCGTTAACTACTTAATCCATCCATACTAATATTATAAATGGGAAAGTGTATGTGTGTGTTTGTTTGTTTATCCGTCTTTCACGGCTAAACGGAGCGACGAATTGACGTGATTTTTTAAGTGGAGATAGTTGTAGGGATGGAAAGTGACATACAATAGTTCTTATCCCCGAAATCATTCCCTAAGGGGGTGAAATGGGGGGGGGGGGTAAAAGTTTGTATGGAACTGCGATATAAACGAGTTCCACGCGGACGGAGTCGCGGGCAGAAGCCAGTAGTTCAATGATTATAACGGGGATCTATTAAGTTTTGTAAATTTCTATCGCTCGATATTTCATTTAGACAAATTTCATAGAGGTCTGTCGTGTCGATCCTTCTCACGCTACCTTCGCTCGCTCCCACGTACTATGAATAACGTGTAAAAAAGAGCCAGCGAAACATTAGTTGATGTAACCATTGAAATTTGAATTTGAGGAACTGAATGAAGGTCCACCTATTTTATTTCCACCACCGCCCATAACTCGGGCCGCGTCCGTAATGCGTATAAGCCGTGGAACATTAATTACCCTTAAGTGTTTTCGGATAGTTGGGCAACGGCTTCACGTCACGCGTCCACAAAGGAGGCTTTGTCCCAAACGACTGCGACTGGCATGGGTCTTCTAGCAAACTGAGTCAAACAACGTTAGAGTCTAGATCGTTCATTTGAAGAAGAAACTCCCTACTCCTACCAATACAACGCATTCACGCCAGTGTCCCACGAAGAGGCAAAGAACTTGAAATTGGATTTTCAGTGTCACTACGATTTATAGGTTTAAAGACAGAAACTATGATATTTCATTGACAGGTTGATACCCTATCGTGCACAGCACACTTCATCCTAATCCAGAAGTTGACTTTTACGGCACCCACGGAAAGCAAGGGGATGGTGATATTTCAACCCGACTTCACTTCTTCTTCTTCTTCTTCACGTGCCATCTCCGTCCCGGAGGTCGGCGACCATTAGTCTATACTCTCTTCTATCATTAGTCATGCGAATTAGTTTTTCAGTGCTTTCCACCTCCGACCAGTCTCTAACGTTCCTCGTCCAAGATATTCTTCTTCGTCCACGTCCTCTTCTACCTTCTATTTTTCCTTCAATTATTAGTTTGAGTAAATTGTACTTGTCGTTTCTATATATATGTCCAAAGTATGATGTTTTCCTCTTTTTGATGGTTAATACAACTTCCAATTTTTTATTCATAATTTCTAATACACGTTCGTTTGTTACTCTATCTGTCCATTTAATTTTAAGCATTCTACGATAAATCCACATTTCAAAAGCTCTAATTTTACTAATGGTATTCTGTTTCAAAGTCCAACTCTCACAGCCATACATTAGAGTTGGTAGGACATAACATTTGACCATCCTCCACCTTAGAGCTAGGTTGATTTTTCTGTTGGTTAGTAATTTTTTCATGCTGTGAAACGTGTTTCGGGCTATCTCAATTCTAGTTTTAATCTCTTGATCTGTTTCCCATGTTTCGTTTAGCCAACAGCCTAAGTATTTGTACTTTTTAACCCTCTCTAGGGTGTTGGATCCTAACTCTAAAGGTGAACTGGCTACGGTATTTTTACTAACGATCATAAATTTAGTCTTTTTAGAATTAATTTTGAGTCCATAGTCTACAAGAACATCGTTTAGTTTATTTAGCATAGTTTGAAGGTCATTGAGGTTTTCAGCTAGGAGTACGGTGTCATCGGCATAGCGTATATTCTGTATCAGTGTGCCATTTACACGAATGCCCAGGCTAAGATCTTCTAGAGCTTTTCTGAAGACCATTTCCGAATAGAGATTGAACAAACTTGGTGACAGGATACAACCTTGTCTTACTCCTTTCTCTATTTTTATTGAATTTGTTAGAATGATATTATTAATTTTGACTTTTGCTGTCTGATTCCAATATAACTGTTCTATAAATCTTATGTCTTTTCCATCTAACCCAATTAATTTAAGAATTTCAATTAATTTTCCGTGCTTGACATTATAGAATGCCTTTTCGAAGTCAATAAAACACATATAAACGTTCTTCTGTACATCTAGGCAACGCTGTACTAAAATGGTAACTGCAGCGAGAGCATCTCTGGTGCCTAAACCTGCTCTAAAGCCAAATTGGGTCTCACTTATATTTTCTTCTATTTTTAAGTATGTTCTACGCTGTAGTATTTTCAGAAATATCTTCAGAAAATGACTCATAACACTGATCATTCTGTGTTCTTCACAACTTTTCGCGTTAGCCTTTTTTGGGAGAGGTGTGAATATCGATATCAACCAGTCGTCGGGAAGCACCTCGTTAGAGTCATAGAAATTGTTAAAAATATTAACTAGATGATCAATATTATATTCATGCAGTAATTTCAAAATGTCCACCGCTATACCATCTGGGCCTGTTGCCTTCCTTCCTTTCATGCTGCGTAGTGCAGATATGAATTCAGATTTTAGAATTGAGGGACCTTCTATATTGTCTTCCTGTGTCTGTGAAATTTGTTGCCTTTCATCTTTAAATAGTTCGTGTACGTAATCTTCCCACATCTTACAAGCTTCTTCTTCTTCAGTTATCACAGTACCACTTTTATTTACTAACGTACTAGGGACACGTTTTTTAGATATATTTGTCAGTTCTTTTACCTTTTTATGTAGATTAAAGCTATCGTGTCTCTTCTGTAGAAGCTCAATTTCCTTACATTTATCTAAAAGCCAATTTTCTCTTGCATCTCTAATTTTATGTTCTATCTTCTTATCTATTTCGTTATACTTATCTTCATTTGTGTGTTTGTGTATTCGACGTTCATCCATTACTTGCATTATTTCATCTGTCATCCAGTTTTGACGTTTTTCTCTTTTACTGGTACCTAACAACGTGACTGTTATATCCCTTATTTTATTTACTAGTTCACTATATGTTGTTTTTGTATCACAGTTACTATCGCAGATTGGTTTGATGCAATTATTGAGTTCTAAACTAATATTTTTATGAGTGGATTCATCTTTAAGACGACTAAGGTCGATTCGAATATTGTTTGACTTGGGTTTTAATTTCTTTAGTTTTATTTTCATTTCTGCCACAACAGGATTGTGATCTGATTTCACATCTGCACCCGGATAAGTTTTAACGTTTGTGATAGAGTTCTTAAACCTATCATTAATCATGATAAAGTCAATTTGATTTCTAACTATATGGGATGTTTTATCTGCTGGTGAACGCCAAGTATAAAGTCGACGAGGGGGGTGTTGGAACCAAGTGTTTGCGATGACAAGGTTTTTCTCTGTACAGAAGTCAATAAGTTTCTCCCCTCTCTCGTTTCTCACTCCTAGTCCAAAGTTTCCCACGGTTTTTCCGACAGCACCATTTCCTACTTTGGCGTTTAGATCTCCCATCATGACAACAATATCCTGTGATTTGATTGCCTTAAACAATTCATTTATCCCTTCGTAAAATTCTTCTAGCTCTTGATCATCACTCTCAGCCGTAGGGGCATACACTTGTAGAATATTTATATTAAATGGGTGAGCATTTAGTTTAATCATCATGCATCTATTTGAGAAATGAATTACACTTGATATATACTTTTTAATTTCATTTCTTACTAATATTCCAACTCCGTGATAATTCGATTTCGACTGTGTTGGGTTGCCCGTATAGTATAGCGTGGCATCTTCCTTGACAATATTTCCACTGTCAGCTAACTTAATTTCACTAAGTCCCATTATATTTATATCCAATCTTACCATTTCTGCTATTAAATTTTCAATTTTCCCCGGTTTGTTTAGGCCTCTGATGTTCCAAGTACTCAGTCTGATATGTTCTTCTTTCTTCTTCCCGATCTTCATAATTTTCTTATTTTGATCTTCGCTAGTAGCCAATTTATCATCGTCGAGCCCAGCAACTCCACGACGCCGAGCGCTAGTCGGTTCACCAGGCAAACTATTATTCTTATTAAAACTTTTCATTTTTATTTATATACTCCTCACTGAAATTTCTTTTTTTTTCGCATGACTGTCTTGATTGTCTTGACATAATGGCTGTACTAAGGGCAATTTTTTTAAGTGCAGTGGGGCCCCAGAATCCTTCTACACCAGACATTTTTGGAGCTATTTAGACTCCAAGGCCGCTATAGCCTCTTCCCTCCGGTTGCCCGGCTGGGGGAATGGTTATACCGCCACTTCACGTAAGGAATAAATAAATAAATACTAAGGGAAAATCGTACGCAAATCGAACTACCCCCTTAGTCAAATCAACATTTTACCACCGTAGAAAGAAAACTGTTTAAGAATGTGCAACTCAAGCCCTTTCATGTGATACCCCACTTGGCCTACTAACTAGACTTTGAATTTTTGCCTCCCCCTTTTATCCGTAATTTTTCATAGAAATTTATAATATATTTTACGTCACACCTGGCCATAATGCGAGTTTTACTGCACGCTGCGCGTACGGGAAAACTCGCATTGTGGCCAGGTGAAGACGTAAAATTTTGTACTCAACACGGGCGGTAATTCGTAAAGCCCCAGAGTCCATATTTATGGCCCTCACCTTCGGTTCGGGCCACAAACACCTACGATCTGGCGCATTCACGAATTCACCGCCCTAGTTACGTAATGTACTGGATTAACTTTGTATAACTACAACTATTTCAAATTTATACCGAGATATTTAACGTTGTGACATACGGACAGACAGAGTCGCTCGCATCAGGGTTCCGTTTTTACCTTATTGGTCTGGAAAAAGTTAGAAACCCGCATAGTAGGTATAAGATATATGATATGCCTCTTAACTTAACGAATACTGGGTGGCTCCGTGAGCTGTCAAAATTGTGAGCTGTAAAAATTGTGAGCCTATTTTCTTACGAACCTGCAGCTCACAAACTATCACAAGTGTCGTTCGAATGTGAACTGTAATGGTTCATAATGAATAATTGTGCACGATAAAAGTAAAACCTAGCATTTATATTGTACGTAGGCACTTGGAAAAAAGCTTATCCATAGAATTGAAAAAACGCTCGTAAACATTATATTCATTCTCGTCCGTTGCAATTAGCAATACCCTGAAATCTGCTAAAATACACGAATAACAGAATGGGAAGCGCCGGCATTTGTTGATTTAGCACTTAAAATTTATGTTCCCAGGGAAACGTCTTAAATTTGAATTTTTCCGATTGGATTCGTTCAGAAATAGGATTCATTGTAGAATTACGTGCGCCTCGTTCGAGTATGATTTACTGAGGCGAGGAGCAAGGCTCTCTGACCTGACGGTACTATTTTAGCCGAGCGACTGTAACAGTGTAGAACGCTAACTTTATATTTGTGATGTCGGGAGTAGTATGATGGCATTTTCCAGAATAAATTTCACATATTGATAATCTTATATGGTTGATTGATTGTTGTTTTAGCATTGGTGCAGTCGGTGGGGTTGAAATTCCTTTCAAAATAATAAAGAAATAAATGATTGTTTTTCTGCAATTACACTTTTACAGGTTGACATTACCAGCGATTCTGAAAAAGAGTACCACTGTTAAGAACAAAAGCTTAAATAAACTCAACGGTCCTTAATTTTTTGCCAAAAGTTAGAAAGTAACAGTAACATGCAGGTAGACAACAGGCGGTCTTATCGTTGAAAATCAATCTTTTCCAGACAACCTTTGTGACATAAATATTATGATGTGTCCTGTTAATATTAAATAATAAGCCACAAACGCCATATTATTATAAAGGTAATTATAGATTGCAAATTCAGCGCGGAAATGCCGCCAACATCCTTGGTACAATGCCTTTTTAAGATTTAACTTAGCTTTAAGTAATTTAATTTAGTAAATCTTATAGTTATCATCTTGTATATAATTTAGAAAATAAATGTTTTAAGATTATAGATATTATAGATCGTTGTAATACAATGGAATCGAATACAACCATGTGACTTTAATACTCTTGTACTAAGGCTCCGTTCTTTACATCGACCCTTCCCCTTCCTCCCCCTCCGCGCAGCCTTGAACATTAGTAAATAATTCGAGTCACGCTGTATCGCAATTCGGCGTTCCTTGTAGCCACTTAATTCTGGCCCTTGAAAGGTAGTTTCTATGTTCGCATTCAGAGGTGTCATTAAATACTTCATATTAATTTAACAATTGTAGCCTACAAAATATAGTCAAGGGCAAAAGTTTCGGGTACAGTTTGTACTGAAATTTTATACAAAGTGCACTCGAAACTTTTGCTCTTGAGTGTAGGGAATGAGACTATGATTTTTTTTTTAAATAAAGTCTATTCGCACAACATGTGCCTGCTTAATGCATGTTCATAGTTTCCTATAGTTAGAAACTAAATTTATAATATTATAACTAACGTAAATGAGACGGTACTAACGTACCTATGACAAAAACGTCAAAGTCGAATATATTACTAACATTCGAAAAATCTGACCCACCCATCTACACCAGCGGACGCCAAGCGTATGATTGGTGCTATTTTATCACTCACGAGCTACCCGCGCGGCTTCAATCGCTTAGTTTACGCCAAAAAGTCAATTTTACACGCAGGTGAAATATTTTTTTAAATCGGATTAGCGGTTCCGTAACTTACCTAATTGCATACGAACTTACAAAGCTAAAATCTCAGACTTGTCTTCTTTCTATATATTAGTAAAGATTGCTGCGGAAGACATCTGAGACTTTCTAACGAGTATGTACGAATACAAGAGTGACGGATGTCTTATTCAGAGTAAGTTATAAAGCGACTACAACCGTCTTACGACTGCAGCTAATTTTATATACTTTAATCTCGCTCCATCTTCTCTTCTGCTTATTTAAGAGCTTATTAGCTCTTATCGGTGTAGCTCAAAGAAGGCCGTCCATTTACTCCGATGCCAGGCAACCTCTTTGCCATCTCGATACTTACGACCTAACATCTTTATTTATTTATTTTATTTATTTACCTATTTATTTTGGATAACCAACAGACAAAACATCGTACAATTAAATATGTAGCTTAGGTAACATTCTTGGTTGATGTTCATCTAATTAAAGTTAACCACAGCTTATTTCAGTATCTTAGAACATGCGAAAATATTATGGCCGCTCCACACGATGGACCATCCTGACCCATCATACAGGACGCATCTATGCGTTAAAGGGAGTAAGACATATTTATGTTTCGTTCTACCGCATAGCCACGTCCTGTATGATGGGTCAGGATGGCCCATCGTGTGGAGCGGCCATTAAACACAAAACAGAACAAGGGTAAACTACAATTTCTGCAGTTGGAACAATACAAAAATAAAAAAAAACATTGAAGATAACATGCACAAAAAACCCCAAAAAATATATATAAAAAGCATCTACTTCTGTTTTGAGCTACTCTATGTAGTTTATTCTAGGTCTTCCTTGCTTTCCCACCATCTTTCCTCGCTCCATCAAAATGTCAAAATTAGAAGCAGACATTAAAAAAAAACCTAAAATTGTACAGACTTATTCAAATCTATGTAAGTATGTAATTAAAAGTTTAAAAGTAATACTTGTCCGTACAGGTATGACTTTTTAACTTTTAATTAGTCCAGACTGTAACATATGTCATTGTCTGCGACCTTCGCTATTTTGAACGACCAAATGTCCTCTGCTTATAACATTGTCGCAACGTCGAAGCATTCTGTAATATTTATAATATGTAATTGATCTGTATAATTGCTACCAATTTAGCAGAACAATAAATGTTAACGCCAATATCTCATCATCTCTTATAAACCAGCACGTTTTATAGTGACGACCTCCTGTAGCTTAGTTGGTAGTGACTCTGCTTACGAAGCTGGAGGTCCCGGGTTCGAATTCCGGTATGGCATCTATTTCGCATTTATTTGTGCGATGAGCACGAATACTATTGTTCCTCAGTCATAGATGTTTTCTATGTATATATTTAAGTACTTATTACCAATAGTACAAACTTTGCTTAGTTTTGGACTAGGTCGATATTTTTATTTACTATATTTATTTGTTTATTATTATTTATGTCTTTCCCGCTCACGGGACAATGATGTACAAAGTACCAACTGAGCCAACACGTAGAGGCCCTTTTGACAATTCAATAAAATGCAAGGTGTACACCGAGCGGATGCTGTCCTTGCCCGTGTCATGGGACGCACACAGAGACAGCACCCGCTGGGGTGTAGGAGCTATTGATAGTTGATGGAATCTAAATGAAACGGGTTATTGGGTTAAAATGATGGACTGGCTGGGCTATTGGATGAAACATCGGACGCCTGCCTAATAAAACTGTTTCACTTTTTATCTCTGGCAGCAGACGGTGAATCGCTAACTGCTAGATGGGCCCCTATTAAATAGCGAGATAAAAAAATGGCCTGAGGGCAACACCGGTCAGAGAGCTGGGGGGTAGAGAGGTGGCACTGGACTTTAAACATATGGCCAACTCGCCACTTAGGTGTCCACATCAACCCTCGAGCAACAGCTCTTGCGACTCCACTCTGAACGGCCAGTGAAGGCAAGCCAGAGGCCTGTCCAACCATCCACCCGGTCGGCTCAGCCTGACCTCAGGACACCCCCAGGAGTACGAAGGTACGTAGGGTCGCTACTCCGTAACAGCCTGCCTTACATTGACTGATTGCACCAGAAATCTGGTGGGCTATGGGGCCGTCACATCCCTATAGCGGAATAGCAAAGGGATATTGTTCTCGTAACTTTTAATGATCTTCCGTAAAGAAACGCATTATTCAATTGGGAGTATATGATCGGTATAACAACGTTAGATATATTTTCACTGGATATAACAGCATTTTACATAATTTCATAGGAAATAATCTCTTTAGAGGCATAATAAACTTTTGATATAGCAACAAAATAGATCATTTCATGTTGTATAATGTTCAATAAGTATAAAAGGTATTAGATATTATAATGGTAGGGCAAATTCAGGGGATAATGTGGACACGCTGGACAAAAGCACCAACTTTTTTTCAGGTTCGTGTTAGGTCCACAGCTTAAAGTTTTTGATAGGAACCAACTCCTCCGTCGGCGCTCTTTAATTTTATGGTGGTCATATTGAATGATACGTATATCATTAATATATTGAGTTATAAATAACGAAGAATCGAAAACTAAGTGTCTAAATATGCATATTTGGGGTTAAGGAATTCAACTAGATATTTTTAGAGTCGAGTTCCCAAAGGATATTAAGCGGAGTACTTGTACTATTATCTATTCTGTGGCGGAACCCTGTTCCTAAGCTTCCGCTTTCCATCCGGCTGGCTGCGTGTCAGCAATAGCTAGACTGTTCCAATTTTCACAGAAGTTGTTTTTCTATTGCTGCTTTAACAAAATTAAACAGTGCTCATGAAACGTAGTTTAATTGCCCGCCCATAACAATCGGTATATTTCTAGAACCGTAATATGTAGTAGACACTTGAAATTTCCGCAGGTTACGTATTACTGTAGCCTCTATAAGGTGCCATCGAATTAGGTACCAATATTTAAAGAGATGTTACATTACATCAAAACAATTAACTTTAAGTAGAAATTAAGACTAGAAACTTTTTTATATGATATTTTTGTTTTAATTTTTAGAACAAAATAAATAATTTAAAATTACGTTTAAAAATACCCATCCTGTGTATTTAACTGACAAGGTGTTTAACACTTGCTGTCAAGTAAACATTGCTGTGTGTGACACACGTCAATGATTCGCGGTAAAATTGTTAAATATCTCATTAACAGGGTGTTTTTACGCAGTAATGTTGTTTCCTTATTTATCTTCAAAAATTAACACAATCTATTAAATATTTCTTATATAAATAGACTCCTAGAGACGAGTACTATTAACTCTAAAAGTATTGGTACCTAATTCAAATGCACCTTATATAATAACGAGCTATAAAAATATACGTTAATAATAACTTAAAACCAACTCTAAGAACAATGACACACATCGATAAAATACTCATCTAGTTGAATTCCCTGACCCCAAATATGTATATATAGACACCAAGTTTGTGATTCTTAGTGTGTTAGAACTCAAGATATTAAAAATAACTATAAGCAATTAAAATGGCCGGCCAAAAATTAAATATGGTTGACGGAGGAGTTTGTCCTATCAAAAACTTAAAGCTATGGACCTAACAAGTGCCTGAAACAAAATTAGTGCTTTTGTCCAGCGTGTCCACATTTACGACAATTTGTTCGAGCACTCTGCCCCACTAAAACGTTTACCTAATATATGATATAACTATTAGTGGTATAATGTGTTGTAAGATAGAAACATATTAAAAAGCACAAAATAATAAAAATATAGGTTCTGGCGCTTCGCCAGCCACTGCCGCGGCACGCTCGCTTCGCTCGAAGTAAAGTGTTGTATCACTTGTATCCTATTTTATTAATTAAGTTTTACGCCGCATATTTCACTCCCATAAGGCCTTGTGCAATATTCCTATCATCATCCACCACTTATCCCGGTTGCGTGCAACTCTCATCCAGAAATGACACTTGGTCTTTTTTACATCGTCAACCCATCGTGCTGGTGGACGACCGACGCTTCTTTTTCCTATAAGTGGCCACTAATCCGTTTAATATTCCTATGAAATCTTAAAACTTCACAACACTTAGATCTTCTTCATCATGATAATTATCGATGATCATCATATCATCCACTGCTGAGCATAAACTCTGAGTACGCTACTCATGCGCCGTATCTGCGCAAGTTATTTTCACAACATCAAAACAACCCTTCATAAAGTCAACGTGCATTTGAACAAATCTTCAGATATCATTTATGAGCGTACATGTCGTGGCTATTCCCACCCCCATGACCTCCAAAGATCAGATAGCCGGGGTGGCTATAAACACATAATAAAACAGGTCTGGCCGGCCATCTTGCAAGATATGCTATTACCAAGCAAATCTTCTGAGACGTGAGCAGCATGAGAGGCCATTTCGATGCAAGATTTTCATTGTTATTGTACCGGGAATGTAAAGTAAAGTTAGGTAAAGTAAAGTATTTATTCATTGTAAACTGTATACATACAGGTGTTAAAAATATATAGAAAGTATAAACGGCAACAGTTGCTCATTTCGAGCGTAAAATGTTCAATCTTAAAATTCAGAGTTAATAGTGATACTGTAACTAACTAATGCTGTCACGGCAACAAAATGTAACTAACTAAAACTACATACTACGTCACGGCAACAAAATGTAACTAAAACTATCTAGCGTCACGTATACAATATATGTAACTGACCTACCCAGATGTCATGTAGACTAAATGTAGCTAACCTAAAGAAATTAAATATTAAAATTAACTTGATTTGGCCAATAAGATCGTCTAGTGTCTACGTTATGTTCCTAGCAACCCAAATTCTTTTATGTGTAGCAAGTTAGACTTTGACTCATCCCTACCTACTTAACCCTTAGGTTATCCTACTACATCCCAGTTCAAAATAATAATCAAGTAATAAATAAAATTTGTTTTTGGTTAATAAACCCCAACCAGTTCCTACCATGGCCGGTTAACGTAATGGTAGCTTTATCATTATTTTCTCAACATGTAATACTTTCTCAAATCAAAACCTTGGTTTCTTTATATACCAAAACATTGCCTCAATTTATAATCATATCACCAAATTATTATCAAATTAGTTAACAGTCCAACCTAGCTAGCTTATTGTTTATTATTATATTTTTGTATGGAAGATTTTCTTTCATCCATACTATGCTACCATTTCCGTCTGGATGTGGGTCTGGCCATCTAGCTAATTAAATACCTATTTTATTATATTTTGTTTCTAATAGGTATTCCTAACTTATTGAATTTACCTGTGCTTCGTACCTATTTTCTGATGAAAAGAAGCACTCAACAAACTCATCAGACCTAACAATTGAATATTATTTCATTCAAAATTATGTATTAAGGCGTTATTTCACCCATTACATATATACTAATGTATTCACTAGATACCTATAATCCCTGTTATAGTGAAGATATTTATAATACCGAGGTTTACCGTTCATTAAATATGAAATATTTAACCTGAAGTTTACCCTATGAGTATATTACACTCATGATAATTTGATACCTTAATATTAGACATAATGGACTGCTCCGCTTGCCATTAGCCTAGAATCATTTCATCTTTTTGAAACAATTCTGATATCCTAATCATAACTGGAACCTTTATGACGATAATCAATATATAATAGTTACACCTTTAATATTTCATATGTAATAATATACGGAACCCAATACTACTGATCCTCACACAATGACTAATTCCTATTCAGTTACTCATAATTGCTATTAAACCTTCAAATAAACGCTATTTGATTTGTAAACCTTCTAACTGTCCATCCCTAAGAATAGTATTCCTACTACCCTATTACTGTGTTTGACTCTATACCTAAGCCTACCTACCACTAAACCCTGAACTGCTGTAGGCAAAACTCCCATCATTACTTTTATTAATGTTATGTGTTGTGTAGTGTATGTTCTAAGCTAGGGACCTAAGCTGTACAACGTTCGGAAGGCTAGTCCGAGAATGCAACCTAGAGCCTGTGTAATGTACATTTCACAACGTGTCCGTGGACTAAAGGGTTCTGTGAAATTTTAATAACATATAAATATATATTCAATAAAAGACCAAGCCTTAAGCACACACGAGACATCAACGAGTGGATAACAATCCTAGCGATCGACTTATGGGAAATGGCGATCTTCTCGCTTCAGTCTGTGGCCAACCTTAAGACCAGTAAGAGGCCCATCAAAGATAGGCTACACCATCTGTGTAGGTAAAAAGATGGTGCCAGGCTTCTCTTAAACCTGGACGTACTACTAACAGGATCCCGAATTTCACTTCGTTGGCACCGTTAGGTGAAATGTACTTCGTTAAGTTGAGCATGCAACTAGGACATTGATCTGGTTCGAAATGATAATAAAATCATCTAAAATAAACCCGAACTGTAATAGAAAACTAAGTGAAATAGTTCATTACTATGCAACATAATTGCACAATACTGAACCTTAGAATTAACTCAGAATTTAATAAATAGTGGAATAGTTCAATACTACGCAAAGCAATCGCACAATATTGAACCTTCCCGCCACAACAATAGTGTATCTACGATTGTTTACGTTACGAATTTAAGCTCGACCCAGAGTCAATGACAATCCGACAGCTCGCTAGAGAATGAATGAATACGTCTACCCGGTGCGCCGTTTTTATATACACTAAAAGTTATGAATTGCTTGAACTGCTTCAAATGCATAATTCGCTTGATTTACTCGATTCGCTTGACGTAAACGAAATAATACCTTACCATTATTAAGTTAAGGTTTGTTTTCAATCGTGCACGTACGTGCTTACTCCCTATTGGAATCAACCCTACTCATCGCGCAGTGTCTGCGTCAGCATCGTAGCGACAACACGTACCTAGTTTACTGAGAAACATGAAAATATTACGTTTTGTTACGCACAAAACGTTGATTTAACTATGCAGCATTATATTATATTCAGATGTAAGTATAATTTCGATTCATATCCAATGATGATGATGATTAATCTATTAATCCCTATTTTATTGTATTATTCCTTCATTTAGCATTCATTAAAGACCATAATAAAGCCATAGGCATAGTTCTAGTTACAATACTGTGCACTGACTGAATACATGGTTATTCTAATTCATGCGCTGCTGGTACTCGAAAAATTCGTTTAAACTATAAAATACTTTATCCATGAGGAAAGATTTCAACTTAGATTTAAATTTTTACCTCTATCATCTTAATACTGTTCAGTAGGACATTAAATACACGTATCGCAGTAATGAACGCATTTTTAAAGTAAAGGGAATTACTGGCCTTAGGTCGCGACAGGTTGTACTTATATTTCTCTCGCAGATTCTCTATTAGTGAAGACTTCTTGACAAAGTAGTCACAATTCGAGGATTTATATTCCAGTAACAGTAGGTAATCGTTTTTCTTTAAACACATTTCCAAGTAATTGTTCAGCACTCATACGGTATACTATTTGTAAACATCTCTTTTGCAGAATTAATGTACTTTGCACATCAACAGAGTTACCCCAAAAAATATTCCGTAGTTTCATAGAGAAAAACCGTTCCCAAAGTACGAATTTCTAACAACGCTTTCCGAGCAGGTTCCCGATAGAATGGATAGAACATAGCACTGTCTTGATAGCGTTTTGTTGATTTGAGCAATAAGTTCCTTCCAATTCAAGAAAGTGTCAATAGTAACACCTAGAAAGCGAATATTATTGACTTATTGAATTGAAGTTCCTGCCTCCGCTATATTAAACTTAATAGGATTACTCTTATAGTTCCTGAACTGGATAAATTTTGGTTTTATCTAAAGCTGTTAATATCATTCTTAAAAACCGATCTGAATTATTTAAAGCTTACTTCACGCTTAATCCATCAAGAAGTTTGGACTATAAGTAAATTTTGGGTATTTATGCGAAAATTGTTGTGAAGCCAACTTAAAATCATTGTAAATCCTAAACAGTTAATTTAACTAAAAATTTAATAAAGAAACCTTACTTATTTTGAAACACCTATTCAATGAGGTATCATTGAATAGATACGAGCACTGCCGAAGACTCCACATTGAAAAAAATCCATTGCGTCGCGCGCTTGGCCAATCATGTCACTCATTCTAAAATTAAAAAATACGTGTTCCGTTTTGCATCAAGTTAAAAATAATCTATGTTTAGATGTATCTTAAAGGCGAAAATGATAATGGAACGCAAACTGCCGACGGAAAAAAGGTTCCTTTCGTTAAAAGTTCGCCTGGAGGGCAAACCAATTGCCAACTTCAAAGAGTCTTTAATGAGTACGCATTTCCGGGGTTTTGTAAATATAAGCGCACTTTCTTGAACGATTTTCCAGTGTCTGAACGTTAAATGATCACAATTTGCTTCATTTACCTATTTATACTAATTTAAAAAAATGTCTTGCTGTTACTGTTTAGAATAGACAGCTTAGTTGTAAGTTTATATCGCCGCGCGCGATAAAAAGTATTCGGTTGCATTCGGATATGCAATCGGGACAGATCTACGCCGCAAGAGCGAGAGAGGTGCGCCGAGCCGGAGCGTGGCGGCGCACGCGGCGTAGCAATAGTAGAGGTTAACAAGGACGTCGCCGTGGACGCAAGTACCTCAATTAATTAGATTACGGTTTAGATCTCGTTTCGTTGTGCCTACGGGGGCACAGGGATATGAGTTTGGAGCTCGGACGGTTGCGCCCACGCAGGGCCGTCGAGCTTTAGCGGTGCTTGAGGACTTACTGTATGGAGCTGCCATCATCGTGAGAAGCTGAGGGCCAGCAGACCTCGTCGGGACACACTCACAAACACTTACACAAACACTAACTCATCCTTGTTGGCCGTTGGGGCAGAAAGGCTCAGGAAAGAAGGTTAGTAGTTATTTAGTTTTAAGTTAGATTAAGTTTAGCGGCGCGTATCGCGTCCGATCTGTTCCCCCCAGGATTTGCTGTTTGTATGGGAGGTCATTCTATGGACCCGTGACACTCCCCGGGGTTCCGGCGGAAACAGTTACCTTTTACGCCACCACTGAACCCATTAACTTTTTCTCTGCTAGGAAACCGCTAGTGCTTCCTACGTATCCCTACATACGGGGTAACCACAGGGATCCGCTACAAGCGTAGCGCAATGAGATTTTGGAATGTGTTAAGGTATATTGTAATTTGGTGTAGAGATAGTTTCAATAAAGAACAATATGATAGCTTTACCTGCAATATGTACCCAAGGGCATAACCAACCTTTCATCATCAATAATGTACTTTCTTTTTCAACTGCCCTTTTCTACTTGACGTATCAAACAAAACTAATAATTTTTCAGATATATATAACTCGAGTTCATATTTTATTGATTAATTGAAGTCAAAATGATTAAAAAAAACAGAAGTTATGTTTCTATAGACATTTGCAAACTTAAGGTTTGAAACGATGATATTTCACACATTTAATTTTATTCTTACTTTTCTACCTTCCTTCCTCTCAAAGGTTAGCTGGAAAAGATCCATTTATGCGCGAGTATAACCTTGGCTTTATTAGTAGTCTTGTATGGAAGGAACCCTTATAGGGATAAGTTCGCCTTTGTACTTTGATCTTATTGTGATATGTATTTGCGTACAATAATTTGAACATTGTGATACAAGTGAATTATGTTGATAATCACATCAGATGCGAAATCGTTCACGCGAGAGAGAGTGATAAAAGAGCCGAGGATGTAATTATCATAGCTCATGCGTTTCATACGACGATTTTCAACACATTTTGGGAGAAAAAATCCTGTTCATAAGATGAAAAATTTATAGGCCTGCCAAGTTATTTGCTATAGCATTATAAGTTAGTTACTAGCTAACTTATGCTATAGTATTATAGCTGCCTAGCCAAAGAAAAAGTATCAAAAATATCACTAAGAAGGCATTCATTAATAAGCTATATTATATAACTGTAATAAATAAGTAATATAATATAAATGTTGAAAATGTTTATATCTAGACCGATATAACATAACATAGATAACACTATCGCACTCCTTAGTTAAGCAAAATCTTAAAATTTAAAGATTACTTTAACTAAGCAAGTTTGTGAACACATATTCATTTTTATGAAAATAAAAAGTTTAAATTTTAAAAAAATATTACTCTCATATTGTAAGTACATCGCCAAGAATTTCCAGTGGCGTCCATGCTATTTATTACTTTCCTTGGACCACGAGTCAACATTTTTGCTAAAGGCCTCCACCCACCGAACGCGTGTGCCGCGCGTGTGCTGCGCGTGTGCTGCGCGCGTCGGGCGCGGTTGAATCGGTATATTCACACCGCAAGCGGGCGGCGTATAGCAACGCGGGGGTACGCGGCTGCGACGCGTTACCAACGCGTGTGCCGTGCGTCTGCCGCGTGTGTGCCGCGCGTGTGCTGCGCGTGTGCTGCGCGTGTGCCGCGCGTGTGCCGCGCTATATCTATCACGCTGCTGAGTGTGATAAAAATAGCGAGATACATATTAAATGTGTTGTTAGTGAGAGAGATATGACGCGCGGGCCCGCGCGGCACACGCGCTGCACACGCGCTGCACACGCGCGGCAGACGCGCGGCACACGCGACGCTGACGCGGCTGGCCCGCGCGTCATATCTCTCTCACTACCAACACATTTAATATGTATCTCGCTATATTTGTCACAAGCTTTAGCTCACGCGACGCGCACGACACGCGGCCGCGCTGCCGAGTTGTAACTTTAGCGCCGCGGGCCCGCGCGGGCCCGCCTTCTAATCGCGTTCGATGTGTGTTTGAAGTGTAGTTTCAATGCTTTACAACTTGTGCGTGTGCGGCGCAGCATACGCGCCGCGCACGACACGCGTCCGGTGGGTGGAGGCCTTAAGAACCGAACACGCATAATGGCGTGCAACAATTTTTTTTCGTGAAGTTTGCGCAGTGCGCGCGCATGCGTAAAGCCGGACTTAGATGAAATCTCTAAACGGCCAAAACGTAATAAAATAAATGTTTTCGTTTTAAAATGTTATCTTTATTTATTCATGTAAAATGTTATTTATAGTAAACGGGACTTAATCACGAATAATTAACTTATTTATTTACCTCACTGAGGTCTCCCGACGTTTCGGATGTGTTGCAACATCCATGGTCACGGGACAACTCACTGTATAATATCATTATATATATTTAAATAAATATAATATCATGTAAAATGTTATTAATAGTGAATAGTTTTACTTAATTACTAAATATCAGAAAAAGAAATAGTCAATTAATTAACAAAAAGGATGTAATCCATTTGCCGAAAATTAAAAAAAAGCTGTACATTCTGTACCTACAACCCGGTTAATTTAAGAATGCACCGTGTTAACGCATACATCTTGCTGCCCTTGCAGCCAATGCGGGATATAACATAACACACGACACACACTCACAGTGTAATTACACTGTGTACAATCAGGTATTCAAAGTCAACTCTATGTTGTTGAGCAATTACGCTACTGATATAAAACCATGGTTTACTAATTTCAGTACGAAAATTGAAACCGCATGCATAAAACTTCAGGAACATTTCGTAAATTCAGATTATTTTCGCTTCAGCCGGGGCTTTTTATTGGCGGTAGGAGTTATGGGCTATGGACGTTTCGGACCGCCACACTACACCCTGTATAAGATTTATTATCTACGTAATACAGATACGCTTATGTAGGTACATTAGTATACACTGTCTGCCCAGTTTATTGCCATTTTTATACGGTTGTTTCAAGTTTTTTTCCATGTACACACATTCATTCAAGTTATATTTGCCTTTTATAATTGACCACTTATGACGCGTGTTGTAAACTATGACCACTTTTTTTATGGTGTCACCGGCTGAAAAAGTAAGTTTAAATAGTGACGCAGAAAACGCGTCACTACATTTAAGTTGCGCTAAGCTCCAGTGACCACAATCTCCAGTGTTAATTTCAGTATAGTGAATTAAATCAGACCTAACACTTACTCCTAAGCGACGAGCTCGGCTTTCAATACGAGTTAAATAGTTGGTATATTGCCTGTAGGAGTCGGTCGGTCCAAATAAACTAGAATTATTATATTACCATTTTACTATACTGAGTTACCATTCCAATGCTATTCCAAATTTCACGTTCATACTCAACGTGCTATTAGGGCCGTTACAGACGGACTGCGTTTCGACTGATTTCTGGCTGAAAATGTGCAGTTTGAATACAGTTCTTTTGAAGTTGAAGTAGCTGCATCGAAACTGTAGTCCATTTGACTATGCAAATCACTTGCTCGGTATGCAGTTGTGTTGCATTTACATCAAATGCACTCAAACTGCACATTTGTAGCCAGAAAACAGTCGAAATGCAGTTCGTCTGTAACTGTCCTCGGTATTTTTGCCCACCAACCGGCTGACATGTTGGTCCATGTCGTCTCAAGAAGGCCCTTAGCACTGCCATGTCGGCCGCCATCTTTTCTAGATGTTCGAAGCCACGAAGTCTTGCCAACTTGATTTCGCTGATGATAGTAAACAAAGTAAACGAAGTTCTTGTCTCCTTGTAAAGTCTTATAAAATAAGTATTTCGGTGACAATAACCTATTTTTTTCTTCCATCATCGTCAATGAATCATAACTGTAGGTATATCAATTATAGAACACTCCATTCTACCTCTCTTCGTCCCCTTTAAGCTTCTTGATTTAACATCCATTGTTTATTTCAATAGGATCTTTAAGAAATTGCCTTATATTGTTATACAGTAAATTTCCGTTTCAAAACAGCGTTTCGTTATAATTTCTCGACTCTCGCGGAGTCTCAAGTTTCGACAACTTTTTAAGAGCTCGTTGGGTTTAGCGAGGTTTTGTGAATTATGAATGGATACTACCCAGGAAGCACATTGTGAAAAATGCCTCAAAATTATTTGACAGCCTGGCTCCACATTGTTACAGTGATCTTGCGAAGTTGTATTTCCAATTTGTATGTTATTACGATATTTTTTTGAAAATGTATAAATAATGTAGCAGTTTTCTTGTTTTCTATGTTATAACCCGGCTTTTATTTACAAGTTTTTGTTTCCTTGCGGTTTATTTATGTTTATTTCATTTGAAAACTTTAGTCGTTGTTAATTTTGCAAACATATTTCAACTTGAAGACAGAAAGCTTAGGTAGCCAAAGAAACTCCTTAACCATGTATAATTTGAATTGGTTTAAATGAATTTATAATATTTTAATATTGGTAGTGGTACTTAATATTAAGCTAAATTGTTGTAATGAATAAGTCGAGGAAGGAACTAGCATTATTTATGTTACCTTTTATCTCTTCTTAATGGAGAAATATTACATAAATAAGAATTTAACACAACAGTGAAGAGTTTTTGTCCAAGCCCTATAACCATGTAAGTAATTTAATTCATCATCCAGACGTGCTTTCAAATGTACTTTAATTCGAGTATCTGCCGAAATATCACTAGTCGGGACTTGAATTGCCGAATATCATCAGCTATTTCTTGGCGGACCTTTGAAAACTTACGATATATTCACGGCATTTTAGGACTTTCGTTAGGTCAAATTCATAGAGACTCGTCCATAAATAATGAAATTGAACCCCCTTATATTAAGGCTATGCTCCGAAAGGGTGCAGGCTCTATATATCACGGCGAGGGTCCACTACTCATGAGTTACTTTTATAGGTTCAGCATTTTTCGTGCGGTTTGAGAGTATTTATTTGCTATATATGTTTGCTTTCTACTTTAGATTTCTTTGGGACTGGGTGAGTTTATTTTGATATATACGCGTTACTAATTCAAAGGTGTATGTGAAGTCCCCAACCCGCACTGGGCCAGCGTGGGGACTACTTCCCGTTCCCTCTCATCCATGAGAGGAGACTTGTGCCCAGCAGTGGGACGTATATAGGCTGATTTATTATTATCATATTATAGAAGATCAAACGAGCTTCGCAAGCGAAGTTCGATCGATATTATATGAGTAAGCTTCATTCGAAGATATAACACACATGTAGTCCTTTAATCTACCAGGCAACATTTCGCAAGTTTAAAGTACGCAGTAAAAACCATAGCTCAAACAGTTTTATCCCCACCTTTACCCCTACCCTACTTAGGGACCTCGGCTAGCCACCATTTCTCATTCTTTTTAGAGACAAAACTTTCCTAGGGGTATAGGGGCGGGCGGGAAGTTATATCTTCGAATGAAGCTTACTCATATAATATCGATCGAACTTCGCTTGCGAAGCTCGTTTGATCTTCTATTATATTTCGAAGCTTCATTCTTCAGATATAACACACATGTAGATGTGTAGAGTTGAAAGTTTTGCTGCCCTTTGTAATTGTAAAACATCATAATCATGAAATGCAATAATTATGTTTTGACAACAATCTTAGATACTCCCAATTATTAATCAAAGAGTACAATTGTAACTTCACATAATTCTACCTATACAAAAGGTAGATTGATCTAGCACAATGACCTTCGTCGATTAATTGACGATGGTAGAAACGAGCCAAAGTTTTCGATGTTCTCGACCAGCCTGCTGCCTTCCGGATAGCATCTAAAGAAATGCCTGACCGGTGTGCAGCTGACGTGGCGGCGTGGCGCGTGCTGTGAGCGCTGAACGCCGCCATGTCTTTACCGCTTTCGCCAAGCACTCGCGTAATGCACCCCGGCTAATGGATTTTAGCAGATGCATTTTTATGGGGACTTTTGAAAGTCAACAAAATATGTTGTGAGCTTTTTCAGTCCTAAAGCATCATTATAACAGTCACCGGGCAAATATTTCTATTAGGTATCTTCAAAATATGGAAGGCACAAAATCGGTTGTAGACAACCTACACCTGAAGTCTTAACTATATCATCAAAAATTACTTTAATACAATTTGGGTATGACTTAATTATTATTATTATTCCACTTAATAAGTGACAGTGTTTGTACCCTGTGGGCAGGACATATTGCTAACAAAATCGCCAGATTCTTTGCTAGTTTTTCCAATGAAATTTCTCTATTAGGGTACCATGTTGTTATATGATTTAATACCACTTGAGGATCCCAGGTATGGCTATATTTAGGAGTTACGGGCTTTAATTTGTAAACACCTTTCGGTAATCCTTTACTTTGGTCATCTGAGCTGATACTACTCCCCCGTAGGAGCGAGGGTGCTGACCTATGATTATTTAATGAGCCATACGACGATCCTTTATTAAATTCGTGCGTTAGAAATAAAATAACAGCAGAAATGAAGCCCTTATAGAAATTGAATATCTATATTATCTATGCTAAATTTCCAGCACAACTTGTATTTAACACACGTTGTACTGTTGTAAAGTGTTGTTTGAAATTGACGCTAACATGAGATTAGATACTTTTACTAATCTCAACAAAAGCGGAAACCACGGTTGGGATGGCCATTAGGGAAATACTACTATTCCTGTGGCGTTGTCATTTATAATCTTATGTAAACACTTTAGTACGAGTGCGAGTGGCGGAAACGCTTAAAAATATTTATTATAAATACCAGCTAATAGTGAATGCGACGACGGTAAGAGCGTCCGAGTCTGGCTTCCACGAAATATATATTTCACATTTGGCAGAGGTACGAGAAGCAAAGAGGTCAATTTCGGGCACACCAAAGTGTTTACTTATTCTTTCAAAGGCTGCAATACTTAAATTTCATTAAATATCAGGATTTAGCCTTCTGGATTCTCTGTCTGCTTCTACATTATTCTTAGTGTTAATGAACGAATCGAATAACCATATGTCTCGTTCTTCACACCACTGCCAAATAGATCTAGGTAAGCTATTTAAGTGGGGAAACTGGATGTCTCCCATTCGATTAATATAGCTTATCGCGGTAGTGTTGTCGATGCGGAACAACAGAGCACAGTTTGATTTATTTCGCGCAAAACATTTTAATCCTAAGAGCGAGCAAGCTCTAAGTAATTAATATGGAATGCTAATTCTTGCTCTTCCCACGCTCCGTTTGCACACACTCCGTCACAAACTGTACCTCATCCTGATCGGGACGGATCTATAGATATTTCTGCATCGAATTTCGTGATTCCAAAATGACAAGACGTTACAAATAATATTATTAGTGCACCAAAATAAGTCAGGTAAAATTTCGCGAGGAAGTTTTACTTTTGATCATAGACATCGTATTCCTGAATAGCTCGGAATTTATATCTTTCTAAAAACTTCGTGTACAACCAGCTGTATCTAGCTGTCGGGCATGCAGTGGTAAGAACTCTTAAAAAGTGCGCATACCCTGCATAAGAAGGGATATAGACATGATAATTGAATTGTAAACAAAACCTAAGAATTTACAGCATTGTTGGTAATTTTGGGATTGTATCGAGCTTTTGGTATAGTTTACCACAAATCGTAGGCACTCGAGAAACCGGAGAGTCTCCCTCCCATTATGTTTACATTCGTTAAGGTCCCTTCCAATACACAAAATGCCACCCCGGTATATAATAGAAGTTAGGCCTTGTTTTTAGGTAAGTTACGACTTCTTTCATAATTCTGGTGAAGGTTCTAGGCGCCACGGAAAGTCCATAGACTAATAGGGAACAAAACTCGTAAGTAACATTGTTATGCTCGAATCTTGTCAATGGTAGCCATAAACCCGTCTTTAGGGATTAATTTAGAAGCAGTTCTAGTCTTCCATTTTAAAATGGGACTTAGTTACAAATTTATTGAGCCCTTTCAGATTCAGTATGAATCTATAGCCACCATTCGATTTAGGAGTCAGAAAATCTTTGATAGAAACTGATCATTAGTCTGTTGGCATCCAGTGATGCTTTCACTGAATGCCTAGGTTAATTAAGTTCTGTACAGCTAAGCTCGTTTCATCATGCTCTTGGCATGTGAAAGTATTTACAGGTTTGACAGATTGCGTAACATGTCCTAAAAAGGAATTGGAAAGCCATTCTGTATACCGTCTAATAAATAAAGTACGATTATTCGTTACATTAAGCCAACACTTATAAAAGGCTTTAAGGCGACCGGCATGTACCTGCGTTACTGCCGCGGCGTCGCAAGTGGCTTGTTGTAGGCTGCTCGCGGCCGTATGATGGTCGACGCTGTCGGCCTACTTTTCAGTAGATTTGGAAGCTTTAATTTTCTCTGAGAGTTTGCTTCCAAAGAGAGTATCATCTCTCTCAACGTACTGTATGACTTAAGGAATACTTCGTCTAGTACAGGAATGACTAGTTTTATCTAAAATCCGACTTCAATTAGATAGGATTTTTATCGTTAGTACCTATACCGACTCCCAATTGCTGTTGAGATGATTCGATTTTCTTGTCACGGCCTCTTTGGATGTCTGTAACTGCCGCCGAAATTACGGCGTTTAAGGACGGCGCCCATAATAATTTGCAATTTACAAGTACTCTTATAAGAGTTTATCTTTACTCTTTTTATCAATACCTTTGTGTAATATAGGTAGCCACCTTTGCGCTAAATTGGGATGAATTTTCTCCCCATATTTTGGGACATCATCAGTGGCGTCCCCTAGAGCGGTTAGTAACTCGGCATCTATTACAGGGGTCGTTTTGTCATCACAGGCCTCCACGGGAGGTGCATTTTCTTCATTTGAACGTGGGAGTGAAGTTTCCACTGCCTCATACACTTGTTCGTGGTTTATAAATTAAAATATAATATTTTGATTTTTCTAATTGAGGGTAGATATGAAATGCATTGTAAAACCACTCGTCAGGAATTTTAATGCATATATGTATCTAATGCCCCGCATCGCGAACACGGGATATACTAATCTCGATTAATGGTTGTAGAAATTGCTATCGTGTTGACTCACGGTCAATCGCCAAGCACGAGATACCTTCGTGACGACTCTCGGTCGCCTCCCAGGTTTAGTTACAAGACGTGGGCTCACGGCCCGCGCGGTATTAAATGCATTTATTAGCGATTAATATTGTTAGAAATTGCTATCGTGTTGACTCACGGTCAACCTTCAAGCATGAGATACTTTCGTCACGACTCTCGGTCGCCCCCCAGGTTTAGTTACAAGGCATGGGCTTGCAATTAATATTGTTAGAAATTGCTATCGTGTTGACTCACGGTCAACCCCCAAGCATGAGATACCTTCGTGACGACTCTCGGTCGCCCCCCAGGTTTAGGATTACCAGGCGTGGGCTCACGGCCCGCGCGGTATGAAATGCATTTCTTAGCGATTAATATTGTTAGAAATTGCTATCGTGTTGACTCACGGACAACCCCCAAGCATGAGATACCTTCGTGACGACTCTCGGTCGCCCCCCAGGTTTAGAATTACCAGGCGTGGGCTCACGGCCCGCGCGGTATGAAATGCATTTCTTAGCGATTAATATTGTTAGAAATTGCTATCGTGTTGACTCACGGACAACCCCCAAGCATGAGATACCTTCGTGACGACTCTCGGTCGCCCCCCAGGTTTAGAATTACAAGGCGTGGGCTCACGGCCCGTGCGGTATTAAATGCATTTATTAGAGGCACCACAATGTAGAACTATTTATTGAAACTAATTGCACTTACCTGATTTATCTTCGGAACCTGATGAATCAGATAGCACCGCACTGTCATAACTCGTTTATAGTTTTTTGTTGCAATTTCCGTATATTAGCAGAATAATACTCTATTTTTTCCTGTGCACTGCGTTTAGGCATGATTAAATATTTTGAATTATTTTTTAATAGAATTAGTTCGTGCGTTCGTTGCCTCGCAAGAATAAAGAATGAGAAATGGTGGCTAGCCGAGGTCCCTAAGTAGGGTAGGGGTAATGGTGGGGATGAAACTGTTTGAGCTATGGTTTTTACTGCGTACTTTAAACTTGCGAAATGTTGCCTGGTAGATTAAAGGACTACATGTGTGTTATATCTGAAGAATGAAGCTTCGAAATATAATTTATTATTATATACGTGTTACTCATTCGAGGCCACGCATTGTCGCTATAGGTAGGTCGACCGCCTAAATTAATCCTAGCCTGCGCGGAGCACAGGTTTACAATGTTTATGGTCTAGAGATTTACTGCCTTTTAAAGTTTTTGATAAAAGACCAAATTCCTGACCGTTATTTTCTGTGGTAATATTATCATCATCTTTTATTTAAGAGCTTGGCTCTTGTCGGTGGAGTAATCCATTTCTCCTTTTTTGAGGAAGCATAGTGTGATGGTTTCCCCCTTGCCTTCCACACCGCAGTACACGAACCGAGGTTCACCCGCTCCATGATGTCCAAACAAGAGCCCTTCCAGATTCCTATCTTCGTTCTCCAGTCGGTACTAGTGCTACTGCTGCCTGACATTAGTGGATTGCTTATTTAATGGCGGCAACTACTTAACTCGCCATGTCACAGAATCGTCGTCGGATATTGTAGCTTTTTATAGAGTAGCCCCTCCTACAAGCCTACCCACTACATCCAGATAACCCTGCCGCTGCGTGGTCGGGGACTGCTTTATTCAGTATATTCGCAGCTAACCGTCATATCTGATGGCCTTTCCACTATCCGCCGCCTGTGGACCCCGGTAGTAGCCTACAGCTCAGCCCTACCCCTAATATTATGCTGAGTGGAAATTAGACCGAACGAAAATGTGATTACTAAAGTTATTCCAAATTGCATTACCAAACATAACGATTGCCAAAATTTGTTTGTGTTATGAAATTTTACGAAAATAACTTTGGCGGAACGGTAGGATCCCGTTAACAACAATTATACTCTTCCTATTTTTACTGTATATACTTACATACAGTAATTTATTACACTGTCAGGGAGTAATCCAGAATGATTAGCTCAGTCAGCACTTCTTTTGTGTAGTTACCTATGTTGCGGACTGTACGACATACTTATCATATATTAACGCGTAACAGAAGGAAATTTTCTCATTACGAAGGATTCCAGATTCGGTTGGCTGGGCCTCTTTTATGAACGAAAACGAACTGACGTATAAAATTAATTACAACGTAATTAAGTCTATCTGAGCATAATTATCTTTCCTGAAAAAGAAAAGCTTATACATATAATAATTACATTAACAGGAGGGCGAAGATGAAACGCGTGTTTAATCGTCGCGAGGCGACTACGATACGATTTCACTAATTTTGAATAAACTATGAGATGCTTCCATGTAATTTAGAACTAAAAGATAGATTCATTAGGCTTGAGGGGACGTTCGTTTGCTAAATTAAATTCAACCACAGTGGAAAACAGAAACAGTAGCCAATAGACATAGAGGGTACAAGTGCGTTGCCTGACCAATATGATTTCACGATTCGTTGTGACGGCTAGAGATATGTAGGTTCCTCACTCGTAACGTAACACAGTGTGTCCTCAGGAGATCGCAGGGGTGATTACACAACATTTCCAATGCTCGTTGATGATGATGATAGTACGATAAAGTTTTTTAAACCGATGTCCTTGACAGGACCTTTTAAGGACAGCGGGCTCTTAGAAGGGGTTTCCATCTATTTCTGTCCTGGGTGGTAACCTCAATGTCCTGCCAGTCAAGGCTCGTTGAAGCAGCGTCGACTGTGCGTCTCTTTGGTGCGAGGGCGATCTGGTTTCCTTTTCCCGAAAGCTTGCCGTCTCAAATTTTGCCTAGACAGGTGGTTGTTTGCCCTCTGCAGCACATGTCTATGTACGTACAAAATGCGTTAATCGACCAGCTTTAGTCCGACCGTTAGAGGATCGCAATACGATTTTTTGTCGTGCGGTAATCGTGTGGCAGGAATGCAACGTATGGGTTAATATATCAGTGAGCGCATATGACATGTGATGTATAAACCCATACGTTGCATTCCTGCGACGCGATTATCGCACGACAAAAAATCTAGTGCGCGCCCGGCTCGTCTCAGCCGTCACCAGCGCGCCGCGGCATAACGGGGGGGCATAACGGGGGAGCGCGCGTCACGCGCTCCCAGCTAACCATCTCCAAAACAATTTCCGTAGGTTCTAAATTAGAAAGTAACTTACATAAGTGGTGTCTTGTATGCTGGGATTATTCATCCAAAATATTTTTGGTACGAATTTAAACGAAATAATCGAAAACAGAGAAGAATCATAAAGCCGTTAGTTCATTAAAGTCTGATTCTCGAACCCACACAGTCTATGTAAACTTCACAAAATATTACTTACTGTAAATTGAAACCTGGGAAAAGTATTGATTCCCTAATTTAGCGGCAAAGCTCTTAATAAGAATTAGATCTCATTAAAATTTCGTTAGTCAGTAATTGTCTCACATAATGATTATAATTAAGCCAAACAGCTCAACGGGTTGTTATGGAAATGCTCGCACAAATGTCCGTACCTTTTGTTTTGATCAGTTATGAATGTTGTGAGTGGTGATGAGCGCAAGCAAATGGGATGTCCACAGTGTTTTATTGAAGGTAGAAGGTATGGCAATGGAATGCTTCGTATTTTAGCATCTATAATTAGATACGTTGCTAAAAGGTGGGTATTTTACATCCCAGAAAATGTTTTCTCCAATATGCTCGGAAATGTTTGCCTGACTGTAGCAAAAATAGTACGTAAAGTTACTCGTTACTGTAGAACGCAAATTTAAAAAGTTATAAGTCATTACTGTGCAGTTTTAGCCGCCAGGAAAGAGTATGAAATTTCATTAATATATACTTTTTACCATTAACTATAATTTTTGACTAAATCACTACAAACATTATTTATACTAAACGGGACTTAATCGCGTATTAACTTATTTATTTACCTCACTGAGGTCTCCCGACGTTTCGGATGTGTTGCAACATCCATGGTCACGGGACAACTGGCTTGTGCGGGTATCAACATCTTCTTGCTGCGCAGGTTTTCCGAACTACCCGCATTTGGTCTTTTTGAACCACTTGTACACTAGGGTTGTCACCCGGCCGACACACGACACTAACAATGTCCGGTGATATAACGGACGATGTTCTCTGACGCTGGCATTTACTTATGATAGGATTCCACGAAGATGAAATCTTAAAACCGTCATCCCGATTGAAATTACGATGTTTCCTGATTTCAACGGCTTCACGTATTTTTCTACTATAGAAATGACGTTCCGAAGACAGGACTTTCGGTTTATGGAGCTCAATCCAGTGGTTTGGTCCTGACTCCAACAAATGCTCGGCTATCGCAGACTTATTCACCTGCCGATTTTTTACAGCCGCAATATGTTCCTTGACCCTTTCCGCGATGGTTCGCTTGGTCTCACCAATGTAGGAACTTCCACAACTGCAGTCAATCTTATAAACTCCTGGTGATTGAAAGGGGATAACATCCTTCGGTGATCTTAGATGTCCCACGACCTTGGATAACGGCATGTATACGGTTTTAATGGAATACCTTCGCAGTATTGTACCAACTTTGTCCGTTACCCCCTTAACGTAGGGCATAAAAGCTGGATGCCTTGGAACATCAGGATGTTTTCCTCTAGACTTCCGTCTGGGTTGCCGTCCGTCTAACTTATACCCATTCCACCTAAGGACCTTCTCAATGTGCAACATCTCGCTCTCTAAAAATTCAGGATCACAAAGGTCCTGTGCCCTGTTCCGCAGAGAGTTAACCACAGACTGTAGGTGGCGGGGGTGATGATGAGACAGAGCGTTGAGATACTTGTCTGTGTGTGTCGGTTTTCTGTAAACAGTGTGCGTTAAGGACCCATCCATCCGACCTATCACTTTAATATCCAGAAAAGGCAGACTGCGTTCTGATTCCAATTCATATGTGAACTTTATTTTTGCGTGAACGGAATTCAGATGCTGGAGTAATTGCTCAACTTCCTGCTTGCCACCTTTTATAATGCAAAACACATTATCGACGTATCGCTTCCATAACTTCACTGCCCATGGTTGCAGATCTATATTGGATTCGAAGTGCTCCATCCAGATATTTGCCATTACCGGAGCCACCGGGCTGCCCATAGCAACACCATCAATCTGAAGGTAATGCTTTCCGCCATATAAAAAGTAACTACCTTCCAAACAGTTCCTCAGCAATACCATGACTGACTCCGGCATCCCGTTGTTGCAGAAGGTCCTTAGGTGGAATGGGTATAAGTTAGACGGACGGCAACCCAGACGGAAGTCTAGAGGAAAACATCCTGATGTTCCAAGGCATCCAGCTTTTATGCCCTACGTTAAGGGGGTAACGGACAAAGTTGGTACAATACTGCGAAGGTACCGTAAAACCGTATACATGCCGTTATCCAAGGTCGTGGGACATCTAAGATCACCGAAGGATGTTATCCCCTTTCAATCACCAGGAGTTTATAAGATTGACTGCAGTTGTGGAAGTTCCTACATTGGTGAGACCAAGCGAACCATCGCGGAAAGGGTCAAGGAACATATTGCGGCTGTAAAAAATCGGCAGGTGAATAAGTCTGCGATAGCCGAGCATTTGTTGGAGTCAGGACCAAACCACTGGATTGAGGTCCATAAACCGAAAGTCCTGTCTACGGAACGTCATTTCTATAGTAGAAAAATACGTGAAGCCGTTGAAATCAGGAAACATCGTAATTTCAATCGGGATGACGGTTTTAAGATTTCATCTTCGTGGAATCCTATCATAAGTAAATGCCAGCGTCAGAGAACATCGTCCGTTATATCACCGGACATTGTTAGTGTCGTGTGTCGGCCGGGTGACAACCCTAGTGTACAAGTGGTTCAAAAAGACCAAATGCGGGTAGTTCGGAAAACCCGCGCAGCAAGAAGATGTTGATACCCGCACAAGCCAGTTGTCCCGTGACCATGGATGTTGCAACACATCCGAAACGTCGGGAGACCTCAGTGAGGTAAATAAATAAGTTAATACGCGATTAAGTCCCGTTTAGTATAAATAATGTGTGAGAATCGTGAAAGTTTAAATCACTACAAACAGCCAAGTGCTCGTACGTTTAAAGACCTAGCAATTTGTCACAACAACTTGCTATAGTTGGACTGGTTAGAATATTGCTGTCTCTTTCTAACTATTGCAAGTTGCTGTGACACATTGCGCCCGTTTGTAGCCTGCTTAAAAGCACTATATCTGCCTTGGCGGGAACGGCAATTCGTGGATTCGTCTCTATTGTCAAACATAATTAAATGTCTATTGACGGTTCGTAGTAACTAACGGCAGGTCGAGGTCTAGTTTCGTTAGGCGTGAGGGGAAGGGTAAGGCGCATAAACACGTAAAGATGTCACCTCAAGCAGATTTTCCACCGGAGGGGCGAGACGAGACGAGGCGAGGCGAGAATTGAAATTCGTATGGCAAAATTTCAATTTTCTCCTTGCGCGCGCTCGCTGGAAATAGTAAGTGCCATACAAATTTCAATTCTCACCTCGCCTCGTCTCGTCTCACCCCTCCGGTGGAAAATCAGCTTTAAAGCTGCGCTTAGCCGAACCGAGTTTAGCCGAAGCTACAAGCGACTCATGTCTGGCAGAAGACACGAGAATTTACCTCCGTTATTTAGTTTAAATCAAAACTGCATCAATCAGATTAATTTAACTTACTTTTCTTGCGACAAAACCAATCATTTTTAAATTATCTATTGTATAAGTTATGCATATACCTATATTATGATTATTTTTGCGTGTTGTTGTATGTTACGTGTATACATTATTTAGCTGACTTGTTTGAATGTTAACAATAAAGTATTTTGGTACAATAAACTTCAAATAAAATATTACGTTTCGCGTTCAAATATAATTTGCGTGGGTGCTGCTTTATTAGCCTTAGGAATGTTTGCGCTTATTTATTATTTCAATTTCGTAGAATACGTTTTTTGAAAGATACTTACCGTTATTTTATTTTTTGGGAGTGAAATATTTGATGATTTGATGAATGATAGAGGTAAAGAACGATACTAATGATCTTCGTCGTTTAAAAGGTGGTGGCATAGTATTTGGTTAACTTGTAGAGAATGCCTTTTGGCATTAAGCTCGACCGTTGTACATTTCTGTATATTTAGTTTTTATACGAACAAATTAGTACCTATTCAATCGAAATAAAACACAATGCAATAAGTAATACACATTTACTACTACTAACAAAGGCATGTGTATATGTGGGTACCTACGTTAATCTATATATATATTCTAAACGATCCTAAATCTCCCGAATACCTCAAAACTCTCTTTCAGTATTACTGTGTCTCTCGAGTCCGTCAACTTCGCTCCTCTGGCAACCTTTCCTTATCTATTCCGCCTCATCGTACTGGTTTTATGTCCAATTCCTTCTCCGTCCAAGTAGCTCGCCTATGGAACAGTCTCCCTGTCAAAATTCGGCAATCTCCAAACAGGCTTGTCTTCAAAAAGTCCTTACAAAATTTCTTTGCTGGCAGAACTAAAAATAATCTATCTGATTTGTAAGTTTCATCTATATTCATGTGTATGTGTATGTATTTAAGGTATATATTGTTGTGGCAAATGTGCCTAGAACGAAACGCTCTCGCCCTCGTGCAGCGTCGAAACGCACGCCGACGGCGAGAACGAGTCGACAGACAGATAGCCGATAAGATGGCGTCAAGCTCTGAATTTAATTATACTTCTCTGTAATAATAGTTTGCATACGGCTACGTTCAAGATTACTGCGGTCTTTAATTGAAAGGGATTGGAAGGGCCCATAACACTTTCCAAATTGTTATATCATATCATATTATTATATTACATTTCGAAGCTTCATTCTTCAGATATAACACACATGTAGTCCTTTAATCTACCAGGCAACATTTCGCAAGTTTAAAGTACGCAGTAAAAACCATAGCTCAAACAGTTTTATCCCCACCTTTACCCCTACCCTACTTGGGGACCTCGGCTTGCCACCATTTCTCATTCTTTATTCTTGCGAGGCAACGAACGCACGAACTAATTCTATTAAAAAATAAATCAAAATATTTAATCATGCCTAAACGCAGTGCACAGGAAAAAATAGAGTATTATTCTGCTAATATACGGAAATTGCAACAAAGAACTATAAACGAGTTATGACAGTGCGGTGCTATCTGATTCATCAGGTTCCGAAGATAAATCAGGTAAGTGCAATTAGTTTCAAAAAATAGTTCTACATTGTGGTGCCTCTAATAAATGCATTTAATACCGCACGGGCCGTGAGCCCACGCCTTGTAATTCTAAACCTGGGGGACGACCGAGAGTCGTCACGAAGGTATCTCATGCTTGGGGGTTGTCCGTGAGTCAACACGATAGCAATTTCTAACAATATTAATCGCTAAGAAATGCATTTCATACCGCGCGGGCCGTGAGCCCACGCCTGGTAATCCTAAACCTGGGGGGCGACCGAGAGTCGTCACGAAGGTATCTCATGCTTGGGGGTTGACCGTGAGTCAACACGATAGCAATTTCTAACAATATTAATCGCAAGCCCATGCCTTGTAACTAAACCTGGGGGGCGACCGAGAGTCGTGACGAAAGTATCTCATGCTTGAAGGTTGACCGTGAGTCAACACGATAGCAATTTCTAACAATATTAATCGCTAATAAATGCATTTAATACCGCGCGGGCCGTGAGCCCACGTCTTGTAACTAAACCTGGGAGGCGACCGAGAGTCGTCACGAAGGTATCTCGTGCTTGGCGGTTGACCGTGAGTCAACACGATAGCAATTTCTACAACCATTAATCGAGATTAGTATATCCCGTGTTCGCGATGCGGGGCATTAGATACATATATGCATTAAAATTCCTGACGAGTGGTTTTACAATGCATTTCATATCTACCCTCAATTAGAAAAATCAAAATATTATATTTTAATTTATAAACCACGAACAAGTGTATGAGGCAGTGGAAACTTCACTCCCACGTTCAAATGAAGAAAATGCACCTCCCGTGGAGGCCTGTGATGACAAAACGACCCCTGTAATAGATGCCGAGTTACTAACCGCTCTAGGGGACGCCACTGATGATGTCCCAAAATATGGGGAGAAAATTCATCCCAATTTAGCGCAAAGGTGGCTACCTATATTACACAAAGGTATTGATAAAAAGAGTAAAGGTAAACTCTTATAAGAGTACCTGTAAATTGCAAATTATTATGGGCGCCGTCCTTAAACGCCGTAATTTCGGCGGCAGTTACAGACATCCAAAGAGGCCGTGACAAGAAAATCGAATCATCTCAACAGCAATTGGGAGTCGGTATAGGTACTAACGATAAAAATCCTATCTAATTGAAGTCGGATTTTAGATAAAACTAGTCATTCCTGGACTAGACGAAGTATTCCTTAAGTCATACAATACGTTGAGAGAGATGATACTTTCTTTGGAAGCAAACTCTCAGAGAAAATTAAAGCTTCCAAATCTACTGCAAAGTAGGCCGACAGCGTCGACCATCATACGGCCGCGAGCAGCCTACAACAAGCCACTTGCGACGCCGCGGCAGTAACGCAGGTACATGCCGGTCGCCTTAAAGCTTTTTATAAGTGTTGGCTTAATGTAACGAATAATCGTACTTTATTTATTAGACTGTATACAGAATGGCTTTCTAATTCCTTTTAAGGACATGTTACACAATCTGTCAAACCTGTAAATACTTTCACATGCCAAGAGCATGATGAAACGAGCTTAGCTGTACAGAACTTAATTAACCTAGGCATTCAGTGAAAGCATCACTGGATGCCAACAGACTAATGATCAGTTTCTATCAAAGATTTTCTGACTCCTAAATCGAATGGTGGCTATAGATTCATACTGAATCTGAAAGGGCTCAATAAATTTGTAACTAAGTCCCATTTTAAAATGGAAGACTAGAACTGCTTCTAAATTAATCCCTAAAAACGGGTTTATGGCTACCATTGACAAGATTCGAGCATAACAATGTTACTTACGAGTTTTGTTCCCTATTAGTCTATGGACTTTCCGTGGCGCCTAGAACCTTCACCAAAAATATGAAAGAAGTCGTAACTTACCTAAAAACAAGGCCTAACTTCTATTATATACCGGGGTGGCATTCTGTGTATTGGAAGGGACCTTAACGAATTTAAACATAATGGGAGGGAGACTCTCCGGTTTCTCGAGTGCCTACGATTTGTGGTAAACTATACCAAAAGCTCGATACAATCCCAAAATTACCAACAATGCTGTAAATTCTTAGGTTTTGTTTACAATTCAATTATCATGTCTATATCCCTTCTTATGCAGGGTATGCGCACTTTTTAAGAGTTCTTACCACTGCATGCCCGACAGCTAGATACAGCTGGTTGTACACGAAGTTGTTAGAAAGATATAAATTCCGAGCTATTCAGGAATACGATGTCTATGATCAAAAGTAAAACTTCCTCGCGAAATTTTACCTGACTTATTTTGGTGGACTAATAATATTATTTGTAACGTCTTGTCATTTTGGAATCACGAAATTCGATGCAGAAATATCTATAGATCCGTCCCGATCAGGATGAGGTACAGTTTGTGACGGAGTGTGTGCAAACGGAGCATGGGAAGAGCAAGAATTAGCATTCCATATTAATTACTTAGAGCTTGCTCGCTCTTAGGATTAAAATGTTTTGCGCGAAATAAATCAAACTGTGCTCTGTTGTTCCGCATCGACAACACTACCGCGATAAGCTATATTAATCGAATGGGAGACATCCAGTTTCCCCACTTAAATAGCTTACCTAGATCTATTTGGCAGTGGTGTGAAGAACGAGACATATGGTTATTCGATTCGTTCATTAACACTAAGAATAATGTAGAAGCAGACAGAGAATCCAGAAGGCTAAATCCTGATATTTAATGAAATTTAAGTATTGCAGCCTTTGAAAGAATAAGTAAACACTTTGGTGTGCCCGAAATTGACCTCTTTGCTTCTCGTACCTCTGCCAAATGTGAAATATATATTTCGTGGAAGCCAGACTCGGACGCTCTTACCGTCGTCGCATTCACTATTAGCTGGTATTTATAATAAATATTTTTAAGCGTTTCCGCCACTCGCACTCGTACTAAAGTGTTTACATAAGATTATAAATGACAACGCCACAGGAATAGTAGTATTTCCCTAATGGCCATCCCAACCGTGGTTTCCGCTTTTGTTGAGATTAGTAAAAGTATCTAATCTCATGTTAGCGTCAATTTCAAACAACACTTTACAACAGTACAACGTGTGTTAAATACAAGTTGTGCTGGAAATTTAGCATAGATAATATAGATATTCAATTTCTATAAGGGCTTCATTTCTGCTGTTATTTTATTTCTAACGCACGAATTTAATAAAGGATCGTCGTATGGCTCATTAAATAATCATAGGTCAGCACCCTCGCTCCTACGGGGGAGTAGTATCAGCTCAGATGACCAAAGTAAAGGATTACCGAAAGGTGTTTACAAATTAAAGCCCGTAACTCCTAAATATAGCCATACCTGGGATCCTCAAGTGGTATTAAATCATATAACAACATGGTACCCTAATAGAGAAATTTCATTGGAAAAACTAGCAAAGAATCTGGCGATTTTGTTAGCAATATGTCCTGCCCACAGGGTACAAACACTGTCACTTATTAAGTGGAATAATATTAAGTCATACCCAAATTGTATTAAAGTAATTTTTGATGATATAGTTAAGACTTCAGGTGTAGGTCGTCTACAACCGATTTTGTGCCTTCCATATTTTGAAGATACCTAATAGAAATATTTGCCCGGTGACTGTTATAATGATGCTTTAGGACTGAAAAAGCTCAAAACATATTTTGTTGACTTTCAAAAGTCCCCATAAAAATGCATCTGCTCAATCCATTAGCCGGGGTGCATTACGCGAGTGCTTGGCGAAAGCGGTAAAGACATGGCGGCGTTCAGCGCTCACAGCACGCGCCACGCCGCCACGTCAGCTGCACACCGGTCAGGCATTTCTTTAGATGCTATCCGGAAGGCAGCAGGCTGGTCGAGAACATCGAAAACTTTGGCTCGTTTCTACCATCGTCAATTAATCGACGAAGGTCATTGTGCCAGATCAATCTGCCTTTTGTATAGGAAGAATTATGTGAAGTTACAATTGTACTCTTTGATTAATAATTGGGAGTATCTAAGATTGTTGTCAAAACATAATTATTGCATTTCATGATTATGATGTTTTACAATTACAAAGGGCAGCAAAACTTTCAACTCTAAACATCTACATGTGTGTTATATCTGAAGAATGAAGCTTCGAAATATAATAGAAGATCAAACGAGCTTCGCAAGCGAAGTTCGATCGATATTATATGAGTAAGCTTCATTCGAAGATATAACTTCCCGCCCGCCCCTATACCCCTAGGAAAGTTTTGTCTCTAAAAAGAATGAGAAATGGTGGCAAGCCGAGGTCCCCAAGTAGGGTAGGGGTAAAGGTGGGGATAAAACTGTTTGAGCTATGGTTTTTACTGCGTACTTTAAACTTGCGAAATGTTGCCTGGTAGATTAAAGGACTACATGTGTGTTATATCTTCGAATGAAGCTTACTCATATAATATCGATCGAACTTCGCTTGCGAAGCTCGTTTGATCTTCTATTATATTGTATCGTATTCTACTATATTATTTATCACATATTTAAACATGTTAAAGAGTTTTTGTTTTAAATTAAGTTTCACTGCCCACATTTTATCTGCTTTGCCTTAAGGTTGACTGGAAGACAATGCTTTATAGCATTAAGTCCGCCTTTTGTACCATAAGATATCCTTTTGTGCAATAAAGATTAAATAAATAAATAAATAAATACCCGCCCCGTGTGGTGTCGGGTTAGAATTTCACCACCCCCTTTCTTCCCGTGGGTGTCGTAAAAGTCGACTAAGGGACCAGGGTTGAAGTGTGTTGTGGGCGATGGGCTAGCAACCTATCACTGCAATATCACATTTTGTCGATATTTTATACCCACATTTATGCTAAAAGTGGCGCTGGAACATACGTTTCATGTGCTCTGCCTACCCCTTTTGGGAATAAAGGCGTGAATGTATGTATGTATGTATGTATGATAAATAAATACGTATACCGCCATTTTAGTTGCAATATAGCATCAGCTGTGTTAACGTACTCGCGCTGTTTCATTTCTCAAATATCTCAGTTACATTTTACGCGTAACAGAATTAGGCAAAATCCTAAAGTTTGATTTACAACCACACTCGTAAATCCAAACAATTCCAGAATCCAACACAAGACGTCCAAAAAGAAAGCGAAATAATTATTTTACGCCACTCACGCCTTTTTATGCATTCCACCCGTCCCCGTACACTTATTGCTCTTTTTACAAAATCCCAAAGGTTTTAAAAATACGAATTTCGCTACATCCCTGGACTTATATGGCTCAGAAGTGAACCCACGAAAGCGTCAAATGCTACGGACTGAGAACGCGTTGAGCATACTAACACACTTTCTCATGGACCCCCCTGACCCGCCTTACCCCCTTTACCCCTCTCCTTTTACCCCCACAAACATAAGAAGGAATGCCCAAATTTCAATGATGCATTAAACAGCTCTTGTGGCGGGGTCCATGTCGAAATAAGTTATGTTACATTTTTGCTTGCGGATTTTGTGGCGTATAAGATGTTGAAATATTTTATACGCAGGGTTGGTAATAAAATTGTCGGTTTCATGACACTGGTTTGCGAAATTGAATATTACGTGTGCGGTCCTGTAGAACACTCGTGTGTTTACTGCCTGTATTAGTATCATTTTTCGAAATACTACTTTTTCCACTCTTTCAGACGGTTTATTTACCGGAATGTAGAAATCAAATCTGTTATTAAGCATACCACTGTGTATGACGTTCAAAATAATTTAGATTCAGATTTATTAATTAGCCATAAAGATTACGTTATTATACATAATAATATACCCGTGAATGGGTTCTAGCAGGTGTCACACATCACATTAAACTTCGTCTCCAAAGGGCCTCTACGTGTTGGATCTATTATCCGGAGTCGGATCTGCAAAACAGTTAGTTTTCAGGGGAAGCTGTCAAAGTTCTTAAAAAAAAACTATATTGGAGAAATTGTTAATTAATGGAATATCGTTACCAAACTTCGAATGTTTGCTTATTAAGTAGGTTGTTTATTAGTAACCGTTGGGCATACATGTACTCTTGCAGCCATTTTTTCAAAAAAATACAAAAACCTCCTATGTTACTTTTTTAACCGGAATAGCTTAAGCAAAATTAATCAGAAGAGCCACATACGACATTTTTGTCTGGATATTGTATACATTTATATATCGAATGTATTGTATCACATCCGATAAAATAGTTACTCCTAAAATGTCATAACTGGCAGAACTGACAGTGTTGCACGGAAACTCTGATGTAACAATTTAATACAGAGAAAATTTACTTTGATAAATTAACAGACTGTAAATTACATAAAATACACGCTATACTTTTCCGTGTAAAATAGTAGAATGTGGCAATATCCGACCTTTTGTACTCACGGTGTGTCCCGTAAAAATGTCAGAACTATCACGACCGACGTCTTAAAATCTGAAAATCATCTGTTCTTAGAACCGACATTTTTATCCTGGTTTTTACTAAAAATATTGAGACAAACTAAAATCTGTGAATGTGGTTTTAAAATTTAGAGTTTTTACGACCAAAGCCGCTGTAAAGCAAAAATCTCAATTTTGCAGATCCGACTTTTTTAATTGGGACCGTCGATTATTTACATAACATGACCATTTAAAATAATCTCTAGTGTGATCGCCAGTATATTCAATAAATACCACAAGGTCAGGGCTGTTATTCGCTACCGGGCTAAGAGGCGGTAGTAGTATTTGTCCTTACGGAGAGGACGGCTGGCATTTAGGCCCTGACGTTTAAATAAATTAATATTCAAGTATGTGAATAATGCCACTTGGTATATGAGCTCGCTAGGCAGTGTAAGGATTCCTAGGTCCTTGAAGACGCTCTTACAAGAGGTGGCGCTGGATATTCCCACTAATGCTCTTACCGCCCGCTTTTGCATACGGAACACACATTGAGAGTCCGCGGCACGGGCCCATAGTTCCGTGCCATAAGTCAGTAGGCTGTGGACGGTCGCGAAATAGCAGGATTGCACTACACTGCGCGTTGCGGTCTTTGCTAGCCTGCCTAACGCGAAACACGCCCGTCCTAGTTTTGAGCTAACCTCCTCAATGTGGTCGTCCCAGGTCAGGGCATTGTCTATTGAAAAACCTAGCAGCTTGGTGGATCGTACCTGTTGCAATGCGGTACCACCGGCACTGACCTTGAGTGGTGTTTGCATCCTTCCGTTCAGGGCGAAAGTCATAAAACATGTTTTTTCCCTGTTCAGCGCTAGACCGTTGGATGCGAACCACCACTCGAGTTGCTGGACCACGGAGTTCAGATTATGCTCCAGCATGGCGTCTGAGGGGGCCGTTATAACCGCGGCCACATCGTCGGCGTACATAAAGATATCAGCGCCAGTGACGGTACTAGGTAGGACGTTCAGTAGCAGACTGAACAGCGAGTTTGACAGGCACGAGCCCTGCGGAACACCTAGTATATTCTGCATCTCCGTTGACGTGACCTGTCCCGCTTCCCCCACCACGACTTGTGCTCTATTCGCCATGAACGACAAGAACAGGGAGAGTACAGGTCTGCGTATCCCATGAAAATGGAGATTATCTGCGATAAGAGCGTGATCGGCGGTGTCGAATGCGCGCGACAGGTCGCAGCACAATAGCGCCACGCGTAACCCCGCTTCGCGCGCACTCAGCACGCGCCATACTACTTCACGCACCAGGTCTGGTGTCGCGCGGCCCGCGCGGTACGCGTATTGCCCTCTGATAATATGCCGCGGTCTGCTATGAATTTTAACAGTCTAGTGTTGAGTCCCACTTCGAAGATTTTGCTGATCACTGGCACAAGTGAAATAGGGCGGTATGATTTTGTGTCGGATCTCTTACCTTTGCCTTTGTACAGGGGGCTTATCTTAACCTTTTTGAGAGCGGTTGAATACTTCCCCTGTCGGGCGCTAGCGTTACAGAGGTCGGAGATCGTGCTGGCTAGCGGTTTAATAATAGATTTTAGTGCACTAGCGGACAAACCATAGTAGTCCGTACTAGTCTTGGGCGCGACGCGTTTTACCATAATATTTATGACCTCTGACGGTGTGAATGATACCAACCTTAATGATACGTCACTGGCGCACGTGTCAGCCGCGAGTGCGGCGCGGGCGCGCGGCAGACTAGCTGCCGGGGCGCCGCACCTGCTCGCAGCTGTTATAAACTCAGCGTTTAGCGCATTTACTAGCATTTGCTTACTAGCGAACGGTCTACCGTCGGTGTCTTTGATATGGTCGGTGTAGTCCATTCGCTCGCGGGTCCCTCGGCCCAGTTCCAAGTTAATAACTTTCCACATTCGCTTCGACTTGTTAGGATCGTTTCGAATTTGTTCAGAATAAAATAGGGTCCGCTTGTGTTTTAATAGTAAGTCATATTGAGTGGAAAGGTTTGCGGCGAAATTACTTAACTCCGAGTTGGATGGGAACGTAGATTTCAAGTGAATACTGTCGTATAGAAGGTGTTTTAAATTGTTGATCTCTTCGTCTACCCAAGTTTTTGAATTAGAAGTGTTGGGCAGTTTTTTTTATCGGGAAACAGATGTTGAGTTTGCTCACGATAATGTTCAGGAGGGCTTCCGCTAGCAAGTTACAGTCGTGTTTGGAATTGTCTAGGACCTCTGGCCAATCTACGGACTCGATAGCGGCTTGAAAGTTCATCCTGCTGGCAGCATTAAAACTGCGTCGGTAAGAGAACGCACCTGGGCGCTCGGACCCGTGCCAGATAGTCAGGCGCTGGGCGTCGTGATCGCTCAGGTGCGTCCTCGCGCTAGACACGCTCGCGACCTGCTCAGTGGAGATATTCGTGTACGCGTGGTCGATCAGCGTGCTGCTATCGCCGTCAACACGGGTAGGGAAGTCTATTAACTGTTTGAAGTTATACCGGGTGGAAAGGCACGACGATCCTTCCCGCAAAGGGAGTTTAAGTGATGGAAAATCGATTCGTAATGTTTAGATTTTTTTTTACGATCAATTAGTAAAAATAATAAAATTAATTAATGTTCTTCTGTGACAACCCTACTATTACTATACGTACTAATTATCGTTTATACGTATCAATAAAGGTCACTGACTCTTGTTTAATTGTTAAAATGTTACTGACCCTAATGAGGGTGGTCACTTGCAGTATTTTGCATTAAAAGTTAACTGCCTATAACTTCAGAACGGTTATGAATATGAGCCTAGTTTCTTTAGAGGAAATACTGTACTCAGTCTAAACAATCCCCCTTTTGCGGAAGGAATCGTCGTGCCTTTCCACCCGGTATACTGCTAGGAGATCTGTAAGCTGTTTTTTGGATGATGAATTGTCAAACAGGTTGATGTTGGTACGCTTAGTTACTACACATCGCGGTGCCATGACATAGTTGCGGGTGAGCGTTGAGGTGAGAGAGCGTTGGGGTGAGTGAGGTGAGTAAAACAAGTTACAAAATAGGGGGGCAGGCGCGGCTCACTCGGTGATTTCGTCGCCCAGCTACAAGTACATGCCTGCCGGCCCCGGACGGGATGTTAGCGCTGCCACGCACGCGTTCCATCGCAGCATTCGCAGCGCGTTGCAGATAGAAAGGGATGCCCACCAAGTTTAGGGTCGTTCGGCATACTTCATCAGGGGATTTGTTATGTTATTGTCACCTCAGGTGTTTAAAAATATTGGTTAGTCAACAAACTGTATGTTTGGAATCGAAGTACTCGTAGTATCCACGTAGCAAATATTGTAATTATAATTTTACTGAATCGAGAATAGTAATAACAATGGCAGCAGAATAGTTCGTAAAAATGCCTCGTAAGTTATGAATAAATATAAGGGGGCTATCTTACGCAAATCGAGCTTGATATGTTTTCCATCCAAGATTCAGAAACTAATATGCTTGTCACACAAATATTTGTCCTTACCGGGATTCAAACCCAATCAGCTTCGTTGGCGGCGCTACTACGCCTCATTCCTGAACCACTAGGTTACCGTTTCTCTCTCTATTGTATTTGTATACCAGATGGTTAAACACGTAACGTTTCGTACACGCAATGGGACAGTTTTACTGTTATTTTTCCATATTAGAAATCACTAAAAATGACATTTAGATCTACCTATACAGTGTGTATATTTTATATTACCTCAAATTGTAACCAGAGGTACGTGTTAGGGATATGAACCGATATTGCAAGAAAAAATTAAGTTAGTCTTAACTACCAAAGAGTAATTAATTTTTGAAATTTTATCGAACGGCAATGTATTGCGTACACTGTGACCTGATGACACATGAAAGAATCGGGTGACATGTGACGATTTATTGTGACGTCACGTCAGTAAGACAAAGTAGTAATCCACTGCGTGCTGAATTATTTTATATGAAAAAAAAAGATCGCTTTTTTAAAATAATTTTACGATAAATATATTTATTAGTGCCTATACTAAGACCCCCTAAAGTTTGCGGTTATATGAAATATAAACGCTGTATATACATGCTTTACATAAATACAAAAGAACAATTGATGTTGACGGATAATTGAAACGTCGTCATATAACGGACATACAATATCAATCGCATGTCACAAAACTGACTGATCAGACGTGGTAAATATAATTTCAGTTGATCGTAATTAAATATCCATTTATGTCCCATTGCCCGACTGCGTATCAGTAACACATTGACAAGACAAAACAAATGAATAAAGTTTCAAAACAAAAGAAGCATAATTAGCTAATAGACTACCAATTCGTCTCTTTAATAGCCCACACAACATTAAATGTGTAATCATAATCACCATTACTGAAAAAACTTATGTTGACCAATTTCATTTCCCAATTATATTGTGATTGTACAAAAATACAACAGCACAGGTGATGTCGCCCGATGATTGGAACAAAAGTCTCACGCCGATCGAATAATAAATTGCAACAAGGGTAAATAGAATAAGGTTTCCTTTTTCCTAATACTGGTAGTTTATTTTAGAAAACGACGACGGTGGTAAATAACCACACGACCTGCCGGATGGGAAGCAGACACTGTGCTCTTCACTTCTTCACTGACCATCTCGCAATGTTGTTCAATTCACACTCATGTTGGTTACCTGCAGGACAGCCCTCGCCTAGTGCAGCCCCTATTCTGTAACTTGTTTTAAGCTCACCTCAACGCTCACTCACAAATATGTCTTGTCACAGCGATGCGTGTAACTCCATAGGTAGAGGTCTAGTTTCGTGACGGGTGACCGGTGGGGTGAGCCGCATTAGCGCGTAGCGAATAACAGCCCAGGAGTCACAGCAAAGACTTCCGAAAAGTACTATCCCATAAAAACATTCCATGTAAAATGAAGCCAAGTCTTGAAACTCTTCCATCTTAAGAAGTTGTGAAATATTTCATACAGCCAAGTCTCAGGCAATCTTATTAATCTTTATTGGCGTGCTAAATAAAATTCTGCAACTTGACAGTCACACAACTTCACTGCATTCATAGATTTTTGCATACGTAAAACTACGTAGTATTGTGTATTTGAAGCTTCTTTGTCTGCTAGAAGTGCCTTAGAGTTTTGATGATCGGTCAGTCAGTCAGTCAGTGTGAGAGTGAGTGACATAATTAAGAAACTTAGTTATAATTTTTAAACTACTAGTTCAAATTAAATGAAATTAAAAATATAGATTGTCTATACAATGCCTGTTTGGTTACTGAAAATTGACGCTTCTAATTTCATCAACAACAAAGTTATAGTGGGGTCGAAAATGGCCTGAATTGCTTCTAGAAAAGGATGGTACGGCCGTGCCGCTGTTTTGCTCGCCTTGACGAGGGCACTCCCGTGCCCCCAGATTGTAATAAGTTGTACTGCGCGGTGATGCTTGTGATATTATTATCTGTTAATGAATGTACTCACTTGTGTGAAAATAAACTTTTTACTTTACTTTATTTTCACTTAACTCTTTGAGGATTCATTGCGTTGACGGTAACGCAGGTCCCTTTCTATTAACACAAAGCACCTTCGGGACCTCTGGAACCTTAAGGCAGATTTAGACAGGGTAGGTGCACAAGTCAGTATCGACTGACCTCGAAATATTCGTGTGCGAATATACAAGTCAGCGCTGACCTCCCACCGCTGTGCTGGCTTCAAATCAATTAACATTGGGTTTTTCTCGGGTCAGCGCTGACTTGTCTTGAACTCGAAGTCAGTCCCTGACCTTGTCTAAACCAGCCTTTATTTGCTACCAGCAGGTTGATAACGTAGCGCATTATACATACGTTACCTAAATCTAAATGTCATTATTTGTATGGAAAAATGACATTTGAGTTGTCCTTACGTGCGTTCGAAAAGTTACGTGATCACCCCTCAGGAAAACCATACTCCGTCTCACTTAAACAAACGAACTTTTCTCACTTTGCCATGAACAGGTAACAACTGTTTCATTGAAGTAAACGCTTTGTTCATAATAAAGGGCATTGGGTAACCTTGTATGGGAAGAATTCTCATTTTTTTTGCAGCGGCCAAGGATGTTTGTGTAAAAATCTTTTAGAGGACCTCTTAATACGCATATAATTATATATAAAATTAAACGCGTTACACAATATCGGATCCGAGATGTTTTAGTTTTGTTTATAACTTTTCAATATGACCTGCGGAAGTATATAATTGCAAATATCTCGGCTCCGATGCATTTTAGAGTATTACATTTCAAAACAAAATACGTTTGTTTAAAATAGATCTATCATAATATACCAGTTTAACGAGGGGCCGCTCATTTAAAAAATATGACAACACATTTACCCAAACCCCTTTCTACATAATAATTACATGTCAAATATTAATTTATACTAACAAGCCATGTCGGTTTCATTACATTCATAATTAACATTCACAATAAATTATATTACACCAAAAATGAGAACAAGCACCTACCTATATGTACATTGAACACAAAGTCTATAATCAACCATTCGTTTGTTTGCTCCTCACCATCAAAACTCCCAACCATCCCAACCAAAACACTATACTTGAACTATAGTAGCATTACCGCCTTGGTCCCTCCGATTTGAACAGCTACATAATATAAAGTTAGTAAGACCTGTCCAAACACATTACGACCAAGAGGGACCCGGATTCGTTCGACCGTATCCTGCAAAGAAAATTGTGTTGGTATGTTCACGAAGGCGATCGAAGCCCGGTGTGCTTGAGCTAATACAACAGATTCGAGATTCATATGGATGGTTTTGATGGTTCAGAGAATTCGTACGAGGAAATCGTTACGTAAAAATATTGTTATGTATTGTGTATTTCTCCGCTAGGTACCCGAAGGAGTACGGAAGGGATCGCTCTTTAGCTATAATAATATATTGTTTGCCGCTTATGATGTATTCGTTTCATGTTTGTATGTGTGCAATAAAGACTTTTTGGTACGAATAGAACTTACTCAATATGTGTAAAAACAACGTACCGAAGAATAGGACTCTGGATTCATACCATTATTCTGAATTGGAAAACGGTAAAAATGCCTAAAATTTCTGAATACTACAGCGAGGTTAGACGAAAGCAACAATGGGTTGCAAACTGTATAAAAAACACAAGGCGGTTCTAGGATGATGCAAAAAGTGTAAGCATATAACATTGCTATTGATTAATTTAACAAATACTTGATTTGAATTAGAACTTTTTTCCTGGAGTTTCTGAACACATAAATACCACTTGCTTTTAACCATGTTTTCAGTTTACGCCACGATGTCCACCCTGTATACGTATCTCAAATGTTGTTTTGTAAAGAATAAATAATCAGTAATTCTATGGTTTTTTTAAGTTTTTTGATAAGGAAAAAAAAGTACTTATACACTTTGCTGTGCCAACGACCCCTGATACCAGAAATGTCAGACGGAGTTGTACTTCTTATTTTGTAGCCCGGTGGTTCAAACTGCAGCCTTAGACTTGACGTACAGTCAGCGTCATATAGTAGTGGCAGCCAGAATTGCCAAATATTTCGTGACACACCCTTATTCTTACAGTAATAAAGACGTGTATCGAAATATTAGGCTACCTTGGCTGCTAATACCTATATGACGCTGACTGTACCAGGGGTTTTAGCTGTTTGTACAATACATATTTTATGGGAGACATTGTATAGACCCGGATACTGCAAAACTAAATTATGCTTTTAAAATATATGATGTACATAAATATTCCTCCTCATAAGAACGGCTCGAAGTCACCCAAAGGGCTATGGAGAGGGCGATGTTGGGAGTTTCTCTGCGTGACCGCATCAGAAATGAGGCTATCCGCAGCAGAACCAAGGTAACCGATATAGCCCTCTGAATCGCTAAACTTAAGGTAGCAATGGGCGGGGCACATAGCACGTAGAACTGATGGCCATTGGGGCGGAAAGGTTCTCGGGTGGCGACCAGGTACCGGTAGGCCCACCACAAGAGGTGGACTGGTGTCCTGGTAAATGTTGCTGGAGTCCGCTGGATGCGGGTGGCGCAGAATCGGTCACTTTGGAACTCTTTGGGGGAGGCCTATGTCCAGCAGTGGACGTCTTTCAGCTGATATGATGATGATGATATAAATACAATGCATGCAAAACCAAAGCAGATAAAACAGATAAAGATGAAGAAAACTACTCCAAGACTTCTCGACAGATTTAATAGCTTCCACGGTGGTGTCCAAAAACACAAAAAAGCGGCCAGGTGCGTGTCGGACCACGCACAACGAAGGGTTCCGTGCCTATTAAAAAGGTTGTATTGTTACAGGAATCTTATGGTACTTACGTCCTTTTCTTTTCTTTTCTCGAAAACCTTTGAACCGATCTTGTTCAAAACAATTTTCGCTGAAAGAATTTATTAAGCCTATTGTCAAAATTTTATTCAAATACACCTTACAGTTTTCGAGTAAAATGCCTGTGACATACGGTAGGACATAAAGATAGACAGACAGACAGACATGACGAATCGGGTTCCATTTTTGGCAATTTAGCTACGGAACCCTAAAAAGATTGCTACTATTGAAATGTCACTAATAAACTATCTTGCATGGACAGTACGCTAAACTTTAAAAAAATGTTTTAAGACATTTCAGCATGTGCTTAACAGGGCTGCACAGAAATAGAAAACGCTCGCAAAAGTTACAAGTCCGTCAATTAAAGCACCCAGAACGTGAGAAAAAACAAAACAACACCACGTGCACACTAAATCACTTTTGCTCACCCGTTCCCAAACTTGTAATAATATATCGAGTTTGACCCAGTTGGTTCCCGAGTGGCCAAGAACACGAAAACGGACTCCGCTTTAACGACCCCCATTAAACCGCAAGTGCAGGAAGTAATGAGTGAATCCAATTAGAGTATTTGGGGATGGCATGTCCACGGGCGTGAATTAGTATGTGACTGTTACGTGACGGTTTGTTTTACTTCGTTTTTATGGGCTGCCAGTGATTCATTAGGTAATCGGGCACTAAACAATTGTTGTTTATGTAGTTAAATAAGTTGGAACGCGTGATCAAGTAGGTATAAAAAATACCTTTTTTACAAACTTCTATTAAAACTTCATAGTACGGATGAAATACAGCACTCTAGTTTTTTTTTTACCAGAAGTTTACGTTATCACTTTTAATACAGAAAGCAACACAATTCAGGAACTATTGACGAAAAAAATTGAAACAAATGCTGCGAAACTTACCCTATTTGAATAATTCAGCTGATCAAAGTAGTATTTATATTTATAAGCATAGTAGTATTAACATTTATTAACATGTAATGATTAGGTGTGATTAATATTAAATTGAATGGCATAAATTCTGTTTTCGAGCGTCAGTGATAGGTTGCTAGCCCATCTCCCATAACACACTTGGTCCCTTAGTCGACTTTTACGCCACCCACGGAAAGAAAGGGGGTGGTGAAATTGTAACCCGACACCACACGGGACAATGTCGGGGAATGATATTTTAAATTAATTAATTTTCAATTACTTAGTATGAAAGACAATTGTAATACCGTTACAGAGTTTCATATGACACTGACAACTGCTATATTTACACCTATGGTACCTATAATGAACATGGTTGCAATAAATAAATATGGATACTGAAGGTAGTAAATATCGATCGACACTAACGAAACGGGTCAGGAATCGAGTCTGTCCGGTGTCTTTGGATGGCCGGTTCACTGCGTATAGTCTGTATACCCCAACGCCACTACAGCGCTAAGGGCCATATCAAGTTATCGTATCATAGTGTTGAGGACGACGCGATTGTTCAACGAGCTCACCGCGACACCGCAACTTGATTGCCACGACAGTTCACTTGATCGCCGCGGGTGCGCAACGAGCACACTCTGTTTAAAGTCAAAAGTCGAAGTCGAAATCATTTATTTGTTTTTAATCAGCGTGTTGAGTAGTCCCACACAAACATTCACGATCTTGGCGTGTGCGTCGCGGCATGTTCACTGAGGTAGCGCTGCGAGCATTCATACTGATCGCTTCGCTTGTAAACCGCTTACAAATCGGAAGTGTTATAACACCCTTAGTGTTAACGCATGTACTCCTTTAATTTTTTAACTTGAGTTTGTTTAATTAATATGAAATTGTATAATGTATATAATTTCGTTTAGTCGCTGTAAGGCATCGAGTTCACAGTTTGGTATGATAGCAAAGATAGCTTTCCACCAAAACGTATGGATATTTAATTTCAATCAAAAAGTTCACCAAACAGTTAATACAGCAAAAGTATGAATGCAATAAGCCTACAGAACAAAACTCTATATATGTACCCTTCCCTGGTAATAAAATCACCCTAAGCCCTTTAATTGTAGTCGCATTATTTAAAACGCTGGGCTGAACCGGCGTTATACCTAGATGCAATACCCAGTTTGCAAGAAAAATCCTATCTACCCACGGAAATCACGGTGGTTACGCCTTTATGAAGGTAGCGGTAGGTAAGTGGTGGGGAGTCGACGATTTTTAACGCGAGTCAAGTGGCGCCCTCTCGCATAAATTCACGTAGGCGTTTAATAACGCGAGTGATTACGAATTGCGCTGGGCTACGCAACTGATGTTTTCGTGACCTTGGTATATAATTTATTTAGAGCTCTTTGTAAGTATTTTGTTTAATCTGGAGGTCGGTGATTTGCCAATTTTTTTTTTAATTCACTTACTAACACTCTTACATACAGGCATAATATCCGCATGCAACAAATTGATCGATTTTCAATGTGTTGAGGCAAATATACCACCTACGTTGGACTGTCAAGTCCTTGTCTATACGAATATTATAAAGAGGTAAAGTCTGTGAGATTGTATATTTATAAGTTATAGATTTTATAAGTTTGTAAAGCGTATAATCTCTGGAACTACTAAGCCGATTTAAAAAGAAAACACCACACAGATTTTCCAAATGGACATAAGTTATGTTCTACCCCGCGGGTTTGCCTGCGTTCTTTGCAATATGCGGGCGAAACTGAGTGCGCAAGTAGTCTTCTTATGTCCACCGAAACGTATTCCATATTTATTTTCTTTGGGATCAGAGGCACATAAAATATTCAAGGTCGAACAGTTCTGTTATGGTTGGCCGCCTAGTCGCATAACAACTGTTGTTATAATATCGATTGTCATAGGTACAACATTACGCATAAAGTTGATGCTCATTTTTTTGATTAAAAATGTTGTGCGCATAATTGAATGGGTATTTCCAATTATGCGTAACGATAAGTATGACGAATCCACGTGTGCCTATCAAAAATATGACTTTAAACTTTATGCAACCCGACCCTTACCCTTCTGTTATATCTGCATAAAAAGGAAACATAAATATCAACATGACTTTATTGCTTTGGACGTAACAATATTCAGATTCTTTTTAACAACGCTAAATATAGTTAAATGTAAGAAGGTATGAATTGGACACGCAACGAAATTGTTTGTAATTAAGAAGTAAGTAATTTCGAGAATATTCTATTTTCATTCAATTCTTAGGTACCAATAAAGAAAAAAATACGGAGGATTACGAACAACCTTGTGCAGGCGGTTTTTCACCATGCCAAGTGAGCTACGCATACGCTCACGCGCACATTATATAAACTACATAGCACAAAACTCCAAATGTGTGATCTGCTGTCAAGATGCATGGTTAAAAACCACCTTCACAATGTTGTGTGTAGGTGCTCAGCATATCTTTAGAAATGCGCTAGTTTTATTGACAATGCTCAGATCCTCAACATCAGTCAAAGTCATCTATTCTACAATTTATTCATATTACATGCACCTTTGAATGTCGATGAACTACCAACGGCTCGGAAAGAAAACTTCTGACTCGAGAGGTACTCTCGCGTACAAAACTCGACGAGGCATAATTTCTTCGTTTTTTTTTTTAAATCAGACCATCACTGTAACTTTCTGCAAAATGAATTACTTGGACCATTTTACGGAAAGTTGTACACTCGACTTTTTTTTAATTTTGATATTTTTGGGTTTTTTTCTACTTAGAATCGAGAGCACTTTCGAATGGTATACGAGAAAAAAAGTGTCCCAAGATTTTTAATTCCATTCCGTTACCGTTGGTTACCTATCATAAGCTCGAAAATCGTAATTCCGAATATTAAAATCCCGAAAACGTTTCCCTTTTTATTAGTTGGCCGAAGTTTTGTTTGCCCGAAATTACATTTCCCATATAATTATTTTCCCAATTCTTAGTTCGTTGCAATTTTATTTCGCTTAATATTCGAATGGACACTTATTAAAATTCCGAAGGATCATTTGCCACTGGTTTTTGGTACCGAAAAGTATTAAGTCCGAAATATTAATACCCCGCTATATCAAAAGATCAAAACCGTAGCATGGAACCTAACCTAACCGCCAGCGTGTCGACGTCACCCCGCTTCGCGGGGTGCCTATTTCCGCTCTAAGGGGCAAAAGCTAACCCTAATCTAACCTAAAAATAATACCATTGTTACGATGTAAGAAATGGCTGATTGAGAAAGTGTACTACAATCTTAAAGACTTTTTTGACGACGCAGTTTTTAAAAACTATATTATATGTCCGCAAAGGGCAGCTGTTGATACCATTTTCTGTACCGATCATCTTTATGTATACCTACACAGTGGACAATAAAAACATTCTATTCTATTCTATTCTAAACTATCATTTGTTGTTTTTTTAGTGCGGGGGGCTTGCCCCCTGAGCCCACCTTTTTGGGCTTTTTTAGAAGTCGTGCAGCACTTAGTTGCTTAAATGTTTTGATCTAATCTAATCTCCTTTTCTATCAATTGTTTATTTTGTAAGGTCACAGTTTTAAATCTAACCTAACCCGCTTAGTAGCGAAAGAAAGTGCACTTCGGTAGGATATTTAGCATATCTAAATGTTTTTTTTTATCGTGGCGATAAAATTATATTAGGGAAAATGATATTTAGATTTATGTAGCATCGGAATTATGAAAAGGTGGTTAACAAATCGGTTGTCAAATAATAAAGTTGTCAATCGTTCTTCTGGTTATTGAGTTTCGGGAAAACGATAATGTGGGAAAACAAACCAGCGACATTTCAAAAGTATGGTAAACAAAGTATATGGATAATGAGAATTCGGTTTACCGTTTTCGGACAAGTGAAAATCGGGCAAGTGTTTTTCGAAACTTCGATAGGTTACCGTTACCGTTTCCATACTAGTTACGCTTGTAGGTGGTAACGGAACGGAAAACCGAAAATTACATGGAACATTTTGGACAGATTTTTTCTCCTATTAGGTTCGAAAGTGGGGGTCCCTTTGTTTCCCATAAACTTATTGTTCCGAATTTCGATAGTCAGAAATTGATATCCATATGATTTACAGACATAAACATCGGTAGTCATAATCTTTGTTAAGTATAACGTTTTGTAGTTCTAACATTAATGACTCATAATATTAATTATTATAATCACAAAAGTCAGAAATTGATGTCCATAACGATCAAAGGTCTATCGATAATTATTCATAAATATTCTAAGGCATATATTTCAGCGTACTAATGATTGCTATTCATATCGTTTTAATGCCTAAAGTGAATTACGTCTAAGAGACCAAATCTATAACATCCAAAGTCATATAGATAATTACTCAGAAACATTTCTAGACATACATTTGAAAGGGGTACTAGGTACTACTGCGCGAAGGGTTTATGACTGTTTCGTAAAGAATACGTTTAAATAAGCATGTTTTATTAGAAACCTTTTCTCTGAAATTAAAAATGGCCAAGATATTGGACTTCTAAGGCAGGTCGGTGTAGGTACGACGACGAGCGAAGCGAGGAGGAGTGTTAGTTGTACCGTGACCCTAAGCGCGCGAGCCGAGCGAGCGAAGCGAGCGTGCCGCGGCAGCGGCCGGCGAAGCGCCAGAACCAATAATGACACAACATTCATCGAAATGTTGACAAGTACATATTTTTCCTAACTTTCGGGTCAAATATTTCGGCCATTTTTGATTTTAGAGAAAAAAGTTTCAAAACAAAACACTTATTTTAACGTTTTCTGACCACTAAACAAAACAGTGAGCGGCATAAATATCTTTCAATCGCATCACTCTTTATTTTTGCCAAAGTACCCACATTAATTATAATTAATGGGTATGTGGGTATGTTATAAAGCAGTCTGGAAGATCGCGTTCAGTAACGTTCAGTAGTAAAAAAAACATGTATTTTATTATTTTTCTAGGAGTGTGTTTATGGGCTTTAACATTATGAAGAGTGACACCACCGTGAAATTGAATGATATGACTAACTAATCAGATGACTACCAATCATTATGACTTGCGAAAAAATACCTTACAATAATTATTACAAACTAGATTATTGCCTGTAACATTATGTAATTGCTTACCTCCGGGACATTGAACATTATGGCTAACCAATTTTATGACTAACAATAATGATGACCTGCAAAAATCGGAACTCCAATGTATATTGTTAAATTTTATGACTTTCGACAATATGACTAGAAAAAATTATGGTGGAAAACGTTATGGACTGAAAAAATCGGACCTTAAATTTTATGGGAAACAATAGAGACCCTCGAAAGTGCTCTCGATTCTGAGTAGAAAAAACCAAAATTAAAAAAAAAAGTCGAGTGTACAAGTTTCCATAAAATGGCCCTCTTACTTACTCAAAACACTATATAATCGAAATAAAACTTTCATAATGCTAATAATTACACGGTTCATCTCAGGTGAGTCGTCATTAGTATTATTTAGTTGCATAAATAATATGTAGGTACAATTACATTGCTACAGTACAAAGCCTACCTATTTATTTATTTAGCGATAGATTTGATTTGTAGGCGCGACCAGCACAACTTGCCTCTGCGCCTCCTTCCTCACTCGCACAGTGCAAATTATAAAGAGTGCAGATTTTTCTCGCGTCGCATCGCATCGCGGTACAAGCTCTGCAGCTAGACTTCAAACCACTCTCAAAAATTGAACAAATTAACATTTATTTCAAATCCCCGTCCATAGAATACTGGCTTAAAAACTCCACTGTCCACCTTAATTAAACCGTTTGAAGGAGTCGCGTTAAAGCCGGTTTTATTCTTCGAGGCCTCATTTTATTCTTTAGAGTTGGCCATTCATAACTTGTTTAATTTTGCCACGGATTATTCCCAGGTTTCCGCAGAACTTTAGCGCTTTAAGTGTGGGCACAATGCGCCGGTTTCCAATTTTATGAAGACTTTTTTCGTTTTACGAGCTTTTTGTGTGACCTGCTAAGAGTATACAGGGGAATGGCTGAAGAATGTTCCGGTTAAATAATTATTTATTACAGAAACATGCCAAAAGCAGCGTTTCCATCAGAATTTTGCTTGATGAAGACACTAAGGTCTTCATCATTCTACAACTCAGAACAGGCAATGTTTTCCGGAGTCGTAAAGACGACACAAAAGATAACTGCAGCTTCCTTTAGGCTGGGGATCGTTTCCACAAAACGATTCGGATTTGAATCAAAATTTATATGACGCGGTCACGTTCTGACACGTAAAACTATACACGTCTGGAAGCGAGCACGTGCAACAAATGCAACATTGAATTAAATTTGATACATTTAGCCAGATATATCTCAAGAAGTTCATTCGATAATGAGTATGGCCGCCCTCACGAAGTCCTTCCTACCTCGCTTGTATACTCCTAAATATGTATGCGACCACATACAATATATTCATATATATACCTTTATAACGAAACAAATTATTTAATTAAATATTTTGTTTCGTGTTATTTTACCGAGGAAGTTACCCCGACTATTTTTTAAACGATATGATACAGATACATTAGTGGGAGTGGGGCCAAGGCTGTGGATGAGTCTTTCAACACGAAACAGAGAGGGCGCTAGTCTTAGCGGGAATCGGGAATGTAATTGAAAAGTATATACAACTTCCGTCACTGTCCTCGTAGCTCAGTCGGTCAGAGCAGTCTAAAGTTAATAGATAGCTCGCAGGTTCTAATTCTGTCGGGGGCCACAAACGAAGAAGGTTCATTTTTCCATTATATTCTTTTTCTCTGTGATGAATGATTTTCAGAAATACACACGCTTAAACGCGACTAAAAATCAATTTTAACTTTTATTAATCATCTTCCTAACAAGTACGCGCGAAATCATGTGTGGCGCACTTACGCAAGAGGTAATACTCACGCTTTTGTATAAGAACGGGAATATGTTCCGTCCCTGCATGGCAACTATTAAATTCAAATGCCTATACAATTACCCAGTTCCAAGAAACTTCGACTGGAACACATAACATTATTGCTATAATCTACGAGACGGTTTGGACACAACAGGGCTTATCTAACAACAACTTTACGACACAATACGCCATTCGTGAACAGGGCGGAAAACGCGCCTTAGTCGCCTTGTGCCGACCGCTGATTTGCATCAGCTCTCCGGGACGAAAGTTGGAGTTTCCACTCAACGAGTTTACTTTCTACCGTTCCGGGATCGCTTGTTGGTAATGCGTGTTCCAAAGAAAGTTTCGGGTATTGGAGTAATTAAAAATATTTCGTTGGAAAACAACGATCAGATAACTTTTTGCCTTCCAAAGAATTAATTTTAGCTTTGGAAAGTTTCCGAATGGATGTAGCTTTTTTGTACCGATTTATAATGGATGGAATCAGAAGGAAAAATTAGAGATTTTTGGTGAAAATATTGTCATGTAATGTTTTTACAATGGTTACAAACACATTAAGTTTTGGAACTTTGAATTGATACAATCATCGAAGCGATCAACTTTTAATACACATCAATATTCAATTTACTGGGGCTACTTACTTATTCATATATTGGTAGGATGCCGTCAAAATACCCAATGAACTATATAGTGTTACAGTTTTAAAAGCTAAAGGAATTTGGGTAAATGTGTTGTCATATTTTATAAATGAGCGGCCATTCGTTAAAGTGGTATATTATGATAGATCTATTTTAAACAAACATATTTTGTTATGAAATGTAATGCTCTAAAATGCATCGGAGCGGAGCCGAGATATTTGCAATATACATTTCCGCAGGTCATATTGAAAACTTATAAACCAAACTAAAACATGTCGGCTCCGATATTGTTTAACGTGTTTAATTATATATATATGCGTATTAAGAGGTCCTGTAAAAGATTTTTACACAAACATTCTTGGCCGCTGCCTAAAAAAATTTCATTTTTTCTCATACAAGGTTACCCAATGCCCTTTAATTAAGGAACACTTTAGCGGCAAATTCGTGGGGCCCTGTTACAAAAACCGGCACAAATAATGCAATATTTGTTTGGAATGAGAATGTTTAATTGCTGAAAATTTATAAAATAACGATATGATAGAAAAAAACAATTATTGGAAAAATGAACCATCGACTGATGCCCAGACTCGAACTTGTGCCTTCGGTATTGCCGGTACAGCTCTCTTCATCTGAGCTACCCAGACATTGGTTTGATGTACATATACTAGTAGCGACCTCTCTATATTTCCTTGAAAGGATCATAGCCTTTAGGCCACTCTAATGGGCAAACTATGCGCTTGACCCATTCTACTTGAACCACATCAGAATATTTAATAAAATAATTTGTTTCGTTAAGAGGGCATATAAACGATTCATTAATAATACTGTATTTATTTAAGACTATTTTAATAATTTTGCGGGAATCCGGCAATGAAAATGAAATGAAAAAATATTTATTAACGATAAGCATTGTTAACTTAATATAGTGTCTTAAGCTAAAGTATATATAGTTATCTCTAGCATGCATTACATATTTCGGCTAAAAATAGCAGCGGGTTAACGTTGGTACCCGCACTAGGCGTGCCTGTATTGCGGGGACCAATAACAGGTGGTGTGACATAAAGTATGATTTGACCGGTTTGGTTATGATCAGCTACATTTTTTAATAGGCTATATTGTGTCCCACTGCTAGGCAAAGGCATCCCCTTTTTTCCGCCACTCGTCTCGGTCCTGTGCCAGTGTTCGCCAATCTGCACAAAACGTATCAAGGTCGTCCCGCCATCTCCTTTTCACAACAGTTAAAACATCATAAAATGAAAATGTATTTATTTTTACAAATCTAATGCTAATGTCATCATCGTCATCATCATATCAGCCGAAAGACGTCCACTGCTGGACATAGGCCTCCCCCAAAGAGTGCCAAAGTGACTGATCTCGCGCCACCCGCATCCAGCGGACTCCCGCAACCCTTACCAGGTCATCAGTCCAGTCCACCTTGTTGAATGCTAATGTAAAACACCTCAACTATTTCGGATGAATTTTTAACTTTTGATAAGATAGACTATTACTATACTCAATTATTATTTGTACTCGTATGTATGGAACGTCAACGATATAGTTCCCCTTAAGCTTAAAAGATCTATCGTTTCTAACGTACTGCGGACTCATTAAAAACCTTGAATAAATAACACTTAGAGCACTTGTACAATAAAGTGCATTCAAATACCCCCTTGAAAGTATCATTTGCGTCATTGCTGGCCGCGGGCCAAGCACGTGTCCTTGTATATCATCATTGGCAGCACACTGTGACTTTATAGCTCTAGGCCGTGTGTCATCGGCTGCTACGCTTAATAGCTCCGAAGTTTGAGACTATCTATTAAACAATGTGTGTGTTTATGGCCTTCTGGTAGCTGTCGTGATAAAGTGATGGTACATTTACTATTGCCGAATTCAATTTGACCATTGTCAGAGAATCGCTGAAGTGATTTTTTAAGGTATTTAATTCACGTAAGTACGCCTTACGCCACTTTTTGTATTATCTGATACGCTATAAAAAACACAGAGAAAAACGCAGCAGAAATGCGACGTATGCGCGCACTGACATATAAACCCATACGTTGCACATCGCACGACAAAAATCGTAATACGGGCCTGACCTTACGGGTCTGTTAAAGTTTTAATTTTATTTTATACACCTCGCCCCTATTTCACAAATGTGACAATTGTCCCCTGACACCGACAATTCGCCATGCATTGCTTGTTCTAGTAAGTTGTTAGGTTACTTGTGGATCCAGAAATTTACGGAGAATAGTCGATGTCAGATGACAATTGTCGGTAACTGAAAATTATTATTTTAATACAAACAATTGATGGCGTACGTAAACACACGTTTACTCTATCGAGCCAGTTCCAAACGAATCGGAATTAACATTATTGAATGAGTTTTATTGCTACGGCTTATTATAGGTGTAGTATAGATACAGCTATTGTATAAATGCTTTGACGTAATAAATGGCAAAACTGTAACCTCGTTTTCAAGAGAGGTGCAGTACCGCATTTATGTTATATTTGGAGCAGCCCAACCAGGGTACTAAAGTGCCTCGACCTAACAGAAGACTGTGGCCATAATGACGCCACTATTTTTTTCTTAGATATCTGATTTTGTGCTACTGACCCCCTAGTACACTAAGTTTTATGTCGGACATAAAGCATTCGTCCCTCTTGCACTCGCATATTTTCCAGAATGGGACGAATGCTTTATGTCCGACATAAAACTTAGTGTGCTAGGGGGTCTGTTGGTGATTAAGGCCGCCAGAGCTCCCGAGGAAGAGTTGTGTTGAGAGTGAGTTCGTCTCTAGCTATCAACACAATATAATCAATAAAAGGAAACGCTGTCCATAAGCTACGGTGTCTTCTAACAACCAGAGAGAGATGAGCATGTTTGCCACCTTCGTTGTATAAAAAATAAACTATACGAACGCGAGTACTCACCTTGCGAAATGAAACTTTGAATACAGAAATGTTAACTAACCTGCTCTCGTAACCACGTCTGGTTGTTTATCATCATTTGAAGCACGTTGCGACTTTGCCGGCCGAGGCCATATGTCATCGAGGCGGAAAGTGAGGCCTTAACGCCCTGTTTAATAGCTCGGGTAGTGGATGGGGTTTCAGGCTATCTATTTAACTTATCGGTTATTGAGCACTTTGTTGGATAGGAAATTGCTTTTTCTCCGTCAACACTTTTCTATAAGTACTCTATAGTAATATAATAAAATAGTCTGTGAGATTGTAGTTTTACAAGGTTGTAGCGGGTATTCCCCGTATTTACTTATCCGATTTAAAAAACCACAGTTGTGGTTGTTTTTAATTGTATTACATTCTTAACTTGAAACAGATTTAACTTAGAATAAACCAACCGAATATATTGTTATATTTTATTCCGCAGCTTCGCTAGCGTTCTTTGTAATACGTAGGTAGCTGGAGCTAGCAAAGAAAATATATAAATAATAATAAAAAAGGGTACGTTCCATTGCACCCGAAAGATAATTTATTATTATTATTTAGTCTTTAATCTAACTTAACGGCCATTTTTCATGTATTCAGCAATTACTTCTTAAGTCAAAAAAAATTTTCATGTATATTTACATAATTTTCACACATCATTTTGACGATAGCGAAGATAAGTCGAGATAATCTTTTGGCCAAAGCTATTTCAATGCGTCCGCACCGCCGTTGTAAATAAAAACAAATCGATTCGACGCAATTAAGGCACAGAAATAATAAAAGACACGCATATTTTATAAGTTCCTATGATACTTACCAACATTTACAGCAATTTAAAGTCTACTGTGTAAAGTGTTTCTTTCGATGAATCTTCATATCGCTATATCCATTACCCACACTCACCCAATTTGTTAAAATGCAAGACCAAAGATGGATTCTCACTTTAATGCGCGCAATTTTTACCAATTTCCTCCACACGGGTCCCGGCATTCGTCCCCCCGATTATTATTTTTAAAGCTGCCTCTCTCGTATAAAAACACGACAAAGCCCGGCATAATGCCTCTATCAATCACGACTGTTACCGTGGGCATCGCTCGCACGCGTTGGGATGCAAATCGCACATACTTATCCCGCTTTTTACTGAACATCCAAACAAATTTATTCACAGAAAAAAACTGAGTATATCGGTTCGGTTCGTGCGCTATTTCACGATTGCTCGAATATGTTAGGTAGGTGCGTTGGTCTGGGGTCAGGCAAAAACCTCTACCATTTTGTTGTGCAAGAAGAGACTAAAAAAAGCCATTGTTATTACAGTTTGAAAAACATGGTTTTAACTATTTCAACTACTTATTTAAAATAAAAGTCTTCTATCTAATGATAAGGCAGTAAGGCGTAATGTGTAAAAAGGTTCCCAACAAACGGGTACGTGTTACTAAGTGACAAGAGTAGAAAATATAACTAGAATATATTGTACTAATTAAATCCGGTGCGTAAAGCTTTAAATGAATTACGAGTAATAAACCCCGCGCGCGTCGCGAGGACACCCCCATAACGACGTCACGTAAAAGGAGGCCTTAAAAATGTTACAACAATTTCAATTCAGTGTCGTGTGTCCCAAGTGAAGCGCACCAATTCCAGGCGCAGCCAACCCGGTCTCTTAAAAATCATGTCAGGCATGAATCGGCAACCTTTCCCTCTGCTTTATCTCTGGAATCACGACAAAACGTAACGAGATAAACACGCATTATGGTGCAAAAAGCGCGGCCAACCCTCGGCCGGGGCGCGGATCGCAAACCTTTTTTCTCTGTTTATTTAGGAGAATACGCATAAAATACCTACGCTGGTGTGTTCAGGCAATCTGATAGTACCGTAATGTGAAGTTTGAACCTCATTTCCATGTTTATAAAGATGGCAAGATGCGGTTGTTCATATTACGTTGGAGATCTTGTTTATCTTTGTTGTCTCTCGGTGTTTTCATTTCATTCCAACGTTGCGCAATGCGTTGCCGAGAGGAGTGCTGGCTGCCACTTTATTCGTACCTATTTTCTATTTATTTGAGCTATGTATGCAATGTTTTCAGGAAAACTTCCCTAGGTAGTAAAATGCAAATAATATCGTAGGTATGCTATGATAGGATCTGAATGGAGATAGGCTTTGTTTAGATTTAGATTCTAGTTTTATATGAGCCTATAGTGTGTATTAAAAGTCATCTAAAAGAACATGTATCCTCAGCCCACCTACAGCTTTTTAAAAGGCAACCTTGTCTTTAATGGAATGTACATCATTCTAAATTGAAATAGACTAACATGTTTGTTTCGTTCGTTTACAAACAAAAACAACTTTATTATACTTATATTCGTTGATTCAAACATGAACATTTTTCTGGTATGATGGGTGAAGTAATCTAATCAAAAACGAAACCGTTCAGAAACAAGACAAAAGAATTTCCGATTTCACTGCTTTTAATCTTGATTGTATCCTAACGAGAAGTTAGTTGATATGTCGTTTTAATCAACTGAAACAAACAGTTTGACAGTGACATAAAGTGCATGTCGTCCGACACTTAGTGACTGTCTAACCGAGCTTGCTCCGGCCAGGGCCGTCCAATAGCAGCGCGAACCGCCCGAGCCGCTATTCCAAACAAATTAAGCTTTTGTAGCGGTAAAATATTCCTCAATCGCAAATATTCCCTCTGTTATTTTGATTAGAACATGCTTCAACGGCCTCACAACCGAAGTTTGATATTTTGATAAATTTCCATAGTCTACATCACAGGAATAACATCGCAGGCCCGGGGCAACATCGATCGTGTTATTTCAAGTTTAGGTAGAATAACTTACGATTAGTCCGCGCCAGGGTATGGGCGGTGGCGGGTGATAATCCATTACCACAGTCCTACGGGTGGAGTGATGGACCCGGATACTGAGCTCTCCCACTCGCAGCGAGATGAATCTACGTATAATTATCATTTAGGACTCTATTATCCAATACTATCAAACGAGCAATATTTGTATGTATATAAATACACACAGAGTGTACCAAAATGGGGTGTGACCCGATGACGGGCCCGGGAAGGGGCCGACAGTGGCGACCTGCTCCATACAAATGTAAAAAAAAAACTTGCAGTTTTTTCTTACCGGAACGCGACACCTGTTATGCCCTTGCCTTGATCGGTTCACATCCCATTTTTGGTAGGTACACCCTGTTTATTTGCAATAACGTTCTCGAAAACCGCTCTAACGATTTCAATGATATTTGGAATATAGGGTTTTACGGGGTCGAGAAATCGATCATGATGTCTGGGGAAATTCGTATTCTCCATATTTTCTCTATTTTTACCAGAGCAGAGCTCGTTCGCCCAGGAACCTATAGTTATAAGTTAACCTTTTACTAAAAAAAACTTGAACTTGAACCTGCTCACAAAATTTCACTTGACTCGGTTGAGAAATGCGACATCCGGACATACGAGAGAATTCTGGCCCGAGTTGAAACGAAGAACTTGGGCCGCTTCGCTCGCTCGTTCTAGTAAGGCTCGTAATAAGCATTACAGTTTGTTTTGTATACTTAATTGTAACTTTTAGCCTCGTCTACCAAAACAACAGGTGAAATGAGGTGACAGTACAGAAAGAATTATTTGATGTGCACTATGTATAATATGTATGAAAAAACAAGCGCAGAAGCATCCAACCAATGGTTCATTCTTAAAGGGTCGGCAACGCGCCGTAACACCCCTGGAGTTGCAAGCGTCCATAGGCTACGTTAACCACTTACCATCAGGTGGGCCGTAAGCTTGTTTGCCACCGACGTGGTATAAAAAAATCAACAGCAGAAGCTAGTCCGGTGAAGTGCTCAAAATGTTTAATATAGGCGTGTGAAGTATTTGGGGCGGGTCATTCTTGGACTATCACTTCATGAGGATATATTGCGGGGTCCAGTATTTAAATTTTCCATATTCGTTACAGCTGATACACAAAATATATATACGGCCTTAGCGAAATGGACCCGGCTCAGCATGACGCTGGCTTTAACTGCCAGCGCTGGTCTTCTGCCGAGTCCATTTGGTGAAGGAACGGAAGGCAACACAACAAGAATACACAAATGACATAGTGCGAGAGAATCACAACATAAGGGAAACAACAATATACAATCATTTAAAGAGGAACGACAATGTGAGTAAGTGATCTGAGCGAGATAAAAAAAAGCGGCCAAGTGCGTGTCAGACCACGCCCAACAAGGGTTCCGTGCCTATTAAAAAGGTCGTATCGTTACTGAAATCTTATGGCACTTAAGTTCTTTTCTTTAAGGAAGGCAGTTTTTTAGAAATATCTCGAAAACGGGTGTCTGTCGTATCGCATAATGTTGATCGTCCTAAAATTTTTTGGCCGAGAATGTTTGGCATAATGTTGAGTGGCATACTACTTATTTAGCCTATTCATTTTTGCGCATACACATTTAAAAGTCCTAAAGTACGTTTATCCTAATATTGATTACTCGAACATCGAATTACCTAAAAAGTAATAGTCCTAAATTTCATTGTCATAGTAATTATTTTGCCAATTCTTAAACGTGCTAAAATTAAACCACCCGTACTATTTTTTTCCTATTTTTATACTATTTGTAAACTCTGAGCAGACCCGACCTACATCTAGATAAATAAAATAGGTTCGTTAGTTGCCTTTTGCCCCTCAGAGCAGAAATAGGGGCCCCGCGAAGCGGGGCTCCGTCGACACGAAGGCGGGTCATAGGTTATTCAAGTATTAGGCAATTCTTAGCTGAGGCAACCTTCATTTAGATCAATTAGATAGGTTCGTTAGTTGCCTTTTGTCCCTCAGAGCAGAAATAGGGGCCCCGCGAAGCGGGACTCCGTCGACATGAGGGCGGGTCATATGTTATTCAAGTAATAGGCAATTCTAATAGATATGTATGCGTAAGAAAATGTATGCACAACATTTTTAGTACATTAAATATTAGTAACATTAAAGTTATGCACATCAATAATACTAAAAAAAAACCTTCGACACAATAAACATTCGGGCAATAAATATTAAGGACAATCGATATTAGGAACAACAATTTCGGCAAATAAAAAATATGCACAACAATGTTTATGCAATTCGATATTCGGCACAAAGTTGGTATGCGACAAAATATTAGGATCAACAATTTTATGCCACCCGATATAGACCCCTCGAAAACCTTTGAACCGATCTTGTTTAAAACAATTTTCGCTGAAAAAATTGAATAAAGGGCGTCCACGATTTTTTTCATATTTTTAAAATACACGGTTCAAAAATTAGAGGGGGGGGACACAATTTTAGTGACTTTCGGGGCGATTATCTCCGACTCTATCCCCTTAATCAAAAAAACAGCGGAGAAACTTTATAGGCCTATCGATTGATGTGCCACACGTGGGATAGTAATAAAAAAAACATTTTTTGACTTTCAGTTTTATGTATGGAGTGCACCCCTATTTTTTTTTGTAATTTAATTACAAAACTATGTAGCGGTTAACAAAATACACCTATTCTCAAAATTTTATTTAAATACTCCTTATAGTTTTCGAGTAAAATGCTTGTGACATACGGACGGACAGACAGACAGACATGACGAATCCATAAGGGTTCCGTTTTTTTTCATTCGGCTACGGAACCCTACAAACGGTAAATTATAAGGATATAATGGCGTACTCAGTGGGAGGCTTATGCTCAGCAGTAGGCGATTATACACTGATGATGGTGAAGGGGCTAGTTCGATTTGTGTTTGATGAATGTCCCATTATATTGATTAATTGGACCAAAATGAGATATCAAAAGAACCAAGAAATATTGATGCCAATTTAACCACATTTCATAACCGTTGTCACTAAACGTATTAGCCGTCCATTACTCTAACAATCTGGCCCTTAAGTGGGAGGCAATTATGATTGCCGATAGACCACGGGTTTTTCACAACACTCACTTCACGTAACACTATAAGCTATCCAATATAAGACTGGGCTCCGAACCCGCATGGTTGTTAAGAGTCATTAGGTCAGCTTGTTTTGGTGGGTGCGCGGATTAGTGTGAATCGTTTTATGAATAGGGAGCTGATTGGCGTTGATAATTCACGGGGAAGGGTCGGCCGTCAGAACCACTAGTCGCTTTCTAAATTATACACGGCTGATGCCTGTTCAATTATTCTGTTTATAATATTAGCGTATAATTATTTCTAACAAACAATTTAAATTCATGATGATGAAATAGCTTAATCAATCTCACGTCATTCATATAGTTAATTCGGACATGTTTTCTTGTGGAACAACGCATTACTTATGATGACTTTTTTTTCGTTGCATTCATATTCAATTTGACTTATTTTAAGTAGCTTAAGAACTATCATTGTAATCACCGTTTTGGAAAAAAAGTACTGACTGTTGAGTTTCTTTCCGCGTCTCTTCTCAACAGTGGTATTTTTTTTTCAGAAACGCTGGTAGAATGTTAACTGGTAAAAGTGTCATTACGGCCTACTTGCACATTAAAGTTCATTTATTTAATTTATTGATTCTCACTGGAAGCTAACATTGCTGCCCTGGTGTGGTATCTCAAAAACAATTTGACATTTATGATCCCAATCCCAACGGCGTCCAAGCTAAGGGATGTCTGCTTCAAATATTACGAACTACTATTCGATATATCAATTGTATAGAAGTATAAGTTTAACAAATGATAGTTATTTATGATTAAAGTGCGGAAAGTAGATCATTCCCAATTAGTGACAATGACCGCACGTGTAAAATATATCATTTTATACTCCATCATCCGAGTAAATAATAATATACGTAAAACGGGAAATTTTTAGTGTCATGAAATCTCATTCTCGTACGAGTGTTGGAATATTGGCCCGATATTCATTCCCGCACCACCCCGCACCGCTGTTCGGGCATGGCCATGGAGCACTTCCCGTGTTCATGTTGACCCATATTCAGGCGCATTTTCTTTTAAATTAATTAATTAGTAAACACATCTTTAATCTGGATTGAGATCGGCTTTAATACTTAGATATCCACCAACTTTGTCCGTCGGGCGGTTCTCTAATTTGTCGCCGAAAATTGTATTGCCGTTTATCACTTCGCAACCAACTTGTCGCATAATTTCATTTCGCCGAATGATCATTTGTCAACTTATGAAAAGGTTTAGTTTTATTTCTCAACCTCGCGGATACCAACTGAATGCTTGGCTTTTTTTTCACAGTCACTTTTTAGAATGCCACCTTTCGAGTAGCAGAATGGTTCAGTTTGACTAATATACATTTCGTAGTATAACGCTTACCAAATGTTTTATTTAGTAAGGCTTCATTTAGTAACTATGTAACATATTTAAAAAGTGGGTACTCGCAACCGCCCACTTGTTTTTATGACAATGAAGGTACCTGAGTGAATCGCATCATTCGAGATAAGTGTTTACATCATTACTTTTGGACTATTATTAGGCTCGGTGGAATGTATTTAAGTATGTGTTTTTTAAACAAACACCAGTCAATTTTTTTATCCTAACCTAACCGCCAGCGTTTCGACGTCATCCCGCTACGCGGGGTGCCTATTTCCGCTCTAAGGGACGCAAGCTAACCCTAACCTAACCTACAAATAATACCACTGTTACGATTATTTGTTGTTTTATATCCCCTTTGCACTGACGAAACGTTATTCGGTTAATAGTTGTTTGTCCAACTGAAATATTTGCCAAATGCTATGGTATGCCAACAATTTAGTCATTTTAATAATCGACTTTACAATAATTGCACCAAATGAAACATTGTCATACAAAAATTTGGCATTAGTTAGTTGTCAAAGTGAATCATCGGTAAAAAGTTGGTTGGCAAGTGAAATTCGGAGAAAAGGCAGAACCCCCGTCGGGCTGGAAAAATATCGCCACTTTCATAAAACGACCACAAAAGTGGCAATCTCATAAGCTGTAGCGGCAACAAATCGAACGGCGTCCTCCATGACCTGGTAAAATACAAACATTATTCAAAACAAAACGAGAGACGGAACAAAATTCCGTATGAACCGGATTCCTTGTCATAACAAATCTGGAATTAGTACAAACAAAAACATCGGTCGCTTTTACTCGACACGAATCATAGATCAGATTTTATATTGACTTTAATGTTTATACTGTATAAGTAGCATAAAGGTCCAAGGGAGAATGGAAATTTGGAAGTTTACATAGCAAAGAAACCTCTCCGATCAAAGTCTGTCTTTAGCGGCGTGATTGCATATTCAAGTAGACAAACCCTTAGTTAGGGGTTGGTCTAAAACACTCGTGTGAACCCTTGGACGTTCTAGATGGCACAGGCTTTTCACTGAGAGTTATTGCTCATTCGCTCAGAGGCTTTTTAGAATTATTATGTGACCAAATTTTTGTATTACCATTTCCTGTAACTTGTAATTCCTTATTTTTATTTTATTTTTTGTTTTATTCTGTATTGCATAACTGATAATGGACATCGCATCACTATGTATTCGTAGCATGAAATTGTCATTTTTATTTTTATTTTTCTTATCATTATGACATTTTTTTTATTTTTGCTTTAAGTAATTTTACTATAAATATTGACATACCTACCTATATTAAAAATACATTAATTCAATTCAATGACATGCAATGAATAAATTCATCAAATATTGTGTGCCAAAATCTGGCTCATCGTGAACAATAAACATACTGAGACCTATTATAATCACTCACTCTCGAACAATAAATTATTTGTGTTTGTATTTGTTTATGGATAAAATGATTGCCATCCAGCAGACCGATTGCGTAACGTTTTGTAGTACGTAGGGTAGATCTAATTGTCACTTTTGTATGGGAATGAGAGTTGAGTTGTCCTAACGCTGATCGAAAAGTACCGCTGTTGCCCCTCGGACCCAAAACTATAACTTATGTAAAGTACTTAACTGGAAATATGCAATGTTTTTTTAACACCGGATTTACCTAGTGGGCTGCTCAAGATCAGCGATTAATAAGTAAATATAATTCAGCACGAAAGTACTGTTATTAAAAATAAAGTTAAAAAAGGCGGCGTGGCGATTATGTGAATCTTGCTCAGATTAAGATTGCTCCCACATGTTTGTGATCTAATAATGATTTTACATTTTTTTTGTATAATCGAAACTGTACCTACATAGCGCGCAGGTACAAAAACAACTAAAGCGAAAATAAAATAAGCTGCCCACTATAAGTGCCGAACGATGTTACGTTCCCTGCTACATATTTAAGTTCACGATTGTTTAATAAAAGAAGCTAAGTGTAAGTATGTCTGAAACAAATCAATTTTTCTTCTTCCTACGCGACCGAGATAAATGTAGGCGTTGAAGTAGAACTTTCGCTATAAGTTGGATAAGAAATCAAATAGTCAAAATTAATTTCTATTTCGGAATAAGCTATGTTTTTTGTTTTATTTACAAAAATCATTTCCTAGTTCAGTTTGTAATTTAATCAACTTTAATATAACAACACTATAAAGAATATAAAACACTAAAGTAATAAATAAAAACTAAATTAACATAAAATAGATTAAAACTAAACTAAATCTAAAAATGGCCCCTGCGGAATTGTGCCGAAGATGCTGGCAGCATTACCTCGCTGAATAGCTAAGCTAATTCTTTGTGCGAGATAACTGCCAGCCCTTCGGTCACCGGTGGCATCTGTAAGCCTTTTCGATATCTCTTTGAAGAGGCTTAGAGCTCCAAGGCCCCACGGACCAAAGGTCTCGACGCCAAAAGGCACGAAATTATATTCGGCGCCGAGACCACTATATTTTCCCACCTTCGCAGCTTCGGCCGCCTCTGCTGCAGCTGCTGCCCTCATAGAGGTACGGTGGAGATGCGACGGGGCTAGTGTGTCAACACAGGTTGCATCCCACACCAGGACCCGTCCCATACTCCACGGGACTAATGACATTCCGTCCGGTCTCTTGCCATCGTTTCTTAGAATGCCAGACGGCTCTAAAACAGCTGGCACATTAGCCGATGCAAGAGACCGACGAATGATGTCATTAAGGGCAGCATGCCTAGAGAAGCGACCCTCGCTTTTCTGGCAGGAGAGCCCGTGGTGCCCAAGCCGATCTACTTCGCTTCCGCAGGGGCATCGATGTGGGGCGCAGACCGGGACCCCAAGACGCAGGCAAACTGAAAAACGGAGAGTATTTGGATCTAAGAATGCCCCAGTGCTTGCAGAAGGGTGTGCGTGGAGCCAGTAACCAGCCTCTCTTGTGTATGTTTAGATTTTAGTTAAATAAAAAGGATTTCCTTTCAAAATGTGATTTTTGTTTGATGTTATTGTATAGACACGTAATATTTTTTGAGGAATTTGTATTGACTTGTAACTATGTATTATCCTTGCAATCATTACTCGTAGAGTAAATCTGAATGTCTGGCTAATTAAACCAGCTAGACAGTACTGGCTTACTACGAGGCAGCTTGACCCAGAATTGTTGCCACTGTATAACAACGATACTAAAAACCCATGAAATGTGATGCTTTTCTACGATGTTACGGAACCTTTAGTGTACTCGCACTTGCTCGGTTTTTTTTCGGCCCATTTAAGCTGCTTCAAAAACAATTTGTATTAAACCGGGTGATAGGGATAGTGGAGGTCCATCTGATGGAGTTCGCATCCCGATTTTTAGCCTTCTTCTGACAACGCCCTAGCGGAAATAGAAACGAGAGCACGTAAAATATGGAGTGCATCTCATTCACCATCATCATCATACCAGCTGAAAAAAGTCCATTGCTGGACATAGGCCTCCGGAAAAGAGTGCCACAATAACCAATCCCTGCGCCACCTGCATCCAGCGGCCGTTATCGGCGCGGCATCGGTACGGTACCGGAATATTAAATAACATTGCTTGTAACAAGCACCGTTCGATATACTTAATGTCATTCATTAATTTATTTATTTTTTTAAGTTGAAAGTATGAATTGTATGCGAGCTTTTTAAAGTCAACATTTTTATGTTTACCAATTTTTACATTTTATTATGCAAAAAAACATGTACATTAAGAACATGAAATAGTTTGTTTAATTAACATTCCATTGAATATGCTGCCCTATCTGCCACGGTCCAGGGCAAATCAAATCAGCGGCAAGGGCTCTCTATACCCACTCTATTGACGGTATAATTCCTTGTATGTCGCCCGACGCGGCAGTCTTAGACAATAGCTGGGCTGAGCTAGACAACTCCTTGACACCATATTTTTGAGATCAGTTGACTAGAAATGGTAAAGAAACTAGTGCCTCCGCTTACACCAAGAAGCTGGTAAATTTTGCATAAACAAAAGCCGCTATGCTGAGTTTGGCTGCTTGACACCATGTTTTTAAGACCATTTGCAAATCCCTATTATCTCCTGTTGTCCCCTGACTACCGGCGGCTTGAAACGCAAGTTTTTGCTGCGAACGAAAAAGCCATAGAAATCTAAGTTGCGCCGCGAAATGGTCCCACAGAATGGATGCCATCCTTCATCGTCAACCTAACGATAAATGTTAAACTATATTCCGTACATGAGTTCAAAAAAACTCATTGGTACAGTCGCCATCAGATATATCGGGGCGGCCAAGGTGTTAACAAAATATCTGAATCTATTGCAAAGTAGGTAGTTTGATATTTATCGTTAGGTTATCGGTGAAGGAAAACCTCGTGAGGAAATACGTCTGCGAAGAAATTCTAAGGTGTATGTGTAAATTAACCCGCACGTAAGTAATCCGCCCTGGTCCAGCGGGGAATTCGGGGACTTCTGCACATTCTCTCTCAACCATGAGAGCCTGTGCCCAGCAGTCTACATAAATAAATCAGCCTAAATGGATGAGGATCAAATTTTTGGCCCGTAGTTATAGCCTGGTTAGTGGGTAGCTCGGTAGCTAGCCATAAAAACTGTAAGGGTTCCTTGTTGATTACGGAAACTTAAAAGAGAAAAGTAATAACCCTTCTCAAAAAGAACGATACACGACTGAAACCAGTAGCCGCCGCAAATATCTTCGAAGCGATGGCGTGCCGCTAACAATTAGACGCAAGTAATTAAGTTTTCTTCTATTGCATTCCGAGCCCAGCCCCGATGACTGCACTTATTAATCATTCTTTTAATAATGGCAATTTCAAGTGGCTCAATTAAACTGTGAACGTAATAGAAATTTTGCAAGTGCAAGTGCAAAGATTTTTTCCTCGTTTTCAGAATAATTAAAAATCTTATAGATGATAACTAATTATAATAGTTCGAGAAAATTAATTATGTGCGCATATGAAAACATTTTAAATGGGTAACGTGGTTCTGGAGATTTCATGCTACATAGGTAGAAACTAACAAAGCAAAAAAAATACGGATTTTTCTTTTTTGTGCTATCACCTAGTTTCGGTTTCATGAATTGTAATGTTGGTCCGCAAGCTTTATATTCTTTCGCAAAATATTTCCTTATATATTAAAAAAAAAACAAATATTATAACTTTACCGCGAATGTTACTTTTTACTAAGTTTTATTTAATTTTAGATAAGATAAGATAAGATAAGATAAGATAAGATAATTATTTATAAACGCCACAGTAAACTTTTACACAGAACACATCAATATAAAATAACAAGCAACGCTAAAAGGAGCGCCCCACTCAGCATATTGCCACGACAAGCCGTGGCGCTGATTTTCAGCTGGGCCCTGGCTAAAAACTACTATAATATAATTAAAACTAAAACTAAACGAATGACGAAACAATTAAAGGATTAACCAACCTTTTTACACGCACCGTCAGTTGCCAATTTTCGAACGCTACCCAACCAATTACAAGGGAAGAACAGAATAAAAAAAAACATTTTAAACATTCATTGGCATAAAGTCGATATTTCCTTATCGCTGCTTCATACGATTTTTGGTAACCTATAAAGGTTTGACCTTTAGTTTTTGTTACCTCAATCGAATGGTAATAGTCTCTTGCCACGGCACCATGTTGTGTATGAATGAATCGTATGTTATGTGTTAATTCCGTAGCGTTTTATGCTTCTATAAAACAGTTTTTATGTCAAGCTGTACATACCTATTACTGGCAGAGTTTTTTTAGAAAGTCATGGCTTAGCGAAATGTCATTCCGCTCATATACAGTTTAAAACAAAATAAGGGCATTTGGTTGTATTATTAGACACAAACTAATTGATAAGTGGCTTATTAATTATGTCCCGCATCCTTCATCCAACCTCATTCATGCTGGTGTTAGTCTGATGGCTGGAAAATAGACTACCGTTATACTGTTTACTATAATGTTCACGTAACGATCACCATGCTTCTGGCCTCTATTTTCTTTTGAGTAGTATATTTCTAGCTGCCTACGGAAGACCGCACTACTTGTTCCGTAGTTATGTGGTGTTGAGTTCCTGGTGGCGAGTACCTAAGGTTTGCCAGAGTTTACGAAGATACGCTTTATTGAGAGTTTACCCGCAATTGTCACTAACTGTCGATCCAACGAATCCTCAAGTATACAAAGGGTCGGCATCGCGCTTTAGGCTTCACTGTAGCCCGTCTGCTTATCATATTACCGTTTGCCACCGTCGTGATAAAGAAATATAGTATTTCGGCTTTTATGTTATAAAGTGTTAGCATTCACATAATTGAAAATAAAATTGTCAAACTTTAATTACTATATCCACATATATGCTAACAAATTCCAATTCAACAAGAAGAGAATGGTGAACGTTTTATGAAGTTAAATTTTTGATACATAATTTAAATGCAGAAATGTAAGCAGATATCGGCATAATTTACCAATTTATTCCATCGATATAGAAACAACTCCATTAAAAATTTAGCTCGTCAAAGTACACTAGTTAGTTCAAACACAGACTGGCCCGAGTTATTATTAATGACAAAGTCTGGTTTGATTCAGGCTCATTTAATATTAAATGAGACAGCTAAGATAAAGGATTGAATAAAGCTATTTAGAAAGTCAGCTTTTCAGAATACCGTTGTAAATGAATGCCAATGTATTCACATACCGATGTTTCAAGTATGTAAAACGTTCTTTAGGAAGGTCAGGTTAAGTACTCGTGAAGGTCTTTTTGCTATGAATAAGTTTAGTAATTGAAAACGAAACACATCGCTTCACCTTCAAAGAAGATATATTAATGATACTTAAGCTGTTTGATACACAACTTTTTAGTTAATAATTTTACTTTGATATATATGTACAGTGATAAATACATTTAAATCAAATATATGATACTACTAACAATTTAGTGTTATTTTATTTCATTTGACATGCGCATACTTTGAAATAATTTAACTCTAACATTATAAATAAAATCGAAATAATTAAATTTAATCTAATACTTACTTTTGACGTTTAATGTATTTATATGTGCATTGTAAATAAATAAATGAGTTTGAGTATGAGTATGACTATCGGTGTATTTTAGCTCTAGTTGTTCGTAAGTCTTGTCTAATTATATACATTTTTAATTTTCATTATATTGCATTCCTCGACGATCGCTGTACGATAAGTAATATAATTTAAGTCAAACTTGTACAACAAAATGAAATAACTAAAACTAAACTAAAACTTGGGTTCAAATACCGGTAAAAAAATATTTTTCTTTAAAATAGCCAAGCTGGTCAGAACGACACAGAGTTTTAGAAATCGGATAAGTGGTTCCGAAGATTACCCCATACAAACAAAACTACACTGTCACAGACAGGTCCTCTACAATATGTTTTTTTATGTACTTAAGTAATAATTTATCTATATAAGTATGTTTATCGTCGTCTAGTACCCATAGTACAAGGTTTGCTTAGTTTGAGACTAACAGTTTTGGTCCGCCTTGCAGAAGACAGCCATAATAACACTACTACTTGCTCTGTAGCAGTGTTGTGTTCCTGGAGGTGAGCAAGGTCGCTAGAGCTCCCGAGGATGCGTTGTGTTGAGAGCGAGGGCATTGGTTCCTACAACTTTCAACACGGCGAATCCTTAAACATATCAAGGATCAGAAACGCCTATGTTACTCCTTTGGAGTTGCATGTGTCTATAGGCTGCGGTGTCCGCTTACCATCAGGCGGGCCGTACGCTTGTTTGCCACCGTCGTTGTATAAAAGTTCGATTAATATTTATTTATATTAGTTTTTATAGATGTACATAATAGCTGATAAAGTAAATGTGTATGAATATACTAATATAAATATCTATGTTTGTTTCAGGTATGGTTGTTTGTAAACATGTTTTGGCAAAATTGGTACAGTAAGTTCAGGTAATTTTTGCGCGCAGCTGTGTGCATATCGCTTTGTGCGAATAAATGGTATGACGACAAAGTAAGGACTACGAGTAGTTGGTGATTACGTTACATTAGGTTCCCTTGATAGAAATCGAGTACAAGAGCCACAATTCGGCTTAAGCCTAATACTTCACCTTAAATAATTTATATGCACTTACTCATCAATATTCCTTTAAGCATCTACTCCTCAAATGCAACGTTCAAAACAATAAAACATATATTTAGGATCCCAGAGGATTTGTTCAGGAAAGGCTGTAATGTTTTGAGGAATCAAAATTAAAAATATATATTTATGAGTAATTATAGGCTGTTTTTGGAAGTAATGCGTTCGACACGTAGGCGGTTTTGCTTTAGATAGAAATATCAATAGAATTTGTTTTGGGTATTTGATGTTAACCCTTTCTGCGCCACGCTACGCTCGAAGCACAACGTCGTAGTCAATTTCAGCATACTCAGACGGTCCAGATGTTATAACCAGAGATCGGAAAAATTTGCGACATTGTTTGCAATTATGTGGACATGACTCCAAAATTAATCAAAATGTTAATTAATTATTCGTTGAAATAAATGAACCCAAACATTCCCTTACCACCTCAACCCGTAATCAAACGATTGGGTACTTGGATCCAAGCGGCATGTTATTATAATGATAATTTTGCAGCAGTAAAGAGAGTTATAGAAACATTTCCCAATCGTGATAGTGTATATGTCCGCAAATGTAAATAGATTATGCAGTTGGATGATTTCGTTGACAATTTACGCTTCATTTCACAACATTTCCAATACATTTTGGCTGTAATAAACAATTTACAGTCTTCTTCAAATACTGTCGAACATACTTTAAGTAAAAAAACAACTATATTAAATAATCTGGACAGTATACCAGGAGCAGTAGGTAACCGTTTCGTTTGCAAGCTAAAATGAAAGCCGTACTTAACAGAAATCCCGATTTTGAGGTTATCGCCCAGAACTTACAACAGAAAGTAAATTCTGAATTATGCTGGAATGATAATATTCCTATAAAACTACTGAAATTTTCCCCATTAACATAAGTGGATTGCGAGCGGAGTTTCTCAGCACTTAAGTATGTTTTCGATGTAAAAAGAAATAGACTGACAGCAGAAAATTTGAAAAAATACTGACTTTTTTTTTTTAATAAACCTATACTTTAACAAACTTTTGAATTTATTGACTACGAATCAATTTATATGTCAAGTAAATAATTAATGAACTGAATAACATTTTGATTGATTTTGGAGTCATGTCCACATAATTGCAAACAATGTCGCAAATTTTTCCGATCTCTGGTTATAACTCGCAAATTTAAATTTATTTGGATGTTTTTTTACATCAGATTTTTTATGTCAGATAAAAAAAACACTTTTGACTGCAAGGGGGTTACGTAAAAAATAAAAACTGTTTAACGTGGACTGTAAAGGGTTGAAGTCTTAGGATAGGAGAAGACTGAGGTTACATTTGGTGGTGAGCGTTACAGTTGTAACTTAACCAATACGTTGGTACCTTTTTTAAATATAAAAAAATACTTAATATAAATATTTTCAAAATTGCTTTCTTAGGGTTGGATATGAGGCTACATATCACTTTAGGTATATTTTACAAATAATGATTCAACCGTATTATATCTGGAGGAGCCGAAACTTGGTATCTTGTGAAAATGTTTTTTATTTTAATTTAAAACAAGTGACTGGAATACAATGATGTGATATATTTTTAGAATCGGCTCAGTAAGCCCTTTCAAGGCTCTTGTAAGGCTCTGTAGCCTGTAGAAATTGCGAGAAAGTCATATACAGGGTGTTCTTTTAACCTTCTTAGAACCCCAGTTAATATAACATTACAAAGAAATTAAAAAGTCATCTTTTGCTTTTTATTTTGTTTTTCTTTTAATGTGTTAAATTTATATTAATTAAATTTTTATTTTAAATATAATATTAATTTTAATAATCCACCCGAGTGACTGCCGCAGTGACCGCTAACCGCCATCTTATGTAGATAGGTACGAACTCTAACCAGGTGAATGAACTTCGCACTGCGCACAATACATGATTTTTCAAACTTTATCACCAAAAAGTTAACTAATACAATTTTTTTCCAAAAAACACGATGTATAACAATAACAGAATCGACAAAAAAGTATAGGTACACCTACATAATTATTGAAGCTGCTGAAAAATAAAATTTCACAAAATCTGTTGACACTGTAGATAAGAACAGTCGGACACACGACGAACATACGAAATAATTTCGCCCAAGTTGAAACGCAGTACTTCGTTGGCCCGCCCGCTCGTTCAAAAATAGAACAATAATTTCCTAACTTAAACTTCAGACATATTTCACAAAACAATAAGAACGTAGCCCGCATCAACATTTTTGTGGAAAAAGCATTTTATCTTCGAAAAGTAAGGTCCGCTGGATTTAATAATATAATATAAGCGAACATGTTGCCTGACCCGCCTTTGCTAAACTACTGACCTGATAAAAAAGGTTTGCATTATATAGTAGCAAGGCATAAGAGGCAGCGGGAAATACTTTAAAAATACATAATATATATAAATACGATACGAGCTGTGCCTTGTCTGGAAGTCACTGTCTCTAAGAAAATTGTTTTTATTCTCTTATATTTCTAGTCCTCTTTGATGTGTCCGGTTATTCTGATTCCGATTGTGGCTCTAATGTGGCTCACAAAACGAAACTATGTTATAAAGAAGAGGAGAAAATAACGCTTTCTATACTTTACAAAATAAAATATAATAAACCTATTAATTATTCTAAATTAAAAGATGACATTCTATAAATAAATGCACTTCTGTGCAAGAAATTATTTTTTAACAGATTCCGAGATTTGATCAAATGACTGATTTGTATTAGGTAAATGATAAAATGGATTCGCCATTTCAACATCCTGCGTGATTCGTTCATATCCCTTAGGGATTTGTTCAAATCTGTGTTTTGGCCATTTCACTGCGACATATATATATATATATATTGCTTCCTCTCATCCTATGTTTTTGCACCACGTTCTATGGTTTACGTAAATCGAGGCGATTCTACCAAAACAGATTTATTTCTGTATTATTTGTGTTAGGCTTCGGAGCCGATTAAGCCGAGCAAGGTTGGATCGTTTTCAAACAACGTATTGTTAACTTCACCAGCCTTTGCACAGTTCTGCCTAAAACAAACTTTTTTAATACTTCTGATAAATTCACGGTTAAACTCACGTATTAAATACTAGCTTCTGCCCGCGACTTCGTACGCGCTTAAATTATAGTTTACACGCTATGTTTAACCATACTAAGTACTGACTGGAAATAAAGATTTCATTTCCTTAGACTGTGCGTGTAACAGTTGAAATGCTCTTCGAATCTTAATAAGTACCCTCAAACTTGGTCGTCAATAATATTAAAAATATGGATAGATAATCAAATCCACATCTCTTAATATTAAAAAAGCAATGCTTAGACATTCTTTACTACTACTAAAGCAAGAGACAGCTCATAAGCCAAAAAAATACACTATAATCAAGATAAATCCAGAAAACTTCGGTTTCGGGATTTTATTCATTACAAAACAAACCTTTTTCATAACATTCATCAAACGTATTGAATATAAAACCCTCACAACATTCCGTTATCAATATGTCAAAGGTATATCCAATAAAATATTATGGAAAGTTAATCTTGCGGGACGTAGTGTAAGTGACAAGAAACCAATAATGGAAATCTGATTTCAACACGTATTTACTTATTTTTTTGAGATTATATGCTTTTAGCTGGAAGGAAATAAATCCTACTAATATAATGTGAAAAAGGTTAACATAATTCCTTAGTAAGGAGTAAGCTGGAGACTTCTTTGATCGTATGGAATCCCTATGAATCGAAGTATGCCCTACTTCTTGAGAAGGTCCAAAAAGACGTTTTTGAATTTCCTTTATAAAAAAAAATCGGATGCTACCCATATCTATACCCGACGAAGTATTTTCTCGGTTCCCCCGGGTACAACTCCTTGGAGGTCAGGCGGAGTTATGAACTAATGATCACGGCATGTCGGGCCTTGCGTAGTGATTCGGACTGTCCCGAAATAGGGGTGTAGACTCGAAAATTATTATTAAAATAATAGGAGGCAAAAAATATGCCTAGTGACAAAAATCCCATTCAGATATCTCAAAGAATTACGAAGCTACAACGGTTTTAACATTGCTTTTTAGAGAGAGAACACGCAAACAGTGTGTGACGTCACATTACAGGATGCTGCCGGGGGACCGCGTCGAACACGATGGGGCGCGGCACGTTGCCGTCTATTAGGCCTCCACCCACCGGACGCGTGTGCTGCGCTGCAGCTGCGCGGGTGCTGCGCGTGTGCCGCGTTCGATGTGTGTTTGAAGTGTAGTTTCAATGCTTTACAACTTGGGCGTGTGCTGCGCTGCAGCTGCGCGGGTGCTGCGCGTGTGCCGCGTTCGATGTGTGTTTGAAGTGTAGTTTCAATGCTTTACAACTTGCGCGTGTGCCGCGCAGCACACGCGTCCGGTGGGTGGAGGCCTACAATCTTCCAGCGCAGCGTCATCGTTTCATATGAAGTTGCGTTTTGAGAAAAAGGGACAGAACATACCCTTTCATAAAACTTTAAACACTTTTAACTTCGTGAACAATAATAAATAATCTTTTGCATTGATTTTTTCTCCATTAAACTACATTTTTACTACTTTTAGGGTAAAAGGAAAAATACGGAACCCTTATAGGATCACTTTGTTGTCCGTCCGTCCGTCCGTCCGTCTGTCAAGACCCTTTTTCTCAGAAACTCATGAAGGTATCAAGCTAAAATTTATACCAAATACTCAGGTCTACTGCCCCTTGGAGCTGTGAAAAACAAACTTCTAAGCCAATTCAATCAAAAGATACAGCCGTTTATGCCGCAAATTTCCGCAAATTTTCGAAACTCGCAAGGGAATCAAAAACCTACAGGGGACTTTCCATGAACTCAGAATCTTGAAATTTGATACGAAGCAAGGCCTTTTAGCACAGATAAAGGAAAAATTGTGAAAACCGTAAAATTTTGTACGGAACCCTCGGTGCGGGAGTCCGGCTCCCACTTCGCTGTTTTGTATTTCAAGGAAATATGACGTTATTGATTGCTTTATTTAGTTGTCAATCGATTTGAAAGTAGCTCCGAGTGAAAGAGGCTACTTTGAGCAAAAAAAAACTATTTTTTAAGTTACTCCTCCGTAGGCAGGTTACAGTTTTTTGAACTGTTGATGCTTTTTTTAACAGCTAAAGACGACAAAGTTCCCTATCTATACATATAACGCTTCGTCGTCTCGGGACTATAGGTCTGTTTTTTGGGACGCGCTCAAGCGCTTCACCTCACACACACGCCTAAGGAAACTAGTCCTCTGATTACTACGAATCGCGGCTTCAAGATATAATAGGTGGGTGACGGATGAGGTGAGCTTAAATAAAGTTACAAGATAGTGGCTGGTGACCTTAGTTAGCAGGCAGAGGCCTAGTCGGTAGTGACTCTTTATAACCTACTAGGCTAAACCATCCGGCCTGGTCTGTAATAACTCGGGTCGTGGAAAACGCCCAAGAAAATTAATGATTATATTTAAGAGGCTAAATATGTCACCGTGGCGAACTCTTACTACCGCCATAGACGGACTGCTTAGAGCAGTCGAGACTCGCCATAGACGGACTGCTTAGAACAGTCGAGACTCGCCATAGACGGACTTCTTAGAACAGTCGAGACTCGCCATAGACGGACTGCTTAGAACAGTCGAGACTCGCCATAGACGGAATTCTTAGAACAGTCGAAACTCGCCATAGACGGACTGCTTAGAGCAGTAGAGGCCTCATTTAATATGACGACTGCCCTCGTGCCGTTGGTCTCGACTGCTCTAAGCAGTTCGTGTATGGCCCGCGTTAATTGAGACGATGTATTTTACATACTTGATACTATACCTACTGATAGAAGCAACGATACAACGCATCGGCATAACAACGATATTATATATCAGGCCGCCATTCTGGCTGATGTACTGAAAATAAACTCTGAAATCGTACACGCCTCCATTCTGCGGGGGAAAAAAATAATTCTTAAACTCGATGTTCTGCCGTCGTCGTGATTCGGAAATGTGCGAGTGATTTTTTTAAAGTAAAAATTCTCTCAACCGACCCTAAACCCCTTTACGTCTTACCGCTCTTATTTCTACATAATCACGTCAAATACGGCCATCGCCAATGGCACGTGATTTGCTATGTTCAGTGCATTATAGACAGTAGGTATTGTAGGGACGGCGAGCGAGATCAGACGCTGAGTGGGTCTAACGTTAGAATATTAACACATTTATTGGGAAACATTGCGAGAGGTGTGATTAGCGTGGCCCAGGGGACGAAGCCTCGGGGGCAGCTGGTTGACGCTTTCTATTCTTCTTCTATTTATAGACTTACACTTGATTTGATTTGAACTCCGAATACAGATGTCCAGCCAGCACTGTAGAGGTTGAATAGACGACCTCTACAGTATTAACTGGAGTGTCAAATATCACTTTTGGTTAAAGTATTGCCATCAGGACATTGTAGTATATCTTATTCAATGTATATTCATTGTATATTCGTTCAAGATAAACAAGAATGGAGCCCCTCTTATCACTAATCTTCCGAAGCGTCAGAATTGAGTTTGCGTCTAAAACCAATTTGCATAATCTGATCAGTGTACAACTGGTAAAAATGGAATTTGCCTGAGCATTTATTTATTTGAAGCGCGGTTGGATTAGCCAGGAGGTTAAGCTGTGGTCCCACTAGGATTTAAAACGTTAAATTATTATGATAAAGTTTTGTGAAAACAAAATGATTTCATATTTTTACCATAAAAAAGAAACGAGAGATCACTCGACGTTTATCTGTTTATCTGACATCGATTTGTCCTAAAAACGGACGTAATCTTGTTTAGCACTAACCCATTGATATAAATGTTAAATTGAATTTAAGACCGTGCGTGAAGGTATATAACGTCTTGACTAATAAATTTATGTTGCTAAAATTTAGAGCAGCCCACCAACTACGAAAGTACCTTCAGTTTGAAGAGAACTGAAATCTTGTATAGTACCAGAACAACAAATTGACAAATACATTAAACGTGTAATTAGAACTCATATGGCTATTTGTAAGCGAAGACAACAACAATTAAACCACAAAGTCATACTCGTACGCATATTAGCTGCCAATCGTAGTAGAAAATATGCATCATTTTGTACCAGTTGTACTTTAAATTATGTACCTTTATCATGTATTTCGATAATTGTTTACACACGCGTAAATTTAGAACGTCATTCTTCAGCCATGAATCATTTTACCTCCCCATTTACCTTAAGGATAAAAGATCGACAAACTCGCACGTGTATCTGCAGCCTAAAAATTTAATGGCAATTTTGTGTCGTTGCTTTTTTGCGAAATTGATGGAGCACGCCGGAGAAATTTGTCGTTTTTATTATCAGTCAGCAAGAAATTAGATGACAAAATACTGCGGATAAAAATAATGTCATGTGTGATTTGTTTCAAATCGCCTGTTTTTGTAAGGTTCCATAAAATATAATGCTTGGGATGTTAAACCGCTCTCGACATAGAACATTATTGATCATTTCAAAATCAGCATGCATGGTTACATAATGTTAATATGATTGTAAATTTATAATCATATTTACGTTTTTTTTAAATTAATTAAAAAATAAAATATAAATATAAATAAAATAAAATTGTAGTGGTCTTATTTAACAACATTAAGTACAGGTCGAAAACAGAAGCAAAATTTAGGCGCCTTTCCTCGTAGAGAATACAAAAGTAAGCTTTTTTGCATTGATCATAAAGTCATTAGTAGCAAATCGGTCGCGTTCTTTAGTTTATCATTATCACTATTTTCGAGAAATTAATATAGGAACAGTTTGACAAGGTAGTCAACCTTAAGTTGGTCCCAAATTTAACTTCGTGACAGCACTTATATCAATAAGAGACTCTAATCAACGTCGTTTCAATTTGACTCCGTTTAATATTTGCTGCTGCCTGATAACTTGATGAGCTTGAAGGCGACCGCTAGAAATGCAATAATAATTCCAATTCCACATGTAAAGTGGAATGTATCCCAAGAACACACGAAAACAAAGCCACACACATCGAGCCAAAACAATTTAATTTCCTAACAGCTATTTAGGAATGCATCCTGCATTTGAACTAAATGTGAAATTGGCTCGTATCGCTATGCGCTTCGGAATCGGCTGTAAGAATCACCTAGACTACTCAACGAGGTTTAATATTTGTGTAGATCGTTAAGGCGCCGTAGGTTCAGCGAAATTAAGCGAACAGAGTTTTTCAAAGAATATAATGCGTCTGATTATAATAATATGGTTTCAAAAAAATACGATTAGTAATCTTGAGGCTTTTCTGCAGGGAGATCAGTGATTCGAAACATAATTAAGCAATTTTCGCTCTATAGAAAAAAATCACGAGAATTGTCTACGGAAAGTCTAAAATACACTTAAAACATTCGTAACAAATTATGCACAAAAACTAATAATATTAAAATGGCTTCCAAAAATCGCCAATATCATGTTTGAGAGAATTCAGTGATTACATTTTGCACTTCCTTGAGAGGGAGAAAAGACTATGAACCTACGGCACCTTAACTGCCTGATGAAGCGCCCCATTTACTTTGTATTTTGATCATAACGTAGGCAAACGATTAAACATACATTTATGTGCAAATGGATATGGTACATTGAAAGCACGCCACAATGTTGTATCATCGTTGCGTATACGTATTTTCAGTGCTTTACTTAGGTTGTACTCGTACCAGCTGAAAATTATATTTATTCCAAACAATTATAATAACATAAATTCTGGAATTATTACCTTTTTGGTACTGAAACCCAAAAACTTTTTTTGGCCTTTATTTAATTTCATTCGGTTTTATAACACTAAACTTTTGCGTTTTGTTCACATAATTATATTTAAGTAAATTATTTTTTAACACAGTCTACTGCGAATGCGTTATTTATTTATATATAAAGATACATAAATATGGAGTTTCCTTGCGAAATTATCGTTAATTAGGTTTTGTTTTTTTAAGTAGGTAAATAAAATAAAACATGTAATTAACTGTAGCATTTTCTGTTTCAGTTTAGTTCGGTGGACCGACAATATACAGAACAAAGTTGTTTCCAATATAATAGAATGCCCCGCTGTCCCTTTAATTAAATCTTCTAAAGCTAAGCCTCGTCGATTGGTGTAACTAATCGGTTCCGCTCGACAGTCACTTATGGCATTCTTCGATTCGAGTCGATACCGGCCAGTGACCCGAGTTAGGCGATCGAAGCCTCAATGAAAATATCAAATTACAACACTACGCATAAACGTAGGACCGTCACGTCTACGTTTTGAGACTTATGTCTGGGGCATAAGGCGCAAAGTGGCATGTTCTAGCGTTGAATCTGAATAGCAATTGAACTTAGGATGTGTTAAAAATATGCTGTTGTAACGTGGTAAAAGTTACGTTAGGTTAGTTTGGTTTATAGAATCATAGAGATTCTGTGTCTTGAGGTTTAAATATCTATAGGTATTTTGTCAGTTGGTTTCAGCATTGCATATATCGTAGGTACTAGGATATAATTCGACTAATATCGTGAATAAATGGAAAAATTACATTATTTTTTTGTGAAGCGAATCACAGATAGAAACATTGACAACAATAAAAATTGACATTTAGATCTAACTGACGCGCGTACAATGCGTTACTTGATTGACCTGTTGGCCTTGTAAGCACAAGCAGTAAAACATACATACATACATACATAGATTCACGCCTTTATTCCCAAAAAGAGTAGAAGAGCGAATGAGTGTCACTATGAAGAGTAACACTCATGTGCTCTTAGGTACAGTAGACAGCACAGAGCTGTTTATATTTTTGCATCTTATTTTATCCTACTATATGGATACTAATATTAGAAATGACGACCGGTTTAGCCAAGTTGGTAGTGGACCCTGCCTACGCAACTAGAGGTCCTGGGTTCGAATCCCGTTAAGGGCATTTATTTGTGCGATGAGTACGAATGTTTTCTACATATTTAAGTACTTATTTATTTATCTAAATACTAGCACCATTGGTACACGCTTTGCTTAGGTTAGGACTAGTTCGATTTGTGTGGGATTGTCCTCAAATATTTATAAATTTAAATCCGAAAGTGTGTCTGTCTGTCTGTCTGTCTGTCTGTTACCTCTTCACGCTTAAACTGCTGAACCGATTAAGATGAAATTTGATATAGAGATAGTTTGTATCTCGAGGAAGGACATGATCCGAAAAAAAACCCCTAAAAGGGGGAAATAGGAGCCGGAGATTTGTATGGGGGTGCGATTTAAACGACTTCCACGCGGACGAAGTCTCAGGGAATAGCTAGTACATCAATTATTATCAGTATTACGGGTTCTGACATGATACATTTTAAATATATAAGTATAGTAATATAGTGTAAATACCCCATATGTTAAGTTGGTTTTAGTATTTTTAGTAGTTTTATTTAATTATACCATATCTTTGACTGTACTAAACATCGTGAAATGAATTCAAGGAACATAACAGGCTTACCAACATCGTTAACTGAGAACTCGACTGTTAAACTGTACCTTGTTTCTACAGTATCACATATACTCTGTTGAATTATCAACCGTATCCCACATATCATAAAGCGGATTTTATAATTACAATCCACATCGATACGTCCAAAGGTAAGTAGGGATTCCAAGTTGAAAGCGGACAGAGGAAATAAATAGCGGTGCTCATTCTAAAACGATCGACTTTAAAATGGAGCGTTAGGGCTGTTGTCCATGAAAGCATAGTGCCAAAATATGTAGAAAGATTATTACATTTATTACTTTGTGATGCATGTTGAGGTGTTTAGTCCCCAGAGTGATGATATTGGAATAAAATACTCTGAACGTCAGCAAAATAATTAAAAAAATGCCGCGCCGTATCTGGGCGATATTACTACTGCGCAAAGGATAAAATGACAGTAAACTGACGAGTTAAATCACTAAGGGTCAACAATATGCTTGCGATCCTTATAGAATCGTCGCGGCGTCACTAGAGAGTTGAGTATTCACTTGTAATGAGCACTCTAGCGAATGTTACATTACATGGTCAGAAAATAAACAGGAGCGTTCAGCGAGCATTCTAAAAAGCATTCTAGCGAGCATATAAAAGTGCATTCTAAAGAGCATTTTAGCGAGAGTCCTAGCGAGCAATCTAGCGAAACGACTTTAAATTTGCTTCGAGCTTTCCGCCAAGCCGAGCAATTTTGTTATTGTTCTGCCGCCGTCCCTCTCCGCCCACACCTCCAGCGCGCCTGTCGCTGTCGCTCCTCGTTAGCCTTCCAAGAATACATTTTAAGAGCATTTACTAGAGCAATAATGATCATGAAAATGTTCGTAGCGATGTTGAGCTCTATCTTTGCCTCTGGTCGTTTTTCAGTTCGTCAAATTAAAAAAAACCGACAAGTGCGAGTCGTACTCGCCCACCGGGTTCCGTAACAAATTACAAATGTATAGTTTTCAGATTTTTCGCTGTACTTGTAGTATAAGACGATATTAAGCCAAATTTTTAAGTTCTAGGTCAGCGGAAAGTACCCTATACATTTTAATCCCCTCGATCCATTTTAATCGACACTCTTGTCGTCATAAATGGCCGTATCTTCTTTCACATTAACTTAGAAGCTTGAAGTTTTCACAGTATATGGTTTTAATTTCATTTACATACCTTCCAGCGTAGCCCGTGTGGTGTCGGGTTAGAATTTCACCACCCCCTTTCTTCCCGTGGGTGTCGTAAAAGTCGACTAAGGGACCAGGGTTGAAGTGTGTTGTGGGCGATGGGCTAGCAACCTATCACTGCAATATCACATTTTGACGATATTTTATACCCACATTTATGCTAAAAGTGGCGCTGGAACATACGTTTCATGTGCTCTGCCTACCCCTTTTGGGAATAAAGGCGTGAATGTATGTATGTACCTTCCAGCGTTTCCGTCTGTATGTCTGTCTGTCTGACGGACAACATAGTGATTATAACAGTTCCAATTTTTCCTTTTGATGTACAGAACCCTAAAAATGGTGAATCCTTGAATTTCCGTTACATGTGAATGCTCAAGTCTGACACCTATAGCCGTTGATATAATGCAGTGGTTGGTGGACAGATAGCCTTAGCTAAGACCGTTGACTTCGTATCGAGTGCCGACAGGGCGGGAACTTATTACTAGAATCTACACGAGTTTATATTGGGCACGAGAGCGATGTTCTATCTTCTTCTTACGTATGGTAATGAAAAGATAGAGTGAGATGCATGGTAAAAGAGCTGGGTGGCTTCTTCATGATTGAATAGATTGTTTTTTTACTACGAGTATATGCTTATAGCCCAAGATACAGATATAAGCACAGCCTTCACCCATCCACCCACACCCTAGATATACAAATTTAGTCTGTTAAAATTCTAAAGTTGTATGGAATTAAATGTACGGAAGCCCTTAAAATGCCATCTTTACATGCATATTAAAATCGACCAATCAGGAAACAGAATTAATTTCAAACATAAGGTGATTTTTATTCTTCATTCACTATCATTAAAAAAAATCCCCCCGACCGTCTATAGTCGCGTCCAAACGTTCAAGCGAGGTAGACTGCATACATGGCATAAGCTATGAGATTGAGAAGGATATACTGCTGTCAAACTGTCTATCTCGCTTTATTTTATGCCATGTTTGCTGTCCGCGGTGCTCGGTCACATGGACGCATCTATAGTAAGCCAGAGGCGTTTATTCGTGGTGTCAATAATTTGTAGCTGTGTCAACGCAGTTTATAAAAAAAATATGCCGCTAAATTAATCAGTCTGTTCGCAGTGTAATTTATTATTGATTATGGATGGATAATCTTTGTTTTCACTATTTTCTCGCAAATGTTTGGAAAAGTAGAATCATATAACTCTGGGGTGTAAAACCCATATAACCATCTCGTGGTCATATGGCTTATTTTAGACCCTTGTCTTACAATCTTCTATTACTGATATGGTTTTATTTATAGAATAACGTAGTGGCATTGATTTGCCAAAAATTGCTTAGTGCCGGGACGAGTGGGAATCGAAGGGGGCCGCTGTCCAGCAGTGGGACCCTCTATAGGCTTGAGAACAAAAAACGTAGTCAGTTACGATGTACTTAATTAGGTTTTTGATATTTTTTATTTGGAATAATCCTCGCTGAAAATGAAATGGAACTGGGCTGGACATGTCTGCAGTATGTCTGCTGTCGAGTAGAGGAAATGGGCAGCCTTTGCCCAGCAGTGGGAAACCTAACGAGGGTAACAAAAAAAATGCCCAATGCCAAAATTATACCCATTCCAGTGTTTTTCCCACTCTACCTATTTCGTTTACCTATACACTTTATATATCCCTGTTTTAGCCTTTTAGCCGTACATTGATTGTAACTCAGCCCCGTATTGTGATCGTCACCGCAAACCGCACGGCGGCTGCAATGAATGACCCATACCACAGCAGAGCTATTGCTAAGCTTTCCTATTAGTTAAAACTACTAAAGCTTTGAAATTAGAGAGGTAGGCCGCTACGGAATGTCATCTCACTCAGAATATGATATTTGAATAGTTCAACTCGGGAAGCACTTCCACTGTACAAAAGCCCGTAGCCAGAAGAAATAAATATTTTTTCCTTTGAGGTACGGAACGAGGTAAAAAGTATCATATTTTGGATTTGTTAGCTGGTTTGAATTACCAACGTAAGTGTAAGAGAAAAAAGGAAACAAAGTGTCAAGATGAAACAAACTGGAACCGATGAAAGTCAGGTAATATTTAACAATTTTCATAAAATAATACAATGTCAAGTGTATAAATTATGTGTTTACTCGCCATCAAGTAATAGTTATTTACGATACAACTGCCGAAAATAGGAAATAAGCAACGAGTGGTGACAAATTAAAACACGACCGAAGGGAGTGTTTTAAATTGACACGAGTTGCGAATTATCTATTCGCACGTATATCGTACAACGTTCTACTTTTTTTTTTTTTTTTAATAAATAAATAAATAAATAGAAGGGGACAATCTTACACAAATCGACCTAGTCCCATAGTAAGCTCAGTAAGGCTTGTGTTATGGGTACTAGACGACGATATATATAATAGATATAAATACTTGAATACATAGAAAATATCCATGACTCTGAAACAAATATTCGTGCTCATCACACAAATTTTTGCCCTTACCGGGATTCGAACCCAGGACCTCTTGCTTCGTAGGCAGGGTCACTACCAACTAGGCTAAAGCGGTCGTCAACTCGGTCGTCGGTCGGTACTGTACATATGTCTCTGAAAAGTTTTGACATGTGCACGGAAAGTGCTCTTTTCCGCACTAGTGCGGGAAAGTAGCACCATATGAACTGTAAAATATGTTTACTTATGGGCCAAAATCCTTTTGTATGTCTGGAAATTGTAACACGGCAAACCTCCGCCGCGCGGCCGCTAGCGCACTGGCCAGCGAGAAAGAAAAAACATAGGATTTTCACGGCCGTGTTTTGTTTTTTCTTCGGGAAAATAATTGCTGAAAGATTGGATAGAGATTTCTTCTATTTTAAAACATAAAAACTAATGTTTTATGTAATGCACATTACTTATAAATAGTGTATATAGTTAATGCATACAAGGGCTGCCACTTAAGCAGGTATGTTTTGTATCAAGTTCTGTGCTCTGTATATATTTTTTGTTAAACCCAATCCAAGCCTCATTTAGCCGTCACTGGTCTAAACCTTATGAGGCTCAGATGGGTTTGAACCTGAGCTAATAAAAAGGATTGCTTCCAGCCCTTTATGCCTCGTAGTCTTCAAACTTGATCACTGCTTGGCTGCTGGATATACCTACGTCTGCGCTGCCGCCTCCGAGCAACCTAAAGGCGAGCCCTAGACCTACCCAGCCCAGCGAGAGCTCCGAGGCTATTTAAACTACAAACGTGTCATCGGAACTTTTCAGGCCAGTGACTTTTAGCTTGTAACATTATGCCTCTGTACTGACTGATTAATTACCCAATTTGTACATATATCGTCTTCATTTTAGGTATGAGAGGGCTGGGCGGGAGTGACACACGCGCTCGTGCTACGGGGCGTCCATTTATTACGTGAGGTGTTTAAAATAAATCTGAAACCCTCTTTCATCCCAAATTAAGATTAGATGAGATTCTGCGCGACCCCCCCATGAACGTCTCACGTAATTGAGGGTTTATTATATTTTATTGTAAATAAAATAGTAGTTTTATTTTCACCCGCCGGCTAGCCGGGCTACAACATCATGTTATTGTCCTCTACAGGTATTTCTCAACCGACTCTCTTTATTGAGAATAATATATTTTTTTTGTACATTCAGTTTTCATCATCATAAACTTGAGAGCCGGGCTCTTCTCGGTGGAGTGATAGCTACTTATTAATCCATAATAGGGAATATTAATGTGATGGTTTCCCTTCTTGCCTTCCACATCGCAGTGTAATGGCTGATATATACGCCCACTCCTATTTGGGCAAAAGTCCTATCGGAACCCATTTCCTCGGCCTTCTGCCAATACTGATGCAGCTGCTGCTCTGTATCAGGGGAATGCTTATTTCATGGCGGCATTTACTCGCCATGTTGCAAGGTCGTCATAAGGCCTATGTAGTTTTTATTGAGAAGTCCGTCCCACCGTCCCACCGTCCAACCCACTTCGCCCAGTTAACCCTGTCGCTGCTCGAGCGGGGACTGCTTATTCGTTATATTCGCTGCTAACCATCATATCTGATGGCCGTTCACTATCCGTGACTTGTGACCCCGTTGGTAGCATGTAGCTCATCCCCAACACACGCACACACAATCACAGATACAGTTTAACGAACATTTTTTTTTTTTAAAGACAGGGTCGCGAGTTCTACACCTCACGGAGCCACTATAGTAGTTTTAGTGATACTCAAACCACAAGCCTGTGCAAACTTTGAAAATCTACGCAATTACCCTCTTGTATCCGACCACGATATCTCCACCGAAATCATGCATCAATGGAATCAACACAAGTTCCCGCTCTAATCAATTAATTCGGTCCAAGGCCCTGGCCCGATAAATTGATTGTAAAAGTGGGCAAGGGCCCCTGCCTCCTAGATAACTTCGGCCCCCTACCATGTGTTGCAGTTACGGGGGCAACGCCGTGATACCGGGGTTTAATCTTCGGGTTGAACCCCTTGTTTGTAAAAATTAACAGAGCTTTGATCAAAAAATGTGTTATATCCCATTTTAATGTAAAAAAAGGGATACAAAAAGACAAATGTCAAACGAAAACAGGGGTTCTAATTTTAACGGATTTGTATCCAAAATAGGTTTGATGCAGGGTGATAAGAAAAGGATATCACTTTTTAGGTTTAGAAATTGTAGTCATTTATAGAACGTTCTCAATGACTATACAAATTGTGATAAGGCACGATTGAATTTACTTAAATCGCTGAGAACTTAATATAATACTCGTACAAGGTAAGATAATTCCAACCGTTTCTGTATGGACTACTTCGGCAGATATACTCGTATACATGCAAAAGCGTAGGAACGCGCATGTAGGCGCATGGAACGAAATACTTGAATTATCACTTTGAATATAATTAGTAAGATAATTTATTGTTAAAATTAGTGATATTTTCTGAATACCTACTGATGATGTAAGCAATATGGAGGCTTAGGATTAGCAATTACCAAAATAAAGGTCCCAATGTTTGACACACGTTAATGCCAATAATTGACTGCCTGTTTGTAATGTTGAAGTCATTATTTTGAGTATAAATATTGCTTTGATTTCAAATTGAGGGAGTTTCGAGCACTGAACATTCACCACTATCCCATTATTTAAATGTATATTAATCCAGGCTTTACTCTTTTTAAAATATTAAAATTGATCTTAATCTTTTCAGCCGTATTTGCACGATTTAGTAAACAACATCGAGACCTATATTGTTTTTCGTGTCACCGGAGCTTCAAAACCAAGTTTCGATTTGCGAGTCATTCTCGCGCCCATGCACGCAAACAACTTTTGCAATCGTTTTGTCAGGATGTCGCCGCCGACTGATACGTCTGGGAGGACATCAGCATCATAAACTGTCTTCGTGCAAAAATTTATCAAAATTGGTAGGACCGTTTAAGTGTGATTGAGCAGCAAGCATCTAAACATCCAAATATCTGAACTTTCGCTTTGATAATATTAGTATAATGCGCCCAGATGGATCTGAAAATGGCGTCCGCTCGCATGCTATCTCGCATCCACCCTATCATTGTCTATACTTACACAGTTAAAGTGTGAGTATAGACAGCGCCATTTTCAGAACCATTCTTTATCTGCGCGTTATAGGATATATACATACATACATACATAAATACATTCACGCCTTTTTTCCCAAAAGGGGTAGGCAGAGCACATGAAACGTATGTTCCAGCGCCACTTTTAGCATAAATATGGGTATAAAAGATCGACTAAATGTGATATTGCAGTGATAGGTTGCTAGCCCATCGCCCACAACACACTTCAACCCTGGTCCCTTAGTCGACTTTTACGACACCCACGTGAAGAAAGGGGGTGGTGAAATTCTAACTCACACCACACGGGAATATGGATAGGATATATGGAAGGGTTAAAATTAAAATCCGTTGAATCCATACGATAGCAAATCTTCAGGTGCATTTGCATTCTTACCAACTTTTCCCTTACTTAGTTCTGCAGCAATAAAACCGCCCACTGCCATTTAAAATCCATTTAAAGGTACCTTCCTACCTTAATGGCTTTCGCTTTATTAGTAAACAAAGTTATAAAAGTTATTTATTTAACGTAATTACTTTGTAGAAACAAATAGGCGGTGTCAGTTGTGTTTATTTTGATAATATCGTTCAAAATAATACGTCGCTGCGCTTGTAAAATCCGACATGTGCTTATTTTTGAAATTCGGTTTTTGGCATAATTTTGAACTACTTTTTAAGGTGCATCTTCCTCTAGAATCCATTTATCAAAATTTTAACTGCTTCCTGAAAAATAAAAATCAGCTATGTAAAATAAGTATAAAAATGCCCTTCAAAATGCGCTATGTGTTACATCGCCACATAGCGCTGCTTGTGCCTGATACACCTGTGATTAAATTTTGCGCCTTGCACTGGCACTTAGCGGATTTTACGACAAGTAGGTAGCCATATAATTGAAGTTTACAATGACATACCGTCAAATCATTCGATTTTATTTACTTATCGTCATACAGTTAAAGGAAGTTAATACGTGATATTTAGTGTAAGAACAGTAAAATCAGTTTTTTTTCTGTTCGAGTTCTTGCGATCAGCCTGGTTGGCTATAAGCAGATGTGATGAAGGTAGTTTTCGAGGCGGGTGCTATCCCCAGCGGGGTACATCCCGTTTATCTGTGTAGTCAGTCTATGTGCTGACTATCCTGGTCAAGGATGTCTCGCTTCCTTTTAAGTCGGTTTCTGGGATTGTTAGTTGCTCCGCAAGTTGGTTTGGATGCTTATGCAGCGTTGCTTTGTATTTCTCACCATAAGAAGTAATTTCTTGTTTGACTGTTGCCATATCGAGAATTTCGTGAAGCTCTGTTGTTTTGAGGTACCATGGTGCATTCGATATTGTTCTACACTCTTTGTACTATAATTAGGTAAGTTGTAAGTTGCACTGGCAGCACCCCACAGTTGTATGACATATGTCCAAATTGGCTTTATCATGGTTTTGTAGATGAAAAATAATATTATACATTATGCGTTTTGAATTTCTGCCCATCAGCCAATAAAGACCTTTGTACCTTAGATTAATATCATCTCTTTTAGTCTTGAATCTTGATATGATTCTGCCAGGTGAGCCTTCGGTCCAAATGTATGCCCAAGTATTTTACGGTGCCTTGATGTGGCAGTTGTACGCTATTTAGTGGACAGGAGCACAGTCGTAATGTGTGTCGATTTGGTCACGCTAGCAGCAATTCTCCACTTAGCTAGCCACTACTCTAATTCATTAAGGCTGCAGCATTCGTGATGCTTTAAATGGGCATTTATTCGAGGCCAGCAGGACAGTATCGTCAGCAAAGGTGGCGATCATTGTGTCTGGGCTCTGGGGCAGGTCAGATGTGAACAGCGTGCACAGGACAGGTCCAAGTATGGAGCCTTGAGATGAGACAAACTCTGGAAATCCAGTAGGAAGCAGCTCAGAATCATATCTGGGGTGTTCACAGCACTTCGGGGTCAAGGATCTCTTGGCCAAGATGGGACTATCGGACAGTTTAGACTGTAGAATGTGTGGCGAGGAGGATGAGACTATGGAACACTTATTGTGTGAATGTCATGCCCTTGCCAGACAAATAATGAATTACTTCGGTAACGGTTATCCGCAACCAAAGGAATTCAAGCTACTTCCGCTGAGCTGCATCATCCGCTATGTGGAAATGATGGAGCGAAGTTGGGAGTAGACATAAGGAGAGGGCAAATGCACAAAAGATCCCACTGGGTCGAAGTGCATCCGAAAGGGCCCTCATCTAAATAAGATAAGATAATATAAGATGGAGCCTTGAGGGACTTCTGCGGTTATTTCATGAAACCCTGATGTTGAATCGCTTTCTCTTACTTGGAATATTCTGTTAGATATGTACGACTTCAAGATTCCGCAGAATGTGTGGGGCAGCAGTAAGGACTTTATTTTGCATAGCAGTCCTTTGTGCCAAACCTTATCGAAGGCTTGCTGTATGTCGGGAAATGCCGATGAACAGTATTCTTTCATCTCGAATGTTTTTCTAATTTTCCTGCACACTCTGTGGACCTGTTCTATGGTAGAATGTTCTTTCCGAAAGCCGAATCGGTGGTCTGGGATAATGGATTTTTCCCTTAAGGCACTGTTGAGTCTATAGAGCAGACATTTCGCAAAGGGTTTGGACATGATAGGAGCAGGCTAATGGGTCTGTATGAAGTTACTTCGTGCGGAGGCTTACCAGGTTTATGGATCATTATTATCAGCGAAACTTTCCATAAATCAGGGAAACATCCTACCCTCAGAATAGCGTTGAAGAGTATGTTTAGGTACACGATGGCCTTGCGTGGTAATTTTCCTTGTACTTTTTTGTCTATGAGGTCGAATCCTGGTGCCTTGTTGTTATCCATCGATTTGATATTTCTAACAACCTCGCTGGGCGTCACTGGTTTAAGAGGACGGTCGAGCTGGAAGACTTGGTTGAGGATTGAGTCAATGTCCAATTCGTCTGCGGTAACTACAGCGTTGTTCGGCTTGAAGACGTGGCTCAGATGTTTGGCGAATTCTTCCGCCTTAGTTTGTCCGGATCTAGCCCATCCTCCACCCTGCGTCCTTAGAGGTGGCTGTTTTTGCATGCTCCCCATAGTGAGTAGTTCGTCGCTTTTGTTGCTATTTCTATTATTGACAAAAACGCATACTTTTTATGCGTAAATAAACATATTTACACAAAATACCAACTTTTTCATTCTTTTCCTTGCGTAATAAAATCCGATTTGTGCTATATGAGACTGGTTGTAAAAGTATATCACAGGAGAAATAATCCGTTTAGTGCCACAAAATTACATAGAGGGTTAAAATGACACATTTAAAAACCGCCATGTGCCAAAAATACAAAATAAAAATTGTATCTCCTGGAAACACGAGTATTTTTTTTAAAACCTCAAATTATACAACAACTCAGGTTTAACTTGAATTTTCGGCATACTTAATTTTCAAGTTTTGACCCTGGTAACAAAACAAACATGTTTTTTGCGTCTCCTGAAAAGTAAGGTTTTTTTACATGTCGGATTTTACAAGCGCAGCGACGATATTCTGTTAGATATGTACGACTTCAAGATTCCGTAGAATGTGTGGGGCAGCAGTAAGAACTTTATTTTGCATAGCAGTCCTTTGTGCCAAACCTTATCGAAGGCTTGCTGTATGTCGGGAAATGCCGATGAACAGTATTCTTTCATCTCGAATGTTTTTCTAATTTTCCTGCACACTCTGTGGACCTGTTCTATGGTAGAATGTTCTTTCCGAAAGCCGAATCGGTGGTCTGGGATAATGGATTTTTCCCTTAAGGCACTGTTGAGTCTATAGAGCAGACATTTCGCAAAGGGTTTGGACATGATAGGGAGCAGGCTAATGGGTCTGTATGAAGTTACTTCGTGCGGAGGCTTACCAGGTTTATGGATCATTATTATCAGCGAAACTTTCCAAAAATCAGGCAAACATCCTACCCTCAGAATAGCGTTGAAGAGTATGTTTAGGTACACGATGGCCTTGCGTGGTAATTTTCCTTGTACTTTTTTGTCTATGAGGTCGAATCCTGGTACCTTGTTGTTATCCATCGATTTGATATTTCTAACAACCTCGCTGGGCGTCACTGGTTTTAGAGGAAGGTCGAGCTGGAAGACTTGGTTGAGGATTGAGTCAATGTCCAATTCGTCTGCGGTAACTACAGCGTTGTTCGGCTTGAAGACGTGGCTCAGATGTTTGGCGAATTCTTCCGCCTTAGTTTGTCCGGATCTAGCTCATCCTCCACCCTGCGTCCTTAGAGGTGGCTGTTTTTGCATGCTCCCCATAGTGAGTGGTTCGTCGCTTTTGTTGCTATTTCTATTATTGACAAAAACGCATACTTTTTATGCGTAAATAAACATATTTACACAAAATACCAACTTTTTCATTCTTTTCCTTGCGTAATAAAATCCGATTTGTGCTATATGAGACTGTAAAAGTATATCACAGGAGCAATAATCCGTTTAGTGCCACAAAATTAGATAGAGGGTTAAAATGACACATTTAAAAACCGCCATGTGCCAAAAATACAAAATAAAAATTGTATCTCCTAGAAACACGCGTATTTTTTTTAAAACCTCAAATTATACAACAACTCAGGTTTAACTTGAATTTTCGGCATACTTAATTTTCAAGTTTTGACCCTGGTAACAAAACAAACATGTTTTTTGTGTCTCCTGAAAAGTAAGGTTTTTTTACATGTCGGATTTTACAAGCGCAGCGACGAATAACTATTAAGAAGTTCATGGTCGATTTCCACTACGGCGACTGGTTTATTATTAAAGGACTTAAAATAAAAGAAGGGAATCTCAATTAGGTTGTATTTTTTTATTATTGAAATGTTTGCTTCCTCAGAATTTCATCATTTAATTTATGAGCCAATGCATACAATTTCCAAGGCTGGTCTCAATCTTTTAAAAAATCCAGTTATATGGTGTTCCATGAGGAATTGACGCCGGAGCCCCTGAATTATATTGGGCGTGTAGTAATTTCGATATTTTCTATTATAACTCGTGTATTTGCAACACCTGGTGAAATAGAATTGATGATGAAGAGTACAGATGACTTATAGAACTTCTCAATTGTGTTCTTAAATCTAGAAAAGTTTTTGAAAAAAAATGGATCTCGATGAAATGAAAAGCCTTAGATTATATCGATGAAATGTTTGTCGGTTAAACGAGGGAAACCCGGCGTCGGCCCATATAATGACATTTTACAGATAGCTGCAGATATCGCGAATGTCATTGACAGTGGTCGAAATCAGTCAGTAATAGTTACTCTAGAACCAATAGTACTCGGGCTCACTGAAACGTACTTACTTTTAAGTGACTCTTATCTGTCACTTAATCTAAATGCTCCACAATGTGTGTGTTCGGACCGTCGCCGGCCCAAACTCTAAAGCTCCATCGATTTAAAGTACGTTCAAGTAGACGAAATAGCACCTAAAGTCGTTGGTGTAGAACTTGAAATCGAAGTGACAAAGATGTTAAGCTGTGTATACACGTGCGAGCTCGCGATCAAGCAGATTTGTTCGTGTGACTGAGAGAACTTAATCATTTTATGTAAAGTCGCTCCAAGTTATGCCATTTTATTAGCGTTGTATTTTAAAATGAAATGAAATACATTTAATTGCTAGAATACAGGTACTGATAGTACTAACATTAAAATATTATTTTGGGATCCATATATATTCAACCACCTAGTAGCATGCAATAAGAATGTATGCAAGGAAGACACATATACCTCTAGATCAATTAATAAAAAAATACAGGATACAAGATGTGCGTCAATTACCTATGTTTAAGAGTATTGTTAAGAAACAGAATACAATGTCAAAATAAAATGTCAAATTGGAGATTACAAAATATGTGAATGTCAGAACTACAGCAGGCAATGTCAAGTAAGTACCTAGTCTTATGGTTTTAATACTTATGACAGAGTGCAATTTATAATTTAAATTAGCGTTCTCCTTATAATTCGAAAAAAGACAAATATAGGTTTGACATTAGCGTTGGTTGCTTGAAACCATTGGTTATCGTAAGCTGCGTCCGTTAAAATCAGATTGTATCGAAAGTCTGACAGTTATTTAAGGGACAATCACTGGCATCATGTTTAGCGTTAACGGGTCTGTTACATATATGGTTGATGCAACCAGATTTAAGTCTTAATCAATACTAATACTGTCTGTGTTTGTCTGTGTGTTACCTCTTCACGCTTAAACCGCTAAACGGATTTAGATGGAATTTGGTATAAAGATTGTTTAGGCATTTTTTATCTGCTTTGCCTTAAGGTTGGCTGGTAGAGAATGCTTTATAGCATTAAGTCCGCCTTTTGTACCATAAGATATTATTTTGTACAATAAATATCATATAAATAAATAAATAGTTTGAGCCCCGGGAATTGACGAGGCAAAATTGAACCGAGTCACCGCATATGTGCATGTAGCTTAATGGTAAACACTTATGCCACGTTTACACAGATCCGATCCGATCGTTGTGCGACCAAACGTCAGCTTGACATGTGCCTATCAACAATGTGGGCACAATTAAGGACGTACATCGAAGAGATTACATTACATCCTATGGTGTGTGTTAGTATAAATAAAAAAAAAATATTAGGGGATAATCTTACGCAAATTGAACTAACACCACAGTAAGATCAATAGGTACTAGACGATTATATTGATGGATATAAATAGTTAAATAGATACTGAAATACAGAAACAAATATTCATGCTCATCACACATGTAGGTATTTGCCCTTACCGGGATTGGAACGGGAAACCATCATTTTACCGAAAATTGATTCATCGATTATCGTTTCCCATAACACTATTCGAAGAATTTCATCATCACACAGGAATCATTCATCGAACTTCGTTAGATCGCTCATACATTTGCTCGAAATACCATTTACACAAAAATGAACTCATCGAATTTCACTTCAATATTTTATTTGTTCATCGACATAGTCGTTCATCGAATCACCGTTACTATAATTTTGTTTTAACATAAGTTTCAGTTCCCAAAATTCTTATTACATAGAAAATCGTTTCATCTGTGTTTGTCACTTGATAATATTTACCTTTCAACGAACTGAGTAGGTACATTTCACCGAGACTTTGGACGTACCTATACATAGAGCTCTAACCGCTCGGCCACGACTTTGGTCTTAAGCGACCTGCGACCAGCGTTTTATCTGTTCATTGCGCGGTCGAGATGCGCAACGCACTGTGGTTAGTTGGCATCACGCGCAATGAACAGATAAAACGCTGATCGCAGGTCGCTTAAGACCAAAGTCGTGGCCGAGCGGTAAGCCTACCCACCTCTCCCTCTGGATATCGGATTACCTTCCTATTCTACTTCAAGGCAGGCCAGTGTAGGTACGACGACGAGCGAAGCGAGGAGGAGGGTTAGGTGAACTGTGATCCTATAGCGCGCGAGCCGAGCGAGCGCAGCGAGCGTGCCGCGGCAGCGGCCGGCGAAGCGCCAGAACCGTTTTTTTTATATCACTTACTTAGGCTTAATATTACGTCTACATCGTATACGAAGCATATATGAGTCAATGTGGACCCATTTTATCCATTAGGTATTATATACTTAGACGAAATGACCTATAGGTAAACAGCTTGGTAGAAAAATGAAATATTGATCGTGGCAACAAAAATATATGGAACGTACCAACATTGAACCGTGTTTCGATAAATTAATACTATACACAACTGACTATTCTATGAAAAGTAAATTCGATAAATCGTTACGCTACGATTTGAGACGAATTCGAAACGATTAACGATGAAAAGTTGTTCGATGAAATAAAAAACTATGAATTGATGATTATGTGAACAAGAAATACAACGAAATGAAATTCGTGGAATAGTTTTCGGCGAAATGTAAATCGATGTAATGCGTTTCGATAAAATGATAAGACACCCGATTGGAACCCAGGACCTTCAGCTTTATAGGCAGCGTAACTACCCACTAGGCTAAACGGTTGACTAAATACACTCGTACACATACAATTATACACGAAAGCAGAGATCTCGGGTCATGTAAGGAATTTAAATGCGGATTGTGCTAGTTTCTTTTATACGCGCCATACTCGTAGCTGATCTAGTGGTTTTACCGCTACGGATCGGAACGGGCCTACACCGTATGCGCACACTAGGCAGGTTCCTGGCAGTACACGTGTTAATGCACGAGCACAGCGAACGAAAAAACCATAGAATGCGAGCTTCTACACGTGCCTAAAACCCGATATTCGCATGTTCGAATCAAACAGCTGCCTGGCATCATTTTGATACCCCTCCCCCATTCCCATATAACTGGCAATAACACCCATTCTGTGAGGTAAAGTGTTGAGCTAGTTTCTTATTACACTAGAAACATAATAGTTATTTACGATACAAGTGCCGAAAAAAAATTGACACAAGTTGCGAATTACCTATTCGTACGTGTATCGTACAACGTTTTACTGTACATATGGCTCTTTAAAGTTTCGAAATATGCACGAAAAGTGCTCTTTTCCGCACTAGTGCGGGAAAGTAGCACCATATGTACTGTAAAATATTATATTTCATATCTCGAAGGTAGTTTACATTCGGATTTACTGCTAGTCGGCAAGTAGTGAAACGGTGCCGGTGTGGTGCCATAAAATTTTATGTTTTTTTTATTATCATTATATAATATACGTTTATTACTTAGAGGAATGAATTTGAGATTTTATGCGACTTGACGGGATTTAGCTCAGACGTGCTTTAGTCATAAATGTGGAAACCCGTAAGCCATTCACCACTGCGTAAAGTTTGAAGCGCTTCACCATAGTTTGTAGTTGTTGTCATAAATTAATGATATTCTATTCTATTATATTCTATAACACTGTCACTGCCAGGAATCGGCCTAGCGGGCACCTACCTGCACCGTAGTCGATTTCCGCTGCATCCATCAAGCCATGCGCTGCGTACACGTCTTTCGGCTGATATGATGACGATGAGTAGTGGATGACATAAGAACGACATAATCTAACATACGTGCGTGTGTATATCTTTTAACATTACGTACAACGTACAACTGTCCATTCACGACCACTCTAATAATATTGTATGCAATGTAATGTAGAAATGCAACCGTAAAACTTGTAACATCAACGTCAATGTCCGTCCATCAATTTGGACGCATCATTTGTCGCCAAGACCAGTGCGCCCAGCGCGCTAGTGAATATCGAAACAACATAGAAAACCACAAGTGAGAAAACGTTTGTCTTTCTTAATCTTAGCTTTGTTGTTGTTGTGCTAGAGCAGTTCAAGCCACGCTTTCCTGTCCTTAGCGACGTCTCATCCCGTCTCGCTCCAGCTCATTTCAACTGCTCGCAGCTTGCTCTCGACTGTTTGGCGTCATGTGTGCACAGAACGTCCACGAATTACTTTCTGTAGTCTAATTATTACTTCCATCCATTTTAATGCATCGATTTGGTTTTAAGACAAACGGTGCGGCGCCGCTTGACGCCTAGGTGAATACCTACCTAGCTTTATATTAAAATGAAATTTATTTTTTTGTTGTCAAACGAGCTCAATAAATACGTAAATAACACATAAAAGAATATCCCATAATGGAGAACATGATACAGTTTCCTTCTAAATTGAGATTGGCATAACTAAGGTTAGGGAAAATCATCTTCTAAAATGGTTCTTTTACTCGTATTTTACTGATCTTGGATACGATATTGTGTTCGATTTGTCGTTTATTTAGACTTTAATGTTCTTACGTGATACGGGGTCAATCTGTGTTTGGTTCGTCTCATGGAGTCGTATTTGAATATAGTAAATATAAAGGCGTAGATTTTCAAAATCAACGTTCAAAATGTTGAATTTGCTTATTGCAAAATGATAGTCGTCAAAACTTCTAATGACTAAACGAGCAGTTAAAATATCTTAATCCAAAATTTCGTAAATCAAAATATCAATTATGAAACATTGAGAGGTTAAAGGCCGAAGTTTAGAAAGTTGAAGGTATGATCAACTCTGGAAAAATTTAGAATATTTAAATATTTAGAAAAGAAAGATCCAAACGAGCTCTGGCGACCTTACCACCAGAAATATGACACCACCACCCCACCCCGTAGAGCAATATTTGCTGTTAAGGCTGCGTTCTTCTGTAAGGTTTATTTCCTCTGCCACTCAGGCTGCTCTTATTACAATTTTTTCAATATCATAACATGTGATCAAAAAGTTTAATTGGCTTTGTATTTACTACTTAAGACTTATACCATGTTTTTGCAGCTGTGGGTACTCATTAAGTATAAATAAATAAATAAAAATATACATGGAAGCAAAATTTCAAGATCACGCGAGAAATGTGACCTAGTGAGGACAACACAGCTGGCCAAACATACGAAAGAATTTACACCTAAGCTGAGATGGAACACTTCCCTCGTTTAACGATGAAGAATACAGAACCCTATAAAGACGAACAGCTGTAGCAAACAAATATTGAAATACTAAGTTAAATGGAATTTTGATTTGATTCCTCGCCTCAGATTATAATTTCAAATTAGTCGGAGATGAAAAATTGGAAAGTTCCTTACCTAATTCGCCCCGTGAAAGCAACTACGTAACACGATTATGTTAATTTTGCGTGAAATTTGTATGGATTCTTTGATAAACTTCCTAATGTGGTAACTTTCTTGGTGTACGTGTTTTATGGAAATATTTTGTGGTTTCGTTCATTTTACAAAGTGTTTTATTGCCCGATAGTTAGTAAATTGCAAATTGTTGAAAGTTAGTTTACCGCTACAATCTAGTTTACTACTAGGCTTAGCGTAAAAAATATGTAACATTGCAATCGGCCCCAACTTTTTAGGATACCTAGTTAGCTGATTTCAGCTAGGTATGTAGTTGATAGGGTCACTGAATCAAGTTTCATGAAGGCAAACAGACATGGCAAAAATATCAGCAAAATCGACGAAAGCTGTCTTTTCTGTCGTTGTTACCGTTGAATATATTTTCTTTTTAATACGGATTTTCATGTAATTATTATGCTGTATCAGATACTATAACACATTGTTTCCCCTCCTGTTCTTAATCGTCCTGAACAGCTGTGCCCATCCACCTCCAACTCAATCAATCCACCAACCTCAATCTTTTAAATACTTAATAGTACATTGTTTAACGAGGGGCGTAAGTGGAATATTGCTAACAAGAGTCTATCAGAAGCCCGACGCCGAAGGCGGAGGGCTTTTGATGACTCGAGTTTGCAATATTCTTACGCCCCCGTGTTATACACAATGTTTTTCATCACATTTGCGAGGAAACAAATAAATTTTAGATGAAATTAATACAAATCGTAATAAAAACCGCAACATGTCAGTCGTCCATTTTGTTGAATTTGACGTGAGGCGCGTATGGCAAAGAACCTTCGGTATACAGCCACGATTTGAAAATACTTAAAAACATTTGTAATAAATACTAAACACTGAATTGCAGTCAAATTTAATATAAAGATATGTTTTATACACATTAAAAGTTAGTTGTAGCAAACTTTTGAAGATATGAAATACACCTTGGCTGATTGGAAACATCCTCAGTCCGAAGTGAAGTATGAGTGGGTTCTATATTTTAAAACTAAACTTAACACCCCGTGGGAGGTAAAACGGCTATAACTGCTCTGTACGCTCGCAAGTAATAACGCCATTGACGAGCAAGTGTGATGAAAAATATTTTTTCAGTTTTGATTATAATGCCTTTTCGTTTTTACCGCGGTGTTCGTTCATTGCGCTGCAAATCTTTATGGACTTCTCTATCGGATTTTTATCTCCCTCAATTGGAAAGTTCGCAAATTGTTCTGTAATTAATAATTCCTAACAACTCTCTGATAAAAAGCAGTAATGAATGAAGGCTTGATGTTCTGCTGTTGAAAGAATGATTAAGTGTAGAAGAAGCAAAAGATTTTATGAAAATTATTAGAATATTAGATTTGCTGGTTTACTTAGAGCTAATGTCGAAAAAACAATGAAAATACCCCTTTTGTTTTACGTTTTAACGCAGTAGCAAATTTTTATCAGTAATTCTGCATTCAGCCTCATTTCAAGGCTTTTTGTATATAAGTACTATGTATAATTTAATTTTCGACATAGTAATAATATTTTCGAAGTAGTTAAATCATACATAGTATATACAAAGTCTCCTCCTACTTTTGCCTGGCTCCTTCCCATTTACTTAGGGTCGGCCCTTCTAATCGTGCGTCGCCAGGCCGGTACATCCTAGATCGTCTCTGGTCTTAAATTTATTAGTATATACAAAGAATCCTGTGAATGAAACTACACTACATGCTTTGAAAGACAAACACCCCAGCCCATCGAGGTCAATAATCTTACCACCTGAACCGAGTTTAACAAGCCCTTTCCTTTCTGTTACAACTTCGGACGTAGCCAACGCAATTGCGTCTTTCTACAATGGGTCTGCATCCGGTCTAGATGGTCTGCGACCGCAGCATCTCAAAGAGTTGACTTAACCCTCCGCAGGAAACAATGGTCCCCGATTGTTAGAATCACTCACAAAATTATGCAATTTTTTACTGAGAGGTATGCTAAACTTGGAGGTGAGACCGTTCCTATATGGTGCTTCGTTATGTGCCTTATCTAAAAAAGATGGTGGTATTAGACCAATTGCGGTGGGCAGCTTTTTTCGTCGTCTTACGGCTAAGCTCTGTTGCCAATCTGTTAGAGAAGCTATGTCTGACTATCTGCAACCAATTCAAATGGGCTTCGGTACCAGACTTGGTTGTGAGGCGGCAATACATGCCACCCGGTCTTTTGCTTTACATCGCAGGTCATCCAATACCATAATCGTTAAAATCGATATCAAAAACGCTTTCAATAGCCTAGAAAGGGACACTCTTCTCAACGAAACCTTAGAGCAAACTCCTTCTCTTTACCCTTTCATTTACCAATGTTACGCCTCCTCAAGTAATCTTTTCTTCTCAGGCAGTTTAATACAGTCGCAAGTTGGTGCCCAGCAGGGCGACCCATTAGGGCCCTTGATGTTTTGTCTCGGCATCCAAAAGATTATTTCTGGATTAAAGGCGCCCCTTAACGTGTGGTATCTGGATGATGGCACTATAGGAGGAAGTCCAGAAGTGGTCTTAAACGACTTGAAAACATTGATACCTGCCTTGAAGAAAATTGGTCTTGAAATAAACCCGTCTAAGTGCGAGTTTTATACTTGCAGTTTTTTAGACACCAACTCTCTCGCAGAAATAGAGTCACTTTTACCTGGCATTAGACAAATACACGAACATTCTTTCAATTTACTGGGTGCTCCAATTTTCACCGAGGGTGTTAGTTCGGCCCTTCAAGCCAAAAGACAAGCACTTTCGGCGGCACAGGAACATTTGACACAATTGTCGGGACATGTTTCCCTTATCTTGCTGCGAAACTGCTTTGCTCTGCCTCGCATGGTGTATATGTTACGGACGTCTCCAACTTGGCTTTATGACACGGATTTGAAATCGTTCGATGACACTATTAAATCTTGTTTAGAGTCAATACTCAATGTGAGTTTAGACGACAAACAATGGTGTCAGGCGGCTCTGCCAGTTCGTTACGGTGGCTTGGGCGTGCGTCGGGTCCAGGACATAGGTCTGGTAGCCTTTTTAGCGTCGGCACATGGTTCGTCGGATCTTGTTGCTCGAATATTATCATTTGATGGCAGCAGCATTCGAGTTCCATTCGTAACCGAGGCCCTGGCTAAGTGGGCGACACTATGTCCGTCCAATGATCATCCGGATAGCTTAACGGTCCAAAGAGGATGGGACGATATTCTATGTCAGCAAACGTTTTCTCATTTGTTGAGTGATGCCTCGGGGACTGACCTAGCACGTCTCAAGGCTCTCACAAAGCCCGAATCCGGTGCGTGGCTGCATGCCTTGCCTTCCCCTCAACTCGGCACTTTGCTCGACAACGACTCCCTGAGGATAGCAGTTGCTTTAAGGCTGGGGAGCAAGGTATGCGAAGCGCACCGATGCGTTTGTGGGACAATGGTGGAGGAGAATGGCCACCACGGGCTAAGCTGCAAAAGATGTGCGGGTCGGTTCCCTAGACACCATTCTATCAATGAGATCGTGCGTCGGGCTATGGTGTCCGCCAACGTACCGTGCATCCTGGAGCCCCCGGGTCTGTCTCGGACTGACGGAAAAAGACCAGACGGGTTGACGTTGGTTCCCTGGCAGGGAGGGCGGTGCCTCCTATGGGATGCAACTTGTGTTAGCACTTTTGCAGCGTCCCATCTAAAGCACACAATTAAGTCAGCTGGTTCGGCGGCCGAAAATGCCGCCAAGCTCAAACACGCAAAGTACTCTGCCTTGGAACCGACTTATGATTTCGTTCCGGTTGCTGTGGAGACGGCTGGGCCCTGGGGCAGTGAGGCTCTCGGGCTGTGCAAGGAGTTAGGCAGACGATTAAGGGACAGGGGTCTTGACCCCCGCTCTGGGTCATGGCTCGTCCAACAGGTCTCCATTGCTGTTCAGCGAGGCAATGCCGCTAGCATTTTGGGGACCTTTGGTTCGGGCTTGACGCAGAGCGGGATGTACTCGTAGTATTACTTTTATTTATTTTTACGTATTTTAATTTTATCATTCTTTTCACCATTGTATTCCGACTTGATTTGTAATTCATATTATGATAATGTCCATATTGTTATTTTAAACTAATTAAAGATACTTATTATAACTAATTATACAAAGTCATTTTGATTTTGATGGTGTAAGTACTTGTTTTGGTGAGAAATAAAGAAAATTTGTATTGTATTGTAAATTTTATATTTATGTTTTTGCTGGCTGGGTTTCCGCAACTTGACGTCATAAGTTCACCAAGTTTTACCTAGCTATAAGAATATTATATATGGCAATACCTCAGATTTTATGTTACCTCATATTCAATTCAATTTCAATTTATTACAAGACAACTATGAGGTCCACTGGTGTTAGTTGTTCTTAGTCTAGGTTAGTAATGAATGTTAAAAAGGGATTTTGGTGCGGTCGGTAAGTATTTTTGTCACGGGACAATCAAACTTACCAGCTATCATTTTCAGGATGCATATAACCAAACAGTATTTACTTTACATATATGAATGCAAAAAACGTGAAAATACATATAGTAGCATAAGTTTATATATTTAAATTGATATATAGTTTAAAAAATATATAAATTATGCTCTTGCAAAGTTCGGATTGTTAATACAATCGGATAGCATATTTTTATATATACTGTAGCAGAAGTTCATAAGACTTCACATATTATTATATCTACTCGCAGATCTTCTTCTCGCATAGGCCTACTCGCAGAAAAAAAAATTGAGTTTTGAATTTGGAATAAGCCCCGTATTAGGTGTCAGCTAAAAAGCGCAGCACGCGTTTATTCTAGTCCGTGTTCAACCATGTTCGAATTTAATTCAGTTGCTCATGCATACAAAATCAGGCTTTATTTATTCAGCTAGTTAATTCAACCAAATGTTTTAATCAGCTATGCTGTTGTACGACAGCGTTTTGATTAAATAATCTACATTCTAATTAGCTTTATAATGTATAGGTGTATTAAGAAATAATTATGGGTGAAAAATATTAAAATATTTATTTGTGCAGTGAAAGCGCGGTGAGCATTTCTAGAAAAGATTGTGCAATTCTACAAAGAAACCACGTCAATCAAGTTACCTTTTATTAAAATTCCTTTTTTGTTACCAAATTTACGAAAAATAATAAACGAACTTTATTGCTATTTTTGGTAATTAAGGCTCTGATATACTTATACGTTCTTAATTAGAAAGACTCTCAAAACCATTGTATTTAAAGTGATAATAAAATGGTAACCAAACAGAATCAATGAAACTTAACCCTTCACTACCCGCGATATGAGCATTTTGCCGCCCGTGGTGAAAGTTTAACAAAATACAAAGTCAAGCTTTTCAGTAGCTGCCTCTTTAGGGTTCCTTAGTCGACTAGGAACCCTTATAGTTTCGCCATGTCTGTCCGTCCTTCCGCGGATAATCTCAGTAACCGTTAGCACTAGAAAGCCGAAATTTGGTACTCATATGTGTATCAATCACGGCGACAAAGTGGTAAAATAAAAAGTGGAACATAATGTTTTATTAGGGTACCTCCCCTATACGTAAAGTGGGGAGTGTTTTTTTTTTCATTTCAACCGTAACGTGTGAAATATTGTTGGATAGGTATTTAAAAATGAATAATTAATTTTTTGATAATGTTAATATTTTCGGAGATAATCGCTCCAGAAGTAAAAAATAATGTGGGGGACATCCCCCTCTAACTTTTGAAACATAAGTTTTAAAAATATGAAAAAAATCTCAAAAGTAGAACTTAATAAAAACTTGCTAGGAAAATTATTTTTAACTTGATAGCATGAATGGTTTTCGAAAAAAATTACAAAATATTTTTTGAACTAAGTTTGTAATTTAACTGTATAAGCAGGTGTTTATTGTACCTGTAATTTATACAAAATCAGAATGAAATGACATGCTTTCAAATAAAGTAAAAACGGTGAAAATCGGTTCACGCAATAAATAATTATCTCATAAAAATCATCTTCCATACTTTAAGCTCGCGCGCAATAGTTAACCTCCTTTGCCGATAGATGTCGCTGTACGCGGAACACTCATATCGTAGTAAGTACTTAATATGTCAACTCAATGTAAGAAATAGTCCATTTTTTAACGCTTAAGTGGGGACACTTACTATGACAGACGGAAAACTACGGAACCCTACACTGTGCGTGGCCCGACACGCTCTTGGCCGGTTTTTATTTCTTTATCTGTATGTTATAAAAATAGAAAAAATCAGTGCACACATGACCGCAATAGACTTCGATTGTTGTCAGTGGGTCGCGTTGGTTGGCAAATTGCTAACCGCGCCGCGCGAGAACTCACATTAGTAAAACCTGTACCTGTACCCAAAGGGTAAAAACTGGATTCTATGACTAAAGCTCCGTTGTCTGCCCGTCCGTCTGTCACCAGGCTGTATATCATGAACCGTGATAGTTAGACAGATGATGTGTTTCTGTTGCAGCTATAAAAAAACAAAATGTAATCCTTCGTGCAAGAGATGATGTTTTTCTGTAGTTTTTAATTCGTTTTACGTCACACCTGGCCATAATGCGAGTTTTACTGCACGCTGCGCGTACGGTAAAACTCGCATTGTGACCAGGTGAAGACGTAAAATTGTGTAATAGTTTAGGTGTACGCGGGCTGCGTCTTACTTATATCTATTTACATCATACGTTAATTTATTTGCCTTTTTTAAACAATTCAAAGCACATTTGGTGATTATTCATCATCTCACATCGATCATCATCAAAATCTACCAATGCCACATATACATCAGCTTATAAAGTGTAGTCACCCACAATAACATATTATTATTCATCAATGATCTCAAAAATATAGAACTCAACTCTATTCCTTGAGCTATAAGGGCGTGTCAGATATTTTTGCGTCCATTAGTCAGATATTGAGGTGGTAACTGTGCATGAAAACAAGAGAAAAGCCGGTAAAGTCAAAATTATCGATTGCGCAAAATCCTCGCAAAGGTCAGTCCCGCGAGTCGGAAATAAATTGTCAGCCTAATTGAGTTTTGTTGTCCCTTTACGGTTCTTTTCAGAACCATTATTGTCTCATTAGCCTAATCATTTTACTTTGCGGACATCAAAAGTTTTGTGAGCTAATTTACGTTTTGATGTTAGTTTAGAATCTAATGTCTGTTCGTTGTGTGTGGTTAACCAAATAGATTTGAAAGACCGTGTTTACACGTGAATCGGCTGTGTGTGTAATTCCTTTGGTTGATTTTTAGTTCCCGGTGCTAAAAGAGTGGTGTTATGAGTATTTCGTGTCTGTGTAACTGTGTCTGTCTGTGGTATTGCCCCTAAACAAATAACCAATTTGATTGCGTTTTTTTTTGTCAGATAGAAGACGTGATCTCCATTGTTCTTGGCTAAGTTTCAACAAAATCGGTTTAGCCGGTATTAAGATATTGAATTTTAAAATGAAAATTTTGGGAATGTTTAACTTTTTTTAAGTTAACTTTTTAAATTCACTTGCAGCGTGACGTCACATAGCCAAAAGAGAACATCAGAAAGTGCGCATCATTCCCGGAGGTGCGTTATGTGTAATTCCATATTTTTTTCGCGTATTGTTCTCTGTTTTTTTTTTTGTTTTAAGGCAATAAATATATTTTTTTTCTTTTATTTTCATTAACACCGGAAATCTAGCCAAATCTGACAATAGAACCCCATGGACTCCTACCGCCTTATTCATAAAACTTAAATTGCCTCTGCTAAATAAAATATGCTTTGTCCCTTTCGTACGAACACAAATGTCAAAGTACAGATGACATGATGAGAATGTGACAGATAAGGACAAACGAATTTTAATGCCATTTTAGTTAAAACAGGCTTGTAGTACGTTTATGAATACGGCCGCTAGTGTCTCCATTCATGCAAGACGGAACGACCGCAGTGTATTGAGGATTTTACCCCATACATTCGAGTTTGAAACATAAGTGCCCGGTGAAATGATATAGACTTTATTGTTAAGAGCACATGAGGTTTCCAGATATTTTTTAATCATTGGGAACATTTACAGCCAAGTGTAAAAATATGGTGCGTGCGACTTACTCATAAGTATGTCATTGTTCTTCACCATAATTATGTCAGCGGATTAAGATTTTGGTACATTCTTATGAAAATATTAATTTGATACCTACACAATTTTTACTTGACTGTACATAATATTTTATGAACTTGATTGTACTTCTTCGCGTTTCAGGATGACGTCATGCGGACGTTTATATCGTAGCTCCATACAAACTTCCACCCCCCATTTTAGGGAAGTGGGGGGTTAGAAAAAGACAAAAAGTAGCCTATGTCACGCTCCATCCCTTCAACTTCCCCTTAAAAAATCACGTCAATTCGTTGCTCCGTTTTGCCGTGAAAGATACTTTCCCATTTATAATATAAGTATGGATATCGCACTGTTTCGTGTTCTTCTCCTATAAGTACCTTCGACTTTCGATTTTCTTATTAATCGCAAACGAATCGTTAGGCAAATGTATGTAAAACAACACTGACTATTATTTTTACCAATATGATAACTTTATCATATTGGCAAAATAATTATAGTCAGTGTTGTTTAACATCCTTCGTCCCTTTTGTGAGGTCTTTCAACTTTAGGCCTAAATTAACACTCATTTCAGCGTGGTTTCCTTCGTAATTGCTACAATTCTGAATAACCATCGACTGTATCGTACTCATAAATTAACATGTACTTGTAAAAATATAAAATAGAGACTATAAAATACTTTCCTAGTACTCGTACATCCTTGCCCTCTAAAAAAAATTAGAATTCGCTTTGAAGAATTTTATGAATTCCAAGAGTTTTCGAAACGGGCTGGTCAATCAATTTGGTTTGATCGACGTTAATGGCGCTCCGCTTGTTTTAGGCATTGCGCCGCGGGCATACTGGCTGTAGAACCCTCTCCCATAGCAAAAGCACGTTCATTCAAGAAGGAACTCAAACTCCACCCATCAAGACCTTAATTTGTATTTTCGTGATGCGTAATAAACGACGTTTTAACTTTTAAGTGTTTTACCAATTTTATCGGCGTTCCAGTTTTGAATTAATAATTCCGTTTAGAAAGATAAAAGGCTGGCCAGTCTTTGTGGCAAGTTTCAAAGGTTTTTTCTTTTAATTAGGGAACATTTAAAGTGAAATGATTGGACTACACCAGCGGCATATTTCAGGTTCAGCTGACGATTCGTGACATGGTCCATCTATAACATTATTATGGGATATTTCGTGAAGTAATTTCTTATTTATTCTACCAACCTTTCAAATCCACGTACGTAATATAAAAGCTCTACACTATCCAAAAAGAGTAATCTTTAAAATATAAGATAGTATAACAATAATACAAAAGTACTTTACTAAAATAGCTATCTGTCGCAATGGATCTTAAAACATTATTATAAAACCCATAAAGCTTGATTCTTATGCTATTACAAATCTGATGTTAGCGTATAAACTGTTATACGCTAACATAATATACCAATAGCGTGAGTTTTTTTCGAATCCCGTGCTCTTACACCATTTTACGTTCCGAACGATATAAAGGTAGGTTTTCACGTGCGGTATAATTTCCGCCGCTGGCACGCACACCGACACCTCGCCTAACGGATCTGCGATACGTACTGAGCCTCCCTTTTGATGCCAGTCATGCCATTGGCATTTGATCCAAATCCAATAAACAGTCTTGGCAAGAATCGTGACTCAAAATTCTTAAATCGTAAATCAGCCAAATTAGAAATAAATTCGCGCTGCTGTTTTTGCGTAGTTATACATGTTGAGACATTCAAACAGTCACATTTATGACGCTAGGCCGATAGCGGATTCATGCCCTCATACATGTACTTGAGATTATTTGAGATGGGCGAATTGCATCAACTTTATCATCCAAGAGGAAGATTACAATTCCAATAACAGTTGTATAAAAGTCAATCACATTCAATTATCTCAACCCTACGTGTCGTTTAGAATAGAATCGAAAGCATTTATTCATGAAACACACAAGAAGAACAATACTATTTTGCACACGTTTCTCATCCAATTTAGATTGTAATATTTTAAAGATTAGAGTTTTATGTTACTCATTACCATGGGATTAGAGCGAGCGAGAGATTGAATAATACAAAACAGAACTTAAAATCGATTTAACAGGTGGGAGAATAGAGCTGCTGAATTATCTGGACGGTTGTAAGACCGATGTAGTTTCAAATCCACTTGTGCAAGTTAGTGCAGCGTACAAATCAGCATAAGTGGTTTGAAAATCTGATGCTTTGAATTTTAAATTTTTGACTTCTAAATATTCTTTAACCTGTTATTATGTACAATAAAGTGCTTACATACGTACATATATATATAGTTTTTTTTTTAGTTTTACGCTTTATCAAAAGCTAACAATAAGTTTATAATAGAATTCGTAATGCGATACTAGACAATTGCAAATAACAACAGGATAATTAAACAACTGGATTATACTCTGCCAGCACATTCATTGCTCTTCATTCTTCATACATTTTTTTATATTAATTATTCGAAACAATCTTTACATTCATCGTTCGAAATAATCTTTAAAAGCATCATTCAAAACAATCCTTAAGATGCTGATAGCATTGACATGTTACAGAACATTATTAGAGCATTATTATGTAATGGTATGCTTATTGTTAAAGGTTCTAAGTAAATAACCATCGAGGATTCGTCATTTTTTTTTGGTAACTGAACAACAGCGCCAAGCATAGAGCCAAACATCGCTGCAAATGTTTTCACGATCATTCTAGCAAACGCCTCGCATAGCAGGTGCTCGTCAATGCTAGCGAATACCCAGTACGTGTATCAGCACCTTAATTTTTAGGTACACATCGTTCCCAATTTGAAATGAAAACTACAGCAATTATGAAATCTGGTTCAGTCAATAATTATCGTCTAGGAAGTAAGAAGTAAACGAACTCGAATGCCGAGCAAAACTAAACCGACGTTAAAAGACAAAGTTAACTGAAACCACTAGTTACTACTAATTAAATATGAGCCGAGTCAAAACTTAATTCCGTCACCACACAAACCCGGCTAATTGGACTTGTCACAATGAATTATACTGCTTTTCTTTTCTACCGAATCCGATAAAACACCCTTTAAACCCAACTACAACTGATTTTAACTTTTACGCGGACATTATTAAAGTTGAATTTCGAGTGCAGGTGGTTAAAGAAAAAGGTATTTCGCTCTTTCATCGTAATAGGCAGTCCTGTTGGTTTTTACACGTCGTGTGGTAATCTTATTCGCGCAAACATGGGCAAATGGGTGTGTCGTAACATGATATGGAGAAAATCAAGGACATGTATTTTGTTTGGGAACTATGTAGGTTTTTAATCTAGTCGATTGAAAGACAGTAATGTGGATTTATTTTCGATTTTATTAGTATGATAAGCATAATTTCAGTATCGCTATAGTGTGGTATGGCTATAATACGAGGCTATTAATTTCGATATCACGACGTTATTCACGTTAATCACCTGACCCCGATCACCCATGGGAACCGAGCCGCAACTATTTTATAGTCAACTATGAAAAAAATATAATGTTCGGTTATGGCGCTTCGCCGGACGCTACCGCGTCACGCTCGCTTCGCTTGCTCGGCTCGCTCGCTGCAGAGTAGCAGATCACCTAACAATCTAAATGGTTTTTCCCCTGGGGGATCAGGCTAGGGGATTTTAGTGTACAACAGCCATAATTTACACGAACTAAATTAAATAAAACTAAGTTAATTCTCAAAATCAAAAAACATCATAGAAAATCAATCAGGAAAAACATCGTGAGGAAACCTGCATACATCTGCGAAGAAACTCAAAGGTGTATGTGAAGTCCCCAATCCGCACTGGGCCAGCGTGGGGACTACTGCCCGTTCCCTCTCATACATGAGAGGAGGCCTGTGCCCAGCAGTGGGACGTATATAGGCTGATGATGATGATGATGATGAATTCTCAAAATATATTTGGAGCACGGTATCGAGGATGCTTGTGATATTTCCTCACTGAATTGCAATGCTACTGCGTCGCGAGAGAAAGCCGCCAGCTCTGCAGTCACCAGTTACATCAACCAGACGTTTGGCGAATTAATATTTTATTTCAGTTAATAAGAAGTCTTTTATTTGAAGGTCAATAAGTACCTGAAAATAAAAGACTGGTTTTGACTAAAGAGGTGATTGTTGGTAAGCAAAGGAAAAAGTAACGGCTGAGGTTTCTTTCCATCATAAGTCGGCCCGCGAGCTCGTGTCGCGTCGCGGCGACTAATTAGAACGCTTAGAAAGAGATGGATAGTTTATGTCGCCGCGACACAGTGTGTCAGTTGTGTACTAGAGAAACGGACACCGGCTTGGGGAAAAATGGGAACATGACTGTTGAGCCCTGACTTTAGTTCGAGAAGTCACGAAATTATCGCTCTGATTGAATTATATCATGCTTGATATGTCCAACACGCACTTTGTCCATTAAATTATAATATTTAGCCGAATGATAGGCGGAAGGCTCTAAATTAATTAGCGACGTGCAATTGTGAACGAATGATGTTTATTAAAAAAACAATATTTGATGGATGGACTACGATTTATACAAATAGCTTTTAACTGGGGCGTTCCTTTCGAAAGTTACAATCGATTTTGAATGATTAAAATTCAATCTCAATATCAGTGTGTTATGCTGTGCTTAAGGAATAGGCATGATGTATCATCAACCAGTCACTACGACACACTTGTCATCAATCTAGGGCATTGATCAGATTAAAATAAAATCGTGAGGTGATGCACCCGAACCGAAGCAGGTTGACTGCAGATAAAAGTGATTCGACGCCCAGACAATCCTACTAATATTAAAAATGCAAAATTTAGGATGTTTAGATGTTTGTTAGTCAATCAAGCTTAAACGGCTCAACCTATTTGGATAAAATTTTGTACGAAGATAGTTTGTAGCCCGGATTAAAATGTAGGATAGGTTTTATTTCGGGTCCACGCAGACGAAGTCGCGGGGAGAATCTTTTTGAAGTATACAGCCTACTGTAGATGGCAAGCTCCCACTTCTACACTGGAGGATTTGTTGTACTGGTAGGTTGAGACAAATTGTAGCTTGTAGGTGCCTCACTCTCAACACATCGCATCATTAGGTTTTTCGGAGACCGATATATCTCCTGCATGGTTCCTAACCTATTTCATCGATCAAATAAAATCGAATACTCTCAAAATTTTAGTTTACATAGCATAAGCATTAGCATTTTAAAAACTACTTAAAAGAACTCTTTAGCCACATCATACATTAAACATAGTGCTGCAGTCACGTGGAACATTAATGCCCACACCGCCTCGCCTTAACCCGGCATCGCAGATGCAATCTTTGCAGCATTGTACGTGTGACCGACATACGGGATGCAGCGGGGTCTGTGTGTAGATTGAGTGAATTTTGAGTAGACTTGCTACAAATGTAGCGTAATATGCTGCACTATACCAGCGCGCTGTTGCGCCTCCAATAACGCTGTGCATAATCGGATTTAAACTTTCGTGAGACATGTCGTCGCTGTGTATGACATTTTACATGTCATATATTTATGCAAGCGCCTGAAGCATATATACTTTGATAGCATACATACTTTGCACAGGTCACACACTAATATCGGTGATTAAGCAACAAACAAAAATACGATTACAGACATTTCTGGGCCAGAAGCCTCAGCAGATAAATGTTAAACAGTATTTGAAACTCACAAGCTTCAACCTGTCCAGTTTTCCACCAATTTGTTTCACGAGCAACCTCGATTACATAAAACCAAAATGAAGTATGTTCTTATTGAGATACGACGTTGCGTCATTGAACGGTCGACCTCATTAATGTGCAATCCTAGAATCAAAATATCGTAATGTACTATAAAAATCTTATTGAGATAGGACATTGCGATAAATGTCGTAATCTCAGAATCAAAATGGTAGAAGAAACTATGAAGGTCATATGGGTATGTTACGTTTGGCATGAATTCGTGGCCTTACTAAATGATTCCTTTAACCAAAACAGCGTCAGAATACTGGTAATAAAGACATGTCGATTTTGTTTATAGTAGTATCTTACTTCCATAATATTACTTATTCTAACGCAGTTTTAGTCACAGAATATTGCAAAGAGTTACAATGACATACCTATTTTATTTAGTGAAGTGATCAGTGATCTCCTTACTTGGCTGTACTTTGTCACTAAATGTTTGACGGCCGGTTAGCCTAGTAGTAAGTGACCTGCCTACGAAGCTGAAACTCCTGGATTTGAATCCCAGTCCGGGCATTTTTTTCCTGTGCTGAGCATAAATGAGTCTTGAATGTGTCTGATACATTCAGCAGCAGAAGTAGGAACACAAAAAACACCCTCAAAATTATCAAGACAGCCTTTATCTTCTTCACAGTAAAAGTCGTGTGGAGGTCATGTTGAACACTTGTCGTGTTTCGCTACTTTTGCTTCTGACTACATGGAGTATTTAAGTTTTTATATATCCATTATATATATCGTCGTCTAGTACCCATACCACAAGATTAATTGAGGGCTACGTCGATTTGTCCTCGTAAGGCCCATCGGCCTTATTTTAGGACAAAGAATTTCAGGCTTAAAAGCCCAACTCATTAGCTTTTGGTAATAAAATTTAAAGTTTATTTAAGGGGCTCGAAATTTTAAAGTACTTTTATGACCTATTTTTAAGACACTGGGCCTTTATTACATATGTCCTAAAAATAGCTTGGGCCTGACGAGGTTATGATTGGTCCCTATCATTTATTTATATAATGTTGTATGACATAAGATTTGCGTTGATATTACTTGGCCAAAGTTAAGCCAGCGTGTTTGTCACTATGTTGTCTGGAGTTGTGACGTTTGTCGCCGGGTCGGTCGTTAATTAAATCGGCCAACGTGTAGCATGCTGAGTCGCTTGTGCTCTGAATGTCAATGTGCGTCAGCTGTGGCTTAGGAAGTAGTGTTTTAGTGTTTGAGGATCGCTCATAGCTTAGTGGCGCCTGCGAATCGGAAACGGTAACGCAGGTTAAGCAAAGATGGCAGCTGTCTTTGGAAGGGTGACCGCCTGATGTTTGAGTGGTTAGTATACATGAGCGCTTACGTGCTTTGGAAGGCACGCTAAGCAGTTGATCCCGGGTGCTATCTATGACAGTACTCGTTAAGCCGAGTTAGAGGCCTTCGGGGCCTAACAGTTGCCCACTCACTTGACAAAGGGGGGAGAACTGTTACTCGCGTTCGCAGGAGCGACTACTTAGGGTACAAACTTCAATGGCCAGAATGATGTATGCCATACGATTAAAATAACTTGCGTTTCGAATTTATGTTTTACTTATTCATGGAACTAGCAAGCGAAGCAAAGGAATTTCTATGCTTTAATTTGGGCCAAGAATCGTTTGTTTGTCGGGGTTGTCGCTGTCTCACTGTCCTCCTCTACCAGGTCACATTTTTTTACTTTTTTTTTAAATTTGTGAACAGTTTCATGAAATATATCTTTATTGCACGAAATAATATTGTCCCGGAAGCGCTTGTTATTACGCACATGAAAAATTTATTGTACAAAAGGTTGAATTATAGTTGTCAATGCATGCTCTTCCAGTCGACTTTAACACTTTCGGTGGCAGAAACCCGCCTGGCGGGCGCTCGGATCTTAGGCGCTTTTCTCTACAAACAAACGGAGCCCATGGTATCGGCTACGAGCGGTAGCTCTACAAGATTTTTGGCACTGAATAAAATATAATAATAGTAGCTTCCGCCCGCGACTTCCTCTGCGTGGACCTGGCATTAAACTATCCTTTATTTGAATCCAGGCTATAAACTATCTTCGTGCAAAGTTTTATCTAAATCGGTTGAGCCGTTTAGGAGTGATTGAATAACAAACATCCAAACATCTAAACATCCTAACTTTCGCGTTTATAATTTTAGTTGGATAAAAGGTAAATCAGAAATAATGTACTCGTTGTGCGCATAGTGCATATAAATTTGGTAAAACGAATTATCACTAATTGACCCCCTGATTCTGATTCTGACTAGACTCGCCCGCGCGCGTATAATTATGAGTGTGCGACGTATTGGCTACGGATTATAACCGCTACGTCGTAGCATGTCACGTCGTAGCACTGTCGTAACTCTTTCGTAGCGCTAAGGATGGCGTAGCAACGTAACTACGCTGGAAATCAATATTGTAGTAATGTTCTGTCGAATCAATTCGTAAAATTGCGTCAGTGTAAAATGTAAATGTAAATTCCTACATTAAAAATTCCTAAATGTAAAGAATTCCATAAGAATTTTGTTCTAATATCTTTTATTCTAACGTCAGATTACTTGATACTTTAAATTCTATAAAACGACTTATATTCATTGTTCTTAAAAAAACACAAAGGTATATGTAAAGTGAACTTTGCATCTGCTGCTACTAATTTCAAGTACCTAATTTTTGAGCGTCGTAGGAAATTGATTTTCAAAAAAGTAAATTTTGTAGAACTATTGACAAGGTCAAAAAGTGGCAATAAATATTAGTCAACTCCTTACTAGCCATTTACGCTACAAAGCAGAAAAAAGTTGCAACGCGCCACGAGGCGTTGGTTAGCCTAGAGTAGGTCATGTGTTTAGGTAAAGGTACTTCGTACATTGTTTTTTTCGAAACATTGTTTTAGCATTTTTTTGCATAGATATTTAGGGTATTCAGAACCATACCCGTAAAATCACTTGTATTAGTTGAACATACGTTCAGCTCCAAGCGATATTTTCCCAGTTCGATTGGATGACAATTTCCTTTAAACTACGCGACAAACTTACATTTGCAGCTTTGAAGAACACAGTACAGGAATTCGCAGACACATTATGCACCTTTTGTTAGAAATGGCGTTTTCCCGGCCGCAAAAGAAAGTTGGTTTGTTAATTAAGATACATGGAACACGGCAGCTGCGGAGAGAATTAAAACTGGGGAAAAATAAACGAGGGAAGAAAACCGGTTGCCGGTAATTGTTGAAATGAGAAGTGAGTAAGGCTTTGGGATTTAAAACGGTCGATTAAAGGGACTCGTATAGGCGTTTTACACGCGTTAACCAGGGGAAAGAATTGGAGTCGCTTTTGTGTTTCACGCGCGTACTTCTTTCAACGCACGTCGAAACAGATTATAAGCGACATCGTACCGAAAACTGATGCCATTGTTTTTAGACGACTATCGTGACGTAAAATCAAGTATTAATTCAAAACATCAATAAATGCATGGGCATATTCATAAATGTTTTTCCCTTAATCGGATAATTACGGATAATAACAAAATCGAGAGGTAATACGTGACTTAAAACAAATATTTGGAAACCAAACTTATCCTTTATTAATTGCTATAAATGAGGTGCGAACCCAAAAACGTTAATTGCTTTATAAAACTGAGCAATAAAAACGAGTGGCAAATATTGCACAGCATAATGAATCGATGGCCGATGGGGCGGAAAGGTTCTCAGGTGACGACCACGTATTGGAAGACGCAGCATGGCCAGACTGGTGGACAGACCTATTAAAGGTCGCGGGAGTCCGCTGGGTGCGGGTGGCGCAGGAAAGATCACACTGGCACTCTTAGGGGGAGGCCTTTATTTATCAATGGACTTCTGACATTATGATGATGATAATATTTTTGACTGTTTTTAAGGATGTAATCACCACATCAGAATATTATTATCTATTACCAATTAAATCCTACCTATATATCATAAATCATAATCATCTAAATCTGTCAAAATGTGTAACTGCTACGTGTTGGTATTTATTTATTCTTCGTATGTTGTACGTTTGTGTAAAATGAACACCCTATAACTTTACCGGCTCACGATATAAAACGAACATATGCGGATATATAGAAGTTAATAAAACAAGATACTTTCACCTAATATCACAAAAAGCTAATAAGGTTTACACACGCCCAAACAACTATTAAAAACAGGCAGGCAGATAAACATCAGAGGGACAGCGACGTAAAGTATGATACAGCGAGCAACACCAAACTGCGCGGTATAATGTAAACGTCTAAACTAACCCCCACCACGACACTCACGCAAAAACCAAAATTCACTTAACACAACATCCATCGCGCGCTCAAACCGGCCCCCGCTGACTACATAGCCAAGCCACGCAGCGCCCTAAATCGGTTTGACAGTTTGAGCCACGCCGTTATAATTTACGATGTGCGAGGCGGTCCCAGGCGGAATTTATTCATGGCGGTAATAAAATCTGTCCTGTGACGGTAGAGAGCAGGTTAATTCCTTTTTGAAATTGTGCAGCGCTGAAAGTGTTATTTTTAAGTAAAAAATCGCCTTATCTCCCAACCTAACCGTGCCGAATTGATTTTGTACATTTAAAGTTACTTAATAAAGTTGGTTTTTGGTAAGGGTTGGATAATTGTTTTTTATGTTACGGTTGTGAAAGGAATTGAGCTAAGTGTTTGCGAAGGGATATACAAGAGTGCTTTTATTGCTTTTGCAGACTTCGTAAAAACGTTATTGTGGGAATCATGGATATAAAGGAATATTGTAACGGGATTTAAGTGATATTTAATAGTGATATGGTAAATTTGACTGCCATCTTTTTCTATTATCATCGTGAGGCTGTTAATAAGTGATTACTAGGCGTCGTAAAAAGTTAAAAATATGGGCAGTTGGGGTTTTTTTTGGGCTTTGATCATATATTTACGGATGATTTTATGTTTATTTAATTTAAACGGATTATTTAATGCGTCGGTTTAACTACCTTCGCGTTTTGGTTCCTTTCGAAACTGCATTCACATTATTTTTATTTATTACGAATGGAACTTATTCACATTTATTTGTTGCGTTTGTTGCGGTTTAATTTGAAACATAGGTTGACATTATTAATTTATACGATGTGTTTAGCGACGAGGTTTTATCTGAATGTCTAGGGTTCTATTCGTCCTACTTGAACTAGACGATCGCAAGTATTTTATTCATCGCCAGTATATCAGTTAACTTATTGATAGTATTTTATGCAATCGTTATATGTTAATGTATGCTTTTTCAGTCGAGTTAAGGCCACGAACCTTGGCCTAATTAAGATACGAGACTACATACATACATTCACGCCTTTATCCCTAAAAGGGGTAGGCAGAGCACATGCGAGAGCACCTTCTCGGGTTCCATCTAGACAGCGCCCTAACATGGGAAGCGCACATCGACGAACTGTGCAAGCGAGTGGGGAGTGCTTGCTTCGCGCTGCGGCGACTGACGTTCACCGCCGGAAGGGGTGCTGTGCGTGAATGCTATTACGCGACAGTGCACTCGCTCCTGACTTATGGCGTGGAGTTTTGGGGTCGCGCCTCCGACTGGAAGCGAGTGTTCTCACAACAAAAGCGCGCCATCCGCGCGATGGCCGGTAGGCCAGGGGATGCTCCAGCGCGTGACCTTTTCCGCGATCTCAGGATTCTGCCCCTGCCTTGTTTACTCATATACCAGGTCTCAGTGTTCACACACGAGAACTTGGATATGTTCAAGCGCAAAGGCATTAATACCAACTACAACCTACGCAGCAATAGACACCACAACAGGCTGATCGCCGATCCGCACAGACTGGCCAAGTCTGAGCGATCTGTGTACTTTGCAGGCCCCTCTGTTTACAACCGCCTTCCGGACTCTGTGAGAAATGCGACTTCCACCGCAGCATTCAAGGTTGGGCTGAAAAAGTGGTTAACGCAGAAGTCATTTTATTCATATGACGAGTTTTTTAGTCTACCAATAATCCTGTAGACGTATAAAATATAGTGTGACATATTCGAATACAATATGAAAATAATTGACATATATATATAATAAGAAAAACTGTAATCAATTGTATTTAAAACTATTGAACGCTCAATATTCTCGACTTGTAACAATTGTTATTAATAATATATTTCATTTCATTTCATTTCATTTCATTTCATGAAACTTATGTTCCTGTGCCACTTTTAGCATAAATGTGGGTATAAAAAAGATTGACGAAATGTGATATTGCAGTGACAGGTTGCTAGCCCATCGCCCACAACACACTTTAACCCTGCTCCCTTAGTCGACTTTTACGACACCCACGGGAAGAAAGGGGGTGGTGAAATTCTAACCCGACACCACACGGGGAATACGAGACTAAAAAAGCTAATTATATTACTATTGTATACAATTCTTTTTCTCTGAGTCAACTGCTACTGAAATAAACTTGGTATCTATTGAAAATCTGAGCCCTGCTGAAACGAAGCTCAGCCAACGGCTCAGTATTCCTTGATGCCTTTTCTTCTGTAGCCAAGACAACGTTATATTGGTCAAATTCATACACACTGTGGTTTTGATTTTTATCGGTTTGAAATCTGTATTTTTTTTTTACATTCTCGGTATAGTCACAAAATCGATCATTAACTTGATCAATGAAATGAAGCTTGAGCTTTAAACATTTAAATATAATAAAACATTATTATTATAACTATTGCAATAGTTTCCTTTGAGCAATTTTAATCTTCTATTAGTGGAAACTGTTTTACTCGTGTATTAATCAATTTACTGTGGAATTCATTTTTGTGGATAATTTGAGGCTGGTTGTTCCCCTATAGAAAACAATTGTTTTGCACTAGATTTTATGATGAATTTCCCAATATTCTCTGACCCTGAGATGCCCGAGTTTTAATTTAATAACAAATACCAATTTTCCAATTACTCCTTTCAGCTACAACTTGGTCGCCATTCTGGGCAGTCCATAAAGTTCCCATTTTGTTTGAATCTCTAATCCCCAGTCTATAGACGGAAGGAATGATTGAAAAAGTTAAATTGAGAATGGATAGTTTCGCGCCGGCATCACGTTCGTGACAGAGCTGTAGAGATGGAAAAGAATTTGACATAAATCAGAAATGACATTTTTTTTGTTGTTATGATTTGGTTCCATGACTTCCATGCGCAGTGCAGAATAGTTAATTAACCATATTATCTTGCCGCTGGCGCGTTAATAGAACTCATGTTTCTTTCTTTCCACGTCTAAGTAACCAAGTAAACTACTTACAGTAAAACTTAAGTAAAGGACCAGCAAAGTCAACGCCACCAAGCATGAAGGCAAATAACCTCAATACAGTGCACAGAGCTTAATACTACATCATGATCCCCAGGAAAGTTTGTTTGCACTATTATAATATTTATAATAGTTGTTTTGTCTGCCTCAGCCATTTTTATAGTGCATTAGGCGAGTTGCTTAAGACCCATAATTAGGTTTGCCAATGAAATTCAGCTTACCTGTGATTGTATGGTTCGTATTCCAATTTAATGTCTTTGTAAGTATTTAATGTGCTCGTCAAAAGAAACATTAGATTTAAGCGCCCTACAAATAATATATTTTATATCTGTCCAAACACTTTTATTGTTTAATACTTACTATCGACCTACTTTGGGTCATGCGTCACGTATTTATAAAATAAGTGTCTGAGGTAAACGAGTAAGTGTAAAAAGATATCTTACACTTACACCTTAGATTGACCTTACGGTGAATAGTAACAGCAACCGATATGTTTTTCCAGAGATGGACACGAAATATCCGTGTAAAAAGAAAGTGTTAAGTTTTTTATGAATAAAGCTGGGACAGGTATACTGATGTTTAATTTGATTGCCAACAAACTGGCACATACTATGATGTGGTCGTAGGCCCTAGGCCAAGTTTTGAGAGTGTAAGTGTTATTGCGTGTTGTACATGGACTTTTACCACACAGCGAGTATACTGTTGTGGTTCTTGTTATGTTTTATTAGTATAATATATATTAAAATGGTCAAAATAAAAATAAAATTAAAAATCTTTTATTTCTTTAAGGATTAAATCTGTGTTTTTGCACCTTGTACTAAAATCACATGACTATCCATAAAATATATTACAACTGAACATGGTAAGGCGCACCTCTACTGTAGTTCGGTTGTAATTTTCATATGAAATTGAAATCTTCAGACTTAAACTTAAGGTGTGTTTTTGTCTACAGAGTCGATGATGCGGAGGGCCAGGCCGTGACGTCACGCCGCCATGCCGCCGCTCGCGCTGCTGCTGCTGCTCCTAGTGCACGGGGACACCAAGACCGTGCAGCAAGACAAGCTCGGTGAGTCAAAATACACCTTATTTTTATACGTATAAGGCAGCTTTTTGTTCTACCATTATTGGTCAAATCTTAGACTTCTTTTGAGCGGAAATTTACCTTATGATACCAATAAAGTAGACAGTAGTGGCTACTGCACTTAGTTATTTGTTATAACTAAGTGCAGTAGCCGCTATTGGCTCGTGAAAATATACCTCATTTCTGGATAGTTTAAGTAGTTTTTTAAACTACCATATATCGGTCAAAACCTTAGACTAACTTTCAAGCGAACTTATTTACGAACTTAAATACTTATTTAGGAAATGCAAATGTAATAGGTACGCAGGCGGGGCTACCGTTGCCCCTTTAAAAAAAAAACATTGTGACAATGTAATGACCTTCACAAATAAATTTAAATTAAATTATAAATTATCCTTTACAAATAAATCTAGTCCGTTATTAATAACGAACGAATTAAATTGATAATACTGGCAGTATTTAAAATAAAATTGCATGAACGTGGAAAATATTACTTCTGCAAATAATTTAAAACAAAACTACACCACGACGCGGCGTAAAAAAGAACTATTCTCCTACTACTGGTGTTATAAAATTATACTCACAAATTCATTCATATTCACTCATTATTTCCGTACACCGACCTACTTCAACTATTGATGAAATTCCCTCATTCTTATTACGTTTTGTTTATTACATTTTATATCTTATGCAGAGGGGTTAGTGTTCAAATTTGTTTACAGGCTTTCGATTTATGCCGTGTAGTTTGTGGCTTACGTTACATCTGAAGCTTGTAACATGTTCAACTAACTAGATCTAAGCCTTAAACAATATTACAATATTTAGAGCTCAATGACATGGCCATAATATATGATTTAAAGAGTGAAAAACCTGTGTGCCATCGGCTATGATATCTGTTAAATTTTTAGAAAATTTTATTACACTTGCACTGTTCGTATATTTATTTAGTTCTTTAAAATTTGCAGCCACTTTTCTGTATCCGACAGACCTGAAATGTGGCACACTTATGTAAATTTGGTGACAATGCAATATTTTAGCATTACTAAGCTGGACCAGGCGGGGGACACTCCGCGATTTACGTTCATCGCTACAAGTACATGCCAGTGCCCCAACGTTGGGGAACCGGCATGTACTTCAGTCACGCCAGGGGGCCATAAATCTTAATGTTTTGACTGAGAAAAAACCGCCTATTGTAAAGATCAAAGGAGTGTCCCTTCTGTACTTGTTCTATTAACTATTCTGTGGCTGGACATTAATCCAGCTCCATTATTAAATGAACACAGAAAATGAACAAAGCAACTATTTAACTACAAAAGACTTACCCGTCATGTTTGGACTCATTGGAATCCCCTTAACGTTTTATTAATGTATGCATACATACACACATAAATTTACGCTTTCATTCCCAATAGGGGTAGGCAGAGCATATGAAACTTATGTCCCAGGGCCAGGTTTAAATATAGATTAAATTTGATATTGCAGTGCTAGCCCATCGCCTACAACACGCTTTAACCTTGTTCCTCTAGTAAGACTCTTACGACACCCATAGGAAGAAAGGGGGTGGTACTATACTAACCTGACACCACACGGGGTACGGGGGGTTATTAATAACTGTGCAAAACAAAATAAAATTGGCAATATACGTGTTATAAATGCGAAAGTGTGTCTGTCTGTCTGGGCTATTAGTAAATGTATGGGCAGAAAACTTTTCCCGAAGCATGAAAATCTCAAACTATTTTTTTCTCATATTATAACCATTTGGCAAGGAATCATTAGTCAAAACAACTTATCGCAATTTTACAGTTACCAAATTATTTACTTGGTCATCTTTCATTGTACCATGTATTATTAAGGCAAATGTATCGTTTGGCATAAAATAGTAACCGAAAAATATTTAATGGCATCTTATATAATGCACAGTGATTATATACGATGTCATGCAATATTTTATTGATAGAACATTAATTCGTATACATCTAACTAAATACTACTAACTTACTGACTGTATAAGTAGTGTATTTTTTTTGCTTTCTTATCAAACTAGAAAAATCTTCTAGATATGAAATGTAAGTATTACAACAAAACGGTTTTGGCGCTTTGCCGGCCGCTGCCGCGGCACACTCGCTTCGTTCGCTCGGCTAGCGCGCTGTATGGTCGCAGTTCTACCTAACGCTCGTCCTCGCTTCGCTTGTCGTCGTACTTAACTCAAGCCTTCCTTAAGGTAAATTGGCTATATGTAAAGAGTGCGAAGTGACTATTTGACTACCATTTTTTTGAATATTTAGCCAAAGTAAAACGTTCGAATGATGAAAAATTATCAAAATAAAACTGGATAAAGTAAAATTTTTTTTGCCAAAAAGGCAGGAGGTACATCGTCTGTCTGTTACTTCTTCACATTTAAACCACTGAACCGTTTGAGATGACATATAATAGAGATAGGTTAAGTCCCGGGAGAGAAAAATAAGATAGTTGCTCAAAATCATCCCCTAAAGGGGTGAAATGGGAGGTGAAAGTTTGTATAAAGTTTATATAAACGAGTTCCACGCGGACGGATTTGCAGGCAGAAGCTAGGACGAATATGAATGCCATACATCTACAGACTGACCGAAGGCATAAAACCACTCAACCGATTAAAACAGCAGCTGGCTTTGCCCAGCCTCGCTATTCTGTGACTTGCTCTGAGCTCTACTCAACGCTCACCATCAAATATATCTTGATGCCGCGATTCGAAATAACTAAGCGTAGGTGGAGGTCTAGTTTCGTTAGGCCGTGACGGATGAGGTGAGGTGCATGAGCGCGTAAAGTATTACAGTCCTGCACAGCTTCAAACCGAGCCACATGTTACAATCGCAACTCCGATCCACAGACATTCAAACTTGCAGAAACTTGACGCTCAACTGTTATGTGATCTGTATTGAGAACAACAGAAGTTCTGTTACGTGTTGAGTATGGCCAGGGGCTGAAATATGGAACATGTATCATGGCAACCCAGTGTAGTTGTTAGTGGCCTTGCTTGCAAACAGTCCTGCGGTCGTAAGATGGTTGGAGATTTACACCTTCTGAACAGTATGTCTTATCCACGGGTGCGCCAAAGTTCATATAAAATTGCAACTTCGATTATTGGAGTTCCGAAAATTTCTCTCATATAATTTTATCTCATAATGATCACTATTCATAATTATTTGTGCTAATAACTATCGTAACTCCGAATTATATATATTCATAATGTTATTCAACATAAGTGTCTCTGTTATTACTATCAATGTTTATATACTTTTATATCATAACGATTTTTAACAATATAGTTTAAAATCATATTTATTATTATACATACTAGTAGTTATTGCTAAATTTTGTATTAATAAAGACTTACTCTGAGATCAACTAGTGCCAAGATTGTGGTGTATAAGTTCAAGTAGGCAGTAGGGAATAGGGACTTAGTGGCAAAACCGACTCAGATCGCGGATAGGATATTAGACGGAAGCGGGAGCTTCGCTCCCGCTTACGTCATCAAGGTTCTTTTTTTTATAAAAGAGCGGAAAACAACTTAACAAAATAACCACAATAATATCAAATAGGACTAACAAAGTTATGATATATGTCTATTATGAAGGAAACTTTTATGAACAACCAAATTATGAGTTCAAGTCTGTTCTTAGTAATGACATTATGAAGAAACATTTTATGAAAACTATTCGTTATGAATTCCGATGATAGTTACAGAAATTCAGGAACATAAAAGGTAGGAAGAATAAAATTATGAAGAGTCTTGATTATGATTACAAAGCGGTATTACTATAAAAAATCGACACATCAAGTTTATATGAGCCAGTAACCCCTTATCCACAACTATAAGTGATAAAATTACAACCATCTTAGGCTTACTGCGTTCAAATCCCGGCAATAGAAATTAATTTGTATATATAATTCGTTTCTCAGCTTCTCAGAATTAAAATTAAACATTCGCTGACAGTATGATTTTTCTACTTTGCAGGTAAAGCATTGCAATCAATCGATACTACTCGATATAAACTACTAAAATCTTGTGTGAGGCACGGGATCTCAAAGGATTAGTCTTTGTTCTAAAGGTTATTTATTCAAAATATAAGTATAACATATGGTACAACAACAATAAAATTACGAGAATGACTAAAACTAACTTAACCTATGGGGTTTACACTATATTTACATGTAAGGTGCATTTGAATTAGGTACCAATACTTTTAGAGTTGATAGTACTCGTCTCTAGGAGTCTATTTATATAATAAATATTTAATAGATTGTGTTAATTTTTGAAGATAAATAAGGAAACAACATTACTGCGTAAAAACACCCCGTTAATGAGATAGTTAACAATTTTACCGCGAATCATTGACGTGTGTCACACACAGCGATGTTCACTTGACAGCAAGTGGTAAACACCTTGTTATTTTTCAACGAAATTTTAAATTATTTATTTTGTTCTAAAAATTAAAACAAAAATATCATATAAAAAGTTATCTTAATTTCTACTTAAAGTTAATTGTTTTGATGTAATGTAACACCTCTTAAAATATTGGTACCTTATTCGATGGCACCTTATATATCCCCAAAATCAATACCACTCGGTAGGGTGCCCATAAGGCTGGCTGTATTACCTCGCAATGCCAATGCGTTGAACGAGGAACGAGCCAGCCCTATGGTCACCAGTGGAGCGGATGAGCATTTTCGAAATTTGGTTAAATAATTTTAATGCCTCCCCAATACCCAAGGTCTCCGCGGCAAACGCCGCAAATTCGTAACTGTCACCAAAAGATGCGTATTTGCGGTGCTTGTTAATTCGGAAGATCAATATTACCTGCTCATGTACGAATTTGTGAAATCCTATTTAGGTCCAAAGGTGCCCAACATATACACTTACAAAGTCATAATACTTTCTCTCATGTTTAATCCTACCAATATTATAATTTAAATGCAAAAGTTTGGATATTTCGATGCTTAGATGTTTGTTACTCAATTACGCTTCAACGGCTGAAACCGATTTGGATGAAATTAAGCACGAAGTTAGTTTCAGCTCGGATTACAATAAAGCATAGTTTTTATCCCAGATCCCCAGACGAAGTAGACTAGTAGATGATAAACGAGATTTGTATCCTCTAAATACGATAAAACATTTTACTAATAGTTACCAAGACCATAAACTATAATAAAACTAAAAAGCATCTGCAAGCCATGAAAGTAGTAACTTAATAAAATTTCAAGGAGCACCTAATGATTCACCAAGACTGATTTTTAGTAGAATGCAACGTCTGTTCTACGTAGCAATAAACATTCCGAGCTCTAGCACCGTGCCAAGTTAAAAAGCAGTATCTCTCCACTATTCTTATAGTGTCTAGTGGCTTTTTAATTTAAGAGGGTAGGAGTAAAAATGAGTTTATTAACTCACGCTAGAGTATCACCTTGTAGCCTAGTCTTGTTGGAATTGCGTCTATTTATTAGATGACACCGAGTGAAGGATAAAGAGTGTTATTTTTATTACGTTTCGCTCGTGACTAGCTTTGCGTCGCTGCAAAATGCTAAATGTTTTTTTCATCATTTGAATCATTTCATACTATAAATTGCAAAAAAGACCCGCTGTAGCCGAGCGGTTTTACGCAACTTTTAATTTGGACGTCGGGGGTTTGAACAACTTCAAAAGAACTTATCTACGAAATATCGTTTGATATTTTAACATTGGCTTTTCGGCGAAGGAAAAAAACGTGAGGAAATCGGTTTAATTCCGAATTGGTCCAGATTTCCTTCTGGGTTGGAAGGTCAGAAGGCTGTCACTTTTGTAGAAAAGTAGTGCCTACGCCAAATCTTAAAAGAAAGTGCTAAATCGGATCCCGGTCTCATTTAAGGCATTACCGGGAAAAACACTGGGATGATGATGCAGATGACAATATGTCTTGCTAATTGCATGTCTGCCTGTTACCTAATACTATAAGGCATAAAGAATAGTTTTTTTACCCCGAAAATCATATTGTGTAATGGGGGGCGAAAGATTGGATGGAGCAACCAGCGAACGAAAAAAACCATAGAATCTTAGTAGCGCCGTAAAATGGCCTCACCGAATGAATGCCAGGCATTCGTTTAGTTCAATGGTTTTTTTATTCAGGGAGCACCGATATAAATGAGTTCCAGGCGGACGAAGTCGCGGGCATTTGTGATAGGTCAGGTTAAATACTTTGGGAAAATGAACAGTGATAGAATGTCTTAACGTAATTGTAACATGAATTGGTTAATGTGAATGTTTGTCTGATTTATCCGAATGGTTGCCAAAAAATATCTTATTGATTCACACTTATAGCGATCCGAAATGACAGTATTGGAGGCTTTCCACGACAATTTCGTTTACGTGACGCGTTTATGCTTCTTAAAGGTATGATAATATTGATGGCTTGACTTAAAAATTGACAGTTTATTCTTAAAATGTGTCCATTTTGTTGAGGTTACTGTCATACATTTCATACACGCCCCATTAGCGATAGTTCTTATGATATCCTACAACATTGCCATCATACAAACGACAATAATGTAGCGCAAGGTATTTGAATCATATGGGATTTTTATCCTAGTAATTAGTAGTCTCGGTAGTTAATTGTGTTTAACTTTAAAAGAGGTATACACCAAAATTAAACCCATCCCTATCAGCCCTTTATCACAAACCAGGGTATTATCGCCAGTATTTATCTCCCAAGTTCGCAAAACTGTATAACGCAAAATATTGGCCAACTACGAACCTGTGTCGAAAATCTCATTAGAGACGCCGTTATTCACAAGGTTGACACCTTATCTGAGGCAAACCAGTGTAAGTCAGAACTCCGACTATGTGTTGTTATTACGAATCTAGGCGTCAAGATATACTAGGCCAGCGGTGAGGTAAAGTTGTGAATAGCATCAGGATTCATCCTACTCGTGTTCTAACGGGTGGTTTTGTAAAACAGTGTAGTTTCTAAACTTCATAACTCTGTTTATTATTTCTCGTAAATTGAACCCTACACATTTGTCATAAGGTTAATTCTACAGTGGCAGAGTAGAATCACATGTGGTTATGGAATAGGAAGCATTCGGTTTTGTGTCGGCGAAACGGCAGAAAACTCGAATTTGCCTGAACTGGCAAACTCGCTCGGGGCGCGATAGTTTTTCATTTACAAATACTTTCCAGGAAAAGATTTGATGTTTGAAAACGGATTTAATATACGGTGTATTAAAGTTCCTTGTACGAGTTGATTCTAATTAACGAGCTAATTAATGTGAGTCTGTCCAAGCCACTGCAGCGTTTAAATGTCTAAATAACATATTTTAGAATATAATAGAATAGAATAGAAAAACTTTATTCAACATCACACAATTCAAGTTTCATGAGAACCTTAGAATTAAGACTTAATATATAAAATTAAATATTTATTTATATATTTTTTTATTTATTTATTTATTTATTTATTCCATAAATTAACACTTTACAGTCAAGCTACACGTGTTAACAGGAGGGTCATAAGATTAGCACAAAGTATAAGTTATACAATAAAAACAATTTGCTTACTACTTAAAACTAAATATTCTAAGATATATTGATGGAACTTGGAGTAGAAATAGACTCCAAGTACCGGGTGGCGAGTGAGAGAAATCGCGATTCAGAGCTGTAAAATATATCCAGTTCACTGTCGCTGTCTAGTATACCGTTCAGAAGAGTCAGTGCACGGTGAAGTGGAGATTGCGACAAGGCTCGCGTCCGCGACGGCGGGACGCCGAGCAGTGCGCGACGGTGACGGAGCTGAACACCTGTGATGGAGGGCACCCGTAATGGGATATGAGCAAGCAATGATGGGTTCATAATTTGGCCTCGTATTAACAGAAAAAAATATTTAATGAGGTATACATTTCGTCTGGTTTCAAGGGAGGTATAATTTACCATCCCTAATATATACAAGGTGGGGTATAGACGAGGGTAATACCCGTGGAGCTTCAGGAAAAGGAAGCGAACGAAGGATTTTTGTACTCTTTCTAACATAGGAGTGTAGTTCTGCTCATGGGGGCTCCATATCATTGCATTCGTTTCGAGCCGGCTTCGAACATACGCATTATATAACACACTAAGAGCATTTTGTGAAGAGAAGTATTTAGATTGGCGGATTACAAAGCCCAAGCATTTCCTTGCAGCACTGCAGGTGCTAGTTATGTGGTCATTAAACGAGAGGTGCGGATCGAACAAAGTGCCGAGATCTCTGATGGATGAGGCTTGCTGCAAGGGGTTGTTATCTATCTTGTAGTCAAAGTGTAGGCGATGGTGTGCACGGGTGTACGACATCACTTGGCATTTCTCCTCATTGAGAGATAGTTTATTTCGTGCACTCCATTCACAAACACTGTTGATATCCTCTTGCAGCTTTGCACATTCGAAATTGTTATTGACCGGTTTCACTAATTTTAGGTCATCGGCAAACATTAAACACGTTGAGTGCTTAATGGATGCTGGCAAGTCGTTGATTAGGATGAGAAAAAGTAAAGGACCTAGGTTACTGCCTTGCCCAATTCCTGATAATACAGAGTATAGGTTGGACCTACATAATCTTACAGTTATCATTGAGTGATGTTGAAAAGGGGCTTGCCTCAGTATATTGTTACATAGCCCATATACAACTTTTGTGGAGCAATACCATTGCCCACAAATATCGAAATCGATTGCTTATCCAGAAAACATTTATTATAATATTGTGATACCTAAATTACGTTCGTCTCTTTTAAAACCAATTCTTAAATATTCAAATGTGTTTCGCTTTTATCGTCATACAAGCCAAATACAAGCATAAATAAACCATTACCGGAATTTCGATCCTAGGATCATAAGATAAGCTTTGCAGGCAAGATGGGTGGTGCAGTGATTCAGCCTTAAATTAATTATACATACTTACCTGTATACATTTTAAATGTCACATAATTCTGAAATGTTGTTAAAGGCATTTCAATGAGCCACGATTTCAATTCATAATTTTATTATAACACTGATGACAACGTAAAATGCGTATTGAATCTGAGTCTCACTACAGCATGATCTAACGATGTAAAGTCATATGTGGCCTTACTAGGCAAACATTTACAGTCGCTAAACAAGGTTTTCCATTGCTATTTAAAACTTGTTTCACTACCTCCCCGTTACTACTTTTTCTCGTGGAGAGAGCCTGGCCTTCACGACTAACGAAACTGAACCTCTTCATACACTTAGTTAATAATGAATCGCGGTCAAGATGTATTTCTGGGTGAAAGGTAAGCTGAGGTAGAAAAATAGCGGGGCTGAAGTGAAGTAAAGTGAAGCGTTGTGAATAACATCCCCGATGTAGATAGTGCCATATTTGTACTAACGATGTCGCGACACTTTTTTCATCGTTATCGCGTCCAGGGTCGTTAAATGTTTGTTTACATGCAGATTGTTTATAATGGCGCTGACCATTCTTGTTTCACACCAGTGTTCCGCAAATGGGTATACAGAGCACATGAAACAAAGTATCTGTGCCACTGAAAAATTATAAGTAGGTAACTTGTAGTATATATTTGGGGTTGGTTGTAGTTTTACTATATATTTGGGGTACTAGTAAGTAGTTCAACGTTAACATTGACTGAAAGCAGGTAAGTAAAGTAATGCAATTAACTCGAGTTATTTACTTTCGCACAGTGGCAACACACTGATGGTTCGCCGGTTTTAAAATGCTGATGACGTAGGTGCGCTTCGTACGTTGCCAATTAACAAATTATGCAACATTCGCTAAATATAGTCAGTCTAATAATACATGTACTGACCGATTTCGTCAAGAGTTTAAAAGCCATAAAAACCCCCTCGAGTTCCGTGCGACCGATCAAAGCCAAGCACAACCTACGTATATCCGAAACTCAAGTAAATTCTGCCAAACGACCGAACACAAAAAACGAATTTATGACCTAATATAAAGGTAGTTTTTAGATTGTGTTTTTTGACAGATTTTATTCTTGCAGTTTTGAACGTACCTACTACAAATACAACCTGCTTCAGCCTAAGCATGCATCCAAACCTATGATTTTGAATGAAAATAGCCAGCATTATTTATGCATTTTAATTTTGAAAGTGAAGCGTGCATGTGATTTAGTGTTCTAGCGTAACTCGTGTGGCTGCAATGTTGATGACATTTTTAATAAGTAGTTACAGTGGAAAAGTGCTTAATTATAGAAACGCTGATGTTAAATGAATGCAATAAAGGTTACTTTTTCTTTCAGAAATAAAAATGCATCAATTGGGTTTATGTGCCGAGCAACTTCCTATATAATGATAATTAAAATATAATCAGGTGACATTGCAGCGGCGGGAAGGCCCCCATCGAGGTAGACTGACGATCTGCCGCGCTATTTCGCATCATGTATTAAATTTCAACTCATCTGTCACCCCCAAATATATCTTAATGCCGCGATTCGTAGTAACTTCGTAGTAACTAAGCGTATCACAGTTTCGTAAGCCGTGAAAAAAAAGTTTAACGGTGAGGTGTTCAGCGAATGTAAATGTTTGCATAATAATATGGCCACATATAATTTATGAATTCACGTCGCTAGAGTATGCTTTAACTCATATTCACTACGCATTTGACGTTGTCATCAGTGTTATAATTATGAATTGGTATCGAGGCTCGTTGAAATGCCTTTAACAACATTTCAGAATTATGTGACATTTTACAAAGTCGAAACTCGCAATATCTCCCTTTCTGTCGCTTGAATAAGCAAGTTCACCAGAGATAGACGTACAAACGAAGTGTTTCATAATAGCCGCTTTGGTCGAGATCGCGGAAAAGCTTTAAAAGTGGGCAGGGCGAGACGGGCCGTCGCGGATATCCTTGGGAAAGCCAAAGCCACGGGCCACTGATAAAGATCCAGCAGAAGAAGTTACTGGGCTGAAATCATGACTTGGAAATCTGTTGGTCTAATTTTCCAATCAATGTGTTAAACTAGACCAAGAGGACTAGTCGCTATATGAGCTGTGGAACACGCAAGCCCGTCTTTTCTTCAAAATCTTTTTTTTTATATTGGGAACTTTATCGTAAAAAAAGTCCGGCTTGCACTCCGGGAGTGCCGGCAGAAGTTAAAACTTGAATATTTTGACATTTCGAATCGACCAATACCGTAGCGACAGAAGTAAACTATTTCACTTGCAAATTAGCGCGTGAGAACTTATTGTGTATCGGCCGAACGGGTAAGCGCCGCGGATTGCACGGCGTTTGCGCCCTTTTTTTCGCTTACTCGAATGGTGCGGCCAGTCTCGTAATACGGTATCGGTCCCCCATCCCCCCCGCCCCCAAGCCTCATCCCAAATCTCTCAAATAAAGAAGTTTTCACTTCAAAAATCACAATCTCTTATAATTTCACGAGAATCGGTTGAGAAATGTGACCTGTGTATAGGCGAACAGCCGGTTTTTTTTGCCTAAACTAGAAACAGAGAGTTCGCTTCGCTCACCCGTTCAATTAGACCAAGAAGATTCACCGAGAAGCTACTATAAAATTATTTAAATAATATAACCAAACGCCAGTAAAAAACAATATGACCGACATTCTTTATTCACATTAGACTTTTGTAATCAATCTTTTTGGTGACAATTTTAAATATCTGCTTTAAATGAAGAAAGGAATGTGTGCCTACATTTATTCTGAAAACAATAAGCTGGAGCTTAAAATGTACTGGCATTGAGCGATCGTCTCGGCGAGCTGCGGTCCTGTACTGAAGGAAATGGAAGACTAATTTTTCCAAACGAAGCTAAAAGGCTGTATATCAACGTATTACACAAAGACGTATGACTTTTTTGCACAGCATGGCCGTTCTTGGTAACTGATGAGTCATGGATACAATTATTATGGGACAACACTGTCACAGAATAAAGACCGGGCGGACGATATGGCCGGCCCCTGTTAAACAATTAGCTTTTTTGTGCAAGCATGCTAGTCCTAATATTTTAATAGTTATTTTGGTTATGCTATCAGCATCATCTGTAATCGTCCGCTTCTGAGCATAGGCTTCCTTCGAGTACGCCACCCGTCCTTACCCTGGTCTCATCCAGGAGTGATATGGAAACGAAAAAAAAGACCATAGAATGCGAACTCCTTACAATTTTCTACCAAAACACGTACCTAAAACCCGGTATGGGCATGTTCGAACTAAACGGCTCGGCTGCCTGGTATCGTTTTGACACCCCGGCCCCATCCTCGCATAATTTCAATGGCACCCATTCTGTGGGGCCCTTTTGCAGTGCTTCTTAAGACTTCTATGGTTTTTTCGTTTGCTAGGAGTGATCAAACTGGTGGATGGCCGACGCTCGTTTTTCCTGGAAGTGGCCATCTATCTGACACCATTATTGTCACTCTACCTGTCAAGGTATCCTACCCAACTCCACTTTAATTTCGTAGTGGCAACTCAGAAGTCACGCACGTATTTGTGACGTCGGATCTCAACATTCCTCACTCGGTCTTGTACTTAAATACTGAGTATGGCGGGCTCCATGGTCTCTGAGCTACCCTAATTTTATGCACAGCCTCATCTGTAAGCGGCCATGTCTTGGCACCATACGTCGTGGTGGGCAGGACACATTGGTTATAGAGGGAGTCAGGTATTCTATACTGACTAATATGCAAACGATGACGTGGATGTCTCTTTTGCAATGCGGTAATATGTGCTAGTGAACAAAAAAATAATCTCAACTGTTTTATTTATGTTACTTCAAGTCGCGTTTATCATTGGATTCATACTCTTATTCAATTTTATTGTTGTTTATTCTTTCACATTGCACGTAGATACACTGGCCGTCGGAGCGGAAATGTTAGGTAGGCCCCACAAGATAGACTGATGACCTGGTAAATATCGCTGAAGTCCGCTGGATGCGGATGGCGCAGGACTGGTCATATTGGCACTTTTTAGGGGAGACCTATATCCAGCAGTGGACGTCTTTCGGCTGATATGATGATGATGAATGTTCTTTATTTAAACACTAAAAACGTTTATCAAAAATATTCATTGCGCAATCGCATTGTGACTGGAAAATACCATGTTTACGCCCCGACCGCCCGCCGTGTGCGTGACACCATATATGAGATAAAGATTAATGTCTCCCTGTTGGGTGCTTCCTAAACGCTACAAATAGCCGTGGAATTGCTTCCAAGCCTCCTTCATCCTAAATACTACCATTACTACGCTGAAAAGACGTTAAAGGGTCCAGCGTCTGTAGTACATACGGCATTCTAGTTTAGAAAGAATAATATTACCTAGATCCATTTTACCAAGTTTCGTTTTAAAAATTTTAGTTTCCCCGCAAGTCAAGTTAGTTTCCTTTCAATTTGCCCCGTTCCTAACATTAGTTGTTTGATAAACACTGAGGAAATTTTGCAAAAAAACTTCCACATACATTGCGCAGTTTCCAACTAGGTGTGATACGAAAGTTTTCTATTCGCTTTTTATTTTTCTGCAAGATATCTGAGAAGTTGCGTCCCACGGCTTGCAACTCGCATTGATTCTGTTTTGCAAAACAGCTAGCACTGAGAAATACATACAGTTTAACATTCAACGCGGGAGCTTAAGTAAGAAATGAAGCGATTCAGAAGTTAGTTCAATTTGTATTCCATTCGCTTGTTTTGCAGAAATATCGGATTGCGCCCGCCAAAGCGCATTGTGTAATGAAACGGGTAAATTCAATGATGTGTGATTTTCTTCCCGCTAGCATTGAAATACCAATTAATTCAGTTTCGTAGCTCGATGAACAAATTAAACAAAGTACGTAAGATTGCCTCTGAACCGGTAACTTATACTAGTGGCAGCGGGTGGGCACATTGCACATAGAACCGATGGCCATTGGGGTGGAAACGTTATCGAGTGGCAGCCTGCCGGATGGCGCAGGGGTAGACCCGCCACAAGGTGGACTGATGACCGTATTTATTTATTATTTAATGATTTATTCATATAAACAATTACAAAACACAGTACAATAAATGCGCCAAACTGGAGTGGCCAGTTTGTTGGCGCGTCGCGCTCAATTACATCACTGAGATAATTGTTTACTATTTTTTTGAATTGTTTTGTATTTTGTGTTCTTGTGTGAGTTATGTTATTATCATTACTACAGTGAACTTATTTAACTAGGGCATGCATATTAATATTAGGATGCGGTTAAATGTTTTCGTTTCTATATGATTCTAATAGTGTATTTTTTAGCTTATTTTTAAATGCTGCTTTGCTAATAATATCGTTACATAGAAAGGGCAAAAGGCGCGGGAGACCAACGAATGCGGGAGGCGCAGGAGCGGTCATTATGGCGCATGATAATGATGACGTAGGATCGTTAATATTAATTAATTAATTTCACATGAAAAAAAAAAACTACCCAGATTTTTTGTTATCAACGCTGCCCGAGGATTCTTTACTTCCTTTGTTTCTCTTTTATCTCTTTCTCCTTATAAGTAATCCTTTCCCATGTTTTTAACCAGCTGTCGCTTGTGTGCAAAAAACTTTTATTTAATCTATTAAGTTACGTTAGGTAAACTAATGGTTGAAATTATTTAATGTTATTTTATTACACTGTTATCGAAATTGGAATCACCTACTTTTGGAAAAAAAGATATTTCTAATGCAATTCGGCCAACACAAATAATCTTAACTCAAATATGGTTCAAAACCTTTATTCCAACAATGGAAATTTTATCTTTTTGTAAAATGAAAGTAAATATTTAACTTAACTATAGGGTTCATATCGAGCCCTGGGCCATTTACCTCACGTAACCATAAAATAACATTGTATCTTCCCAGTTTCAGATTATCCCAAATACAATGCTATACTTATACTACAAACAGGCACGGTTGTTCACACTTACCGACAGCTTACCCCAATTGAACCAGAATAACTAGACCTCCAATTGCACATTATAGTTACGAAATGAGGGCTCAAGTTTTAGGACTACTAAGGTGTATCGAGAAGAGTTGTGAACATAGCAGGCGTCCATCTGAGACATAAATTTCGAATTCCAATTTAATTTCAATGTCTTTGATGAGCTGCAGATCGATCACGTAATGCATTGTAACGTAAGGACGTTATATAGATTTAAATGTATTTTTTATACGGATAAACGACGGATGGAAACGCGCGTTGGAAACGTTACGTAATTACTGATTTCCCCTCTGGTTGTCGCTAATTATCATCTAACAACTCCAATTAACCGTAGATTGCTGGTTCTTAAAGTAAAGGTGATCGCTGTGTTACTTGGAGAACGAGCAGAGTAAGGAGAATTATCGTTGTCAGTTGACAATTGTCCAGTTGGTGAAATAGAGGCCTGATGGTAAGCAGTTACCGTAGCTTATCGAAGTTGCTACTTTTGTACTCGGCCATCATTTTAAAACCTTGAAGTACTCCATACAGTAGGTAGTCTCTTTGATATTACAGGTATCCATATCAAATCGGAATGCAAATAGTTAGTATTTGGTCCACCCTCGGGCAATTAACATAAATAAACCCACGCCAGGGCACCAATAAAGTCCGTTCGGCGGTAACTATCGGCCTAATGCAATTGAATAGTCCAACGACGCTCGGGGCGACGCCGCCATACATAACACAGGCGAGTAAACAGCCTTTCGTCTGGATAATAGTCTTAATAAGCCTTTGTTCAGCTAAGGCAGTACAACCTAGATTTTATTAAGTTCCTCGCGTGGCTCGGCTATTGCAAAAAACGCATGCATACGCACGGCATAAAATGTGATCGCTGCAGAAAGTTCATTCTATACACAGGTAAAAATGAATTAATCAGAGAAGTGGTTCCGGAGATTACCCTTAAATACAAACTTTTTACTTTTCGTCATTATAATAATACCATGGATAAGTATTATTTCGTTATTAAATGTAACAGGTTAAAAACGGATGAAATGATTTATCAAAAAATATTTATACATTCACGTCTTACAAAAATGTTACATATGTCTTAAATTATTTCACAATGACTTCTACCTATATTTCTCAAAAGTAAAAAAAAACCCTCCCGTGTCCCCACAAACGATCCCGTCATCCCATATATTTGTGTACACCTGCAAGTGCTGATGTCCAGTTAGCACGCTAGCTAGGCATTACAGGAGTAGATATACTGGGTGCTAATGCGAACAGCGGGGCAACATTGCTGAATAAAAGTCGTATAACCTTGGCATTTCTCGAGACTTACGACTGTTTTGTTTTACAAGGGCGGGGTAATGAGCATTCCTGTTGTTAATTCAGTGACGTAAATTGTATTGTTTTTAAAGGGTAAGCGCGTTCGTTGGAAAACATGTTGTTTTTGTTAAATAAGTTTGAACCTCAAAACTTGTTCATTTCCTTAATTCGTGTTAGGGTGTTTATGTTAATTTGTGTCTATTTAACTAAAAGTGATACAAGAAATTGGATTACTTTTTTGCAGTAAATTAAATAATCGATTATTTTACCTCTTATTTTACGTTCAATCAGAAATAAGGAACTCTAGTATATTTACGAGGTTATTTCTAATTTGACTTTTTTTTATTACGACAAACATACACATTTAGGTTAAAGCTTCTGTCTCAGACTCTGTTGACGTGGAACTTGTGTATATCGTAGCTCCATACACATTTTGACCCTCCATTTTACCCCTTTAGAGGGTGAGTTTTGGTTTAAAACAATTCTATGTCCTTCCCCGAGATTCTTACTATCTCCATACTAAATTTCGCCTCAATCGGTTAAGCGGTTTAAAGTGAAGAGCTAACCGACAGACAGACAGACACACTTTAGAATTTATAATATTATAGTATGGATATACCTATCTACGCAACCCACAAAGGAAGCATAATTAACATTAACGTGTTCCACTTATGAATCCCAGAATTAAACTTTCGCCCGTGTGTACAAAGCTTTAAGCCAGAGTTATAATAACGTTTGTCAGAACAACGCTCATAAAAGTTAAATCCTAGTTTTTGCTGTTCAGAGCCCCTGATGTATGTTTCGTGTACTCGACGGTTTTCAACACAGTCCGCACCTGCGATAACCTCATATTTAATACGAGATGAGAAAAATAGTGCGTTAATCGTCAAGTGATTTCGAAGGCACCGATTTTAAATAAGTACCTATATATATATATATATATATTTATCTATATCTATAATTTAAAAGTACTAAATAATCAAAATTAATAAAACTACGAGTATAAGTCTCAAAGTCACTTTTGTCATTGTCAACAGAACGTTTGAAATGTAGCCTACCTTTTTGCATTGATAATCATAATATCATTGTGAAATATTTGGGTATGGCCAACGTTTTCAAAATCAAACCAGTTACAATAAAAAAGGAAATGTTGTTCTACCTTATATCGTTCAAAAACTTTAAAATATCCCCAAACAAAAAATATTTGTTAAACATATCTTTTCTGATTTTTTATAGTACAGTCAGGGGTTTTAATAAACGCACATAAATGAGGACATAAATAACTGTACAGGACTGTTTTATCAATGGCATAAAAGCATGTACACATTTATGTAAGTACTAGCATCTAGGCACTAACGGAACTAAAAGGCTATCTAGCTCCACTAAGAAGCTCATGAAGGAAAGGAGTGAAATGATTCTACAGTCTTCAGCCGACGCGACCTTATACCGGCAGCTCAATAAACAGATCTCCAAGTCCCTTACCCGCGATCTGCGCCAATTCAATACAAATAGTATTGAAGAGGCCATACAGCGTAATAAGGGCTCTAAAGTATTCTCGAGAGATCTGTCTATAAGGCAGAGCCAGCTCGCGAAGTTAAAAACTGAAGATGGTAGAATCGTTTCCTCTAAACCTGAGATTCTGGGTGAGATTGAGCGCTTTTACGGACAGCTATACACATCAACGCGCAGACACTATACCGACGACATCCCGGACATCAGCCTGTACGAGATTGTAATGGCTCTTAAACAGCTCAAGAACAACAGAGCACCCGGTGAAGACGGAATAACAGCCGAACTTCTGAAGGCGGGTGGAAAACCGGTCCTTACGGCCCTTCAGAAGTTGTTCGGTTCCGTCTTACTGGAAGGGAGAACTCCAAAGGCATGGAATAGAGGTGTGGTGGTGCTGTTCTTCAAAAAGGGTGACAACACTCTGCTGAAGAACTACAGACCCATCTCACTTCTGAGCCATGTCTATAAGCTGTTTTCGAGGGTCATTACAAACCGTCTCGTACGCAGGCTAGATGACTTCCAGCATCCCGAACAAGCCGGGTTCCGAAGAGGCTTTAGTACCGTAGACCACATCCACACGCTTCGTCAGGTTATACAGAAGACTGAGGAGTATAACCTGCCTCTCTGCTTAGCGTTCGTGGACTACGAAAAAGCCTTCGATTCGATTGAAACCTGGGCTGTACTACACTCTCCAGCGGTGCCAAGTTGACTATCGCTATATCGAAGTGCTGAAGTGTTTGTACGAGAGCGCCACTATGTCAGTCCGACTCCAGGACCAGAACTTGAAACCTATTCCGCTGCAGCGGGGAGTCAGGCAAGGAGATGTTATTTCTCCAAAACTGTTCACCGCTGCACTGGAGGACGTTTTAAGGACTCTGGACTGGAGAAGGCTAGGCATCAGCATCAACGGCGAGTACATCACTCACCTTCGGTTTGCTGACGATATAGTAGACTTGGCTGAGACCATGGAGGACTTAAGTACGATGCTCGATGACCTCAGTAAAGCATCCGAGCGAGTTGGTCTAAGAATGAACATGGATAAGACGAAGATCATGTCAAATGCCCATGTAGTACCAACTCCCATTACAATCGGACAGTTTACGCTCGAAGTTGTAGACGATTATGTATACCTAGGACAGACGATCCAGTTAGGTAGGTCCAACTTCGAGAAAGAGGTCAATCGTCGAATCCGACTCGGCTGGGCAGCGTTCGGGAAGCTACGGCAAATCTTTTCGTCCAATATTCCGCAGTGTCGCAAGACGAAAGTCTTTGACCAGTGTGTGTTGCCAGTGATGACATATGGCACTGAAACGTGGTCGCTTACTATGGGCCTCATAAGAAGGCTCAAAGTCACCCAAAGGGCAATGGAGAGGGCCATGTTGGGAGTTTCTCTGCGTGACCGCATCAGAAATGAGGCTATCCGCAGCAGAACCAAGGTAACCGATATAGCCCTCCGAATTGCTAAACTTAAGTGGCAGTGGGCGGGGCACATAGCACGTAGAACCGATAGCCGTTGGGGCGGAAAGGTTCTCGAGTGGCGACCACGTACCGGAAGGCGCAGCGTGGGTAGGCCCCCGACAAGGTGGACTGATGACCTGGTAAAGGTTGCGGGAGTCCGCTGGATGCGGGTGGCGCGGGATCGGTCACTTTGGCACTCTTTGGGGGAGGCCTATGTCCAGCAGTGGACGTCTTTCGGCTGATATGATGATGATGATGATGATAGCATCTGCCCGCGACTCCGTCCGCGTGGAACTCGTTTATATCGCAGCTCCATACAAACTTTTACCCTCCCCCCATTTCACCCCTTTAGGGGATGATTTCGGGAATAAAAACTATCCTATGTAATGTCACTCTCCATCCCTGCATCTATCTCCACTTAAAAAATCACGTCAATTGGTCGCTCCGTTTTGCAGTGAAAGACGGACAAACAAACACACACACTTTCATATTTACAATTATATTTAAGTATACGTGGTAAAACATAAGTCTTACACAGATTTTTTTCTTTCAAACGCAGTTTTTTAAAATAAAAAATACTGCGATACAATTCATTGCATTAAGTCTAGAAGCAAACAATTGAACTTTGTTGATAATATTTTTAAGTAGCAAAAACGTGAAACTTATGGTCACCCTATCGTCAAGACGTGGTCTGTAACTTAAAGTGACCGTTTAACGTAGCAATCAGGGTCCATAAGACTCAAAAGACATTAAAACCATTTTCTTATTAACGAATTAATAAACAACGTTTACATATGTTTGCCTGTTGACACCTCCACATGTTTCAACTAAAGTTAAAACAGTAAGAAGCACATATTTCTATTCAGGACTTAGTATTCACCCTGTATTAATACCCCTGACTGTACAATATGTCTTTTTGATATCATATAAACAAAAAGACGTATAAATGCACCTACAATAAAACCTGCAAGCGAAAACAGCTCCTTTACCATTCCTAATAAATCATCCCGCAACCCCTAAAAGAGCATTTTAACTGAGAAAAATTTGCAAATCAGAGTCGAAAGTACATTAAATTTTTACACCAGCCGCCATAAAACGATCAAGTCATAACCACGGACGCACTTGCAAGTAATAAAAACAGACAACTCGTATTTCTTTTTTTTTCAGCCATAAAGACATCTGTTTTATGTCTTTAGTTCAGACGAGACTTTTTGTAGAAAACTTGGAAATTAGCGTCTGCGATGCAACTTTGTCGCTTACCTGGGTTCAAACTTTAGTTTTAATTATGTAGAAGACGTATTCTGGCGTACTGGGGCAAAAAGACGGATCTCTATGGAAGTTCCATTGTTATACGGCCTTTTGGCTTAAGAAGGCTGTATAAAAGCTGCAGTAGCGTTGCAGCTAAATCCGTTAGGAACCATTTTTCATTCGTCACACAAGATCCGACTGTATACTGTAATTAGTCAAAGCACCCCTCCGAACTCCAGTTAATTTGGCCCCTGGCTCGTAAAATGATTGTAGTAGTAGTATAACACTTTAAATGTACTCTTTCAGTTAACATTTTAGTAGACGAGAGTAGAAACGATAAGAGATAGGCAAATGCAGCATATCCAACGAAGTACAAGAAAGGCTATAGATATACATACACATACCTACATACAGAGTATAATGGAAAACATAACTATCACACAAGACAGGAGAGGAGAAACCGTGTCGACAGGAAAAGGAAAGACATTTTAAAAAAGAATTTTTAAAACAAAATGACAGCCAGTGTTAGACAGCCAAAGTTTCTTTAATTTTATTAAAAATATACATTGTAATGAACTTGATGATGTTTTTGGAGACTGTGAGTTTTGGATAATTGTAATCATAATGGTAATGTACTGTGTAATGTACTTATCCGTAATGTTGTGTATAGAGACGTCTCAAACGCGATAATGTCGAAATTGTATATACACCAACCGCATACTACCTATAGCATTGCACGTCTATCGTGAGACGGCCGTGACACTCACATAAGATGCTCCAAATAATATAGTATTGGAAAGGAAAATATTAAAATTTAATAGGTATTATATTCTAAACCACCCAAAGAGTGCCTGCAAAGTGATCGATCCTGCACAACCCGCATACAACAAACCTCCGCGACCTCATCATTTGTTAATTGCATTTGATCATTGAGTACTTTATAGTAAGATATGAAATAAACAGAATTTAACACAATATTTTATTACCTAAAGTCATCGGAAAATGCGACATCGCCACATCACTTTGCACCATAAACAGTTGACATGCAATAAAATTCGGCGCGAGTCGGCTAAGGAATGTGGATATCCCGCTGTCTTAAACCCATAAAGGCGTATGTTTCGCAGTCAGTTCTGGAAATACGTTCTTTTTGGTTGATAGAGCGGAATGCGAGTCGGTTTGCAGGAGTCGGAATGCCTCGGATGCTGCCAGACGGCTTGGCGGAGGATTCTTAAGGTAACGAGGTTTGGAAAATGCGGTTTTTAGGAACTGCAGCAGTGCATGGGTTAAAATATGTGACTGGGGAAGTCCGTTAACGCCAGTCGGCACCTGCCGGACACTCATACTATCTCTATAACCAATAACGCGAGCGATTCAAGGACAAGTAAAAGGAGCCCCCTATACAAGTTTCTGCCCGCGACTTTATATTGGAATTATATGAAATCTCTATGGGATATTGTAAATTTAAGCAGAATGTTAGTTATAATCGCTAATCCATTTCATCATTTACCCACTAAAATCTAGTGAAAGAATTCTTAAAAACTTTTTCATTTTCAAATATGAAAAAACTAAACAAATATTAATTGTCTACTATATACACAAAGGCATTCTTCCGTGTGCGAAAGTCATTGGAGTTGTAGTACACAAAAAACAAACTGGTAACAGAAGAAAATAATAAGCCCCGAATTCCGAGTGAATAATAAGTGTTTTAATTTGTTAATTTAAGAACTAAATTATATATAGCGTTACGCCTACCAGTTAAAATCTCACCACGTCAACCTTTAATAAGCACTGCATTGCAGATTCAATTCTATGTATGTGCAGTTAGGTTCCAAATACAATAAACAAACTCGCAAATGGAACGCGCTGGGCGTTCCACGGTTAAATGAAAACTATGAAGTTCTTAGAAACTAAACTTGTCTTGCGAATAGTTGAAACAAAAATGAAGTCGCAGGCGGTGGTTAATTGTTTGAAACGGTTATTGCGCGTGTAATGCCACGATAAATACCAAGTTTCGCAATATTGTCGGATCTTATAGCAATTAGTTGATTACACCAGGGCTAGGGCGTGGTGGCAGTGTAGGCGTGCTGGCAGGGTAGGTTCTTTATGAAAGTGCATGTAAGTGGGAACCGTGTTTTGGAACCAAATAGCGGATAAAACTACTTACATAAGCAATTTATGTTTGCATGCAATAGATATGGGAAAATAATTCTTCATCAAAAATAACCTAACCGGTTTCAGTATTATTTTATTTTTGTCCTACTATTTTTCGAGTATTTGTTTATCTTTTTCCTAGATATACGCTATTAAACTCGTTCATAACTCTCAAAAATCACCATTTTCACTTCACCCCTTTACCCCGCCGCCACTACTACCCCACCCTAACATTACTGGCGGCCCGATTACCCACTAAATAATAATTACTCGGCACTTTAATCACTCCCCCGCAAACAGCGACACGCGACATTGATAGCGACAACGCCAAACATGACTCTGCGGTGTACGCACGCGACTATGGCTATGATATTGCTAAAGACGTCTTTATGCCAAATACAGGCCTCTGGGGCTGACGCAAGTCGATTTCAATGGCAAACCTACATAGTAAATATTATCAAATTATGCATGCGATATCCCGTGTGGTGTCGGGTAAGAATTTCATCAACCCCTTTCTTCGCGTTATGGGTGTATACACGGTGTTTTTTTTACCGTCGTAGAGCCATATGTTTACATATATTTTTGTAACTTTGGTCGTATGGATCTCTTTTTAGTCGAATGTACGTTAGGTATGTCTAAATGACAATTTTATACGGAAAAATTACAGTTGGATCTACCTAGCGCGCGTTCAAAACGTTCGTGAACCCTCTGCTTACAAAATTTCACCAGTTGAGAAATATGACTTGTGTAGGAGAACAGCCTGCAGAGGGGTAATCACGTAACGTTCCGAACGCGCTTTAGGACAACTTAACTGTCATTTTTTTATATAAAAAGTGACATTTAGCGCGTACAATGCGTTACGCAATCGCTTGTCACACGCCCACCATACGAATTAATTTGCCGAAGCTGACGAAGAGCGTTGTTTGTTTCGCTCCCTCCAAAAAAGAGCAATTTGCGGATTTAATGTTTTAATGCATTCTCTACGAGCTCAATCATCAAGAGTTGTCAATCATCTCGCTTTCCTATTCTCATTCATTGCCTGCGATACAATCATCATATTGTATGAGAGATTGTCGAAACGAGACCCAAACGCGTCGAACATCGACCGCTGATAGATTGCTTCGTGTCCCGCGACTTACCCGCGCTGATCATATTAAATTGAATGTGAGCTCATAAACTCCTGGCTTTCTACAAAATTAAATCAGAATCGCTCTCTTTTTGGCGCTCCCCTATTAAGAAGATGATATGTAGAATGGTGTTTGAAGCGCTTAGGGCGCTTAAATGAGACGGCGAAAAAACCAGAAAAAATAACATATTTTGTAATGATGTTCGGTTTTGTAGGACACTTAATACTCGTAAATTCGGAATTATATTTCTTCATATTTTTTTTAATTTAAAGTTGGTAGTTGGTACTGCTTCAAAGTTCTTAAACATATGTAGTTTTTGTCTAAAATGTGAACCTAACTTATTCCGTAATAACTCGTATGGACTATTGTCAGTGCATTTGTGACGGAGGCTTCCCCTGGATTTTCCCCAGGCCACCCTCCAACCACGCAGTTCGACCGCTATATTGGGTCCTTCCTATTATAGCAACAGACAGGTTCAAAAAAAAATTAAACGCCGGCAGTGTTCTCCGGAGTCCGCTTCGGAAAGCACTGCCCCCTCCCTTCCCCCTTGCGTCTTTTAGGCGGCGGTTTTGGCTCGTCCTCGTCAGCCTTAGGCTTCCCGAATTAACGCTTCCCACTAACATCCCTTAGCACGTTAGGATAGGTCCGCGACCGCGTTAACCCGTACCGTATATATAGAGAGCTAGATTCTAGTATTTGCTTATAGTTAATAAACGGGCGTAAGACCCTTATTTGTTATACATTTAATCCGTGTTTGCATTACTTACACCCTTAGATCCCTCGTAGTACCCCTGAGCTAGTCTGGAAACCTCCATCAAGCCCTAAGAGGCGGAGTATTTGTGTGTGTGCTCAAAACACACATCACAAATTATTTCAAAAACGCGTGATCACTGGACGGTTATCACAAGACTAGACAAGATTCTTTTTATTAGAAAAAAATTGAAAGAGACTGATAGCCTATCTCACCGCGACGCAGCTCTCACGCCATCTAGTACTAACTGTGAACAACTGCTATTGTAACACACTTTTTCTGTAAATAAAACAATTTTTCAAGTCGATGAAATATTTAATCAAAAACTCCAGTCCTGCAATAAATAGGGATAGGTGGCGCTGACGGGAGCATGCGGAATCTACTCCAATATTTGGCGCCGCCCGCCGCCGTGACGCGTCGTGGCGCGAACACGTGCTCTTATTACCATCGCGTGCACTGCCACAGACCATACAGAACAGATCTGGGTAGATCACGCAAATAAGCATAAGAATAAATATACAGTCAGATTCAGAGAAACGTGACCCTCTGCCTAGAAGTTCGTATGCTTCAGGGGAGCGTATGACACACGCACACATAATGACATGTTTTTCGGAATTCTATTCAGATTACAAATTGTTTATTGATAAGAATGTAATAAAATTAATATTTTTTGCCTGTGTTATGGTCAAAGATCTTCATATGTATGATAATGTAATGAGTAAGAGGTGTTCAAACGCCATCGAACTTAATTATTCTGTGTATTATTTCTCATTGGTCTGACTATGTAATCGTGTGTAATTAACATGAACGCGGACGCATCACAGGACGGCCCAAAAGCTGTGTCGAGTAAGTACGTCTCTTTCAAGTTAGAACGCTTAGAAAGAAACGGATAGCCTATTTTGCCGCGACACAGTTTGCGGGGCGTCCTGTTATAGCCGTGCTGAATCGAAATTCAATGAATCGATGAAAAATCAAGGTGCACTTTGTTCATTATGAAAGATGAACACTCATAGACACACACACTCACACACACACAAAATCAAAAAAATATTTGTATTCAATATAGGTTCCTACAGAACACTTTTTGAAGGTCAACGTTCAATACATTTAACAAAGCACATGTTAGCTTACAAACAAAATTATATCATTATCATTAGGTAGTCAGGTATTATATAAAACAACTTCAAAATAGAGTGTCAGTTCACAGAGAGAAATAAGTAATATAATAAAAATATTTAAAGTCATTTAAAGGCGTCATTATCATTTCAAAAATCGTTCGTGTTCGAATCGTAATCGTGTAGTAGGCCTTGCGAACTAAATGGCTTTTTATAAACAACTTAAACTTATTTAATGACATACCTTGTACATTTTTGGGAAATTTGTTATAAAAACGCACACAATTGCCCATAGAAGAAGAACTCACTTTTTGCAGACGATAACGAGGCACGGCAAGTTTATCCTTATTTCTAGTATCAATTGAGTCACTATTTAGTTTAAATAAATGTAAATTTCGTTTTACATACATAACAACTTTAAAAATATATTGAGAAGCAAATGTGAGGATGTTGATTTGCTTGAATTTTTCTCTTAATGAAATGCGAGATCCTAACTGATTAATAGCGCGAATCGCTCTTTTCTGTAATACAAATATGATCTGAATGTCAGCGGCTTTACCCCAAAGCAAAATACCGTAGGTCATTAAACTGTGAAAGTAAGAAAAGTAAACAAGCCTTGCTGTCTCAACATCGGTGAGTTGCCTTATTTTTTTGACTGCATACGCTGCCGAACTAAGCCTATTACCTAACGAAGAAATATGTGAGCCCCATTGCAGTTTATGATCCAGTGTAATACCGAGAAAAACTGTGCTATGAGCAAATTCAATTAACTCATCATTAAGTTTAACCTGTTCATTCTTATTGGTATTGACTTTAGAAAGACTGAATTTGATACATTTAATTATATTAAAACTATTGTTGTATGAATATGAATACGGATAAGTTTATAAGTTTTCTGTAAATTTTTCAATTACTGTCTACTTGTAACCTAAGGATGAGCGGTGTCTCCCAACACAGGCAACACCTTGCTTACCGGGTGGCACCATCCCTTAGATCATAACTTTGTGCTTTTTATAAAATAAAGAATTTTGTATGTTGTATTATTAAACTACCCCAGTGACGACAAATATTTCTCTCAGAAATGTGCGCATTCGGTGTTCATACAAATAGTGGTATACCTATGCGAAGTCTACTTTAATATTATGTCTGCGACTGCAACCGTACTATAATTGAGAAGTCCCGTCTCTATACAAAGATGTGTTGCTTTTCAAACTAAAAGGATATTCTTGATTTAAAAATGGGGGTCTATTCTAGGATCATCAATCTTCGATGGTAAGTGGACTGCGAATGTTTTAGGATTGGAAGTCAATGTCACAGCTGCCGGCGTGGAATGCGGGACCCTCGATTGAATACTCCCCTAAATATATTCAGAATTGTTTTTAAGAACTTGGTAGCAACTAAATTTTTATCACGAAAGTTTTGTAGTTTGAATTGTTGCGTTAGTCAAAAGCCTCATTATTGCGAAATGATCATCGAACATTTCGATGCAGACGATTTAATCGAACATAAAAATAGACTACCATGATAATGATGATAATTTATTTCTGATAACCCTCATTAAGAAAATAGGGCGTATACGTTTTCACTGTGTTGTTGTAGCATATTCACTAATAAGTCTAGTAAATACGTATTCCAACAAAACTCTACCAACTCTATTATTTACGTTCTTAAAATTAAAATTCTGTTCATAAAACAAAGAAGATCTAAGGTGACTTAAAAACGAACGTCATCCATTATTAAAGTACGCGAGCGGGAAATCCTCGTGGTTAAAAAGAATACTTAAATACTTTCAAAGCCGTTTGAGTCGCATAAATAAATGCGAGGACTTTAAATAGGACTTGAATTGTTGAGGCGTGCAAGAAAATTATAGTTAACGTAACTGTTTATAGAAGGGAAGTCATTTGCGATTTTCCTCTTTTTGCAAAATGGAATGAAGTGCAATAAAGAGAAGACGAAAACGGCCTTACTTTCTTGACGGTTTTGTTTCATATGGATGTAATATTTCGGTTTTTAAATAAAGGAGCCTAAATTGCTTGGGAGTATAGATTACATCGTACTCTAGCTAATAAAATAAAACTGCGAAGATATTCTAGAACTTTTAAAAAAATCATAAAACTGACACAAAGAGCCAAAAATAATCACAAGATAAAAATTTCGGAGAACAAACCAAAGGCTGTTTGGAATATTATAAAAAACTGTAAGACAATGGGTCCAAGAGAACCTATTCATACAATGAATGATCGGAAGGGTAAAACTTTAACGGATCCTATAGATATAGCTACGGCTTTTAATGATCATTTTATACATAAGGAAGTCATAGCGCACTGTAATACTTTTGAACCGAGTATTCAAAATAGCGAACAATCGATGTTTATGTCACTAACTACACCGGAAGAGATCAAAACAATAATGAGGTCCTTAAAAAATACGAAAAGCGTGGGATATGACTGCATAAGCACCCTAGTTGTTAAATTCGTTAGTGATATTCTGGGTAAACCTTTAAGCCATATACTTAATCTTTTCATTAATGCAGGTATTTTCCCAGATGCACTTAAAACAACTGTCATTAAACCTCTATTTAAAAAAGGTGATAAAGAGAACCTCAATAATTATCGTCCAATTGCTTTAATTCCTATCATTTCAAAAATATTTGAAAAGGCGATATACCGCAGGATATATGCGTATTTAAATAAATTTAATTTACTTTGCAAGCAACAAAAGGGGTTTAGAAAGAATATCACAATTAATATGGCAATTTATGATTTAATTAGTACAGTACTAGAAAATGTTAATAAAAGAAACCCAGTTTGCGCTTTGTTCACAGACATGACAAAAACATTTGACTACGTAGACCACGGCAAACTTTTATATAAATTGAGTCGATATGGTATTAGAGGCGAGGCATTAAATCTTGTAAAATCATATTTAAGCAATAGGCAACAATACACAGAAATATCCAGAATATGTCTGAAAAGGAAACAAGAACATAAATATGTATCCGAAAAGTGCCTCATTCAATCTGGAGTCCCACAGGGAAGTGTACTTGGTCCACTTTTATTCCTTGTGTATATAAACGACCTGCCCAATGAGATCTATCATCAAATGGTGCTTTTCGCTGATGACAGTACTTCAATTATTCAATTTAATGATAATCATGACTATGAAAATGACATAAATACTGTAATAGATAATATAATTAGATGGCTTAGTCATAATAACTTACTGATTAATTTAAATAAAACAAACTTGATGCATTTTCGTCAGCGAATGCAACCAGTTGACATGAACATACATTACAATGGGACTAAAATAGACAATGTGGAAGTAACAAAATTCTTAGGGTTAATGATTGACAGCCAGCTTAACTGGAAACATCACATTGAACATGTCTGTAAAAAAATATGTACATCTGCTTATGCACTGTTTAAGTTGTCCAAAATTGTAAACCGCGAAGCGGTATTAATGGCCTATCATGGACTTGTAGCCTCAGTCCTTAGATATGGTGTAATATTTTGGGGCAACTCAGTTCACAAAGAGATAGCGTTCAAAGCGCAAAAACGTTGTATAAGGGCAATGTGTGGGCTGAAAATAAGAGAAAGTTGTGTACCATTTTTTAAATCTCTAAAGATATTAACACTGCCTTCATTGTACATCCTGGAAGTAGGTATTTTTGTCAAGACCAATCCAAATTTTTACAACAACGTTTCTCAAGGTCGCAGGTTTCCGACACGTAAACAATATAGTCATACACTGAAAACTTTGCCGGGTAGTAAGACAGCGCTAATGAGAAGTGGAATCTTGGGAATGGCACCGAAGATCTTCAATAAAATTCCTGATCGAATTAAGTTATTGGACATTAATAAATTTAAATGGCAATTGACCTCATATCTGACTGAGAAATGCTATTATACCATTAAAGATTACCTAAATGACGCTACTACGTGACATGGTCCCTTAGCTACATCATAAAAAGAAGAAAAACATCATTTATACTTACCTAATTTAATGTAGCTACCTATAAGCTTGTATTATGTTGACATTATATCATATTATAATTTAGTAATTATCAATTTGATGAACCTAAGTAGCTGACTGAATGAAAATTCATATTTTGTACACCTACGCTGTGGGTAAAACATGGAGGTCTTATATTATTATTGTACTTACCAACCTTGTAACCTGTGTTTAACAAAATAAATAACTTGAACTTGAACTTGAACTTGGTTTTTATTATCAAAGCCAGCCCGTACTCTGCTTAGCAACCTAGGTTCCCACTATCAGGTTAGGGGTGATCTTAGTGGTTGCCACAAGCATGTGAGTAGTGATTTAGGCAGGATTAGGGTTAGGATTTAGACAGTGGCTTTTATCATATTGAACTATAGTTTCCTTATTTTCTCAATGACATCAGAAGGGGGTGTCGTGTTTTGGCGGTTCCGAGGCAACCTACCGAATTCTACACCTGCTGACTTGTTGAGGCAACGGAGCCACACAGTTCCGTCGCTTAATAATTTGTGTTTAATTTTATAACATTTAAGTTTCTTGGATGCACAGATTGCACAGTGACGGATGCCAACCAAAGGCAGGACAAATAGACATCCGAACTCAGAACGCCCTAAGATGCTCGGTGGCTCTCCACCAATATTAGTGTCCAAAATTATCAGCAGACGAACCAAGATCAAGGTCTACACGACGGTTATAAGACCGATCCTGACGTATGGATGCGAAGTTTGGACACCGATCTTGAAGGAGGAGAATAAGCTTTTAGAGGCAGAGAGGAAGATACTGGGACCTATAAAACGAGAAGTTGGTAGTCTGAGAGTGAGGAAGACCGAGAAAGTGGAAACACTGGTTACTGAGCCCAAAATCATCGGGGAGAGCAAATTCTTCTCGACTACTCTGGCTCGGCCACATCGTCGAGAGAATGGGGGAGGATCGTGCTGCCAAAAGAGTGTACCTAGGGTTCTCAAATGGTCGACGTCCAGTCGGCCGACCAAGGTATCGCTGGATTAACGAAGTCCAGAAAGACCTGTGCCAGCTTCAAACTGCCGATCATGATTGGCGGCAGGCTAGACAGGACAGAGCACAGTGGCGTATCTTAGTGTCGGAGGCCAAGAAACACTTCGGGTCGCTGAGCCAGCGTAGTAAGTATTGTATGGTTGTAAGTCTATCAGGTATTTGTAACTATGGGCTTTAGTTGCCTAAAATAAATGGTTATTATTATTATAAGAAAGATACGTTACATTATTTTAACAACAATTTTACTTGCGGTTTATATGCTTTGTTGAGATAAGTCTACACAAAATAATTATAACAGCAAGTTAGGGTTACAAAAATAACTCTTATAACAACAGTATATCTGGGTCTCCACAAGACTAAGGGTGAGTATCATATGCTTTTCTAAACAATGATTTATGCTTTTGTACAAACACACACACTTCGTAGATGTAAAGCGCAGGAAGCGGTAACAATCTGAGCTTCACAAACCAAAAGCCTACATGATTTGTCAGGTCGCATTGCCCGCATATACACACTATTTAACCAGCTCACAAAACACAGGAATCGGTTGAGAAATGCAACCAGTAGAGGAGAATAGCCAGACAGTAAGACATCTAGAGTAGACGTCTGAACTTGCGAAAAAAATTGATCCAAGCTGAAACGTAGAATTTTGTTATCTTTACTTGCTCGGTCAATAATTTGTTTGCCGTTCTGGTATCGGCACCAATGACAGCTCATCAATTTGGAAGACGATAATATTTACCGTCAGTATGATTCAACTTCTTCACTCGCTCGTTCAATACGAGTAATTTTTTTGCCGTTCTGGTATCGGCACCAATTACACCTAATCAATTTGGAAGACGGTAATATTTCCCGTGAGTATGATTCAACTTGGATCGGTATGATTAAATTTACAATCAAGTTCAGATTCTAACAAGCGAGGCAGAACCTAAAAACAATAAAACCTGACTTCCGCCCCAGTTATCCAATTTGCGAGGAATGAAATTGAAAAAGACATTTTCGAGGGAACCGGAATTTAATATGACTGTAATAAAACGCAATAATATGAAGTGATCGCGACCAGCCACGTAAGACTGGCAACAATAGGCATGATGACAGTAATTGAAAATCACTAAATATGGTATTTTCTTAGTGAAATTTTGATCATAGAATTCGAAAATTGCTCATATTTTTTTATTAAGTAAATGCAAAGAGATTATTATTTATTTTGATAAAATTAAACTGAAAAAAACGGACGCCCGACATGATATGTTAAACACCAATCAGAGCGAATGACGTCACGTTTGTATTAACACGTACCCATAACGGCCATTACCGCAGATTACAGAGAAAACTTACGTACTGAACGAATAGTAAGACAGGGATAGAATCATGTTATCTGTCAGATCTTCATACGTCATTGTCCCGCTGTCTCGCTCGCACGGCCGCGCAAGACTTGTAAACTTTTTAATTTATGTTCATTCAATGAGCAATTGAGCGATGTAGGTAGCAAATATCAAAGGTCTGCGTTCTGCTGATCATACAAACGTGACGTCACTCGGGACGCCATGACACCGACAAGTGTTTTAGCGCCATTTTGAAATTTAAAAACTAAAATGCATTTTTTTCCTACTTAACTGTTAGTTCTCTTGAAAAATCTTATTCGTTGTACATAATAAATGTTTCTAAACATTATAGAACAGTTTTCCAAAATGTGTCATCATGCCTATTAAAATGCGATTTTGACAGGCCAGCGACGCTGAGGATAAATGAGGATAAATAATTTGGGCTACTTAGTTACAAGTATTATTGTTAAAGGCTTTTGTGGCTCACAGTGATGACTCATTGATTGATATTCTAAAAATTGAGCAGAGTATTAACTGTAATTATAATTTCACTGTATGTTTATGGCTAAGCCCATTTTAGCGTAATGATATACGTACTTCTTAATCGTCACAAAATGTATTTTGAATCCATCTGCCAGCGTCATCAATATGGGTGTCGACTTAAAATGTATTACTAATCCTTAAGAAAGAAGGCAAAAAAATATGCCTGGTGACGAAAATACAACCGCTTGAATATTGCTTGGTAGCGAGATAAAGCGCTCGCAGGTCGTGACGTCACGATCTGTGAGCGTCATAGTAAATCACAATCGTTTCATATGAAGAAGCTTTTTGTGGAAACGGGACAGAATATACCCCCTGTTAAAACTTTGGCCACTTACAACTTTCTGATTATTTAATCCTCTGCTTAATTATTTCTCCATTTCACAATATTTTGAATCCTTATTCGGGAAAATTCTACATTATTCGTTATTTTATTCGGTGTCTTCACTCCTATTTTGATGGATTAGGTTTTTCTATAACACTTATTAATTATTTAAATATAATCATACTTATTTTATAAAAGCGAAAGTTTGGATGTTTGGACGTGTGTTACTCAATCACGCTAAACCGATTTGATGAAATTTTACATGAAGATCGTTTATAGCCGTTTATATGATAGTTTTTATGCCGGGTCCACGCAGACGTAGCCAAGGCCGGAAGCTAGTTAACAATAAAAATAAGACGCAAATAAAGACTACAGTTAACGTCAAGAATAATAATAATTTTAAAAAAACACCACAATGTAACACAACGTAATACAACAACACAATGTAATACACATTAAAAAAAGATGCAAAATTGTAAACGTAACTTGAATGTCGACTGAACATTGTACACATCCAAGCAAAAGGTGCTGTTGAAACGAAATTAAACAATAACAACCATTTGCCTCCCAGCTCTTTCATGAGAAATATCCAAATCGAGTTTATTCTCAACGTTGACTTTTTTAATAATGACCTGGGGCGTAGAAACATTTCAAACCAAAACTTTTGGGTTGCTTGCCGCCAATATATAACAAAACTTACAACGTATTGCCAACGCACCAATTATTCGCATGAAGCGATTTGTCTTGTCTTTTCCAATGTGAACTGGTAAGGAATGAAATTCGCTCCCTCCATCTGTATTTCTGAGAACTACGATATAGGTGCCTTCAAAACAAGAGTGGATATGCTACTTATTACTGAACTAGTCAGTTTCATCTTAGGCTCTGTCATCGCTTACCACCAGGTGAGGCTAACCACTGGACAGTCTTTTATAAAAAAACAGCTCCCAATATCTGGCTGTCTAAAAGTTAATAATGTTAATGTGATCAAACACCAATCCACTAAACATCAAACTTTAAAACCACACCGGGTATTGACTATTGGAATTTAAGTGTCAAACTTTGGACATGTCTCTTGTAGACGATCTTTACTTGGCATCGTTTTAAATTGTAAAAGCGCTAATGTATGTATGTAAGTACTTTATTGTACACAATAACAGGTTAAGGAATATACATGTCACACAATAGATCAAAGTACAAAGGCGAACTTATCCCTATAAGGGATCAATGTCAATCAAAGTTTCTTATAATTAAGCAATACGGACCCCTTAGGGAAATGAAATTTGGTCAAAAATATTTTGGTAAATGAACAGGCTCCCCATGGAAAAATAAACAGAAAGAGTACCTTTACTAGAACTTAATTTCCTTTCCAAACACAGTTAAAGTATAAATGTACAAATGAAAATACACTGCATTATCGAATAATACACCTTATCTTGTCGTAATAAGGTTTATAAATAATTTACAGTAGTGTGTGGTAGGTACTGTTTGATAAATAAGCTGACATCTTCTCTTCGTCTTATAAATCACCTGCCCTTGGGGACCCAGGTTAAATGCACGTCCATTTAGTATTAAAATAGCTTTATAAATCAATGGACATCTTTGAGGTCGTCTACCTTTCGACAAGAAAGAAAATTTTGTTTGTTAGTTGGAAAGTGAAGTAAAACAAATAATTACGGATAACGTGCGACTTTTTCTTTGTCTGCTCTGTTTGACGAGAAAAAAAAATTGATTTCCCCGCATTAGGTGTAAGGGAGGTACCCCAAAAATTTTTTTTTAAAGATTTTATTATTCTGTTTTGCTGACTTCCAGTTTTCTAGTAGTAATGGTTACTGAGCTAAGCCGAAGACGGATGGACGGACGGACAGACGGACATGGCGAAACTATAAGGGTTCCTTGTTGACTACGGAACCCTTCCTAAAAAGGTAGCCTTTGTCACCAGGAGCATAATTTCGAATAGACTGACATTTTATTGATCAAAATCGGTTCAGTATCTTAAACACACGTAAATACAAACATTAACTGGTAAAATCATACCACTTTCTTTCGGCCCTGACGCAGTCGGTCAAAAAACAAATTAGCATCACTTGGCTTATCACGTCACGTCGCATACATTTCGTCTAACTTTGTGTTGGGTGTTGGCTGCATTAAAGTCCCTGAGCCGTAAAAATGGATTTTAATTTATGCACTAGACTGCAGAAATAAAAATTCGCCCACCAAATCGCCGTGGTCCCCTCTGCAGCGCCACACAAAGTCAAGTCCCTCGAGCGTATATAACTCATCATATGAAATGTTTGTTTCATGAATGCACTTTTCTTTGTGAACTCAGTATTTTAATTTCGATATCATATTGATATCGCTTATTTGTTCAACGAAATATCGATAACAGTCTCTGAACTTTTTCATAACTATTTGTGTGGTCGCCCATCGAACATTTTCACGCGCTGACAGGATACAGAGGAAATACAATATAATTATGTAATAAGCTAAGAAAACAGCTAAAACAAGACTAAGGGCGGGTTGCATCTACTTACGATTACAGACCGATCAACGTTAAATATGGCGCTGACAGCTGTCAGTCCATAAAAGTTCAAGTTCAAGTTCATTTATTCAAGTACAATATAGATTGTGCCTGAAAACATTACAATAGTTAAATCTAAGAAAAGTAAATAAATAATAATTAATTGAAAACATTATGACATAACACTCATTATTATAAACATGTCCGAGGTCAAAATAATTATATCAATGAATAATGTCAGGATATGCCTAGAACAACCTTTAACAATACTACGGGGATTAAGAATTCTTTAATTTACATTCCATTATTATTTATATTTATACTACAGAATTCCTCGACCGAGTAGTAGCACTTCTCAAGCAAAAGTTAAAGGCATTCTTAACTTATTTCTAAATATTACAGCATTTGTGAGTGATTTTAATTCAACGGGTAACTTGTTAAACAACACAATTTCCTGGTAACTCGCTGAATGCTTAACTACTTTTAGTTTAGTATTGACAGACTTTGGCTGATCCTTTCGCCTCGAAGCTAGGCGCCTATCCCTCTGCTCGGTCGATTCTATTTCGTACAAGTGTTTAATTAAGTCCGTCAGCACAACCAAAATGTATAGGCTAGGAACAGTTAAAATCTTCAGTTCCGCAAAAAACGGTGTGCATGAAGTCTGTTGTGATATTTTTGTCATGATCCTTATAGCTCTCTTCTGTGCAATGAAAGCAGCCTGTACATTATATTTATAGATATTACCCCAAAGTTTTACGCTGTAACGTATTTTTGATTCCACTAACGCGAAATATACAATTTTTAGTTGAGTCCCTTGTAACTCGTCCCTTAGACTTCTAAGAGCATAGCATGCGGAGTTGATTGAATTAATTACAGCAGCCACCTCTGGTTTCCAGTTAAGGTAACAGTCTATGTACACTCCAAGAAATTTGACACTATCTACTTGTGTTACTGCGGAACCTTCAACAGAAATCTGCAAGGTGTCTTTATCCTTAGACGTTGTTCTGAAGAGTATTACATTTGTTTTGCTAGCATTCAGTTTCAGGTTATTTATATCAAACCAACCCGTGAATGTTGTTAGAGTATAATTTACCCTATCATTCATTTCTGATATGTTGTTTCCTGATACAACGGCATTTGTATCGTCGGCAAAGATCACCAGGCTGGTACTAGGTACCTTACTAAGCGTGTACTGGATGAGATCATTTATAAACATGATGAAGAAAGTTGGACCTAATAAAGAACCCTGTGGGACTTCTTTATAAACACTAGCATTACGTGACCTATGGGCTTTAACTTGAGCGTCTTGAGTCCACTGGATCCGGACGAAGTACTTTCTGTTCCTTAAATATGAGAAAAAAATAACTAGAAACTTGTCAAACTTTCCATACATTCAGATTTTAACGAACACCGCTTACTATTACAGGCGGTTTGGTTAACTCACCCTTAAACTCAAGGTACTGATGTCAAAAGGTTGGCAGCATTGAAACGTTGTACAGCAATACTGATCATCTGGGCGAGTTACAAGCCAGCCTTCTGGTCACGTGAAGCGTCGACCAAGTGCTTGCACAATCCATTGAAGATTCGGTGCGCGCTTGGTCCCCACGGACCGAAGGTCTGTATCATATTTAATTCATGTCTCGATCAAATTTAAAATTTATCAATATCGAATGATTAGCTTGAGAATAGTCATAAACAGGCCATAACACTAAAGTGACCCACTGGTACACTCAGTTGCAATAAACCTCTTCCACAAGATCCCGAGTAAATTTTTAACCACGAGTAATCACTCGATTACACCCAAATGGGTTTTGTTTAAGCAATTTTGTTATATTAATTACGTGGACCCAAATTACACTTTCTAAGTGCTTTTCGTAAACTTTGCAATTCTTGATTACGGGGGCAATAGCAATAAAGTTATTTAGTGATCGTTCGTAATTATACGCCGTGGGTTTAAGCTGTAATTTGTTACTTAACCTGTGCTTAAGTCGTTGTTTCGAGGCGTTCTCTGTCGTCAAAAGTTAGGTTTTGGTTAATCTTTTTAACCGATTTCAAAAAAGGAGGATGTTCTCATTTCGCCGGAGTGTTTTTTCTATGTATGCTCCCCGATTATTCAGAGGCATCTGGAAAACTTTGTGTTAAAAGTAAATTATTTTCGGCTTATATTAATTGATTTATACCGATAAGTGTAAAGATATAGGTGCATACAACTAACTAATAAATATGTCTCATCGCTCATTTCTCACCGGATTAAGCTTGCTTGCTATGTTTCATTTGAATCTACACAATAACTTCGTAAAATTTGTCTGATTCTTGAATAAAGCATCTTAGAATAAGATTTTAAGAAAAAATCAACAAAAAAACGCTATTATAAATTTATGATTTTCAAAACCGTGTTTTTCCTGGAGTATTAGGGTTCTTCGTCGCACTATTCAACATTAGTCTTCTTTCACCTTTTCAAACCAGCCTAAGGAAAGATGGCCTAAAATAAAATGTGTGGTCAGTCCATCGCTAAGTACCGGTTGTTTGGAACTGTAGATCGTAAGTTACGTCCGTTAAAATTGGGTTGTATGGAAAATTATGGGCGTGGAAAGGCAGGCGGCGCCATATTTAACGGGCACCAGGCCATCGGACGTGGTCAGTACAACCTGTCCTAAATTTAGCTACGAGCAATAAAATTGGCGTACTTTGTAAAGAATTTGCTTGTAAGTAAAAAGTAAATTGATCTTGCATTGCACTTGACTGACACGAAAAAGTTAACTTCGCACAATACACGAGTAGGAACTTAAAAAAAATTGATAAAAATCACGAACTAACAAGGTGTAGCAATAAGTTTCATTTTAAGTACGTTTAACTTAGTAATTTGAAACAAAACTAAAATATGGTGTTTCTTCTTGTGATAAAACATATAGGCACACATCGAAGACAAATATTAAAAAATATAGGCGGTTACCTAGTACTTTTTTGCGTAAGTATGAACATGAAAAGTCATAACTTTTCTAATTCAAGCGGGAAGTAAACTTAACAAAATGACATGAACTCATGCTTGTCTAAATCTTGAGTAGTTTATGTGAATATTGTTAGTTGTCTATGTGAATATTTTATCTAATGTGAAGATTTTATAAAAATATAACATGTTGATTTCATGTATGTGTACAACCTATGTTTAGGTTATTTTAGTACGTAAGTATGTTGCTACACCCTAGTAGAGTCCATGTCTGTACTGGTTAGACTTAAGGGGCTACCCGAGGTTTCCATCGATTTTTGACAAGTTTTGAATCGTATCTCCTACTTTTGCACTACAGATAGAAGTATAAATCAAACGGTAATCGGTTCTTCAATCTTTTATCTCCATTTTGGTCTACCGGATTTTGAAACAAATTAATACTTAATTTTGTATGATCTTTTTGAACATAGTCTAAAATAACACTTATTTTGTATCTCTATTGACGTGAAAGATCTAACACATACGAAATCTACATATTTGGGTTCGTCTGTGACGTCCCTAAAAACTGGTCTAGGGTTTTCATTTTAAACCAATTAACACAAAAGTTATGGCCAGAAACCAGTTTTTTGGCCTAAAATCGTTCAACTTTGATTCCAAATATTTCGAAAACAATGAACTTTGAAGTAAATATGGGATACTATATTGCTTAAAGCCGTTGTTGTTAACATAATAAGCTACAAAAAACCTAAGAAAACTAAGACATTCAGATCGAAGTTACGATCCCAGACGTTAATTATGGGAGCCATTTAAGAACATCCTGTAAATACCATGGTTGCAGCGAATAATGAATATGAATCCTTGTTAATTACAAATATCCAAACTCGTGTGAGATAGTACCGTGCAAAGCTGGATACTTGATATTGGCAGAATTGTGCTTAAGTTTCACGGTAGCCATTAACAATGTGTAAGTTGCCAGTAACAGTGAAGTGAATGTTACATAGTCACTAAATTGGTAAGCATTATACTACTAGTATATTACTCAAATTCAACCATTCTGCTACTCGAAAGGTGGCATTTTTTATAACCCAATGATATAAAAATAAACATCTGTCAGCTAAAATGTGTTTGTGTCTTTTCTCCAACGGCACACAAATGCCGGAATAAAGAAAGACGCTTTTAACGGCATTAGCAAACCACTAATGACTTAGCTGAGGACAAACTTTGAAAATACTCTTTAATTGTTGAATTTACAGTTAATTTTGGATCTCATACGTATATCACTAAGTCCTTCTTTGTCGGCCCCAGCAGTTCCTATTGTTCATATGCCTGTCCTTTGTGTGGTCTATTCCTTCCACTATTTACTCACTTGTGAAATTACGCCGGCCAAATCCGGTGTGCGCTGCGCTGTGCCTAATTTGTTCGCAAAATGTTACATGTTTATGATTCAAAAGTTGTGCGTTGTGGAATCTATTTTTGGTTGCTGGTTGATTCATTTACTAGTTTCGTAACACGTTGTCATGCGTGAGTTAAAGAGGTACCTATGTAAACTAATATTATTAAGACGAAATGTCTGCAAAGGTGAAGCCTTACAAGTTTATATGAGGGGAATATATCCAAAACTTATCCACCAACGAATATAATATATTTTATTAGTATCTAAAAAAGTTCTTTCTTTTTAATCTCCCGGAATCGCCTGGGTTCTGTGTTAATACGAGCCGTGTGGGCTGCTAGTTTCTTCATAACTATCAACACCAAAAACATAAATAGCATCAGATCTAAAATAGTAGTAGTACCTTGGATGGGAAATAAGATTTTATTGTTTATTTTCAAACTAATTTTCAGTGCGATCAGGGGCGGTTATTCAGTGATTTCGTCACGCTGCTAATATAAGTACATGCTGGCCGGCCGTCTTAGACGGTTTATTAGTGGTTGCCACGCGCTGCAACAGAAGGCACTCGTTCGCGCTTTGTCGAAAATCAAACGTCGGTTGACTTTTGATCTGTTATCTGTGATCTGGAGTATCAAATAATACGTACTTGTACTTACTGACATTGCAATACTATGACTGAATTAGAATTTTCGACCTTAATGCATTGCGAATGTCTAAGGACATTTCAACGAAATGGGTAGGGAATTTAATTACTCTACCTACTCGATAGCTACATATATGTCATATACCCAACGTAGTTAGTTAAATACTACCTTCATAAAGAATGAGGGCGGAACGTTTCTATATCTTTAACATACTTACAAAGATTTTAACAGCTAGGTTTTAAAATGTATTTTATATACTCATTTAAGTAACCTATCAAATTAATCGCGAAGCAAACAATTTAGGTGAATACAGATTCAGATGAACATTGAAGTCTATTTTTGCATTAGTACCTTTCAATTATGTTTGAATTAAAACGTAACACATTGTTCACTCTCACTTCCAAATTTTCTCAATCAATGAAGGGCCGTTACTTACATTACTAATGAATACACTATTATAAAACATATAACTTCATATGTCGTGCTAGCGGCAACTTAGTACTAACGCTCCGCTTCCGAAAGAGCACGTTGGATGCGATAACTAGAAAGAGATGGCCATATTTAGGCACATTTGGCGTACCTAAACAGGGAATTTGTTAAGAGAGAACCTTCTGTACGTAGTACTATTACTTATTCTGTGGCGGCCTTTATACATAGCTGTATAAAAATGAATTAAATTAATTTCTATAAATATTTTTCATTAGTTGTGTTTTTTCCAAATCGGCTTTACAAGTTGTTGGGAATTTCATATTGTAATGAACGATTTCTTAAGTTATTTAGTACCTACCTCTATTGAGATGTAATATAATTATACACAAGTGTTCTCTTACAAAGCTAAAATTAAGTAATTTAACTGAATCTATTTTGAACATGAAATGTAATCCTTTTGAAATCAACCTTTAATGAAATATCACTCCCAAGTACTTATACTTACTGCGTGAAAGGACTATTTCATAAAGGGACAATTTAAATAAGTACCTTCTTTAGTCGGTTTAGAAATAGCTACCCATTTTAGTTTCATTCTTGACACATACCTGTTTGAATTCGCATTTAAAGTGAGTTTTATAATAATAAAGTGATTAAATAATATAAATACTGTTATTTGCTCTTCAGAATCAATTGACAATAATACTTTTGCATGAAGTGATGTATGTGAAAGTTAAGATTGTAGCTTTGAATCTAGGTTACAACTTAAGAAACTACTCACCAGTACGCTTACCACGAGTTTGACAATGACGGCTTACGCTAACGAGTATCGAATTTACTATCTGTGCATCCCGCTCGTACTGTCAAAGTTCAATAGAGATGCACAGATAGAAAACTCGATACTCGTTAGCGTAAGCCGTCATTGTCAAACTCATGGTAAGCGTACAGAGGGGTAATTACGTAACGTTTTGAACGCGCGTTAGGATAGTCCAACTGTCATTTTAGGGTTCCGTACCAAAAAAGGTAAAAAAGGAACCCTTATGGTGTGACTCCGTCCGTTTGTCTGTCTGTCACAAAGTGAAATATCTCACGAATTACTTAAGCTGTCAATTTGAATTTAAAAAAAAAATACACATTTTAATTTTGTTATAAAAAATTACGAATATGAGGAGTGGGCAAAAAAAAACAAATATTAGATCAAGTGGGATATCATTTGAAAGGGCTTGAGTTGCACTATCTGAAGCAGTTTTTTCAATTTTTTCTACGTGGGTAAATTTCGATTTATGAAGGAAAATGTAAAAAAACATATCTCCGAAGTTATCCAAGCGAAAAATTCGAAATAATTACTTGTGATTAAACGAAACATAAATATTACTGAAAAAGTTTTTTTTTTCTGTATCTAGGACATTTTTTGTTTTATTTACAAAAATCCTTTCCTAGGTTTTCAATTTAATCAACTTTATACGTATTTTTTTGTTTTGAAATTGTTATAGGACTACAATAGAAATAGTCTCTTTCAAATAAAACAATAATAATCGAGATCGGTTCACGTGATAAACAATAATCGCTACGAGACCAACAAATATACTAAGCTGTTTGCCCTCGCACGTTAGTACTAAATGGGGCCGATAGATGGCGCTGACCCCATTCGCGCTGTTAAGATTTTTCTAGAATTAATGGGGTTGGGACGGGTATATTTCAATAGCAGGTCAAAAAAGATCGCGATTCAATTGTGTTGCTGTGAAAGTTATTCGTTGTTTGAAATTGAATTCTGTTGTGTTGGGTTAAAATAAGTAATTTAACAAATATTGGGACATTTAGTTTACCTTGAGTTATTTGTTAGTTTGTAAGGAACCCTCGGTGCGCGAGTCAGACTCGCACTTGACCGGTTTTTTCTATATAAACATTAACATTTAGATCAACCTGACGCACGTAAAATGCGTTACACGTGATGGACCTGCTGGTGTCAAATAATCTTTCACCAGTATATATTTTACTAGCAACAAATGTTGACGTTGTATAAAATGTAGTAAATTTTTAAGCTAAGATTAAAAAGAAATATTGACTACGAAGATCGATTTTTACAGATTTCTTTGCTGGCTCATTCGAGCGCCTTCTCTTCAAAAGGAACATTTTGCATATTTACTATCCCTAAATCACGACAACGACCTACAGTAAAAGAAAAACGCTGCCAAAAGATCGAAACCCAAAAGATATATTGAGACCCTAAAAAAACTAACAATTTCGTTATCTCACGAAAAATAAAAGTTGGTAAGGCAAGCCGATCACGGACAAAGCCATAAGGCAGGGCACTACTACTCTATAAATCTTAGTACAAATTCTTCGAGCCTCAAAGGCCACAAAGGCTTGAGATAAAATAACTAGTTTAACCCCACGGTGGAGGAGGGCCGTAAGAGCCAGGGTTACGTATTTGAGATAAGTCTATTTGGTTTAGTCGGAGGCAAGGACCGTACCTGATCCTCGCTGGGTCGATACTTGACTTGAGTAGTGATTCTGTGAATTCTCGGCCTTCGGCCTTCTCAGTCTGATTACGGCTTTTAATTTCATGTCGTAGTAACTGTATTTATATTAGGTGTAACTGGATTTAAGGAAGTATTGTATGGAAATAAACTGTATTATGATTCTACATTAGATGGTAATAGGTTTGTAAAGTGTCAGATGTCACAAATATTTCATAAGCAATACATTTTTGAAACTTTTGTAACATCCATCGTATAGATTCATATTTAATATTATAAATGCGAAGGTGTGTCTGTCTGTCTGTCTGTTACCTCTTCACGCTTTAACCGCTGAACTGATTTAGATGAAATTTGGTAAAGAGATAGCTTGAATCCCGGGGAAGGACATAATATATATAGGATAGGGCGCAGTCGCAGTCCCGGGCAAAATGTAGTATCCCAATAAAAAGACTCATAATTGTGTGTCAAATTCAAAAGCAGCGTAAAATATATTCTGGAATTCAAAAGCAAAATTAATACAAAAGTTGCTTTATAACAAAGCTGTCATTACTTTAACAGCTAAACGATTTTTTATCAGATTCTAGCTGAAATTGTCCAAAGTTTTAGTTGATTATAACTACAAATAGCTGTATTTCAATATGACACGTTTCGTCGCTCGCCGGTGGCATATTTTGACGAGAATCCATTCAGCCCGTTCAGGATTAAGCCAGCAATTATGCAAAGCCAAATATACATGTGACTGTGAGAATAGAGTTTATCAATTATAAATCGACGTCTTTTTACTCACGAACTATTGTGCGCATTAATCTCATGAAAATAAACTTATTAATATTATAAATCATGTAAAATTACGGTATTTACCGCCATTGGTGGCAACACGCAACCCTTGCTTGATTATCTTTGGATCGCAAAAACACAATCAGTATAATAATAATGATATACTGTCATTGTTACTGATAGTCGTAAGGGTTTATTTGGGGACATTTGGTAAGGATTTAAACCAGTGGTCTGAACCTCATCACGTTATTTAAACACAGACTAAAATCACAATCAGTAATAATGATGTGATCCTGTCATTATTACTGATAGTGGTAAGGATTCTTTGTTTTGTAAGGATTTCAATCAGTTGTGTGAACCACATCACATCGTTTGAATAATAGATGAAATCCTATTGAGAAAATCGGAGGCAGCTTTTAGTAAAAAAATGGTCCCATCGAAATCTTTGTGACCTATCCAAACATTTTTCTAACGGTTGGGTCGATAAATTTCGGCTATACCTTTCGCCGCAAGCCTATCGGCGTCCCCGCAACATTTGCATACGGAAAACATCACGGCTTATTGATGTTTCATTTGATAAACAATCATACTCCGAGTTGGTTCTTGTTTTCTGTTTGTTGTGCCCTTCGATATGGCTTCGATTCTGATTCAAATCTGAATTATCATAATATTTTCTTGAAACAAAACCAAGTTTTATTTATTTATTTGTGTGTGTTTATTTAAACAGGGAGTAAAATATATATTAAGTACGTATTATTATATTCACGTCATTACGAGTAGGTACATCATCAAACTGTGGAGAATAAAATTGAGCTCAATCTATTCTAAAACTAGGCTAAGCTTGTACGAGTAATAGAACTATGATTGACTTAAGGTATGTGCAGGAAACGATTACTTATGAGTTATTTACTACTAACTTCCGCCTGCGACATCGTCGGTGTGGACGCGGGATAAAAACTATCCTATATTTTAATTTAGGCTATAATCATTCTGGTGCAAAATTTCATTTACATTTGTTGAGCCATTTAAGCGTGATTGAGGACCAAACCTCCAAACTTTCACATTTATAATATTATATTATACAGTAGGTGTAGAATGTTGAATATAGCTGGATGTTTCTTATGTACGAGTATTACGCGCTTGTCATTCAAATATTGCATTGTCATTTGAAGATAATTATTTAGTTTACCGTCCTTGGTTTATCACAAATACTGGTGCAGTTAATTTTACGGTTTTAATTTGGCACTCGTTTTAACTATTATGTTCAGAAGTCTTGTCATATCTACGTTTATTTTGTTCAGGGTATATTCAGTTTACGATTCGTTTCGCAGTACTTTATTTTGTGCATAGTATTAAAAATTACCACCATGTATTAAAGGGTAACAGTATACATCCTAAAACATATTAAATTGGTAAATTATCCAGAAAGAACAGACGTTCCACATCATTAACCAGCGACACTAAATAAGATTCCACTTCATTGACTTTACCGAATAGTTGTCTCCGCTATTTCTTCCCAGCACCGATGGGCAGCACGATTACATTTTTTGATAGCAGAAGTACCGAACCTTTTGTTACCTACTAAGCATCAATCGTTTATGATTAAACACAATGTAGTCGTAGCTAGCTTCCGCCAACGGTTTTATCTGCGTAGGATGTTTGCACGGTTGTCTCGAAAATGAGAACAGAATCAAATGGCGTGCCAGTGCTATGTAGTGCCAGGAGCCAGTGCAATTGCAAATAAACGACTGAGACCAAGTAACAACTACGTAACGCGCCCGCCATATTCTTACATCCATCCATTTACAGGAGAAACAAACGGTACGGCGCGCTACTTTTCCCACCGAACGGGTCGGGGCGGCGCGCATTCTATTACATGCAACGGAATTTGAACTGTCTATACAGCAGGTACAATTCATATTTGATTACAATCCCCACCGACCGCGTCGGTAACTGCCGCCTCGCAATGCGCTGCGCACGATTCCTTGAAATATGAAATGTAACTACTGTATAGACGGTTCAAATTCCTTTGCATGTAATAGAATGCGCGCCGCCCCGACCCGTTCGGTGGGAATCGTACATTAGTCAATACTCAGCTTTAAAAAGTTAATTTATATTTGTGTTTAAGATAGGCTGGTACGGTACGACAACAAAAAAATAATCTAGGCCTCCAACACGAGAGCACGCCAATTTCTTTCTATTGCCAATTAAACGAAAATATTGGATAGATTATCCAGAGAATAAGACTGCACGAGGCCTCCTCCCAGGAGAAATAAAATAGTAAAATACGTCACGTTCTCACTGCCAATAACCCAAAACGCCACTTATTTAAAACAGTAGCCGCAGGCGTCAGTCGTGGCTCCCCTCAAAATATTAAACGTCACAATTTAAAGCTGCTTGTTATTCAGCCCAGGGCAACACCACCGATAATTATTACCTACCAGAAACAAAAATAGCGTAAACGACAATAACGGAACGTGACTTACGACATTTTTGAACTGAGACAGAAATTATTGCGCGCTGCATTGTATTGAAAGCCAATGTCGTTTGTACACTGCGGCATTGCAGCTAGCGCTGACAACCCTGATATGCAATCGACTTCGACCTTATGTAGGCCTGATAAGGACTGAATTGGCCTGTTAAAGATCGGTAATACCACTCGTAGAATAGCAATACCGTGACCGCGCATACATTACATTATAATACATTTAAAACAGCCGGCGTCGATTTATTGATTCGACGTGATTATAGCGAGATTATCTCGCAGATAACTTGATGGCGATTTTAACATTATTCTGATGAAATGCTTATTTTTTAATTACCGCTTTAATGCATATTTACATCGATTTTTAATGAGGTCGCCTTATTGAAAAATGTTTAAAGTGCTTTTTATCTGTTTTATTTAGTTCTGGCTTTGCCTAGTGGCTTTGTTGGCGTGGCAAGGAATTAATTCCTACGCTTGGCAATGAGCAAATGACTCTTTGAAATTGCTGGCGTCCCTAGGTTACGATTTCCACTTTCCATTAAGCTATTTGTATTAAATGGGTTTATGCTGTCGATAATTAATGTACAATTTGTTATGATTTCGCGCCAACTGTCTTTAAACGCTACAATTTTGGCATTTATGGAAATGGTTTTGGCGCGATTCTGTTTCATTTAGCTAGTTAGGAAAGCCGCGAATGACCAACTTACACATTAACATTTTAAGATCCAAGTTTGACAGGCAGTGTGTGGGCGACGTAACACCTCTACCTAAAAAACTGTTAATCACCAATCGTTACTGACAATCTTCAAAAGTGCGGGATTGTAATATAATGGTTGGTTTACATATTTAGCATTATTCTACTCACCTCGAATTTAGATTGGTTATGAAAATACAGACCCACACCGTACTTCAATGAAACCACTGCCTTAATTGTCTTCCCGGTAATGCCACTAGCCCTTCAATCGCCGCCATATTACCGTAATGGCGTCCAATTTTCCCCGCATAGATTTAACGAAGTAATTGTCACCGGCGATAGGGTAATGTAAGAGCGCAGAACGGGGTTTTGACTCCGTTAAATTACCTCACACTGGGCACGTTTGCATATACTGTAGCTACATACGTAAAGTCTACGTTACACTTTGGCTTCAGATTCGATTGCGTATGAATGCGTAACCAATAATCTGTTTTGTATTTCAATATAAAATATACATCAAATCCGTCACAAAAGACACAATCAATGATTGCTCTCACTCCACCAAAAACAGAGTGAACGCCGCGGTGCCCCGTAGTTACATCACGGGAAGAGGGTTGCGACGTCTGGTCGCCTTCAATAGCCTCGGACTAAATGGGCTGACCTAGCGAGGTCGCTAGTCCGAACCGCGAAGTAGGTCGACGCGCCCACAAATTAGCATGTGTGGCCGTCGACTGTTTACTGCAGCAGCGGAGGCACGGTGCGAGCGTGACGGGAGCTCAGTTGTCGTCGCGCTCACACACAAGCGGGATCCACAGGCGGAAATAAAACTCCGATACTCTTGAGAAAGCTTGATGGCACGGCTGGTTGGTTGGAGCGAGATGGGTATATGTTGCTCTAGTGATAGTCGAGCTTGTTATGAGAACATTTTGCTTATACTCCACCTCATATATAAACCTTCCAACATTACCATAAAGTGAAACATCTTTATTTCAAATAAACAATCATTTCTTTACACAAATTCGTCTTAGGTTTTTAGCGTTTGCATTCCAGTACCGTCTTAATCTAGGTAAACCTAGGTCTTAAATTATGTTAATCTTGTACAGAATTACTTAGTGCATAATTGTTAATAGGCTAAATGAATACATTGCAAATAGTTTAGGCGAAATACCTATCTAAACACTGAACCTTTGTAGTTTTATATAAATTAATACTTTTGATTCCTTTGTTATATCTAACAGAGGTCGTAAGCACTATTCTCAGTTATTTCATTAGATTAATATCACACTGTAGATTATTGATGTAGTAAAGTTTACTGTATTAAGCTTAAGGCTTGTCTAATATTTATGAATTATGAGCATAGTGCAAGCGAAAACTACCATAATATGCAAAGGAAATGATTATAATACATGTTTCTAATTAGCTTGAAGAGCTTTACCTACCGTGGCATAGTGCCGCTTATGCAAATTTACTACAGAAAAAGGAGGCAAGTTATTAACTTTACTATCAAGCTTGTATGTAAACAACTCATGTATCTAGAATATAATTATGGTTACAAAATTAATGCAATTATATGCAGATTCTACTGAATATAAAGAAAAGCTTGCTAGAAGCTAGTGAAAGCTCTTACGGTTAAAACTTATGCTAAATCCTTAACTACGTTCGGCGCATTGCCGTTTTAAGCAGAATTAATTACGGATAAGCAAAGGTTGTTTTGTGATTCTACTGTCGAGTGTAAATTAAGTAAATTTAGAAAATATGGAAACAACCTTGTATGAAAACTAAATGAACCCAGCTTTGGTTATGTGACTGAAAGCTTTGCAAAGCGCACTCTGAAAGCTTTGCAGCCACCGGCTTTTCAGGCGGCCAGGCCAAAGTCACAATCAATGAGGAATATTTGAATCATGAGGCACACCTACCAAAGGTGTGACCTCTATAAATGGTACAACTTGGTCTACCTATTTATGTTTGGAGCTTAAAGCTCTTAACGGAGGCTTTTACCTACACGTTATTGTCAAGTCCGGGTATATTTGGATGGTTAGTAAACTAAACCAATCCGCTCATATAAGATGTTAACTGTAGGAGAAAGTATCTTGACATAAGTCTGAAACCTATGAACCAAAGAGAGCTGTTAAGATGGTAAAATAAAGAGTCAAAGCTATGTATTTGTCTTACAGACGGCTGCCTTGAACAGTCTCCCCCTAATACGTAAGCACAAGAAATATGCTAACCAAGGTAGCTTAATCGAACAAATATGAGTATAAATTTGTCAATCCAAATTTCGTTCTCACCTTTACAATACATGCGTGTACATCAATTTTCAGGTACTACTGAAGCGCGCGCTGCAGTCATATTTACGTATCGATTAAAAACGAAATAAAATATCGCGCGCCGCGCTTACTACTTATTTTTCGTATTGTAGGTGGATCGAAATACTCCCATTCAAATCTACCCACCATACATTTTATGATTAGAACGAGACGCAAGATAACAAGCGCCTGCTCGCTCAGTGCTCTTTTTAAATGTAGGTGGATTGAAACAGTCCCATTCACATCTACCCACCACATGTTTTATAATTAAAACGAGATGCATAATATCGAGCGCCTGCTTGCTCAATACGCTTTTTTCTTATGTGGGCGGATCGAAATGTTTCCATTCACATTTACCCACTACATGTGTTTATAATAGTAGATGGGAATAAGACTACGAAATTTACTAAATAATGACTGTCTTGAACACAGAGCGACATGGCGACGCTTTAAGAGCATTTGCGGTGGAGCAAAAATCGACCGTGATATGACCACGAACGCGTTAAGAGTGCGGAAGATAAGAATAAATTATAATTCCAAACCGTCTATCATTCGTTGTATATTTCATGCACCTAGCCGTCATTTCACAATATAAACATTAATTCGTGTAAAATTAATGGACCGTTATATCCGGAACACCAAGCTGCGCTCTAAGACGCAAATAATTTGCGTAGCTCGGAAAGCGGCTATGTTGAAGTGGGACAGGGCTGGCATGCCAAGTGAGCTGTGGGCCAAGACCGCCACTGAATGGCAGCCCGACAACTCAAAACGGAGACGCGGCAGACCTCGCCGGCGATAGCGGGACGAGATAGACTCCTTTTTTTTAAAGGATTGGCCAGCTTCTAATAATAATAATAAAATAATAATAAATAATTCATTAAACAGTAATCGCAAGGCGGCACAAACAAGCTCATAAATCTGACATCAAAGCATACGCCACGTTATTGGGCAAGGCATGTTGCTAAGATAATATTAATATTCCGGTAGTTCCATGCTTTACCCGGGTTTTTACGAGTGCCGGAAAACCGGGTACACAGGGCCTCATTTCGGTGTAAGTGGGTATGCTGAATAAAGCTGAAGTGATCCCGGGCTTCTGATTTATTGGGCTACTTTGTGGTTAATAGGGAAGTGTTTGTAAAGTTATTCTTTCACATAACTGTTCCAACGCGTTGAGTGCCTTTTAAAAGGTGAAAATGACAGTTGACATGCCCAGTGTAACTGTTACACAATGACCCAGCTGGATGTGTTTTCGCTTATCACATGATTTAAATGATTCTCACTAAGGTGACAGAGTAAGTTTATATAAGCCTGAGAAACCTTTCAATTAATAAGATTGGTGCAACCGTTTTTGAGCTACACAATTCGATATGGTCTGGAGTTGCTTAAATGTTGGTTGGATTGGTTGATTTTGATCGTTATAAAAAATTGTAACGACAACACTTTACACCCTGAAAATGTCTCGGTCACTTAGAGTGACCGATTCATTTTGAGTAATTCTTCTTAAAGATGCTTTTCCACAAACAAAGCAATGAAGCGAGAACTGATTTGCATTCAATTAGCGATAAACCACGACGATTTGTAAAAAATAACTTACAACGCTTTTCCTCTCTTCGCAAGTGAATATCCATCGTACAGATTATTTATTTCAAAAAACTTTGATGGTAAACAATGGAACACGCAAGCATTATTTAAATTTAAACATTCATATCGTGCCTGTTATTTCGAACACAACATATGTGGACAGTTTTCCAATATTTTAATCCACTTTAACCTAAATCATAAGATCACTATAATCCTCAGCGTTCACTGGCCACTCGTTTGATGCCTGGGTATATCCGGGCTACTCTTGTGTACTCGAGTAACTCGGCGAACTAATTTGCGTGTTTACCCACTGGCAGTGCAGCAAGTTTCAATAGCGGAATGTGGCACATTCCGGCGACGCTCCGCGAAGTATTCGCGAATTTAATCTAACTTACTTTATACACCGTAATCCGGTTCGGAGTGTCATTAAAATAATTATTTAGCAGATTATTGCTGTTTGGTAGTTTGATTGCGCTTAATTAAGATGACTGACCTAAACACAACGGGGTTATCTTGTCAAGTTTAGAAGCTATGGCTAACTGGTTCCATCATCAACGGTTGTGCCAATTTGCTTTGTTTTAAAGCTTACATAAGTTTGCCAAATTTTAGCTCAATAGAGTACAGTCAGGGTACTGATGATGATGTTGTGAAGGGACGCCTGGCCGGAAACAGGCGGGCTGTCGATAAATTTTTGCGTTCAGCCCCATGCGCTAGGGTTGGAGCCTTCCCACATCAAACTCTTCCATTCTTTTTGTTTTCCTACAGAACAAAAGGACATCTTTAAGGTTCACATCCCTCAATTCCCTCTCCACTAACACATCTTTACCGAATGTATTAAACCGCGAATGACTGTACTAGCAAGTGACTTAAAAAGGGTTTCCTGAAGGACAAATAACTTACGTACTTACCTACATACGAATAGTTCAAGTTATAATAAAAAAATTGAAAGGTATAAGATCTAAAGTTCGCCGGGAATTGAATTAAAATTATGAATTTCGACTTTGCCTTTGACATATTTTGGTTGAAGCTCCTGTGGTGCTATTCGACATTCATAATCTCGAACCTCATGACATCACAGCGATATTCTCACTTTCAGTAGAGATATAAAGACTCGTTCGTATTTCTTGTGATCTCATAGAGCTGCACTAGCGCATTACTCGGGCCTTAGCATTGCTGCGCAGCGGGGAAACGCCGCCAGCATCTTGGGGTAATTACCGCCAAATGCGCGGACCTGGGGACGGTATCTTGTATTTTTAATTTGGTTATTTTTATTTTTATTTATCTAGTTTTGTTCCTATAAAATTATTGTCTGTTTACGTTTTATTGATGATGTTATAATCAATGAATGTGTAATAAAAGCGATATCCTGGGTATATCCCCTGCCAAGTAACACAAATGGAATAGCGGCCCCGAACACAATCAACCGAGTGTAGGGTTTAATTACCGGTGAGGAGTGATTCCCGTCAGTGTCGGCAACCATTACACACGCAAATTGGCCAGCAACTGAGACTGAGTCCATAGCAGGACCATTTTACGGGCTTTTAATTAACTTGCACTATGCGCAATTAACTATAGGGTACTAGGTTCTGCTCGCGACTTCGATCACGTGGAACTCGTTTATATCGTAGCTTCATAATATACCCCCCCCCCCCTCATTTGAGTTTTGGGATAAAAACTATCCTAGTTCCCTCTCCGGGACTCAAACTATCTCTTTATCAAATTTTATCTAAATCGATTCAGCGGTTTAAGCTTGAAGAGCTAACAGATAGACAATGTGTGTGTGAGTTACGGTAGCCTAGTGGTTCAGGTATGCGGCTGTCAAACTGCGTGGGCTCGAATCCCGGTAACAAAGAGTTTTTTGGAACTTATGTACGGAATATCAATTGATATTTACCGTTAGCTTTTCGGTGAAGGAAAAACTATGCGGATATGGCGTATTCAAAGGTGTATGTGGAGTCCCCAACTCGCACTGGGCCAGTGTGGGGACTATCCGTCCTCTCTCATCCATGGGAGGAAGCCTGTGCCCAGCAGTGGAACGTATATTTTGCTATGTACGTAAATAGGTAGGTTAGTCCTTTAAAACTTTCCAAGCACATTTCAGGTAGCTGCCCATTGCGATAAAAAAATATATTGGCAAAACAATATCTATTATGAGACCAGTGAGCTGATCTGATGATGAAGATAGAAGGTAGCCATAGCAATTCCTAAGATACACACGTAAAAGAACTACAGTCGGCAATAAAAGCTGTTGTTCTTGATGTTGTCCTAGTGCGCCCCAAATATGCATAGCGCCTTTATAACCTCGCGCCACGCCTTCGTAAACCGAAGCGAAGTCTGCTCGCAGCTCACTCTCGGCTGCTTACCACCAAAAAAAAAACGATGTACCAAAATTACATTATGACTTAAATAATAACATTAGTCATTACCTTGTTCCCGTTTTAAGAAAGATTCATATCTTGTTATGTGATCAAGTGCAGTTAAAACGAAACAAAAGACAAAGAAACACAGTCAAAGTCAGAAATTGCTTGAAAACACGTAATATTTCGAACCATCGCTAAGTCATTTTCCCATACAATATAGTATTTTATGCAATCGTTATATAATGTATGTTTTTTATAATACTTTTCTACGAGTTAACTGAAGTAATTAAACAAACTTAGTATCTATTGAAAATCTAAGCCCCGCCGAAACGAAGTGCAGCCAGCGGCTTTTTCTTTTTTGTGCGTTGATGTTTTTTTACTTTTGACTTTCTCGTGACGGCGTCTTATTGGTCAAATACGTTTTAGTTCAGTAAATGCGCTACGTGTTTTTTTTATTTCTTGTTATTTATCTGTAATCAGTAATAGGGTCTATTTTCCAAGCAATAAATTTTGATGGCAAGACTGAAAACGCAGGTGCAGAAAGCTTAAATAATATAGTACATTTTTTTGGAAACATCTCCCAGTTGACTATCTCGCGACAATAGCTAAAATTCAAATATTCATTCAGTTAATAATTTAAAAAAATTAATGGAGGACTAATTTCTCATCAAGGTGGGCTGCCCGGAACCCAGTTTTGTTTGGAAAATGCCGCCTAAGTTGAAAACTATGTGTGACTAAAAATATTTTACCTCCATTTGAAAACCATATAAATAGGGAACAAAAAATATGACTCAGGATATATTTCATTTGTACCCGCCCCTTTAACTATGTACAAATATATTTGTCCGGAGAAACTTTCTCATTACCGCCGACAAGGTTTGTCAACGATTTATTTGCTAAATTTGAATCGGTAAGCCCCCCCCTCGCCTCATGCGCCCTTCGAGAATCAGTTTCGTTGCGGCACTCGGCGAGTGAGTTACACACGTACTCACAGTGTGATGCGACGGCCTGCTACACGAAAGTATATCATTGCCGCGGTACGGGGACAAAAAGAATATCATTCCGGAGTTTGCTATATCTTTATTGTTTTTTATTTGTTGTGATTAAAATTAATTTATAACATGTATTCGATAAACTTGATATAAAGAGTCGTATTGGTTCAATCATAAGCGGTTTAATATGTTTTTAAATATCTTTTAATCCAATGTTTCTCATTCCGCCGTTTACATTCCGGTGTTTCCGGTGTTGTAAAATGGCTTTAATACCTCCTGGAATGAAAATAACACCGGAATGATTTAAAATGTAGCTTCACTTCATTAAACAAACAAATTATATATTTTATTATAATTTATACTTATTCGATCTAAGTGTATATAATTATTATCCAGTATTTTTAATTTAAATAGAAGTTCCACTACATTGATTTTGGTTAACTTACTTGATAGTTTACGCTTGAAGAAAATAAAAATATTTAATTTTATCTATTCAATCAAAGTAAGTACAGTACATATACTTCTTCTCAAGGATAGCTTAATTAGTTTCACCTGTGGTGAATTTGAAAAAGAGAGGCAAAAAATATAAGCAGATTAAGAAAAAAGATGACATTTAATTAGTGTCTCAACTCTTCCTAGTTAATTTTCTATACAAAATGTTTTTTCCTCGAATACTAATCCTAGAAATAGCTTCAATCTAAAGAATGTTTCAAATGTCACCTTTGTAATGAAAAGGGTTTAAATTCAATTTAACATTAAAAGCAATAGTTGTTGTGCTAAGAGTTTTATTATTCCATGAAGAATAAACAAGTAAAAAAATAATTTGAGATGAAAAAGCGTTGGTTTATTTGACCCATAAATAATTTTGGTATAAAAAAGTAAATACAGACTAAACTTGTTAAATACTAGATGAAGCAGTAAAAATAAATGATTGAATAATTTATAAACCGTTATTTTTTTAATTCCGGTGTACGGTTACGGCGTACGTTTTTATCATTCTGGTGTGTAGGTATTTATCATTTCGGTGTACATTTATCATTCCGTTGTGAGTTTAATTTTTTAGTCTCTTTTATCTCTAAAACTAGGTAATTAAGATATCAAATGCCCTTTTAGAGGATTTGCATAATACTGTCTGAACTATCAGTTTATATTAAAAAATCCACAAAAAATACCGAAACAAAGGATCACACCGGAATGATGCAAAAAAACGTGTACTGTTGAAATTGACCCAATACTATAAGCAAATTGGCTGAAGGCTCCATAGCAAGTCGAGTGTGTCCTCTAGTTAGGGCATCTACTCCATTATATCATCCAACTAGTAGGTTAATATGTCTTTTCTTTTGAGCCTCTTTCCATAGTCTCTGGTTGTCAGCTTTACAGCAAGCTCATTCGGATGGCGTATCAGTCTCTCTTTGTATACTTTGGTTGCAACGATTATTTCTTCCTTTACTGTGTTCATTTCTAGGTACTTGTGGATTTCAAAGTTGGTTGTAAACCACGGAGCATTGCATTGCCACGTGATAAGTCATATTTATTTTAGTTGTCTAAACAGTTGTAAAATGTTGATTTGGGATCTCCGTAGTAAAAAGAATGTGATTTTAGTTTGGTGTACGAAGTCTTAACTCAAACATTAAAGTCAACGAGTATAAAAAGTGTGTAAAAATCTACCCGACGCGTGCATAAATGCGTTCTATAATCGACCAGCTGGTTGATGATAAAAACGTAGAAGATATTTAAAAACAAATACGTCGTTCAGCAAAAACTAAACTAGAAATACACAATGAGAATTACAATACCCACTTGCTTGCACAGTTTTATTTACCGTTACCTACACGTTTAACAAACTACTTTGTTCTACACGGTAAACAAAACCTACACCCTTCAGCGACTATTGTTCCTTGTTTTATTTGGAAAGGCATGCGTAGGTTTAACAGATTTTGCATTCGAAAGGTGCTTCATATCAATTCGATTGAAGTTGAGGTAAAAAAAGTGTTTTTTCTATGTTTTTTTTTATATATAACAAAAAAATCACACACACACAAGATTAAAACACACATTTATGACACAACGAGTCCACCTCTAGTCAAACAAAGTTATACCCGGTGCAAAAGTCACCCTTGCCGTTTTACCAATAGGCGACCAAGCGGCGATTCACAATCTTTGCACCAGGTACGAACCCGCGCGAATATCGGACCCCGTCTTTTTTCGATACACATGTCGCATTGAGTAGGGGTGAAATAAAATGATCAATAATGTTGTATTTTCTCGAAAGAGGAATTTGGAGAAAAAAGCAAAGCAAGAGGATAAATAATTTAGTGTCCAAAATTTTAAGAGGGGGTATATTCTGTTCGGTTTTCCGCTAAACGCACCATCATATGAAACGATGGTCTATGCAACAATTTACTATGACGCTCGCAGATTGTGACATCACTAATTGTGAGCGTTATTTCTCTGTAACAAGCAATAATAAAACGGTTGTAGTTTCGTAATTATTTGAGATATCTGAACAGGATTTTCGAATGTAGGTATATTTTTTGCCTTCTTTCTTTTGGAGTAATAATCTAATATTTTCGAGCAGACTAGCTTTTGCCTTGTACTTTGTCTGTTAATTCGTTTATCGCCTTACGAGACTAATGTTACGCCTACGCAAAATCTGGTAAAAATACAGAAAAATAAGTAACATCGGTAAAAAGGTAAACTTATTCCCGTAAAGGATCTCTTCCTGTTAACCTTTAAGCAATTGAGTGGAGATGGAACAAAAAGATAGACAAACTAACACGTGTACAGAGACGTATTTACCTTCACGCTACAGTAAATAAACAACATTTACAATATTCTATGACTTTCATGAGATCTTGAACTATCTCCATTCTTCATCTCCATCAACCAGTTCAGCTCTTAAGGCGTAAAAAAGGTAGACAGACAGCCAGTCACTTTCGCATTTATAATATTAGTTCGAATTTGACCAACAATTATGTTAAAGAACATTATGATTGGAACAAAAAGTGGCGAGGATAAAAATAGTTCACATGAAACTTCAGCGGCCTTCGATAAATAGTTCTTGAATAATCAAGGCCTTTGAATCGCTTACATTTGCATTCTTATAATGGATTTAGCTACGGGCCATCCTTTTTTCCAACTCCGTCAGCCACGGGCTTTATAATGCTAATTAAATCTCCCATCTTTAAGACTAAAGCGTATTGTCAGAATATTGCGTCAAGTTATTAAAATAATCCCTAACAACTATACATTATTTATTTAAGACAAAAACTTACTTTTTGCTTTGCATCATTAATTATTTTAAAGTCGTGCCACAGCAAATTTTAAATAAATGTTTTGCACTTTTTGAACCGCATTAAATATTACTAGGTCGAATTCATTTTTGTTGTTGGGATGGCGTTTAATTTTGTTTTTACTTTACCTCAGAGGTCCATTAAAAAGCTTTTTATTTACTTCTAGTTCAAATTAAGTACACTACGCATTAAGGAGTGAATGGTCATTATTTATTTGCGCCAACAAATGTTTTATCCATTATACATACATACATCCCTCCTGAGACTCCAGGTACGTTCGAGTTCTTTTGAATTAGGAACTTATTGACATTCAAAAAAAGTTCAAAGTCACATGATATTTGTACAAAAATTTGTACGAAGGGTCTTAGGAGGATACATATAATCACGCCTATTTCCCGGAGGGGTAGGAAGAGATAACGGATTTCCACTTTCTACGATCTTGACAAACCTTGCTTGCTTCATTTCGTTACATTCTTGACATTCTTCATACATGCTCGTTGGTGATGATGCTCGTCATTCCACATCTCTCTTATTCTATCCCTTAGGCTCGCCCTAAACTTACTTCGCAATGCTCTCATTTCCACTGTCTTCTCTTGACTCTGACTCTTTATCTATTATAGTCAGAAATAAATTTTGTAATGTTCTCCTCTCGTTTATAAACATGATGTTCATTTATAACAATAAATATTGTACGTATATATATTATCAGTGCTGGTAGAGGATCGATCAAATGAAGTTCCCGTTTAGAGTGCTTGGCAATAAAGCGCGGGCACCCATCGCGTGACTGATTTGTACCGATATTAAAGATGTTATAGGAATAGGTGCTTTAGATTTTTATTAAACTAGCTTCCGCCCGCGACGTCGCTTGCTTGAACCCGGGATATAATAGTTTATATACAACACCTGGATTAAAACACAGGATAGTTCCTGTGTTTTAATCCAGGCTATAAATTATCTTTGAGCAGAATGTTATCCAAATTGGTTAAGCCGATTAAGAGTTATTCATATTCATATTCATGTTATTTATTCAGTATCGGTTATACATTGTCAATATAGAAAAACAGTAGTAGTATGCACAGATAGCCATATAATAAATTGTACCAAAAATCACAATAAAATCTTTTAAATTTAGTTAGGTCAATAAAATCAGTATTTGCCTTTAAAAATTCAAAAATTAACAATAAATTATAAAAGATAAAAATAAAAAATAAAAATTGAACATAAAAATAAAAAATAAAAATAAAAAATAAAAATTGTTGAGTGACAAACATCCAAACATCCAAACTTCACATTTATTATATTAGTTGGATTAGTAGGACTAGCTGTCCGCGCGGTTTCGTGCGCATTTTACATTTTAAAGAACGCAGCAAGCTTTATTTTATATTTTAGTATAAGTTTACTTTTTTTAAGTCACTAGTAATAGTGTATATGAAATACATCAGGTCCAGAAAATAGTTTATGTTTATAACAATCGTGCCTGGTTCTTCGAAATAAAAGCTGAAATAATTAATAACAAATAAATAAACAAACATCATACGCAAATGAATTAGTCCTGAGGTCCTGACCTATAGTAACCACAATTATTACGACGGTGTTCATATTTATTAGATATTAATGCTTAAAAACATATTAATTTTTTGTAAGATCTCTGTTGTGGTGGTGCAATAAATATTAAATAAGATTATTTAAAGAATTATTTTGAACACTTATGGAAACACTCATTCGTAGCCAGGGTCACTACCCACTAAGCGGCTAACCCATTCGAAGCCAAGGTATGCTACATGTGCTACGCCGTAGAATGTATCAGCATTTTTCATCTTTGTATAACACTTTCACGGCGAGGAATTTTTTTAAAACCCTTGCCTTGCCTGCTTATTTCAATTTCGTTTCTGATTCGGCATCTAAGTTAACTAGACGTGTCACAATTATGCATACGAAAACGGCATCAAAATCCACAACCAATTCTTGGAAAATATGTTCACGAAAGTCTGGCGGTTGAAACACTCGAATCTTGACCCAATTAGTACCCATGACACCTTGTTTGCCTCCGTTACTAATTGAACTCGCAAACAAATAACAATCTGTTTCCCTTCTAATTGTTATTTAATTTTCCCGGTAAGGGTAGCCTGTTTAGTGTCCGACTCCAAACTTCGGATTACCCCCCTGGGCTTTGCTGCAGTACTTTAGACAGTACGGCAGATGGTTGTTTCCTGTATCACTAGATTTCTTTTTTTTATTGTGAAGTGTTTACTGTCTAAGTTTAAAGATCAGAATGTGTTTCTAGCAATAATAGATTGTACAACAAGTGCATAAAACAAGAGAGAGTCGAGTTAGTAGACTGATGTGCTAATCCGTTAATTGACATCTATTATTTTTACTAAACGGGACCTAATCTCATATAGTTTACTTATTTATTTACTTCACTTCCATACGGATCAATCACGTTTTGGATATATCGCAAACATGTTTACGGGACAACTGGCTTGCGCGGGTATCAACATCTTCTTGCTGCGTGGGTTTTCGGTACTACCCGCATTTAGTCTTTATTAACCACTTAGGGTTGACACAAAACACTAATAATGTCCGGTGATATAACGGACGATATTTTTGACGCTGGAATTTACTTATGATCGGATTCCACGATGATGAAATCTGAAAACCGTCATCCCGGTTGAAATTACAATGTTTTCTGACAACGGCTTCTCGTTATTTTCTACTAGAGAAATGACGTTCCGTAGACAGTACTTTCGGTTTATGGAGCTGAATCTCTGAGCTCGGCTATCGCAGACTTGTTCACCTGCCGTCTGAAAAGTTTAAATCAATATGACACATCAATTATTTACGGTCATCGTCAGTCGAGTTTAAATACCTTTATAAATTATGCTTTGAAGACACTACAAATTGATACTTGTCACGTGACTTGTCCTAATTAATAATATTTAGTACAAATCAGTAGTGGCTTATAAAGCACAAAAAAGATAAATAACTACAACTCCGAGAAGTTGAGAAACCCCGACCCGACCTTTCATTTCAAAGTCCAATATCGCAAATGAAACATGGCTATAAAGAGCACTTATGATAAAATTATTTATAACACTTATTGTTTTGGGAGCCACGATACCACAGACAGATACACAGACAGACCAGTTGAACTTATGACACCCCTCTCTTTACGTCAAGGCGTAAAAAGAAAACGATGATGTCAAATTATGAACAACACAACAAGACAGTCTAGAACCATCAGCAAATATATTTAATCGTTAATAATCATAACCAAATATCACTCACAAAGCAAAAGAAGAATCTAGAAGTAGACTGACACGAACTATTCGAACTATACACGATCCCTCAGCTGACGACCCTTGACTTAGACCCGATAAATGGATCAAATTCGCACACTAAATAAATATCGAGAATGCTTTCTGCTTCGTCCCCGATCGTTATTTATTATTTATGGAAATAGACCTGGAAACTCCGTCGAAGGAAGGTCGTCATATTTTTCTTAAAAAAAGTAATGTCCTCCGCCGCGGCGTTTGTCATGCAAATTTATGCGATCCGTTTTAGCGTTCGTTTTTAAACCGATAGCGATTTCTGGACGGAATATTGAATCGTGTTGCGAATAAAAAGAGTTCATTCGATAATGTCGCTGTTATTTTCGCTCGACACGAACGTATTTAACGGTTTTCATAAATCTGCGCCGGTAAGAAAACATTTTCATTACTGTACCGCGTTTCGAGGACCGCGAATATGTTTCAATGTTTTATTGTGATATAACGAGATTCTTTAACCGTTTCTATTCTTTCTGCTACAATTTTACAGTTCGGCGTGCAATCAAAAATGCATTTTCTATCGACTGTAGCGAATACTTTCTATTATGTATATCCATCTCGCTGCGTAGAAAATAATGGTTCGATAAATGATATTCGCCGGTCCGTGTAGTTTTCAAACGCGCTCACTAAAGGGAGTTGGACTGGATAAGTGAGTTAAGAGTTGAAATGGGTACCGTTTGCAAAATGGTCGTATTATAAATATGGGCTAACGATAATAGGTGTTCTTACTTCCAATGCTTTGGATATTATGGCAATTTAAATTGTAACGTATATTATTTAACTACGTAGTGCAATTTTAAGCGCTATCAATCTGGCACTTAAGTTGAACGCGGTCAACTTGAGCCGTACGTACTGCAAACACCGTGACACTCTTTAGGTCCCGCTAGAAGATCAGCGCCGGCTCTTGCCTGTCAGTCTGCATTGGGACACTTTTCGTGACACTAGTAGATATTATGTATTAGTTTTATTATATTTTTTAATCTCAGTTTGTTTTGTTTTGTACATCAGCTTTTTTATATAATGTTTGTTTGTATAGTTCATCCTTGTACACGTATTTGTATGTTTTTTTCTTTCTTGCATGATAAACTACACGTACCGAAAGGCGCAGCGTGGGTAGGCCCCCGACAAGGTGGACTGATGACCTGGTAAAGGTTGCGGGAGTCCGCTGGATGCGGGTGGCGCGGGATCGGTCACTTTGGCACTCTTTGGGGGAGGCCTATGTCCAGCAGTGGACGTCTTTCGGCTGATATAATGATGATGATGATGATGATGATGATAAACTTAACACAAATCTTTATTCTGAAGAGCCGACATATTATCGTCTTGCGTCAGCATGGTGTGACAATACTCATATCTCTAGCACAGTCAGGAAATGAATAGGTATCGTGAGAGATTAGAAAACGGATGTTCGGTTTACAAACTAACATACGAAAAATAATGAACCATTTACATGTATCAGTGGCAGCGGGTGAAAAATTTCGACGGGCAACCCGGAACAAGAAAAACGTTGAGTGACAGTTTAGAGTATTTATATCTATAGACTCTAGAAGTCTCCCGCCGTATTTGCTTTTCCTCCTCCTCCTCCTCCTCCTCCTCCTATTATATTATTTATTATTATTTATTTCCTCGTATCAAGTGACCACGTGGTCGGCTACGCGTCGCTACTACTAGCGAGTATTTATTCTTAGCAGTGAATGTGTAATGTTTAAAAATAAGCTTTAAAGCCCGCATCTAAGGAACTCCCAATGGCATGAAAAACATATTAATAGTACGAGCATCCCTTCCCTTTTCGCTGCATCGAAGGTGTAAACGTGAACACCAATCCGTATAACGTTCATAAAAACCTTACAAAACACTCGCTCAAAGTATATAGCTAAACTCTTTATACCCAAGCTTTTACCGAACAAAATTGTCATGGCCGATTGAGTCACGACACAGAATACGGCGCTAAGAGCCCCATCATTTATCACGCGGTATAATGTTATGTGACGTCATTATGTCATGTAGCTCATTTTCTAAGTGAAGTGGGATGACGAGCGGGTCTGCGAGTTGAGAACTTGCATTAACGCGCTGAAGGGCTGTTGTCAGTGAAGTGATACTATCAGGTTGGTGCTAATAAACAACTATTTTCAGGCCAGTTTTTCTTAAGTAAGACATCGATGTAAAAAATATATTTACAGTACATACCGCACTAGTGCGGAAAAGAGCACTTTCCATGCATATGTCAATACTTTAAAGCGCCATATGTACAGTAAAACGTTGTACGATACACGTGCGAATAGGTAATTCGCAACTCGTGTCGATTTAAAACACTCCCTTCGGTCGTGTTTAAATTTATCAGCACTCGTTGTGAATTTCCTATTTTCGGCACTTGTATTGTAAATAACTATTTTCAAACGTGCGAGTGAAGCCAACGAAGTTTTGTGCTTCAGCTTGACCCGAAAATCGTTTATATGTCCAGCCGCCTGGATTTTCTCAACCGATTCCCGTGAAAACTTGTAAGCAGGTTCGTTAATTTATATAGATTTTCATAATGTTTTTTTTTTTTCAAAGACATATTACTCGGGAGTTCTTGCGTTCACAGAGCCATTAGTGGTATTATTGACGGTAGAGACACAGCTTTTCGCAGCAGCAGCACGCTCGCGAATCACAAACACGTTGTCAACCTTTTATTGTTATGATGATTCGTTATATTGGCAGCTAAAGGTTGATGAGGGGTACTTAAATAACTTTTCCAAGAAGCGTTAGAACAGCTCTTCTGTCATTTTCTTATACAAAGCATGACCTTAAGATCTACCTAACGTTCGTACGGAATTTTACCCAATGGTCCCGCTGGTCTCTCATTCTGAACACAGTTCATCGTCAGGAGCTCTGTTGACCTCATTCACCAACAGGAACACAACACAACATAGCTACAGGACAAGTTGTGTTGTTATTACGGGAGCGGTGTTCTGTAAGGTGCCTCCACCTATACACTACCTCTACATTCTCCCTAGTTGGGCTCCTTAAATTTTAAATATATACAGGTGCACATACAAACACAACATAATGTTTTGCAAAACAGTGCTCAAGATACCTGTGATTAGGTTTGCGAAAATATCAGGTCTCAGAAATACTGAGTAAGCCGTGAGTCTATTAATAATATAATCTCATTTATAAGTAGGGTTCATTTTGAAAATCTGTCTCTCCACAATAACAACGGTCTCACAAACACTTTATGAACATCGTTGATTGAATCCACGATAATATCAATTTAAAGCCATGAATAATTAAAGTTAATAATCTGAGTGACGTACATTTTAATTGCTCGCTTTAATTTAAATGTTGCTTCACTAGTTACGAATAAAGTAATTAATTTTAATAAGTGATGCTAAAAGTCTTACTTAAGTCTCAAGTGGTCAAAGTAATGGAGCTATTTTACATATTTGCTCAGATGTGATTTGTCACTGTTTTGCTAATGTCCTTATATAACTTAGTGTACTGTTTTAAATATAATGTTATTTTCAGCATTTAATGTTATGTGTTTTATCCACGTGTCCATTAATATATAAACAAATAAGGATAAGTTTGTTAGTGGTTACATAGTTTTTAAAGATAGGTAGTCACACGAATAAGAAAGGTAAAGCTTCACTAGCTTTTATGTCTGTAACCAAACTTACGATATAGTCATAGCTTTGTGATCCCGCACTTCTAGAGCCTCATGTGCTTACGTATCAGCGGCCGTGCAGCATAGCATTGTAATGGCATTTTTGGATTTTCGACACTGAAGAATTAAAACGCTACAGATATTTACTTTCGTCAAGCTTAAGTTTATTATAATTTGATATTGAATGATTACATACAGTAACAATTTATTTTCCTAAATTTTGTTTTTATAAAAAACCTATCAAGCACTTTATAAATGTTATTTTATCACTACTTACGATAAACCTTGCCCTTGCCTTGAGTCATTAAAAATAAAGATAAGTCCATGCAATATAAATATATATATATATACTAGCTTTTGCCCGCGGCTTCGCCCGCGTAGTAAAAGTAATTTTCCAATAATTTTTGAATTGCTACGCCGCCTACTAACCTACTACTACTACTTCCCCTACGAATAACCCTTCGTCATAACCCATTATGGTAAATTAATTTTTATTTATTATTATTTTTATGCCCGTGTGGTGGCGGGTTAGAATTTCACCACCCTCTTTCTTCCTGTGTGTGTCGTAAAAGTCGATTAAGAGAGCAGGGTTGAAGTGTGTTGTGTGTGATGGGCTAACAACCTAAGCAATATCACTTTTTGTCGATCTTTTATACCCACATTTATGCTAAAAGTGGCGCTGGAACATAAAGTTCATGTGCTCTGCCTGCCCCTTTTGGGAATAAAGGCGTGAATGTATGTATGTATGTACGTATTTCTGTTATTAAATTTACAGTCATGATTAATGAGAATCTGTCCTCTGAAATAAAAGCTACTTTATGTTCATGATAATGTTGAAATACCAAAATATCTCCACGAATGTCAAGTCAAATTTGTGGCCTGGACATTGCTATAGGCTAGTTTCCTAAGATGCATGATTCCATGCTTTTTGAACCAGTATTTAACATAAATACCCAAAAATTTGTTTTAATTTAACGGCGGCCAAAATGCTTAACTTATAAAAAGTAAGCAGATCTTCGTGCAGCACCTTGAATGTACTTATTACGGATGCAGGCACTTTCCCAATGTCTCCTACCCTCCCGTCCCGCCGCGCCGCCCGCACTCGCCTAGGTACCAATTGCTGACGATCGAGATGGCACCAAATACAAACTTTAAAACCTATAACCCTATATAACGCGGGTCTCGTTCCATACCTCAAAAGCTAAAATAGAACCCTTATTTATAGGATCACGTGTGGCTGTCTGTCAGTCCGTCTGTTACAACCGATTTGCTACGAAAAAAACTGGACCGATTGAATTGCAATTTGGCAGAAATATTTTCATGAATTTTCATGTCCACAACATTACATTTCAAAATCTATGTGATTTTCGTTATTAACGTCCCAAAAAACCGTAATAACAACGCCCATATTGATATTTAGACGCCACGACGTTGGAATGTAAAATCGTTGTTGTTTTCCTAATCAGCGACCCGATAAACCATAGAAACAATAGATGCCGATGTTGATTTTCAGATTATGTCACCACATGTCTCCTTTTAGGGGTTGAATTCTCAAAAAACCGGAAACACTTGTTTACTCATTTATCGTTAGGAATTATCCTGTGAATTCTCGAATAAAATTGTCTAACTAATCTTTTTTCTCCATACAAACTTTGGACCTCTTTTTAACCCCTTTAGGTGTAATTATTTCCAAAACGCTTAAAGCACTTTATTTGTAAATGAATACGTAATCTGTCCACAAAGTTTTAAGTACGTAGTAGCTAAAAATAAGTTTCCCTTATACAAAATTTGGACCCTCATTTAACCCCCTTAGGGGTGGAATTTTGTAAAACGCTGAAATTACGTTTTTTGTATCCTAATAAGTTATCTTCCTACAAAGTCTCAAGTCTCTAGTTCAATAAATAATGTTTCCCCCCACAAACATTGCATACCTATTTAACCCCCTTAGGGGAAGAATTTTATAAAACGCTGAAAGTACTTTTTGTATCTTAATAATAATATTCCTACAAAGTTTCAAGTCTCTAGTACAAAAAAATATGTTTCTCGCATACAAACTTTGCACCCCTACTTAACCCCCTTAGGGATAGAATTTCCAAAAATCCCGTCTTATCCCTTGCCTTCGTCATAAAATGAAGCTCTGGTGTAAATTTCAAGTTTCTAGTCCCAGTAGCTTTGAATACTAACTTTGCACCCCTATTTTACCCCCTTAGGTGTGGAATTTTATACAAGGCTGAAAATACTTTTTTTTGTATCCTAATAAGTAAAATTCTTACCAAGTTTCAAGTCTCTAGTTCAATAAATAATGTTTCCCTTATACAAACATTGCACCCCTAATAAACCCCCTTAAGGGTAAAATTTTCTAAAACGATGAAAGAACTTTTTTGTATCTTTATAAGTAATATCCCTACAATGTTTCAAGTCTGGTACAAAAAAACATATTTCTCCCATACAAACTTTGCACCCCTTTTTAACCCCCTTTGGGATGGGATTTCCAAAAGTCCGGTCTTATCCCTTGCCTACGTCATAAAAGGACGTTCTGGTGTAAATTTCAAGTTTGTAGTCCCAGTAGTTTTGAATACAAACTTTGCACCCCTATTTGACCCCTTAGGGGGTGAGTTTTCAAAAATCCTTTCTTAGCGGATGTCTACATCATAGTGGCTATCAGCATGCCAAATTTCAGCCCGATCGGTCCATTAGTTTGGGCTGTGCGTTGATAGATCAGTCAGTCAATCAGTCAATCAGTCAGTCACCTTTGCGTTTTATATATATAGAAGATATATATATATATATATATATATATATCAGGGGACATTCTTACACAAATCGACCTAGTCCCAAACTAAGCAAAGCTTGTATTATGGGTACTAGACGACGATAAACATACTTATATAGATAAATAAATACTTAAATACATAGAAAGCATCTATGACTCAGGAACAAATATTCGTGCTCATCACACAAATAAATGCCCTTACCGGGATTCGAACCCAGGACCTCTTGCTTCGTAGGCAGGGTCACTACCAACTAGGCTAAAGCGGTCGTCAAACGAAATGAAAGTCAAATCAAGTTACAATTTTATTAACTCTTGGATATACAGAACAAAGAATTAAAAGGGTGTAATTTCCCTTTCTACTTTAATCTTTATCCATTACAATCACTGTGTTAGGCACACTTTGCCTCCTTTGATTGTTATATCGATGATTTAATAATTATATAGCATTTAAAATATAAATTTAATGCCAAATAATTATCCTTGGTGTAAGATGTTATACCAATGACATTGATAAACAAAAATACTATTTATTTCTAAAACTTCATATTTCAATTTGGTGAAATCAAGACGTAGACCGCTCCGCCGTCGCCGTACCTGCGTTCTTGCCTTACTAAATGCTGACCTCTGCTGACCACCGCAATTTGCGTAAAAGGTAACGACGCAAGCCCCCTCAACTTGCCCGTTCGTTGTTTCGTGTTAAAAGCCCTAATGGCTTCCAAGGAAAGGAAGCGGCGGAATCATACATATGTGCGATTGTGTTAAATCTCACCGGTTATTCCAGGAAAATATCTGGGGAAGTTTTGGCTGCAGGAAGCTGTAAGTGTAGCTGTAAGGGTAGCTAAGGTAAGTTATCAATTTGTTTTCGGTCTTCGCTGTGTTAGAAATAGACAAGTATTACTTATCTTCTTTTCTAGTAAAGTGAAGTACTTAAAAATTATTTGTAAAACATAGGTAACAAAGATGGTACATTGGTTATAAGTGTATCACTATGTTTGGCCATTAGGCATATAAATTTGCAAGCAGCATGCATTACATGCTTATATATTATAGATAGTCTTAATTAAAATTATATTTCGCTAATTACAATTTAAGTAAGGCGTTCGTGGGTTCGAATCCCGGCTCGTACCAATGAGTTTTTCGGAACTTACGAGTATGTACGGAATATCATTTGATATTTACCGTTAGCTTTTCGGTGAAGGAAAAACATCGTGAGGAAGCCTGCATACATGTACGAAGAAATTCAAAGGTGTATGTGAAGTCCACAACCCGCACTGGGCCAGCGTGGGGACTACTGCCCGTTCCCCCTCATCCATGAGAGGAGGCCTCTGTCCAGTAGTGGGACGTGTATAGGCTGATTTATTATTTATTTATTATTATTACAATTTAAGTACTCATTCACTGAATGAAAAGCTTTATCTGTTAAGAATTGAGTTAATTTAAAAACTATGTAACCACTAACAAACTTATCCTTATTTGTTTATATAGTAATGGACACGTGGATAAAACACATAACATTAAATGCTAAAAATAACATTATATTTAAAACAGTACACTAAGTTATATAAGGACATTAGCAAAACAGTGACAAATCACATCTGGGCAAATTTGTAAAATAGCTCCATTACTTTGATCATTGGAGACTTAAGTAAGACTTTTAGCATCCCTAATTAAAATTAATTACTTTATTCGTAACTAGTGATGCAACATTTAAATTAAAGCGAGTAATAAAAATGTACATCACTCAGAAAATTAACCTTAAAATTATTCAAGGCTTTACATTGATATAATCGTGAATTCAATCAACGATGTTCATAAAGTGTTACAGAATCACGTCAGTCAGTCTCAATCACGCTTTAACGGCTTAACCGGTTTGAATGAAATTTTGCACAAATAAAGGTATAAAGCTTCATTCAAATATAGGATAGTTTTTATCCCGTTACACCCAGACGCAGTCGCGGGCGGAAGCTAGTAATATTATTAATGTGAAAGTTCAGATGTTTGGATTGTTGTTACTCAATCACGCAAATCCGGCTGGATGGGTTGAGATGAAATTTGGTTTGGAGATATTTTACTACCTGGATTACAACATAGGATAATTTTATCCCCACTATCATGGGATGGCAGCTGATACCGGAGAAACGTGGGACACAGTCGCGGGCAAATGCTACTACTGAGATGCATACATCATTAAGACCACTTCGTACTCGAAGTTACTGCTGCTTTCTGTATTCAAAAAAGATAAAGTGAATGCTTAGAAATTGTCTGCATGACACCCCAACACTTGGCCATAAATAAAGCATTTTTTTAAGGAAATTGTAATACTTATTGTTTTATAATTTACGATTACAGATAGCGTTAAATATAGCTCTAGCAGCTATCATTTTATAGAAACTTGACAAACTTTCGATGCATTCAGATTTTAACGAAAACCTCTTACGGTTACAGACGATTTGGAATGGAATACGTAAATGATAACTCGTTATGTTGATTATAAATTTCTATAAAATCGTTCAAGATGTCTGAGGAGAACCTTTTAACAAACAAATAATTAAACATTGCGTATTAGTAGTACGTAATAGGATATTATAATATTTCGGAAAAAGCTGATTTGCATAAACCTTCAATGAAAATCGCAAATGACTCAACATTGATTGACCGTCGCAACGCTATCTAAAAGTCTGCTAAAAGTAAATAAACCACCAAATCAGAAACGCAGAATCTGACTTAGCTGTTATTGCTTCCTGTTCATTCAGACACGGAATGAAGAAAAATATCGCTTCAGCTATAAGTAAGATTGATAGGTGGCATAAATAAGGGGTGCACTGCCACGGCGAAAACAGAGACCTCACTATACAAACTGAATTAGTGTGACAGAGAGAGATATGAGTTTGTTGGCTTTGTCATAGTTTCACCGTTTTTTGTTTGTCTCTGTTTTATTTGAGTTTGGGACAAACACACGATTATCCGTACAAATCAAGGAGGTTGTTTATGGTAAGCCGTCGGTTTTTTATAAGAAAATGACAATTTAGCTGCGTAGCCTTTCTGTCAATTGAGGGGACCTGTAAATGTCTTTAGCTGTCAATAAAACGATACCTCAAATATGAAACGATTGGCAACATGCTTGTGGTTCAGAGGCGTCATAAAACACGCTGTCAAACCTTGATTGGTGTTTTAAAACAAGTGAAAAAATGAAAGTCAATGTAAATTTATTCATTATATTGCCGTGTACATTTCAAAATAATGTCTAAGAACTTACTAATAAATAAAGTACATGACCGCTGATATGAGAGAGGGAGCGTAGGGCGTTGGCGGTTACAAGTAATATGTTGATCCGTAGGTTTGCTAGGTGTACTAAAGACCTAAAAATCACTCTGTTTAAGGCCTATATTGCCAGTCGTTTTACACCTGCAGCCTATGGATCAATTATAATCAAAAAGCTTACAGTGCCCTACGCGTCCAGTATAACAACGCTTTCAGGATGCTGTTGGGGCTGCCGAAACATTGCAGCGCTTCAGGAATGTTCGCGGAGGCGAGTACGGATGGCTTTCACACAAAATTGCGAAAACGTGTCGCATCTCTGCAGAGGCGTATCGGCCTGAGCCCCAGCAGCCTCCTGGAAATAGTGGCAGAAAGGAACGACGGCCCATTTCTGTATCACTGGAATAAATTGCATGTGATATCCTTATAAGTGATAAGTGTTATTGTAATTAACCAAATATGGATTTAATCCGAAATAAAATGGATTACGATTTGATTTGATATGCCGATGCAATATAAATTTACCAATATTTCGATACCGTAGTTCACAATCGTACTAATTACGGGGGAAAAAGTGGTGTAATTAGTATGATAGTGCTCAAATTATAAAGTTACAATTTCAGTGACAAATAAAATGTAATTAGTACGACTGTGAACTAGTGTATCGATTTAATGATTTGGTGATTACCTACAAACAGAGTGTACCAAACATAGGATGTGAACTGGTCGAGGGCATAACATAACCGTTTTGATAATAAAAAAACTAAAAGAATATTTACTAGACGCGATTTTTTTATCTAATTTATTATTTTATATATAATTGACATTGATTCTTCTAACATCATACGCGGTCTCTCAAATTCTATTGGAATCAATAAAGCCTCATCTTGCTCGCGCAGTGTTCAGTTACGCTGGTAATGAGAATACCGAGAAGCGATGAAGCAGTGAATTTGAGTTGTACGAGTCGTATCGGCTTTCTGAACGTCATGTTAAAGCCTCACTTAGGGAAAATTTATTTCTAAAGTATAATTGCCGAGACATATATCCACATTTGGCGGTGCGGAGTCGGTACGGGATCAGTAAGCTGTTAGATGTCAGTAGTCAGTGTCAACTAAGACAGTACAGATTTTTTACTGTGCGCCAACAGATAAATGAGTGGACTCATTGTTGAAAAAATCTTCTTTTGAACCATATCTTGAAATAAATAAATTACTTACTTAGGCCACTCACATTAGTGGGCTAGAATCGGTATACTGTAAACTATTTATACATTACTGAGAGCTAACTTATGTCACCTAGAACGTTTTTCTAGTCAGTTAACTGTCGGTATCGTACAGTAAGTAACAGTATTTGCGAGAAAAGCGGGGTGGTACGAAGTAAAATAAATAGTTTGAGTTTAATTTTCAAAGGTAGACGTAGAATGCTAAAAGTCTAGAAATCAAAATTATTACAGAAATTGAATTAATTTAATTTAAAGCAATAACAGCTAAGTCAGATTCTGCGTTTCTGATTTGGTGGTTTATTTAATTTTAGCAGACTTTTAGATAGCGTTGCGACGGTCAATCAATGTTGAGTCATTTGCGATTTTCATTGAAGGTTTATGCAAATCAGCTTTTTCCGAAATATTATAATATCCTATTACGTACTACTAATACGCAATGTTTAATTATTTGTTTGTTAAAAGGTTCTCCTCAGACATCTTGAACGATTTTATAGAAATTTATAATCAACATAACGAGTTATCATTTCCGTATTCCATTCCAAATCGTCTGTAACCGTAAGAGGTTTTCGTTAAAATCTGAATGCATCGAAAGTTTGTCAAGTTTCTATAAAATGATAGCTGCTAGAGCTATATTTAACGCTGTCTGTAATCGTAAATTATATTACAATAAGTATTACAATTTCCTTAAAAAAATGCTTTATTTATGGCCAAGTGTTGGGGTGTCATGCAGACAATTTCTAAGCATTCACTTTATCTTTTTTGAATACAGAAAGCAGCAGTAACTTCGAGTACGAAGAGGTCTTAAAGATGTATGCATCTCAGTAGTAGCATTTGCCCGCGACTGTGTCCAACGTTTCCCCCGTATCAGCTGCCATCCCATGATAGTGGGGATAAAATTATCCTATGTTGTAATCCAGGTCGTAAAATACAAACCAAATTTCATCTCAACCCGTCCAGCCGTTTTTGCGTGATTGAGTAACAACTTTCACATTATTAATATTACTAGCTTCCGCCCGCGACTGCGTCTGGGTGTAACGGGATAAAAACTATCTTACATTTGAATAATACTTTATACTTTTATTTGTGCAATATTTCATTCAAATCGGTTAAGCCGTTTAAGCGTGATTGAGCAACAAACATCCAAACATCCAAACATCTAAACATCGAAACTTTCGCATTTATACGTATAACATTAGTAGGATAGTAGGACAGGATAGTAGGATAACGAGACGATAAGAGCTTGCTAAGGTTATTTTTAGCTCCTTGCCCGTTGGTATACTTCTGTTTCTCACTGTACCTACGAGTATATATTACCATTTTATTAGAGTACAAATAACGAGTTCTAACATGCCTGTCTAATGAATGTATAAAACAAAATGGTCGACAAGCCACCTCGTTAGTAGGGAGCTCGCGTTACAACTTCAACGAAACTACGTTCACTGCGTTCCACTTAAGTCGATACGTGGACGAAATTCGTCGCTTTGCAAGTCTTTGTTCAGTGGACGTCAAAAATATGTACTCGTTTTTCGCCTAGATACAACGGTATACAATGCAAAACCGTGAACATATCTTTGACATAGACTGTTCGTCCTGGGGTTACATTTTTATTTGTAGCTTACGTTCATAATTGTATTCCAATATGTTTCCCTCTCACGGGGACGCGCGCCTATAATGTGTTAGAACGAGCGCGAGTTGGGGATAACAAAATGAAACGAATGGGGGCCTTTGTGGTGTATTTAACTTAAAGTAAAGAATTGGAATCGATTTGGTATTTCTTTTAAATTTCTGACAAGTTTGGCTTGAGAAAATATAACAAATCAACATCAATTTAACTCCAATAGAACACCCATATATATCGACAAACAAGTGAACGCGATCGAACTCAACATTATGATTATTAATTTAAAATGTGAAATGTCAAGTCAAATTGACTTTTTCTGCGCTGAGCGAGTGTTGGTTTAGGCTGTGACTGACGTTTGGTTACTTATTGCGTGATTTCCGCAGGTACGGAGTGTAAATAGAGGAAATTCGGCTGCCTTTGTAGGATTAAATGGTCTAATTTGACGTCTTTGGGGCAAAACGACAATATTGTTAGTAACGTTCAAGGGAATTCAGAACCTGCCAGTTTTTTTAATTTACGAGTAGACTGTACTCGTAAATGCTCTATTACATTATGTCGCAGCAAGTACAACTGTGAATGTATTCATGATGGAATTATAGTTCGAGATAATACACTATGTAAAATAAAAAAAATATGTGACACACATAATAATCTAATAAGAGTTATTCAATAACTATCAGTTCCACGTAAACCCACCTTAAATGCAAGCAATAAAATAATAAAAGAATTATCAATGAGAACCAGTTAAAGTTAGAAATAGTGACAGTACAAACTACAAAACTTACTGTTTACGACTATTCGGAATCGTAAGGAATTGCATCCAACTTCGGTCATATTAAAATTCACCGCTCGGTCTGTGAAACTTCAGTATCGTGCACTTGCTAAGTTGGGGAATCGATGGAACACAAAAAAGTTTGCAAGTAACGGGTCGGTAAAACGGGCAGAAACGGGCAAACACGAATGAAAGAGCAATAGGTACCGGGGAAACAATGGGAACAAAGCTGTTGGGACCGCAGACATTTGCATGAGGACGAGTGTCAAGACGCGGTTTGGAAATTGTGAATTTATTAGAATGCCATTTGGGTTATATTGAACATTTCTTACTCTGGGGAGTTTGTTTGATATGTTTAATTGGTATTGCATTGGTTAACCTTAAGTTGAAAGGGTCTCCTAGATATAACTGCAATTCACAGGTTGCTATACTCATACTTTATTAATTATAAAAACTTGCATGACATCATCATTCATACGTCTTAAAATAAGCTAAGGTTATTACCATAAGCATTTATTATAGATTAGTACATTTTACAACTAGTGTGAAAAGAATGTCTTTTTACCACTAGTACCGAGGTATAGGCAAGACTCGGTACGAGTGGTAAAAGACATTTCACACGTTTTGTAAACGACGTTTTTTAATACAATTGCAAAAAATAATAAATTAATATATCATTGCGATAAAATATGCTTGCTTCGAAGTTATTTTTGAACGAACCCATACTTTACAAATGACACTGACAGTGACAACATACTATTGGAATCAGCGCCATCGGGTAAAAAATCTAATATAAAATTACTGCGTTTCGAAAGTATAGTTTGGAACTAAAAAGTAAAAAGCACTAGTTCGAGAAATTGAGCTTCTCGTACACTACGCAGCCACAAAAAGTACCACTTTTTGAGCAACTGTATTAAAAAATATTTTAAGTTTAAAACTCAGCAATGACTAGTTAAGAAATGCAAGTAACTGGGTGTATTTTATCAAATCATGACAGTTTTGTACTGCACAAAAGTATTGAGGACGTTTTGACGTTGTAACAGTAACTATGTATATTAAGAAAGCAAAAGAAATTATGTGAAGCAGCAAATCCAGAAATTTGGCACGGCGGTGGGTTTATCTTTTACATACTTTTTCATTTTCCGAAACGAAATAAAATAAAGAGTTTTAGTCGTAACATTTAAAGTTTTAATCTTAACAAAACACGTATTGTATAAGCGTCAACGCTCACACATGTCCAATAACAGTAAGTATGTCCGTCACTTTTCAAATTGCATGCATATAAACTCCCATGCGTGACGAAACTTGTATCGCGACAATTTAAACCTAGGGTACATAGGCTAGCCATATGTAACTGACGTTTCAATAAGACCCCAGTTCAACCATTCTTCATCTTTACAAATGCATTTACTTCATTCCAAGTCTCAAAGGTATAATTTTTCTTTAATACAAATGCATTTACTTCATTCCAAGTCTCAAAGGTATAATTAGTCGCGGCAATTGTCGGCTCTCAGACGCCACTCGGTTGCCGTTCGACGCCTGACTTGCTCAATGAGATGTTCCTTTTGAAAAAGCGTATCTTAGTGGAAAAGACTTTGTAGTTATGACTTTTTAAAGATAATGTTTCTGTAATTTGTTACCTGCTAGCGCCTTGTTTGAGTATACGTGCTCTTTTTATTACGTAGTTGCTGTGGGTGACAAGTATATTTATAAACTACTCTATGAATTACGACTTGCATTATTCCAATAACTTTTTTTTCAACATTTTGCTGTGAAAATCTTGCAGCTGAATAATTAATACCATCTCAAGAGAGTACATACGGCTAGGCTTGTTTTTCCTACACGCGTCAAGGTTTAATATCTAAAGAAACATCATCATTATCATCATCATCGTTAGCCAGTATATTTTCCCACTGCTAGGCACCGGTCTCCTCCCATGGATGAAAGAGAACGGGCAGTGGTCCCAACGCTGCCCCAGTATGGGTGGGAGACTTCACGTACACTTTTGAATTCGTTTGCAGATGTATGCCGGTTTCCTCACGAAGCCTTTCTTTGCCAAAAAGATAATGGTAAATAACGCATGATTTTCCGTGCAAAAAACTCATTGCAACCAGTCGGGATTCTGGTACAAGCATTAGGAAACAGTAGCTTACACAAGGCTTAATACATGTACATTCATTCTGCTAAATAATTAGATATCACCCCTTTTCATACATCAAAGTCTCCCCAAACAAGGAATACGACACGGTAAGGAGAAGATGAAAGTAATAATGGTAATGTGTTTCGCATTTCTGAGCATTAGCGAATGCAATATATAATAAGTGGCAGTAATGGCGGCGAGAAAACGACGAGTCTCTTGTGGGATCGGGTTCCGTATGCTTTAAGTCAGTGTTGGTAGGGTCTAGCATAACGCATTATTAATTGATTGAGAACACTTTACATACATCATATAGGTACTATAACTTTATTAATAGTTTAAGACTAGCACGGCATCCAAAGCAAATGCATACAACATGCAATTGCTCTTTTTAGAAGAAAAGGCGAACTTAATGCTATAAAGCATTCTCCCTTGTCAACCGCAAAGCAGACCATTTTGCGTTTGACTATTGGTTTTCAACTTTGGGAAAACTTTGGCATCTCTTTGATAAGAGGAAAATTGTCTTCATTGTTGTTGGAAATCTGTTTTCCTTGGGACTTATCCTATTGTAAAAGATCAATGTTACTGCTCTATGATGTTTGAAGATAGTTATATACATAGCTGTTGTGCGTATTGTACGAACTTTAATGATATACTACTTGTGTTTTGTTAAAAAGCGTTGGTGTCATTGAATCATTAAACCGACCTGGTAATAAAGAAGAGAAGCAAGAAGTATTACACACTTATATATAAGTATTTAAGAAGAATCCCTATGAAGACGTAAAAGTATAGCTAGTAAAAAGTCATAAAACATATCTTCTGATAAAAAAATTATACATACAGGATGACATTTTAATCAGTGTCCAAATTCAAGTATAAGATTCTTCAGCAAAAATTATGAAATACGTGTTTTTTTTGTTTCATATCATTCAGTGCAAAAAAATTAGTAATTGCTGCTTAAATTTATCCCAAAAAAACCTTACCGCGCGGGCACCTCAGCGGGTACTAAGGTTTGCGCACGGCACGCCTCCCCTCCCTCGGCCCCGCCCTGCTCCGTGCGGTACTGAATGCCCAGTAACCACGCTGTACGTCAAGACAAAAATCGGCTGTCGGATAGCCCCTTAGCGGCGTCTTTCCACAGGCCAGTCAAGACCAGCCGATACAGCCTTCGGGCTTCGGAAAAAGAACCAGGTCAAAAAAAAAAAAAAAAACACGCTGTACGGATAATTCTTTTGGGATAGACAATTTATAATTTAAAAAATATCTACTAGTTTTTTTTCAACAATGGAGTCTATTAGTGATTCCAAATGCATACAAAAAAATATTGGACACTGATAAAAATGTCACCCTGTATATTAAAATCATATCAAGTCATGCTAGCCCTACCGCTGGTAATGAAAGCGTCTTGTTACGTTACTTAGCGGGGAACGAGCATACGCATTAATTTGCGGCATTTTTGGCGCAATTACCATTACCGGCGGTTACCCAGCGGTCCTAGCAACGCAGGTAATGTAGTACTTTGTTGTGTTATGAACACAACTTGCTCATTACCGTCGTGTTACATGTACATGTTCTTTATGGCGCTCTATGGCCAAGGTAATTAATGGTCATTTTTGCATACATTTTGACTTCACAGCCAACTTTTAGCATTTACAAGTTTTTCTAGTGTAGGTCCCTTTTCGTAGGAATTTGTGAATGTTAACAAAACATATGCCGTTCATTTCTATCGAAGCATTTATTCTAACTATTTTTCAAGTAATTTTATTTGTTGAGATAATTAAATGTTACATTTAAGTACCTCCACAAATGCACACATATCCAAAAAGCAGATTACGTGGAACTTAATTTTAAGTTTCACTTCTAGTAATTATACCTACGTTTGAAAAAGAAAAAAAAAATGTAATGATAGGTTGCTAGCTCATCGCCCACATCATACTTTAAGCCTATCTCTAAAGTCGATTCTTCCGACATTCATGGGAAGAAGAGGGGTGCCGAGTTTAACCCATTACCACGCGGGGCATAGATAACTTAGCCAGGTTCAATACTTTTTACTAAATATTCTTGGATACCCCGACATCGACCATATAAGGGAGCGTTTCATAAAACAAAGTGTATCTGAGCTATTATATCATACATGAAACTTGTGTTCCAGTACCACTGTTAGCATAAATGTGGGATAAAAGATCGACAAAATGTGATATCGCAGTGACAGGTTGCCAGCTTTTATTTCAGACAAATTTTATTATTATTATCTTTTATTCGGAACTTGAGGAGGGCAAGCGAAAGGTAGGTATATAGATGTGCTAAAGCGGCACATGAAAAGGTGCCGGATTGAGCCCTTGTTGTGGGAGAAGGAGGCTACCACAAGACCGGAGTGGCGACAGCTTGTAAAATCAAAGGTATTTGATTTTGAGACTGACTGGCGCTCTGAGCTAGACTCAAAGCGCGATACATTGAAAACCAGACCACCTGCGGCAATCAATTATAATTATGTCGGCGGTGTGCTCACATGCCCGCAGTGTGCGAGGACCTTCACGAAGAAGATTGGCTACATAAGTCACATGCGAGCACACGAACGTCGACAGCATCCTTGAACGCAGTTGCTGTGGCCGAAATCGGTCGGGAGCTCATCATCTCATTCTCATCTCATCATCATTCAGAATCATCATTCAGATTACTCAGAATCTTTAATAAATATTAATCATCCTTGTTGAAAGAGATGTGACAAATATTCCATTCCAGATCGTTATTGTATGGCTTCTTTATTTATTTGTACAATATTTTTTTCTCGTATTAAAATCGCGTACCAACAATTTTGACTTAGAAGAATCATAAAATGGATACCTATCTGAAAAAAAACCAGACCGCGAGGCGTGTCACCAATGAGGTGGACAGACTAGATCAAAACTGCAGTAGATGCATCACTACATGCAAGCCTAAAGAATGCGACTGTCAGAGAGGAATGGCGGCATGTTGTGAACTTTGCTGCTAACAACACCTGAAATGATGAACACGACCACTCTGTCAAGAGTAAAACGACAAATAAGAATAATCTAAAAAAAAACTATTTGTTGTTTTTAAAAAGCGATCAAGCAAAATTCCTCGTTTTGCATACTTACCTCAAAAATTGCAGCGCTAAAATAACAGTGAGCATTTACTGCACATTATTTCAAAACAAAAGCACGACTTCCTTATTTAAACACAAACGAATGAGGTTTATTTAGTGGAGTACCATTTCATAAATGCAATCTGCAATGTGGTTGGCCCAGAGCTCGACCCAGGGAAGTTGGGTACTGCGTCTGTGCAAAATGTAGATCATGAGGGTTATCTGTATTTCAGGTATAAGTATTTTTTTTATCTTCATTGCAGAGTAATGACATAAAAGTTAGACTTAATGCCTTCATGCACTCTCTACCAGTCAACCTTTAAGTTCAACAGAGAACCATCATTGCTGATATAAATAAAGATAACGGTCAAATCACTTGATATTATTGGTATTTAATGGTTGGTATTCTTTAAGCATATTTATTAATGATGTCACTTGTTTATAATAAATAAATTAAAAAATTCGTGTTCATGATTATCATCATAAATCATATATTATATTTCTGAAAGGATATCAGCTGAAATAACTGCTGCACTGCTGGATATAGGCCTCCTTCTCCCCAAAAGTGTGCCGCAATGGCCGGTACTGCGCCACCCGCATTCAGCGGGCTCCCACGACCTCTACCAGGTCATCAGTCCACCTTGTGGGCAAATTGTAATAAAATAGTTTTCTACACGAACCAATCCTTTCATCCATTACCCAGAAATTACATCAATAAATCAACAAAATGAGTACAATGAAACAGTATTCATGTGGTGTGGTAATAGTGAAACAATTCAGACCTCAAAGTGACCTCGAAGTCGAAACTCTCATTTGCGATACTGTGCGAGAATAACTAAATCAAACTTGTCCATTAAAATAAACCCTAATGGGTGCAATTTTAGTTGAGAACTCTCGTTAAAACAAGCAGGGTTGCGTGCGATGGAAGTTGCGGCTGTCTCAACTACACTGACTCTGTGAGCTGTAGAGCCCACGAGCCTGTCTTTTATTCAATTGTTTTTTTATTTCAAAAACCCGAATCGACAATTTATGAGTATGATCAATAATCATGTTTAAAACTTTTCACGACAATCGGTTGTTAAATAAGAGCTGTAGAGGAGCATAGCTGTGACAACGGGACATACAATTGTTTTTTGGCCCAAGCTGAACAAAGCGTAGACAAAATATGACTTGGTCCAGCCAAGTAACTTTTTTTGTCTTAATTTTCCATGGTTACCTTTTCTATTGGTAGATTGCGGAACGATTCTTTCGTACGTTAGGCAGAAATGACATTTTGTGTTTGGGAAAGTGACAAATTACTTGTCTTAACGCTCGTTCGAAAAGCTATGCAATTACCCCTCTGAATCACCGTGTAAAATTGTAAATGTACGTTTTTTTTTACATTTACGACCGCATTTTCTAAGCATGTTAGAAACCCATGGTGTAACAATTTTATAAGAACAGTTTCTTATAAAATTGTTACACCATGGCCAATGCCTGTGCATTTTCTGGGTAACCGAGATACATCTTAGGCCCGGTCTTAACTTTATATCAGGTTAGACAAAAATCTTTTGGCTAACGGACGGTTTAACATCAAATAGGTGATAGTGTGCAAGACTATTCACCACATAATCGACAACTGTCCGAACCGGAAATTATCTGGGAAAACTCTATAGACTTGCACTCACCTGATGCAATTGCTATCCAATGGGTGAAGTATTTAAACATCATATTACAATAATGGGCCGGTCATTGTGGCACTCTTCAGGGGAGGCATATGTCCAGCAGTGGACGTCTTTCAGCTGATATGAGATGATGATGATGATGATGATGACACTAATTAAGTAAAGCGACTCTATAATTAATAAAATAGGTGATTGGTCCAGCCTACTGTCAGGCTTTTATGCAAAATATCACGATAAATATGTAGTCATATTATATTGTTTTATCAAATTTTAACTTCGCATAGATTTTTAAGCAGCTTTATTGTACCTTTATTTATATGTTAAAGTCATAGGCTTATGTTTTTGTGTGTTAGTAGATGTATGTATGTATTTTTTATCCGGCTAGCAGCTAGCGACTGTTTAAATCTGGCTAGCAGGCGGGAACGACCAACTGAATGAAACTATCCTAGGGCTTGTCTCATTAAACATTTCAAGTGAAGCATTAAATTCCAGAACTGAAATAAACCTTTAGGAAGTTGCTAATGATGACGTTCCATAACTGTTTGCACAACTTGCACGATATCTCGTGCGAAATAAACTTCCCGTCTCTTTCTAAGTGTTCTAATAAGAAAAAAACAGAGCCTGTCTCACGGCAGAGAGAGTTTTTGCGCGGGCTTGTGCTAGCTGAAGAGAAGGAATTAATTAGGCAAGTAAATTTGATCTTTAAATTTATGAGATGTTTTGTTTATTGTTAACCTTCTGCCCGCAACTCTGTCTGCGTGCAACTCGTTAATATCGTAGCTTCATACAGATCTTCCACACCCATTACTCTTCCTTGGGTGTGATTTCCAGGATAAAAACTATCTTATGGCCTTCCCCGGGACTCAAACTAACTCTATACCATATTTCACCCAAATCAATTTAGCGGTTTAAGCGTAAAGAGGTAACAGACAGACAAACAGACATACGCACTTTCATATTTATAATATTAGTATGTATGTACATAACTGAAAATTAGTTCAGATTTAGCTGAAAAAAACCAACCTGGGCATTCAATTTGTGTTCCATTCTTATCATACATATAATATAGCATCGCACTCATACATGCTTGGCTTGCGTTTTATGATTAGATACGTTAAATTTGTGTATGTAGAAGTAACAAATCGGTGGTATTACGAGTTGTAACCTACAAAATTCATAAAAGAAGTCTTGCTAGCTCACAATTTTCAACATGTTTCCCTAAAACCGCCTTTAGGTAAAAACCGACTCATAAAAATTCCCTCTAACATCAAAATATAAAATTTACGAGTGAAATAACGTACCGTTCCCACTTTAAATGTATTTATTTTGAAACTGCAACAATATTTCGTGGAAGCCGCGGCGGGCCAAGTTCGGTGCATAATAATACGCTTCGAACAACATTCGGTTCCGATTTGGTTGTGGAGTGTTCCGTTAACAGCTGACGGCAACGCTACCTGCTTTCTATTTACCAAAGTTTGTGCTAATTGAAGTTTTGTTCAGTGTTATACATTTCAGATTCAGATTTTTATTTGTGAAACATAGGTAATACAAAGTTGGTCTTAGGTACATAATAAGTGCAGTACATGAACCTCTATGTTTTGCCGATTGGCATACAAAATATCAATGTCAAAGAAGTTACAAATTAATAACATAAATCATTAAATACGAGCATATAAGTACTTTAAAAAATGTCAAATAGAATATAAATTATAGGTCTGTGTCATTCATAAAATCCGGAGTAGAGTAGTAACATTTTTCATCAAGTAACTTAGTCAATTTTTTCTTAAAAGATTCTTTTCCAGTTCAGAGCTTGGATCTGGCTGGTATTTTTCATATTGTGTTCCCTATTGAGTTTGTTCATAATTATGAGACGACGTTCATTCTTACTTTAATGAGTTACGGTAGTTCAGGCATGCGGCTGTCAAGCGGCGGTCGTGGGCTCGTATCCCGGCTCGTAACAATGAGTTTTTTGGAACTTATGTACGGGATGTTTATCGTTAGCTATTCGGTGACCCAATAAGATCTAGTTTTCCCTCTGGGTTGGATGGTCAGATGGCAGTCGCTTTCATAAAACTATGCAAATTCTTGGGACTAGGTGACAAAGCGGACCCGCTCTCATTTGGTGCACAACCAGGATTAAAGCTAGGAGAATGATGATGGTTCACTGTTTCAATTTGTCGAAACGTAGCGTAGAGTAGTAGACATATTGTTCTACAAACCCTACAAGATCGGATTAATGCGCCCACACCAAAGGAATGGTTTTTTTTTCGTATCAAGATCAGCCAAGCACGTGTCGGCTCCATCTTATCGATATGACCGTAAATGGTTTCAACTTTGTAACTCGCCTCTTTTAATTGGAAGCGACCTTGGCACGGAGCTTATTGTCCAGGAAAAGAAAGCAGTAATATTATGAAATAATAAGCTTGATTTAAATAGATTGATGCTTGGTTTGTGAGGTGATTTTGTTGTAAAAAACATTTTATATTGTTACGCAGGTTTATTTTTCAAATTAAATTAAAGGTAGCGATGCCTTTTTATTTTATTGTGTAATGATGGTCTCATCATTCGCTACAATTCTTTCAAAATTAATAATAATTTTACTCGTGTGAAGCAAAAATAACAAATTATCATACCAAGCTACAGCTACACGGAAAACGAAATGCAAATGGCAAAACGCCCACCAATTATTCAATAGAATTACAAGTTCAATTTATCTAACACGAGTTCAATCAGCGTGAACTGAGGTAAAACCCAGGGAGGGACGGGGTTCAGTGTTCTGGCTGATATTATTAGAAATTTCCGAATTTGATGTTTCCCTCGCGAGTGTAACAAGAAGTTCCGAAATGTTTTAAATGCCCCGCTGGACACAACAACAGTGCTCACTGAGTAGCGAAATTTCTGTTCATGATATTTCAAAAAAACAACTCATTTTAAATGCGAACACTTAAAAAGCAGCATTAAAATTGTTAAAGAGTTATCGAGTCTAATGAAAGTAATGAACGTTGAAACAACGTTTAAATCTGAAAGAATCTCGACATTTAGCGAAGAAACTGGGACTCAACTTTTTCGAAAATGAATTAGTTTTAAAACAATTTATAGCTGCAAAATAAGCGTTTGGGAGTTTTCCACGTAACGTTATCAAAAGAAAAGTTTTATTAGGCGCCGCTGTAACGATTCAAATATAAAAGTATAATGTAACGGGTCGCTCTAGTCATTGAGGTCGAATATCGCTTGACATGTGAATCAACAAGGCACGTGCCCCTTATTCGAATAAGGATGTGTCTCGGACGTATTCAATATCATATATTATATTAAAATGATTGAGACTCACGGGAAAGGGGTTTTGGGTAAATGTGTTATCGTTTTTAGGGTTCCGTAGCCAAACGGCCAAAAACGGAACCCTTATGGATTCGTCATGTCTGTCTGTCTGTCTGGCATTTTACTCGAAAACTATAAGGAGCATTTGAATAAAATTTTGAGGATAAGTGTATTTTTCATAGTTTTGTAACTGTATTACTAAAAAAAAATTCATTGCAAGCCCACGTGTGGCACATGAATTGATAAGCCTTTCAAAATAAATATAAGTTTTTTCAGCATTTTTTTTTACATAGGGCTTATTAAAATCTTTCAGCGAAAATTGTTTTGAACACGATCGGTTCAAAGGTTTTCGAGATATTTCTAAAAATTTCCCATCCTTAAAGAAAAGGACGTATAGGTGCCATAAGATTTCGGTAACGATACGACCTTTTTAATAGGCACGGAACCCTCGTTGTGCGTGGTCCGACACGCACTTGGCCGCTTTTTTTAGATGAGCGGCTACTCATTAAAGTGGTTTATTTTGATAGATCTATTCTAAACAAACATATTGTGTTATGCATCGGAGCCGAGATATTTGCACTATATGAGGCCATATATTGAAAAGTTATAAGCAAAACTTAAAACTTAAATATCTCGGCTCCGATATTGTTTAACGCGTTTAATTGAATGTACCTATCCTTATTAAGACTTCCTGTAAAAGATGATTTAAAAAATCCTTGGCCGCTGCAAAAAATAAAAACATTTTTTTTTCTCATACAAGGTTACCCAATGCTCTTCAACGAGCTCCCATACAAAATGTTTATATACAAGAGTTTCTATATAACCCAGGACGGGCACAAACGTGACGGGACTGCAAGTGGCATGGCCTGTCATGCTCGAAGGACTCAATTAAATCACTTTTCTGACCATATTAGAGTGCATTCGTAGTTCTTGTCGTATTGTGATCTCGTCGTTACCACGTGTAAGAGCGAGAGTGCACCAATCAATATGATCTTGCTATTAGCGATTTAAACGAATTGTACCCACGCATAGTCTAGGTACACCCGAGTGGTAGTTGCGGAACATTCCGAACGAGCTGTCATTTTCCCCATATAAAAAAAAATATTTACGTCCGTACAGCCAATATGCACGCAATTGACGAGCCGGTTCACAGCTCGTCTTGGTCTGATACCACGAGTAGGTAGTAGATAGTAGAACATGTCTTGTTGTTAATACATTTCAATAATATGTTTGTTATCGAAAAAGTCTTCGTTTTGTACAAAGGTAGTGCAGTTTGATTTGTCTACGAGTGTCCTCAATTCAAAGAGTGTTTTGTGATTATTGGAAGTGGAGCTGTATGTACGCTAGCAGTACTTTATTTACCACCTCGGGTCCGTGCAATACTACTGAGCAAATATGATACTGTCAGTATACCGACAAGTAGCTACAAGGAGCAGGTTGAGCGCTGCACCCGGCATGGTTAGCACTATGCTGAGCTTGATCCTTTTTGCTGGAACACGACAAACAATCGATCCATTCTTCGTACCATTTAATAAATATTGAGGGCAATGCAAATTAAAAATATTTATTTGTTATACAAGGATGCAAAGTTATATTTTACCCGTGAGCGTGGAATTGAAACACGAGCAAGCGAAAGGATTCTAGAGTTGAACCAAAGCGAAGCGAGTGGTTCTAAATTAGAATCCTGAGCGCAGTGAGTGTTTCAATACACGAGAAGTAAAATACATTTGCACTCGTGTGTAACACAAAACTTTTCACCTCGCTGTAGAGAGGAAAGTGCAAAATCTAACACAACTTTAATTTATACCAAAAATTTTTTTACAATAATAATAACGTTAATAATATGAAGTTGAATTTTGGTCAAGTGCAAGTCGGATTTTAGTTTTCTCATACATTTTTAGACACAGCGCGTGACGAAGGCAACAAGCATTTTTTTTCTTAAATATTTATTTGTTTCTGTTTTTTAGTATTTGTTGTTATAGCGGCAACAGAAATACATCTGTGAAAATTTTGTATTTTAAGCGTTTCACGTTAATCTCTCAAAAGCTACTTAAGCACGCTCCAAGGTCAAATAACTTTCCCCACTAGTGTATAAAATGCGTTTTGCCCACTGATTTTAAAGGATACTTTCCGAGCCAGTGAGTGGGTGGCAATGCATACATAAAGTCAAGATACACACATACAGATTCCGCCCCGTCAAATGAAAAAGAGGCCTTAGGTGAAAGTGCAATGTCAACCGTAACACGACCCTTACTTAACTGGAACACCCCTCACAAAAGGCGTTATCGCCCCATAATTATTTATCAATTTATTGAAACGGCACAAACAGATCCGTTGGGGATCGATTCAATAAATAATCACAAAGGAAGCGTAAAGACAAAGGAACAAAGCCTTTGTCCGGACACCTTGGACCGGCAATCTTTGATTCCCCTTTGAGGCGCCAGGGGAGTGACAGGGCTATCATCTGATTGACAGCTCGCCCGCCAACGAAAATATGGCTTTCAACAGTTTATGAAGATTGATGCCAGCGGGAGTGATTCCCGTGGATTTGCAAATCGGGCTGTCAATTTTTATTTGGATTTATGATACACCATGTGGAAGGGTGTGGGTGTAAATTATATTACGTGGTTCGAGGTATTCAGCAGGTTTTGGGCTTATGACACAGAATTTTAATATAAAAAAGGTGACAAACAGGATTCCATATTCTTCTTATTCGCCTGTCCTCATCCTGGCTGGTGTAAGCCGTACGCTATATGGCATATGGACTGGAGAGAACTAACAAACGATTAGAGATAACATACACACAATATGTTTTTTTTTTTACAACGACAGTGGCAAACAAGCGTACGGCCCGCCTGATGGCAAGCGGACCCCGCAGCCTATAGACGCATGCTACACCAAAGGAGTAACATAGGCGTTGCCGACCATTGATATGTTTGAGGATTCGCCGTGTTGACAGCTGAAGGAACAAATTCCCAAATTCCAAATATGTCATGACATACAGCAAAGAGATGCTGATCTTGTGACATTGAGATACGAAAAATTTCATTCGATGGGCCCATTACAAAATTCAACATTTTAAGCAGGTATTAAACCTTTTTAACAGATCCTGGGCGACTTAAAACGACAGACTTAACAAAATATTACATAAATTTTGAATCAAAGGAAAAAAAATTAAAAATTTAATGCTCCGAGCCGGATTCGAACCGGCGACCACAGGCATTCATGGCCCGTCGCTACTAACCAACTGAGCTATCGGAACAATCCGGTTCGGGCACGAAATCCTTCAATCAGTCCTTCACACGACGCCTTAGGGAGGCGTGTGTAGCGACATCTACCAGAAGCCTTAGGCTTCTTAACGGCACCAACGTCTCACAAAGGCCATGAATGCCTGTGGTCGACGGTTCGAATCCGGCTCGGAGCATTCAATTTTTTAATTTTATCCTTTGATTTAAAATTTGTAATTTTCGTTAGCAGCGTTACTGCTTAAACAACAAAATTAAGATATTACATAACTTACGATAGTAAACAACGAAACTAATATGCAAAATTAATGAATTGTGAGTGAGTTGAAATTGAAGTCTGACTACATATAACTCTTTTTTTAAAGCAGAGTGTAATTGTATATATTCTGCGAAATAACTTAATGGTACTTACACTTAGTTGAAAAAGAGTGAATAATAACATTAACATTGATTAATCAAAACTAGTTAAAGCTACACACTCCTCACGAGACCCCGTCTTCATGCTTTGTAAAAATTAACCTAATTTGAATTGGAATACAGTTAATAATAATACTGGCAAGGATTATCTAAAACGACAGATCAGTGTCCCGAGACTCAGAAGTGGAGATGAGGGTAGTGTCAATGATTCAATTACCTATCTATAATAAGTAAGAACGTGTAAATTGGCAAGTGAATACAATTTATTAAAAAAAGCTATCGATTATCGTCATGAAGCGGGTTATACTGTAATTATATATAATACTACTCGCTACTTTATAATATGCATTATATCATTGAAATGTAAAATTGTTAACAAAGATAATAAAAAACGCATTTTTTTGCGTTATTCTATTTTATAGCTTAACAATTATATAGGCCTTTGCCCAGCAGTGGGACACTACAGGCTCACAATAATAATAATAATTATTATAATTATTTCAATTTAAAATTGAGTACCTATCATATCCTATTCATCATCAGCCTATATACGTCCCACTGCTGGGCACAGGCCTCCTCTCATGTATGAGAGGGAACGGGCAGTAGTCCCCACGCTGGCCCAGTGCGGATTGGGGACTTCACATACACCTTTGAATTTCTTCGCAGATGTATGCAGGTTTCCTCACGATGTTTTCCCTTCACCGAAAAGCTAACGGTAAATATGAAATCATATTCCGTAGATAAGTTCCGAAAAACTCATTGGTACGAGCCGGGATTCGAACCCACGACCGCCGTTTGACAGCCGCATGCCTGAACCACTGGGCTACCGTAGCACATTAATATGCTCATAATAATTTGTACCAAAATTGTTGATGTTTGTGAAAATATCGATAAAATTATCGGCCTAATTTACCGACCCAAACCTCGGTCTACTGGATGAGCCGATCATACTGCCATTTACGTATTCTTAAACCATATTCTACAAAGTGTTTTCATGTGTGATATGTTTATGTGCATCAAAATGATAATATTTTTTCTTTTTCAAAATGTGCATTTGTAAATAAACAGATCGTGTTTGCATTTGAAACAGTTAAAGGGTTGTCAGGATGCTCGACTATATATTCCTTTGGTTCTCATTTTGATCAGGGCAACGAACGTGTTTCATACTATATCTCTAATTGCTTAATTTTCTTTCTATTACATTTCTATAATTTATAGCAACAGAAACTTGTTTTCCAGTGTGCTGTGGGCAATGCGATCCCCATTGTATAAAAAGTTTCATATTATTTTTGATTGCCGTCTTGAAATGAGAACCAAACTACGTTTACGTAGGTATGTGTATTATTCGGACACAGTTCAGGCAAATTGTGTTAAACAGAGTTCAAGTTACACGGCTGTTTGTTTACTTGCTTGTCTATGCTGCACGGACAGTTAAGAAAGGTGGAACAAAAGACATGTATATTTTGCAACTGCAACTGTGTTATAACCCTTTTTTACGCAAATAAATGATTTATGATTTATTTACGATTAAAGGGACATATATGATCTTTCGTATGATGATTTTTTCGTTTTGTGAAATACTTATTAAACTTTTCTGATAAAAAGACAATGGTTCAGTTTAACTCAGGTCCCAGCTTACTAGGCTTGTGACAAACTCTGGCTCTAATATCTTTTTTGGGTTCACTGAGTATTTCCTAACGCGTCGCATAAGTAAAGTTGTAAACGTTACCATTTTTATCAAGCAACCTTCATATTATTTCAACCCATTCACATTTCATATTGCTACGTAAGCTAAGCTAAGCCGACAGCATTCGTGTTACGACCTTCCCGCGCAACCACTCAAAAAACAACTTTAAATCTCGTGAAAACGGTTGCTTTCACAGTGACTGACTTTTCGACCTGATTTGTCTGTATCCTAATTTGATTCTTATGGTGTTAGTCGAGGGTTTCATTTGAGATGGGAGATTAGGAAGCAGGTTTCGAGGGCAAGAGGCGTTAGGTCCGAGAGCCATCGATACAGCGAACAATGTACATTCGAACAAGCTCTCGACTTTCATCACTTATATTCGAAATGGCGATATTTTTCTCCCTATTTTAAACGGTACTTTTACTTTGATGTCGTCGTTGCTTTATTTTTAGCTGAAGTAATAACTCGATGGTTTGTGGACTTTATTTTTGGCTCTTCAGTGTTGAGTGCTCATAATAGGTCACCAAATCTTGGAAGCCATGTTCTCCAAACCTTTTGCCTTTATTTTATGTTGACGTAGATAAAAGTGGACGTATTTTTTTTGATATTATGACGATGGTAAATTCCCCGTGTGGTGTCGGGTTAGACTTTCACCACCCCCTTTCTTCCCGTGGGTGTCGTAAAAGTCGACTAAGGGAGCAGGGTTAAAGTGAGTTGTGGGCGATGGGCTGCCAACCTGTCACTGCAATATCACATTTCGTCGATCTTTTATACCCACATTTATGCTAAAAGTGGCGCTGGAGCATAAGTTTCATGTGCTCTGCCTACCCCTTTTAGGGATAAAGGCTTGAATGTATGTATGTATATGTATGTATGGTATATTTGCATACGGCTCGTCTGATACTACCCAAGCCGTTACCGTAGAGAATGGACGCCTGCTAAAATAATTTCATTTTTACATTACTAAAAAACTAAACTTTCCAAAAATCTCGGAAAACATCAAGCTTCAAGTTATTTTTGCTATTTTAAATACAGAAAGATTAAAAACTGGACTGTGTTGGACTTTTGAAAATCGTTTTGTCACAATAATCAGTATTCATAATATTCAAAGAATATTTATGACGTGCCGTAAAATTTTAAGTAGGTACTGATGTGACTAACACTCAAATGACTTGATGATGAAATTAGAACAAAGCGAACGTTTCAACATCAAACTACCCCAGTGGGTAGCCGACCCACAAACTCAAAGAAAAACTGCGTGACCTAATTGCATCCTGATAGTGCCTCGCCGTGCCCAATCTCCGCGGCATCGGTGCGTGAGGCACTTGGCACTGCGGGGCACTACGCGGCACTCCGGGCACTATACCAGCTAATAACGTGCGAAGTGGGGAAATGTAGATGGGGTGTTTTGCTGCGTTGGGAGTTTGTTTTTAAGGAATAACTTTTTAAAAATGAGAGAGACGGGTTTTCGAAGATTACCGTCTGTTACGCTTATTTATTTATTTATTTATTAGGCACACAAAACAGATAACATTCATAACATAGATTGTACAAGATAAATCGGGGGATCTGGTTAGGAATGCCATCCAAAACATGTATGCACAGCATGATTACAAGTAACAAGGAGCGAAAACTATCCTAAAACTACACTAAAATAATACATAACAATATGCTTAAGCATGCGAACTAGATCATAAGTATGTATTATTATTTTATGTTTACATATATGTATGAGCAGAAAAAAAAAAAAAAAAAAAAAACGATAACCACATAAAAGTACCAAATAAAAGTAATATTATTAACATAGAACATAGAACACTAATTCTACCAATCTTAATTGAAGTTAAGTTAAGAGGTTAGGACGTTTAGAGGCACGATGACAGAGAATTCCGACTAACTGTCTCCTAAATGTCATAAGTCGTGAGTTAAAAATATCAATCTCACTGTGTTTCGATACCAGGTCATTATACTGACGACACATTCTGACAATGGGGTTGTAAAAAGAAGTATTGTTCCTATATACCTGGAGAGCAAACGTTTTAGGAGCACGGGATCTAAATCGGGGTGTATTGAACGTAACAAGCGACAGGATTTCCGGTGAGTCAATATTGGAATGGAGAAGTTTGTGCAGAAATAATAAATCCAGTAGTAGACGACGAGATGCAAGGGAGCAAATGCCATAAGAACACAGTCGCTGGTCATAGCTCTGGTGTTTCAGGTCGTGTTTGTATCGATTCGACATAATTTTAAGGCACCTCTTCTGAACTCGTTCAATATTGTTAGAATGAACGGCGTAAAACGGAGACCAAACAGTGGAACCATACTCAAGAACACTACGCACGAGACTGTTAAAGAGACAAAGTAAGCTGTAAGGTCTCTTAAAGTCTTTGGTAATTCGAAGAATAAATCCAAGCAATTGGTTAGCTTTTTTTGTAATAACCTCGTAATGAAATTTAAAATTCAGTTGTTCATCAAACCAAATACCTAGATCCTTAGCAACCGTTTTGCGAGCAAGCTTCTGACCAGCCAAGGCATAGTCGTATAAGAATTTTTGTTTTTTATTAGAAAAAGAAATTACAAAGCATTTACTTACATTCAAAAACATGCGGTTACTGACACACCAGACTGAGATACAGTTTAGATCCCTTTGCAGCATTGAGCAGTCAGAAGGACTGTTAACGCTAGTATAAACTTTCAAGTCATCCGCGTATAAGACAGAATGGCAAGACAGACGGCTCACCAAGTCGTTTATAAAAATAATAAAGAGTAATGGTTCTAAGTGCGATCCTTGAGGCACACCCGATGTTATAGTCACAGGAGCGGACAAAAATCCGTTAATAGCTACCAGTTGACTTCTTTTATTTAAATATGAGCAAACCCATCTGAACAAACTACCGTGTATCCCGTACAACGCAAGTTTATGACAAAGTATACTATGGTCAACCTTATCAAATGCCTTTGAAAAATCCGTGTATATGGAATCGACCTGCCCTCTAACTGTAAAATTGGTACAAAGGAAATTTTTATATTCTAATAAATTTGAGACAGTGGACTTGTTTTTAACAAAGCCATGTTGACTATTTGACAAAAATATTCTGAAGTGATTGTACAAGTAATCATAGACGAGGGATTCAAAGAGCTTGGCCATACTTGACAGAATACTTATGGGCCTATAATTTTCACAACATGACTTGTCACCCGATTTGTGAATAGGGACAATGTGAGCCATTTTCCACACTGATGGAAAAGTTCCAGATTGCAATGACTTATTAAATAACAGATGAAGTGGAAAACACAGTTCCTTGGCACACGAAACTACAAATGACGGAGGAATGCCGTCTGGCCCAGCGCCCTTCTTTCGGTCGAGAGAATTAATTTTTTGGGCTATTTTCTGTGTACAAATAGAGATACTACAAAAAGATTCGCTGCCTAAATCATCATCAAAAGGAGCCATACCCGTACCTGACAATGGACTTGTAGAAGGTTCAAAGACAGACCCAAAATAGGAAGAGAAGAGATTGCAAATAGCTGGACAATCAGAGGCCACTAAGTGGCCACATGTCATTTGTTGAGGTATTGTTGACTGACCCTTTTTATTTTTTACATAACGCCAAAAAGCTTTTACATCATGTTGAAGCGCCTCCTCGACGGAAGATAAGAAAACCTTGTGACACCTATCAATCATGTTCTTACTTCTCTTACGGAGAATAGAAAAAACGTCGTAATCACGAGGGTTACCATATTTTTTAAATAATTTGTGATATTTATGTTTTTCCTCAAGGCAGCATTTTAATGCGTTGCTATACCATGCAGGGTAGTTGTAACAAGATTTGTTCTTGTGCAAAGGGGTGTGTTTTTTAATTATGCCATACAATGTGTCATAGAACAAATTAGTACAGATGTCCACATCTGACGAACCGAGCAACGAATCCCAATCAACCAATAATAAATCACTACGAATCTTGGAGAAGTCACATTTATTAAAATTAAGTCTTTTAGTATAGTTAGCAGTCATGGTGCGTCCCACTTGCAGCCGAGGGATGTCAATGGCAATAGACGGATGGTGACCATCCAGCCTAGTCATCGGTTCAGCGCCATATACCTTAATGCAATTCAAAGTTGATAATACAAGATCGAGGTATCGCCCATTCTTGTTAGGTATACCGTTTAATTGTTTTAAGCTACACAACGACATGAAATCCAATAACATGTGTGATTTTCTATCCTGAGGACTCTGTGGAACTAATTCATTCGACGTTATAGCGTGTGTCCATATTAAGTGAGTAGTGTTAAAATCGCCAATCAATAGAAAATGGTCACCATCGGCAGCGTTGAGTATGTTTTTTTGGCAATTAAAATAAAAAGACTGTAGATTGTGCAGTTGCAAGTCAGGCGGAAGATAGCAAACACATATATGTAATGTACAGTCAAGTGCAAAAATATGTATCGATAACATCCTCTCATTAATAAGTACCAAAACCTTAATCCGCTGACATAAGAGTTATGGGACATATTTATGAGTAAGCTGTATGCACCTATATTTTTACACTTGACTGTACACGATTTACTATGAGAGGGAGTAATTGTTAGCCAGATATCCTCCAACTCGGACTCCCAAGTATCCCGACGAACAGCGCTAAAGGTCTTTTTGATAGCAACAAGGACCCCACCACCCTCAACCTTTTTGGACTGGGAAGTAGTGCGATCACGTCTATAAACATTATAACGGCTGTCAAATATCTCGCCATCACACACACTATCATTCAAGTTAGTTTCAGTTAGACATATCAAGTCATAATTAGAATTGAACATGCTCAAATAAAATTCAGATAACTTAGATCTAATTCTATTCACATTTTGATAAAATACAAACGTCATCAAAAGTTAATGAAACTATTTACCCGAACCAGCAAAAATTTTGACAAAAGAAAGAATAAAATAAAATAAAATAAAAATGAGATGTAAGTTAGTTCACTATTATAATAATCCATTTAGTTGAGTATGTTAATGATACAAGATTTATTATATAAACAATTGTATAAACAATTGTGAACACTTCTGAACACTTGTGAGTCCTGTACCTGTGTGTGTGAATTATATGTACTAGGTCTTATTATACTTATACTTATAACTGTGACAACTAGGCAATAATGATAACTATAAAAACTGTATGTAAGATAAGATAAAAAAACCGCAATGTATGAGAATAAATTGGTCAATTTAGTAAACACTATACTGTATACCTAATTTACTTAAAACCAAAAACAACTAATTTTCACAATTCTATTTCTGTTTCTGAAAGGATAAGGTCTAAATTACAGGGTCCAGGACGCACACAATAATGTATCTATCACGACAGTATTAATCATGTTCGATCTGCATGGGTATATATTCAACGCTTAGAATGTGTTTTTTCTGGTAATGTCTCTAAATCACGGAGTACGTTCAAGTTTTTTACATGCACCGGCGTACTATCGTCGTCTTTGAGAACGTATATGCGACCATATCTCACCCACACAGATTTATAATTATTGTCTTTACGCCACTTGCGAGCAGCGCTGTGAAGTTGTTTGCATTCAGGTGATAGATGTTCGCATAGGTATATCCTAGCACTGTCCCCGGTCAGTCCGACATGAGCAGTGCTCAGAGCGTCTTGGGGATGCGCCTTATTATGACGGTAATACGCGGATAATAATGTGTCGCGCAACCGTGAAGATGAAAGTGACACCAGGATGTTACGTGGGCGACTAGAAGATGGGTTTATTTTCGAAACCCGCCGGCAGGCACCGATCTCACTCTCAGTCACAGGAACTTTCAAGGTACTGCATATAGTCTTAAAAATAGTCTGAACATTTTCCGTGCGTTTCTCAGGGACTGCTTGTAATTCCAGGTTAAAACTCCGTGATATGTTTTCTATATTGGTCAATCTCATTTTCAGACCCTGCAATTCGCCTGTCAGTTGCTCATTTTGAGTTTCTAGACATTTTATGTCCTTTTCTTTTTGTAATAAGTTGCTTTTTAATTCATTTAGTTCCTCGCCTATGAAGTCCGTGGTGCGAGTGAAATCATTTTCAAGTGATTGCTTTGTAGTGGCTATTTCCGCTGCCACCATTAGTTGTAGGTCACTCCTCAAGGCTTCCCGTAAATTCACCATGAGAGTTGATGAGGGGGACAGCTTTTCATCGAGCAATCTGCTGATACTATCCAAAGTAACTGGCTCCGAGGTCCTGGAGTGCCTAAGGGCAACATGTTCCTTACAAGGGCTGGGTTGAAGCTGGTCGCACGACATGTTCATACTCATCTCAGGCTCAAACATTAAAAGACTGTTGGCCGGTGAAGCTGGAGTGTTTTCGTTCACTCTTCGCCTAGTTACATTGGCACAGGATGGACACTTGAGTGTGCCTAATTGTTTTTTATTCAGAGTTGACACTTGACTTGAGGTGATATTCAGACAATCATAGCAAAATGTAGATTTGCACAAATTGCATTTCAAGAATGGTGACTCTTTAATATCCTTAGTGCAGCCAGCACAGTTCATTCTTTCTTTTTTCAAGGGCGTGGTTCGGGTAATAAACTGATTACCGAAAATCGTCACATCTAACAATCCACAAAGTTATTACTTATAGGCACACAGCCAAGCGCACAGCTGATTGTCACTGCGCACTATATAGGGCAACCGTTGACCCGCGCATATACACAGCGATAATTCACTTTGTAGACTACTTGTAAGTGAGATTTATTGTTTATAGTAGAAACACTGCACTTTGTTACCGTTTTTGTGAATAAACTAGCACTTATGTACGAATAAAATATTTTTAAGATAGTAATTTACGCTCTCGCGATGTTGACGTTGCGAGAGAGCTACCCGCTTTTTGATTATAGCCTATACTTCTTTTAGTAGCTTTGAAAAAAATGCTGCTGTGTTTTGAAATGATGCACGCTGAGTTTTTGACGCCGGTTACTCTCTTGGCCGAGGACGTGGCGGAAACTAGAAAGTTATTGTGTTTTATAGAAACTAGAGAAAACCGAAGTAACTCTTGAAAATTTTGCCTCAAACATTTCTTTGGTCGTTTCTCTAATCTATCCAAAACTTGCCAGAGTAATGTGTATCCTGGTACTGCTTTCTTCGCAATAATGAAGATGGATGCCGGGCCGGGCTCGGGCGATGACGGCGGGCGGTTAGCAAATGATGACCGGTTTGAAAAATGTACCTGGAGAACTATTTTCATCCGCTTTCAATGCTAGAATTTTAATCAAAGCATGACATTGCGCGATCGGTTGTTCGCGTAGCAAGCATTTAAGTTAGAACAGCGCGTAATCTATTCTCATATTATAAAGAGGAAAATCTGTGAGACTATAATAGCTATGTCAGTTTGTGTGTAATGTATATTTCAAAAATTCTTTCACTTGTGTATAGAATCGACTTTCCGGATCGGCTATATTATATCCCACAGATTTGCCTACGTTCTCTCTTATATAGCGAAGCAGCTAGACTAAAAATAAAATTGAGATGAGTAAGATGAACCGAATTGTTTTGGTCGTGCGTTAGCCGAGTATGTATCGCAAAGCAAAAGACAATAAAAACTTCGCGTTCGCTACTCGTAGGTACCTATAACATATAGTAAAAAAACTAGGGATAGGAAGGGATATAACAAATGTAGTGTAACACATTCACTTCCAAGAGTCGCGCGCTGCGCTCGTAGCCAATTTCGTGGTTTTCCTCGTATGTAGCGGAGAGCGACTACGGCGTAGGCTCCCGCTAGGCGGATTCCTGGCAGTGTAAGTATTAAGACAGAGCACGTGAAAAGAGCTCTTCTTCCTATACATTTAAAATGAGGCCGGAGCCCTTTTTAGGTGCGATATTTAAGGACTTCAACGTGATCTCTTGCATACATATTATATTATATTCATCACAGTAAGGTTTAGTGTTATATCACGATTTTAAACGTGGTTAGTTTCAGATGGGTAGGCAAAATCGATGATGAAATTTCCTACACATTAATAAGTATCATATCCAGCAATTTATGAAACATGTAGGTACTTACATATTTAGATAATAACAAAATAGAGTAATTCATCAATGCATCTCTGGATAAAAACCATGGAATTTTATATAATTACAAATTATATAAAAACCATGGAATTTTATATAATTACAAATTAAACAAGGTATCATATGCACGATAATGAATTTTCGACATGCTTAAATTGAGATGCTTAGACATCGCATACAGGGCATACCCCCAGCGAAATTGTTCAAAATAAACGCTACGTGTAATTAATTTACGAATACGGGTTTCTGTTTCAAGCGCATGTGTTTTAATTACTTGGGCACTGGAATCAAGCTTCTACCCATTATTCTTTGTCTTTTTTGAACTGTCATTTGCAAAGTGATTAAACAAAACGGTGGAATTAATCCGTATCAGCTGCAGAAATTCACAAACCTCAATTAATATCACCCCGTAACGAATGGGTTGAATTTCGACTGGTTGCTTAGCATCTAATTTATCAGAGGAAGAACCTAGAGGACACAAATTTATATATGCAACTGTCAAAATTAGAGTTCCATGCTTATGTCATGGATTTTGTTCGAACGTTCTGGTTGTGGCGAGATCGTCAGCAGTAAACGTAAGTTGGTCGGTTCAGTGGTGGCAATCAACCGATTGGGGGCATCTGCTTTTGTTTACGTCCCCGCCCCGCGCCCCCGGAGGTGGTAATTAATATTAATAATCGTGTTAAAGAAAGAGCTCGGTTGACGGGGCAATTTCACGGTTCAATTATCACTGTTTTTTGGTAGTTCATTAATTTCTGAGAATCCCCGTTAGCATTAAGCGATGACACAATTATGGATGTTGCTCCAATTATCTCTGAATATGATGGACATATTGATTTTGAACATGAAAATGGATCAAATAAACGTCGTGGTAGTGGATATTGTGTGTTTGGTAAGAAATATGGACTATGATTTTATCGAACTTGGTAATTTGAGCATTTTCTTTACTCGCATTTTTATCATGCACGGCAGAAAGGTTCTCGAATGGCGACCACGTACCAGAAGGCACGACCCGAATAAGGTGGACTGATGACATGGTAAAGGTCGCGGGAGTCCGCTGGATGCGGGTGGCGCAGGACCGGTCGTTGTGGCACTCTTTGGGGCCTATGTCCAGCAGTGGATGATTTTTATCAAAGTCACAGCCCTGATAGGTACTTTAGTAATAGTAGTAACCAACTAATACTACTACATTTTATTTAAGGAATCCGTTGGCAAAAAAAAAACTCCAGTGAAAGAGGTTAGGAAAGGTTTAAAAGAACCCAGATGAATTATGAATACCAGTCTAAAATAAATATCCACATAATTATATGCGGGCCCGTAATAAATTAACAGCCTCTAGTGTAATTTTAATGAGCACAAAATATACCTAAAAGGGTTTGAGTTAATAGCCCTGGTCCTTTCATCTTGGAAATTTCGGGGACAAACCCGAGTCCTAAGTAAAAAAATATCACTCGGTACATTCATATTTAATCTGCATATGTACTTAGGCATGAATATGGTTCCAGTGTTACCTCCCATACACATACACCTACATACTCTGTGACACTATAGCGAGAGTAAGCTCATCGTTATCAAACGCTTATGAAATTCAATTTTAAATAAAGAACGCCCATCGCACTAGAAATGTGTTTAAACATAAACTTAACTCCCAAATACTTAAGGCTTCCACCCACCGGACGCGTGTCGTGCGCGGCGCGCGTTGGGCGCGGTTCAATCGGTATATTCACACCGCAAGCGGGCGGCGTATAGCAACGCGGGTGTACGCGGCTGCGACGCGTTACCAACACGTGTGCCGCGCGTGTGCCGCGCGTGTGCCGCGCGTGTACGGCGCGTGTGCCACGCGTCATATCTCTCTCACTACCAACACATTTAATATGTATCTCACTATCTCTATCACGCTTGGTGACGCGTTAGCAACGCGTGTGCAACGCGGGCTAGGGTTGCCAACTTTTTTTGAGGGAGATGTAGTATTTTCCAGAAAAAGACGACAAAAATATAGTACTTGGCTGGGCAATGTTGTTATTTTGTAAATTTGAACTGAAACCTGGGCAATTTGAAGCACTTTGTACGGCCCCCCCAAAATATAGTATTTTTGCATACTATATATTTCTTCAACAGTATATAGTACAAAGAGTAGAAATATAGTACAATACTATAAAATATAGTACGGTTAGCAACCCTATCGCGGGCCCGCGCGGGCCCGCGTTTGGATCGCGTTCGATGTGTGTTTGAAGTGTAGTTTCAATGCTTTACAACTTGCGCGTGTGCCGCGCAGCACACGCGCCGCGCATGACACGCGTCCGGTGGGTGGAGGCCTTAATGTGCAAGCTGTAGAAACACACCCAGAGTAACTATCGATATCGGTGACATCACTCAGACATTGCTCTACAATAACGACCTGTTTTTACAAGCTTTTATTTAGTTTCACCTGTCCCGTTGTCTGTCTGTCTGTAATGAAATCTTGCAAGTTAAATTTGACGCACTTCCCGGTGACCGATTGAGCTGCAATTTTGGTTGTAAGTATAGTTTGGATTACAATTCAATATTATGGTACCATCGAGCTGATCTGATGATGGAGACAGAAGGTGGCCATGGGAATTCAGTATTAACTATTAACCGACGTAACCCCGTTGAGTTCGGGCTCGTTAAAATCGTCTCAATGAGTAGTTTATGATGGTATGCAGAAAAGTCGGCATAAAAACTTGTAACAAAAAAACTATACTAAGTAAATTAAAAAATATATAATTATAGGTAAGTATTTTTTTAAGTTGACACACAACTTGAAAATTGGTCAATTACCATAATTTATATTAGGTACTACATTTAAATTAATTATGAATTTGAGTCTGTTCATCAATTATGAACATGATACGGCTTACGACCGCACGCGACAAATTTCAAACCAGTCCAAGTCAATACGTTTATCCGAACAGACTCCGAGTGTTAAGCTCGCATGCCGGACGCAGATTAACGCGTGCTTGATGCACCGAGCATCATCCGATCAATTAGGAAACGGCTGCACATACAAACAGATAGGATTATTATATGTTTGCGTGTACATTATATTGTACATTATAGTAGGCTTCAATGGGTTGTTGTGTTTGGAACAATGACGCAGCGTCCATACCACGGCACTATGGTTTTGCAAAAACAACTATTTAAATCAAAAGATTAGGCCTATTCAGACCATAACTTTGTTGAAAAAAAATTGTAATGAATATTCGTATTTAAAACTTGGTTACAATTAAGTATACAAAAGTTTTATTTATACAAAATATAATTACAGCCAACACGATTTTATTCAGCTTCAAAGGTGCCAACATTTTCCAAAATATTCTCTTACTGGGGTTTCCCAAAGTCAGATATGAAATGTTTTTCTTGTTGATATAAAATTATTTTTTTTGGCCTAAAATACAAATTATGCATATATACATGTATTATGTATGTATGTATGCAAAGTAGCAAGGAGAGGATAAAATTAGTATCAAAATTCGCTGTGATCGATCATAGAATTAGAAAAAGCTTCACTACGGAATATAATGTATGACCCTAATACATTTACTATATTTTTAAATATGTATGATTCGTCGGTAACTTTATACATAATCATACGCTAATAATAACAACACTATAAAGAATATAAATCACTAACGTAATAAATAAAAAACTAAATTAAAATAAAATAGTTTAAAACTAAACTAAATCTAAAAATGGCCCCTGCGGCATTGTGCCGAAGATGCTGACAGTTATCTCGCACAAAGAATTAGCTTAGCTATTCAGCGAGGTAATGACCCTAATTATTTAAGGCGCCGTGAATTATAACTTTATAATTTCTACATTCTTCTAGAGGCGAAAAAGTAAGCAATAGATGGAGGAGTGGGTTAGAGGTCCGAGCTTTAGGTGAGGACCTCAAAGAAGACAAGACTATGTAGTCTATTGCACATTTTTTTCACGCCTATTGCAAGGAAATTTTAAATTATTATAAGTAAAATCTAAATTAAACGCATTAAAAGTATAATTTCAATAAATGAATGTTATTCTGCAAGTAGGCCGCAATGGAACTGTTACAAGTCATAATTCCGCCAGTGTGCAAAAGATGACCGCTGTCAAGAAGATACTAAAGAATTTAAATTAAAGATTAGAACTACTAGTTCGTTTACTTCCAATTTTGCCACCTACCCATTATGTAATTTTTGTTGCTATTTCTCCGCTACCTAAAGGTTGTCTGGAAGAGATCGCTCTTTAGCGATAAGACCGCCTGTTTTTAACATCTATTTTTTTATAAATTGTTATTTCTATTTGATTCATGTTTTGAGGTGTGCAATAATAGTACATTACGTAACTAGGGCGGTGAATTCGTAAATGCCCCAGATCGCAGGTGTTTGTGGCCCGAACCGAAGGTGACGGCCATAAATATGCGCTCTGGGGCTTTACGAATTACCGCCCGTGTTGCGTACAAAATTTTACGTTTTCACCTGGTCACAGTGCGAGTTTTCCCGTACGCGCATTGTGCAGTAAAACTCGCATTATGGCCAGGTGTGACGCAAAACAAATTAAAACCGACTACTTTTTACCGCGGGAACATGCTTAATTCCTACTGGAAAACGGGTAATCCGTGCGAAGCCGGGCTGGGCAGCTAGTTGTGACCTATTGCGAATTGTCATAACGTCCAAATATTCTCAAATTAAATAGAACTGTTGATAGGTACAGTAGAATCTATTGAATGTTAACGTATTCATTCAATGTTTCTAAATATTGAATGTTCTGTGAAGTCCACGATTCCATTTTTCAATGCATGACATAGTTCAGCTTAGTTAACGAATATAAGGACCGCTGCAAACAAATTCAGAAAATGTATACTATCCGACCTTAATTTGAATTCATGTTTTAAAAACTGGCATATGCTTTTTTTATTAAATTGTTCCTTTGTTATTGAATGTCCCTAAAAATACCATAGCATTTAAGGGTAGTTAAAATATCTGAAATCAATATTTTGAGCATTGAGATATTTTTTTTTCAATGCATGCTTTTTTGCAATACATCAATCATTTTCTGGCGAATAATGGAAGAGGTATTATCACAGCTAATTAAAAATCTATGAACAGGCCAATTTATAAAGTTCATGTTTGTTTTTAAGCCAAGTACAATTCAGATTCACTCAAAATTTTTGATCGCCCGAAACGTACACCAACTTTGAAACCAACTCTAGCAATAATGAGACACACAATATCCACCCCATTTAATAATTGGGGAATGTGGGAGATAAATGGAGAATATAATCACCAGGTGCACTATGATTGGTATTTTCTGGTATTATAAGTTCTGAACTTAAATGAGTATGTGAAGATGATGTCGGTTTCCTTAGCTCAATTTAATTGTTTTCATACACAAGTTTGTGTTTGCTTTTGAGTCGTGGATGTTTTCGATGAATTTATCAATATTATACTTAATTCAGTAAGTGTTTTGTCTGCTAGCCAAGCTTTGCTTCGTATTAGTTGGATTTGCGATTGATTGTAAATGTTTATTAAGCAGAAACGTACGCTAACGAAATGCCAAATTTCGATCAAACTGGAAAATATTTTTTCAATTTTCCACTGTGATTGAAATTTGCGATTGATGGATATTTTGATTTGTTTTTATTTACATCCCCGAAAAGATTGAAAATGTAGTGACATTTAATACGTGAGTTTAACCGTGTAATGATTAGTAGACTTTAAACATGTCTCACATTTTTGGGTAGGTTAGCTGTAAGTTATTTTTGTAAAAAGAAGGAAATTTCACAACCTATTCTGAATCAGTCAACATTGTTTGTTTGGTGAAAGAAACAGACAGACATTTCAGAGATAAAAGCAATTCTACTTTTTTGTCAAACCTTGTTAGTTTAGAGCGTAGGTCGTCAACATTATTTGTTGCGACTAAATAACAAAATTGAATGAAAAGAAATGCTCGTATTGTGTTTCTATTTAATACCATTACTTACTATATACTTACCAACTTGAAAGTTTGTTCCAAGGTTTTAGTAGTAGGAAACCTAACTGAAAGTCTGTAGCAGCTATCTACGCGAGTCTTAAAATTAATAATGGGTCGGCAACACGTTTGTCATTTTACTGGATTCTAATCGTCCATAAGTTCGGTGTCTGCTTCCAAGCAGTCAAGCCGTATGGACGTCACTTGACAAAGTGGTCATCAATTCCGGTTTTGTTATCAAGCTTAACAACACGCCGCCATTCCTCTCTGACAATCGCCTAGCCTATAGTGTTTTCCACTATCATGGTATTTATTTATAAGAATACAGGCGCATAAAATATCTACAACTTTGGTACAGTTGCATTCAATGACACGTTTATCATTTGCATCTTATTTCAAAGCAATAGATTTGTCAGTTAAAAAGATAATTTATGAAGTCACCAAGTAATCACAACAGTAAATTCTACAAATAATCTCAAACACCATCTATACAATCTTCACGCTTTATTTGTCATTATTATTTACGTTTTAGTGGTTAGTAACCATGTCGTTAAGGTCGCCTATACATACTTTTTAGCCAAAATTACATGGGCAGCCTATAATTTGACTCTCTTTTTAATTTCTGGAAACAGGATACATTTTAAATTTATTTAGGCCGGGTATAACCCATTTTACCACGAATTATATTTTCTAATAAAATCGACTCATCTGGTTTCGTTTGTGTGGTTAAAATTACCACAATTTCTATATATTTGGTGCCGCACAAGTGAAAATAAACTGTAAATCAACGTACCAAAGTGCGTAATCCAACAGTTGTGTCAGACGGCGGTCGCAATCATCGAAAGTAATTAAAGGGCAGGCACTCCACAGTAATTGGCATTACAACAGATGTCCGAATCTGGGATTCCTGACTATCCTCGCACTAGATGCTGTGACTACATAGGTCGATATGAAAGTCATGTTTCACGTTTTTACTTGATGACATGTTTGACGCTGGGCCGCTTAACAGCGGGCGATTACAACCTGAAATTATATGTCGCACTCGTTTCAGCATGCCCCAAACTACGGTCTCAACAAGTGAAGTGTTCAAAATAAAATTTAGTTAAAAATATTGAATACGCACTAGGTTCATGATTTAAGTATGCATATTTTTGTTATGCACGGTTCGAAACTTACGATTAACATGACTTAATCATAAATAAATCTGAGAAAAAATACATTTATGTTGAAGACCTATCGATACCGGTGTGTCACATGTTGAACTGCAGCGTGTTGAATTTCACTTTTATTGTAAGAAACGCCCATTTAAACAAAAAAATGCTATTGGACTACACTACTACACTCGCGGACAATGAATACGGGTCGGTAAAATACCGTCACATTTCCTAAAAAGACCTTTTAATTAATATGAATCAATGAATATGATCATTTTCATTTAATTTTACATCTTAACTAGAAAAAAAGTACTTCCTATAAACAACGTCACCAGGTTTAAATCGTACTCGCAGAAACCCATGTAAAAAACAACGTTAACGGAGAGAGGTATAGCAAAAATGATAATTTTTGGATATTTATATTTTTATGATAGAATCCCGGATATTGCTAATACAGTTGGGTATTATAAATAATAGTATATTATGTAATAGTGTTAAATATAAAAAAAACCTATTACGTTTAATTAATTTAGGGTGACCCGTGTTATACGTCGTGTCGTACAAAATTTATCCATTGCGGTAACTAAAAAAATCGATTAAATAAACCTTCTAGTTTTTCATTAAAATGCATGTTACTAATTTTATCGTTCGAAAACACATACAGACAACTCGAAATTCAAAACTTGAGTATGCGATCGACCCCTTCACGTCACACGACAGTTCTAATGCACATTGAACACAACGGTATGTCACAGGGACTTCGCACATATTAGGTTACAAGACGAGTATTGTCTTAGATGGGTGCTTGACAAGGCCTTCGTTTAAGAGGCCTTTCGGCCAGAATTTGTGGGTTAAATCGGACGGGATCGTTAGGGTTAATGACATGGATACGTGAGTGATTAAGGGTGAGTGGAAGGCCTTTCAGATGTGGTATTGCATTTATTGATTAATGTAAGTTGCCGAACAAACTCACAAGACGCATTGGCCTTATTATAAAATGAAAATTTCTGACTACTGAAAGTTTTATATACATATATAACAGATGTACATACATACTGAAATACAGAGAAAACATCCAAGACTCACAAACAAATAATAAATATTCATTCTATTCGCACAAATAATTGCCCTTACCGGGATTCGAACCCAGGAACACATCCATCAACTGGAAATCACATACAAAAAACTAAAAACAAACTTTTAAGGTTTATATTATATGCCCTATAAGACAATTTAAAAAATCTAAAAAATTTCCGTGTGTCCTTATTACGCGTAATGCCTTTTCATGGCTCAAGTATGGCGTCATTCTTTGGGGCAATAGTACAAACATAAATTAACTATTCATTTTGCAAAAAAAATGTGTACGTATATTAGCCAACATATAATATAGATAGCTGTAGACCTTACTTCATCGAGTACGAAATTTTGAAATTTTTAATTTGAAACCAGGTTTAAAAACAATTTAGCGCCAGCATCCCGCTCAAACCTTAAACTACAAAAGATACAAGTCCAACCGTTATGGCAAGAAGTATATTTAATAAAATAAGTGACGATATAAAACAAGGTGTGACTGAAAAACAGTTCAATCGACGGTTAAAGGACCACTTAGAACACTTTTCTTGACATTGTATCTTACAAGATACACAATTTTTGATGTTCTTTTTGTATTTTTGTGACAGATAATTTTTTTAGCTCTACAAGGCGCAAACTAGGCTCGAACTCACATTTTTTTTGTTATTTGCCAGGAAAAGGGTTAAGTGTTACTATAGTCTGAAAGATTTTTTTGACGATACAATGTAAACGAACTAATAATTATAATACCTATTGACATGATACAATTATCGACATGCTTCATTATTCAATCTGTAGACTATCTCTAACAAGTTATTCTCTAACATGTGTGAAATAAAATATCAAAATAATCTCGATTTAATTAAAGTATTGTTTTGGTAACCCGCGCTAAAATTTATTTATTATTAATTCAAATAGATTTAAGACTACCTAATATTGCTGTTCCCTATCAGGGTCCATCTGAATCCTAAAACTATGTAAGACCTATACGTATATACATGTACCATGGATGCAATAAATGATGATTATGATTATGATTTTTAGCTTCATAGGCAGCGTCACTACCCACTAAGCTTACCGGTCGTCTAAAATGTTAATGCATGTGCATGAGCGTTTTCATTGAGGATTCACGCGACACTGCACGCGCCGCGTTGTTAACAAAACAAGGCCTTATTTTCTTTCACATACGGCTTAAGCTAATGAGGTCCTCAGTCACACAATCACTTTCTCTCCACTCATTAGGCAATTCTCTTTCAGCAATTATAGTCGACATGGTAAGAAACCGTAATGCCGCAGTTGGAGCCACACTTACAACCTTTTGTTTTAAGAAAGTAGTTTGTGAGGTGGACTTTGTAAATGAGCTACAATTACCTAGAACTAGTAGGGTTACTGAGTGTTAACGATGGTATTTTATTATTCATCGAACCGTTTGTATTGAGTGTAACTAGGCCTCAGTTAAAGTGATTAATGATATACTAAGATTTTAAGACTGTTCATTTTATTAGTAACTTATCTACATGCTGCACATCACATATATTTTTACGACTGGAACACGCAGCTGACAAAGTGGTCGTGGTTGTTTCGATGGTGTACGAGGTTAAGGGTTATATGATTAATCTTCGTAGGTCATTTTGGCTTGAACTGTAATGTAGTGGTGACGTATTGAAATAGACACTATATATAATATCTCTAACACATACAAAACAGAAGATTTTCGAACACGTCGCCCACATGACATGACAAAGACTGTTTTCCTATACTTAAGAAATAGCTGCAATAACTTAAGACTGCTTTCACGTGCACACTAGCGCCGCTGGTAAATAATTGTGATTATTTGATTTAACGATAGATATTAAAAAAAGGAGGCTGCTATGAACTTTATTTTGTATTTAAGTACCTTGTGAATATATCAAACTAGTTTTTATGTTGCTGGATTCGTCAATCTATGCGTCAAAAGTTAAAACGGCCGTTTTTCTTTTTAGTTCAGAGATCAACGATTCCAGGAACATTAAAACTAGTTTGATGTATTCACAAGGTACTTAAATACAAAATACAGTGCATAGCAGCCTCCTTTATTAAACGTCTATCGTTAAATTTAATAGTGTGCACGTGAAAGCAGCCGTAAGTCATTCCTGGACATTGTACCGCCATATATGACTTTTATGCGATATTATATGTCTCTTTGCGCTTAGTGCGTGATAACTGTTATCACTATTGTCTACCATTGCATAAGGTCCTTGTGATGTGTTTATTTATTTTGGTAAACAACAAAAAATATTTGTATCGTATGTGTCTGTATTATATAGTCAAGGCTTATTGCAACATCACAAAGTACCTATTTCAAATTCCAATGTTTCTGTTTCTCCAACTCCAAACGATACCGTACTGTTATCTAATTCAATAAATATCAATTTGAACCGTCTAAAACCAATGGCTTGGAAAGATAGGCCGAGTCCTGACGTCTGCGGAGTGAGTGGCAGGCAATTAGGATGGCGGCCATTTTAATCTTAAAGGCGTAAGCAATAAAACGATTGATAAATTCTATAATTTAGTTTTACCGTTACTTGGGTCTGAGTTCACATAGATCAATATATTTAATTGCGATCTAAACATTGCATCACAGGATTGTTTAAATTGGTGTCTAACATATTGCCTCAGAACATAACAAATAAATAAGAAACTAGATGACCGCCCGGCTTCGCCTGCGTATTGCAATGAACGCAGGCAGAATCGCGGGATACGACATAGTCTCTTACTATCCAGAAAGTCTATTATACACGCGGAAGAAAAAAAAATCGGATAAGCGGTGTCGGGTGTTGTCCAAAACATACAGTGTAGTTGAGTCATTCCTGTGCAAAATACTGTTGTTTATGCGTCATATGCGTATAAATTGTGCTCCAATAAATACATTGACACATAATCAATCTCGTTGCTTTACGAGTACTTGGTTAAATGCCCTTACCAGGATTCAAACCCGAGACCGTGGGTTTCACTACCATTTATTTGGTTAGAAGACTAGATAGTTGTCTGCTTGTCGATGGTGTTAATAACAAAAATACACATATTTTTTAAAGAGATAATTATTTAAACTCAAAGAAACATTTGAAAGCTATATAATATGCTACGGTTACCTAAACACGAATACCAACAATACGAAGATTAATCCTCCCCCGAATAAAAGCACGGGGAGCCTTTATTGGGATGAGTGATGAGGACAGGTGCACTCATTAGTAACCCCCTCTCCCTCAAGGTGACAAAGCTTGGTTCGTTACAGGAACCGAACTTGGCGCTTACTACAAGTGATGTAACATTTTTATAACACTGAGTGGATTTTATACTACACGACACTATAAAAGTACCCACGTTAAAAACTTCAATACGATTTTCACAAATTCATTTTAAAATTTCAGTTGATATAACGGCGGGCCTTAACTTTATTCATTACATTTGTTTCCAAATTGTATTTTACGTCGATACTAATTGCGTCAGGTACCTACGTCAAAAACAAAGTCATCGACAACATCATAGTTTGTTTCTAAATTGCTTACAGTGCGTTTGCTCTTACAACGACATAATTTAGGTAAACGCTTAAAGGTATTGCGCCTAGCCGCAGAAAAATGGCAATTAAACCTGAATATCTTTCATTTGAGTTTTGTTTTAATATGCAACGATTTAAAAAATCCATATTTGTTCCCAGTTGGAATGGTTTCAATTCGATTCAAATTCATAGTAATTCTTCACTTTATGCATATTTGCTTGTCAATAAACTACCTTCGGTTCGGGAAGAAAACCTCTGCCTCGAGAAAAACCAGCGTAAAAAACTCCGCAGGGTGAGTTCCCATTGCAGAGAAGACGACGTTTAATACGCCGTTTTAATGCCTAAAGTTAAGCCAGTCGTATCGTGGTCGTCACATATAAAGCCTGTCTTCGATGTCACATGATGTCCTTAAGCTTGATGACAGCAGATTACTGAAGGCACCTCGTTGAACCAACCTCTATTTCTCACTCATCGTTCAATCATTCACTCAAGAACCAGTACATCGTTCACTCGATCTGAGGTTAAGTTTGGATTTCATTGTGAGTGGCTCACTAAGTCTTTGAAAGTTTTAGCTTCAGATATTGGAGAAAGAATACTTCGCATGCGATTCTTTAGTAAATCCTTTACGATTTTTAATGTCAGTGTCCTCCCCGGGGACGATTTACTTAGGTTCTCACAATTTTGAAACAAAATGGGTTCCCATTTTCGGGCTTTAAATAAATAAAGAATACTAAAATGTTGTTTGAAATGCTCAACGCCGTCAGATAGATTTCATACTACCTGTAAACGGTCGTTTTACATTGTAATAGAAAACACATTTCTTAAACTAAGAGAAGTTAGAAAAACCCCCCAAGTTATAATATCTAAGTTCAAGGTTTCGGACAAAAAAACTGCATCAGAATCGGTCCATGCGTTTAAGAGTTACGATGACTTTGACACGTCAAACTTATAACACCCCCCTTTTCCGTAGAAACAAATGTCATGCTTATTTACAACGGTATGCGGTATTCTGTAGTTTACCGAGAGCTTACTAATGTCGCTCTGATTACCTAACTTTTTGCGCAGTAGAAAGTATAATTTGGGCAGTACATGTGTGTAACATGCAAACAGTACTGCATTCGTACCCCGAATCGAGGGATTTCCATTCTAGTCGGTATACTATCACATTCATATTTGCGCAGTGTAACTAGCTACTTTTATATTTTTGACCTGAAGAGAAGTAGGGCACAGCGGCATGTCAAGTCAGTCATAATATTTGGAGCAGCCCACCTACCGCCTCCTTGCAGAATAACCGCAGTTACAATAACGCTACTAGTTGCTCTGTAGGTTCCATTGGTGGCGCGTTAAAATTTTCGACGTCTAAACCAGAACAAAAAAAATATCAAAGAGTTTAGCTTGCCTAAAAATAATTTTGCCAAGCTGGTGGTTGTGAGCGACGTCCGCTCTCGGCGGCGTCGGCTGGGCGAGTGAGCGCGCGCGCTACCGGCCGCGGCAATGCTCGCCCCTCACAGTCACCTAAGAATGACCTAGTGCCGAGACACAAGTCGGCGACGGACGAGCTCCGCCCCTATGTGCTCGGACAGTGCGTCGACCACGCTCCGTGACACAAGTCGGCGACGGACGAGCTCCGCCCCTATGTGTACGGACAGCGCGTACTACCACTCGGCGCCCGAATGGTGTGTTTGGGCTTCGCCCGTGTCCTCAGACACTTTGGGTAATCGATGTTACCAAAATAAAAGAAGGAATAACGAGAAATAGACTTTTTATTTACTTTTCCCTAACTGCCCTATCACTGCCCTAAGTGACTTGATTTCAAGTCCCTAACTTCCTATTACTTTGTAGTTTTTCTTCTTCTTGTTGTGACTTCCAGGAGGCTCCGTTTGACACTGATTTGCTCCGGGCCGTACCTGCTATTTATACCTGCTAGTGGGTGAGCAAGACGTGCTGAGTGAGACAATAAAGGTTACGCCCACTTTGACTTGACTAATTTACATTGCAAGATGTTATTGGGATGTTATACATTTAAATGGGTGGAAGACTAAGCTGATTTACAAAGTTCTAATATGGCTTGAGATCTTATAAGTACAGTAGGGTTCGTAAATATTTTCTTATCTGAATAATCGTACATGGAAATCGGGCAAACCGTAATTCGGTCCCTTTCTTAACACTTATTCATCATTTGCGCTGAACCTACTGAGTTTACTTATTTGTAAGTTTAAACATTTAATAGAACTTTTAATAAGCTTTCTAACAATATATAAATCATTCTGATACGATGAGCCGTTGTAAAGTTATAAACGTAAACATATTAATTACAAAGTGAAAATGCGCCGTACTAAATTCTAATTCAGGCTCGGTGGCCGCGGCTCTCGTTACGGTCATGTTGGCGCGATACACCCCTCCCCTCCATGGCGGCCAGTCCGCGCTGCGCTCGCGCATAGGCAACATCTCCTCTCTCTTTCTAATACAATTTATACTGGGATTTTACTTTAATGTTTACAATATCAAATGAATGCTATGAGAGGGTGTTTTATGTAAATAATTACTATGGGGATTCTAACTACTGGGTTCTTTATTTACTCTAAACAATCTAAGTCTTTATAAATAATCACATATTTCTCTTACGTATAATCTTCGTATGACGCGATGCGTAGCTCTGCCGTCGCGTGTTGATGTTGTCGTCCATAGTGGTATTCTCCGGCTGTCCGCCACTGGCAGGTATGTGGTTTTGTGTTTCTGGTGGTGAGTGAGGTCGCAAGAGCTCACGAGTATGTGTTGTGATGAGAGTGAGGGACCCGCTTTCGTCTCTAGATCGAGCGACTCCTCCAATTAATAAATAGTTGGCAACGCGTTTGTGATTCTTCTGCGCAAGCGTCCATAGGCTACGGTGTTTGTTTGCCATTAGGTAGACCGTGTGCCAGATGCCACCGTCGTAATAATATTAAAAAAACCAGACTATTAGCATTACTCTACTATGAGTTTTTGTTATTCTTATACTTGTGTTAATGTAAATTTATTGTTGCTAGTAAAATACCATTATATTCTACTCTATTCTAGCAGTTTACTGATACCATACCATCGCCGCACTGCCTTATTCGATTCAAAGTTCCAAACTTGAGCGTAGGTGTTTACAATTTATTTCAATAACACAAGTCCGTGTCTTCGAAACTATGTATAATTAAACTTATTAATTCATACAACAGGAGCCTCGAAGGCCTCTTGAGGTTCCGAAACAATACAATACACGACGCCATTAGCATGGTAACGAGGTCCGGAACTCTGGGCAAGTCCCGGAACACTGGGAAAGTCCCGGAAATGGAAGTTACGGGACTTGCAACTGAGTTGGACAATAATAAGTGTTAGGTTTAGATTTTGGAACTATTCACTACTATTGGAATAAATGATTGGGGAGTCGGGGTATTTTGGAAGTTATGTACCGGTAATGTTATCATTGTTGGGTTGTACAATTCAATACAATATCACTTTATCGCTCATGAAGAAAGTAGTAGACAATTGTAGTATCGCTAAAACGCTATCTATTTCAGGCAGTCTTAGTGTAGCAGAGACAAATCCAAACTACGATATCATAATATTATGTTTACACGAGTATGTACCTTTATTCGCCGAACCATTGTTTTACGGAATTTTTGACCGGTCTAAGCATAATAAAGTATCTAAAGTTTTATAAGTACATAGCTTGTTATGAATAACGTAAGATTTCTTTGGGCTAAGCTGTGTTGACAATTTTGATTTAAAAAAAATTGGCGAATTTTTTTTATTTTTAGAATGCGCCGGATACTTTCCTATATTATTGTCTAGGTGAATCAAATCATGATTGGGGATTTTGGAAGTTACGTGACGGGGAGTTATGTCCAGCAGTGGACGCTATTAACCTGATAATTGATGATGATGATGAATTTATTGAAAAATAAGGTTTATTTACTTGAGATGTTTATTTATGACTATTTTAACCTGGAAAATCAAAACATGGCAACAAAATTTAAATCGATTGTAACTATAGATGCTGACGATGAGAAAATGAAGTCCATTAAACAAATATTTTATAACGGGAGCGGACTACAACGAGTTGTTGTGATACTGGAGTTATCGAAGTAAGGTACTCGCCTAGTTTAATTGTCTACCTACTTACTAGTAAAATAATGTTGTGAGCTCAGAAATACATTCGCGCCACATATAAACCTAAAACAGGTTTTAGTGACGCGTCTCAAACAGTGAATTACTATGTACTTTTGTTTGTTATATGAATAAATAAAAAAATACTTTACTTTAAGTTGCGAATAGTCGGTTAACATAGCGCAAATCCTTTAAATTAGTAATATGGACCCAAATGATTGGATGCAGGATGCAGCCGAGCCGATTTAATTAACGCCCAGTTCATTTTGTTTTAACGTGTTGTCCGATAACCCTTATCGGCTGCGCCGCGTTTATATTGAGTTCGAAGTTACACATGGCTTCAACAAAAACTGGGCATACAAATCCAATTCAATGTAACTTCACTCTGATCGGGCCCCTTGCATGACAATTTATTATGCAAGCAGAAGTCTCTTTTCAGGAGTTGAAAGAAGATTTCCGCTTGTAACATGTTGTATTGCAATGGGTCCCTGATTGTCAATGTAGTGTATTGTTTTCTGTTCTACATATGTATGCATTGATAGCCAAGGAAACATCCAAGACTCACGAATAAATAAACATGCCTATAACACAACAATTTTCACCATACATTTGAACCCGAGACCGTCAGGGAGGGGCCATTAAATGGAACGAGACACCTGTGCACTTAACTGCCATGACCGCGACGCAACGAGCGTTTGCTAATAGCATAAGCTAAACCAATCTATCACTTAACATGTCGTTTCTTTGTTGCAGCGGGCGTGCGAACAGTAGACGTTCAAGCCGTGGAGGGCATGGTGGCGCAGTTCCCGTGCGACCTGGGCACCGCAGCCAACGACAAGGTGTACATGGTGTTCTGGTTCCGAGATGATGCCGGCATCCCGCTTTACAGGTCAGTTGGACTATCTAGTTATAGTTTTCTTTTCTTTTATGTCTGTTGTACATAAAAACAAATTCCTAGCTTAATGGCATCCTTGCAAGCTTCTGCCAGTGCCATATATTCTGCTTCTGTGGTGGATAGCGCGACAATGCGTTGTTTGCGCGGCTCTATTTTCAGGGGATTGAGTAGGTTTTTCGCATTTCAATATGTATTGCGTCATCTTTGATACGTTAGCTCGTCACGCGAGTGCGCTAACATATTGTTATAAAGTGTTCTGGTTCAGACATGACGATACTGGCACCTCGCTGTACAGGTCAAGGACTGCCACATTGTAGTTTTAAATATGCGCAGAATAAAACAAATAGTAAATAAAACTTTACTTACGCACAAAAATAATAAGCGTTACCCTTTTTAAGTATTTCATGCTAAAGAAACTGCGACTAAAGTAAATATTGAGAAGACGGTGTTTCGAGACTTAAGGAGTTTTAAAGATAGGATAAGAAGTTTAACAAGTAAGTCGCATAAATCACCTTTTTGCGTTAGTTTTTTAGGAAGCGTTACCTACTCATTTCTCAAGCTGATTTCTCTTCAAAGTTACGTAGAATCTGAAAACAAAGCAGTATTTTAAAATGCATTTCCGTATTAATTGTGATAGGCGAAGGAAATCTGGTTATTTCTAAATTAATTGTAAACTGCTAAATAGCGCTTGTTAAGGGCTGTATGCAAGAGACAGGACGGTAAACTTTGCTACCCAATGAGGAAGTCTGAAGTTTACTCAATGACCTAAAATGTTTTCTAGTTTCCTAGCTACTTGGTTTCAAGTTTGCGTGGCCTGTGTTATCATTGTGTGTTAGTTAGTATCCGTATTATGCTTAAATTTCCCTGCATAATGGATTGGCTGAAAGACAACGTATCCTACCAAAATGTAGTTTTCAATCAATAGTCTTAATGTCGAATTAATTCTAGAAGAATTTAACTACATTATAAAATGTAACACACGCACACATCTCTTTGATTAATTTTATTACTACTTAATGCAATTATTTTCGTCATAAATTGTGTATCCCATTCATCTGATCAAACTAAGTGGTTGATAATAAAAAAAAATGTGCACGGAGTTCACGAAAAACCATAGAATGCGACCTCCTTACAAATTTCTACCCAAACACGGGCCTAAACTCGGTATGCGCATGTTCGAACTAAATGGGTTCCTGGCATCGTTTTGACGCCCCGCTCCCATAATCGGGCCATTTTGCGACGCAACTTTAACTTCTATGGTCTTTTTGTTCGCTATTTGCACGGTCGAATAAATCATATAGAAAAGTTTAACGAAATGTAATTAATAATACGTTAGTAGAACGTGCAGCTAAATTGCAGCAGTATTACTGTTCAAAAGTGTTTAATTTGTATGAAAAACTTTGTTGTTAAGTGAACTCATTGAGAGTCGGTGCTATATTGAATTGTGCATTGAAGTGTTTTAATTACAAACAATTCGTAAATGTTTTGTAACGTGTTTTGAAATAGCACATTACGTACCTAGGGCGGTGAATTGTGAATGCCCCAGATCGCAGGTGTTCGTGACGCCACAAATATGCGATCTGGGGCTTTACGAATTACCCTTTGTTGTGCGTACACAATTTTACGTCTTCTCCTGGGTGTGAAGTGAGATTTTCCGCTGGCGGGCGGTAAATCTCACTGACTGCCCGGAGTAACGTAATAATTATTTGAAAAGTATTGTCAGCCTTTGAACAAATGTCGAAGATGTCAAAGGTGACGAAGGGAGCCCGGTGGACGCGGCCAAAGTCGCTGGCAAATACAAGTATGTCTGTTTTTCTTGAAACTTGGAGTATGGTTACTCGGTGATTAACAACAGGATAAATCATAATTTCACTTTCCATGGAGCGGTGTAAAAAACGAAGTTTTGTCTTACTATTTTCACGACCTTTATGGCGAATTGTCTTGCCAGCTGATGATTGTTAAGTTGGTCAAATAGGGCCCAGTTGTGTAAGACTGTGTCTGTAGCAGGCCAAAGGCGGAAGCGGCAGCGGTTTTACTAATTTATTGCGTGTGATCCCAACTAACCACAGTGCGTTGCGCGTCTCTCAATTCGCGCAATTTCGTGGCGGTGCCGTATAGATCCGTATAGGTATGAGTTTACTAATACTATAACCATGGTACGCGAAAAATGATGAAAGAGAAAAAATCTTTGGTACGGACCATAATATTGAATGTACAGAATGATGTATCTACATAATTATACTGTACTGATGTTATGCCGAACGATAATGGAAACTGAATTATTTATTGGTAAAAGGAAATTGTGTACGAAATGAAAGTGTTGTTACAAATATTGACACTTCTTCCAGAAACTGAGTTAAAGGTCAGCTCCCCGTTATAAGAAACGTAAATATAGTGACCTTTGAAGGAGGGTTATGTTTTTGAGTGGAATGTATCATTATAGACACGCTCTGCATCTTAAACGAATTTTAACACGTGAGGTGTCGTTAGATTCCTTGTATGTTTGGATGGGGTAGGGGTCGGGATACAGTTAAGTCATACTTTTGATAGGCTTTAGATACGTGCATTTGTCATACTCATTACGCAAAACTGTAAATAGTCATACATTTATGAGCATAACGTTTTTAATCATAATGTTTAAGAACATATTGTGTAATGCGCATAAAATTGTTTTAACATACTTTATAATGGACATAAAGGGTGCGTAATATTTCATATAATGTCAGAAAAACTAACAAATACTTGATATACATTAAATTGTCAAAAAGTTATTTAGTATAATGTAACGTTTGATATAACGGTTTCTTGCTATATTTTCCTTTACTCTAATTACCAAATAAATTGCAAGTGGCATAATTCTATTTTCGTATAACGCATTTATGACATACATATGTGTAACAAACATATTATTTAAAATAATTTCGTTTTCATATAACGCATTTATGACATAAATAATGTTTAACATACATATTATTTTAAATAATTGCATTTTCATATACCAATGTCTGCCAAGAAGTTGACGGAGCCCCGCTTTCGTTTCTGGGACCGCCCTACGCCGTAGACTTTTGTAAGTAGGTACTTACATAATATGTAATGTAAGTATTATATATAAAAAAATGTTCGGTTCTGGCGATTCGCCGGCCGCTATCGCGGCACGCTCGCTTCGCTCGCTCGGCTCGCGCACTGTATGGTCGCAGTTCAACCTAACACTCCTCCTCGCTTCGCTCGGCGTCGTACCTACCTGAGACCTGCCTTGAGGTGGATTATGCTAAGGGTTAAAAGTGCAAAAGGTCTCGCTTATTTATTTTAGTATTCATTATAACATTATTTTTAATGATTTGTTTATGTCTAAAGTTATTTATTGTAAAATCTATTTATATCTTCTGCAATTTATAGCATTGACGAATGATGTCAAGTAAGTCATTATGATAAACAAGTTTTATACCAAGTGATATTTATTGTAAATGTCTTTTATACTAATTGTAATTGTAGCCTTAAATCATTATATCACCTTTTACATCAGATCATTTGTAAATTATCTGAAACAATTACCATCCGTTACATTATAATACGCAATGGTATATCAAACCAAAATAGATTAAGTGTAATTATATAAAACGTCGTGCACCCGGACATAAATTGGTTGCTCACAAAACAATTTAACTATACTGCATAAACGCATAAACTGCAAAACGCATGTTTTTCTTAGTAGCACATGAAGATCTACAATCAGAAGAGAAGAACTTACTTAGTTACAAAGTTCTCTAGTATGTTGGGTCACAGATAGCAAAGGGCGGTCAATATAAAAGTTTACAAACAAGTTTTTCCGCTCTTTTATAAAAAAAAATACCTCGAAGACGAAAGCGGCAGCAAGTCGTCTTTTAACCCGTCCGCAATTCAAGGCGGTTTTGCCACTAAGTCCCTGCTCCCCACTGCGTACGTCAAAACTTGAACTTTATAAACCACTATCTTGGCATTGGTTGATCGACGCCCACCCTTTGTATTGTTTTTGATCAAATCTCAAATTTATTTATTCAACATTATTATGGCTTGATAAATGTATAATATTTACAATTATTACTAAAATAATGCGTAATGTTGTATTACAATCGATACGAAACTACGGCTAACTACCTAGCTACGGCCCGGCTAGCTACGGTAGCCTAGTGGTTCAGGCATGCGGCTGTCAAGCGGCGGTCGTGGGTTCGAATCCCGGCTCGTACCAATGAGTTTTTCGGAACTTATGTACGGAATATTTACCGTTAGCTCTTCGGTGAAGGAAAACATCGTGAGGAAACCGGTCTAATCCCAATAAGGTCTAGTTTTCCCTCTGGGTTGGAAGGTCAGATGGCAGTCGCTTTCGTAAAACTAGTGCCTATGCCAAATCCTGGGATTAGGTGTCAAAGCGGACCCCGGGCTCCTTTAGGGGCATTACCGGGAATTACGCTAGGAGGATGATGTTGTATGACAATCGATATTATGACAATTAATAGTTGTTATGCGATGGACCACCCGTTTGGATGTTTGTTACTCAATCGATTTGAATAAAAAGTTTTTAAAATATAGAATACTTATTATCCCGGAACCACGCAAACGAAGTCGCGGGCGGAAGCTAGTATTGTATAAAAGTGATAATGGGATCACTAGGTCAGCTTTCCTTATCCCATCTCTACTTTGTTATGTTTTCGACATCGCAGTTATTCGGACTAATAACTTTCTTTATTTTGTCAAAATATTTATTTTTGTAACTGCTATTATTAATTTATATCCTTGATAAACTCTCATTGATGTGCAAGAGTCCATTCACCATTGATCAAATTCATTAAGTTTTTGACCGCGTCTGGAGTTGCACCACACTCAGGCGGTAGAGTGCAGTCGGCAGGCGATAATTGCCGAAGTTTCCCGAACTTCCCCGAGTGGCGAGTGCGGTGACAGAGGGGCTATTTTTGTGGCAAGAGTTATTCGCTTTTAATCGCTTGCCAAGGAACTTTGATAGTTACCGTGAAGTTAAGGGAAGAAATGAAAAGTGTACCCCAGGGAGACATTTTAGGAACATAAACATCATAAGCCAGCGGTATATGCATCAGATGCGTATCTTCAGTTTGCTTGTGGTGTTTATGTGAGACTTTCAGTATTTAGGTACTTACACATAATCTTTAAATAATAAAAACAACTTAGGAATTCATGTTATTTTGAGCCAAGCTGATTTATGAGCAAAACAAAAATGTATATGAATTATCTGATCATAAATAAACCTTGTGGCTGCTATAAAAAATCTGAAGAACGACAATATTTTTCTACTCTTTACGACGCGTTTCTAAGTATGTAGTTACCTTTACCTGTCCCCTAAAACAATGTCTGGGGATAAAACACCCGAGGACGCGTCGACACTTTTTACATGAAGCGTAAAATGAGGATCATGGAGCATCGTTTAAAGCCGTAAACTAAGTTGGCTTTACAATCACGAGCTTTAAGGGGATGCCTCGAATGTTTTAAACGACGCTCCCGGTTTTGACACGTTTCTGTCTTCGCGCACAAAAAAAAAGAAAAGCATCAACTCTTTAGTAGTTTTTTTGGATAAATGATTATGTGTTTTTTATCTTGTGTGTTATTGAGCTGCGCTAAAGTACTTGCCGTCATTTTAGCATGATTAAGTATTTCGTTCAATAATGATGAAAAATAGACATCCAAATTTGGATAGTAAGCCATCATTGCCATTATCATCATCATCAGCCTATATTGATAAAAACAAATACTTAAATAAAAAACGATTTATCGTCGCAAATTAAACACAAAATCGATCAGAGAATAAAATAAATGTTGGCATTAAGGTTAGGTGCGACAATAGGTCGGGGCTCAGCGTTTGGTACGAGCCTGTCGGCTATACAGCGATGTTTTCAGCTCGTACAGCTACCTACATCACGGGATACAAAAATGACTCGTAATGAACTTAAATAATCAATTGCATAAAATAAAGACGGTACATGTGACATGCAATGAGGGTCGCAAACCTGATAAAATTAGAATGGCAGTATGAACAAATTCGTTTGTCTGATATTACATCATCATTTATTTAAGAGCTTGGCTCTTGTCGGTGGAGTAATTCATTACTCCTTTTTTGAGGAAGCATAGTGTGGTGGTTTCCCCCTTGCCTTCCACACCGCAGTACACGAACCGAGGTTCACCGGCTCCGTGATGTCCAAACTAGAGCCCTTCCAGATTCCTATCTTCGTTCTCCAGTCGGTACTAGTGCTACTGTTGCCTGACACTAGAGGATTGCTTATTTAATGGCGGCAGCTACTCGCCATGTCACAGAATCGTCGTCGGTTATTGTAGCTTTTTATAGAGTAGCCCCTCCTACAAGCCTACCCACTACATCCTGATAACCCTGCCGCTGCGTGGTCGGGGACGGCTTATTCAGTATATTCGCAGCTAACCATCATATCTGATGGCCATTCCACTATCCTCCGCCTGTGGACCCCGGTAGTAATCTGCAGCTCAGCCCTACCAGCTATGTATATTTTTATTCAACAAGAATCACGTTTTGGCTTCAAACGAAAAACAATATAAATATAAGGATAGTTAAGAGACATTACGAGTATGCTCGAAAATTAAAAGGTACATTTTATCTGCCAGGTATGAAAAATCTCAAATTTTTCCAATTCATGTCCTTAAGAGTCCTTAACAAGGTTCCCCGGTCTCAATCGTGACATTCGTAACGTCATACTCAACTTAGATAAAACACCGAAACTTCGTCAGCCCGTAAATTACGAAGTGGACAAATTTTTGATAGCTTTTTAAATATTTTTCGCGAGTTAGGCACTCAAGAAGTTTAATCTCGTGAATAAGTTTTAGCGTGAAGATGACTGTGCCTAGGGATAAGGGACTTAATTTAACCAACGTTGTAACTTCACTTGTAAAATTAAGATTGGCTACCAAACTGAAAAAGAAATATTTTAATAAAAATCCTTTTTCAAGGTACTTACTCCTTTCTTTGTGAATTTGATTATTAGTATTTATGATAAAATTAACTCAATAATGTTCAGTTCGTTTATTTATTTGTATCTAAGCATTTGCATATTAGATATTATTTATACAAAGTATGGTTATAGTTGGCATCAAATTGTATGTCTTTTTCATTGATGCAAAGTAGTCTTAGTGGGCTTGGTACAAAAAATGTACATCGGATTAATTTTAAAATTATTTGAATAATTCTTACTCTTAGCTGTTATAAAAATCGTTTTAATTAAGTAATTGCAATTTTGATCTTGAAAATAATAAATACATGAATAATCTAGAATTACACCGCAAAGGTCACTATATTTCTGTCAGAATAGTCATTAAAAGTCCTATCTTAAATACATCATTTAACTGATTCATGTATGTAAAAAATATCAATGGTGCTCAACAAAAATTCTCGACTTCTGCTAATGTCAGTGCTTCAATTCCTTATCTACGAGTAGAAGGCGAAACATTGTAGAGGCTCTAGTATAACTTACAGTTTATCTTCCCCGAATTCGTCTTCATGTATACCTTTCTTAAACTCCCAGTTCATGTGAGCGACATGCTCGGAAAGTTTCGGATTTAGCCTTGCTTATCAATGGAGCTATTCATTAGCATAGTACGCTGGCGCTGCATTGTGCGAAGTTTGAAGAACTTCATATCACGTGAATATCTTTAATTCATGAGGGCTCTGGATTATGAGTAAAACTTGATGTAGTCAAGGAAGTGTGTGTCTTCCGAGGGTGCGCTTTGTTAAGAGCGCTTTTGCTGTCAACACAATGAATCCACAAATCAATAAAGAGTCGGCAGCGCGTTTGTGATTGTTCTGGCCCCGTATCATGGTTGGCCTTATCACGCGATTAGTGACAAGATAAAGATACAGCGCCAGTCTCGGTCTATCGAACGGTGTCAGCCAGTGACGGACGCTCTATCTTGTTGTCACGTATCGCGTGATAAGGCCGACCATAAAAATATATTTTCAGACCAAATTGATCCATAGATTGTGAGTATATAGTAATCTAATAACTATGCTAGTCAAACAAACATTTGATGGGCTACAGTGGCCTTAAAATATCTTTTGTTACGTGTGTCCATGAACCCTGAAACCCCAATATATAACCAGAAGTTTTCAATTATTTCCAGTCTCCAGCTCTGAGCCATTTAATTAATAATTGTTTACAAACGGCATCAAACAAAACCCTCCAGTGTCTCACGTAACGTGGAAAATAATTAATCCGCATTAAGGAAGTCAGTGTTTAAGTTCATGATTCGCTCCACGCCCTACAATGCGTTGGTAGCGGGGACGTGCGGAGTCTTGGCATCCGCGGATGCCAATGCGATTGCAGGTGCGGATAGTTTAATCAGTGGATGTAGTAGTGGGGCAGAGTGCTCGAACAAATTGTCGTAAATGTGGACACGTTGGACAAAAGCAATTGGTGCTTTTTTCAGGCACTTATTAGGTAAATAAACATAAAATTAAAGATGGCCGACGGAGGAGTTGGTTCCTAGCTATGGACCCAACGAGTACCTGAAAAAAATTTGGTGCTTTTGTCCAGCGTGTCCACATTATCACCTGAAACTACCCTATTATAGCTGATATATTGAAATCAAAGAGTTTCACGCGTTTTATAAAATTTTAATTTTGTTGGGATTTGAACTACGTTAGGTAGATCTTTCTAAATGTAATTTATTGTGATATAATTACAGTAGAGTGGTCATATGCTCGTTCGAAAAGTTACGGAATTACTCTTCTGGTCTATGCGCTAGATGGGTTATTCCTTTTTTTTCCTAATCCTGTTGAGTCAAACTGAGTGTTTAAGGCCATCTTTCATCGCACACAGGTCATTAAGATTTTGAGTGATTTGTAGCGCTTTAAGTCAAAAAACATGCCTACGTAAAAATATATGTAGGCAAAGAAAAAAACATCCACATACACGTACACTTTTTACCTACCACTGGTTCAAACCAGAATTCAGATGTTGTCATAAGCGACAAAATAAAATCCGTACCATACTACGGATTTAAATTATCCGCAACGCTGCGCTCCTCCCTAGACGGGGTGCAGCGAGGCGGCACCTGTTCATTACGCAATAATTAACGCACAGGAACTTCTTGTATTAATTAAAAACCCTAGAAACTTAAACCCCTTAAAAGTTGCCGAATATTTCACCGTTCCGGCCGCTTGAGACAAATTACTTTTTTTGGCCGTTTTTTCTCTGCTTGTAAAAGATTTTATATTAGGCGGCGCCAGGCATGTTTACACTTTGGATTAGTATTTAGTACCTACAAATGACCAAATATTGGGAATACTCCGTACAATTGCTACTAGCAACTAAAAAGTAACAAAATTAACTTGGCAACTTTATGAAATATTATATTGTTATTTATGGACAGACTGTCCAGTTAGGTAGGTCCAAGTTTAATAGAGAGGCCAATCGTCAAATCCGATTTGGCTGAAAACCGTTCGGGAAGCTACGGATCATTTTCGTCTAATATTCAGGTGTCTCAAGACGAGAGTCTTTGAACAGTGTGCGTTGCCAGTGATGACTTATGGCATTGAAACGTCGTCGCTTACTATGGGCCTCATAAGCAGGCTCAAAGCCACTCAACCACCACAATGTGATGCGGGTTGCGAACGGCCTGTCATTATGTCATTCATTGTGGGCGGCCTATGTCCAGAAATTGACGTCTTTCGGGTTTTACTATTATGATGAAGATCATTATATTGATTAAGTGGGCCCAGAATATAGATTACCATGACATGTCGCAGATTTCATCGATTGTCTTTCCTACATATGTTTAATTCACCAGTCGTTGTAACAGCTACATCTGTTAAACCTCCCAGTATTTCAAAACTAACAGCATCATACATTGTCCAAATTATAGTTAATAATAATACGAGTCCATACCGCTACTCGCAAATGTATGACCCCGGACTAATCGCTAATCAAAATGTAAACAGGTCATCAGTCGCGCGGTTAAAGTGCTGACTAGTTGTGCGACTAGGGACTGTATCAGCATCAATCACGCGACAGTAATCTCACCGGATTATGGATTTCTGCAAGTCGATAGAATAGGAGTGTTCTAGTTTTTACGAGTTGCCTTTATATGTATCCTACTCACTTCTCAATTTGCAAACACCCCACTAACGTGACGCTTAATGTTGCTATAACTGTAGTAATTGTAGTTTGTGACTGTGTACAATGCATTCGCTGTTCCAGCGCTGTCAAAAGTCAAGTGGATGTCACAATGGCAATGCCGAAGTTAAGCCACGATCGCAGGGCCCTGCTGATACATCATGTAACGCATTAGACGTGTGTCAGGTAGATCCAAATCTCACTTTTTGTATGGAAAAATTACAGTAGAATTGTTCTAACGCTAGCTCGAAAAGTTACCTGTTTACCCCTCAGATCACGCCTAGCCAGGCTGACTAGAAGTCAACGGATCGGTTGATTGTGTCACAGACAACAACCGGCATTAACTCTGTCATTCATGGACACTCTAAAAATGGAACAGAGCCGCGCCAAAATTACATTGTGTTATTAACATAGCCGAGTCAGTAGATAGTTGGCGTTGTCCATTGAATATCCAAACAGAGCGCGACGCACAACGCGTCATCTAAATGGAACAGTCTTAAATGTTAAAATTAAACGTTTGAACATCAACGACAACCGGTTCCCCTCCGTTAGCCCTAATAAATTCATACCTAATTTCACTAGCCCTAATGTCGTTAACCCTAAAATCACAAACCCGAATTTTCATTGTTGCTAATTATTCATTAGCCCTAATTTCAGTATCCCGAATTTTCATAATGTCTAATTTGTCATGACCGAATTGTTACTAAGACTAATATTATTTAACCGATTTTTCCTAGGCCTAATATTGCAAACCCTAATAACGACTACACCTTATTATCAATGTCTCTAAAATCACTAAACCGAATATTCATTTTGCCTAATTATTTTAGCCCTAATGTCATTATCCCGAATTGTCAGTAGTACTTATTTTATTTCACTGAGTTTTTCTTTTTTCGTATTATGTCGATTCTGGCATTTTGCGCGGCCTTCTGGCGCTCGCTCGGCTCGTGTGCTATATATAGGGTCGCTGTTCTACCTAACACTCCTCGCTTCATTCATCGTCCTGCCTACACTGACCTGCCATAAGATAAGAGAAGCTGCTGATGATAAGAGAAGAATAGGTAGGTAATCCGATGTCTATCCGTCTCTCCTATTATAAAACTTAGAAAGAGAAGTATAGTGCGAGAAAAGTCGAGAGAGCTCGCGCGCCGTCTAGTTATAGCCCTACAGCAAGTCGACGCCACCCCGTTGCGCGGGTGTCTATTTCTGGTCTGAGGGACACAAGTGAACCCTAATCTAACCGACATAAGACAGAGTTCGCTTATGACAAGCCATTTTTGTCCGCCTTGATAATGCACGACCCAATAATCCGCGTCCACAAAAGCTGGACACGGAATATCGGGCCATGCATTATTGGCTTCCATTTTGACGAGATAAGGTGTTATGATATTCAAAGAAAACCCGAAAAGTTCACTGTTTCGAAGAAATATGCATTAATTAGGTCTAGTGAACCATTAGAGCAAAAGTTAATAGGTCAAGTGACAGATAGATGTGACGAAATTAGGTGTAGTGAACATTAAACATAGTAAACATTAGGCACAATAATCATTAGGCTTAGTAGTCATTAGGAAAAATCATTGTTAGTTTTAAATATATTAGCACACTTGATGTTTAGTATTAGTAAAGATTAGGACGTATGAAATTAGGCCCAGCAAATAATTATGCCATATAAGATTAGTTATCCGAATATTAGGGCAAATGAAAATTATATCGAACGCTGGTAGGTGTAATGAAATTAGTACTAACTATATTAGGTTAAGTGGGGTGACCCAACGACAAGATCTACCCATTTTCTCGACAGTGAAACAACACACAACCTCGAGCATATGACAGCAACATAGCGCGCCCGTGAATCTAGTCAAAATATTACGTCCATCGTTTCGGATGCATCCAATTTGGCGTCGAAACAAACAGCGCGGCGAGGCGTCTATGTGTACATTCAGCTTTAGGCCTAATGTATAAACCCTCTAAGGATGGTTTGTACCAACTTACGATTACAGTCATTAACATCAAATATGGCGCCGCCAGCTGTAATTCTATAGAAACTTGACAAACTTTCCATACATTTAAATGTTAACTAACACCGTTTACGATTACAAACGGTTTGGTGCAACCCCCCTTAAGCCTTAACACCCCTCGGTTCTTGTCTGGGGATCGATTTTTGACTTTCGAGCGCTCGAAAATCAAATAAAAGTAAATACGTTTGCCAAGTGTCAAAATGGCCGGCACTTACTTTATAGAATAGAATTGAATTGAATACGAGTGGTCAATACCACTCGTTTTTAAATTTTCTATAGCTATTTCAAAATATAATTTCATATTTTTTGTCAGATTTCGAGTGAAAGAGTTGAGCTCTTGAAAGTCAAAAATCGGGCCCCTGGTCGACGCGGTGCCAAAGTGACAACCAGCCTAGGCCTTTTAGGCCTAATGTTTTACCACTCTTTGCCTCAACACCCCGCAGTTCTTGACTTTAAAAATTCCTCCGTCCGACTGCCGGTCGCGGAATGCTTTCGGGATAATGAACGCCATCGTGTAGATTAGTTTTGCTCTAATGAAGGGGATGAACTCTTGAACTCCTTTAGAGCCACGGTGAGCTAAAAAGATTCGTGTTAATGAAAGTCTTGTGTGCTGAATGGCATTTGCAAATGCAAAATGGCGTATTTTTCTACTGAAACACTTTCCGAGTAATTGGTTGCACTAGCATAATTGATTTGCTGTAAATAACGCAGGAGATGTATACAAATGGTTAATACTCGTAATTAAATTCACATGAATGTATTTTCCCTGTTTACACAGATTACATAGATTGTTTTTTATTAATTTAATCTTGTAAACATTTTTTTTGAGCGATAATGAATATTTGTGTTGTTCATAATTTTTATTTTAAAAACATTTTATCATCCTTATCACAGAGATAACAAACTTTATAACGAATTTGCCTTCCTTCGAATAGGATAAGTGAAAAAATTCATTTTCAACACAATTGCTCGTAACGTACCTCTTATTGTGTCGCTTTTAGGCTCATAATCCTGGATATTAAAAACGCGTGTTTTATAACTTTACAACACTTGTGTGTTATGGTTATATCCCGATTAAGTCACGTTGGCACCTTGCAGCAAGATATATGCATGAACACGGTGCATTCGTAAATTAACCAGGTTGTACAGAATGTACAGCTTTTTTTTTAATTTTCGGCAAATGGATTCTTACTCGACTAAACAAATTAAATCCTTTTTGTTAATTAATTGACTATTTCTTTTTGTATATGATATGGAAACGTTTAATTTAGTAAAAATATTCACTTTTCATAACATTCTACATGAATTAAATACAGATAACATATTAAAATGAAAATATAATTTTATTTTGTATTGGCTGTTTAGAGATTTCTGTGCCCACACTGCGCAAACTTCACGAAAAAAAAACTGTTGGGTGCCAATATAGGTTATATTTTGATAGGTTATTTATTTCACAAATATTTGTAAAATTTGTTTATACGTGTTTGGTTATTATCAAAAATGTTGACTCGTGGTGACTAGAAAAGTGATAAATAGAATGGACGCCTCTGGAAATTCTTGGCGATGTGCAATTGTGAGTAAAAACCTGTTGTCATCGTAATAATCATTACGATGACACATGCTTAATGTAAAGTAAATAATTTGGCAGGCCTATAACATTTTCATCTTATGAAAATGATTTTTTCCTCGCAAAATGTGTTGAAAAACGTCGTATGATACGCGTGAGCTTTGATAATTACATCCTCGGCTTCCTTATCACGCTCACCTGCGGTTCGCGTGAACAATTTCGCCTCTGATGTAATTATCAACCTACCTCACTTGTATCACAATGTACTATTAAAAGGGTCGATAAGCTTCATATAGTCAACGTCACCAAAATCCAAGGTGTTATTATTTCCTTAAAATAATGATTAAATTTAAATACATTTATGCTCTAAACGAACTATCTACCTAATGAAACAGAAAAAAGAAAAAAAAAGTAAAACTACGAGTACATCCTGCTCTGCGTCAAGCCCGAACCAAAGGTCCCCATAATGCTTGCGGCATTGCCTAGGTTTCCTTAAAATATTGTCACACCACAATATTTTTCGAATGAAATGCAAAAAAAAACCGTGCGTAATTGAAACACCATCAAATGGCTTAACCCGTGTCGAAAAAAACATTCAAAACAACCGCTTTGGATGTTGTCTCCAAAAATGTCCCCAGTCCAGTAACAATATTTTGCAGTCCTCCAAAAAAATAAATCCGGCGATCAATCTGGTTCCCAAATTGTTACAATTCAATCAGGGGGCCTAACGCGGCCACGGTGATAAATTATGCTACGCACGACATCTAAATAACATCCGTCTAATGAAGGGCTAATAAACGGGCCGGGAAGCGACGCTTTCCCGGCTGCTGCCCATAACACCCCGTGCCATGGTAGCAGGCATATTTCTGAGGGTCGGAGGACTGTTTTTGGTATTTGCCTTGAATCGGGATCAAATCGCAATAGTGTGGGACGATCGCTTTTATTTGCGCCGTGTGCCAGAAAGACCGCGTAAAACATATTAAAATTAACCATTGCCATTTTAACGCTTTATTTAGAATTTTACTTTTTATTTAGTAAAATACGCGAAATAATTAAGTATTTTACACACGACATCAACGGCTGTGATATTGGATACAAAAAATAAGAACGTGCCCTAATCAACGAATATTTTACTAAAGAGGTTTCCTTTTTTGCGACAGATTACCCAGCGCAAGAGAAAATAAAATAAAAAAATCGCCGAACTTTCTCGACCTGCTGCCTTGCTTGTTATCGTGTTGTCATGCGACGTAGGTGTTTTGGGAGTGGGCTTACGGACTATTACGTTGTATACGTTGATAAACATATTTACGATAATGGCACATGACATGACGATAAAACGGTCAATCCCGTATTTTGATCGAAACTCTAATGACTACATCAACATCGGAGTACAAATCACTTTAATTAAGTATTTAATTCTAATTTCGCATCTAGCAGCCTCGCGTGGGCATATGATCCACACTTTACCAAAATCACTCCTACTTTAATCTCGTAAATAAAGCATAGGCAATCCTATACAGTTGACCAAATAAAATCACAAGCTAACTTGAATCTTCCACGCAAGCAATAAAGGCTAAAATTTTAATGTTGACGCATACCACGTAATTTGCGGTGACGGTGACCTGTATTGTTAAAGTGTTAGGGTACGTTTTTGTTAGTATCAGTGATGCTTATTTCGTGGTCAAAAAGTCACGTTTCTGGTATCGGGGGTAGTTTACGATAATTTGGGTTATTTGCGGCGCGTGGTTTAGTGGCAGTTGTTATCTTTTGAATAATTGTCATTTATTTATTCGTGCTATCGAGAATGATATAGCGAAAGATACTTAATATTGTTTTGATATGTTACAAATAATGTTTGTTTTAACATAATTAACAACAATAATAATTGATTCAAATCAGTGAGAGTTAGTGCGAATGAAAGGAACGCCTTATTTTCATAATTTTATACAACATTATTATACTTATAATATTTAATGAGAATGGATGGTACCTACCTATCGTCAACGCATGAACCACGAGTTAGATGCACTCATCAAACATGAGAACGTCGTCAGGTTTTGTAAGTCGCAGTGGCTCAGATGGGCGGGACACCTTGAAAGGATGCCAGATTATAGGGCTGCTAAAATAATGACAAGGTGGACGCCGCAACAAAAAAGACCTAAGAAACTTTGGATGGATTGTGTGGAAGAAGATCTCAGGAAGATGGGGAAATTTACCAACTGGAACAAGGTCGCCAGGGACCGAGACATCTGGATGAAGACTGTGGAGGAGGCCAAGACCCACAAAGGGTTGTGCCAACGGAAGTAAGTAAGTAATTTAATGTAGAGGTATTCTCAATATATTTAATTTATTTATCTAATTTTTCAAAAAAGGACAGCTTATCGTACAAAAGGCATACTTAATGCTTTAAGCATTTCATGTAGGTAAGTATTTTACGTATTATTTCTATTTTGAATAACGACGTCTTATACTCGAGCAATTTCATGAAAACTAAGGTACTTACTTACATCATTGTCATATTTGTTTATTTTGCCATGGTAAAAAGTCGGCCAAGTGCATGTCGGGGCACGCGCTGGGTAGGGTTCCGTAGTTGGCTGTTTTTCTCACTTACATCGACACGCGCGCGCCAACTAAATGGTTGCGACGGCCGAATTTGTACGAATGTTGGCCTTTCTAAGCACATTCTAAGCTGGTCGACTATTACTCAGTAGCTAGTTACGCCTACTTAGCCGTGATAGTTTTCGTTATCTACCACTGCCACGATTTTTTTCACATTCCCAGTAGCAGCCATTTAGCCGGTAGGGGAAAAACGCTACGAAATAAAATAATTTCAATTTCAAAAACACGCTCTGATCAAGCTGCAAAAAAATAAACTGCCCTCAAAGGTCAGGCAAAGCCAAGTCTCTGATCTTGAACTATTTTCCGGAATATAGGGGGATCCGGGCGGGAAGGAACGGATTTATTTCCGGTCCCGGCGGGCGCTGCGCGGTGTCACGCGTCCGTCTTATGTACACGGGTGAGTGGGATAGGAGACAGAGAGATATTTTGTTAAATTTGGAGCAAGCCAGCTGTACAACAACCTACCTGACAGCATCACCAGCGCCCAAAACTTGGCCATTTTTAAATGTCGCCTCAAACGCTAGCTTGTTGAGCACCCGTTCTATGATTATAACGAATTCTTAGATTTCCACAAAAAGGAAGTCATAATATAATCTATATTATTAATTACTATTACTAATGCCACGACCTGTGTTATGTCATATTGATGTTGTTATTATTATTATTTTTACGACATACGTAAATATGTTCAACAATTATAACGTGTAAATTGGCTTTACGAATAAAATACTTATGACTTATGACTTATTATGTAGTACCTATGTGTGAAAGGGATAGTATACAGAGTTATAGATATTTTGCAAAAAAATAGTGAACGCCAGCTGTTTACGTTATATTTTTTTAGATCACGTTGCCACCACAATAAAATATAAAGCCCGCCTGGTGGTAATTAACCCTTGCAACTTTATGGTTGTTACATACACTCCATTCTTGCAGAACCCCATACCTACAGTTTTCTCTTGGAAAAACCTCGGTAAAGAGGTCGAGGGAGGAGATTCATCTGCAACCGACTGTATCATCCATTTTCAGCGATAAGATCGCTTGTTGTCTACCATTGTTTATGTTTAGTTTACCTCTATTGATTTTATGTAGTATTTCTGGTGAGCAATAAATAATATTTACATTCTAAAGCAGCCTTGAGCATTACACATTATGTCGCTCAGAGCGGGAGCTGCACGGATATCACGCGATGGCGCGCAAGCTCTCTCGATTTTTCTCGCACTACCCGTCTCTCTCTTGTTAGAACACTTAAAACATGAGGTATAGTGCGAGAATAGAGAGTATGTCGCGTCCGTCTCTGATAGCCATGCAGCCCAACAGGGGGAGGACCTCGACCCTAACTAAGACTGATGCTAGATTTTCGCCGCTGTGAAAAACTGTCGGTCATTGGAAAAACGGAGTAAAGAATAATAATCTACTAAGTATACCCTATTCTATATATCATTACAAAAATCATTGTATTGTTGTGTTTGAAAAGCATTTAAATATACAAATAAATAAAACTTGTACAGTATTTCCATTTAGTATCCTGGATAAAGGAGGAAACGTGAACAAATTTGTCCGTTAAAATACAAATGTTACATGGAATGAGGTATTGTTGATCTACAGGTCGATCACGTAACGCATTGTACGCTAGGTAGATCTAAATGTCAATTTTATATGGAAATTTTACAGTCAGACTGTCCTAACGCGCGTTCAAAACGTTTCGTGACTACCCCTCCGATCTGTCCGAAATATATTATTTTGGCTGACTGCAGTCATAGTTAGCACGATGTCAAACGGTTTTGGACACTCATGGAGGTCAAACCTCACTATTTATCTTTTCGAGTTCAATAATTCTCTACACAGGCGGCACTGTCAGTTTTTGTTCTCTTGTGAAAAGTAAAAGAGGCAACGAACTAGAGCAAACAAGGTAAAAAATATCACGTCAATAAAAACAAGGAGCAAAAAGGCTCTCAATATTTTTTCATATATTTTACGTACCTGCTTTGAGGAGATTTTCCACTCTGCTTCTGAAAATAGCCGTTAGGTACACGTCAATCTAGATTTTTTGTGACAAAGGCACTTACATTTTGATGCTTTGCTTTAGGCGATATAGAGAAAAATAGTTCCTCCAAAGCCTTAGGGACGATTTCCATTTCAAAGGTCTTAAATATGTTTGTTAATTATGCCAATGCTTGCTTTGGATATATCTTGAAAGCTATCCACTGTCGTATGCTTGCTTTTGAAAATATGTTGATTATTCTGAAATATTACAACATATTAAATTCTATAAACTTTTCGAAATGATTACTGTGCATGGCTCTAACTCGATATTATTTACCGGAGTTCGTTATCGGGCGTGGTCTCAGGTGACCTGTTAATATAAAAACGTGTACAAAGAGTGGGAGTTTGTAATATAAAATATTTTACATGATTTTTGAACGCGGCCCCTGAAATTATTTAAGTACCTACGCAGTACCTACTCTAACTCAAACGTCACGCTACATCAAACGTGACAAACCTGCTAAAATCAGAAAAATGGTTTTTTACGAAGTAAAAATAACACTCTGGTAAGGCTAATTGGCACCCAAGCTTTATCCAACTTTTTGTAAAACACCTTTAATCATGGTGCCGCAGTTTACATTCACGAGTTCGCATGAAAAGAAATCAGTTTACAGTTATTCGTAGACGTTGCCAAATTTTACGTAGAAAATACTGTAAGACCTACAAAAACCATGCCTCACAAACTTGAATTCATTATTCGCAAAAGAAAAACAGCATTCAGTGTACCTACCTATTATTGAATCTGTTATTTATAGTATGTCCAGTATTATTTATTTTTATAAAATATCAGTCGTTCCCAGGGAAAAGTCAGATCTCTCTTAGTCAATAATAATAAGGACAGTTTATAACGGCATCGTAACGAAAATAAAGCCTTGTGCCTGCCAAAGAGGGACCCAATGATTGAGAATGATACAAATACTGTCTTCTTATAGCAAACATCTTATCTTCAATATGAAAGGTAATTTTCCTTAAAGCTTGGATATGCATCGTCATTCTTTTCTGACGTCAGTGCCCTGTCAATGGTTTTCTTATAATATAATTTCATTTGCCTAAATTTTATATTCCATAACGTTTCATTTTAAATAATATTCATTTGACATATTATTACTTTCCATGATGTTGTATGCCAGAATCATTTATATGTCATAAACTTTACGTGCCATGTTTTTAAATGCAATAATTTTACTTGACAGTATATTCGTTTGCCATAAAATAATTACATTTCTGCCAGCCGTTGGAATGATGAATGTTTGGTTTTGGCGCTTCGCCGGCCGCTGCCGCAGTACGCTCGCTTCGCTCGCTCGGCTCACGTGCTGTAGGGTCACAGTTCTACCACGTCTTCTGCTTGCTTCACTCGTCATCGTACCTACACCAACCCGCCTTAGAGTAGAAATAGGACCGATGGCGGAGAAAATATGAATAATAAATCAAATTATAATTATCCACATACAGGAATTTAACCCAAGTTAAAATTCCCCTTTTTTTTAATTGGCCGATCACATTTGTGGTTTTACATGTAATATGGCTTTTGAAAGGTATGCCAAATGATTTTATTGCATATTACGGATTACGGATTATAAATTATAAGGTAAATTATATTATGGCCTATGATATTATGGAAAATAACAATACTGTCTTATGAATATTATAGTAAACATCAGTTTTGACACATAAAATTCTGGTAAACAAATGTATGGCCATTGACTATTATGGCAACTGAAATTATGGCAAGTGAAAATCTGACAAATGAAGGTATAGGTTTACCATTGAATAGCCGACAAACATTTCATCGAATATTATTTCAAAGACAACGTTTCAAGTATTTTCATTTCATCGACAGGTCATCCCGTCGACAACTCGATACTAGGTAATTTGAACCGAGGTCTTTTAATTGGTAGTTGACTTATTTCAATCAAATTCATGTAATGGCTTTTCATTTTTTTTATACAATTTTTTTTACTTGTAATAATATTTATTCCGCATAAAATTATGTCAATTGGTAATATTCGTAATAGAAACTAAACGCAATCACGTCAGTCGGCTCACTCTGCGAGATTATAGATATGTGGGTAGTTTAAGTCTTATATTATCTCTACAGACTTATGTCTTGTTGATTTTTGTTTTTTTTTATTATTTTAATCAATAAATAGATCCTGCTCCTGCATTAGGGTGTGTTTTTTTGTAATAAACGTTTTACGCCAATTTTCTTAGTTTTATTATACATACATATTATACATTTCATCATTTGTCATGATGATCAGAGCTCGCGTGCCGTCTTGTTATAGCCGTGCAGCGAGTCGACGCCACCCCGCTGCGCGGGGTGTCTATTTCTGGTCTGAGGGACACAAGTGAACCCTAACCTAACCGACCTAAAACAGATTTCGCTTATGACAAGCTATTTTTGTCTGCCCTGATATTTTTTTGTTATAAACGATTTACATCAATGATTCTTAGTTTTGTTAATCATACATACATATTATACATATTTGTATGTCACACAATTAACTAGGTATAAATGTGCAGTAGGACATATAAAATTGTATTAAAGTAATACGTCGAAGAAATGAATTGCAATGTTATGTAGTTGTGCCAATTAAGATAATTTGAAACAAATCAGCGATTAAGTAACATTCTTTGAATAGTATTTCTACGTAGTAAAGCTTTATTTTACTTATTTTTATCCCAAGTAAAGCTTTATTTGACTTTGAATCAGTTAGTTTGGGTTTGAATTTCCCAGAATTTCAGCAAAAGTAGCAAAAGTCATGCCTACATTTTTTCATTACGAGCATTTTTTAAGACTGCTTCTCTATCCACTCCCTTGCTTGTGGCAACTACAGTTGCCAATTTCGCGCACCCCTAAACTGATGGTGGCAACTGTGGTTGCTAAGCGCAGTTTTCTTTGATGAAGAAAAATTGGAAGCAATTTAGGCTACCTTTTTTAAAATCTAAAATCAAGCGAGCGGCTATCCCAGTCATTGGTGTGAGATAATGTGACACAATCAAGAAGGCGGTACGTGGCAGTGAACACCTTGCAGTCCACACGCCCTATGACCGCACCTTTCTGAGACGGTCCATAATATGTGTGGTGCCAATCCTCAGCAGTGAGGAAAAGATATCTGAGTCATCGGCCTTCAATGAAATGAGAAAATATTATTTATACTAAACGGGACTCAATCGCGTATAATTAACTTATTTTTTTAGCTCAGGTCACCCGGCCGACACACAACACTAACAATGTCCGGTGATATAACGGACGATATTTTTGACGATGGCATTTACTTATGATAGGATTCCACGAAGATGAAATCTTAAAACCGTCATCCCGGTTGAAATTTCGATGTTTTCTGATTTCAACGGCTTCACGTATCAGTGAGGTAAATAAATAAGTTAATCATACGCGATTAAGTCCCATTTAGTCTAAATAATGTGTGAGGATCGTGAAAGTTTAAATCAATATATTAAATGAGAAAATGTTACGTTGAATATACCTTTCAAGTTTCAAGTGAGGAAGAAGATATCAGAGTCATCGGCCTTGAATGAAATGAGAAAATGTTACGTTGAATATACCTTTCATGTTATAATTACCTGGAAACTGTTGATAGAATCATCCAACCTCGAATGTTGCCCGTATTACTATCAAAGTGCTAAGTAAGTTAAAACAGGTTTCGAGACAAACAGAGCTAATTTAAATGTACAGGTCACGCCGCAAGTTTAATTGGAAAGGCGAGTGGAATCACGGAGGCGGAAAGCCGGAAGAGCCCAACCAATGTAGACTGTTGTTGTCATTGCAATAATTCCCGCATAAGAGAATCATGCGTTAATGAGAAAGAACTGTAAAGATATGGGAATTGGAATAAAAAGTAAGATTTTTTGTTTTATCACAACTATATTTTTAACTTTATATTGTATTATTGAAGATATAAAAGGCATTAATAATAAGGGAATAGGCGGGAACTCTAAACATTCAATTTGACACAGAGTCAAATCTTAATTTTCTGAAGATGAAGATAGAGACATAAAAAAACAATGAGATTGTCTGAAATAATGAAGCATAATTATCTTACTCAGTTTTTTTGGGAAAAATTGGTTATACTGTCAAAGCTGTATACGAGTATTTCAATGCCTATGTTGTTATACAATTCAATAATCATTTCGTTTTTGGGACTTTCAAAGTGTTAACGACTTCGGTGATTGGGCTAGCGGCGGCCAACGGGGGTGCGAATGCTTTTGCTTCTCTCATTAAAAATTACTATACAATTAAAGCACTGATAAAGGGGTATATTTTTGTTCTTAGCTTACACACAACCAAGGGCATTTCAAGCCGAAGTTAGACCACTTTACTCTATAGGTGGTGACCTTGTCTTTAGCCAAGCTCAGTAACCCTAACAACTAGTATAAAACTCCAATTCGGCATGGGTATTTAAATCAATCACGCCAACAAAACAGTAAAATTAATCTTGAAAAAATATGTTTCCTCCCCTATACCTAAAGTGGGGATGTAATTTTTTTTCTCTTCAAACCCATAGTGGTGGTATTGTATCGTCGAATAGCCAGTTCAAAAATATTATAGCTTTATACTTTAAGACCGTTTTTCAACGCAGTGATTCGTTTGCTAGACATCGGGCTTTAAAGCCCCAATTTTTGTTCCAGTCATGTGTCGTCATTTAATAGGCGTCCAGTCCAATTACCATGTGTTACCGGCATGCGGGTTTTTTTTAAGTAGTGTAAATTAAAGGAGTTCTTTAACTTAGTCATGACCTTAATACATATAATTAACTATAATTCCGACTTCACAAATTTTCTAACAAAATTTAAAATGCCAGCAATGTACAGCAAAGTAAATTGACAAGTAAGTGTAAATGACAGCTTTTCATACTTTGTTTAGTACGGCGTCATACACCTAGTCCATTGAAGGTTTGTATTTTGAAAAGTTAATTGCTCAGTTAATTTACATAATTATGATTTGCAAATACATGCAAACAATTGCTAATGGAACATATTATTATCAGTTTTAATAAATGCCCGCATACCGGTAATATACTGTATATCCGTCACGTCCCCCCAATGTACGGCAAGTACGCAGAGCCCTCTCCACCGCGCTGTAAAGTGCAACGACTCGCTACTCGCTGACTCTGTCTCCAACCACACCCATTCCTCTCTAGCGCCTGTCTTACATGCTGAAGAAGAACTCCCGAAAAGTTCAAAACACGTCGCCCGTAGTGACATTTCATACGCGAGTTGAACCGTGTGCCGTGTGAATTATCAGCATTATTATTTGTATAAATCATATGTATGTATCAATATTATTATTATTTATAAATTATACTTTAAAACAAGTGTTTGGAATATATTACATGCAAAGGACGACAGACGAATAAGTGAGGCGACGCAAGCAATCGGGAATCGCATTTGGATTTGTGAAATATCCAATAGCACTGACATCAGAGTATGCAAATACAATTACCCTGTTAGCTCTCTTGTTGGTTTCAATGGGAGCCGTTTTGGAAATTTTGACAGTAATTAACGTGGAATATGATGTGCTGCTTGATATGGGCTAGTGTAGCCGAGCGTTATTGGTCCGCGACATTCAATTTGTAGGTCGTGGTTCGAACTCCGGCTCGTAGCACAGGATTTTTCCAAAAAAACTTTCTACAAAATATTCAATTGATATAATAGAAGCTATTAGAAACTTAAAAAAAAAATCTCGTTTTTCTTTTATTTTAATGTATATTAATTGTTACATTGTGTTGTTTTGTTATTTATTGTTTGCGTGGGGACTACTGCCCGTTCCCTCTCATACATGAGAGGAGGCCTGTGCCCAGCAGTGGGACGTATATAGGCTGATGATGTGTGTGTGTGATATTAATTGTTTATGAATTGCTAATGAGTGGACGCAACTATGCCGTGTTGTTGAATAATAACTCAACGCGAAGATATCATTACATATTTTAGAACCAGGGAAGGATTTTTCACGCCGCCTCCTCCTATAGGTGCCTATACCTACCAAATTTATCCTCCATTATTATCTCACCCCAAAAATACATAGTAAATATTGACGAAAACATAAAGTCATCCCTTCGAAACAAAGTGATGGGTGACATCATTTTGGGAGCTTAAATGTGTTATGAATATTTTAGGGTGTTGCTTAGCATTCGGTCCTCGTCTTTACGAGTTCTAGAGATGCGCTCCAAGGTGTTCTTGAGATATAAAGCGGTGTTCATTGTGGCTAGACATTTAAATATATATGTTTTGAAAGTAACTTGGAATATTGCCGGAAGACCAGCGCTGGCTCGTGAGCCAGCATTATGCTGAGGCGGGACCATTTCGTAACAAATAAATAGTTTTACGTCATTAAATAGCAGGGTAACACCGATTGGCCCAGATATTTGTCTTTTAATAAATACAAATTTTTTTTTTTTTTGTGCGTGTGTGCGTGAACAATGGCAGTTCTGTTTATAACAGCGGGACCCAATTTAATTAAGGAATTAAGTTTAAGTGACCAAAATTAGTCAAAACACTGTGAAGAAACTTACGACCAGTTGCAAGTAACAAATTAAAGAAGTACTGGATCTCGTGGTGAGCTGCATCTGTATATTTGGGCCTAAAACTCATCTTCAGATTATAACGGCACATTTGGACACTTCACTCACACTAAGATATATTTTAAAATAACAGAATTTAAGCACAAACTATTAAAAATAACAGCGGTAATTATCAGCTGAGTTTGACGCTGACATTGTGATGACAGATATCATGTGACATTCAAGTAGGATACGTTCCAAAGCCAACAAAGATTGATCGTCGCTTCGACATTAAGGGGATCGTTCCAAAGCATCTCTTATAAATTATAAATAAATAAATGTTAATTTAAAACTGGCAAAATGACCACAAGGAGAATGTTTCTCGAACAAAAACTGTGCATGGCCCAAGACGAACTCAAGGATCAGAAAGCTCTGTCTGATAGGCTTTTAGCAGAGCGGGATGATAATGAGCAAGAAATTAAGTCTATTGTGGCTAGAAACTCCGTGCTAAAGCGCCAGCTAAACGAAATTTCTGACCACCTAGCCGAGATCGAAGGACAAAAAAACTCGATGCAAGTGGTTATAGATAACTTTTTAGAGTGCCACTCTGTACACGAGGCCGCCCTCGAGAAAATAGCGTTTCTTGAGCAAGAGCTCGCAGAAGCTCGGCAAGAAGTAGACCTTTTAAAAGTAGACCTTTTAAATCAACGCAAGGAAAATGACTGGGTCCACACTGTGTCCCTATCCGAGGAGCTTTCATCTTTTTCCGTACCGTGCCGCTCCACCAGTTATGGTGTTACGGAAAGAGACACATTACGTCTCTTCCATAAAAGGCAGTATAGGATATATGCAAAGTGTAAGAAAGCCTACAAAAACAAAAATAATATAAGAATAAGTAAGAAGTTTGTAAGTTTAAAAAAGGAATCCATAAGAATGAGAGGAAAAATACAAAATCAAAGAGATGAGCTCGACAACCTAGCTATAAAATTGAAAACTGCACATGAAGAAATCCAAGACCTATCGACCGCTACAGTAGAGCTCACTCAACTAAGGCAACAAATCCGAGAACTGACAGAGTGGTTGTTGTTAAATAATCAGCTAGAGTCTGAAATCAACGAGGGAAAAGCCACAAATGACACGGAGTCAATGGGAGTGGATGGTGTTTCTAACTGTCCAGTAGATGCGGTGTCGTGTGTGAAGTTGCAGGGTGCCAGTAAACTGAGTGCAGCCAAACGTCGCCAGCGTTCACAAGCCCGTCGCCGCGCTCGCACCTCGCGTCGTCGCCTGCTACAAGCGGAAACAAGCTCCGTTGCTGCTTCGTTGGCATCACCATCCGATTCTTCTGAGACCTGCGCGCTCCCGTTCCCCATTACAAATGAGCAAGTTACGCCCCAGTCGCCCCACATGCCGGTGTTCTGCGAAAATATAGATTCTCCGAGTGAAGAAACTCTAGCATCCTCAACATCTTCGACATCTTTAAACTGGTCTCGTAAACTGGGATCAGAACATTCTCGTAGGAAAACTGTAGTTTTTTCGGACAAGATAGGTGTAGGTATTGGACCAATGATGAAAGAGTTCCTACACCAGGAAACAATTAATATGTGTTACCCGGGGTTATCATTTGGTGGACTTATTGATAAAATTAAACTGACTGACCATGATGAACTCACGACTATCGTAGTGATGGCTGGCAATCATGCGAATTTCACGAAGAAGTCGCTCGACGAAAACATCCAATCCCTAATCGACATACAAAATAAACAACATTGTAAAATAATATTATGTACCTTCCCATATTGTTCGAACATGAGCGAAAAACACAATCAATGTATATATAGAATTAATTCGTTTATGCACAATGCAACATATCAATTTAGTGATACGATCAAATTGTTTGACGTCAACAAATTTATTAAAAAATTCATATTAACAAAAGATTCCATGTATCTGACGAAAACGACAAAACGTCGTTTAACAAATCTAATTACATACAATATTTCTGACCCAGAACATACGATACATAATACTAATGTACAAAATGAAATGATTACCAAAAATACTTTTTTAAATTAAGGTATCCGACAAAGGGAAAGGATGTCACAATTAACAAACAGTCCTTTCCCGGCATAAAAAATGACAACACCTCATTTAAAGTAATTCACCAAAATATACAAGGTTTTCTATGTAAGGAACTCGAAATAGGTCTGTTTTTGGAGAAGAACAAGATTCAAGTAATGTGCATTACTGAACACTGGTTAAAGGAAAATAAATTCACTATCAACTTCATTCATTTTGATCTGGTGAGCTACTTTTCTAGAATAAATTCAATTCGTGGAGGATCTCTAATATTAGTCAACAACGAATTGAAATCCAAGGAGCGCAAAGATGTTGTGAAATTATCAATAGAGCAAATAATAGAAGTATCTTGCGTTGAGCTGGAAAAATATCTTATAATATGTGTTTATAGACCGCCATCTGCTAATTACTGCAAGTTTGAATCTACGATGGATAATGTACTGAGTATTGCCTCAAAAAGTAAAAAGCATATATTAGTCTGTGGGGATTTTAATATCAACCTGTTGGAAGCATCAACGCAAACTGTAAGATTTATGAGTCTGTTTCAGTCTTATAATTTGAAAAACCTATTTCTGGAACCAACTAGGATTGGAGAAACTAGTGCCACTTGCTTGGATAATATTTTTTGTAATTGCCAGTGTTTAGAAAAAGAAGTCTTTCAGTGTTTTAACTCTGACCATCACGGGCAAAGTGCGACGTTTCAGAGCTATATGGAAAACAAACCAGAGACCATAACCTACAGACCAATTACAAGCAACCGAATTAGGACATTCAAACAAGAAATACAAAATCATTTATCTTTGACATGCTTTCATCATAATGATCCTAACTATGCATTTAATACTTTTTTTGACATAATTATTGCACAATTTAATTCTATATTTAAACACAAAACCATCTCTAAATGTATGAGTAAAAAGAAATTCAGTGACTGGGCTACGATGGGAATCTTTAAGAGCAGGGACCGGCTCTATGAACTATATGGCATGAAAGAATATAACAGAGATAGTATTTTTCTAGACTATGTCAAGAATTATTCGCGAATATTCAAAAACGTATGTGTTGCTGCCAAATCTCTCTATATCAGCTCAAAGGTAAAGGCTTCTGATAATAAAATAAAAACTGTCTGGAAAATTATTAGACAAGAAGGTTCTTCTCAAAAACCCCGTGATTGTCAATTTAACATAAGACGTGAGAATAAAATAATTAATTCAGACATAGAAGTAGCGGCAGCATTTCAAGACTTTTTCTCGAATATAGCAAGTGATACCACTAAAGACCTTGAGTCATCTACAGTGCAAGCTGAACTGCTACTACGTTCTTCAATTAGTAAATGTGTAAACCTCTTTGAATTTAGTTCTATAGAACCACAAACCATATGCAAGGCATTCAAGTCGTTAAAGAATAAATGTACTGAAGATTTATGGGGAACCTCAGTAAGATCTATAAGCTATATAATTGATACAATTGCTCCTCATCTATCTAGTATCTTTAATTGTTGTTTAAGCAAGGGTATATTTCCAAACCTAATGAAGTTTAGCAAAGTTTTACCTTTATTTAAGTCTGGTGACAAAGGTGATCTAGCAAACTTCCGGCCAATTTCTATTCTGCCGGTTCTGAGTAAAATTTTTGAAAAAATCATGTTGAATCAGTTGCTGGCTCACTTCGCAAAAAATAAACTATTTCGTGAACAGCAGTACGGCTTTACAAGGGGACGCTCTACTACTGATGCTGCCTCCATGCTCATTAAGCATATTTATAAAATTTGGGAAGACTCTTGTGATGCACTGGGAATATTCTGTGACTTGTCAAAAGCTTTTGACTGCGTTCAACATGACATTATAATAATTAAATTAAGACATTATGGATTATCTGAAATCGCCCTAAACCTTATCTCGAGTTATCTCATCCACAGAACGCAAACCGTAGTTATTAATAAAATTCAGTCGGAAAAGGCTCCTATTAGACTAGGAGTACCTCAGGGATCCATTTTAGGACCTTTCCTTTTCTTAGTCTATATAAACGACTTACCAAGTATTGTAAAAGACGCTTGTGAAATTGTATTATTCGCAGATGACACATCCTTAATTTTTAAAGTCAATCGACATTCTGATAATTATAATGACATAAACAATACCCTTGACAAAATTTTGAATTGGTTTACTGTGAATAATCTGTTACTGAATTCTAAAAAAACAAAATGTGTTAGATTTACTCTACCCAATGTAAAGCCGGTTAGTGGTAACATTTATATTAATGAGGAATGTTTAGAAATAGTAGACAAAACTTTATTTTTAGGTTTAACTCTTGATAAACATTTGCAATGGAGTCCACATATATCTACTCTAGCAAATAGACTTAGCTCAGCAGCTTATGCAATCAGAAGGATTAGACAACTGACTAACGTAGAAACTGCCCGAATAGTGTATTTCAGCTACTTCCACAGTGTAATGGCATACGGAATTTTACTTTGGGGCAAAGCTGCTGATATACAAACCATCTTCGTTTTGCAAAAACGAGCAATACGGTCTATATACAATATGGGCTCACGTGTATCACTGAGCGAACATTTCAAAAACATACATATATTAACAATGGCATCACAGTACATTTATGATGCCATTATGTATGCTCTAAAAAATGTAGACACGTTCCGTAAAATGCGTAGTGCGAGACATAAACACAAAATTGCAATAACCAAGTTTCGAGTTAGGAAAGTCAGTAAATCCTTTTTTGGTCAATGCATTCATTTCTATAATAAACTACCAAAGGAAGCACTAAAGTTACCCTTTCCTAGGTTAAAAACATATTTAAAGACTTTTCTACTGAAAAAGGCATACTATACCGTTGAAGAGTTTTTAAATGATAAAGATGACTGGCCTCTTATAGGACTACGTAAAGACCATGATAACAATTGAAACAGACATACATTGACATTGAATTACTTAGAATTAGGTGACATGTTAATTATTTTAATTTATGTGTGTTTGTATAGTAGAATGGTAATATTCGGTGATAAAACGGATAGATAAAATGTAATCTTTGACGATGCAAAAGTGATTATGAAATCCTACTTGAATAAATGATTTTTTATCTTTATCTTTATCTTTTACAAATAAAACAAACAAATAGTACAAGCTTTGCTCAGTTTGGGGCTAGGTCGATTAATGTCCGCAAAATATGGTTTTAAAAAATCCGCTATTTTAATGAAAAAAATATATTTTAGAAATATATTATTTGGAATAGGTACCTATTCAACGACATCGCACATGACAGTTCGTCGACTTGTTTTTTTTTATTTTTTACAATATGGCGTCTGGTGGCCGCCATTTTGAATTTTGATTAGTTTCTGTCTTGTCATTTAGTGACACTGATCTCGCCAGATTAAAACGAATTGATTGACGTATGATTCATAGCGTTTTACCTCTAGACTGCTAACAAAGGAACGAACAATACATGCATAGACTGGTATACTATTACCCGCCTTTGCGTCACGCAGATGGACAAAAACAAGCGATCTGCAGTGAGTATTTTAACAACGTTTCGAACGTCTACCCCCAATGCCCGTAAGCTCAAATAGAAACTCAGAAACAAAAGAAACTGAATTCTACGAAGCCTAGTTCATTTAATCACGTCGCACCACACTTTAATAATTCAATCTCAGGATCTCATATTCAAGAGTCAGTACTCGGATGGTTTAATAAACAAACCCCATTGTGTTCGAAATGCTCCGGCATCAACCAGTACACTTTAATTGGAAATTCTCACCTTAATGGGGAATTCGTAAGCTAACTCTACTTCGGTGCTTCTGACTTCGTGGTTTTTACTATTTCCGATACGAGCCGATAAAAGTATGAGTGCATGAAATGAAAAAGAGGTTGACTGTATCCCATCAACAACGCAATTTTATATCACTTTAAACACAAACAATTGTTAATCTGCTTTGCCCTATCGCTGACTGGTAGAGAATGCTTGTGACATTATGCCCGGACAAACGATGTTTTTGTGCATTCAAGATTCAATAAATAATAGTAAATAAATAAACTGACTGATTTATTTATATCATTCAACGTAACATTGATTGCGTCACAAAACTAAAATAAAAAATGATTAACAGATGCCTAAACTTCTTCCTGGATGCGTTTTTTCGAAAGCTAGACAAATCACTATATTTTACGATTTATTTAAAACCTTTTACCTACATGTTAAATTGATGACCTTATTTTTTTTGTCGGTCAATACGAATAAAAAAAGAAACTGCTAATACATCTACCATGAATTATTAAAGACGAATACAATATCGGAAAGTGAATACACCAAACCGTATCAGATTTCGGACATCGAGACCGAATCGGCAGACATTATAATTATAACGGAGACTTCCTAATCTTTCTGTATTAATGTTAATGAGGTAGGTATTTAATAGTGAAACCGACAAAAGGTGAGCCTATTTAGTTGGGATATCGATCAGAATTAAAGGGGTTTCCCTGTCAACTGCACATACTTCATTAAGGCCAGGATTAGGTTAAGCGTGTTAGATCCATCGCGTTTAATCTAAATTCAAATTATTAGTGAAATACTAACGAATATTTTGGGTACTCTGCTTGTTGGTTTACAATGTACATATTTAATAAATTAGTTGTTTATTTAATTATACACAATAAAATAATGATTATACTTTAAATGAAGATAACTGAACTAACTAAGACTAGTAAATAATGTCGTAAGGGATGAGATTTAATTCGCATTTTGTATGATAAGTCGTTATTTGGTGTGTAAAGGATTTAATTAATAAATAAAATAACCTTCATGGGAAACCGAAAGTTTAGTAACACAATTTTTGAGCCGCTTTTTAATCTCAGAAATCTATTAAAGTATAAAATTACTTTTTCCTCCCTTTGGGTAACGGCACAGGAAGGTAGGAAAAAGTCGTTTTTAATATTGGATCTCCAGCGCAGATACGACAATATATGTAACGGAGGTTATACGTTCCGGAGTTTCGGGGGATTGGACGTCACTTCCAGGAGACAAGATATTACTTACCTGCTTTTTCTAGGGACTATAAATCGCTACAGGTTTTGTACAACATTAAGTTAAGAAGGTTTTATACTTAAAGGGTGAGCTTAGGGATAAATAAATCATTGTTAAAAAGAAAACTTGGTTCATATCCCTATTTGAAAATTTCTGTAATCCAGCCTCAGGCACTTATTAGCATGTCCGTACGTCTGAATTCATGCTTCCTGACTGCATAATTAAAACATCACTACTGTCCCTGAATCATAATCATAATCATTTATTTCGGATACTAGTCCGATAAAAACATCGATAAAAACACTGATATTTTTTTTTAAGTTTGTATCTCTATGTTAATTGTATCTTACAAGATACCTTGTATAGACAAGGGTTAACTGAATGTAACCTTCAGAAATATCCGCAGATAGAGCTTTCTATCTTTATCCTACCATATAAAAAAATATCTCACTGAAGGAAGTGGTGTGATTCTATTTGGCGATAAATTGTGGTACTCTTTTTTTTTCATGTATTGTTTCACACCCAGAATCAAACATTTATTCGTAACACAACACAACACACAGTATTACGAGACTCAGACAAAAGAAAAATTAAATATGTGCTGTGTCATGAAATGGGCCCAACCTCAGCATGATGCTGGCTTTGGCGTTTCTTATACAACATCAAAAACCAAGAACACATCTAAGTATAAGCTCATTTATTCTCAAATTGAGATTGGCATGCAAACTTCTTTAAGTCCAAGGCTGAGCCTCCCTCAATGATATTCACGCGTCAAATTAGCATATAATGAATTCGACAGCTAGCGCCACGTAACATAATACGCCACTTTATTGTAATCGATTACTTTATTATTTGCGTTACTTTCTCCCATAAGCGTATTTCATTTTCACAGGGGCGAGTTTTCTAATAATTTGTAATTGTTGCAAATGTTGTGATATGAAAATAAACTTGTTTCAAAATGTGATAAGCAAGTACAGATTTATTGCATTCAATGAAAAGAAGCATTTTACATTATACTGTTGGCACAGTCGGTAGGATTCTGATTTGTAACAGTAAGACCAATTTTTTTTTTATTAAATATTTTAGGTTTGATACAGGACATCACTAGTTTTAAATGCCCTGTTGGCTTGTTATCTTCTTTATAACTAACAAATTAAATCGCCGTATCACTGCGTGCGTATTTCGTACATTAGTCACTAACTGTACTCATACAAATAAACTTAACATAAACCGGTCAAAGACACGGCAAACAAACCTTGCTTTCCAATTACTTGCCTTTTCAAAATGGTGGTTATGTACTCGTAATTATTTATGTCTCTATTGATATTTTTACAGAAAAATTTCGCAACCCGCAACAATCACAAATTATTTATGAACGCTTGTTAGAGTAGGTACTATTATTGCTACCCGATGTCGATTAGAAACATCAACCGAACTTAATCGCGTAAAAATTTAATAAATAAATATCAGAGGACAACCTTACACAAATCAAACAAAGCTTGTATTGTGGGTAGTAGGCGACGATATTTAATGGATATACACTTAAATACATGGAAAACATCCAAGACTCAGATACATATTCGATCAGGTCCGTCAGCTTCGTAGGCAGCGTCACTCCCCACTAGTCTAACCAGTGAGTTGTCCCATGACCATAGATGTTGCGACTCATCCGAAACATCGGAAGACCTCAGAGAAGTAAATAAATGTTTATTATAAATCGTGAAAATTTGAAATCAATATGACATCAACAGAATGTCGGCCATAGATTTCGCAACTCCAATATCCTCTTTAACATGAGCTAATACACGTCACTATTGAAATAGACAACCAAATAACCCGCTTTAATTATTCATTAAGCCCACGTTAACTCAAAATACGGCGCCGTTCACGAGTAAATCACATTTCGCCCTGAAAGCGTTTTAATCAGCCCGAGGCCAGTCCAGCTCCGACAGACGTTACAAATAGGCGCAATAAAGCACCAAAATCAAGTACACAGGGTATTAATACACGAAGGGACACTCGGCCCATATCTGCCTGTCAACGCGACAAATGTGCTCCTGTTTAAACAGAAAGACGTAAGGGACGAGATTTAAATGGTCGAAAGTTACGTTTTGTGTATGCATGGTGATGTGGCGGAAAGATTACCTACATCCTTTGAGCTTTTAGGTTGCAGAGTGAGTTTTCGGCCTGTTTAGCTTAGCTTAAGTTTTTGGTCAATTATTTATTTTGGTCATGCTTAAGGTACATACTGATTTTTATACATTTCATTTTACTGGGATACTTGACCGTGGTGCATACAAATAATAATCAGACAGTTCATGAAATGGGGGTTTCCGAAAAATCATTTACGTCTCTATTGAAGAGACGCAACAATTTGTTATTTAGTTGCCATAATATCGAATGCTGATTACAGCAGACGAATTCAATGTGTTTCGCGAGCTTGTTTTGACATTTTTGATTACTAACTCGGCGCTGCAATCTGACCTTCCAACCTAGAGGGTAAACTCGACCTTTTTAGGATTACACCGGTTTCCTGACGATGTGTTGTTCACCGAAAATCCACTGTTAAATATCCAATAATATTCCGTAAATAAGTTTTTTGAAAAACCCAGTGAAAGTCGCGTGCTTCACCGCTCGTCTACTTAACTGTGGCTCGAATTTGCGACATCAGAACAATATTTAAGTCGAATTGGAATCTATAACAACTGTTTTAAATCAACCCTCAGCAATTTAGAGGTATTATTTTGAAAGGATGTTGATGTCCGATATATATTATTAATATTCAGGTAATGTAGGTACCTGCTGTACGTTTCAAATACTCAAATGCCTAAGGCACGGTTTCAGATAAATTTCCTTCCTCTAACGCTCCAGGTTTTCCCAAGGGACTAAAAGTTCTAAAAGAAAGGAGTCTATAAATTCTAAAAGGATCGGCAATGCGAATGGAACACCCCTCTTGCAAGCGTCCATAGGCTACCGTGACCGCTTGGAATCAGACGGGTGGTAGATTTGTTTGCCACCGACGTGGTATAAAAAAGTCAATTCAAACAAAAAAAACAACGAATAAAACTTGAACCGCAAACCACACTGGCCCCAATTTCCGCCACAACTTCAGAGTACCTATTCCACAAACGCGTAACATTTTAACCATATTCGTGTTTGTCACACGCACTTGATAACCCAACGTGTCAAAAAGAGCGCACAAAAAATAAAAATGCTATTCAAATGTAATATATTTCTTGAATGGACCGCGGGGGCCCGGAATCAATTCGGTAGGACGGAGGCTAATGCACAATAATAATCGTTTGCATGTATGTGGAGGAATGGCGGCACATTTACTCTGTTTGGTAACTGGCTGATATTGGAACACGGAATTCGGAATACGGGGTAAAACATTCAAGTATGGAAGATTGAAAACAAAATGGACAGAATTTGTTTTTAAATTAAAACAGTTTTAGGTAACAGAGGAAACAACATTCGTGCTTAACTAGAAAAAGCTTTGTTAGTCTTAAAATATAGAAAGATGGTAGATACATTTCTTCATAAACGCATAGGACGCACATATTAAACAATAAAATAAACAAAAAACACATGAAACCAGTGTTTCTCTTCGGTAGTCAAATCTCGGATACTGGGTCTGCATTATGCAGAGGTGTCAGATATTTTCAGCCAGCACCTTTGTATTATGTTATCCAAACGCAAACTCACAAACCGATACAATTCGATACTTCTGTAGAGTAGAGACACACGTGGGCACATGCATCAAGGCTGATATTCGGCGTCATAAGCAATAATCTATCAAGTATCCGTCTCGTCGGCTTTGTTTCACTATTCGTTATACAAGCCGATCACTTTTTGGGACTGAATCTATTAGTAAGTATGATGTTTTGTTGGAGAAAGGTCTACTAATTGTGGTTCTTTTTGAAACCAAGCAGCTATGTGCTCACGACTTGGATAAATGGGTGATATCAGTATGCTCCCGGTTAGGTACAAAATTCCGCATATAGATTTCGCTCTGCTATATGTAACAAGAGGTTGCCTGGGATCGGAGGTAAATGGAGGGAGGGCCTACTTGAGCTACACCAACAAAATGCTTAGCTCTTAAATAAGCAGAAGAAGTAGATATGTTACAAGAGACTTACGTAGATGTGTTTTCATTCGACAAGCCGAACAAAAGAGCAAAAAAAAGGCACGGGCGTACCATCCTGTTCTCGAAGCCATTTGGGCCGACCCCCTTGATCCTAGTTTCCAAGATCCTAACAGCTTAAGTTGTCAGTGACCAAACTAGCCTTACATAGTGTGATATGTTTTTAAATTACATTAAAGTCGAATTATTCATTTAAGAATTATTGCAAATCAATGTTACTCAATATTTGTCACTGACTCAGGCGCCTACTCACTTACCTACTGACCGATCATCAAAATTTTAAGGTACTTCTAGCATAATAATATTACAAACTTGAAATTTTGCATAAGGTCAGTATTAGGTGCACAATGCATTAGAAGAATGTATAAACACGTTGTTGAATGTATAAAGTACATTTTCATACATAGTCTATGAAAAAATATTATTTCCATACATGAAGTATGTAGGTATTGATAACATGATAACACAGAATGTCTGACTTGGCTCTACAAAATATCTCACATTTTTTTTACGACGGAAATGTTTCGCGACTTGGTTATTTATAATTACGTGGAATATATTTTAGAATTAGCATGTTTGACAGCCAGAGCTGGCCTTGCACATTTCTGATGGATATTGGCATTATTTCTCCACGCATTCCTACCTCCACATGCGTTATACTTTCAATTTTCTCCATGACTCAGCGGCCCGAAGTAGCTCAGGCCCCTTTGTCGCCCGCTCTATTTTCGACTTGTTTTGTTACACTCCTGTTTACTCGGATCTGACTTCGTTTTGTTGGTATAACGGAGATGTTTGCAATCTTTCATTACAGTTCGTGAAATGTCGTTTTTAGAAAACGAACAATGGGTGGGATTTGGTTGTGAGCTTATACAGGGACAGCAGCAGCCAAATAGTTAAATATATTGTAATACATCCTTACTCGTATAGTAATAACAAAGATATTACTGTTTCGATATATATGGCTATTTTGGTTGGTCCTTACTATATGGAGCATGACTGTACTTGGATCTTATAACGGCACGATTAGATTTGGTTTGTTGACAGCTTGAGTGAGGATATGGTAATTTGATTACAGGCGTATTATTTTCATGTATGTACACCGATATCTTCATTGGTTGTGGTTCAATTTAATTTATATTACATTCGGAGATTTTTTTTTGGTAATTGTATTACTGCAGACATCCAGGATCGTCAAGGCGCGGCTTGAAATTTTTCCGTCTTCTCCCAGCCTGTCTAGATATAAATACGTGGCAGTTTGCACAACAAAAACAGTGGCAAGTGAGATTTTTGGCCCCGTAAATCTAGCGGAAGCACCGGCTGTGGTTATATCCCAATCACATGAAAGGGTCTTAAAGCTTAATTAATAGGCGTTTGGATTAATTCGTAAGTTTAGCCCTCAGTCGCAACCGGGGTGTGGGACAAGGAATGAGATACTAACTACCACAACTATTGCTGTAGTGCAGTTTGAGGAGTATTTTTAATAAAAACTTTTTAACAAAAAAATTAAACCGCCGATTAAAACTAAAAAGCAAAAAATATTAAACCTTTTTTATTTAGTTTAATAACTAAGTTCTTACATAAATCTAAGAGTACCGAAGTAATTTTGAGTCGTCGCCAAACAAGCATATAAATGTTAAACCTTCTTTATTATTGGATTTATTATATTAAAAATTCAAATAATTTATTTCGTGTAACTTTGACACATATCGTATTAGTATTAGTACTTGGTAGACTTAAATTACAGGGTTAGAACATACACTAATTAAAACTACAAACTAAAAATTGCTACCACTGTATGATGCTGGTGGGTACATGTAGTCCCGCACAGTGCAGCATTATAGGACAGTCAGGCTTGTCCGCTATCATTTTAAGGATGATATTGGGACTGTCCCGCACCCGACGCATCAGGGATGCGGCGCGCCCACGCATGGTAGCATGGAAGCATTGCACGCGCGCCTCCGCAAACATCCCCGATGCGCTACAGAAGCGAGGCAGTCCCTCTATCACCCGGAACGCGTTATTATATTGAACCCTGAGGGCGTTATAGGCACGTAGCGAATACTTGACCCATAGACTGCATGTATAGAGGGAGGTACAAAATGCTCTAAAAAGTGTGACCTTCACATCTCTGGAGCAACCCGCAAACCTTCGAGCTATCATATTCGCACGTACCGATAACGGCCTGCGCTCACGTTCGATGTCGTTGTCATCTTTAAGATCGGCCGCAACGACGTGGCCCAGATATTTAAATTGCCTTACTCTGTCCATCGGATTACTATTCAGGCGTATCACAGGAAACTCTGTAGTCTTATTGCGGTCGACCTCAAAGACCAGGTACTGACTTTTCTTGTCGTTATATTTTAGGCCATGACTTGTCGCATATGACTCGCACACTTCAAGTAACTTACGCATGCCACAGACCGACGCACTCAGGAACACCATATCGTCCGCATAACTTATGTTATTGATACATACTCCGTCAACATGGCAGCCGACATGGATGCTGCTGAGCGCCTCGATCAGCTCATTCATGTACAAGTTGAAGAGCGTTGGTGAACTCAGACCGCCCTGCCTCACCCCACACTCCAACCTGTACTCGTCAGAGAGCGAGTTTATCCACCTAACGCTGTTGACCTGATTCGCGTACCAGTACCTAAGTATACGCACCGTTTCCGATGGTATACTGGTTTTTTTAAGCTTATCCCACAGTTTGTCATAGGAAACCAGGTCAAAAGCCTTAGACAGATCCAAGAAAGTGGCAATTACAGGAGTCTTACGGCCGATGTAATATTTGACAGTATGCTTAAGAGACAGTATCGCAGATTCCGTCTACAAACCTGGTCGGAAGCCAAATTGATTGTCTTGCAACTTAATATGTTTGCTCAACTGGGTAATAAGCACACTGTCCAATATTTTGGCTACAATCGTCGCTAATGATATGGGCCTGTAGTTATTTTTATCAGCAAGGTCTCCGGTTTTATTTTTCACTACCGGCACCACTATCGTGCGCATCATATCTGTAGGCAAATACGAATGTCTCACACAACGTAAAAAACATTGCCAACACTCTGGACATGTGAGGACCTGCGTTCTGAAGGTGCTCGATACTGAGCCCGTCATGACCCGGGGATTTGCCTCTGGACATAGATCTAATAACTTTATCAATATCTTTGGCGGTAAATCCAGGGCTTGGTTCACCTTTACAGACCTCAGCATCGAGCTTCTCCATCTGCGACGGACCTAATGGAGACCCTATAAAGAAATGGTCTTTAAACAAATTAGCAATCCCTTTTGGATCGCTCACGCCATCAACGCTGACCGGGTGGCCAGCCACAGGTTTCAGCTTGCTAGTCGCCTTCCAGAAACCTCGAAAGTCCTTTTTCGCGTGATGAGAGGTGATAATGTCCAGTTTAATTTGGTTTTGGTGATCTTGACACCATTTTAAACGTGATTTAAAGCCTGCCTATAGCGCCCTCAGGGTTCAATATAATAACGCGTTCCGGGTGATAGTGGGACTGCCTCGCTTCTGTAGCGCATCGGGGATGTTTGCGGAGGCGCGCGTGCAATGCTTCCATGCTACCATGCGTGGGCGCGCCGCATCCCTGATGCGTCGGGTGCGGGACAGTCCCAATATCATCCTGAAAATGATAGCGGACAAGCCTGACTGTCCTATAATGCTGCACTGTGCGGGACTACATGTACCCACCAGCATCATACAGTGGTAGCAATTTTTAGTTTGTAGTTTTAATTAGTGTATGTTCTAACCCTGTAATTTAAGTCTACCAAGTACTAATACTAATACGATATGTGTCAAAGTTACAAGAAATAAATTATTTGAATTTGAATTTGAATTAACCTTAATAACTAAGTTCTTAAATTAATGTAAGTGTACCTAAGTAATTTTGAGTTGGCGCCGACTGGTTTTTTTTCGGCGGTTTAATTTTTTTTGTTAATTTTTTTTATTTTTCAATTTTCTGTGGCTTACTTTAGTTATTACTAACTTGATTACTAGTTACATGCAATATTTTTGATTACTCTGCATAATATGTGGTCATACATTTCAATCGGTAAGTGAACAATCAATCATCCCCTGTTTTCCTACCCTTAGGGTTGAAATTTTTATTTAAAATTTATGTGGGGCCAACTTCGAGGTATACCCTTTCTATTAAAAAAAGAATAATCAAAATCGGACTACTCTGTAAAAAGTTATGCGTGGTCATACATAATATATATATATATATATATATATATATATATATATATATATATATATATATATATATATATATATAAATAGCCAGAAGCTACGGTAGCCCAGTGGTTCAGGCATGCGGCTGTCAAACGGCGGTCGTGGGTTCGAATCCCGGCTCGTACCAATGAGTTTTTCGGAACTTATGTACGGAATATGATTTCATATTTACCGTTAGCTTTTCGGTGAAGGAAAAACATCGTGAGGAAACCTGCATACATCTGCGAAGAAATTCAAAGGTGTATGTGAAGTCCCCAATCCGCACTGGGCCAGCGTGGGGACTGCTGCCCGTTCCCTCTCATACATGAGAGGAGGCCTGTGCCCAGCAGTGGGACGTATATAGGCTGATGATAGTGATGATGTGTGATGTGATATATATAAATAAGCTACGGTAGCCCAGTGGAATAAGCTACGGTAGCCCAGTGGTTCAGGCATGCGGCTGTCAAACGGCGGTAGTGGGTTCGAATCCCGGCTCGTACCAATGAGTTTTTCGGAACTTATGTACGGAATATGATTTCATATTTACCAATGGCTTTTCGGTGAAGGAAAAACATCGTGAGGAAACCTGCATACATCTGCGAAGGAATTCAAAGGTGTATGTGAAGTCCCCAATCCGCACTGGGCCAGCGTGGGGATTACTGCCCGTTCCCTCTCATACATGAGAGGAGGCCTGTGCCCAGCAGTGGGACGTATATAGGATGATGATGTGTGATGTGATATATATACGCGTTGACTTGAGAACCTCCTCCGTTTTTTTCGTCGGTTGAATAGAAGGCCACTGTCAAGAGGAAACGTCGAAACGAACTCAATAGTCTGTTTTTTCTGTTTTTTATTAATGTATAATATTATGTATGTTAAGGGAGGACTATGTCCAGAAGTGGACGTCTCTCGGCGGATATGGTGATTACATAATATGTGCATTTGCGTTGTAATAAAAAGTAACCACTGTATTAATTTAAACGTCGTTTCCTGCTGCCGCTTATGCACTAGGGGATGCATAAACGGGAGCGGGATACTCTGTTTGACATTTCCGCTGACGCTCCTAACTCGTGCTTCGCCCCTACGCAACCCTTATCATTACATACTCTCGGACCGCTCAACATAGCAGTTACCTAGCGCACCGCCACTAAAACCCTTCCGATGAATTGCTATATTGATCTTACGGCCTAGAATCAAAGCTACCGTTCAACAATCGTTTCCTGCTCTCGCTTGCCCTTACCTTATCACTCTTTCTTGCTCTCTGCAGCTAAAACTCTTACAATAGATTACAATGACTAACATTGGCCAAGTTTATACCGTTTATATACAGGGTGAAAAGATAAGTCGGGCCCTGGAGGGAAACTACCTTAAATCCTTAAGCTGGCTCATTTTACTTAAAGGAGACATTCCTTTATTTTTAACAAGAAACAAAACTGCATTCATAGGTTTTGGAATACTCAACCTTGGAAACAGCTTAAATTAAAAAAAAAAACAAATACTCTCTATTTTATTACACTATCGATAGGATTATTATTCAGGATAAAATTTCTCTAACAAACATTTGGTCTTCAGAATAAAAATGATCGTAAAAACTAACATTAACTTTATTTTATTATCAATTTCCTACACTTAAATTATTTAAGTGATAAATTGTTCGAAATCAGCCCCCTCGTTCCGGATACATAAATTAAATCTCCGTTGAAATTCATTTCATTCAAAGTGTTGTGGTGTTTGCCCCTAATAACATGTTCTACCGCAACCTTGCACGGTTTCATAACAGGTTGCGTATTTTTTTTTTTTTTACATGACCCCATAAAAAGAAGTCCATGGGCGGTCTGGACTTGTTGCTTTCGACTCTTCTTCTTAAGACCAAATGTTTGTTAGAGAAATTGTATCCTGAATAATAATCCTATCGATTAGTGTAATAAAATAGAGAGTGATTTTTATTTTATATTAGCTGGTTCGAGTCCCGGGCGAGGCAAGCGAGTTTTTGAAAATCTTTGAATGCAGTTTTGTTTCTTTTTAAAAATAAAGGAATGTCTCATTTAAGTACAATGAGCCAGCTTAAGGATTTAAGGTAGTTTCCCTCCAGGGCCCGACTTATCTTTCCACCCTGTTATATAAGTGATAAACAATCTCAGTTGCTAATTGTTTCCTGCTTTCGCTTGTAGATTCCCGCTCCCGCTTCAGCGCTACTTGCCGCTACCGCTCCCACCTCGCACCGCGCATGGTCACGTCATGACTTACTTACGGACCGCTCAACTTAGCAGTTTATCTCGCTCGCCGCAACCTAAACTCTTCCGATGGATTACTATTACTGATCTTACGGCCTAGTTTCAGGATTTGCTCGAACCTAACAGCTCTATAAAACTACTTTGTGGCAGTTTAAATGTATCGATTTTGTGGGTTCTATTCTCAAAAGTTAGTAGGCGTGTTATTTAGCTAGATATGTAATTAAGTGTAATTAAGTGTATGTAAGCCTGGCGCTCGCATGCCCTGTGCGTCCCGTTATTGTCATACCCCTGCACCGCACGCCGCGCAGGTGAGGACTGACTTAAGCGTTCGACCTAAATAATGAAATGCGAATGTAATGCCTAAGAGCTGAATCAAATAAAGGCTGCTGTGGGTGGATGGTTATCATAGCAGTATCTAGTATACAACGTTGAACAAGATGTTGTGTGGTGTTCAACGTGAGGGACCAGAGGGGCAACCAACCAGGTGTGTTGAGCTAGACACAAACGGAGTTCCTGTATTAACTAAAGAATGAATAATGGGTCGGCAACATGCTTGTGACTGCTCTTGAATGATGCTTTTCGGACTTAGTTATGTACCGAGTTCTTTAGGTGAAGGAAAACATCGTGAGGTAACCGGTCTGGTCTAATCCTTATTTTATGTATTCATAGAATGTGTATAATATTTTGTTTTATAAGTATTCAGATTAATTTTCTGTAGCATAGAGGTAACTACGTCTCTATACACGTGTTGGTTTGTCTATCTTTTAGTTCCTGATCTCGTCTCAATTTCTCAAAGGTTAAGTGGAACAGATCCCTTACAGAGATAAGTTCGTCTATTTTATCTGTATTTTTACCAATGTTTTGCGTACTAGTGGGGTAGGTGTAGTTTCGTAAAACTAGTGCCTATGCCATATCATGGAATTAGATGTCAAAGCAGACCCGGGCTCTTTTTAAGGACGCAACCGGGTATTACGCTAAGCGGATGATGAAATATAATTATAGCGACGTGCACAGTGTGCACTTTTTTATACACGCTTCATGCGTCAGCTATTTTTTAATCAAGGTCTAACGGATTTAGTAGCTAAAGTTACATGGGTTTGGTATTTTAACAATATTTCATTGAACAAGTTCCATCCATTACATTTTCTGACCTGTTTTTTTTGTTGTTTAGCAAATTATGACTACTTACAGACGCTGTCAGGAGGCCCAATTTTTACATTTAAGCCATTTAAACCCACATCGCTTTAATCCATATTCATTTTAACATACTATTTACTGAACTTTATTTTACTCGCTGACCGATTGGAATTATCAATAACACAAATATTTTCCTCTTTATTTAATTTATATCAGACCACAATGGAAAGCAAATAAATTGCAATCAGCACAATTAAAAATAAATAAAGCGTTGCGTGGTCGCGGGCTAATTGTGATACGCGTTTGTTTGAGCGGCTTGCGTCAGTCGTGTTTACAGCGGACCGCGAAGTTCGTTGTTAAAATCATTGAATAATATTAAGGGCAAATGTACTTTTATGAATACTCACACAAAAATAAAAAAACTTGAAAATTGATAAAAAGAGAAAGGAAGAGTTTAGCCAACTCGACTGAAACTGGTGTTAAAATGTAATTTTTTAACTTAATTTCATGTGTCTGAGACAGAGAAGATAACTATATTAATAGCAGCCTGAAAGCACTTATATAAATGTACGCACCCAGTAATCAATCGATACTGAGTCGACTAACAGTTGACTTACTTAAACTAACATCTAACTGATACAGTACCGCCTCCGCTCCGACAAACCAAGTATCTAGTCGCCTTAATCAACAACTTTAATTCACTTAAGTACCTATATTCAAAGGAATTACGAATACCATAACTAAATCCTCACCACGGACGATAACATCGGCCCTGTCAAATGGGCCCGGAAATATCTAGCTTATTCACTCCCCTAAATTAACTCGTTAGTAAATGAAACAACCATTTGTCCATGTGTCCGAGATCTTGTGAACGATTCCATGATATGGCACAGGAAATTATGGAGACGGACCCGAGGGTACAACGTCTATTCGACTCGTATTTTGTTAAGGTATACCGTTGTAACATATCTTTACTCGGGGTACCTTCCAGGGACAAGTCATTGAAACAATACACCAGTTAACTTCACATTATTTATTTTCAGGGACAAATTACCTCGGCCAGATGGTAGAATACTCGTGGGGTTTGTGGGCTTACTGGCGAATCGACCAATTACTTTCTGCTTTTGCTGCTTTTGAAAGTTTAAGGTTGGGCGCCGACAAGAAAAAAGGGGAGAAGGCAACCGACCTGCTGTCTGGTACCTTTACCGAGGAGCCTCTCTAAGGCTCGACGTCTCCGGCTGTCCCGGGGTGACCAGCACGCTCCCACGGAGCGGCCTACGAGTAGCCCTCGCTCAACAACCGACCTCAGGCATAAAGGTGGTCCCAGAAGACCCTGAAATTAACGTTTTTGGTTAGATCTCTTCGAGACCAGGTTACATTCGGTACGAGTACACCGGATGGAATCACTCTCTTACCTCAGGAGACAGTAGTCCTTGCCAAAGGCGCATGGAAAAGCTTTCAATCCTAAGGGTCTCGCGCTGCGTCTACCAGGGTGGGCAAACCCGGTGACTCCACAGAACCCCTGAAAATTTAATTCGGATCCTTTAGAAGGAACACTAGTATGTGAATTGAACACAAATTTGGGTGAAACTACTTACAGATTCCCAAAGGAAGGACGGGTTTAATTTGGGATACGTGGATCCCGGAAATCAAAATTCTGTCAAGTGACACTTGCTGTCACACACAGCTCCTGACAGCCCAGAAGACATTGCCACATACAAAATCCGAAGCAGGTATTTCAGCCCAGACGATCTTGCTAGGATTTACAGAGAATATTAAGAAATTGAACCAAGCTTCCAAACACCTTCCTGAAACGAAATACTCTACAAATAGAATTTAAGAAGCGACAGAACGCCTCATAACAGAACCAAAAGTGAACGAGCATTTGGGAAGTGGCAACACTGGCGACTTACCTTTTTAAAATAAAGCCCGTGACAGAATGACAGGAGCACTTGATGCATACAGCCAGTTACTCGATGATCATTCAAATCGATAATCGATAAAATTGAATAATAAATTGTATATAGCCCTGGGGGATCGGAAAATTATATGTAACACCGTATACCCATGTAGACAGTGTATGTCATGCATTAGCGGTCAGTCTACCCACATTACTCTTGAATTTCAAAATTTGTAAATGACATCACACTGCACCTGCATTTCATCATACTTTCAGAAGACCTGATTTGTAAACACTTACTTAGTTTTCGATTAACTAATTGTCCAGCGACCTCGTCTTCTCATTATTTAATTTAGGTTTCGTTACGTATAAAGTAGTAGTTATACATATTTTAAGATCTATCTCTCTCTGGGTGCCCTGAAAACCAGTGCCTTTAGCATACATTTAGTTGGTTTAACACTTGTTAGGATGAGGACCGAATTCTTGGCCAATAGTTAGCCTAGTTAATCGGTAGTAGTTAAAAATTTCCGTTGTGATACAACTAACTGCTGGCCAATAATTTGGTCCTCATCCGTATCGTTATACGGGTGAGGTCCAAATCTATGAGTGCGCGAATATATGAGTGTACGGGGGCGAAAACTCAATCTAGCTACTGGAACTACTCATTTTTGGAAAAAAAACATGTTTGTATTTTCTCCTGAGCAGAGGTCACAGCTACAGGCTACAGCAGAAGACGTAAGACACCATCTAAATAATTTTATAAGTACTTTTAAGAACTATACTGCAGAGCCTGGTCGCCTCCTAGTTTATTTATAAATGTTTTGAACATGATAGGTTTTTGGGTTATCGCTGAAAACTACCTTATTCTAAAACAATAGGACGTAAGTGCCGTTAATTCCTACGAGCACATGATTTTTGGTTATACAACCCTTCATTGTGTTTCCGTTACGGTTTGATCAATTTTAATAATGGAAACGTAAAACTTAGTCAACTTCAGTCTCCTGTCACTAATAAGTGACATTTCTATGTGAAAACTCCCTTGGAATTTAATTATTCTTCCATATCCCACCATCAGTTAGAAGTTATTTGACCATGTCGCCGCCCAACAAATATTTATTTAACGAACTCTGTTTGCAGTGTGGGTCAGGATGTTTTTTCCACACGAATGGGAAATTTAATAAAGTGATGCTTGATAAAATTAAATGTCCAATGAACATGGCTTTCATATTATTTTCCTTCATACTAGCGGTGAAAAGGATTTGACAGGGAAAAAAGGCGGGGGGACTTTTATTGGGTTTTTTATTTATAGCTTCTTAATAAACACACTTAATAATTAATATTTTTTATACTTATGAATGCACACAATGTTAGTAAGTCAAAATCATGCTAGAGATTATTCCTAAAGTTGTTTTCAATGACTGAATATATTTTCTTTTAACTAAAAGATTGCTGTACCACGTCTCTGGACCTAATAAAACATTATATCACCTTGTAAAACATCATGATTGTGTGATAAATTATATACTTAATATTGCCAAAAATTTCGTAGTGTCGATAAGAAGAGGAAAGTGCCTACGAACGCCGGGTAGGCGGGGTCTTTGCAGTGAAAGCCTTTTATTTTATTTATTATTATTATATATTATTTATTATATTTGTGTGTGGCGCGTGTTCCTACGATTGTACCTAACACCACGTTTGTACATAAGCGAGACTTGATATTGTAAAATATATCCCAACCGCATCTTGCCACAAAAACGTCTAGAAAATCCAATGCAAACTGTTTCCGTCTGGTTTTCCCCATTTCCTCACAGGAAGCATCTGGAGATCCGCCTCCGCGAAGCATAAACTTCTTCTTAAGTGAACTCTATCACACATATCTCGTCCAAGTAAAGTTTTGACGCATGAAATCCAATATCCTCGAATAAAATTTTCAGTTCTGTTTCCTTGAGTTTAAGGATAGTTTCCTGTTTAATATTCTCCGCGAGTCTGAGCCGTGAAAGTGTACCGAAGTTTAGTTATGCAACGGCTTCCTACATGTTTCTGCAAAGGCGGATATAAAAGCTGGCAACTCGTTGAATGGGCGCCCTCGACGTAACCGTTTACCACAAGCGGAACCGTACGTGGTAAGTCGCGACTGTAAGGCTCGCACGCGTTACATCGCTCGCCTAATTCGTATTGACTTACCACGTTCTGAAACGGGCACGTAATAGTTAATGCGATAACCGAGATAACCGCTAGTGTTCTCCACGCGCATCCCACTTCAGTCTATTGTTTTTTAACAAACTCCATTGCGCGCTCTCGCTTAAAGGATGGATGTTTGAGCCGCACGAGAGACAATGTATTGTGTGCGAAAGACGTTTTGTTTGCCACTTGAGCTGAATGAATGGCTCATTTTGACGCCCTTAGTGGTAATAATGATAGTTTCCTGCTTAAATTAAATTAAACGCGTTTTTTACCCATATCTGTTACCGTATATATTTCAATAGGTAACGCGGAGTCCTTGTGCGTATCGTCACGCCTCTCGGATCTGCGTCGTATTCATTAGCGTTTCGCAATAAATCCTTGTACGTTGCGTTGTTCATGTTTTGTTCAAGCTCCCTCGTGTTCGGGGCGTCTTGGGATTGGTCGATTATCGGAATGGCGCTAATTCGTGAGCCGTTTAATACGGTTGGCGTTTAAAATAATTTAGCGAGGTAATGAGCGGTCGCGAGCACGGCATCGAACCATTAGGCTTGCACTAGAAACTTCTGCGGGTTTACCCGGTGCGATAAGTTAGCCGTTCTTTGTAACCCATAGTGATTATTTTTTAAGACTTCATAACTATTTTTTGGGGCGTCAGGGATTGCCTGTGGCTGTTATTGTGGTAATAATTCTGAATGTGTATTTTGTCTACATTTCGTTTAATATGTACAAACGTAATGTTTAAATATTAATGCGCGATGCATAGTGGATGTGTAAATGTCGCAGTGAAATGGCCAAAACAGAGATTTGAACAAATCCCTAAGGGATATGATCAAATCACGCAGGATGTTAAAATGGCGAATCTATTTTATCATTTACCTAATACAAATCAGTCATTTGATCAAATCTCCCTCCCTCTCCCGACGTCACGAACAGTGTTTCGAAAGGAATCGCCTTTGCTTCGTGCAATGCAGTTACTGAATTTTCTCCTCGCATCAGCTCCTGCGTGTGATGTGTTTGCAAGCAGATGGGGTGTGTTGCGAGATGAATGTTTGAGGTTTTGTGAGAGAATGGATGTGCGTCTTTCTTCTGTTTCTGTTTAAGTTTTATTAATGTGAAATCAGTAGTTTTATTAATTGTTAGATCATGTATGTACCTATGCCTTAAGTTAATTTGAATTTCACAGTGCCTTAGTTAATACTGTTATACTGTGTAATAGATTTTAATAAATAAATAAATAAATAAATAAATAAATCTCTGAATCTGTTTAGTGAAATGACGAAATCGGACAAAAAAGGCAACTCGTTTTTCCATTTCACTAGATTTGTTTAGTGATTTGATAAATTCCTGAAACGCGTCAGTGAATTGACGAAACTAACTCGCAGATATTGGCTCCTAGATCATTAGTCATTTACTCGTAAACGGTTCTGGGACTTAGACTCGGATGGCGGATAGGTTAGAAGATGGTGGCGGGAGCTCTGCTCCCGCCACCGTCTTCGTGGTTATTTTTTTTATAAAAGAGAGGAAAAATCTTTATCGCGTGAGTTTCGTCAACTCACTGACGCGTTTCACGGATTTTATCAAATCACTAAACAAGTCTAGTGAAATGAAAAAACGAGTTGCCTTTTTTGTCTGATTTCGTCATTTCACTAAACAGATTTAGAGATTTGATCAAATCACTGATTTGTATTAGGTAAATGATAAAATGGATTGGCCATTTTAACATCCTGCGTGATTTGATCATATCCCTTAGAGATTTGATCAAATCTCTGTTTTGACCATTTCCCTGCAACATATACATCAAAACATGAAAATAAATGATAAAATTACCTGAATACTAAAGAGATTATAAGTTGTACCCCTGGTTGGACAGCTGCTCTCATGGATGAGAAGAAATGCATATGATAGTAGTAAGAACGGTGGCCTAGTGTTGATTAGGGACTTCAAATACACTTTTGAATACTTCACAGAAAACATAACCAGACAACTCATTAATTTTTTAAATTTTTCCTTTGATTTAAAATTTATAATTTTGTTAGCATCGTTAATTTTTAATTTAGTATGGGGTGGCGCATCGTTACTGACGATTTCTCAATATAATTTGAGACGTTGGTGCCGTTAAGAAGCCTAAGTCTTCTGGTAGATGTCGCTACACGCCTCCCGGAAGGAAATGATTGAACGATTTAGTGGCCGAGACAGATTGTTCCGATAGCTCAGTTGGTAAGTAGCGTCGGGCCATGAATGCCTGTGGTCATCGGTTCAAATCCGGCTCGGAGGGTAAAAATATTACATTTTACCTTCAATTTAAAATTTAAAAATCTGACAGAACATTTACGGATTGCAATATCCACTAATTTAAATCCGAAATTAAATCTGAGTAAAAATGCAGCTCCAATGACCTCACAGAAAAATCCAGTCATATGAACAGGTCTGCTTTACCTGCTCTATTACAAATGTGGGTTTCTGTTCCTGTTGAGTGAGTAAAAACACCAGAGCTACCTACTGAGGATGCACTGTGTTTAAGCAATAGACCCGCATTTGTCCCTAGCTATCAACACAACGAATTCTCAAATTAATAAAGGATCTACAACGCGTTAAAACGGAATGCGCATAGGATCACTTTGTTGTCCGTCTGTCGTTCTGTCAAGACGCGCGTCTGGAACGCGTGGAGGTATCTAATTATAATTAAAACTATATTCTCAAGTGAACAGTGGCTGGAAGCTGTGAAAAAATCAAACTTGTGAGTCAACGTAAAAGAAAATAGAGCCAGATATGCCGCAAAAAACGTATATTTTGACACTATTTTGAAATTAAAATTAATAGGGTGCTTTCCGTTTATTTAAAACTACGTGGCAAGTAATATCATCATACTCGTATACGAGTTCTACAAGTACAGGGAAAAATCTGAAAACTATACATTTGTAAATAAGTAGAGAACCCCCGGTGGACAAGTACAATTTGCACTCGTCCAGTTTTTTTTATTCTTCTGGAGTCGCACGCGTCCATGGATTGCGGGGTAAACCATCAGGCAGGCCATAATATTGTTTACAACCACCTGGCCATAATGCCAGTTTTACCGCACGCTGCGCGTCGCATTGTGGCCAGGTGATGACGTAAAATTGTGTACTCACCACCGGCGGTAATTCATAAAGCCCCAGATCGCATATTTATGGCACACAAACACCTGCGATATGGGCCATTCACGAATTCACCGCCCTAGGTACGTAATGTACTATTACCACTGTCATTAGCATAAAATAAGACCACACACTCAAGAGCTTAGTTTGGTGTAAACTACCTCCATTTAACATAAAAAGGTGCCCCAGAGAATTAGTTGGAGACGCTCCGTCCGTTTCCGGCGTGCGGTCACTTCCGGCGGCCATCTTTGTATTCGTCACGTACGACGTAAAAAAACCGCTTTGCCACTTCTCGGCCCGATTGCTTCGCTATTTATATCTCGAGACCGCGTGAGGTTTTACGTTTTTAGGTTTGAGGGCTCGCACGTGGGATTGGGTGATTACCGGGTCGATTTCTTTAACTTTATACATTCGTAACCAACCAGTTTCCCTTAATAGTTGATCACTTATGTGTTATGTTTGCAGATGACGCTACCATATTTATATCTGACAACAATCATAATAGCTCTGATATTAGTAATGAAATACACAAGACACTTGAAAAAGTAATAAATTGGTTATCTTCATTTAACTTAAAAGTTAATTTAGATAAAACTAAAATTGTTCAATTTGTTAACTATAAGCAAGAGCCGCTATGTTTAAATATAAATATAGATGGTAAAACGATAGAGCAAGTTAGTAACACGAACTTTTTAGGAGTCACTATTGATAAAAACTTAAATTGGAAGCTACATATAGAAAAAATAAACAATAAGATAATCAAGAGCTGTTATGCGTTATCAATATTATCCAGCATAACATCAGTAGACATTGTCAAACAGGCATATTATGGAAATGTCTATCCTCATTTGTCTTACGGTGTAATATTCTGGGGCAACTCAGTTAATGTTGAGTCCACATTCATGCTGCAAAAAAGATGTTTGAGAAGGATGTTTCAAATCAATGATATTGACTCCCTTAGGCCTATTTTTAAAGAATATGAAATTTTAACCTTGACGTGTATATACATACTACAAATTTGTCTATTTGTTAAAGATCGCAAAGAAGTATTCTTAAAAAAATCTGACTTTAAAAGAAATCTCCGAACCCAATATAGACATGACTTATGTACTGTACGGCCTTCTAGTCATATATTAAGAAAGAGCACATACGCAAATGGAATTATAATATTCAACAACTTACCGGACAACATCAAATCATTGGAAGGGATTCAATTTAAAAAAAAACTGAAAGACTGGCTTTTAAGTAAATGTTTTTATAATTTAAACGAATATTTTCGAAATGGACTATGATTATATTATATTTTAATTGTGTATGAATGCCATTTAATATTATTATTTATTGCAAATATATCTAGAATGTGATTATTATTAACCATTATAATTTTATTATTTTTAAGTATCTTGACATTGTACGTCCGAAATGGGCAACTGTTGAAACTTAATTTATATGACATGTAACACCAGTGTACACAGTTGAAACAATAAACTATCTTTATCTTATCTTTATCTTTATCTTCGTTTAGTTGGCATATTCTGTGAGTGAACTGACATTGCAAACGGTAATATTATGTGTTGCAATGTGGCTTTAACTATTTATTTCATACAGAATGTATACAGTTTGACATTTAGGAATCAAAGGAATATATAATAAATAAATATCTACTTCAGACACATATAATATACGTTTGCCTGTCGACTAGCAAATACATAATATATCTATCGCATTCAGGTGCTTGTGATAGAAACGAGTTCTTTATAATTAGTGCCCATAGAGCAGGAGAGTTTCTGTGTACCACAATGCGTATTAATCGGACTGCCAGAAGTTTGTGATTTCTCGGCCTCAGGATGGATTTATGCATAAAATGTAAAGTGAGCTTCTGCCCGGATCTAGTGGCACGATCAGGCGAGTCGGTGTCGCTACGTAAGATACTGCATGTGGTTACTAGAAGATTGTAGGTACGTCCAGAAAACCTAACTGGAATATAGTGAAATCAAAAACCAACATATTGAACTGACAACGTCAGTGTACATAAGACTATTGGTGCAAGATGATAATGATCACAAGATATATTTTTATGGGTGCAGTCCCCAGTCCGTATCCCGTTGTAATAAGACGAACAATGTATTACATATTTGATGTCGTTTTAATGCGACCATACTGCCATGTCGTAAAATTTAGTGTTATACTATTCAATCTAATTTCAAATGGCTCCTCTATTATGTTCATTTACTAGCAGTAATATTTTTCTATTGATAAAACCACATTTAAATCAAATTTTATTTTAACTAATTAGTATATATATTTCTTTTACAGGTACATCTTCAAAATTACCTCAATAACTAAAAGGTATAAAAAACGACATTACCAAAACTGAATACACAACAGAACACCACCAAAATTACCCGCGATGCGTATTCGTCAAGTCGGCAATCAAATGTGAGTATCATATATAAAGGAATCTAATACTTATTTGACCTTAGCTCGGTATGATTGATGGGGCAAGCAAGGCTGCTCGGAAATAAATACAAAAGCGTGTTCATCCGAGCGCCCAAGGCTCCAAAACGAGCCTAGATAGAAGGTTAAAGGGTGTTACTGGCCAAACAGGTTGAGGAAAAGGTTGTAGCTAATAACTTCTGACAACTACAAGGCAAATGCTTTTATGGAATTAGCGGAAAGTCGACGCCCGCGAAGCAACTATCGTGTTGGGGGATTTGTGTTGAACAGGCACCAGATATATTGGAAAAAAACAAAGTGCTTATTACAACAAGTCATTGTTAGTGCAGGTTAAATTTTTGAGCATCCTGAAGAGTACATTTATTATTTCGGGGTGACTGTACAGATTTAACTTGAATTGGGTTTGCGGAAATTGGGAATACTTTGTTGGATTCTATTTTTAAGAGTACACTTTGTACAGTTTGCTTTGAAATCCTATACGTTTTTATTTACACGCTTGTTCTGCTGTGATGCTGAAATGGACTCGGCGGAAGACCAGCGTTGGCTGTTAAAGCCAGCATCATGCTGAGCCAGGTCATTTTCTTGACGTATATATACTTCATTTTTACAAACTTTTATTTAACTTGCCCTGTTAGTATGGGACAAATCTTGCAAGTTAAATTTGATCCACTTCCCGGTTTCCGATTGAGTTGAAATTTTGCACGAATATGCAAATCGCGTGACAATGCAATATTCTGATGACGTAGAGCTGATTTGATGATAGAGCTGGAAGGTAGCCCTAGGAACTCCGTGTTAGTATGGGACAAATCTTGCAAGTTAAATTTGATCCACTTCCCGGGTTCCGATTGAGTTGAAATTTTGCACAAACTTGCAAATCGCGTGACAATGCAATAATATGATGACGTAGAGCTGATCTGATGATGAAGCTGGAAGGTGACCATAGGGACTCCGTGTTAGTATGGGACAAATCTTGCAAGTTAAATTTGATCCACTTCCCGGTGACCGATTGAGCTGAAATTTTTGGTCTAAGTATAATTTGGATGACAATTCAATATTATGGTACCATCGAGCTGATCTGATGATGGAGAAAGAAGGCGGCTATAGGAATTCAGTACTTAACCGACGTAACCCCGTTAATGTTGGGCTCGTTAGAATCGTCTCAATGAGTAGTTGATGATGGCATACAGAAAAGTACAGTCGGCAATAAAAGCTTGTACCAAAAATGAAAATTTTAAAGAAACTTATTTTTTTCTATGTAATAGTGTATATTTGCTGTCACGAATAAACGATTAATATGAATTCGAATTTGAATTTCAATGATCGGTCCCGCAGATCTAGAAACGCCGCAACGCGACGTGAAGGGGGTAAAAGCAATATACTCCTATACCTAAATTATGTTAAAGTTACATTGTCCATAATTCCTCTTTCATAACGGTACCCTTGTTCAGGCTAGCGACAGGACAACACGGCGAGGTAAATATTGAAACCGCAGCGCCCGCGCCGCCTGCGAGTCAATTTGTCCGAACACGCCCGAATTTTATTAATCGAGAAAAGTCGTCCCAGTGCGGTTGGTGCAGTAGAAGAGTGGGGCAGTACTCTATCTTTCAGAGCTGTTACACATAGATACTTTTGACAGTGCTACAACTGTGCTTGTATCGCTCCAGATAGTCGCCGTGTATACCTAACTGTTCTAAAGAGGAATGACATCGAAAGCTTTCCATAGATACGTTTTACGGAATACATTACTTTTTAACAAATCTTTATTCTGTATTTTTTATTTTGTTAAACATATCACCTATCTCCTGTTATATTGCAAAACTCATAAATAAAACATTATAGAGCAATAAGAGAGAGAATAAGAGCTAAGAAAAATAATGTGTTATTAATAATGGTCCAGTAAAGTTTTGGTTCTATACAATTCAATACAACTTATAATATTCAAATCACCCAAACACATTTATCCGAACCAATAATCGTGCTTTGGGCCAAGAGTATGCAGTAAGAACTTACTTAAATAAATAATACACTAAGGTTAAAATATTCTATACTTACCTACTGATTACTCACTAGTTAACCATTCACTACTTGTATATGAGTTTTTCATTGAGAAATACTAGGTACACTTTCCCTCATGCTATTAAGGTACTTAATCTCACTTGATTGAGGTTCACATTACCCCAAACAACCTAAAACGCATACCGTTCTCATCTGTGCACCGTCCCGGTCCCAAACGCCGCGGACAAGGCAATTATTCGTAATGGACGTGCGAAGCAGACTCCGACTTAATGGAAAATGTATGAGTTGTATGACTCCACCCGCTTTGTGCTCTTTATAATGAGGCGCGGATCTTTGATGGGGAAGTGGGTTAATGGTGGCACCGGGTGTCGCACAACATTCTAGTCAGAAGTACTTAAAGGTTTTTTTTAAGTGGCTGTTTAACGTGCGCAGTGCGACAAGGCAATGGCGTTACTTTTGTAACAAAGTTTAGATCAATTGGTCTTTTTAGCTCCGAAAATATGTGGTTGTAGTGCACACACATAGTGTACCTTCCGCGCGTGAAAATGTTACGCGATTAGGTTGGGTATACACCAGTGATGCACTAAGCTGTGTTTCCATACAAGTGCCACCTAGCTGTCAACTATGCGAGGACACATCTATAAACTATAACTATTGTTGACTACGGAACACTAATAGTACATTACGTAACTAGGGCGGTGAATTCGTGAATGCCCCAGATCACAGGTGTTTGTGGCCCGAACCGAAGGTGAGGGCCATAAATATGAAATGAAATGAAATGAAAAAATGAAAATGAAAAATATTTATTTGCATAGACACAGTGCAGGGATGTTTAAATATATTATGGTCATGTGTATCTAGCTTGCATGCAAGCGTGCAAATATGTGAATGTCAATTAAATTATCAAAAAGTCCAACGAGAATTAAAATAACTATACAATGTCAAATTTAATTAATTATACATTATTTACATAATAGGCATAATCATAAAATTCGTCAAAGAGGCGGAGTAAAATTATATAACTAAATACTACAAATTCTTTACTGATTTTCGAGAAACGCCTTAACGCTATAAAAACACCGTTCCAGAAGCCAGTTTGTTAGACTGCGTTTAAAGGCGTTTCCCGCTAACATCTTTATTTCCTCTGGCAGGTGGTTGTAAATAACAATGCACATGTTGTACACGTTTTTCTTATATATAATTTTGTGACTCCGAGGGTGATACAAAAGGTTCATAATTTTTGGCCGTGTTTGCCTTTCCAGAACTTCGCCACGTGTTTTAAAATACGAGGGGTGTGACCTAACAAAATTACATATTTCTCTCAAGTACAGGCAAGGCAAAGGAAGAATTTTATGCTTTTTGAAAAGTGGCACGCAACTTTCGTCCACCCATGAATTACTTATGACTCTGACACACTTTTTTTGTATCCTGAAAACTCTGTCCACTTCCACTGCGTTTCCCCACAATATCAATTCAAATATGCGCTCGGGGGCTTTACGAATTACCGCCCTTGTTGAGTACATAATTTTTTCGTCTTCACCTAGCCACAATGCGAGTTTTCCCGTACGCGTAGCGTGCAGTAAAACTCGTATTATGGCCAGGTGTGACGAAAAAAGTATTTTTTTGTACTTAGCGTAGCTCTGATGGATCTAAACCCTTTACTCCACTGGTAATTATACAAGATTGTAATATTATACAATATACTTACACTAATTTTGAATGAAAACGTCGTGCAGGACTAACACATTTCATGATATTTAATAATTACACATTCTGAGTGTATTTATTTTGCATAAGTAAAATTGTTACCGATATATCTAATATACTGTTTAATAAAATAAATAATTCATAATTCATAATTCATAATTCATTTATTCATTGTACCATGGTAAGGAAGGATGTTATACAATAAAGAGTGACACATGGACCCTGATCGGGTATGACAATGTTATCTTAAAAACTAAGGTCTACAGTATATCTAAGTGGAAAACATGTTGAAATATAGTATTAACATACATAGTTATCTAAAGGATTAGTTTCATAGTTTGTCGTTATAGAAATCTTTGACTGTATAATAGCATTTTTTGACGAGGAACTTCTTTAATTTGTTCTCATACTTTTTATCCGTTTCTTCTGCCTTCATTTGCATTGGGAGATTATTGTAACATTTTATGGCCGCGAATTGAGGGCTCTTTCTAAATGATTGTAAGTTGGCTGTGGGTTGAACCAGTTTATATTTGAACCGTTTATTTTGTTGTTTTTTGAAAAGATGTAAGTTTTTTCGCGCGTACATGCTCAATTCAACGCGACTTTTTGTGACTACTTTTGAACGCAGCCTTTCCGGCGTATGTCACAAATGTCAAGTTAATGTTATGACATTTACGATGTGATTTTTATTAGCTGATGTTGCGGTAGAACTTAATTGATTTTAAAATTTTGGAGATCGTTATTTCGCTTATGTATGTGTGCGTAAATCAGACATTGTGATGCGCGGAAACTAATCCATTCTTAATTCGTATAACTCACGGTTTCCGGTGGAAAATAAAATTGGTGCCCTTCGGTGAGGTTATATTCTTCGCAAATTTCACACACTTGGTAGTATGCAATGCAATCCATGTACGTATATTAATAATATGTTAGCAGCGATTATTTATAAGTATTGACAGTTTGACAGCTGTCACGTTCCTGACAGCTGTCAAACTGAAAACAAAAACAAAATAAAATAATACTGTTTCTAAAAGTATTCCTCGGCAATTGAAGAGCTCGAATATATAAAAGTTATAATATTAAGGACTTGAAAACAGCAGGCTGTGTTTCTCAAACTGCCAATATGGAATAGTTTGCGTATTTTGACACGCATTTATATCAAAGACAAATGATTCTCTATAAGTCTACGAAATTTAAATATAATGTTTACCTTTGTTCTGTGTATGTATGCTTATTTAGAGCAGTCTTCTAGAATCACAATTAGAAGTTAAATAGGTCAACGTCCTCCTACACAAACACTAACTTGATTGATTGTCGCCTCGATCAATTTCAATATCAACTTTACGGATGATAGATAATGCTCAACTTGAGTGTATTGTATCCTATCATTAAATGTCAATATCAAAGATGGCGCATAGCACACCGTGACGAGCGGGGCCGCGCGTAAGTTTTACGTTCGTTCGTGTTCGTTTACTTTTGGGCCTTAACAGCATTGAAATAAAATCGAAAAGCGGCGACTTCCTTTTCATCCCTCGACTAAAGCTCTATCGCTTGTATTATTCAGCATGTGCGACAAAGGTAGTTTGCGGTCAAGGGACAGACTATATCAGCTCTTAACTGGAAACTTTAAACTGTGTTTTTTTGGTCCTCTCATTCATCTGGAGCGAATGTCACTTTATTAACCATGACGCTAGAGGTTCGTCACGTCTTCATATTTTGTATATTCGAATTGGAAGTTATTGGTCTTTTTATTAAGAGAATTTATAAAATTGGATTCTAACTAACCTAATTACTACACGCGAACTCGGTGACCGAGCGCTGTTCTGCGGTCGTGTCGTACGGCACGGTGTACTAGTCGTATAGGTCATCCTCAACTGTCAAACTAAAGATTGATAGTGAATGCACGTAATGGATTGAAACAAGCAAGCACTTTATGATTACATGGAATCATATACGAATAGCATGATTTACGATGTAATGACGAATGGTATGGTAATGGAATTTAGTGGAATCTAATCATTTGTACTCATCCCTAATTCAGTAACCATGCAGTAAATATTGGTTGGCAACGAATTTGGGACCACATTTATAACTTTTATGACAGTTAATATTGGCATCCATACAGATTTACTGACGTTTGATGGCACAGAATTAATTATTTGCCTACTTCACATGTCAATTCTTTACAAAATGTCGGTCAGATATCACTCGAATGATAAAAAAAAAATATTAAAAAAACACTAATTTAATAATACCGATTTTGCAATCATTTAATAAGGCGATAGATTAATGTATTCTATATTAGCTGACCGCGCGTCTTAACTCGCGTATTGCAAAGAACATGGGCAAAACAGCGGAAAAAAGATAAGAAACTATCCAGAAATCTATTCTACTCGCACGTGAAAGATTTTCTGAAATCCGATAAGTGGTTCCAGACCCATGAAATACAAACTTACATAGTATAGGTAAAAAGCTACAACCTCACAGATTATTCCTCTGTATAAAATTGGGATATATATATGAGCCCCACGAACATGTATATACGTTTCTCCAATGGACCCTCAGAGCTCACAAGCTGTCAAGTAACATGTGCACTTTACCAAAAAGAAGAATTACCAGTCAAACATAGCCCTTAACCCTCATTCAAAAGAGTTTACTTCAGGTCGTCGTTCAATCATCGTAGCAGATTGTCGCTACGACATTCGTAGCGCATGCTATGCATGTTAATTCAACATTTATCTAAAATGAGCGCTGATCGAAATCTAAATTCAGCCGTAATGCTTTAAACATGCGGTCTCAATTTGTTTATCTGTCTTGTCTGAACCCTCGTAGAAGCTGTAGTGTACCGCAAAGCTTAATCAAATAGGTTGATGCTGGGTTTGACGGATCGAGCGGTCGAATGTAAATCGGCGTGTAAATATTAAACTCGTCTGAGGTTGTTTGGTACTTACTAGGGTTGCGTACAGCCTTTTGTTAAAAACTTGACTGGCGGTCAAACTGTGACATATATATACCGCATTCCAATTCGATATCAATGCAAGGTTTATATGATTTTGTGTAGTTTTGTTGCCAAATATTAATTTCATATATTATTACCCTAACACACTCAAGATAAAAAAGGGTACAACGCTATAGACTCATGCGTCATGCCTTTACGAACGGTTTTTTAATATGTGAGTTATTAACAATAGTCAATGGATTTTAGGAAACGAAAAGTCAAATACTTTCTTTGTTTCTTTTTTTTTCTTTCTTTCTTTTTTTTCTGACTTTCTTTTAGTACATTTTCTGTCAAAAATGACAATTTTGGTACTTTGTTGTTACTGCCAACTTTACTTTTCCGTATACCATCATAAACTACTCATTCAGACGATTCTAACGAGCCCAAACTCAACGGGGTTGTGTCGGTTAAGTTCTGAATTCCCATGGCCACCGTCTATATCCATCATCAGATCAGCTCGATGTTCCATAATATCAAATTGTCATCCAAACTATACTTATACCCGAATTTTCAGCTCAATCGGTCACTGGGAAGTGGGTCAAATTTAAATTCCAAGATTTGATGACAAACAGCGGGACAGGGGGAAACTAAGCAAAAGCTTGTTATAAAATTACTATTTTTGCGTTCAATGCAGCTTATACGACATATTATGCAGATTATATTATATATACTATACGTGCTATTATGCCGTAATAACAGCAAAACCAGTTACATTTTTACAGTCCAAGTTAAAATCACGCCAGAAATCAAACGCCACCACACCGTTACAGAATTATCCCAATCGAAAACGGAGTAAAACTAAACAACTATAAGACTTTTATTGCTTTTCCCTTCTAAACACTCCGCCGCTATTAAAGAAAAATGCCTTAGCGCGAATAAAAACGCTTTGAATTTCAGAAACCACGTAATTTGCGGCGCGGGTGGTGTTTAGGAGCTATTTTTGATTCAATTACGAGCATAGGCTGAGCATAAACTTAAATGTATACGGTGGATTATCGGAGTATGCGAGTCGGCATGAAATATTGTGGAAACTTTGAATAATTCAAAAATATCGACTAACTTTCGTGTGTGTTCCCTGAAACTATAAGTTATCACAGAAGATAAAGAAAACTTCCCGCTGATTGTTACCTTAATTCCATTAAATAACGGGGTCCTGTCGTTTGACTTACTATTTAACTTTTGCCTTAATGTTTCACTAGTCCTAATGCATTTATCTTCGATACGGTGAAGATTTCGGTTTTTTTATGAATATAATTAGATAGAAGTCACTAGGTTAGGTTAGGTTTTTTTTACAAAAATCCTATAAAGTTTATTATTATGTCTTTCCCGCTCACGGGACAATGATGTCCCGGATCTTTGGGAGGCGTACGTGGAGCGAGGTACCTACAAAGTACCAACTGAGCCAACACGTAGAGGCCCTTTTGACAATTTAATGAAATGCAAGGAGTACACGAAGCGGAATTATTATTATTATTATCGGGAGCCTGTAGTGTCCCACTGCTAATGTTCACTGTAAATGAGAACTGGAAGAATGCACAAGTCCATGAGCCTTCGTTTAAGTGATAGTGGCAGGTGATGAGGTGCAAAATTTCATTATTTAAGAAAAAAATGCATTGCGTCTAATTGAGACATTAGGTCAATGGAACATTTAGGGGTAAAATACTCTAACAATGATGTGTATTATGTACTTACTGCAGTCTTTAGTTTATCTTTTTAAGTTGAGACTGTCATTTTTTGTATGGGAAAAAGACAATTGAGTTGTCGTAATGCTAGTTCAGAATGAACGCAACACTCCTCGGCTTAAACAACGACACCCTATCGAATACCCAATAACAATCACTTCAGTAACTATCCTTAATTGCAATCTCAAAACTAATCTCTAGAATATCATAAAATGATATTGTTGCAAAGGTGCACAGCAGCGCCGGGCCAAGTTCGTAACTAGTGTTTAGCTAAGCCCGCCGGCCTCCCTCGATGGACAAGCCAGTCCAGCCACCCGGAATCTAATCCGTTCTTAAAACTCTCTTAACTTGAATCCACCGAAACTCGCACACGGATTTAGTTAGGAAGCAATTATAATTGTGCAAGCTGTGATAGCTACTTTAGAGTCAGAACCACCTATTAACCGTTCAATAAAATTATTTTAACGGATTTTATAGCGAATATTGAGTATATAATCACATCCGGACGTTTAATGCCCTTTTTAGCAGTCGTGGTCAAACAGGTAGATAGAGAATAGTGCGTTTAAATATAGATATTATTCTACCTGACAGAGAACAGTATCTATATTTAAACGTACCAATATTTTAAATGCGAAAGTTTGAATGTTTGTTAGTCAATCACGCTTAAACAGCTTTACGGATTTTGATGTAATTGTGCACGAAGCTAGTTTATAGCCTGTATTAAAATTAAGGATAGTTTTTATCACCCAAAGGTTGTCTGGAAGAGATCGCTTTTTAGTGATAAGACCCCCTGTTGTCTACAATTGTTTATGTCTAATTTAGCACTATTTTTTCTACTGTCTACTATATCTGGTGAACAATAAAGAATATTTGTATTGTATCACGCAGACGAAGTCGCGGACGGAGACTAGTACTAAACACGATAAAATCCGTTCGAATCATTTTAATTTAATTAGTATGCCGCGGAAATTGTTAAGGTTACTAGAGAAGCGAACGAATTTCGTCATTTTAGTTTGATAAAAAAATATTTCGTATGACTGTTCTTCTCGGCAGGTCGCATTTCTCAACCGATATTCGTAAAATATTGTGAACGGGTTGGTGGAATATATTTTTTGTGAATTCTGATTTAGGAAAAAATAAAAGAGTGTTGTAAAAATGCGACACACTCGCGAAAACAGCACATTCGTTATATGTATTGCAAACTCCCCTGTTGCATTTAGTAAAGCTCCCTCGCCATTGAGTTAATGAATTATCCTTTCCTATCCTATTAAACGAGCAATATTTTTATATATACGTATTATAATATATCTTTGAAATCACGTTCTCGGAAACGGCTTTAACGATTTCGATGATAGTTCGAATGTAACGTGAACGATGAGTTTACAGGGCTCTAAGTACTGATTTGCCATACGATAAATAAATAAACAGGGCTGAAAAATCAATCTAGGTAGATTTCATGTCTGGGAAATGTTTTCTCCGTATTTACTGCATTTTCCTCCGAGCAGAGCTCGGTCGCCCAGGGGCTTCTCGTTTATACGAATTACGTTCCTAATCTAGTTTGCCAATCGATTTGAATGGCAAAAATTGCGACGCAAAAACTCGTGTAGGACGCTTGCGTGGAGAACGGGTAACTGGGACGGCCGGAACGATGCCGCTAACTGTTTTATTTGGGAAAACCGTAAAAAAGCGCGATTATTCCGACTCGGTGTCGGTGTCAGTAATCATAGGACTGGCGCAACTTGGCCCGTTATTCACCGCCGACAATCACGCCTGGCCTTTGACCGAATTGTATAATTGGGGTGAATTATTTTTTACTTTGGATCGTGGGTAGCGTTGCTTTGATTCTGAGAATTTGACCTTTCCTGTAACACTTGTAATTCACTACACTGACATTATTATTCATAACACTTCAGAAACCTCTGTTAGCTTACATCTCTCGTTACTTTTTCACAAACGCAAATGAATATGACTTATGTTTGGTACAATACGCCCATGGGCGTAATGGCGATTTCCTTACACTGTACCTGTCTCTCATACGTTAGTTTAAGATGTGTAGTGATGTGTGTAGTGTTTAAAAAACAATATTCAAATGGCTTTGATGTGTAGTTTATAAAATTATTTCCGCACGTTATGTAAATAAAGTGTTTCATGGCAGTAATTTGCTAAAAGAAGGCAAAATAAATATTAATCAGAGTAAAAGTTCCAAATGTAAGGTGGTTCTTATTTTTACCTTCTGCGTGTTACATCATTCAGCCACGACTTCAAATCACTGTCAAATTTTATTTTAACTGAAATAATTAACAAAGGCGAAGAGACTAAACATGTACAATGTAACGAACGTATTGAAATGGTTTGAGACTCTGCGAGACCGCTGGTTTTCAGTCTCTAACCACAAATTTAAAGTTAATTAAGTCTTAATAAATTACGCTGTAACGACGACAAATTAGTAAAAACAATTTTTAAAAAGTTCTTAAAACCTAATATGAGGAGTTACTTATGTAATAGAAAACAGGCTATTATTATAGACAGGTATAATAAAAGACTCTTAAACCGTAGAGCAAGTGCTGTCATGTTTTGGGCAAGTAAAGTTTGGGGTACCGCAAGGAACTGTGCTTGGCCCACTCCTTTTTTTGGTATATCTAAATGAGTTTCTTCATATAGTCAAAGACCGGTGTGTGTTGTATGCTGACGATGCTACGGTGTTTTTTCTTGTAACCGTTCGCAGGAAAACTTCAGTGACAACGTAAACATTGATTTGACCAAGATTATAAATTGGCTTGCCCTACTCAATCTTAAATTGAATCTAAAAAAAAAACCAAGCTCATTCAGTTTAGGAACTATAAGACTAATCCTATTTCATTAAATGTATCGGTAGCAGGTATTACCGTAGAAGAAGTTAGTAGTGAAAGGTTCCTAGGAGTTATGATACATAGATTCCCATCTAAATTGGAAAGCTCATGTTAGTCAAATAAATAAGAAAATTTCTACAAACTGCTATGCGCTAGCTGTCCTAGCTAGCCTAGCCTAGCAGTCACTAGCGGAAACCTGCTCTGAAAATATAGTTATTAGTGCCTTTTATGGAAATATATATCCGCTGCTGACCTATGGGACTATTTACTGGGGGAATTCTGTGGATGTAAATAAAACGTTTGTACTCCAGAAAAGATGCCATAAAACGATTTATCGTCTGAATCCCTGAGATTTCCTCCGTGAAGTATTCAAACGAAAAGGCTTTCTCACATTAACAGGGATATTCATATTGGAAGTAAGCCTGTTTGTAAAAACGCAGCCAAACTACTTCACAACATTAACTGCCACAAAGAATAATGTTCGAGCACAGTACAGATATGATATAAGATTGCCAAGGGTTAAAACCTCCATATATAATACGAGTATATTTATAATGGCAATCCGAGTATTTATTCAACTCCCGACTCATATGAAGGCTCTGGAAGGAAACTCTTTTAAGGCATAATTAAAAAGCTGGCTCATAGAGAAGACATTCTATAGCTTAAAAGAGTTCTTTGATTCTAGTTAAATACTGTCTGAGTACCGACTACATTTTGTTATTAATTTTGTATCCTTAAAACATTGTTAGTCTATAAGTTTGCAATAAACGATTCTTATTCTTATTCTTATGAGTTAGATTACCGGGCTACATACAAAATTAGAGAGATTATAAACAATGAATAAAAAAATATAATTAAAAATTAATGTTTCAACTACAATAATCTGACGAATGTCGTAATTTACATATTGTTCCCGGTGACGGTGTTTTAATCCCGGTAATTGCAGTTATTTGTGTGATGAATGAGCACGAATATTTGTTCCTGAGTCATGGATGTTTTCTTTGTATTTATGTAATTATGTCTATTAAATATACCGTCATCTAGTACCCATACAGCAAGCCGCAAGCCTTATTGATCTTAGTATTCGTTTGATTTGTGTAAGGTTTTCCCCTAATATTTATTTATTTATTTGTAATAAAATGTCTAAACATGACTTCTTTTAAGATATCACAATGAAATAAATAGTTGAGTAACGTCTCAATCTCAACCAAGCACATAATAACGTTTAAAAGCACGCAAAGTTTTTGTTAATAGGAATTCATTATTTTAATTAAAATCATAATTTATGTTTCGGCGGCGTGGCGTGCATGTAACACATAACTTGCGGCACTCATGAACGCTGAGAATTGCGGTAGGTTTTAAAACCCCGTAGTTACTTAGGTTCTTTTATTATTTATTTATTACGAAATACAGCTACAGAATACTTAATGTAATGCATTGCACCTGCAGAACTAAAACAGTTTGCCTGCTGAAGTACCAGTTTCTATAGACAACTAATTTTACATGTTACAATCAATTCTCAATCTATTTGCTTGTTACTAACTATGTAGTTTACTTTGTTAACATTGTGTTAATATTATTATGTTCTTTATTTTAGACGATCATAACTTGTTATAATTTTGACTTGCGAATTTGAATTTATACTGGAATTTCTTATCATGAAATAAATTATCTCATCTTATGTCATATTAATATTATGAAGAGATGAATTCTATGGGATTGTAACTTTGTATGTAAGTAATAAGGAACCACTTATAAGATTAAAATTTTCTTGCATTCTGTGCAATACGAGGGCATGGCCGCACGAGTAGCTGGTATTGAAAAATAACTATCGTACATACTAATTATTGTCGAAAATAATGCGCATGATACCTTTATAAAGGCTCACTTAAGAGTTTGTGATCTGTGATTTATTAGTTTAGATTTTTAGTTTTTTTTATAATTTGGCTAGTGTCGATATTTGGGTATTGTTTGTATCACCGCTAAGCGAAGTATCACAGAACAGCCAACGTCATTAAAAATATTGAATAGGGCCCCAAAGGCTAATAAAAAGGCAGCATTGCGCGGGTGGCGCCGCGGGACAATGCGTATTGTGGCGCGAGCTCGTACCTGCCTTGTTGTACTTTACTGGCGACAGCACAGCCTTCGCACTGCTTGGTTCATGATTTATTCAACCCGTTTTGCGCGCTCTTACCGATACGGTAGATTGACCTACATTACACGTGATGTGAGTTTACTGTAGCATGGCTCATATTTATGAGTAAGTTTACGCACCTTTATTATTACACTTGACTATATTACGAAACTAAGTTTTCACAATTTTATTGTAAACTATGTGATTCTTGAACACACACAAAGTGAAAGGGCTGTACTCTCAGCGTCACCGCAGCGCAACACCAATTCGTACTCTAGAGTTTTGCACCAAAAAGTTGTACGGCACAGCATCGCACCCGTTTTTCTTTTCTCCCTTCTTGTAATGAACTTCCAGCAGAGCAAATCCGGAAATAATAGGTGTGAATGCAATTGGGCCGAGTTGCAGGTAAGCTTTCGGAAAACCGATTTCGCGTCTGGGATTTGCTTGAACGTTCGGAAACGCTCTATAGGGTTTTTGGAGCTATAGCTGCGGAGGTGTGAAATGTACACTTTTCGTCTTTGCGTTGATCACAACTGAGCTGAGCTTTATACTGAGGTGGCATATTACCTGACAGTGGTTGAAAGAGGATTTAAGTCTTTAAATACTAGTTTAGTCCTGTTGGTATAGGGTAAAGGGTGCGTGACATGACAAATAATCATGTTATGCAGTTTTTGATCTTAGTTTTGTCATTTTTTTTCGAAGGCTTTATAGTGCTTCTCTGCTGGGCAAAGGCTTCCCCTCTCGACTTCCATTCGTCCCGGATTTGAGCAATATCTGGCCAATCGTTACAAATAATGGATAATACCCATGGTATGATAATACCCAAAACACAACGCTTAAATAAGTAATCATCGTTATCAGCAAAAAGACTGCTGGACATAGGTCTCCCCCAAAGAGTGCCAAAATGACCGGTAATGCGCCCCCCGCATCCAGGGTACTCCCGCGACTTTTACCCGGTCATCAGTCCACCTAGTGGGCCCTACCCACGCCGTGCCTTCCGGTACGTGGTCGCCACTCGAGAACCTTTCCACCCCAACGGCCATCGGTTCTACGTGCTATGTGCCCCTAAAATGATATGTGCCTTGAATAAGTAGTACGTAGTAACCATTGCTGCCTTGATTCGCGTATAAACTAGGCAATCTTGAACTATACGGTACTGAGCGGTGCAGAGCTGAAGGGAAACAAAGCAACGTGATGCCGTAGAATTAATTTAAAAGAAAAATCACCAGCGCTGAAACTGCTTACCTAAAGTTTATTTGTGAGCAGCTCAAAGCGGGCGAAGAATTTGAGCAGACGATTATTATTACAAATTTTAGGCGTAATATTATATGATAGCAGAGAAATATATAGCGGTGACGGGCGTTTACAAATTTGTTGACATGACAGGACTTCTTTTTTCTTCTAACGTATGTAGGCGGTGTATGCAGTCTCAGCAGCTTTTTAACAAAGGAGGCCAAAAGGGATTTTGCACTGACGGTGTAAATAGCCTATGATTCGTATTATTAGGAGAAATTTATCTTATTATTATTAGGAGTAATAATGTGCCTAATTCTAGGTATACATGGGAGCTAACAAGTAGCACAACCAGCAAATATGTATTCGCCTCTTGCGTCAGAAAATTGAAAATAAAATCTATAAACTTCTGTAGTGCGCTTCGTAATAAAAGTATAAACAAGGGTAAATGCATTTGAGTCGTTTGTCGTCTGGATAACAAATACAGTGGATAGAGTAAATAGAGAACTGGGCGTACGAGTCGGCTGCGAGTGCGGGATGCAGCAAGTACTTGAACGAGTTGTACGAGTAAATGCAGTGCAAGTGGGGTGTTAGTATCTCAAGATGAGTTAAATGTGAAATAAGTTAAAAATGGTTATCATTTTGGCACGTAAAATTATAATAATTATTTATTTAATTATATTCACATAACAAGATCCATAGTGATATAAATGCAAATTGTTTAAAATATCCTTTTATATATTTCTTTAGCTTTTCCCTAAAGGAAAAAAGCTATAGTAACGCCAAATCTAGGGATTTATTATTTACTAGCAACCCGCCCGGCTTCGCACGGGTACTATATTATATAATATACAAACCTTTCTCTTGAATCACTCTATTTTAAAAACCGCATCTAGATCCGTTGCGTAGTTTTAAAGGTCTAAGCATACATAGGGACAGACATCGGGAAGCGACTTTGTTTTATACTATGTAGTGATGTAACACACATAACCGCTATTTAATATTAAGGCTAATCAACGAGTAAATAAACCAGGCTTTGTCGATCAGATCTTCTGGAGGGCTTTCGCTCGATGGTCTGTATATCGGCACCGCAGGGCACCCAACCACAACGTTTGTATAGAGAGCAACGGCCGAGGCCAGTACGAAACCGGTTTATACATATTGCACCAGCGTCGCCTTGGAAGACCTAACCCTTTTACTGTAGAACCTGGAATGATCCTGGGATGACGTGCTAAAATGGACCCCATTTTATACATATTGCACCAGCGTCGTCTTGGGAGACCTGACCCTTTTACTGTAGAACCTGGAATGATCCTGGGATGACGTGCTAAAATGGACCCCATTTTATACATATTGCACCAGCGTCGCCTTGGGAGACCTGACCCTTTTACTGTAGAACCTGGAATGATCCTGGGATGACGTGCTAAAATGGACCCCATTTTATACATATTGCACCAGCGTCGCCTTGGGAGACCTGACCCTTTTACTGTAGAACCTGGAATGATCCTGGGATGACGTGCTAAAATGGACCCCATTTTATACATATTGCACCAGCGTCGCCTTGGGAGACCTGACCCTTTTACTGTAGAACCTGGAATGATCCTGGGATGACGTGCTAAAATGGACCCCATTTTATACATATTGCACCAGCGTCGCCTTGGGAGACCTGACCCTTTTACTGTAGAACTTGGAATGATCCTGGGATGACGTGCTAAAATGGACCCCATTTTTTCTTAGGGTACGCTAGGAGGACGGCAGTAAAATAATATTAATTAATTCTGTAAATCACTATTGTCGTAAACAACATTTTTATTGAGTACGCAGGTTTCAAACAAAATGCAAATTCCTTACCTAATAGAGCTAGTAGTTCAATAGGCACGTTTTAAAGATGGAAACAAAGGCTCGGCATTCAAACCTTTAATTAATATCCTTGGGATTTCGAGGTTTTACAATATTGACTGTATAATACCGTGAACACAACGTATCCTTTGCGTATGTAGGGAATAACATATATGTTCTTGTACATTTTCATCCGTTGATAACTAGTGGATGAGAGTGGACTGTATAAATGTATGGGTGAGATGATGAAAACAACGGTAGCACTTAAAAACTGGTATTTATTGAGATATTTACACACAAAACCAGCTAAATTACATTGACGTGGCAAAGGCAGATCGACCACTAACGTACACGTCAAGGAAAACAAATAGAAACACAATACAAACAAAAAGGTTACAATTCTATATATAAAAGGTTGGCACCACAGCCAGTCGCCAACATACCGGATCCCCAGTGGAACACTAACTACTAGTGGTGACTGACTGAGGTGCGGATTCCATTAAAACAAGTTTACGGGCCGGTCGGCGCAGCAGACCGCCCTTTGTACGAACGTCCGCTACACGGACCGCTCCGTCAGGTCCTAAATAGACCTTCGCTATTCTTCCTAGGGGCCATAGGCCGCGAGGGAGGCTAGGGTCAGCGATCAGCACCACATCACCCTCGCTGAGATTAGCCGCGTTGTCGGTGGTGGCTCCTCTTGGTCGAAGCGTCGGCAGGTACTCGCGTAGCCATCGCGCCCAAAACTGATCGGCGAGCCGTAGCGTTCTGCGCCAGTCGCATCTTCGGACTAGGTCTGCGTCTGTCAGTGTCGACGTCCATGGTACTACGGATGATGTGCCCAGAATAAAATGAAAGGGAGTTATGGCCTCAGGTAAATCTGTTGAAGATGATATGTAGCTCAATGGCCGTGAATTGACTATGGCTTCTGCTTCAAGTAGTAGCGTTGCCAGGACGTCTTCTTTTAGAGGTTGATTTATGAGGCAGGATCTAAGCGCTGTCTTAACTGTCCGCACGAGCCTTTCCCATGCGCCGCCCATGAAAGGAGACGCAGGTGGGATGAAGCGCCATTTAATTTTCTGATTTGTGGCGTATTCTTTAATGGAATCGTCATGAAGAGAGCGTAGCTCGCGGGAAGCCCCGACAAAGTTTGTGCCGTTGTCTGAAAAGATGGTCGTAGGTGATCCTCGGCGAGCGATGAAACGCCTCAGGCTCATTATGGCAGAATCGGACGACAATGAAGTGACTATTTCAAGATGAAGCGCTCTCGTCACTAAGCATGTGTATAATGCAACGTATCTCTTCTGTTGGCGGCGGTATATCGTTACCATTATGGGGCCGAAATAGTCCAGTCCAACATGAGTAAAGGGCCTTTTATGGTGGTCGAGTCTTTCGGGCGGTAGGTTGCCAGTCTGAGGTTGAGCAGGCTGATTTTTCCACCTTCGGCAGTGTATACAGGCGTGCGCTACACTGCGAATACTTACGTGCTCTAAGTATCCAGTACTTTTGTCGGAGTTCATTCAGCACCAGTTCGTTGAAGTGATGCGACGCTCTGGTGTGCTCGTAGAGGATGAGTAGTCGTACATCATGGTTGCGACCGTCGAGGATAACTGGAGACTTCACGCACTCGCTTACTCCTGGAGCAGAACTTATGCGTGTGTCCAGTCTCAATAAGCCATCTTGGCCGAGAATCGGTGCGAGTTTTGCGATCCTGCTGTTCCTGGGCACTGGCTTTGAATAACGTAAAGCTGTTAGTTCCTCCGGGAAACTGTCTGCCTGAGCTTGTAGCAACACCATCTTCTCGGCTTCTATTATGTCTTCAGCGTGCAGTTCGTAGGGAGATGTGGTGCTGTCTAGGTACAGTTTAGAATTTGGAGCTATAGGCCGAGACAGTTTAAGCCGGAATAGTCGTGCGCCCTGGAGAACGCGGGCAGTGGTGCGAAGTAGACGCAGCCAAGAGCTAAAACGCATCGGGTTGGGTACTGAACTCGATGGCAAGGTGTCGAGGAGCAGAACCACCAGGTCAGATTTCAACTCGGGGTCTGGTGGACTCTCTTCCACGTCAGCAACGCACTCGGTAGGCCAAGTGCGTGGCGGTTCTAGAAGAAACTGCGGACCGGTAAACCACCGATGGGACGCGATCAAGTTAATTTTCTTTGGTTTAGTTGCGTCGTCGGCGACGTTGAGAGAGGTTGGGATCCACCTCCAATTAGACGGATTGGTGGTTTCCAATATCTCTCCTAGCCTATGTGCAACGAACGGTTTAAACGCGCGAGCGTCGCTCCCAATCCACTTGAGGACCGTAGTAGAGTCGTCCAAAAGATGGTTTCGGAGAGCTGAAAGCGATGAGCTTGTAAAATTGTTTGCGCAAAACGGGATGCAATGAGCGCAGCTTGTAATTCCAAACGAGGAATCGAGACCGGTTTGAGAGGCGAGACGCGTGCCTTGCTTCCGATGAGAGTCGTGGATACAGTGCCGTCGCTGTAGCTGAAACGCCAATATGCAACACAAGCGTAGGCCTGCTCGCCGCCGTCGGCTACTAAGTGCAGCTGGATGTCCGAAAAGTCCGACCTGTTCATGTACCAGCGTGGAATTTTTACATTGGCTGCAACTTGCAACTGCGTAAACCAGTCCTCACATTCTCTCACGTAGACCTCAGGAAGCTGCGCATCCCAACTGATGCCTGCGCGCCATAATCTTTGAATCAAGTTGCGACCCCAGATAACGATTGGCATTAACAAGCCGAGAGGGTCATAGACTTTCATGACGTTTGATAATAGGCTGCGTTTGGTTAAAGTGTCAGTCGGTATCTGGGATATAGAACGAAAACCTAACGAATCTTGCCGTGGGTTCCATTTTACACCCAAAACGCCAACCTCATTACTTGGTGGCAGGTAGACGTCAGACGTCGCATCGCTTCGAAGTTCCTTGGGATGAGGGAGAGAGCCTCTGGATGGTTTGACGTCCACGCGCGCATTTCAAAACCACCTGCCTTGTGGACCGTGACTACGTCGGCGGCTGTTTGTGCCGCTTCGGCAACGCTGGAGTAGCTACCGAGATAGTCGTCCATATAGTGGTCGTTAATAATTGCCTCACAAGCAGCGGGGTACTCGTTTGCCAGCATTTTCGCATTTTTGTTTTTAATGTAGAGTGCGACAAATGGGCTCGAAACTGCACCAAAAATCATTGAAGACATACGGTACTCCTTTACGTTGCCATCATTGTCGCGCCAGAGAAAGCGTTGGGCGTCCCGATCCCCGGGAGAAATTTTGATTTGAGGGAACATCTCTTTGATGTCCCCATTTAAGGCCACTTTGCCTTCTCGAAAGCGGAATAAAATGTCGAGAAGGGATGATAGTATGTCAGGGCCTTGCAGCAGGAGGCTGTTGAGGTTTACGCCTTTCGTTGCCGCTGCAGCGTCATGAACTGCCCTTAGCTTCTTTTTTGTGGGTGTAGAACGCCAAAAATAGGTAAATACCACAGTATAGAACCATTTGCAGTTACGCACGAAATATTTGGTGGATTTCGCTTATGGTAGGTATTTATGTCACACTCTTCGGCGTAGCTTTTACTGATGACGCCATTTATGAACTCTTGAAAAGCTGCGGCGAACTTTGGGTCATTTGACATTTGTCGTTCGAGGGCTTTGAACCTTGAAAGTGCCTGCGGGTAACTATCAGGTATGATCTTCGGTAAATCCTTCCTCCATGGGAGACCAACTTCAAAATGGCCAGTGTTTAACCGACGAGCCGACGATTCAATATTTTCAACGGCTCGCTTATCATCGTCATTTGGGCGAAGAGCATTTTTTGTTATGCCCAAGGCGTCAATGTCGTATTGACTTTTGATAAGATCATCTAAATCGTCCGAAATGTGATTTACAAACTCGAGTGGCTTGGATGAGACGGAAAGTGCACCATGAAGCACCCAGCCCAACAAAGTTTTGGAGGCGACGGGTTCGTTCTTTTTCCCACACCGTACTGCACGACTCAAAGATAAGTGCCAGTCGGGCGCACCGATGAGAACAGTAGGGGAAGCGTCAATGTATGACAACTCATCGGATAAGTCTGACAGATGACTGTAATCATTGAGATTTATTGAATCAGGGAACTGTGCGCGGAGGCCTAATGGTTTGATCGCCCGGGCGTGCTCCACCAGGTATCGATCAGATTGGTTACGTCCGCGAATGTAAAAGTCAACGTAACTTACGTCCACTTCTTTGCTCATACCGCCAACACCTTCGATGCGAAGACGCTCTTGACATGTGGGCTTCGCGCCGATGCGTGCTGCTACTTCCCCATCAATGAGCGTCGCCGTACTGCCCTCGTCGAGCAGTGCTGACGTCTCGAAGCAGCCGTCAGGACCCTCGAGGACGATTGGCACCACTTTCAGCAGACCGCGGGGACGAGATGCTGACAGCAAGGACCCTGTCGTGTTAATTAAACAATCAGACGTATTTGTGATTTTTACGACAGGCTCAGGTTTGCGGTCGGCGTCATCCATCTGGTCGGGGCGGTAGAGTTGGGAGAATCCACTTGAGTATTATTGAACTGGCCGCTGGGTGCCGCGCTAGCTTTAACACCGGCTGTACCATGGAGAAGTGCATTGTGACGTCTCGAACATCCATCAACTCCGCAACGTTTCGCACGGCAGTTGTTCCACGTGTGAGGATTAGGCTTAAGACAACGGTAACACACTTTAGTCTCTCGGACCCAACGCCATCTATCGTCGAGGTTCAGAACTAAAAAGCTTTTGCAGGTTTTTATGTTGTGAGGCCCTTGCTTACAATATGTACAACGCTCAGGGGTTTTATCATTAGATACTGTAGCGTGTACAGTTTCCTTACGATGTTGAAATTTATAGAAATGTGTCGGAGCCGGTACCTTAACAGTACTGTCAGGAACGAAATTGTATTTGAGCTGTTTATCAGCCTCGGTCAAGAGGAAGCGTGACAGTAACTCTAATTTTGTAATAATTTGTTCCTCGGGTACATACAGAGACGCAAAATCAGTGAAACGGCCTCTTGTGTGCTCGCTCAAATTAAGCAAAACGCACCGGAAGAGCTCGGGGGAAAACAAGTACTCATTTTGATTGAAAAGCTTGAGAGTGGTTACAAAATTCCGTAGTTTGTTAGCTAAGCAATTTAAATCATCAGGAGAACTTATCTTAGCACTGTTGCGCAGCTTGGCGACCTCGCGGGCCACCAGCAGTTCCGGCCTTGCGTACGTCTGCTGCAAGGCTCTAATGACTTCTTTGGGATCGCCGGAGGCCCACAGGAGTGACGCGACGGACTGGTACGCTGGACCACGCACAGCGTTGTTAAGACGGTCTAGGTTCTCTAGCGGGGAAAAGTTGGATTTAGTTTTATCGTAGCTACTCTTAAAAGCCATCCACTGACCGACATCACCCGAGAATGTGATAAGTTCGGGTTTCTTTGGCCTGTTGGAAAGAGCGTTAATTGCGTGAGTCAATTGCATTATAGGATCTGGCGCCGGGCGTTCAGACGGTGATTGTTTTTGTACCACTCTGTTGTAGTTTTTTCGAATAGCGGCATATGTGGGATCTGAAAGGTTCGCATGGTTGACATCGGACAAACGAAACGACACCGTGTTGGCGGGGACGGCCGGCTGTGAAAGAAGTCCCTGAGGGTTACCCAGGGTGACAGTCGGTGCCTCACCAGGCGTGTTTGTAAGAGTTGCCGTTGTCATGTTTGCGTTTTGTTCTGAGACCCACATTGTGGTACGCTTTTCGGAATCACGATTAGAAAAACATGAACTACGAGATTTGGTGGACTTATCTGAGGCATCCAGGGCGGCGAGTTTCGCTTGTAATTCCACCTCCTCCGCCTCAGTCTCGAGGCGGGCGAGGTCGCGTTTGCGCTTGCGTTCCGCTTGGTGTAGCTCACGCTCGCGCTCCGCCACCGCCATTTGACGTACGAGTTCGCACTCGCGCTCCGCCTGTTGACGTGCGAATACCGCCTGTTGGCGAGCGAGTTCAAACTCGCGCTCAGCCTGTTGACATTCGCGATCCGCCTGTTGGCGAGCGAGTTCGCGCTCGCGCTCCACTTGACGCCGCATCGCATCTGCTTCAAGAGCTAGCTTCTGTGCACGGACGGCTGCCGAGGAACGCGATGAGTGAGTGCGCTCGCTGCACGGTTGTTCACTGTGAACACTTTTAGGTGGCGCATTGACATCTGCCTTGTTGTGCGTGCTAGCACGAGCATTAGGGCGTTCGAAAGCGAGGCCAAGTTGTGCCTCGCCATGGGGAACGGTGCCCATCTGTTGTATGCTCGTACTCTCAGGCAATGCCAAAGCGCCGTCGGTTGTCGCGGCTGAAACCGGCCGAGTGCCGCGCGGTGAACGCTCGTGGCGTTCGCGCTGCATCCGCTCGACTTCTGCAGCCGTCAGGTTCGCCTTTGCCTTGCTACGTGTTTCCATCGTGGTGAAAATATATGTAAATAATGCGTGAAATGTTTTCAAATTACGAAACGAATTTACGATGACTTAAGTACGTGAAAAAATTTGACAACAGGCCCCAATTTCACCATCGTGACAGGTGCGACAATTGTATCAAAATATGACATATGTGGAATTATCAGTTTCACCACGATGACAGGTGCGACAATTGTCGAAAACAATTGTCACGACTAAACATAGGGAAAAATGTATCAAATATTATAGATAAATTAGCGAGAGCTATTATTATATGTAGTGGTAATTTGTCTGTACAGGCATTTTAAATTTGAATTTTCCGTTTTCTCATACTAGCATAGCATATCAGTATAAAAAGACGTTTGTTATTTATTAAAGTAATAAAGAAGAAGAAGTAATAAGAAAATCTAAATATTTTGTGCTAGTTTTTATTTTAAATACCTATTATTATTTTCATGCTAACGGTAAAGCCACTACATATGCCATTCCACGCTCTCGCTAATTAATCTATAGTGTTTAATTCAAACAACAATAAGTTTTATTTAATTCAAAAATATTATTTAATTTAAAAATAATAATCTAAGTACGCTTTGCCAACTTATTAACTGCCAAACCGCTGCTTCCGTATAGGATCGATATTTTTTTTATTGGCTGAATATAAATGCCTTTGCTCTCTTTTCCATAAAACCAAATTAAAACTATTAAATCAATTCCCGCCATTGAGTAATTTTCTTCGTGAAACTAGCATTTCTTGTGTGCGTGTGTTAGTATCTATTTCAAAAATATTATTGCAATATGGATATGGCAAGAAAGATAACTATCTTAAAAATGATTTCTGACAGCAAATCCGTGTTATTTGGTAAATTTGACAACAAATTAACATTCGAAATGAAAGTTAATAAATGGAAGGAAATAGCTCAACGTTTGAATGAAATGGGTGTGTACGACAAGGATTGGAAATATCTAAGAGATACAACTTGGCAAAATTGGAGAAAGAGGACTATAGTAAGTATTTATCAAGTTTGAATTATTAATTAGTTGCGGTAATATGGATCGATTGGTCTGAAATAAATTAATTTTATTCACACTATTTTAATTTGGCCTACAGTGGCCTAGGATTCCAATTGATTGACTTTACGGCGTTCATTAAAAACACTAGTAATTTTAGCTTTCAATAATCGTAATAATTATTTCTTTTTTAGGAAAAAAGGGATAATCGTAACCAAACAGGATCTGCGGGAGGCAAAAAATGGCAATTTGATGAAACTGATCACATTATAATGAGTATAATAGGGAAGAACACTCCAGTCTTAGAGGGTTTGACTGTTCCAGAATCCTCAGGAACTCGGGCGGCTGAGACTATCATAGTACAAGATACTAGTCAACCTATTCCTCAAAATTCCCAAAATAATACGAATTCAACTAATGTGCACTATTAATCCGTTATACGTTTGAAAAAGGAAAAATTAGAGGCTTTGAAATATTGTTTCTTAAAGAGAAAACTGAACTTTATAAGAGAGAAAAATATAAATTAGATTTAGAATTATTTAAATTAGAGAAAGAATTGAACTTAACGCATTCTTCTTATACAGCACCTTATCACGAGCAAAATTGTGTACAAATAGATATTGTTCAATTAGTCGACATAGAAGAAGAAAACGTTCAACTTACTAGATCAAATACAACTTAAAATTATATAATTTCTTATATAGTCATCACTTTTGTTTTCAAACTTATTTTGTACCTAGGGTTATTGACTATGTATGATGGCGAGCTCTTTTAGTAGAATACTTATTTCTTACTATGTTATAATTACAAAGTACACAATTACGCTGATAATAATATATAATATATCGATTATAATATTCAATTTAGCGGTTTTCAATTCAGCAAGCTGTACAGTCAGCAGCAGAAGTAGCTAAGCGGGCGAGGTGTGCACAATGAACTTGGCACGACCTTATTGCAAGAAAATAAGAGCGTGTGACGGTAATTTTGAACACCTCAGCCGCTTAGGAACTATTGCTGCTGACTGTACCTACCCGTATCTTTTTCATAATATGTACCTTATTAAATTGTAACATACTAATGTAGTCTTAAGGTAATGAAATAAACGCATTTGTATTTATTTTTATAATATGTCCATTAAATATTTCCTTAAGTATACACTTGTATTAATTCCCTTAACACTTCAATCGCCTCAGAGTCAATTGCATAATTATCGTCGTAACCGTTATCTTCATTATCTCTCTCATTGTCACCGTTATCAATCGGATTGTGATACGGAATATAATACTGCACTCCTAGGCGTTTTTCTAAGTTGTGAAGGGTGACACATGCTAAAAATATATGGCATGCTTTCAGAGGTTGAACACGGAGATGATTGAGACAGGGGAATTTTTCTTTTAATACTCCTAAAGCGTTTTCAACTAATCTTCGTGTACATTTAAAAGCTCGTAGAAATCGCATAACTGCTTCTGTTATTGGTATTTCAACTGGGATGTTTGGCGTAATGAGCCATTTTTTCATGGCATATGCACTGTCTCCTAACAAAAACGCATTTGGGAACGGCCTCCAATCATTCCGCCACTGCTGAGCCAAAGTTGAATTACGTAGCACTCTTGCGTCATGAACGGATCCCGGCCATCTAGCACTGGCGTAAAAAAACTCTAAATTTGGCCCACAAACAACCATTGTATTAATCGAATGCCTACCTTTGCGGTCAACGTACATGTACTCATGTTGCTGAGGTGAATCAATGGGTATTAAAGATCCATCAACGACTCCTCCAATTCTAGGAATATTTGCAACTTCCCTAAATAAATGCGGGATAGCGTCGGTATTCTCCGGCCAGCGTACTTCAATCCCAAACATTTCGTTTACAATTGCAGTCGTAACTCGTTTGATACACCGATGAATGGTAGCCTTTGATACTCCATGATTATCTCCGCTAACGTGATATTGAGATCCCGATCCCATCCAATGCAGTGTACTAAGAATTTGTTGGCAAGGCGTCAAAGCTTTGTTTTTTGGCGTTGGATGTTCAATACGTGCACCAATTTTATTTATTAAATACTCTACACTTACTTTACTAAGACGGAATTTTTCCTTAAATGAAAAATCCGTAATATCAAAGGAAAAATTAATTCTGTCTTTATATCTTCTTATATGTGCGAATTCATCAAGATCACTGTTACTATCACTAGCGTCACTACTACTACTCGCATGGAGAGCCATTTTGAACTACGCGTGTAGCAACCACGAAATGCTACAATTGTCATGAAAATCCGACACAGCTTCAATCTCATGTCAAGATTCACCGACAATTCTACAAATATGTCGACTAAAAATAATAATTCTCGTTTCAAAATATAATTGTAATACATACAATTGTAGCAAAATGCCTGTCATGTTTGTAAGCATTTGTATGGAAAATATTTCATAAAATTGTAATATGTCACCTGTCGCTTGACAATTGTAGCTCGACATATGTCACTGACAATTGTAGCCGTGGTGAAACTGGGGCGTTGTAATTACGGCGAATGGTATAATTACGGCAAAAATGGACCAAAATGATAACTAGTGGATGAGAGTGGACTGTATAAATGTATGGGTGAGATGATGAAAACAACGGTAGCACTTAAAAACTGGTATTTATTGAGATATTTACACACAAAACCAGCTAAATTACATTGACGTGGCAAAGGCAGATCGACCACTAACGCACACGTCAAGGAAAACAAATAGAAACACAATACAAACAAAAAGGTTACAATTCTATATATAAAAGGTTGGCACCACAGCCAGTCGCCAACATCCGTTTTCACTGAAAGTATCATGTTCTTGTTGGTCAAATTTAATTATAATTACGTACTTGTATCACCGATTTCAATAAGATATTATTATTATGGTTAAAAGGACGCGCAATAATATAATAACCTAGGCAACAAACGAGACGGCAACACAACTTCGAGCGAATCCTTGCCTCATCATAGTAATTTTCGTTGAATTTCCTTTGTCAACCTTTTCATACAAAGCTGGCTGAGATTACAAACGCTTTTAACTCAACAACAGCTGTCAGTTAACATTGCTAAATTAACGTCCAGTGAATCCTTTATTTGTGAGGACCAAATTCTTGGCCAGTAGTTAGCCTGGTTAGTCGGTACTAGCCGTACAAACTGAACAAATAGACAAAGTTCCGTTGTGACACAAAAAATAACCGTAGAATTGTATGGTTAATTTTCGTGTCACAACGAAAAACTGCCATAGAAAATTTAACTGAGCGAGTTGAGCTGGCCAAGAATTTGGTACTTACCCATGTAGTAACTGGTAGTAACCATTTCACGTCCGGTTTAAAAGCCTAGTGGGTAGTGACTCTGCTTACAAAAGTGACGGTCCTGGGTTCAGATCCCGGGGAGATCGTATGGGAAAATAGTTTTGTGACTACCATGAATATTTGTTTCTTTGTCATTGAGTGTGTCTACATATTCCGGTATTTATATGTATCTTCAAATCGTCGTCTAGTACCCATAACACTTGCCTTCTTGAGCTTCCTATGGTGCTAGTTTGATTTTTGCAAGTTTTTCCCCTAAAAATTATGAAATAAATTTATATTATTCTGCAAGTAGGCCGTAATGGCACTATTACAAGTAAAAATTCTACCAGCGTTTCTGAAAAAGAAGATCACTGTTAAGAAGAAACGCCGAAACAAACTCAACAGTAAGTAATTTTTTGCCAAAAAAATCTTATCAGATAGATAGACTCATTTATTTCACAACATACAGCTGAACTTAAAATTACACATAGTTCATTTTTAGGAGTCTATGTTGTGATCTTCCGTATCACAATGATAGTTCTAAAACGACTTAAAATAAGTCAAACTGAATATGAATACAAAGAAAAAAAAACATCATAATGCGTTGTTCTGTAGGAACACATGTCTGAATAAGCTATATCGTAATGAGCGTTTTTTTTTTTAAGTCATTATTAAGATCTGAAAATTTTATAAGTATAATTAAACCTTGCTTTTATGCAGAATTTTGAAACAGTATTATTAATCAGGTAATCTCCTTTCTTGGCAATTACCTTCAAACATAGCAAAGGGATATACAACATGACACGAGAATCGAACATGACATGAACAGCACCATCAAACAAACAAAAGGAAAGAACGGTTTTAACGAATGTAAAATTAGATGGTTATGGAGTAGGTAAAACTACTCAAAATTGCATCTGATTTTTTACCGAGTAATAGTCGACCAACTTAAAACCATTTAGTTGGCGCGCGTGTGGATGTTACTAAGAAAGGCAGGCAACTACGGAACCCTACACTGCGATTGCTGCTATCCATTTTATACACTGGTGAAAGCATGGTTGAAATCGGGTTAGTAAATTTTTGAGAGAGGTAGGGCACAGCGTATGTCATCACGCTTGAATCTGGAGCAGCCCGACTGGGGGAGTAGGCCTTACAGAAGACCACAGCCATAATAGCACTGCTGCCTATTCCGTAGGTATTGTAGTGTTGTGTTCCTGATGGTGAGTTATGTTCCCAGAGCTCCATCCTTAAAGGCCGGCAACGCACTCACAATACCTCTGGTGTTGCAGGTGTCCATGGGCGGCGGTAATCGCGGCGGTAATCATGGGGTCGCTTACCATCAGGTGATCCATCTGCTCGTTTGCCTCCTATAACATAAAAAAATGGTTTCTGAGATTACATACAAACAAACTTACAAAGACACTTATATATCGCAGACACTTTCTCTTTTTAATATTAGTCATAGTATAGATAACATGATTTCTTGTAGTTTGTCTTGTCTCTTAACCAATATATGCCATCAGCTGAGACAAATAGTAATGTATGAATTGGACGTAAGTAGACTTGCAAAAGGGCTAATCCGGTTTTATTAAAACGTAGCTAAGAATCATCTCCATTACGTCAGCTTTGGGACAGACAAAAGCGCATTGATATCGGTCCATTCGTTTTGGATCTACAATGACAGGTTAGACACACAGATATCTGACACGTCAATCTTATAACAGCCCATTTTAGCGTCGGGAGTTAAAAAGGATCCAACTTACAAGAGAATCACCTATAAACATGTATGATATGATTTAGCCGGTTTCCCCTGTTTCGGCATACTTTATGGCATAATCAAAGTAGCCATACTTGACTTTACGCATAAACTGTAATGGCAAACTCTAGATTTGCATAGTTTGATTACGCTGATTTAACCGATTATTATTTGTACATAATTTTAATGCTCCGAAGCATGTCTACGCATTTAAGATGTATTAAGCATAAATTACTTTGCCGAAAACTATTCTCTCAGAATTTTTTTATTTTTTTCATAACATTATTTGGCTATAATTCAAATGTGCACGTTATTATTTTTGCGGCTTCTGTTTTTTCTCTAGTTGTTTGTAATGTACTTTTGTTAAAAATAAAACCTTGTTATACACAATTTTATATTTTATTTTATTGTGGTCACTGCAACCTAACCGATTTTCCTGTTTGATAAACTGACAGTTCTAACCTATCCCACTTTCCTAGCAGCATCTCGGGTTTGTTCTGGTCGCATTTGCAACCTAACCTAATTTTCTGGTAGCAGTTCGTTTTTGAAAAGGTCGCAGTTCTACCCTAACCTAACCTGTGGAGTGACCGTACTTTGGCTTTCTGAATTCGCCATAAAAATATTATGCTAAGCATGGAAGTATGTCAAGTAAGTTTCGGACAATCGATACTGTGCCGAATGCAAATTATGCGAAACAAAATTATTCGTTACGTTAGAAATAATACCAAACAAAGTTTCTGCATCACTAACATTCGTGGAAAATTGAATATGCCAAATCTGTTATGCTAAAAGCGTTTCAAACAGTTAAAGTTATGCCAAATGCCAAATAGAGATCGGTTTTAGCCACAAGGCCATCGCCAACACAGTTAGTGCACGTTAATAAGTTTTTGCATTGTAACAAGGTTCAATATATAAATAGAGGTTGGTCAAGTTAACTGCGTTTGTACCAATTGAAAATTTAAGATCACCTGGGTATTATTTTTTTGCAAAGCTACTTATTACAAATGTATTAAAAATGTCGAGATCGAGGAATTGGAGGCCGAGCCGAACATCATCGGCGAAACGAAATCACACAGACTTCGATGGTTCGGTCATCTACTGCGAATGGGAGAGGATCGGGCAGTCAAGAGAGCGTACTTGGGCCGACCGACTATATCGCATATATCCCAGATATCGCTGGGGGGATAGCGTGCAGGCGGATCTGCGTCATCTTCAAGCTGAACGTAATTGGCAGGAAGTGGCGCAGTATCGGGAAAAGTGGCGTGCTCTCGTTTCGGAGGCCAAGGTCCTTTTTGGATCAATGAGCCAAAATAGTTAGTTACATCTAATTACACTATAATGTCTTCTCAGTGTTGCGCCAATATCTACAACTTGAAATACTCCCTTATTTAACGACCGTGAACGGGGCAGTGCGTCCGCGCTATTACGCGCCAGATAAATCAAAAAGTTGTCGTAATACCCGCTTTATGGCCCTCCTAATATACCTCGCGCTTCATCGTTACTTCGCAAGTTTTTATTGACTGCCATCCAAAGTGGTCATGCCAATCAGTTTATAGAATATACTCCTTGGCTGTTCCGCATAACGTGCCAGTCTAAGTGTCAGTGAGATATATCATATTCAGGGCCTCTATACTCAGTTTGTTATACCTACTGACCACAATATTGTGTAAGACGGTGATTTAAATAAATAAATAGGGATACATTTATTCCCAAACACACAGGACACACAAATTAATCAATAAAATAAACAAAAAGCATTCTTATTTACTTTTGTGGATATCTCTCTGGAATATATCTCTTTTGTATCGCCAATTATATGACATCTCTCTAATTTACTTTGAATAAATATCTAAGTTTACTAAGTAATCATTATATTACCGCTATTTTTGTGTCCTCCTGAATGTTCTTTTTAAAGGTAATAAGAGCATCGTGGTCAATAACGTATAAATATTTTTGCTTGGTTGATTTATATTTACCAGAGATTTATAAAAACAGCTACAAATATATTAGTAAATCAAGATCTAAAGTCTGATTTCATGTCACGACTCAGTGTCGTTTTCCGATTCAAAAATGGATATTTAGATCTACTTGACGCGCGTATAATGCGTTACGTGATTGACCTGTTGGTATTCCATAAAAAAGACTCCCACTTTACCGCCTTTCCAAATCGGAATTACTAAAACCAAATAAAAACTGGTAGGATTTTGACTTGTAAAATGGCCTACTTGTAGATTAAAATTCATTTATAAGAAATACGAACATCTTACGGTCGAGTCGGGTATAGTGGGCATCTCACGAATAATCGAAACAAGTCTTCACCTGATTCAACCTTTTACTCTGCAGACAATAAATACAGGTTGACAGCAAGTCAGCATAATGAGTCGAGTCATACGCTCCCGAAGTTTGGCAATATCGCACGGATCTGATTTATGCCGTCTCCACACTGCTTCCTCAACGACGGTTGACTGTTATGATTGATTTCGTTGTAATTTTGGTGGAAGACAGGGATGGTAAACAAAAATATTTTGAGGCAGGCATGCTGTTGGCTTTCGTTTCATGAATCACGGCAAAAAGGTAAAGGTAAGACCGCTCCAATGCATTCATTTTGAAATCCTTAAAACCGTTGCATTGGAGCACTGATGTTCTAAAGTTTTTGGTGGTTACAAATATCACGAAACAATGATATCTAAAGTATATATATCTAGTATATAGTCATGTCATGTCAGAAATTAAAATTTCGTTAGCAAACTTTCATCACATCAGACGAATGCTGTTCACTGCTGAACATAGGTCTCCCCCAAAAAGTGCCACAAAGACACCGCTCGCACAGGACCGTGCGACCCGCATCCAGCGGACTCCCGCGACCTGTATCAGTTCATCAGTCCACCTTTTCGGGTACGTAAAGTGTCCGATTGAAACGGGAGTTTGTACGACATGGACGTTTGACATGATCTTTGTCTTATTATGTTCATCCTTAGATCAACTCGCTCGGAGGCTTTAATGAGATCATCGATCATAGTACTCAAGTCCTTCATGGTCTCAGCCAAGACTACTACATCACCAGCAGACCAAAGGTCAGTGATTTACTTGCCGTTGGTGTTGATGCCTAGCCTTCTCAAGTCCAGAATCTTGAAAACGACCTCCATTACAGTGCTGGACAGTTTTGGGGAAATAACATCGCATTGCCTGATACTCCGCTGCAGCGGAATAGGCTTTGAGCTCCGATCCTGGAGTCGGACTGACATACATAGTGGCGTTCTCATACAAACACTTCAGTACTTCAATATAGCGGCAGTGTACTTGGTACTGGAGATTCGATCGAATGGAAGGCTTTCTCGTAGTCCACGAACGGCTAAGCAGAGAGGCAGATTGTACACCTCAGCAGAGCAAAGGTGATCCATTGTAAATAAAAAATATATCACACATATCACATATCTAAAAAAAAACACACACTGAATTTTCCGATAGCAGTTTTTTCCACTAAAATGTTTTAATTTAAAAGTTTACTTCCTCAACTAAAATGGTAATATAGAAATTTTTCGACTGGACTAAAAATATTATTTCAAGTGGAGATCCTTCCCATACCTCAAACTCAAAATATTTATGTAACAAAATCATTTCAAAACATTTTTTGTCTATCTTCAATTTATTGATACTCATATGTTTTTTCCATATCTTGGGACAATATTATCGTATAATGTGATGTAGGAAGGATAAGTATACACCATACTTACTTAGAACCACAACACTACATACACTTCCATCGTCAAATTCCAGCAGCCTCTTTACACACAAACTTAGAGAAGCTCGTAAAGATTAGGTTGATTTTCGTCGTAAAGCGGAGTTCGGAACAGGTACGTTATCTAAGATAGCGCTAATCGGCGCGTAAAAGCGCTTTATTAGCGCCAGAGAGCGCTCGACGCAACTTACTCGCGGGAGATGTGTTATCTGTGATTCCAGTACTTTGTGAATGTTGTAATGGGATAAACCGTTTCTGATGATGTTGTGGGACATCTATCATTTACCTTTGTGTGACGGAGACTTGACACACTCGAATAGGCATCAACACTTGATTTCGTGCACCGTGCTAGTCAGTCAAGTAGATATTTCACAGAGGTGGGTGCGCTTTGGGTAACACGGCTATTGATGTGTGCTGATATGGAAGGGCGCCATGCATTTATAATTTATACTCCTGAATGCAAAAGAGGTTAAGCAGGATACCTATTTTACAGTAGTCAGAAATATGAACAAAGAAAGATTATTTGACAAGTAGCAAGTACCTCCGCGAAGCGGCCAGCACGCAGTCACTGTAAACCACATCAAAGTTTAGATACAAAACAAACAAACGATCTTCAATTCCTCCCACACTCTCCGAAACAAAACACTGAAACTGCTATTTACCTGGCAAAAGTACAAAGCTAAGCTTGTGTGACTTTCCGCCGACCAGATTTATCTCCTTGAAATGATGCTATAAGTATGTCTGTAACAAAGAATGTTATATCATTAAAACCTATGTCCGAATGTAACAAATATTTCCACCAACTAACCGGCGACACTCGCATTTTACTTACCAGAATGTCCATTGTGTCATCGCAGCATTAGGTCGCGAGATGCGTTTAGATTAAATCTACATTATGATTCTGACTCTAAGTTAAAAAATATGGCCCTCGGCCGAAGCGATTCCAGTATGTGACCTCCTCTCGCGCTCACATGTTTGCAAAAGAAAGCCCTCCGCGATTTGACAGCCGAAGGAGGAAAAAAAACTTTACCACAGACAATCCTTGCTCCGTCCTCTCGTACCACAAATAATGCAAGTCTAGCATCAGTTGCACTGAATGCATAAAGACTAAAGATTTATTAACAACCAGCTTTAATGTTTCTAAAGGTTAACTTTACGATTTCTGAATTATCTGTCATGATATTAATAAAACAACAATATCGATCAGAGTCCCATTTGCATCGACCTGATTTCAACCTCGGTGCGCACGTAGTTCCGCCGAGTATCAATAGGTGTCGCCTTCCCGAGACCGCTTGCGAGTTGCAAATGTTCTGAAATAGATGGCGTTGTGAGTCTTCAACAGCGAAACAACGACGATGTAAAATTACACCGTAACAATGTAATAGTAGATTCTGGGGCATAATTTCGTTCAGCACTTACGGTACGTAATTATATTCCAATGAGTTTTTCGTTCTAATGTGATTGTTAGGCGTGCGTGGGCTCATTGAAATGCGAATACGTACTAAAATTAATAAAAATAGACCCCGCAGAGACGATATATTTATTGAATTTGGTTTGATTGTAATGTACTTAGCTCACCCAGACACGTTATTTGGTGCGCGTGGAACGTATTGAAAAACATATATTATAAATCAAATTGGAATACGTAACCGTATTAGCTACCGAGATGTTTGAAATCCAAAACGTCGTAGGTAAGTAGTATCAAGAAAAAAATCATAATGTCTAATTTTACAGCCATGGCATAATAGAATATGACGCCAAATCTACCTTGTCATTGTGCAACTACGGCATTCTGCTATAATTGACGATCGTACGACCAAACATAGCTTACCAGGTTATTGTTCAAAAAAGTCATCAAAACAATTTGCAATAAAAAACACGTTACATTTATCTTGAATAGCAATGTATACAGTTCAGCTACAAAGAAACGTGGCAATGCTTGCAAGCAAACTTCTACACAGGGGAGGTCTCGTTTTTCGGTAGCCAACTGTACATAATTATAATACGAATGTGAAAGTCTGTGCATCTGCACAAACGTGAGTGACGTTTACGACAAGTCACTCACGATAAGTGCTTTAACTAAATTAGGACGAAACTTTCCACTAATTTAGCTAAGATATCAGCGCGTTCATACGCGCGTTAGGGCAATTTAACTGTCGTAATATATTTCCATATGGAAATTAACATTAACGTACAAACAATGCGTTACGTGATCGACTTGCTGAATACGACTAATTATATATTTTGAACGCGTACGAAGTCGCGAGCAGCTAGTTTTAATACACATCTCCACATCATATCTAGTCAGCTAAGACAGTAACGCTAACGGATCGCTGACAACTCGCGAGCCGGTTACGGTGCTCATAAACCAAGTTATGGCCGATCGGATCCGCGGTTTACGGCGTATTTACGGGCAGATTACGCCAATTTTACTATACGAACGGCATTCAGCCACTTCTTTCTTGTTATGAAGTAATTTGGGTTTTAACGGGCGTAATTCGAAATCGAATTAGGCGGTTTTGTAAAATGCAATTTGAGTCCGTGTGCCTTTAAATATTTTCAAGGTCATTCACAGTTTAGATATAGATGGCGTTGATTTCAATTCTTCATCACAATTCATTAGGACACAATAACACAATGCAAGGTCACAGTATAATCATCACATCACGTACACGCTCAAAAAAGCCTAGCAATGTTGCACAAGTATGTATGTCAAAGCGTCTCCCCCAAAGAGTTTCACAATGACCGGTTCTGCGCCACCCGCATCCAGAGGACTCCCGTGACCATACGGTACAGTACAGTCCATCAGTCCATCTTGGTCGACACACGAGAATCTTTCCTTCGTAAGCTTTCAAAAAACATGATCTCGCCTTAACTTAAAACCTTTTTTGCTTTTTAACATATTTATGTCGTTCGATCCAGTCTTATCTTATATAACGCATCGTGTTGAAGTTCGACAGAATGATGTTCGTTTTATGAATGAGGAAGGTTTTATTCAACATAAAATATTAACATAATTTAGGCTATTTAAACGTAGAAAGTTTTATACTTCGTCGCCTTAAACCTCTTGACATGTGATTTAAATAGCATCTGTGCTTAAGGGACAACGCCTCTCGTGACTAAGTGAAGCAATCGGTAATTGCGTCCACATTTAGTATAGATAGATTCGCACTCGTCTGATGCGCCAGAGCATCAAAAAGCATCACGTGAGATAAGTTAAAATACGGCTGTTGTGAATTTGATACTTTCTTCATGTTGTAATTTACAACTACAAACTCTCAATTTATTACAAACAAAGTGTAAATTATTTATGTGCCCCTATTGTAGTTAGTCCCACACCAACACTTGATCGACTCGGAAAACTGGTTGGAATGGCACCGCCAATAAAGATATTGTCAAGTAGCCAATTATATCAACCCGGACTTCTATTTCATTTATTTCATATTAACATCGCATTTGAAATGTCCCAAGTGCTCAATCTCACAAGTATACTCAGTCCTGGTACCGTGGCTATGCTCTCGGCTCCTAACTTTTTTTCAGGCTGTATCATAAAAGAAAATTTGTTTCTTGGAAAAAGGATTGTTTTATTTGTAATTGTTTTGACTTTAAAATAACGCTCAACAATTTTTGCACACCTGCATTCCGACTGAAGACACTGAACGCGCCTTATTTTTATGAACTTTGTCAACGCATTCCGATTTCTGAGCAGTTAGTAACCGGAAAAAGGAGGTAGTTCACAATTCGGCTGTATGTTTTTTTTTAATGTTTGTTATCTCAGAACATTGGCGTTTATGAACCGATTCGTACAATTCTTGTTTTATTTGAAAGTATATGCTTTCAAATAGTTTTCAAAAAGACAGTTGGATGATGGGATCGAATTGAGGGAAGTCCTCAATTTTATTAGGCACGCGTGTAGTGATTTTGGATTTTTTTCTATATCTCGTGTTTATACATTTACATACATATACACTCGGAAATCACAAATTTGGTGAAGTCGAACTGATGATGAAGACCACAGATGACTTATAAAACTTCTCAATAATGTCTTGTGACATAGTCGGATATGATTCCGTTTAAGTAGCAACTATCGAAGAGCCAAATGTGATTCTGAGATCCTTGAGGAATCGACGGTCCTCCTCAAATATTATCGGCCCGATTACAGTGAAATATCCGTGTTATGTCCCTTTAGTTTTAATGGTTGTTATTGTGCTCTTGTGCTGCTATTAGTTTGGCTTTGTTTTTGTGCCAATTAGCTTGAAATATATTTGTCTTGTTCACTTCACTTCACTCTATTGTTAATGGCTACCGTGCAACTTAAGCACAATTCTGCCAACATCAAGTATCCAGCTTTGTACGGTACAAATGAAAGAGGGTAGCCATATATAAGGATATTAAAAATCACAAATGCGGGTGATTCCTGAGAACAGATGGTAAACACATACAAATAACATTAACCGTAACCAGATTAGAAGTATTAGAACAAGTAACTACGATATTCGAAGCACAGGAATGGATATTAGGTTTATTAATCGCTACAAGCTACAATTTTATGTTATTTTTTGCTATGAACTTGCCCAATGCACTAATATTTTTTTTATTGTTTTCAATAAGACATAATAGGGAAGCCATATTCATATTGTCTTGTTTCTTCTTCACGTGTCTGTATTGTTCAAGTCTTGTTTGACGTTTTAATTGCCGGGAGCATCCAGCTGTCATAATGGCGCTAGTGGGTCGGTTGGCGCGGTTATAAATGTTGCGTTCATAAAAAGTTTATTATTTGTCTTTACTGTTTGTTTTGTTTTATATTACTGTAATACGGATTCTTGAATTGAAACCACCACGGATAAGTTTAAGACATATATTGGCAAGAAATCGCACCACAGTAAATAGTTAAGAAGATAGCTAAGATCGAATAAAAACTAAACTAAACAGCAACAACGAATGTAAATTAAGCACAATGCAGTGATTAGAAGTAAAACATAAACGTTAAACAATATCTTTAAGGGGAAGCTAATATTTACTTAAGGCGAAGCAAAGCCGAAAAAATTACTAACAACTCAAACCAAGTGTAAATGCAAAGAATCGTATGCGTGACCGTTAGCAATAATTACACAAGCAAGGCAAGATTGATTTGAACTATACAAAACAATATATACTTATAACACTATGAACGAAGCAAACTTTTTAATATGCAAGCAAGTACTAAAAGCATTAAACTAAGAAAACAATATAATACCTAACGTTAGCAACAGAATCTAAGTAAATACAATAACAGCGGGCGCAACTAAGTACATAACACTTATTATAAAATAATATGCACGAACGTAGTGCGCTTTAGATATCCCGTACTACGGATGTATCATTCAGCACAACTACACCTAAGTACAAAGTGTACGACCTGACAGATAGGATTACGTCACGGCTGACCGGCACGTTCCGTGCTACGAAAGCAATACCGGGCGGACGCGATGCTTGCGTTCGTCAAGTCAGTGGTGCCGTCCCAAGTCGTTGAGAGCGGCGCACTGCGCGAGACCAACTGGCGGAGCGTGTTTTTTTTTTTTTTTTTTTTTTTTTTAACCTGACTGTTGCTATAATAGGACGGACCCAATATAGCGGTCGAACTGCGTGGTTGGAGGGTGGCCTGGGGAAAATCCAGGGGAAGCCTCCGGCACGACCACGCGGGGAAGTTTGTACACTGGAATACTCTAAGAGTTTGCGCTCCAGTGAGATTGGTTGAACGGTATCAACCGAATCTGGGGTGTGAGTGGTATCGAACTACTGGGAGTTTTATCGCTGGTTCGCTAAAACCTAGCCTAGCTGAGAAGAGTCCAGCAAGAAACTCAGCTAGGCCCGACTTGCGTCGGACTGACTCTACCCGGTATGCGGCGGTACCGGGACACTGGCGGAGCGGCGGCGATCACAGGCTTATATAGGTGCCGCGCAGGCGAGCGCGGGGCCCGTGAGCGCGCGGGCGCAAGCGTTATGCCCATTCCTACGTCACTAAAAACATCTAGAGGCGCGCATTGTTACTACGCGCGGTGGTTTCAATTATGATCTGTTATATTACTATTATTATAACTATTTTGTGCGAGTGTAAAATATGTGTTACGCCATGGAATCACCGGATGGTTCCATCGGAAGACCAGCGCTGGCCACCAGGCCAGCACAACGTTGAGATGGAACCATTTCGTGGCAATTTGTCTACCATTCTGTTTTTTGATTTTTGATTTATGTACATGTATGTGATGTTGCTATGAATAAATATTATTCTATTCTATTCTATTCTGAAATGGGTTTTTTTCTGTAATAATAATAGTTAGTAAAGTGGAAAGGAAATGTTAATGTGTTCTCCTTGGCAAAGTACTAAATGGAAGTCGGTTTTAACTTTGTTTTTAAAATAAATTAAAGTAAAAAATAATCATTTTGACGTACCTAGGTAACTGCTAACTAGTTTTTAACCCCCGACGAAAAAAGAGTCTGTCTGTCTGTGGTATCGTAGCTCCCTAACGGATGGACCGATTTGAGTGAGGTTTTTAGGTGTCATAGATGAAACATGTTTCATCAAAATCTGTTTAGCCGTTTTTGAAATATTGGTCTTTGAAATGAAAATGTCGCGGGTTTTTCAAGTTTTATAAGTTGTACCTAGTTATTGTATAACTGACTGTCATCGTCTCTTCCCACCCAGAGGGAAACTATATCTTGTTGGGATTAGACCAGTTTCTTCACGATGTTTCATTCACCGAAAAGCAACTGTGCAATATTAAATGATATTTCGTACATAAGTTTTTTTTTACGAACCGGATTTCGTACCCACGACAACATCTAGATTGAAAGTCGCGTGCCATTTCACACGGCTACCGTTAATAAAATAAATGGACCTTATATAGGTACTTAGTATACTTTAGATTATTTGATTGCTTTGTCGCTGAATTGCATCAAATTCGGCAATTCAAAAAAGCAACTCTACGATCCAAGGTAGAAGATTCCGATCCCAATGACAGCTTTATAACATAGTAACATCAAATGATTTCAACCGAAAATGATCATTACCATCATTCCAAAACGAATAGTGCCGCATTCTAATCGAACAGGTTAAAGCGAGACGACTAACTTCTATTCTTGTCGGCCATTTACTAATACATGCACCTTGTTTTTCCCGCATAAACTACGTTTGATATAACCGTGCTGCGAACTTTGTAAGCTTTTAATTAAATTAAGTTTGGGGCTATCAAAGTTAACTGTGCTTTTAACTTTTCATTGGACAGTGCCGGAAGTCTTTAGTTTTACGGGTTCGCTCAAGGGAAGTAATTAGATTCAGCAGCAAAACCTTTTTTGGTACGGTGTGTCACACACACACACATCATCAGCCTATATACGTCCCACTGCTGGGCACAGGCCTCCTCTCATGTATGAGAGGGAACGGGCAGTAGTCCCCACGCTGGCCCATTGCGCATTGGGAACTTCACATACACCTTTGAATTTCTTCGCAGATGTATGCAGGTTTCCTCACGATGTTTTCGATGTACGGTGTGTAATTGAAGTAAACTCAAATCTATCGAAATACACCACAACATTTGTACAAAAATTTGTTTGTTTGTATAGCAAGCAGCAAAATATCTGACTTTAAACAGCTCTACATTGAGATATATTCCATTTCCTGGAATATACGGCCTAACGTCAACTCTCTTTTTGAGTTGCTCTATGTTTTGCACCACTTACCGGGAAAACCACGGGTTCGGCTGCGAGCATAGCGCGTAGCAATTGTTATCACTTTCGCTGCCAAGTATGTAGCGGAAACCGACTACGGCGTAGGCGCCCGCTAGTAGGGTTCCTGGCAGCGAAAGTGTTGCTGCTTCGGACTACAGCGTGGTACTGCCACTTTAGCGTGGCGTTTAATAAGTTAAGGTGTGAGAGAAAGAAAGAGAGAGAGTAGCCATCTGTTCCTGAACCGCAAACATTGTTTTGCATTACGTACAAACATAGAAGAAACATTCGGGTCGCTGATTTTCATCCAATATCCGTCACCAAGGCTTCACCCATGATCCTGAACATCTTTTTGCGAGATATTGATTATTCTTTTAAGTACTTATGTATATATTTGAAGGGTTAGGCGTGGAAACCTTTTGATAGAAGCAATATCGAGACGATAGTGTTATTTCCACAATCATCATATTATATGGTAATATTTTAAACAGGAAAATTCTATGAGGTTATAAGTTTGTATGTATGCAGTAATCGCTGAAACTAATCAACCGATTTCATAATTTCTTCCAATAGTGTTACATATAACGGAACCTTTTTCCGTTCCAAATATTTTATTAAAATATCGACATGTGACTTCAGAATTACTCTAATCGAACGAGGGAGCGAAGCGAACGAAGTTCTATGCTTCAGCTTGACTGAAGATCGTTCGTATGTCTGTCACGCTGTCACGCTGTCCGGCTGTGCTCTTCTACAGGTAACATTTCTCCGCCGATGTTCGTTTCGTTTTGTGAGCAGGTTAATTTTTTTTTGCTCGAGGCACTTTTTCATCTATTTTAAAGCAGGCTTGGCAGTTTAAACTAAGATATAATCTGCCTATAATATTTAATTTCCCTTATAATACAGGTCAGCATAGAAAATACATTAACTAAAAACAAACAAAGTCCTTAAGGAAATCATCAAGCGTAATTAAAAGATAACAAGTTGGGGACGCGATGCTATAATTAGGATCTTTATTTAACATTTCACTGATTACAGGGCATAACAACGAACCAGCTAAATATGTATACCTAATGTCAGGTTTCTTTATTCAAAACAAGTTATACTTGTGTCCTTCTGACGAGGCAGAGCGAAGCAATAACTTTAGCTCAATGAACTACTGAAAATAATAATAAAAGATTAGCCAACCGATAGGTTTATAATTTATGGCATTATGGAAACCAGAAACAGGATAAATACTACTATAATTATTTAAGATCCGCCAGCCAAGTTATAATTTAGTTAGCAGACAGTTCTACTTATGCTTATTTTTCATACTAAAATGGTTGCAAACAAGCTCAAGGCCTGTCGGATGGCAAGCGGACACTGTAGACTATGGACGATTGTGTTTCCAGAGAAGTCTTAAGAGCGTTGCCGACCGAAGCCGTAGTACGAAACTGGCTGCGCCATTCGAGTTAGCGAGAATAAAGGCGCAAACGCCATGCAATCCGCGGCGCTTACCCGTTCGGCCGACACACAATAAGTTTTCACGCGCTAATTTGCAAGTGAAATAGTTTACTTCTGTCGCTACAGTATTCATCGAATCGAAATGTCAAATATTTCAGTTTTAACTGTTGCCGGCACTCTCGCAGTGCAACCCGGTCTTTTTTAACCCTTGAGCAGTCGCGCCCTAGTTTGTAACACTTACAGTCGCTACTGGGTCCAGCGGACCCAGTTCATTATGTAGAGATAGGGTAAATACTGCTGAAAATAATATTAGGAACTTTATATATTTCTGTAATTAAGAAATAAAACTACCTTTCTATATAATCAACAGTTAAATTTGACGGTTTATCGTAAAAAAACCGCTAGGTAACAAAAATATTAGGAACTTTATATATTTCTGTAATTAAGAAATAAAACTACCTTTCTATATAATCAACAGTTAAATTTGACGGTTTATCGTAAAAAAACCGCTAGGTAACAAAAATATCAAAAATATTTACTAACATACGGAACACTCTTCATTCTCCATCTCTTCATTTATAAAATCAGCTATCTCCTAGTCTGACAAACCCCGCGAAGTAGCCATTTTCTATGTTAAAAATTACTCATGGATTATAATCACTTAAGAAATGAAATACACAAGTTACAAAGCTAGTCGCTACTTGGGTCCACCGGACCCATAACACAAAATATTGAGTTTTCATAAATGGTCGCTACTGGGTCTAGCCGGCACATACGCACCTTATACATCCTTAACACGCAAGCGCGGTGCGCCGACTGATTGGTGGGGCGACGATTCGACGCGTGGAACATTCGTTTGAAGGTACTAAAAACAGCAACGACGCGAGATGCAAAACGACGAAGTTATTAATTATTAGTGAACTCTACTGGGTCCCGTGGACCCATAAGCGACTGCTTAAGTGTCTGTCTTAGAGCCGAAGCCCACTTAGACTATCCAAAAGGTTACTAATCATTCGTGAAAAAAAAAATAATTCAAAAACGGTAATTCAGTTTCAAAAATCCTGTATGGCGCGCGGTGCGAAGTTCATTTACCCGGTTAGATTTCGTATCTATCTATCCATAAGATGACCGCTAGCGGTCACTGCGGTCACTCGGCTGTATGACTAAAATTAATACTAATAGAAAAGAAAAAAAAAATGAATACATAAAAAACAAAAAATTACCATTCTAAGTTCTATATTATGTATGTACATTAACTGGGCTTCGGCTCTAAGACGACAAAACACCGTGTCATATGTAGCACTAGATGCCCACGCGGTTCTGCTCGCATTACAAAAAACGCTGGATAAAAAATTGCCTTCGTTTATCCTTAAGGATCATTCAAGTGCTTAAAAAATTGTTTTGATTTGATTTGATTTGATTTGATTTAAATTTTCGTGTAGGGGTAGGGCCCCTTACATACAAACTTTTAAGCTACAAACTTTACCTCTGTTACTTAGTATGTATTTGATGATAAAAAATATAGACTGCATTAGAAATTGTAATGAATATGAACGATTTGAATGACGCAGTGAGGTAGAGAGATGTGAGAATAGTACATTATTGTCGAAGCAAGGGAAGGAGGCAATTGCTGGCTGAGTATTAATTTTAAACGGACGACCTTGGGAGTCCGTTTAATTTAATACGAAGCCAGCAATTGCCCTTCCGGCTGAGACAAATATAGTGCTTTTCTCAAAAATTGTACAAGAAAACAAAAATGTACTTTCTGAAAATGATGCCTTATCATTCATGCATTTCTTCTCGCCGCTTCAAGAAATTGTCGTACGCCTTTCGATAACAAATAATCAATAACTGAGCTTGCAGCTTCTTTTAAATCTGGAATGATTGTCATGTCAATTTCCTATATTTTCCGGAAAAATAATTAGCCACTGCATGTAAAAACAGAATATTTTTTGCATTGCCGCCTTTTATTTTTTTAAATAATAAGTTGGAAGTGTATTTTTCTTCCGAAAACGCCATAAGTTATTTGAGACAACTAAAAAGTCGCGATAAGTCACAGCTACTGATCTTCCATTTTGGCTGTTTAGGACCTATGCCTTTTATTTATATGGCCGTTTTAACTTTTTAAAAAGTTTGGACCACGACAAATAATGGGATTTGTATGCAACATTGTAGTCGAGCAAAATCAAGCCGGCAAGTTTTTTTTATTTTTTAAATTTTGACTAACCATAAACTATGCACTTGACGTCCCGATTTTTTACCAATAAAGTCAACATTGCCGATGATTTTTGAGAAAAAAGAGTTATACTGCACGAACCCCAAGTCAATGGGGTAATTAATGAAGTATAAGAGAGAGTCAATGTCATTTCATTCCTAGTGTTACCCTTGCCCTTTTAACCTCTAATATTATACAATATATAGCAAAAACAGAAAATACATTCCGAAGAATGAGCCAGAAATTACTTGAGTTAGTGCCAGATGACGGTTTATTTGCGTTAGAAAAATTAAGTATATTTTGTTAAGCACATTTCATCTTTTTATTTCATTACGTTGCGAAATATGCCTTAATTTTTTATAAAATTTGACTATAAGTTTATATTTTGTTAAGGTATCTATGTCTGTTAATTTCTTTAAGGTATTATGATAGGCCCTATCTAAAACCCGCCATAATAATTTCTACTCGCTTCTACCGACTTCACCTACAGACTTTAGGCCAGAGATACTCGCTGTCGCTATTTATTCACTGAATATAACCCAGAATAAAAGATTGCTTTATTATGTTCCTTCCACAGAAGGTACAATTTGTATCATTGTCTATGTATAAAATATTCGATATTTTACGTTTGATTCTATTTCTGGTGAAATTTTGACGAACCTTACACACTAAGCAAACATATTTATGCACTTTTATTACAACTAGTAAGCTGTTTGCTAACCTCCTTATCCCGGTGTTGTAAGAATCTTTCCACTAAGCTGAACCAAGGGCTGCTAACTAACACTACTTTTACTCCGCCGCTTACGGCCCTCGCGTTTTACAGCCGGCAAAATGAATTCTTCCCGGACAGATGCTTCGGAATTCCGCAAACCGTGTCGAGGGTGTCTCGTAAGTTTAGCGCCAAGCTTACTTGGTTTATTTTCCACAGAGTATATAAAAATGGATACAAATGCTTTGGATTCTCGCGCTCTGTAAGTAGGTACACGTATTAAATTTAAACCAAAGCAAAGCACGTCGAAACATTTGAAATAAATTTTAAGACTAGTGGTCATGTCAGCTGGGAGATCTCGCGAATCTGATTTATTGTTTTTTAATTTCCGAAAATGTAATTGTAATAAAAGCCTATTAACATTGTCAGGCCTGCTCACAAAATTTGGCACACAGTTCCAAAATCCACCATTAGATAAGAGCAATTCTTCTTTTCTCCCCGTCCAGTAGCTTGGACTGTGAGCTCACCTCGAGAACAAAGCCTTTGAACTCGCACAATGGCATTACAAGTAATCTTATTAGTACAAGGGATAACTCTAAACTCACCGTAATTGTGTGAAGTTCTTGAAAGGGCGCTTGTCTCGCCATTGACGCTGAAGGCTTTCAGACAGGTAAGAACTGAGGAACAGAAAAGGGTTACAGTATCGTGCTAAAGAAAGGCTCTAATTAGTCTCTCGTGTATTCTGTCTTTATGGGTAGATATTCGTGAAACAAGTGCCGTAATTACAAAGTCTGAACTTTAGTGCCTGTTTGTTTCATTTGGTATTACCGCAACCGATTTTAATTTGTCTGGACTCGCTTTTCGCCCATTGAAACGTTATTTTAGTGAGACTCAATTAGTGGGCAGAAAATGTCTGGTAAAATTATAAATAATTTGTTACCTTTACAAAGGTGACCTTCATGTTTTACCCACTTTGAATTAAAATATGTATCGAAATACCGTTTAAGAACATTAATTTCATATTGCAGTGGCTTTATCCCTGGCTACTGTTCGTTTGGTAATTTATTCCAAGTTCATTTCATAATTTATTTCAATGTCAGGTACATGACTGTGTTTATTATGCTTTTTTATTTGAAAAACAAATTTATACAGGCCAAAAACTCGCTTTTTAAAGTAATGGTAACATTTTTGATATAATCTGGGCATTAAAAAAGATCAGCAAAAACATCGTCTTCATTCCAAAGGCTCCGAAGTTTGAGCTTTGATCGCTTCACCGATGATTGACGATGTGTTTACACGCTGAAGTCACAGACAGTACTTGAACAGCCAGCCTACTGGTAGTGCCAAGATAAATATCAGAAAAATGTTTAGATGCACTCGCTGAAACAATATAAGTTGTTTCATCAGAGTCAGCATAAATTATTGCTATGAATTCAAATGCAAAACATTTATTCGTGACAAACAAGAACAAGTTATACCTCTACATATTGCAAACTAAAGACATCCAGGCTCTGTCACGAAATGGATCCGACTCAGCTTAATGCTGCCATTTAGTTTTTTAATTTACTACAAGAATATTATTTTGCTGTTTAGTCTAATTACATACAGAAGACATTTCTGCGGTGGACGTGGTGTAAGCACAATCTCCTGCCAGAATCCTCTAATAATGCCTAGTAGAGAAGTAAAACACGTGGCAAGGTGAATTTGCTCTTTTGTCGGCATTTTCAAATATTTGTATACCCAGTTAGCGTGAGTCGTCCAAGTCGTCGAAAATTAACTCAGTGTTAGTTTTGTGACGACTCACTGTAATTTGGTACACAATTATTTGAAAACGCCCTACCTGTTTCGTGCGGCGAGAGGGTGGGGACATTAACTGCATGCACAAATACGCAAGTAAGTTCATCTCACTATCGCCAATAGACGCGGAGAAACAAAAAAAAACAAATAATTAAGTTATACCTAATCTAGATGCTATCAAATATTTAGTATTTTCTGTAGAATTTTTGATAGTTGCATGGAGTTGGTTGAGATTTTGTCTGATGTTTTGCACAGAGCATTACGGTTTTCAACGCTGTAGGTGACCTCTTTGAAGATAGAATAGAGTAGAATAGAATAACATTTACATGACTATTTAGATGACATGAAAAACATCCATAGCTTTATCCCTTGGATCAAACAAACTCATGTTGGTAAGCTTCTACTCGAAGAAGTTTTATAAAGTAGTTGGAAAGTTAGAGAACGGGTGAGCGCAGTATGTTAATGAGGAACAAAGATGGCTGAAGTATGTAGATTTATTATAAATTTTATAAAAGCATAAAAGAAGAGCGGAAATCCAAAGCCACGATTACACTAATCAAAAGTGTTTTAAAATAACTGACCTTCTTCAATCACCCAATTCGCAAAAAAGCAAATAAAACCAAAACTAAACGAAACTTTCAGTCACAACAGTAAGTATGCCTGAATAAACACAATGAAAGGCCGTTTAAAACTGACCTGGAAGTACAGTTGTCAGCTTGCGAAAGCATCGCTAAGCCACGGCTCGTGTGACACATTTGATGGTCGGCTGACGCAACAAGGTGCCGAATCGTGTGCATTTTTTGCGGCCAAGAGTACTCAGTGTTGACAGGCTTTGTATCGCTCCCTTGTCAAAATACTTATTTATTTAGCTCGTTTGTTCCAAACACGGGATCGTCCGCTCACCTGTCCTTGTTTTGTTTTTTTTTCTGTAACAGGAAGCGTTCTGGAGTTTAATTCGGAGCACATTTTGATTTCAATGTTTTTAATCGGCCTATTTCAATGAATGCGTTTTATGTTTGGGCTTGTGAAAGGTATTTGTGATTTCCGCGCTTTGATCATGTTGCATCCACAACAAATACCGTTGAAATGTTAATTGGGCCGCTCGATGATTTACCAACTTCAAATACTTATCTTAAAGAGAAACCAGAAAAAAAATTTATCCCACTTACACTCAATTAAAAATTTCATAACAAACATTAAACGTTATATTGTCTTGCATTCTGAAATGTGTGATTTAAAATGGATATTATGAAAGATATTCTATTTATTATGGTCTAAAACTTTAGTACAAATTATTTCGTTAGGTACTTAAATGACAACTAGAACAATAATTTTTTTTCACATTATGACTACTATTTAGTTATTACTATTTATATTTTGTTGCGTATAATTCTTTAATTTGAGGCTGAATAAATAAATAAAATGAAAACTCTTGTGTCAAATTTATTTATATTAATTATTATATATTCCGTATAATCATAAGAACAAAACTCTTGGATCAAGTATTATAATTACTAGCTTCTGCACGCAACTCCGTCCGCGTGGAACTCGTTTATATCGCAGCTCCATTCCAATTTTACCCCCCCCCCCATTTCACCCCCTTAGGGGATGATTTTGGGGATAAAAACTATCCTATGTCACTCTCTATCCCTTCAACTATCTCCACTTCAAAAATCACGTCAATTCGTTTCTCCGTTTTTCCGTGAAAGACGGACAAACAAACACGTACACATACACTTTCCCATTTATAATATCAGTATGGATATGTGAAACAAGAGTTTTGTTCTTCTAGTAAATATAAATAAATTCAAAAGCAACATTTCCTACAATTCTGGGTTTATTTGAAGATTTAAATCCAGAACAAACAAAATCCGCATATCAGAAATATGTCTGTATGAGGGGTGATCAATAAGTTTTGAAAATCGGCATAAAAAAACAAAAGTTATCCGTTATATATCATTTTTAATTATTAAATACACTCTTTATTAGTTTACTTACCTTAATATTAAAAATGTTTTAATTTTGCTCCATATAAAAAAAACTTGGGATAGACGAAATGAAGACTAATGTTTATATCGACGCAATTGCACCGATTTTATTAAGGAGTTTTCAATATCGTAGAGAGAAGTAATAGTAAAAGAGTTGGTCTAGATTACACTGTAGGTAACTAGTTTTATAGAATTCACAAGCCTGAAAAATAGCTCTGGTAATCGGCAAGCTCGGCCAAGAAAAAAACTCATACAATTGTTTTTTTTCTATGTTTTTTTTCTGAAACGGCCTCACTTAATAGCTATAGAATTATGATGTATCACTCTCCCTTCGTATTTATATTCATATATTTGTCACCTAGGTTCACCCTGTTTAAAAAAATAAAAAATATATATTTATGGGCAGAAAAACCTACCTTGAACTTTGTTACGTGAGCTGTGCTTAAAAAAAATGATGACATGAGTTTCATTTATTAATTTCGTGGTATCAAAATAGATAAACTTTTATAAATATTTTTTTATTACCGCACCAGAGTCTTGCCAACACCGCCCCAAACATGTAACAAACATATTCCATACAATCATATTTATTTAGCTATTGAAAAAAGCCAATGAATGAGATCTTTTTTTAAAGTTTTTAGTGTATTATTTAATAATGGCACAATAGGAATGACAATCACAAATTATCATCACGAGACCAAATCATGCTGATTCTCAAAACTTATTGATCACCCCTCGTATTTAAGAAACAATATTCCAAACATACATATAACATTAAGCCCAATATATACGCATAATAAACGACTCGCGAAACCACGAATACGGTCCCATCACAAAATTCGTCCAATGACGTCTTCTTCCAAAGTTACGCAATCACCCAGCGACCCCGTTCCCCAGCCATAATTAAAGTACGCGCTTAAATATTAGCATTCCGCACTCGCATCGCGGAATATGAATAATGAATTACTTTGCTCCCGCCGTTGGTTTATTGGCTACCAATAAAACTTTACGGCCCATCCCCTGACTCTCACCTGTCAACTTCATGTTTTCTCGACCTTGAACTACATTTTGGCCTCGACTTCGAGGCCCGAAGCGGCGGAGGAGCAGATTCGAAAAATGCATTTTGATGAGCAACTAGGTTGCCGCAGAAAGTGTCGTTCTTATTTTTGCATTTTGCATTGTGGTCGAACTCACAAGTGACAACAGGTCAAAGAGTTCAGGGACTTCTACTCATTATACAAATTAAAGGGTATATAAAAACTTTTCTCCGAGTCGGGGTCGCTCCAGCGACATTCTAGCTAACCGGGGGCCGGGCCAGCTACTACTACTGGTGGTTGTTTTGTAGCTCTGCAGAATAATAGAAATAATTGATATTCGATTTTTGTAATATGCAGCTGATATTGGGTTCCCTCTATTCGGCATAACTTTGATTGTCCGAAACGTATTTCGCATAGCAGACTTGGCATATTCGGTTTTCGCCGAATGTTAATGTGGCAGAAACCTTACTTAATCGAATTTCTAAAATTCTGAAAATGTGTTTGGCCGAATTTAAATTTGCATACTATTGTTATGGTTATTATAATATATTTACGCATAATTTGGTTTAGCATTATTTTTTTCGGCATATTATGTCAGGTGCTTACTATACTAAGCATAAAAACGAATAATCTTAACAATGGTATTATTATTAGGTTCAATTGTGTCGTTCGATAATAGGCACTACAATAGGGTGACGCCGACACGCAGGCGGTTAGGTTAGGTGAAAATAATTGACAATATACATATTTCTGCGAGAATAATATTTGACAAAAAATATATATGCTCATATATTTTATGCGTGAACATGATTCGGAGCATCAAAATTATGCGCACTAAATATTTGGACTATTGAAATCCGGCGTAATTGAACTATTCGAATTTCAATTCTGCCAAAACAGTTTATGCGCAAAGTCAATTATGTCTACATTTTAATTATGCCAAATAGAATTATTACTAAAAACGTTTTGCCAAAACGGGGAGCCGCTGATATTAAACCGTTGTTCATCAACAACTTCAATATTAGCATTTAAACGTGACTCATGTAGACAATTACATTAATAAATTGTCAACGCGGCTGCGAGAACACCCGAAACTTTCGAAGGGTTCGACACAGTCATGTCGCCCGTAGTGATAATAAATACGTGAGTCTAATCTGTTATCATTACTACGATCTTAAATATTTTATAATCTTATTAAACAGTCACAAGCCTTAATAAAGCAGTTGTGCTTTAACATCCTTGAACCTCGGCTTGAAATGCTTCTGGTTGAACTAGCTCCACCAATAATTACTTACTCACGTTAGAACGTATAACTAGAGACGTGTAGCGTAAGAAGCCTCAATCACGCACTAATCCCCCCTAATGTATTCCGGCAACAAGCGAGTCGTCCGCGTTAATATTTTACTAAGAGCCCGTCCGACCACTCCATAAATTAATTCCAGGATTATGAGGATCCCTGAGTTATGGGAAGATTCGACTGTCGAAGTTTTACATTGGCTTTGGCCAGTGGATTATAGATGAATTATATAAATTGAGAACTGTCTGGACACCTGTGCTGGGTTTCATTTAGTTTAATTTCATTTGGGAATTGTGTAACCTGGTCGGAAACACCTTAATTTGTGTGACTAAATCCTGTTTAGTCCCTCTTCAAACATGTGTTTTCAAATATATTATGATTTATTTGTAACTAAATTAGCTAGAAAATTTCTGAAATGATAAAAGGGTGATTATAATGCTGTAATGAAACATTGAACAACCCGTTTTAGTTCACAAACACCAACTGAAAGTACTGTTTCGAAAAGAACTTCTTTAATTTGCTTTTGTTTTGGTTATCACTTTATCACGTTTAAGAAACTTTAGGTGAAGTTTTAATCGAGAACGGGACGTCGTGTTGATTTAAATAGAGTTTAGATTTAGCAAAAATATTCTTCCGCAAAATATATTCTACCAGTGCTCGACGTTGTACGAGTATACGGCATAGACAGTCTTAGTCAAAGCAATATGGGTTAAATTCGGACTGAGAGGATTTTTCTTCATTATAATTTAAGCCATGTCACTTTGATATAGAGTACCATATACGAGTACAGCATCTATCACTCGGGCGGACGTTTAACCTATTGTAAATTAGATGTTACTGAAAAAATTTTTTTTAGTTTAGTATCATTATGCATAATAATCTTGACAATAAAAATTTTCAAAATAGTTGCCTTGATTTTTTATCCTTAACAATAAATTCTAATAACAACGCCAAATATTCTTCTTATTTTTCATTGAACGAAAATACATTTTAACCTTTTATTGTAAGCTTAAAACACAATGACCCGTGTGGTGTCGGGTTAGAATTTCACCACCCCCTTTCTTCCCGTGGGTGTCGTAAAAGTCAACGAAGGGACCAGGGTTGAAGTGTGTTGTGGGCCATAGGCTAGCAACCTATCACTGCAATATCACATTTTGTCGATATTTTATACCCACTTTTATGCTAAAAATGGCGCTGGAACATACGTTTCATGTGCTCTGCCTACCCCTTTTCGGAATAAAGGCGTGAATGTATGTATGTATGTAAAACACAATACGCCAGTTTCACTATAAAAACCCGCGATTATTACAAACACTACAACTAGGGCACACCATTTTTCACAAACTATCCACAATACTATTGTATCTCCTTCATAAAACTTTACACATTAACGCAAGCTTAGTTTAAAAAAGCTGGCAAAAACCACCGCACAATACCGTTGATATATCGTCGAGTGGACAACCTTTGTCTTGCCACCGTATATCATCTCGATACAGACGGGATCTTAAATTATGAAGATAGGAATAAATAATGTGTAGCTCGTCACGTCATCCAGTTCCTGATAAGCGCTGTTACTCATATAAACGATGTGTGGGCTGTGGCCGGATTCACGGCGTTTTGATAGCTTGTAACGATACGCCTATGTTGCCACTTAAGCACAATAGGACTGAGGAGGAGGAATAAACATTTATTCATGACAACAGGATATGCACGTAAATCAGTAAGCAAAAAAACATAGCCACGAAACGGTCCTATCTCAGCGTTGTGCTGGCCTACTAGGCCAGCGCTGGCCAATGCTGGTGGACAATGCCGATTTTAGTGTTCTTAATTCCCCCTGGTGAATTAACTCTGGTAAGGGAAAGTTCCAACACCATTCTCAGTGTCATCACCGACGGGTACGAGTGCCCAATATTGGCGCACTGGCTCGGTCAAAATAATAATAGTGTAAATGCGAAAGTGTGTATGTCTGTCTGTCTGTTACTTCTTCACGCTTAAACCGCTGAACCGATTGAAATGTTGGTATGTAGATAGTTAAAATCCCGGGAGGGACATTGTGTAGTTTCTATCCCGGAGGTGGTAAAATGGGGGATTAAACTTTTTATGGAGCTGCAATATAAACGAGTTCTACTCGGACGGAGTCGCGGGCAGGAGTGTCTTGTTGTCTGTAAATGAGGACTACGTTGAATGTCATGTTGTGAATTTGCTGTTTCGGGTAAAGGCGTTAGAGAACTATTGCATTTAGGAAACGCTTTTGTGTAAATACTAGCTTAATTCAATATTGTTTAGATAATCTACAGTAAAGATCTTTTCTGTGAACAATGTATCACGTAGGCTTCTATAGCCAAAAGCTCCTCAAAATTAGATTATGATTACAACCGTTACACACACTTAATTAGAGCTCGTAAAAAAGATTCACTCTATCAACCCGAGCCTAATTTTCCGGCGCAAATAAATCCGTACAAATACCCAACTATTCGGCTCCAACCCAAATCACCTGGACGCTGTCTGCTCCCAGACGAAAGGTCTTAACAGCCCAGGCGGTCGAGTGGGGCGAGTCCTTCTACCTTTGAAGACGGTTTAGGCAGAACAGCTGGATAAGACCCCCATAACTCAGGAAAGTCTTTGATAAATAAAGTAATCGAGTGCAGCTGTACGTGACAGATGTAAACGGACGGAACGCTCAATTATATCGGTGCATGTATAACGTGGGGCGTTATATGTGATGACTGTACTGACGTTTAACTACAGGCATCATATCTCTTTCGCGTTGCTCTAATTTTGTCCATGACATATTTTAATTTAGAAATGAATAATAGTAACACACAATTTTTTTACAAGCTTTACATTCTTGACCTGTTTGTAAGTAACTTTCCTACTAGGTGTGTGCTGTTTGTTTTCGACGTAGGTTTATATATATATATTGAATTGTAATGGCGGCAACACTTACCGGAAATCGTTCGATTATAATAACTAGCAACACTTTATTTTTACTTCTTTTACCGATTCATTAATGTGGCAACTTTTATTAAGATTGGCTTGTACACTGTTTCCGTTCGATTATTTATTCTGATTGGTAGTTGATCATTACTTCTATGTTGGTACATTGGAAACTCAGGCGAGGTGATGAACGCTCTGCTCTGATTGGTTGAGTAAGTCCCCCACCATCGCTTGGACATGGCTCTTGGCGGGAACGGGTCTAGAAAATGGCGGAGAAGCGACTAGAGGAGGATTCAGATTGGGTTTTGTATTCGAACTGTACAGACGTTCACGCCAAGAGACTTGTCGGTATCCGATTTAGTGCATACCTAGGTACCCTAGGATAATGTTAAGGTCTATGGCAAATAAATAGCTTAAAGTTAATAGTTGTGTGAATCCGATTCGATATTTAGTTTAGTGTTACTATTAACTATCTTTAAACTATGTGAATGCGAATAAAGCATAAGTGGTTATATTTCGTCTGATTTTTATTTGCAAGCGTGATAGGAAGCCCGTCGCCACGCCCGATATCCCAGAAGAAGACCAATTACCCGCTCCGGTCAACCTTTCTCTTACATATAGTATAATATATGTATTTATGATAGTGTATAGTCTTTCATATAGTTAAGTTGTTTATATTCTGTTTTCACCCGCTCATTTTTTTTTGCTTTGACTCCACCACCCAAGCGTTGTCTGGAAGAGATCGCTTTTTAACGATAAGACCGCCTATTACCTACCATTGTTTATGTTTCAGTTCAAAATTCGGAAAGCCCTTTTCTGTAACCGAAAATGCGGACCTCGATGATTTAGTAGAATAAAATAGAAAGGTTAAGTTGGTATTAACTAAGTTAATGTTTGTCATAGTTTTAGTCTGTGTATATTATAGTTTCATATTATATATCTGTGTAATATTAATTAGTAATTGTATGTAAACCTATTGTATAAATAAAAATTCTTGTACATGAAAAAAATATATTCGGAATTTCATAATGCGAAAAACTATGATTTTGGATAAGTGTCTCTTCGGGATTATAATAACTACATGTATGGTGTACCCGAAAAATACATCATGAAGGGAAATACGCCTGAGACAATACTGATGATAATAATAGAGGCTGAGATAAACTGTTAACTGTGACAGAAGGTTGAATTACCATAGGCATGATTAATTACCTCGCAACCAATCATACATAATCACATAATATATATGTTAATTAGCCCCGATACTGCCATGATGACGGTAAATGCTTTTGATCTTGATTTTTTCCTGAACATTTACATCTGAACTTTGTAATGAAAGTAACAATAATTCGATTATTCTTAATTTCACCACAACGACACTAAGTAGTACAAAGTATCACTCAGTTCGAAGGTATTTGACGCCCAAGTCGAAGCCTCGGATGAGGCCTGAGACCTCTTTTTTTACGGCCTATTATCAGTATCTACTGAATGCAAACATGTCCCAGAAAACTAAGAAAAAGTTCGTCAAAACCTTTAAGTATATGGAGCATAGGGTTATATGGTTGTGAAGCATGGACCATGACTCAAAGAGATAAAGAATATTTAGAAGCATTGGAAATGTGGTAATAGAGTAGAATGGAGAAAATTTGCTGGACGGAAAAAACACAAATGAAGAAGTGCTGAGAAGAGAAGGAGAAAAAAGGAAGCTAACGAAAGTGATAGAAAATAGGAGGGGGAAAATGCGTCGTCACCTTATACGACATGACGCTTTTTATTAATAACATCATAGACGGCAAGCAAGGAAGGTGAAGCTGAAGGATATGGTACATGAAACAAATAAAAGAAAAAGTAGCAGACACGTCGTGTAAAGAGGTCAAGGACGCGGCCCTAGACAGAGTCAAATGATGGGAGCTACACCGATAAAAGTCAAATTCTTAAATTTATGATGATGATCAGATCCTACAAAATATGACGTATCGCGGCGAGGAAGACTATCCGTCTCTTCCTAATCGTTCTAATTAGAACACTTAGATCCGTGCAGGAAGTGAGATTTTATACAGGCGTAGCGGGCGGTAACTTACACTTGATGGCCAGGTTAAGTCGTTAAATAATTGTCAATCATCACAGTGCCACAAACATTTGTGACATATTTCGTTCCGTTTACTTATTCGTAACCAAAATAAAACTGCAATCATTTTACAAACAAAAGCTTCGAACCCAAACGTAACATATCGAATCCTAAGACGTATTTAACTGTATTACTGGCCTTCACAATAACGTCCCGAATAAGTGGTCTCCGAGTCTCCAGAAAATGGCTGCCATGGGGTCGCATTGAATTATCGCAGTCCGCGGGGGACGCTGCTTTGTTATTTTTAAAGGCTTTCCCTAATGCATTGACATCGGCCGTTAGGAAAGGTAAATTAGGTTTTTAAGTTAGGATTTTGCGAGGGTATATTTATTTTGCGGACGAATGAAGAAAATAACAAATAAAATAATAGTACATTATTTTCGAAGCAAGGGAAGCAGGCAATTGCTGGATGAGTATTAATTTTAAGTTTAATTTAATACAGAGCCAGCAATTGCCCTTTCGACTGAGACAAATAGTGCTTTTATCTAAAATACAAGAAAACAAAAATATACTTTCTGGATATGATTAGGCATGCTTTCCTTCTCGCCACTTTATGAAATTGTCGTACGCTTTTAGATATTTGTCTTTTGGGTTTGCAAGGAACACATTTTCAATAACTGAGCTTTCAGATTCTTATAATTTTGGAATCATTTACACGGGATCCTGTTGTTTTACCAAATTTATTTTGGTCAAATTTCATTTCCCAAAATAATTTTAGCAACTATATTGTTTGCCAATGCAAACTTTGGCACAATTTTGATACGAATATTTTGAAACGTCATATTTTCATTCAGAAAAATGTTATTACGAAAAATTACATTACGGCATGTGGTCTTTTAGGAAATGCTATAAGGGAAAAAACATTAGACAATAAACATTTCGTCAAGTTAATGTTATGGCAAACTATAAATAGACAAAAATCACAATTGTTTGGGTTGGCATTTTACCAAAATATTATTAAAAAAACGGCACGGTCCCTTAAATAAAATAATGCACGGTTAAGTAGGTTGGTAGGCAGCATTAAATTAGGTTAGGGCAGCCAAAAAAGGGGGGCTCAGGGGGCGAAGCCTCCTAGCAGTAAAAAAACAAACAATCATAACTATTGTAGTATTTGGTAGGTTAGGTTAGGGTTAGCTTGTGTCCCTTAGAGCGGAAATAGGCTCCCCGCGAAGCGGGGTGACGTTGACATGCTGGCGGTTAGGTTAGAATTGCGACCTCTACACAAATAAATTTTCCCTACCCACATAACTAAAAAGTCGTTATTTTATTGTTTATCTTATACAACACTGAAATAAAGATGCAAATGATTTGTCATTGAAGTCATGAATGAAGAATGAGACTTCTTAAAACAAGTAATCCTGAATATCAATAGAAGGGGAAAAAAGCATTAACAACATATTAGAAATAATTTCGAAACGTTTGTTATGTTTGTAATAGATGATCATCGCAGACGAGGCCATCTAGATATTAAGGATTTTCTTTAATAGATGTCAAGATAGCTTTTTTCTATTAATTTTATTAATAATAATTACAAAGGAATATTTAAAGGATATTTAATAGAAAAATAATAAGGCAAATCACTAGGGGAACATTCAAAGGAATTTAAGGTACTCCAGCTGAACTGCATCATCCGTTTTGTGGAAATGATGGAGCGAACGGGGAGAAGGCATAAAGGAGAGGGAAAAAAATGTACAAAAAGGTCGAAGTGTATCCGATAGTGCCCTCATCTGGATAAGATAAGATAAGATACGGGGGAAATTGAAAAATGTTCATTATTAACAAAGAGCATGTAATGGATAATTGGGAATGTAATAATACGTATGAATAACGATCCAAAATCATAGATCACATTCAAATAACTTTCAAACTAATCAGACAGCCGATACAGCTCTTCACGGACCGTAATTGACTCACATTGAATATAAATATTAGCTTAATTTTAATTAAATCACTAAGCAAAGATATTCTAATCAACAGCACCGTTTCAAATTATTACGCCACGCATATTAAAGCAAACAGTGATTTCCATAATCCAGCAGAACTAGTCGACGTGTTTGCCGATCCGGCACGGCACGGCCCGTCACGGCACGACACGGTTCGTCGGTAAACAACGCGTATAACACGCGCCATTTTGCTAACATTGTTCTGACGGATTAGTTGCCGAAATATGATGTAAACACGAATTTAAGTGGTGTAACGGTTAATAGTATTTTATTGGTGCCTCGGAGCTGTGCGTAATCAAATAAATGATTGAATGTAAACTGAACGGAAATTAATGAGTACAGTACACTTTTTTTTACTACACGCAATGTACGGAACGTCAGCGGTTAACCGCATTAAAAATCACTCGTGACAGTACGCGAAAAGTTACAGTTTGTCAAATACTGACCAAGTAAGTGTCGGGCCAGGCGCAGTTTAGGGTCTTTGTTACGTCGATTCGCCATCGCCAACAATCGCCCACTAATGTGTCGCCCGAGGTGAACATAAACAATGTAAAAAATAACAGAAATATATTAATTTATTTAGGCGCCTTATTTACGCAAATGGGCACCCTTCACCTAATACTTTGCAACCGGATTCCTGCATCTAAAAACAGTTTGTGAAACCCACAATATTATCGATTGAGCTATTCTATGAAATGCCACACTATGGGTATAACAGGAAAATATTTCCCCTTTTGCGTGTAAGATTTTATTTTACCACGTTGTTGCCGTAATTAGTCCAGACGCCCAGAAGTTATACCAGGACCTAAAAAAACGGCTCTTCGAGCACATGGCTGACCATAGGGCTGGCTTGTTCCTCGCCCAAAGAATTGGCATCACCATTCAGCCAGGAAACGTAGCCAGCCTGCATCCTGCCGCAGAGCGCCGACCTGGGGGACTACATTGTAGGCAATTTGTAAATATATAACTTTGTTTATGTAGTCGTTTTTAAGTTGATATTCTTATTAACATGTGAACTCGTGACTCTAGAAAATGTCTTTAAAGAATAATATATAATATATTCATTAGTACTCTAACCAAATATCCTAAAACCTTGGGCACCCTATGAAGGTTGTCTAAAGACTTGATTGAGCGAATGTTACATTTTAGGTACTTAAAAGCTCGCAAAATAAACAGGAGCGTGTTTAGCGAGCATTCTAGTAAAACGACAGTTTTACCACCACATACGACCACACTGCACTCAGCATACTGGAGCGGTTAGCTAGACTCATCGTGAAAATATTCGTAGCGATGTTTGGCTTTATGCTTGGCCCTGTTCATTGTCCAGTTCCGCAAATTTAAAAACGGGAATGTGAACGATTCAATCTATCAGCACCCTAAGGCAGCAATATCCTACCTAGGTTAAACTATAACGTATTGAATACGGCCCAGGGTCATTAATCACTCCTATTGTAGTCAGCACGATTGTTTAAAACCACTGAGCGTATGGCGGATAAGATTTACACACTATTATGGTCGAGTGGTCAGAGATTTTGGGTGAATGGCGACCACTTTAGCCTAGGTGGTATATAGTGACTGCCTACGATGCTGACGTTCCCGGGTTTGAATATCGGTATGGCCATTTATTTGTGTGATGACTATGAGTATTTTGTTCCTGAGGATATATTAATGAAGTATTTATTTAAGTTAGTATTTAAATCACCGTCTAGTTATTACTTGTACACGCATACATTGGAGTTATTTACTATTTATTCCCATAAATTGATTATTAACTTATGTATAATACGTATATACTATGAGCTCCTTATTATTATTATAGAATTGTGATATAATGGACCCGGAGACTCTATACATCTCTCGGGAAATGAGCGCATATTAATGTCATTTAAAGATAACTAACTGAATTTGTAAGCTCGGACATGTGAAAGAGCCCTTGAGGCCTACTTGCAGAATAAATATTTGAATTTTGTTTTTTTTTAATTTTGAGCTGTTGATAGAATATAAACAACGTGTGTTATTTATGTACGTTTTCTGGGCGCCCTATTCTCTACTTACTAGTCATTTAGTTTTTCTTCTCCTTTTATATTGATTGCGCAATAAATAAATAATAATAAATAAATATAAGGGGACAATCTTACACAAATCGAGCTAGTCCCATAGTAAGCTCAATAAGGCTTGTGTTATGGGTACTAGACGACGATATATATAATAGATAGAAATACTTAAATACGTAGAAAACATCCATGACTCAGAAACAAATATTCATGCTCATCACACAAATATTTGCCCTTACCGGGATTCGAACCCAGGACCTTCAGCTTCGTAGGCAGCGTCACTACCCACTAGGCTAACCGGTCGTCTCATAAAGTTTGATAGTACAACCAGCAACTCGCGTAACTTTACTAATCGTACGCGCGATAAGTCATATCAACTCTCAGTTTTTGAGGGTGGAAATGACACACATTATCGGTGTATCCTGCTGTTTCGGCAAAATATTTTTCGCCAAATTTCACTTCCCACAAAACTTATGGCAGTAGTTTCATTTCCCAAACGAACAAATAGCACATTTTTGTTTCGCATTTTGTTCATTTGGTCAGAATATCATTTGGCATAATTTTGCTTTGTCAAGTGTTATTAAGACAATAGTTTATTAAGCAAACACTTTGTTCGGGCTAATATTTTTTTCCAAACAAAACATTTGTTCAAATTTTCATTTCGCACATTAGGTACCAGGGTGGAAAAAATGGCTTGTCATAAGCGAACTCTGTTTTTGGTCGGTTAGGTTAGGGTTCACTTGTGTCCCTCAGATCAGAAATAGACACCCCGCGCAGCGGGGTGGCGTCGAATCGCTGGAGACTCTCGATGAAAAGGGCGAAACCGACTCGAGGCTTGCTTGCATGCATGCTGCTTCACACACACACACATTATCAGCCTATATACATCCCACTGCTGGGCACAGGCCTCCTCTCATGTATCAGGGAGGGCATGCTGCTTATTTGCATTATAATATATTGTTACCTAAGTACCTATAGTACAAAAGAACATAAACTTACCTGTAAATTATTTACTTTTGTTTTCTACAAACTACCCGCTTAGCAAAATTATGTAATGTCACTCAAATAGATTTCGCATGCACTACACAATTAGGATCTAAATCATATGCCATGCAATAATTTGGAAAAAGAATGTTATGCTAAATAATACGTTTGACCAAATGAAACTTGACTATGTAAAACTTTGCCAAACAATAATTTGCGAAGTAATATTTTGCCATAGGAGATATTGCCAAGTGATATAATGCGAAACAATAATTTGACAAGTGTTTTTTTGCCAAATGATTATTTGGGAAACATTTTTGGGAAGTGACACTTTGGGAAATGATTTTTGCCCATACAATAGAGACCCCACATTATCACATATAATGCTCGTTCGAAAAGATTTGCAATTATTATCCTACATGTACTTAGATCAGTGTTGTTGATCGTTGGATCTCTTTCGGAACCATTTACTAAAATAACCTAATTGAATAACTCGTTCGAAGATTGAGCTAAGGCAGCCAAGTGGTTAAAGTATGCGCTAATCAAGTGGTCATGGGTTTGAAATTTGAATGTTGACTCATTTCGCTCCTGAACAGACGAACCGTTTTTGAGTGCCTATTTTTATAGAAATTCTGGTCTTTCGAGATTGTTCTTTTGCTATGTCTATCCTTGGATGTTTTCTATGTATATAAGACACTACGACAAGCCTCATTGAGTTTACTACGCGGTCGATTTGTGTAAGACGGGCCACTACATTTTTTAATGTTTGTTGTGTCGACGTGTTTTACCTTTTTAATGTAGGTATTTAGTTACAACTACTCCAACACCGTCCAACTCTAAGCGAGCTCGCGTTAGTTTGAGTAGGTACAACCGCTGCTTCCGTACGGAACTTAGCCTTTGTACACCAAAGTCCTTAGAAATCCATCCTCGCATCGTAAATCAAGTCTATTGTGGCACTGCCTGCGACACGATTGTTTAAAATCGCAGAGCGTGCCTGATAAGATTTACACGCTGTTACTGACACTTAATTTCGCTCATGTTTGCCTTGACGTGCGTTTATATTCCACTTTTTTTGTTTGGGCTCGCGAACGAGGGATTATGCCTGTGTAAATACCTACGCAACTTTGAAAACAATGGCGGTGGTTTCGGTCTATATATAGTACGTTTTCCGTTAGGTAAGAAACAGTTACTTTAGAGAACCACCTTTACAAGATGACAGAAGATACAATAATAAAAGATTGAGGCTTCTCTTAGAAAAATACGATAACAATGAGTTACCTTTCTTGTTTTTTTTATATTTTTGTTTTGCAAAACGATACTAGAGTAGTACGTTTTCAAAAATAACTGTATTCTTTTGTGTTTATTTGGAGTATCAAAACAAATTACCATATTTTTTTACAATTGCGTGGAGTTGCACAAAAATTATTACGAGGCAGAAAGAACGCAAGTAACAAACACTAATTTATTTCCTAGTTCTTCAGACGGTAGAAGCTTTTGGACAATATCATACTTTTCCAGTGTAGCCGTTTCTTCAGAAAGTGGGGATACCCCTAAACGCATGCCGTCGGGAGTCACATTTAATCGTATGATAGTAAAACATTCACCGCCAAGAATTGCTACGCGTCACGCTTGAAGCCGATTTCGTGCATTTCCTGCTAAGTACCTGAAAGTGCCTACCGGGAAAGCGCCTGCTAGGCAGGTTGGTTGGCAGTCAATATGACAAACTTGATAATTTTAATAAGTATAGTAGACTTCCAACAAATCATCGGTTCTTCGCAACTATGTCAAAAGTACTAATAAATCCACCAACTCGGCAGTACGTTATTAACATAAGTCCTAACATGAATACTTGACTCAGTAATTACGGCTGGAGCCTCGCCAACTTTAAATAGGATTTAGTCGGTACAAAATAGGCACTAAATATGTATACTTAAACGGCGACTGAAGACCTTAGCGGGACATAATGGAGAGAACTGTACTTCTAAAGTGTGGAGTATGGACTGCATGTTGTGTAACTGCCGTATGTCTATGGCCACTTCCCCGTTTGGCACTGCGAAGTGGGATATTACTTACTTAGTTAAGTCAGTAGATTCCGCCCCGCTTCCGCGTAATAAAATACTACTGCGCCAGTAAAATAAGAGAGAAACAATAAAAAATATTCGAGACCAAAACAAATAATCAGACCAAGCGTTTCGTCACCAAACGGTTCTATCTCTGCATAATGCTGGCATTCCTGTTGCGCTGATCTTCCAATAGAACCAGCGAGTGATGCTACGGTGGATAACAAACTCGAACAATACTATGGACGACAACATCAACACGCGACGGCAGAGCTACGCATCGCGTCATACGAAGATTATACGTAAGAGAAATATGTGATTATTTATAAAGACTTAGATTGTTTAAAGTAAATAAAGAACCCAGTAGTTAGAATCCCCATAGTAATTATTTACATAAAACACCCTCTCATAGCATTCATTTGATATTGTAAACATTAAAGTAAATCCCAGTACAAATTGTATTAGAAAGAGAGAGGAGATGTTGCCTATGCGCGAGCGCAGCGCAGACTGGCCGCCATGGAGGGGAGGGGTGTATCGCGCCAACATGACCGTAACGAGAGCCGCGGCCACCGAGCCTGAATTAGAATTTAGTACGGCGCATTTTCACTTTGCAATTAATATGTTTACGTTTATACCTTTACAACGGCTCATCGTATCAGAATGGTTTATATATTGTTAGAAAGCTAATTAAAAGTTCTATTAAATGTTTAAACTTACAAATAAGTAAACTCAGTAGGTTCAGCGCAAATGATAAATAAGAGTTACAAAAGGGACCGAATTGCGGTTTGCCCGATTTCCATGTACGATTATTCAAATAAGAAAATATTTACGAACCCTACTGTACTTATAAGATCTCAAGCCATATTAGAACTTTGTAAATCAGCTTAGACTTCTGCCCATTAATATGTATAACATCCCAATAACATCTTGCAATGTAAATTAGTCAAATCAAAGTGGGCGTAACCTTTATTGTCTCACTCAGCACGTCTTGCTCACCCACTAGCAGGTATAAATAGCAGGTACGGCCCGGAGCAAATCAGTGTCCGCTCGTCACTCCTGGAAGTAACATCTCTACAAGCAACAACTAGTGTCCGCTCGTCACTCCTGGAAGCAACATCTCCAAGCAGCAACTAGTACCAGCAAGAAAATCAGCAAGCAAGCATCAGTTCCAGTATCCAGTTCCAGTAATGCAGTTTCATCAACGCCGGCTGCCGCATCGAGCAAGTGGGAGTTTAGTCGATCAGGTCCTTCGACCGGATCAATCTACGAGTCACCGATCACGCCTGTGGCGATAGCGGGCCGTTCCCCTCGTCCAGGACGATGAATCGAGGTCGAGCTCGGGCCGGCGCGACGGCTGCGCACGGCAATCGACTCGGCTACGCGGGCCGCGGGCACCGCAGGAGCAGCACATCGGGCACCGGCATAACTTCGAGTGAAGATAGTACGAGCAACATCACATCAGGCGTCAGGTCCCTCACATTCCACGAGGCTCAGGACCGAGCCTCGCCATCTGAGCGGGCACTCACGAGGGACCTGGACCCAGTCGCGGCGGAGAAAATGAAGGAGGAGTTGGAGGAAATGGCGCGTCAATTGGAAGACGCCGAAAAGAAGATAGCCGTCCAGAAAGAGGACTGGCGCAACAAATTAAGCAAGCTCAGGGAAGCTTTATGTACCAAGGGATACAAAAACCCGGGTAAGGGTTCGGTTATTAATAGACAGACCGCCGGTCGTCTATCATCGGATTTGGGGGGTCCGATCAATCTACGTGTACACACACGCACACCGTTCGAGGCAACGGTACCGCACTACGGGGCACACGCAGCGGCAGCGTGCGCGAGCCCGACTTCGCGGAAGCCCATGGAGGGCATCAACTCCGTCGCGACATCAGCATCAACAGTGGACTGTTTCCACACATCCATAGAGCAGCCGGGAGACGCCAATGCCGCGGCCGATCTCCCAACATTGAAGCCCAGCGAGAAGAGGATAGCGTGGGCAGAGTGGCGCCGCAGACGCAGCGACCACCGGGATAAGGAAAACGAGGCGCCGAAGGTGCGGAATAAAGCAGAGAAGAAAATATACATAGCTCAACCATCAAGGGAACTAGTCGAAGCAGCCTGCAGGAAGGCCAAAGAAAGAAAACGGGATCAACTAAAACTGAAGATTACCATACCAGTCAAGCAGCCATCTGAAGCAAACTCATTAGAAGTCGTCGAACAGTCATCGAAGAAATTTAAACCCGGAGAATGGGAACTTTAACGTAGCATCAAAATAATAAGTATTAGAATCAGTGAAAGTGACTAAGTGATAACACCGTTGCAACCAATAGTGCGAGGCTTCGCCTCACACTAAAGGGGGAGAATTATGGACGACAACATCAACACGCGACGGCAGAGCTACGCATCGCGTCATACGAAGATTATACGTAAGAGAAATATGTGATTATTTATAAAGACTTAGATTGTTTAAAGTAAATAAAGAACCCAGTAGTTAGAATCCCCATAGTAATTATTTACATAAAACACCCTCTCATAGCATTCATTTGATATTGTAAACATTAAAGTAAATCCCAGTACAAATTGTATTAGAAAGAGAGAGGAGATGTTGCCTATGCGCGAGCGCAGCGCAGACTGGCCGCCATGGAGGGGAGGGGTGTATCGCGCCAACATGACCGTAACGAGAGCCGCGGCCACCGAGCCTGAATTAGAATTTAGTACGGCGCATTTTCACTTTGCAATTAATATGTTTACGTTTATACCTTTACAACGGCTCATCGTATCAGAATGGTTTATATATTGTTAGAAAGCTAATTAAAAGTTCTATTAAATGTTTAAACTTACAAATAAGTAAACTCAGTAGGTTCAGCGCAAATGATAAATAAGAGTTACAAAAGGGACCGAATTGCGGTTTGCCCGATTTCCATGTACGATTATTCAAATAAGAAAATATTTACGAACCCTACTGTACTTATAAGATCTCAAGCCATATTAGAACTTTGTAAATCAGCTTAGACTTCCGCCCATTAATATGTATAACATCCCAATAACATCTTGCAATGTAAATTAGTCAAATCAAAGTGGGCGTAACCTTTATTGTCTCACTCAGCACGTCTTGCTCACCCACTAGCAGGTATAAATAGCAGGTACGGCCCGGAGCAAATCACCCCGCGTGGTCGTGCTCCCCGCGTGGTCGTGCCGGAGGCTTCCCCTGGATTTTCCCCAGGCCACCCTCCAACCACGCAGTTCGACCGCTATATTGGGTCCGTCCTATTATAGCAACAGTCAGGTTCAAAAAAAAAAAAAAAAAAGGAGCAAATCAGTGTCAATCGGAGCCTCCTGGAAGTCACAACAATAAGAAGAAGAAAACTACAAAGTAATAGGAAGTTAGGGACTTGTAATCAAGTCACTTAGGGCAGTGATAGGGCAGTTAGGGAAAAGTAAATAAAAAGTCTATTTCTCGTTATTCCTTCTTTTATTTTGGTAACATCGTTTACCCAAAGTGTCTGAGGACACGGGCGAAGCCCAAACACACCATTCGGGCGCCGAGTGGTAGTACGCGCTGTCCGTACACATAGGGGCGGAGCTCGTCCGTCGCCGACTTGTGTCACGGAGCGTGGTCGACGCACTGTCCGAGCACATAGGGGCGGAGCTCGTCCGTCGCCGACTTGTGTCTCGGCACTAGGTCACTCTTAGGTGACTGTGAGGGGCGAGCATTGCCGCGGCCGGTAGCGCGCGCGCTCACTCGCCCGGCCGACGCCGCCGAGAGCGGACGTCGCTCACAAATACCAACTATACTGACTAGGCGAATGTGGGCTTCAGTAAGTTTTCGTTAAATGCTGCACAGATTCTGACTTACCAGATTAGGAAGCGATTTAGCGAGAACCTGGTGCAGAGGGCATTGAATAAGGAACATTTTCAAATTCAGACATTTTTTGACGCTTATAAAAAAAAAACTAATATTTTTATAAACTGGTAAAATCCAGATCTGATGTAAAACGAGGCTTCGTCGGGCTGTTTACCGGGATAAAATAATTAGCTCCCTTAATTCCAACAAAAGGTGGGAAGCGACGACAAATTTCTTCAAAAAGCCGCTTTTTATCGAAGAAAGGCAGCATTCGTCCGCAAAGAGCCGAGTAATTAATACTTGCTTAGTTAGAAAGCAGTTTATCTAGAAAAAAGGGAGGTTTGTAGTCTATTCCCCTCTGGAGATACGGCTTTTAGACGTGGGGTGGTGCATAGCTCTTCAGACGTTCGTTGGATCATCTGATCTTCGACAATGACTAATAATTAGGCCTCTTTAAAGTCTGCTTTGAGTTAAATCAAAGGTAAGAAATATTGCGACTTTTGTATTATGCGTTCTGGCTTTGAAACGAAGTGCTATTTGATTTATGTCGACTTTAGGTACTACTAGGGATGAGCAGGCGTAGCACGGTTGACATTTTATCACCTATCCCTTATCGCTGTAGAGAGCATGTCCGTCACGTTCTGACAATGTGAAGTATGCGAGTGCGAGAGTGACGGATGTATTAACCACAACGATAAGTGATAAAATGGCAAGCATGCTACGCCCGCAGTAGAGGTATTAGTCGATTTTTATTTTTGAATTGAAAGTATTGCGCACAATATATTATTTTGTTAGTAAATTGACTGAGTTCGGTTAATATCACAAAATTTAACATAATTATTATGGCAGGGGTATAAAAAGTCCTATATATGCGAGTACTTCAAAGGATTTAAGGAAGTGGGTGTCCGTGGAAGTCTTGTTGTGAGCGCAAAATTTTGATTTGGTAGCAACTAGTATACCTCACATCACATCATCAGCCTATATACGTCCCACTGCTGGACACAGGCCTCCTCTCACGTATGAGAGGGAACGGGCAGTAGTACCCACGCTGGCCCAGTGCGGATTGGGGACTTCACATAAACCTTTGAATTTCTTCGCAGATGTATGCAGGTTTCCTCACGATGTTTTTCCTTCACCGAAAAGCTAACGGTAAATATGAAATCATATTCCGTACATAAGTTCCGAAAAACTCATTGGTACGAGCCGGGATTCGAACACACGACCGCCGTTTGACAGCCGCATGCCTGAACAGTGGTTCAGGCATGCGGCTGGGCTACCGTAGCACCTAGAAACCTAGAAGAACAGTATACCTAGAAGAAGACTATTGAACATAATTTTTATACGGTTTACTAAACAGTTTATAGTCTAGTCCATTTGGCAACATGTAGGTAGGCCGACCGGACCGAGTAATAACATGAAAAGCCACCAAAACACCAAATCACCCGTAATACCAAGTTATTCAAATTATGCCGAATCGGGAATAAAAACCGCTACTCCCTTTTCCATACAATATTCCGCTTCCGCTGAACTGTTAATTTCTTCAAGCGAACAAAATGCATAAAATGCCAGTAATATTGCGTTTGTTAAAATTATACAGCAGTACGTTTCGTGTATCCGAACACTTGGTTGCAAAATTTGAATTCCGAACGGGTGTAACTACAACTGCCGACCGATGTTGAAACTGCTTTTTAAATTGAACGTGTATATTTAGTTCAATTTTACATGGACATAAGTACAGCTGAGTCAAATATTTATAAGTACTTTTTAGAATGGCCGTATAATTTGGCACGGCTGCTTTGCATGTCGCTGGCCTGTTAACACTGATCGTTAGAATCGACCAATGTGAATAGGAATCTGTATGGAGTTAAGCCTTTCTTATTTGGCGGTGTTGGAGCGTAACTGTTTCGAATAGCAGTGTTCGACAAACGCCACTCGCTTTTATAGTATGTAAGCCGAAATGGGACGCTGTAATTACTATTATGGATAAGGGACCACCAAGCAGTTTGTCTAGCGTTTTACCGAATATGTGTTTTGTTTCGTTCTTTCTGGAATTCGTAGTGTAGTGGTTGATGCTACTTGTTTTTACACCTATTTCTTATCATTATCTCATGTATATTTTTTAATGTTAATATAATCCCACTCATTCGTTACTGGTTTTTAAAAATTGAATAGTTATATTTGAATTTTTTCAAGCCTTATATAATTATCCTTGTATAAGGACATGACAAACCGTGAGCTACGAATATTACTACAGTTAAATATAATCTTACACGTTGAATCCAATCCACTTCACGAAGTATATTAATTGGAAGTCAGTTACCCAGGACAGTAAAATTATGCAGATTCAAATCTAGCTATTGATATAGTGAGAAGCCATTTTTTTGTCATTATCAGGGCATAGTATAACTGGGTATTGATTCTCAAATGACATTTAATTTGACCTTGTAGTTTAAGAACCATCGCAAGTCATAGTTCCCTAATTTCGTCGCTTACTTATACCGACCGTACAAATTCTGAGGCTCTAATCGCGGTAGTCAAACAACACGTTTCTTGTAAATACTCTGCTCAAGCAACAACCAGTCTGTGATTAACAACCCCTCAAATAAAGTGGCGATACAAATTACGACAAAGGCTTCCCCACCTCAAGATTAGCCATCGCCACTCATTTGTCTCCGGGGGAGGCGCGGCAAAAACGGTCAACAGCGCCTCAATCAGGCGCGGGTCTGATTCGCCCCGACCCACCCGCGCTGTCATTTCTGATCAGGATATTTATAGGGAACATTTCAACTTATTTGAATGATATCGTGACTTCGTGAGATGGCGTATTATTATGAGAGATTATTAAAGATATCACGATATGGCTACATCTATCATTGACAACCTAGAAAAGTTTGAAAACCCTCGATCCTTAAACTCGTTTTAATTTAAAATTTCAATATTTCAAAACCGGCTGATACGATTTTGAATCATTTCGATCAAGTCAACTTTCTAACAAAACAAACCGCATTAAGATCAGTCCATTAGTTTAGGAGCTACAATGCCACAGACAGACACACAGACATACAGATACCAGGCACGACAAACTCATAAAACCCCTCTTTTTGCGTAGAGGGTTAGCAAAATCTTGCAACACGAAGATATTGAGGAGCTACGGTAGCATAGTGGTTCTGGCATGCGGCTGTCAAGCGGCGGTCGCGGGTTCGATTCCCGGCTCGTAACAATGAGTTTTTCGGAACTTATGTACGGAATATTTACCGTTTAGGCATTTCAGTGAAGGAAAACATCGTGAGGAGACCAGTCTAATCCCAATAAGGTCAAGCTTTCCCTCTGGGTTGGAAGGTCAGATGGCAGTCGCTTTCGTAAATCTAGTGCCTATGCCAAATCTTGGGATTAGGTGTCGAAGCGTACCCTATGGGCTTGTTTAGGGCACAACCGGGAATAACACTAGGAGCATGATGATGCCGAATATTATGGAATTTTGAGGATATTAATATTGAGGAAGTATTTTCTTCATTGCTTTCCCTCAAAATCATTGCAATACAAGTATGGTTGGGTCGCTTCCTTTTATTGTTTTTTTAACTCGAACTAAGTAAGTTGTTTATGTCGCCGAGAGTAAATTTAATACAAGTCCTCAATTCAGCTGCAGGCGTTTGGCCAGGCCTATTGCTCTTGCTGCTTCGGCTAACCTCGGCTCTCGCACACTTACGAGATGTCTATAAGCCCGTTTGGATTTGGAGTGAAAGGGCCCGTGACGGGAGCGAGGGCCATGATTAAAATTTTGTGGTTGTCAAACATTGGTTTTGTCAGCTTCTGTGCATTAAAACTATCTTTTTATCGATTTCAAAAAAGGAGGAGGTTTTTAAATTGAAACATTTTTCTGTGTTCCTCCTCTAAAGCTTATTTTTATGCTTCATGGAACAAAATTGTATTAGTTCTGGGAACATTCCTACTTGTTTCATTGTTAGCTATATGCGTGTCAGCGAGTAATTTTATAGGACTAATGAGAATTCCCTAGAATTGATTTCAAAGAAAAACAAATAAAGGATAACATTATTCTTCGTGTATCTACTGTTACTCGTAGTTCTCGTCCTTTATTACACCTGAATTTTAAAGCAGATATTTTTTTATTTTATTTCACAAGAACTGTTAATACCAATAATGTGTGTTATCTATTATATAGTTTGTATGACTGTATGTTAGTTCTATAGTTTGGAAGACAATTTAATATTATTGTACCATCGCCCTGATCTGATGATGGTGACAGAAGGTGACCGAGGAAAAACAGTACTTTAACGACGCAACCTCGTTGAGTTTGGGTTAGATAGAATCGTTTCAATGAGAAGTTGATGTTATACAGAAAAGTACAGTCGACAATTAAAGCTTGTATCAAAAATGAAATTTTTGTCAGAAACTTATATTTTTCAATCTCAGCAAAAGAAACGCCAAAGTGAAACTTAACTTATTAATATTTATTGAAGGAGCGAGCGTCTTTTCACAAAAAATATTTCGTTTGTCTGGCTCTGGCGTCTGTCCGGCCGTTCTCTTCTACAAATCGCGTTTATCAACGAATTTTCGCGAAATTTTATGAACAGGTTCAATAATTACAGTATAGAATTACTTTGTTTCATTTCTTTGTTAAAAATATTTAAAAAAAAGACCGGATTGCGAGTTTCACAGCTCACATAGCCACCTGTGTAAATGATATAATATCTTGTCATTAATACAGTTTACGTATATAACACACTATACATCTTATACATAACCCGGATTTTACGTAACTATAGAATAAGGTTAAGTCTGAAGTTAAACGTCAAATGTATGTGGACTAATTCTGGAATGAACTCAATTCTTGTTCGGATTGACACTTCGACCAGCCAAGAATAGAATTTATTTCAAGATTCGTGCAGTTTTGACTGTTAACGTCGAAATAGGTTCGTACATTTATTACGATTGATTCCGAGAATAAACGCCAAATTATAAGGATTTAACTATTTTATTTATTTGAACTAAACCGACGACTTAGACCATACTAGATAAATAATAAATACTTAAAAGAGCCGATGATATAGTTTGAGGGCCCATGTCATATTTTCAGAAATCTCAAAAAAAAAGTTATCCATACAAAAAAAGTAACATTTAATTTTCAACTAGACACAAGCACAGGGCACTTTTTCAAGTCAAATAATATACAATTAAATCTAAATATTAATGACTAGATACATTTAAAACTGCAACTTAAATAATGAAAACCAGATTGAAAAATATAATTCATTCAATTTAAAACGTTTAGAGTAGAGCAAGCTTTGCCAAATCAAATAAAATTGATGACGAAGATTTTTTGAGATCCGAATATTATACGTATTCCTTCATCATCAAAATCTCTTCATATAGAGCGGATCTTTAGTTGCTTTTATCAATTTTGGTATTGATAAATCCATCCCTTATTTGCGCCGTCTGCACACACGGTGCATGCAACCCCACTAAAATACCATAATAGTTGCACATGTAAGTAGGCAATATGATTTATTATTAATTTGCGTAATACCTAGTGGTTCGTGTCGCGTGCGCCGGCTCGGATTTATGTTCGAAGCGCACAATTAGGCGCTCTTATTATAACAACTTAATAATGGTGAGCGAATGCCCGCCACACGGGTTGGCAGCGCATATATCAATTACTTGACCTGCTAGAATTAAGCTTTAGCTAAATTAAGATATATAATACTGGGCCAAATCAAAAGCCGCATGGAGGCCGAGGAGATCTGATGTCTATTAGTGATATAACTATTTACTGGCTTTGTGAGCTGTAGCTGTAGAAATCGCTAGCATGTCTGTGTTCAAAATCTGTGGATGAGAACAGCGAGACAGACACCAGACACTAGACGCCGGCCGGATTATCAGCCCAAGCTGAAGCATATTAATTCCTTCGCGAGCGAACCGTTCGAGAAAACGAAATAGCGGATAATGAAAACTTATTTCGGTATTCTGGAAATCTCACACTCTAAATATCTGTACACTCAACTAAACTAAATCACTCTAAACTCCTAGCGTTCGTGATGCAACGAGTGTGACACCAAAAAGATTTTTGGTTCCATGCATAAACCATTTCACTTGGCCCTTAATTGCATGATGCACGGAAGGATATCGTGATTGATTGCGACCCTCAGTCATGATCATGATGAAAGAAGATAATAACCTGACCCAGGTTATCGTTGTTGCGTATGATCACAGCAGGGATCTCAAACTTGCCTCGTAGGATTCCGCCACAGAAGTTTACAACCCAACATCTCTTTAAGATTAGGTTTGTAATTATATATTTGATATTATAAAGAAGAGAAATCTAGACTGTAGCTTTTGTATATAATGGGTCGTCTCCGGATCCGCCTATCCGATTTCATAACTTCTTTCTCCTGCATGTAAAATTGACTTTTAGGATGGTTATAGGCTGTGTTTTATAAAGCAAGGTTGACTGCGTGTTTTTTAACCGGAAGCGAAGCCGCGCGGGCAGCTATTAATATAATGACAAGGTAAATATTCTGAATATGCATCTCTCCAAGACTGCATTGAAGGGGTTACCTCCAGAGGCTACTAATCGGAATTTAAATAAAATCGTTTACACCTGTTTGGAAACTGTCCTTGCTAAGGGTTTTAGAGGGACCTTGGAATATCATCATCACCATATCAGCTGAAAGACGATATTTTATCTCGCAACTTTGTGATTCGCTAGCTTCTTCTTCTTAGTCGTTTCCATATTGCTAAGCGCGTGACGTGGTGTGTCTACCACAAACGTCTTGCACCAGCTTCCTCCAAGCCCCTCTATTTTGCCTCATAATACGCAGGCAAGAATGAGCGCTGGTTCCTGCTGAAGTTTTTAGAGAATCTACGGGATACGGGATCGGGATACGGGAACGGGATAGGCGCTCTTCCTTTACCTCTCTCTTTCCACGTGACCGACCACTATCAATTTCTCTAGACTGTGCTCCTGTCCAGCCACGTGTGCGGATAATCAAAGTTCGCGAGAGTCGAGCTCGAATCCTCAGCTGGTATAAGATTGATTCGTTTGTACACGCAAGCTAGTCTTTAATAATAACGTAGAAATGCTGAAAATGCTTTATCAACCGGGCAAGGTTTGTCGTACCGAGAAGTGTCTCACTCAACAGGAACACAAAGGCCGGCTTTGGCGACAACTCGGTCAAGTGTAAAGCGATATGGAGTCGTTTTCAACGGCTGCGTTCGTTGATGAAAAGTTAGGCCCAGACGGACCTTCTGTATTACACGCCCGTCCGTTACGTCGCCCGATATGGCCTGTCTTTCTCAGTGGTTGTGTTAAAAAATATATATACAAAAGTTTACCTGTTTTTCTTCTCCTGTACCGTTATCTGTCATTTTATTATTATTAACTACGCACTACGGTACATAAATATGAATCTGACTGAATTATTTTTTTGTCACGAGCAATGTTGATATTTTCTGTGGTATTTTTAATACACCTTGAATTTTAATGGCATAGAAAGGAAAAAACTAACATACGTATCATAAAACGCTAAAATTTCAGTAACGCACACATCACCGGAGAGGTATTTCATGCTAAACCTAATTGAATATGTGGCCCACAGACTTGCCTGGCGTGCCTTTAATCGTTCGAATGGTTCGCGAGCGTGACCCCTCGCCGTTTGTCACCGCGAGCCGGGCCTGAAGGCATCTCTATCATCTACGTTCTAGTGCTAACATAATTAAACTAGCGTTTTAGGAGTTTGTCTATTAGGACTAGAGTTTATGGCAAATGTTTATAAGTTTGGTTAAAAGAGGCAACATTTTGGAAACGCATTTGGCTCTATCTGTACAATATGGAATACTTAAAACAAGAAGCGGTTGGAAATGCTCTACAAAATAAAGGCTATGAGCGAGTGGAATGCATTCCTAAAACAAATGTAGTTTTAGAATATGTTCGGCTTAACAGTGATTTGGATGAGTCAAATTATGCGACAAGTATGTTAGACGAAATATAATTATGTCAATCAAACAGTATACGACATGAGATTTCATGTAATATTATATCGAATACTGTCTGTCAAAAATTTGGTGGGTTAAAATTAGAACTAAAATTATATGAAAGAAAAAATATAAATAATACTTTTCACTCGAATGAAATGAAAATAAGATGAACTGAGGAACTGTGCCAAATAATTTACCCCGACTATTTTAAATCATCATCATCATCATATCAGCCGAAAGACGTCCACTTCTGGACATAGGCCTCCCCCAAAGAGTGCCAGTGCAGTGACCGATCCCGCGCTACCCGCATCCAGCGGACTCCCGGAACCTTTACCAGGTCATCAGTCCACCTTGTCGGGGGCCTACCCACACTGCGCCTTCCAGTACGTGGTTGCCACTCGAGAACCATTCCGCCCCAACGGCCATCGGTTCTACGTGCTATGTGCCCCGCCTGGGTGCGTAACGATGCATATAAAAATTGTTGAAATAATATTAGTCGCAATAACGCTCATTTGATATAATTATGGAATGATATAAGAACACTAAATATATTTACATACGATATAATTATCATTTTATATAACGATTATTTGATATAAAAATATTTAGTATAACATACTTTAAATATAATCCATATTTCCCATAATGAACAAATGATATAATGCTAATTTATTCTAATGCACAGGTCGCATAATATTTTTTGGTAGACACTAAGGCAGGTCGGTGTAGGTACGACGACGAGCAAAGCGAGGAGGAGTGTTAGGTTGAACTGCGACCCTATAGCGCGCGAGTTGAGCGAGCGCAGCGAGCGTGCCGCGGTAGCGGCCGGCGAAGCGCCAGAACCCAACTTTTTTACTACCTAATATATGCTTACATAGTACAATTTGCAAGCCCTTATGTTTGCTACATTTTCTTTTGGATGTCGTATGATTTTTATACCAGTACTTCTATTAGGTTATGTGAAGTAGGTTTAGTACGCGAAACGAACTGCAAGAGAAAAGTAGGTTAAGCTGGGTAAATAAAACTCAAATGACACACAAAAAACTATTATATTTGAATACTTACTAAACTGAACGTAGACAGATAATATTAATTTTAATAATGAAACTACCCACCTAAATAACGTTTTACTACATACTGGCACTTTGGAGTAATGGCGTGTTTGCTATTAATTATGATCGTTAAGACGTTATTAATCCAACTAATAATAATAACGAAATATTTATTCTTCTTGATAGTTATGATATATAACTTGTATATAAAATGAGCATTATACCATATAATGATTATACAAAACAAGTGTTATATCCGATGATCGTTATACAAAATAAACATATATATTTTGAGACTATAAAAAACGTTTATTATATACAATGAGTGATTATATCCCTTGAAAATATATCAAATGTTGTTATAGCGAATGAAATTATATTATTTATTTTTATACCCATCATTACACACCCGCCCCGCCTACTGCCACTTAAGTTTCGCGATCCGGGGGGCTTGGTTCTGCTGCGGATAGCCTCATTGCTGATGCGACCATTTTAAGTAAGTACTTATAAACATATTTGGTCCTAAAAATAGAATTGATAACTAAGAACTCTACTACTAACTACGAATTTTTTTCTAGTGGAGAATGTGGCCTTTTATCTAAATACCCAAAGCTAGTCTCAATTTGAAAGCCTTTGTAGCTAAATAAAAAAAAGTAATTTGTAATTAGAATAGAATTAGTTTTGTACCGTTGCGATGAATTCTAAATAGTTAATCATTAGGTACTAAAGAGCCTGTATTTTGTAATGCAAAATTCAACGAATACCAAACTAAAAGGGGCTTTTAATTGAATAGGCTAACTCGGCAAACTAGAATCATGGCTATATTCATTCAGGTGGAAACTAGGACGCAGATAAATTAGAGCGTTTTGGGGATGACAATAAGGTCTAAATTGGGAGAATTGGATACCCGGACTAATTCCAAGTAAGACGGTCTCAGCTGAAAGTGGTGGGACAGTTCCGAGATTCTATTCGGTCGGTCCTCGATTATCTGATACGGACAGGGGCTTATAATTAAAGAAGTGCTCGCAAAGAATTGTCAAGTTTGTCTGACGGTGTGATTACTAACGGCCAGAAAAGTGAGAATAGTCTGTGTTTTGCCAAGTGTATTTTTATACTACGAATATGGAAAATAAGTAAACGGCCTGCTAAACAGACACTGTAGCCTATAGATGCTAGTGACATAAGAATTACAAGCGTGCTGCCGACCCTTTATTGATTTGACGATTCATTGCGTTCTTGATAGCTAGATGAAAGCAGGTGTTACATTTGGAGCTCTGGTGACCTTACTCAGCATCAGGAAAACAACTCTACAAAACATAATTTTATAACATTTAATGAACAACAGTCTACAAGCTAGCTGGTCTATTACGTATTAAGGAACACAGCACTACAATAGTTATTTGTGTCACAAGGGAGCAAAATAGTATATTTACGGCGAGGGCGGTGTATTGTATCCTGAATGCAGCGAGGGATCCTACAATAGAATCCTGAGCGTAGCGAGGGATTCTAACGTAGGATCCTGAGCGTAGTGAGGGATACAAGTGTTTACGCCCGAGACGAAAATAATTTTGCAACCGAGTGACACATACTATTTTTCACACCGACTATGAGGAAATTTAAAAAAAGCTGTTATTAAAATATATCTAAATTATCTCAATTTTTATTACTAATTTTTAAATATTACGAAATATTTATAAATTTTTATACAACGTTGTTATAGTTAAAACTTGAAATATGTTCGTTTTGAATCGACTACGATGAAATTACAATCGATTATTTTATTAACATCTGTGTTCAATTGGCACATTGCATACAAATGTTCCAATGCCAATGTATAAATTAAAAAAGTAGCTTGAACAGAAAAGTAGCGTTTTGGTCCCTCTCGTCGTGCAGCAAAACTTACTTTTCCGAATGAAAGGTGTGAAAAATATATTTATAAAACAATATTTTTGATGAACAACACACTTGCTCTAGATTTAGGTTTATTGCGTATTATTACGATTTTTTCAGAAACCACTATGTTTATAAATTTTTTAACGAATATGTTAGGAAGATTAGATTTTTAAAACCAATTTTAAAATATTTTAAAAATTATATTGAAATAGTGGGTATTTTGTGCAACTGTTGTATAAGAAGAGTCTTTCAAATTCGAGTGTCGTGAGTTGCGATGCGTGCGTTTTTAGACCAGTTATACACCGTTGCATACAATACATTTTCTACGACAAATTTTAAATAAATTGTTTTCAGGCATCATGTTAAATAAATTGTTTTGCAATACGCAATTTCTTCAGAAGTGCAGTTATTAATACCTCCGACCATTTTAAAAGAAACGCAAACTTGTTTCTGTTCAGACACGAATAAAATCATTTTGAACTGTATTTTGGTTGGAAATCAGAAATATGATACGTCTTGTTTATGGTTTTTTTTTTTTTTTAATTGGTTTGTACTTGCCATCCGAACCAATCCGAATCCGAACTGAACCGAATTCAAACTGTTAATAAAACATGCAAATTACTACACAATAGATGATTTATTGTATATAGAGTAAATAATTTATAATATACAAATTTAATCGTAAATAAAAACTTTTATTTCGCTAGAATTGTTTATGAAGTTGGTACCTCTGCAATATAACGGCCGATTAAAAAAAAGCAAGATGATTTACATCGATCATGGTAAACAGAGCTTTTATAAAAAAATAAACATAACAGCACACTAAACAGTGCCTTTATGGGCCATAGAGCATAGGTTTTCGATGAATTATCATCGGTGTCATTGTATTTGAGCTAAAACCTATAAATGACAGATAACGGTACAGGCTAAGAAAATCAGATAGTCTTCTGTACATTTTTTTTTTAACACAACCACTGAAAAAGCCGGGCCGTAACGGACGGGCGTGTAATACAAAAGTCCGTCTGGGCCTAACTATTTATTTTTGTAATGAAAACTGAGGAGATAATGATTACTGAATGTGACTTTATTATGTTACGTTTAGATAATTTGAATAACAAGTACCTTGTTTTATCATGAAAGCAGTCTTAATGGACTGTTTGTAGAAATTCATCATCATTATCATCATCATATCAGCCGAAAGACGTCCACTGCTGGACATAGGCCTCCCCTAAAGAGTGCCAAAGTGACGTGAAGTGAGTGGCGTGAAGAGAGTGAGTGTGAAAGTGTTGTAGAAATTATGCTGATAAAATAATGGTAGCCATAATTCGTTTCGTAATCCATGAGATCATCATTTCGTTTTGAGTAGGTATAGAGTTTTTTTACATAAAAAAACTCTACACCAGCGCAGGAAATCTTATAAGTTGTAACTGAACTCACGAGTAAAATAACGCGCCTTATTACATAATAGAAGCAGTCTTATGAACTTACATTTGACCAGCCTGACAATGTTATTGTAATCTGGCACTGACAATTCGACGGCATACTTTGTTATGTCGATAAGTATCAATGCAAATAATACAACTTACTCATAAAATAATGTCCTATAAATATCGGCGAATTAAAGTTTCGGTACATATTTACGAGAGGATTAAATCGATATATTTTTTGCACTTGACTGTACCACCATAGATTGTGAAGTATTAAAATCCGTCAAAATGTAGGCTGCATTTAAATTCAGCGTTAAAGTTAACTTAATTAGTGTATTTTATGTACTTTTCCGCGCCGCTTCTAATTTCCAATGCCCCGTCAAATCAATTTCGCGAGTTCGTCAACCATTTCAAATTATGAATATTAGCAGTCACTAATATTTCCAGCAGCTATTTAATTCCCACCCGTGGTTGACCAGTGCCGGGCGAGAATTGTTTATTCCATAATGAGTACTGCGGGACTTGACACTAATGTAATAAATTTACCTCTTGTTTTTTCATATTTCAAAGTGCTGGCCTAAAGTGAGTAATAATGGAGTGTAATAAACATGTTTCTACGTAGGTATAAACTAAAAATATGAGAAAAATAAAAAATATGAGTATTGTAACACATTAGACGTAATCAAGAGCACACAGTTACGTACACACACACACACACACACACACACAAACACACACACACACACACACACACACACACACACACACACACACACACACACACACACACACACACACACACACACACACACACACACACATACACACACACACACACACACACACGCACGCGCACGCGCGCATACACACGTAGGCACGTACGCACAATCACCTGATTACACACTCTTTATTTGGTATATACTTATACACAAATAAATAAATAAATAAGTAATTTGTGTACAAAACATCAAACATGTATAAGGGGGAGGAGCACTGCTTATCCTATAGCACAGGTTTTAAACCTTTTTAGTATAAAAAAAATAAAAAATAAATAAACGTTAATTATAATTAACTTTGAAACATGCTTTTTTTCACTACCATTTCTAATTGTAGAAACTTGGCTTTTTGAAACACAAGTAAAGCTGTCGATGTTTTGTTTTTCAGAAGATTTGGTTCACGAATATGAATAGCTTATTATATAGTCAAATCTAAAAATATTTTTCGAATAATCCTCTCATAAATATATACTTACTAGGTATATTACCGTAATTTGTTAACATTATAAGAGTCATGTCAATGTTTGTACTAAGTCGTATGCACCCATATTTTTTGCACTTGCTGGCTGTATTATTTTATTAGCAACATTCAACTTATGTTTAGCTATATTATTGTGATCGATACTCGATCGGATTGTAATTCGCGCCTTGAGCATACATTGCTGGTGGCATATGTTGATTGGCATCCATTTTGGTGTATATAAGTTTTACAAACACATGTATAGCACCCAATACATATATTTTTTTGTTTCTTTCTGAATTGGATAGCTAAATTTTAATATTTAAGGTTGTAGATCCAATAGAAAAGAAGTGATGTCTTATTTAAAACAAAAAACATACGTAGGCCTACGCTTCTTAGTACCAATGTGCATTTTAATTATAAATACCACCTATTTCATCTAAAATAACTAAACCGTCTGTTTAAAAAGAATAAATCTGTCTACAATGCAGTGTCCATCCGTGCATAGTGTTTCCAATTTCATTTCCGACAAACAAATGAAAGTCGCCAACAACAACAGCGCACACTAATATCCTGCCAGGGTACCGGCAAAGCGGCCGCGTAGGCAACGGCCGGGCCGACAGGACGGCCGAGCTCAGCCGAATCGGTTAGTTTGCGTCCCGACACACGCCGATTTGGTTTACCAACTTTTAAATGTAAATTGGCTGTGAAGTGACCTGGAATGTTATTTGTACTGGGAGTTCTTGAGCTTGTTATACGATCGTGTTAAAGGTGAGGTTTTATCGTGAGGGGTTTGCGGTAAAGAACTTTTGTAGAGGCGGTATCTATTTTGCTCAAGTTTAAAGACTATTTCATAGTCTTAGTGCATTGAGCGGCCATATGTGTACTCTACTGAAAATAAAATAGGTAACTACCTAAACTTTATAAGCTCTTCATTAACAATGGTAAAGTATTATATTTCTGGTAAAATACAAATTTATCGCATTCTAAAGTTGTCAAAGTGAGGCAACCTGCGTACATCTGCGAAATCCATTACATAACCTACAAAGCGGGTACATTTTTGGAATTACTAATGAAATCCGTAATTTCAGTAGCCATAAATGCCATATAATTTGTCCTGAAAATTAATATAATAATAATACAATTCTTTAATTCGGAATTTAAATAGCTTGTTAGTGAACACTTACCCTTTATTTGACAGTGTATGACAGGCTATACAAAGTCTTTGGCCCTCTTTTTGTATTTTTTTCCTGACCGAAATCGTTGGGACTGCCCTGCGTCATCGAGGCTTGAACTATGGACCTTCGCTATTTTTTGGCAAATAAAGAGTTAACGATGTTAACTAGTACTGTTCAAATTGGGCCACACTTTTTAGTAGCCCTATCCAAAACTTAATCATATAACAATCCAAAATTTCTGCAACCGCATTCAGGATGCTGTTGGAGCTGGCCTATTATATTTATGGTTTTAGAAAAAATATTTTTACGGCAAATGTTTCATTTAAGTTACTGAAAATTTAATTATGAATATTAAAGGTATTCGAAATTTTTGTCAATATAATCAGAACACAACAATGCAAAATTTACGAAACTTTCAACTCATTTCTAAATCCGTGGTATCCATATTTCGTAACAGACCTGCATACAGCCGAGACTTAGAACCGAGCTTCTAAACCGTGTTAGAAATAGACTCGAATCCCCGAGACACGTGCACCTCACTCAGCAACATAAAGACATAAACGTCAATAATGCTGAATTGAAATACAATTTTAAATCAATAGCGATATGGTTCAAAATATAAATACACTTATTTAGGAGTCTGCACTCGGCTGCAGTCCGCGCGATTTGGTCGCTCGGAGGCAGCCAAGTTTAACTCGATAGATGAAGAATGTCGAATGCGCCGTATAGTTTTCTAGTAAGTATAGCTGTTTGAACATTAGGCAGCAAGTTTGCCTCTAAGCCTTCATCTTGCCCCTTCACATGTCGCTTGTACAGTTCGCAGAAAAATGTTGTTCGTCCATATTGTAGAAAAGTGTTAAAATAATGGTTTACCTTACATGGAACCGTCTTGGAGGATGGAAAGGTTTGTATGTATTTGTTGAAAAAAAAACGTTTTCATCCTCCTTGCGTTATTCCCGGTTATTTCCTAAAGGAGCCCGGGGTCCGCTTCGCCACCTTATCCCAAGATTTGGCACTGGCACTAGTTTTACGAAAGTGACTGTCATCTGACCTTCTAACGCAGTGGGAAAACTAAAGCTTACTGGGATAAGATCGGTTTCCTCACGATATTATCCTTCAACAAAAAGCTACATGAAAAGATATTCCGCACATAAGTTTAAAATCAAACCAGTGATACAAGCGGGGCTCGAATCCATTTACAGTTTAAGAAAATGCAATTTAACAATAGCTGTTCACACTTTATCGAACAGAAAAATATAATACTCGCACGGCAAATGCAAAGTTACCAGCTTTGTTAGCTCTTGTATCGAGCGTGACTGTCCCTTTGGTTCCATTGGACTGGAACGCTTTAGTCTTTAGACCATCAGGTTTGTTCCATTTCAGTTTCAAAAGTATAGCTTTTCCCGGCAGCGACAACACAGCGGAAATCAACTCGGAATCGAATCTCGACGCAATCTCAGAGCCAGGACTAACTCTGCCAGTGAGAACTCGGCGATGGGATTTTTTACCACCCTATTTGTCTTTTTTAGGTTATGTGAAAAAACTGAAATTTAAACTGTAGACGCCATACATGCGATGTAGGTAACGATATGCACTGGCGCGAATTTCAACAACTGTGAAGTTATATGTGTTGCGAACAACTGTGTATGCTATATAACCTAGGTAAGGTTTTGGTTGCTCACAGTTTATAAACAAACATATGTAATACAGAATTCTACACTTTAATAAGCCAAGTAGTTATACAGTTGAATATTTACATTAATAATACATTAAAGGCATATCTAATAGTTTGTGACCGCAAATCGATCACTAATCCCAAGCAAGATGGAAAAGTCAATATTTTTTCAAACAAAGGCCCACGCTGACACGGACGCGGCCAGACGCGATCGTCTACATACAAGCTGTATTGCTACACCTAATTACAGTAGTAGTACAAGAAACCTAACCTAGGGTGCAACCTAACTTATCACACATTATTATTGTTAGAATTACACGCGGTTATATCCAGTGTGAAATCGTGAAAATTTAAATCGAATCATTTAATTACACCTTCAATTAAACTTCCATTCCCCGTTGTTCTTTTGGTCATCCGTTAATCATATAGAGTGGACCAATATTAGCCGTCCAAATATTAGTTAACGCCGCGGGTTTACAATTTGTGTTAATTTGGTTTTGGGCCGTTTGTTGAATTACTGAGATTGGCTTTGACCACTCAAAGGCTTGAGTAGTCTGTTCTCGGACGTAAGTAGCTTATACTCGGTAGTCTAATTATTGTCAGTGACATAGAGCCAAAAGCGGTCCACTTACGCATTAGTTACATTAGAGGAAAATACAATATGTTGTCATCGTAATTTCAGGCTTTGTAGTTATCACTTAATAAATTGTGGTTATCACTTGGAACCAACAAATTAATTTTGAAACTTTATATGTTTGTATGTAATAATCTTAAACAGGTTTTTTTTAATGTGCCTGCCTGATGGTAAGCCGACACCGTTGCCTATAGACGCTTGCTACTCAAGAAAGATCGAGCACGTTGCCACGCCTCACGGTTATCCTCCAAAGCTGTGCACGATAGCAATTTGACACAAGCATGGCTCTCCTCGGCCTCGGAATCCACAAACATTCCGAAGACCCAATCTGTCTTCACCAAAACAACATTATGTAGAAATTTTTAAATTTTGAACGTCATTTTCTGGTTAGAAAACCAGAAAATGACTAGGTTAGTTGGTATTGTATCCTGGGACACCAAAAATCTCCTAAGGGTCCGCAGTAAGCTCGATTCTCCATACAAACGTAGTTACCCTCTCATTTTAAAACTACATGTTGGACTGTAACAAAACTTTGCATGTACAATGACATGAGGTATATCCAGGTCTGTTATTAGTTTATGTAGCTTCAGGTACCATAGTAAAAAAAAAATACAGCGAATTTAATTTTTTCATATAAAACTTGTTTTTGCTGTATTCCGTTTGTTTTATAAACTGGAACCATATAAACTAATTACGGGCATAGATATACCTCATGTTATTGTATATGCAAAGTTTCCTCACAATCAAACACGTAGTTTTAAAAAGAGAACGAAACTCCGTTTCTATGGGAAGGTGAAATTCGGCCGAGCTTACTGCGGACTCTTAAACGGTTTTCTTAATTATAAAATATGTAAAAAACATGCTTACGGATTAGCGATTCTTCGTCATGATGTAATTGAGCTGTCAAACTGCCGTAAAAACGGCCCCTAACTTCAGCTCAAACGAATACACAAAACAAAACCCTCAACCATTGTGCTCGCACCTTTACCCACATTCGCGGGATAAGCAAACGTCCTGCATGATATATCGTCCCGTATCTCGAGTAACATGCGCTATGAAACATTTGTTCGCGGAATATCAAAGGATTAACTGACTGACAAACTCGTAACATCAGCTGTTGCATTCGGGGATTATGTACATCAACTCACGTTAGCGTTCTGTTGTACTAAAATAAGCTGCGAAAATTTTGGTGTCGAATCACATCTTGTATAAAACGTGTTGAAATATTTGTGTCAGCCTTCTTGTTTTGTGTATAAATGTGGATATTTTTTAATTTTTGGAATCTTTCCTCACTATGTGATTAGTAAAGTTAAAAAATGTCAAGCTTAGGCTTGTGCTTTTTCCTAGCCTATGAAACTCTTTTTTCCGTTTTGCCAACGCCTTTGTCTGTATTTTTTTTGTTTTAATATGTGTTATTATCCTTATAGTCAGAAATGCGCCAGCTCTTGCTAATTGATAATTTGGAGTTCTCGCAGATCCGCCTGTATCATGTAGTTCCAGCGATACCTATGCAATCCTTACAAAAATGTATATAGACTAGCTGCCCGGCTCGGCTTCGCACGGATTACGGAGGTAAAAAGTAGCCTATGTTCATCAGGGATAATGTCGGCTTCTAATGGTAAAAGATTTTTTTTTAATCGGTCCAGTAATTTCGGAGCCTATTCAATGCAAACAATCAAATCTTTCCTCTATATAATATTAGTGTAGATGAAATGTCTGTCAGGTTGTACCTTTGTAAGTTTGGATGCAGGGGCAATCTTCGCACCCACTTATTAGGTTTTAAAAATTTCTCACCCTTATGTAGACATGCACTTGCTAGGATCTCCATCTTGATGGACATTCTATTTTTATGTTTGTCTACGTTATTTTCAGTACGCGGGTAAAGCCGCGACAGCTACTCGTCGTAGTAGTATACTATAACCTTTAACCTGCACCGCCTCAGACGATATGAGATAGGATAAGCGGGAATTTCGCGTGCCTCCGTATTGGCAATATCAGCCCGATAAGACAACGGTCGGAGTTGGCTCATTATTTGATAACCCCGATACGCCCCCGGATACACAGGGATCACTTGGCAATCCTTTAATTGGAAGCCTAATACTTACTTATCTATACTAATACCATAAAGAGGAAAAGTCTGTGATATTGTAGCTTTTGAAGTTAAGTGTTAATAAGTTTTGTATCTTTTGGGTAATATCTGGAACCGCTTATCCGAATTTCAAGATTCTTGGATGACTGGAAGTTTCGGATAGTATTGGTTATAGGCGATATTTAAAAACCGCGAGTACCTGCGTTTTTGCAATATGTGGGCAGCTAGTTTATACTAAAAATGAGGTACAGTTGTAACTAGAACTATGCCTATAGCTCTATTATGGTCTTTAATGAATGCTGAATGAAGGAATAATACAATATAATAGGGATTAATACATTAATCGTCATCATCATTGGATAAGAATCGAACTGATATGTACATCTGATTAGAATATAGTGGTGCATACTTGAACCAACGTTTTGTGCGTAACAAAACTTAATATTTTCATATTTCTGAGTAAAGGTACGTGTTGTCGCTACGACGCTGTCGCGCACACTACGCAATGAGTAAAATTGGTTCCAATAGGGAGTAAGCACGTACGTGCACGATTAAAAACCAATCTTAAGTTAATGGTGGTAAGGTATTATTTCGTTTACGTCAAGCGAATAATGCGATTCGAGCAGATCGAGCGTTTCGAGCGATTCATACCTTTTAGTGTATATAAAAACGGCGCACCGGGTAGACGTATTCATTCTTTCTCTAGCGAGCTGTCGGATTGTCATTGACTCTGGGTCGAGCTTAAATTCGTAACGTAAACAATCGTAGATACACTATTGTTGTGGCGGGAAGGTTCAATATTGTGCGATTGCTTTGCGTAGTATTGAACTATTCCACCACTTATTAGATTCTGAGTTTTCTAAGGTTCAGTATTGTGCAAATATGTTGCATAGTAGTGAACTATTTCGCTTAGTTTTCTATTACATTTCGGGTTTATTTTAGATGATTTTATTATAATTTCGAACCAGATCAATGTCCTAGTTGCATGGTCAACTTAACGAAGTGCATTTCACCTAACGGTGTCAAGGAAGTACACTTCGGGATCCTGTTAGTAGTAGGTCCAGGTTTAAGAGAAGCCTGGCACCATCTTTTTACCTACACAGATGGTGTAGCCTATCTTTGATGGGCCTCTTACTGGTCTTAAGGTTGGCCACAGACTGAAGCGAGAAGATCGCCATTTCCCATAAGTCGATCGCTAGGATTGTTATCCACTCGTTGATGTCTCGTGTGTGCTTAAGGCTTGGTCTTTTATTGAATATATATTTATATGTTATAAAAATAGGGCGTGCATTTCACAGAACCCTTTAGTCCACGGACATGTTGTGAAATGTACATTACACAGGCTCTAGGTTGCATTCTCGGACTAGCCTTCCGAACGTTGTACAGCTTAGGTCCCTAGCTAGAACATACACTACACAACACATAACGTTAATAAAGTAATGATGGGAGTTTTGCCTACAGTAGTTTAGAGTTTAGTGGTAGGTAGGCTTAGGTATAGAGTCAAACACAGTAATAGGGTAGTAGGAATACTATTCTTAGGGATGGAAAGTTAGAAGGTTTACAAATCAAATAGCGTTTATTTGAAGGTTTAATAGCAATTATGAGTAACTGTGTGAATAGGAATTAGTCATTGCGTGAGGATCAGTAGTATTGGGTTCCGTATATTATTATATATGAAATATTAAAGGTGTAACTATTATATATTGATTATCGTCATAAAGATTCCAGTTATGATTAGGATATCAGAATTGTTTCAAAAAGATGAAATGATTCTAGGCTAATGGCAAGCGAAGCAGTCCATTATGTCTAATTTTAAGGTATCAAATTATCAAGAGTGGAATATACTCATTACTTAGGGTAAACTTCAGGTTCAATATTTCATATTTAATGGACGGTTTACCTCAGTATTATAAATATCTTCACTATAACAGGGTTTACAGGTATCTAATGGATACATTAGTTTATATGTAAAGGGTGAAATAATGCCTTAATACATAATTTTCCTTGAATGAAATAATATTCAATTGTTAGGTCTGATGAGTTTGTTCAGTGCTTCTTCTCATCAGAAAATAGGTACGAAGCACAGGTAAATTCAATAAGTTAGGAATACCTATTAGAAACAAAATATAATAAAATAGGTATTTAATTAGCTAGTTGGCCAAACCCACATCCAGACGGAAATGGTAGCATAGTATGGATGAAAGAGAATCTTCCATACAATAATAATAATAAACAATTAGCTAGCTAGGTTGGTCTGTTATATACTTTGATGATATGAATATAAATTGAGGCAATTGGTATATAAAGAAACCAAGGTTTTGATTTGAGAAAGTATTACATGTTGAGAAAATAATGATATAGCTAGCTACCATTACGTTAACCGGCCACGGTAGGATCTGGTTGGGGTTTAGTAACCAAAAACAAATTTTATTTATTACTTGATTATTATTTTGAACTAGGATGTAGTAGGAGAACGTAGGGTTAAGTAGGTAGGGATGAGTCAAAGTCTAACTTGCTACACATAAAAGAATTTGGGTTGCTAGGAACATAACGTAGACACTAGACGATCTCATTGGCCAAATCAAGTTATTTTTAAGATTTAATTTCTTTAGGTTTATTTAGGTTATTTAGTTACATTTTGTTGCCGTTACGCAGGATGTAGTTTTAGTTAGGTACATTTTGGTGACGTGACGCTGGATTTACATATATTATTTTGTCACAATGTGATTTTTCGATTTGTATATGCGATGACCGGGGGGTCAGAGTAGCCTTTTCTTGGGCTACATTTTGTTGGCGTGAGGTGGAGGTGTGTGCATGTTTGGATTTTGACTCATCCTACTAGTAACTTGAACGCAACAAATAGTACGATTTATTGATACGCCTTCATAATAACAGCGAGTAGTCAATGCAAATAATCAATATGTAGGGTTCTCTGGAGTTGCACGCGTTCGTGGGCTGCGGTGACTACTTTTTGTCGACTGGGTCTTGCGTTTGTTTGCCATTTATGTAGCATTGCGCGGGCTCTCGTTACACTGCCGTAGAGTTATATCTGCATCTGAAAAAATATACGAAAATATGTTAATGTATGATGTATAGGAGAATAATAATATGTAAAGGGAAGGGTTTTGAGTCTAAAACTGTAGGGGGCGTGGGGGCGTTTATTGTGTTTAGTATGGTATTCATGTGTGAGGTATCTACACAAATTGAAAAGAAAATATGATAAAGGTGCAAATAGTGGCAAAGCGGAGTGAACTAGGCGAGTGTACTTGTATTGTAGTATTAGTAAATCTAGGGCTTGGTCGTTCTAGGATGAACCACTAGGTGTCGTTAGTGACAGTATGTAGGAATAAGATATACTCTGTAGAGGTAGTAAAGTGATACATGATTTATATTGAGATCCAACAAAAAAATGTGTTCTATGAATCATATTGATTCACTATTGTTACAGTAACAAGTCATATTTGGACTTGTACATTTTTATTAAAAAAAAAAAATCTTTGATTTTTGTTCAATAGTCATATTAAATAAACAAATATAATAATGAAATGATATATGTAATTACCTTTTATAGTAGAAGAATTTACAAATTCATGTAAATCAATCAGCATGCCGGGGTATATCTTCAAAATCCATCATCTCGCTTGCTTCGAATAACCTGAAAATATTTCAAGTTGAAAATTTAATGTTAGATGGGGCACTAGATATATATCTACATATATATACCTATATGAGAATAAACAAAACATACTTCTAGGCATGTGGATAGAATAATAAGAAATAAAAATATTTTGACTCTCCGGTGACACATATCAAACAAGCTCAAATAAATTTGTATTGAGAGACTAAAGGTATATAAAACCAATAGATCTAGTATGACTATATATTTGCTGAACTTACATTTAGAATCATCCATACACTATGATATACATAGATAAAGAGGTCAGTCATCACTGGAATCATCGGAGTAAAATGAAGTTTCTCAAGACGTGTTCATTATCAATAGGATAATCAGCTTTTATGTAAACTCATCATTGGATAGGGCACCATCATCAACATCATTGAATTTCTGAAATCACAAGAAACAGGGATAAATGATAATATTGATAATAGCATATAAAAGAAAAGAAAAAAAAACGTATTGTTATTTTGAATGAATTGTACTGGTTAATTGATTTAAAATCACATTTGATATCATATTAATTACAATATGTTACTTTAGTCATTATTTCAATTAAGTAGTAAGATAGTTTAACTTAGTTTAGGAAACAAACAAAAATGTCATAGTTTAGAATTATATTTTTAGAGCATAAATCATAACCAAGAAAGTTATTTTTGACAGGACTCTAGGATTTATAATCTTAGGTACGTTCATAGTACATTACGGCACTGATGTGGTAATATGGACTCGCAAAAAGTTCATTAATAAAGAATAGTAACATTCTATGGCTAGAAATAAATACCATGTAATCTTAAGCTCACAATTGTTGATACATGTATGTAGGTATGTTATGTTTACGTTATGTGAGTGTGGGTCAATGTTTTGTCTAAAACTATGTTAAAAATGGCAACATACTTGTGTTTGGAAGTACTTGAGAATCACTAATAGCAGGGGTCTAGTTAAGCTAAGCGCAGGAATAAAATATTAAAAGACCACGATTTGAAACAAAAATAGATCAAGGACTTACTTACCTTATTGTAGTTCAGACGCTATCAGTTATCACACTTGTACTTTATTTTATAAGTTTGTTTCCGTGCGTAATCCACAAATCACATAATGATCGGTTCACTAGTGCTGAGAGCTCTCTATTCCAAAAATAATCAGATAGATTCAGAAATTCACTTATTTAATTAACCTTTCTCAAGACACGGACATGGTAGAAAACCACTTGATAAACTTGAAAATCAAATTACCAGTAATAATATAAACAGAACCACAGACAATCTAGAATTTAGCAGATAAGCCGCGTCCAAACGGTCAAGCGTGTCGGACCGCTTGCAGTACAACGCGTGTTACCGAATTGTTTAGGCAATTACAGACTATGCGGTGTCTGGCACAATATAAGTAATGGAGTTTATATATTTTATGAGTTGGCAGCTCCAATTTATCAGAAACTGACTAATTTCTATAGTCTGTAGGCATGTTGCGTTGCTGATTCAACTGTCAAACAAGTTGTGCTGAGAAATCACATGAACATGTGGTTGGATTTTTACATCTGTACGCTACACTTAATTATGACTTCGATATGTTGTATTGATAAATTGGGGTGGGGGTCTCATAATCTGAATGCCCCATCACCGTACTAAATCATTTTTCTCAAACGACGCTCTTCAATAAAATAAAATATTTAAAAGGTAACAAAGAATAAGTACCAATTAATAATGATTCATCATAATAAATAAAAGAATTTATAAGCAATTATCTATGGTCTGAACGAAAGCATTTATACAACTATAGATGGCGCGGTATGTAGTAAGTCTATTTTCAAGTATGGCAGCACCAGCCATCATCTAAGGGATTTTACATGTGAATAGTTAAAAATATACATTCATGTTTACAAAATGAGATAAAATACTATTAGGAGAGATGTAATTATTATTTAGCTTTAATACTGAAGTGTCATCAACATCATAAATAACAGTGAATAGAAAAAAAAAGAAGATACAGATTTCCGAACGTATTTATACTTACTGAAGACTAGGCAGTATGGCCCATGGTCTTAGCCTGTCCGAATGGACGAATTTAAAAAAAAAAAAAAAAAAGTAGTGTTGTGTCCGAAGAAGAATACTAGATAGAATTATTATGCAAAATAATAATAAAGTTTTTCTGATAATTTTAAGATAAAACGACATCTCTTTGTTTTGACACTTGCACTCGACTATTTTTTTTTTTTTTTTTAAGAGTTAAGAATATATAATTCATTACACCGTTGAGACGGTTTGGAAAATATTTTTTATTTGAAATTTATGATTAATTAATTAATCACAGTGAAGCCTAGATAAATGATGAATAGAAATTGGTTATAAGGTACCTAAAAAGAAACATAATTAATTAATTTAAATTTTATTTATATTTTTATTCAAATAATGTTGTGTATGGATACTATTTTACTAAAAGTGAGATACAGGGCATTTTATATGTGCATTATAAAATATGGAATTTAAAATTTGCTGCTTTATTTGGCATTCGTTCAAGGAAAAGGGTTAAAAATTTAATAATTATTATAAATAATTAAAAATACTTAGCGGTGATAGTATGCATTGTTGCATTGATTACATATCTGGAACTTTGGCTATCTGTAATAATCGAGTGAACAAACGGATGAGGAAGTGATGTTAGTGCTTGAGTGTATGATTTACTCAGAGATGATCAAAGTAAGGTGATGAGAGAAAAGGGCGTGCAGATTTGAGGGAAGTTTTGTGAAAATGGGTTGTTGCAAATAGACAAATGTTAGATGGTAATCAACCTGGATTTGTTGGTATTTGGGGGAATCAAAATAACACTTTAGTCAGTAAAATCTTATCTGTAGGTTAAGAATCGTATTACGATTAGCCCGTTCCATGGGAGTTTTTACTGACTACATACTGCACAGAAGCTAAGACTAAATGGGTATACACACCACATTTTGAAGAAGGATATTTGAACTCAAAATGGATCAAAAATGATTTGTCAATGTACATTCATTTTTAAAAAAAAAATTATATGCATTATTACCAAATTACCTATTTTTAAGTTGATAGTTTTCTTTAAAAAAATGAACTTAATAACTATTTTAACAGATATTTGCATAATTTCCTTTGTCGATGTTGAAAGGTTATCTTTGGAAGGATAACGGTGGTCTAATTAATAAAAGTAAGGCTACTTTTGATCCTATTTTTGACATGTTCATCTTAATAAAGGAGTTGTGGTACAATAATTGGCATACAAGTTTAGTTTCTTTCTCTAAAATATTATACATTTTTAGATAATTATGAATAATTATCGTAGTTAATCGCATTTTGAACTTTAATGTTCTGATGGTCATTTCATTTTATTGCTGAAATAGTATTTAATGATGAATGGTGATGTTGGGGCATTGAGGTGATAAATTGGCAGGTTAACTAGGTTTATAAATGGACATTTTATATATTGGGGTGGAAATGAGTCTGAAATCAAATATCTGATTCAAATATGTGACACTCTCCAAGAAAACTTGATTGAAAAAAGTGATGACGTATCAAGATTTGGTTCGAATTTTGATTAATGAGAAATGAACATCTCAATGCTTACATAAAGGTTTTTTCTGTTTTGCGTGGAGAGTTTTTGTGGGATCATTCATGTCCGAACAATGTGGATGGAATTGGAAGATGCCCAGCCTGGTCTGAAAATTCAGTTTGATACTGCAAACTCGGAACGATAGGTTCTACAGCCTCACAACCTGTACTTCGGGCAAATGGGAAAGAATTGGGTTAAAGATATTCATGGGTCGTTATTGAAGTTCAAAGAACTAGGTTTTATACCAAGTCACTAACAATCAACGAGTATTGGTTAAACACACATCACACACACACGTTTAAAATGGGGGGTCTATGCTAACAAATCTAGGGAATGTTGTCTTATGGAATAGTAGTTCGAGGATTCTCTGTGAATTACATGTAATTACACATCTAATCCTCGAGGGGGCGAATTATGTAACTAGAACTATGCCTATAGCTCTATTATGGTCTTTAATGAATGCTGAATGAAGGAATAATACAATATAATAGGGATTAATACATTAATCGTCATCATCATTGGATAAGAATCGAACTGATATGTACATCTGATTAGAATATAGTGGTGCATACTTGAACCAACGTTTTGTGCGTAACAAAACTTAATATTTTCATATTTCTGAGTAAAGGTACGTGTTGTCGCTACGACGCTGTCGCGCACACTACGCAATGAGTAAAATTGGTTCCAATAGGGAGTAAGCACGTACGTGCACGATTAAAAACCAATCTTAAGTTAATGGTGGTAAGGTATTATTTCGTTTACGTCAAGCGAATAATGCGATTCGAGCAGATCGAGCGTTTCGAGCGATTCATACCTTTTAGTGTATATAAAAACGGCGCACCGGGTAGACGTATTCATTCTTTCTCTAGCGAGCTGTCGGATTGTCATTGACTCTGGGTCGAGCTTAAATTCGTAACGTAAACAATCGTAGATACCCTATTGTTGTGGCGGGAAGGTTCAATATTGTGCGATTGCTTTGCGTAGTATTGAACTATTCCACCACTTATTAGATTCTGAGTTTTCTAAGGTTCAGTATTGTGCAAATATGTTGCATAGTAGTGAACTATTTCGCTTAGTTTTCTATTACATTTCGGGTTTATTTTAGATGATTTTATTATAATTTCGAACCAGATCAATGTCCTAGTTGCATGGTCAACTTAACGAAGTGCATTTCACCTAACGGTGTCAAGGAAGTACACTTCGGGATCCTGTTAGTAGTAGGTCCAGGTTTAAGACAAGCCTGGCACCATCTTTTTACCTACACAGATGGTGTAGCCTATCTTTGATGGGCCTCTTACTGGTCTTAAGGTTGGCCACAGACTGAAGCGAGAAGATCTCCATTTCCCATAAGTCGATCGCTAGGATTGTTATCCACTCGTTGATGTCTCGTGTGTGCTTAAGGCTTGGTCTTTTATTGAATATATATTTATATGTTATAAAAATAGGGCCTGCATTTCACAGAACCCTTTAGTCCACGGACATGTTGTAAAATGTACATTACACAGGCTCTAGGTTGCATTCTCGGACTAGCCTTCCGAACGTTGTACAGCTTAGGTCCCTAGCTAGAACATACACTACACAACACATAACGTTAATAAAGTAATGATGGGAGTTTTGCCTACAGTAGTTTAGAGTTTAGTGGTAGGTAGGCTTAGGTATAGAGTCAAACACAGTAATAGGGTAGTAGGAATACTATTCTTAGGGATGGAAAGTTAGAAGGTTTACAAATCAAATAGCGTTTATTTGAAGGTTTAATAGCAATTATGAGTAACTGTGTGAATAGGAATTAGTCATTGTGTGAGGATCAGTAGTATTGGGTTCCGTATATTATTATATATGAAATATTAAAGGTGTAACTATTATATATTGATTATCGTCATAAAGATTCCAGTTATGATTAGGATATCAGAATTGTTTCAAAAAGATGAAATGATTCTAGGCTAATGGCAAGCGGAGCAGTCCATTATGTCTAATTTTAAGGTATCAAATTATCAAGAGTGGAATATACTCATTACTTAGGGTAAACTTCAGGTTCAATATTTCATATTTAATGGACGGTTTACCTCAGTATTATAAATATCTTCACTATAACAGGGTTTACAGGTATCTAATGGATACATTAGTTTATATGTAAAGGGTGAAATAATGCCTTAATACATAATTTTCCTTGAATGAAATAATATTCAATTGTTAGGTCTGATGAGTTTGTTCAGTGCTTCTTCTCATCAGAAAATAGGTACGAAGCACAGATAAATTCAATAAGTTAGGAATACCTATTAGAAACAAAATATAATAAAATAAGTATTTAATTAGCTAGTTGGCCAAACCCACATCCAGACGGAAATGGTAGCATAGTATGGATGAAAGAGAATCTTCCATACAATAATAATAATAAACAATTAGCTAGCTAGGTTGGTCTGTTATATACTTTGATGATATGAATATAAATTGAGGCAATTGGTATATAAAGAAACCAAGGTTTTGATTTGAGAAAGTATTACATGTTGAGAAAATAATGATATAGCTAGCTACCATTACGTTAACCGGCCACGGTAGGATCTGGTTGGGGTTTAGTAACCAAAAACAAATTTTATTTATTACTTGATTATTATTTTGAACTAGGATGTAGTAGGAGAACGTAGGGTTAAGTAGGTAGGGATGAGTCAAAGTCTAACTTGCTACACATAAAAGAATTTGGGTTGCTAGGAACATAACGTAGACACTAGACGATCTCATTGGCCAAATCAAGTTATTTTTAAGATTTAATTTCTTTAGGTTTATTTAGGTTATTTAGTTACATTTTGTTGCCGTTACGCAGGATGTAGTTTTAGTTAGGTACACAGTCTGTGATACATACCACAGACTGTTGACACTAATAATTGAAGCTAATTACATACTTATTTTCCGCTGCCTCTCCTTTTAGATATTAAAGTCACTTACATAGGCAGTTTTTACAATCATCTCTAAAGATCTTCTCCACGAAATGAACACATTGAATTTAAATTAAATTATTATTAATCGCTTGAACTTCTGATATATTGAGCTATACATAGATATGCGCGTGCAAGCGTAGGTATATAATAAGTTCAGCGGCATAAGTCCTGTAGTACGTATCGCATACATATGTATGCTAAATACACTCGTGTATTGGAATATCAATGTGTTGACTGTGTTTATTTCAAATTGACTGCGCTACCCCGATGACTCGGCATACAGATTTGATTTACAGCGCTCACACCTGATGCCGTGAAGGATTTATAGAGAGGGAAATCACACGTTTTGATAACTTGAGTTTGGTGTTTTCGTAGTAAAATACCTCGCATTCCTGTACCTTGTGTACAAACGAAACTTGTGTGAAATAGAATAGAAAAGGCATTTATGAGAAGCGTAAATAAGAGCTATGGACCATTTAGCTTTGCTGCAACGTACCTACAAAGTAATGGTATATTCGAGTTTTTGTTGTATTTACTTCAGTAATTATGCTGACTGTCTGTTCTGTGAGGTTTTCCATTGTATTGTCGTGACAGCTAGCGCTGTGGGTCTTTAATGAACACCCTTGTCGTATATATTTATATATGAATCCATCTATTCACTAATAAAACCAGAGAAATTCTAATATAAAGTCAAGTCAAGAGTACTCTAAACCGACGAGCTTATAGAAAGAAAGTCATGAAAGTAACTGACACAATTAATGGCAAATCACATTAGTGACAAAAAAACAAATGGACCATTCAGTGACGGCACGTAGGTAACACAAAGCAAATAGAGACGCCTAGTACAAAAAAGGATCTCCAGAATAGGATATCAAAAACATAAATGTGAAAGGCTGCCAAGTTCGATACTATGGGAATGCTTCGCCTATAAAAGAAGTGAGATCTGAATAAGTACCAAGTTCCATAAAAATACCTCAAATCATAAATAGTTATAGGAATGCACACTTGATTTCCAGCAGTTTTTAAGGTACATTTTGAATAAGTATCACGTTACATAGAAATGGGTGCGTAACGATGCATATATTTTTTTTTGAAATAATATTAGTCGCAATAACGCTCATTTGATATAATTATTGAGTGATATAACAACACTAAATATATTTACATACGATATAATTATCATTTTATATAACGATCATTTGATATAATAATATTTAGTATAACGTACTTTAAATATAATCCATATTTCCCATAATGGACAAATGATATAATGCTAATTTATTCTAATGCAAGTTCGCATAATATTTTTTGGTAGACTCTAAGGCAGTTCGGTGTAGGTACGACGACGAGCGAAGCGAGGAGGAGTGTTAGGTTGAACTGCGACCCTATAGCGCGCGAGCCGAGCGAGCGCAGCGGGCATGCCGCGGTAGCGGCCGGCGAAGCGCCAGAACCCAACTTTTTTACTACCTAATATATGCTTACATAGTACAATTTGGAAACCGTTATGTTTGCTACATTTTCTTTTGGATATCGTATGATTTTTATACCAGTACTTCTATTAGGTTATGTAGAAGTAGGTTTGGTACGCGAAACGAACTGCAAGAGAAAAGTAGGTTATGCTGGGTAACTAAAACTCAAATGACACACAAAAAACGATTATATTTTAATACTTACCAAACTGAACGTAGACAGATAATATTAATTTTAATAATGAAACTACCCACCTAAATAACGTTTTACTACATCGTGGCACTTTGGAGTAATGGCGTGTTTGCTATTAATTATGATCGTTAAGGCGTTATTAATCTAACTAATAATAAAAACGAAATATTATTCTTCTTGATAGTTATGATATATAACTTGTATAATTATAACATGAGCATTATACCATATAATGATTATACAAAATAAGTGTTATGTCCGATGATCGTTATATAAAATAAACATATATATTTTGAGATTATAACAAACGTTTATTATATACAATGAGTGATTATATCACTTGAAAATATATCAAATGTTGTTATAGCGAATGAAATTATATTATTTATTTTTATACCCATCATTACACACCCCATAGAAATACCTAAAATTATAATAGTCAGAGAAACGCACACCGGTTTTTTTAGCAGTTTCCTGATAACATTTATTATTTTCAGTACTTTTTAATGATGTTACTTGTGCAAGTTTTCACACACCACACACCTTTTCAATGCAATGAATCGACACCTTTGGACTGTAATGTGTCAAGTACATAATTTTCTATTAAAACTTCTAAAAAACTGACTCACACTTGGCCGTTTTCAGATTTTTCCCTTTAGTTTGACCTTAAGACTTATCTCCATGCCAAATTTCAAGTCAGTACGACCATTGGAAGTGGTCTAGGTTTTTGATGAGTGAGTCAGTGAGTCAGTGAGTGTATAGTAAAAATAGCGATTTTCTGACGTCAATATCTCAAGAACTGCCATAGGTAGAATAATGAAATTTTGTATTCTTGACAATTAAGGGGATGTCAACAGACACTCGAAATTTCATATCCGTAGATAAAATATGTTATGAGTTATAGGGTGGTCGAAATTGGCCCGAAATGGTTCGTGTAATATAACCCACGGCCGGTGTGTCGCTTTTTTTTGCTCGAACTTGGCGGACACACTGCCGTGTGTCTAGATTCAAACATAGTGAAAACCCCTGAGAACTAGACCTCATGTTTCTACCAAAGAAGCTGCCTAAAAACATGACCCTATTTCGCGTTAGTCGGGTAAAATGGCTCCCCGCATCGTGAAAACAACCGTGCGGGATCGATGGGAACACTCTATACATTATTTAGGAGCGCCATCTGTCGGGAAGATAATGGCGACAGCGAATTGAATACAAATTTGTTGTTATTTTATTTGGGGCAGGTTTAGGACGAGTAAGGTTTAATGGAAGACGTAATGGAGTCGTTTTGTTTTTATGGTGCGCAATCAAATGGATTGTTCGATTGATGACGACGTCAATTGGGCTGTCTGCGTGTTGTCGTTTGTTAGGAGAAAATACAGGTTCTTACACTTAGTACGTATAAAATGTATGTTTTTGTACATTGTAACTTCCAAGAAAGCAGCTTTTTTTGGAATCAATAAAGGGTTGGCAACGCGCTTTTGACTTTTCTGAAGTCGCAAGCGTCTGTAAGCTACGGTGACTGCTTAGTCCATATGCTGTTCATATGTGACATACTTTCAGTTGCAAGGCCCATAGGATAAGATATGTCCACCGCTGTCGACAGGAAAAATATTACTTGAATCAAGAAATACATGAGAAAGACTGCTAATTTAATATCTTATATATCATCTGGAATAAAGATAATTCTTTCAACCAAGATAATACAATCTTAGCCTACGATAATTTCGCTTCATTCGAGATTTAGGTATATAATTAAATACAATTATTTTCTTGGTTCAAGAATACCTTCATTTGCGTGCACGTTTCGTACTATTGTACATTAAGCTAGGTTTTCTTTTTCTTTGACATAACTGTTTCACATACCTACTAATAAACTGTTTTTTTTTGGCTTAGTCCTTAATCTTGACAAATCTGACACCATTCAAATGAATATCAATATAAAATATGTATAATGTATTGAAAATCCGGCTAGAATTATTTTTTACGAATAAACTATGTACATACTGGCGCAGGACCGGTCATTATCACACTCTATGGGGGAGGCCTATGTCCAGAAATGGATGTATTTTGGCTGACATATGCTGATATGTATACTGCAAAGGCCGGAAAAACGCCAGGTAGAAGAAAATATACGAGTAGAAGTACATTATAGTAACATCAAAAGTTTAAGATGTTACTTGGCTATAATACCTTTTAAATTACGTGCTTATCACGATGGCAGTTAATGCCAGCTAACGGCATGATATGGGTTATTAACGTGAAAGCCTAATCAAATCAAATGTTGTATTTTGGAGTTTATTACGATTGTCGCGGCTATGATTTATGTTATTATTCATTATGAATTCATATTTCAGTACGAGCTTTACGTTTTAAATATTTCTAATTCAGCTTGGAAAATAAACTCCGATATTATGCTCGAATTAACGCCATATTGTTGCGAAATAGTAAGTCGTGAAGATTGCTACCGACACCACGACCACACGGCATTATGAGCTATTCGTGTTATTTTAAAAGAAATTCGAACCCGGAGCTCTAAATTCGTATGCAGGGCCACTACCAATTGAGCTAAACTTGACGTTCTGCTCTAAGAAATAGGAACTTCGCTAAGCTTCCGCTTAAGGGGTTCCTCGTAAATCCCGTTTGCAAATATAAACACCTCGAGCTCGAAAGCCAACAGATAAACAGATCGCAAAACGCGAGTATGACACAAACAAATCGGTCAATACTCGGCGCGGAGGCATCTCCACATATTTAATTCAACGCACACGGCCAATATCGTTACGCGCGCCGTGCGATGCTTCCGAATCGAGGTTGCTGGTCACAGACATGTGTAGTAGATCTCACAAACGTATATATTCGTGTGCTATCATATCATATCAGTCGAAAGACGTGTACCTAACACTACTGGACATACGCCTCCCCGAAAGAGTGCCACAATGGCCGACTCTGCTCCACCCGCATTCAGCGGACTTCTGCAATCTTTACCAGGTCATCAGTGCAAATCGTGGGGGGGCGGGTCTGAGGCAGAGTTGAATTAAATTTGTACAATGTTGAATTTACATAATTTGATATAGCACGGAGTCAAAATGAATTTGTGTGTATTTTCTCATGCAATTAATTAGATTTGTGTGTAATCGATATCAGATTGGTGAAACAATGTTCAATAAAAAAGTGAGGGAGGCATAAGTAAACACTTGTTTGCAATAACTAAAACACACAGAATAACGTCACATTTTTTTTTGGCGAAAATGTGTTCGCTTGGTCTTCATACTTCACAGAAATGGTGATACATGCGACCTCTAACTCTCCTAATATATCTGTGTCATACGCGATATCGAATCGTTGGGCACAAACCCAAGTGGGTCACACAAAGACTTCAAAACAAAAAACATCAGTGTTTTCAAACGTTAATTTAGGTGTTAGGCTTCAGATTATGCTAGAATCGTAAAGTGTTAAAGACACCCACGGTTTACGTGCAACTCAATCCATAACCTTAATGATTAACAAAGCAGTCGCTTTCTGAGCTATAGAACTCACAAGCTCGTTTTTAGGGTTCCGTACTCCGTCTGTCCGTCTGTCTGCCCGTCTGACACCAGGCTGTATCTCATGAACCGTGATTTTTAGACAGTTCAAATATTTATATGATGATGTACGTATTTCTATTGCCGCTATAGCAACAAAAACTAAAAGAAAGAATAATATAAAAGGGCTCTGAGACAAAAAACGTGATATTTTTGCCGTTTTTGTAGATAAAAGTTCGAAACCTTTCGTGCGCGAGTCCGACTCGCACTTGGCCGGTTATTTTAATTTTTTTTTATTTCGCAGAAACGAATCGAACACAAGTTACCTACTTATGGACCTGCTCACAATATTTCACGAGAATCGGTTTAGAAGTGCGACCAGTATAGGAGAATAGCCGAACAGCCGGACAAGCGACATCCGGAGATACGGAAATAGTTTTAGCTAACTATAACTTTCTTTATAAATAATTTCCATTAGAATTCCAACCACTTGGCTTTCGGATTTTTTTTTACCTCTTACATCAATCTGCGGAATGCTTCTTAAATGTATTTCGCAAAAAGGATAATTTACTCATACTCATACTCATTTATTGATAATGTTATATAAATATTACATAACACATATTTAAGAATCACAATTGCGAATATTATCATTTAATTTTTTATATGCATGATTCCCGTCAAAAGTTCCTATTTCTCTACAAAGGGCTAAGAACCTTTTCGAAGAACACTACCACACAACACTGCAACTTGAAATGAGTATCCTTTTTGACTACTTACATAAAAAGAAGCAGAGCTTCTGTGAGGCTACATTGGCTCCTCTACCGATCTGAAAACTATTCGGAGCATGTTGGAATGGGCTATCAATTTTATGTCTCTTAATAATCTTATTGCCATTTAGGCTGTGTGTGGCTTGGTCTTTATTGCTGTGAGTGGTTTATATATTCTTATGGCATTACTTAATTACAGGGTCGCCTTACTTAATTAATACAATATGATGTCTCAGTGATTCACCCATTGGGTAGCGTTTGCATGAGTGGTTTCCGTCGTGAACCTTTCTCGTAACTTCTATTTCTGCAACCAGCAGCTTAGCCCAACCTTTTCATCTCAGCGGTATTTTAGTAGTATCCTAAAAGAGCCCAAAGTCTGCTTGCCAGCTAATTTCAATATTGGTCTCTATTCTTTTTGGTCGGTGCGGATTTCGAAAAAGTATGCCATAGGATCCACATTTGGGCAGCCATTTTCTCTGCTCGATAGCGCCTTTATTAGGGGTAAGGAAGATTTCCAAATGCCATTGCGTCGGACTAAAGCTGATTTGCCACCGGAGGGGCGAGACGAGACGAGGCGAGGCGAGTATTGAGATTTGTATGGCACACACGAATTTCAATTTTCGCCTCGCCTCGTCTCGCCCCTCCGGTGGAAAATCAGCTTAACACTCGAAATAAAGACTATGCTATCGACATGATGTCTTGACCCGTCTGCTGGGGGAACTCCATGTTGTATATCGACCGATTTATCGACTATAAAAAATGCGCTAATCAAAGTTACGAGAACAATCATTCTTTGCTTTATGGCTATGAAACGAGATGCACCTATTTGCGTATTTTAGCAGGCGGTTAATGCTGAATTGCCGAGGTATATTGTTCTCGTAATTTATCATGGACTTCCGCGAAGTAACGCCTAATTTAATCAATTATGCGCTAATCTGAAGGCTAGGGTCAATAATATAATGATTAAAGTATAATCCAATGGGCAATGAGCGTGACATGGTACATTTTCTTTATGTAATACTTCAAAGTGGTTCAATCCCGTATGCTCAGTTTACTAAGCCGTCGCTATGTTGCTCAAAGTATTCTAGCTCTGCACTGCAGGTAGCCGCGTGCTTTGACACGATTTAGCCAATCTGTGTGCGAATAGAGGGATTTGGTTTTTACTTCTTTCATTTGTTACCCGTTTATTTATATTATTGATTACCTTTATCCTTGCACTCCCAACTCCAAATACCCACAATGGCCCAATACATGACTCTTTAAATATTAATTCATTAAAAAAAATACAATGGGCGTTAACTATTAGGAATTAAAGTGTTAACCATTGGGACGTTTACCTTAAATAGGGCATATGGTGGGCGGAGTCGCGCTGTAAGCTAGTACAGTCAACAGCAAAAGTAAATGATCATTATAATACCTGCAGGTCGGTGACGTGAAGCATTGTACGACAAGGTTAATTTTTTTATTTTTTTCCTGGGTACACTACATAAATTTATACGAAAAACTAAATTCCGAGAGTCGGAATCACGAATTTCATAGTTCCGAATGTTTAAAAACTCCTAATATAAGTATTCCGATTCTTCAAAAATCCGAAATTTCAAAAGGTCTAACGGTTGCAACTCCGATTATCTGAATTCCGAATTTCAATACCCCGAATAATAAGAAGTCCGACGGAATAATAATCCAAATTATCAAAAATCCGAATTCCGATTATTAAAATAACGATTTTCTAAAATCCGAATATCGTTACACCGACCAATTATAAACCCGAATAAAAAAAAATCCAAAAAATCTGAATTACGTAGGTATTCCTGTTACTAACACAGACGAATCAAGTACCTAAGATCCGCATTTTAAACGCCTGGAGTGGAGAAACTGAATAGCAAATCGCATGATACACAATTAATGGACATCATTCATAAGGAACAAGTTAACTATTTATAAGAAGATGGGTAGATGGAAAACGAATTACAAGCATTTCCTGTACAGAATATTGTGAGCAAATTGTGTATAACATGTAAGGTCTATCGCAAGGGCGATCAATTAAATGCAGCTTATATGCACAACTATTTATTATCCAACTGTTACACGTACAGACAGTACTGTGGCAAGGAAAATACTGGCGCGTCAATGAATAAAGTCATATAGAGTTGTATATGGCTATGTAACTTTATTTGTGTACACTACATTATCCTCGTAAATATACAATAAAAAGAAGATTAAGAATCAGAAGATTATAAAAAAATAGAATGTTGGGCGTATAAAGGCAGGCTTAATGCAATAATGCGAGTTCGGCCTTAGGATTATATAATACTACGGAGCCAGGGACACACGCCAATTATTTAAACCTAACCTAACCGCCAGCGGGTCCACGTCACCCCGCTTCGCGGGGTGCCTATTTCCGCTCTAAGGGACACAAGCTAACCCTAACCTAACCTACTAATAATACCATTGTTACGACTACATTGTTTTTTTTTACTGCGGGGGGCTTCGGAGAAAAGGCAGACCCCTTTTCTCTACGGGAAATAAAAATCGTAATTTTAGGATTTTTTAATCCCCGTGTAGTTTCAAATATCCGAATTTCATAATTCCTAAGAAATAAAATTCCATTATTGAAAACACGAAGTTCATTATCCCGAAAATCAGATTTCCGAATTAGTAATGAAATTTCGGGATAATCGGAGTACTGTTTTTCGGGCCATTGACAGTTCGCGCTTTTGATTGTTCGGAGTTATAAAAATCGGAAAAACAAACTATCGACATTATGAAATTCGGTAAAATAAAATTCGTGTTTTTTAGTAATCGTAATTGTAAGTCTTCGGGATTATGACATTCGGAGTTTTGAAAATCGGAATTAGCAACTTCGGAATTAAATATTTCGGATTATTTGGGTGTTCCCTTTTTTCCTATGTCTAACAACTTCGTATAATTATGAATCTGAGATAACTTTGACGCATCCCAACTGCCGCAGTATCGTTACGTTAAGTGCGACGAAGTACTAAAAACAAACTAAAAACTGTTTTTTATACCCATTGTTTTGTCCACGAATAAATGTTTTCTTTCTTTCTTTCTTTCTTTAAAAGGATCATCATTGACTATACCTAAGTTCATCTGTTATTCGCTTAGTTACGTCAGTTACTTCGGAACAACGGATCACCTCATTCTCAACTTCAGTCGTTCAGAATTAATATCACCAGCCACGTGACACTTCAACTCGCGCTTAGTCATAAAAACCAACTTTATTAAGCTACGTCTAGTTCAAAACTTGTATATTTTAGGAGTAACAATCATATACGACGCCGTAAAATGGATGAACAAACTGCGGACGCTACGTCTGCTATGATGTTAAGAATTAGTGTAACACAATATGAACGGCTGTTAACTTCAATGAAATGCAAGTGAAATAAAGTTTCGATATTGTTTTTGTGAAGTTTGCAACACCTCATCATCCTCCTAGCGTTATTCCCGGTAATGCCCCTAAGGGAGCCCGGGGTCCGCTTTGACACCTAATCCCAGGATTTGGCATAGGCACTAGTTTTACGAAAGCGACTGCCATCTGAACTTCCAACCCAGAGGGAAAACTAGACCTTACTGAGATTAGACCGGTTTCCTCACGATGTTTTCCTTCACCGAAAAGCTAACGGTTAATATTCCGTACATAAGTTCCAAAAACCCAAATGTACGAGCCGGGATACGAACCCACGACCGCCGCTTGACAGCCGCATGCCTGAACCACTAGGCTACACACCTAAAAGAGACTTATTAAATATTTAGTTTCTAAATATTGTTTTTTCACGGACTGTTTGTACAAGACGGCTTTTGTGAATGTTTTCTGTTCAATATTTGTAAATATTTACTGTTTAATATTTGCGCCGACGTCGGTGGAATGACCGGACACTGTCACTGACAAGCTGGCTGCGTTTTTAATTCAACATAAATGAACCTACCTACGGGTACATTCCAACGACGAACGACGATCATTTAGTAGGGTTTACATCTAATATATGTTTACAGTTTAGCACCTTATTCCCTTGTTATAAGAGGAGATACGGATACATCTCTTTGCCGTGGAATCCACAGTCAAGTTTATAAATGTATACACATTGGATCTTATGTAAAGGGAAAATAGAACTTAGAATTGGATACGTAGCTGACCGAAATTTTTACTATGGAATTAGCGGTCCCTGCCTCGACCTTAGGCCTTAATTATCATGAAGCACAATGTTTCTAGGCTTGGGTACTGTTTTTGTGAATAAACGCTTTATTTATTTATTTATTTTTTTAGGCAGCTTCTATGTCTAAGTACCTACCATCCGTTTACTAGGTAAACCCTTTTGAGACAAACTTGATAGGTGTTAATTTGTCCCTTTCAAAGTTGTCATTTTATTCAACGTTGGTATATTTATACTAACTAGCACATGAACAGGTATTATTGGACTTTGTGATTCGGTTCGCATTTTCAAGCACCAACTCGATTCAATCTACACCATGTTGAAAATGCAGACTATGGCGTTATGAAAACTATCTCGCAATATCGAATGCGATCCCAATAGCCGTCAGAGCTCGCTCGATGGGATTAAACAGCTTTAACGACCTGCGCGCCTTAAATATTCAATATTATCGGAAAAAACTCTTTCACCAAACGAAATAAGCTCCGATCCATTATCATCTAAAGTGAATTGCAAATTTCAAGTATTACGAATATTCTAGAAGGCACGACAAAGACGCGAGGAGTGCTAGTGAATTTCTGAAAACAAACACGAGGTAAAATAAAGCCTTAGGTAGTTGCCTCGGATGTCAGTCGTATATTCGCGGCACTCGGTTAAGGACCCGCCAGGGAAAGCCTCGGCAGGGATGAACAGGCGTCATGTTTAAATTTGCAATTCAACTAGAATACCTTCGCCCTAACTACCAGTGTCGCTCCCTCCATATTTGATAAACAAATATGAAAATGAAGTACAGCCATGCGAATAGATGCCGCCCTCCTGTTTTGACAGACGGTGTTGTTTTCCGAAGCGCGTTATCGGCCCCGATAACCTACGTTTCCCATCGACTAAACGCCGGCAAAGGTTTTTGATTCCATAATTCAATTTAAAGCGTATTGTTAACTGTTCGCGTGTGCTTGTCACTGACAGTGATATGAAACAAATTGCGTTGAACATTATTTTGCTTGTCAATAAGCCCGTGCGTTTATTATTCACTCCAAGCAAATTTACGAAAATGATGGACACATCAATTAACACGTGTTTGATTATACACGGTATTTCGAAAATGTTTATCCGAGAAGCCGGTATCGCTTGCTCGGGGATGATTGCCTAAATGAATCGCGATAGGGATTTATCGCGAGTGCTTTTGAGAGCGATTCGCTGATCGCATCTGCTCGCACAAAAACGTAAGAGCCGAGATAAGTCGCTGCCGCACCGGCTCTCGACTCGAATTCCTGATAAAACAAAATGTAAACAGGAGTAAATATCAAGTCTATTTCAGCGTAGCTCTATTCTTGTGCGCTAGAATGAGACATCGAAAGACAATAACGCTTGGGAAGTCACATTAAAATGTATAGTCCATTACATAAAATGAGTATCAATTCCGTTTTAGGAGGGGATAATCGGCACCCGCTCGCTGCGTCGGTTCTGTTTAGATTCCTTTGAGCGTCGAGTTTGTGCAGCGGCGAAGCCGGTTCAGAGCGAGTTTATCTAGGAATCCCGACTTATCGGTGATGCACAAAAAAAGTGAAAGACATAGATCGTAAACATGACGAGCACTCCGCTCTTTTAAATAGAAAACTTATGTGTTCCACTGTACGTGACGTGAAATTCACTCGAACCTTTCCACACATGTGAGTTTTCGTTAAAATTTATTCTTCCAACGAACAAGTATTGACTTTTATTTACCAACCTTTCACATAACTTTCCTTTTCACATCTAAGATAAGTGTTTGTAGATGGAGTAGAAAACTATATGTGTTCTGAGTGTGCTGAATAAAAGCTTGGAACAAAGATGGTAGGAAAAGTATTCAATTAGAGTAATACCTAACGCTGTCAGGGTGTGACAGTTGACGCTCGGCTAAGTGGCAACATATCGCGCATGATTTAACGCGTGACGCGTCGTCGGCACGTCGTCACGTTGCCGCGACGCCCACGGCAGCGGCTAGTGGCCACGCGAGGAAGGGCTGAGCGGCAAATTGACAAAGGGCTCGGAGTGGTTCGTCGTTTTGCGAGTGACGGCGAGCGGCGTGCGGAATACGCGATGAGGGCGGGCCTCCGGGGGAAATAAAACAACACGGATCCTGTAAAAAATATGACCGGGCAAGTGTTGCTAGCGGTGGCGGTAGCAGCCCAGTATTCGCAAGCACTTCTATTCTCCAGTGATTTAATAGTGATTTAATTAGGATTCATCATCCTAGTTTTGTCAGGTTTGGCCTCAATTCGGTGGGAGCAGAAGGCAAGGCAGTGCGAGTTCATGTGACATGCTATGAAGCCTTAGTTTCTTTGCACATTGTTAGTAATATAAAAAACAAAAATAGATGAATGTCAAACGCAATAGGTGAAGGTTACCCATCAATGACGCAGAAAGTAAAGCAATGACGCTATACAAATTTGTGTCCACTCCAGCAGGTCGATCACGTAACGCATTGTACGCGCGTCAGTTACATCTAAATATCACTTTTTGTATAGAAAAAATGACAGTTGGATCTACCTAACGCGCGTTCAAAATGTACGTAATTACCCCTCAGGTTAGGGGTGAGCATTTTCCAGAGATGTGCCAACCTGTGTTCCCAAAAAAGACACGTAGCTGTCAAGTATGCAGGGTGTCAAATGTTTGAAAACACATCATACTATCTATCTTACATTTTAGTTGATTTAGGAAACACAGAAAGTTTGTACAGTTGTAAGTTTGTATAGTAGACTCGCTCTCTCCCGTCCCCTGGCGTCGGTCCGCGAGTCACGCGCCACCGCTCCATCACCGCTAATGTCGCCCCGGGCAGATCGCTCACGATACGACACTACCGATGTCTCCCTGAAAACTAAACCATCCTACACCTCAACGGCAAGTTGAGTGAAACACTGCAGGTTTAGAACTTTTTCACTTTTCTTTCACTTCTATTACACACTATACAAGCAGTGTCAAGAACGAAGACAACGTCTTCCATGGCTGTGAAAGCCAATGCGGGAGCGGCGTACACGACTGCAAGCCCGGCAGGTGTCATTTTTAAGTTAAAAGAGAAGTTGCACTCTCATGCGGAGGATGAGAGTGCACATGGCGGTAACAATGTAGTTGTAAGGAGTTGTAAGTGGAAAAAAATACCACCTAACCCAGTCATCGACACAATTTGGAAATCCATCAATACAATAATATAATAAATGTGAAAGTGTCTGCATGTCGTCTTTCTGTCTGTCTGTCTGTTTCCTTTTCACGCTTTAAACACATAACCGATTTGGTTGAAATTAGGTACAAAGATAGTTTGAGTCCCGGAAAACGACATAGGATAATTTTTATCCGGGGGTGAACGTTAATATGGAACTACGATATGTGTAAACGAATTCCACGCGGACGGAGTCACTATCCAATTTTTAGTGTGTTTTGTTAGTGTTTTGTTTAGCTTACTTTAGATTAGTTTAGTTTAATACATGTCACCTCATTAGTACCTGACTTTTTTCTTAATTTTCTTTCAGTTACAGTCTTGGAGTTATTATCATTTAGATCTACCTAAAGATAACCTAACGCATTGTACGCACGTTAGGTAGACCTAAATGACAATTTTTATATGGAATAATGATAGTAAAACTGTCCTTACACGCGTGCGAAATGTTAACTGATTACCCCTCTAGCTCTAAATAACGTGAAATCACAAACTTAGGGTCTAAATTTGTGATTCTACGTTATTTTTATGTATAACTATAGTCTCTTTAATAACAAATAATAAAAATATAATAACGTTTATATTTGGTTTTTTAATATAACTTAAACCGACTCTAACAACAAAAATGTTTATCGGATATATACAGAATTATATCGGCTAAATTTTTATGTAGTTGAATTTCCTGACCCCAAATATATATATTTAGACACCAAGTTTGTGATTCTAAGTGCCTTAGGACTCGAGATATTAATAATTAACTATAATTAAATTGTCGGCATAAAATAAATTATGGCCGCGCAGAGGAGTTGGTTCCTATCAAAAACTTAAAGCTATGGACCTAACAAGTGCCTGAAAAAAAATTGGTGCTTTTGTCCAGCGTGTCCACATTTACGTCAATTTGTTCGAGCACTCTGCCCCACTACTAGCACTAACTCATAAAAAGACGCAGCTATTCCTTACGTTAATTCTCTTTCGACTCAGCGCTATCTCTCAATTAGCGCTATTATTCTTAATGCGATTTCGTGGTTGGCCCGGAATAGCTCTTATATATGCGTTAGCTCTGTACACACTTCAGTGTAGATCCTTATTCCTGATTTGTTACCTATGACCCATAAGTATCCTTGTAACAGACCCACGTAATCACACTTTTCTGTTCACTTTCACTAGCCTCGGCGATGCGGAGGCAATAGTTATAATCTAATGCAATTCGCTCTTGCTACTAGGAAATCAGCATACCGGGTGGAGAGGCACGACGATTCTTTCCGCAAAAGGGGGATTGTTTAGATTTAGTACTGTATTTCCTCTAAAGAAACTAGGCTCATATTCGTAAGCGTTTTGAAGTTATAGGCAGTTAACTTTTAATGCAAAATACTGCATGTGACAACCCTCATTAGGTAAAGTAACATTTTAACAATAGCACAAGGGTCAGTGACTCTTATCAATACGTATATACAATAAAATTAATAGTACGTAGTAATAGTAGGGTTGTCACTAAGAAGAACATTAAGTAATTTTAATATTTTTACCAATTGTTCGTAACAAAAATCTAAACATTACGAATCGACGCTCCATCACTTAAACTAACCCCCCTTTGCGGAACGGATCGTGGTGCCTTTTCACCCAGTATAAGGGTCGGCAACGTGCATGTAACACTCCTGGAGTTGCAAGCGTCCATAGGCTACGGTAACCACTTACCATCAGGTGGGCCGTAAACTTGTTTGCCACCGACGTAGTATAAACAATATATAATGTAAAATCCGCTGCAATAGAAATTTGTCGAAATGCGTCAAAAGTATAGGATAACTAGTTAAACATTCAACTATAAGCCATTCGGAGAGCTAATAACAACTTTGCATAAAAAACGTATTAACGAAATTAAACTGTTGCCCAAACTAAATTTGAGAATTCATGAAACTCCAAGCGATACAAAGTTCGCAAATACTTTATTAAAGCGGATTTCTCCGTTGAATACACGGGGATACATTGGAAGCGGCAGACGCGGTGGTACGTGCTAATTAAGATCACATTACTCAAAAACTTTATAATGAAGAGCTCTCTCAACACACTAATTAGATTTTTCTTTTGTTAAAATCCGGAGGCGTGGGCCGAGTTATTCCCTTCGCCTACCTGAATTATTAGGAGGGAAACGTATTTTTTTATAATTTCGGAAGGAACAGAGTTTTACAAACTTTTTTGATAAATCTATAATTGCGAGATGAGTTTCAGGGAACCGAGTCGAGGAATTTGGTTGTACCTACAGCGTAATATTCTTTAGGAAAACATTGTTGGGGTCCGTGGGGAATAATTCGTGCAAGAATAGTGTGACGGGGAAGACTCTAATACGCTCGCAAAGTGGTTGCGGCCCCCGGGAATGTCACACTGGCGATATTGAGTTATATTTTTAGAAATGAAAGTAGCACACGGCGCCTACCTGTAGCCAGGTTCCTGAACTGATATCACGATGTTCTTGGAATTTAAATCTCAGAATCCTCTTGTTATTAAAGTGTAGGAAGAGGATAACCTGATCAGAACCTTATTCAAGTAAATCTAGTTGGTAGTTTATTTAGTACCTTGCGGAGTAACGTTTTGATGAGAAGTTTTTGAAAGAGCGAGCGAAGCGAACGATGTTTTCTGCTTCAGCTTGGTCCGAACTTTTTCGTATGTCCAGATGCCCCTCTGTCCTGTTGTCCGGCTGTACTCCTGTACTTAGAATTATATATAATGTTTTAGAAATTATTCAAAAATACTTTTTTAAACATACTTGCGTGCCCACAGACCCACCAGCTATATCAAACCAACTTTTAGGTCTTAGGGTTAAATATTTTATGAAGATATGGCTGGTACAGTCACATAAATACTTTATTTACGGTCGTGTGTACAGTTTTATACCTTATCAATTGTTTTTCATTCTGCTTGCATGTAAACCTTAATTCATCACGCCTCAACAATAGTACTATACAGGATATCAATTGAACGGCAGAATATTGAAAACTGTTGATAACTACATAAAGGGAATTAATAGCTCGATTGGTGTGATTGTTCCATTACGGTTGCGTGCGTCGCGAGAGTCATCGAGCTAATGGTGCTGCTATGCAATTCACAAGCTCTTGTTACGAGGCCAATTCCGCTTTTGATGCGGAGTTGGCGCTATATCAGTAGGATATCAGCGGGCAGTATCAAATCATGACAGAATTTTTACTGTACTGGTTTGTTACTACATTTCCGAATTCGCTTCATGAAAGGCACGTGATATACTGATACTGCCCGCGTACTGCCCCACTTCTGTGTAATATGATACTACGCAAATATAATACTCCAAGAATACCGACTTATAAGGAAATCCAGCCACGGCAATGCGGATGTGGCTATCCCCTACCACTCTCCCCACATATATCTTGACCGCGAAATCCGTAACATCTACGCGTAATCAAAAACCATACTTACACTGGTGCGTATAAAGTTTCTCGGTAATCATTGTGAGTACCTGTCCAGCTCCGAACCGAGCACCTGGCCACAACCAAACGCAATAACCTGCGCATTTTTATTCACGCGAAGCCTTCCACGAGCACGCTCGTATCCCGCAAAAGTAATGACTATTCCCATTGTACACTAGTTGTAAAGAACAATTCTTTATTCCCGTACGTGCTCCTCAGTAAAACAATGTCACTCGACATAAAAATGAAACATCTAATCTGCATAAAAATAAAAGGGAACGCTTCCCGATGACTGGAAAAAACGGTACGCCTCTATAATTTTTCTGGTGTAATCTCCTTTATGGGTATGCAGTCGTGTTTGCTTCTTTTATGCCCGTGGCTTTTGAACGTTACTAGCGATTACATTAAAATCATAGGGCATGTGGGCTCCCTGATTTATGGAGGGCGCTGGCACTTAATTTTACCCTTGTTTATTGTAATGCGAGCCCTTCGTTGAGCCGGGGAAGGCAAACAGTCCTTCCCTAGTAAACCAGCCGTGGACTTATCCAAATCTACAATAACCTTCCTAAAGCCCTTGCGGCGCCAAAGTTAGGAAACAAATTTCACATTTGATGTCTCCATTCGAACTGTACAGAAAAGCCGATCTAGGTTCATGAATAGACATGCCCGCATGCATTACAGCAAACGGCGGCCATACATTACCATGGCCCATGCTTTCCAGGTTAAAGTTATGTGAGGTTGCGGCTTAATCCGCATCGCTGTGGGCTGCAGCGGGCAGGCCGAATGACTTTCCTTTATTTACCTGCGCAAAAACACGGGCCCGGCTTTAAAACGTATCGCGTACCGCCATCACTTGACGTCTTGGCTTTCAAAAATAATTTGACCCTCGAGCATGAACGCAGATTAGTTTCGTTAACGTTAGAAATTTACTTTTGGTTTAAATTGAGCGATAAAAGGCCCCATGTTTGGTCGCTGGTAAAAACTAAGCCGCGGGCATCTCAATTCGCGCGCTCAAATAGCAATCTGCCGGCTCGACCGTCGTTCGCAGTTTTTCTACGGCATCGATGGGCATGGAGCAAACGATAGCTGTCATTAACCCTGTCAGCTGAAAACAGAAAGGGAATTCCCTCGGTGGCCTTAATAAAATCATAGATTGTTTCAGTTTCCTAGAGCCAGCATTTGTGGAAACGGCGATGAAGTTAAATATCGTTTCAACAATTCAGCATAAAAGGCTTACACAGCGAGCGGTACTTTAATAATATTAAAAAGAAGTGTCTCAAATTACTGAGGAGCTTTAAAAATGAATGTTTTATATTGATTAAGAGGATTACGGATGCTTTGGTGCTCTGAAAAATTTCCTCCGGCTCGCTTAAAAATGTTCTGGGAATTTAAGATATTTGTTGAAAAATACGTAGAGAATTTATTGGAATTGCTTTTAAAATTATTACAGTGCTTTGGTCCCGGCGGGAGCGTGATGGATCGCGGTGTTTCTGCATCTGAGGGGCTAGGATAACTGGTTGCTAAGTCGCTTCGCGCGCGACTCCGCAACTGCGCTCTTACTCTCACTGTGCTAGTTAGAAAAAGAAAGGTAGATTTTTAGAGCATGTATTTAAATCGATTTATGTATATTCCCTTTTTTCGAACGAAATATTCCAAAATTAAACCAAAATAGTGACTTGCACACTAATTATGCACACTAAATAAATCAAATTCAGCTACTGTCTAATGGTATTTGCAGAGCTATTTTACTGAAGTTAGGTATATCAAAATAGTATATCTAATAATTTCTTAGTTCAACATCATTTTAAGAACACCGTTTATTTTTAATAAAACCCAATTTAATCAGTCATGTTTATGTAATTAAGTACACAAAAAATAATCAAATGCTAACTTAACATACACTTACCACTGGCACACTAAGTGGTAACTAAGTTTAGAAACAATACTTAAGAGGGTCAGACTGTACCAAAGGGGGGGCGTTTTAGGGACTGAATATTTTTTTGAGAAAATGTGTCAGATCACGTCAAGAAGCGTATATGGCAATTATTTTAACCTAATCTAAACCTAACCTAACCGCCACCGTGTCGACGTCCCCCCGCTTCGTGGGGTGCCTATTTTCGCTATAAGGGATAGAAGCTAACCATAACCTACACCTCGCCCTCGACCTGCCAAAATCGGCCCCCCTTTGCTACAGTTCAGTACAGTCAGTGTAAGGGTTCTTGGGGCTTAGAAATAATACTAAGGTAGTAATATAATTATCTTTATATTGAGTTTTATTCAATGATTAGATGCTAAAGAGTAAGCGCGAAGGAGCGAACGCAGCGTTAAATGTGCAGTCGTCGACATGGTTTTCAGTAAAACAGAGAAACAAAAAGCAAATTCCGTAGTAACATTTTACAATTTAGAGTGCAAGTTAGTATTTTTGATAAACAATTAGTTTATTGTTTTTATAAATCATATATCCGATGTACGAACCACATTTTAGGTGTAAATTCGATAAAAAATGCATTTCTTTTGAGTGCTTTTTGTTTTTTTTTGTGGGACATGATTAGTTTGCAATTGTTTTTTTTTGCACAGCATTCTTTTTTCTAGTATGCATTCTGTTAATTAGTGGAGTTACCTAGTTTGCTGAAAAATTATACAGATGTGCAAAAAACTCGCCTCACTGGAACTCTGTTCGACAAGCGCTCTTAGGCGATTATTAATTTCATCCTATCTTGCGAATACGGATCTAGACACTAAATAAAATAATCAATAATGTAGTATTTTCTCAAAAAAGGATTAATATTTTAGTCGAATGTAGAAAAAAACAACGCAAGAGGGTTATGTAATGACAAAGTTTTGAGGGTGGTATGTTCTGTCCCTTTTCCGTAAAACGCACCTTCATATGAAACGATTGTCATTTACTATGACGCTCGCGGATAGTGACGTCACGATCTGCTTGCGTACCTTCGTATTTTTTTTAAATTTTGGAATGGGATTTCACCATTAAGCATATTTTTTTGCCTTCTATATTTTAAAGTAAATAAATTTTGAGTCTTTACCCCTATTATATTACAAAATTATTAATTAATTATTTATAATTGCTATTACATTATTCATTATTTTATTATTAACTATAGCGCTTGGGAAACAAAAGCACACACATTACCGCTGACTATATCAACTTTCGCTTAGGGCCTGTATTCACTTTGATAAGTGATTAGTGCGAGTTCATACATTTGCTTTGCTGCGAGTGCGAGTAGCTTTTGTATGTACTTGCACTAATCACTAATCAATGTGTATCCAGGCTATTAAGTTTTTCTAACGATGCGTGTTTGTGTAAGTATACGTCACATCGAACGTTCTGATTTGATTTACTGCTATCTATACCTAATATCTACTGTGCTCTGTCGCTCCAGGTACATTGGCTGTCAATGCTTGTTAGCATCGTCGCTTTGTGAACCTGGCCTCGTGCATTGTGCGGAGCGCGTCTGGCGACAATGCCTGCCGCGTCACCAATAAGTTTCGACACGTAGTATTGTTGCTGTCGCTATCGGTGACGAGTTTGTCATTGTCACGCTAGGAATCAATGGTGACAATGAGTAGGATACGTCATGGTTTTTGATAGTAAACTCTGATAGTAATTTAAAGCGTATATTCCTTGTGATCTGGTAAAATGGTGTTTTTTGAAGGCCAAAGCCACCAAAAATTCCAATAAAATATATATTTAACTGTGGGACAGTCATTAACAAGTTCATTACATAGAACAATGCGATATCAAAACTCAAATGAGGCGTTAAATTTTAAATTGACTCCTACCAAATTTTGCGAAAATAAAAATGCTTTTCAGGGCATTTTCCAACTGTATCGGTCAGTGCGCTAGATTGTTTTTATCATGCCCATTAAATTACAAAATTACGGTTCTATAAAACAGTATGCATAGCACATGATTGTGGTTAACCGAATTGCGGGTAACGAGGGTAGGTCGTAGTTTGCGTTAAAATCAAATATGAAACAAATGAGTGACGCGCGGTTGCGGCTGCCGCTGCTGCTGACAAATATTTCAACTGCAGAGTCCTTTCGTTTATTTTTGCTGAAACCGGGCTGGGTCGTGTTCGGGAAGCTTTCATAAAGATTCGGGATTTGGCTATAAAATCGATATCAAGCATTGGAGGTTTGTTGTATTTCTAAGGGTTTTAGTGGATCGGAGCTGTTTTAATTTGTTAGTTTTTGTTTAAATGAGATGATAGATAGGTATGCTGTTTGAAGCGTTGTTTGGACAAATTAAATATAATAGTATTTTTTTAAGTTAAGTCTTTACTAACTGATACTAGTAGGTGTTTACGACTGTTCAACATGGAGTTATCAACACACCTAAAATGTATAAGCACCACTTACGAACGAATATGCTCCCAGCGGGAAAGAGTAAGTAATGTTTAATTTTAACAAAAATACCATCGATGCGTGGTAAGAAGCTCGTACCAAAACTTGATGAATACGAACCTGTATCGAATATGGATAAGCCAGTCTTTTGTTTATCCAGAGTGTTGCGGATCTGCACGTTTCGCTAAGCGGGTCCGTTTGCACGGTTATTTTTTCGCGACGTATTTCAAGGCGTATCCTCCACGCAGTCTGGTAAAATCGCTGGTCTGGTTCTGGTACATTTGCGAGGACCTGACGCTCTGGAACTAAGCGAAGACAGTTCGGAAAAAAATCAGACACTTTGGTTTCTTGCTAACAATTTAGGTGTTTGAATTTTATTTTGAATACTTATACTGTGTAAAAAAAATCTAATGTAGCTGTTATTGACTTAAAATTTGCTATTACTTCTAAACTATAAATTATTAGACTGCTCAACGTTAAATAAGATGCCGGCAGCTGTCATTCCATAGAAACATAAGAAACTTTTAATACATTGGGATTTTAACGTACACCGCTTACGATTATAGGCGGTTTGGTGCAACCCACACTTACACTCCATTGTCCACTTTTTTGAAATAGGTACGGTTGACATTTCGCAAATAGTTAACCGTTCATAATCAGTGGCTTTTAGAGCCGCGTACCAGAATCACACTCTAGCGTGGCAAACGGTCGCCAATAGTAAATTTTACATTAACTGTAAACTTTACTATGGACCGCCACCGCTCGCCACGCCAGTCTAAAAGAGACTTTAGGACATAATGACCAGTGTTTCTGTTTTTCAAGGCCAATTGATATAAAGGAGCGCGTGTTCAATAAATTACGCAATTGACGACTGCTCTAGCCTAGTTGGTAGTGACCCTGCCTACGAAGCCGGAGGTCCTGGGTTCGAATCCCGGTAAGGGCATTTATTTGTATGATGAGCAGGAGCATTTGTTACTGAGTCATGCATGTGTTCTATGTATTTAAGTATTTATTTATCTGTATAAGTATGTTTATCGTCGTCTAGTACCCATAGTTCAAACTTTGCTTAGTTTGGGACTAGGTCGATTTGTGTAAGATTGTACCCATTTTTTTTTAATCACCTTGATGAACACATGTTCATGTTGGTCAACATCCGCTATTTTAATATTCTGAGAAAACCTAATTATTCGAATTGTGAACTCCTACTTGGACGCTAGTGAAGAACGGTAAATAAAACCTCCGATTGACATATGATGATATTCCCTGTTTGACCTAAACGTTGACTGACAAAGAAAGCGTCTTGTTATCGTGCAATAAAGCATCGTCATGATCTGAGGCTCTAAGACACTACTTAGCCATGTCGAGTATATTCCTCCATCGTTGGACTATTCTTGGCAATGTCTCTCTAGTTGTAAGCCTACTAATCCTTTTATAATATTATAAATGTGAAACTTTGTATGTGTAATTGTTTGTAATTCACGCCAAAACGAACAGATTGAATTCCTAAGATGAAATTTGGCTCAGTGGTAATCAATACCTGTACTTAAACACGACCTTACCCCTAACCTGCCCTTTCCCCTAGGGAGTTGAATCTCCGTGCTTACCTACCCATGCGATGGGCGGATGGAAGTCGATACGGAAGTTAAAGCGGACGAAGTCGCGGGCGGAAGTTGGTAAAGTATAAATGAAACAATAAATAAATGTACCTTGTTGTCCCCAGCTTCGACGTGCGCGGCAAACCGTTGTCGGAGGCCCGGCACTGGTCCGCGCCGGAGGTGTTCGGGCCGCGCGCGCACTTCGCCACCTCCCCCCCGCCCGCCGCGCTGCTGGTGCGGGACGTCAAGCGCAGAGACGAGGGCGTGTACCGCTGCCGTGTTGACTTCAGGAACACGCAGACGACCAGCTTTAGATACAATCTCACTGTTGTTGGTAAGGTTCTACTCTTCTTTTTAGGGATCCGTACCGCTGGTACACAAGCATGCGGCCGCCTAATGGTCAGTCGCCGTCACCTATACACAATTGCGACATATGAATCACAAGCGCGCTGCTGACTCTTTACTCGTTTGAGGAAACGTTGTGTCACAATCTCTACCCAGTGCATTCTCGGGACAATCACATACCCACAAAGCAAGTAATCATGTCTTTCGGCTTATATGAATAGCTAGGGAATTTTGTTATGTATTTCCCTCTAAATATGTTAGTGGTATTCCTCTGTGCCCTATAGTTTTCTTCTTCTACTTGTGAGTTTAAGCACCAAGTCTACTAATTACTACTGCATTTTTCGCAAAAAACTAGCTTTTTCTTTGTCCATAATTCGACTAATACGACGTTGTGTAAAATTCGAATAACATTTTTTATATTATTATTACACACGGGTCTAGCGCGACCTTTATTCGCCTTTATTTCTGACGTTTCGACACGGGTTGCACCCAAGAGTTTAAAGTGTCAAGTCAAATGGCATTGTTATTTTACCCAGTAGGTAGGTAGGTTTTCCAACAAACAACATAAATATCAGCCTCGTTTCCACACATCGCCGCGCTAGCACTTACTAACATTACATCCTGATCAATTAAAGCGGTCGTAAAGCAGGCCTACCGAACGAAATGCTGTAGCTCCTCGCTGACTTACCGAGCTACAAATTCGAGCCAACACCGTATACTCACTGGCGCTAATATGCTTCACCCTTCATCGACTCACGTTACTATTACTAGTCTTACTAGATCCCCGAGATTCGTACCAACTATGCCTTTGAGCTCCGAATTATACTGGTCTCTTGAAGCGGTTGTTCTAAGTATTGTGAATATTATAACAGGTGGAGGTATACTATTGAGTCTAATGAGGTTAGGAAACGATTTCATTAACGGCAATAAGTTTTACTTGCATGGAATTAAAGAGAATAATGGCGCTTTGAAATACAGGAATCACTTCGTGAAAGTAAAACGTCGTTTGATCGGTTTGCTGTATATCCGAAACGTATTGTTATACATATATTACACATTACTTGTCATCGTATATGCATATTAAGGTTTCTGGCAAATCTATTATTTTGGTATATGTATTTTTATTACAGACACAGTCCTCGACTAAGTGTACTGAGCCTAAACACCCCCTTTATTCATATAACTTAAAATGCCTCTGTGCTTTGTCCCTTTCTTACGAACACAAATGTCAAAGTGACAGATAAGGACAAACGAATTTTAACGACATTTAAGTTAAAACAGGTTTTTAGTACGTTTAGGAAAACGGCCGTACATCTTTACTTTGAATGGTTTCTCTTGTGTTTAGGAGTAGCTTCATTATTTTATACTTAGGAATAAATACATACTTGCGGCCAATCATATACAAATCGACCTTATCCCAAAACATAAATACTTAACTACATAGAAAATATTTATGACTCAGGAACAAATATTCGTGCTTTTCAAACAAAGAAATTACCTTACCGGGAAACGAACCCAGGACCTCTTGCTTCGTAGGCAGGGTCACTACCAACGAAGCTAAAGCAATCGACAAAATAACAAAGTACTTCCCTAAACCCATTCCAATCACAACATTTATACTCGTCAATATGTCGAAGTTAATATCAACCAACTCATCCAGTCAAATAATTACGTTATTACGAAAAGAGATCAAATAAAGCAGAAACGAATATGAACACAAGTGCGTAATAAAACGTTTTCCCAAACTAACATCCGAAATTGCCCATCAACATGACGAAGCACTATGCGTCCAAATTACTGTTACTTTATATTTAGACTCCATAGAATCCTGCGAAGGCATTCCCAGTTTTTTGAGTAGGTGGAATACAGGGTGGAATCAATTGTGAATCGTTATAAGTTGGTCAGTAACTAGGAATGACTTGCATCGTTTAATATGAATATTAAGTAACGTAAGTCTTCTATCCCCGTGAGGTGTTGACTTAGAATAGCATCACCCTGTGTTTTTCCATGGGTGTCGTAAATGTTGACTATGGGATCGGGTTGAGATATTTTGTGGGCGATAGGCTAGCAGCATGTCACTGCATTCTCACAATTTCACCGGTTTTAAACCCACAATCTGTAGAAGTAGCTTTGTTTTTTTTATAAGTGCTCTGTCTTATTTTGGGAATCTAACGCGCTTGGAAATGTGGAATTACATGGACATGGAAATATGCATAAATAAAGAATGTTTGTGAGTAAGCATGTTACCTATATTTTTAGTTTCAAGGTTCGGTCCATTAGTGTGTCTGTCGAAAAATTACAAAATATTGTTTTAGTACAAATTCTTCGTACGCTAATTTTCAAAGCCTAAAAAGATATGCATATTTTAAATATGAAATGCATGACATAAAAGAAGCTCTTGTGTCGTACATTCTCGACGACATAAACCAGTTCTTGCAGCAACAAGATAAATCTAATAGAGCTACACTTTATCCAACATACTTTAAAGTGATTTAGTTACTTGAAACTGAATACTGTGAAGCCATTAGTTTATATTATTACTTATTTTTACATTATGTTCGTTAAAATCGCTTACAAATAAAATGTTTATCACCCACACAACAAAAATATCTTATTATAAGCTGTGTTTGTTGAATAGCCATCAGGACCCGTTTGGTTTTGATGAAAAAAACGCACTCTAATCTAATCTAATTTGGGGGCTACTCTAATCCAGACAGTCACTCTTCATCCGCATATATACTTATAACAACCTTCTTTTGAGGCAAAAAGCCGAAAATTTAGCGTGTAAAAGTTATTTTAAAAAGCCTGTTTAAGATGACACATTTTTAATTCACGATCAAGTTCCACCCTGTATTGATATCACTTTGAGCTGTGATCGATGGGCAAGGAACTTCTGGAATGTTCAATCAATGTTGCTCTTAGACGCTCGATTTTCATTAGTGCTGATGAGAGCGTTTATTAAGTTAATCAGTGCGGGACATGTCACGACGTGCGTGGATGGATGAAGTCCTGGACCCTTGTCATGGTGTCCTGGGGTGTATTCGGATTGAGGTATTGATTTAGATTGGTGTACCTCTTAACGCTCTCGTGTGCGCAACGAATACCAAACTTTGTTAACTGAGAACGACTGCATGAACTTACTATACAATTGAATCTATATTAAAATTATAAAGAGTACAATGTAAATTTGTATGTAATCGGTAATCTCTGAAACCGCTTATCCGATTTCAAAAATAATCTAACCTGCGTGTAGAATGGACTTTCTGGATCAACATCCAGCTTATTGTCGCTTTGCCATTCCAGCTTATAACCATAAAGTATATTTTTATCCCGCGGTGTTTTTGGCAAAACTCGGGCGAAGTGTGCAGCTAGTAGCATACATAAATTATTATGGAATAAAACGATTACTTATGATTAAACTTCCCATTGCATGGGCATAGGTCCCCATGTTTGTTCCCAAGTGCAATGCTTTTGATGTAGTTAGATAAGATAATTTATTTTATTATTTAGAAATTACAGTATAAATTCGCCTGTACAGTCACCCGTCAATATCTGCCGAAACAAAGCCGGCAAAAATATCTGACACATCCTTATGGCATTAGACATAGAGTCGTGTCAGATATTTATGCGTGCTATGTTGTGGCAGATCTTATTGCTGGTGACTGTACATGCAAAACTATAATAATTTATATCATGATGGTCAAAAACAAAGAAGAAGAATGATAATTACACTTAAGAAGTTTGACGTGTAATCTAAATATCAGGCGAATGGCGACGTACTTATGACAAAAATGTTTTAACATGTGTTTATTTAATATCTTACTTGTTGAAATAAATTCAGTACGGGTAGTAGTTTTAAACGCTATAGTTATTCACTTGGCTTCTGGCCAAATGCTTCTATAGCGTAAAAAGTTGCTTAAATCAAAGGTGACATGTAATTTGTAATTTTGACTCCGTGTTTATTTTGACATTTATTTCATAATTATTACTAATTTTGTGAATTCTGTTAATTAATCTTTGTTTTCTAATCTTAATTTTGTATTCGTAACGTAGCAGTTCGGCGAAGGTACACATCGTGAGGAAACCCAATAAGGTCTAGTTTTGCTTCTGGGTTGGAAGGTCAGATGGCAGTCGCTTTCGTTAAACCTATGCTAAATCATAGGATTAGGGTGTCAAAGCGGACCCCGGGCTCCTTGGGGCACAACTAGGAATGACGCTAGGAGGATGATGATGCCATCGTAAAAAATCTCACTGATTTGTTTTGTTTCTTGTGTCCTACTCAAAGTACAAAGGCACTATGTCAAATTTTTGCGCCTGCCTGTACGATTACAGTAGCTTGTACAATTTGATTCCTAGGTTTTTGAACGCCATGCCTATAGCCAGAGCCTCCTAACTTCCAAGCGAAGATAACATTTTGTGAGAGCATGAAAGTCGACTTCAACTTTCAATGAAAATTGTTGAGAACCTGACTTTATTACTGTGGGATGGAAGGAGAAATAGCACTTTGTTTTGCAAAATAGAAATGGACGCTGGTACGTTATTTCCAAAATCAAAACTCGTATTTGTTTTGTTTTGCCGGTTTTTGACTGCCTTTATATAAAGTGGAATTTCAATAATATTCATGAAGCTATACGATTTCTGTTAAAGCGTTTTTCCATCTTCAATAAATCATGAATTAGATAACCTGGTGTAAATGTGTTACTTATGTTCTTAGTTTAACATTCTCAATGTTTAATTAAAACTTGCTGCGCCAGCGTTAAACACAGAACGGTATTGATGTAGCTGGAAAATCGTCCGATCACTCCAAACAGTAGGACCATGTGGAATTACAATTCCGTGTAGTCCGATTAATCGGACCAGCAGGAAAAAAAAGTTCATGTGGTCTTATCAGTAGGACGAAGCGGTAGGACCACGTGGCCGGAGGGGAAAAAATACAACCAATTTTTTATACCAAAGATCATTTCAATGTACCAGTTTCATTTGAGTTCCAGATATTATTACCCCCAACATACAAACTTACACCCTCACAAGGTTGGCCACCCACAAGCTTTTCCTCTTTATGATATTAGTAACTACTTTTGTTTACGACTTCCGCTTATTTCCGTTAATTGCCCTTAGGGAATTAATGTAATGAACTATTAATAGTCTATCACTCTAACATCCATTAATCTAACTACTGAATAAAATATCAACACGCCTATTACGCCTGTACATAGCTCTATATAAAAAAATATGTCGGCAATAAAAAAGTATCAGTCAGACAGTCAAAGTTACTTTAATATATTATATTTTGGTGTGTTACGCTAGTCAACGGGTGTCACACTTCTAGAAGTTCGATATGTCCACATCAGAGGAAGCTATTTTGCTCCCATTATAGACAAAGTCAAAGAGCGATACCTGTGGTGGTATGGGCAAGCTTCGTCTCCCTCGTGACCATACGGTACGAGTAGCCCTTACCTTACCAACGGTGACGACGCGTTGGTTGGTGGCGGGTCAGAAAGAAGGACGAGTATTGACGCTGCAACAGTGCAAGATCGAGGAAAATGGAAGAGACAGGCAAGCAGAGCTGACCCCAGATAATGGGAAAAGGCTAAAGAGAGAAGAGAGAGATAGATGACGTCAATCCTTGACTCGCATTTCTTACCTTTCTGAAGTTTACACTCCTTTCACTGCCAGGAACCCGCCTAGCGAGCGCCTGCGGCGTAGCTGCTTTACACTAAGTATGTTTACACGGGATCGGCTACGACCGTAGCGCGTAGCGATTCTTGGCAGCATAATTGTTCGCTGCCAGGAACCCGCCTAGCGGATGCCTACGCCGTAGTCGCTTTCTACGAGCGTAGCGCGTAGCACTTCTTGGCAGTGAATATGACGGCTGTGTTTATCGGTAAGCGGGCCGTAAGTACTCAATAAACATGGCATTACTTAGGAGTGTGGACACGTAACGTTCCGAACGCGCGTTAGGACACTTTAACTGTAATTTTTCCATTTAAAAGTTGAAATTTAGACCTACGTGCGTGCAATGCGATACGCAATCGACCTGCAGGATTTTTTTTTACTTTATTTAACGACTCATTCGCAAATTCTACAGCTCACAGAGACAGTGGTAATTTTCTTTATCAGAGACCAAATTGATGGACGTTATAAATAATGAGCAAACGCCTATTCTTCCTTTTTATGATTAATTTCCATTCACTGGAAGTGGGGGATATCGAATCCTTTCAATTCCGCAATTTGTCGTCTATTTAACCCGCAATACACCATAAAACAAGAGATTTGCGTAAGCCCAAACTGTGTTAGGCAAGTGCCACCCCGCCATTCAAGGAAATTACCTACTTAGCCGTGTCGTGCACACGATTGTGGTCCCTACCCGCTGGTGACAGGGGTTGGGTTCGCGTGGCTACGTGGGAAGGGTACTTTATCACGAATTGATGAGACGAGCTAATTAGTTCCCGGTGCGACTCGCGATACAATGTTCAGTCGGCTCCGCGTACTATTCAAATGATTGTTAGGTGCTGCGAGGGTTTAAAAGGTACAATCAGAAACACAACAATAAAAAAATTAACACCCCCGCCACAACACACGTTCATACTATTCATGCTAATATTATAAATGCGAAAGTGTGTGCTAATATTATAAATGCGCTTAAACCGCTGAACCGATACAGAAGAAAGTTCGAATCCCGGGGCCTCCCCCGAACAGTTTAACACATAGAATAGTTTTTACCCCGGAAATCATCCCCTTAAGGGGTCAGATGACCCCTACACCTCTACTATATAAGTCAGCTCCACGCAGACGCAGTCGCGGGTTTAAGTTAGTAAGAAACATCTAAGAACCCTAAAGCTGCTTTTCCACCGGAGGAGCGAGACGAGACGAGACGAGACGAGACGAGACGAGAATTGAAATCGTATGGGATTTAAGACAAGACTTCCGATTCAAAGAAGCACACTCAAATCGGGCTGTCAGCATCAATGGGAGCTACAATGGCACAGACAGATACACAGATAAATATATTAAACTTGAATTGAGGCGTTTGCGTCGGAGATTAAAAAGTCTCCGTTTTACCCCTTAAAATGAATAGAATTCAAAAACGAAATCCAGCTTGCTGTTCATACGTCCGTTTCCGTAGGAAGCTTCTTGGTTTGAGTACCAGAGTCAATCAGAATCTGAAGCCTACATTTTGAATTCAATGTGTTTCGCTAGAAAGTGCGTATGGATCACTGATATCAAATAAAACGTTGCTGTGTCATTCCCTGTTGTATAGTTGCAACGGAAAACTTTCGTATAGAAATATCTTTGCGTGTTAGTAGGTGCAGTTGAGACTATTGAATGTGGCCCTCTTTTTATAAAACTGTTATTGGAATTGGCATCTTCTATCTTTCATGATAGAGTTGCTTTTTAACGCACTACTTTGATGCAATTCGGCCAACACAAATAAATGTCAAATATGCCTGTACGTGCGGGTGCGTAGCCCTGTAACGATGACTACTGTCACTGCTTCACAAATCACATTTGAACCGTCTATAGATAACTTTATTGGGGGCAAAAAACCGGCCAAGTGCGAGTCACACTCGCGCATGGAGGGTTCCGTGCCATTATCTTTAAAAAAGGGCAAAAATAAAACACGTTTGTTGTATGGGAGCCCCCCTTAAATATTAATTTAAATTGTGTTTTTAGTATTTGTTGTTATAGTGGCAACAGAAGTACCTCATCTGTGCAACTGTAGCTTTCGCAGTTCTTGAGGTACAGCCTGGTGACAGACAGACGGACGGACAGACAGCGAAGTCTTAGTAATAGGGTCCCGTCTTTACCCTTTGGGTACGGAACCCTAAAAACCGAATTTGTAAAAAAAGTTAAATTCAGAAATTAAATCATCACAAGTAATGTTTTCGGGGAACGTGTTTGTATGAAGTGCCTACACACATAGTCAACTTTTAAGACGCACAGGGGAGGAAAAGGGATGGTCCTATCTCACACTACACTCAACATGGCGTCGCTCCATCATCATTATGCACGGGAGAGCTGCCTTTGTGATGGGCACCCTGTCTAAACGGCAAAGTTTTAATACGTTTCTATAACTGTTTATTTACAAATATACATATATACACGCCTTTATTCCCAAAAAACGTAGGCAGAGCACATGAAGCGTATAGTCCAGCGCCACTTTTAGCCGCATTTGTGCTAAAAGATCGACAAAATATGATATCGCAGTGATAGGTTGGTGCTCACAACACACTTTACCCCTGGTTCCTTAGCCGACATTTACGACACCCACGGGAAGAAAAGGGGGTGGTCCATTTTAACCCGATACCACACTATAATTGTATATTTCTTATTTTAATTTATGTAGTTTTAGATGTATCTCATGCATTAATACCGTACATCCATATCCATACTAATATTATAAATGGGAAAGTGTATGTGTGTGTTAGTTTGTTTGTCCGTCTTTCACGGCAAAACGGAGCGACGAATTGACGTGATTTTTTTTGTGGAGATAGTTGAAGGGATAGAAAGTGACATAGGATAGTTTTTATCCCCGCAATCATCCCCTAAGGGGTGAATGGGGGGGGTAAAAGTTTGTATGGAGCTGCGATATCAACGAGTTCCACGCGGACGGAGTCGAGGGCAGAAGCTAATGTATAATAATTTTTGTTAATTGCCATATTTTTTATTTATATAATATATAATAAAATAATATAAGAAGAACCTTTTAATTAATAAGAATAACAATAATAAATAAATACAAAGAAAAAAAACGTATGCAAAAAAACGACAACTGATAAATAAATATTGTATTTGAACTCCCGCCGTCTCGGCCTCATGACATTCGGCTCTTCCTTTGGTTAAAACGCTGAAAGCACTTCGGTCGACATTAAAAAAAATACGAAACTTTTTGCGTAGCATTGTTTCTTTTATTCAGTTTTATTCCAGGTCAAGCATTTGCTTACAAAATCATTATCCCCATCAAAAGTGCGTGTAAACATCGCTGACCTTCCACAAATGCCATGCAAATGCTAATAGCTTTGATTGCTACACTCCAGGTGATAGTGCAGGCAAATGTCACCGCTACACCTACAAGCATACAGCTTAAAGTCACGTCACAAAATCACCCGGTGCGAATCTGCGCTTTTAATAAATTGCGAACGCCTTCGTCTTGTTGAGAATTATGGTTCGGGAAATTCTCGGCTGAATGAACAGACGAAAACAGGTGCGCGGCGTAGGCGAAATTAATACTAAATATTAAACGCGGTGTTCTGAAACGGCGGTGGGTATAGTGTTTATTTTGTGAAGAAACTTGATCCAATAGATGTTGCTCCGGTGAATCTAAGCAAGTTTGTTGCACGGAGAGGAATGTAAAGAAATTACTATTTATCTCATGGTTATAATACTTTTCTTATTATGACGATGACAAACAAGCGTAGAGCCAGCCTTATAGACACCGTAGCCTATCGATAATTGCGAACCCAGAAAAATCACAACTACTCTCACACTCTTTATTGATTTGAGTATTCGTTGTGTAGACAGATAGTGACAAATGGGGTGAAAAAAGGGGGTGAAATGGGGGTCGAATGTGGAGCTACGATAAAAACGAGTCCCACGCGGACGGAGTCGCTGGCAGCAGCTCGTATTACATAATCATTAAATAAAGGCGATATCATAGAGATATTTCCTTCTGTCCATTGAGAAGAATAGCGGCCCGGATCTTGTCGTCAACAACAACAACGCACCCTGATCTAATTTCAGCATCCCATTCAACTAACTATATTATTTTCTGCTATAAATCCCGGTATAACCGGTATCTGTTCCCGTAATTGGTCACAGCTCACAGCGACAGCCCATTGGGGCTATTTGAAACACGCATTTAGCATTTCCTTATTGATTTTATCTCTGTTCTTCTTTCGTTCAGCCAGCACGTCTATCATGAGACGGCAGCGATAAAATCTTGATTTATCTCGCACCATCTATCTCTCTTATTAGTACACTTAGAACAAGAGGTATAGTGCGAGAAAAATCGAGAGTATGTCGCGGCCGTCCCATGATAGACGTGCATGTTAGCTGCAAGCAACAGAAGCGAAAAAGCAAGTGCAACTTGGACCGATAATTTATGTAGGGAAATTATCATGACAATAAAGATATCGTGAGGCTCCGGTGAGACCAGCTGGACCAAGGCGAAGAGAGGCTGATCATAATCATAATCATATTATCATAATCATATTTATTCATAATAATTCGGTATTACATGTCAAGATTGTTAATAGTTATAATTAGTCCATATTTTATTACAATAGAATAAAATAAGAAGTATAAAAATACTTAACAGTACTTAAGTCGTACTTAGACTCAGCAAATTCGGTAAAACTGTAGAAGGTCTGCTTGATAAGCCATCGTTTTAATCTCGATTTAAAACTGACCAGTGACGGTGCTTTTGTAACATTGGTCGGCAGTCGGGTGTACACCTTTGGCCCCATGACGTCGGTAAGTTTGGCAGATTTCGCCAGACGATGCCTGACGCCGACTAGATTGTATACAGTATAATCTATAATTGCTAGCTCGTCGCCTCGCTGCCCGCTGGCGTCCAGGCCGCGCTCTAAGTGATGTAACTTAGTAAGACAGAATTGACGAAATACGTAGGTAGTATATTTATTTGTTTAGTATTTATTGCACAAAATATGAACTTATTGTTCAAGAGGCGCTGTATCTGCCGTAAGCATTACCTACCAGTCAACCTTAGTGAAAATTAGACTGACTGTGGGCGGTGTGGTGCAACTACATATATATTGGAGAGTCTAAAGTCGGGAAAGGTGCGCTGAAATCAAATCGGAACGCAGATTTTTCGTCTCCGATTGACCCTCAGGTAATCTGCCAACCAGCTCCCGCGCGACGCCGTTAATTTGATCGCATTGCCGTCAACGGGTTCCCTTTAATGAGCAGCGACCCCCCGGGCCCGGCATAATTGCCGGCCCGGCCTGCCGGACGCCGGACAGCGCCGATAATTGCCCGTCTCTTTCACCGTCCGGCGCCACGTGTCGGACCTTGATGGAAATGCCCACAGCGCTTCCGATTTGTTACGTAGGTTTTGTTCCCTCGGACGCAAATAGTCCGACGGTTAAAATAAACAGTCTTTATTATACCGCAGTTTCTCAGGTAGTTTGGGAACTTTGCTCGCAAATTCCAGTTTTAAAAGAGTAGTTAGTCGTAAATTTCCTTTTCTTCATAAAATTGAGAATGGCCGCGCGAGGCTGTAACGGCTTGATTTCACGCCAAGTTCGGTTTGGCGGGCTGGACTGTGGCGGGCCACTTTCGAGCGAATCGCCTTTTGCCACGGAACGTGGTATCGCCGATATTGCCCGCGATCATCGTGGGCGATTGGATAAGTGGCGCGAGGCTAGGCCGGGGAGAAAGTGTGAGAGGATTCTGTTTTATATTCACGTGTAACATTATTAATAAATTCCATGTTTTAATACTCGTTTTATATGTATTTATTGCAATGTTCGACTACGATAATCTGAATCTAAAATCAGTATTTATGTAGGTAATGTGTATTTTGTACAGCGAATAGATTTAAAGTGAGACAATTTTAATAACAATATGATTTCAGTGCAAGATAATAAAAATAATGAGTAACTTTTAATAACAGTATTATAATTGACCTGTTAAACCAACGTACCGTTCTAACAACTGCTAGTGAACGTAATTAAATATCCATTTTGTTGTGTATTTAACACTTGCCGAGTACGTTTTATCTTTTAATAAAATGTAAGCAAAAGTTTTTGCTGTATCGTCTGTAAACTATCTTTTTAAAACTCTATTTGTTCGCTTCCTTTTTTTAATTTACCTGTTTTTTCAGGTATCAGATAGTTACTCCAGAAAACATCGTTTAAATATTCAATTTGTACGCTTTAATAGTAATAAATCATGAATACGAAACAACCGGTAAACATTAAGCTTCAGATTAATACAAATACTTCGGTTGAACATTATGAAAGTTCCTAAACAATCTAGTTGAAATTCAAATTTATTAATCCTCTGAATAATGATACTGAAAATAGTAACAACCAGTACGAGAGAGAATTGTTTCTAATTCTTACCAAACATCAACAGCAGGTACTGAGAAATATTAATTACGTTGGAATAATATTTTGCTTAGGTACTTCAGCGCTCTTGTATAATCTCTGGCACGATATCACAAACTTTCCTGGTGGATGACCGGGAATCGAGGCTTAATCGAAAGTTGAAATCACTTCGTCTTGAGCCGCAACGTTGTTGTCTTTCCATCCGAAGACTCCACGCTAATCCAACGAAGTAAACATACACCTATTTATCAATGAATACCAAGAGTTAGTCAGCTCGGAAGTTTTAATTGGAACCGAAACTCTAGATGGACACCGGGAAAGAGCGAGGTGCATTGTAGGCAACGCGGAGTCAGTCACTTTGACTGGTATTAGAGGTTAAAGTTAGATTGAGCCCGCTGTGGCGCCGAATGTAAAACGTAATTGGCCTTTGATGCTTTAAATGGAACAGGCCAGAATGGCCCAGCTTGTTTCAGAGCTAGGCCAAGCAAAAATATGCCCTATACCTTTGCCGTTTAAATTGGAACAATAGCGGTGGTATAGTGGGAACTGTAACTGGCCGCATGGTAATCGAAGTGAGTTGTGAGCAATCACCTGCGTTGTATTAGGCTGATTGGCCATTAATCTGCTTTGGATACCTCCGTGCCGTTTGGTTCTAAATCAATAACAGTAACCGGTAATTGGGCTAAATATTTCATAGATCTTTTGTTATTTGTGATATTTCCTGTAGGGCATGTTTTATTTATTGATAAAAATTATAAAATTGATTGTATGTATGTATGTAAATTCTTTATTGTACATGGAACAGAACACAACAGTGATTACAAGAACAGATAATACATGTACAAAGACCAGCATTTCCCTGAGAGGGATTTCTTCCAGATCCAGCTAACCCTTGAGCAAATGAGTATTGATGATATATAGATTATTAGATTTAGATTAGATGATTTATTTCATTCTGAATATTTCATAAAATTAAAAAAGCATGTATATAAAGAACAATAATAAATAATAGTCACTAAAATTCCAATAAATCAAATTTTAAATTAAAACAAACATGAGAAACAAAATACTAATAATAAGGCAATAGGAACAATTTAAATACTTAATGATAAATGGTATAATGTCAACGTCAAAAATATTAATAAAAGCTAGGCCTTCCATCCTAGATTTAAATTGTCAGTAGTAAAATGAATAGTAAGTATACAATATGCGTAATAAATAAAATAATTATGTATATATATAATAAATAAAACATAGATGTCATTTTTAAATACAATTTCAGTCCAGTTTTTGTTCGTTGTATTCCTTTACTGATTGTCTGGTTTAGTTTTGGATTTATTTATTTTTCCCCTCACTGCCTCGGAAAGGCGTCTTTTGTCCTTTAAAACCATTTTATTTACAAGTGGGGAAAGTAATTTAACCTTGGAGCGCGTTTAAGTAGCTTTTGATAGATAACAAAACGTAAAACTCTCATCATACAAAATTTTCATAGGTGATGTATTTCTGTTGCCGCTATAACAACAAATACTAAAACACAGGATAAAATAAATATTTAAGATCTTTTATAGAATTGCTTATTGCCTTCATCAGGCGCTCAAAATGTATGAGAAAACTAAAATCCGGCTCGCACTTGACCAAAATTCTACTTGATATTACTAAAGTTATTATTACCGGTTGGTTCCGGTCTTCGGGTTGCCAAACCGAGCAAGGCGCTATATGTATCGCGCCTGCATTACTCCGCCACGGGTGATGATGTGGTGGAGTACGTTCGTCAGAAGACCGGCTTCTCGCTGAGGGTGTTTCAGCTGTGTTCGCGCCACTACGTGCACTTCAGCTCGTTTGTGGTGCGCGTGCCGCGGCCGCTGCAGGAGACCGTCGCATGTGCTGACTTCTGGCCGAAGGGTGTAGTGTTTCGACGGTTCCGGGGCACTCTGCCGAATCCTACACCGGAGACGACGATGCAACGGGGCCACGCCGTTTCGTCGCCTAAATAGTATTATTTGTTGTTTTTGGTTTCGTGACGCATTGGTTATTACTGTAATGTCACGTAAATGTATTTGTCAATAAATAAATAAATAAATTACTATGACAAATATAAAAAAAAATATAACTTAAATTAACTTCAGTTGTTTTGCATGTTGAGCTTTCCTCGCTACAGTGCGGTGAAAAGTCTTGTGTTACACAAGGGTGCAATAGTTATTTGTTATGCAAGGCTGCAAAGTTGTTGTTTGGCGCAAGTGCTTGTATTGAAAGCCGAGCTAGCGAAGGATTGTAAAATTGAACCATGAGCGGAGCGAATGGTTCAAAAGTACAATCCTGAGCATAGCGAGGCTTTCAAGGCACGAGACGCCAAACAATTTTGCCGCCGAGCGCAACACACAACTTTTCACCTCACCACCGCGAGGAAAATTGTAGGTAAATGTAATGGAAGCAATTTGGGCCTTATACTCATTTTCAATGAAGGTTTGTTTACATCTCATCAAGATCTAGCATTTTATAATTATTAAATGTAACATATATATTTTTGCATCTTAAAATAAACCCCACGCTTACCTACACTAAAAAAGTCAAAGTATTGTTGGGTACTCACGGGTAAACTAAGGCTCAAATTCGCTTATGCTTTTAGCTATTAGCTAATAGCTGTATATCTTCTGCACTAAAATCTATAAATAACCACCATTATTTTGGTTTTACTGTCTGTGGCTTTAGAACAAAACAAAATTAAATGTAGATTGAGTTTTTCATAAAGTAACTATTCAAACGGTGCGTTCCAAATTTGGATGAAGCGAAATTTTTTGAAACATAAAACTGCATTTTAAAACTATTTATTCGTATTTTATCCTTATAAATCAGTCTTAATATTAATATTTCGTATGTACCTACTTAATTAAGAAAGAATAAGTATTATTAATTTTATTTTATCAAAATAATAACAATGAATTATTGGCATAACACCATCAGTTTCTGAATGCAACTCTCATTCTGTATAGAAAAAAGTTGGATCTCGAGATTGACCGTCACGTTCCAAATTCAAAAACTCTTTCCACGCTAGCGGATAAAATGGACTTTTGGACGCAGATTTTGAGCGATAAAGCAAGCCTTTTCGAGCCGGTGAGGTGAAAATGTATTTTACTTCTCGTGTGTTGAAACACTCGCTACGCTCAGGATTCTGATTTAGAACCACTCGCTTCGCTCCTGGTTCAACTATAGAATCCTTTCGCTTCCTTGTGTTTCAATTCCACACATGCAGATAAAATACAACTTTGCACCCTTGTATAACAAATAGCTTTTTTGGGCTCTCACCGGCCATCCGTGACAACATGCTGAGTGAGGATCCTATTTAGCATATTATGATTGTACTTTTATTGTTTTGTGTGCTTAATAAATAAATTCTTATTCTTTTTTGAATTTCAATATTCAATGTCCGTAGAGTTTGAACAAATGAAATGATGTTCCGCAAAAAGTATTGATCGTCAAAAATGCTACCAGTCACGCTCTTAGAGCGCTCGCTGGCGCTATAAAAATTGAATAAGCTGAAAATTAATTATTTAGAAAATTTTAGAAGAGCCAATGTTTATAGAGTAGAAAATATTGAAACAAACTGTCGGCGACGAAGCGGATCCCCGGCGGGGACGTAACGAACCGACGCGGATGCCGCCAGCTTCGCTCATATCATGAAGACTCACACGCCAAACATTGACACCGTTAGTTATGCAAATGCTTTCACTTCGTTATTGTAAACATTACTTGATTTTAGACAGCTTTTCTTAATAAGTATGCAGTCGACAAATCTTTTTTAATCTGTAGGCATGTAATGTTGCTCATAGTAGTGAATAAGGTCGCCAAAACTGCCGAAGACGCGTGTGTTGAGCGTGAGGCATCTTGAAAGTTTAGCACAAAACGAGTCCTAAAATCAATAAAGGATCGCATCGTTCTTGTGACTTCCATAGAGTGGCTAGCGCGCATATGCTACGGTACTATCAGGCCGATCATATGCTCTTAGCCTCTGTCGTGGTCACTAAATATTGTGAGTTTATTTCAAAGTAAACTTCATAAACAGCAATATCTAAACACGCTCTTTTAAAGCCACATTTTTGAGATACCCTTACCATACGACAGGTTCAAAGTAAATTTTCATTCAAGCGCAAGTTGGGCAAGCATCTACTCAAAAATTCTCGAGGTTAAAAGTCGTGGTAGTTTTTAATAGCAGGTATTATATTAGATTATATTTATTATATTTGTAGTATGTGATAATTTATGTATGTAATATGAAATTATAATAAGAATGTATACCATATTATATTTATTGGAATTATCCGTATAACATACTTGTACTTTTTCCTCTTACTTTACTTCTGTGTTGTTCTCATACTCCGCACCAGCTATGATTATTTTCTGCTTGGCCTAAAGGTTGATTGGTAGAGAATGCCTTATGACATTAAGTTCGCCTTTTGTACCTTGTTACTGTGCAATAAAGATTAAATAAATAAATAAGACTCGAATAACATAAAAACATTTTCTAGAGATCCAAGTAATCGCGCTCACCTGTAAAACAAGACGTCCAAACTCAAGACTGTTCTATAAAATTCCGCCGGCGTCATTAGCGTCACAGAGGCAACAGGCAGAAAAATGTCGCCAGTCTCCGCTATTTCGGAGCAACTCAAGCCAGCGGTGCAGACATTCCCTTATTCCTACAGTTCGCTCGCGCATCGTGATTCTAAGAATAGAAAAGAATTGACACTCGAAAGGTTCAGATAGGAAGGTTTCAGAATTTAAAGGTCGAATCAGATAGGGTACGTGACGTTGCCTTTTGAATCGGCCTTCAATTCCATCCCTTCGCTATCGGTAATCACTAAGTGAAATATAGTGCATCTGATCCGTTTGGATCTCGGAGCTTTGAGAGACGGGAAACGGCCTCGTTTTGAAGGGGTTATATCTTACGTCATTATATATTAAGTGGAATCATTGGGCCCAACATGGGAGTGTAGACTCAAACGGACCCGTTGTATTGAATTTCCAAACAGAGTGTAGCTACAAATTTTTAGGGTTGGGTAGTAAACAAGTCGATAACAGTCAAGGTATAGCTCCATACATAATTATATACTATACCAGGCAGACTCTTGCTTATCACACCCCGGGTTCTGCACCCCTTTTTTCAACCGCTGCTTAGGTTTTGCAGTAATCGGTAAAGCGGCAGTATCGACGTAAGTAATTGAATCGAGGTACTGCTTCAAATATGAGCGAGATGACATTCTACTAAGCAAGCCACTGGTCGGGTACCTTTGGTTCAAGGGCAACAGTGCCTACAGCTAGGGAGTTAGATACTCATGGAGAATGCAGATGGCTGGCTCTGGAGTGATGGCACCGTATTACGAGAAGCGATCGCATATTTTATTCATCCCCACAGATAGGCGCGCGAAATTAGGAAAACAAACGAACAAAAGGCAAGAGATTTACTTTCGCTTATCTTCTCCGTGAACGCGCGGATGTTACTGTTTACCGACTTTTTTATTTTATTTGTTTTTTTATGGTTGTTGAGAAATTTAAACTTAAGATTGCTCCGACGATTGGCTAATATTTTATTTGGGATTTGGGCTACTTGGGTATACGTTGAGGTTTGAATTTGAAACGGTGTTGAGGTTGAATGTTGTGGTTGGCGGGAATATATTTTTTACTTATAAAAATCTGTATTCTTTATTGCGGTTAAGTATACGTTTTTGCATAACTCGTAAATTTGTTCCTAAAGGTGCTTTTTTACAAAGGTACCTAACCTAGAGGTTAATTCTCCAAGCCCCCAAATGAGTCGTGTCCTGGTCTGACAAAGAAACTATTCTAGATATAATTTTAGTTCTATAACCATATGTATATAGCAATGCTAATTAGCTTCTGCCACCAAAACTGCTAAGTTGGCAAGACAACGCCTGTGTGAAGGGAGCGGAGCTAAGCCTGTGCTTCAGGTCTTATATCAAGCTGAAATACTAATTCCTCGTTGCATTTCTCCCAACTAGCACTTCACTTGCATTTCTCCATACATATAAAATATCTAAGATTGTTACAAAAGAATCATCGACTACAACATTCACATCATCATCATCATATCAGCCGAAAGACGTTCACTGCGGGACATAGGCCTCCCTCAAAGAGTGCCACAATGACAACAATGTTAAAGACATTAAAACCACGTAAAATATCACAGGAGCAAAGTTTGTCCATATCATGGTATCTTTACTCTAAAAACCAAAAAAAAAATACTGCACTGACATTATTCTGTAACGCTATGTCGTAACGTTATCTTATAATTCTTAAAGACAGTGTTATTCTGTTAACAGTAATCTTGAAGTTCTAAAGAGAGTGTTCTTTCGCAGTGCCGCCAGAAAAGCCGGTGGTGGTCGATCGCTGGGGCCGGGTCATCAACACCACGACCCTGGGGCCGCACCAGGAGGGAGACGACGTGCTGCTCACCTGTCGGGTGCTTGGCGGTAAGTTTACTTGGTCCTTCTGTTCTAAATTTGAAATTAAAAGAAGAAAAGTAATACACCGAGCCGGATTCGAACGGGCCGTGGGCATATTACAGTTAAAAATTTATTTTTTTATTTGGTACTGCTTTATATAAAGTTAATCCTTGTGTTCTAATTACGAATCCATTCATCATGTACAATGCAATCTTAGAGCGGTTTCAGATTAGCGTTTTTTGCGCCTATAAACTCATTTTGGCATAAGTACCTTAAACGCGCGTGTAAGGACACACGACGTGCTCGCGCGCAACCTTTTCCGCTTCGATGGGAGATTCGACGATCGAGGGTTTCAATTAAGAAAATCAATTAGTAGACTAGTACACCTATTTATTACAACAAGAAGTGTTACCAATTTCATTAATGTTATGTTTAATAAGTTCTGAGTTCTGATTATAATGCAATGGTTTTTTATACGGAGGATTTTTAAAAACCTTCGTTAGATCTCGATTCCATGCACTGAACTATTCTCAGCACAATATGCTGCGCCAAATACAGCGGAGCGGAATGTTTCTCACTAATCCGGACTCCAAAATGGCGGAACCGTCGCGTCGCTTTTTTCGCGTTGTCTGTCGCCGTGCTATTGACGTGATGCAAAAGAAACAAACGAGCAGCGCTAAGCAGCGTTGTTTTTCAGCGGAGCGTTTTATTTACGTTCGCAAGTTTTGTTTCGAGCGGTTTTATTGAAGGTAGGTCATATAATAATGGCATTAGATCCCGGAAGAGGTTTAGTCACGCAGCTTTGCGTCTATGTATACAGTTTTTTCTTAATTACACGGTAGATGGCACTGTACTGTTTTTTCTGAGATACTGACCACTGTCCAGTAGTTTTTGTTTGTTGCTCAATAATACGCAGTATTTAATGAAGTTTCTTGTTTTTTTTTCGGCTCTCTCTGATCTGAAGGCAAATATTGGGTTACTACTACATAGTTGATAGTGAATCATTTCGCCGGTTAGCGACTGTCTAGTTGAATAAGTATGCCGTTCGCGACCACTTGATGAAATGGTATAAGTTTAAAGTAAAATTTCCCATCATTTTGTAGATTCCTTCTAAGACTACAAACAGAAACTTAAGCTGGTCGCTGTAATGCATATGAGTTGCTGTCTCAGCAACTCGTATGCATTACACATACACTGCCAAGAATTGCTACGCGCTACGCTCGCAGCCGATCCCGTGGTTATACCGCTAAGTAGCAAAAAGCGCCTACGGCGTAGGCAACCACTATAGTACGGCGGAAATTGGCCAATATTGATTAAAGTCGTGGACACGTCTTCTATATACCTAAAACTGGTATGGATGTGTTCCTTGTTGTCTCCAGAGTACGAATCTACCGGTTTTAGTTAAGGGAGAGGGGGACGGACATAGCTGTGACGTCATAAAGATGGCGGCCGACGGTCATCGATTTTTGTTCAAATCTCGGGTTCTATTTTTCTGATCGGTTCATGTGAGGTGTCATTTGAATGCGTATTAAATGTTCTATAATTCATTCTTTGAGATCTGTAACGTACATTCAACCGTTTGGAAAATAATTAAAAAAATAGATTTTTTTACCTTAATGTTCTGCTTTTTTACCATCATAATTCGAGAAAGAGATACTTTAGCGTAATAAATGTCATAATAAAAAATATCACACATTTTATAAGCTTTCCAATAATATGCAATTTGTTGTCGTTAAACAATAAACCCGTCATTTATGGCCGATTCCGTAACGCAAGTCCGCGGGAACCGGCACGATGCGTATGATTCAGATACTATGAGAGTTCAATTTTGGTGTTCCCAAATGAAAGGTACTGTTGTTTCTATTGGTGTTGCTGTTGTTGTTGTTGCCCTAGGGCATCCCCGTGGTGCTTAAGGCGGTGCATTAGAAATTATCGCGTGATTTGAAACGCCGTTCTGACGAGATTAAGAAACAATAAGAGGTTTTCTGATATATGATTCTTGACTATATGATTGTTCATCTGATTTTATCGATGCATGATTGCTTAAAATTTCCTCGATAGAAAAAAGAACCAAAGTTTGGTCTGTATTTTCCTTTTTTTATTCAGCCTACTTAAACGATGCATTATTTTAAGACACAATCAAGTTAATACCATAGTATTTTATCTCATCTAAAATCTCACTTTATGGAATTTTTATAAAACTTCACCTACTTAGATATTTATCGAGTCCACAACAACGATTCCCGAAAAGTGTTACATCTCTTTTTCTCGTGGGCGAAAGGCATCAGCGTGTCTCTGTCTAGGGAGCGTGTACGATTCAAATCAAGGCATCCCCTTAAGGCCTTCATAAGCTCTCGCCATGCCTTCCTGTGTGTTCCTGTAGTCGAATTTATAAATACTGTGTTCCAGGGGACGCCTTGATTTGAGTCGTACACGCCCCCTAGACAGACAAATATGTTTCAATAAAGAGGCATTTTACATTCATAACTTCTTTGACTGTAGGCCGCAAGCTTTCGCCAAAATCCAGCCCGAGGACTAGGAGTCAAACTCGGATCAAGGCCACTCTTGCCGTATCCCACGCCCGCGCATACTTCATTTCATTTGAGTGCAAGTTGCGGTTGAATTTGAAGACATTTGCACGTGGTGATTCGTAACATTACCTTTCTAGCAACAGCTATATGTAAACATATTTTTTCTCTGGAGATGCGTATAGATATTTTTATAAATAGCTTGTCGACTGATATGTTTTGCGAACTATGGAGCTCCATAGTTCAGCAGCTGCAAGCAGTAGCAGTTTCGCAGGCAACAAGTTCGAACAGACCAACACGGCCCGAAGGCGAGCGGTGAGGCTCGCGGGGCCAAAGGCCCGGAGCATCCCTCAAGAGCGTGCTCTTCACGCGAGTACTAAGGCCAAAGACCCCGAAGGGCGAGCTCACGCAGGCATTTTACTACTCCTAAATGCATTACAAACAAACCTGAGGGCCGAAGGACCGAAGCGTACCTTCAAAGCGGGCTGTCCACGCAAGCCAGAGGGTCAAAGGCCCAAAGGGTGGGCCCACGTGGACACTTTACTACTCCTAAGTGACAAGCAAACCTGAGGGCCGAAGGCCCGAAGGAGAGCAGTATGGCACGCGAGGCGGCAGGCCAGGCTCTGCGTAGGACCGAAAGCCCGAATCGTTCCTTCAGAGTGGGCTCTTGACGCAAGCCAAAGGGCCAAAGGCCCAAAGGGCGGGTCCACGTGAACTTTTTAGTACTCCTTAGTGTCCTACAAGCAAACCTGAGCCGAAGGTCCGAAAAAGCAGCATGGCACGCGAGGCGGCAGGCCGAGCTCTGCGTGGGGTCGAAGGCCCGAAGCGTTCCTTCAGAGCGGGCTCTCCACGCAAGCCAGATGGCCAAAGGCCTGAAAGGCGGGCCCACGCAGACACCTTGTTACTCCTAAGTGCGAATGTGCGGTGCCTTACCAGCGAATCTAAGAGCAAGGCCCGAACCGTCCCTTCAGAGCGCGCTCTCTACGTGAGTCGGAGGGCCAAAGGCCGGAAGCGACCTTCCAGAGTGCGTGTGCTCTCGGATACTTTACTCCTGGGCTGGGCTCCGTAGGGCCGCAGGTCTGAAGCGTCCCTTCAGAGCGCAATCTCCACGCGAGCCTGCGCGGACAACTTGAGGGCTGAAAACCCGAAAGAGAGCGGCATGGTAAGCGAGGCGGCAGGCCGAGCTCTCGGTATAGGGACGAAGGTCTGTAGCGTCCCTTCAGGGCGCGCTCTTGGACACCATACCCGCCAAGTGTTTTACAAGCGAACCTGAGGGCCAAAGGCCCGTACGGCAAGCCAACGCGGCCACACACTCCCCTTACTCTATCACATACAAGACTCAAACACTCACCAAGCGGACACAGACTCGGTGCGTGCAACGTTTCAGTTACAAATCTCTCTGCCGCTTTTCCTATAGCTGTTTTTCACTTCTCTTTTGCGAGGAAATACATAACCAAAACAAGTCAGATTTGGAAAGTACAAGTCAAAGTACAACACAGGTAACCTCGGGCAAAAACTAGTCCTACTAATATTATAAATGCGAAAGTTTGGATGTTTTATATGTTTAGATGTTTGTTACTCAACTACGCTTAAACGGCTCAACTGATTTGGATGTAATTTTGTACGAAGATAGTTTATAGCCTGGATTAAAATATAGGTCAGTTAGGTGATGAGGTTAGGTTAGTGATCAGTTTATCCCGGGTCCACGCAGACCAAGTCGCGGGCGGAAGCTAGTTATCTAATAAAGCTGCTTGCGTTCATTGATTTATTAATTATTTTCAACTTAATACTAGGAACAAGACTAATTTTACATCAACCGGGCGTAAATTGGTAATAACAATCTCACTTGTCAGCCAAAAGAAGACGTAAAATTGTGTGTGGAGGGTGAAAAAGTACGCTTCAGTGCACTCGCCTCGCCTTCGGCTCGGGTTACAAAGTTCCTGAGGTGACCTTTATTTTACTCCTTTAGGTGCGTATCATGACCGCCTGAGTCGTATAATTACTCAGAAAACAAAAAAAGAGTTTCTAAAGGCGCGATGTGACGCCAGCGATCGCTAGCAGAGACGAGCGTGGTGATAGTTAATTAGTGTGTAATTCACGAATTGTATTATTACTTGGTTATTTATTAGTGTACACCAACAAAATTTATATTTTTTAGAAAGCTTATAAAATTACCTACCTTTTTTATAATAACTTTTATGACGCTAAAGTTATTATTTATTGAGTTACAAGCATGTTTTATCAGTACTCGTTCAAACGCGCTGGGTAAAAAAAACATATTTTTTCTAATTATTAAAAAACTGTTGATTGTACGTCAAAGCGTTCCAAAAATCAATTATAGTATGTTTAATAAGCTTTCAAATGACACCTCACACGAAGCAATCAGTAAAATAAAACCCGAGATTTGTACAAAATTCGATGACCGTAGGCGGCCATCTTTGTGACGTCACAGCTATGTCCGTCCCCCTCTCCCTTAACTAAAACCGGCAGATTCGTACCCTGGAGATAACAAGGAACACATCCATACCAGTTTTAGGTATATAGAAGAGATGTCCACGAAAATCGTGAAGGAGACGACTTTTTGCGATTTTGCCACCGTATTACTAGGCGGCTTCCTGGCAGCAAATGTGTTAAAACCACGTATTTATATAACTTCATTAAACAACATCTAACTTTAATAGATACTGCCTAAGATAGAAGTTTAAAGAGTGGCTATCTACTGAATTTCATTGAAAGCGAACCGGTCGATATTCAAATAAGAAGGCAACTTTGTTGTATGGAGCACATTCGATCATGCGCAACGGACACTTCCTAGGCATAAAGCGAAGCGTAATAATCTACTCGCAGAAGCATTTGAAACCATTTGATTATCAGAATCACGATAAACTCCATGAACCGTGTACAAAGACTTATAGAAGTATAGATCGAAAACTAAGTAAATAAGTTTGAGTGCATCAACTGCAAAACAATTCAAATGGGATGCAATTAATTCGTTTAGTGGTAATGTTTGTGTCAGCGATAATGGTGCGAATTTCCTTGGTACCGCCACAGGCGACGTCGTCGTCGCGACCGATCGCGTTTTTTTCGCGCGCCGAACTTTGTTTGCTCGACTCAAATGTGTCGACTGTCGACTTGGCTCCCCCCGCCTCCACCCTCGTCACGACACAAGAACGCTTTTATCAACCCCGAAAACGATTCCTTATTATAATCGAAAAGTTTGTTACCAAATGTTATAGAGTAAAGAAAGAGTGTCGAGGTCATGAGAGAACATCATTTCTTAAAAATTCGTCAATATTTTTTGCTGCTAAGTGGCTGCATTGTCATGAAAGTATTGCAGAGTTGAAGCCGTTAAAGGGAAAATGTAATCTCATTTTGCAAAATATAATTTCATTAAATTACTTTCAATATAACCACCAAAACCATTAAACTATATTTTTAGCTTGAATAAATCAGGTAACATTGTAGGACGCGCGATTCATAGATCACATTAAATAATAAGATAGCAGCGAGCGCGTTCTCTGAGGGTGTATTTTTCTTCCCGGCAAACGGGCTACATACACAGAAACGCTTTTATCTTGCAAAACACTCCTACAGGCGGGGCAGAGATCAACCTACATACACCGGGATGTATAGGAGGCAATATCCACATTCCCGTACGTGAGACTTTGTCGACGCTGACTCGCGGAAGCTCAGAACCAAAAAACTAGAAATCTTCATAATTACCATCAATTGAGTCCCGCAATTAAAACTCCCTGACCCTCTAGCATTTTTACAAATTAACACCGACAGGTATCGCCCCGAGCACCTCGACATTTTTAAAATCACCAGATTCCAATCAATGTGACTTTTATCGGATTAAGTGTATAACTCAGACGTAATTCCAATCGACGGGGGCAACGTATTTGCATAATAGGGAAATTGATTGGAGCGTATTCGGGAGTCCCGGACGGAAAAAGATTCAATCCTGGCGAGCGGAGATGCCCCAACGACGCGGCTTACTCGCAGGCCTGTTGCGCGCGGCCCTTCGCTTTAGAATTAACTGCACAGACAACCCGTCAAAGATCCGTCGCGTTTTTGTCAGATTTAGCATGAATCCATTCTAAAACCACGTCTTTTGTCACTTAAATGGATTGTATGGCTCTGTAGACGAAATAAACGCGCTCCATTTTACATTTCTCTTTAAACGAAACCATTAGGGATTTACTCAAAGCCCTCGTGAATATGTTATTATGGAATTGAAAAACAAATTTGCGAATTCTGAAAATTCTCGTTTCTGAGTATCATTTAGTTAATTATGCTACTTTGATGAAAGTTGATGGGCAAACTCGTTTTATTGATTTAAGTTTACTTTGATGGTACTTGGGCCGGTTCGAGTTTTCTCAAGTTAAGTGAAATTGGATAATTGATTTAAAGAATTCCACTTGACGCAAATCTTAGAACGTTCTCGATTGTATCTCGAATCCAATCTTAGTCTCAATCAAGGGTTTTCGAGTGAACTCCATTTTGTCTTGAGTCGTTTGTTTTTCGTAAGCCGAAATTCTGTATTAAGAGGCAGTAAGGTTATTTGCCGAGCGCCGGCGAGGCCGAGACCCGGAACAATACGCTGAAGGGTGACTTGCAGTTTTAATATAAGAGAACAATCTAGAACGCTCATTGAGGACTTTATGCGAGTTGGCCTGAAAATTGACACTTTTTTCTAATAATAGCTTTTAATTGTGTTGATTATGTTATATTATAGCTTTATTAGGTAAGGCCTAGATAAGACAAATAGACTGTAAGAAGCAACCCCAAGGAGACCCTCATTTATTCAGATCCTAAATTATACAAACGTCACTTTTAGTTAGTTTGGTAATATTAATAGTGCTTACCAGGGAAGCATCAGCACACCTACATAATCAGCACATTTTCGAGTGGAAATGTTTCAATTTTTATCATAATACAATAAACGTGGCCCCAGTTCAGGCGCGATCTCTGCCAGTAATGAGGGGCGCAGATCCAGTCGGGCGTGCTCGTGGTTTCAGAAGTTCACCTCCCGGCGACGCAGCGAAATAGTTCCCACCTTGCCTAAGAAATAATACATCCTCTCCTAACTTTCTCAAATAACAAACTAAATTAATGCTTCGTTTTCAAGTTGCTTCAAAAATGGGAACACCGATTTTAAATGGAGCGAAGGTCTATAATTGAACGGGCACGTCACGTAGGTAACGAGCTTAGTGCGGCACGAGCACTTGTTACTGTCAACACAAATCCAAATTAAACCCATTGACATTTAGAATTAGATCCCCCAAAACCGAGCCAGAGCCTCAGGACTGCGAGAACTAATTCAATTTGCTCAGAGCGGAACTAAGGACGCTTTAGTGTTCGATCCCGGCTTAACAAAAGCACATAGCGGTTTACAAACAAGCAAACAAAGGACCAGCCGAAAGGAGTCGATGGCAGCGGGCGAATATCGACGGCCATATTGTGTAAAGTACAATACCGCGCGGAATTAGTAAAATGGTTGGGAAAAGTGAAATACTCGAAACTATCAACCACGGTCGGGTTGAGCCAGAATCCGCGCGTAGCATCCGAGCGTATCAGAGCAAGTGCACGCATTGTGCCACTGGTTTATACATTTTAGGATTCTTGTTTCCCTCTCCGACATCCCATTTGCATTGGGGAAGCATTTATGTTATTCGCTTTTGATATTCGGTTCGGTAGGTAGGAGCTTGTTTGGTTAGTTTGCGTTATGATTACCGTCCATTCGTCGTCGTAGTCATTAATTCTTGTGGCTTTAGTAACCTGAGTTGGCAAATGCTGGCATGTTCCTTTGATATTAATCAGAACTCCATGTTAATGACACGCAGCTGTTTTAATTGTGGGCGTTTATTTTAGGACTAGTTTGTTAAATGGAGGAAGTTAAATATTTTGGCGGAAGGAGCATAATTGTAACGTTTAATTCTACTGTCCGTAGCGAGAATGACTTTACTTGTAAATCAATACTTACACAACTAATTATGTACTTGATTGTTGGATACTATTTGCAACTGTCTTCCAAATAAGAGAGCAATTCAAGTTTAAGTTTGTCTTTACATCATCGTCATCATAGGCCTTTACGTCTATTTCAGACGATTTAAGCTTTGCTGAGAAGACATCGTTTTTGGTGACTGTGAAGACCGATACGAGACCGGCACGGTCTTCCACATTTCTGGCAAACAAAATTCATGCCAAGGTCTCTGGCCCCGGTCTGTTGTCTGCGCAACCTTCTATTGGCCAGTGTCTCGAACCAGGTTCCATCGCACAAAGCTCTACCGTCCACAACGCGTTTGCGCCATTGAAATCTGTCGTCGGCAAGCTTTTCCCAGGCCTTCCAGTCAATGTTAAAAGTAGCCATGTCTCGCTTAGCGCAGTCCTTAAAACGCAACATCGGTCTCCCAACGCTTCTTTTGGCGTTTGCTACTGCACTAAGCAAAACACGACGAGGTATTCTAGATGGTTCCATCCGGTACACATGCCCCAGCCACCGCAAGCGTCTCTGTTTGAGAAGAGCGGTCAGACTAGGCAGCTGTGCTATGTCAAGAACCCTCTGATTCGTCACTTTGTCCTTCCAAGTAATGCCTAAGATGTTACGTAGACAACGCATGTGAAAAGTGTTAAGTCGTCGCTCTTGCTTTGCATACGTCGTCCAGGTTTCGGCACCGTACAAGAGTATGCTCAGAACGCATGCTTGGTAAACTATCGCTTTGGTTCTGATGGTTAGATGTCTATTGCACCATACTCTTGTACGCAGCCTCCCAAACATTGTCGCCGCCTTGCCGATACGAATACCGACCGTTTGTCTTTGCATATACTTGTAGATATACAACGTGTAACAAAAATAACGCACCGGGCATAACAGGTATTGTTCCCGGAACACTAAATAATACCGGTTACTTATGTCCTTAAACGGGTTTGCGTTATTTATGTCACACCTTGTACAAGGGAATATTTCATTAAATAAAAGATTTGTGTAAGTAATGAAATAAATAAAAATAAATAATTAAGTGTTAGAGGACAATCTTACAAAAATCTACCTAGCCCCAAACTAAGCTAAGCTTGTACTATGGGTACTAGACGACGATAAACATATTATTTATATAGGTAAATAAATACTTAAATACATAGAAATATTTATGACTCAGGAACAAAATATTCTTGGTTATAACTCAAATAACTGCCATTACCGGGATTCAAACCCAGCTCCTCTTGCTTCATAGTAAGCTAAAGCGGTCATCCGTCATTTGCCGTAGCCGATTCATAAAAATATTATGACATTATAGACATCAAATATTTTTTTATTATTATTATTATTTTATTTTTTATTTTGTTTGGTTAACAAAGACAATTTGACGGTTGACTGGTAGAGAATGCCTCAAGGCATTAAGTTCGCCATTTGTACTTCTTATTTGTGCAATAAAGTTTAAATAAATAAATAAATATACAGGAACAATGCAGGAAACGACAGAGAAGACTCAGAACATTCGGTTTGGAAATTGTTAAATAGGTACTTACGAGTACAGCCCCTCTCAGAAATTATCGCCGACTTCTTAATCTAATTTAAATATTAACATTCCTTTGATGCTTGTAGCTTTTAGCATTATTTTAGTAATTTCATTGTCACCGATGATATTTTTCCGTGGCATTTGTTGAAGTTTTAATACCTCAGCGGAGGAGGTTTCCAGTGTAGGTATATGACATTTCAGTGTCAACAGCTTGGAATTTGATGTTTCAAAAGTCTAAGTATGCTCAACATTTTTCTGGGCCGACTGTACTAAATGGTTTTATTTTCTTGTGATACAGGTCGACCAGAGCCTACAGTGCGATGGCTAGTCAACGGCGTACTAGTTGACGCCGAGTACGAACAGAACACAGGCGACGTAATCGAGAACCGGCTCATGTGGCCGGCGATCCGGCGTGCCGACTACGCAGCCGTGTTCACGTGTCAGGCGGCTAACTCACAGTTGGTGGCGCCGCGTGAGGTGTCGCTTGTCCTCGACATGTTCTGTGAGTATCGCTGAAGAACAATGTTCTAAGAGTACGAAAAGAACACTGTGCACTAGCGACGTAATCAGCCGTGTTCACTTGTCAGGAGGCTAAGTCGCAGCAGGTGACGATAGGTGGTAACACAGGTTTATATGCTAACGCCATAACTATTTCCATCGCGTTTGGTGTCACTGACTCACGACAAGTTATTCACATAATTATGGCACCGTAAAACCAACATATTTGATAACGAAATATTATTAAATTTGGAACAACTTGCATCGTGACAAAACCTGCATCCAGCTGAGAAGAAATTCAAAGATGTATGTGAAGTCCGCAATCCGCACTGAGCCAACGTGGGGACTTACTGCCGAATCGTTCTCATTCAATGAGAAGAGGTCTGCGCCCAGCAGTGGGACGTATATAGGCTGATGATGATGATTATGAATTTGTAATATAATATGCGATTCGATGCTCTTATTTATTAATTTAACAATTTCTTTTTCAATAAAATTTATCACCAAACCAAAATTGTTGTTGCAGTGAGGCCACTAACAGTAGAAATACGGAAGCCAGCAGAAATAGGCGAAGGAGGGTCTTTAACGGCCGAGCGGCGGTACGAGGTGTCGTGCGAGTCCGCGGGGTCGCGCCCGCCCGCCGCCATCTCGTGGCATAAGGGGAAGCGGCTGCTCAAGCGGATTACGGTGAGTCCTAAATATAATTATGATCTAGTAGAGGCCTGTCTTAAGTTCACAGTAATGTTGTTGAGGTCCGATTTCGGGTGTCATTCAGAGCAATGACGCGTAGTTGCAGTGTCCAAGAGGCAACCGGATGGCTCGCGGTATCTTAGCTCCCGAAGAGTTTGGGACCCGTCATTGCGTTAACTATGTGAGGGATTAAGGATGTAAACGTGAGTCGAGACGCATTCTACCCATGAATCAAAATACAGTTTTTTTATTATTTTGTGTTGTAGTTATTTACGTAGTTTTCCTCCAATTGGATATGGACATCAGCAAATTCTAAGAGTGTAATTGTAATAGATTTTAAAATGTCTATGTCCTAACTTACATATAACAATCTCTGTAGTTCGAGGATTGAACCAAGGTCGAACTAAGTGGAATATAAAATTCCTGCTAGTTCGACATGTCGGACAGCAAGGAATTAAAGTTCCTCATCGTTCGACATGTCGGACAGCGTGGTCGAACCACATGGTCGTAGGGCAAATTACAGTAATTCATTCAGTAACATAAAGAGCTTAATGTCTAGATCGGGACTATAATATCTCACTTATAATAAATCTCTAAATTAAAAAAAGAATCAGCCAGTATCAAACTAAGCATTGTTGTGTTTCGATTGATCTCAGCTTCCCATGAACGGAAAAACATGTAACCTTTTTTATAAGTACCTACATTATTACTCTAGCTTCTGTTTAGGATAGTTTTTATCCGACTGCGAAGATAAACTATTTTTTGGAAACATTTGACCTCATTAAATTATTCATTTCTTCTGCTTGAAATCGTAGCCGCCATAATACATATATCTGTTAACTGTCAGTGACGTCAAAATGGCGGGCTTGCCATAACTATCCAACAGTAACAATTTCGATCCGATGTTGTGATAGACCTTCACAAAACGCATATTAAATTCTAAAGCATAAAAAAAAATCTATTCTGATATGGAAACTTATACGCGCTAAATTCGTATTGAGGCGTAATTTCGATAAATGTATCCATAAATTTCAACAAAATAACGTCAAACGTCAAAAGTCTGACTCTTCCTATTTTTTATTGGCATGGCATAGCGTTGTTTCGCGTTCAGCCATAAAGTCTACATGAGTTTCTGCAAGATTACACGCTGAGTATTCTGCACGGCTATCACAAGACGACACGCGAGCTCTCTCGATTTTTCACGCACTATACGTCTCTTTCGAAGTTGTCTAATAAGAGAGAGACGGATAGTTTGAGAAAAATCGAGAGAGCTCGCGCGCCGTCTTGTGATGCCCGAGCTGATTCGTCAGTATTTATATTTATCAGCTATGAACAGTATGTATTAAATCAGTATAGAACGGGCCTTTTATAAACATTCATTATCAAGCGCGTCAGTATTAAGTAATAACTTCGTACTTCGCACCTTCAAGGTTGACATTCAGCCAATATAGAGACACAGAAATTGGCCAACATACAGGAGAATACTTTTATCATAAACCCTGCAACACACATTCATTAAGTTGGCAATGGCGGCAACATTACACGAGATTTGGCAGAATGTGATAGTGCGATCTGAAACATTGCAATATGAAAAAAATAAACATATTACTTTTAATAATTACCTTTAACAGAAAGGGACTCGTACTCGCGTTACGGTTCTAGAACTTACCTAGTGATTAGGTATAGTTAGGAAAATATAAATTCAGACGTTAAAAAAGTGATCTTTTGTTCAGCGTAAACTTTACCGGTCAATGGGTACTCCGGGTACTCGAAAGTATTATCTATTATTAATTCCTACACACGTCTTTACCTGAGAGTCGGAGTGACTCAAGATCATTTTAGTCATCACGTTTATATTTATTTAATACAAAACAGTGTTATCATATAAATATGTAGAGAAGAAGATCAATAAACCTTTAATGCAGCAGCCTGTGTCCTGGTTACCTGTTGGATCTATTGCCACAAACATCTACTAAACTATTACCCCATGAAACGAGTTTTGTCCCTTTCTTACTAATTTAAATATCAAATATTAGGAGAACAATATTTCTTTGCTATTCCGCTAAAAAACGTGCTGGTCTATTAGTGAAGATAAGATGCAACTATTTGCGTAAAAACATGCAAAAAATTACAGCAAACCACCACCAATAATGACAAAAACCTCGACACGTGTTTCGCCTCTCTACGAGGCATCATCAGGAGATGCTGGCAGGAGATGTTGCTTGCGCCACGTCCACTGAGCAAATGACCCGCCCGGAGCCATCCGCCATATTTATATTCTGTCCCCCCATACTACCGTTCATGCGTGAAAGAGATGGAAGAACACGTAACAACGGTGATGACGCAACATTCAATTGTTCGTTGATAATAACGCCTCTATTGCTGTACCTAATTATTTCTAATTGTTCTAGAACACTTAGACGCAATCCTTTATCGCAAACATGCAAGATGTTGAAAGAATGATTGTCAGATAACGCATGGTTATTCTCCAATAAATGTTTTGCGAAATTAGACTTGTCCGGGTGATTATGCCGATACGACGCAACATGTTCCTTATACCTTGTGCTAAAACTACGGCCTGTTTGTCCCACATAAACTTTATTGCAATTATCACAGGCAAGTTTGTAGACTCCCGACTTTTTGGCACTTTCCACTTTCTCCTTGCCATTGCACAGTCTAAAGCGCAATGTGTTATTCGTTTTGAAAGCCACGTTTATGTCGTTAGACTTTAAAATATTGTAGATCTTATCAGACAACTTGCCAACATAAGTTATGCTTGCTTTGTACTTTTTAGGTGGGTCCGAAGATCGTGCAGCGTACAGAAGATAGTTTGTCATTCTAGCCAGTTTTTTCCTAATAATACCATCCACATGAGACTTGCTGTAACCGTTTGAAATTGCTAAATGGTATATATTATTTAATTCCATTTTATAATGAATATCAGAAAGAGGCACTGTCAATAACCTATGTGCATAACAATGAAAAGCAGCTAACTTATGTTGCCATGGATGAGCGGAAGAAGCCGGGATAACAGTATCTGTATGCGTAGGCTTACGGTAAATTTGGAATTGATGTTTGTTATCCACCTTAGTAATCGTTAAATCCAAGAAATTCAGTGAGTTATTCTGTTCTAATTCCTTCTTAAACTTGATTTTAGGATGCTTGTTGTTGATTTCATTCACAAAAATATCCAGTTGACTCATACTACCCGTCCAACAAATAATCAAATCATCAACATACCGAAAATAATATAATATATTATTATTATCCACAATGTGTTGGTTCTCAAAATGATCCATGAAAATATCTGCCACGCACCAAATGTATGTGAAACAGATCGATAAACTACATAGGCTTACTAGGTCGGGTTCGGATTTCAACTTAACAGAAAGGCGTGATGCCCTAACGACTCTGCACAGTTTCCACCCTCGTGTAAAAAACCTAACCGGCATTGAGTTTTTGGAAGATGAGGTCAAACTGTTAGATAAGGGATTAAAGTATAACTTAAGGCCTAAGATGTCTCAAAAAGTTTTGGAAAATGTAGCTGTGGACGCAGAGGTTGCGATAGTTCTTAACAATAATGATATGGATGCAAAGCTCACCGTAGCGAATGCATTAAAAAAGACATGTCCATTGAGGAGGAGTGCGCCTGACTCTGACTGGTTATTGCTGAGGTCTATTCAACAGAAAGTCGATGACAACGATTTAGTGGTGTCAAAAGCAGACAAAGGGAATTGCATAGTCATCATGGGTAGGGAACAATATAACCAGAAAGTAATGGATCTTATACAGAATGATGGTTTTTCGGTTTTACGGAAGGACCCAACGCCTGGTTTCCAGAAAGATCTAAGAAATGTTGTCAAGAACTCTATGTTTGTCTTTGAAACCGAGCATCAGAAAAACACGGTCATATCCATGAATCCTCAAGCACCAATTCTGTATGGTCTTCCAAAAATTCATAAAGACAATATCCCGATTCGTCCAGTTGTCTCGTATTTGAGTGCACCGACTTATAAATTGGCTAAGAGGTTGAATGGTATCATAAGACAGAAGTCTAATTTTGAACCAAAATACTGTTTAAAGAATAGTTTGGATTTAATCGAAAGGATCAAAGACATCAACATGCCACAAAATGCTATTCTTTTGTCGCTGGATGTGGATAGTTTGTTTACAAATGTACCATATTTGAATACTTTAGACATTCTCAGGGCACTTTTTGAAAAACAGAGGCTGCACCCAGGGGAGGTAGATGAATTAATAGAATTGGCGACAGTCTGTATGCGACAGAATTATTTTAGATTTGGGGGGCAATATTATCTGCAAGGTGATGGTTTGGCAATGGGTTCCCCACTTAGTCCTTTGATGGCAGATATTTTCATGGATCATTTTGAGAACCAACACATTGTGGATAATAATAATATATTATATTATTTTCGGTATGTTGATGATTTGATTATTTGTTGGACGGGTAGTATGAGTCAACTGGATATTTTTGTGAATGAAATCAACAACAAGCATCCTAAAATCAAGTTTAAGAAGGAATTAGAACAGAATAACTCACTGAATTTCTTGGATTTAACGATTACTAAGGTGGATAACAAACATCAATTCCAAATTTACCGTAAGCCTACGCATACAGATACTGTTATCCCGGCTTCTTCCGCTCATCCATGGCAACATAAGTTAGCTGCTTTTCATTGTTATGCACATAGGTTATTGACAGTGCCTCTTTCTGATATTCATTATAAAATGGAATTAAATAATATATACCATTTAGCAATTTCAAACGGTTACAGCAAGTCTCATGTGGATGGTATTATTAGGAAAAAACGGGCTAGAATGACAAACTATCTTCTGTACGCTGCACGATCTTCGGACCCACCTAAAAAGTACAAAGCAAGCATAACTTATGTTGGCAAGTTGTCTGATAAGATCTACAATATTTTAAAGTCTAACGACATAAACGTGGCTTTCAAAACGAATAACACATTGCGCTTTAGACTGTGCAATGGCAAGGAGAAAGTGGAAAGTGCCAAAAAGTCGGGAGTCTACAAACTTGCCTGTGATAATTGCAATAAAGTTTATGTGGGACAAACAGGCCGTAGTTTTAGCACAAGGTATAAGGAACATGTTGCGTCGTATCGGCATAATCACCCGGACAAGTCTAATTTCGCAAAACATTTATTGGAGAATAACCATGCGTTATCTGACAATCATTCTTTCAACATCTTGCATGTTTGCGATAAAGGATTGCGTCTAAGTGTTCTAGAACAATTAGAAATAATTAGGTACAGCAATAGAGGCGTTATTATCAACGAACAATTGAATGTTGCGTCATCACCGTTGTTACGTGTTCTTCCATCTCTTTCACGCATGAACGGTAGTATGGGGGGACAGAATATAAATATGGCGGATGGCTCCGGGCGGGTCATTTGCTCAGTGGACGTGGCGCAAGCAACATCTCCTGCCAGCATCTCCTGATGATGCCTCGTAGAGAGGCGAAACACGTGTCGAGGTTTTTGTCATTATTGGTGGTGGTTTGCTGTAATTTTTTGCATGTTTTTACGCAAATAGTTGCATCTTATCTTCACTAATAGACCAGCACGTTTTTTAGCGGAATAGCAAAGAAATATTGTTCTCCTAATATATCATGGACTTCCGCAAAGTAACGCCTGATTCAATAAATTATTTAAATATTAAAGACAAACGAATTTTAATGGCATTTTAGCTCAAATAGGTTTGTTCTACGTTTTACTTGATAGGTTAAATTAGAACTGCATGTGTCCTATGTCCAAAATAAAAAAATCGTTAACTCCCACCACATTACCATGCAAGTCGCAGGTACAGCTAGTTTTGAATAAAACAGTGTCTGCACAGTAATATTCATAAGTTCATAACTTAAGGCGATTCATATTATTTGTATGCTGAGCACCATTAACCAGTTTTCGACGTTACTGCGATGTGTGCTGAACTCGATTGGCTTAAAGGAATGCTACTTACGTAAGTATGTAGGTATGTCAACTATTATTAATCTGGCATTGTCGTATTTACCATATTATTCGCTGTATGCTATTGTTGTGGAATTTAATACAAGTAGTGATTAGTTTGCTGCGTTTGATGTGCTTGTGAAATGCAAAACAATTAGAACACTTACATATATTGACTGCTAATAATATTTGTAAAATTACTTAGATCTTCTATTAGGCAATAATGACTGTGAGTGGTAGTTTTATTGTGTGTGGTTTGAGAAAACTACTGGTTTTGAACTGAAGTGCAAAGGAAATCAAAATTAGCAGCGGAAACGAAAATTAATATTAACATAATTAAATACAGTCAGCAGCGAACGTTGCTACACGGACCAAGTGCTCAGAATGTACACGACTTTAATGACAGTAGAAGAAGGATGGGTGTTAATTATTTAGAGCTTGTTATTTTGCGTTCTCATACTGATGAATGTAGGTACATTTACGAGCTAAAAGTGTTTTTTTTTTCAAGATATCATCTTAACTATTGACACCAAAATCTCAACAATTTTAGAAACAAAAGAACTAAAGTCGGGTTCAACAACAAACGCTATCGTTCTTCTTTAGAAAAAAAAACTCGTTTAAAGCGTAATTACAAATCTAATTTAGTTTTCCTCCAGCGCGTGTAAGGAAAGGTCGAGCGTTCTAAGCTTTCAATCAATCCAAGATAATTCCCGCCGCGGAACCAGCGTGCAATCTCAGCACTAATTGAACCCAACGCGTCAATACGGCACGCCTCTGAACACCGCAGATATAAGCGAGAGCACCTATTAAAAAACTATCGCGAACTGCATTCGACTTAACCCTCATATTACACGCTCCGGAGCCAAATTGCATTAATTTGTATAATATCCATGTTAAAATAATCCGTGGAATCTCAACAAACAAACGTATTATAGTGTATGAATATTTTATTGTGATATAAATGATATTTCTGGCTTAGCGCGGGAGTGGCGCAAGAAGGGAGTTTATGCAAATTTGAGTGCTGACTCTGCCGGGCTAATAAAGCTAACCGGTTATGGGGCGGATTTAATGCGCGGTTTTAAACGTACTTTTAGGGATAACTGTCGCACTCAATGGCATACTATGTAAGGTCATGGATACAGACATTATTGTTTGTGTCTTTTCATGTCTTCAGCGAAAAATCAGATATATATAACCACGTAATTCAAATATTGGATAAATATCCGTCGCTATTGCACTTATCAACACGAGCGACAAATAGAGATATTTGACTATCGTGGCACTGCAGATCGATCACGAAACGCATTGTACGTACGTTCATCATCATCATCATTATCAGCGGAAAGACGTCTTGCCTCGCGGTAGGTATTCCACAGTTGGGTCTCCACTTCTGTCTCATCGACCCACCTGGGCCTACCCAGGTGAATCAATAGTTATATATAAATAGCTATATCCACATAATTTGAAGTTTGAATATATCCTCATCGCATTTTATCAAACACGAGCGACAGATGGAGATGTTTCACTTTCGTGGTAGCGCTGCAGACCTGCACGATCTTCAAAATCAAACCATGAACTGACGGGAAATGGCGCAAGATTGGGTCAAGCAGTAAAAACCCGTGTCGAAGGTTTCGACTTGCTCCAGGTTGGTCAGCCATTGAAGTTAGTGTAATTCTTGACGCCTACGAAGAGTTTTTGGAAATAAATACAACGGATCAACGCTACGTTCTTAAGTATTAGTAAACTACCCACACGGCGTCACCCGTATTGCTACGAGTTGCAGTAGGTATGAAATAGCGTATGTCCACCCGGAAAGTCTAGTCTATAGGTACATAAGTGAAATATTTTTTGAAATCAGATATTTAGTTCTGCAGATTACTCCCTCCAAACAAACTTACAAAGCTAATATCTCAATTTTCCTTTTTTAGGGTTCCATACCCAAAGGGGAAAAACGGTACCCTATTACTAAGACTTCGCAGTCTGGCTGTCCATCTCTCCGTCCGTCTGTCGGTCACCAGGCTGTATCTCAAGAACCGCGATAGCTAGACAGTTGAAATTTTCACAAATTATGTAGTTCTGTGGCCGCTACAACAACAAATACTAAAAACAAAATAAAATAAATATTTAAGGGGGGCTCCCATACAACAATTTTTTTTTGCTGTTTTATAGATAATGGTACAGAACCCTTCGTGCGCGAGTCCGACTCTCACTTGGTCGGTTTAATTTAATATTAATAAGTATAGAAAAGTCGTTGGCTTTGGGTACTATTGCCAAGTAATGGCATTCTTGAGCTAAATTCTACCGTGTTATGAGTCATTTCAGTCTAACATGGAAATGTATATTATATTAATGACATTTTCGTGCATATTCTGGTCCAGTTCCTGTAAAACGAACGCTACAATTTCGTATAATAAAAATAAAGTGTGGATTGAACTTAAGTTTTATTGCATTTAAATATTCTGGGCCCATTTCAAACATACTCTGGAGCGTAATGTTGTTTTGTAATAATACGTACATGCATCTACAGTTGTACCAAATGTCATCTCAATCGGTTCAGCGGTTTAAGCGTGAAGAGGTAACAGACAGACAGATAGACAGACACACACACTTTCACATTTATAATATTAGTATGGATTTGGTGTCGAATATTGAGACGTTTATTTCAATAGGTATATTCAAATCACTCGCATTTTGCAACGCTATTATGACAAAGGAGCTGAACCTACTTTCTAGGTCTAACTTTAACTGCTAAAGTTTATACAATAGACTAAATCTTCGAACAAGCAGCAGTACATGTAGTGTCATCATAATGAAATGAACTTCGTCATGCCTCAATACTATGGCTTACTAAAACCACTTTAATGTGTAGATAAGATCTTTAACATGTACAGCTATGATGCTGGTTATGGTTGGCGTTGAGTCTCTCATACTTCAGTCCTCTAACAAGTAACTAGAGAAGAAAGAACTAAGAGGCTTTTGAAATGAGCATTGTATTCTGGCCTAACTTCATGTAGTTCAATACATTTTCCGCCAAACTACGCATTTTGACCATTCTATCGAGGCCTACATAGTTATCCACGAATATGTAGGTAAAACAAGGATTAGCTGTTGTTTGTGGTAAATGAGCATTGAGCACTCAGGGAGCATTGAGCGGGCTGAATGGGCACTAATTGGCGGCTCCCGCTAATCTACTTGCTGCCGATCGCAGCCCGCTGTTGGTTTAGGCCAGAGCTTGGCAGAACTTAGGGCCATGAAACCAGAGTTTTGCCAGACGGTGAGCACGTAACGTTTCGAACGTAAGTTGGGACCGTGATCGGTTGCCAAACGAAACGCATACTAAAGAAGTAATGGATGGATGTCGTGAAGGCTGATATGATCTAAAACGGGCTCACAAAAGAGAAGGCCCAGGCAAAGTTGAGATATGCTATATAATAGCTAAATAAAAGAAGAAGGAAGAGGGCCGTTGTTGGCAACCATTAGTGACTTCATTGGAGGATTGTCTTTAGTATTGCTTAACAAACATTACTTCTTTAAAAACTTATTTGCAACAGCACTGTATTATTCTCAATGTGATACACACATTAAAATTGCCGTACGCATACATTGCCATCAAACAATATTAGACTAGCACTTTACTTGGTCGTATTTGCCAAACCATCATGTCTTGTTTCGAGACGACAACGAAAACATAAATGCTGCACTCACTAAAAACAGCGGAGTGAAGTACCTCTCGGGCCGTCTTTATCCATCTCAATTTAGTACATTGCAGGAGGTGAAGAATTTTTACAGCGGGTATTATTTGTCTTAATCGTGGAATGGGATGTTAATTAATGTAAGACTTTAATACTTTTAGTTTTTAGGGTTCCGTAGTCGACTAGGAACCCTTATAGTTTCGCCATGTCTGTCCGTCCGTCCGCGGATAATCTCAGTAACCGTTAGCACTAGAAAGCTGAAATTTGGTACTAATATGTTTATCAATCACGCCGATAAAGTGGTAAAATAAAAAGTGGAAAAAATGTTTTATTAGGGTACCTCCCCTATACGTAAAGTATAGTGATTTGTTTTTTTTTTTTCATTTCAACCCTATTGTGTGATATATTGTTGGATAGGTATTTAAAAATTAATAGGGGTTTAGAACAATAATTTTTTGATAATGTTAATATTTTCGGAGATAATCGCTCAAGAAGTAAAAAAAATGTGTCCCCCTCTAACTTTTAACCATAAGTTATAAAAATATTAAAAAAAAATACAATAGTAGAACTTTATAAAAACTATCTAGGAAAATTATTTTGAACTTGATAGGTTGAATAGTTAATGAAAAAAAATACAAAATAATTTCTGAACTAGGTTTGTAAATTGACCGTATAAGCAGGTGTTTATTGTACCTGTAATTTTTACAAAATCACAATGAAATTACGTGCTTCCAAATAAAGTAAAAACGGTGAAAATCTGATCACGCAATAAAGGATTATCCCATAAAAAACATCTTCTATACTTTATCGTACATGGCGGTGTTAAGATTTTTCCTGATTTAATGGGGTCGGAGCAGGTGCGCCCATACATTAGGTCGAAAATTAGTCGTGCTCGAATTTTCTTAGTTGTCTTTAGTCGTTCGTTGTCTAATAATAAAATTGTTATCTAAGTATTGCTTGTATTGTTCGCTAAGTATTCCTTGTTTAACGCTTAAGTGGGGACACTTACTGTGACGGACGGAAAACTACGGAACCCTACACTGAGCGTGGCCCGACATGCTCTTGGCCGGTTTTTCTTTTTGATTTGAAGATGATTATTTAAGTACTCATGTTTTCGGGTGTCAGGCTGTTTTTGAGATCAAGTCTATTTGTTTTTGGTTGGGTCTTTGAAAGTTGAACCTTTATGTACCTTAACTTTTGTATTTGTGACAAGGTAAAAAGAGTGCCATGCTTCCTCGAAAGCGCACTGCTACTTTTTAATAGAGGTTAAGGGTGAGTTGCATCAAACCGTCTGTAATCGTAAGCGGTGTTCGTTAAAATCTGAATGTATAGAACGTTTGACGAGTTTCTATGGACTGACAGCTGTCAGCGCCATATTTGACGTTGATCGGTCTGTAATCGTAAGTCGGTGCAACCCGCCCTAAGGTTGCAAGCCTTCTCCGCTACCGCTTCTGCACTACTCGCATTTTTCGTGGCCGCACCGAAGCCGGCCAACTTTTTCCCCGACCGAGTGTTTCCGTAAGACCCCGATATTAGATACGTGGCTATTTTGTACCAAACTCTTAGAGATAGCCGTAATGCTGCCCGGCACGTGAAGGCATTATGATTTTATTCCACCTAATATTTTCCTTGTTCGCGTATGATTATGGGCACTTAAGAAGGTAGCAATAACATGAAGGGTATCGAAGGTATTGTTTCACGAGGGTCGAATACGTACGAGAAATCATTGCACGACGTTTCATATAACGATTATTGGCAGGATGTAATGGTTGCCATAGTTTCACATTTTATAAATAGACTAATAAAATATTTTTCAATTTAATTCAAATATTTTATAATAAAGAATGTGAGTGAACCGTCATATTATGTCAAACGTGCGATTGAATTTAACAGTGTTACGGAAAAAGTAATTATTGATCGAAATAAGACGAAATTAAACAAAATATTCAGTTTAATATCTTAAAATCACAAAAATCTATTCTCTAATTTCAATTTCCAAATTAAATATTTGTAAAAGACAGGTATACAAATGTATACTTTCTGCCTTACGATCAAACGTTACATTTTGCAAAACATCATTAAAGTAAACGTTCTAATGTTAGACACCTTAATGCCTAATAGTTGACATGTGTATTCTCCATCTCTGTTAGTATGAATTAAGATGGAAAGTGACATGTACTTGGTCAGTGTCAAGGACGGGGACGCTTGCCTTACACCGGAAAAAGTTATATTAAATACGTATCGTATACACTATTAACGAGTTCAAGTGGACGGAGTCGCGGACAGAAGCTCGTGTTTAATATAGCTCCATACAAACTTTCATCCTTCATATCACCCCCTCAGGGGATGATTTCCAGGACAAAATCTATTCTATGTCCTTCCCCGGGACATAAACTATCTTCATGTCAAATGTCATCTCAATCGGTTCAGCGATTTGAGCGTGCAGAGGTCAGAGCCAGACAAACACACTTTCGCATTAATAATATTATTGTGGATTAGTATGTACAAGATGCGCACTCAGCTAAATACATTGTTCAGTACGGTCCGTAAACTCTCATTTTATACCTCTGTGTTACGGTTATTCAAGTCAGGTCTGCTTGCTCAGTTTGAAATATTGTTACCTTTGAGTTAAGCGACAGTCAAAGGTTGCCGAATGTGTTTCTTCAAATATTTGTTCGCACAGTCGAGTCGCCTTGACGTCTTGGTATCAATCCATCATTGTACATTATTGTAGAACAGAGTTGTTCCATTACTGGCGCATTGCTGGCGGGCGTCAATGTTGATGTTTGTTTTTATTCACGAATGATAGCGTGCCGAAAAGCTTCTTTTAAAAAACGGGAATCGGAGAGGGCTTTTAGAAGTGTTGATATATTCATCCTAGTCTTTTTACCGATAGCATAGTTTGGTATGAATTTTCGGAAGCTATTGTAATATATCGGTGTTCTTTTGTGTCGGAATCCAAGTACACTTTTGGTCGTTGAGTCGTTATATATTGAGTTAATAAATGATATATATTATAAGTAGCAAGTATATAAATAAAATTATCATTATAAGTACATATGAAATGATCCAAATACATACTAAGATGGCTGCCATTTAGCATCTATAATAACAATAATCTACGGTCTCCTTAGCCGCCCCCTACTGCCCTGTGACACTTGGCCATATTAAATCCGAGTGAATAAGATTCTACAAGTATATCCACTAACACAAAGCTAGGTAATGAAAATATGTTTAACAATAGAGAGCATGTAGGTATTATATTGGTGCCCACCGTTATAAAATCACAATATTGGAAAAATCCAAACGCAAGTCAGGTAAAATGGAATGCTACGAAAATCGCTTGGTCAAGTTTATCTGAATATCAGAGATGTCCACCATTTCTCGCATTCTGCGGCCCGCCGGACCGGATGAAAACCGGAGCAATTCCTGTCAGGTATACACATGCATCTCAACACATTCGATTCGATTTCATTATTATGTGATGCCCAACATTCGTAGTTGTTTTTGGAGGATACACTCAATACTATATAACCAGCCACTGTAACCGAGCAGTACGGCCCGCGACTTTCGACCTAGAGGTTCGAGCCCCGGCACTTTCTAAAACTTACATACATACATACATTCACGCCTTTATTCCCAAAAGGGGTAGGCAGAACACATGAAACGTATGTTCCAGCGCCACTTTCAGCATAAATGTGGGTATAAAATATCGACAAAATTTGATTTTGCAGTGATAGGTTGCTAGCCTATCACCTACAACACACTTCAACCCTGGTCCCTTAGTCGACTTTTACGACACCCACGGGAAGAAAGGGAGTGGTATAATTCAAACCCGACACCACACGGTGGTTTCTAAAACTTATGTGTTCAAAATATCATTCGATATCTAACACTGGCTTTTCGGTGCAGGAAAATATCGTGAGAAAACCAGTCTATCACTAAGGTCTAGTTTTCCCTTAAACTAGTGCCTATGCCAAAACTTAGGATTATATTGTGTTATCCACTATGAGGTGCTTAAGGGCTAAAAGAGGCCCACTTTATAATCCCAATATGTGGCATTTCTAAGAACGCGACAGCGGATCTTCCAACACAGAGAGAAAATGAAACCCTATTAGACCGGGTTCCTCACAAAGTTTTCCTTCACCAAAAAGCTGTTTTCAAATATTCCGTCTATACATTACGACAAACCCATTGTTAGGATCTGGGATTCGAACCCCCGATCGCCGCTTGCCAACCACATGCCTAAACCACTAGGCTAACGAAACTTCGTCTCCTTATATCATTATCATTAGCTATACGATGATGTATGGAACTATACGATGATATATATATATCATCGTAAAACTCATAGAATCTTAATCTCAGACCTATCTACACACCATTCTGTCTCTATTTCTCTTTCAATTTCTCTAGAGTTACGCTGTCCCATATACTCTAGCTTAGTCTTGCATTGCATATCAAATAAAAGTTTAATAGTATCGACCCCGATGTCCGCGCTGGCTCCGCGCCAGCGTTCTTTCGTTGAGAATAATCTGGCGCCATTCATGGTTATTATCGAAAATTATTCGGTTAGACAATGGTTGCTCTATTAGCGCCTTTGTTCTGGAATATTCCGTATTCCATTTAATTGTGGGTCATTAGTCGTTTGTTGTTGAATATATAATAATTAGGGGTTAGTGATCGTCAGTCCCACGCCAATCTAAATGCATATTATAGTTAAGTATTTGTATCGACATCGAGTTTATTGTCATTGCCATTTTGACTCGTATCTTTAACTAAGAGCGACAATCAAAACTCTGCTTAGATAAACAATAGTACATTGTTGTAGAGGCTAGAAAGTCGGCAATAAACGGACGAGTAGGTTTGAGGTCCGATTCGACGGTCAGGACCTCAAAGGAGACGAGTCCATCTATAGCACTTTTGGCCGAGACATTATGCATAGTGCTTTTCACGCCTACTGCAAGGAAATTGAAAATAATTGTAATTATAAATCAAAATGAAGTCCCTAATTAATAAACATTAAATTAAAGACTAGCGCAGGGGCACAGCGCGAGGCCCTGTGATGTGATTGATCAATTAACAATAATATTGTTGGACAGTTTGAACTCCTAGTTGACCTGTTCTTGCGATGCCCAGCTTTGAAGCCTGAATTTTGACTATCTTTTGCCACGTTTTCGAGCAGTGGCGTGAAAAATAAATTATTGCAAATAGTTTAACGTGATTGTAATTGGCAAACAATTGCATGTATAACTATATTATTTTCCTCTGTTACTAGATATATATTTATATAGCCATCCAATGACAACACGACAATGTGTGACAATTGCTGTTTTTTCCATCCGGTGCATAATTAAATGAGCGAGCAAAGCGAACCAAGCAGCAGAATCAAGGTAACCGATATAGCCCTCCGAATCGCTAAACTTAAGTGGCAGTGCGCAGGGCACATAGCATGTAGAACCGATGGCCGTTGGGGCGGAAAGGTTCTCGAGTGGCGACCGTGTACCGGAATACGCGGCGTAGGTAGGTAGGTAGGTAGGCCACACACAAAAGGCGGACTGATGACCTGGTAAAGGTTGCGGGTGTCCACTGGATGCGGGTGGCGCAGGACCGGTCACTTTGGCACTCTTTGGGGGAGGCCTATGTCCAGCAGTGGACGTCTTTCGGCTGATATGATGATGATGATGATGAGCAAAGCGAACGAAGTGGTCCGTTTCACCTTGAGAAAAAATTGTTTCGTATGTCCGGCGGTCCGTACGTCCGTCTGCTCTACAGGTCACATTTCTCAAGGATTCCCGTGAAATTTTGTGAGCAGGGTCGATAAATATGTAGATTATTTGTCGTTCAGTTTTCGAAATATTAAAAAAAAATACAATGGACAGACTCGCGAGTTCTACAGCTCACAGAGCCGCTAACTAGTTCACAAACACAATACGTCAAATGTAACACAATGCGTATAATATAATGATAATGTTATTGTATATTATTCGCCTCAGGGTGCCTTTCACCTCCGCTCTCAAATCCAAGAGGAGAGAGACAAAACCATCAATTATAGAAACAAGGATTTTAGGTACCTAATTGCAATTTTCTTCATAAACATGCCATTTGAACTCACCAATGTATATATATATTTGTTTTTGGTTTGTGCTTCAGAGTTTAGTATTACAGTAAATGTAATTTTAGATATTTTCCGGTAAAAAAAGAGTAAAATTGTCCGTTAAAAAGGCTATTAACGCGGGCCGCTACTTAGGTCCAAATTGAGAAAATAAAAATCAGCTGATTGAGTCTGCGACGGTGCTTCTTCCTCCCCCCTCCTTCCCCCCAGTCGCCTGAACGAGACACGTAAGCTGATAGTTTTTCTTGGCTCCGCTGTACAAGCTCGCAACAGCAGGTCTGCCAAATTCCCTTACATAAGCTATGTTTCGAGACATTTTGATTTAGAAATATCAGCTGCCAAGACCAATCGTTCAATCAATGTCACGTTCTCGCCGAAAATTGCGACTAGGCGCTTAAAATTTAATGTTTACTGGCTAATTTACATATCTCGTAAACATTAGAGACTCTATATGCATTACACCTCTGTACCTACCTAATTATTTTTCTGTTTATAATCTGACATTGGAGACTATACGTCTCCTCTTAATCAAAGCCACGGTAATGTCTATGTTGGAGTTTTCCAGCCATTACTATAGGTGCATACTGAGGACTCAAATCTCCTAGAAGAATTGCAGCTATTGAAGCATCTTCCATAATCTTGCCTATATCGGCTAAATCTTGCACAGTTGACATGACAGCATTTATATACGTCTCTATCGGTGCGCGTGTGCCCAGGTTTGTAAGGTTGTTGCTCGTTACAAAATTTGTATTATATCAATGCTTTTTTTTAACTTGTGAAAGAGCCCATGTGGCCTTCTTGCAGAATAAACATTTGATTTGGATTTTGATTGAACCACTCACATTTTTTCAGACCATAATGCCGGTGAAAGCAATTTCATTCATAAGGCGGTACCTAGAATTTCTATATGAGTTTACTGGAATACATCATCTCACAATCTCTCCACCCGGAAAGGCGAATCTGATTTAAAGATGTTTGTTGTCATCAGAAACGGGATTTACTTCGTATTTTCTGTTATCTGTTATTAGCAACATGTACTTAAGTGTTGTGTTCTGTTTGGCTTTTTGGAATAGTGTAATACTTGTATCTTTATGAATTTATTTTACAAAACGTGACCGTTGAAACGTTTCACAATTGCCCTGGCTGCAGGTAACTCTTCCATTAAATTGTATGTAAATAGTAATTCTAATAGTTCTATTTCTATTTCTACGCCTGTGCGGGCAGAATATGTTGCACATGTAATATCCTTTAACACCAAAATTGTAATACCATATTCTATGAAATAAAATAAAAATGACTTTAACTTTTGACTTAGACATCCTCCTCGATCTTTTGTATGCTGAATATCCGACTAATATTATAAATGCAAAAGTTTGGATGTTTGTTACTCAATCACACTTGGCGAGTAAAAAATCAAAAACGGCTCAAGCGATTTGGCCGAAATTTAGTACGAAGATAGTTTATAGCTTGTATTTAAATAAATGATAATTTTTATTCCGGGTCCACGTAGACGAAGTCGCAAGCGGAAGCTAGTCAAATATAAACCGAGCAACGATCTAGGTTTAATTAGCTACGCTCTATAAACACATTTCAGAAATAAAAACAACGAAAATAGATTAACATCAAATAGCATTTTCATCACACAACAAAAAAAAACTAACGTTATAACATATCTGAGTTAGAAAACTGCAAATGCACCAGTCCTACTGTGCCTCGCCAGTAACCATGGCGCACTGCCAGCTTTCAGATAATTATCCCCTATTAATCTACGAGCCAAATCGCTGTCCAAATGCCGCCCTTAAAAAACCAACCGCGCCCGCTCACGCCCCCGCTGCCGCCTATGCGAGACAATGCCCGGCTTAAACTATTTGTTCAGCAGCGCTGGTTGGGTCATTTAAAGGCTAGAATGGGAAAAGGAAATGACTATCTCTGTATAGTTTGGTTATATGGATGAACGATATTCACAATGCCTTTAACGATACAGTGACGATAAGTATTTCAGAAAATAAACTTTTTGTATCGTGCTACGTATGCACTGTGGTGCGAAGTGTTCCTTAAGTTAACGGCATAACAAATATGTTTTATCTGAAAGACAGTATTAGTAGTAAGAAATAAATGCGGACAATCTTACACACACCGACCTATGTAGTCCCAAACTAAGGAAAACTTGTAGTACAGTCGAGTTCTCTAATATTTACATAGACAACCTTTCAAAAATATCTAGAGAATTTATTGTTACTGAAATAAGACACCTATGTAGATATTTTTGAAAGGTTGAAGATAAATATTGAAGAACTCGACTGTACTATCGTTAAATAATAGACGACGATAAACATACTTGTACGAGTAAACATAAATAAATACTTACATACGTAGAATACAATCATGACTCGGGAAGAAATATTTGTGCTCATCACACAAATAAATGCCTTTACTGGGATTCGAACCCGGGACCTCCAGCTTCGAAGGCGAGTCACTAGTGTCACTACCAAATAGGCTAAACCGGTCGTGAATAAAACACAGATAACGATAAATTATCTGCAGGATCTCAGTAGACTTGAGTGCAGTATTTTCATCGAAAATGTTGAGTCGGGTTTTTCAAATTAACTGAAGTAGGCAAAAAATAAGTGATAATAATAAGCGTTATTAAGGAAACAAATTGTATTCAATTCATGACAATTTGCCGTACGCTAAAAAGGAATAGTTTTTTTTAATTATGGATGGTAAGTGATGATGAGGTCGAGGGTGTTACATGCATACCTAAATAGTGCCTATTCACTCTAGTCTTCAAAAGATCCAAGTTATAAATATGTAACTGGGAAAAGGTTTGCCGGAAGCGAGTATCCTAATCTTGCAATACGTAGCCACGTATTACAAGATTAGGGTACTACGCTACGTTTACGTAAGCACGTAAAGCCTGAAGTTAAGTCTGTGATCAAAAGACGGTATTTGTATAAATCTTTTGAACTCAAAGCATAAGATGATCGGTCACCCGGTCCGAAAGTTAAAGTAGTTTGCGACTCGCCCGCGGCGCTCGATGGCTGTTTAAAATTCCTGGGCGGTTTACGAATTTTGCCAAGTCATCAAACTTTGCCAATAAAACCCTTTCATATTTAATGAATCCGTCGCGAACGTGGAGGCTGTGGGTTAATCGGCTTGCAGTAAATTGTAGCAAACGATAAATGCGATATATGTAGAATTATAAAGTTACGCGGGTGGAGTTGTGGCGACCTCCTTGTAAGCTAGGTAAGCCACCTTGTTTGGTAAAGCATTTTTTCCTCTGCTCTCAGATGAGAACAAAAGAGTGTGACTTAAGGTGCAACGTCACTGACGAATTCCATACAATTTTCGTTCGGACTAGACGTATAATCTATCGATGTCAGGAACTTGAAATTGTGATATTTAGATAATATATGACCCTCTTCTCCCGCAGTTTGAATAAATACACGCAAAAACCAGTAATATTCAAACAATAGCCATTTGAAATTCATAAAATTTTACTCCGAGCCTTGTATGTGTGCGTGAGTTAGACACTGTCCGTGTAAATGACATGGCCACGTCACAATGACAGCACGTTGCCTAAAACCTTCACTAGATGTCTTTAATATCAAACAAGATTAGTTAGATAGCGAAGTGAATAGTAGTAATTATAATCACCAGACGGTGACACCATCGTACAAACACTTTTAGTTTGTGGTGAAAGAGATAGCATTATTTTTATCTTGCTACGCTGCTCATTTTGGTAATGACGTAAGAGCAATGTCATTTGTTTTTGATAGACTGAATTTCAAGCAACAATGAATGAATTTCAATGCTTTGCTCTTTAGCCGTGATAGACCTACTTAAAGTCCACGGAACGATAACTATGCATAGGTACATTTTGCGTCTTATTAGAAAGAAGTAAGATCCAATATTGAAACGTAATCTGTGGTACCGAACGTATACATAATAGGTTTTGATCAAATGACATACATACATACATACATACATTCACGCCTTTATTCCTAAAAGGGGTAGGCAGAACACCTGAAACGTATGTTCCAGCGCCACTTAATGTTGGTATAAAATATCGACAAAATGTGATATTGCAGTGATAGGATGCTAGCCCATCGCCCACATCACACTTCAACATTGGTCCTTTAGTCGACTTTTACGACACCCACGGGAAGAAAGGGGTGTTGTTGATCAAATGAACCGTTTGAATTTCCAACTTGCAGATTATAAGCAAGTTTCGATTGAGTGAATGTTACGTAATGTAGCATTAAATATAACAGACAATTATTAGGAGTGTAAGTAACTGATAAATTTAAACATTCGCTTTAGTCGACTGCACATCGATTGACAGTAAATTACCTACTGCAACCTATTTAGGAATCGACTGTTCAACTAGAATATTAGATTACCCCCAAAATGTAAATTAACTAAGTCACAATTTTTCTTCTTTACGAGTACAATGTTGTGAGGGTAGAATTATACACTCGTAGGCATTCTTCGGTGCAGGGACTGATGCCAGTTACGACCGGTGGTTAGGCAAAGTGGTTAGGGGACAGCATAACAGTGCCGCAACCAGTTAGAAATGTCCATTACCGGTATTTTTTTAAAGCCTTGTGATATCTTTTTAATACCGGTTTCAAACCGGTATTATTTCGATGCTTACTTAGATATTTTTTTGTTCTTAAGCGGGTCGACCTTGCCCTCCACGCCGAAGCCGAAATATCGGTTACCTTTGTAACTTTTATGAAACCGTATTTACGGTACCGAAAAAAATGACATAAAATATAAAGCTGCAGCCATCTATGTCCCGGAGAAACCCGATATATTTAATTAATTATGCTATTATTAACATACTAGGTACAGATAGGGAATGCAAACCACCATCATGGAATCCCGAAATCCCGGAATCTCCTACCGATTTTTCCAATATTCTAATACCAGAATTTAAAAGGACCAATGTCGAAACAAGTGTATTATTATTATTTTTATCCTGCTAGTATTGTAAATGCGAAAGTTTAGATGTTTATATGTATAAATATTTGAATGTTTAGATGTTTGGATGTTCGTAACTCAATCACGCTTAAACTGCGCAACCTTATTGCCTGCCTAACCTCTTAAAGCCCATGGGCCTACTCATGGGACTTATTCTGTCGAAGGCATTTAAATTATATTCAACTGGAATAGAGCTGAATTTGTTTTGTTTCGGGCACTTTTCAAAACAAACAAAAGTCAATTCTATTTCCAACACAATGCGATTCCAATTCCAGTGCCAATTTGTAATATATGCTGCCTAGATTAAAATATAGGACATTTTTTTAATCCCAGGTTCATGCAGACGAAACTGTGAGTGGAATCTAGTTTTTAATAAAAAAAAAATTGACATGCATTTGTAAAAAAAAGGAACGCATAATCTAATGTAGTTAAATTTATTTGTTAGTTGTTATTGTCTGTCCTACGTAATTTTTCTACTGAAGAATAATCGCTTTTCCACTCTATTGTTGCTGGTGGTAGGAGCACTATTTGAACTGTTAGAAGGTAAAATAGGCTTCCGCTAGAATGGGTAACTTCTATGAATGAACTTAGAACACTGTAAATGGGGAATGTAGGAAAAAAATGATTTATTGATTTTTTTTTCTGCTAAGTTTTTTCTTTTTTCTCAAAAAAACGTAGTTTTTAGGGTTGTTAACTGATTACACAAACGTTCCTGAAATAAAACTTTAAGTACTAAACCTTTGGTTGTAAACATGAATGTTAAAAAAATATTATGCATCTAAAAAAATAAACTGTTACTACTATCGGTTCAGGGAGGGCACTAATTCTATTGTATAGACAGTTTCCAAATTTACAATGACTCCCTGAACAGATAAAAGCAGTGGTCGAAAACAGCCCCATAGGTATTTTTAAGTAAATAGGTTGGTTTTGCTGTGAGAGATGAGTGTTTAATTTTATATTAGGTTATATACCACTAGTAATGTTTGGACAAAAAAATAAGGTGTAAAACTTCCAATAATGTAAATCCTAAACACAAAAACACAAATGTATTGTTTACACTTTTAATTTCAGACTTATTTTACAAGAAAAAGTGAACTTTATAGTGCTTTATTCTAGCATTACAAAGAAGGATAAAGCACAAAGCACGAGGTCTTTTATATAAGACACTTTATGCCACACAGCTGTGTTGTTCCACATACAAGTGTTTTTATTATTTATATCTAAATAGTACTTACAACAATCAATATATTTATTTTGAATGTATTTATTATTTAACTCTATAATTTTAAATTTCCTTATTCAGTTCTCGAAAAGTTGCTTAAATAAAAAACCTAAAGAAGAAGAGGTTTGAAACAATCGGTTCGTATTTTTCGCTATCGAAATTGTCAAAATTGAAAATCGTATCACGTTCTTTTTCTTGTTTTCTTGCTAATCAACAAATTATTGAATTCAGATGACGAGATTATTAAACGAGTATCTATTTGTTAGTTAATATTAAGATTTTATTTTTCGCTGTGTGTGGTGGTGTGCGGACTGCGATGGAGCTACCAGAGGCAGGCCTAAGTGGCTTGCAAAAAAGACCGACTCGTTCTCTCCCGAACGTTTTGCCTTCAACAAAAGCAAAGAGGCAGAAACAAAGTCCATTATCAACAAATGAGAAACGTTGGTGTTCAAAATTTACAAGTTGGTGTGTGAACTTTGCAGCAATAATGAATTTCCGTGTAACAAACCGTGTCTGTTCAATATTTATCCCAAGCAGAAAAGGTTGACGACAACTTCTTCTCTGTTTAGCGCATTTCTAATCCTAAAAAAATGCACTATAATTTGCAACCAAATCTTGATAGGTATTATTATCGAAGCCCCGGTAATCTCGGTATTGAGGTCCAATATCAAAATTCAATGCTACCAGCATTGAGGATCATCTGATATTGAAGGTATATATCTATTTCGTTTTTGACGATTGTAATAATGACTTCGTGTAAATTGGCATAGTAAATAATATATCAGTTTATATTACGTTCCACTGCTTGGCACAGATCTCCTCTCATGGACGAGAATTAAATGAAAAAAATAACGGTATCATAATTATACCGGTTTGGAAAAGGAATTATAAAAGTTTCAGTAAAATTAAAAATAAATACCGGTAACCGATATGTATTTCTACACGGTTCCGGATCCGGTACCGTTACGTTGGCGGCGCGGCTAACCTTTACAATATAACGCTATTGTAATGGAATACCGATTCCATACCGGTATAACGTAACCGAAATCAGTCCATGCTCGTAAGTCAGCCTTTGAAAACAAAAGTGTTCGCCAATTGTTAAAAACTGAATCGATAACAATATCCATATACTTAATTGAACGAGCGAGCGAGACGAACGAAGATTTTCATTTCAGCTAGGCAATTATTCCAGATTTCCAGATTCGCGTTTAAAAGATCTTTACTTTACGCAAGTTGTTTGCTAGCAGAGCCGTAAATTTTTAGTGTTTCTGTTCTCGATGTTCGTCTGTTTATATATATACATATATATTGTATGAAGGTATTTATATGTATTTTATTTATTTGTCTATTGTCGTTATTTATTATGTATGTATAACCACTGTGTGTTTATATCTGTAGTTGCACCGACCAAAATTTGTCTGCTTTGCCCAAATGTTGACTGATAAATGCTTACGGCTTTAAGTCCGCCTTTTGTACGATAAGTTGTTCTTTTGTTCAAATCAAAGATTAAATAAATAAATATTCTTTCGTATGTCCGGCTGTCTAGACTTCTCCTCTATATGTCGTAGGTAGCTATATTTCTCAACCGATTCTCGGGAAATTTTGTGAGCTGATTTGAAGATTATACAGAGTGACATTCAATCCGAAACTATAAGGGACACGGAAATTTGCTCTAAGGAGTCACCCAGACCGATTTTAGAAAGAATAAAAACTGCATTTAACTTAGTACGCAGTCAAATCTGTCTAAAAATCCGAGTTCGTTTTTTGCGTATAAAGTTAGCTTAGGCATAGTAAGTATACCTAAGTATACTTACTATGCCTAAGCACGGCTATGTCCCCCCAGTAAGCATCACCAGTGAAAGATTTTTTATAATCGGATAAGTGGTTTCGGAGGTTATACCGTACATACAAACATACAAATAAATAACACTTTACAATAATCGTTCCGGTAGCATAGTGGTTCAGGCATGCGACTGTCAAACGGCGGTCGTGGGTTCGACAGATAAGTTTCATCTCATATTCACCTAAACAAGACATTCAATAATTTTGTAAGCAAATGCCCATAACCCAACCATTGAAGATTAGTAATGAATGAGTGAAAGCATCATAAACGTATAGAAACGTAAACGCGTGAAAAAGTTGAATTCGAATTTTGAATTTTGACGTTCATCGAAAACAGTACCATATTGTCAAATGATATATTTCTCTCTTTCTGATGCGGTCTAGGTCCAGATTCGAGAGACTGGCCACTAAGAGTTTTGATATACAAACTCGCCAATTATTCACAAAGCTTACTAAATTCGTCCGTCCGTAACGCAAAATTGTTACCAACTTTGAGGTCATTATTTTAGACGCGAGTCACGGGCGAATACAAAACATTTTGTGAATAATACGTAGCCTCTCTGATTGTAATTATGTAGTACCGCAACTGCGGGTGAATATGGATATAACAAATCAAAGTACCAATATACTTCCTAAGTATAGATATCTTATTTCTTATAACGTTAGATTTTTGTAAGGAAAAATACCTCTTTTATCTTCCTTTATAAATATTGTACTTACTAGTGTTATTTCGATTATTTAATGTGTTTCAAATGGAACAGTGTAAATGTTTTTGTTTATCAAAATAGTTTTCATGACGCGAATGACTTGAAGATTTACGCACGATTTGTCTAATATCATGTGGAATAAAGGTAGTACTTTGATTTTTCAACAGTAAACCTACGGATACTCATGAATCATGATTTTCCAATTAAATGAAGGCATAACATCTTTTTAAATGAAATACCTATGCATCATCATATTTACGTAGTATGTAACATGACAGAATAGGTCCGCCAAAAATATAGGGGGTTTTGTGTATAATCTAGATACAAATCATGCTTATCAAGAAAACTTAAACAAGTTAAATATGAAAAAAAAAAATTTTTGCACATTACAAGTAAATCTAAGTTAGTTTAGACGGTCATATTGGTTTAGAAATCCAAATTGAAAAACAAAAAAAATGTACGTTCATCGGGATTTGAACCCGGTTCAACGATGGCATTACAGACAGATTTAAGCAAAAGTGTATAACACTGCGCTACCGCATGACATTAGGTAACGAGTGAAAAAGACAGATGCATTCGTCGTACATTCTAGAGTGCCAGACACAAGTACATTTAGTTTCGCTATTTCCTAATAGAGGCGCTACTGTAGATTTAGTTTTGCGCCCTCTAGTTTGATTTATGCAAAATGTTTGACAATGACAAACTTCGAAGTGACATTTAGCTACGTTAGTCTGCGTAAATTCACGAAAAAGCACTTTTATGCATATTTTCGGACTACATTTTAAAAAGAAACATTGTTTAGTGCAGATTGATTGCGATTCATACGTAGCAAGCTCTTCGGCTTCCGCAGTTTGAAACATATGTTGGTACTCGTCACGGTTTTGCGTAAAACGATGAGCAACCATCGAAATTATATATCGCGACATCTGTTAGCAACAGCTCGACAGTAACCAGTGACGTTGAACCTTAAGAAAATATACGTCTGTATGTCCCAGATACTAAAGTTATTGTTTGTCGTACAATGCGTAGTTATATATTGTACGTAGTTATTTACTACAGTAATAAACCCAGCTAAGTATGATCGCATGAGTTTTATATACCGTCGTCGACCGACCACCACTTACGTAGGTTTAATAATTGACCACAGATTCAACTGGGGCCCGCACATACAGCATGTATGCGAGAAACTAAGAGCGCTACTTTGTAAAATTCACATTTTAAAATACAAATTACCATATTGCACCCTAAAGCTTTTGTACAACTCTATGGCAGACTCGGTGATCACATATGGACTAAGCAGTTATGGTAGAACTTACAAATCGTACCTTGACGATATTTATAAACTACAAACAGATTGCTTAAAAAAATTGTACCTAAAAAAACAAAGGATAATATTTCCCCAAACTATCAACAGCTGTTTAATAGTTGCAAATAATGTCTGTATACAATAAAGTAAAGTTTTGTACCTTAAAGGAAGAATATGCTTTTATAGACCAACTAGAAAAAAATGTACGTGAAAATAATCTTAGACAAAATATACCGCAGCTAGCCATGTTCAAGCAACCTAAAACTGTTAATGTGCACGGTAAAAGAAACGTTCGATATCTACTTCCTCATATAATAAATCAACTACCTAAAGAACTCCAGCATAGATATTTAAACAGCTACAAGTCGATACCGTCCATTAAAAGATATCTCACGCTAACTAAACCGAACACGTGTGTATTATAATTGTAACTAACTAGTTAAGTAAATTTTAAATATAATATATAGTAGCCATAAGCGAACTACTCATCAGCATATAAACCCCCTGAGGTTTCCGCTGGTGTAAAATGTGGTACCACTACTGTTTTTTAATATTTTGGCCAATAAATTAAAAAAAATAACTTACAAAGAGTTATCGTAAGCAAAGCTGGGGGTAAAAATATACACTGTATCGATCCTGTAAAGCAGTGGTTCTTAAACTTTTTTTAGACATGGACCCCTTTCAGAATTTTAAGAACACCGCGGACTCCTGTTGAGGAAAATGTTGAAAAAATATCTCCTGTTTCATGTGTCTATACCTACGTACCTGCCTACTTAAGAGTGAACAAAGTGGCCGCGGGCCCCTCTAGCAATCATGTCACGGACCCGCAAGGGGTCCATGGACCACACTTTAACCTTTTGACAGCCACAGTCGGCTGAGGCCGACAGCTAAAAGTCGTGCCATTGACGCCACGATGGCCACGGACGACGTTAATTTTCATACTCGCTCATAGCTTCTAATTTGTCATAGGCGTCAGGTAGGCAGCGTTTTGTTTTGCCTGCTGGCTGTCAAAAGGTTAAGAAACCCTGCTGTAAAGCTAACTCTTTCACTACCGCGATCCCGCCTAGCGACTCCGCTAGGCACTCGCCTACGCCGTAGTCGCTTTCCGCTACGTACGTGCCAAACTACGAGATCGGCTACGAACTATACTAAGTACGTAGCGCGTTTCAACGCCAAACACGCGGCCATAAGCGCTCTTGCTACTTTAATCAAGTTCACTGTAGAGGCGCCGTGGAAACATAAGCTCGCAATAAACTCACTTTGTTTTTATTTTAGAATGAATGGAATTAATTACCATGATGTATAGTCAACAGCAAAAGTAGATGATCATTTTAGTACCTTGTCACTTTCACTACTTAGACGCGTTCCAAGTGTCGCAGTATTGTTACGTTTAGTGCGACAAAGTACTAAAATGATCATCTAATTTTGCTGTTGACTGTACACCTACGAACTTATGTCTGGAATTATTTAACCCAATTAACTAATCATCTCCCACGCTTGGCCTTAGTTCGAAAACTGCCACACGTTGAACAAACTACTCTAAATTAAGTCCCGATCATTTACTTCAATAGAACACTCTGCTAACGGTGTACCTAGAGTAGGTACAGTAAGCCAAGAAAGTGGTATCTATACCTCTTTTCGACCCTATTATTAGTAATACAGGTTCAGGTCAGGGCAAGGTTTACAGGGTTGAAGTGTATTGTAGGCGATGGGCTAGCAACGTATAGTTTCTAAAAGTGGCACTTGGACATACGTTTCATGTGCTCTGCCTGCCATATTTGGGAATATAGGCGTGAATCTATATATGTATGTTAGTGGTAGATCACTTCCTTGGCTAACGGTACATTCGTTGTACTTGGTTACAAATACACATTAATCTAATTGTATTCATGATACTCAAACAAAGCACCATACGGTGTCCGTCCCCATCAATATGGCGCTCCCAAATTGCCTTCTTAAACGCAAATAAAAGCAAACAGGAAAAACGCGTAAATTATTTACTGAGATCACAACTATTCTGAACACAAGAGGCAAAAGAGAACATGTATATTGAATAACCAATATGTTTGCGACTTATTGGAGGAGAAGACGTTTATGGATAAGTACGGATGGCGAATAGTTTCGTATCTATTTGGTCCCTTTTTGACAATAAAACAAAGTTGAAGATGTGAATTATAAGGATACGTTGTCATTAGGTGTGAAAAAAGATGTGACAATATCGTGGGCTTTATTTTACGGCTAAAATAGTACATTTTACAACTAGTGTCAAAAGAATGTCTTTTTACCACTAGTACCGAGGCATCTTGCCACGAGCTGAAAGCGAGTGGCAAGACTCGGTACGAGTGGTAAAAGACATTTCACACGTGTTGTAAACGACGTTTTTTAATACAATTGCGAAAAATAATAAATTAATATATCATTGCGATAAAATATGCTTGCTTCGAAGTTATTTATGAACGAACCCATACTTTACAAATGACACTGACAGTGACAACATACTATTGGAATCAGCGCCATCGGGTAAAAAATCTAATATAAAATTACTGCGTTTCGAAAGTATAGTTTGGAACTAAAAAGTAAAAAACACTTGTTCGAGAAATTGAGCTTCTCGTACGCTACGCAGCACAAAAAGTACCACTTTTTGAGCAACTGTATTAAAATAGTATTTTATGATACAAATATGACTACGCCATTGATGATTATAACATACTTTAATACTTGGTCTCATGGCACGGTTCATACTACAAGCAAAGACACTCACACTAAGAAGAAAGATAGACAGAGCATTACAAAGTACTTGGAGAAGCCGATTTTCAACCTCTTTTTCTTGATTTGAGGCTCTTCTCTCTTTCATCTTTACTGATATTATAAAAGCGAAAGTAACTCTATCTGTATGTCGGAGATAGATAGAAGCCCTGGACATCGAATCTGTCTCATAATGGTAGCGGGTCACTTAAAATTATACCTATAGGTATTATGACATCCTACACTTTATAAAGTTCCGTGCAACTACAAGAGCCTTCAACAATAGACTTCGGACTTGAAAGTTTCAGAACAGAATTTGTTCTTTGGTTCAAGAGCTTTCCAGTTAGAACGGATAACTTACAACTTTACATTATCTCACTCAAAAATCATAATGTCATTCTTTAAATCACTTGACTTTTATCTGATGAAACAACAGTTAATTTTACTGATAAAATTATATTTTATAAAATATTCTGCCACATAACACTTGAAACTATCGCGATTTATACTTCCATATAACCCTAAACTTTGCAAAGTATGTCAAAAATCTTGCGTTCTAGTCTCGTTTGCGCTGTATAAAGCGCAAAAAACCGCTTTAGAAAAAAATGCAAAAAGCTTACCAAAAAATGTGTGCATTTTTAGATACTCTATCAAATTTAGGGTTAAAGGATTACTTAACCGACGGGTACAATACGTTTAGCAACTAAACAGCAACTCATGTCGTTTAATTAATTTACTACAAATAATAACACAATTTTAAAGCCCCAACTCACAACGTCATTCCAATTTTAAATTCAATATACACTGTAGAATAAGAATAACCCTTGCATTCAGTGTCTTGGCAATGAATAGCCCGGAGTAGCACAAGGGCTGGTATTCACAACTCTTACTGACAACACCTTAGTCCAACCAGTGTAAGCCCACCCTCTGATTACGCGTAAATGTGACTAATGGCGGTCAGGGCACACTAGCCACAAGTTGTGAGGCGAGTGAAGGTTGGTTGTGAACCGCAAAGAAGCCGACACGCGTCACGACAGCGGCAGTAATAAATGAACAAGACATAAAATGTCACCTGCTTTTGTCCTCGATATATTTAGCAGTACGCGGGACACAAAAGACGCCATCTTGTGGAATGATTAGGAAACCTTTTTGAGGCATGTCCTCTGGCTTAAGGGGATGCCTTGCTTTGAGTCATACACGCCCCCTAGGCAGAGACACGCTGATGCCTTCCGCCCACGAGAAAAAGAGATGTAACAGTCTTCGGGAATCGCTGTTTTGGACAAATTTCGAGAAATACCTAACTTAGTGAAGTTTTATAAAATTTTCGTAAAGTGCGATTTCAGATGAGATAAAATACTATTACTTATAGTATTAACTTGATTGTTTCGTAAAATATTGTATCGTTTGAGTAGGCTGAGTAAAAAAAGGAAAATACAGACCCAACTTTGGATTTTTTTTCTATAGAGGAAATTTTAAGCAATCATGTATCGATAACATCAGATGAACAATCAGATAGTCAAGAATCATACATCTAAAATCAGACCTTATTGTTTCTTAATGTAGTCAGAACGGCGTTTCAAAGAACGCGATAATTTTCTATGCACGGCCTTAATAAAGATTAAATAGGGATTTTAAGAATGCATGTTACCGGCTGCCAGCCAAATTGCTTTGGGACTTTTTGACTGCAAATGTCGAAAATCTACTAAGCAAATTAATGATGAGTACACATCGACGGTGGAAATTTCAAATGTCGTAAAGGACATTTTGTCGTAAGTACACTAAATATACCAATGGAATCAGTATATTTTTTTCTATCTGTCTGTAGTATCGGTCTCTCGATACGACTCCTAATAAAAAAGTTATGAGATGGTTAAGTTTGTCGTAACTGCTTCGTATTTAAAATACTGTGTTGTATCAGTCAAATATACTTTCTTGTCGTCTCGTGGTCTTAAGCGCAAGGTCGTATGTCTCAATAATTTTGAAATTCCTATGTTGTAAGGCACTAAAAAGAAATGAAATTCCCATTGATCTCAATCTTAAAATACAAAAGAATTCACTTGTGATACTCGTGTAGAAAGTTCCTTTTAGTTATAAAGGTCATACAGATTTCAAATAAACGTCATTCCTGTGAGCAATGCAAAGCAAAATACAAATTATTAATATATATTAAAATCTGTATGACGCATATAATTATAATGTTATTTAGATGTCTGTACTTTTTACTTGTTACCAATAATGTACATGTAACAAAGAAATACACCTGTTTCTGACTTGATGCAGAACACTAGCCCCCTTATTCATGAAACTTAAAATGCCTCTGCTAAATAAAATGTGCTTTGTCCCTTTCTTACGAACACAAATGTCAAAGTAACTGATAGGGACAAACGAATTTTAACGCCATTTTAGTTAAAACAGGCTTGTAGGACGTTTATGAATACGGCCGTAGGTGTTTAGTTAAGCATTTGATTATTTTGATTGTGATTTTGAATAGCTTATAATAGCACTGCAGCTGCTGCTTGAAACCCACTCTCGAGACAACTGTTCGAGGCGCTCTAAGATTCAATAAGGTCAATAAATACATCCTGTGGAATTTCTTATGGAAAATCTCGAACGCCTCGTGAATACTACTTTTGTAGTGCTGTTATATAAATGTAAGATGTAGCTTATAGCACAAATTTGTTTCATTACGTTTCGTTATGTTTAATTGTTTCAACACATTTATTTGGAAAAATAAAAACATTAATCAGACTGATAACATTTTTATACTTTCCCGCATCCGAAAAGCTTAGAAATCAATAAATTTAGTAGTAAAATCTTTATTTTCATACAGTTTCATACGTACTTACTTCACATACCTCGAAACTTTAATGACTTTACAACAAGAAATTCGTAGTAGACGTTAGTATTAACGCAGTTACGACATAAAATTATAATTTAGTTGGAAGGCGTAAGAGATTTTGTCACATAAATATTGTTTTTTCAGACGCGTAACACACATTTTCTTCATATTTTTTTGTCGTAAGTGACACTATTTTCTAAACAACTGCATTTATTGCTATGCGACTAATAGGTTAGTGTAGATGACGTTATTTGAAAAGTATACATCTAAGATTCATCTTTATAGGATGAGTAGTTTCGAAGTTATATATATTTTTTAATGGAGTTTTGTATTTTGGCTCCCCTCAAAAGTAGGCATTTGTCCCTTACGACATTTGAAATTTCCACCGTCGACATGATTTTGATCCTAGAAATGGGTAAGTAATACGAGGTATAACAACTAATCATATAACGGTCATAATATATAAGCTCACTGTGTATAAGTTTGTTTAGTATAACGTTCATTGCACATAACGAACGAAAGGTATAATGACAAAATATATAATTTCGTAAAGTATAACGTACTTTAGACATAATATCAATTGATATATCGATTAAAGCGTATAATATTCATAACACCTAAGGTTTATAACATATATTATTCAATTTATCTAACATCAAAAAGTATATTGCTCGTATATTATAATCGTCTTCAGTTATTTTAATAGCAATGCCGTATGAAGGAATATATATGAATTTGATTAAAAAAACATTTCACGTTTTTAATATTGAAATTAAATTTATTTTTATATCAAACACGCCAATTAATGTAACCTTACCTTCCCTAAACACCAGTGTGTCGACGCCACCTCGCTTCGCGGGGTGTCTATTTCCGCTCTAAGGGACACAAGGCAACCCTAACCTAACCTACAAGTAATACCATTGGTAAGAGTACTTGTTGTTATTTACTGCGGGGGGCTTCGCCCCCCGAGCCCCCCTTTTACTTACAGCCCTAACCTAATTTTCTGTATTGTAATCCTCATACGAAAATATACTATGCGTTATGATCGTTATACGTTATGTATGTTATACAAAAATATATTATATGTTATGATCGTTATACGACATGAAATTATTCAATTTGAGTGTTATAGAAAAAAACGTTATATAATATGATTATAATGGCTATTGACCGTTATTCCTTATAAAAGTATTGGTATTGTTGTTATAGCTAACGTTCATTTTATCTTGTGAACGTTATTAATATGAAATTATATATACTGTTGTTATATCTCGTGGGACGCACCCCCTAGAAATCTCCCAACTGTCTTATCCTATATATATATTTTAATATGTTGGGACAATGCTACACAAATCGATCTAGTCCCAAACTAAGCAAAGCTTGTACTATGGCTACTAGACGACGATAAACATACTTATACAGTGTGTATATTTTATATTACCTCAAATTGTAACCAGAGGTACGTGTTAGGGCTATGAACCGATATTGCAAGAAAAAATTAAGTTAGTCTTAACTACCAAAGAGTAATTAATTTTTGAAATTTATCGAACGGCAATGTATTGCGTACACTGTGACCTGATGACACATGAAAGAATCGGGTGACATGTGACGATTTATTGTGACGTCACGTCAGTAAGACAAAGTAGTAATCCACTGCGTGCTGAATTATTTTATATGAAAAAAAAAGTTCGCTTTTTTAAAATAATTTTCCGATAAATATATTTATTAGTGCCTATACTAAGACCCCCTAAAGTTTGCGGTTATATCAAATATACACGCTGTATAGATAAATAAATACTTAACATACATAAATAAATACTTAAATTACATAGAAAACATCCATGACTCAAGAACAAATATTCGTGATCATCACACAAATAAATGCCCTTACCGGGATTCGAACCTAGGACCACTTGCTTCGTAGGCAGGGTCACTACCAGCTAGGCTAAAGTGGTCGTCAAAATACATGAATTCGGTTTATCGTTCGAAATAAATAAAAAGAGAAACAAAAAATAAACAGGCTTGCTTGTTCTACAGGTCATAGGGCCACTAATTAGTAAATAGATGACAATGACTGCATGTCAACCATTCAAATGAAATCATTAACATCCACTTAGTCACGTACACTTAGAATAACATAACTAGGGGTAGGGGTCGGGTTGCATAAAGTTTAAAGTCATATTTTTGATATTAGGCATACGTGGATTCGTCATACTCATCATTAAGCATAACCGTAAATAGTCATACGTTTATGCGCATAACGTTTTAAATCTTAATGTTTAAGAACATATTTTGTAATGCGCATAAATAAGATGCGCATACAATTATTTAAGCATACATTATATTGGCCATAATTAGGTTGCTCATAAAATAATTTAACTATACTGTATAAACGCATAAACTGCAAAACACATAAACCTATGTTTTTCTCAGTAGTAAATTGTTAAAGTTCTCTTTTATAATGGGTCCCAGTATAGCAAAGGGCGGTCACTATAAAAGTTTACAAACAAGTTTTAATAACAAGTTTTTACGGTCTTGGATAAAAAAAATGACCTCGAACACGAAAGCGGGAGCAAAGCTCCCGCTCCCGTCTTCTAACCTATCCGCGATCCGAGTCGATTTTGCCACTGTCCCTGTTCCCAACTGCCTACGTGAAAACTTGAACTTTATACAGCACTATCTTGGCATTGGTTGATCTCAGAATAATTATAATCATCAATATTATGGCTTGATAAATGTATGACATTTACAATTATTACTAAAAATAATTATAATTATCAATGTTATGACATTCAACATTATGGTAAAACCAATTATGACTCCGTATAATTATGACAGGTAACAATATTATGCAATGCTATAATTTATGCCAAGATAAAAATATGAACATAAACTTTATGCGTAATGATGTATGACAATCGATATTATGACAATAGTTGTTATGGAGACGGCCACCCCATATCTAGATTTGACGTCAGAGACAGCGCATACACCAAGTTGTTAACGGCTCCGGTTACACGTCATGCTGTGCATTTCCAATTTTGAGATCAGGTGGCCGTAGAATATTCTATGCCCTCATCTTGCACGCAGCACGCCATAACGTTTGTATTATACAGTTCTCGTGTAAACAGCGTTATGCTTCTCACAGCTACTATTTTTGCACCAACATAATCTTACATTACAACGTTAAATATTTATGGCAGCATGGCATTCAGATTTAAACGAACACTTTTACTTTTACAACCTAAATAGAATCCATTATTATTGGTTGAAGTTGAAACATTTTGGCCCAGTTGAAACATTTAGTTAAACATCCAATTTCCTGCTGACTATTATGTTCGCAACTATCTTTACGTCCCGCTTTTCCCCAATGACTTTTTCTATTCCTCCTCTAAGTATATCAACGTCATGCACGCTCACAGTTAATTCAATATTCATTAATTATTAAGCGTGTTTAGCGGCTATCAGCCGATATATTTCCCACCGAGCTAACAACATACTAAAGGTAACCCGGGCCATAACTCAGCAAGACAAACGTAGACGCGGCCGACAAGACAAGGCCCATTCCGTGCGATATACGAGTCGATGGACCGCGTATCGCACGGTTTGCGATCGCCCCCGCAAGATGTCTCGGGCAATTTGCGAAACAACGGATTTCGTAGATCTCGCTCTTGTACTAGGTTACGCTACGATAGGTACACTTAGTAGTACCTACTCGTACGTATAGCAGCTTAGTACCTACGCGGAGAATGCAGCGGGAACAAAAGACGCCATCTTGTGGGCTGAACAGGAAACCTTGAAGCATTGCTTGTACCTCTTTATAAAGCAAAATATGCAGTATGCCACTAGCTGATAGCATAAAGGGTAGTAGAGCAGCTGTCAAAATCTACCAATTAAATGCATCGTAATTAAACAGGAGACGCGGATTTGGACATTAGTCTGACCTGTTGCTTGAGAGTTACCACGCTTTTCAAAACACTTTATATAACCACTGGTCAGTTTATAGGAGTATAATATAATGGTCAGGTGTAGAACTCACGAGCCTGTCTTTTTTTAAATATACCGGGTGGAAAGGCACGACGATCCCTTCCGCAAAAGGGGGATTGTTTAGACTGAGTACAGTATTTCCTCTAAAGAAACTAGGCTCATATTCATAACCGTTTTGAAGTTATAGGCAGTTAACTTTTAATGCAAAATACTGCAAGTGACCACCCTCATTAGGGTCAGTAACATTTTAACAATTACACAAGAGTCAGTGACCTTTATCAATACGTATAAACGATAATTAGTACGTATAGTAATAGTAGGGTTGTCACAGAAGAACATTAATTAATTTTATTATTTTTAATAATTGATCGTAAAAAAAAATCTAAACATTACGAATCGATTTTCCATCACTTAAACTAACCCCCCTTTGCGGGAAGGATCGTCGTGCCTTTCCACCCGGTATATAAAAAAACAGAATGGTCAAAAAAATATATTTAATTATAGAAACTGCTGAAGAATTTTCACAAGTATCGGTTGAGCGACGTGAACTGTAGAGGAGAACAGCCGGACGGACTCCAGACATACGAAAGAATTTTTGCCCTAGCTGGAACGGAGAACTTTAATCACTTCGCTCGCTCGTTCAAAATACTTGATTTGGTAATTAGTGGCAAAATACAATGCTCATTATGTACAGAAGAAAGAAAGAAATATAAGTTTATTGCCTTAGCACACAAACTACGATATACCAGACCGCGCGGTTTTAGGTCGCCCCTGCAAGACGTCACATGCAATTTACGAAACACCGGATTTCATAAACCTCGCTTTTGTACTGAAGAGACATATGTACCAGTACGCGGATATTGCAGCGGGCACAAAAGATGCCATTTTGTGGTTTGATTAGAAAACCTTTTTGAAGCATATTTTCTGGCTTTATACAGATCGAATAACGATTTTTAAAATTGCATATGTGATCTGCAAAGTCACAAGGAGACTTTATGGCAGCAGCTATTTTGACAGTGCTTCCAATTAATCAAAGATGATTGGTGGATATGAGACTTAGGCCTTTGCCCCAGGACTCTCATACATGAGACGAGGCCTGTGCCCAGGACGTATATAGGCTGATGATGTGGTGATGTGATTCACAGCGTCTGAAAAGATAATTCCCATTCCACACTGCGCGTGGCCCAACACGCACTGGGCCCGTTTTTGTTTTTCTGAAGGGGGGGAAATGCGTTACGCATAACATCCGGATGCAGGGGGTTCTACCAATCTCACATGGTTGGTAGAACCCCCGTGGAGTGGATGGTTATGTGGGACTCGCGGTGGCACTTCCTACTCTTCCTCTGCGGTTCCTGCCCAATGCACCCTAAGCGGGCCGTGGGTGACCAGTCAACGGTTACTAAAAGAGAAAGATAAGCTAGTTTGTCTTAGAGTCAATTTACTTAGTACAGATGAGCTCGGTGGTGCCATGGTTCTAGGAGAGTATAATGTAACATATATCACCGTTGTTACGTATCTTACTCGCGACTCGCGAAATTGTGAACAGCCAAAACTGTTCAACAATTCCACACATTATTATTTGTTTGTATCGCGAGCCATGTTATAACCTGATGGCGTTTATACGCTGATGGTTACATATACATGGTGTGATCTAATAGTAGGCGGCCAGCGCAACCTATGGCCGCTTGCAATGGGTGCCTGTCGTATCGCATAATGTTGATCGTCCTAAAATTTTTTGGCCGAGAATGTTTGGCATAATGTTGAGTGGCATACTACTTATTTAGCCTATTCATTTTTGCGCATACACATTTAAAAGTCCTAAAGTATGTTTATCCTAATATTGATTACTCGAACATCGAATTACCTAAAAAGTAATAGTCCTAATTTTCATTGTCATAGTAATTATTTTGCCTATTGTTAAACGTGCTAAAATTAAACCACCTATACTATTTTTTTCCTAAATTTTATACTATTTGTATACTCTGACCAGACCTGACCTACATCTAGATAAATAAAATAGGTTCGTTAGTTGCCTTTTGCCCCTCAGAGCAGAAATAGGGGCCCCGCGAAGCGGGGCTCCGTCGACACGAAGGCGGGTCTTAGGTAATTCAAGTATTAAGCAATTCTTAGCTGAGGCAACCTTCATTTAGATCAATTAGATAGGTTCGTTAGTTGCCTTTTGCCCCTCAGAGCAGAAATAGGGGCCCCGCGAAGCGGGGCTCCGTCGACATGAGGGCTGGTCATAAGTAATTCAAGTATTAGGCAATTCTCAGCAGAGCCAATCTTCATTTAGATAAATTAGATAGGTTCGTTAGTTGCCTTTGGTCCCTCAGAGCAGAAATAGGGGCCCCGCGAAGCTGGGCTCCGTCGACATGAGGGCGGGTCATAAGTTATTCAAGTAATAGGCAATTCTAATAGATATGTATGCGTAACAAAATGTATGCACAACATTTTTAGTGCATTAAATATTAGTAACATCAAAGTTATGCACATCAATCATTCTAAAAAAAACCTTCGACACAATAAACATTCGGACAATAAATATTTAGGACAATCGATATTAGGAACAACCATTTCGGCAAATAAAAAATATGCACAAAAATGTTTATGCAATTCGATATTCGGCACAAAGTTGGTATGCGACAAAATATTAGGATTAACAATTTTATGCCACCCGATATAGACCCGCTTGCAATACCAAGGCTACAGGTGCTACAAATGACATTTGAACAGTGCAGCAACGCACATGTAGCACCCTTGGTATTGCAAGCGGCCATAGGTTGCGCTGGCCGCCTACTATTAGATCACACCATATATTAGACATTTTTTTTTAATTTATTTAGGAAACAAACGGGCATTTAAAATAACTTTGACACAACTAATTAGGATATCATACTCGTAGTTATCACACTTCAAGAAGTGGTATATCACCGGCATGCTATATCCCCTATCTCTGTTTTTCAATTCCGATCGCATTGCAAATCTATCACAACACTAGCGGTTTTAAAATATCGCATTTGAAACGCGAAAATCAGAGCAAGACTCAAGACCCTGGTGTGGAGTCACGTACCGCCAGCTGCGGCTGGCGCGCCGCCAGCTCCTGCGATACTCCTGGTTAATAAATCTTTGAGGTATTCAGGGCCATTAGGGAGTGACGGGTACAGGCGTTAAGGCCGAGCAATGGAAACGGTCGGAAGTCAGATCTGCGAGGTAGACGGTAGATTTCATTCTTGATCTCACACAAGTTAACTTAAACGTCCTCGACGTTGGACCAGTCTATAGCGTGGTTACTGAATGTCAAAGCAATCTGGGTTAAATTCGAAAGAAGACAAATAATAAGGCGATTAGAGACTTTGTAGGAGAAGTGTTCCGATAGACACGGAACGCTGAACAACGTTGTAGTCGCTCTATTTTATTAGGATTCCGTAGTCGGGGAGTAAAGGTTAAGGTTAACCTTAAGTGATGCTTAAGTCACGTCTAACCTGTCGGTTTTGTTACTAAATGTATGCAATTGTCGTTGACTGTCGGTTTTGTTACTATCCGAAACGATCCGTTTAAGGGCCATAAAATAATGCATATGCCCAGTCAACATGGAATCTTTATAGTTTCACCATGTCCTTTTGTCCGTCTGCCCGCCTGCGGGTTAGCTCAGGCCTCAGTGACCCTTTCTTACTACTAGAAAGCTGTCATTTGGCGTGGGTAAATAAATCAATCGCGCCAACTAAATAGTCCAATATATTATTTGAAAAATAAAATTTTTGGTTGGCGTGCATTTGGTGATGTAACAAAGACAGGCAGGAGTTCTAACTATTAACCAGACCCCAGACCCAGAACCAGACACCCACTAGGCCAGTATTTTTCTTTATTTCTAGCATCAGAAACTAGTTTCCAGCCTAATTACGGCGGATCCTAGTGTCAGGATACTCTGTGGTTTTAAAATAAGAACCAAACTACGTTTGTATGGGAAGTCCAGCGTCTTGGCAACCTTTAACTCCACTTTGACGTAGGTAAAGCATGCTTTTATAGGTAAGTACCTACTATAATTCTAACTGTCTTGCGTATTAACATTTAGAGAATTTTTGCTTTTGTAATTTGTAATGTATGTTGGGTACCTACGTATGCAGTATTTAGCACCTCGCGATGCCTACCTACCGAAATAAACTTTTTGTATCGTAAACTAAGTTCTCGTAAGTGAAATGTGTAATTTCTTAGAGAAAATAAAGTTCTTTAAACCTAAAGTCTCCATGTCATACACTAGGTAACGTCGAGGACTAGGACGTTTACGTATGTAAATATAATCCATCAACGCTAAAATTATTAGCTCGGCCTTTTCCATACAAATATGACATTTATAGAGTGGTGTTGATTTGTTTCACAGATAACGTGGATGCACTCTTTTTAAGTTATCTTTCAACAGTCGGTAATTTTCTAACACTTACCGGATGCTTCATACGATTAAGCGCAAATTCACATGTAAAGTTGACAATTAATTGGTAAATATATCATCTAAATAGTACAATATTGATTGTGGCTGAAAACATTACAATACTTAAATCTAAGATAATAAATAATATAAGACGCCATGACATAACACTCAATATTTAAACATGTCAGATGTAAAAATAACGATAGCAAAGAATAAAATAAAAGCTCAAAATATTACCCGCGAAACCCCACATTATAAACCCCGCTTCTACATTATAACCTAGCCTCACCGATCACACACAAGTATGTCTTGGCTGCGCCATTCATAGAAATAACTAAGCGTGTATGGGCAGCCGCTTGTCGCCCCGCTGCCCGGTCGCGTCCAGACCGCGACCTTACAATCATCACCGGTCACCTATCAAACGTTTGCTTTGTAACATTAGACAACCGCGTCTGGCTTCGCCGAACCTGATGCCATATCTCGCTACAATCGCATTCCGAGCTAAAACTTCTGATATCCTGAAGAACTAAAGGTAATTCTAGAAATGTGATTAGTTGAAATAAGGGCTACGAGTATCAAGGACGTTATAAATCTATGCTAACCACTAAGGTTTCATAAATAACCGAAATCAATTTTGTCCTTTTCTTACAAACTAGTCAAAATACAGATAAAGGTGATTTTTACGATATTTCTGCGGAAAATGGATTTCATGAACGTTTATTAACCCGTGTAGTTTGTAGAGGCATGACTCTTATGTGTCTGACTGTAATGAGTCCCTCGTTGGCCTTCAACGGGTTAAAATAGGCCTTAAAAGTTTGCATTAATTTAGCGTCGCACTAATCCAAATTAGTTGTTGCCAAACAATGAGTCGGGCGTCTAACATCCACACAGACATATAGACATGACTGGCCTACTACTTGACAGACTATTTTGTTAATGAGACGAAAAACAAGCGACGGACACGTAAATTGAAAACGAAGACAACTGTACAGAGAGACCGTACACTATGTATGTATTTGCCGCAAACTTTGTCCATCTCGAAATCGATATCATATCTCAGTAACACGATGGCTCTCGAAAACCGATCCCTACTAATAAGCAAATACAAAACAAGCAAAGACTTTGAACAGTATGAAGGCCTGCCAAATTGATAATTGATTCTTTTATTCGTGAACAAGTACGACAGTAGCATTGTCAACGGACTTACTTTATAATTGGTTGCTCAAAGAAACGTATTGTTTTCAGGCCTCGCATCAAAACGTCTCTTGTTTGTACAAGAAAATTGGAAACGAGTCTCCCTCGACAAATACGCACAAAGCCCCCGGAAAGAAACATTTTAGAAAAAATCCGCGGTGAATTGAGTTCCTGAAAATAAACAATGCCGTGCCGTATTTCACATATATAAAGTACTCAATCAACGAATGCTAGATATTCCGTTATAGAATATCATTTTAGAAAATATGTATGTTACTTTCAATTAACTTGTTAACTGCTAAGCTAAGTTTGCAGGGCTACTCCGTAGTTTCTAGCTGCTTGTGGTGAGTAGCACCAAACCGTCTGTAATCGTAATCGGTTAAAATCTGAATGTATGGTTGACAAGTTTCATTTCAACGTCGCCAGATTTAACGTTGATTGGTCTGTTATCGTAAATTCGTGCAACCCACCCTAAATCTAGCGAGCGTTCATCTAGATCTAGACACATGCGTGTGAAGAAAGCGCGGAATGGGTTGAAAAGTCTATTTTCATCAATTGGTTGCCACTAATCCCCCGACATAGGTCAGATGGTTGTAAAGGGAGTTTTCGGTATCGGGCCGCCAAATATTGGAAATTTTGAATAATATACCGCCCCCAATTTGAGAAATGAATAATAAGAATTATTTCAAACAAATATTTAGAATCTTTTAAAAAGACAAAAGCACAATCCTTAAACTCTGCTTTCTGCCATTCGCCCTATAAAATAAAGATAAATGTAATAAAATAAATAACATAATAAATAGGCCTTTCTGGAACACTAATAAGTTGCATACTTACATCATCCATACGCACACATCCATGACATATATTATTATAAACACACGCACAAGCACACGCACGCGCGCGTGTCCACACACCTACGCACAATAGCATTGCACATGTTGTGACTTTTAGGGAGGGTCCTGGCAGAATATCAGCGATGTGGCTCCTGCCACACCATTATGTGAGTCAGCGCCCATTCTTTGGCACGATTATTGCACTTATTTACCTGTAGTTTTAAGTTTGCCGTTATTAGTATGTTAGATCAGATGGCAGTCGCTTTCGTAAAACTAGTGCCTATACCAAATCTTGGGATTGGGTGTCAAAGCGGACCCCGGGCTTCTTTAGGGGCATTACCGGGAATAACGCTAGGAGGATGAGTATGTAAGTTCTTAAGTTGCATGTTCTCCTGTTCTTTTTCACGTCTTACAAAAAAAATATAAATAAAAAATAGGAAAACATTCAACTTATGTGCACTTACCATGTACTCGTATATTGTGCGTACGAATTAAGTTTTTATCTATCTATCTTTTATTTATTTATTGTAAACCAACTTAAATCTATCATCTGTTGCGATATCGGAGATATCACTCAAAGGAACCTATCTATTGAGGTTTCGATCATCCAGTCACTTTACTCTCTTTTCTCCTTACGGAGTCCAAAAATATCGATCTGTCTCATAAGATCCAGCATCATTCAGATCCACTGTCCCTTATCGCAAAGTCTAGCTTAACCACTCTCAAAAACAATGCAGAATTTACACTTCACTACATTATATACTTCTACTAACGAAGAGATGATAATGAAATGAAGTACAAAAAAACAACTGTTTTACATTCCGAAATTGCTCGATGCCGTGTAAATAAGTTAAGTAGATATTGACTCGTCTGCCGATCGCGTTTTCACCTGAAAAGTATTCGGCAAAACAGCTTCATCATTGGAACCGTCGCCGGAATTGAACAAAAAGGCAAAGTTGGTGTGCGATAAACACGTCTCGCCGCTGTATTGATATTGTGGCGGAAGGTTCCAAGGGACCATGGTATAATATATCTATGTATACGTGTAGCTTGTAGATGTTGGTTTGTTTTAAAACTGGTGAGTAAAACGTTAAGCATAGTGTTCAGCGGGGTCTAAATTTTCACAGAGCCACTAGTATATGTTTGTTATGTCCACACGCAAAAAATACTGAAGGAATTTGAATAGCGCACACATATCTAATAACTTCAATTCAGATTTAAAAAATAATAATACGGAGGTCATCCTTTGAGATGGCGAAGTAGTGGGTAGAAGGTGATGACTTCAGTAATATAGCCTAAATCAACAAGTATAATCACATTTATTTCATATCATCATCCTCCTAGCATTGTTCCCGGTTTTACGCTAAAGGAGCTTTGATACCTAACCCCAAGATTAAGTATAGGCACTAGTTTTCACACCAATCTCATTTATTTCTAGTCGTATTATAAAACTCAGTACTGAATAATTATAAGCAGATTAAATACAAAGATTTTTTTATGAAGTATACCTGTAAGATTGTTTTAGATTTTATTTAGTCTAAAAGAGCTGTAACTTTGTTTAGTCTAAAAGTTTTACACAAAATCTACCCATTTCCATCTCTGACTATATTATGAGCTGCCGAAATTAGTTATTCATCATTCTGTGACCTTCGCCAGCCTAATTAAGAGTTATCAAGTCTTCATCTGTCGTACATAAACTTCCAAAGTCACTGAATATTTTTCCGGAATATTTACTGAGCTCGCTCAATTAGATTCTCTTTCACATCACATATAAAGTGGGTGGTACATAAGTTTACGGCCTGTCTCGTGCGCGTTGCTGACCGTTTGATGATTTGAAGGTTCGTTTTGTTGTCTAACGCGCGTTCGTAACGTTACGTGACTACCCCTTGGCAGCATAAGAAGGTGTATGCCCGCCAGCGTTCTTTTTACGTTCATTAAAGTCTCGCGGCATGCAAAAAATAGGCGTCCCAGCCTTGATGGAGTAAACGGGGGTGTTCATTAGGATGTAAACAGTTGCAGTTATTAAGTTTGTGAGCAATTGGTCCTAAGGCTTTTTTATGTTGTCTTTCAAGCGCTGCGTTTTATCATTTCTTTGTCAGTAGAATAAAAAAGATCCTGGGACTACTTTTATTTTCACGTCACGGAAATTAAATGTTATTTTTATTAGTGCCGATGGGATAGCCCTATGTTCGCCCGCTGAATAAGTTTGCATGCACAATAAGCACGATGTTGTTATTAAATTATTATTGTATCCTACGAACACTTAGATTCATACATCAATTGTAATATTAACACTATGTGGGTTCTTTGCCTGAAATAAATAATCGAATTTAAATTGAATTACCCAACCTACTGACACTGACTTCGAATCTGTCGTGAAACAACCACTTATTTCAAAAACATATATTATTATAATATACGCGATTGCATTATGGATATTTGGCAGAGATACCGGCCCGCACGAGTAATCTATCGCTAAAATAAATAAATAGACATTGTACTTCAGCGTAGCAATATTATGCTATTGTGATATTGAAATTATATATTACATTACTGCTTTGAATTTTTTTACGCCGACTTTTTTACGTGACTGAGGTTTTCTTTAGACAGGTAGTAGTTTATCGACATTCATAGGTGTATGTAATATCCCTTAATTGAAGAATAAATAGCTATTAATTTTTGAGCTGATTCTATAGGTAACTTTATTACCTTCACGTGATTATCTTTATTAGCAACAAATGTTAATGCGATATTTTCCTGTGGACAGCTCTAAGGCGAGCACTCAGCGGTGACCATTGGAACAACAAGCGCAACTTTGCACTTGTGGCTGATTTCCCCCGACGCGCCTCATACATACATTAACGATGTCATATTGCAACTATTTCCAGTGGCAATTGTAGGGTTAGGAGCAGTCAATTTTGTGCTGCAGGCCGATCATTTCACTATAAATTGATGATTTTTAAAGAGTCGCCAGGGCACTTGACGCTACAAACGTAATTTGATTTTCATTTTAAAACAACATGCTGCAATACTAGTAACACGAAACGTGTATAGGCAATGGTACCCGCCCGCCATATGTAGGTCAAAAACTAGTCTTTCTAGCTAGAAATTATGATGAAAAAAGCGGCCAAGTGCGTGTCGGGCCACGCGCAGTGTAGGGTTCCGTAGTTGCCTGTCTGTATTAGTTACATCGACGTACGGTGCGGTTGCGTCGGCCAAATTTGTAAGCAAATTGACCTTTCCAAGTACACTTTAAGTTGGTCGACTATTACTCGGTAACTGATTATCCCTTTTTGTTCGTGATAGTTTTCCTTTTTAATTCATTATATGTACTACTGTCACGATTTTTTTCACGTCCCCAGTAGTAGCCATTTAGCCGGCAGGGGGGGGGGACACATGACTCGAACAAAAATTAGGGCTTTAAATCCTATTATCTCGCAAACGACTGAGTTGAAATATTGTTGTATAAAACCCATAATATTTTTAAACAAGCTATTCAACGATACCCCACACTATAGGTTTAACGAGAAAAAAAATACATCACCAATTTACATGTAGGGGAGAGATTTTTTTTCAAGATTTTATTCTACTATTTTGTCGGCGTGATTGGTTTATATACCGACGCCGAATTGCAGTTTTCTAGTTGTAAGGGTTACTGAGCTAAGCCGAAGACGGACAGACAGACGGACGGACATGGCAAAACTATAAGGCGAACCCTTTGGTGACTACGGAACCCTAAAAAATTAGGCAATTAAAAGGTTTTCCATGCAAAGTTTTTACCTTAGTTTTTTTATAACGTTTTTATTAGAATGTTTAGCAATCGGAAACTAATTTCTGACCTAGAGAAGTGTATTAAAAGTTTCATATTATTCCAGTATGCCGTCTCAAAACGAGAACTATACTACGTTTGTATGGAGAGTCAACTTGGGTCGATCGTGCTGGAGACTTTAGTGTAAAATAAAGTCTGATGCAAAAACTAATTTTGAACCGCGGTACCCTATTTTCTCCGTCAAGTTTAATCCCGTGCTAATACATTCCACACATAATTACGTAGAGTTTCACTACGCCCTTACGTTTACTTTGATTTATTTATTACCACTAGAGTGGCAAAGAACCGCAGATATGGCCTGTTTGGTGACAAGAGGAAAGCTTAGCCTCAGGGCGCCAGCTACTCTAGGGAGTTGCGGGCCCCTTACTGATCTGAGGACTCGCTAACTTGATCAGGGGCCGTAGACAAGGTTACAATCGACCAACGCTAACGCCAATAGAAACTAATAAAATGTATGGGGATGACAGATGCCGACGAAACACTTTTCGTTGACATCTGTCATTCCCATACATTTTATTAGTTTTCGATTGTCGATTGTAACCTTGTCTACGGCCCCTGTAAGTGTGTGGTGTTATGTTTCTGATGGTTAAGTCAATACAACTTATCCTCAAGTCAATTGAGAGTTGGCAAATGTGTCGGCTTACAATCAGGCAGGCCGCAGGTTTGTTTGCCACTGTCATTGCACAAAAAAGTCAAGTTTTTATTTTTTAAAAAAAACGGGATTGCATTCGATCTTCGACTAATCTAATGGAAAGTTAAGACAAGCTAAGATGAATCAGGCTCACCCAGAAAATGCCTGTTCACTCTTGCCTTGAATACATCAAGGTTGTATGATTCTGGAAATAAAGACAACAGAAGAGAATTCCAAATTGAGGCAGTGCGAATCAAAAAGGATTTCTTAAATCACGAGGTGTGGCACGGCAGATTTCGTTAAAATGTTCACATACAGAAAACACTCTTACAAAGCTCCCAAACTTATCAGATAAGCCCCTCAGCCAAAATGGCGCACGTTGACGAAACATCGACATGACCATTCATCAACCTTTCAACTTATTTTTATAAGCGAGTATCGGCAAGATCGCGTCAAGCGGCGCCGTCCCCCGCGGCGTCATATCTGTCGAGACCATTAGATGCGAAACCCTCGTCAGCTGTGGAACGGACAAACAAAAAATTTACTGGTTTAATCGCGGTTTGGTCAACTGTAAGGGTAGGTCAAATGGTGTAGTTGACTCAACCTTGGCTGAGAGAATAAGGCATTTGATACGGTAATATTTCTTTGCTAATTTTCTATGGGGACTAACTTTACAAGTTACAACAAAAATAAACTGAGAGACAAAAAATATTCCTTCTATTTCCATCTTTTTCTTGAAAGTGTCAAAACGTAGTCTAACTTTGAAGACATTTGAGTGATCGGAATGCAGTATCTTGCTCTCACCTGAGGTGCGCCGTTGCCGCTGTCGCCGGCTGTAAGTCGTAGCCGAGTCCATCAGACTTCGTTTCAGGCTGTTTGGCACCATGGAAGACTTTGGAAATGTGATTCCGAAAAATTCTTCTTAGTCAAAGTGGTCATGATCGTCATGTCGGTTTCGTGGCAAGCTTGATAATCCGTCGCCATTCGTCTTTCAAGGCCGTTTCATTTGTGCACAAATGTAGGGTGCGCTTGATCTAATCAACACTCCCTCCTTTGTTCGAGATGAAGGCCCCGAAAGATCCAAAAGAAAAGGTTCCGAAAAATTTGCCAGAGATCCAGTGAAAATGGGGGATGTCTTCCAAATTACTAATAATTGGTTTCTCGCTGGATCACTGGTCGTAAACCAATGTATGATCCTATCATATATATGCTACTATTGAGGCTGATCCCGAGGCACTGTTGCGGTGTAAATGGAGGTGTAGCTTCGACACGTGATTATCCGGCTGCATTACAATCAATCACATCCGCACACAATCAAGTCTTCCGTTATTATTCGGCCGCATAAACGGATTACACTTCTGTCAATATTGGATAGTCAGTGAAATAATGATTGTGCAAAATAACATCGATCATTAGTTTAATTAGTACTGTAACCTATTTAGGACCGCAATTGGGTATAAACCTCGGATTTATAGTGCGTTTTTTTAGAAAGAAGGATAAAGCAGAATCGATAGGTCTTTTAAATAAGACACTTTATGCCACACAACTGTCAAAGTATCTCAAACAGCCATTAAATAGCATTCTTCACAATCGTGTTATAATAGAGAGCTTTTTAGTCGAGTACCGTGTTTAGGCCACGAAGCTTGCTGAGTGGCCTAAGTAAGGTAGGAGATTAAAAAGCTTGATTATGACAGTATTGAGAACAATACTTTTTGTACGAGTTCATTAAAATTAATAATTTAAGTCATTAATACGAAAACGAAATATCGTAAGTAGGTACTATATTGTCTAGATCTACTAGCCGACTTCTTTAACACAAGATAATCCATAGATAATCCCACCACCGGCGTCCGTAATTTTGCAATACTGTGCTGTGATTAGCCAATCACAAAGCGTAGTTTTTTTTTGTTTTTTTCATGCCCTGGATACAGCAGTCAGTTTAAGTAGATTTTTGACAGACGACGCGACGCTGCTACGTACCGAAACGCCATAGATTGGCAATTTTGTATCGGATCGAGTCTGCTTAACAACGACACATATTATTGAAATACGAAGTTCTATTTTCAAATTTTTTTCGGTTGTCTACAGCGTATCGAAACAGTTATTTCGGTTGTTTCGGAACTAACATAGACTATTCAATGATGAAAAGAGTGACGTTGCAGTATTCTCTATAGAATCTTAATACACAGATTTTAATCGACGAGTACAAAAAAAGACTACGTTATTGTGTATGTACTCTAAAATGATAGAAGTGTTTTCATTATCAGTGATCGGAATAGGTAGAGTATAAATACCTAAACTTAGTAGAACAAAGTCATGAAGTCGAGACTTCCTTGTGCTAACATTTTTTTCCGGGACTTCCCGGATTAAAAATAAAAGTTATATAAAAGTAAATCCTATAATTGAATCTTGGTTGTATCAATAATTCAGTAGTAACAGCAACACTATTTTTTTTACTTTACATGAAAATCACTGATGAGAAAATTGTTGTTACTTCTATATTTCTGTGGACTACAGAAGAAACAACAATTTTATTCTATTTTTAAAATTAATCTGTCTCCTTTATCCTCGTTCACATTTCGTGTTTAAGTGAAAGAGATAGACTAAATAGTAGTCTTATCTATTATATTTCTCGTGGGTCCTATTGTTATCGTGTAAAAGGGAACCAGATGTCGTTATCACTTGTTGCTGCTACCTGCTATCCTTTTTATGCATTAAAAATAAGTTGACAATACAGTTTCATACCATCCTTTATCGAGTACAGATGGGTTTATACTGTGTTTCTATGTGATTTGTATTACGACGTAATATCTATAAAGAATCCGTTTATATTATTGGTTGTTTTATTTTGTGCCTATTAATTCTATTGAACCCGAAAAACATTGATTTTTATCCTATTTATAAAATATTAGTTACTTTGTAAGTTCCCGGGATTTTAGTCACGCAAAAATATAGTCGTAAGAAAGTCTCCACTTTTTGTCTCTGTGCTACTAAGTTTAGGTATTTATACTCTGCCTATTCCGATCACTGTTCATTATATATAATCTAAATAATACTTACAACAATATATTTATTTTTAAAGTATTTATTTTTTGTCTCTGTTATTTAGAATTTTGTTATTCAGTTCTGGAAAGGTTGCATAATAAAATACCTAAAGAAGAAGAGGTTTAAAACGATCGGTTCGATTTTTTCGTTTTCCACATTGTCAAAATTGACAATCGTACGAGATTATCATACGAGTATCTATTTGTTAATATTTAGATTTTATTTTTGCTGTGTGTGGTGTACGGACTGCGATGGACCAACCAGAAGCAGGTCCAACTGGCTTGCAATAAAGACCGACTCGTTCTCCCCTGAACGTTTTGCCTTCACCACAAGCAAATAGAAAGAACAGAAGTGAACATTTATAAGTTGATGTGTGCTTGTTGAACTTTGCAGCAAGGATGAATTTCCGGGTAACACCTAATATTTGTCCCAAGCAGAAAATGTTGACGACAACTGCTTCTTTGTTTACCGTATTTCTAATCCTAAAAAAACGGACTATAATAAGCGTGTTACGGTTTGATTGGTAAGTTGACACCTAGAGACAATATGCATCTCCAGCACGCTCGCTCGCTTCTTCGTGAAACGCACTCCAGTGTAATATTAGTATCTCGGTGAGCAGAAGGTTTTTTTTACATTATAATTCAAGAACTGAGTCGACAAACAAAATCTACATATTTTATGATCTTGCTCACAAATTTTAATGACAATCGGTTGAGAAATGCGACCTGTAGTGGAAAACAGCCGGATATACGAAAGAATTTGGGCCCAAGCTAAAATGGAGGACTTCGTCGCTTTGCCCGCTCGTTCCATGAAAATTAAACAGACCCCCTCGGTCTTATAGATATCGTTAAATGCCACAAATATGGAGATATGGATTGCCTCAATATCAGGAGCCACAGAAATAGATGGAGGCCAAATAATGAATTTTCTCTATTACTTCCACCAACATGTCGGTCCACTCGAGCATACACTTGTAATGGGCATTCTAGCAAATACATTACAGGTTTTAGCTCATAAAATAAACGGGAACGTTTTAGCGATCAGGCTAGTGAGCATTCTAGCGAATTGACAGTAAATTTATTTCGAGCTTTTAGCCGAGCCGAGCAATTTTGTTTATGTTCCGCAGTCATCCCTCTCCGCCCACGCCTCGCGAGCATTTACTAGAGCATTCGCTGGAATATCCGAGAAAATGTTTGCAGCGATGTTTGGCACTATGCTTGGCTCTGTTCGTTGTTCAATTCGACAAAATTTAAAAAGTCGAATGTTCGATGATCTGCTACATGTGAATGCTCAGGTTTTTGCAAGGTTCTCGAGTGGCGACCACGTAAGGGATGGGTAGGTCCCCCATAAGGCCCGATGACCTGGTAATGGTCACGGGAGTCCGTTGGATGCGGGTGGCGCAGGACTGGTCATTTTTGCACTTTTTGGGGGAGGCCTATGTCCAACAGTGAACGTCTTTCGGCTGTCAAAATAATCTTCCGGTAACGAATTCACTACATAAATGTAAAATCGAAACGCAGAATCGTAAAACATAGTTTAGGTTCTTTGGAAGAGATGGCTCCATAGTGATACAACTGCCCTTTGCTTCGTACCTTGATAGTATTGTAATTCTGAGATAAGTGGACCATAAGGCTAACTGTTTTTATTTAATCAGCAAGTACGAACTTCAAAGAGCATAATACAATGTAACTTCAAATTCAATGAAACTTAATTAATTACTTTCAAGATCCGTCAATAATATACTTCTGATATTAACTAAGGCCACGTCACTAATGGTATGTAAAGCCACAGTGGCAGCGGGCTCTTAATCCATTAACGTTTATCGGCGCCATATTTAATCAGAGAGAGGGCCGGGCCAGTGATATCGATACGTCGGTTACGGGCATTGATGCTGTCGGTTTGTGGTTTCGGTACCGCTTGGATCGAGCTCCCTTCATTAGACATATCCCCTTATGGAGGTCGACGGTCACGGTTATAGCGAATAATACACTTCGCAAGTACGCACTGTAATGATGGTCGGTTTTTTTTTCTGCTAGGTTTGACATGAGCGTCAGTGGAATAAAACTACCTACTGTATTTGTATGAAAAAGAAGCGGTCGTATCGTATCAATATCATTGATAAAAGCTCGGTTTTTTTTTTATGTATTGTTATTTCACTACCTAGTTGTAGATACTTATTGAAGTGACAGGCGACTAATATACCAGAGTTATTTGTATATTTATAGCTTTCGCACTATTATTATTAGTTAATACTAAAGATTGTCTTTACTAATAATAATCACACGAAAAATCATCATCTTTTGAAGATCGTAAGCATCTAGATATCGGTCAATTATAGTCTGTGAACGAACACAGCCAGTTTTTCGAGTATGCTATGGGCCTAATGTATTCATAAAACATTAAATGTGGGAAACGAAATAAGAACAATTTGGTATATTCTCTTAATAGAAAGAAAAAGTGACTTAACATCGTAAAAGCATACAAATTGCGACCATCCGGCCACAGAACTACTTGACCAATACTCAAGCTTGCAACAACTAGATATGATCTATCAACGATCAACGAGTTTCGTATAGTAGTTTGTAACAGTCAAATTTATCGACGCAACCCGCTCGGCGTTCCGCACTAGCGACCTGACCGCAGACCAAGGTCGGTGAGCACAGGGGCGTCAAACTCAAACTCAAACTCAAATGCTTTATTTGCCATAGGTATACAGGTATACATGCAAATATATTATTAAATGGTGAAGAATGATTATAACTAAAACATAATGAGCACATATAAATAGTATTATCATTTTACGATGTCATTAACTCCTTTCCATAAATTAATGTAATAATATTAATAAAAATAATGATATAAAAACAAATAATTAAAAAAAGAAAAATGAAATCGCAAAATAATGAAAACTGCATAAAGTATAACAATAATCCAGAGGTAAAATAATTATAATTCTAATCTAATGTGTTGGCGAAATATTCATCGATGGTATAATAAGGTCTCTTTAATAAATATTTTTTCAATATCCGGTCAAAGGTACTTAGATCGCTACAGTCTCTGGTCATTACTTAGGTGGTTGTAGACTTTAATGGCGCTATTGGTTATGCTCTTGTTGAAATAACTAAAATGGGGCCTAAACAACTCTAGTTTTTTGGTTTCTCTTAAGTTGCGATTAATATTTTGCCTTGCTTTCGGGAAGCTTTCAAAATTTTTATAAACGTGCAAGCAAATTGCAAATTGCGTGCGTGCAATTTTCGTGGCAATTTGTCTACCATTCTGTTTTTTTGATTTATGTACATGTATGTGCTGTTGCCATGAATAAATATGATTCTATTCTATTCTATTCTATTCAAATGCGATATAGATACATTGACACAACTGTTAGTATCTTATTGTCAATAAACATCTGTCTATGAGTGACTGGTACTTGTTTACAGCCCTCGATTATTCTAATAGCTTTCTTTTGCATTAGTAATACTGAGTTAACCTTGCTTGTATTTCCCCAAACTTCTATGCAGTATCGAATTGTGCTTTCAAAGAGGGAGAAGTAGATTATTAATAATGTTTTCTTATCACTTGTTTTCGAGAGAGCCCACCCGCAGAGATTATGTGTGACGATACTTATAGAGCCATTTTTATACTACAACAGCGGTAAATAAGCCTATGGCCTGGTAATAAGAAATCACAGTCCATGGACGGTCAAGGTGTAGCGGAGTGTGACCAGATCATTCATACTAGTTCTATACATATTTTTGGAATTTAGGGCTAATACATATTTATGAAATATTATGATTATTTAAAGAGTTCATAAACAAAAAAAAATGATCTGGCGCTTCGCCAGCCTATATTGACGTCCACCAGTCAATGCAATCATAAAAAAATGTGTCAATTTGGCATCATACCGACAATTATTTTTTTGCAGTCCAGTAAACATTTTGAGGTCACTTATCTTGGCAATTTTTAAAATGAAACACGTTGATTTTAGCATATTCTGTAGAAATAAAAAATATGTGTCATAATCTAATCCCACCACGTCCTGGTTACCGTTTGCTAACCCCAACCCATTTGCTAGGTCAAATAAATATGTGTTATGGGATTAGGTAGATTTGTTATGAACCATAACCCCGCGCTCGCCTCCGCGTCCGCGCCCGCGCTCACTCGTGCGCCGCCTACCATGACTTACTTACCGAAAGGATGTTGATTAGTGGAATGGTTTTATGAAGTCGCTGTATTATTACGTTATTATAAAATATTTTGATAGTTACCAGTGTTTAGTAAACTTAACAAAGTTTGGTATTTAGAATGCTGGTAAATTGGGTCGAACGGCCCTTCAACCAGTGTCTTTATGTACCTACCTACCATCTTTACCTTCATTACAATAATTTTTATTTATTTAGTAAACTACTGGGAGTCTCAGACATATAAAAATATAGCAAAACAAGTCACCCATGTTTTTAATTTCATGTTTCAAACCAATAAGTGGTTCTTATTTGTGAGCACTTGCGATGCCAGCGCACTTAGCACTGCGCTTATGGTGCTCCCATACAGAGGGTTATAAAATGTGGTATAGGTATTATAGTGCTGAAGCCAATTATGTTGAAGCCAATACTTGATATTATGGTACATTCTATAACATCTAAGATGTGGGAGCTGAGGGATGCTAAGTGCGCCGTCATCGCGAGTCTTCTTGCCTCACTTTTTGCGTCAAGAGTTAAAAATACTTTCTAATAGTGTCATGTCAGATATTTTTGAGCGCTTTTTTAACCTCCGATGCAATGCAAATCAGGAGTGTGTGTGTGTATTTATGAAATCGTAGCTTCCAAACAATTGATATGCAATTAAGTCGAAAAGTGTGATATTGTAGTTTTGTTTTGTATGTACGAGTATAGGGTAATATCGGGAACCACTAACCCGAATAAAAAAAAGATTGTACCTGTGTATTGAATGGATTTTCCGGGCAGATATTGACTCTATTTTTTACTTTGGCTCCAAACGGGTCAGCCAAGCGGGTGGCCACGCGGGCAGCATGAATTTTAATATTTTTAACACATTCACTGCTAAAAATCGCTACGCACTCGTGCAGCAGATGGCGTGGTTTTCCTCGTAGGTATTTATCTGAAAGCAGCTACGGCGCAGGCGCCCGCTAGGCGCGTTCCTGGAAGTGAAAGTGTTAAAACACGGGATTTTCCAGTGGATGTGGTGTGTCCCAAACCGGGCCCTATTAATACCCCTACACTGGCGCGCGGCGCACTCGCTCGTGGCATCACTTTAGCTACGTCACTGCTCCTGCCGGCGTGCATTATCGCTGCAGCTCACACGGCCGGACTGTTTTGGCTTCATATTTGGATAATACTATATTTTGGCCATATTTTTGAGCGAGCGAAGCGAACGAGGTAGAGAGAGAGTAGGTTTCAGCTTAGGCTAAAACTATTTTGTACATACGGATGTCTAAATTTTCGGCTTGTCTCCTCTACAGGTCGCATTTTTCAACCGGTTCACGTCAAATTTTGTTAGCAAAGTGAGGTTCAATAACGAAACAAATTATTGTATTAAATATTTTTTGTTCGTACTTTTAACGAGGAAATTACCCAGATTATATTTTAAATGATATTATGCAGAGACAAACTAAAGAATATAATGTACAAATAAACCATCGTCGTCTGTAGCCCGGCAGGAGAGAAATCTGCGATCTCTCAATTAACGCTAGAGTGCCTTGACCACTAAGCTACGAGAACAGTGACTGAACTCGCGTATCTTTCAACTATGTTCCCGCTATGAATAGCGACCTCTCTGTTTTCTCCTGAAAGGCTCATAGCCTTCTAGGACCACTCTAATGGGCGAGCTATTATTGACTGCCTTAATAAGGAGTAGTCACCAGAATGGTTACAATCTGCTCGAAGTACTATTTAAAGGGATATTGAAAGGGAGCGCAGGGCATTGGCTGTGCGGGGTAACATGTTCGCCCGCAGGTTTGCGCGTTGCACGAATGAGGTAAAAAAAACTTTGTTTAAGGCATATTGCCGGTCCTTTTATTCGTGCAGCCTGTGGGTGAACTTTACCCAAAGGGCAGTCAATGCTCTGCGAGTCCAATATTATAACATACTCAGGATGCTGTTGGGTCTGCCCAGACACTGCAGTGCCTCAGGCATGTTTGCGGAAGCCCGTATAGATGGCTTCCAAGCTGTTATTCGGAAACGGGTCGCTTCCATCAAGCACCGCCTGGCGGCCAGCACCAACAGCATTCTTTGTGGGATCGCCAGTAGGCTAGATTGTCCCATAGCTTTGCATTGGGATAGCCTCCATGTACACTCGTTGCCTAGGTTCGTTTTATTATAGTTCTAGGTTTATGACATTGTAATATAATTTGTTAATTTGGGTATTGATATTTTAAAAGTTTGACATGTTTATGTAATTTAATTTAATTGACTCTAGCTTATTATTACTACTAACGTATTATTTAATTATTATTTTTCTTTTTTTTTTGACATGTACACTAACACAAGATGGATCCTTTGTTATCTCAAATAAATGATTATTATTATTAACCCCCGAAGAAAAAAGAGGGGTGTTATAAGTTTAATGTGTCTGTCGTGTATCTGTTTATCTGTGTATCTGTCTGTGGTATCGTAGCTGCCAAACGGATAGACCGATTTGAATGCAGTTTTTTTGTGTTATAGATAATTTCACCCCGACCGTTTATAGCCATGTTTCATCAAAATTTGTTCAGCCGTTTTTGAGATATTGGACTTTGAAATGAAAATGTCGGGGGTTTTTCAACGTTTCTAAGTTGTAGTTATTAGACTCTAGCGCTAAACTAGGTACCCAGCTATATGGATATCCACCATAGCCTCCTGGAGATATCGATTGTGCCAAAACAAATCAGTGTAAAATCAAAGTGCAATTAATTGTCCACAAAATTAGTAAAAAAAAACATGTAGTTTTTCCTCTCGCAAAACTGATCACTGATTGGCCATTTGTGACTCGCTGACAGTTTGGTTTGGAAACGTTCTAATGACTGCAGATTTTTTTAAATGTTATGTCCTCAAGTGAGGCCCGGGGATTTAGGAGAATAGATATGCGAAGATGTATTTTTGTAATTGACTCGTATGCTTGACAGCTAGGTATAAGGTATATAAAAAAAACACACACAAAACTTCTAACACACATTCATATTATTAATACCGTTTCTAGCCTCGCTCACATAATTATCTACTCCTAATGGTGGATTTAATCTTAGGTGAATACTTACCCTTATTTGTAAATATGGATACCGAATCAAACAATACATGTTACACACAAACCCAATTACTAGCGGATACTTTGAACCCCGTCGTTGATAATGAAATCAGTTCAGGACCTAACACATTTGTACCTATTTAATTCGGTGTCGTTCGGATGGATATATAAAGATAACTATCTGCAACTGACTGTTCAGGAATTAAAGGTGCAAAAGGTAAGAAATTAGGCCGCCCTTTCGGGTGACCCATAAAACTGGTCCAACAAGCGCGAGACGAGGGTCAATTTATCGGTCCAATGCGCCTCCCCCGGGGAAGATTCGTTCCTCTTTTAATTTCCGAATCGGGGAAAAAAGTGGAACCTCTAAAATGCTGCAAGAATGCAAGCGACACTCGACTTCCTAAAACCGTATAAGAGGAGACACTGTTTATGCGGACTTAGAACGACCAAAAATTAGGCTCCCTTAACTTTGGCAATGGCCACAGTAGAGACGTGAACCTAAAACTCTGTATGTACCGTTCCCGCAAATACGGCCAAGTCGGTTTCCAACCTTAGAAAACTTTGTTAGGAAAACGTCTCGAGAAGTAGACGGTACTGGTCTGGGACGGCGTACCAAGACACCCGGCTCCTAGGCGGATGTATAGCAGACGGGCATGTATCTTTTTTTGGGAGCTGCAAAATACGCTTCGGCTGTGCCCGATTGCATCCTTGTTCCAACTACGCGGCGGGAATTCTAATTTTAGGCGAACGTCCGCTGGCTCCTTAGTCCATATTAGCTCGCCGGGAAATCTGGGGCAGCGATGTTTATACGCGCGAGCTCACGGCAAACATACCCTTAGTATTCACAGGATAAAATCCAATTTGCAAGCGCCGCTTAAGCCATTTATGCTGCCGCTTATATCTGCCTGTTTGTCTAGTCTAACATGCATACAGTCAGGCGACGCATTGGTGGTCCTAGAGTTACTTCACTCGGTCTTTGCCCTAGAGCTCAGGAGATGGCTGAAATTAGCACATAACGAAGGACAGTTACATCATGTCCTGAGTCAGGGAAATCCTGATTTAGTATGTTTGTTGCACCAGAGGACATAACTAAACGTGGGATTTTGAGATGTTAATTTGGGCAGGGTTAAATTTCAGAGGCTGTATTCTGTCTTTGAATGGGTGAACGAACTCCGGGAATGTCTTGTCGCCTCGCCTTGCTTTCATTATTTAAATACTATCTTCTCACGCAGGTTCACCCGTGTATAACGAAGAACTCAGATACAGGGAAGAACATAGCTTTTATGAACTACATTTTATTTAGTGGTATAAGTTTTTTTTTATCGGATGAGAAGTTTCAAAGATATACAAACTTAATAAAGTCACGTGTTCATTTTTAGGTTAGATTTATTTTCCTTTGCTTCTAAAGACATCATAATATATTATTGCGCACAAATAATCATTAAATACATATTTTATTTATATATATATATTGCAGAACGTCCTACATGGTTGGCTTAAACTATGTAAAAATATAGTAGGTACTTAAAATGATGTGCAATGAATAGAATAGAATAGAATAGAAAACGTTTATTCGTGACACATACAAAACAATAACAAAAGTGAACACAGAAACAAAAACAACAGGTATGCCACGAAAAGGCCCCGACTCAGCATGGTGCAGGCCTGTTGGCCAGCGCTGGTCTTCCGTCGAAGCCTTTAAGTGAGTGGGTGGGAGGGCAACACAAACAGTTTACATTGCAAACATGAAAACGGAAATAAAATATATATATATATATATATATATAAAAAACAAAAAATATATATATATAAACATAGAATCAAAAAGACGATCGGTTGACAGTTGCGCGACATCAGCTGTGAACGCGACCATAACTCGCTCTGTCAATGTCACAGCCATAGACAGCGCGAGCCGGGCAACGCCAGGAACAGCAATGTCAACCGAATGCACAGTTTGTGAGTTTGATCATAGTAACATACAAATGGAATCAAATACAAGCTTAAAACTAATACATTATGGCGTTAAACTATACGGCAACAAGCACAGCGGATGGGACATTACATGATGGTGAGTTAATTTCTCAGGCTACTAACATTTCTTGAGTGGCATTGGCGAGTATTTTTAAGCCTTTACACTAGAAATAATGTAATAATTAATTACTCCCTTACAGGTTCCTGACGCGGTGGACAATTTTATGACATACACACTATAACATAATACAATAGAAAAACGAGCACAGATGAACAATATATATAAGTGTTATTATATATATTATGCAAATATGTATGGCAATGCGGAAGGGACGAAAAACACGACAGTAAGTTTGTTAAGACCAATATGAGTTTGTTCAGAAATAAGCAATTGTAATATTAGGTAATTATAATGTAGTAGTCTAATTAAATTATATTGTATTCAAAATTTAGGAATGTATAATTAGGTAATAACCTGTAGCCAATAAGTAAGTAAGTAAATGAGTAAAAATTGCATGCTTCTTCAAGCAAAATGACTCCACTACATTTTTGCAAATAAATATTCTTATTCTCAAGCATACAAACAGTTAATCCGCGGTCTTAAATATAACTGGTTTCTAGTATCAGAGCTTCCTCACTTTTTTGATGTTTCAGCATGAACATTTTGAGCTGAAATTTGAAACTGTAAATGTTTTTCAGGTTCCTGACAGGAGGGGGGATGTTATTCCAGCATTTAGAGGCGACATAAATGCAAACGCTGATGCACTGTTATCCGCTGTATGTCTGACACAAGTTTGATTACACGTCAAAGTTATGTTTACGTTGTAGGACCTTATTCAATCCATGCATGTTACCATCATGTTCCCTCTCTTCCATGAGAGGAGGCCTGTGCCCAGCATTGGGACGTATTAAAGGCTGATGGTAATGACCCTTATCTATGATAATACGGCTAAAAATGTGACGTCGGTGAGATGGGAGAAGAGTAAAGTTTCTGTAAAGAAAAATATTATCATCATGTCAGCCGAAAGACGTTCATTGCTGTACATAGGCCTTGCCTAAAGAGTGCTAAAGTGACCGGTCCTGCGCCACCCACATCCAGCTGACTCCCGCGACCTTTGCCAGGTCTTGAATTGAATTTAACGCTACTATACCTAAAGGTCCTTAATATCTGCATCCCAAAGCGATAACTCACCTAAATCTGATCCTACGGCGCAAATTCGCTCGTTTATCTGATTCATGGTAACTTTTATCCGTCTGCTTTTAGTGAAGTCCTTAACTATCGGCCCAATCTGCGCGGCTCAAGCCAAACTCCCGGTAACTAAGCTTAATGTACTAGAAAGGCGACTCTGCTGGAAGCGACAGCGTGTATGCTTCCTTATCTTTATTTTACGTACATAATTTTTAATGGTTTTTCGATCTACACCATAAATTGATACATACTTCAAGGATAATAAATACTTAAAGCCATGCTTGTATGCGCAAATGTCACGGTACGGACTTGGTATTTTTTATTCTTCTTTTATCTAGCGTTATCCCGACCTTTGCCACAGTATAAATATTTGGGGACAATCTTACACAAATCGACCTAGTCCCAAACTAAGCAAAGCTTGTACTATGGGTACTAGACGACGATAAACATACAAATACAATTTATTTATTGTTTGAACGTTCTCACTCACATTTATATAAATGGTGTAGGGTTAGTATATGGTTACATCACAATCAGCCAGACTGTGGCGTACAATAATTTGATGCATGTCATTTAAATTATATAGGTATTATCTATTGTTTTATTATAGGTACTTATAAAGATAAATAAATTCTCAAATACATAAAACATATCCATTGCTCAGGAACAAATATTCGTGCTCATCACACAAATAACTGCCCTTACCGGGATTCGAACCCGGGACCTCCAGCTCAGTAGGCAGGTTCACTACCAACTAGGCTACGGCGATCGCATAATCTTTTCCTTCTCCTACACACTGAGTAACAATATTATTCATAAATTGAGTTAATAAATTAATGTACTTCATCAATATTACCCGCACATTGATATATCCTAATGCATCCGCTGGCACATTTAAACCGCTATCACTTCCAATGGGTTTTGTTAGATCCCTCGCTTCCATTATCCGCTTATGAATAGGAATATCCGGGGTCTATCCATCTTGACGTTTAGTTTGTAGTTTTTGAAATAATGTGTGTAGTGTTCACCGAGCTGTCTGTCCAAACGATTGGAATAGCTTCTATACTTAAACTCTATAAGGTACTGTCAAAAATTAATTTTTTGCTACAAACTTCTAATACCAACTGTATTTTTCTGAATACATACAATAACAATACAATAACAATTACTCGTTGAGACGATTCTAACGAGTCGAAACTCAACGGAGTTACGTCTTCTGTTAAGTCCTGAATTCCCATGGCCACCTTCTGTCTCCATCGTCAGATCAGCTAGTATAGAATTGTCTTAAATTGGCTTAAACCCAAAATTTCAGCTCAATCAGTAGAAGATATCTGCTTAAAAATTAAGTTGCAGGATTCCATCTTAACAAACATAGTTACATACATTGTAAGTTAAATCAAAGCTTGTCAAATAGGAAATAAACTGTCAGAAAACAGTTATTTGGTGGTTCCGTTACAAAATCAAGGTCGGAGTAGAATCCGCGACATTGTTATTCAAATAATCTAAGTCTATTAAGAATACTTATAAAGTGAACAGTTTCGCAGTGACTTTTCGACATTCCTTTCAGCTATCCACTCACACGTCCGGCTCCAAAACCAATATCCGGTCTTACCTTAGTATCAAAAAAATAAGTAGCGTCTTACGCCCATGGATACTTTATTTTCCAATAGTGCGACGTTGGAACCGTTTGAAAAAAATGTCATCTAGCGATATTATTCGACTTTATTTTGATGAAGTGTGACAGAGTCTAGCTAGTCTAGCTAAGGAAATATATCACCTAAAAACGTCGAGATGGCGGTTAATGGCAAAGTCATACGAGCAGAAAAAAATTGTTTTATCTGTGCGTAAATTGTCAGGAGTGCGTGTTTTGTTTGGAATTATTTAAATACGAAACATTTGTTATAGAGTGAGTTATAGGTACCAATAGAAAGCAAATATAGTGTTTTTTCTAGTGAAATATAGAATGATAAGCATTATGTTCAAAAATCGGTGTTAAAAACATAACAAAAAATATTTCCCTGACTTCACTTTGTTATTTCAAGTTTGACCTTGATCTTCGGGGTCCTAAACTGAACATTTTAGGTTTCACAAAATACCATTGTAATCTGTTTACCTTCGCCTACACTGAAGTATTTTTATCTTAGCTGCAGTGTATGTGGTTGATCAGCAATAATCATATTTATCAAGAAAACGGCGAGCGCTGCGCGGCGCGCTGCTGCTCTGGGCTGGACGTGTCAGGGCATATCGGGTCAACGGGCCGGACGTGTGAGCGTTTTTTTTTTGGATACTATAGTTTCCGTGGACGCCTGAGTGGATAAACCCAACGCTTTTAAACACACACACTAGGTGGACCGATGACCTGGAAAAGGTCGCGGGAGTTCGCTGGATGCGGATGGGGCATGACCGGTCATTGTGGCACTCTTTGGGGGAGGCCTATGTCCAACAGTGGACGTCTTGTTTTGATATTATGATGATGAGTATTTAACTACACCTCCATCACAGTAGATTGACAAAGATGGTTTATAGTGAACAGTAGATGGGTCGGCCACCACCACCAACAGCCACGGCGAGGTTACCTCGACCAAACCTTAGCTATGCTGACAAAGAGACAGCTCCGAAACGAACTTGTTTGTAACTGATCGATGCAAAAGAAGCTTGTATGCAAGGATCGTAGTATTTAATTCCAATAAGCGTGATTTCTAGTAACAATACTAAATGCAACGGCAAATCTAATATCCACTCGATGCCATATTGCCAGCATTATTGACGTTTATATTTCCACTTCAGCAGCTTTCTGAGAACGATGCATCATTAGTTACGTGAGCTAAGCGCTTTAACGATTGATATTGAGATGCATTTGCTATGTATGGAACCGACCAATGGCATATTCAGGACCGCATTGCGATACCAAATATGCATGTTTTTATGATTTTTTAAGTTTGTTTACATATCGCAATGTGGTCGGTTCACATTTTGATTCACCCAAAGAGGAATTGTGTTATGTCGGTTATACAGGTTGACACTTAAGAATTAAAAATACAAAATAGCAAAATGTGAATCTATCCATGATTCTGAGCAACTTTTACTATGGGACCAACTTTGTGTTATGCCAAAAAAAAATCCACCAGTTCATACATATTCTTCAGTCTATTATGAGCATAGTGTATAAAATAGTTGGATTTTTTTGGCATAACACAAAGTTGGTCCCATAGTAAAAGTTGCTCAGAATGGAAATGATAATGAAAATATCTTTATTGAGACAAAAAAACAGTTACATAAATATAGTTGAACAGCGGGCCCCAAACTAGGCTGGGCCTGTATCTTGGGCACCCTACGAGTTGGTATTCTTTACAAAACGAGTTACAGTGTGCATAGAACTTTAAAAGGACAATAATTATCATGTAAGTTGAAAAGGAAAAAAGGGAAAGTAACAATTAAAGATGCTTAAACATAAATCATCAATTTAGAGTGGAGTGTGGAAATGCGTATGTGTGTGCGCGCGCGCGCACGTGTGTGTGCGTGTGTGCGTGTGTGCGTGTGCGTGTGCGTGTGTGTATGTGCGTGTGTGCGAGTGTGCGTGTGCGTGTGCGTGTGCGTGTGCGTGTGTGTATGCGTGTGAGTGAGTGAGTGAGTGAGCGTGTGTGTGTGTGGGTATGTGTGTGTTAACTTACGTACATGGGGAGAGCAAGTTCTCCGAATCATGGATAGATTCACATTTTGCTATTTTGTATTACGTCTTATGTGTCACTCTGTATATTTGGGTAATCTCTGTAACCGTTTATCCGATTTCAAAAATACTTTTTACCTGCGTGGGGATTAACTAAGATATTTTATTTCGCGGAATTGCCTGCGTTCTATGTAATGCATTAAGTCAAATAGCGGCAGGATTTGATTACGTACACGAGTCTTCATAAATTATTACCTGATTTCAATTTCTGTACAAAATAATCAGTTTTGATGAGTTTAGTTCCGTAATATCATAAAATTCCAACATTGGCGATGTCAAAAACTGCCACTAGAACGTTTCGAATACGGTCTCTCGCACTTGTAGAAGCGTCAGTGTAGCACGAGTACCGCTTTGACACGGCCTACTGGAGTGGCGTAGATCCAGTTACGAGCTAACCTAGGTGCTACGGGTGTAGCACATGTAAGAGCGGAGCGTAGCCGATATTGCATCCGGGCTGTATTCTTGTATCGCTAGAATCAAATCGAATTTGAAAGTTAATTAGATTGGAAATGGGAGTTTAGAAAAAAAATGCAATATAGGAAATCCGTTGACATCCGTTCCGTATAAAATGTAAAAATTATTGCGGAAAAGGGTCATTCGCCGACAATTTCGTAACGTTGCTAGCCCTGGATTTCCCGCTAAGCAGTGGAAACTGGAAAGTGCCTACAAACAGATGTTAATCCTATTTAATTAAATTATTTATTTTATTGCCGTCCACGTCTCAATTCACTTTTGCGGTCATGTGTCGAAAGTGTCGAAACGAATGCTCGGTAAATGACACAGAGTCCATGTTTTACGCGGAATACACACTTATCGTTAATCTACTATGTACAGTCAAAATCAAAGGTACAATTTCAATTTTGCACCTTATTCGTTTGTAACAAGATGAAAACTGTGTATTTAAGGCGCCAACAGTTCGCATGCGCAGATGCGCTGGCGACGCACCAGAGATTCAACTCACAAACCTTCTCCACCACAAATATCAACCAATGTAAGTTTGACCTCCGAGCAGGTACAGTTGTGAGGAACGAAGGCCCAAATGGTATTGGATGTTAGTTTAAAGTGCAGTAACCGTTTTGTGAATAGATGAGCATTAGGCGGTGCCGCTAATCGCTTTGCCGCTAAAAATGCACAGTCAACAAACCAAACCGGTTCAATTGCACTTTACATATCCACATTTATGCTAAAAAAGGTACGGGAACATAATTTTCTTGTGAGAGAGAGAGAGATGAGACAGAGGCCCACCCCTTTTGGAAATAGCTAGGGTTCACGCAATATTGTTATGTGGAATACAATAGTTTTGTTTTCTTAAGCGTCAATTGAAAAATATTGCGTTCTTTGAAACCCTGTTCTGACTAGATTGAAAAAAAGCAATAAGGACTGATTTTGAGATTTATTATTTTTGACTTTAATTATTATTGTTTATCTAATTTTATCAATACTTTTCATGTTTCAAACTCAACATATTCAAACAATACATTATTTTTATTTTCGTTATATTATAGCGCAATATAATTTACTTAATGGTATTTCACCTTATACAAAATATCACTTAATTAAATGAAATATGAATAAAACTTCACCAAGGTACTATTTATCGAAAAAAGTCCAAACAAGCCATTCCCGAAGAGTGTTGCGTCTCTTTTTCTCGTGCGTAGAAGGCATAAGCGTGTCTCTCACAAAGTACATGGTTTTTCCGATCCAACTCGATCCAAGGTATCCCCTTAAACATATAATACCCCTTGTGCTTTAGGGCTTAAATAACATTAATATTTGCTCAGAATGCGAAATGCACGCCTCATATTATACCCAGGTTACTTAACCCGTATTGTGTGCAGTACATTGTTACAGAACTCATAAGCTAACAAGCCGGCCTATTGGAATAGTTTCAAGCCGATACCTAATAACACGACTAGCATTGTGTAACTGGATTCGCAGACACACCCCGCTCTGAGCAGAACTTTTGATATTAAGCCAGTAAATCAGGCTTAGCATATCTAATATCGCGGATCGGGTGACCTATTATCTGATGCAGTCGCACATTAACAACTGGAGCTACTATATTCCATGGAAGATATTTACCGAATACTTAATATTCATTTATATGGTTTAATAACCCAAGATGTCGACGAGGTGATTGCCTAGAAATGCTTAAGAGAGTTTTAGTTATAATCTTATAATGCTCGGTTAGCTTATTTGTCTTTTTTTTTAAGCACTATGATGCACCTTTTGCCTAAGCTGTCTATTCTGTATATAAAACGTTCATGTATCTAATTTTTTCGAGCATTTATATCATCATCCTAGCGTTATTCCCGGTAATCGCCCTTAAGGAGCCCGGGCCCGCATTGTCATTGTTGTGTGTAAAAAAAAGAATGAAATTAAAGTAAGGAAAGAAATGTGGGTAACTGATTGTTACTAGATAACACACAAACTGTTATTTTTTTAGAGATTTAAACCATACTTACTAATCAACTCTTATAACCGGATAACATCTTAGCAGAGAGGACCTTTGGCTCAAGAGCCGCGCAGATCTTTAAATGGTGGGAGCCTTCGCTGGTAATTAAACAAGATACTAAAGTGTGTATCCTATGTTATATAGACAGGAAACCTCGCGAACATGACGGTCTCGAGTAACCGCAGTGACATTACTTATTCTTAGGCCTAAATACAGTCATAGATCGATCGAACGAGCACGGGTCGAACATATCCTGTTCCTAACTGATCCGGAAACCTAATGTTCCTCGACCACCAAACTCGGTCGATCCATCCACACAGAAACGCAGAGTACTCTGGTGATGCCGACTTAACGTACGACGCGGAAACGCGATACGGAAGTCCGACGGATTTAATGTCTGTGTGAAACTTGGCCAAGTTAATACAAGAGGAACGAACTCACATCCCAATGTCGCAGGCTTGTGACATGGTCCTAAGTCCTGGTCGCGATGGTGAAACCCCGTCGACAGATGCCGCGGGCTCTCGAAGGATAGAAGAACTCACGCCCGACCTTGGTATGGTGCAGCAGCGGAGTCCACTACTGTACTCGCCGCGAAGACATCCTGCGGTCGTGAGGGCGTGGGTCCGCCTTGCATTGGGCGCTACACGTCGAGTTGACGGCGCGGTGTTACTCGGCGGCCTTTGCCGGCGTGCGAGGGTCTTTCAACCCCATGCATCTCCGACACGGGCAGAGATCTCGCGGGTAGGGCGCGAATACAACATGCGCTGTTCTCCCACGACTCGCGCCGCGCAGGCGCCGCACGGGCGCTGTTCGGCGATCGCCAAGCACCAGCACACACTACGTCCACATCAGAAAAACACGGGAACCTCCCTCGGTTCCGAAATACGAACTCAGCTCGACGAGCTGTCACGACGAGTGTCACTTTCGCCTCCGACCGGCGTGCGGTCAGTACAGCGGACGGAGGATGACTCCCTTTGACACAACTCCTGTCACTAGTGTCTGGAAAAATGCCGTTTTTAACGACTTCCATTCACTTTACCGGTAAACATGGCTAATTTAACATCACGTTTTTTTTATGAAAATACATGGGAACTATCAGGCTTTACTCGTAGGTTACTAATATCACAACCAGAGTCCTCAAGACCCTCAGATTCACGAGTTATCTCGAATTAAAGTGAGAACCGCTATTTCGCAAGTCGCGTCACTAGCCACCGATTTGGCTGACGTAGCTTTTGACTTTGACAGCTGATAAAATCTAGAAATTATTTTCGAAATCCGCCCCGCTGCTATCGGAACTGGATTCTACGTGAAATTGCGAATCGAACGGTATATAACATGCATAGTGTTTGAGTCGTCCTCAGCGAGAAAAACGGTTTTTTTGCAAAATCATTTGCTTGTGGGATTTAGCTGTGTCGACCTGCTATTCCTGCATTCTGGGACCTCCGACGTTGCGGAACCTGGAGATCAGGTATTGATGTATGTATTCCATTCAATCATTATCTCTGGGCATTGTTTTCTCCCCAGATATTCGGACGCCGAAGACCTAACCTCTTTGTTTGTATGTATCCTACAATACATACAACATCATCTAATCTCAAGATTTGGCATAGGCACTAGTTTTATTAAAGCAACTGCCATCTGACCTTCCAACTCAGATGGAAAACTAGACCTTATTGGGCTTAGACCGGTTTCCTCACGATGTTTTCCTTCACCGAAAAGCTAACGTTAAATATTCCGTATAAGTTCCGAAAAACTCATTGGTACGAGCCGGGATTCGAACCCACGACCGCCGCTTGACAGCCGCATGCCTGAACCACTAGGCTACCGTAGCTCTTTTTCGAGCATTTATATGTGCCTCCTATGTCGCAGTTTTAACACTTGGTCCAAACATTTAATTCTGTTTCCCGCGCTTATTTTCAAATAGTTATTTACACAGTTAGATAGACACTGACACAATTTTTTCGGTCATTTGTACCAAGTATGTCCATCCTTCGGAGGTCTGATTACGTAATGACGAAAAGGAAAATTATGATCATATCGCTGTATGTTGTAACTACCAGCGGCCCAACCGCGTGGGCGTTAAATGAACGAGTCAGATACATTATGAAAGTCGAATCATATTTGTTACAAAAACATTCGGTAGTCGATGAAAAATGAAGTAGCGATAGCATAATGTCATACTTCCCCAGTGCGACTTACACCCCGCCATACCGATGAGATCACATTCCTTAACAAAATACAATTCAACCATTTGTACCAGGTTAAATTTAATAATCACAAATTGAGACGTACGTGGTTCGTCTCTCTACGAATCAATCAATATTTTTTTCAACATCTTGCATGTTGGTAAAAAAAGGATTGCGTTTAAGTACACAAAATGTGTCAATTGCATTGTATGGTTACTCCCTTTGTCACTGTATGTTTTTGAGTAGTAAATAAATATTTTCTTTTGTTTCTCTCTTTTAAATGTTCAAGAACAAAGCAATTAGGTTACAACAATAGGCGTTATGAGTAAAGCGAGCGGAGGGAGGGTACGCCAATAGGTGCATCTCATTATCACTGATAGATCAGCAAGTTTCTAGGGTTCCGTAGCCAAATGGCAAAAAAAGGAACCCTTATGGATTCGTCATGTCCGTCTGTCTGTCTGTCTTCTGTCCGTATGTCACAGCCACTTGTTTCCGAAACTATAAGAGCTTTACTGTTGAAACTTGTTAAGTAGATGTATTCTGTGAACTGCATTAAGATTTTCATACAAAAATAGAAAAAAAAAACATTAAATTTTGAGGTTTCCCCATACTTAGAACTGAAATTCAATTATTTTTTAATGAAATCCATACGTTTGGGGAATTAATGGATAGGTTTTCAAAAATTATATTGAGGTTTCTAATAAATATTTTTTTCTAAACTGAATAGTTTGTGCGAGAGACACTAGTAATCCAATCCAATCTGGTAAAATGTGTGTCCCCCCCCCTGTCACTTGTAAAATAAACAAATGATAAAACTAAAAATAAAAATGATGTACCATGCAAACTTCCACCGAAAATTGGTTTGAACGAGATCTAGTAAGTAGTTTTTTTTAATACGTCATAAATCGTAAGCCGCAATTTACCTTTCATTTAACGGATAATGGTACGGAACCATTTGTGCGCGAGTCCGACTCGCACTTCGTTTTTTTAGCAGAGTAGCAAAGGAATATTGTTCTCGTAACGAAGTAAAAACGAACACAAAAGTCAAAAGTCAAAGTCAAAATCATTTATTTGTAAACATAGGTAAATGGATGGTCTAAGAACAAAAACTTAAAATTATGTACCACTATGTTTTGCCATTAAGGCATACAAATATTTTATGACAAGATGGAGCATGCTTCTAATTTACAGTAATAGATACCTAGTTCATACGCTCGCGGAATCACTTTTATCAAGCAACTATATTTTGCGCTATGCCAAATATATATACAAGTACATATTTATAATATAAATTAATGATTATTATTAATGCGTTCTGTAATTTTTAGAGATCACAATCCGTTAAATATTCATTGAGTGAGTAGTAGGCTTTTTTTATTAAAAGTGTAAACAGGCTTTTTTTGAATTCTACTAAGTCTTCCACTTTGCATAGATTTTTAGGCAATTTATTATAGATTTTAGGTGCTATCCCAAAAATACTTTTTGCAAGAAAAGCCGTTTTTATTGATCTAGTGTATATTTTGTGACATCGGCGAGCACTGTTAAAAACAGAAAACTGATGCATATTATTTTTAACGTAAACTGCGGTTTCAAATACATAGAGGCACGGTAATGTAAGTATGCTTAGTCTAACAAAACACAGAAACTTAAATGTAAGGTTCTGTTGTGTGTATGATTATGTCCTCAAGTAGGTACAATATAGAGACGTTCTACCGTGTTGCATTGTCACACCAGTCACTGCCAGGGTCACCCAAAACGCAACAACCTTAATTCAGTATGCGAGAGAGCACGTGCTATGTATTAGAGCTGGATGGCGTCATTTGAGTTTTCGAACTGTAAATTATCGGTTTTGCTGGCTATATAGCTGAGGACTTTCTGGACGTAAGTACAGGTGTTTATTTGTGGCATTGCTATCAAATGGGATAGGAGTGTTAAAGAAATTAACCAAATGGATGCCCTGGACTTTCCTCGATTGGGTAATTTGCTTATTGTCCTAAAAGCGTTGAAGTGTCCAGCAACTTCATGACTTTTATTATTAATGATCGACGCTAGTTACCGCTGTTAATGTCTCAACTGTGCCATTTCTTCGATAAATGCTTCCCAACAAGGAAGTAATTTGCATAAACTCACATTGAGCTTAAGAGGGAAAATTAACTTTGCAGCCGCTAGCAGCTCTGACAAAGTTACTTTTTTGATGAAATTTCCATGTCAAAACGGTTTCACCAGTCTTCATTCCATACATGGTGGGTCGTTAATTATATTAAACAATAAATTAAAATTTAAGGAACGTAAGGACATTGTATCCTTGTCTGTTGAACGGACCATAGAACTGAGTGCAGTAGAATTAGAGCAATTTATCGTTGTTTGTGTATATAGGCCGCCAGTAAGTAATTTTGAACTCTTTGAAAACATAATGGAATCTGTGCTTCTTAAAATATCGCGTTCTAGAAAGAAATTACTTATATGCGGCGACTGCAATGTAAATATTTTGGAAAATTCAACAATAAGTGTCAGATTGTTGAGTCTTTTCAAATCTGGTAATCTCAACCACGTATTTATGGAGCCTACTAGAGTGACTGCTACTAGCTCAACATGTATAGATACCATTTTCACTAATATTTTTCCTAGTAACAAAAGTATAATCAGCAAATTAGAATCAGATCACTTAGGCCAACTCATGGTATTTGAGACATTAAGGAAAAATATCGTGAAAAAACAAATAACTTTTATGCCAGTAACCACAGATCGTGTGGAAATAATGAAACAAAGTCTAGCTCAGGCGCTACCCCCTGTCTTCCGATATGAGCCCTAATAACATGTACAATTCATTCTTCCATACTTTTATGGCACTTAATAATGCGGTATTTACTCGCAAATCGGCTGTGGTTAGTAGTGCACAAATTTTTAGTGAGTGGGCTACTGCGGACTTACATAAACGTAGACAAGTACTGTATGCCTTGTATGAGGAACGGCGGTTTAATACGAGTGATGAATTTAAAGAACATGTCAAGCAATATTTGAAGCAATTTAAAATAGATTGTCATGTAGCCAAGCGTAATTATTTATCTCAGAAAAAAAAAATAGCTCTGACATTATTAAAACAACCTGGAAAGTAATTAATATAGAGACTAGTAGATCGAAAAACACACCGACTGATCTTAAAATAAAAATTGATGGCAGAATTGTTGATTCTAGTTTGGAAGTAGCTACTGAATTTGAATATTTCTTTACTGAGATACCAGTCTCCACAACTAAGTATTTAAATTCATCACCTTCCTCTGCCATTACATCGTTGAAAGGAAACCTCCATTTTGAACACGTTAGTTTCTCAGATGTAGTAAAGGCATTTAAATCGATTAATGTCAAAAAAACTAGTGACCTCTGGGGAGTTTCTGTTCTTGCACTCAAATCCTTTATAGAAATCATAGCGCCTGAGTTGGCAGTTATATTTAACAACAGTGTTCATTGCGGCGAGATTCCTGATCTAATGAAACATAGTAAAATCACTCCGTTATTCAAATCGGGTAGCACTAGTGACCCCACCAACTTCAGACCAATATCTGTGCTCCCAACATTTAGCAAAATTTTTGAAAAATTAGTTTTGTCGCAATTAATAAAGCATTTTAATATAAACAATTTGATGCATAACATGCAATTTGGATTTACCCGGGGTCACTCGACAACCGACGCTGGTGTCGAGCTGATTAAGCACATTTTCGATGCCTGGGAGTAATCACAAGATGCTTTAGGTATCTTCTGTGATTTATCCAAGGCCTTCGACTGCGTTTGTCATGAAACATTGATCAGGAAACTCGACTAGTATGGAGTCAGAGGATCAGCACTGAATTTACTAAAGTCGTACTTACATGGTAGAATACAAAGGGTCGAAGTGAATGGACAGCGATCACCGGGGTCATTGGTCTCGATGGGTGTACCGCAGGGATCAATATTGGGGCCTTTCCTGTTCCTTATCTACATAAATGGCTTGCCATATCTCGTAAAGACCCACCATGATATAGTATTGTTTGCTGATGACACCTCACTAATTTTCAAATTTAAAAGACAGCAAAATGCTTGCAATGACGTAAACAATGCTATTTCTAAAGTAGTAAATTGGTTTAATATTAATAATTTATTGTTAAATGAGAAGAAGACTAAATGTATTAAATTTGTCACGAATCACGTTGAACACGAGCAAGGTCTTTGTGAAAGATGAGGAATTGGAACTAGTTGATAGTACAGTTTTTCTTGGTTGAACGATAGGTTCTAAGCTTCAATGGGGTCCCCATATTGCTAATCTCTCGAATAGACTGGGTTCTGCAGCATTTTCAGTGACTAAGATTCGTCAATTAACAGACGTGAAAACAGCTCGATTAGTATATTTTAGCTACTTCCATAGCATTATGTCATATGGTACTTTATTGTGGGGCAGTGCCTCGGACATTCATTCGATTTTTGTTCTGCAGAAACGGGCTATTCGGGCGATATATAGATTGAAACATAGAGACTCACTTAGGGATATGTTCAAAAATATTAAATTAATGACATTGCATTGTCCATATATCTATGAAAATATTGTGCATGTACATAAAAACATTGTCAATTTTAGAAAAAATTGTGATATACATAACATTAATACTAGAAATAAGCATAAGCTCGCGGTGCCCACCACTCGGCTCCAAAAAATAAAAAAAACATTCACGGGTAATAGTGTAAGGTTTTATAACAAACTTCCTGGAAACGTAACTGAGTTATCTATTAATAAATTCAAGAACTATGTGAAACGTAAACTTATTTCGAAAGCTTATTATAAGCTTATTATTTGACGACCGGTTAGCCTAGTGGGTACTGACGCTGCCTACGAAGCTGAAGGTCCTGGGTTCGAATCCCGGTAAGGGCAAATGTTTGTGTGATGAGCATGAATATTTGTTTCTGAGTCATGGATGTTTTCAATGTATTTAAGTATTTATTTCTATTATATATATCGTCGTCGTCTAGTACCCATAACACAAGCCTTACTGAGCTTACTATGGGACTAGCTCGATTTGTGTAAGATTGTCCCCTTATATTTATTTATTATTATTATTTATTATTATTATAGCGCACAAGACTACATGAATGATAAAACCTCTTGGGACTAATTTTGACTGGATTTATAATTTATTTATTCCTTTTGGAAAATTTTGACATTGTGTTTTTAATTAATTTTCTCAGTTTATTTATTTTTTGACATTGGATTGTCTTTCTAGAAACAGTCTAGACTAGTATTTTTTTTTTTTTAAATTTAAATACTTCATATAAAATTTACTTTTTATGTTTAATAACTCTAAGTAATTAGCTTAAGATTATGTTTCTACCTGACGATGTGAAAGTGCTTGTTACTGGGCCTACTTGAATAAATATAATTTTGAGTTTGAGTTTAAGTTTCCACTAAGTATCTAAATCTTCCCAATCTAAGCAAAGCTTGTACTGCGGTTACTAGAAGACGATATACATACTTATATAGATAAATATATAGAAAACATTAATGACTCACGAAGAAGTATTCGTGCTCATCACAGAAATAAATGCCCGTACCGGGATTCGAACCCAGGACCACCAGCGTCGTAGGCAGAGTAGTGACCAACTAGGCTACAGAGGTTGTCTGTTGTCTCCAAAACTGCTATTTGGTGATGGGAAGGAATTTTTGCAGGAATCGGCCTCTGTTTTGATTTCACTAAGCCGCATTCGCACTTATCTAACATGATCTCTGATGCGATCTGGCGCATGTCATCAGCCGTCCCGTCAGAGTCCACAGTAAGATGAAAAATAATCTAAACATAAGAAAACGATATCTGTTTCAATATTGAAACCGGGTTCATACTAATTTTCAAGTCAATCAAGTAACGCATTTTACGTATGCTGGTTAGATCTATAGCTGACACGTGTTGCGATGAAAGTTCAAGGTTGTTGGGCTTTCGCCGAGAGTACCCACGCCTACACTTGGTGTCGAATCAAGCGTTATACCCACTTGAGTGATATTATGGTATGTAATGTATATATAGGTAATAATGCAACATTTTTAGTCATAGTATTTTAAATAGGTAAGGTAAACACCAAGAGTGAGCGAGGTTATAGAATTGCTGCAAGGGCGAGTAGCTTTTGAATGGACTCTCACTAATCACCAATCAATGTTTACTCAGACCCTAAGGTACTGACACAAATATTCTACAAACATCTTTTGATATCTTAAAAATAAATAAATCATAGCCCGTTCGATCCGTCACTCGCAATAAAACTATCTGCCAATTCAATTTTAATGCAGAAATCATTCAAACCTCATTTTATTTCCTTAAAATTTCTAAAAAGAATACTAATGCACCGTAGTGCGTAAGTATTATTTTAAAATTGCTGGTCTTATTTTTTGCCGCAAAAAAACCGATCTAACCGCCATCGCCATAAACTCCAACCGTCTAAATCTTACATCATGATAATGAATTTGTTCGATTTACTCTTCTTTATTAAACCAATACAAGACGTCCCATTGTTGTATCGCTTTAAAACACGAAAGATAAAACACCGCTCCGATAAATTCTTAACTCCAGCTCGATTAGTGCCCAAGTGTGCGCTCCATCGATATCCCCGGCATTCGCCACAATGAAGTTAATTTCCTTACGCAAACACTCGCCACTCCACCTAAACTAACTCCATACAACCAAGAGGATAAAGTATTTTCCCTCCACTACGGCTCCGAGCGAGTGTGCCGTTGTGAACGATTACACAGCTGAGTTGGTCAATTCGGAGCGTTGCTCGCTTGTAGATTTGCGAATTAGAATACAAATTCGTTTGTCAAGTGGTTGTGAGTAGGTGAATAAATATTCTACATAGACGTGGCAGCTTAGTTAGTGTGATCCCATATACTCGTAACGATGGAGTTCTTAGGTTTTTGGGACTGACAAGACTCGAACAAGTACTATGTTTGTACTGACATGGCATCCAGTGTATTAAGTAATTAATATATGTTTAATATACGTCGCCTTATGAGTAGTACGTACGTCTCATTTTATTTGAAAAATTGCCGCGAGAATAAAACTAGCTTATTAATGTATCATTACATACGTCAATGCAAATCATATGGATGCGGGTGGCGCACGTGGACGTCTATCGGCTGATATAATGAAGATGATGCAAAAACTAATCAATAGGAAAATAATGTCAGCCTCTTCGAAAGTATAGCATAACATTGCTTTTTTATGAATGGTATTTAAATGTTTGCAATAGTCTCTAATATGATTAAATAAATCCGAAATCGCAAACTAAATCACCCATCCTGAATGCGTACTAATTATGTTCACATGCATGATCCTCGTATTGGTAGTAAAATAACAAATTGGACTTTAATTTGAGTTTGGTCGAAGTCCGGGTGTCATCAACCCGCCGGGGGAGGACGGGGCGCCGCAACTCTTTGTGCGAATAAACCCGCTCTCATATTTATTTTGCGCGCCCGCTACTGCTCATTTTTATTACCCACCCATTTCCACTTGCCACTGTCTTGTTTAATTAGGAAGGGACGTTTGCTTTTTATGTTTTAATACTGCGTTTTGGTTTAATAGTGCAAGCAAGCTGCTTATTGCGCTCCAGTTTTCATCCACTTTATATCTGCCCGATTTATTTCGCGATACCGGCTTATCAAAGAAAACGAACAGTCTTGAATGGAATTATTTTAACGAGGCTTGTATTGAACTACCGGAGGCTTGTTACAATAAAAGCCGCGGTCGTTAGCTTTTTGAATACGACGGTTGTTCAGGTGGCGCTTATCTGTGTCGCTCGTTTCGCTAATTTCGCTGCAGAAGCGGGCCTCGAGCGCTCTCGTCTAGAGTATCCTCGCGAACTGGCTCGTTACCTTGGCGGCGCGTCTCTCGCTGCTCCCGCTATGCACTCACCTCAAACCTTTCTACGCCATGCAGCAATGAATACGCCCCTAGCTCCACAGTCGAACTTGATTGTATCTCTTTTGGTTGGTGAATTGTAGGCACTACTCGGCGCCCACACCTCCGGCGTCAATGCAGTTGCTGATGCAGCGATTAAATTCTACGGAACAGTTCCTTATCTCATTCGATCATGATTCCCATGCTCCCCTGAGCCGTATAATGTGGACGGGATTTTTCCTTCAAACGCAGGGAAAAATTTAATGGTCGGAAAATTTTCCTTAAAACTTTGTCACTTCCGTTGATCTGATAAGTGAGGACAAAACGCTTTTTGCTTTTATACTGTTGAAATTAAATTTTTAAAACGCAGCTTTATTTTACTTAGGTAAAATGCCATATGAATTTTTAATATTTTAAGAGGGTTCCCCGTGTGGTTTCCAGTGGAGTTCTCGAGCCCGCACGTACTCACACAACAACACGAACAATTTCAGCTGATGACGACTCGTAAAATTTAACGGTGCTGATAATTCCAGAATACTTAAGTTGTGTGGATGACAAAGCGACATAATTAGTCGTAGGCAGTAGGGTTGTCGCGACAATCAGTCGCGGCGCGGTCACGCGCGGGCGGTAAATCGCAAGAACAATGGCACGCGCACACTGCAAGGGTGAGACTACTGCGACTACGAGCCTTCATCTAGTGGCACTCTCTAGAGTAAGCAAGCACGAAACAAGTTTATTACAACCAGAAAAACAGACAATTCTTCCTGTAAGATTAGAAACTATTTAATAAGATACCCCTAGTTTAACTTGATTCATCTTACCGCTTATCACATATGATCAGAAGAGTAGTGAAGAGACGATTCAATTAAAAAGTAAAAGTGTTGGGAGACGCACCTCACAGTTAAGGCAGGAAAGGACGGAGGCATATTACGTCGTATAATAATCCCCCTCTTCCATTACGATACAATGTCAGCATTGCGTTGGTCAAGTAAAAACCCACTTCAAGGCACTCTATTCCATGAACAATTGTATGAGTGAAGTGTCTTGACGACGCGCGTGACGAGTGTGGCGTTTTAAGTCGGGTTCATGAAGTCGTAACCGGCGTATTTTTGTAGGGAAACTCTGTCGTTGTATTCGCGGCTGAGTGGTCAGTGTTCGGTAAAAAGGGCGCCACTTAAGATGGAACGGCATGCACTTTGTTGCGCTGTAACCGTTACTTAGTAAAGTTTACTGCTCTCGAGTTTATATCCGACATATCCGGGGATTGGCCAGAGATATGTGATTACAAAACAAAGGATCAACCTGAATGTACCTCATGTTGTAATCATGGTAAGAGAAGGTTGTCTAGAAAAGTTTCCTATAATATGGTACGAAAAATATTAATTGAGTACCAGCTGCCGCCTACGATTTCGTCTGCGTGGACCCGGGATAAAAACTATCCTATATTTTAATCCAGGCTATAGTTTATAATATATATTTTGCACCAAATAATATAGTTTATCTTTGTGCAAAATCTCAACCTAATCGGTGGTGCCGTTTAAGCGTGATTGAGTAACAAATATCCAAACATCTAAACATCCAAACTTTCGCATTTATATAATTATTAAAAGAATAAAGGTAATAAATGTAGGTAGTGGACAATCTTACACAAATCGACCTAGTCCCAAACCAAGCAAAGCTTGTACATACTAATATTTGTTTTTAAAGCAGTAACGCTGCTAAAGAAAATTATAAATTTCCATTTTTTTAATTTTAATTTATTTTTGATTTATCCGGCTCGGAGCATTAAATATTTCAATCTTTCCTTTCATTTAAAAAAGCTTGTACAAACTATGGATACTAGACGACCACAACATAATTATATAGATAACTAAACATGAAATACATGGAAACATCCATGACAAGAGAACAAATATTCGTGTTTATCACACGAATAAATGCCCTTACCGGGATTCGAACCCAGGACGTCTTGGTTCGTAAGCAGGGTCACTACCAACTAGGCTAACGTGGTAGTCGATACTAGTACTTGATAGGACATTTCATCAAAAGTCCAAATGGTCGTAAACAAAACTAGTAGTTTTAGTTTGAACTGCTCTGCAAGCTGGCTTATGTCTTACATTCCTTTAGAGCTCTTACTAGTAACATAGCTTAGTAAGTATATAGTGTTAGCATGCAGCAGCAATTATTATTTTATAGTTAAAGTGTTTGTTAAGTCGTACTTACGTCGCATTGGAAATTAAAATATCGTGTCTTACAAATACCATTCTGACCGAATAAATTGTGATTGTTTAAATGATTTAACCGAAACGTGATTGCTTAAAAATTAATAAAAATAACAAAGTTGCTGTTCATTCATTTTCCTGTCTTACTTGTTTTACTGAAACAATAAATTTTTAAGTGATAGTATTTTATCTTATCTAAAATCTCACTTACGGTAATACTAATAAAACTTTTTAAAGTTAGTTCATCATATCAGCCGAAAGACGTCCACTGCTGGACATAGGCCTCCCCCAAAGAGTGCCAAAGTGACCGATCCCACGCCATCCGCATCCAGCGGACTCCCGCAACCTTTACCAGGTCATCAGTCCACCTTGTCGGGGGCCTACCCACGCAGCGCCTTCCGGTACGTGGTCGCCACTCGAGAACCTTTCCGCCCCAACGGCCATCGGTTCTACGTGCTATGTGCCCCGCCCACTGCCACTTAAGTTTAGCGATCCGGAGGGCTATATCGGTTACCTTGGTTCTGCTGCGGATAGGCTCATTTCTGATGCGGTCACGCAGCGAAACTCCCAACATGGCCCTCTCCATTGCCCTTTGGGTGACTTTGAGCCTTCTTATGAGGCCCATAGTAAGCGACCACGTTTCAGTGCCATATGTCATCACTGGCAACACACACTGGTCAAAGACTTTCATCTTGAGACACTGCGGAATATTGGACGAAAAGATTTGACGTAGCTTCCCGAACGCTGCCCAGCCGAGTCGGATTCGACGATTGACCTCTTTCTCGAAGTTGGACCTACCTAACTGGATCGTCTGTCCTAGGTATACATCATCATCATCATCATCATCATATCAGCCGAAAGACGTCCACTGCTGGACATAGGCCTCCCCCAAAGAGTGCCAAAGTGACCGATCCCGCGCCACCCGCATCCAGCGGACTCCCGCAACCTTTACCAGGTCATCAGTCCACCTTGTCGGGGGCCTACCCACGCTGCGCCTTCCGGTACGTGGTCGCCACTCGAGAACCTTTCCGCCCCAACGGCCATCGGTTCTACGTGCTATGTGCCCCGCCCACTGCCACTTAAGTTTAGCGATCCGGAGGGCTATATCGGTTACCTTGGTTCTGCTGCGGATAGCCTCATTTCTGATGCGGTCACGCAGCGAAACTCCCAACATGGCCCTCTCCATTGCCCTTTGGGTGACTTTGAGCCTTCTTATGAGGCCCATAGTGAGCGACCACGTTTCAGTGCCATATGTCATCACTGGCAACACACACTGGTCAAAGACTTTCGTCTTGAGACACTGCGGAATATTGGACGAAAAGATTTGCCGTAGCTTCCCGAACGCTGCCCAGCCGAGTCGGATTCGACGATTGACCTCTTTCTCGAAGTTGGACCTACCTAACTGGATCGTCTGTCCTAGGTATACATAATCGTCTACAACTTCGAGCGTAAAGTGTCCGATTGTAATGGGAGTTGGTACAACATGGGCATTTGACATGATCTTCGTCTTATCCATGTTCATTCTTAGACCAACTCGCTCGGATGCTTTACTGAGGTCATCGAGCATCGTACTTAAGTCCTCCATGGTCTCAGCCAAGACTACTATATCGTCAGCGAACCGAAGGTGAGTGATGTACTCGCCGTTGATGCTGATGCCTAGCCTTCTCCAGTCCAGAGTCTTGAAAACGTCCTCCAGTGCAGCGGTGAACAGTTTTGGAGAAATAACATCTCCTTGCCTGACTCCCCGCTGTAGCGGAATAGGTTTCGAGTTCTGGTCCTGGAGTCGGACTGACATAGTGGCGCTCTCGTACAAACACTTCAGCACTTCGATATAGCGATAGTCAACTTGGCACCGCTGGAGAGACGTAGGTATACATAATCGTCTACAACTTCGAGCGTAAAGTGTCCGATTGTAATGGGAGTTGGTACTACATGGGCATTTGACATGATCTTCGTCTTATCCATGTTCATTCTTAGACCAAGTCGCTCGGATGCTTTACTGAGGTCATCGAGCATCGTACTTAAGTCCTCCATGGTCTCAGCCAAGACTACTATATCGTCAGCAAACCGAAGGTGAGTGATGTACTCGCCGTTGATGCTGATGCCTAGCCTTCTCCAGTCCAGAGTCTTGAAAACGTCCTCCAGCAGCGGTGAACAGTTTTGGAGAAATAACATCTCCTTGCCTGACTCACCGCTGCAGCGGAATAGGTTTCGAGTTCTGGTTCTGGAGTCGGACTGACATAGTGGCGCTCTCGTACAAACACTTCAGCACTTCGATATAGCGATAGTCAACTTGGCACCGCTGGAGAGACTGTAGTACAGCCCAGGTTTCGATCGAATCGAAGGCTTTTTCGTAGTCCACGAACGCTAAGCAGAGAGGCAGGTTATACTCCTCGGTCTTCTGTATATCCTGACGAAGCGTGTGGATGTGGTCTACGGTACTAAAGCCTCTTCGGAAACCGGCTTGTTCGGGAGGCTGGAAGTCATCTAGCCTGCGTACGAGACGGTTTGTAATGACCCTCGAAAACAGCTTATAGACATGGCTCAGAAGTGAGATGGGTGTGTAGTTCTTCAGCAGTGTTGTCACCCTTTTTGAAGAACAGCACCACCACACCTCTGTTCCATGCCTTTGGAGTTCTCCCTTCCAGTAAGACGGAACCGAACAACTTCTGAAGGGCCGTAAGGACCGGTTTTCCACCCGCCTTCAGAAGTTCGGCTGTTATTCCGTCTTCACCGGGTGCTCTGTTGTTCTTGAGCTGTTTAAGAGCCATTACAATCTCGTACAGGCTGATGTCCGGGATGTCGTCGGTATAGTGTCGGGTTAGTCTAGCTCTAGGGTCTTCCGCCTGACTAACTTCGGGTCTGCGCGTTGATGTGTATAGCTGTCCGTAAAAGCGATCGATCGATCTCACCCAGAATCTCAGGTTTAGAGGAAACGATTCCACCATCTTCAGTTTTTAACTTCGCGAGCTGGCTCTGCCCTATAGACAGATCTCTCGAGAATACTTTAGAGCCCTTATTACGCTGTATGGTCTCTTCAATACGATTCGTATTGAATTGGCGCAGATCGCGGGTAAGGGACTTGGAGATCTGTTTATTGAGCTGCCGGTATACGGTCGCGTCGGCTGAAGACTGTAGAATAATTTCACTCCTTTCCTTCATGAGCTTCTGAGTGGAGCTAGATAGCCTATTAGTTCCGTTAGTGCCTTGGGCCTTGAAGAGCTTAGACCCAGTGACACGGACAGCTTCCACAAACCCGTCGTTCAATCCGTCGTTCAAAGTTAGTTATTTGTCGAAATTTTCCAAATAAACTATTCCCAAAGAGGAAGACATAGGCGTGTCTCTTTCATAAAGTCATCGCATTAGAGGAAAGAGAAAAAATGCCATCAGCTTACAAACAACAGATACCTAACGCAGTTTAAGCAACGATGGCAGTGGTCACAGCCTGATGTTTGAGTGGTTAATATAAATGAGCGATTTCCGTGCTTTGGAAGGCACGCTAAGCAGTTGATCCCGGGTGCTGTCTATGACAGTAGTCGTTAAGCCGAGTTAGAGGCCTTCGGGCGACTTAATAACTTCTAACAGTCGACAAGCCCACTCACTTGACAAATGGGGGACAACTGTCACTCGCGTCCGCAGGAGCTACCTACCATATCCCTGCACGTGTCCCCTGGGTGGTACTAAAGTGTGACAAACTTTATAAAGGCCAAAATAATGTATGCCATGCGATAAAACAAATAAAAGTTGCTGGTCTATCGGTTCACTCGTTTTCACAATACTTACACAATTTTAATTTTCTACAACCTTGACTGGAGATGCAGTTAGCTTTTTCATACACGATTGACAGCTGCTACCTACGTGTAGTTCTTCTGTAGATGACTTTTGTGATTAATTTTAAAAGACGCCTCCCTCTCACTAAAGATAACTTAGTTTAGGAATCGGTGTACTTCAGTATTGGATTGGGGTGGTCAAATCTAGCTTGAAATATATTAAGAAAGTGTAAGGAATGTAGTCATCTGTATGTCAGTTTATGGTGTGTGTAAAATTATATTTAAGACTTGTATTGTGTAACATAACCTCATCATTATTGCAAAATGTAACTAACACCTTTTATAATATGGGTCTGACCTGAAATAAAATATTTAATTCATTGATATAACTCCTTTACGTAGAATCCGTATTTTTTTTAATGCCTGGACACAGCAGTGTACGCCGAGCACAAGCATCATTTCTTTCTTTTTAAATTAGAGCGGGATGTCACGTGCGTCTCGCTCCGTTACAATATTCATAATTCAACGTTATTAGAGAGAGAGGCGTGACTGGGCTGCGACCGACGTGACAGAACGTGGTGTTCTGCATACATAACATCTTACATTATTAAACGAGCGAGCGAAGCGAACGAAGTTCTATGCTCCAGATTGGGTCTAAAAACCTGCGTATGTCCGGGTGTCGGATGTTCCGCTGTTCAGCATTTCTGTACCGGTTCTCAATTTCTTTTTCGGTTTTAATTTGGACAAAAGAAAGTTTTTGAAGAAATATAGATTCCAGAGATATAGCTCACATAGCCACTAGTGATTATTATTTGTTTGATTGTGTTATTTTATTGTACAGCTATTTGTATGTCTATATTTCACATGTTCCTTTTTATGCTTTGAATAATCTGAATTGAATTGTTAATATAAGCTAGGACCCCAATTTATTGAAGAGGGACCCTCATCACACTGAAGACCGCAGGCAAATATTTATTTTTTATTTTTTTATTTTTTTGGGCAATCATACACAAATCTACCTAGCCCCAAACTAAGCAAAGCTTGTACTATGGGTGCTAAACGACGATAAATACTAATATAGATAAATACATACTTAAATACATAGAAAACATCCATGACTCAGAAACATATATTCGTGCTCATCACACAAATAAATGCCCTTACCGGGATTCGAACCCAGGACCTCTAGCTTCGTAGGCAGGGTCACTACCAACTAGGCTAAAGCGGTCGTCAATACTTGTTATGTGCATGGTGTTGGGTTACTGCGGAGTAAGTGGGGAATAGCACGGAACAGGCATTGATCTGATTTAACTCGGTTGATGATAACTTACCTGCAATATCTATATATTACCGCTTCTGCTAAATAAATTAGGTAGAATATAACGTACATGGGCTTAACCAAAGTGAAGCAAAAGGCACCATTAAATTCGCAGGAAGTGCTGTCTTTGTACTACTCGTCTGTACCAGTAGCTCGGCAACCGCGTCGTTATCTCACCCGCGATTCCACAATAATACGTACCTAACTATTATAATAAATCACAGCACAATAGTTAGCCGGATTCGAAGAAAGTTCGCTTTTCTCGCCTTTGAGCTCCCGAAATAATTGTGACGGCGGCATGCGTGGGTAGGGTTAATACAAATCCAGAGCAACGTATATCAAGGGCGGAATATCTTAAGCTATTGTGTGGTTACGTTGGCGGAAGTGTTGACTTCACTTCAGCTTGAGCCGCGTTTACTTCGAGCGTGCTAGTTGGTGAATAGTTACTGGCACTGGTTTTTTCTTAAATCAAAGGAAAAATTGAAAAACTTAATGCTCCGTGTACTTGGCCCTTTATTATTCATCGTTTATATAAATGAACTACCTAATATAATTCCATGCAAATCTGTTATGTTTGCTGATGATATATCTTTTATTGTTACGTCGGAAAAAAAACAAAATATACAAGAACATGAATGTAAAGTAAACGAAATGATGGAAACTGTTATAAAATGGTTAGAAATGCATAACTTACAAATTAATATTAATAAAACCCACTGTGTACAGTTTAAATCCAAACGAGGTGAAAATCTTAGCATTAATATACATTTTAGAAATAAGAAAATACAAGAATTGCAGGGACTTACTTTTTTGGGAGTCACTTTAGATAAAAATTTAGACTGGCAAGCTCACATAGATAAGGTCCGTTGCAAATTGAATAGGTTTGTTTATGTTTTACATAAATTAAGGCGCACTTCAGGATTGCAGGCCACTCTTGCTGCATATCATGGCTATGTTAATTCAGTATTGAGATATGGACTAATTTTGTGGGGAAATTGTAATTATTCCGGCATTGCATTTGTGGCACAGAAAAAATGTGTGCGGGCTATCTGTGGACTCGCTAACTACAAGTCTTGCAAACCGCTCTTCAGAAAGCTTAATATATTACCTCTACCTTGTTTATATATTTTGGAAATCTGCATGTTCGTTAAGAGGCATATGTATTTATTTAAAACAGCTGCAAGCATTTCCACTCGAAACCAACGAAATCCTGGGCGGTTGGTGCATGATTGCGTTCCTAGGACGGCATTGTACTCTAGTCACTGCTTTGTTATGTGCATGACAATATTTAATAAGATACCGAAATGTTGGAAAGAGCTACCTCTGAATAAATTTAAAAACCTATTAATCAAGTTCTTAAGTGTAAAGAACTATTACAGTGTAAAAGATTTCCTGTCTCAGGACATTCAACAGTAGTAATATTTAAGATATTTGCATGCTAGTATTACTCAATACAAATAGCAGAATAAGATACTTATTGTCATATAACAGCTAAGGACACCGATGTACCTACTTATTCTAAGCAAATAAAGATTCTATTCTATTCTATTCTATTCTATTCCGAGTATGGGGTGGCGCATCGTTACTGACGATTTTTCAACATATTTTGAGACGTTAGTGCTGTTAAGAAGGCTAAGTTTTCTGGTAGATGTCGCTACATGCCTCCCTAAGGCGTTGTGTGAAGGAACTGATTGAAGGATTTGGTGCCCGAACCGGATTGTTCCGATAACTCAGTTGGTTAGTAGCGACGGGCCATGAATGCCTGTGGTCACCGGTTCGAATCCGGCTAGGAGCATTCAATTTTTCCTTTGTTTAATAAAATTATAATTTTCGTTAGCAGCGTAACTGCTTACAACTAAAATTCATTTACATGGCGTGTTATATTGTTAATTCCCGGTAAACAACTTCAGAAAATGACCTTGCCCGCGCAAAGGCGAATTGTATGTGCGAGCTGCCCCCCCACTTCGTCTCACAAGTTTAAGTTGTTTGAACAACCGCAACGGGTACAAGATTTTTAAGATGTGTGTGTGACACACCTCGAAGGAAAATACGTGCAGAATTGGTTAATAAGCTGAAAGAAGAGATTCTCTACTGTGTTTACATCAATTGTTCATATTAGATATAACTTCGAATGTTTAGTTGGCTATCTACATCTAGGGACGTCGAAAGGACGGAACAATTTACATTTAAATAAATACAAGATCTGTGACATGAACCAGTTTGAATTGCACGCATAATGGTTTATTTATTCTACTATCTTATTTGTTCGTTCCTTTCTTGCCAGCCAATTTTTCAAAGCCATTCAGTGAATACTTTGGCTTGATTTTTCATACATTACAGATATAATAAAATAATTTATGGAGCCTAATATTATGCTGGCAGCACAGTCAAGTGAGCGCTGGCCTATTGGAACCATCAGATAAAATCACATCAAGCTACACACCGAATTAAATGCCCTGGCAAGTAAATCTACAAGTATGCGAGTTCGCTCGAACGCGGCTCGCGCGCTGGCGGGAAGCCAGCCGTTATGTATTCATGCCCGAATGTTCGCCGCCGCGCCGAACCTCCTCTTACTGCGTACATTTCTGCCAACCACCTTGGATAATAAGGAAAATAATACGCAATGTTTACCTAAACCTTGTGTACTACTATAAATTATTGACTATACATATACATTTATTTCATTTTATAACATTGCACTATAAATAACAACACTCTGATATTACTATGATCGTCAAAAATAATACAAAACACAAAAACACCTAACGAACTTAGGTTTACGACTTTTTACGAGGCCATGATGTATATTATTGTATTGAACATGATTGCGAACAGCCAATGCCAGAACTCTTAGGATCAGTTCAGCCGCAGGGCCCACGAATTCGTCTGCTTCACTGGTTGTCAATTCAGACTCTGACACTATTCGGCTAAACGTATTACATTCGAATTAGTTTTGTATTACACTCGAGCGCTTTTTCAGTTAAGACTAATGTGTCAAACTTGCACGGGACCACTGTCAATAAATATCAAAATAAGGAAAATTTAAAGTAGATGTCGCAACACTTCCTAACTCTCCCTATGGCATTGTAAGACGGAACTGAAAGAGAAATTCAAAGATTTAGTGGCCGGGACAGATTGTTCCGATAGCTCAGTTCGGGCCACGACCCATGCCTGTGGTCGCCGGTTCGAATGCAGCTCGGAGCATTTTTCTTTTTTCTTTTTGACATAAACCTTAGTGCATACATTTCGTTAGCAGCGTTACTGCTTAATACAAAATTAACTACAAAATACAGTATTTGACAACGGTCAAATCAGCTTTTTATTATGAAACGTCCATAACGCTCCGTTAGTATGGAAAGTAAGTACTACTGCAAGCAAGAAGCCTGAAGCAAGTGCTTGTGACGTCACAATCAAACGACGTCCTTATTGATAGTTTTAATGCATAAAAAAATCTTTAAATAGCAAACGTAAATGATAGATTGAAAAGGCTAATGAAAAAACTTAAATTTTCACTTTCGTCAAATAACGTATTGTTTGCTATACCTACAATGCGTTTAGTTGAATAGATCGCTGAACTTCGAGGGTACGACGTGCCTCCCTATAAAAGTGTACTGAAGCCCACTTGAGATTAGTATTCACACCTCGGCCCACTACTTAGCTGCTCTTATCTTCGGCCCGATACGTTTAGCCAGCGTTTTTACTCAACGGTTACAAACAAGCGTACCGTATACTACACGCACAGCGACGGATACATATACATGTTAAACTTATGATACTCCTCATTTTCTTCGGGAATTAAAAGGGTCACCCGATTTTTTTCGCACGTCACGTTCCAAGCGCGCGTTAGGACAATACAACTGTCATTTCCCCATATAAAAATGTATATTTAGATCTATCTATCGTGCGTACAGTCACCAGCATAAATATATGACTATGGGCAACGCTGCAAAAATATCTGATCATCAATTGAAGGTATAATTATACGACGATACAAAGGCGGTAAAAATATGTGATGATTTACAGCCGGCATATAAATCTTTTGCCTGTAACAGCATAAATATCGGATCAGACTGGGTAAAAATATCTGATACTCCACGAAAGCAAAATGATATATGACCAGCAAAATTATCTATCTGCTGTAGGAGCACAACCTTCGGGTCACATAAAGACAGCATAAATATCTGATACGATTGTCAGTAAAAATAATCTCAAAATTCTGCAAATCGAACTTTATCTGCTTACACATACAGTCGTAATATGAATATAACAATTTTTTGCTTCTTGAAAAGCGAAAATCAGGCTGTCATTGTCAAAAAAAGCTGCCATTGGATTTTGCCGTCTTACGTTTTACGACATTATTTCCATTGATAAAATAAAGAAGTAACAGTTGATCTTAGCTTTTGAATCATGGGGTTTCGGGAGTTTTAACTTTAAGCAAGGACATTAAAGGACACCGCACACCTAGAATCAAAAGAAAGAACGTTGGTGATTACTTTCAAAAAACAATTTTACTAAAATATTGTATCAAAACTGGACCAGAAATTGAGCACCATAGTAAATGCAAGAACAAAAAAAGTTGGCAGGTTAAGCAATAAAAAAATAAACGCTTTGAAAATCAACTATTTTAATAACTGTTATAACAAACTTATCTTAAAAAGCTTTTGGTATCCCAGTTAATTTTGTTAGCCGCTACGATATTTTGTAATTAAATTACAAAAAAAAATACTTTTAGTGTTGCACTCCATTCATAAAACTGAAAGTCAAAACATTTTTTTATTGCAAGCCCACGTGTGGTACATCAATCGATGGGCCTTTCATAATAAATATAAGGTTTACCATCAATTTTTTTTATCACTTGTGAATAGAGTGAGATAATCGCACCGAAAGTCACTAAAATTATGTCCCCCCCCCCCCCTTCTAATTTTCGGACCGCGTATTTTAAAAATATTGTTTTGAACGAGATCGGTTTAAAGGTTGTCGAGATATTTTTAAAAAACTGCCTTCCTTAAAGAAAAGGACGTAAGTGCCATAAGCTTTCAGTAACGATAAGACCTTTTTAATGGGCACGGAACCCTTCGTTGCGCGTGGTCCGACACGCTCTTGGCCGCTTTTTTATGGTTATAAGTCTTATAACATAACATAATCCACTTTTTTGTTAAAAAAGCTGAATAGCAGTATTTATTTTCTAAAACTGGTCCGTGAAATGCTTATGTTTTTGTATTGCCAAATCTAATCTAACGAAATCTAAAAACACAAGGGCTGATCAATGGCCATCAAACTTATTTTTTTATTGCTAGAAACTCACGACCAGCATTTAATTAAACAATCAATTTAAATACAAAATATCGTTTCGTGTAATTTTACGAAGGTTCAAGTGATATCAAAGACGAGTGAAGAGGCGAGTCGAACCAATTTGTATATCGTACTGCTGGGGAGGAATCCACAAAGCTCTCAGACTACTAGCTGCATTTATAGATGACTAGTATAAATTGCACCACCGAATACTCACATATGTGCTTCAATTCTAGGGGTCAAATTACATTAGGGACTAGCTGTCAATCAATTCAACGGCTCCTTATGAATATAAGGCTTAGAAACGCAAATAACGCAATGTTAGGCCCATCTGGCAACTTTGACTTATTAGCAATTCTGTCAAATTCACGTTTTAAATCGTGAGATGGCGATATCCAATGACAGGTTAATACTCTTTTCAAGAAGCGTCAAATAGCTTTGTTCAAATTACGACCGTATGTCAAAGCCAATAAAGTTCATTTTTGCAGAATTTTGAGATATTTTTTACTGCCAATCGTATCAGATATTTATGCTGTCGCTACGTGATCCGATGTTTATGCTTCTACAGCGGATAGATGATTACGCTGGTCATATGTCACATCATTTTGATTTCGTGGAGTGTCAGATATTTTTACGTGGCCTGGTCTGATATTTATGCTGTTACTGGCAAATTATTTTTATGCCGGTTGTAAATCATCACTTATTTTTACCGCCCTTGTATCGTCATATAACTATACCTTCAATCGATGATCAGATATTTTTGCAGCATTGCCCATAGTCATATATTTATGCTGGTGACTGGACAATGCGTTACGTGATCGACCTGCTGGTAGGCCAAAAGACAAATGTGAGAGAGTTTTACAAAAATGGAATAGAATAGAATAGAATTACATATAATCATGACAACAGCACATCTCATAAGGCCTTATACATCTTGACAGATGATTAATTATTGCCACGAAACGGTTCCATCTCAGCGTTGAGCTAGTGGCCTGGTGACCAGTGCTGGTCTTCCGATGGAACCATCCGGTGATTCCACGGCGTAACACACATTTTACAGTCTCACAAAATAATAATAATAGTAATATAAAACAAAAACAATACAATTAGGACAAGTAATAAAATTTCCGAACGCAACATAACCGCGCCAACCGACCAACTAGCGCCGTCATAATGGCGCAAGCCGGATGCTCTAAACTCGGCGCCGTATTTAGATTCCAAAAAAGTTACCAAAGATGGCCGAATGTCACTGTCACAAATGTCATTGTCATTGTGACGCTCCAGATGTAACCAACCCATGCATAATTATATATTATTTCGTTGTTACTTAGATGTGAATATTATCGTTGTTACTTAGATGTGAATATCACCTAACACATCTCGGCTTGGTACATCAATCTGTCTATATACAAAACACTATCCCCAAGTACTGAATTACGTACCTACTAGCTTTTTCCAGCGAATTCTTCCGCGTTAAGGTTATCACAACAATGTCATTATTAAATACGAGACATGTTAATCCTTTGGGAATGACTTCAGATGTAAAAGTAGGTATTCTACACATTCTGTTTCAGGGTTTGGCTTAAAACTATCCATGTGCCAAAATTCATCACAGTCAATTGAGCCGTTTCTATGAGATTGACTGACAAACATACAGACATTCATAAACACTACTTTTTTACACTGGGACTGAGGAAGCTACTAGTTATGAAATATGTATTAGTAATAAAAAACAACAACATGGTGATATGTCAATATTATTATGTCCATATGAAAAATATTTACGCACATTATGAGAATATTAATAGTTACCAATTGTTATCAAAACCTGAAGTATTACCACAGTAATATGAACTTTTCTTCAACAAAACAGTTTTAATCAAGTATCTATTTTTTTTATTAATATTTAGATAAGATTATTTATTTCGGCGGTTGCATTTAATTTTAACTTTACAATGATGTATAAATAAATAACACACGTACCTAATTTAGAAAAGTTAAAACTTACCAATTCAAAACTAATTCATTTCAATGGCAACCCATGGGTAGTTTTTTTGAAATCTATATACGGCGTCGAGTTTAGGCAACCAAAATGTCAAAAAAGACAGACATGTGACGCGGGCGCAATGCGATGCCGATTTGACAGGCCATATAATTATGGAGAAACAAAACAAATATTTCAAGCAAATTGGTACAAAGATAAAACCAAACTGAAAGCAGCACAATACAAACATTAAAACTAGAGGGACATAACACAAAGGTAAGACAACGTTATCATTCGAGTTCCTAAATGCAGCTCGTGTCTAGCCTGCAAGTTTCCTGGCTTTTTTGGTTGTTAAATATAAACGTTTTGAGTTTAATTCTAAAGCTGTGCACATTTCCTAGGTCCCGCAACGGCGGAGGGATGACATTCCAGCATTTTGGTTGCTACGTACCGAAAACTACCACGCGAAGCCGCAGATTCGTGTCGGGGTGTCAGCAACTGTATCCCACACCGCCGTGCACCATGCTACATGGAGCTGCACAACTTTTCGAAGAGATACTTAGGAGCCTCGTTCTTAATTACACCGAAAAGTAAACAGGCCAGATATAGTTTACGGCGATGCTGCATTTTAAGGATGCTGTGTTTATTTAAAAACGAAGTGGCATGAGCTCTCGAAGGAATACTGAAACAGAAACGAGCACAAGCATTTTGAACTCGTTGGATGAGTCTCTTCGTTTTTCCAAGAAGTCGTGGCCCATACACTGCATCTGCGTATAGTTCAACTTGGATAATACTAAAGACTCCACCACCCGAATTCGCAAGTTTTCGCTTAGAAATTGCCTGATATTGTACAACACTTCAAGTTTGTAGAAGCAATTTCTCTCAGCACTAACCATGTGTTTCTCAGCGGAGCCCACAGTCCATCATAAGTCCTAAATTACGTGCTTCATGCACTCGTTCAATAGGTTTACTATAAAAGTGGGTGTAAATACTATAAAGTGGACTCTTATCATGCTAAAGAGATGCCTCACCATGGAATGGGTTTATCAATGTAAGAAATACACGTGTTTAGTGGATTTAAATGCCATAATAGTTTTACAGAGTAACCTAGGAGAAATACAAAAAAATAGTTGATTGGTCCAAAAGTTAATCAGATTGCCATCCAGCGCATATCAAACTAACCCGAAGTAATAATAACATAAGGGTGCCTTTTCCACCAGAGATGTGCCATGCCATGCTATGCTATATTTTCATATATTTGACACATAGCTCCAGCTACAGCTACGTTTCAAATGTATGAAAACATAGCATAGCATGCATAGCACATTTCTGGTGGAAAGGCACCCTAACAGATGTACGACACGACATCTTAAATAATAAAATTCCCCTTGTCTCCTTCAATCGTCACCTATACACTAACGTTAATCTCGCTCCATAATTTATGAGAAAATTGAAAACTTGCACTTATTACTCTTTTACGAGTTTGACTCGTAAATCTTTCTCAGAGAAAAAGATGGAATTTTTCAACTGGGGCAGCGTTATTTGGCGGCTTACCTGGAAGGAAATTACAGAAATTATGAGTTCCAATTTCATTGTGACGAAGAATAATGCTCATTTGTGTTTGGATATTTGGAGCACTTGAATTCCGTCTGGCAGGAATACTATTTATTGGTCTCTACAATCACCAAACACGAAGTTACCGCGACAATGTTAAAATCTGAAAAAGACTTATGTGACGATGGTGATTTTATCGAAGCCTGCGTGGATAATGTTTTATATGAATGACTAGCTTCTACCCGCGACTCTGTCCGCGTGGAACTCGTTTATATGGTAGTTCCTCTTTCACCCCCCATTTCATTTCAGGTTATTTGCGGGATAAAAACTAATATTATAAATTAAAAATAATTTTAGTATGGATTAGTATGGATTTACGGAATTTCCTATTTTTCGATTAAATATAATATATCTTATGTTGGCTATCTGAGAAGATATTGAATAGAACATTTGGGTAAGTGGTTCTGATTAAGCTTATTCAAATTCAAATAATTTATTTCAGGCTTGCACCCATAGGCAGCTGCTGCACTGTACCCGGGCTAGCGGGGACGCGCAACGTTTGCGCATTATTGCTTGATAGTTTTAGCTCTCGTTTCCATATTACTCTCTAATTGCACTTCCATAAGATTCCATAAGATCTCGTAAGATTCCTGAAACTTATAGTTAATAACAAAACTAAAGATAAAAATAAAAATAATTATAGAAATTTGTTCAAGATTTGTAATATTTTACCGGTGAGCCTTAAACATAAATATTTATTAGTATTAAATAATCATGGCAGTCGTGAGCACACCCAATTACAGTTACACTATAACGATGTCTGTGATACCAGGTCGATGTCGGCGGGCAAGTTTGTTGTGCCGAGGGTCGCTAATTACTACGGCGATAGGTGTCTCCGGAAACGTATACCCTATATACTCAACAGCCTGCCCTCTGACATCAGGCAAGAGGCCAATAAAGTTATACTCATACTCATACTCATACTCATATATTTATTGCGATCATGTTCATTACATTTGGTATGTTAGTGGTCTTTTGGTTAGTAGGTACATGATACCCCGTTAGGGCATGGCATTTTTCTTACTAGCTAGGCAAGGCAACCTAAACATAAAATATTTTCAATTAGGTATATAATATTAGCTGATCAATCGACTTACATGCAATAGGTGGTCGTTACATAAAGAAATTATTAATGCGACGCCAAGATCTATAAACTAAAACTTATTAACTATACATGTAAATGTTCAGTCGAGTTTAATTTTACAAGCAATTGATTTACAATAAATATTTTAAATGTATGTTAACTTATTTAATGCGATGTCAGGAATTTATGACTAAAAACATGAAAGTACCTAATGTCAAAATTAATACTAAAAATATGTATGTAATGTCAAAACTTAAATTATACAAAACAATTATAATATAAAATTAGAAAGGGAAAATGTCTGTCTGTCTGCTTATTAATGAAATGTCGTGACTTATAACTAGGTAAATAAATAAGTTACTTAAAATTATTCAAATTTGTCATTCAAGTATTCATTAACATTATAGTAGCACTTGGAAACTAGGAGGCATTTAACTTTCTTTATAAATTTGGTATATGATTCTTCACTTTTTATTACACTAGGTAGTTTATTGTATACTTTTATGGCCATGACGTAAGTGCTGTTAGAATAGATTTTCATTCTTGAGGCTGCTAGAAGAAGTTTATTTTTATATCGCAGCGCGTGTTTTGTGGGTAGGTCTTGTCGTTGTTTAAATAAGTCAGGGTTTTGTCGTGTGAATTTGCATATTTCCAGGATATAGGTACAAGGTAGCGTAAGGATTTTATACTTTTGGAAATGTGGTTTGCAGGTTTCCATGTTACCTATATTGGCAAGGATACGAATTAGTTTCTTTTGCTGTATAAACAAAATAGCAACGTCGGTACTATGGCCCCATAAAATAATACCGTAGGAGAGCCATGCGCTGGCGTATGCATGGTATAAGGCTAGTGTAGTTTGTATGTCTGTAGTTTTTTTGGTTTCATAGAACGCGTAGGCAAAGCTGGATATTTTTGATCGTATTGATTTTATATACGCCTTCCAATTTACATGTTTGTCTATAACCAAACCTAGCAGAGTGAAGTCGTTTACTACTTCTAATTGGGTGTTTTTATAGGTAAAACTAATGTCAAGGGGGTTTTTTGGTAAGGTTGAAATGTTATAAGTTTTGTTTTTATAAAATTAATTTCAAGATTATGATCGTCCAACCAGTGTGTAATTTTATCAATTAGTACGCTGAGTTGGTCATTCAGGTAAGTTGTATTGTTGCATGTCACAAGTAAGGAGATGTCATCAGCAAATAGAACGCAAGTTTGATCCAGTGTTTTGGGAAAATCATTTATGTACAGTAGAAATAAGAGGCATCCGGCTACACTTCCTTGGGGAATTGAGGAGTTGATTACTCTGGATTCTGACCGGACTGCTCTTATTTCGCCATATTGTGTGTCGTAGTATTCTATCTCTGTAAGGTGTTCTCTGTCTGTAAGGTAGGACGTGAACCACTTATGAGCGATACCGCGGATCCCCACTCCGTATAATTTGTCTAATAATATTTTATATTTTACTTTGTCATACGCTTTGGTCATATCAAGTAAAATACCGAGTGCGTGCTTTTTTTCGTTTAGTGTATTTACAACCTCATGCATGTACTTGTACACAGCGGTTGTTGTTGATCGCTTTTTACGAAATCCGTTTTGGCTTTCGTCGAAGACTTTGTATTTTTCGCAAAACGCGTAAACTCGATCACACATAGCTTTTTCAAAGATTTTGGACGCCGTTGGTAACAAAGCGATGGGCCGGTAGTTGTTGGGGTCTGTTTTCGAGTTCTTTTTATGGACTGGTTTTATCAGAGCTTTCTTAAGTAAGTCTGGAAAGGTTCCCTCGTTAAAAGATTGGTTGATGAGGTAACAGAAGGGGGTGGTCAGAGAGTCCGCACATTGTCTTATTAGAGATGGTGGGAGCTCATCTACGCCTGTGCTATTTTTATTTTTTAAGCTCGTTATGTTTTTGTAGATCTCTCGGTATGATACGGGTTTTAGATACATAGTGTTCTCCGTATAGTTCAGAACTGGGCGGCCGCGAGGTTCAACGGAAGTATTTTTTGTTGACTCGCCTATTTGCGCAAAGTGGTTATTTAACGCGTTACTGAGTAGTTCTGGGTCGCTGATTATGTTATTATTTATCTTCAATTCAATGTTCTGGCTGTCAATGTTTTGTTTCTTCTTTTTATTTTTACGCTCGTTTATTATCTTCCACATAGTTCTTACTTTATTCTGTGATGTGCTCAATTTTTTTATATACTGTAATTTCTTAGATGTTGATACTGTCTTTTTCAGTATTTTATCATATTTCCTGTAGTATTCGATTAGTACTCTATTGCCCGATTTTTGTGCTAGAATTTTTAATAATCTTTTATTTGTGCATGATTGTTTTATGCCAACCGTTAGCCATGTTTTCTTATTGTTGGTTTTTAACGCAAATTTTCGCTTTGGTATGGTCCTATTTTGTATATTTCTAATGGTGTTCTCAAATTCTATATAGTTTTCATTAACTGTTCTATGTGAAAGTATGATGTCGTCCCAATTTATGTTACTAAGTTGGTATTTAAACGGCTCTACGTTTTTATGGGTGTATACACGTTTTTCCTTCTTCCAGACTATTGGTTTATATTGGGTTTGTGGTAGCTCTATTTGCAAGGTAGTACCCGAGTGGTCCGAAAAGCCGAATTCTTCTACTGTGGTGCGCAAGGACTTGTCATAAAAGTTGGTAAATATTAAATCCAGGCATGTTGACGAAGTTTTTGTTACATGCGTTGGTTTTTTTATATGTTGCCTGAAGTTGTGTTCAGCCATTAAACTTAATAGAGAGTCAGATTTTGAGTATTTTTTTAGAATATTGACATTAAAATCTCCTCCTATTATTATTTTACATTTGTAGTATTTTTTGTTGATGTAGGTTAACAATAGTTCTAGTTGCTTATAGAATATACTTTCTTCACTTTTATTCCAATAAATAACAATTATTAAAATATTTAGCTCTAGTAGCTGTGTAGCACATATCTCTATCACATATTCAATTGACATATTTGTAATATCAGTCCTCTCGATATATTTCATATTGTTTTGTAGTAAAATACATGTACCTCCACCTGTTCGCTTTTTGCGACAAAACGATGCACATAACTTGTATCCGTAAAACTGTAGCATGTTGACTTTAATATCGGTGAGCCAAGATTCTGAAATACCTATCACTTGATAGGTTTTGTTCTGTTCAATAAAAACCTCCAATATATGCTGCTTATTATATAAACTTTGAAAATTCTGAAATAATATATTAAAAGCTATCTTTTTATTTACGAAAGGTATGCTTTTTACTGGGTTCTTGTGGCTCGTTTTCTCTCTGGTCAGTGGTCTTTTTTGCCTCTAATAGAATTTCTGTTGTTTCCTGCTGGAAGCTTGTAGATGGTTCGCAGAGGATTTGTTCTTGATTAGGTGGTTGTACTTGTGTTTTGCTCGATGGTGTGTATTCTTGTCCATTTATATACAGTATGTTGTTCCGCATTATCGCGTGTTTCCCGCTTTCCCGTGCACTCCTGAGGACCTCTCTCAAGTGTTGTCTAGTTCTTAAAGTTTCGGAATCTAACACTTCGGCAAGGGCATATCCAGTGTGTCTAAAATATTGAGAATTATGTATCACATATTTCTTCATTCGTTTGCTGATGAGTTCTATCAATATTGGGCGGCGATTTCCTCTTTTTCCGATGCGTTTTGCAGATTCGATGAAGCCATTAATTTGTATGTTCAGTATTTCGCTAAACATATTATTGATGCGAAGGCATATATCCGTCTCACTTTCGCCGTAATATTCGTCCAATCCATAAAGTATGAATTTTTTAAGGTTGTCGTTGGCGTTGGCGTGGGGCCCCACGTCGTGCTTCGGACTTAACTTCTGATCAAAACGAGAGTGTAATTGGTCTAGTTCTGATTTAAGTGCATTATTTTCTTTTTCGAGGGACTCTATTTTCTTGTTTATTTTTTCTAACTGCTGTGCCTGATTCTTTTGTTCAGTCAAAATTATATTATTGCTCTTTACGGTATCCTTTTTCAGCTTGTCGATAGCTAGGCTAATTTCTTTTTTTATTATCATTTCAATTTTTTGCAACTTCATATCAAACAGACTGCTGATTTGTTCTAAAGTTAGCTGTGGATTATAAGAGTGTCTTTCGGGACTTTTTGTATCATTTAACACGCTCAAGTTCGTGTCCTCGAGGGTGATATTGTCTATTGACATATTTGTGTTGCTCACTCCCTCATAAGAAGGTTCCAACGGTCTCAGAGTCAGGGTTTTATCGCGTCGTGTTTTGTCCGGGTCACCCATTATATTACTTTCCTCGTATGACATGTTAGTAATGTCTAGGGACGGCTGTACCAGTTTCACAACAGCAGGCGATGCCGGAGTGTCATCATTACGCGGTCGGCGTGTGATAAGCTCACACGAAGGACATATCCAATTATCAAGTTCTTTTTGACGCTCCCTAAAATATGCAGATGTGAGATTTACGCATTGGTGGTGGTAGCACCCTTTGCATCGGCTGCAGAATAGCCGTTCTTGTCTTTGTGTTTGTCTATCACAAGCTAGACACAACATTTTTATTTTATTTTATCAATCTCTTTGTATTCAGTTTGACTACCGCTGGTGCCATCTAGTGGCTGGTCGTATAACTTCTGTGCTAAGGTAGCTGCACGATTTATCGGTAATGCGCGTAGAATCTATTGCGCTGTTCTAGTTCTGGTGATTAATAACAGATGGCGTTAGTATTCACTGCCCGCACAGTCGGGGCGAGTAACATTAACAGGTTCAAAGTCCACTTTACGTTTAACTAGTATAACCGACACTGGGAGTTATTTTTTACGTTATTGTTTTAGTAGCCGATTATTTCTTAAGAAATCGATGTTCATTGTTTCGATTGTCTGTATCACTACCCAACTGTGGCACTAAATGTTAAAAATAAAGGTATAATGTTCCCTGTTACGGTGTTCTAGTTCTGGGTCATAATTTACTAATAAAATGTTTACGTAGCACTCAGATAACACTCACACTTATACATTGGTCCATGTCCAATAAAATTTACACTGTCGCGTTTTAATTCACCATAGAAGAATAATTTAAAACAAATATTTACTCGGAGCTAATGTTTACATGGCAGCAGCGCCATCTACCTGTTAAACTTTGTAAAAAGCTGAATAGTTACCTTTTTAAACATATTTAGTAAATAATTATTGTACTTACCCATAGATGTAGTTAATTTAAATAATAGAAATAGAAGAGAGTAGAGACTGCTCGATCCCACAGTCAAACTGTGCAAACGGTTTTGCGGGACATTGTACTTGTTCATATTTTATTATTATTTTCTTAATAAATAAGTAAATAAATAAATAAATAAATTCAAACTCCAACCCCTAATTTCACGTTAAAAAGTAACCTATGTCCACCGTTTTTAGGACTCAAGCTTCCTTCCATCCTCCTTATCTACTTACTACTACTTACATAAGTTTATCAGTCAAAGAGATTTTGTTAAGGCTTCCCATGAACTACGCTGCCTATAAAAGACAGAACCAATCTAATCAGCGATCAGATTCCTCAGTGGGGGTGAAATGAGGTATAACAGTTTCTATGGAGCTACGATATAAAAGAGTTCCACGCGGACGGAGTCGCGGGCAGTAGCTAGTACAAAATAAAAATAAGCCAGATATCAGAAAAATTAAATGGCACTTTATACTCATCAATATTTACGTGAAAAAGTAATAAGTAGAAAAAGTTTCTTTCAAACTTAAATATTAGTATGGAGTATACGCTGTCTACCAAAGTTAAACTAAATTATGAATTTGACATTTAAACTTCACTCGGAAAGTTCTAACTTCTGGCAGATTTTTAATACCGCAGAGTTTGCGCCGCATCGAAAGGCGGCTTGGGTATAAGGAGGGATTCAGAAAGAACTAACTTTGCCAACTAGCCGGAATAGTAATAGCTACCACAAACATCTATCATCGTTCTTTTAATGCTACAGTTTTGCACAACAGTTGTACGGGTTGTAACGAAAAAGGTGTTTGGACCCATCAAGGCCGGGCTCGGGTCGCGTGTTGCGAGAATAATGCATTTGTTTATTTTTTTTTGTTTTGTTAACATTGATTTTTCAGCAATACTGTTAAAAGGCCAGGTCAGGAGTACCCGCAACCGACGAGCCTGTATGAGGAGATGTATGGATGTGATCGAAGCGAAAGAAGTATGTAAGGACCGTAGTATTTGGCGTTCCTTAGTCTCTGCCTACCCCAATGGGATACGGGCGTGAGTATATATATGTATGTATGTATGATTTTTTTGTTTTTGTTTTCATTAAATTATTTATTTTGTTGCTGTTGTCCACTAGAATCCCCTAGCCTGATCCCTCAGGGGAAAAAAAACGGTTAGGTAGTTAGGCGAACTGCGACTCTACAGCGCGCGAGCCGAGCGAGCAAAGCGAGCGTGACGCGGTAGCATCCGGCGAAGCGCCATATCCGAACATTATCATTTTTCCTAGTCGAATATTAAATAATTGCCGCTAGGTTCCCCTGTGTGATTGGGGTCAGATGGTTAACGTGGATAGCGCGGTTTTGTTTCCGTTGCTGGAACCTAATTGTTGGCATTAGGTCGACCGAACGTCATTTAAGCGGCCGAAGTTCGTTCCAAAATTACGTACGTAGTTGACAAAACATACATGTCAATTAATTTTTACAATCGTGTGATTCGTAACGCAAGGCCTCACCCACCCTCACTCTGACAAGTCTGATGACTGACCTTTAGACCTCCATTCCTATCAGAACAGCGCAACTGTCCTCCCGTCCAACCCTCATTAAATTATATTTATTTTCCAGCGTCTCTTATGGAAACGGCCGCCGTCGCCATTTAGAGTGCGAGATAAAATGGAGCACCTTCGTGCATAATTTAAAACGTAATAAAACGCCATGAAACACGGCTAATTAGACAATAAAATTCCACGCGCGGGGCGCGGGGCGGCGGACGAATCAAAGGCGGAATCCGCGTCGGATTAACTGTGAGACGACAAATTTAATTATTCACGTGAGAGCTGTTTTATGAGACCCCTCCCCCAACCCTCCTTCCCCGTACATACGCATGCTGCACGCTACTCGGAAAAACGCTCCAAGCCCTCGAGCGCAATTTAAGATTTAATTCTAATTTGGGAAACGATTTCGCGACCGAAATCAAATACGAGAGATACCAAACAGGAATCGTTTAGCAGGGTTTAATGACTACTCGTTTGTGACATTTTGATTTTATTTTTGTCTTCTCCTCTTCATGTCAGTGTTATCTCAGTTGCATCTTAACGTACTTAACTAAGCTAAGGTGCCTGCCCACAAATCATATAATTTAATAATTAATAAGGTAATTTCATCTGTGCAGGTATGGCTCAATGCACTACTTTGAATAGCAAAGTCTATCAAACCGTCGTCGTTTCTATCATTAAAGAATATGCTTTCTAACGAAATCTATGAGTGAACATACAAGATGAGCCTTTAAAATTGCAACAATATTTTTACGGTAACCTACCGCAATCACTAAAATTTATTGACCGAATATCATTCATTTGTCCGAAAACTTTTCGTATTTTTATGAGTTCTCCGAATACCTAAGATACAATTGACAACATTTCATTTTGTGGGTCATTTTATGATTTAGTTCGACGTAAAATGAAATTTTAAGGTATACGTGTTTTTTTATTTCTCCCTAAATGTTTATTTTCATCCAAAAACATCACAGTTAAAAGTAGTGAATTCCAATAGGTCGTAAGTAAAATATGACGTCATTATTATGTCTCTCTATGGCACCTGTCCACATCTTTCACTCAACAGACGTAGGAATGACGTCACGCACGGGGTATACCGCGTTTTACAGATTTTAGTGATTTTCTCGGAAAAGATTAAGAATAAAAATGATAAAACTATTTTATTACTTTCAGATAAGAAAATTACCGAAATGGTTTTCGATCTAGGCATCATTACATATTTTGAAATGTTGTCAATTCAATACTTTTTTCATTTACCATTTGATGTTATCCGAATATTTCAGTTGTCCGAAAAACGTTTACCGTTATAGTCATTTCAGCTTTGCTGGTTACAACTTTAGTTTCACATCCAATTTTTTACTTATCCATCATTACTTTCCGCATTTCATACGTTTAGCCAAATGTTCATTTTGAGTGAAATTCAAAGTAGTTTTACAGAGACACTAAGGCAGGTCGGTGTAGGTACGACGACGAGCGAAGCGAGGAGGAGTGTTAGGTGAACTGCGACCCTACATCGCGCGAGCCGAGCAAGCGCAGCGAGCGGCGCCAGAACCAAACACGTTTTTAGTACCTAATACTTAATGTACTAAATAAGTAATATCAAGGTCAGGTCAGAAGAAATAACTTTATAAAAAAATAGTAATTATTTAGTATCGATTTATTTAAAGTACACAAATAAAAGTTAATAATAGAATAGTATACACCTGTTTGTATACATTATTTACCATAAACACAGCTTTGGGAGGATAACCTCAGTTTAATTTTTTGAAACTGTTTGCTAATGTTTTAAAATAGGTACCTATTGAAAATGCATATGTCAACCAAACACATGAATTTGTTAATGTGTGCTCCGTATAAACAATAATATGTCAAATATAATAAAGCCGATTTGATAAAATACGAACAGACTATCAACCGAATCGTTACGTCGGTATATCGATATTGCGGGTATACTAATAATTGGGAATCATTCATTTGTCAAACATTTACAAAAACTAAACCATAAAATGACCAGCCGTAAACGTCGCCAACTAAAATGTCGCACAATCGAAATAAAAACAAACGAAGTTTGTCGAAAAGTAAATGCCGAAATGAAATTAGGACAAAAAAGTTTATTGATTCAGATAGGCAACCTATATTTACCCATAATTATCTTTTCAAACCCACACGTGACTGTGTCGGATGAAAACGTCATCTCTCAAACTTTATCTCCAGCAAGTTTATTACGGAGTGTTCGAAATCAGGTCCAGCGAAGTTGGTCGGCGGCCGCCGTCAATGCGCGCTGATTGCGCTGCACTGACAACTCGATTATTGATTCCGAGATGCGATTACCCGGAGTTAAACTCGAATTAGAATTGATTATCTCACCAAGCATACTCCACCAATGCTGGTTACGTAATTACCCAAGTTTAACTGGCTTTCTGGGGTACGCATTCAACTCTGCAACAATACGGCCTTCGTAAACATTAGAGAATTCCCGAGGTAAGCTACTTACATTTTATGCTAAGCCTGAATACCTAGTCGCCGGGGTAGAATTTAGTTTCTTCATTATTTCGCCAGTTTTCCTTAACCCTCATTAAAATTGTTTAGCTGCCGAGCTATTTGGAGGTCCGTCTACGTTACAAGGTCTGGACAGCGATATTATCTTGATGTAGATATGGAAGGTAACATCAGTTAATTGGAATTAATAGGGCGAGTGGTTTGCTTGCATCTCGGCCGCGTGTACTTAACACTTGCTCGGCAAACGTGAGCCAATTTCATTTGCAAATGCTGTTTGGTTGGAGCAAGCAAATTAGCGGACAATCCGCAGGTGTCGTGACACGTGCTTGTGTGTGTGCTTGTGCGTGTAGCCGGTGTAAGCAAACAAGCAATCGCTACGGGGATTACTCGACCTAGTGAATCTCAATATTAGATCGATCGTCTGTGATGGTGTGCGTTTCCCTTGCAAACATTCAACACATAGAAGCACGTATGGGTTCGTGTAAACAGTAAAGCATATCGGTGGTGTTTTCACAAGGGAAGGAGGGGAAGATGCGGAAGATGATCCTGCACAACTTGGACTTCCCTAAGTTAATACATTATTATTATTATGTATGTCTTTCCCGTTCACGGGACAATGATTTCCCGGACCTTTGGGAGGCGTGCGTGGAGCTAGGTACCTACAAAGTACAAACTGAGCCAACACGTAGAGGCCCTTTTGACAATTTGATGAAAAGCAAGGAGTACACCGAGCGGATGCTGTCCCTGCCCGTGTCATGGGACGCACACAGAGACAGCACCCGCTGGGGTGTATAGGGACTATTGATGGTTGATGGAATCTAAATAAAACGGGTTATTGGGTTGAAATGATGGACTAGTGGCTGGGCTATTGGGTGAAACATCAGACGCCTGCCTAATAAAACTGTTTCAATCTTTATCTCTGGCAGACGGTGACTCGCTAACTGCTAGATGGGCCCCTATTAATAGCGACATTAAAAAATGGCCTAAGGGCAACACCGGTCAGAGAGCTGGGGGGTAGAGAGGTGGCACTGGACTTTAAACATATAGCCAACTCGCCACTTAGGTGTCCACATCTACCCTCGAGCAACAGCTCTTGCGACTCCACTCCGGACGGCCAATAAAGGCAAGCCAGAGGCGGAGGGCCTGTCCAACCAACCACCCGATCGGCTCAGCCTGACCACAGGACACCCCCAGGAGCACTCAGGTACGTAGGGTCGCTACTCCCTAACAGCCCGCCACAAGCTGCCTTACGTTGACTGATTGCACCAGAAATCTGGTGGGCGATGGGGCCGTCACATCCCTATCCTATTATTATTATTATCTCTTTATTTAATATTTATCTTAAGTTAGGTTTTTACAATAATGATATAAAAAGTAAAATATAAAAGTATACATATAAAACATAAAACCATTATAAAAACCTAACCTAGGGTACCGCCGGCAGCGAGGCGGGGCCTAAGCTGCCGGTGGTCAGGGCGACAGAGACAGGAACCTCCTGACTATTCGCGCAGTATCCAAGAGTACCGCCTTCTGTATCTGACCCTTGATCCAGCCATCTAGCGAGAGTCTCTTGAGGTGACGGTCGAGACTCTTCGCTATCAAACCGTTCGCCGAAACGACTATCGGGACGATGTTCGTCGAATCAACATCCCACATGGCGGTTACCTCGTGAGCCAGGTCTAGGTACTTGCTGGCTTTGTCCTTTTCGGCCTTCACGAGGTTCTCGTCATGGGGGATGGTGATGTCGACGAGCACTGCCTGGCGTTTTGATCGATCTATCAGCACGATATCAGGCCTATTGGCAAGAATAGTTCTGTCCGTGATGACAGATCGATCCCAATAGAGCGTGGCACGACCATTTTCGAGAACTGGCGCAGGTGTGTACTTATAGTAAGGCACTTCGGAGACCACAAGACCGTATAGCAGAGCAAGTTGCTGGTGAATAATTCTGGCTACAAGGTTATGTCTGTGCAAGTACTCGCCGTTAGCAAGATGACCACAACCGGAGATGATATGCCTGAGTGACTCCCCGGGACGGCGGCATGCCCGACAAATGTCGACCGTACCGTCCTTCAGGATATACCTCCGGTAGTTGTTCGTCATGATAACTTCGTCCGCAATTGCACAGACAAAACCCTCGGTTTCCCCGAAGAGATCCCCGAAACGTAGCCAGTTCACCGACGCGAGCAGATCGACATCGGGCCCTGTGAGGGCCTTGTAGAACCGCCCGTGTAGCTCCTTGCTCCTCCATACCGCCCTGCGGTCCTCGGCGCTCATTACTTTAAGTCTGCGCCAGTTCTCGTTTGCAAAGGAGAGCGGGGTGAAGTTTCCGTCTACTGCTACTACGTCGCGATGCATCCCACACTCGTTGTTTAGGAAATAATCCCTGAGACTGCACACCTCGCGGTTGTGGAGGTCTTTGGCATTTAAAAAGCCGCGACCTCCACACTTCCGCGAGATGTACAGTCTCATAACAGACGAGCGTGGGTGTAGCATGCGATGCGCAGTAAGCAGTACTCGGACTCTTCGGTCCAGGGCATCCAGCTCAGTCTGAGTCCACCTTAGTACGCCAAAGGAGTAAATAAGCAAGGGCATCACCCAGGCGTTGAAGGCGCGAACCTTGTTGCCGCCCGACAAAAGACTATTGAGTACTTTTGTCAAGCGACAAAAGAAGCGCTCCTTCACCGCCCGCTTTACGCCCTCACTCTCAATACCCAATGACTGTGACATACCAAGATACTTATAGGTTTCTACTTCGGAGATAGATTTGAGGGACATTGTCTCAGAAAGTTGCAAATTTGGTGAATTTACAACTTTCCCCCGCTGCATGACCGCACACTTATCGACACCAAATTCCATTTTGATGGCGCTACTGAAGACTTCTGTTGTCTTCAGTAGTTCCAACAGGTCATGTCTATTCGGTGCAAACAGCTTAAGGTCATCCATATAGAGCAGGTGGGAAATGACTTCACCCCCTCTCCGAAGCCGGCAACCTAGCCCTGAATCCTTCAGCAGGGTGCTGAGCGGATTCAGCGCTAAGCAGAACCACAAAGGACTCAGGCTGTCACCCTGGAAGATCCCACGTTCAATCCTTATAGAGTCCTGCAGACTAAAGGGGCCATCTCCTCCCCCCGGTTGACGAAGGACTGTGGTCCACTGCCCCATGCAAGCGCCTAAGAAGGATCTTAGAGTTGCATCAACTTTATACAATTCTAAGATCCTCCTCAGCCATGAATGAGGCACCGAATCATAGGCCTTCTTGTAGTCAATCCAGGCGGCCGAGAGGGTCCCTTTGTTCCGCCGGACTCGTTGGCAAATGGTCATGTCTATGAGGAGGAGCTCTTTAGTACCACGAGACCCAACCCTACATCCATTTTGAGCAGGGGCCAAAACATTGTTCGCAACGGTATGTGCGTTAATTTTTGCTCTCAAAATGGATGTAAGGAGCTTGTACAGCGTAGGCAAGCACGTGATGGGTCTGTAGTTTTTCGCTTCCGTGGTACTACCGGACTTGTAGAGCAGGGAGGTAATACCAGTTGTAAAGAAAGATGGTAGGGAACCGAGCTCAAGGGCTTGCTGGAACTGTGTTGCCAAACGCAGGTGTGAGCATCGAAACCATTTCACCCAGAAGTTGTGCAATCCATCCGGCCCAGGACTTTTCCAGTTCGGGGCCAAACGGATGGCACAACTAACGTCTTCGGGGCTGATAGTAACAGTCCCCATGGGTTCGATGTCCTCACACTCACGTTCGAGAACACTCATCCACTCGCCTTCGGTGTGTTCGACTGGCACTGACCAGATACTACGCCAGAAGTCAACCATGGCAGTAGCATCAGGCTGCTGTTCGTCGGACACACGACGATCGGTTTCCTCCCACTTTCGGTATACCTTCCTTTGGTCACTCTGGAATAAGCGATTCTGCTGGTATCGGTCCACGCGCTCTCTGTAGCGGCGAATACGGGCTGCCCATGCATAGACTTTCTGCTTCAGAAAGTCAATGCGCTCCGTGACACAGGCTATGTAGTCGCGGGGCCTGGTACCAGTTCCCGCGAAGGCCTGGTTCACAAAGCGCATGACTCGGGGGCGGTTGTTGCCCCCCCTGAAGCAGATCAGCTTTGCAATGAGAGTCCTGAACGTATTGATACGCCGCTCAATCCGTACTTGCCATGCAGGGACATCCCCAGCAGTCCTAGGTGCACGGTCAGCGTCCGGAAACTTGACGCGAGCAACACGGCACGCCGCGATGGCCCCGCAGTACATGATTGAGTGTGTATCAAGTAAGTCTTCACTAGTCCGTATATACGGATCTAGCAGACCGTTCAAGGCTCCCATTAACGCTAGATTTCGTCTATTCACGGGCAGGCGTGGTAATCGTGGCCTAGAGTTGTTTGTGGAACGATACCCCGTAATCGCATCTTCCAAAGCCCTCCTCAGTTGCTCATTGGTCTGGGTACTCACGCTCTGATTCGCACAGTCCTCCTCGTCGGCACTGGGATCAACCCGCGGTGCCCCCGGTGCCAGATCGGGTACAGACATCGGAGCCGGCAACAAGGCGGGCAGATCCCGTGCCGAGGTAGAGGCCGCACGAGCAGAGAGTGCTTCCAGTCGTAGCCGATCAAGTGTGGCGTCATCCAACCGCTTGTGCCGCTGGATGACGCGCACCTGATCCGATAGGCGTTGTGCAGATACAGTGATGGTCGGTTCAAGGGCCTGAAATAGAGGCAGCATCCGGACACGGTACGCGGATAGGTTAGTCCCTCCCTCTGTCGCCCCATAATAGGCGCGCATGCAGTTTTCGTTAATGGATTGCGTCCACTGCATGCAACGCACTATACCACCGGCAGCGGGAGCCGTGGGCGGAGCAGGATGCCCCGCAGGCCCCAAGCGTGCCGGCAGTGGTGGTCGTCCTCGTCGTACAGGTAGTCGCGGCGGCGGGGACGGCGGCCCGCGCTCGTCGCTCGACTCGCTGGTGTCGGCCGCTGTTGCAAAGTCATCACCCGACGACGACGGCGATGGCGAGGAGCTGGACGGCGCGGGCGGAGGTGGTGGGCGTGCGCGTTGTGCCGCTCTTGAGCGTGTCCTTGTTATCATACTCGTACTCGTATCGTTTTAGTTTTCTCCGTCATGCCTTTGACAGCTGCTTGTCAGTTTCCCTCGATGGTGAGCAAACGTGGTGCCGTATTTTAAATATATTGCACATTGTGGGAAACTATTAGGTGCATTCGCACAGGTGTAAAATGTTTACAAAGGCACAGAAAACATTAAAAACGAATTTATAAAATATGAACAAGAATTGACACGTCTGTCGTGACAGCGGTTATTATTATTATTATTATTATCATATTTTAGACAGGCAGCTGACGCTGATACGTCTAAATCATAGTTCACTTAAGATCAGGTTCACACTGCTGTTCTGCGCTGCTGGTTCATTTCTGTCAAAGAAAGAATTTTTGTACTTTTCTGTATATCATCAATTACTCATTGAAACGATTCTAACGAGCCCAAACTCAACGGGGTTGCGTCGGTTAAGTTCTGAATGCCCATGGCCACCTTTTGTTAACATTTTCAGATCAGCTCGATCTTCTTCTTTTGCCAGGCCCATTCCTATTTTATTTGGGGTCGACTTCACTTTGAAGCTGCCTCTTATGTGTGTGTTTCTGACATGATCCAGCCTAGTTACACCACCTGCCCGTCTGAGCATCTTCATATCTTCGCAGTGTAATTGATTTTCGTGCTGCTATTTGAGTGGCCAGCATTCGGCTCCGTATGTCAGCCTCCGTCTCCGGTCGCACGGCTGCTCTGTATACTCGCCCCTTTAAGCGCACGGGCTTTCGGCTGTCGCATAGCACGCCGGATAGTTCTCTCCATTCCATCCACCTAGTATTTATGCGATGGGTGGCATTAGTGTCTATTGACCCATCATCAGATCAGCTCAATTGTAACTAAATATTCAATTTTAATTCAAACTATACGTATACCCAAAATTTCAGCTCAATCGGTTTCAAACCTTTCGTAAATCTGAGCAACCTGTTGATGGTAAGCTTTACAAATGATAAATTGTGTCATAAAACTACTTTTGCGTGAGTAAAACCGCGCTACATCAAGCAAGCTAGTTGAGATTTAATAGATTAAAATATGAAAATTGTTATCAATAGCATGTTTACATAAACGTTGTAAATGGATGTGAGCAGCGATTAAGTAAGGATTATTTGCCTGCGCGTCTGTGTAAGCGGATCGAAATATGCCGACCCCTATTATTTCTTGGAATTGGAATTAATTAATTACAAACGGAAACCTCATTAGTTGCGGTAATAATAATCCTCACTCGATAATGCCGAACGATTACAGCTCCCAGCTCCAAACAAACCTGGTTCGTCTTTCACAGAACCCGTTCTAAGAATTATTTTGTCTGAATTAATTTACTTGGCACTCAATACCCAGAGGCGCACGTAAATATATAGGCGAGAAAATGTCAGACGTGTTTTCTAAAGATATCGGAACATACTTTTGCTTTTATGAATAATGTAATCATTCTAAGTTTGTTTGGAGTACGTAAGAAAAAGCGCGGAACCGGAGGTGTTTTCTGGAGACATCGAGTAATCGAGATAGGGTTCGGTTGGCGGAATGGTTGTCTTAGTGGGGGCGTAAAGTAAAGGGGGCTAGTTTATGGTGTAATTAGGAGCATCTTTACGACTCTGCGCGGCGGGAGCATTCTTGGACGTTCTCAGTAACACTAAACTTTACGTTAATCCTTGTGAATATCATCTTTTAAAAGAAGTACGATGACTGGTAGAGGTCACTAAGTTCACTTTTTGTATAAGTTTTTCCTCCGATGAGTAAGATTTTGTAATAGTGATACCTATTATTGTCCGACAAATGGCTCTGTGAGCAGTAGAAAACGAGAACTTTTCTTTAAAAATTTTTTTTCGAAAAAGTTACTTTACTATAAAACATATTTAATTAACAAACGTGCTAACAAAATTTCACGAGAGTTGGTTGAGAAATGCGACTTGTAGTGAGAAACATTGGGACACAGTGACAGTAGGACGACATCGGACACCGTACAAACGATAGTCGGCCCTAGCTGAAGGACTTCGTTCCCTTCGCTCGATACGAACTTTGAATATGGCGCCGGCATCTGCCATTCTATAGAAACTTCTCAAACTTCCCATTCCCCAGTAGTAATCGTAAGTTGCGTCCGTTAAAATTCGCTTGTGTGGAATGTCTGTTAGTTTGTAAGATGACAGCTTGAGCACTAGTGTTTTTCGTTCAGTAAAGGGTTGTTGATGCCAACCGACCTTCGAGGCCCTTTATCGTTCATTTTAATTATGTCAGAAGTATGCCAACATTTCATGGTTTCGGGATGCTCGGTAGCGGAACGGTACGCTTGTAGTAAGTAAAGTACAAAATACCACACAGAGTTTGCGCCTTTGTGTGACTGAGTGGAGTTTTGAATATTGATAAATTGTCATCAAACCTATTTTAGTTAAAGTGCATTTAGACTCCGTTAATGTTAATCTATATGGTTTAAGACATTTATTATCTCATTAAGAATTTACAAAATTCACTTCCATGAGATACACTTACAAAAACATTTTAAAGGCATGCATCTATCACTATGACATATTGCGTTATTTGCGAGCAAGTGACTAAACATTTCAGTTAATAGAGAGATATGTTAAGTTTTATGATCAAGGGGGTAAGTCATCATCAGTCACATCAGATCATCTATCGAAAGGTCACACGTGTGGATAGTGCAAATACGAAGTATAGGGCATATCTGCCTCCCCTATGGATACTCCCCTGAATCCTGAAATAGAGGAGATACACGTGCCGCAGCTTGTTGTAAACAACTTTTTTAATGTTTGTTTTCTGTCCTCGATAAACCAAACATTTATGATTGGAAATATTTCGGCGACACCCAATCAAAGCTGGCTTTCATGACGAAGAAGTTTTTCGGTTAATTTTTGTACTGCGGGGTCGGAATCTAGAGCAGCACGGCTGGGACGAAAAATCCTGACATGCCGTTTGAGATTCAAGTAGTTTGGTCCGTATGCAAATAACACAGCTGATATTAAGATAATGAATGCTAGACTTAGATGTTAAAATCAGATCATCATCATCATCATCATCATCATATCTGCTGAAAGAAGTCCACTTCAGGACATAGGCATCCCCCAAAGAGTGCCAAAGTGACCGGTCCTGCGCCACCCGCATCCAGCGGACTCCCGCAACCTTTACCAGGTCATCAGTCCACCTTGTCGGGGGCCTACGCCCGCCGCGCCTTCCGGTACGTTGTCGCCACTCGAGAACCTTTCTGGCTCAACGGCCATCGGTTCTACGTGCTATTTTCCCCGCCTATTTAAGCGAGCCGGAGGGTTATATCGGTTACCTTGGTTCTGCTGCGGATAGCCTCATTTCTCATGCGATCACGCAGAGAAACTCCCAACATGGCCCTTTCTATTGCCCTTTGGGTGACTTTGAGCCTTCTTATGAGGTCCATAGTAAGCGACCACGTTTCAGTGCCATATGTCATCACTGGTAACACACACTGGTCAAAGACTCTCGTCTTAAGACACTGCCTAATATTGGACGAAAGATATGCCTTAGCTTCCCGAACGCTGCCCAACCGAGTCGGATTCGACGATTGACCTCTTTCTAGAAGTTGGACCTACCTAACTGGAGGCAGGTCCAACTGGAGGTAGGTAATTGTTTTAATACATATAAAGTGTAATATTTAATAATATAATAAATAATTTAAAGAAAATATTGCATACCTATTCAAATCTCGTACTTATAATTTTGGACTTTACTACCTAACTGGATAGTCTGTCCTAGGTATACATAATCGTCTACAACATCGAGCGTAAAGTGTCCGATTGTAATGGGAGTTGGTACTACATGGACATTTGGCATGATCTTCGTCTTATCCATGGTCGTTATTAGACCAACTCGCTCGAAAGCTTTACTGAGGTCATCGAGCATCGTTCTTATGTCCTCCATGGTCTCAGCCCAGACTCCTATAAAATCAGATAAAAGCTGAAGCTGAAGTATATAAATATATGATTTTAAGTTGATATTTTTGAACGCCGCGTAAATCTTTAAGCAGTCTTTAATTGTAGATATTAATGTGGATAAGGTTGGGTGGGTACACCTTAAAGACATTAAAAACAAAAAGGCAAAACTAAAATGAAAATGGATTACAAAAAGAGTATTAATCTTATTTATATTTATGGCACCCTTACACAGATTAATTGCCTATCTAAAGAGGTTTGATATCATATGATACAACACTTGATTAAACTTCATTGTAAAATAAGGATATATACCTTTTTATTATTTAAACGGAAGTTTGCTTTAATACTAGTTAAAAATGTTTTCGCTCTTAAGCGGAAAGCTGCAAGATAGATAAATTACATTTCGTAGATTCTTCTAATAAAATTCATTTGTTTTGAATGCGATAAGCTAATAGAAAGGCAGAATAAATAAAATAATTTCATTAATTTAAAACAAAATTACACATGGGGCATTTACCCTTGAGTGTCAAGGTATGTCCATGTTAATGCAAAACCTGAAAACGGCTCACTCCCGCCGACCTTTGTTCACAACAAAGAAAGTGAAGTATACAAACATACATGAGTCTAGTCAATCCCGCTCGTTATCGCTTCTGGTGCAAAAGTGCCCATAACGCTCACGGCATTACCCCGCTGGATGGCTATGGACAGCCTCTGCACCAGAAACGATTCAGAGCGGGGGTCCTACCCCTTTTGCCGAAGTCGACGGCCTATGTCATGCACAAATTGTTTAGCGTCAGCACCCCAGCAGCCCGCCGTTTCCACCGCAAAAGGGACGAAAATATACCCTGAGCCCAAAGGAGCATACTTTTGGCGCTTCACCGCCGCCTGATACTCGGCTGCCGCTCCGCCCGCACGTACTGATATGAGAGGCAGCGAAGGTGCTAACGCACGTAGCGCCCCAGACCAAGCACCACCCTCTCTCCCACGGCACCAACGTTAGGCCATCAGGCCGCTTGCCTCCGTGCGACTAAGACCCGGAGGCTCAAGCATGGACGGAACACCCGCTGACCTGAGCGCCTTCTGGACCACGTCGTTCAAGGCATGGTGACGCGGATGCCTCCGGACGCATCGCCGGCAACTCAATGCATGATGGCCGTCAGCTCCCACCATGGAACCGCAGATGCATACGTGTGGTTGACATACATCGCAGCCCAAGCTGCAAGCGACGGACACCCGCAACGAGTCACCGTCGAGTAACGTGCCTAGTTAAGGAGAAGGCAGTCTTGCAGCCTTGGCTGCAGGCGTTACCTTCCCCCCCCCCCCCCTTCCGCTGATTCCGGGCGCGATACTGCCAGAAGCCTTGCACGGTCCACACCCGAAGCATTCCCAACCAGACCGTCCAAGGTGGCCTAACACCCTACATCATCCCACGCGCGCTGGAGTCTTGGGTTCTCCGAAACGGACGCACCTGGGTTGATAGCCAACCAACGCCCCACAGCGTCGATACGGTATGCTTACCCCGTCGCCATCTAATGATAAAATCTCAGCAACTGGGTCAGCAACCCCATATAGGCTGACGCCAAGAAGGGCGGCAGGCTAACGTCCCCCACACGCCGCGCCCCAATGCCCCCGTGACGGATGGGCAAAATTGCTTACGTCCACTGAATATCATTCAGGAACACATTGACCACCGACTCAATCGTAGACTTTATGGCCAAATCAAAGGTCTCGATGTCACCAGGGAATAACGATACTGGGGCCGTGCGCAACAGGTACGTGATCTTGGGAACGGCGAAACACTTTTGCATTAAAATTAAGGCCACGTGTGGGGCCAAACCCTTGAGACGTTCGCCCGCCAGCAGAAGGAGATCCTTACGAATTTTGAGTGCCTCAGGAACTGCGGAAGGAAAAATCGGTGCACCAATTAGGCAAAGAGAAGTAGGGTAAAAAACCCGAGAAAAAAGAGAAGAAAGAAGCTGACCGCGGTCCACAGGGGTAAAACTCACATTTGGAGGTATTCACTTCCAGCCCCAATTTCTTCAGGCGCGGCAGCAAGAGGAGCAAGTCTTGCTCCACCTCTTCCGGCTTGCCCCCAATGGTACCATCATCGAAGTACCAGATGTTAAGAGGGAACTTTAGCTCGGTAATGACCTTCTGGATTGCGATGCTGAAAGTGAATGGACCCAGTGGATCCCCCTGCTGAGCCCCTACTTGTGACAAAATAAGGTCATCTCCGTAAAAAAGGTTGGAAGGTGAAGAATAAACCTGATGAAGAAAAGAAAACAGCGCAGGAATCTTCTCCCTAACCTCACCCAGCAATACGTCCCTCTCCACTGTATTAAAAGCGTTTTTTAGGTCGAGTTTTATAATGATGCTGTCGGCATTCTCCAGTTTTAATGCAAAAGCACGTATAGCATGTATTGCCGCTTCGCACCCCAATTGCCTCCCAAAAGCCACCTGATGCGGCTGCAGATAAGAGGCCATCTGTCCTCTCACTGCACGACACCCAAACTTGGCCACGAGTCGACGAAAAGTGCTCCCCACGGCTATCGGTCTCAGCCCCCTTCTTTCTTATTTAACGCACAAAGAGTAGCCCCATACAAATAGGGGCACACCAGAGGGTTCAGCTTTCCACTAAGCAAAAAATTGCACAGGTTAGTCAGCGCTTCCATCAAGCGCACTCCACTGTCACCAGCCATGCCTGATGTCAGCTCCTTTAAGTGGGCCGGACGGATTCAATCCAACCCCGCTGCTGAACCACTGTGGAAAGAACTAACTGCCAGAGCTACATCATCCACTTTAACTGACAAGGCAGGGCTGTCAAGGTCTAGCTCTGTTGGTTAATATAAATGATTTGAATAAAAATAATAATAATGAATGATACAATTCTTTAAAATATGCCCTTTAACTTAATTTTACATGTGCGAAGCTCAAGCAAGATCCGTTGCACTGAAAATATTACGATAAAAAAACAATAATAATAAGAAGCGTCGTTCGCAGTATGTTTATGACTTTATGCACCGGACGTGGCTGCGCGCTGCGACCCGCATACTGCAGCGGCGGCGTTTCGGCCAGCTCGTAAAGTGTGAAATAATGCGTCCGGCGCGGGCCCGCTGAAGCATGCAGTAACCGGGAGTTACGCTCGTGGCGTGCGGCGTGCGGCACACAGCGTGCGGCAGCGTGCGGCATCGCGCAACTTAATAATCCCCGTTTGGCCCCGTGCCAGAATTATGACACAACTGCATTCCAGAACTTAAACGACGTAACAGTGCACTTTTGAATATTCCTGAATGCCTTTCGGGCTGGCGAGTGCACTGAGTCAGCTGCGATTAAGATTTTTGCACCGACTCCCTGGAACGGACGCATTGCCTTTCCTATTTACAAATAATCCTTGAAAAATGGCCACAGCTTCGCCAAGCAGCTGGCAAGTCTGTTGCATAAACAATGTTGTATTAATGGGAGATACCAGTTTAGATTACTTTGAAGCGAGACTAATAAAAGCGCGTAATCTCGCAACAAATTATCGTTCTTTATGCTCGGTGTCACGTTGGAGCGTCTTAAATTTACCGCGACAATCTCGACAATGCACCAATATGGGAGCATAAAGGGGGAACGTAATACAGAAGAACAGCATTATATCTATTGAAGGATGTACGTGACAATGACGGGGGGAGGCGCGGGCGCCGGATTTATCGTGATTACGTGATCGTGGCGAGATAAACCCAAGGATAAGGAAAGCGACATAATCGCTGCATTATTGATAATATGCGAGACAAATCCGCGGAGCGCCTGCAGCCACCGATAATCCGCGCCGCGGGGATATTAAAAAATAAACTGGGAAGTGGGAATGTAGAGGAGAAAATCGAACAAGATTAGATGTAGCATCATATGGAGAGGGCCGTGTTATCACTGTTCAAGTACTTCAGAGTGTTTAATTGACATTAGTGATGTAAAATTAAGGTGAATGGAGCTTTTAGAATGTCTCGCTCTCTTGCTAATGACGTGTTTATCGAGATACTACTGTTTACGGCGTATAAAAATAGGGTCTAGTTAAACTGATAGTTATTATTTATATCAAAACATAATGAAACGGAACGCGATGCTGGCACGCTTAGCATACTGCCCACGATTAAGGAGCACGTATTGGTTCGAAACTTGTCAAGCGATATTCGACCTCAAAGACGTGAATAATTGACCCTGAGGAAGTCTGAAACTCACGGGAGTTTCCTTTAAAATGATAATACACACTTCACAATGATATTTTAGATGTGTTCTTACGGCCGCACGCAAAGACTAATGTGTACTTGAAAGATAAACTTTAAATAAATGCCTTAAGTGGCTGTAAAGCTAGCAAAATGGCAGCTGGGTCTATTTCGTGACAAAAATTATTGTGTTATTTTGATTTATTTCGTTTATTTTCTGTATTGTTTGTCACAAATAAATGTCTGAATTTGAATTTAAATATCATCCCATCATATAAGGAATGTTACGAAGAGACTAGACATATTACCCAAAGAAAGCAGAAATCATGTTTTCGGAAAACGGCCATTATTATAACGATTAGGTATTCATGTATATTTGTGTTATATCGCCGTCTCAGCTAAGTTATTACCGGAAGATGCATCGTGTAAACAGCCGATTGTTTGCGTATCGGCCAGGCCACCTGCATCCGCATTGGCACTGAGCCGGCTTGCTGACGTTGCCACAAGCCAACTTGAGCATGCCTCACGTTACACTGTGCCGGGCATCGGTCAACTTATTCATACTGACATTATAAATGGTCAAAAATGTGTGAGACAGTCAAAAAAATCATGAGACAAACATGATCGATACCGCGGTAATGGAGACAATTTGAGTTCAGCAGAAATCATAGGTGATATACGAAGTGCTATTTCCGAGCATCGATCAACAAACATAAGTCAAACAAACAATGTCAACGATTACTTATGATTTAATATGAGATCAAAATTGTGTCCATATAAAACTTGTAAGATTATTATTTTTATTGTAAATTACCGTTTGACATGTAAAAGTGCCCTTGTGGCCACAAGGGCATTTGCAGAATAAATAATTTGTATTTGTATTTTGTATTGTACTTGCTTTATTCTAACGGAAAATAGTTAAAGTATTCCAATTATGCCAAAGTGAAATAGTAAAATAGAAAATTTTAAACATAATTATTATTCATATCAGCCGAAACGCGTCCACTGCTGGACATAATATTATTACTACACAACAAACACCTGTGGACACATAACATTAATCTATTACTTAATTCAAGATTTATTTTCAGCAATCGATTAAGTTTTAGTTCGTTGTAGATTTAGTAATCCTTTAAACGGCCGCAAAGGCAAAGATACAGTTTGCAAACTTTACCGGCTACTGCGGCGATGCAATAAAAGAAAACCGGATGCTGCTGCGCAAATACGAACAGATTTGTTTGTAAACACTCGTTACGCAAACATGATCCTATCGATCTGTGAATGTTGCAAGCTATTTGGGTAAACAAGCTGGAATCCAGCAGCGTATCTTTTCTGATGCGCGTTAGAGCATATACTCGTACACCTTGAATAAATGACAGTTGTTATATCCCAACGCGAGTGCGAAATATTAAGCAATTATTTACCCTGCCGGTCAGCGTTACAAACCGGTGAGCGTTTCTCGTTCGTTCACTTTTGGTGTTCCTAAGGTGACTTAATAAAGTTAGTTTGTATTTCGATCATAGTGGAAAATTGAAAAATTATTCGCCACGAGCGGGATTTGAACCCACAACCTCTGGAATCCGTTCAAATCCCGCTCGTGGCGAATAATTTTTCAATTTTCCACTATGATCGAAATTTGGAATTTCGTTAGCGGATGTTTCTGCTTCATAAACATTTAATGTTAGTTTGTATTGTTAGTCTCTACTATGATGATCGTGATTGTCTTATAGTTTGATTATTAGCAGACTGAACATGTTTGAAACAGGTAATTAAAACAATTATTGAAATTTAAATAGCACCCTTTCAGTGTTGGTTTGACTCACATCTTCATTACAACAATAACCTCCACCGTCAATTTTGGCCACTGCTCTCCGTAGTAAAGTTGTCGCTAGCGTCCTCGCATGAGGCTAACGAAGCCAATCTTTGTTAAAATACACTGTGGTGACAGTTTCATGGCACTAACCTCATATAAAAAAAACCTTTAGTAAAAGCCTATGAGCCAAACTCCACCACGCAGGTTCCTGGCGTTGAAAGTGTTAATAAAGTTGTGTGAACTTTGAGGGCCTTCGAGTTCTATTCCCTATGTATTCCGCTTCAACGTACTTGTTTGATTAATATTTGTTTTTGAAGCAGTAACGCTGCTAAAGAAAATTACAAATTTTTAAATGAAAGGAAAAATTGAAAAATTTAATGCTCCGAGCCGGATTCGAACCGGCGACCACAGGCATTCATGGCCCGTCGCTACTACCAACTGAGCTATCGGAACAATCTGGTTCGGGCACCAAATCCTTCAATCAGTTCCTTCATATAACGCCTTAGGGAGGCGTATGTAGCGACATCTACCAGAAGACTTAGGTTTCTTTACGGCACCAACGTCTCAAATTATGTTGAGAAATCGTCAGTAACGATGCGCCACCCCATACTAAATTAATATTTGTTTTTGAAGCAGTAACGCTGCTAAAGAAAATTACAAATTTTTAAATTATATATTTTTTTTTCCTTTCATTTAAAAATTTGTAATTTTCTCAACATAATTTGAGACGTTGGTGCCGTAAAGAAGCCTAAGTCTTCTGGTAGATGTCGCTACATACGCCTCCCTAAGGCGTTATATGAAGGAACTGATTGAAGGATTTGGTGCCCGAACCAGATTGTTCCGATAGCTCAGTTGGTAGTAGCGACGGGCCATGAATGCCTGTGGTCGCCGGTTCGAATCCGGCTCGGAGCATTAAATTTTTCAATTTTTCCTTTCATTTAAAAATTTGTAATTTTCTTTAGCAGCGTTACTGCTTCAAAAACAAATATTAATTTAGTATGGGGTGGCGCATCGTTACTGACGATTTCTCAACATAATTTGAGACGTTGGTGCCGTAAAGAAGCCTAAGTCTTCTGGTAGATGTCGCTACATACGCCTCCCTAAGGCGTTATATGAAGGAACTGATTGAAGGATTTGGTGCCCGAACCAGATTGTTCCGATAGCTCAGTTGGTAGTAGCGACGGGCCATGAATGCCTGTGGTCGCCGGTTCGAATCCGGCTCGTAGCATTAAATTTTTCAATTTTTCCTTTCATTTAAAAATTTGTAATTTTCTTTAGCAGCGTTACTGCTTCAAAAACAAATATTAATTTAGTATGGGGTGGCGCATCGTTACTGACGATTTCTCAACATAATTTGAGACGTTGGTGCCGTAAAGAAGCCTAAGTCTTCTGGTAGATGTCGCTACATACGCCTCCCTAAGGCGTTATATGAAGGAACTGATTGAAGGATTTGGTGCCCGAACCAGATTGTTCCGATAGCTCAGTTGGTAGTAGCGACGGGCCATGAATGCCTGTGGTCGCCGGTTCGAATCCGGCTCGGAGCATTAAATTTTTCAATTTTTCCTTTCATTTAAAAATTTGTTATTTTCTTTATTTATTTATTTATTTATTTATATAGGAAGATCATCAGCTTAAATATCACACAGTAGCTAAAAACAGTAGTGACAGTGAGCTAATAACAGATCCTCACCGATAGCCCCTAGCTCCCTAAGGCGTTATATGAAGGAACTGATTGAAGGATTTGGTGCCCGAACCAGATTGTTCCGATAGCTCAGTTGGTAGTAGCGACGGGCCATGAATGCCTGTGGTCGCCGGTTCGAATCCGGCTCGGAGCATTAAATTTTTCAATTTTTCCTTTCATTTAAAAATTTACTTGTTTGATGTCGAATTCTTTCTCCGTTCAAGCAGCTCACCTACAGAACCGGCTCCTCTGCCAAAGTTATTCTTATGTGCAATGAAGATTAAATAAAGGAATAAATATTGAAGATGGAAACTTCCAAAGGTGTGGCGTTTTTGCCGTAGCCGAGCATTGAGTAAGGGCGTTTTAAGTTAAGCGCTGTGATATTCTTACTTTTAGCTCAGTTTTTTTATTTACACAGAATCTGAATGAATATATTAGTCGAAACGATAACCTATATATTATCTGGAAGAATTAAACTCTACTAGAATTATTGCCTTACCGTCTGAGAGTACCAACAGGCCACTAATCGATTATCCTAGAAGCCGAGTAAGCTGGCGAGTCGAGCGCCCTCGAGTCCCGCGGAGAGTGAGCTAGCTAGGGCACAGTATAAAGGCAAGTGTATTTACAGTACTTTCTGTCATGCACTACGTTCCGATCGGACTATGCGGGAATAAGCAGTATGTCTGTGATTTTTGAATTAAAACTATTTTATGCAACAGATCCGTTTTGGAAGACGTTCAAACTGTCCAGAGTTTCAACACTCGGCTAAGGTCAAATACGTGAGTTCTGACATTGTTCTTATTTCGTTAGGAGACGCTTTTCTTTGGTAAGAAAACAACTCGTGTCAGTCTAGTTGACTGCAAAAGGCTTCATAACGTTAGGTAGATCATAATGCATTATTTTGTAGTAAGAGAACAGTTTACTCGTCCCGGCTGGTTTGAATCGAAACGTTACGTAACTACCCCATGTGTGTCGGGCTCCATCTCATCCGCAATAGGATAGCTCTGTACTAAACTACTACTCTATGTCGGGGGCAGTAGGTAAGGGGCGCAAGCCAGGAACGCAAGAGCAAAGACCACGGAGCCGCGGCCCGCTGTTGACCGAGCGCTCCACGTGGCTTATTAACGCCCCTCGTTCCTCGAAAAAAAAAAAATATAATTTAAAAATTTGTAATTTTCTTTAGCAGCGTTACTGCTTCAAAAACAAATATTAATTTAGTATGGGGTGGCGCATCGTTACTGACGATTTCTCAACATAATTTGAGACGTTGGTGCCGTAAAGAAGCCTAAGTCTTCTGGTAGATGTCGCTACATACGCCTCCCTAAGGCGTTATATGAAGGAACTGATTGAAGGATTTGGTGCCCGAACCAGATTGTTCCGATAGCTCAGTTGGTAGTAGCGACGGGCCATGAATGCCTGTGGTCGCCGGTTCGAATCCGGCTCGTAGCATTAAATTTTTCAATTTTTCCTTTCATTTAAAAATTTGTAATTTTCTTTAGCAGCGTTACTGCTTCAAAAACAAATATTAATTTAGTATGGGGTGGCGCATCGTTACTGACGATTTCTCAACATAATTTGAGACGTTGGTGCCGTAAAGAAGCCTAAGTCTTCTGGTAGATGTCGCTACATACGCCTCCCTAAGGCGTTATATGAAGGAACTGATTGAAGGATTTGGTGCCCGAACCAGATTGTTCCGATAGCTCAGTTGGTAGTAGCGACGGGCCATGAATGCCTGTGGTCGCCGGTTCGAATCCGGCTCGGAGCATTAAATTTTTCAATTTTTCCTTTCATTTAAAAATTTGTTATTTTCTTTAGCAGCGTTACTGCTTCAAAAACAAATATTAATTTAGTATGGGGTGGCGCATCGTTACTGACGATTTCTCAACATAATTTGAGACGTTGGTGCCGTAAAGAAGCCTAAGTCTTCTGGTAGATGTCGCTACATACGCCTCCCTAAGGCGTTATATGAAGGAACTGATTGAAGGATTTGGTGCCCGAACCAGATTGTTCCGATAGCTCAGTTGGTAGTAGCGACGGGCCATGAATGCCTGTGGTCGCCGGTTCGAATCCGGCTCGGAGCATTAAATTTTTCAATTTTTCCTTTCATTTAAAAATTTGTAATTTTCTTTAGCAGCGTTACTGCTTCAAAAACAAATATTAATTTAGTATGGGGTGGCGCATCGTTACTGACGATTTCTCAACATAATTTGAGACGTTGGTGCCGTAAAGAAGCCTAAGTCTTCTGGTAGATGTCGCTACATACGCCTCCCTAAGGCGTTATATGAAGGAACTGATTGAAGGATTTGGTGCCCGAACCAGATTGTTCCGATAGCTCAGTTGGTAGTAGCGACGGGCCATGAATGCCTGTGGTCGCCGGTTCGAATCCGGCTCGGAGCATTAAATTTTTCAATTTTTCCTTTCATTTAAAAATTTGTTATTTTCTTTATTTATTTATTTATTTATTTATATAGGAAGATCATCAGCTTAAATATCACACAGTAGCTAAAAACAGTAGTGACAGTGAGCTAATAACAGATCCTCACCGATAGCCCCTAGCTCCCTAAGGCGTTATATGAAGGAACTGATTGAAGGATTTGGTGCCCGAACCAGATTGTTCCGATAGCTCAGTTGGTAGTAGCGACGGGCCATGAATGCCTGTGGTCGCCGGTTCGAATCCGGCTCGGAGCATTAAATTTTTCAATTTTTCCTTTCATTTAAAAATTTACTTGTTTGATGTCGAATTCTTTCTCCGTTCAAGCAGCTCACCTACAGAACCGGCTCCTCTGCCAAAGTTATTCTTATGTGCAATGAAGATTAAATAAAGGAATAAATATTGAAGATGAAACTTCCAAAGGTGTGGCGTTTTTGCCGTAGCCGAGCATTGAGTAAGGGCGTTTTAAGTTAAGCGCTGTGATATTCTTACTTTTAGCTCAGTTTTTTTATTTACACAGAATCTGAATGAATATATTAGTCGAAACGATAACCTATATATTATCTGGAAGCGTTAAACTCTACTAGAATTATTGCCTTACCGTCTGAGAGTACCAACAGGCCACTAATCGATTATCCTAGAAGCCGAGTAAGCTGGCGAGTCGAGCGCCCTCGAGTCCCGCGGAGAGTGAGCTAGCTAGGGCACAGTATAAAGGCAAGTGTATTTACAGTACTTTCTGTCATGCACTACGTTCCGATCGGACTATGCGGGAATAAGCAGTATGTCTGTGATTTTTGAATTAAAACTATTTTATGCAACAGATCCGTTTTGGAAGACGTTCAAACTGTCCAGAGTTTCAACACTCGGCTAAGGTCAAATACGTGAGTTCTGACATTGTTCTTATTTCGTTAGGAGACGCTTTTCTTTGGTAAGAAAACAACTCGTGTCAGTCTAGTTGACTGCAAAAGGCTTCATAACGTTAGGTAGATCATAATGCATTATTTTGTAGTAAGAGAACAGTTTACTCGTCCCGGCTGGTTTGAATCGAAACGTTACGTAACTACCCCATGTGTGTCGGGCTCCATCTCATCCGCAATAGGATAGCTCTGTACTAAACTACTACTGTATGTCGGGGGCAGTAGGTAAGGGGCGCAAGCCAGGAACGCAAGAGCAAAGACCACGGAGCCGCGGCCCGCTGTTGACCGAGCGCTCCACGTGGCTTATTAACGCCCCTCGTTCCTCGTACTACGAGTCTTGTTGGACTGAAAACTTACGAGCGGCTAATACATGGCGACTTTTTGCGGCCCTCTACAAACACGATGCAAAGGCCATACCATCGCCAACACAGTTAACTGACCATCCGTGCACTTTATGTCCATTGTAATAAGGTTCAACATAAATACAGGGTGGTCAGTTAACTGGGTTGGCGTTAGCGTAATTTATTTAATTTAAAACATAACTTTGCATGGATCGATATTTTTTACCATTACTTGGGACGTTTCAAGTTGCATCGGCAATGGTCTCTGATAACTGAAGTGTCACGACAAACAAACCCGTGTTTGTACTATTATCTATTCTGTGACCGTGTCGATACTTCAGAAATAAAGGTAGGTAAGTAAACATTGCGTTAGACACATCGGCCAATATAGTGATGATGATGATTATGAATCTTTTAAATATAAGTATGTACGAGTACGTATTAAAAAAAGTGTGAGAATTATATTAGTTATGTCCAGAATAATTGATAAAATTCACAATGTAATCATATTAGTTACTTTAAATAGTCAAATTCTTCAAGTAATAGAAATAGAACATAATTTGTATTTCAAGTTAAACAGAATACACGCAAGTTATCGTGCAGTGCTTCGTATATTTTGAAAATTGGACACAGATCAGATTAAAGTAACTTAAAATTCCTTTGTATACACTAATAATGAAAACCTTTTAATAACAAAGTAATCAATCCAAGAAATGAACTGTATTATGCCATAAAATTTAATTAAACATATTCTCATTTGCGCAATATTAATTCTTATATGTTCTGTGAAATTTGAAATGTCTGCAAGAGCAAGAGTTAGTAAATCTACGTTTTATTTTGATCCGACTGAATTATATGAGACTGCGCTAAAAATAGATTAATGTAAAAAGGTTTAGAGCATCATGAATTTTTAATAACCATAAAAGTCAGATGGAGCGTAAACAGCGAGCGAGTACGTACGTACATTGTTTCACCGCTCCGATATCCGCACGGCTCAATGAAAATTGAATGCAGTTTGCCACGATTTGTGGCGGAGGGTTTGAAATGAAAGCTAATGAAATATGACAGGGACGCAATGACGCGATCACGGCTTCACGCTCCCCGCGCCCCGCGCTTCACGCCCGCTTCGCGCTGCCACGCCGGCGGGACCACAGACATTATAGTTACACCCTGTACAAAAGTCCGTGTATATATTTAACATCTCTTGTTTAAAGAAATGTATGTCATTGCTTCTCATAGAATATTACTTACCGTATTTCTGTCGGTTTTAGAAGATTTAATGTTTTGATTAAATGTTTAACAGTAGGACCTTATTCTGTGAGTTGGACCGTTTGTGTCAGAAAGAACCCACAATATGACAGTTGGTGTGTTTTCAACTCCAGTGTTTTCAACTTGAGATCCTACCGTCCTCAAAGCGCAGAACTAATGACACTGTAAAGTTTATTTTTGATGTATCTTAATAGTAGTTTATCTACGCACATATCATTAGTGCTCTAAAATGCGTTCAGAAACCGTAGGAAATGACCAGTATTACTACAACCGATTTTACTATGAGAACTTTCTTGTCTGTGGTAGTAGGTAAAATCTGTACTGTAATGTCATTACAGTACAGATTTTTGATTAATTTGTATCGTTATGAGTTTAAATTTGGAACAGCTGTCAAAACTCAAGTGGGTCTCTATTCTAGAATCCATAGATATTAAAGCAGTTTTCGATACGAAACGTCAATTCAGTATTATTTTTAATACAAACCGCACGACATTTGATCTCGAGTGATATGAGTATAGGGACTTCATTCGTTTGTCTATGATTTAAAAAAAAAACATTCGCCATGACGAATGATCGAATTGCCGCCATTGCTGTTGTCATTTCATTGTTGGTTTTTTGCCGTTACTTACTACTACTTATGATATGTGTGTAGATAATTAGTACATTATTGCAGCGGCCGGGAAGTAGCAATTCGTGGATGAGTTGATTTTGTCGGATGAAGCAAAGCTGAATCCAACAATAGAGACGAATCCACGAATTGCCGTTCCCGCCAAGGCCGATATAGTGCTTTTCTCCAAAAATGTGAGGGAATCAAATAATATTTTCAATAATCTTAAAATAGCGAGTGGTATGTCAATGATGACCTATCAAGTTCCCGCCAAACTTATTTTTTTAAAGTATGTACACGGCATGACTCGTAGTGCCAGTTTGAATTGGCATGCATAAAATTTGAACCATTAGAATCGGTCAAAATTTTAAATGTTTTATGCAATTAAAATGATTAAAGATTAAACGGGTTTGCAATCGAAATGAATTCCATTTCGTTGTTAGTTTTATTTCGATAAGTATTTTTATTTCTTCATGGAAAACTATTTGAAACATTTTTAAAAACGTCTCTTCTATCACATTCGAAAGTACGCGTTTTGTCTATGACCTTTAAAAAAAGAAAACTCGAGAAAACTTTAAGCAGCCTTCAAAGGGGCGTAATTTGTCACAGCAACTTGTAATAGTTGGAAAGAGACAGCCATACACTACTAACCCGTCTAACTATAGCAAGTTGTTGTGACGAATTGCAAGGTCCGTTAAGAAGGAAACGTACGATGAGCACTTGGCTGTTTGAAGTGATTTGTCTTAGTCAAAGCATATAGTTAAAAGGTAAAAAAGTAAACAGTAAAGGAATTTCATACATTTTCCTGGCCGCTAAAACTGTACAGTAATGACTTTTAACTTTTTAAATTTGCGTTCTGCAGTAACGAGGAACTTCGCGTGCTATTTTTGCTACAGTAAGGCAAACATTTCCGAGCATATTGGAGAAATAGTAGTTTATGCAACTGATCCATAATGAGAAGCCTTAAAATACGAGTGTGCTTTTATGAAACGAGCGTCAGCGAGTCATACTGAATTGACGTTTCGTATCGATACATGTTTTTATATCTATGGATACTAGAATAGAGACCCGCTTGAGTTTTGACAGCTGTTCCAAATTTAAACTCATAAAGTCACAAAAATCTGTACTATAATACCATTACAGTACAAATTTTACCTACTACCACAGACAAAAAAGTTCTCATAGTAAAATTGGTTGTCATAATGCTGGTCATTTCCTACGGTTTCTAAACGCATTTTAGAGCACTAATGATATGTGCGTAGGTAATAGTACATTACGTAACTAGGGCGGTAAATTCGTCAATGCCCCAGATTGCAGGTGTTTGTGGCCCGAACCGAAGGTAAGGGCCATAAATATGCGCTCTGGGGCTTTACGAATTACCGCCCGTGTTGCGTACAAAATTTTACGTCTTCACCTGGCACAATGCGAGTTTTCCGTACGCGCAGTGTGCAGTAAAACTCGCATTATGGCCAGGTGTGACGTAAAATAATATTATTGTATTAGTGATGACGTGTTTCGCGTGTAATCAAATATAAGGCATATTTACTCCTAAAAGTGGGAATCTGTGAAACAGATGACCAGATGTTTCATAGATTCCCACGAAAAATGTGCATTTGCGTGATCTAGTATGTCTGTGGCGTGACAAACGGCCGCTGACTCGCGCGCCGATATTCGCGATCCGCCTGGATAAAACTAACGAGCCGGCCTCTGCTTTTGATACGTTAATATCGTACGATAAAGTTGTTTCGGGTTTATTCAGTCCACCGGTGTAAGTGCAAATTGCCACTGTTTTTTGCGCCTGTTTTTACTTTATCGACGTTCGACTACAATGAAAACTATGCATGAAAATGCAACCGCGTATAGTTATTTTACGATGCGTGAAAATGCGTTTATGAGCTTCGAAATGCAAATTACAGTACACTTGAAAGTATTATTGGATTGAAAATTTCGAACCGGAGCTCAATTTCTGAATAAATTTTTAAAGTTATTGGATACCAATTATAGATTCATATTGGTTCGCTCGGTACACCGATGCAAATTATAATTAAAGGACTGGAATTCGATTTTTTTTAAGTACTAATGAAATAAATATTTGGGGTCAAAGTTACACAAATCGATCTAGTCCCAAACTAAGCAAAGCTTGTACTTTGGGTACCTACTATACGACGGTAAACATACTGATGAGTCAGGAACAAATATTCGTGCTCATCACACAAATAAATGCTCTTACCGGGATTCGAACCCAGGACCACTTGCTTCGTAGGCAGAGTCACTACCTACTAGGCTAAAGCGGTCGTCATGTCCATACCTTATTGATGCTTTTACTATGACCATTGGTATTGATACGTTACTACTTGATTGAGTTGATACGAGTCAGCTTCAAACTTTTGACTTGTCGGGTCATGACGCGGCAGATCGATATCTACTTATACGTTTAGTAAGATTCGATGCATACTCATCAACGGCACTCTGACTTAACGGCACCTTTTATGTCAAGCGTCAGAACGCATCAAAGAGCTTCGCGTCCGATAAGTATGAATCAACTAGTCAGAAGTTGTCAAATTTACTATAGAATAGACTGCCACCGCAGGCCGCGCCAGTGTGATTCAAGCCTAATGGAGATAAGCAAATTATCAGCCAATCTGACAGGTATGATACTGTGGTGGCTGCGGTCATCCGCCGCCGCCATTGGTTCACGGTAACGCGATGCAACAAGGCAGAGCCACCGCCATCTATCGACTGATTACACAACTATAGCTACGTATCAATATTAATTATCTGCAATGCGACACTCTCCATTAAACATGATTGTCTGCCAACAGCATAGATAATTGCAAAATTCTAACTGATGATGTTTTCAAGGGGTTACCTTCGTTTTACCAAAAAAAATTGACAAATTATCACTTCCCAAAACATTTTTCGTAGAATTTCATTTGCCAAATAATCGTTTGCCAAATTAACACTCGACAAATAATTCTTACGCAAACCTTATGTTTGGCATATTCATGTTTAGGCAATATCTCGATTACCAACTGGTACTTTGACCAAATTTCATTCCGTCAAATATGTTAGTTGGCATAATATGTTTTAACCAAAACAAAATAAGGCAAATGATTTGTATCGTCAATATTTAATTGACCATTTCTATTCCGTCGGTTAGTCAGCAGAGGAACTCTTCAATTATAAATCATTTGCATCTTTATTTCAATGGTGTATAAGATACCCAATAATATAACAATTTTTTTGTTATGTGGGTAGGGAAAATTAATTTGTGTAGAGGTCGCAATTCTAACCTAACCGCCAGCGTGTCGACGTCACCGCGCTTCGCGGGGTGCCTTTTTCCGCTCTAAGGGACACAAGCTAACCATAACCTAACCTACCAAATAATACAATTGTTACGATTGTTTGTTTTTTTACTGCTAGGAGGCTTCGCCCCCGAGCCCCCCTTTTTTGGCTGCCCTAACCTAATTTAACGCCTTTGCCTGCCGACCTACTTAACTGAGCATTATTTTATTTAAGCATAATTTTATTTTAGTAAAATGTCATAACCCAAACAATTATGATTATTGTCTATTTATAGTTTGCCATAACATTAACTTGACGAAATGTTTATTGTCTAATGTTTTTTTGCCTTATTAAAGCATTTGCTAAAAGACCACATGCCATAATGTAATTTTTCGTAACAATATTTTGCTTAATGAAAATTTGACGTAATGAAAATAGTCGTATTAAAATTGTGCCAAAGTTTGCATTGGCAAGCAAAATCGTAGCTAAAATTTGTTTGGGAAATGAAAGACCAAAATAAATTTGGTTAAACAACAGGATCCCGTTTTCAGGACAAACAAAAGAACATCAACTCGATGAAAAAGTGTCGTGAATATGTCGCAATAAGTTGTTAACTTCAGTAAGACGCCAGATTACATATTTCTCTGGCGCAACAACTTAACGCGCGTCTTGGCCTTCAATATTCACCGGTTATACTCACTTGACTTTGATCTCAAAGTCTACACTCGTAAACAAAGGTGCATCAATCGATACGGTTCCAATTTAATCTCAATCCCTCAGTAAACTTCCGCTCCCAATCTTGGATAGTTTCTTGTCGGTCCCAAATGGAGTTGTTGTGTGAGGTTGCGTTCAGCGTTATAATTTATAATAATAATAAGTAGTATTACAATTTTAAACATTTAACTTAAACATTTGACTTTAAAATTTTAATTTATAGTTTATCCTTATTTAATAGTTGCGTTTGGTTACAGGAGGAGGTCCGAGACAACCTGACAGTCAGCGTCATGAGCTTTGTCCCCACGCTGGAAGACGACGGCAAGGCCATCACGTGTCGAGCGGAGAACCCAAACGTCACCTCTCTGCATATGGAAACATCGTGGACTATCAGCGTTGTCTGTCAGTATAACCCTCAATATACGTTCTATACGTTCTACTGTAAACAAGACAAAACCATCAGATGTCGAGCTGAGAATTGTGAGGTAGGACACAGCGAAATGTCATTCCGCTCGAATTTGGAGCAGCCCAACAGGGGAAGTACCTCCGCCTTGCAGAAGACCACAGCCATAATAACACTATACTACTTGTTCTGTAGTAGTGTTGTGTTCTTGGAGGTGAGCAAGGAATTTGTTCCTTCAGCTGTCAACACGGCGAATCCTACAACATATCAAGGGTCGGCAACGCCCACTTTACTCCTTTGGAGTTACATGCGTCTATAGGCTGCGGTGTCCGCTTGCCATTAGGTGGGCCTTACGCTTGTTTGCCACCGTCGTTGTATAAAAAAAATAATCTCAACGTTGCCCTTACCGGGATTCGAACCCAGGACCTCTTGCTTCGTAGGCAGGGTCACAACCAACTAGGCTAAAGCGGCCGTCGTATAAAAGATACATCATAAGTATTGTATTTTAGTAAGTTATTTTTAACATGGAAATTATCTATCTACTTACAGTATAACATATAAATAAATAGTAAATAAATAAATATAAGGGGACAATCTTACACAAATTGAGCTAGTCCCATAGTAAGCTCAATAAGGCTTGTGTTACGGGTACTAGACGACGATATATTTAATAGATATAAATACTTAAATACAAAGAAAACATCCAAGACTCAGAAACGAATATTCATGCTCATCACACAAATATTTGTCCTTACCAGGATTCGAAACCAGGACCTTAGCTCGTAGGCAGCGTCACTACCCGGGCAGAGTGCTCGAACAAATTGTCGTACATGTGGGCACGCTGGACAAAAGCACCAATTTTTTTTCAGGCATTTGTTAGGTCCATAGCTTTAAGTTTTTAATAGGAACCAACTCCTCCGTCGGCCATATTTATTTTATGCTAGCCATTTAATTATTAAGGGGGTTTGGCACCTAATCAAATGATTTGGCGTAGGCACTTGTTTTACGAAAGCGATCACTGCCATATGACCTTTAAACCCAGAAGGAAAACTAGATTTGACACAATAATAAATACAATTCTATGGTTAATTTTCGTGTCACAACGGAACTCTTTAAGTACTACCACCCTAACCACGCTAACTACTGGCCAAGAATTAATATCTCGAAATCTAAGGCACTTCTAATCACAAACTTGGTGTCTAAATATACATATTTGGGGTCAGGAAAGTCAACTAGATACCTACGTATTTACCGATATAATATTCATGTAAACATGTTTGTTCTTAGAGTTGGTTTAAGTTATGTTAAAAAACCAATTATTAACATTATTATATAGGCTATATCATAGAGGTTATAGTAACATATAATCTGCTGAAATTTCAAGTGTCTACATATTACGGTTCTAGAGATATACCGATTTTATGGGCGGGCAAAAAACGCCATAAAATTACGTTGCATGGATGAGAGCACTGTTTAATTTTTAATTTAATTTATTTTTATGAATGTATTTTAAAGCAGCAATAGAAAAACAATATCTGTGAAAATTTGAACATTCTAGCTATTGCTGACACGCAGACAGCCGGATGGACAGCGGAAGCTTAGGAATAGTTCCGTCTGATATTCTTTGGGAACGACTCTAAAAAATATCTAGTTGAATTCCTTGACTTCTACGTTATTTAGAACTCGAGATATTAATGATATAGGTATAATTCAAAATGACCGCCATAAAATTAAAGATGGCTGACGGAGGAGTTGGTTCCTATTAAAAACTTAGAGCTATGGACCTAACAAGTACCTGAAAAAATTTGGTGCTTTTGTCCAGCGTGTCCACATTATCACCTGAAACTGCCCTACCTACTAACTAAGAACTAGGCTCGTCAAACATATGAAAGTGGAAATCCAGTTTCGTGCAGATATAAGGATATAACCCATCAAAATTGGATTTATCGTGACCGTCCCGAATAACACGTGCCTGAATAGGTGGGTGAATACCCACTAAGATGTTTAGAAAACACCTACACAATAGAAACTAGGAACTACCCAACATTGACGCCCCCATTCGAGTCAGATAATGAAATAAAATTAACTCAGTCAAACGCGACTTTCCTAAGTATACAACGAACAAAAGGTTTGGGATCCTGCTCGAAAAACTGTAAATTGGATACAAAGTCGAAGAAGCCTCAACGAAATGGTCGTAGTGGTCCTAGGAATATATTTGATTCCGCGAACGATGAAAACTGGAAGCGGTTATGTTCACTAAAAGATCAAAGCTTCTTCTCGTTAATAATTTCGAGCTTCCAAATTGAATACAAGGCTTTTACTTAATCTGGTAAAAAGTTGAGTAATTTCGCTAGGTTTAGAAAGATGTTTTAATTGTATTGGTTAAGAACAGTATCTTGCCTCTTTCTTCAAATTTACAATGGTGGCAAAAGTCATACGCCTACTCATTGAACTCTTGATTGATGAGAGTTACAAGTTCACTCTTATTTAAATATTGAGGCTGTTAATTGCGCTCAAATGTGATAAGTACTATACTCAGTTATGGGTCTACCTAACATTTGGACAAATTCAAAAGCGGTTAAGCCTGCCCAAGCCTGCCTGCCTATGAAGCCATAAATCTCGGTAAGACCCAATATTTAGGTGATGATTATGAATATTTCGATACTTGCAGGCTCAAAGAGTGTAAACGCCTAAACGCTACTTGTAAGTAGTCAAAAAAAAAAGTGCATTAATTATTATTGTCGTGTAATACCCATATCAAAAACCATATTGAGCTTATTCGGTAGGTCTAAGAGTACATAAAGACCTTACCTATAAACCCCCCTTTCAAATCGAAGAAGAGCAAAAGTAGTAGTAGCTGTACCCCGTAGTAAATCTGTCTATGCAAAAAGACAATTCAATGTTCAATCTGCACACCTGCACAATAAAATTAACAACGTACATACATACATACATTCACGCCTTCATTCCCAAAAGGGGTAGGCACAGCACGTATGTTCCAGCGCCACTTTTAGCATAAATGTGGGTATAAAAGATCGACTAAATGTGATTTCGCAGTGATAGGTTGCTAGCCCATCGCCCACAACACACTTCAACCCTGGTCCCTTAGTCGACTTTTACGACACCCAAGGGAAGAAAGGGGGTGGTGAAAATGTTTTTAAAGCAACTAGCACTAGTTTCAGATTCAAAATTCAACTATAAGCTTAAACTATAATTATGTTTTAGACTTACGAAATCGTTTATAATTACTTAAGCCTAAGCACTGCCAAAATGTATTATTTTATTTTATTTATTGTATGGCAAATCAGTATTTAGAACCGTGAGATCTTGGAAAAGACAGTACGGTTGGCAGGTTGTTGCACTTTTAGCACCACCCAGGGGTCACGTGTAGGGTAGCGATGGGTATTTCCTACGGTCGTGGTGCAGCTTCGACCCCCAAATGCATTATTTAACTTGAAGACCGAGATTTAAGTCCATAATCCAAATAAACGACTTTTACGGAACTAGTTCAATTTGTGTATGACATTTCCCCTAATATTTATGTATTGTAACAATTTTTTTTACTAGAAATAAATGATTTAAACATTTTTTATGTAGGTACAAATATATAATAATATTCATAATACTAGCCTAACTATGTACATGCTGACTCTAAACTAACAAAATAATTACAAAACTACATGTTTACAAATAAAAAAAAACGGCTCTAAATCTATGCCGCGCTGGATAGCAATTCTGATCCGGTGCGGTATTGTATTGTATTTTAATAACTTATGTTACAGAGAAACTTACTTCCAATGCTATTTATGATCTTCTAAAGCAAGTACCTACTGAGATGATTTATATCACTCGCGCCAAGCGCAAAAATAATGTAACAAGCGTTCATATTAAATAAGCAAAGGGAAACACCTCTGCATCTTTGCAGAATTCTTGCTCCTTAATGTAGCGTTCTTCCGAGACATATTTTACACTATATAATGCCCACGCGAGCACCTCGCGGCTGAGAAAATACTGCAATCGCAATGACTCTTAACGGTGAGTGGTTATGGCCCTAGTACTCCTTACTCTTGCAGGCGCGTTACAGCGGTTGTAGATTTCACAAATTGTGCACTGAATTTGAAATGTCTGCATTCGTGAGTTTTGTCGTTGGGGGAAGGAGGCAAGCAGAAAGAGTGCGATTGTCACCGGTATTACTGGAGCTATCTTAAAATATATTATGTTGTTTATGGTTCGCCAAACCAAATACATTTTTTTATTTTCTCTATTCGGTAAAATACGGAGCTACGGTAGCCTAGTGGTTCAGGCTGTCAAGTGGCGGTCCCGGCTCGTACCAACAAGTTTCTCGGAACTTAAATATGTTCGGAATATTTACCGTTAGCTTTTCGGTGAAGGAAAACATGGCGAGGAAACCGGTCTAATCCCAATAAGGTCTAGTTTTCCCTCTGCGTTGGAGGGTCACATGGCAATCGCTTTCTTCAAAGTTGTGGCTACGCCAAATCTTGGGATTAGGTGATAAAACTGACCCCGGGCTCCATTAGGGGCATTACCGGGAATAACGCTAGGATGATGATGATTGGGGGAAAAACAGACATTACAAATGACAAAAACATACAAAATGAAATAAATCTTAACGTAGTTATAGTCTAGATATCATAAAACAATTCCCACTGAGACATTAAGCATTTAGTTCGAAGTGGTATTGTCGTAGATACAGTATACAAAAATGATACTTAAGTATCACCATGCAAACCAGTATAGAACCCTTAACTAGTCAGAGAGAAAACAATGAATTTGTTAGCTACAGTCATATTGGATCACTTTCTCTAAAGGCGTTGGATAATTATTCGGTAGGCATTAGATTTCTCAGAATTTTCAAGACGGAGATGGGTTTAATCGACGTTATAATTTATATAAAGTACTTATATAAAACTGACTTCCCTCTAGCCTCTAGCAAATTAGTTTAGGCATGAGCGGAAATGAGACCGTTGTCCCACTTTCCGAAGCTTTAGAAGAAAAAACCCTGCTGATCAAATATTAGACGTTTTAATGAATATCCTAATTTAGCGCCCGTGGAATTACTTTACAAACCTGAAGCAAACGGCATTTGTTAGGTTAGAGCAGAAATTCAAAGAGGTATGAACCCTGCTCTGGGTGTACATACGTTGGAACTACCTGTCCCTATCTTCCACGAAAGGAGGCCTGAGTCCAACAAAGGGTGGTGATGTTTTTTTATACCACTTTGATCGCTAAAAAGCGTACGGCCCGCCTGATAATTAGCGGTTACTGTAGCCTGTGGACGCCTGCATCTCGAGGGGCATCGCTTGCGCGGTGCTGACTCTTTAAAAATCGATACACTACTTTCTTGAAGAACCTTTTGTCGTAAGTTCCTCGGGAAAACCACAATGAACTCCCTTCATTCCACAAAGCGATCGCGGGAGGAAATTCCTGTGGAACCGTACTGTGTGTGTCTGAAAACTGGGTGTAACATGTAAATCTCAGACCAAGAAAATATACAGACGGAGCGTTACGAACAGTCTAGTGCAGCCAACCGGTTTTCAACCAAGCCCCAAAAGTTTAGCACACGCTTATCAAATTAAATCGCACAAAGCTCAAAATAAATGATCTTGACAGCATGGCGACACGTGCTGAAGAGTTTTGTGCAATTTTGTTTGTAGGTATATGTGTGCGTGAGCGTGTGCTAAACTTGATGTAGCTTGGTTTTGTTTGTATGTGGTTTGGCTTCACTTGACTGTTCGTAACGCTCCGTCTGGAGCATGTAAATATGTATATAGAAAACATTTAAGACTCAGAAACCAATATTCATGCACATCGCTCAAATATTTGCCCTTGCCGGGATTCGAACCCAGGACCATCAACTTCGTAGGAAGGGTCACTAAAGTCTAAACCGGTCGTCAATGATATTGATATATCGTGTCTAATATTTATTTATTTCATTTATTATTAAAAACAAGAACGGTTTACACAAATTACACTCTTTCAATTCAAGTTTTACGAATAACGTAAACGTCATGAGTAATGTTAAGGTTCGGATGTTACTTTAATTATCATGTCATGCAATGGGATGTTGCGTAAAGTATTTCTATTCTATTCTATTCTATCCTACGAGGAGAGTGTGACCTAGTCCTGTTTGCAGACCCGCCGGTGGTGCGGCTGCGGCTAGGCAGCACGCTGGCCGGAGGGGACATCAAGGAGGGCGATGACGTTTACTTCGAGTGCCACGTGCGGGCCAACCCGACCGCGCGCAAACTCTCCTGGCTACACGATGTGAGTACTCTTCTACTTGTGCGGTTCCAAAAAGTAGTTACACCTAATTTTTGTACAAAACGGGACTGAATCGCGTGAACCTTCTTTATTTGTTTACCTCTCTGAGGTCTTGCGAAGTTTCGGATGTGTCGCAACATCCATGGTCACGGGACAACAGGCTTGGCTGGATCTTGCTGCGCGGGTTTTCTGAACTACCCGCACATGCAGGTCAAGCACGTAATGCATTGGACGTGCGTTAGGTAGATCTATGTGTTTTTTTTTAATTTGGAGAAAGAAAAGTTAGACTGTCCTAACGCGTGTTGGAAACCTGATTACCCCTCTAGTCTTTATTAACCTCTTGTACTCTAGGGGTTCACCTATACACATGCGTCAGAACTTTTCTGGCGCTTTTAATTAGGTATACTTGGAGTTTCACCCGTTCAATGCCAATCACAACACTATGTGCTTCCGAACGCTTTATGTTGCTAAGGGGTACGAGCGTAGCGGCGTAACTCAGTGGTAAATGGGTTAACACTTACACTGTCAGGAACCCACCTAGCAGGCGCTTGCGCCGCAGTATCTTTCCGCTACATACGAGGAAAATCACGGGATTGACTACGAGCGTAGCTCGTTGCGATTGCTGGCAATAAATATGTGCGTGCTACATACTATGGCCAGATGGCCACCTACGGTGGTGACGAGCGTAGCCGGGCGGGGAATTAACTAAGTAGCTAATGACACTTTACTGATAGCAACACTTGCAAATTGCTGACGTAATGTTAGTTGTGGTTATGTACGACTTTTCAAGGTATTACGAGCTTAAAATCTAAGTTTTTTTATTCATTCGTAGTATTCATTCAATTTTTTTTTCGTGCATTTGCTTTTTTTTATGGCACGAAAAAAAATGTTTTCCTCAAACTTGCAATGAAATATAGACGTTGTGTTCTTCATAATGGGCTTCGAAGTGTCACGTTTCGGGTGCAGCGAGACAAGAGATCCATAATGGCGTTTCATACATAATTGGAGGCCTAGGCCTGCAAGATGGTCTTTGTTAATTTTCAGTCCACATTTTGTGGCACAGCGTCACGGCGTTCAGATATGAAAATTAAAGTTTGATGCCTTCGTTTTTTTTATTTATTTCATTGTATGTTTGAGAAAAGCACTATAGTTACATCGGCGTGAAAAGGGGTTGCCAACCTCATAACTATCCGATGTACTCGGCCGGCAACCCCATACTTGCAGGCCTATGTAGTAACTAGTAATGTACTATTTTTTGTCTTTCTTTCAAAATATTATGTCGGATACAATGAGGAGGCAGATTTCAAACCAGTCTTAACATATTATCTGGTATCGACATGAATCTCATTTGCACCAAATTCTTTACTCTTACTACCCGATCAAATCAATAAGCCTCAAACACCAACAAAAATAATTTCAGGAAACGTGTTAACAGCCGTAATTCAGCGAATTTCACGCCATCACAATTCAAACAATGAAAACGTTTTCGTCCTAATGAATTTACGAGGGAAGATTAACAAAAAACAATTCAACCGTCGTTCACATTTTTAATCGCAGTCCGTTGTTAGCTTCAAATGAATTCGGCGGCAAAAGATTAACAATAACAAAGTAGTCCGACATTATTGTTGGCATAACAATGCTGCGCGAGAAGGAGGGGGGGGGGGGGGGGGGGCTGGTAAAGTAATAGATGGTGGTGTACGGTCCGATAATCGCTTTGTACTGTGTCACTCGTGTTTTAATCAGCGGCGCGGACGGCGCGGGGCGCGGGCGTGGTACACTTTTTATTTTTTGCTCCGTTCACCCTTTCAGGAGCAATCGGTCGCGCGTTGTTACACGGATCGCGACACGCATCACCGCCCTCGCATTTTTGTTCGGTCGTATTGTTTCCACTTGTTTTGTTGAACACTTATCGTCCCGATGTGGGACACGTGACCCAACATCGTAAATAACTAACCCAATTTAACTTAGCGTAATCAATGTAGCGACAAATTTTCGTAATTACGTTCGAATTCGACTTAATTATCTTGTTTACTGAAATAGTAACATCATCCACGTGTGAGGTCAACTACCTAATGAGATTAGAGCGAGAATGGCGGGTTTGATTGCGTTATTTTCCGGGAAGTTTAAACGTGAATCTCAGCTGCGTACACCGCTCGTTTACCTAACGACTGTCGTTTCGTCCGCAGATTTTTCCGCCCACATCTAGGCAATAATAACCCGCGGTGCCCGGGGGGCCGCGACAATGTGGACAGCCGGACAACATATCTGAGCGACATTGTATGATATTAAATGCAAATTGTATGTACAAAGTACAGCATCAGCTTGCAATCTGACGGCACGGTTTGATGCGGGAGACAATGTAGCATTTAGACCCTCTAAATTTTACAGCTTCGGAATGAGTTAGGTATGGCTGGCTGTAAAAGCGAGCGGGGATGCGGCGGGGGTATCGGTAAATCTTGACCGCGAATTAGTGTGCGATCGATGCTCGGCTGGCGTGAATACAATGTGGTGATTATTGTCCCATTTCTTATCTTCTTATTCTTCGTTTAGACTCCAATTTCCTGTGTGCCTATTCTTCTAACAAATAGTTAAGTGTCCTCAATGAATGTAGCGTAACACGGATGGCACAAAAAACAAAATAACGAATCTGTTCATTCTCTTGACATTCGTATGCATATACTTATCTGTATATTATTGTCCCTATGTAAGAATATTTTTTTTTCTGTAAATACTTGTTTTTAAACATGCACTGGTAATAAATAATTACAACACGAACGATACCTTCCCCTCATAAAAGTGGTCAGACAGGAGGAGGTACGTAATATCGGCTACAAAATGTAGTGCCGGCCGCTCGGACCGCATCACGCTAATAGGCAAGGGGGCTGCACTCCATACATAACCACATACATGATTCACGGCCACTTGGACGAGCTCTTTGCAGTCGGCGTCAAAGATATGTATGCAATTTTCACCTTATCACAAACGAGTAAGGTCCTAACTTGTATACATAAATTCGATGTCGGTCGTACGGTATTCTTGTGAAAATGTTGAGCGCACTTGGAACCTTGTTAGTATGAAATAAAAAGTTGGCTCATGGCTTATTAAGGAGTTGGTGTTTACTGAGAATATGATTATTACAGTGCGTTTTTGAAGTATTAGCGACAGCATTAATGCCGTATTTTTATTATATCCATGGGCTCAATTATGAATCGAGGTGTTGCTAATTGATGAGTGAATCGTATTGATGTACCTATATAGCTCCGTCGTGCTTTAAAGCGCAATTGCACAAAAAAGCTTGCAATATTTCACAAAATTCCTAGATGCTATTTTAAAATAAATTGAAAAATGCAATATTAATATTAGTATTACACCGCCCGACCATCTGTTCGGTCTTTAAAATACTATATTATCACCCTTATCATACTCGCTCATCAAACCTACTTTAGTTAAAATGTCATTAGGATTAGTGTACCGTCGTTATCTGTCACTTGCCAATTATATATGTGAAAAAGGGGTTAATGTTGTCCAGGGTCATAAATAAGGGAGGACATCAATTGAGCCGTAATCAATAGAGACAGTACAGTAGTAATTGTTCGCATCAGGCGTTACTCTGCGGAAGTCCGGTAAGTTACGACCACAATATTAACGCGATGCGCAACTAAAAAAACGCGAGGATGAGATGCACCTATACGCGTATTATTGCACGCGGTTAATGCGCCCACCCCCCGTCCGGCACGAGCAAACAAGCAATTAATTACAGCAAACCATCACCAAAAATCACAAAACCTCGACAGGTGTTTCGCCTCTCTACGAGGCCCCGTATCATGGTCGGCCTTGTCACGCGATAAGTGACAAGATAGAGCGTCAGTCTCGTTCTATCGAACGGTGTCAGCCAGTGACGGACGCTCTATCTTGTCACTTATCACGTGATAATGCTGACCATAATACGGAGCCAGGAGATACTGCAAAAATACGCAAATAGGTGCATTTCATCATCGCCAATAGACCTGCACGTTTTTATCAGAATAGAAATAGTTATTTGTTATGCAAGGCTGCAAAGTTGTTGTTTGGCGCAAGTGCTTAGTATTGAAAGCCGAGCTAGCGAAGGATTGTAAAATTGAACCATGAGCGAAGCAATGGTTCAAAAGTACAATCCTGAGCATAGCGAGGCTTTCAAGGCACGAGACGCCAAACAATTTTGCTGCCGAGCGAAACACACTATTTTTCACCTCACCACCGCGAGGAAAATTGTAGGTAAGTAAATGTAATGGAAGTAATTTGGACCTTATAGGTACTCATTTTCAATAAAGGTTTGTTTACATCTCATCAAGATCTAGCATTTTATAATTATCAAATGTAACATAAATATTTTTGCATCTTTAAATAACCTCACGCTTACCTACATTAAAAAAGTCAAAGTATTGTTGGGTACTCACGGTTTAAACTAAGACTCAAATACGCTTATTTCACTTTTTCCGCTAACTTAGCAGGCATCAAAATTCATATATGTATATATTCTGAACTAAAATCTATAAAAAACCACCATTAATTTGGTTTTACTGTCTGTGGGTTTAGAACAAAACAAAATTAAATGTATATGAGTTTTTTCTTAAATTAACTTTTCAAACGGTGCGTTCCAAATTTGGAAAAAGCGAAATTTTTAGAAAAATAAAACGACATTTTAAGATTATTCATTCGTATTTTATCCTTATAAGTCAGTCTAAATGTTAATATTTCGTATGTACCTACTTAATTAAGAGAGAATAAGTATTATTAATTTTATTTTATCAAAATAATAACAATTTATTATTGGCATAACACCATCAGTTTCTGAACGCACCTCTCATTCTGTATAGAAAAAAGTTGGGTCTCGCGATCGACCGTCACGTTCCAAATTCAAAAACTCTTTCCACGCTAGCGGATAAAATGGACTTTTGGGCGCAGATTTTGAGCGATAAAGCAAGCCTTTTCGAGCCGGTGAGGTGAAAAGGAGTATTCTTCTCCAAACTTGACAGTATAGTAGACTAAGATATCCGCTAAAATGGGCGTCCAGCATCTGAGCTCACTCTTTCTAACTAGCTGCCCGCGTATTGTAAAGAACGCAGGGATAAAACATAGCCTAGATGTCTTTTCAGAAAGTTCAGTCTTTACGCACGTGAAAGAATTTTTCAAATCGGTTCAATGGTTTCGGACATTACAAATTACTTACATACAAAATTACAAAGCTAGAATCTCACAGACTTTTCCTCACTATTATATTATATTTTTTAGTTTATTTGACATTATTTCAACTGAGCTGATCTACTTATCGTCAAAACAATGGTATTCAAGGCAAGCGATACTATTATGTGGTCGACACGTGCCATGTGTCGCAAAAAAAGTTTACCGCTGGGTACATAAAATATTCATACAATAATGAACTTTATATTGATTATTCCTTTTCACAGTTCGTTACTTACAATGAAGCGTAATCAAAAGGCACAGAAGTTCATTAATTCGCGGGGACAGGTGACATCTCTGCAAAAAAGATTATTAATGTTTTGGGCGTAGATTAGAGCCGTGTGAAGGTTTGTTGGCTTTTTGTTTCGCCCCGAGGGAGGGCGCAGCAAAGCTTACAGAGTAATGAATTATTCGTCGTGTGCTGAGGCAGGCGCACAGACTACTTTAATCCAGATATGTCACTCATTTGATGAGCGACAAAACTGACGTTTCTACCTGAGGCTTTATACATTACCAACCCATAGGTAAAAGGGAATGGCTATTGACACACTTGCATAAATATTGCCTTTAATTTCTGTACCTCGTGTGCATGTTACCGTGTTTTATTTTTTACCTAAATGCTACCAATAGTTATATAGGTCTCTTACTTAGATTGTTCCATGTATGTATACTTTTTGGCACGCGGTAAAACGAGCTATAATCTCCGTTTGGAATGTTTAAAAAACATGGCAACTATACGTTGAAACTTTCGTAAATAGTAGTAACATCACTTTAGCTAGCTGGTAAAAATATGAATAGGAATACAGTCACCGGCAAGTCAATATCTGCCGTAAGCGTGCTTTCTTGTGAATGTACCAAGTACCTCATCTCTTTTTCTTCCTATTAAAGAGCTAAGCTTATGTTGGTGTAGCTCATAGTAGGCCCTCCATCTCCGATCCGATCCCACGCAACGTCTCATCTCGATACGACCTAACATAAACTCTCTTTTTGAGTTTCTCTATGTAGTTTATTTTAGGTCTTCCTCCTCCTCGCTTCCCCTTTATCTTACCAAATACCTAAGACGTGTCATATGTTGAACCATTCTGAACTTCATTGAGACCCGGTAACAACGAAAACAAATACGATACAAATACTAACAAATTGTACCTACAACGCAGTTGCTCGTGATTAATAGTGTGTTTTTTTAAGTGCAGTGTCTAAAATAAAACTTCTAATCACACGGTTCAACTCACGTATTCAATGTCACTCCGGGCGACATGTTTCGAACTCTTCGGGAGTTCTTCTTCAGGATGAGTGTTCTCGCGGCGGTGTCGCTCGTAACACTGCCCGCGCTCGCTCCTCACGTCGCGCGGCGCGTGTCGCACGCGCCGACAGGGCAGGGGGAGGGGGAGCGTCGAGCGCTGGAGCAGTTATGTGAGATTGCGGCAGGAGGTCATCTCCTCCGAGAGACGATACGCACACTGAACTCACTGTGTCCACGGGATTGTCACTACACGCTGTCCACTTCAATTTAGGAATGATAGTTTTCCAAGCTGGCGGTAACATCCAGCCCCCATCACGATTAAAATTTGGGCGGCGCCCAATCTCAATCGCCTCACGAATCTTGCGTGGCACATAACCTTTCTCCCGTACCAGCAATCTCGCCATGTCGAAGCGAATGAAATGAGACGCGCCTGTATCGCACGCATGTTCTGCTACCGCCGAGTTCCTAACATCCATCTTCTTCACGTTGCGTATGTGTTCCAGCAATCTCGTGGATACGTTCCGCCCAGTTTCCCCTACGTACGCCTTGCCACAATCACAGGGAATCTCGTACACCCCCGGGCTACCCAGCGGGTCTCGGTCCTTAGGAGAGCGCAACATCTGCCTAATCTTGGTATGAGGGCGGAAAATTGTCCTAATGCTCAACCTCCGGCGTAATAGGCGTCCAATTTTATCCGTGACCCCCTTATATATGGCAAGTACGCAGGAGCCCTCTCCACCGTGTGTGCGCGCTGCAAAGTGCCCCGACTCGCTACTCGCTGACTCTGTGTCCAACTATACCCATTCCTCTCTAGCACTTGTCTCACGTGCTGCAGCTCCTCTTGCACATATTGCGGGTCACAGAGCCGCAGAGCCCTGTTGATAAGCGCACGTGGGACCGAAGACAGATGTGCGGGGTGGTGATGTGAATCAGCTTGCAAGTAGCGATCTGTGTGTGTTGGTTTCCGGTACACCTTGCTAGACAATCTCCCACGCTGATTTCGCTGAACCAAGACATCAAGAAACGGGAGTGCACCATTACACTCCTTCTCAATGGTGAACTTGATCTTGGCATGCCGCGCGTTGAGATGGTAGTGTCTATTTCATTCTACTCCATCAGCTTTAGCTAGTGTTGTACCTACTGTATATGTAGCTTGTAAATGGGTCCAGCAGTTTAATCCTAGTCTCTTCAGCTTATTGTACATGTTACGTTCTATAAGCAATAATATAATTACAAAAGGAGCATATTTTCGATGGGATCGATCGGCTTTGATGCCATGGGCGTTTCACTTTCTAGTTGCACATTTTCACCTTAAAATAACAGATCAACAGACAACCAAGCCCAACAATTTGTTTAGTCCCGATATGGGATGCCGTTCCAATAACAGAACCATCACAAAATCGCAACGCGCCCACTCCAAAGATGCACTATTAAGGTGCTGATACACTGGATAACTTAAGTGTGGGCGGGGCACATCGCACGTAGAACCGTTGGCCGTTGAGGCGGAAAGGTTCTCGAGTGGCGACCACGTACCGGAAGGCACCGCGTGGGTAGGCCCCCCACAAGGTGGACTGATGACCTGGTAATGGTCACGGGAGTCCGCTGGATGCGGGTGGCGCAGGACCGGTCATTGTGGCTTTCTTTGGGGGAGGCCTATGTCCAGTAGTAGACACCTTTCGGCTGATATGTTGATGATGGTGACACTGGAGCATTCACTTCTCATGCTAGCGAATATTACATTACAAGTACAACCACACAAAATAAACAGAAGCGTTTAGCGAGCATTCTACCGAGCGTTCAAGCGAGCAGTCGAGCGAAACGACAGTAGATTTGATTTCAGTTATTTACCGATTCGTGCAATTGTGTTTTTGTTCCGCCGACGTCCCTCTCCGTCCACCTTCCCGCTCGCTTTTTACTAGGGCTTCGCTAGAATGATCGTGAAAATGTTTGTAGCTATGTTTGGCTCTATTGGCGCTGTTCTTTAATGTTCAGTTCGACACATGCTCGATGTTATCTTACATGTGAGTGCTGAAGCGTATATCTAAATATTCTAACCGTTGTATACAAGCTTTTATTTAACTTGTACCATTAAATGGGGTACTTATGGTTTGAAGGGGCAGATGGGAAGCGAATACTTTCAGTTGCTACATCGATTTCCTGGCTCAGGTTGCTCTAAAAATAATTTTACATACATTTATACATTCACGCCTTTATCCCTAAAAGGGGTAGGCAGAGCACATGAAACTTATGTTCCAGCGCCACTTTTCGCCACTTTTTTTTTATTTTATTCTTTAATAATTTTGTTATACTTTTAGACATTGTTGTGATCTTGCGGCAACATGTAGTCATGAGAAGTCAAATTATAACATAACAAAAAAGTGATGTCTCTAGACGTGAAAGGTGAAAGATATTGGCTTGGAGTGGAACCAGGGTTGTGGGTAGCGATCATGCGGAACGGGAGCGAAAATATGAGCGGAGAGTGGGACGGAACAGATCAAGAAAAGCTTTCCCGGGTTACCCCATCGCTATCCCCTCTTACTGCACTACGGTATGAAGTGGGATTTCCCAATATTTTTGCGTTTATCCTTAAAATTATAAAATGACAGATAATCATTAAAAAACTAAAATTCAGAAGGCCGAAAAAAAAAAGTATCAAAATCAACGTTCCACATGTAAAAATACATTTGTGCAAAGCAAACTGTCTATTTTGACCCAACTCACCCCCGTTTACGGTACCTACTCTTCGCTTGAAAGTAAATGTTATGTATGTCACTTGCCAGTACCAGAAAAAGTACCAGTCGGCAATAAAATATTGTATTAATAATGGAAAATATTCAAGGCAAGGTATGCGTTTCTAACCAACGTTAATATACGTATGCCATGTTAATGTGTATCAGAATTGTTTGACTTCCCCTACACGTGCTATACTTACGTAAAACAATCCTACCTTATTACCAATAACATCGCTTCCGCAATTTTCTAATACCGCATCGGTTTCCGTTGTTATTACTGAAATCTAATTTGTATTTTATTATCCTTCGCTAAAGAAGCGCGCGAGCGTATCCAATATTCTGACAGAAGTAACGAGGTGATGTTGTCAAAGAAATACTTGAAAGATCTTTAAGTTAGACTTGGTATTTTATATGCATAATCAAGTTCCTAGGGTGTTGTAGACATCCCTATTGTTACAATAATTTTCTCCTCCACTTCGCGAGATCCTTGCTCTCGCACTAACCAGTGATAGCATATTAGAATACTATTGTGGGGTTTACATTGCAAGCACCGTACATTTTATAGTCATGACTACGTTCACTTTTGAACGAGTACAATTAAATCAGCGTAATGGCTGACCAGCAGTCTGGCGGCGGAGAAACTGTTCAAAAGCTTCAAAAGCCTCAAAAGCGAATTGCAAGCCGCCGTGATAAAAGATCCTATATGTGATCAAAGTCCTAGTGCATACGGCATACCCGTTCAACACACGTCGGGCCGAGTCTGCTCGAATTAGACGATGCATTCAACTTATGATGCAGTGTATTCAACAACTCCAAGTCAGTTGCCGGCTGAGTTGAGTCACTGGCTCACTCACTCAGTTACCGGCTCAGTTACTGCAAACGAATCGACCTCAAATCGGATTTACGTCGAGCACTGTTACAAATTCCATTGAATTTTGCCGCGTTAACCCTTGTTGTGTCGGCGCGGGGCTCCGCTAACTTTTTTAATATCGGACACGCCGAATTTAATTTTATTCCGTGAGGCCTGGATTCTCGATCACTGCAAATGTCTCTCATCAATTATACGCCCGCACAAACAGCCTCCAGACCTCTCATTATTAACTACCCTCGAATGAGCTGTCAAAATAATAAGACGCGGCATAAATTTCGCGTCCCGGCAGCCATTTTGCTTAGAATTTATGTATTGTAATCCTCCCAATTACTCAAGTGCATCCCAACTGATGTCGGATCATATTTCTGAGGATCCCTTTGAATCACTTCCCGAGTTTGATTGTTAGGGGCTTGCTATTTGATATGCGGCTAAGGGATATGGCTATTATTGTAAATGTTCAAAAAGCGTTGTATTTTCAGCATTCAGACTGCATCACGGCTTTAACGAATCCTTCAAACAATAAATAAAACGTTATTATGCACTCAATATTTACTTACTTAAAGAAATTTAAATATTTAAATATGCCGTTAAAAACCAAGGCAAAACACAGTCTATTAAAAAAATCGAATTCAATTATAACAATCTTAGATACCTAACCTATGAAGTTCTCTTTTATTTTTTATTTTTACCACCTTTTCTCTAAGCGATATCTCACGCGAATCAAAATCATGCAACGCTTAAATTAAATGCTCAATTTGTACAAAATTATTGCATTACATCACATATCTTAGACAGGTCTCACAATTTGATGATCATAGGCACCAAATAGGATGAGTGTGAGTCAAACAGGGCGCGCCTCAACTGCCGTGTCGGTCACAATGCGCGACCATAAAGCTGGACTCCTATCAGAGTCGGAGTGAACTTCTGACACAGCCAGCTCCGCCGAGGGGAGCGCGGTGCGGTGTTGTCCGTTTTGTACATACTTTACTTCAGTACTGTACAGTAAACGTACTCGTATTACAGTACAGTATTTTATCGGAGATTTACCTGTGATAGCTCAAATGTGTTTTCTTCCTTTCTCACAAACAAATGCTACTGCTACAAAAAAATATGGCAAATAGGGCATAATACGAATTTTAACGACATTTCGAATAAAATCTGTTTGATGTTCGTTTATGTATGTGGACCTTAAAATCTATCATAAACCTTACCTTCTTGCATATCAATTGCCTTACCTTTCTTTTGAAATTTATATTACCAGGTGGCTCTATGAGGTGTTTATAAATAGCAAACCCGTATTTTTTCAAAAATATTTCTTATACTGGATCGAAAAAAAATTTAATTGTTGTACCTGGTCACAAAATTTCACGAGAATCGGTTGTGAAATGCGACCCGTAGAGAAGAACACCTGGCAGACGCCTTATATACAGGGTGACATTTTAACCAGGGTCCAAATTCAAGTATAAGATTCTTCAGCAAAATACGTTTGTTTTGTTTCATATCATTCAGTACAAAAAAAAATTAGTTATTGCTGCTTAAAGTTATCCCAAAAAAACCTTACCGCGCGGGTACCTCAGCGGGTAGTAAGGTTTGCGCACGGCACGCCTCCCCTCCCTCGGCCCCGCCCCACTCCGCGCGGTACTGAATGCCCTGATAATTCTTTTTGGATAGACAACTAATAATTTTAAAAAAAACCTACCCGTCTTTTTTTTAAATGGAGTCTATTAGTGATACCAAATGCCTACAAAAAATTTGGACTCTGATTAAAATGTCACCCTATATATGAAACTTAATAACCTTTGCCGAAACAGAGAACTGCTTCGTAATCTCGTAAGTACTGCTTGCTATGTTAGACTTTTTCAACATTAAGAATTGGATTCGGTTCTATATTTCACGGTCACTAGTTCTTACACTTCCAAAATAAACGTTTTCACCCGAACCCGAATGATGTTTTAAGAGCTCGCAGACTCTTGCTAAACTGCGACTAAATGTGCAAGTGCCAGCCCCTTTTCGGTAACACAGCGTAGGTATGTAGCCCGAGTAGGTTAAGCTAAGAGAGTGTGCTTAACGGGGTGTCGTGAATGGAACAATGGAGCTGCTGTAAAAAGGAACCGCATACGGGGTGGCAAAAACGTGCAACAATGGCCTGGCAGTGACCGCTGACTTGCAATATTTTTTCTTGATTTTGACATTCCCTAGTAATTTCAGATTCCTTCCTTCCTTTAATGTCAGATAGTGACATTCAATTGTCTTGCCTTGTCGGGTCTAATTACAGGGTGCCTATACATACATTCCGAATCGATAGTAGAATATAGAGTCTATGTGATTCACCATTGAAGTCTAAATGAATAGATTTTATTGAAACTGCATTTCAATAAGTTGAACCCAGAGACAGACATACAGATACATATCTGTAAAGCTTATAGCCCCTTGTTGACGTTGGGGGTTAAAATGTTGTATCAGTATTACTTTATGAGGTACCTACTTAGAATTTTAGCTTCTTGCTCTTAACGCAACAACCAAAAAATTACTGTCTCCATAAATTAAGTTATGCGACAATATCTTAAATTCAGCTTGAGTAGGTATCAAATAAAATGTAATATTTAGAAAAGTAAAGGGAAGGTAAAGCTCATTTATTCAGCGAGTTGATTCTTATAATTCCAAGCACCGCTCTTTCTAAGGATGCCCAATATTATGAAACGGCCCTGAAAATATTATAAATTGACGTGACCTCATGTTACGAGGGCCTTAACCCCGGCTGTTACTGGACGACATTTAATTTTAACATAAATATAATACGAATACAGTACCTAAAACAAGTAAGTAATATAACCAAGTTAGTGCCGCATCACCGAATACGAAGCACGAGTAAAATAATGATTTGTTTTACGGTCGCGCAAAGAAACTCATATGGAATCCAATAACAACAGGACGTGAACAACGAAACAGGTGGAATATTTTCTCTTTATTCGTTAATGGCTGCCATTTCGGGCGCGATTGCCGACGTCATAACAGCGCTGATTCGATCTCCTCTCACAAAAGATTGATTCCATTCCGTAGCCTCAGGAGCGAAGCTCATTATATCTTTAAAAACCGGTCAAGTGCGAGTCTGACTCGCGCACCGAGGGTTCCGCACAAATTTTCAATTAACGCAAGGTTAAAAAAAATGAAAAAATAAAAAAAATATTTATAGCAGACATTAATTGGAGTCCATAAAGTGTTAGCTAAACAATAAAATAAGTACTTAATTTAACATATGCTGAAAAGTATGTGTTAAATTAAGTACTTATTTTAACCCAACACAACAGAATTCAATTTCAAACAACGAATAATTTTCACACCAAGACTATCGAACTACCAAGACAATTGAATCGCGATCTTTTTTTTGACATGCTATTGAAATTTGCATGCTTATTGATTATTCTTTATCACGTAACCGATCTCGATTATATTTTTTTTTATTTGTAAGAGAGTACTTCTATTATAGTCTTATAGGAATTTCAAAACAAAAAAACTTAAAGTTGAAATTGCAAACTGAACTAGAAAATGATTTTTGAAAATAAAACAAAAAATACGCTAGATACAGAAAAAAAAACTTTTCCAGTAATATTTATGTTTATCTTAATCAGAAGTAATTATTTCAAATTTTTCGCTTGGATAACTTCGGAGATAGGGGGGGGGGAATTTTATTTTTTTACATTTTCCTTGATAGATCGAAATTTTACCAATGTAGAAGAAAAAAAAACTGTTTCAAAAAGTGCAACTCAAGCCCTTTCAAATGATACCCCACTTGACCTAATAGTTGAATTTTTTTTTGCCCCCTCCTCATATTATTATACGTAATTTTTCATAGAAAATTAAATTTTATTTTATATTTATTTTTTTCGTTTTCCATGCACGTGGATAACTCTCATCTAAAACCATTCCAAATTTCAAATTGATAGCTTAAGCATTTCGTGAGATATTTCACAGACAGACAGACGGACGGAGTCGCACCATAAGGTTCCTTTTTTACCTTTTTTGGTACGGAACCCTAAAAACAAGATGGCTGAAGGGTACGTTCCCTTAACAATTAGCGCCGGACCTTTTAAACGAGAGCGTGTCGGGCCCGAATAAAACATTTACACAAATGAGAAACAATCGCGCCGCTATTACCAGCCCGGCGCCCCCAGTGGAATCTCTTAAAAGTTTAATGCTCGTAAAAATAAACAAATATAGCTCACTGTAACGCCCCGAGGTGCGCAGTAACGCTGCCAAGCAAGAAGCCACATTAACGTTAGTCCTGTATTGTACGTGTATGTACTACTTAAACCGCTTTAGTAGATACATACAAAAAACTAATCGCGGTGCAAGAATCATCTCAGTTTTTGTTTTGCACAAACCTGATATTTTATTAATTAATCAAAAATCTACTGGATTCGCTTTTGACGGACATTTTGGCGTTGTTACCAACATTACGACGCAATTGGTACCCCCTGCCTGCACACACTACTACAAAGTCGAAGGTCAGTTGTTGCATTTGTCAAGGTAACGCACCGCTGATAAAAACTCTTGGAAAATCATTCGAGACGCGAGAACAACAGAGATTTCGCTTCCGTTCTCAATGCTCAGACACAGCCCGGCAGTGTGCCGGCAGCTATTAGGCGGATCCAACTGAACAAGATTTAGTTAAGCCGGCGTCACCTGCCGGTCACAGCCGTCTAATCAAACACGATCTCTAATTAATGCCTCTTTGGCCCCCGAACCTGTCGTACTTCCGTGGAAGGATCAATCTTCACAACACAAACGACGCAAATTACATCAACGATTTGTGAGTCAATCTGACTCAGTATTTTGCTTTAAAATTATGATGTCAATGTGTTAAGCGACTTTTTTGTGTGACCAAGATGAAAATTGCTCCCCGTGAAACTGTTCAATAAGTACTCAATGTTAAATCGACCTATCGTTGTTCGATAGTTTGTTTTCTCTTGGTTCCTAGTACTTACTGAATATTTAATAGGAGCCTAAGCAACCGGCGCTAAGTTATGCGCAATTGTGGTTATATTCGGTGTATAACGATGCCTCTATTTCGATTTATGGTGGGCGGACCTGTCAAGGTGTATCCATGCTATAGGTACATGGATAGTCTTTTTGTGTAGTACGGAGACGGTGTTACCCCGATATTGTTTCCATAGTTTGACTCACTGGGTTGATTTGCGGAATCGATTTCAGTACCTACTTGAAATGCGCTCAGCGCCGTTGCTTTAGTCAAGTGTAAGAGAAGCAACATTTGACATGACAGTGGCAATTGTATGCACAGCTAGCATAATGACGTGCCCGAGTTAAGCTTCTTTGAAAAATACCATACATTATATGGAAATGAGTGACTAAAATGTTGTATTTCTGAACATGGATGACTAAGGTAAACGAACCAATTGGACACCTTCGTTCAATAATTGACACCCCGTTTTCACTTTTATTGCTACGTACTAAAATAAAAGGTGACAAAGATTCGATCAGTGTCGAACACTAGGAGGTTTACCTTATGAGCACTCACCTATTCATCATACTTAGTTTTTCCACATAGTCTCACCTTTAAATCGAAGGAAAACCGTTATGTATAAGAATTTAATATAAGCACTTTCATTTTCGCTTTCCCCGGTTTTTAAAACGTTTAAATTTTCTTTGCCTTTCTTTCAACAACAGCGTCATCGGGCGTAAATGCTTTCTGTTTGTACCGCACGACTTCATTAGTGGAAATTAAATTTCGTATCCTTCGTTAAGCCATTCGTACTTACCCCCGCCCCCCTCTCCGGGCCAATATCGACGGCGTACGTATTCAAACAAACCACATAAGTGGTCCTAGAATTTCATCTGAGTGACACAGAAATTGTACGAACGAGCTCGATTCCTGTTTTAATGACAGCTGGCGTGGCTTGTATCCAATTTGGGACGTGGCCGTGTTACTGTTTTGTCTCATTTTGCTGCACGAAGTGTTTGAGGAAGTTGAAGTGCTAAAATCTAATCGAGGTCTTAAAAACAGCGATGGTAGGATGTGTCGATAGGAAATGCCAAATGTTGCCACGATAAATCACAAAGCATACGAGTATACAGGGTGGAAAGATAAGTCGGGCCCTGGAGGGAAACTACCTTAAATCCTTACGTTGGCTCATTTTACTTCAAGGAAACATTCCTTTATTTTTAAAAAGAAACAAATTGCATTCAAAGATTTTCGAAAACTCGCTTGCCTTGCCCCGAACTAGAACCAACTAAAATAAAATAAAAAAACACTCGCTTTTTTATAACACTAATCAATAGAATTATTATTCAGGATAAAATTTCCCTAACAAACATTTGGTCTTAAGAATAAAAATGATCCCATCAAAAACATAAATGTGAAAGGCTGCCAAGTTCGATACTATGGGAATGCTTCGCCTATAAAAGAAGTGAGATCTGAATAAGTACCAAGTTCCATAAAACTAACTCAAATCATAAACAGTTATAGGAGTGCACACTTGATTTCCAACAGTTTTTAAGGTACATTTTGAATAAGTATCACGTTACATAGAAATACCTAAAATTATAATAGTCAGAGAAACGCACACCGGTTTTTTTAGCAGTTTCCTGGTAACATTTATTATTTTTAGTACTTTTTAATGATGTTACTTGGCAAGTTTTCACACACCACACACCTTTTCAAGGCAATGAATCGACACCTTTGGACTGCAATGTGTCAAGTATATAATTTTCTATTAAAACTTGCCAAGTTACATCATTAAAAAGTACTGAAAATAATAAATGTTATCAGGAAACTGCTAAAAAAACCGGTGTGCGTTTCTCTGACTATTATAATTTTAGGTATTTCTATGTAACGTGATACTTATTCAGAATGTACCTTAAAAACTGTTGGAAATCAAGTGTGCACTCGTATAACTGTTTATGATTTGAGTTATTTTTATGGAACTTGGTACTTATTCAGATCTCACTTCTTTTATAGGCGAAGCATTCCCATAGTATCGAACTTGGCAGCCTTTCACATTTATGTTTTTGATGGGATTTCATTAACTTTTGTTAGGTGTAGGTTCTTTATTATTGTTTTATCACTTTTGCTTTAGCAAATGTCTCATTCCACTTAGGTATGTACTTTATACTATACCCTTTACACTAAGCGTCTAATTCTTTTTTCTACGCTTGCGTGGCACTGTCTGGATCCCTTTATTGGAAACGGAACAGTTTTATTGTTCTTGTCTTTAAGACAAACATGTATTGTCTTAAATTGGTATGTATCTAAATTTAAATAAGTCTTATCTCATTTCCACTCCATATCTACTTATAGTAGAACAAAATGACACATTCGTTGTTTTCGAAACTGACTCACACTTGGCCGTTTTCAGATTTTTACTTTATTTCGACTTAAAGACAAACCTTCGAGCCAAATTTCAGGTCGGTACGACCATTGGAAGATAGACCCATTTAGTTCATTATGACTTCATAGTAGAACAAAGTTACACCTTCGCTATTTTTAAAACTGACTCACACTTGGCCGTTTTCAGATTTTTCCCTTTACTTTGACCTTAAGACCTATCTCCATGCCAAATTTCAAGTCAGTACGACCATTGGAAGTGGTCTAGGTTTTTGATGAGTGAGTCAGTGAGTCAGTGAGTCAGTGAGTGTATAGTAAAAATAGCGATTTTCTGACGTCAATATCTCATGAACTGCTATAGGTAGAATAATGAAATTTTGTATTCTAGACAATTAAGGGGATGTCAACAGACGCTCGAAATTTCATATGCGTAGATAAAATATGTTTTGAGTTATAGGGTGGTCGAAATTGGCCCGAAATGGTTCGTGTAATATAACCCACGGCCGGTGTGTCGCTTTGTTTTGCTCGAACTTGGCGGACACACTGCCGTGTGTCTAGATCGTAAAAACTTACATTTACTTTATTTTACTATCAATTTGTCACGCTTAAACTATTTAACTGATAAATTGTTCGAAATCAGCCCCCTCGTTCCGGATACACAAATTTAGTCTCCGTTGAAATTCATTTCGTGAGTAGCCTTCAGCAAAGTGTTGTGGTCTAAGCACCTAATAACATATTCTACCGCAACCCTTAGCACTTGCACGGTTTCATAACAGGTTTCGTAAATAACATTTTTTACATGACTCCATAAAATGAAGTACATGGGCGTCAGGTCTGGACTTGTCGCTTTGCGACTCTTCTTCTTAAGACCAAATGTTTGTTGGAGAAATTTTATCCTGAATAATAATCCTATCGATTAGTGTAGTAAAATAGCGAGTATTTGTTTTTTTTTTTAAGTTTAGTTGGTTCGAGTCCCGGGCAAGGCAAGCGAGTTTTGGAAAATCTTTGAATGCAGTTTGGTTTCTTATTTAAAATAAAGGAATGTTTCCATGAAGTAAAATGAGCCAACTTAAGGATTTAAGGTAGTTTCCCTCCAGGGCCCGACTTATCTTTGCACCCTGTATACCAGTGTAAGAGAATTAACCAACTATTTCTTGTTTAAAGAGCTTAGCTTCAGCCAGGGGACAAAATTACACAGTTTCTTAGAAAAAAAATATATCAGGGGCTTCTAAAGTACCTAATATGCTTAGAAAATGGCCCAAAAGATAGGGGTTAAATATTCCAACAAATTCTACATCGGATGACGCAATCATAACATCAAGTTACAAAAAAGTTGATTCACCCAACAGCACACGAAACGTGGGAATTTTTGTTTAATTTGTTGACTACCGGCTGTGGTCAGCGATTGCTTTCCAACTTCTTCGTGTTTCTTTAGATCATTCGTAAACATAAAATTAACTGAACATGAACACACATTTTGCAGCTGTTCTCAAACAAGTGTAGTCACGGGCGTCTCGCCAGACGACGCGAATAAACATGTCCAAATCCTTTTGTTGAGAAACGAATATTTTTTTAGAATATAACGAGTACCTTTATTGTCCAGTGGAGTGCGTCGCGCAGATAATGGAAGGGTCTTTTGTATATCTAGTAATCGCCCCTCTTTATATGGCCATTTACGTTTTTATTTTACATGCCTCGCTCGGGTGAAAAGTAATTTCATTCTAAACGAACGTAACATTTACGTTTAATTTGCGAAACTGCTTACATAATTTCTTAATGCTTACATAATTTTACTGGCATATTATCTGTTATTTTAGATACAGATGAGAGCCGTGATAAGAAAGGCTTTGCGTTAAAAAGTGATTAGGGTAACATGGGCAATTAGAATATCTCAAGGTTTAAGGATCTTAGGTTGCGCCTTTTAAGCGTGATTGATTAACAAACATCCAAACATCTAAACATCCAAGTATCCAAACGTTCGCATTTATAATCTAAGTATAAGATAATGTGAAGCAGTGCTGTCACTGCCTACATGATTGAAAATAATGCAATATTTTTTTACTTTGGGACATCTATGAACCTGTTTGTACATAAATCACGTTCGGCCGCAATATAATTTGTATATTTATGTCGACAGGACCGACCGCTAGCCCACAACGCGTCTGCGCGCGTATTTCACAGTAACCAGAGCCTCGTACTGCAGAAAGTGACGCGTCATTCCTCGGGCCGGTACGCCTGCTCCGCGCTCAACGCGGAGGGCGAGACCGTCTCCAACGAGCTGCACTTCCGCGTCAAGTGTGAGTCGTGTTCCACAGGAACCAGAGCCTTGTACTGCAGAAAGTCATGCGTCATTCCTCGGGCCGGTACGCCTGCTCCGCGCTCAATGCGGAGGACGAGACCGTCTCCAACGAGCTGGACTTCCGCGTCAAGTGTGAGTCGTGTTCCATAGGAACCATAGGCTTGTACTGCAGAAAGTGACGCGTCATTCCTCGGGCCGGTACGCCTGCTCCGCGCTCAACGCGGAGGGTGAGACCGTCTCCAACAGAGGGCAAAACTATGTCCATGAACAGTTGTACAGATCATCTGGAATATCAAATTCTATAAAGTTCCTACGCTGAAAAAAATATAGATCTCCCAACTCTCGTCTAGAGGTAGAGATGCCAAGAAAACGATCTCCCAGCAAAAAGAAATGCTTCGTCGGTGATCTTTTTACTGAACTACTTACTGCCTACCTTACCCCTAACCTAACCTAACCTTTGTTTTCTCGTTTGTGCCATTCAATAAAAGAGTCAGAACTCTTTTATTGAATGGCACAAACGAGAAAATAACATTTATTGAATACTATCTCTAAAAAAATACGTAAGTATATGTATATGTAAAGTTTACAATCTACACGGGGCAGCCGATGTCTATTAGCGGCTTTATTAAAGTTAGTCGCACACAGCTACAATAAGAAAATAAAAGGCATATCTATAAACATCATCTAACGTAGGATTTCTGCGTCGTGTATGACAAGCTTAACTCATGAGCAGCGCTCATTACCGCTCGACGCTGAGTCGCTCAAATGCGCCCAATTCATTAATCGCACCGACCGCACCGCGTGGTACAGCCGTCTGAAACTAGAAGGTCATATCTCCATACTAGTCTGATACATCTGTAGAGCCTTTTGTCCCCTCACAGCAATGCCACGGGCCTGTATCTGGCTCGCGTCTCGCGCCACTTCCCCTCCTGCCCGCGGCAAACTTTCCCCTAATTGTTTTTCTCCGACGTTTGCCGTCTGAAAGAAAACAACGAGGCGACTTCGTTGCTTAGCGATTTAAGACTAAATGGAGTTCTTGCCTTTTTTATTTGAATAAAGTGATTGGCGCGCCCTATTTAAACCGCCATAATATTTTGAGGACAAAAACAACAGTCATAAAGTGGCAATGGCGCAATCTGCGCGTCTCATACAGCATTCATGTGGTGTGACACTTAAAGTAGTTGAAAGGATCAATTAGACAATTGCGTTGTAAATTGTTAATTAAGTGCCGAAGAAAATAATATAAATTAAATAAGAGTTGTCCTGCGGGGCAGGTGCGACAACAAGACGGCACATTTAATGGCGCATTAGGCGGGATGCCGTAATAAATTGTTGGTGCGCAGCGAATTGTTTTGTAATGAAGTTACCCGGAGAGACGATTGGCCATTACAGGCGTTTTTATCGCATCGCCGCGTCCCGTGCACTCTTTACGGTCCCTAGTTATTGCCCTTTAATTACTCTCCATTGCGGAAAAGTTTCCTCGCTGAACGCCTCCTAGACAAGTAGGCAGCAGTGACTGCCGCAGCACGCTCGTAGCGTGTCCTACATACAATTAACGCTCAGCCTAACCATTTGCATGTTTTGAAGGGCCCTCAATTGGGAATGTTTGACTTCGATTTCACTAACAATTTCGGGATAAATTCTTGAACCGTTAAGGGTACCCAGTATCAACATACTTGAATCAATTTCAACATCTACGCAGCGTTTTCTCGGGAATTTCGCAACTAGGTCGAATTTGGGTCAACAACAAAGTAAGCGCCATGCTTCAGTGTAGCGGCAATTAGCGGTTTCTATAGTTCGCCGTGCTACCGTTCATCCATCGCACTCAATTACACTCTAATATGTAGGCCCGGCAACGGCCCGCGTCGGCCTTGCATCAATAATAAACGAGATCTTCAAATTAATTGTAACAATCGTCGGAAACTCCTTTTGCATTTTAAATTTTTCCAGGCAGAAGTTTGCGCCGGTGTATCGACTTGCGGGTATTTTTGCCATTCAGTAGCTTTTATAATCAAACTTTGACACGCAAACAGAAGATAATAATATCCTTGCGCCGCCGGTGTCAATTATGTAGCGTCTCTGAACACGCTTCAGTCATGTCAATTTTATAGCTCACATAAAGGTAAATCTGCCTCGGCACATCACATACTATTATGATATTTATCTATTTGTACCACGTACTCGTGTCTACACGTCAAGTCTAGTATCTGACTATCGCATTGGTATGCAACACGACGAGTGAGATTGGCCCCATGAATCACGATCGATAAAAAAATGCCGCTCGACTTGCGGCAGTTTTCCTCCCCGTGTCACGGGCGCATCGAGGCGTGAGCCGACGTGACACGTCGCGAGTGTCACGACCACGACCCGTGTCTCGCGTCTTTTTCCCGCTTTCTGCACGCGTGCTTGAATCGCACCGCTTATTGCACTACGATACACCCTACCCACACCGTTCCCCTGAACGTCGGTATGACCGATGGTCGTTATCTAAACGCTTTGTCAGAGGCCGTTTATTATACGGTATTTTTATAAAACAAAGCTAACCTAATGGAGTCTAGACGAAACTGTTTTCAAAAGATAGGAGATGTCGATGGTTCCAAAAAAAAATGCCTTCTGACAAATGAAACTTTGGCAAATGGCCCCTTCGGAGAAACCATTTTTCGAGGTTGTGATAGGTTCCCTTCCTAAATGAGCTGGAGAATCAATCTGGAAGAAAAGGTGTCGGTTCATATTTCATTAAAATTGTCTGAAAGTTTGAACTGCTTATAAATATACCTACGTTAAATGTTATGTCAAAAAAACTTCTAATTATCTAGGCTGTTTACATTACAACTTAAAGTTAGCTGTTTTTAAACTTCAAGAATGTTTGTCATCGCAATGTTTTTCATCACATTTGCGAGGAAACAAATACATTTTAGATGTATTTACATGTATTTACATTTAGTTCAAAGCTGCATGTCTCTCTTTGATTTTATTATATATTGTTTTTTTTTTGTTTTTTACCATGTATGTTGTGGAAAAGAATAAAGGATTTATCTATCTGTCTATTTGCCAGACAAAGAATGAATTACTTTGGTAACGGCTATCCGCAACCAAAGGAATTCAAGGTACTCCCGCTCAGCTGCATCATCCGCTTTGTGGAAATGATGGAGCGAAGTTGGGAGTAGACATAAGGAGAGGGCAAATGCACAAAAGATCCCACTGGGTCGAAGTGCATCCGAAGGGGCCCTCATCTAGATAAGATAAGATAAGATAAGATCTATCTATCAAACCTTACTGAGCTTACTATGGGACTAGGTCGATTTGTGTAAGATTGTCTCCATATATTTATTTATTTATTTTATTTTATTTATTTATTTTATCTATCTATAAACCACAACTGTCAGTTGTCCATTTTGTTGAATTTGACGTGAGGCGCGTATGGCAAAGATCCTTCGGTATACAGCCACGATTTGAAAACACTTAAAAACTATTTACATAGACACATAACTAAATACTAAATCTGTAAATAATTCTGTTAAACATGTTTTAGTAGTGTTTAATTTATTTATAAATACGTTTTCAGACATCGTACATACATACATACATACATTCACGCCTTTATCCCTAAAAGGGGTAGGCAGAGCACATGAAACCCGTGTTCCAGTACCACTTTTAGCATAAATGTGGGTATAAAAAGATCGACAAAATGTGATATCGCAGTGACTAGCCCAGGTTGCTAGCCCATCACCCACAATACACTTCAACCCTGTTCCCTAAGTCGACTCTTACGACGCCCAGGAGAAGCAAGGGGGTGGTGCTATTCTAACCCGACACCACGCGGAAGAAGAAAGCCATTACGCCCGTGGGCGTAATATAGGCTAATGTAGCTCTGTATGTCTGCGCATTATGAAGCCCTTTTCGAGCAAGTGTGATGAAATAGTACATTACGTAACTACAGGGCGGTGAATTCGTGAATGCCCCAGATGGCAGGTGTTTGTGGCCCGAACCGAAGGTTAGGGCCATAAATATGCGCTCTGGGGCTTTACGAATTACCGCCCGTGTTCAGTACAAAATTTTACGTCTTCACCTGGCCATAATGCGAGTTTTACTGCACGCTGCGCGTACGGGAAAACTCGCATTGGTCAGGTGAAGACGTAAAATTTTGTACTCAACACGGGCGGTAATTCGTAAAGCGTGACACAATTATATTTGCGTGACGTAAATATAATTGCGACACTGAGTTGACTGACCCACCCGTCAAACAGTAACTGAACGCTGCCTTCAAAACACGAAGGAATGTTTTGTTTTCAAGCGTAATTCATCCGTACAATGAGTTTCTTTGAGCTGAGGAGTAATTTGAATATTTTCGCTTTGATCACTCCGAGAACTCGTTTATTAGGAACTTGGTAACGACCTCACATTCAAACTGGGGTGAATTGATTCCTTACAATGAAGTAAAATATGGCGTGTGGGTTGGACTGATGTTAATCGAGATTAATTTATCACTGCACGTGTCGCGCACTTGATCAAAGTCAAGTCAGGCCCGAGAACTCTTTCAGCAGAGAAGTTCTCACGTTAACGCCCAGTTACATTACATGCACGAACGCAACAACAGTATACCCTTGTATTTTTCGCAGGCAGGGCATGCTTTGACAATAAAGTTTAACACGAATGAAAATTGATAAAATATTAAGATTTTTGCAAATAAATTTAGCTGCTTTATCTGTGGAATGACGAAACCTGTGCTATGGATCTTGATGGTATTGTAGTGCTTCAGTTTTATTATTTTTTGTGTTTTTTTTGTTTAACAGTTCTATGAATTGAGGGTAATTAATTAAAACACTAGAAGCCGCAGTTCTCATTATGACCACTGTAATCATTCGGAATCTGTTTGTAGAAATGTATAAATATCTGTACAGATTTCCCGTAATCTGATAACATGTTGTTGGTAGTTCGGCTACTCCCACGTGGAAGACAGACTAATCTGGGGACCAATTTTTGACTTTCGAGCGCTCAACTCTTTCACTCGGAAACGGTCAAAAACGAAGAAATGCTATTTTTGAAATACGATCGATAGAAAATTGAAAAACGAGTGGTATTGACCACTTGTATTAAATTGTATGGGTAGAAAGTAGGTAAATGCCTACAAATTTCACACTTCTCTTGTACCTATTTAATTTTGTATTGACAATTATTCTAAAAGATATCTCTCTATTTCAATAACATGTATTGATTCGATGCTTAGTGATTGGCTGATGTACGATTATAATAATTTCTTGCCGAATTAAAAAAAAAGCGCTCGAAAGTCAAAAATCGGACCCCCTGAGCGTCGTTCTGCTATGGATAGAATCGTATTCCCAGTATTTTAATTTTGTGTATATCACTTTAATTAACTGCGCTTGACATCTGGTAGGTACGGTCGCGATTTTAATTTATGACCCTTTTCGCAAAAATACTATTTGAAATCCTATACAATTAGACAAGACTGTCAGCCTTAGAGCATTAAATCATCCGGAGTGGCCATTGACGCCTGTCAATGGCCACTCCGGTTGGGTTCCCCTCTGCCAAAAGTATATGACCAGTGGTCATACACATTGTATGGACTGACGTTTATCTGACGTAGCTATTTTCACGTTACGCATACATTTGACGCTTCCCTCCCCTGCAAAAATCGGCAGACTTTTTATGTATAGAAAATGACTCATGGCCGCTCCTGTTGGTTTAATGCTCTAAGCTGTCAGCCTTTGATTAAGTGGGTCCCAAATTAAAGTTTGAGTCTGTACCTAAAGGTAAAATTACGTGGCCAGTTTGGGTAAGGCTGGCGCTAAGATCAATAGGTGGGAAACTACTCACGTTCACATTCATGTTTTCAGGAGGTGTAGGCAGAGCACATTATATTAAATTATCAGTGCCCCTTCCACCAATTGTTGGCTTAAGGACAAAATGTCATATTGTAGTGCCACGTTGTATATCGCCTACCTCAAGCCTCTACACTCACACTCACACTCAATAGAAGATAGGGCCACGAGAAAATAGGTAGCTAATAACTGACAATGTTCGGTGAAAACTCCTAGTAGCAAGTTTGAAGAGAGGAATATACAAATCCTAATGAAGTGTTTGTATCCACAGATGCGCCATCTTGTCGGACCGGCGCGAGCGCCAGCTCCGGCGTGGCGGTGGTGGGGGCGGCGCGGGGGGAGGCGGTGGTCATCGTGTGCGAGGTGGACGCCGACCCGCCGGCAGCCGTGTTCAAGTGGAAGTTCAACAACTCCGGAGAGACTATAGACGTGGCTGCCGACCGGTATACTTCCAACGGAAGCGCTAGCAGCCTCAAGTGAGTTTAGCCTCTGCCACGTCAACAGATTCATCCCAGTGAATGAAACACCATAGAAGTCTAAGCAGCGCCGCAGTCTCGCCAAAACATTGCTTATCCACCAGAATTGCAAACTAGCCGTTATTTAGTCTCCTGATAAATATATTCGACCACTTTCTACTCGTAAGACGTTGGAAAAATCTCGGTTTTAGATTTTACTCGCCACATGTAGTTATTTTTACCTTGTTTATGTAGGCAGAAGTTGTGCAAGACGGAAAAATTACAGTCTAGTTCTCTGAAACCTACCTATAGGATAAAAAGTACACTCTGCAGTACATACTGTTCCAGCATCATTATCATCCTTTTGCCTTTTTAATACTATGAGAAGAGGCCTAAGACGCGAGGCTGATGACAATTTCTATAAGTTCTTCTGATAATCCACTAAAGAACGAGCATGACACTTTAATACTAATAGACCAGCACATTATTTAGCGAAGTAGGAAAAAAAACAAGTTAGTATTAGTTTCCGCCAGGAAACACCTCCTTGAATCAATCACCGATGATAATGACGATGAACGTTCGCAGGTACACGCCGGTGGCTGACTTGGACTACGGGACGCTGTCCTGCTCGGCGTCCAACGAGGTGGGCTCGCAGCTCGCGCCCTGTGTCTTCCAGATGGTGGCGGCTGGTAACATAATATACAGACATCATGTTTAATCTTAGTTGTGTGACGCATTAGATTTCTGTAATGTCATGTAAGTAATATATTAAATAAAAAAATAAATCATCTTGCATGCGGCCCACCTTGGCACAAGACATCTATAAATACAGTAAACTAGAACATTTGCATTCTAGCTTTGATTTTCTCTCATACCAAAAGGAACACGACCTAGCGGTTCGACCTATTAACTTTGTGGCAAGAAGAACTCACTATGTATTTTTAACCGACTTCAAACAAAAGGAGGAGGTTCTCAATTCGGTTGTATTTTTTTATGTTCTTTTTTTCTGTTTGTTACCTCAGAACCAGGGACTGCATAACCGAAAAATACCGGTATTATTCATAACCGATATGACGTCATATCGGTTTTGAAATAGCGGTTTCGGTAGCGGAACCTTTATATTTCGCTATCGAAATATAACGGTAACCTTTATTTTTTTCGGTACCGGTACCGGTAACCGATTTTTAAAGGTTACCGATATTTAGATTTTGGCGTCGTTGCCAAACCGCCGGCGCTGCCGTTTTGTCTTTCTTTACGCGAAATCGTCGCATCGTCAGTAGGAACATTACATTCAGTACATTGGCACAGCAACATAGCGTGAGGTGCGGATGTGCGGGCGGGGACTCGGAGAGTGCGGAGCTATGATGACAGATGTACAGCCGGATACCAAACAGGATGATGTTTTCGCTTCATTATCAAAAGAAAAGAAAGTATACACGGCGTTCTTTCGTTTTCTTAAAATTGTAGATTTTAATTTTTATATTGAATTCGAATCGAACAGCTCGCGTTTGCACTGTCAAGTGTCGTTGTCGGTGAGCATCAAAGAAGCGTATGATATGCCACTGCCGTTTCGCCCGCTTAAGGTTTATCATGCCGCGGACCCCCCCCCCCGCACGCCTCTACTACCGCTCGCATCCCGTCCCCCGTTCGTCGATCACTGTGCGCCGCGGCCCGCGCCATTCCGTTTATCATGCCGCGGACCCCCCCCCCCCACGCCTCTACTACCGCTCGCATCCCGTCCCCCGTTCGTCGATCACTGTGCGCCGCGGCCCGCGCCATTCCGTTTATCATGCCGCGCCCCCCCCCCCGCACGCCTCTACTACCGCTCGCTCCCCGTCCCCCGTTCCTCACTGTGCGCTGCAGCCCGCGCCATTCCATTTATCATGCCGAGGACCCGCGCCCCTCCCCCCCCTCGCCTCTACTACCGCTCGCTCCCCGTCCCCCGTTCCTCACTGCGCGGTGTACGAGGGAGGTTAAAATAACTCTGTTCAAAGCATATTGTACTTCCCTGTACACGTGCGGCTTATGGAGGTATTACACGCAACGGGCCTACGGAGCCCTCCGGGTCCAATATAATAACGCGTTCCGGGTGATGGTGGGGCTGCCCCGCTTCTGTAGCGCATCAGGGATGTTCGCAGAAGCGCGTGTAGACTGTTTCTATGCAACTATGCGCAAGCGCTGCACATCCCTGGTGCGCCGGGCGCGGGCCAGCCCCAACCCCATCCTGCGGTTGATAGCGGACAGGCTAGATTGTCCGTACATGAGGCACTGTTGCGAAATGCATGTTTCCAGCAGTGCATATATTGTATAATCTAATCTTAAGTAATATGTTAGTAAAATTTTCTGTATGAGTCCGGTGTTACTTGAAATAAATGTTTTCATTCATTCATTCATTCATTCACTGTGCGCCGCAGCCCGTGCCATTCCATTTATCACGCCCCCCTCCCTCCCCCGCACGCCTCTACTACCGCTCGCTCCCCGTCCCCCATTCCTCACTGTGTGTGCGCCGCGGCCCGCGCCATTCCATTTATCATGCCGCAGACCCCCCCCCCCCCCCCTCCCCTCTCCCCACTTCTACTACCGCTCGCTCCCCGTCCCCCGTTTCTCACTGTGCGCCGCGGCCCGCGCCATTGCATTTATCATGCCGCGGAAGATTCTATTATCTTTTAAATTCTGATGACAACATTTCATACCAAGCTCAATCAAAGTACGAATAATAGTACATTACGCGCGCACACCAGCGGAGCAGAACGGGAATCGAACCCGTAATCAATCAATTAATTTGCCATATGAAATTACGAAGTATAATAACGATTCCATTTTAAATTATCTTTATCACATGACGTGATTATCGCTAACAAAATACCTAACACAGTACACAAGCACTGCGCAGTGAAGCACACGCACAATGAATGAAACGGCGCGGCACGGCGTGACCTGACCTGACGGCGGCCGCGGCGGCATCGGCAGGCGATGCCAGCTCGCTCATTTTTTTCGGTAACCGTTATAATACCGGTTTCGAACCGGTGTTATAAAGGTTTCGGTTACCTTTAAATCGAATAGCGGTAACCGATATTTCCAAACGGTTACGGTACCGTTATGTTGGCGCGGCGCGCGTAACCTTTACGCCATTACGGTACCGTAATAGAATACAGGTTTCATACCGGTAAAACCGTAACCGAAATCATTCCCTGCTCAGAACTCCGTCATTGATGAGCCGATATGATTTTTTTTTGTTTGTATGTACATGCTTCCAGGTGGGTCCCATTTTTTTAAAAATTCAATTAGATGATGGGGTCCATGAGGAATTGAGGGAACTCCTCAATTTTATAAGGCACACGTGTAGTAATTTTGATATTTTGCATTATAACTCGTGTATTTACATCTGAAAATCATAAATTTGGTGGCGAGGAATTCATGATGAAGACCACAGGTGACTTCTCGAATTCCTCAATTATGTGTACTTAAAAGTGTAAAAGTACGCCACAGGTTCTGATAAGATTCCGTTGAAATAGGAACTAATGAAGTGCCATTGGATCACCAATGGCACTTCATTAAATCTTGGGGACTCGACGGAACTCGTCAAATATTATCAGCCCACATACAGCGATTCGGTTTTTTTCCATAGTAATCAACGCATTTGCTATCGGAAATCAGTTCATGTGGTAAATTGTAAAAAAATGTGGAAATATTCTCGTGGCTTAGCGGAGTACTAAATAGAAGTCGGTTAAAACTTTGTTTTTAAAGTAAATTATGTACAGCTAGTTTCAACCGGGAAACTAAGTATTAAATGATCGTTCAAAAATAACGTTATGCATATTCGACCTAACAAGAATATAAGTTCCATACATATATTTATGAAGGATAGATTCTCACCCCTCTGATGCCTTTTGACGTGACGGCTCATATTGTATCAAGCGGCAGAGCGACTCAAATAGCATAGCAACATCTGTTCTGTTAAATGTGTGTTGGCTTGCGGAGAATAATGGTAGTGACGTTTCCGCAGGCAAGCCGCACCCGCCCCGCAACTGTTCCTTATGGAACCAGACGGCGGAGTCAGTGGAAGTGTCCTGCCTCGCGGGCTTCGACGGCGGCCTGCCGCAGACCTTCCTCCTGCAGGTCTACTCCGCGGGCGAGAGCTTGCCCAGGTAACTATCACTCGCAACTGTGGTCTGTGGAACCATACGGCAGAGTCGGTGGAAGTGTCCTGCCTCGCTGGCTTTGACGGTGGCTTGCCGCAGACCTTCCTCCTGCAGGTCTACTCCGCAGGTGAGAACTTGCCCAGGTAACTATCACACGCAACTCTGGTCTGTGGAACCATACAGCGGAGTCGGTGGAAGTGACCTGCCTCGCTGGCTTCGACGGTGGCCTGCATGCCACAGACCTTCCTCCTATAGATCTGCTCCCCGCGGGCCAAGCTTTCATTCCCTCCAGGCTCGTCAGCTCAGGCAGCAGGTAATTGTCACACGCTGAAACCATTTTAAACCCGTTCACAGGGGAGCCGGTGGTTAGAGACTTGTGTCAAACAAAGTGAAGTCAACTTCCTTAGAATGCTGTTGAGGCTGCCTGCAGTGCATCCGGAATGTTCGCGGAGGCGAGAGCGGATGACTTTTTTGCCATTGGGCGAAAAAGAGTTGGGTCACTGCTTAGGCGGGTGCGCGGCCGCAGCAACGGCCTTCTAAGGGTGTTAGCCGAGCGCCTCGACTGTCCGCTCACGAAGTATTGGGTGGAGGTGGCTATTGGCAGGGCCAATTAGAGTACTTGCTTGGCACTGCGAAGGGCAAGCCTAAACCGCGGAATGTTGTGTTTTTTGTTTTTATTTTTTATTATTGTAATTTATTTCTGTATGCCTTAGCTTATATTTTAACATAGCTCTTAAGATTCTCTGTACTAACAAAATATGGATCAATGGTCTGAAATAAACGATTTTGATTTTGATTTTGATTTGAAAGTGGCTTCCTGGCGAATATTGTCTAGTGGCTCGGGAGCCACCAGGTATCGAATAGTTAACTGGCTTAAGGTGCAACGTCACTGACGAATTCCATACAATTTTCGTTCGGACTAGACGTCTAATCTATCGATGTCAGGAACTTGAAATTGTGATATTTAGATAATATATGACCCTCTTCTCCCGCAGTTTGAATAAATACACGCAAAAACCAGTAATATTCAAACAATAGCCATTTGAAATTCATAAAATTTTACTCCGAGCCTTGTATGTGTGCGTGAGTTAGACACTGTCCGTGTAAATGACATGGCCGCGTCACATGACAGCACGTTGCCTAAAACCTTCACTAGATGTCTTTAATATCAAACAAGATTAGTTAGATAGCGAAGTGAATAGTAGTAATTATAATCACCAGACGGTGACACCATCGTACAAACACTTTTAGTTTGTGGTGAAAGAGATAGCATTATTTTTATCTTGCTACGCTGCTCATTTTGGTAATGACGTAAGAGCAATGTCATTTGTTTTTGATAGACTGAATTTCAAGCAACAATGAATGAATTTCAATGCTTTGCTCTTTAGGCGTGATAGACCTACTTAAAGTCCACGGAACGATAACTATGCATAGGTACATTTTGCGTCTTATTAGAAAGAAGTAAGATCCAATATTGAAACGTAATCTGTGCTACCGAACGTATACATATATAGGTTTTGATCAAATGACATACATACATACATACATACATTCACGCCTTTATTCCTAAAAGGGGTAGGCAGAACACCTGAAACGTATGTTCCAGCGCCACTTTTAGCATTAATGTTGGTATAAAATATCGACAAAATGTGATATTGCAGTGATAGGTTGCTAGCCCATCGCCCACATCACACTTTAACATTGGTCCTTTACTCGATTTTTACGACACCCACGGGAAGAAACGGGTGTTGTTGATCAAATGAACCGTTTGAATTTCCAACTTGCAGATTATAAGCAAGTTTCGATTGAGTGAATGTTACGTAATGTAGCATTAAATATAACAGACAATTATTAGGAGTGTAAGTAACTGATAAATTTAAACATTCGCTTTAGTCGACTGCACATCGATTGACAGTAAATTACCTACTGCAACCTATTTAGGAATCGACTGTTCAACTAGAATATTAGATTACCCCCAAAATGTAAATTAACTAAGTCACAATTTTTCTTCTTTACGAGTACAATGTTGTGAGGGTAGAATTATACACTCGTAGGCATTCTTCGGTGCAGGTACTGATGCCAGTTACGACCGGTGGTTAGGCAAAGTGGTTAGGGGACAGCATAACAGTGCCGCAACCAGTTAGAAATGTCCATTACCGGTATTTTTTTAAAGCCTTGTGATATCTTTTTAATACCGGTTTCAAACCGGTATTATTTCGATACTTACTTAGATATTTTTTTGTTCTTAAGCGGGTCGACCTTGCCCTCCACGCCGAAGCCGAAATATCGGTTACCTTTGTAACTTTTATGAAACCGTATTTACGGTACCGAAAAAAATGACATAAAATATAAAGCTGCAGCCAGCTATGTCCCGGAGAAACCCGATATATTTAATTAATTATGCTATTATTAACATACTAGGTACAGATAGGGAATGCAAACCACCATCATGGAATCCCAAAATCCCGGAATCTCCTACCGATATTTCCAATATTCTAATACCAGAATTTAAAAGGACCAATGTCGAAATAAGTGTATTATTATTATTTTTATCCTGCTAGTATTGTAAATGCGAAAGTTTAGATGTTTATATGTATAAATATTTGAATGTTTAGATGTTTGGATGTTCGTAACTCAATCACGCTTAAACTGCGCAACCTTATTGCCTGCCTAACCTCCTAAAGCCCATGGGCCTACTCATGGGACTTATTCTGTCGAAGGCATTTAAATTATACTCAACTGGAATAGAGCTGGATTTGTTTTGTTTCGGGCACTTTTCAAAACAAACGAAAGTCAACTCTATTTCCAACACAATGTGATTCCAATTCCAGTGCCAATTTGTAATATATGCTGAGCCTTAGAAGGAGCCTAGATTAAAATATAGGACATTTTTTTTATCCCAGGTTCACGCAGACGAAACCGTGAGTGGAATCTAGTTTTTAATAAAAAAAAATTGACATGCATTTGTAAAAAAAGGAACGCATAATCTAATGTAGTTAAATTTATTTGTTAGTTGTTATTGTTTGTCCTACGTAATTTTTCTACTGAAGAATAATCGCTTTTCCACTCTATTGTTGCTGGTGGTAGGAGCACTATTTGAACTGTTAGAAGGTAAAATAGGCTTCCGCTAGAATGGGTAACTTCTATGAATGAACGTAGAACACCGTAAATGGGGAATGTAGGAAAAAAATGATTTATTGACTTTTTTTTCTGCTAAGTTTTTTCTTTTTTTCTCAAAAAAACGTAGTTTTTAGGGTTGTTAACTGATTATACAAACGTTACCTGAAATAAAACTTTAAGTACTAAACCTTTGGTTGTAAACATGAATGTAAAAAAAAATTATGCATCTAAAAAAAATATACTGTTACTACTATCGGTTCAGGGAGGGCACTTATTCTATTGTATAGACAGTTTCCAAATTTACAATGACTCCCTGAACAGATAAAAGCAGTGGTCGAAAACAGCCCCATAGGTATTTTTAAGTAAATAGGTTGGTTTTGCTGTGAGAGATGAGTGTTTAATATTATATTAGGTAATATACCACTAGTAATGTTTGGACAAAAAAATAAGGTGTAAAACTTCCAATAATGTAAATCCTAAACACAAAAACACAAATGTATTGTTTACACTTTTAATTTCAGACTTATTTTACAAGAAAAAGTGAACTTTATAGTGCTTTATTTTAGCATTAGAAAGAAGGATAAAGCACAAAGCACGAGGTCTTTTATATAAGACACTTTATGCCACACAGCTGTGTTGTTCCACATACAAGTGTTTTTATTATTTATATCTAAATAGTACTTACAACAATCAATATATTTATTTTGAATGTATTTATTATTTAACTCTATAATTTTAAATTTCGTTATTCAGTTCTCGAAAAGTTGCTTAAATAAAAAACCTAAAGAAGAAGAGGTTTGAAACGATCGGTTCGTATTTTTCGCTATCGAAATTGTCAAAATTGAAAATCGTATCACGTTCTTTTTCTTGTTTTCTTGCTAATCAACAAATTATTGAATTCAGATCACGAGATTATTAAACGAGTATCTATTTGTTAATTAATATTAAGATTTTATTTTTCGCTGTGTGTGGTGGTGTGCGGACTGCGATGGAGCTACCAGAGGCAGGCCTAAGTGGCTTGCAAAAAAGACCGACTCGTTCTCTCCCGAACGTTTTGCCTTCAACAAAAGCAAAGAGGCAGAAACAAAGTCCATTAACAACGCATGAGAAACGTTGGTGTTCAACATTTACAAGTTGGTGTGTGAACTTTGCAGCAATAATGAATTTCCGTGTAACAAACCGTGTCTGTTCAATATTTATCCCAAGCAGAAAAGGTTGACGACAACTTCTTCTTTGTTTAGCGCATTTCTAATCCTAAAAAAATGCACTATAATTTGCAACCAAATCTTGATAGGTATTATTATCGAAGCCCCGGTAATCCCGCTATTGAGGTCCAATATCAAAATTCAATGCTACCAGCATTGAGGATCATCTGATATTGAAGGTATATATCTATTTCGTTTTTGACGATTATAATAATGACTTCGTGTAAATTGGCATAGTAAATAATATATCATTTTATATTACGTTCCACTGCTGGGCACAGACCTCCTCTCATGGACGAGAATTAAATGAAAAAAATAACGGTATCATAATTATACCGGAATGGAAAAGGAATTATAAAAGTTTCAGTAAAATTAAAAATAAATACCGGTAACCGATATGTATTTCTACACGGTTCCGGATCCGGTACCGTTACGTTGGCGGCGCGGCTAACCTTTACAATATAACGCTATTGTAATGGAATACCGATTCCATACCGGTATAACGTAACCGAAATCAGTCCATGCTCGTAAGTCAGCTTTGAAAACAAAAGTGTTCGCCAATTGTTAAAAACTGAATCGATAACAATATCCATATACTTAATTGAACGAGCGAGCGAGACGAACGAAGATTTTCATTTCAGCTAGGCAATTATTCCAGATTTCCAGATTCGCGTTTAAAAGATCTTTACTTTACGCAAGTTGTTTGCTAGCAGAGCCGTAAATTTTTAGTGTTTCTGTTCTCGATTTTCGTCTGTTTATATATATGCATATATATTGTATGAAGGTATTTATGTGTATTTTATTTATTTGTCTATTGTCGTTATTTATTATGTATCTATAACCACTGTGTGTTTACATCTGTAGTTGCACTAACCAAAATTTGTCTGCTTTGCCCAAATGTTGAAATGCTTACGGCTTTAAGTCCGCCTTTTGTACGATAAGTTGTTCTTTTGTTCAAATCAAAGATTAAATAAATAAATATTCTTTCGTATGTCCGGCTGTCTAGACTTCTCCTCTATATGTCGTAGGTAGCTATATTTCTCAACCGATTCTCGGGAAATTTTGTGAGCTGATTTGAAGATTATACAGAGTGACATTCAATCCGAAACTATACGGGACACGGAAATTTGCTCTAAGGAGTCACCCAGACCGATTTTAGAAAGAATAAAAACTGCATTTAACTTAATACGCAGTCAAATCTGTCTAAAAATCCTAGTTCGTTTTTTGCGTATAAGTATACCTAAGTATACTTACTATGCCTAAGCACGGCTATGTCCCCCCAGTAAGCATCACCAGTGAAAGATTTTTTATAATCGGATAAGTGGTTTCGGAGGTTATACCGCACATACAAACATACAAATAAATAACACTTTACAATAATCGTTCCGGTAGCATAGTGGTTCAGGCATGCGACTGTCAAACGGCGGTCGTGGGTTCGACAGATAAGTTTCATCTCATATTTACCTAAACAAGACATTCAATAATTTTGTAAGCAAATGCCCATAACCCAACCATTGAAGATTAGTAATGAATGAGTGAAAGCATCATAAACGTATAGAAACGTAAACGCGTGAAAAAGTTGAATTCGAATTTTGAATATTGACGTTCATCGAAAACAGTACCATATTGTCAAATGATATATTTCTCTCTTTCTGATGCGGTCTAGGTCCAGATTCGAGAGACTGGCCACTAAGAGTTTTGATATACAAACTTGCCAATTATTCACAAAGCTTACTAAATTCGTCCGTCCGGTAACGCAAAATTGTTACCAACTTTGAGGTCATTATTTTAGACGCGAGTCACGGGCGAATACAAAACATTTTGTGAATAATACGTAGCCTCTCTGATTGTAATTATGTAGTACCGCAACTGCGGGTGAATATGGATATAACAAGTCAAAGTACCAATATACTTCCTAAGTATAGATACCTTATTCCTTATAACGTTAGATTTTTGTAAGGAAAAATACCTCTTTTATCTTCCTTTATAAATATTGTACTTACTAGTGTTATTTCGATTATTTAATGTGTTTCAAATGGAACAATGTAAATGTTTTTGTTTATCAAAATAGTTTTCATGACGCGAATGACTTGAAGATTTACGCACGATTTGTCTAATATCATGTGGAATAGGGTATAGAATAGATAAAGGTAGTACTTTGAGTTTTCAACAGTAAACCTACGGATAGGTACTCATGAATCATGATTTTCCAATTAAATGAAGGCGTAACATCTTTTTAAATGAAATACCTATGCATCATAATATTTACGTAGTATGTAACATGACAGAATAGGTCCGCCAAAAATATAGGGGGTTTTGTGGATAATCTAGATACAAATCATGTTTATCAAGAAAACTTAAACAAGTTAAATATGAAAAAAATTTTTTTTGCACATTACAAGTAAATCTAAGTTAGTTTAGACGGTCATATTGGTTTAGAAATCCAAATTGAAAAACAAAAAAGATGTACGTTCATCGGGATTTGAACCCGGTTCAACGATGGCATTACAGACAGATTTAAGCAAAAGTGTATAACACTGCGCTACCGCATGACATTAGGTAACGAGTGAAAAAGTCAGATGCATTCGTCGTACATTCTAGAGTGCCAGACACAAGTACATTTAGTTTCGCTATTTCCTAATAGAGGCGCTACTGTAGATTTAGTTTTGCGCCCTCTAGTTTGATTTATGCAAAATGTTTGACAATGACAAACTTCGAAGTGACATTTAGCTACGTTAGTCTGCGTAAATTCACGAAAAAGCACTTTTGTGCATATTTTCGGACTACGTTTTAAAAGGAAACATTGTTTAGTGCAGATTGATTGCGATTCATACGTAGCAAGCTCTTCGGCTTCCGCAGTTTGAAACACATGTTGGTACTCGTCACGGTTTTGCGTAAAACGATGAGCAACCATCGAAATTATATATCGCGACATCTGTTAGCAACAGCTCGACAGGAACCAGTGACGTTGAACCTTAAAGGTTAAACTTAAAAATGATCTTAATCATTTAGAAACTATCATATTACTTCCCTGTAGATCTTATGACAACGCTAAAGTTCAATTTGTCTGTACGTAACACAATCTATACATAATTTTTCCACATATCAGTCACCTGTATGGCACTCCGTAAAAGAGCAAACACATCATTATTTTAAGGCAACCCTTAAAACATGGGCCGCCATATTTTATTTCCCGTACTATTCCTGCCCTCGGAAGCGCCCTTAAAGAAAGAGCATAATGGAAGGGACCGCGTCGTTTATACCAAACCTGCCGGGCCTTCGAGACTCCTGCCATGATATTCACAGCCTGTCTCGCCTACACCACACACCCCTAGTATACCTCTTAGTCGGCCTTCGTGAGAACTACGTTAAAGCAGCTTTATGACCTGGCTAACTGCTGTGCACTAAGTGGGGGAGGGAAGATAAACCATCTCACTCTTAATCAGTGAGTTCAATTAATCCACTGCATTTAGACAGGTTTAAAGGCCCCTTTAATTGGAGGTCTCAGGCGATTTGTTTGCAAGTATTGTGAAAGAAAAATATAAGTGTCAAATCGCCTATCATGTGATATGTGGTATACAAGCGCCGAAATTTGCCAGCGTCTAGTCTGTGTATACGTAAGCTATAGATTCCTCTCGCAACTGCAGTACTTGTTTACACTGCTGCACGAGGCTACGAATAAATGCGTCCATGATTCATTTTTTGATAGCAACGAATTGTAACGAGATTAAATACTACCCTGATTTGCAGATTTCCTATCAAAAAATGGCTCTGTTTTAGTATCTATCACCACACCACACCGGCCACCAGAGCCAACAACTGATGAAACCAAAATTGGCTTAACTTAACGTCTAAAAGTTGCATTCATGAGGTATTCGAGGTTATTTGACATGCGCCACGCGTCGCCGTCTTAGCGTGTTAATAGTGCGTACTTATAAGTTTTGTACATTGATATGTATGATATTGGTAAATATGGACATCGTTGTATACTACAAAAAAAACAACTAGAACACGTCAGAGTAGCAAGTTCACCACAGCTAACAGCGGACCACTCCAAAATTGGCTTAACTTAACATCAAAAACTTGCTCTCTTCCCCTTTTCGGGACAAAATAGAATTCCCCTAACTTTTCTCCTTGCCCGTGTATATGTTCGCTCGCTTCCATAATTAACACGGATAAAGTTAAATGAACCTACGTCCGGGCATTTTTGCAATGCCTGAAACAAAAAGTCACCAAAAAGTCCTGTATTTCTATGTTTACTCATAGTGTTACGACGTTTTGGCTTAAAACCGCGTGTAGCCGTGGATGAATGTTAATATGATGTGGTTAATACTAGGCGTGTGAATGGGACACGCAGCAACTATACAAACTAATGTCTGTGAAAGTGTCTGAGTACAAATAAAATGGGGCTATCGGAATATGATGATAGTGTTCGATTCTATAATGGTAAACTTTAAAAATTGTTATCTTTGACAAAAGCAATGCGAGATCCAAACAAACGATCAATAATACTTAGACTTTTGACGACCGGTTAGCCTAGTGGGTAGGAACCTGAAGGTCCTGGGTTCGATTCCTGGTAAGGAAAAATATTTGTGTGATAAGCATGAATATTTATTTTGTTTTTGAGTCTTGGATGTTCTCTATGTATTTAAGTCTATTTATCTACTAGCATTATATATATCATCGTTTAGTAGTACCTACACCCATAACACAAGCCTTAATTGAGCTTACAATGGGATTAGTTCGATTTGTGTAAGATTGTCCATTAAAACATAATACATAATTGTTATTTACGATACAAGTGCCGAAATTAGGAAATTCGCAACGAGTGGTGATAAATTAAAACACGCCGAAGGGAGTGTTTTAAATCGACACGAGTTGCGAATTACCTATTCGCACGTGTATCGTACAACGTTTTACTGTACATATGGCTCTTTAAAGTTTCGACATATGCACGAAAAGTGCTCTTTTCCGCACTAGTGCGGGAAAGTAGCACCATGTGTACTGTAAAATACATTATATTATATATTACAGTCAAAAACACGTTTTCAAAAGCAATAGGTGTATATTTTGCCGAATGATCTCTTTGCATAGTTGTTTCTTGAAACTGCTAGCATAATTTGCACCCTACACGACTACGGACTGCTCCTGAGCCTAAAGTTTTCCCCCAATTATTACCAATTTTCCAACTGTTTCGATTCATCTTATGATACTTTTTGGTTTAGTAACTAACTATATCTAATTCCAGATAACATTAGAATTTTAACGGAAAATTTCGTCGACGTTTTTTCGTTTATCTGGGATAGTAAAGGGAATTGTATTGTAAGGGGATTGTACTGTTAGGTACTCCCTTTCCTACACGTGCTTTTCAAATATAAACAATTATTTTGATGTTAAAAAATTCGCATAATTACCGCGTGGTTTTTCTTATCTTACCTATGTGGAGTAGGATATACGTATAAAAACTACATCCCCTTCCAAAAAAAGTACGCATGTTAGATGTAACATGAAAGCAAATCTGCTTGAAGGCATGTTGTCATTATAAAAAACAACGTCGTTCCTCGCAGCCTTGAGACAAATCATTACTTTACGCAGATCCGTCCCGAAACATCCTTAATTGGGTAATGCTTGTTACGTTGTCATGTCATTATTCCGACGTCGTACAATGCATTTTACCGCCGCGGCTAATTGAATCTGGTGAGTCATTTGCACTTGGAGAGTGTCAGCTGCACCTACAGCATTCACAATGTCTCTAATCGTCTCAATCGTCCCTTATATATCTTGACCCAAAGACGCAACAACCATGCTTAGTTACCGGCCAGAATAACGCCGGTTTGCCTGAGAGAAGTGGTGGGCATTGTGAATAGTTAGGAACTGGAAGAACACGTCTTTTGCCTGCATTCTGCATTGTCTATGAAGCTAATTAGGCACTTTTATACCCAGGGACATGTTAAGACTAGACAAATTAGACGTTATTAATTTAACCGTGTAGTCGCAGAGGGTATTCTGAATTCACTTATCTACGCAAAATTTCAGTCATGCTCAAAAGCAGTTGATGTCATTTTATTAAACTTAAATGTAATAATAAATTATGATTCTAACAGTATTCAAAAAAGCTAGGCTCGTCGCTGTAGCTGTACCGAGACAGTATAGAGATACTTTTCTGCACTCCTACATTCGGCGCGAAATGCCCGGAAGCGGTGCGTTACGCTTGCAATACTGCATAATATTAAACATACTATATAACCTTATTTTAACATGATAACCTGCATTATTATAAACTGTCAGTATCAGACGGTATACCGACAAGTAAGAAAATATTAGGGGTAACTACGTAACTTTTCAAACGAGCGTTAGAACAACTGTTTATTTTTCATACTTTGAGACCTCTAGGTAGTACTTACATACAAAAATATAACAGACATTACGCAATTCACCAGCTGGTCGACGTCAGCCAGCTCTCGGTTAATTATAAAATACAATAGGGGTGTAGACAGCCAATAAAATAACCATTAATGATGAATTCTCGAAAAAGCATGAAAAATATTGTCAAAAATGGAAAAAGTAAAGCTGAGGAATAAATAATCACAAAGTTATAGGTGTCCAGAGTTTTAAGAGGTTTCTGTCCCTTTTCCGCAAAACGCACCTTCTTGATACGATTGTCATTTACTACGAAGCTTGAGTGTCTTAACGTCACGATCCTCGAACATTTTCTCTCTCTAACGAGAAACATTAAAACTGTTGTAGCTTCGTTTTTTTAGATATCTGTATGGGGTTTTCGTCATTAGGCATATTTTTTTGCCTTCTTTCTTTTGGACCAAAAATACATTACGAGTATACAACCGCGTTGAGAAAGCGACCTTTATCTATACGTATATATATATACCTTTATCTATAATACATCTTCGTTATAATTGAATAACTACCTAACCTTATATTGAACGACCTAAGCCTTCTTCAGACCTGTATCTAACAAGTTCTTTTTTTAACGCCCAGTAGCTAAGAGGATTTAAAATATGCGGAGTTTAGTTCGCAAGTCCAGTTCATTGTTGGTACATTCCGAACCCGAGCGCGCAGATTGACTCTCGACTTATTCAACACGAAGGGTTTCAGAGCGGCCGCAAAGAATTTTGTTTGCTTTTGCTATTCAGTCTTAATTATACAAACGGACCCTGAGATCTTGAAGGAATATTTTTCTCGTTTTCAATTCGTCGGGGGGGTGCGGTGATTTGGCCGAGAATTTGATAACTCCATCACATTTTGTGTAAGTGAAATCTTAATGGCTTGACATGAGGATTTTTACATCAATGATAGTTAAAAAAAAAACAACAGGCAGACAGGTAGAATAAAAATAATTATCTATGGACTACTTCACTTATCCGTGGAATCGTTACTCATAGAGTACCTACATCTGAATGTTTATTAAGTTTAGGTGAACCGCCTTCTTTCATGCGCTTTGTTTTATATAGCCAAGCGTTCACGAGTAAGGCTCTTAATAAGTGTAGCTCTCTTATCAGCTACAATTGGGAGGATTGCGCAGTCCTCATCAGATCAAAAGCTCTACTAGAACTCTCTTTTTCTAATATTGATACTGCTGCTACTTAGCATCAGGAGACTGCTTATTTGCTGGCGGCACAAATTTTCCACGTCACTAGGACGTCTCCGTCACTTTATTAATTTTTGTTCTTTAGAATTCTGTTCCGCAATATTCTCACTGCTTTCCGGTATCCCCGTCATTGCGTAATTAGGGTCTCTTTGTTCAACGTATTATGAACTAGCCATAATAATGCAATATCTGTCTATCATTCTACTACTGTCTATCACCAGCGGACACTAATACACAAGCGCGACACACTGATAAACAGATATGATTCAAACGATAGTGTTAGAAGCAAAATGGTTACGGTAATAGTGACGGTCACCTAATTTGATTGTCAGAGGCGCTTTTCCCAAAATTAACTTCAGAACTGTATAGAAATCCAATAAACTTAAGCCTAGATCTGTCTGTATCAACAATTTAATGTTACAATCTTGTAGACATGTTATTTATTATAAAAGCATATTTCATAGAAGCCAAGCGAATGTTCATTCCACCGCACCGCGCACCTGACACTCGTTCAAATAAACTCCCTCGTAACCCGCAAACTCCTCGATCGAAAGTTGCCATTATTATGAAACTCTTGAGGTTATGTTGCCCGCCGGGAACAAATTCTCAACAAAATTGATCTACTGTAATCGAGTGAACAATACAAGAGGGTCGGTATGTAACTTGTTCAATACAGAGAGTTAGCATAAATAAGTACATAGAGTATTTGTTATTGTGTGCATGATACTCGACGTTCTGGCGGGCAAAAATAGATTTGCTACAAAATCACAATCAAGACAAACATTCCGTACACAATATAGAACAAAGATAATAGAACAAAAAACTGAAACGTTATAAGGAAACAGTAAAGGTAGGTTAACGGAAATATTCCCGCCTAAGGCTGTGTAATTTTTGTACATTTCTCTGTACATTTATATCCCTTGTTCCCTGCAGCAGTCCACTCAATTGGTTAAAAGTTTAATGAAAGGGAACATTAGGAAAACTAATGCAAACTATTTTTGCTCGTAATAAGAAACTTTGATAAGTATTTAAACATCTTTTGAATAGGGAGGTGTTAATTTGTAACCGAGACATGGCAATGCTGCAATGGTCTTATTTTTTCCCAAAACAAGGTTAAAGACTATATTATGGCAAATATCGTGCTGTCAAGAGACAGTGTTGAATGACGCCCTTGTTAATTGTCGTCCGGAAACAACATTTCCCATAGAGAAGTTATCCCATTAACCTTCGCCATACCCACCTTATTTGAATATTCAGTGATGACAGCGCGATTATCCCGTGCAGGTGCGTTTTTATCCGTCCTCCCGGTTTTACTACCATGCGGTTCACAATGAGTTTCGCTTTGCATCGCCTACTATAACTTGACTCAGAGACGCGGGTCTGTACCTCAAACCATCACTGGAATAAAATATACGTCAAAATTTTCTCTGTATATTTTATCTGCGTACCTTGAAGTTTTTAAATTCTTACCCAGAAATCTGCTTGATCCCAAATATCTGCTTGATCGATCAAGAGACATGAGTTGAAAGACTTCAAGGTAAACAGAAAAAAACTTGTTTCGAGGGTATTTTTCTTATTAATTATTATGATTCTCCGATGAAGCGAACATATTTTGAGACGAGAATTCTGTTTCTTAGTTCGTTCGATAAGAGTCATCTTAATTCAAGTAGATTCCTGTTTCAATCAAAGTAATGGCGGCTTTTCATAGTTTTTTTTGTGGCTATCTATATATATAATGTGTATTATCTCGCTAATTGGGCATATCAATACGTTCAGGATGTATTAATTTTCAAATAGCGAGATAATCATAATTGTAGGTCAACTTAATATTTGATGTAGAAAACTCCTGTGAGTATCAGAATTACGTAACTAGGGCGGTGAATTCGTGAATGCCCCAGATCGCAGGTGTTTGTGGCCCGAACCGAAGGTGAGGGCCATAAATATGCGGTCTGGGGCTTTACGAATTACCGCCCGTGTTTCGTACAAAATTTTACGTCTTCATCTGGCCACAATGCGAGTTTTCCCGTACGCGCAGCGTGCAGTAAAACTCGCATTATGGCCAGGTGTAACGTAAAGTATGATAAATAAGTATCTCTCATATTCTCCTTAAGGAATATCGCCGAACCGATACGGAGTTCTTAATCATGAGCAGTTTGCAAAACGCGCCGACATCGCGGCGAGTTTTGCAAAATTAATTGTTTCAAATAAAAAAAGTCTTTTAGCGTTGTTGTTGTTGTTGTGAATCACGTAAGTATTAGCCAGTGACGAAGCGCGGCGGGGCAAATGGCTACAAGATGGATCCGCGCAGCTGCGCGAAGATAAATAAAAGGCGGCGCGTTTATCACCCCGTTTGTATAGAAATTTAATTACGAAATACCGGAGCAAGCGGAGTGGACGTAGATTACGATAGGTAACGGTAGGTACCCCCAATTCACTCTTATAATATCGTTTTTTATGACGATTCATACGGTTAAGTTTATATATTCTATTTGGAAGTCTACTTATGCACCTCAATCACATTTCGATCAGTTTTTCGCGCGCTCGCTTATGAGCCGTGCTATCATGTCAGAGCGAGTATGTGGAATAAATAAAAAAAAAAATGATTGGAATATGAAAAGTAAACCGAATTGAGGCTCGAATCACTGTGACATGAGGTCTATCTGTTTCTTATTAATTATCTTTTTAGCAAACCGCGATTAGAATGAGATTACTGTAACTACTTAGCTGTCAATCCATGTCAACTTTGACGTATTATATATATATGGCAACACTATCATCTCCAATCGTAACCTAATCGCAGTTTGGTAATAGACGACTTGCTACTTTGTAGATGTAGAAACGGTTCTATCCTCCTGCCTACCAGGGGTACTTTTTTTGGAACATCTTTTTGAATCTTTTAGGTTTAATTGCTTAGGGTTAAAGATGTTCAGGAAAAATAAAGAAAAAAATCTATGGTTTTTCCGACCAATTTTTCACTATGTACTTCACAGAGGACATCAGTGCCCAACTAAGCTGTCCTTTGCAAAGGACATAAACCATTCTTGGCCTTTAAACCCAAAAAAAAATAGTCATAATAAAATATTATAACACAAATTTTACAGAAATAATCAACGTTTATTAAAAATCCAAAATTAAACACCAGATACATCTCTTAGCAATAAAATAACAAAAAATATACATTCCCTTGTAAAAAATCTTAACAAAAATTATTAGTCATGTTTTACAATTAAAAAAATATTAGAAAAGAGAGTATTTGATTAGCAATGAACAATTTGATCAACAGTTTTATTTACATCTATTCATTAGCCTCACAAAAGTCAAAAAAGCAGTTTCAGCTTGGCATGAAACACAAAAGTATCTTGTATTTCTGACAATAGACAGTTGTCTTTTTTCACAGCCTGTCTTGCGACAACGATGCTGGTTTTCAGTATTATATTGTTTGGACCGACATTTTTGGGTAGGAACAGGCTGTATCAATATTCTACACTTTTTATGTTTGGGCTCTAGTTCTTCATATTCTGAAAAGCGGTCATCATCACCGATCTCTTCATTGTCTGCAATGAACTTAGTACCCAAATCCAGTTTGTATTGCCCTAGCTGTAGTTTGCGTTTTTTTAAATACTATCCTGTATTGACACTGACTTTACCGCAGCCAAGCGTTAACGACCGCTAAATCAAAGACATGCGGAACCCCACGAATCTTCCATTTTTTTTTCGGATTGCTTGAAGGGCAGACGGAAAGCGTGTGATCGGCAAGATCGACGCCCCCATGTTATTGTTATACATCTTTATGACCTGAGGTAGTTTGACTATCTCGTAATATTTATTTTTCTTGGAACATTTCATGACAACCGCGTCTGAGTAGACCATCGCACAGCTTTGCAGTCGTGAAGTATCGGCCTCTGCCTCTGCCCTTACCTCTCCCGCAACCGTGTGACGATCTGGCGCGTCCTCATGATTTCCCACGTGTAGAAGATTTTGTTGTAACTATTTCGGATACATCAGAAAATGACACGGGTGGTGTAACAGGTGGATCAGGTACATTTTCTTCTTCGTCCGAACTGCTGCTGGTGGTTTCAGATTCGATATTACCAGTTTTTTCTATTTCTGATGGAAGAAACATGATCGTCGTCTCAATCATCTCCAGAGAAGGCGAATTCGGAGTCATTTAGGACCTCTTCTACCTATATGTATGTCGGCTAACACTGAAAAAAGACGTGCAATTCATGAATATTTCGTCCTCGTTTGCTTATACGCGTACCGTATATATGCGTACTATACAGAGTACAAATATAGTCCCAATTTCGCATACTCAATTACCTCCTTTTGTACTTTGCAAAGGACATAAAACATTACAATATGGTGGAATGTATGATTTTGATTAATTTCGCAAAATAATTGGCTAGTAAGTAAATACGCTAGCTTATTTTTAATATTTCATTCAAATAACATGTCAATTGACACAAAAAATGAGATTAATTGTGATTAAACTTACCTTTGCGCGGACGCAGGCACAAACGCGCACCTTCCCCCGTATTTTTGAAAGATGACAGATTGCTGTTGACGTTTCTATTTTTGACTATGAAGTTTGACAGTTACATAACGGATTACAATGGACACGTTGGGGCTGCCAGTGAAAATTACTTCACTAGATTTTTATTTTTGCTATGTCCTTCCCAAAGGAAGAATGTAGGCACGAGGCTATATCCAGTAAGCTATCAGCTGCCATATCTATCAGTGCAGTCGGAACAGAACTGATTCTTTACTGCGCGCCTAATCCTTAATATACTCAGGGGAAGTCGTCTTAAAGCGCGTTGTTGCGACCTTGAGTGACCATGCATGTTGTTTACAGAGTGAACCTGTCGTCCGAGGAGCCGGCGTGGACGGTGCGCGGACTGGAGTGGGACGTGCGGTTCCGGCTGGAGGCCGTCGCCGTCAACGGCAAGGGCCGCAGCGCGCCTGCGCGGCTCGACGACGTGCTGTTCCGAGACCCGGAGAAGAGGACAGGTTAGTCACACATTGGGCCAGTCCGGCTCGGACGGGGTATGGAGATGGGGGTGGAACGACAAGGGCCGCAGCGCGCCCGTGCGCCTCCACCACTTGCTGGTCCGGCACCTGGAGAAGACGACAGGTCAGTCACACAGTGGACTGGTCCAGCGTGGATAAGACCTTAAATAGGGATATAATAATATAATCGGGATATAGCTAGGGGCTATTATGACATGCTGCGGCAGAAGGAAGTGCGGACGTAAGGAATAGTACAAAATAACTTACTCCAACTAAAGCACTCGTAATAAACATTCACGTTTACAACCACAGTCTTGAACCGAGCTCCAGATTGTAGCCTGATCAAATAAACAGTACGGTATTTTATTAACCTATTTTAGTGCTCTAAGACGGAACTAGCTAAACATCAACGTTTCAGTCGCACTACGCGCGCGTTGACGACATGGAAAAAAAGTTGCAATCCTAAAGTTGTTAAAACGTAAAAACCCGTTTGTAGAGGAAAACGCCTAGTGTTGAAGCACAAGTAATCGCCACAAGTTGGCATTCTATCTATATTTACACATATTTCAGTAATATGCTCAAAGCTCTCGTGGCGACCATATGAGTGGGTCACTAACGTAACTAGGTTTTGTTCTAAATCACTCAACTTAACTGGATTCGCGGCGCGTCCCGTGGGAGCCTGCGCGGTGCGGGGCGCGGGGCAGGCGCTAAGTTGGCCGGCCGGCCGACTTACCACAGTAGGGTGATGATCGGTAGTATGTCAACTATTGTCAGACGCTAGCACAACTGCGGCCGCGGCGCGGTTTGGACGCCAGGGAATAGTAGGCTGACGAGCGGCAGTTGGTGGATTCCTCTTTCAAAGCATAGAGCGAGTTAAACATGAGTGCCTTTAGGACGTAACCGCGGTAACGTTATTTAGTAAAAAAAACATTATCGGATACGACAGTCACAATAAAAATAAAAATTCTGCAAGCTCAAAAGTCTCAGGCACACGCTTCTCTGTTTGGTTTAAAATTAGAAACAAGAGCTAGGTGACTTTCCTGTACAGTGTTTGGACGAGTCCACAGAAAAGACAACGCAAAAAAAGTTTTTCGATCCGTTTAACCCATTTCACGCAAGCCACGCAACGTGACAGCATATTTCCGCTTTGAGGTACTTACTACTCGTGCGTCAGCCAATTGGAATTGAATAGGTAATTGTAGTCGTGAAACTGTTTTAAGCATGTGCACTGTGGCTACTACCCACATTAGCCCGCTCCCGGGACGGCTACTTCCCGGGTTACTTTACCGAAGAAAACGAATAGCTGAGAGCATATTATCGCTCCCCACCTAGTCTTTTTACTATAGAATATATGTAAGCCTTTTCCCAAATAATGATAATCGTAAGCTCAATCATCTAAATGCTGCAGTTTGGCTTAATGTTAAGAAAAGCCACGAAAAGCTACAGTTTTGATAATTGAAAAAAAAATATTTTAGCCTGACGACATGTAAGAGCAGAACTGAGGTAACCAATACTCGCAACCCTCCAGATCGCTAAACATTGCACGCAGAACCGATGGCTGTTGGGGCGGAAAGATTCTCGAGTGGCGACCACGCAACGGAAAATGCAGCACGAAAGGCATTGACAAGGTGGACAGATAAAGGTATCGGGAGTCCGCTGGATGCCGATGGCGCAGGAACAGTCACTTTAGCACTCATTGGGGTAGGCCTATGTCTAACAGTGGACCTCTTTCGGCTGATATGATGATGTAAAAGCAAACGAGAGATAAGTATAGACAGGAAAATTGGTTGAAGTGCTCATAGGGGTGGCTAGTTCCGAAACTTGACAACAGGCATTGATTATGGAGATCAAAGAGGCTGGGTGGTGCAGTGGTTATCACGTTAGGTGATCCAGATTGCAGACTCACATCCACCCTGACTATAGAAAAGTATTAGTATTAGTAGTTAACACTTTATTGCATTAACAATCATTTGTACAAAGGCGAACTTACCCCTTTAAGGGATCTCTTCCAGCTAACCTTTGCCTTTGAGCAGCTGAGTGAAAAATTAGTTGTTCATAGTGGTGACTGATGTATCCGTATTGCTACAACATGTTCTAATTTGCGTTCTTACTCATGCACTGTTGGTTGTATAGATGTCTTGCTCCACTCTTGCTCCACCTCTACTCTTCTGATGCGACGCCATGTAGCTCCTAAGCTTGGCGGAATGAGAGCTGTCATTCCTCTTCCCCCGACCACCGTAAGGTGTAGACGTGTTTCCGTGCCCCGTAAAAATAAAAATAAAACTAATTTTGTATTTAAATTTCTAAACTTTATTCTCATTTAATTCGCGTGTGAAAATAGGAGTGCATAAGTTTCATAGTAGTCGCCGTAATCGGGCGCACGCGCGCTTAACTCGCGAAGTCATATGACCCTGGTACATCGCTGCTTTGCAACGAATACGCTGCTGCCTGATCCGCTACGCCGTTTTGTGCTGCTAGTTCTGACGCGGCCTTATCGCGCGTGGCTGCAGAGCGTGAGTGCGAGCGAGAGAGCTGCGGCTGCATCGGCTACCTGTTTGGCTACGCGCACCTGCTACGCGCACCTGCTACGCACATCGTGTACGAACATCCGCTACGCTACGCCACATCTACTACAAACTCTGAGGTGCTTCTGCGGTCCTGGTACTAATAGCGTTCCGAAAACATGTACAGCGATTTGAATGCCAGCATGGCCTGCGGCGCGTGCCGAATGGAGTTACTTGTGGGTGAAGAGTATTTGCAGTGCATGGTGGAGGCATGCGGTAAGTCGTATCATTACGCATGTAATAATAATAAAACCCTTTCCGAGGATGAAAAAGCTACTTGGGTTTGTCCGGAATGTGTATGTGCAGCTAAAAAGGGAGGCGGAAACTGCAACACACCGGTCGGAACACCTGCTAGCATTAAAAATGTAACGCTAAGGAAACCTTCTTCTGTCTTGAGTTCTCCCCGCCCGCAGGGCCGCCCGGGGCATGATGTGTCCATGTCGATGGCAGCGTCATGGGAACTGCATCAACTACATGAGCAAATTACTTTTTTATCCGAACAGGTCACCGACGCTATCGCCACCATAGGCAAGTATCACACCGCTCTTACTTTGTCAACGGATAAGATTGAGACTATCAGTGAGAGATTATCAGAACTGGAACAATCCGTTAAGTCTCGTAACCAGCCGGGTGTTGAAAAGCCCCCACCAGCCCTCTACAATGAAGCCGTGAAGTTAGGTAAGCCATCCGGGACTCGCGTCCCTGTAAGTGGCCCCGCGCTGAATAGTATGGAGCAGGATAGCAGTGGAGATGACATTCCAGCAACCGAACCAAATAAGGATGCTTCTACTTCAATGATGTCTCCTGAGTTAAGTCACTCTGATGACGGCCGACGTCGCGGCCCTCCAGCTGTCGGTAGGCAGATGGCACAGAATCAGGGCTCCAAAAAAGAACCCACAAAAGTCGACCGCACTGGAAAGCAGCGACGTCTTACCTCTATACGCTACTGGGGGCCCCAATGTCACCTCCCTCAGGGCGGTCGAATGCCGTGGATACATCCACTTGTGGAATATGGTCTCTGGCGCCGATGAAATTCGAGAATATCTACAGAATTTATGCCCCAATGGAAATTGTACCGTGGAGGAGCTGAAATCTAAGGGAGACTACAAATCCTATAAGCTTGGTGTGCCTGCAACTTTCTATGAGAAAGTTCTTTCGCCGGATATTTGGCCTGAAAACGCTAGGGTTAAGAAGTGGTTATTTCGTGGGCAAAATAGGAAGCAGCAAGGACATGCCTAATATGCCATGTGATTATTCCCCTGGCCCGTCACTCTTCATAACATATCAAAATGTTAGAGGCTTGAATACCAAACTAAAAAGTTTCAGACACACAGTCCAGGCCCTCGAAAGCGATGTCATATGCGTCACTGAAACATGGCTGTCAAAATCAGTTAAGGACCCAGAGCTTGTGGGAACTGAGTGGACTGTACTGCGCCGTGATCGCGCCACTGGTCGACATGGAGGAGGTGTGCTGCTGGCGGCGCGACCAGGCATCGCTCTACGTCGTAGGCCTGAATTTGAGACGACAGACGGTGAAGACCTGTGGGTAACTCTGGTGATGCAGCAAATAGTGTGCCATGTGTGTGTGATATACATCCCGCCTAATGTGGTGGATGAAATATATATGCGCTTTTTTCAAAAGATTGAATCTTTCATAGACTCTCTAAATGGTGTCGTGTTGATTGTTGGTGACTTAAATATGAACCCTAAGTACACTTCAAGTAGTATTTTAAATTACTTTTGTTATTTTACCACTGTCTGTAATTTGAAAGAGAAGAATGACATTTTGAATACATTTGGTGGAGTGTTAGACGTGGTGCTGGTGCGAGAGCGAGTCTGTGGTGCAAGGGTCAGTGACGTGGGGGATAGTGGATTGGTCCCTCATGCGGATCCTTATCATCCACCGCTTGGGATCTCCATACCTGTCACGGCCGCAAAACACTGCCCTGAATTTCTAGAGCCTAGTAATGTTGACTTAAACCGTGACTGGGATTTCACTAAGGGCAACTATACGCTCCTATATGAACGGTTTTCCGAAGTGTCGTGGAATGAAGTACTAGAGTGCCGCGACATAAATGATGCTGTAGAGCTCTTTTACCTGGTAGTCTACAACATCTTTGACGAATGTGTACCCGGTAAAAAGAGGAACAGCTCTCCCAGTAGGCGGTATTCTATCTGGTTTACAGCCGACATAATAAAGGATTTATCGCGGAAAGCTAAGGTTCATCGAGACTGGAAACAGTCTGGAGACCATGCTCTATACGTTGCCTTTGCCAGGCTCAGGACAGACTTGAAGATGCGAGTATCGCATGCCTATGATCAGTACATAAGTCGTATTCAAGATAGTCTCATGCGCAATCCTCGTTCTTTCTGGCAACATATCAGCTCCTTAAGATCCAAAGGTGGTTTCGAGTCCCATGTTACGTATCAAGGGAAGGAATACGAGGGTAGTGAGGTAGCTCAAGTGTTCGCTGATTTTTTCTCTTCCGTATTCTTGCCAAACAAACCTCTCCTAGATTATAAGAAGGTCATCAGCGCAGACCCTAGTAATAATGCCAGTTATATTCACATTAAGGAAATATCATCCCTAGATATTGAAAGTGGTATAAACCGACTGAAACCTCGAAGCTCCCCGGGACCCGACAATTTTCCGGCTTTCATTGTAAAAGGATGCAAAGAATCGCTATTATCTCCGTTACTTCATATTTTCAATTTAGCTTTATTTACTGGGGAGTACCCTGACCAATGGAAGATCACTCGAGTGAGGCCTATTCCCAAATCCAATATTACAGGCAAGGTTGAGGAGTACCGGCCAATAGCTATTTTATCTTCGATTGCTAAACTATTTGAGTCAGTCATAAATAAGATTGTGGCTCCTCAATTAAAACCGATCCTCTGCGATGCTCAGCATGGATTTAGACCTCGTCGTTCAGTAGAGACTAACCTTCTAACCCTGGTTGATTCCATTTCGGATCATTTGGATAGCGGAGTTCAGGTAGACGTGCTGTACTTCGACTTTAAAAAAGCATTTGATCGCGTAGATAATGATGTTCTCTTGGGCAAGTTGTGCAGTGTTGGTTTTTCACCAAAACTGCTCCGGTTCTTTGCTAGCTATCTACGCGACAGGCAGCAGTACGTGCAGCACGGTTGCTTTGTATCAAATACATACCCGACACGTTCTGGAGTCAGCCAGGGTTCAATATTAGGTCCGTTGCTCTCTTCGGAATTATGGTCAATGATCTGGCTTCAGTTCCAAAGTGCGCCAGTTGTCTGCTTTATGCCGATGACCTGAAGCTAATGTATGGTGTACAAGATATCTTGGATTGCAATTCTCTCCAAAGTGACATCGATAGGTTGTATCAGTGGAGCATCGAGAATAGACTTCTTTTCAATGTTGCTAAGTGTGCGCACGTAACTTTTAGCAGGGCCCGTAATCCGCTGTATAACAATTACTACCTAGATTCTGAGGCAATTACCCGGGTCGATTCCATTCGGGATTTAGGCGTTATTTTAGATAAGAACCTAAATTTCCATGAGCATATCAACTCGCTGGCTCTTAATTGTTGCAGGAGATTAGGGTTCGTCATTCGGAATGCTAGGGACTTTGTTGATGCCAGAATAATAAAATTCCTGTATACCGCTCTTGTCAGAAGCAAGCTTGAATCGGCCGCTGTTGTGTGGAATCCTCATGAGACAACATATATCTTGCTTCTGGAAAAGGTACAAAAAGTATTCTTGCGTTTTCTGTACAAAAAAATGTACGGTTACTACCCATTTCTATACCCTACAAAATTTTTGCTAGGCGTTTTAGGTTTAAATTCACTAGAGGTGAGGCGAAACTTCGGTCTTCTTTCCTTAGCTGGTAGAAGTTTGCGTGGTGATTCAGACTGTCCCGGATTAGTAGCTCAGTTGGTGCGCCTGTATGTTCCCTCGCCCTCTAGATATAATTTTCGACCTCGTTGTCAACATTTACTAGCGGCGCCGGCAGCGCGAACGTTGTCTCGCAGAAAGTCCCCGCTTATTCGAGCTTTGCACTTCACGAACTCGTTGCTTGAATCAGCACCAAATTGTGATATATTTGCTAGCCGATGGATAGATGTGTGTGATGAATGTTTGACGTTCTGCGAGAAGATGGATGCACGACCGTCTTCTGTGTTATTATAATAATAGTTTGTTTCTTTTGTGTATATATATCTACATTTGTTTTGTTTCACAGTGCTTTGGTGTTACTGTAATGCTGTGAAATTGTATGGAATAAATAAATAAATAAATAAATAAATAATGATCTTGGGGAATCGACGGAAGTCCTCAAATATTATCAGCCCACATACAGCGATTCGGTAAATAATCCATGTTGTGTTAATAGCTGTTGGTTCTCCAAATAATAATACCCTAAATAGGTAAATAAACAGTCGCAACAGATGACTCACCAGTTCAGGACAGTCATAGACTCGTCATGCAGGGCCCGACACATGACGCGCCCTCTGCTGGCGGTGCCGGAGGCGCGCACGGTAGCGCGCCTTAGCGCGCCGCTGCCGCGCGCGCTGACTCTGCTCAATACGCTCTTGGCATCGGTGCCTGAATGTGACCTGTTTGCGTGGGGATGGGTAACCGTGTGCCAGGAATGTTTGAGATTTTGTGAGGCGATGGATGATAGGCAATCCTCCGTGTACGCATAATAAATATTTGTATGTGCAATGTTATCCTAAAGGTGATACCATTTGTTAGTTGTAAGTTGTTTTTACTGTACATAGTTAAGTAAGTATTCTGGTTTCTCGGCGTTTTGGTTCGCTGTAAGGTCGTGGAAACGAATTAAACAATAAATTTATACAGAAGTCTTTCTTAGATTTAAGGCCAGTCCACGTTGGAGAGGTTACGGCTGATAACTTAGTATTCAATCTGTTTCAACGACTCAAGGTTTAGTCTGTCACCGCACCAAGCACTTCATCTATAGCGGAGTAGCTCCTCGTACCACTGAACATATGTAACCAGGCGATATGTTGAGCGCGCGGGCCATAAATCCAGATTACCAGTCTGCAGCGACGCAGCACTTTAAATATTTACCTTTACGGCTAATACAGCCGCGATTCTATATTCTGCAAGGATTGCTGTGCAATTCATGAAATTATACAGCGCTGCGATTTAAGTACACCAATATAACCTTGATCTCGGATTACAATAATCTTTTACAAGGTCTAATTACTCATTCAAATCTAAACCCCGCTTATGACAAAAAGAGGCTTTCGAGCGGCATGAAAACTTCTAACAGTCGATTAGCCCAACTCACTTGACTAAATGCCTTATCGAATTAAGGTTTAGTTCCCTTCTTAATTGCCAGGTAAGATTGCAAAATCTAGTGCTCGCGCCAATAGGTACTTCAAACTAAATTGCACGCGGTCTCCAATGTGAGATGAATGATAAATTAAATTTATTTTTCACCTGAGAGTAGGTATATATATATATATGTTATGTATATATAAATACATTATGACTAATACATTGTTAATTGTTATTAAACCTTAGGCCATTCTTTATATATACGTTAGTGGGTACCTACAAGTCAACGGTCACGGTACAGCCAAGTCACACAACATTAACTATAAATAATAAAGAAATCGCAGTAAGGAACCTTAGAATGGGCACGAATTTGTCTACATTTCATTACTTTTTAGAGATAAACAAGCAGCTCCATCGACACTTGGCTAGTTTTTCACAGAATGTTTTTGATGGGATATGTATTACAAATACTTTAAAGACTAACATACATACAATTATAAAATAAAAAACTACTTGTTAATATAACAACTACCTACCTAGCTTATTTACACAAATGCAAAAAAAGTAAGATCTTTGAATAAATGTTTGTTTATTTTTATAAAAAGCAGCCTGGAAAAGATGGTCGTTGTTGGCAATACCGAAGGAGCTCCGATCGGAGCTCGGGGCCGGTTGCCAATGAAGAAGTGAAGAGAATCACCTCCTCATCAAAATTTTACCAGGTGGTGACGCTTTGGACTGGAATCACATCGTTCGTATAGAACGATCCTTAGGAACCAGGGACGGAGAGAGATAAAAACGAAATCACAGCCACAGGAAGATTCATGAATATGGCCGCAAGACTTCCAGCGATTATTTCATGCCTGCAGTTTGTTGCAGCTGCACTATTCACATCGTCATTTGCTGAAGTTATTCCAACATTTGGGGAAGTTTATGTGGCACACTTCCAAGGCGCAAATATGCGAACACTGGTTCGTATTCAGAGCTTGGAAAATGTTGGATGTGAGGTTTTTTAGTTGTCATGTCAGTCACCGTGTAATACATATAGCTATTTTTGTGGCTTACGGGCTATGCTACTTACTGTACTGTACAAGTCTGTGAAATATAATTTTAAAATATGCAATTCTGTCTTTTCCCGGGCAGTGCAATTTTGATCCAGGGGTTAAGTTCCTGTCACCCTAACTAACTTACTCCTATTTTCCAAAAATCAAACAGTATAACCGGTTTCCTATACGACAAAACATAATTATTAGTAAAATTAGATTTACACACATTTTGACATGACAATTAAAATAGCATCTTAGCCTAATCCCCGTTTTGTGAATCTGAATGGCGACCCAAATTTACATTTTCATATCAAATTTATTATATTAATGGGCGGAACCGGTTGTCAATATATTAATCATTACCTTTCGAAATTGCTTCTAAACTTCGTCATATTTCCTTAGTATAATTTATACAATATAAGCACGAAAGTAGCTCGCAGCGGAAAAGGAATATTTGATGAAACGTTGGAATATTTGCTGCAAGTCGGGCGCTCGTTACATAACACGCCACAACTTTCACTCCGTCATCCCCGAGATTATTTCCGATGACTTCTAACCCGACACTTCCAAGAGCTCGAATATTCATTGTACTTATGTTGGGTTTGGTTTTAGAGTTCCGTACCTCAAAAGTAAAAAAGGGAAAAACGGAAGCGGCCTGTGTCTATCCCCTTTCCTGCTTCCAATCGGGGGATGGATTTAGCCACCTTTTCCAAAGTCTAACTTTAGCATTAAGATCAAAAATGTACAAGCTGTTTTTTCTGCCAATACTGGATCATATTATAGCATTGAATCTATGTATTTACAAAAAGCTTATCGAACTCCAAGTAATTCTAAACACAAGAACTGGGCAATTTTTTTATGATTTTAATGAAGTACCTGTGTGTACGTTTAACAGTCACCAACAGTCAGGTCAACGTAAGACTTTAAAATGCTTCAAAATTGGTCCACAACAAACGCTGAAAACTTCCCCCAAGGCCAAGGCACTACCTGGCGCAGCTGCCCGCGCTGCAACCTCCAGATAATCCCATTTTAATTAAACGCGCCTCGGATTTACCGGCGAGATTAATCAAGAGCCTCCTCAGAAATTCCCCGCCCCCTGCCTCTCGCGACGCGTCCTTGAATCAAATTACCCCACAATATAACGACTCAAGTCGAACTTGCCGGGAATTCTCCATTATACTCTTCAAAGAAATAGTCGGCGCTCCCTGTCGACTGATTAGCTGCGACGCGCGGCCTGATATGGCTCGTGTCTTTTGATCTGGATCAAGTACCTTAACAATTGGGTATCAAATTAAAGACCGATCTAGCGCTTGAGATGTTCTTAAACTTTTATTTCGTGTTTGGGATAGAATCTAAAATAATAATAAAATCTAATAAAACAACACAACACAACTTGGCACAAAACAATATTTAGTTAACAGTTAAGGTAAATAATAATTAATTATGTTCCAGTCGTGCTAATCATAAATTGCAAAGGCGTTTGACTTACCTGCATAGGTTCAGCGCCAAAATAAGACCTTTAACAACCCTAAAACTTTGGGTAAGTCCACAGAACAATAGCTTGTACGAAAACATGTTTACAAACCAATAAAAAAAATTAATTATCTCCTAACAGGCTAGTTAATAAACTAAAATATGATCGTTTAGGTAAACAGCCTATGTTTAATGTAACGCTTCAATATGTAATAGAAAATTGCTGGTTTATGATACGTATTTGTTATAACAAAGATGTCGAAAGAACTTTCAGTGGCAAGAGCCACAAAATGTAATAACCTTCCGCCAGAAAATACATCAAATAAGAAAATTATTTCTCGGAGGAAAACGGCGTGTCACGATGAAACTGTATCGAATTGAATAGGGTCCTACATATTATATCAAGTGTAAAATTACTTATGGTAACGTTATACGTATTGATGTGAAGTGAGCCCGGCCGTGAGACTTGACATGGGGCGGTGGGCACACTGATCGCTGACCGTTTGAGGCAGTGATAAAATGTCACACCAAAATTTTATCACTGCTTTTAATATTTACCTAGTAAGCTGGAAGATGGACGGGCACCAGCACTTGCCTGATCTGTAAGCATAATAACGGATACAAGATTCGTTATAATTATGACGAAGACCTGGCTCCGGGTGAATATTAATGTCTTCCGTGCTTTAATGCAGTCGAGGTCAAATGAACATCTAATACAATTGTCAAACCTATGCTTTAATGTTCAATTCCATAATCTTTGTCACCGGCAAAATAATGACGGCGTTGTTTCATTTCAAATTTCGGTTAATTTCGTTGCATTGCTTTTATGACGTATGAAAACAACACACTAAAACACAATCTTTGAGTTCTTAGAACAGTCTTCGGGTTAGGGTGACATAATTGCTTATGTCATAAGGATATCTACCAACCTAGAACCAAACAACACATTGTTTAAACTGCTCACATCACAGACTGTAGGTGTGTGTGTAGTTATTATCAGTTAGATGGGTAGATTTCACAAATATGCGGTATAAGAAACAGGAGGTACCAGCGATGTTAAAGTGGTTGGAGTCGGTGTGCCCGGGTCCTGGCCCGCTCAGACGCCATTACGCAGCAAATTGCCAACCCATGCCTACCCTTCAATCAAACATGCCCAATTTCGTGCCCAAAACGCTCAGATGTTTACCTTCCTCCGGTGATTCGGCTCGAAATGTTCATTTTCACAAAAAGACAACAAGTTACTTTAGAGCCATCGATCTCTGTCAATAACGGCACGAAACAACGGGATAAAGATATTCAATTTGGGTAGCGGTCGCCAGTGGGACGACTACGATACCTATTTCGGTTGCGCAGGCAGTCTGAAATAGATTACAAACTGTGCTTAAGACGGTCTTGAAGGTCGGTACACTGTTGGGACTGTGTGTTGTGAATTCAAGGGGGTAGACTAGCCTAGCGTCTTTCATTTTTTACTGAACAAGTGGGCTTCATGCCTATCGATAAAGATTAATCAATAAAAGTAAAAAAATCGTCAATGTACTTCAGACTTAACTTTAAAAGCCCGTTCTCTTGTCATAATGAATTATTAAAAATACCACTTACAGAACCTTTTTATCTATACTTTGTTGGTTAAGACTACTTTAGACGATAATCTGTACATTATGGGTGTAGGTAGTATTTTCTATGGACTACTTCATCTAAGGACTACGTCCTAAATAGTTGTAAACAAAATCAACCGCGTTGCAAAGTCGGGCCAAACCAGTTTGATTTTATTTCACTTCTATAAAAACGTTAAACTTACTCGTGTCATAAAATTTCAAAGTTACAATTCACATACCTAAAGGGGTGTTAATAACTTTTATAACTAACACATTTATTTCCACTCATTATTTGGTAATAAAACAATGTAGAATAAAAACAGCTTTACATCGAATCTATACTATGATGAAAACAAATTCCATCGGAGTTCTACGTAAATAATTGTTTCATAATTGTTTTACACAAAACTGGAATGGAATTAGTATAGATGGAGTGGTCTGACATAACGAGCATGTGCTCTCACTATTTTCCGACGAAGGCTTTGTCGCTTTTCTCATGGTCACATGCTTACAATTCAACACAGCTACAAACATTTATTTACAACCTGCAAGCTGTTGTGTTCACTGTACCCACACTGCACGGGACTAGAGTAATAACCTCCGTGCAGTACACCCGGCAACACGTGACGTGCACTACAATGCTCCTTGTCAAATCGCATCGCAAGCGCCGGATGACAAGCATTATCTCGCCGTGTTACTGAATTGGGTGACTGGCCAGGGCACTACAGTGAAAATGCTGTCATCCCAGTACAATTTATGTCATCATATTGACGTTTATTGTACCGGGATGACGGTTCTCAAATTAATATCGACTGTTATTAAAGCGAATTATAAGGGCTGCGTTGTGCGAGTCATACCAACTCTGTAAAAAAACGTGTCAGTAATTTGGAGTCCATAAAGTCTTACTGTTACAAATTAATATTTTTATTAACATTGGCAAGACATAGAAGATCGAACAATTTACTAACAACTCTGTATTTTACAGCCTACATACCTATGTTTTATAATAAACATTATTTCTGATTCTGATTCTGATTTACTTAAATAAATATTTTAGTACCAAAATATTTCGTGTTCCAGTGCATGATTAGGGCGCTGCTGTCCCGTCTCATCTTTGTTTGGATACAGCTCCATGTGGGAGGCCTCCCACCCACATGGAGTTGGATCTGACTTCCGAGCCTCCAGGTTCCGCTCACTCTCTCTCTTTCTCTCTCCCTAATTTAATTTATTTCTTTTAATATAATGTATTTTCTAATACTAGGGGTAAATTTTTTTTTTTTTCTTTTGTTACAACTAACGTATTAATGTGGAGCCTTGCTCTTTTTTTTGTAATAACCGGTTTAGAGAGGAGCGGCACTGTGGAACGCCATCTCGCTTATAGTTGGAGTAATGGAAAGTTCTACGGACGCGGCGATTCACATGAGACATGACCACTCGCTACCTTGCTACTTAACAGATCATGGCAACCTTCCATTTGATGTGGACTTGTCGAAATACAAAAGCATATTTAGAAATCCCGCCGATAAAATTATTTTCGATAAACGTCCGTTTATAAGGCACCTCCAAAATGTATCATTATTTACTCACACATTGATAAGATAAGTGGTTTTTCAAATTCATCTCTGTCAGTCTACCTCTTTTGGAAATACAGGCGTGACTCTAACACATTCACTGCTAAGAATCGCTACTGGCTACGCTCGCTCCTAACTGATCCCGTTGGAGGAGGACGGCGGCGAAACGACAACAAACTTGTTCGGCTCGGCATAAAGCTCGAGGTACCGCGTTTTGCTAGAATGCTGGATAAAAACGCTTGTTTTTTTTTTGTTGTAAACTTTTACCTGTTACGTACATTCGCTAGAATGCACCTGCTACAACCTCATTGGTACGAATAACGAATCAGATCTCATAAGATTGAGTCAAACGTTTAAACGACTCCGGAATATCATTTGATATATTTGACAGTATATTAGGGAAAAGTATATTAGGGACAAGTATATTTGACAGGGTATTAGGGACAAGTATATTTGACAGTATATTAGGGACAAGTATATTTAACAGTATATTAGGGACAAGTATATTTGTCAGTATATTAGGGACAAGTATATTTGACAGTATATATGACGGTATATTAGGGACAAGTATATTTGACAGTATATTAAGGACAAGTATATTTGACAGTATATTAGGGACAAGTATATTTGACAGTATATTAGGGACAAGTATATTTGACAGTATATTAGGGACAAGTACGTTGATGGTTCAGCACGGCTATCACGCGACGGCGCGCGAGCTCTCTCGATTTTTCTCGCACTATCCGTCTCTTTCTAATTAGAACACTTAAAACAAGAGGTATAGTGCGATAAAAATCGAGAGTATGTCGCGGCCGTCGCATGATAGACGTGCAGTTGGAAGGGGAAGACCTCGTCGAACCTCTTCCGACCAAATCGGACAAATCCTGAAGAACGGTCATGTCAAGAGTACCCTAAACCGACGAGCATGTGTGCAGAATATCATGAAAATATAATGAAGCAAGAAATGGTTTGTCAAGATAGCAAGCGGAAATCCGTGATCTCTGCCTACCCTTCCGCGAAAAAGGCGTGATTATATGTATGTATGTATATTCAACGCTGGCTTTTTGATGGGGCGCTCTTGACCGAGCGGTACCTGCACGATCCCACCAATTGCTGAAGAATTACTAACCAAGCACTCGCGTATTTTGGAAGGCACATTAAGCTGTTGATCCCGGTTATTGTGTCTACGACAACTTCTTACAGTTTCTCCTGTTGCGGTTGGTTAAATCTAGTGCGTACACCAACAGGCTGATTACTTAGATTTAAAAGACATTTTACAAGTTTCACCTGTCCCGTTGTCTGTCTGTCTGTCCGTCTGTCTGTAATCAAATCTTGCAAGTTAAATTTGACCCACTTCCCGGTGACCCATTGAGCTGAAATTTTGGGTGTAAGTATAGTTTGGATGACAATTCAATACTATGGTACCATCGAACTGATCTGATGATGGAGACAGTAGGTGGCCATGGGAATGCAGTACTTAACCAACGTAACCCCGTTGAGTTTGGGCTCGTTAGAATCGTCTCAATGAATAGTTGATGATGGTATACAGAAAAGTAATCATAATCATAATCATAATAATTTATTTGTAAAACCAATTTACACGTCAATAATAAATAATAATGTTAGTAGTAGTAATTTTCTAGTGTTTAATTGATTAATGTTAAAAAGTATAATAATAATAATAATCAATATTAACATACAATAACAGTATAAGTATTATGGCTTATACGCACTGAATTCGTCGTAGCTAAAGACGGATTGCTTGATGAGCCACTGCTTTAGGCGGAACTTAAAGCTGCCCAAGCTTGGAACATCAATTATGTTTTTAAGCATATTGTAGACAAAACAGAAAGACGAAGTACAGAAGTACAGTTGGCAATAAAAGCTTGTGCCATAAATGAAATGTTTGACAGAAACTTTTTGAAGCTAGCGGCGAACCTCGGGCTCCAAATGTATTCACAGCAGAAAAGTAATAATAATAATATAATTGCCATGAAATGGTGCCGATATAATTGGCAGCGCTGGTCTGTCCATAGAAGTGTTTCTTCCAAGGTGGGATTGTAGTTTGTTCTACCTGCCCAACAACCCCAAAGCTTGACGTTCGCATTCGTCTTAGTATAAGGCTTGAGCGTGTGCAGCGAGTGCAGCGTCCATATAAAACAAATGCAATTTCTATGGACGCTCGACGCCCCGCTCTGAGCGGCTCTGAGCGGTACACTTAGGTGATACATTGTGTACCTATTGAAAATGAAAATATATTAGTTCATCAGCTTACATATCATATGGTACATACAGAGTGCACTTATTTTTAGATAAGCCTCGGAACGGTGTCCTAGCTGTGCCCTAAACTAGGTAAACCTGTCTTAATAGGGAACAGGGGCGTTTTAATCCTCATTCTGAGACTCTACTACTTAAATTAGTCCCGTTGCGATATGTTATTATTTTCTTCTTTCTTTTTCTCTTTTTTCATTGCGATTGTATTGGTATGTACACAACACAGTCGAAACAAGCATCAAAACAGCCGTTATTAACAAAAATTGTCTTCCAATTATATTTTTACTTTGATAAAAATTAAACCGGCTAGTAAAAATTGGCCGTCGTTTTTTAAATTAATCCTGTAATTTCGTAAAGAAATTGGTTTGGTTTGAAGGCCTTATTTCATTGGCTTTAGTCCGGCTATAAATAATTCTTATAGGATAGGCTTGACACAGTTTTAGTGCAGTGGTACAGGAGGTTATGGCTTCAAATCCTGGCTTGTATAAATTATCGACCATTTCCGAAGTGGATATCTGATCCCTGGTCAATCGGCAGAAGAAATAAATTGCTCTCTTATTGCATTATAATAAAACCGAGTAGAAGCGATGGCCGTTCGGACGGAAAGGTCCTCAAGTAACGTAAGAAGATCCCCGCACTGACTCAACAGACTAAAACCAAGAGCCTCTGGCATGAATTTCGTATGCCAGAAATGTGAAAGATCATGCCGATCTCGTATTGGTATCTACAGTCATTAAAAACGATGTCTCTCTCCATAGCCATGACTTAATCGCCTAAAGTAGACGCAAATGCAAGGATGAGTCTATAGACTGTAGTAGTGTCTAAATGGTGTAGCATGTACTTCGCGCATTCTTAAAAATACTTACATTTATTTTTCCTAAAACCAATTTCGCAGCATCCTCGAGGGACTCACTGGCACAAAAGGACGAAGTAACGAAACTTAATTAGTATGTGTATGAGGAAGCATCGAGGCGAGGCGATAACGCAATAAGGATATAATCACGCGGTGCGAGGGTAATTAGCGAGGGGGAGATCTGATTAATGAGATGCTCTTTAAAGTTGCGGGGGTGTCGCGACCCGAGGCAAGTCGGGTCGATGATCTGGCTGCAGTTGACTCGACAGAATGATGTTTAATGTAGGATTGCCATTTACTCCAAGGCGAAGGTTTTCATTTGAAAGGCGATTACACACAGTAGCTTTTGCAGCGATAGCACGCTGGTGATTATGATTATGCATGGTGAATTGGTGATCATTATCTTCATATCAGCAGAAAGACGTCCACTGCTGGACATTGGCCTCCCTCAAAGAATGCCACAATGACCGGTCCTGCGCCACCCGCTTCTAGCGGACTCCCGCGACCTTTTCCAGGTCTTCAGTCCATCTAGGTCATCAGGTCCAGTCGGTGAATTGGTGATCTATGCTAACTACCTACTGCTTTTCTTTATCGAACTAGCAGACGCCGTATGGGTTTCCATCCCCATATAGGTGAATTCCCGCCGTTACGCACCTCGCGAGTTAAGAAATCCGTTTTGTTTCGCACTCCTTTAATAATCAAGTAAGTAGTACATTACTATAGAGGCCGGGAAACGAAGGGTTGTAGGCCATTTAGATATAGACGGATACGAATATGCGGCCGGCAACCCCGTTTCTCGCAGAGATTTGTATAGTGTTTTTCTGCAAGTTTCAGAAAATAATTAAGTAATTCGACATTTTCTAATTGAACGTGATCCATCTTAGGCCCATTTAAAAAAACGCGAGACAGTCGTGCTTTCGTGAAACGCACGATTAGAAATCTGAAAATGTCGCTGTGTGTAACCGGTCTGACCCGTTAGATCAACCAACAGCCTACATTCTGAACATTGACCAAATATCATGCTGGCCAGTATCAACTGAAGGCTTTGTATGTCGTAGCTTTATGAGAAACTGAAGGCACCGTATGTATTTACTAGTTTTATGTGAAATATTCGCCGCTGGTTTAATAACTCGTAGATATTGTAAACAGGATACCTAAGATATATATATATAGGGGTGTGAAACATAATCTTACGTAGGTAAACGATTTTGCAACTTAATCCATTGCAATAAGATGAGAAATAAAAATGCACATACCTTTAAGTTTCCGTACCTCGCGCGGGCCGACTCCGACGATCATTCCCGCACACGCGGCTCATCATTTTTATTTGGTCGGCGTACGGCCGCACCATTTGTTAGGAGTCGGCGGCGCGCCGAGCTAAATCACGCTCTGCAGCTATTTACGACAGTTATAGATTCGAGGATGCGTCGCCTCGTACATCAGCGGCTTTAGCTAGACGGTCGCCTAAATACGAAAACTGCTCTTTTATTACTTTTGACGCGGCTTGAAGCCCTAAAGCGATTAATATTAAAAATAAAGCCCGCCTTTCAAAATAATCTCGGCAGTCCGCGCTGAAATATCGCCCGAGCGGCCTAATCCGCCCTTTGTACCGCCTCGCCACTATCGGGCCGTCCTACGGTATAATCTCGAATTATTCTAACAAAAGTTATCGTCCAAGTCCGGAATATAATTTTGTGCCTAGCCCTTATTTATGCGGAAGATTACTTCGGACCACTAAAAAAGTTGGTTAGGAGTCGCAGGTGCGGGCGCGCGACGGTTTATGACGCTCGCTAACGTGTGGGCACTAGCCTCGCATATGAGGGGGAGATACGACCACCGCTCTAACGGCGGCCATTCGGCGCAAACTTACGGCGCCCGCAGAGTACCGGAATTGTTTCTTTACCGTTACGTAAGCTGTTGTTGCGAGTTGCAACGCTTAGTGTCCAAGAGCTCATAAATATAGATAGTGAGGGTCGGGTTCATTGAATTGGACTCGTCATAATGCATCACGCTCGTGAATCTACGAGAGTACACTGAGATCTACCTAACATTAACTTTGAGCAGGGTGTTGCAAATTGTTTACCTAGTTTTTTGTAATGCTACGGCGGTGGCATAAAAGCGTATGGTCTGCCTGATGGTAAATAGACACCGTAGCTTGTGGAAGCTCGCGATTCCGGAAGAGTCACAACCACGTTGCCGTCCCTTTATTGATTTTAGCTAATCGTTTTCGTTCTAATATGGTTATACGCATGAAGTGTGTCTGTCTGTCTGTGTTATGTTTGCAAGCTAAGACCGTCAATGATTTGTTTTTTTTATAGAGTTAGTTTAGCATCGTGGAAAAAACATACCAGAATAGTAATTACTAAATTCTTCTCCTGTAAACGATTATACGATACGGTAAAAAAGGGTCTCCGTTTGAATGGCAGTGATATAAATGGGTTGCACGATGACTAAATAAATATGCTAAATCGTAAATATAAGCACACAAATAATGAATTATTAATTAATTAATATAATTATTTCAGATTAAAATCCATATATTTGTTAGTAGGTACACAGTTCAAATTTAATTTTGTTGGTAAGTTAGTAGGTTGGCATAATTTTGCTATTATAACACGTGCCCCCAAAATCGTGCCCGCTTCGATGTCCACGTGCCGTCGGCCACAGCTTGGTTTGACTACCCATTACTACACAACAGCCACCTTAGTCACAAACGTAGCTGTTCACGTCAGCCCTGCTATTCGGTCACTCGTGTTAACTTCACCTCACCGCTCACCCACACATATATCTTGACGCCGCGATTCGTACATAATAACTAAGCGTTCAGAATAACAAGTACAAAAGCCTATTTCGTCAAATTAATGGCATGTGGCGTATCGTTGTGAGGCGTGAGGTCACGGGTGCGGTGAGAGTTGACGTGATCAATGAGTTGAATACGTAGGTACGTAGCTGTCCCAAAAAATATGATTGCTTTATAGAATGACAGCCCTGCCCCGCATTTTATAATTTGTTTTAAGCTCACATCAACGCTCACCCACAAATGCATATATACCCTGACGCCGCGATCCATTGTATCTATGCGTAGGTGGAGGCCTACTTAGTCTCGTTAGGTGTGACGGGTGAAGTGCGCATGAACGCGGTCTGAAAGCCCCGCTCCGTGCTCAGCACCTGTGCCTTTACGACGCGTATCTTAGCTTTTGCGGGCACTAACACCGCCTCACTGCATCGGCATCCATACATACGATACAACGCCGCACTGACTTGGGCACTAAATTGTGCTTTCGATGGAAGTTATGTCACAGCTAGCGACGGTGTTTCGTGGAAGTAACAAATATTACAAAGCTTAGTGCTCATAAATTGCCTACTTATTTCAATGTCGTTTTTTATTCCTTTATTTAGTTGGAATGCTCTTATGTAAATAAATATGAAGTAAAATTTCACTTGAAGTTTGCAAACCATTTTTCAGACACTTGCCAGTATCCGATTAAGATATTTTGGCATTGTCTTAATCAGCAGGCAACCTGAGAGACGACAAAAGAGCCAAACAGACATGCGGCGGTTGGCTTGGTACTAAAAAAGACTTGGTAAAACCCCCTCCGAGTACCGTGCACTAAGACAAAGTTGTGTCAAGAAGGAGTCTGTTTGTATTCAGGCAGCAGGGCGGAATAGTTCGAGGACAACTCTGAAACTAATTATCTCACCCGTCCCTCCCGCGAGGTGCGACTTGCCCGCCTGACTGCAGCCATGACTCTCTGTTTGGGTCGTAAGAAACTTCATTAATGGCATAAATCCCAAATAACTAATCACACTGAAATTCATGCCCTGGTTCTCAGCTATTGTTCTAAAGGAGGCTGACTAATCGTATACTGTGTAAATCAAAACTGCTGAGAAAATCCCAAAGGATTTAAAATTGTTGGTTGTGATGGAGCAATTGGCGATCATTTGGCTAATACCTATAGTGAAAGAAAAGTGATACATTTTACCATCCTTTCCGGTGCGATCGCGCTCGACAGTTCCGCTGAACTTTTATCCCTACTCACGAGACGAATTTTAATGTTTGAATTGATGTTTGATACTTCAACTTGAGTCTTATATGGAAATATGGGCTATAATAATTGCCTATTTTGGAAGTTTCAGGAGCATAGTAATTTCAATCACAATGTGTTTGCTTGTCTTATTATTTTTGTTTGGGGGCCTTGATATGCCGCTCCGAAAAGCGAGTGATCTCTTGCGGCAGCTCCTTTTTTAGAGTTCACCGTTAATGCCCGTTGCCTCTAGGAAATTCCAGATTCTTTGGGCGGTGATATAGCCTCTTTTGGGTACACTATGTGTCGACCTAGGTTGGTACTTCTTTTGTGCATGAGTGGTCCGCAGGAACAGATTATATGCATTGCTTTTTCCTCTGCCTCCTGACTGTGTCCGAGGGTACCTCATAAGTCACTTATTATTTTTACGCTTGTGCTGGCTCATTAGCTCGTTATGCCATGAAAGAGTTCGCGCGGAACACGTTGATATCCAAATAGAATGCGTTACTTAAGGTTCAACGTCACTGGTTCCTGTCGAGCTGTTGCTAACAGATGTCGCGATATATAATTTCGATGGTTGCTCATCGTTTTACGCAAAACCGTGACGAGTACCAACATGTGTTTCAAACTGCGGAAGCCGAAGAGCTTGCTACGTATGAATCGCAATCAATCTGCACCAAACAGTGTTTATTTTTAAAATGTAGTCCGAAAATATGCATAAAAGTGCTTTTCCGTGAATTTACGCAGACTAACGTAGCTAAATGTCACTTCGGAGTCAGTCATTGTCAAACATCTTGCATAAATCAAACTAGAGGGCGCAAAACTAAATCTATAGTATCGCCTCTATTAGGAAATAGTGAAACTAAATGTACTTGTCGCAGGCACTCTAGACTACAATATGAATGAAGCTGACTTTTTTACTCATTACTTAATGTCATGCGGTAGCGCAGTGCGCGTCTCTTTTGCTTAAATCTGTCTGTAACGCCATCCTTGAACCGGGTTCAAATCCCGACAGACATACTTCTTTTTTGTTTTTCTATTTGGATTTCTAAACCAATATGGCCGTCTCAACTAACTAAGATTTACTTATAATGTGCAAAAATATATTTTATAACTTAAACATGTTTATAATTTCTTGATAAGCATGATTGTATCTAGATGATCCACAAAAAAAACCCTACTATATTTATGGCAGACCTATTCTTACATGTTACATACTACATAAATACTATTTTGGATAGGTATATCATTTAAAAGATGTTACGCCTTTCATTTAATTAGAAAATCATGATTCATGAGTAGGTTTACTGTTGAAAAATCAAAGTACGACCTTTATCTATTCTACATATACCCTATTCCATATGAGATTAGACAAATCGTGCGTAAATCTTCAAGTCATTCGCGTCATGAAAACCATAATGATAATCAAAAACATTTACATTGTTCTATTTGAAACACATTAAATAATCGAAATAACACTAGTAAGTACAATATTTATAAAGGAAGATAAAAGAGGTATTTTTCCTTACAAAAATCTAACATTGTAAGGAATAAGGTACCTATGCTTAGTAAGTATATTAGTACTTTGATTTGTTATATCCATATTCACCCGCAGTTGCGGTACTACATAATTACAATCAGAGAGGCTACGTATTATTCACAAAATGTTTTGTATTCGCCCGTGACTCACGTCTAAAATAATGACCTCAAAGTTGGTAACAATTTTGCGTTACCGGACGGACGAATTTAGTAAGCTTTGTGAATAACAGGCGAGTTTGTATATCAAAACTCTTAGTGGCCAGTCTCTCGAATCTGGACGTAGACCGCGTCAGAAAGAGAGAAATATATCATTTGACAATATGGTACTGTTTTCGATGAACGTCAAAATTCAAAAATCGAATTCAACTTTATCACGCGTTTACGTTTCTATACGTTTATGATGCTTTCACTCATTCATTCCTAATCTTCAATGGTTGGGTTATGGGCATTTGCTTACAAAATTATTGTTTGTCTTGTTCAGGTAAATATGAGATAAAACTTATCTGTAGAACCCACGACCGCCGTTTGACAGTCGCATGCCTGAAGCACTATGCTACCGGAACGATTATTGCAAAGTGTTATTTTTTTGTATGTTTGTATGTACGGTATAACCTCCGAAACCACTTATCCGATTATAAAAAATAATTCACTGGTGATGGATGACTGAACTTACTGGGGGGACATAGCCATGCTTAGGCATAGTAAGTATACTTTGGTACATTTTATACGCAAAAAAACGAACTTGGATTTTTAGACAGATTTGACTGTGCACTAAGTTAAATGCAGTTTTTATTCTTTCTAAAATCGGTCTGGGTGACTCCTTAGAGCAAATTTCCGTGTCAGTTTCGGATTGAATGTCACTCTGCATAATCTTCAAATCAGCTCACAAAATTTCCGGAGAATCGGTTGAGAAATAGCTACCTACGACATATAGTGAAGTCTAGACAGCCGGACATACGAAAGAATATTTATTTATTTATTTAATCTTTATTGAACATAAGAACAACTTATCGTACAAAAGGTGGACTTAAAGCCGTAAGCATTCTCTACCAGTCAACATTTGGGCAAAGCAGACAAATTGTGGGCGGTGCAACTACAGATTTATATCTGTAGTTGCACCGCCCACAATTTGGTTGTGTGTGGTTATACATACATAATAAATAACGACAATAGACAATAAATAAATAAAATACATATAAATACTTTCATTCAATATATATATATACAGACGAAAATAGAGAACAGAAACACTAAGAATTTACGGCTCTGCTAGAAATACATATCAATTACCGGTATTTATTTTTAATTGTACTGAAACTTGTATAATTCCTTTTTCAAACCGGTATAATTATGATACCGTTATTTTTTTCATTTTATTCTCGTCCATGAGATGAGGTCTGTGCCCAGCAGCGGAACGTAATATAAACTGATATATTATTTATTATGCCAATATACATGAAGTCATTATTATAATCGTCAGAAACGAAATAGATATATACCTTCAATATCAGATGATCCTCAATGCTGGTAGTATTGAATTGTGATATTGGACCTCAATACCGGTATTACCGGGGCCTCGATAATAATACCTATGAACATTTGGTTGCACATTATAGTGCGTTTTTTAGGATTAGAAATACGCTAAACGAAGAAGAAGTCGTCGTCAACCTTTTCTGCTTGGGATAAATATTGAACAGACATGGTTTGTTACACGATAATTCATTCTTGCTGCAAAGTTCACACACCAACTTGAAAATGTTGAACACCAACGTTTCTCGTTTGATGTTAATGTACTTTGTTTCTGTCTCTTTGCTTTTGTTGAAGGCCATACGTTCGAGAGAGAACGAGTCGGTCTTTTTTGCAAGCCACTTGGGCCTGCCTCTGGTAGCTCCATCGCAGTCCGCACACACACAGCGAAAAATAAAATCTTAATATTAATTAAAAAATAGATACTCGTTTAATAATCTCGTGATCTGAATTCAATAATTTGTTGATTAGCAAGAAAACAAGAAAAAGAACGTGATACGATTGTCAATTTTGACAATTTCGATAAACCTCTTCTTCTTTAGGTTTTTTATTTAAGCAACCTTTCGAGAACTGAATAACGAAATTTTAAATTACAAAGTTAAATAATTAATACATTCAAAATAAATATATTGTTGTAAGTATTATTTAGATATAAATAATAAAAACACTTGTATCATTTTAGGGTCGACAACAATGATCTTAGTCTTTTTTAATGGCGGTTTGAGATACTTTGACAGCTGTATGTGTCTTATATAAAAGACCTCGTGCTTTGTGCTTTATCCTTCTTTCTAATGCTAAAAAAACGCACTATAAAGTTCACTTTTTCTTGTAAAATAAGCCTGAAATTAAAAGTGTAAACAATACATTTGTGTTTTCACCAAATACAAAACACTAAATTGTAACAATTTAATTTACAATTGTAATAAGTTTTTTAAATTTTGTTTCATCTCCTGCATTACTTGGATTTACATTATTGGATGTTTTACAGCTTATTTTTTTGTCAAAAAATCCATAACTATTGGTATATTACCTAATATAAAATTAAACACTCATCTCTCCACTGCTCCACCACCACCACCACTGCTTTTATCTGTTCAGGGAGTCATTGTGAATTTGGAAACTGTCTATACAATAGAATTAGTGCCCTCCCTGAACCAATAGTAGTAAGAGTAAATGCATAATATTTTTTTAACATTCATGTTTACAACCAAAGGTTTAGTAAAGTTTTATGTCAGGTAACGTTTATGTAATCAGTTAACAACCCTAAAAAATATGTTTTTTTGAGAAAAAAAGAACGAACTTACCAGAAAAAAATCAATAAATCATTTTTTTTTCTACATTCCCCATTTACGGTGTTCTACGTTCATTCATAGAAGTTACTCATTCTATTTTACCTTCTAAGAGTTCAAATAGTGCTCCTACCACCAGCATCAATAGAGTGGAAAAGCGATTATTCTTCAGTAGAAAAATTACGTAGGACAGACAATAACTAACAAATAAATTGAACTACACTAGATTATGCGTTCCTTTTTTTTACAAATGCATGACAATTTCATTTTTTTAAAATTAAAAACTAGATTCCACTCACGGTTTCGTCTGCATGAACCCGGGATAAAAAAATTGTCCTATATTTTAATCTAAGCTCCTCCTAAGGCTCAGCATATATTACAAAATGGCACTGGAATTGCCATCGCGTTGGGTTGGAAATAGAGTTGACTTTCGTTTATTTTGAAAAGTGCCCGAAACAAAACAAATTCAGCTCTATTCCAGTTGAATATAATTTAAATGCCTTCGACACAACAAGTCCTATGAGTAGGCCCATGGGCCTTAAGAGGTTAGGCAGGCAAATAGGTAGGTTGCCCAGTTTAGGCGTGATTGAGTTACGAACATCCAAACATCTAAACATTCAAACATTTATACATATAAGCATCTAAACTTTCACATTTACAATACTAGCAGGATAAAAATAATAATAATACCGGTAATGTAGTACTTATTTCGACATTGGTCCTTTTAAATTCTGGTATTAGAATATTGGGAAAATCGGTAGGGGATTCAGGTATTTCGGGATTCCATGATGGTGGTTTGCATTCCCTATATGTAGTATGTTAATAATAACAAAATTAATGAAATATATGGGTTTTCTTCGGGACATAGCTGGCTGCAGCTTTATATTTTATGTCATTTTTTTCGGTACCGTAAAAACGGTTTCATAAAAGTTACAAAAGTAACCGATACTTCGACTTCGGCGTGGAGGGCAAGGTCGACCCGCTTCAGAACAAAAAATATCTAAGTAAATATCGAAATAATACCGGTTTGAAACTGGTATTAAAAAGATATCACTAGGCTTTAAAAAAATACCGGTAATGGATATTTCTAACTGGTTGCGGCACTGTTTTGTTGTCGCCTAACCACTTTGCCTAACCACCGGTCGTAACTGGCATCAGTTCCTGCACCGAAGAATGCCTACGAGTGTATAATTCTACCCTCACAACATTGTGAAGAAGAAAAATTGTGACTTAGTTAATTTACATGTTGGGGGTAATCTAATATTCTATTTGAGCAGTCGATTCCTAAATAGGTTGCAGTAGGTATTTTAATGTCAATCGATGTGCAGCCGACAAAAGCGAATGTTTAAATTTATCAGGTACTTACACTCCTAATAATTGTCTGTTATATTTAATGCTATATTACGTAACATTCACTCAATCGAAACTTGCTCATAATCTGCAAGTTGGAAATTTAAACGGTTCATTTGATCAACAACACCCTTTTCTTCCCGTGGGTGTCGTAAAAGTCGACTAAGGGAGCAGGGTTGAAGTGTGATGTGGGCGATGGGCTAGCAACCTATCACTACAATATCACATTTTGTCGATATTTTATACCCACATTAATGCTAAAATTGAGGCTGAAACATACGTTTCAGGTGCTCTGCCTACCCCTTTTGGGAATAAAGGCGTGAATGTATTTATGTATGTATGTATGTATGTATGTCATTTGATCAAAACCTATATATGTATACGTTCGGTAGCACAGATTACGTTTCAATATTGGATCTTACTCCTTTCTAATAAGACGCAAAATGTACAGACCCATGCATAATTATCGTTCCGTGGACTTTAGGTAGGTCTATCACGGCTAAAGAGCAAAGCATTGAAATTCATACATTGTTGCTTGAAATTCAATCTATCAAAAACAAATGACATTGCTCTTACGTCATTACCGAAATGAGCAGCGTAGCAAGATAAAATGAATGCTATCTCATTTACCAAAAACTAAAATGTGTTTGTACGATGGTGTCACCGTCTGGTGAGTATAATTACTACTATTCACTCCGCTATCTAACTAATCTTGTTTGATATTAAAGACATCTAGTGAAGGTTTTGGGCAACGTGCTGTCATGTGACGCGGCCATGTCATTTACACGGACAGTGTCTAACTCACGCACACATAAAAGGCTCGGAGTAAAATTTTATGAATTTCAAATGGCTATATTTTGAATATTACTGGTTTTTGCGTGTATTTATTCAAACTGCGGGAGAAGAGGGTCATATATTATCTAAATATCACAATTTCAAGTTCCTGACATCGATAGATTAGACGTCTAGTCCGAACGAAAATTGTATGGAATTCGTCAGTGACGTTGCACCTTAAAGTCTCTGAACTAAGAAACTGTATGCAACTAACCGCCAAGACCAAAGACACATTACATCAAACGTACGTTGAAGCACTCGCAGACACTGCTTATGCATACTTTATCAGCCAACTGATCCACTGTGACAGCTAATAAGTAATGATAATGAAGCATAAACTCCACGCTTCACCAACCATTCATAACAGTTTCACCTCGCCTCATCTTACTCTTTGTATATCTTGAGACCGGGATCTATAAGAAACAAGTGTAGTCGGAGGACAGACTTACACTGGATGTCTGAGGTAAGGTGAAGCGTTGTGACTAGTCTGGCTGCACTCAGCATAGAGCACTAATGGATATTGGATCTAGCTGCAATCCTGTAAAGCAGGGATCTTTGCGTTAGCGTGGGATATTTGACTCTTGAGGCTCTAGTGAACTTTTCCGACATTGGGATATTTAAGATAGTTCTTTTTTTACCCGACTGCCGAAAAAGATGCGGGTTCTTTGCTCTGGATGTATCCAGTTTTAAAGCCACATTTTTGCTATGGTACACATATATGACCGGTACTGTACATATTGACATTAACTGTTATACAACTATCGTATTGTCTACCTACAGGAAAATCGCTTTTGAGTTGACCCAGATACCAAAAAGTCATCTAAGTACACCGGTAGGTAAAGCATCGATTTTAGAAATAACTTTGTTCTGAAAGCAATAGTCCGCGTTACGTGTTAGCTTAGCTTTACAATAAAGCTAATCCGTCTGTATTCCTTAACTTGTATGAGATAAAGTAGTCTCCGTCAGGAAATCGCTCCGGGTAAAAGTACTGGTGCACGAATGATGTTTCCGTAGAACTAATTTTGACTGTTGGAAGATCATACTGGGAGCAACAACAAAGCCCGTAATCGAATCGTTAATTCCCACGAGCTTCAGATTCTTCACCGAACGGGTTCAATTTAATTCAATCCCGTTCGTATCTGATTATCCGCCATTAGCCACCGGCTGCGCGAAGGCAATATTCCTGAATTAATTACGGGAAAAATACAATAACGCGCATAAATCATTGATAAAGTGCAATGAATAATGATTATTCATTTCGTCCGGCGCGTATCGGCGCGGGTGATTTATCGGCGGCGCCGCCGGCGAATAAATTATCGGCGCTCGGCCGTCGACGCCTCGTGAGCTGCCGACAGTGCCATGAGGACTAAAGACTACATTTCACTGGGTCTTCATTCCATTTTGAAGTCGCACAGTATTATTTTCAGTATTATTTCTGAAAATGTATAATTGATTTTTAATTGATTGTATAGGTATGTATGAAGTGTTGTAATGCAATTACTTACAAAACGTGAGACACTTTTAAATCTCTGATTAGTCTCATGGACGCCAGTAATTATTGGCCCACTCGAAAGAGATTTAATCTCCATTAACGGAATCTTAATTGAAAAACCTCGCCAATATGACGAAGACAGCCTAATTTCTTATTCTGCAAACACGTACCTAATGCATTGCACGTACGTTGGGTCTAAATAAATGTCAATAGTTCTATGGAAAAATTACAACTGGCGCGTTCAAAGCGTTACGTGATTACCCCTCTGGGGCATGATAGAGCTAATGTCATTGAAATTGAAATTGAAATTGAAATCATTTATTGCATATCACATAGCAAGTACAGGTGTTCTTAAATATAAGCTGTTCATGTGACGCCCTGTTAGGGCACGGCAACATAGTTCCACATAGGGCAACATACTTATCTAAACTAAAATTGTACATATTGTTTACAAATATGCCTGATAATTAATTGATTATTTTACATTTTAATAATGTGCATGGCAGACAATACTAATTAATGATTTACACAAAAGAGATTTTATACATTATCTTCAAAGAATTCTCTGATATTATAATAGCATTTATTTAACAGGAATAATTTTAGTTTATTGCTAAACAGGCTTAGCTTAATCTCGTTTTTTATGTTATTTGGGAGGTGATTATATATTTTTATTGACATATTGTGTAGGCTAGATGTGACCAGTTTCAGTTTAGAAAAGGGAAGCTTTAGTTTGTTTAAATTTCGGTCATTTCTTTTGGGTAGTGTTTCAGGTGAGTATAGTTCGCTATGTTTTCTCACAAATTTGCTGGTCTCTAGGATATATATACAGGTAAGGGTGAGTATTTTGTACTTTACAAAAAATGGCTTACAAGATTCCATTTCGTTTATGTTGGCCAGGATTCTAATGCATCTTTTTTGGAGATAAAATATTTTATCTATGTCGGTACTTTTACCCCATAAAACGATTCCATAGGATATTCTGGAGTGAGCGTATGCATAGTACGCTGCAAGAGCTGTCTTTATGTCCGTTACGCGTTTTAGGTGATTTAGGGCATAAATGAATGACGATATCCTTTTCGTCAGGTTTAGTATATGCTGCTTCCAATTACTACTAGTGTCTATATCGATCCCTAATAAGGTTGTAGATTTTATGCATTCCAGTTTAATATTATTATAAGTAAGGCTGATTGGCAAGTCTTGTTTTTGATAAGGTTTGAATTGTATGACTTTTGTTTTATTTAGGTTAAGTTCAAGATTGTTGGCTTGTAGCCAGCCCTCTGTTTTTCGTAGTGTTTGGGTTAATATTGTGGCAGCTTCCTCAGGTTGAGTACATGGAAATAATATTGAGATATCATCTGCAAATAACGTGCAATGCAAGTCTAATATTTTTGGAAGGTCATTTATATAGATAAGGAATAACAAACAACCCAACACGCTACCCTGCGGGATAGAGCCAGTTACAGGGACTCTGTCTGACTTGACGTGTTGTGTTAAGCCTGTTTCGAAGTTAGTATTTGCAATTTCAACATATTGGAATCGATTTTCCATATATGATTTAAACCATTTTAATGTAGTGCCTCTAATTCCTGTGTTATTCAGTTTAACTAATAGACATTCATATCTAACTCTATCATAGGCCTTACTCATGTCGAGTAAAAGACCTACTGCGTATTTTTTATTGTTTATTTCATCGAAAATTGTTTGGACATATATATATATGGCTAGGACGGTAGATCGGTTTTTCCGGAATCCATATTGGTTTTCGTCTAGAATTTTGAATTTTTCGTAGAAACAAAAGAGGCGTCTTATCATTGCAGATTCGTAGATTTTAGCTGATGTTGGAAGTAAAGCAATCGGTCGGTAATTGTTAATATCTGATGTGGCTCCTTTTTTGTGTATTGGTCTTACTACGGATATTTTGAGCGTGTCCGGAAAAATCCCTTCTGAAAACGATTGGTTTATTAAGAGTGTGTATGGATTAGCTAAATTGATGGCACAATTTTTTATAAGGGTGGGGGGGGGGTATTTCATCAATTCCGGAGGATATTTTATTTTTTAGATTTTTTATTAGAAAGAAAGAAAGAAAGAAAGAAAACCATTTATTCTATAAAGCACACATAACAGGACTAGATTAATAATAATAACATAAAAAGGCGTGTACACTTTGTTCGGACAAAGGGTCCAGCAATGTGTGCGATAAAGAAAAGGCTGGGACTCAGCATGTGTTGCTATTTTGCAAAGTATGCAAATTGCAACGCTGTTATTCTGCCACAGCCTATGAGTCTAAATAGAAATCAAGTTGATAAAAAAAAAAATAAAAAAAAAAATAATAATAAAGCGTTTATTCACAAAAACAGTACATATTTAAGTTTACTTTTCTACTTCCGCCAAACTGTACAACAGTTTGTTGGCAGAAATAAGCTCCCATTTTTTACTGTTTTAAATTAATTAAGTACCTTAACTAGATATTGTAGTAGTGTAAGTTAGAAATGTAAGTTCAATATAAATGTTATTCCGTAAACTTTCTTAACTAAGTAATTAAACTTATTTTATCTTCCCTTTGTTTTAACATAAGCTTTTTTAACTTTGACTTAAAGGTATTCTTGCTGGCGCTTTTTCTAATATTTAACGGTATATTGTTATAGATTTTAGGAACGAGATAAGATCTGGTTCTCTTACCATAATAATTGCTTACTCTAGGCACAATTAACGCCTCATTGGCCAGCTTTCTCCGCAAAATTGTATTAGTTACAGGGGTCAAAACTTATATAATAACAGACTACTTACATTCAATTGTTGGCGTGAATACAATACTATTACAGATTACAGACAACTCAATATATTGACAAGAGGATTAATGAATATCGGAAGCAAGAAGAAATATATAAAAAAGTAAAACTCAATAAATAAATGTGCATAATATATGTATGTATATGGGATAACAGGACTAATAATATGGATTAGGAAGAGAGCAAAACAATTTTTGAGGCCTTTTGATTGGCATGTAGCAGCTCACGCAGTTTTTGTTGGAAGCTAAACTTAGATCCGCAATTCCTTATCGGGGGAGGCAGGTCATTCCAGCATTTAGTAGCTTGGAAACGAAAGCTACCACGGAACGCTGCACATTTGTACTTTTGTACAATGAGCGGTTTGTGATTGGCCATAGTGCGCTCCGCTCGCCGCTGCTCTCGCCAAATGATTTTATTGAAATTGTTTCTTCAGTTTCTATAGGCCTTAAGAAAAAAGAGTTATTAACTACGTTAGGAGAACAATATTTCTTTGCTATTCCGCTAAAAAACGTGCTGGTCTATTAGTGAAGATAAGATGCAACTATTTGCGTAAAAACATGCAAAAAATTACAGCAAACCACCACCAATAATGACAAAAACCTCGACACGTGTTTCGCCTCTCTACGAGGCATCACGCAGTTCAGAGAGAGGCAGTTCTTATTTACTGATTTCCTTAATGAAATTACATTATCCCAAGTTATAGTTTCTATTTCTTTCTGAAATTTCAGTATGTTTGATTTAGAGAATATTCTTTTGTGGATAATCCGGTTGCGTAATATTGGGTTTATGTTATGGATATTGAATATAATACCTCTATGGTCTGAGAAACCTAATTCCTTAACGTCAAGTTTTGCTTGATTTGTTTTAAAATTGGTGAATATAAGTCGATACAGGTGGCGCTAGATCTAGTGATTCGAGTGGGTTCGTCAACTTTTTGACGAAAGTTATATTCTAACATTAAGTTTGACAGTCTTATTTTCTCACTTTTATCCGACATATAATCAATATTAAAATCCCCACCGATGATTATATTTTTGTTCTTATCTTTTAGAGATATTAATTGTAAAAGGTTTTTCAGTTTTGAGTAAAATAATTCAGTCTCCCTTTTACTATTTGGCCAGTACAAAGTTATAATTATTGTATTAAATTTCGGAAATTCTATTGCACATATTTCAAAAATAGTTTCTAGAGACATGTTTATGATATCAGGTCGGTTACAAAAATCCAAGTTATTTTTTACTAGTATTAAAACCCCACCTCCTTCGTGTTGTTCTCGACAAAAACTTAACCCTATATCATAATTATTTATATGTAGTATGTTTAGTTTTTCTAAGTTTAACCAAGATTCTGTGATACATATTACATGCAAGATTGTTTTTTCTTCTGTAAATGCTTGTAAAAGGTGCGTCTTATTCCATAGGCTTTGCATGTTCTGAAAGAATATGGATAAGCTAGTCGCGAAAGTTATGGGTTCCTTTGTCTGAAGTGCTGGTTGAGGGCTTGTTCTCGGCTCGTGACGGGGCTGTCGCTGGGTCAAGGCTTGTATTATATAATGGTTGTTTCTGTTGGTCTATGCGGTTTTGGGTCGTTCTTGCTTCAGATAGTGTGTCTCTTTTAGGGTTTTCAGTGCTTTCGTCTGTGTTATGGTCCTGTTTTGGCTGAGCCTCAATTTCGTTATTTATTGGGCTGTTACGTATAACACCATTTTGACCTTGTTGCATCTGTTGTGGTAGAATGTATTCGTAACCATTTACATATACTTTATCATGCCTTATAGTTGCATATAAGCCACGCTTTCGCGCTTCTCTCAAGGTATGCCTTAGTACTTGTCTTTTTTTTTAATGCAGTGTTGTCCAAATAATCCGAGATTGCAAGGCCTGTGTTCCTAAAGTTGTGCTTATTATTTAGTATATAGTTTTTCATGCGTTTGCTGATTAACTCAATTTCTATAGGCCGTCTGTGCCCGCGCTTACCTATTCTTTTCACATCTTCGATAAAGGCGTTGATATTCGTACCTAGTAACTCATAGAAAACGTTACTGGCACGTTCTAAGAGTACATGCCAGTCTTCGCCGGGGAATTCGTCTATACCATAGAGTACAATTTTTTTATTATTCTGGCAGCTCTCTTCAATTGGTTTTCCTTCTTTGTTTTGGAGTTGCCTGGATAGAGCGTCTAGGTCAGCGCGCAATTTTAAGTTTTCTAATTCTAATTTTTTTATGTTTTCGTTTGTAGCATTTATACTTTGTTGTCAAACAACGATCTCCATGTATATTGCAACATGACAAGGACATATAATTGTATGCCGACACATACAATTATATGATTTTTTTCGTTTTAGTTATGTGTTATTGCACAGAAAGGACGAGGACGTAGGACACACAAATGATTGATATAAATCCGCGCGTCTGTTGCCTGTTTTCCCGCGCGGCACGTCTGTTTGCCGCCCGGCCGTGCCTCACGATCAACGGGCTGCACTTTTTATTGCTGTGTCCTTGCAAAGCTGCCCATAAACCAGGCTGATTCCTGTATACAACATGCGGATCGTTTATGTCCAGCTGAAAATACAAATCTGTCTCGCATTTTATTACGTTTGACGACCGGGTTAGCCTAGTGGGTAAGTGCCTACGAAACTTCGGTTTGAATCCCGGTAAGGAGCATGAATATTTGGATCTGAATAATGTTCTCTATGTATTTAAGTGTTCATATATTTTATACATATCATCATCATCATCATATCAGCCGAAAATCGTCCACTGCTGGACATAGGCCTCCCCCAAAGAGAGCCAAAGTGACCGGTCCTGCGCCACCCGCATCCAGCGGACTCCCGCAACCTTTACCAGGTCATCAGTCCACCTTTCTTCCTGTCCGCATCGCATCTAGTATTACCCACAACACAAGAGCTTACTATGGGGCTAGTTCCATTTGTGTAAGATTGTCGCTTTATATTTTTCTGACGTGTAAGAAGGAGCTCCACAAACTCACTAAAACGTGAATCAGAAGCGAAAGCGATTTATTCGAATAAAAAACACGTTAGTTTTCCCTGGAGAAAAGTATTCTTTGAGCTAAACATGCACGTGTAGTTAACCTTCTAAAAGGTACAAAAGTGAGAATAACGGTTCGCCACTTTTAGATCGTTCGTAAACTTAAAAAATTTCATTATTGTTACAAGCTTTTATTGCCGACTGTACTTTTCTGTATACCATCATCACCTACTCATTGAGACGATTCTAACGAGCCCAAATTCAACTGGGTTATGTCGGTTAAGTACTAAATTCCCATGGCCGCCTTCTGTCTCCATCATCAGATCAGCTCGAGTTACCATAATATTGCATTGTCACCAAACTTACATAAGTATTCCAAATTTCAGCTCAATCGGATAACGGCAAGCGACTGAAAAATTGGTTGCATGACGGACAACTTACTTACATACTTTTATACTTACATACGAACAAGTCAAGTTAATATAAAGCTTGTAAAAACGTGGAAATACTTGTAAGCAAGTGGCGGACTTTTTCATTCATCAACTATCCGGCTTGGACGGCCACTTTATTTAAAACTGTACAAAAATATTCTCCAATCATTTTGATCCAAATCACTAAAAGGATTCAACTATAAACGAAGGCTTCAAAAGTTAAGCCTGAAACAGGATCGTCAGGAAATGTTAAAATATTAACTAAAGATACCGGCGCGGTTCTGCCCGCGTATTACATAGAACAAAGGCTGTGCCACGGGATAAATTATACAGCCTAAGTTTGAAGTATGTCATTCTATTATATTAAAAGGTTTTTTTTTTTATTTTCAATATTAAAAGACAAAATCAATCTAATATTTCATATGGTCACCCCATTTGACTCCACCCTGTGGCCTATACCGGCCCAGCTCTTACAACAATTGTGTACCTAATTCGTGGAATTCACCTGTGGGATGACAGTAGAAACAACAGTCTTTGAATGAATACATTACGCCAACTTTAATCATTAATGGCGTCCTTATGATTAATATTTACATTAATTTCATGCAAATTGCCGGTTGGACGCTAATTTCTCGTTATTTACGAGCAGCGCGTGGCGCGTCTCCGTCTCCAAACGCATCATTGTTTAATCTTTATTACGCAACTTCTATGATTTTCACAGCTGACGACTCGCTTCCCACTTGTATGTCTTGATCCCCAGATTGGTGACAGCTACGCGTGTTCGGAGGTCAGACTTGCCCTTGCCTCAGGCGACCAAGCGTTGTGAAATGCCAGCCGAGCCCTTGCCCCGCAGAAGTGATAGGGAGCGGTGCGCTTAGGGCAGTATAGACATAGACGATTAGTTTTTAGAGTTCCGTACCAATAACGTGATAACATAACCTTATTATTAACGCCCTGTACCCGATTTCGTATGTCTGGTCAGCTCTATTTACAATGTTGAGTACTGAAAATCGTAAAACTTGAATACACATTCTTATATTCAGTCGTCTACGTATCAAACTATAAAAAAAAAAATCTCCAATATGCTCGGAAAATGTTCGCCTTACTGTAGCAAAAATAGTACGTGAAGTTTCTCGTTACTGTCAAACGCAAATTTAAAAAGTTAAAAGTCATTACTGTACAGTTTTAACTATATGCTTTGACTAAAACAAATCACTACAAACAGCCAAGTGTTCGTACGGGGTTACCTTTGTTTTACCAAAAAAAATTTGACAAATTATCACTTCCCAAAACATTTTTCGTAGAATTTCATTTGCCAAATAATCGTTTGCCAAATTAACACTCGACAAATAATTCTTACGCAAACCTTATGTTTGGCATACTCATGTTTAGGCAATATCTCGTTTACCAACTGGTACTTTGACCAAATTTCATTCAGTCAAATATATTAGTTGGCATAATATGTTTTAACCAAAACAAAATTAGGCAAATGATGTGTATCGTCAATATTTAGTTGACCATTTCTATTCCGTCGGTTAATCAGCAGGGGAACTCTTCAATGACAAATCATTTGCATCTTTATTTCAATGGTGTATAAGATACACAATAAAATAACAACTTTTTTTGTTATGTGTGTAGGGAAAATTAATTTGTGTAGAAGTCGCAATTCTAACCCAACCGCCAGCGTGTCGACGTCACCCCGCTTCGCGGGGTGCCTATTTCCGCTCTAAGGGACACAAGCTAACCCTAACCTAACCTACCAAATAATACCATTGTTACGATTGTTTGTTTTTTTTACTGCTAGGAGGCTTCACCCCCCGAGGCCCCCCTTTTTGGCTGCACTAACCTAATTTTACGCCTTTGCCTACCGACCTACTTAACCGTGCATGTTTTTATTAAAGGGACCGAGCCGTTTTATTAATAGTATTTTGGTAAAATGTCATAACCCAAACAATTGTGATTTTTGTCTTTTTATAGTTTGCCATAACATTAACTAGACGAAATGTTTATTGTCTAATATTTTTTTGCCTTATTAAAGCATTTGCTAAAAGACCACATGCCATAATGTAATTTTTCGTAATAATATTTTGCTGAATGAAAATTTGACGTAATGAAAATATTCGTATTAAAATTGTGCCAAAGTTTGCATTGGCAAACAAAACAGTTGCTAAAATTTGTTTGGGAAATGAAATTTGACCAAAATAAATTTGGTAAAACAACAGGATCCCGTTCGTACGTTTAAAGACCTTGCAATTTGTCAAAACAACTTGCGATAGTTAAACTGGTTAGTAGTGTGTGACGGTCTCTTTCCAACTATTGCAAGTTGCTGTGAAAAAATACGCCCGTTTGTAGCCTGCTTAAAGTTTTCTTTTTTTTAATGGTCATAGACAAAACGCGTACTTTCGAAAGTGATCGAAGTGACGTTTTTAAATATGTCTCAAGTAGTTTTAAATGAAGAAAATACTTAAATATCTATCGAAATCTCACAGACTGGCGCGGCCTGGCCGCGGCGGACAATAGTAAACTTGTCCGCCGCTGTCAAATTTTGTATTGTCCGCCACCGCAGGCCGCGCCCGTGTGTTGCGGGCCTAAAGCTCACAACGAACTGAAATGCATTTAAAAAAAAAAAAAAAATGATTTATTTCAGACCTTGGTCCATATATTGTTAGTAGTACATTTGAAAAACTTATACGCTATGTTAGTTAGTACACACCTACACGATTGTTGATGTAAGGACTACTTCAGGTAAGTCAAAGTAGTCCTGACCGTCTGAATCCAATTCCACATAATCGGGCAGTTAAATCTTCCAGCAATCACCTTCAGAATGCCGTTCTGAGTTTCCCTGACGCGACCCATCAGCGACGTGATTTTCTTTCGCATCACCGCTAGGAAACCGTCCGTGTGGGTATTGGCGAACATTTCCGACGCACTGCACCATTTTGGGAGTCTTAACAGCATTCTGAAGGCGTTGTTATACTGAACGCGTAGGGCGTTGTAGGCTCGTTTGGTATATCGGACCCACAGACCACCAGAGTAAAACGAGTGACAATATGCCTTAAATAAGGTTGTTTTTACGTCCACTGAGCATCTAGCGAATCTGCGGGCCAACATATTACCTCTCACCGACAACGCCCTACGCTCTCTCTCTCTATATCGCCATCATCACATAGGTCGTCTGTTATAATGTGGCCCAGGTACTTGAAACGGTCCACCACTTTAAGTACAGCCCCACCAAGAGACACCGGAAGGACAAAATACGGCCTAACTTTACCCGCTTTGAACACCATAACTTCACTCTTGGTGGCGTTGTACATAAGTCCATGCGAGGCAGCGTACTCCTCGCACTTGGCCACTAACTGTCTAAGGGCCCCAATAGATGGACTCAGCAGCACCATGTCGTCCGCATAACTTATATTTATTTATTTATTTATTAGGCACACAAAACAGATAACATTCATTACATAGATTGTACAAGAGAAATCTGGGGATCTGGTTAGGAATGCCATCCAAAACATGTATTATATATGTTTACACATGTGTTTGTTGTTGTTTGTTTACACATTTAGATTGCAATCCCGTTTAATCTTTGATAATTTTAATTGCATAAAACCATTTAAAATTTATACCGATACTAATGGTTAAAAAAAATTTATGTATGCCACTTGAAAGTGGCACTATGAGTCATGCCGTACACATACTTTTAAAAAATTCGTTGGGCGGGAGCTTGATAGGTTATTGACATACTCGCTATTTTAAGATTATTGAAAATATTATTTGATTTCCTCACATTTTTGGAGAAAAGCACTATATCTAACTATTACTACGGCAATTCGTGGATTCGTCTCTATTGTCGGATTCAGCTTCGCTTCATCCGACAAAATCAACTCATCGACGAATTGCTACTTCCCGGCCCCTGCAACCATGTACTATGAACAATAACATTTTTTTCCGGATTTAGATTTTCGTCCGTAAGGTAGGTAAAATAACCGATATAATTTAGTACCTATAAGCGATTAGAAGATTGCTCCTCACATGTGCTAAAATTCAAGTCCAAATCTGTAATAAATTAACGTCTTAGACAAGTGCTGACATAGAAGCAAATCAGTTTAAAAACTTAATTGCACAAGTTAACGAAGGCACGTCCGTCGCCGTAACGTGATCCCATCCCGACCCACACTTCACTGTCCGGGTATTCATGCTTCACTGCAGGTGACTCCTTCGACCTTTGATATATCACTGGATACTGAATCATTTTGAATTGTAACAAGTGAGTTTAAACGGTGAAAGGTAATCTCCGCTGCTAAAAAACTTTACACTAAAATTCTAGGTATGGTATAAAATTGCAACTGTATTACAATCATCATCATTACGATAGTAATTAGTATATGCCTAGTTATATTATTTGTTTCATTAATTTTTACCGAGCTGCCGTCTCCGAAAAAAGCATAAATGTTGAGTTTCATGTAAATATCAATCAAGTTGGTTCGACGAGATAGCTGCTTATGTAGAATGAATGCTAGCGTAGTTGATGGTTTTGAAGGCAGTAATGAACGCGCCTCTCGTGTTACATTAATGATTAGCCAACTAGAATAATCCCGCCTTCGAGCCCCCACTGGCTTAGGCAGCTCGAGAAGCCGAGCTTTTAGCATCCAAAGGCTTTAAAAATAGCCTGCAATAAAGTTTTCGTAGTTAAATATTGCGTTGATATTGACTTAATTCAATTCATTTATTGATAAAAGCTATGTTTTACATTCAAATAAGATTAAATAATCAAGATAAAATTTACTTATGATAAAATTATATATTTAGATATTAGATTTAATTTTTATATTTAGATTTATGTCAGTTTATTACGTACATAATTTCCAATTTTACAGTAGAATTCTAATTAGCTCATTCGCTCAGCAGGGCCCAGGTAGGCTGTGAGTTTAGAAATAAATGCTGCAGCTCGTTACTGTTTACTTACGTTCTCTGGGATTTTAGTATACCTATAGACCCTCCGGCTGATAGACTAAAGGCACTTTTTTGATTTAGCGAGTCGCATGCAGTGAGGCCGGAGTTCATCCCGCCGCCTTGTAGTCGTATTTCGGAACTACAGAGATTGAGTTAAATAAATATCTACACAGCTCTGCAATTGAACTACATAGGATTCAAAATAATTGAAAAACAATTCAACTACTTGTCAACTAGTAACTAGTCATCATCATCATCATCATCATCAGCCTATATACGTCCCACTGCTGGGCACAGGCCTCCTCTCATGTATGAGAGGGAACGGGCAATAGTCCCCACGCTGGCCCAGTGCGGATTGGGGACTTCACATACACCTTTGAATTTCTTCGCAGATGTATGCAGGTTTCCTCACGATGTTTTTCCTTCACCGAAAAGCTAACGGTAAATATGAAATCATATTCCGTACATAAGTTCCGAAAAACTCATTGGTACGAGCCGGGATTCGAACCCACGACCGCCGTTTGACAGCCGCATGCCTGAACCACTGGGCTATCGCTAACTAGTAACTCTACTCAAATGTGGTATTTGTCAAATGTCAAACAGCTCAATCGGTCCATATTGGCACGCGCGGCAGCTTCATGCGTGAGGGTAACTCAACAGCAATACAGAGTCGTTGGCTACGCTAGGATCGAATTAAAATGTTCCAGTGAGCGAGCCCGCCTGACGAGTGCGCTCGAAGATGAAGCGAGTAGCCTTTGACGATCACATATGGACGAACTGATTCCGGCGCGTAATTTCACTGAACTACCAATTGAATTGACATAACATTTAATTAAGTACTCGTTAAAGGGAATATTGAAGCTCTACGTTAATTTGTTCGAAATGAATGATTTATTCGTGCAGGGACCCCTCACCCGGGCATCGTCGCAGCACCTGCCCTAACCCTTGATTAATTATTGAAGTTACAAATAGCCCGCATCTTCCGCTGATCCTACCGACTGCGCCAAATCGTTTCATTGTCTCACTTAGCCAGATACCGAGACTGATCTGTTGAGGAAACTTTGCAACGGATGAAAGCAAATTTATTGCAATCCACATTAGCTTTAGTCTCAGTTGGAATTGAGCAGAGACATGTTGTTGTACTCTAAGTTGGGAAGTAATAAGTCGCGGGAAGTTGTCACATGTGCACGTAATATGCCGCGGACCGCAGCGGCGCGGCGGCCCAGAGCGCCGCTAATTGCTTCGAAAACTTCGCACTTGTCGAAACGGATTGCGGGCACGTCTTCGCGACTCACCTGTCGCGTCTCCGTTTTCCGTCCCTTTAATCGTTTTAGCCCTAGCTCGAGTTATGATCAAAGTTAGATTGACCATAAAGTCCTACGGCATGGACCGAATTGCTCGCCGTTGACATCGCAGTAAATTTGAGTGCCATCGGCTCGGGGCGCCCGTCTATATTAGCTTTAATTACCGGCATTAATTAGCAGAGGGCAGACTTTTTGTTCAGCGGAGGCGATCGAAATGCATCACCGGCGCATAATGACGCAAAATCCAATTATGCGACTCCTTGTGACGGTGAATTCCCTCCACCCGTTCTTTCAATTAAGTTATTAACGTTGCGATCTCGGTCCCGCGGCGGAAATCTTTATACAAAATGCTAATTCCGACTCCTGTTCCGTTCCGAGTCATTCCAATTTGATTTTGCACCTTTTTATTTCAAAATTGAATCCTTTAGAATACAAGGGGCTATCTTTGGTAGCGCGCTCGGTTATTCTGCTACGGGGTGTGTTATTACAGCGCTTGCAATAATATTTATTCTGGAAATGTTGGAGTTCGTGGGCAATGGGGGTGATACAGTCCACGCTTTTTGGGAAAACGTAATAATTGAATACCGCCTCGGCTCTGCTATGAAGGAAGACTAGCCTCCAGGGCTTCCAATAAGTTATGAACAAATTCTTCGGAAGTGGCACACCATTCTCAATTGGTTGTTTTGAACACCCAGAGCTTAGCGGTGAGAATGGAATGATGTGATTCTTTATCGTACAAATCGGAGCTTAGAGACTACAAGTATAAGGTGCAAATTTGTAGCGCAACATCTTCATATTAAGATTGCGAGTTCGTGTTGAAATATGAAGATTTCTGAATTGCATTTCATCGCGTCGTCATATTGCTGATGATAACTGTTCCTAAGTATTGTTTTCACCATCCAACTGCATGATGTGTGGATATTAATATTATAGACTTCTGAATCAGATTTGCATGCATTTTAAAAAAATTCAGTTTATCGAGTGATTCAATAAATATAATATAAATAATACAATACAAATATTCTCTATTGCTAACCAGACATAATAGATAATAGGTAAATAAACGTAAATTAAACATAAACAATGTACGTGTGAAAACAAAAGCACGGAACACATTTAAATGTGATTTGGACTTGAAGAAATAATGGAACTAAGGTAAATGTCGCAATGCTTGACACCTTAATTCCAAATTGTTGACACCTATTGTTCACCCCCCTATTGTTTTGACATAAGATTGAGAGTGGCATGGGCCAATTTCGGGCACTTTTTAAACTATAGTATTGATCGATGTACTATTGTTGCAGCGTCAGAAACAGGGATGGGTCTAAGCGGCACGGCGGGTGCGGTCGGCGCGCTCGGGCTCGCAGCTGTCGCCTGCGCGCTGCTTGCCGGCGCGTGCGCACTGTCGCGCCGACGCCGCGCGCGCGCCAAGCCGCCGCCGGCGCCCGCGCCGCGCGCCACGCTCGCGCCCGCACCTGCGCCGGACAAGCGGCCGGAACATGATGATGCGGAGCCGGACCTAATACCTAATAATTACTGTGAGTACAATTTACATAATATGTAATATATTTTACGTCACACCTGGCCATAATGCGAGTTTTACTGCACGCTGCGCGTACGGGAAAACTCGCATTGTGGCCAAGTGAAGACGTAAAATTTTGTACGCAACACGGGCGGTAATTCGTAAAGCCCCAGAGCGCATATTTATGGCCCTCACCTTCGGTTCGGGCCACAAACAACTGCGACCTGGGGCATTTACGAATTCACCGCCCTAGTTACGTAATGTACTATTACGTAACACCTGGCCATAATGCGAGTTTTACTGCACGCTGCGCGTACAGGAAAACTCGCATTGTGGCCAGGTGAAGACGTAAAATTTTGTACTCAACACGGGCGGTAATTCGTAAAGCCCCAGAGCGCATATTTATGGCCCCCACCTTCGGTTCGGGCCACAAACACCTGCGATCTGGGGCATTCACGAATTCACCGCCCTAGTTACGTAATGTACTATTACGTAACACCTGGCCATAATGCGAGTTTTACTGCACGCTGCGGGTACGGGAAAACTCGCATTGTGGCCAGGTGAAGACGTAAAATTTTGTACTTAACACGGGCGGTAATTCGTAAAGCCCCAGATTGCATATTTATGGCCCTCGCCTTCGGTTCGGGCCACAAACACCTGCGATCTGGGGCTTTCACGAATTCACCGCCCTAGTTACGTAATGTACTAATGTCAACAGGCCTTCGATATTCGTCTACTGAAGGCCTGCTTCGTAAACCTTTTAAATAGACGCCCAATGTCCATGTAATTCAATCGTCTTTATAAAACGGAATCTTATATGGATTGTTAATTTTAAACCCGAAATGAAGTTAATGACGACTGTTATGCTAGCTTACTTATATGAGTACTCATCTCACATTGGGAATGCCCTGCCTTTCTAAAGCATATGGGCCGAGCATTGGCAAAGCGGCAGTCGCATTGTGGACAATAACTTCTTCTTTATCGTTTTTACTCTTGACAGGGTAGTGGTCATAATTTCAGGTGTTGCTAGCAAGCTTCATAACACGCCGCTATTCCTGCCTGACAACCGCCTTCCTTATGCTTGCGTATAGTGATGTATCTATTACAGCTATAGTCTGGTCTGTCCATTTAACCGACCTCACGGATGACGGTGACCTGCCTCGCGATCAGTAGCTCGAAAGCTACGTCTCCTCAACGACATGCGCTCGAAAAAAGTAAGGATACGAGACTGCACGATCGGTAATAGACGCTGCTTGATGCCGAATTTCTGAAGTATGGATTCATTGCTACGAAATCCAGTAACTGCTGACAAAGCATCTCAAGCATCACATAAAATCTAGGCATTGCTGTAAAATTAGGATTTATCCGCAACTTCCTCGAACGTCACAGCAAAACACATTTGTTATAACCAACTGGATACACCTTCCTGACATCGTTAAAAAATTGTGTTCAAGCCACGTTATCGTAAATATCATATTTGTTGTTGCATATCGTTATTTGGCTCGAGCGCCCCGCGGCGCGTGGCGCGGCGCTGTCGGGATATCGATGCGTTTCGGCCCACTGCTTTCTGAATATTGCTCTTTTCCTGGCCCGGACGAGTATAATATTTTCATAGAATATCGCGTCCCATTCGTAAACAGTACGGTTAGCACAAGACGGCGCGCGAGCCCTCTCACACTATCTGTCTCTCTCTTATTATAAAACATAAAGCGAGAGAGCTCAGGAGACCCCGCGCGCCGTCTTGTGCTCACCGTGCAGGCGTTGGTAACTTTTATTTGTAGGGACGAGCACGAAGAACGTTGGTGGTGAGTAAAATAATAAACTAATAATATCGCTGGGCTAAGAATGAACATGGATAAGACAAAGATCATGTCAAATGCCCATGTCGTACCAACTCCCATTACAATCGGACACTTTACGCTCGAAGTTGTAGACGATTATGTATACCTAGGACAGACTTTCCAGTTAGGTAGGTCCAACTTCGAGAAAGAGGTCAATCGTCGAATCCGACTCGGCTGGGCAGCGTTCGGGAAGCTACGGCACATCTTTTCGTCCAATATTCCGCAGTGTCTCAAGACGAGAGTCTTTGACCAGTGTGTGTTGCCAGTGATGACATATGGCACTGAAACGTGGTCGCTTACTATGGGCCTGATAAGAAAGCTCAAAGTCACCCAAAGGGCAATGGAGAGGGCCATGTTGGGAGTTTCTCTGAATGAGGCTATCCGCAGCAGAACCAAGGTAACCGATATAGCCCTCCGAATCGATAAACTAAAGTGGCAGTGGGCAGGGCACATAGCACGTAGAACCGATGGCCGTTGGGGCAGAAAAGGTTCTCGAGTGGCGACCGCGTACCGGAAAGCGCGGCGTAGGTAGGCTCCCCACAAGGTGGACTGATGACTTGGTAAGGTTGCGGGAGTCCACTGGATGCGGGTGGCACAGGACCGGTCACTTTGGCATTCTTTGGGGGAGGCCTATATCCAGCAGTGGACGTCTTTCGGCTGATATGATGATGATGAATATCGTTGGCAGAGGAATGGATGACCCCTTTATTGATTAAAAGTTGGAGAAGTTTCGTCGTGTGAACAACTAGAGACAAACGCAGGTCCCTCACTCTCGACACGGCACGGCTCACCCACGGGAGCTCTTACTTGCCACCAGGAACACGGCACAACATACAAAATAGGTACGTCAAGTGTAAAAATATGGGTGGATACAACTTACTCATAAATATGACCCATCGCCCTTATGACAGCGGATTAACGTTTCAGTACATGTTTATGACAGGTTTAAGTGGATACATTTTTGCACTTGTCTGTGCTTGTGTTATTGTGCAAACAAAGCAAGTATGTAGAGAGTTGTTCTTATGATTGTGGTTTTCTCGTACTTTATCAGTTGCACTTAATAAAAATTGGTTTTTCCTCGTGTCACAGAATTTAGTTTAAACCTATTGCGAACACCTTATGGTATGTTACCTCAGATGTGTTCGTGTGGGAAACGTGATGCATGCGATTCGTTTCTTGTTTCGTAATCCATTTATACGGGCTTGCTATTACTCGTACGCTGAAACTAAACACGAATTCGGTTAGCTGCGTAACAGAGTAAAAAGAGTACCTAGTAACTCTTCATTTGACCTGGTTCAGGCTCCAGTCTGCAACGCAAAAGTCTTGTATATCTCATTGCCTTTGTCATTAATTGTACTTAAGCATGATACTTTGTGTTGGAGTGAATAAATCGTGCAGAAAATGAGTACTTTGGTGAAAATTTAAATGAAAAAGATTTCCTTGTCCCAGCCCCGTAAAACAATGTATGACACTGTGACTATCAAACTTCAACGCCCTCTACTGAAACTACTATTTTGATCACGAAAATATTTTTTTGGTTTTTGAGGTTGTACTATTTATTGCTACGTAGGATTGTCTGAGTTTTCAGCTAACATTTTGGTAATAATAAATCCTGAATTATGAGAATACTAGCTTCCGCCCGTGTACTACTAATTTACCTTCCACTATGCCTCGTCGCGTTGAGTGGCGCTCGATTTGCCTCTACCGCACGAGGCAGGAGCTGAAATCTACTAATGAACGAAGTTTGCTCCACGCACCGGGGACTCGCTCACTTATCACATTTTCTCATAAAGCAATATCATGTGTAAAACTAATTCACGGCCGTATGTCGTCTTTGTTTGGCTTTGTCATAGTGGCGTGTACACATAGATCTAAGTAGTGAATCCATTATATAACGACCGCTTTAGCCTAGTCGGTAGTGGCTAGGACTAAGACAGGGTTCGAATCCTGGTAAGGGCAATTAATTGTGTTATGAGCCTGATGAGCACGAATATTCAATTTGTTCCTAAGCCACTAAGATGCATCTCAATAGCATACAATGAAAATAATCAGCAACAAGCTTTGTCAAAGTGGACCCGCTTACGTTCCGTACGTTAAGTTATGGATGTATCTTTTTAAGTATGTATGTCGTCGTCCAGCACCCATAGCACAAGCTTTACTTAGTTCGGGACTGGACCGATTTGAGTAAGATTGTCCTCAAATATGTCATTTGGTATTTAACATAATAGAGCGCGTAATATAAAATATCTTGCACCAATAATATTATTGAAAGTTAAATATTTTCCTCGGAACGGAAGATAAGGTTTTTCTAGTGGCTTTTATATTTCAGTGACTGTGTCTATCTTTGACAGGCTAGCCTTGAGAGAATTGACGATAGATTTATGTCAATAAAATTATAAGAACGAGATTTGAATAGGTACGCAATATTTTCTTAAAATTATTTATTATATTATTAAATATTACACTATATGTATTAAAACACCTACCTCCAGTTGGACCTGCCTCCAGTTAGGTAGGTCCAACTTCGGGTAAGAGGTCAATCGTCGAATCCGACTCTGCTGGGCAGCGTTCGAGAAGCTACGGCACATCTTTTCGTCCAATATTCCGCAGTGTCTCAAGACGAGAGTCTTTGACCAGTGTGTGTTGCCAGTGATGACATATGGCACTGAAACGTGATCGCTTACCATAGTAAGTAAGCCTAGTCCTAGTTGGCCATAGTGGCCTAAGAAGGCTCAAAGTCACCCAAAGGGCAATGGAGAGGGCCGTGTTGGGAGTTTCTCTGCGTGATCGCATCAGTAATGAGGCTATCCGCAGCAGAACCAAGGTAACCGATGTAGCCCTCCGAATCGCTAAACTTATGTGGCAGTGGGCAGGGCACATAACACGTAGAACCGACGGCCGTTAGGGCGGAAAAGTTCTCGAGTGCTGGCGACCACATAACGGAAGGCGCGGCATGGGTAGGCCCCCACAAGGTGGACTGATGGCCTGGTAAAGGTTGCGGAAGTCCGCTGGATGCGGGTGGCGCAGGACCGGTCACTGTGGAACTCTTTGGGGGATGCCTTTGTCCAGCAGTGGACGTATTTCGGCTGATATGATGATGATATGTATTAATAGACCACAGTTTAAAATGTATTGCGAGATGAATTCCGGCTGGTATTTTTGTGTACATTTATTCGGGCGTTGAGCGGAGTCAGGAAGTGTTATGGCGGCTGAAATGTTGATACGTACGACAGAAAACGAAAAACAATGGCATATATTTTATGTCATACTATAGGAAACTGAACAAAGCCGCCTGATAATATATTGTAGCTATATTTAAAGCTTTATTAATTTATTATATGTATAACAGATAGTAAATAATTGTAGATAATATAATTAAGAAGCTAAGGACGTATCTATATATATAAAACGCAAAGGTGACTGACTGATTGACTGATTGACTGACTGATCTATCAACGCACAACCCAAACTAATGGACCGATCGGGCTGAAATTTGGCATGCTGATAGCCACTATGATGTAGACATCCGCTAAGAAAGGATTTTTGAAAACTCACCCCCTAAGGGGGAAAAACGGGGGTCCAAAGTTTGTATGGGGGAAGCATTATTTTTTGAAATATAGACTTAAAACTTTGTAGGAAGATTACTTATTAAGATACAAAAAAATTACTTTCAGCGTTTTACAAAATTCCTTCCCTAAGGGGGTTAAATAGGGGTGCAAAGTTTGTATTCAAAACTACTGGGACTACAAACTTGAAGTTTACACCAGACCTTCCTTTTATGACGTAGGCAAGGGATAAGACGGGATTTTTGAAAATTCTGTCCCTAAGGGGGTTAAATAGGGGTGCAAAGTTTGTATTCAAAACTACTGGGACTACAAACTTGAAGTTTACACCAGACCTTCCTTTTATGACGTAGGCAAGGGATAAGACGGGATTTTTGTAAATTCTGTCCCTAAGGGTGTTAAATAGGGGTGCAAAGTTTGTATGGGTGAAACATTATTTTTTGTACTAGAGACTTGAAACTTTGTAGGGATATTACTAATTAAGATACAAAAAAAGTTCTTTCAGCGTTTTAGAAAATTCTATCCCTGAGGGTGTTAAATACGGGTGCAAAGTTTGTATGGGAGAAACATTATTTTTTGTACTAGAGACTTGAAACTTTGTAGGGATATTATTTATTAAGATACAAAAAAGTGCTTTCAGCGTTTTGGCAAATTCTACCCCTAAGGGGGTCAAATAGGGGTGCAATGTTTGTATGACGTAAACATTATTTATTTAACTAGAGACTTGAAACTTTGTAGGAAGATTACTTATTAGGATAAAAATAAAAATATAATTAGCGTTTTTAAAATTCCACCCCTAAGGAGATTAAATAGGGGTGCACAGTTTGTATTCAAAACTACTGGGACTACAAACTTGAAATTTACACCAGAACGTCCTTTTATTACGTAAGCAAGGGACAAGACCGGACTTTTGGAAATCCTATCCCAAAGGGGGTTTAAAAGGGGTGCAAAGTTTGTATGGGAGAAATATGTTTTTTTGTACTAGACTTGAAACTTTGTAGGGATATTACTTATAAAGATACAAAAAAAATTCTTTCAGCGTTTTAGAAAATTCCATCCCTAAAAGGGGTCATATAGGGGTGCAATGTTTGTATGGGGTAAACATTATTTATTGAACTAGAGAATTGAAACTTTGTAGGAAGATTACTTATTAGTATAAAAAAAAAAACTTCAGCGTTTTATAAAATTCCACCACTAAGGGGATTAAATAGGGGTGCAAAGTTTGTATGGGTGAAACATTATTTTTTGTACTAGAGACTTGAAACTTTGTAGGGATATTACTTATTAAGATACAAAAAAAAATTTTAGCGTTTTAGAAAATTCCACTCCTAAACGGGGTCAAATAGGGGTGCAATGTTTGTATGGGGTAAACATTATTTATTTAACTAGAGAATTGAAACTTCGTAGGAAGATTAATTATTATGATACAAAAAAAAAACATCTTCAGCGTTTTATAAAATTCCACCCTTAAGGGGATTAAATAGGGGTGCAAATTTTGTATTCAAAACTACTGGGACTAGGAAATTGAAAATTACACCAGAACTTCTTTTTATGACGTAGGCAGGGGATAGAACAGGATTTTTGGAAATGCTATCCCTAAGGGGGTGAAATGGGGGTCCAAAGTTTGTATGGGGGAAGTTTATTTATTGAACTGGAGACTTAAAACTTTGTAGGAAGATAACTTATTGATACCAAAAAAGGACTTTCGGCGTTTTATAAAATTCTACCCCTAAGGGGGTTAAATAGGGGTGCAAAGTTTGAATTAAAAACTTCTGGGACTACAAACTTGAAATTTACACCAGAACTTCCTTTTATAACGTAGGCAAAGGATAAGACGGGATTTTTGGAAATTCTATCCCTAAGGGTGTTAAATAGGGGTGCAAAGTTTGTATGGGAGAAACGTTATTTTTTTGTACTAGAGACTTGAAACTTTGTAGGGATATTATTTATTAAGATACAAAAAAAGTACTTTTAGCGTTTTGGAAAATTCTACCCCTAAAGGGGTCAAATAGGGGTGCAAAGTTTGTATTCAAAACTACTGGGACTACAAACTTGAAATTTACACCAGAACGTCCTTTTATGACGTAGGCAAGGGATAAGACCGGACTTTTGGAAATCCCATCCCAAAGGGGGTTAAAAAGGGGTGCAAAGTTTGTATGGGAGAAATATGTTTTTTTGTACCAGACTTGAAACATTGTAGGGATATTACTTATAAAGATACAAAAAAAGTTCTTTCATCGTTTTAGAAAATTTTACCCTAAAGGGGGTTTATTAGGGGTGCAATGTTTGTATAAGGGAAACATTATTTATTGAACTAGAGACTTGAAACTTGGTAAGAATTTTACTTATTAGGATACAAAAAAAAGTATTTTCAGCCTTATATAAAATTCCACACCTAAGGGGGTAAAATAGGGGTGCAAAGTTAGTATTCAAAGCTACTGGGACTAGAAACTAGAAATTTACACCAGAGCTTCATTTTATGACGTAGGCAAGGGATAAGACGGGATTTTCGGAAATTCTATCCCTAAGGGGGTTAAGTGGGGGTGCAAAGTTTGTATGCGAGAAACATATTTTTTTGTACTAGAGACTTGAAACTTTGTAGGAATATTATTATTAAGATACAAAAAGTACTTTCAGCGTTTTATAAAATTCTTCCCCTAAGGGGGTTAAATAGGTATGCAATGTTTGTGGGGGGAAACATTATTTATTGAACTAGAGACTTGAGACTTTGTAGGAAGATAACTTATTAGGATACAAAAAACGTAATTTCAGCGTTTTACAAAATTCCACCCCTAAGGGGGTTAAATGAGGGTCCAAATTTTGTATAAGGGAAACTTATTTTTAGCTACTACGTACTTATAACTTTGTGGACAGATTACGTATTCATTTACAAATAAAGTGCTTTCAGCGTTTTGGAAATAATTACACCTAAAGGGGTTAAAAAGAGGTCCAAAGTTTGTATGGAGAAAAAAGATTAGTTAGACAATTTTATTCGAGAATTCACAGGATAATTCCTAACGATAAATGAGTAAACAAGTGTTTCCGGTTTTTTGAGAATTCAACCCCTAAAAGGAGACATGTGGTGACATAATCTGAAAATCAACATCGGCATCTATTGTTTCTATGGTTTATCGGGTCGCTGATTAGGAAAACAACAACGATTTTACATTCCAACGTCGTGGCGTCTAAATATCAATATGGGCGTTGTTATTACGGTTTTTTGGGACGTTAATAACGAAAATCACATAGATTTTGAAATGTAATGTTGTGGACATGAAAATTCATGAAAATATTTCTGCCAAATTGCAATTCAATCGGTCCAGTTTTTTTCGTAGCAAATCGGTTGTAACAGACGGACTGACAGACAGCCACACGTGATCCTATAAATAAGGGTTCTATTTTAGCTTTTGAGGTAGCTTTTGCGGGTTGAACGAGACCCGCGTTATATAGGGTTATAGGTTTTAAAGTTTGTATTTGGTGCCATCTCGATCGTCAGCAATCGGTACCTAGGCGAGTGCGGGCGGCGCGGCGGGACGGGAGGGAAGGAGACATTGGGAAAGTGCCTGCATCCGTAATAAGTACATTCAAGGTGCTGCACGAAGATCTGCTTACTTTTTATAAGTTAAGCATTTTGGCCGCCGTTAAATTAAAACAAATTTTTGGGTATTTATGTTAAATACTGGTTCGAAAAGCATGGAATCATGCATCTTAGGAAACTAGCCTATAGCAATGTCCAGGCCACAAATTTGACTTGACATTCGTGGAGATATTTTGGTATTTCAACATTATCATGAACATAAAGTAGCTTTTATTTCAGAGGACAGATTCTCATTAATCATGACTGTAAATTTAATAACAGAAATACGTACATACATACATACATTCACGCCTTTATTCCCAAAAGGGGCAGGCAGAGCACATGAACTTTATGTTCCAGCGCCACTTTTAGCATAAATGTGGGTATAAAAGATCGACAAAAAGTGATATTGCTTAGGTTGTTAGCCCATCACACACAACACACTTCAACCCTGCTCTCTTAATCGACTTTTACGACACACACGGGAAGAAAGAGGGTGGTGAAATTCTAACCCGCCACCACACGGGCATAAAAATAATAATAAATAAAAATTAATTTACCATAATGGGTTATGACGAAGGGTTATTCGTAGGGGAAGTAGTAGTAGTAGGTTAGTAGGCGGCGTAGCAATTCAAAAATTATTGGAAAATTACTTTTACTACGCGGGCGAAGCCGCGGGCAAAAGCTAGTGTAATATAATTAACTACAGTTGGCTGACTCAATAAAATTGCCTCGTTACCTACTTTAGTGTAATAAAGAGGAGAATTGAGATTGTACCTGTGTACGTTAGTGTTGTCACCGAAATCACTTAAAATCTGATTTCAAAATCTCTTTCACATGTCTATAGAACGGACTTTCTGGATTATTTTAATAAATTACTAATTTGGTAAAGAACCAAAGTATTAAAAACAAAAGTACCAAATATTAAAAATAATCCTCCTCTCCTTCGGGCAGTCGGGTAATAAGGAAATATCCCTACCAGAAACAAATACAATTCCTCAAACTAACGATACATTTGAAACCCCACACACACATAAACAGACTTTCATTCCAACTCACAATATAATCAGCGTTATCATCAAGGATCATTCTAGTCCCAAATTACCTTCGAAACAAACGGGAATAATTCAATGGAATGATTAATTTCCACAGTAAATAAAATACGGCTCTCAATTCCATCTCATTTCGATTCTAGACGCGACGAGAGGTGTTAACAGAATGGGATACGCCGAATGAGCTCAGCAATTTTAGAACTCAGCGATAAAATTAAATATAATATTATGTATGTTGTGATATTTTATGACACACATTTTTTATTAAGTATCTATCGTAAGTAAACCCGGAATATTTAAAGAACAATATTTACTTTTAATAATCTGTAGCCTAGTTTACAGTGTTGTACCCTGCCTACGAAGTTGGAGGTCCCGGGTTCAAATCCCGGTATGTGTATTAATCGGTTGTCCTTTGACGATCTCGGTTGGCAATGACCCTGCCTACGAAGCCGGAGGTAGGATGTACCGTGTTCAAATCCCGGTAAGGGCATTTATTTGTGTGATGAGCACGAATATTGATCTCTGTCTCATGGATGTTTCTATGTATCCAAGTATTTATTTATCTATACTCAGCCATCTCTAGCTACAGAACTAATCTTTAATATAGCGAGTAAGTAGTAAGGACTTAGTAGAACGGGAGAGGACCGCCTGTGAGTACCCATGTGAGGCTTTCAAACGTCGTCTAACGAGGGGTTTAGTTTCAACTCGCCGATCGTGTCCCACATTATATTGTGGAGCCTAAAATCGATGGAAGGATTTCGTATTACTAGTAAAAGCAGTTGTAGTGCTTTGACCGTTACCAAATATTACCCACCTATTGTACCTATTGTAGTATTACCCGAATCCTATATGTATCTTTGAAGTCGATTGCAGGCCTTTAAATACCGCTATCGTTTACAACGTTATTTTTAAAACGCGCTGTATAGAATCCATTATAACGTTATATTATAAAGCCAAACCAACAGTGTTTGGGCAATGCTGTAAGATGGAAAAAGGATGCCTGGACTTCAAGCGGCATCTTATAGGGTCCATAAATTTTGGCTCAGGGCTTTTGCCTGATCTTGGAAAATTCCCTCATAAGTGCCTCCTGTCTCTTGAGTTCTGGCGGAGGGATCTGACAAAGTACCGGGAGCCAGTGGCAAGGCGTAGACTGCAGTGTCGAGACCCATGGTTTGTTCAGTTCACTATCAACTTTGGCTGTATGTGCACTGCCCAGCCAGACGGGCGCGCAGTATTCCGCTGCGGAGTACACTAGCGACAAAGCAGAAGTGCCAAAGGTGTTCGCGTTTGCTCCCCAGGAGGTTCCAGTTCCAGTTCATCTTTGCCCGAGCGACTTGGTCTAAGAAGGAACATGGATAAGACAAAGATCATGTCAAATGCCCATGTAGTACCAGCAACTCCCATTACAATCGGACACTTTACGCTCGAAGTTGTAGACGATTATGTATACTTAGGACAGACTATCCAGTTAGGTAGGTCCAACTTCGAAGAAGCGGTCAATCGTCGAATCCGACTCGGCTGGGCAGCGTTTTGGAAGCTACGGCACATCTTTTCGTCCAATATTCCGCAGTGTCTCAAGACGAGAGTCTTTGACCAGTGTGTGTTGCCAGTGATGACATATGGCACTGAAACGTGGTCGCTTACAATGGGCCTCATAAGAAAGCTCAAAGTCACCCAAAGGGCAATGGAGAGGGCCATGTTGGGAGTTTCTCTGCGTGATCGGCGGAAAGGTTCTCGTGTGGCGACCACGTACCGGAAGGTGCGGCGTGGGTAGGCCCCCGACAAATTCTCCAAGTCATCTGTCAGAATCTGCTCTATGCTACTCCACTCCCCACGTTGTGTGACGAGGCAGATGTCGTCAGCATATATAAATTTACGGGCACGAATTTTTTCAGTAAGTACAAGCATCAGTCAATGAGTGAGGTATTAGGTACACGTCAATTTAAGTAGGAACTGTGAAGAGGAGACAATACAACCAGCAAGACATTTTGCTGGTGATACTGACCTTAACGCCCCCTCCACGAACGCGTGAAGTGACCCCACTCCTCATTGTAGCGCTGTTGCTCCACATTCACGCCTTCACGCGTTCGCGCGCGAATTTGGAGGGGCCTTAACAGTACTTTTGATACCTTATAATTGATCACTGCTGAGCATCACTTTCAAACGTACGTTAGGACCGCTGCCTTTTTCCTATACAAAAAATTACGTATTATTTAACGCAAAAATTTTGAGTATCAAAATATCGTCTCCTTTTAAGGCCTTTGTCCCTTGTGAGGCACGGGTACAGCTCCTACTTAACATGTGAGCATAGATGGGAGAGTAATTGGCAAAGCGCAGACGAGGAATCGAGGAGGCAAGTTCGTCTGAAACTGTCGTTAGCGCGGCCGCACACGAGCCGATAATTAGTCGGCACGTCGCCGCGGGCTTGCGCGGCTTGCATCCCGAGCGACGCAATCGTGGCTTTACGCTTAGTTGCATATGTTCAAAGTCTTCTAACCAATTAACTTAGGTAAGAGGTTAAATGGTACTTACCATAATTTTTGTACATGAAAGTATTATTACTAAGAATACTCTACTCTGCAAATCTGTAATGAAATATCCTATTGATTGGTTGGAAAAGGAAAGCAAATTCGTAATATAAAGAAGATGCCTGTCTGATTGAACTCCTTTGTCAATATGATTATATTTGTACCGTGAACGACAGGCAGAAAAATAGTTATGGTGCATCTATTAATAGTTTCAAAACTGGCTTTTGTATAGCTATAGCATGTTTTAAGTTGTTCCTTCGACAAGATAAATAGTTTTCACCTCGAACTTATCCGTCGCTTGGTGTGATGTTCTGGGGGGCCCCTATAATGCTATATTACTCACAGGTCGCTAGAGTCTGGTTTTGAATAGTATTCGCTTGTCGTGGTTCGGACTTTAGAAGTTTTACAGGGTTTTAAAGATCCAACAATGTCATTACGGTGCGCGGTAAATCGGAGTTTGCCATATCACGCTCAGTGTTGCAAGCTTTCGGAAAAGCGTTTGGTTTCATTTCTGTTTAGCTAGCTATAAGATCGATATCAAAAATAAATGAACTACACGTTGTATTCGGTGCTAAGAACGTTTTAATACTGAACACCTGTACTGACCACAAAACTGTCAGCTTTAATAGCTCTAACTCTTTTCAGCTTCATAATACGTAACGAGGCCATCATGGTCAATGATTTTTGAAATTACTGCCTGTGAAAAACGTGCAGATTCGTAAGCGTAACAGCTTTTCGGGACTGTAGACGATGATTGAATTTAACCACGGATGAGCGATTCGATATAATTTTGATTTCCAAATACAATCTCCTAGACATATGCAAAACCTAAGGGGTCGCGTGTCTTTTTCTTCCTTACAAGACAAAAATTAACAGTTTACGAGTGCAATTTTGATTGATTAATGTATTCCTCAAATTAATTCCAAGCGCTAATAATAAAGGTAATACTCGCTTGATGGAGCGAAGATTGTAAAAACCCGACGAGGGGCGGCAATTAAAAAGCCGTGTAAATCAGTTTAATGTCCGCCGTACGTGTTTGGAGCGTGTTATAATAATACGCGTTACAGAATTATTGCTACCATAACTCTTGCGGAGGTAAAAATGCTGCGTTTACGCGTGGTCTATTTGGCTCGACGTATTCCGGGTATGATATTGGTGCCTGAGTCGCGTCGTTGAGGTTGAATATCAATCTGCATGTTAAAAAAAGATACGACCGTGAGCGTTCATGACATCTGCGATGGATCCGAAAGTTTCGAAACAGGTCCAGTTATCAACCTATATTCGACCATATGATCATTGACATGTAATAGTACATAATTTCAGCGGCCGGGAAGTAGCAATTCGTGGATGAGTTGATTTTGTCGGATTAAGCAAAGCTGAATCCGACAATAGAGACGAATCCACAAATTGCCGTTCCCGCCAAGGCAGATATAGTGTTTTTCTCCATAAATATGAGGAAATCAAATAATATTTTCAATAATCTTTTTTTTAAATAGCTATTATGTCAATAACCTATCAAGTTCTCGCCCTACTTATTTTTCTAAGGAATGAACACGACATGACTCGTATGAGTAGTGCCAGTTTCAAGTAGCATACAGAAAAAATTAAACCGTTAGAATCGGTCACAATTTTAAATGTGTTATGCAATTAAAATTATTAAAGATTAAATGGGACTGCGGTCGAAATGCATTTCAGTTAATTGTGAGTTTTATTTCGATAAGAACTTTTATATCTTCATTTAAAACTGTTTGAGACATTTAAAAACGTCACTTCGATCACTTTGAGACGTACGCGTTTTGTCTATGACCATAAAAAAAATGAAAACTCGAGAAAAGTTAAGGCCTGCCACACACTAGCGTGGCCTGCGGTGGCGGACAATAGTAAATTTGACAGCGGCCAGGCCGCGAAAGTGTGCCGCAGGCATCAGACTATAAACGGGCGTAATTGGTCACAGCAACTTGCAAATATGGAAAGAGACAGCCATACACTACTAACCAGTCTAACGTTAGCGAGTTGTTTTGACAAATTGCAAGACCTTTAAACGTACGAGCACTTGGCTGTTTGTAGTGATTTGTCTTAGTCAAAGCATTTAGTTATAAGGTAAAAAAGTATGCAGTCAAGGAATTTCATACATTTTCCTGGCCGCTAAAACTGTACAGTGATGACATTTAACTTTTTAAAGGGGTTTGGGTAAATGTGTTGTCATATTTTTTAAATGAGCGGCCACTCGTTAAATTGGTATATTATGATAGATCTATTTGAAACAAACATATTTTGTTAGGAAATGTAATACTCTAAAATGCATCGGAGCCGAGATATTTGCAATACATATTTCCGCAGGTTATATTAAAAAGTTATAAACCAAACTAAAACATCTCGGCTCCGATATTGTTTAACGCGTTTATTTTTATATATATATGCGTATTAGGAGGTCCTCTAAAAGATTTTTACACAAACATCCGTCGCCGCTGCAAAAAAAAATGTCAATTTTTCTCATACAAGGTTGCCCTTTGCGCTTTTCAGTAACGAAGAACTTCACGTACTACTTTTGCTACAGTAAGGCGCACATTTCCGAGCATATTGGAGAAAACTATTATTTTATTTATTTATTTATTTTATTTATTTATTTATAAGGCGCCTTAAGGGGGCCTTTGTAAGGCGCACATTTCCGAGCATATTGGAGAAAACTATTATTTTATGAAAAAACGATTGAATTGAAATATGTGACAAGTGGCCTGCCTCATGGCAAGCTGACCGTAGCCTCACATGGACCCGTGGTAAAATATTAAGAACTCTGTGAGCTGTAGAATTCGCGAGCCCAACTTATTACAATTATTCAACAAAAAATTGTATATAACTAATTAACGAACCTGCATACAGAATTTGACGAGAATCGGTTGACAAATGCGACCTGTACCCACAAGACCACAGTGGGAAAGTGGGACATACCTTACATACAAGCGATTTTCGGCCCAACCTGAAGCATACATAGAACTTCGTTCGCTTCGCTTTCTCGTTCTATAATATATAGGTATAATCACCATCAGCTATATCGGAGCGGCCAAAAGTGCTCACAATTATCTGAAGACGTCTCTAATGCCTTTACAATAGAGACGTGTTCAGATATTTGTGAGCACCTTGGCCGCTCCGATATATCTGATGGCGGCTGTACTTGAATGTCTGAGAACATGGAATCTGTAATCATTTGTTTTATTTTATCGCGGAGGTCCACAGTATGAAACGCCCCACCTCAACTCGCCGGTGCCAGGTACTCTAGATACGTGGTGTTGATCAAGATTTTTACACTAATCGTGCGAATCAATCCCGTTTTCCGATCTCAAACACTTCCACGAACTACTAGTCAGTCATTTGATTGCGCTTAATAGGTATAGTACGGCTCTTCCCAGGTGAACTTTTCGCTTCGAGCCCTAATCTTTCAAACAAAGGCCATTGTCTCTATTATCGCATAGCCGCTAGCTACCGGTAAGTACGCGCCACAACAACATGCATATTGAAAAACACACGGACGATTGTTGTATTGCTTCGGGGCGGTCTATCGTCCTACACTACCAAAACGTAATATCTAGAATATCAGTGACATTCAATTTGAACCTTAATATTATGACAATACACGATATAATACCTTATGGAGTCTACGTATAAATAGGACGTTAACGTCGATAAATTATAGATGCACCATATTTTTTGCAGAAGTACCTAATTTATGTTCTGATTTTAGCAGTAATCAGCAAAAATTTATATTATTTGAATAATTTTTGTGTTCTAACGAAAATAAGTACCTAAAGAAATCTCACGACTCTCACGAGCTTCATTAAACAAGTAGAATTTCGCTATTCAACATCAAATCACATGCCTTTACATGTCACCATTGCACATAAATATTCGAAAGAATCAAATTTATTAGCAAAGATAAAATAGAAGGTCCTATATTCATACTGACCGCGTCATAAATCGCGCGATAATGAATGCGGTTCCCGCAATAAAAACGGCGGTTATGGAGGCCCCGGCAGTGCTCCGTATCTCCGCCATCCCTCTAAGGGCGGGGGACACGCGAACGCGGTGAACTAAGTAGATTAGTTTAAGAAGTCTCACAAAACTGTTGCTAACATATTTTAATTAGGAGTGTGTGTAGGTACGTTTCTGGAGTGAACGATGGTATTATTATTTGTAAACCGCTTGGGAAACAGCGCTATTCTGGTGCTGCTAAAATTTCATTGGAATCATAGATAACCTTCTATAGATAGAGCCTATAGGGCGACGTGCGGTCACCACGCATATATGTTCTAGCACTGATAACCCCCCGCTGCCCCGCGCCATATTATCAGTTGCGACCAGGGACGCGATCGATACGTGCGTCAAATAACCAACAAATTAAAATTGTTTTTGCGCTGAAAAAATGAGTTATTGCTGTGTGAAGTGGTGTGGGAAAAACTCCCGAACGTCTAATTTTACAACCGATGGAATAACATTTCACAGGTAAGTTAAATTTATCACGCAAATGTAAATTTCATTCTGTCACGCGGAGTTCATTTTACACTGGTCTATAAGAAGTAGTGAAGTATGCATGTCCCTTTTCATCAAATGGAAATGGCAATATACTGTTCCTTTCTCACGAAAGCACGTGACACTCTAGTGATGGGCTAGTGAATGTTTTCGAATATTACCGATTCAGATTCATTTGAGGAAACACGATTGTTTAATATGAAATTTCGCTAAATATTATGTGTATATCCATTTTCAAAATTATTTTGTTAGAAATCATAGATAATGTATACGATGTACTAAAGAGGTTTAAACTGCACCAAGAAGGCAGCGTGGCGGACTGCAACCATCTTACAAGCTATGAGGTAGAGGGAGACGTAGTAAATTACTATCTCGCGCTATTTTATAGCTTCCATAGACTTCTTCTCTGGAAGCTATAAAATAAAGCGAACTTCCTAATAAACGGAATATATAATTGTAGTACATACAGCACGTCTGTCATGCGGCTGCGACATACTCCCGATTTTTCTCGCACCTCTTGTGCTAAGTGTTCTAATAAGAAAAAGACGGATAATGCGAGAAAATTCGAGAAAGCTCGCCGTCGCATGATAGCCGTGCTGGAATTTCTTTGTTGGTTTAAGTAGTTTTATTTTATTCATTGGGTAATTAAGAGTATTGTAGAATAATGCGAGTATGTAGTGTCGAAGTTTAGCTATTGCTAAAAAAAGTAGAATGAATTAGAATTTAATAATGAATATATTGGTCGAGAGCAATTAAGTTAGGACTAGTGTTACGAGATGGACCTCATGCTGGACTTCGACGACGTGTGAGGGATCTTGGAGGTGGTTCGAGAGCAATTAGGTTAGGACTAGTGTTACGAGGTAGACCTCATGCTGGACTTCGACGACGTGTGAGGGATCTTGAAGGTGGTTAGTGATGGAGCCATGGCATTTGGGTTTTTTCGAATAGTGATGAGGATTCACATCATCACATAATATCAACCAAATAATTTTATCACATTGAATAAATATATGTTCTTTTTTATGACATCATTTTTATTTGTCTTCCTTACCAAGCTATACCAATCTGAAAATATCATACATCAGCCTAGCTAGCACATTCGCACTCGTCCTTTCCTAGTAAGTATATAAATACGAACGGAACGAAGGCTTCTTGTCCTACATAAACACGATAATGCAGTAAATGTTGTAAAATACCTAGAAATAATTATTTTATATGACTAAACTCGATATGATTAACATATTTTTTTATGTTATTGGTGATCTAAATAATCGACGAACGAAACATGATAATAATATAAAAGTAACAGCCGTTCAAAAATTTTAACCTTGGCAACACCTTTGTACCTTGGTACCTACGCCGTGTAAAATATTCTACTTACAATTATTTGCGGCACCGCTAAAAACCGTTAACGACCAACGCACCCCATCACTACGCTTCGGGCGCCATGACGTGACAAAGCGCGCTATTTTCGAAACAGCCAATCGCAGCGCCGTTACCGACCTCCCCGCAACCCGCACTTACCGCCAACTGTGGTGACCTTTGCATAGAACTAAATCGCTTATAGGCTCTATCTAAAGGAGGTTATCTGTGATTGGAATTGAACATGAATGATATTGGTAACGCAAGTGCCAACTCATGCGTTACCAAATGCAAGACTGCACCATCCTGTCCGACCGTCCTCAATTTTTATTATATTTTACATGTGATAGATAGAATCGATTACAGTTGTATATAATCACTAGAGTTTATACAAGATGATCATTAACATTAACTAAATTAAAACAAATAGTAAATTACCGCCTGGCCACGACTTTGCGCGACCTGCTTCGGCGGCGGCGACTAGCGGATCGCGCATAATACAAAAACAGCGCGGAAAAGAAGAGATGCCACGAACTTCCGCACCGGCGACCAAGCGCGCGGATTTACTCGAGCGACCGGCGACTGCGGTCAGCGGGGCGGCGGGCGGAAAGAACAAAGACAAGGCGCGCGAACGCGCGGCCACGACTCAGAGCGGTGCGACCGGTCTTAGCGGCGGCACGGATCAGGCGGTGATTTTAAGAACAAAGTTTATTGTATTATCCGCTCTCTTTGGCGTGAGTTTGGGTTTCTGTATATGCTCGTCCAAGTGTTGTAACAACACATATTATATATGAGTGTGGAAACTTTTGATTACTCAAAAGTTTCCACACTCATTCGTGTGTATTCATAAAACTTTTGGGGATGCTGTCTGTATTCTTCATACAATGTCCGGAATTCGCCCAACGTATAACGTCGTCTATTTGTCACGTGCACACCTTTTCTCATATTGTCAATGTCTCCCGTGAAATAGGAGCTGCTTTCGAGGCAATGAAGGGCCACTTTCGACAAAGACATTTTGAGTTACCCGAGTACGTCCCATCCGCTCGAAGTCGCCGCGGCTACTGCGGAGTACGTGGCCTGCTCGCCGCCCCGCTCTAAATTCCGCCCCGCCGGTCGCACCGCAGGTCGCTTAAGACCAAAGTCGTGGCCAAGGCGTTATTGCAGCGGCCAGGAAGTAGCAATTCGTGGATGAGTTTATTTTGTCGGATGAAGCGAAGCTGAATCCGACAATAGAGACGAATCCACAAAATGCCGTTCCCGCCAAAGCTTTTTTTTTTCTCCAAAAATGTCAGGAAATTAAATAAATATTTTCTATAATCTTAAAATAGCGCGTGTGTCAATAACCTATCAATTTCCCGCGCAACATATTTTTTTAAAGTATGTATGTATACGGCATGACTTATAGTGAAAGAAAGAAAGAAAGAAAGAAAACATTTATTCGTGGACAAAACAATGGGTATAAAAAACAAAACACAGTAACGTACAAGTAACAGGTCCACGAAAAGGCCCCGACTCAACATGGTGCTAACCTAAAAGGCTAGCGCTGGTCTTCCGTCGGAACCTTTACATGAACAACCTTTAGTGCCAGTTTCAATTGGCATACATAAAAAAATAACCATTAGAATCGGTCACAATTTGAATAGATTAATGCAATTAAAATTATTAAAGATTAAACGGGATTGCAATCTAAATACAGTGCAATTAAAATACAGCGTATGTCGCGGCCGTCTTATGATAGACGTGCTGTCTAACTCTAACAAGTTGTTGTGACAAATTGCAAGGTCTCTAAACATACGAGCACTTGCCTGTTTGTAGTGATTTGTCTTAGTCCAAGCATATAGTTAAAAGGTAAAAAAGTATACAGTAATAGTAGTTTATTCGACTGATCCATAATGAGAGGCCTTAAAATACGTGTCACAAATCACACGAGTGTTTTAAGGCCTAATTATGTACAGTTGCATACACTACTTTATCTGCACACATATCATAATAGGGAATATGCATGTGATTCAGAAATGGACAAAAAAAATCATGAGTAATCTTTATTGCTTAGTAAATATACACACATGATTATTTTTACAAATAATCATGTTTCTATTAACAAATTTAATTATTTAAAAGTAGTAATTTTCAAATTCTCTCGCAAATTTCCAAAACGCAACGCTATTGGCGGAGCGAATCGTGACGTCACCGTACACTCGGTGTCTACTGTCAACAGGTCGTTTGTATGATTATTGAAAGTTATTCGCAATGTTTAGCCGTTGTTTACGATAAATAATCAGTGTTTTTTGGGAAATATTAACTGAAAGCAGTGACTCCTTGTGAAAAAAGACTCGCTACAATGGCTGGAAGCGGTTTTGTCAAGGCGCAGTCGGATAATCTGCCTAAAATTAATGTGTTCATGACAAGTTCATGATGAAGTACGTAGGTACCTCGTAGAGGTGTATTTTTTAAATACTTAAGTGTAATAACAAACTAGTACATATCGATGGAAAAAAGCGAGAACGTAGTAACCGCCAAAATGCAAACTTTACACCAGAGCCAAAAAACTTTTCGATTTCGAGAAATAAAATCATAACTCTTTCATTTATGAACAAAAATGCTTGATATTTGGATCTAATTCATAACTTATGGTTTTCTTTCAACTGGCATATTTAACAAAAAAGACTGGTTTACGACTTAGTGGCGGTTACGACAATTGAACTCTTTTTTTCGTTACGCGAAAACGCTGTAAACGCCAGAAGTAAATGTACTAAAATGGTGAAACGAGTATTATTTCCATAAAGCATAAATGCTGTAACCAGATGCATATTTATTTTAAGATTGAATAATTTTGACGTAAATGTCATTACGTTCTTTATAGGACTAACTGAAATGTGGTAAGTGTCCACCGGCAAAAAGAAACTGTGAAAATAAAACGACTTAAGTATCAATCAACTTTTATCAACATACTTTTTTAAAATGTTTCCAAATTTTAAATGCAGGTTTCTTACAAATTAAAAGCTCAGAAGCAACAATTACCGTCTTAACATGTCAAATACTATCTAGTCTCAATTTCTCTGTATAAAAACATTACGAAAGTTACTTAAAACCTCCGTTGCTTATAACATTTCAAAAGGCTAATAAAATCGGGTGCGTCCCACGAGATATAACAACAGTATATATAATTTCATATTAATAACGTTCACAAGATATAATGAACGTTAGCTATAACAACAATACCAATACTTTTATAAGGAATAACGGTCAATAGCCATAATAATCATATTATATAACATTTTTTTCTATAACACTCAAATTGAATAATTTCATTTCGTATAACGATCATAACATATAATATATTTTTGTATAACATACATAACGTATAACGATCATAACGCATAGTATATTTTCGTATGAGGATTACAATACAGAAAATTAGGTTAGGGCTGTAAGTAAAAGGGGGGCTCGGGGGGCGAAGCCCCCCGCAGTAAAAAACAACAAGTACTCTTACCAATGGTATTACTTGTAGGTTAGGTTAGGGTTGCCTTGTGTCCCTTAGAGCGGAAATAGACACCCCGCGAAGCGGGGTGGCGTCGACACGCTGGTGTTTAGGTAAGGTAAGGTTACATTAATTGGCGTGTTTGATATAAAAATAAATCTAATTTCAATCTTAAAAACGTTAAATGTTTTTTATTCATATTCATATATATTCCTTCATACGGCATTGCTATTAAAATAACTGAAGACGATTATAATATACGAGCAATATACTTTTTCATGTTAGATAAATTGAATAATATATGTTATAAACCTTAGGTGTTATGAATATTATACGCTTTAATCGATATATCAATTGATGTTATGTCTAAAGTACGTTATACTTTACGAAATTATATATTTTGTCATTATACCTTTCGTTCGTTACGTGCAATGAACGTTATACTAAACAAACTTATACACAGTGAGCGTATATATTATGACCGTTATATGATTAGTTGTTATACCTCGTATTACTTACCCAATAAAATCTCTCATATATTATTATAAAATCACAACCTTGTACTTATCGTGCTAAAAATAAACATAAATATTCTTAGGGTTAATCAGACTATAATATTGTTATCCGCTAAAACTAAATATTATTATATGTAATGAGGTTTAATATTCCCGTGAAAACTTTAAAACTCTCTACATTTTATCTTCAGTTTTGGCATTAAATTGTCTTTGAAGTAACTTTTATCGATATAAAACTCACTACCTATTAAACCCACTAACTATAAAAGATGTTTTGAATGTAAGTATTACTTATTATATAAGTTTTCAACATAATTCTTAAACAATTGTTTGAACACAACTATCACCTCAATTATAAAAATATTTCTTTGAACTAATGTCACTGAGCCATTAATATTTAACTTAAATAACTAGACGTTATATTACTATACAATAATACTTTAGCAGGGCACGTTCTTATCGAGAACACTTCACGGACACACAGAGTACACAGACTACGCACACCCACTCGCTCCGGCGATCGCCGATAGACTAAATCACAGGTCGTATTCACGAGCCACATCGCCGCGAGCGCACATTTTTATTGCTGTATCTTCAAGCACTACCCACTTCACGTTGTGTTTCAAATGTCGTTACTGTAGCTTGCTGTTAATTCATTTTCGAATGAAATGTAGTAAGCGTCAATCATAGATAATTTATTTTAGGATAATTGCAGTAAGCTTGGTTCGTAATTTTTTCACTACATGCATAAATGCTGCAACCGCCACGGAACAAAATTTCGGCAACGCTGTAACCGGCACACCCTTTGATTTATGAAAGAACAAAATTAGCGTAAATGTACTCGTTTAGAAAATTGCTACTATTTGGGTGTTTACAGCAATTAGATGTGGGCATCGTCAAAAAAATACATCCGTTTTGCAACGTCGTCCAGTTTTTTCTAAGCGTCGTAGAGCCATGGGACCCAGACCAGTCGACGCAGAAAAATTCGCTGATTCCGAATATGCAAAAAAAAATTTTTTGACCAAGTGGCGGTTACTACGTTCTCGCTTTTTGCCATCGATATCTATATTATATAATCAAAGATATGTAGGTATTAGGTATGTTACATGTTGAGAACATCTTTATAAACATAACAAACTTAGGCTGTTTTCGTCAAGAGTTATAAATAAAACAAATTTGTGTAGGGCACTCAGTAAAAACAAATAAACTTAGCTAAAACGTTTCGTGATCAAAATCAACACACGTAGTCAACTGTTGATCAACAACAATCATACTATTTGTAACATTAATAACTAAAAAATTAAGACTCGGAATAGTTTTATGAATTAGTACCTATATAACAACATTTTTAGGTTAGGTTATTGTTTATATTGTTCGCGAGTCGTAATAAAAAAGATTTTAGGTACAAACATATTTAATACTCACTTCTAAATGATCTTCACAACAATATAAACTATTTTCAAGCACGATACATTATCTCTCCTCATCGCCTTACATTACACCGCTTTTTTCTTTTATTTGCATCTTTAGGCATATGAAAATATATCACGTCAGGTGAAGTTTTAATGTTATTTTCACACATAGGGGCAATACAATATTTATAATAAGCTTTTGTGTGCTCTTCCGTTACAATAAGTTGATCTTACAAGCTTTAATCACTCACTTTTATTAAAACTGTGAATCAAACACTTCGTTGTTAATTTATTCTAAGTGGACGGTGACGTCACAAAATGAGCGCGCCAAAATGGCGGCGTTTCAATCGTCCGAAAATGATAGTAGTTTTAATTATTTTTTTTAGCTCATTTAATGATAGTGTGAAAGTGTTATATTTTTTTCAGGTTTTATAATTACTTATAGAATCGTTTAAAAATATAAAAAAAATACATGAATATACCCTATTATGTAGTAGTAAGTAACAGCAAAAAACCAACAATAAAATGACAACAGCAATGGCGGCAATTCGATCATCCGTCATGACGAATGGTTTTTTTATTAATCATAGACAAACTAATGAAATCCCTATACTCATATCACTCGAGATCAAATGTCGTACGGTTTGTATTAAAAAACGTACTGAATTGACGTTTCGTATCGATAACTGTTTTAATATCTATGGATACAAGAATAGAGACCCACTTGAGTTTAGACAGCTGTTCCAAATTTAAACTCATAACGATACAAAGTTATCAAAAATCTGTACTGTAATGACATTACAGTACAGATTTTACCTACTACCCTTTACAAAAAAGTTCTCATAGTAAAATCGGTTGTAGTAATGCTGGTCATTTTCTACGGTTTCTGAACGCATTTTAGAGCACTAATGATATGTGCGTAGTTAAAGAAATTTCATACACTTTCCTGGCCGCTAAACCTGTTCAGTAATGACTTTTAACTTTTTAAATTTGATTTTGACAGTAACGAGGAACTTCAAGTACTATTTTTGCTACAGTAAGGCGAACCTTTCCGAGCATATTGGAGAAAACTAAGTTAAATCTAAAAAAGCCCTAGAGGATGAGGAGGATGCTGGCAGCATTTCCTCGCTGAATTGTAATGCTGATCAGAGTTGCGCGAGCCACCTGCTCCTCGGTCACCACCAGTTACCAGTTTAGCTAAGGTGATGGTGTTTATGTAGAATAGATAAGAATATAATATTTATTGCAAGCCAAAATGACACCATAACACAATTTCGTTCTTAATAAGAAAACACAATATGCAGAAGAAACTTAACTAGGTATTACCAACTTAAACTAAAATATATTTCGGTCATAAATCATTCCTTCCTCAACTAGTGTGTAAGTGCGACTGAGACAAAGGTAAGTTACGCTGTTGTGTGTGTGAGAGAGACGTTCTCGTCTCGCGTCACGCCACGGCGTCATCAGTTGTAGGTACTGCAATTGCCATAAATATGTAAGTATTAACTACTACTACTACTACTTAAGAGTATTTACCGAATGCGACCAGCACTGCTGAATTAAGTACGTTACTTTCGAGTCACTGCTAAAGTAAGTTAAAAGTTTAGATATTTCTGTGTTGCTTTTACTTGCCGCAAATTAGTATTTTCTATTTCATATGGCCCGTTTTATTTTGCGCTAAAATACGTAGTTGGAGTCACGAGCAGAGTGATTCTACATCCTTTCAAACTTCAGAACCCGGTCTCAAAATGAATAATTCAGACGCTTCTAAAGCTATTTGTGATCTTTTCTATACAACGAGTAGTGCAGTTATGTAGACTACTCCTTATATTTGTTGGGTACGCTAGTGCAACTGCGCCTTAATGTATCTCATTCAATCTCGGCACAATACATACTCGTCTGCATTGTCCGACCGGATCTGATAGAGAATCTTACGAGGAAATTGTATCGCTCGTTGCTCGCCGTGATTCTAAAGAAGATTAGATTCTATATTAGATCGTTTTCCTCACAGGGAACGATAATCTTAATTTAATCAATCGCATGATATTGGATAAGAAAACGCTACAACTACAACGATAATTCTGTTTTCGTATCGCATACTCCAAATAAGATCTTTTGAGTTTTCAGGTAATGTACTGTTATACCTACGACAAATCTTGCATATTTTTATAAGAAAATGTTTAACCGGTTAGCAAACATTTCCAAAAACTCGGGCAGACTTAAGACTCCGGATGTTTTCTCATACGAATTGTTACAATAAGCCTCATTGACTCTGACATCGCCAATATGAATTGCAAAATCTAGATTTAAATAATAAATAAGTACCCAATAAACTGAAAACTCCTGGAACTCATTTTATTCTGCCTTAAAAAAAACGTTACTAAAGCTATTTTCATTTTTCATACAAATGGGCCGACGATATACTAGGTTCCAAAAGCGCAGGATTGCATTAGAGCTTTGAGCGATGAATTTGACGTGTTTTATGCTAACAGAGTGGATTCCGGCGAGCCGCAGCGGCCGCGGCCGCGGCCTGTTTTCAATTCCGAGTGTCGCCGAGCTGAATATTCACGAACACATCAATATTCATGAATACACCGCCGTCGCTTCTGTTTCACAATATTTTTCAATACCGCGACGTTGCTGAGGAACTGTAAATCAATGGCAATATAAACACTACAGTAGGCTCTTAATAAAGGCAATTTAAATAAAGTTGGGCACATTAGTGGCACGGGGCGGGTCCTATTAATTATTTCTCGCGTCGTGACTTGCGAGCCGTCTTTGAATGTAGTGATTAATCAGGTTTTTTCCGGGAGATAAATCTCCGCGCCCGCGCGCTAATTTATGTGGACACCGCGGAGCTAAACCCCGCTAAATAAGAGACCTACGCCAATTCATCTTCGCAATCCTTTCTCTTTAAAAATGCTGTTTATTTTAAGAAAATGCAGTCGAATAATCACAGCTCCAATATTACATAGACCGATGTAATAAATAAAACGCAAAATGAAATCGTTTGTTATATTATGTCTCCATCACATGCAAGATTGAGGCTTACCCAGCATTTCATAACCGTACAAATGAGTAATTAAATACAAAAGTCAATGTAATGTTAACTGTACAACGAAAACCACAAGTAACCGACTGAATTCAATAAATTGTAATTTCGCGAATGCGTGTCTTGTGAAGCGCTATCTTTACACGAATACCTATAATGTGAAATAAGTATTTGTTTGTTTAGACTACATAATTTCCATCGAGACAAATACATATACAGCCTAAGCAATACATATACAGCCTAAGCCCATAAACCCCTGATCCGCTTCCTCTGACACGTGCTGAAGAATTGTTCTTCAGCACGAGTCGCAATGCTGCCAAGATCACCTTTTTCGAGTTTTGTGCAATTTTATTTGTTTATGTGCGCGTGAGCGTGTGCTAAACTTAGTTGGCTTGGTTGAAAATCGGCTTCACAGGGTAGTTCAATGGTAATTCAATCAATAATGCTCTTTCTATGTTTTTTCTTGGTCTGAGGATCCGCTCTCCGTCCTCCGCTAATCGCAGCCTTCGCCCCACCGCGTTCCACTACAAATCTCGTGACACGTCCAATTTGCCGCCCCACGGAAATTGGAAACTACAGCTCGTTTCGCGAGCCTTGATCGTCACGTTTATTTATTATTGTCAACCAATTCACAAATATTAACACGCTGTAAATCGCCTGTTATCCGATCTCGCTCATCGTGACGTTTTTACAGCGTGTACACAATATTGTGATGCATATATGTATGATCGCGGCCGGTCATTCATCAGCATCATATCAGCCGTAAGAACCCCAGGGAGTGCCACAAAGGCCGGTCCTCCGCCAGCCACATCAGGCTGATCGCTCATTAGTTTAATTCATTTCAATGGAAGGTAACTGGCGACGCAGTGGCGGCAGGTCGCTTGTCGCTGGTCGCATCCCGGGCACCGTACGACACTTAGCGCGGCATCGATGTTGCCGCTCCCATAGCACGCGACTTGATACCAAATCGCTTCGAATACATTTATTTCGGGATCGGCAACAGCCATTCAACGCGTTAGCGTTGACTGCTATGTTGGAATAGCTTTTTATTAGAATTATAATCTTAAAGTGTGTCGTTTGTTTTGTCGCAGGCGAGTCGGCGGCGGGCGGCGGGCGGCTGACGGTCGCCTCGCCCGCGAGAACGGCGCCCGCGCCTCTCTCCACGCCGGTAAGTGTAAGTCAACTGTATGTCATATACATATAATTTTGCTCCCAATTAGTAAGCCAACAACATTCCCGAGTCAAATGCAATCCTATGAATAAATGTAACCATTTATTCCTATGAATAAATGTAACCATTTATTCATAGGATTGCCCATTGACAAGTTCCCCGTCCCACATGCAGATGCTGTATGCAAAACTATGCTTGAATCGTATCAGATTCACATAAGGTCCAAAAAACCCCCGCGCCAGGCTCATTGGAATATAGACACCGCGGCAATCCATTTGTGCGTGCGACCGATCGGCTATTACCCACGACTCACGCATCAATCCGATCGCATTCTCATCTCTTAAAAGCCTCCCCCGCCCCCCTCTCACCCCGTCATCTGATATTGGGAATAACTCTTGCGCGCCTGCCATTAGTCCGTTCCGCCATATGACTCGAACGTAGACCTCGGCTGAATTGTTACATTTCGCGTCAAATTAAGTGGGTCTTGGGTTAAGTAAAGAAGAGTGCAGTTTATTAAAGTCCGGCCCGGAAGGTCCGGATTTATGCCGTGGGGCGATTCTACTGCAGGATGGATTGTTGGTGCACTGTTCGGTTAATTAAATTCTTCCGGGTGCGGCGCGGCCCGTTCGACCATATTCGACTAGGCTAGGTTCAAGATAGTTAAAAATGCAAGCGAATATGACGCCCACAATTTATTATTTTAGACTTAGTTAAATTGACCTAACTTTATTTGGTACTAGCTTGCGGCGTGCACTGGTCCACCTGCGTATTGCAAAGAACGCCGGCAAACCCGCGGGATAAAATAAAACCTTTAACCATCTAGAAAGTCAACAACGCTAGTGAACGATTTTTTGAAATCGGATAAATGATTCCGGAGACTACACAAAACATACAAACTTACAGCTTCAATGTCACTGACTTTTCTTCTTTACAATATAAGTAGCAACAGGGAACAAGAACAAGAAGGAACAAGGAACAAGAGGGAGAGGAGGGCCCAGAATATCATACATGACGCAGATTAAGGAATGGTGCTGTAGCCACACATACCAAGGAGTAAAGACGAGCGCCCAAGATAGACTGGCATGGAGAATGCTGCAACGACAGAGGGCCAGGCCCTCTTAACGTTGATGATGATAATATTAGTGTAGATTTAGCTCTTCACGTCATTCACTATAAGAAGTTTATTCCCAGATATTCTTGTCGACAAGCAACAAGTATTAATGTCACTTGAACTATATACTTAAGTAGTTAAATTATTCTAGTAGGGCAGTTTCGGGTGATAATGTGGACACGTTGGATAAAAGCACCAAAATTTTTTTAGGTACTTGTTAGGTCCATCGCTTTAAGTTTTTGATAGGAACCATCTCCTTCGTCAGCCATCTTTAATTTTATTGTGGTCATTTCGAATCATACGTATCATTAATATCTCGAGTTCTAAATAACGTAGAATCACAAACTTAGTGTCTAGATACATATATTTGAGGTCAAGGAATTAGACTAGATATTTTTTAGAGTCGAGTTCCCAAAGGATATCAAACGGAACCCTGTTCCTAAGCTTCCGCTGTCCATCCGGCTGTCGGCGTATCAGCAATAGTTAGACCGTTCAAATTTTTACAGAAGCTGTTTTTCTAGTGCTGCTCTAGCATTAAATTCATAAAAATTAAATTAAATTAAAAATTAGACTGTGCGCTGACGGACCTAACAAGTGCCTGAAAAAATATTGGTGCTTTTGTCCAGCGTGTCCACATTTACGAAAATTTGTTCGGGCACTCTGCCCCACTATTCCGTTTCTCTTTCCTTTTTTCCTTTTATCAAAATACCTAATTGCAAGTACCGATTCAATTTCAACTCTTCATGCAACATCACTCGTAATAAATTACAATCTGCGCCTGTCAATCTAAAGGAAACGCTTTATCTCCCATGGTCGCGAACAGCCAATCTGCCTGCGGTCCGTCAAAATCAATAAGCCATCAATTGTAACAAGGTCCTGCGTCCATTTGGGCGCGCGGCGATAAAAATGAACTCAAGTGCCATAAACGCGGGACGGGCGCGCTTTACGACATATTCTGACGGGGCCGGTGCCCTATTTACTTACGAGTAGTACCGACTTCGTTCCTAAAGTTGCATTCAACCAACCGGGTTTCGCATTGTGTATGTGGCGGAAAGATGTTATCAGTTATCCTTGTACAATATAGTCGAGTGATTCAGACTGTCCCTTTAGGAAGTTTTAGTGGTTTTAGATAAGTCTGATCGCCCGCTAGCCGTATCTTTACTGCCGAATCCCTTGGGACGTAGCGGGCTTCTCCGCCGACACCGTGTCGTCACCGTGTCGTGACTGATTCATGTGTGCGTGATGTGACGATGAACCCGACTCATTCGTTAAAACGAACTCGTTATGCCGTCCATAACAGCTCTGTTAATAAAGGGCTCATTATATTCAGCGGGCAATTACGTTGAACAATAATGCATTGTTTTAAAACAATGTTTGGTTTAATTGCGAACATTTTAAATCAGATTTACCGCTGATTCTGTTCATAGATTTCAGGGATTAGCTGTAAATCGAGCAATGACTCGGTCACGCCGAGACTGAAACCCCCGCGCACCCGCCCCGCCTGCTCCCATCTTCTCCTTCAGATTAAACTTTATCGTATTTACACGAAAACTTCCATCCTGAATTTACTTTGCAAAGTCCTCATCAAATAAAAACATCGAACTTCAGTTAACCGAGTTGCCAACCGATAAAATAACGAGCGAGTTGAATTTTAATGCAAACTCGTCAGCGATGCTAAATTCGTTAAGCTTAATGTTAATCGAGTTGCCGTTCCGGTATTATTTGGCGCGGGCGGCGTGATTGCGCCGAGGCGCGCCGGTGTGCGCCCGGCCCGCCGAGTAAGACGTCGCCCTGATTTGTGCCCCAATACCGCGCACTGCGCCGCAGCTGCCGCGGATATATCGCCCTCAAAACCACATTTCTCCTCTATAGCCCGCCGAACTGTCTACAATTTTACACTTGGCTCAAATAAATTATCCTTACGTGATGCCGGGAGCCTGTCCGCGCGGCGGTTATTACTCGCCTAATATGTGACTTACTGCTTCCATTCGCACATGGCAGACATCCATTAAAAGTTATTAGTTCCATCCAAGGCACTGTTTACTATCACAGATACCGTGTAGACACGTAGCTAATAAATAACGTGGTCTTAATGAGGCGTGTAGTGTGAGAGTGGTGACAGGCGTCACGTGTCACGGCGTGTTGACACGCCGCCGCCGTCACCGCGCTTCGCTTGTCGCGTCCCGAGAACGCCGCCGTGCTTGTCTAGACGACAGCCTCTTTGGATAAAGCTGTACAACTAGTATGACTAAACAAAGAGCGCATGAACTTTCCGCAACAAAAGGATGAAAACGTATTAAATACTCGTTAGCAGTAAATCTATTTATTGTCTAATGAAGTGCATTAAATCGTGACATGGCGGCGCGCCCCGCCGCGCCCGCCGAGGGCGCGTTTTAATTAAGCTTGTTATAGTTTTATCTACGCGTTGTCGCGTCACTTGTCAGGTTCTCCCACGTGCTTAGTCTCGTAGTCTACGCGGTTAAATAACAGTGTTTTCTTGCAAGCGGATAAACTTACCTGTGGCGCGAATCTAGACAGATACCGTGGCAGAGTTCCGTCAACCTAAGGAACCGTCATCTCGTAGATTGGTTTATCTCTTAGGTTGTAGTTTCAGGTTTACTGTTGAGTGAAATTAAATTACTCGGTGTTGAAGATGAAATTGTAATGTACCCATACAGGCCGCGGTGTACGTCCACTGGTGGGCTTCCAACGGAACGACTTCAGTCCCACTCCGCTGCGGTTGAATTTGTTTTAGTTTGTCGTTATCTCCGGCGCGACAATGGCGCGGCTAATTCGGCGAGATGCGTGCGCGATACCCGCGCCACTGGCCGGCCTCATTACCCCGCTGATTGGATGGACGCTATTCTGCACACACGCTCCGGGGACCCATTATAATAAATTATAAGCACAATCTTAGTTTAGTTCGCGAATAGTTAATTAGTGCCCACGCCAATTGGTTCTGGATAGCTATAATTTGTAGTTAGGCTCACAATGGGTGGGCTAATTACGTGCGACAATCGATGGTCTGGGCACAAGATTCCTGCATCTACAGTGAAGGCTCAGGTCTCGTACGGACGGTGCATCAGAAGTTCAAGTTTTTGCAATTGTTTTGTTTATCCTAAAAATTTGGAAGAGCAAAAAACTACATTTAAATTGTTATATTCAGAACACCGCCCGGCACTAGGTATGTGTACTTCTGATAAAAACAAAAGATAGGTGTCGAAAATTTGGAGATAGAGCCCTTTATTTGTATTGACTTTATCTGTCACTAATGTAGTCATTTCTATATACGGGGCTATTTTTCGACCCCTTAGCTAAATTTTACTATCTGATACGGGAAGCCGATAAATAATTATCTGTGAAACAACAATTCATTATTATTCGATATTCCGGATTTGATAGCCATTTTTAAAAGTCCTTACATCGTTCACGGTTCTAAATACTGATTTGCCATACGATAAATAAATAATCCTACACGCATTTGGTCACCCTAACAGATGTTTAGAGAACGTCACGTAATGCGCAGCACACAGCGCCAAGTAGCGTTGCACCGAGACGCGACGTGTCATGTGTGCCCCGCCTAAATCCTATTTTCTTTTTAAGGCACGCCACATACCGGCGGAAATAGTTTTCCAATTCTGTAGCTCTCAGGGGAGCCAGCAGGTTTTTAGAGTTACTTCAGTCTACTACTTACGGCAATTAAAATCTATTTTGAGAAAGAAAGTTATTTATTTATTTACACGTACTTTAATTATTTCTCCAAGTACGGAGAGTCCTTTTCGCTGCAGAAATGCGCACGTACGGTTAGCTGCCATTCAATAAACCAAAGTATAATAAAAAATAAAAAAGCGGTCAAGTGCGTGTCGGACCACGCACAACCAAGGGTTCGCGTGCCTATTAAAAACTTCGTATCCTTACTGAAATCTTATGGCACTTACTTGTTCAAAACAATATTCCCTGAAAGAATTTTATAAGCCCTATGATTTTTTCCATATTTTTACAATACACGGTTCAAAAATTAGAGGGGGGACACAATTTTAGTGACTTTATCTCCGACTCTATTTACTTAATCAAAAAAATTGCTGAAAAAGCTTATATTTATTTTAAAAGGCCTATCGATTGATGTGCCACACGTGGGCTTGCAATGAAACATTTTTTATTGACTTTCAGTTTTATGTATGGAGTGCACCCCTAAAACATTTTTTTGTGATTTAATAACAAAACTATGTAGCGGCTAACAAAATACAACTATCGTCAAAATTTTATTCAAATACACCTTATAGTTTTCGAGTAAAATGCCTGTGGCATACGGACGAACCGACAGACAGACAGACAGACATAACGAATCCATAAGGGTTCCGTTTTTTGCCATTTGGCTACGGAACCCTAAAAAGCCTGTGATAGAAAAAGTTTAAGAAGTACATTGAAATGAGCGTTCATGAATTTGTAATATTGCAGGCATGCAACGGCCCAGGCGCTTCGTGGACATGGGGCGCGCGGCCCCGCGAGCTGGCGGTGGGCGCGCGCGCGCCGCCGCCGGCGCTCGCGCGCAGCGCCTCCGCCACGCTGCGCGCCGCCGCCGACCTCAACGTCGACGCCATCAAGGAAAAACTGCTTGACCACCGGATCCCGGAGTCTTGCGTCTAGTCTAACTTAGATAACGGCGCGCCACCCGCCACCCGTCGTAACCCCATCATTCACCATAATTATCGAAACACTCATATCATAAAACATATCAGTTCGAGTCCCGCGACTCCATTTTATTGTACATAATATTCTTTAGTCGAATACGAGAGCCTCGAAGCTGCATTTGTTGAACAAAGCGCTATTTCACGAGCTCTGTCAACACACGCTGCAATCAATTTGAGTGGTGAGGTAACAAAAATTCCGTTTATGAGAGTAACAAAACAAGAAATATACTTCAGTTGAAAGCCCGGGCGCCCGGAGCGTTCATGTTACAATTTTAATTTGTTAGCTAGCATTAGACGCCGGCGGCGGCGGCGGCGGGACGCGCGCGCCGATCCTTGTACAGTGGCGCCGTGTCCTGTCTTGTAAATGTGGTCGGTAGGAACTCTCGCCTCACAGGCGCATTATCTTCACTCATTCCTTCACCCTGCGCCTGCGCTCGGAATACCCTCGCTTTATGTTCGTATAAATGTCGTCAATTATAATTATATTTCGATCCTCTTTAAACAGGCTTAAATAAACTTGTATTGACCTTTAACGGTTGCGTCAAAGGTACGCACGCCTGGGGGCACTCCACAGTCTAAATTGTTTTAGTGCTTTTGACAGTTTTTCTCGAGACCCACTTATCTAGCAAATTAAATCGTGACGTTTCACAAATTGGATATTCCGAGCGTCTTTTTCCGAAATCGAAGGCTAACATATTAAAGTACCTATAGATTTATTGAAACGAAATCGTGTGATGTATATAGTAGTTGGTAAGCGACTGAATCTTTGCCACTTTTTTACATGTCTACGAACCCTAGCAGCCACTGCTCGCGGCGTGCGAGCGACATCATTAGTTAATGGATTCATCGATATCTGCATGTATAAATATCATACATTTATGTAAATAAAATTTGTACTTGACTCTTAAGGTTCTAAAGTCGGCTTGGAGGCGCCACGCTGTGGGCGGTTCACTGTACAGATTATTTACACTGCCAAGCTCCGACAATTTATCAACTCCTACTTAATGTCCAAAGAATTGTATGTGACGTCTGAGGGAACGAGTATCAGTCGCATTAAAGCAAAACGCGACTACTCGCTCGCTCGAACACACTGAACTGCTAAAAGATACAATTTGAATCATTTAAAACAAGGCCGAAGCCTCGGGAATCACGAGGAAAAATAACAACATAATTACGTCGTCGAAATAATTTCAATCTTATCGTAGCTCAATACCGTCGTAGCTACTGAAGCATTTTATCAGTGTGTTCGACTGAAAATTTAAACTCAGAAGTTGGAGGTAGCATTACCGAAATGAAAACATATCTTTATGCATTCGACGCAACGGAGCGTATCACGGAAATATCAGTATTGTAAAAACAGAGGTTTATTGTGTCGCCGGCAGCACGCCGGTCCCTCGTAGGTAAATGATTGTTAGGTAATTTTAATTTGTAAGTAAGAGGAGATTTGTTATTCTAATGTTTAAAACAGCTCGAAGAGTACGCCCTACTGTTGACTTATTTATTTATTTCGATGAAAGATTAAAGGTTGTCTTGGAAGTACACTCGGCGTTTCTCTGCAGCCCCGCTTGCACCAATACTGACTTTGTTCCACATTTTCCTTATTCAGTGTCACACTTCTGTATTCATAGCAATTTTTCCCGAAACCCACCTACAAGTGTTTCAATGAAAGAACATCCTAGGCAACGCGTGCGGCGGCGTGTCGTGCGTGCTTCAGGGGACTATAACAACGCTCTCGCCCTGCGTACGCCGTAAACATGCTAGAGTAATGCCTTGGATATATTTCTCTTAGCGTGTTAAAAGATGGTACAACAGATTTATGGTAAGAAAGCAATATCCGGAAAATGCGTCTGGACCTAAATATGTAAAAGCTCGACAAAAATGTAGGTCACATTCGTGCAGGTATAGGTATCTAATCTACCGTATCTACGTATCGTTGATCCAGTAACTGTATGCTGTTGTATAATCTACCAAGTATCTACGTATCGTTGATCCAGTAACTGTATGCTGTTGTATAATCTACCAAGTATCTACGTATCGTTGATCCAGTAACTGTATGCTGTTGTATAATCTACCAAGTATCTACGTATCGTTGATCCAGTAACTGTATGCTGTTGTATAATCTACCAGGTATCTACGTAGGGTTGATCCAGTAACTGTATGCTGTTGTATAATCTACCAAGTATCTACGTATCGTTGATCCAGTAACTGTATGATGTTGTATAATCTACCAAGTATCTACGTATCGTTGATCCAGTAACTGTATGCTGTTGTATAATCTACGATAGGTACACATAGCTAAGTCATAAATTAGGGCCTAAGCCTTTATTAATCAAACTATAAAATTAAACATTTTAGAAAATGAAACATAAAAGTTTGATGAAAGTATTCAAAACAACCTAAGATTTTTTTACCCAATAAGTATGAATCCGAAAATTGTGTAAATTAAATACTCCAACCAATTGAAAGCATGCTGACAAACTCGTTTTCCGTAATGTACGTAAAGCTATCAGTTTGTTGTTAGTAGCGCCATCTATGGAAGGTCGCGTGCGACGCGCAACAACTGCGTCGCCGACGATGGCGTCCCGCGCCTCTTTTGCTTCTATAGCGATGGCGATGCTGGCTTTCGCCGCTAGATAGCGTCTCTAGTGTACAAAAATACCATTTTTATTTGAAAACATTTGAGATTTTTATTCTAATTTATGTTTTACTACTTTTAGTGAATACTTTTAGATGTCTGCTGAGAAGGTAATACAATTAATTTGAAATCTCATTCGATGTTAAATAACGCATAAAATTATATTAATAAGCCAAAAAAAGTCCCCTGCCATTCCTTTGCCAATTATTAGTGCACAAATTAACAACTGCTAGACACTGAGCCAGTACGCCCTTAGGTGAATAGTGTCCATGAATGTGTCGAGAAAGAGTCCTAACTCCCTAAGGTCAATACGACAGTAACTTTATGCTTTCCGATTTTATTTTGATTTGATCTCAATGTGTTTCGCGCTCGCTTCTACGCACGCTAGGCCAACGCTTTAAAAGCCTGAACGAGCGAAATACTTTGTAAGGGTCCATATTGGCTCATTAGAAACTTGATGTGTCGATTTTTTCTAGTAATACCGCTTTGTAATCATAATCATCACTCTTCATATTTTTTTTCTTCCTACCTTTTATGTTCCTCTGTAACTATCATCGGAACTCATAACCAACAGTTTTTATAAAATGTTTCTTCATAATGTCATTACTTAGAAAAGACTTGAACTCATAATTTGGTTTTTCATAACAGTTTCCTTCATAATAGACATACTTGTATCATAATTTTGTTTTTCCGCGTTTTATAAAAAGAAATAACCTCGAAGACAAAAGCGGGAGCCATGATCCCGCTTCCGTCTTCTAACCTATCCATTCGCGATCCGAGTCGGTTTTGCCACTAAGCCCCTGTTCCCTACTGCCCACTTGAACTTACCTATACACCACTATTTTGGCATTCATCGGATTAAAAAAAAAGTGGTTGTTCTTTATTAATACATAATTTAGCAATAACTACTAGTATGTATAGAAATAAATATGATATTAAACTGTATTGCTAAAAATGGGTATGATAAAAGTATATCAACATAGATAGTAGTAACAGAGATACGTATGTTGAAGAACATTAGGAATATAGACAATTCGAAGTTACGACAGTTATTAGCACAAATAATTATGAATAGTGAGCATTATGAGATAAATTTGTAAGAGAAAAATTTCCGGAATTCCAATAATCGAATTTGCAATTTTATATGAACTTTGGCGCACCCACTTTGTAAGCACAATTGTACGATATTGTTTCTGGAGACCCCTTCTGTATACTTCAGTAAGTACCAAAATTTGTCCAAAATTTTGACTAGCGATAGTCATTAGTACCTTAAACGCCGGCAAAGGTACTCAAGAGTAAAGATATATTTATGACGCTGCACGCTCGCTGAACGCAATGAGGCGTCGCTGCTCTTAAGTTGATTGCGATTCTTATACTTAGGCCTAAACAAATTGACTGTTTGTGTGAAGTATTCGAAAATTACCGATGTAAGCGTTTCTTGTGAAGTGGTTCTCCTAATTTTGCTATCTGACAGACTATTCACTCTGTGACCTGTAGAATGTAAAACTCCCGTGCTTGTCTTTTTTTTATTTCGAAAAAGTGGATAGACTAAATATCCTATACCTAATACTATACCTGCTCACAAATTTTAACGGGAACCCAGTGAAAAAATTAACCTGAAGGGGAGAACAGCCGAGCAGCGGGACACCGGACAAATGACTTTCAGCCCAAGCTGAAGTATAGAACTTCGTTCGCTTCGCTCACTTGTTCGATAAACTGTCAACACATTCGAGGCAGTAACGCTACGTGGCTGTATTTTTCCGCTTTGTAGCGGCCTTGATTGAGTTAATAGTGAGAATATGGCTACAGCGGGCAAAATCAACGATACATCAACTTCACGTGAACAAATATACGGACCCCAAAACGCGTAAATATAAATGCGTCGTCGTGTCGCAAATAAATAATATCGAATGACAATAGGCTATAACGTGAGGAAGATGGATGACGCGCCGGGGCGCATCCGTCACGGCGCGCGGGCTCTATTCCAGATGAGGAATTGAATTGGGATCAGTTTTGTAGCGCTTGTTAGGCGCTTCTCAGGCTTACGGGGGTGGAAGTGAGTAATCATGAAGACTTTTTTTGTTCGGTATTTCTGATTCCAAACAGATTTTGTTGTGTTCAGCGCGGTCACTTCATGCGCGAGGTTCTGATAAACACGCGAATTAACAAAATAGGTGTTGCTGGTGTTGAGGTTGCAATTGTGAATGTGTGTATTGAAGAAATAATCAAAAGCAAAAGCCTGGAGGGCAGTTTGAAATAGCAATTGGTACAATATCGATGTGTTGTGCGCACTCATTTTATTTACGATCTGGTTCCCGTCAATAGTCACCGAGTCAGATCTACTTAAAGCAGTGGTGCATTCCGTAGCAGATCCCAGAGCCATCAGAAATCCGTTGATTTGCAAGTCCGACATAATAGTACGGTACGCGAAATGAATGCACCTTCGATAACTCACAAGGTCGCGATGTTTTTGTTAACATTTAGACTATAATGAGTACTACTAGAAGTTAAAAATTCTAGTGAAATTTGACGTTGCTTTAGGTATTATATAGCGTTTTCTTAGCGACCCTTGTAAATCCAAGGATAAATTATACAAGTGGTATTTTTCTTCAATGGAGTACCGCATTTTAGTATTATAATCTCCCATTTAATTTTCTAAAACTTTCGTCAAATGCTAACGTCAGTATAATCCGACCCAAATAAAATGTATATATTTCCTCTAAAAGATTATACAAGTGGGTTCGGATTACTGGATACTATTAAAAACTATCAAAGTTAACCAGAGTTTGAATTAATAACATATTTATCAACAGCTTAATTTTATACAAACAGTTTAATGTCGAAATCCACCTAATTACTTAAAAATAAATCTCAAAAAAATTCAAGTCGACGCATATAATCCAGCTTTATCATAGTACTCTATTGATAAAAAATCTAAGTAATTCATCAATAGCTCCTCGTTTTATTCACTTATCAATTATTTTTCAAATTTGAACTCACGACGATCTGCGCGCGAGTCTAGTGCGCCGACGGCGAGAACGTCAAGACCAATCACAGCACGCCGTTGCTTGTTTCCTACGCGGGAGCCCCCCCTCTGTGCTGACAACCGGACATCGACAGTTCATTTGCATTTGCAAAATGAAATATGACAATGCGCCTTTAAAGTTTACTTTGAAAAATTATGTGTTTAATTTGTAATCAAGTCTTGAACTTTGACATTGTAGTGGTTAAGGAGAGAGGCATTGCGCGTCTAATAAAATTACGAATAGTCTGTATATGTTATGCAGTTATAGTTAGCTAACTAAATCAATACTTAATTAATGTGTAGTACTCCATTACTGAATGGATCAGCTCACTTGAAAAATGTTATCTTTTACCGAGTTTAGCTATTGTTATATTTTACTGTACAAAAACCTCCATGGTAAAGCTAGAAGTAAAACTAAACTAAACTACCTCCATAGTAAAAAAAACAATATATAATGACTCCTGTATTCTGCCTGCATCACACTGGCGTGGCCTGGCCCCGGCGGACAATAGTAAACTTGTCCGCCGCTGTCAAATTTTCTATTGTCCGCCACCGCAGGCCACGCCAGTGTGTTGCAGGCCGTAAACATACAGATTGTACAGAAACACTCCACTGACAAGCTGTGATGATTGTAATGATTACGAATAGTCTATATAGTTAGTAATAAACTAACAATAATTCATAATGTTGTAAATATTGCAAAAATATGGCACGATAACATCGTCTCATAAATAAGTACCAAAACCCTAATCCGCTCACATAAGAATTATGGGACATATTTATGAGTAAGTTGTATGCAACTATATTTTTACACTTGACTGTACTCCAGTCTTAAGTGGAGCTCACATGAAAAAATATATAGTACGGCGGAAATTGGCCAATATTGATAAAATTCGTGGGCACGTCTTCTATATACCTAACACTGGTATTGATGTGTTCCTTGTTGTCTCCAAAGTACGAATATACCGGTTTTAGTTACGGGAAAAGCTAAAAGTGGCGCTGGAACATACGTTTCATGTGCTCTGCCTACCCCTTTTGGGAATAAAGGCGTGAATGTATGTATGTATGTATGTAGTTACGGGAAAGGGACCGGACATAGTTGTAACGTCACAAAGATGGCGGCCGACGGTCATCGATTTTTGTTCAAATCTCGGGTTCTATTGCTTCGTGTGAGGTGTCATTTGAAAGCATATTAAACGTACTATAATCGTTTTCTTGAACTGTACAACGTACAACAAACCGTTTGAAAAAAAATAAAATAATGGATTTTTTTACCTTAGACGTTTGCTCACTTACCATCATAATTCAAGAAAGAGATACTTTAGCGTGATGAATGTCATTATAAAAAATATCAAGCATTTTATTAGCTTCCAAAAAATATGCAATTTGTTGTCATTCAATAATAATTACATATTATGGCCAATTCCGTAAATCAAGTCCGCGGCAACCAACATGCTGTGTATGGTTGAAATACTTTGAAAGTTAATTTTTGGTGTTCCCAAATAAAAGGTAAAATAGGTAAATTTTGTGTTTAACTGTATATTTGTACGCGTAGATTAGTTTTTATAATCGGCGAAATGAGCTATTTCAAATAAATCTATCAATCAATATCATTTATTTGCCGGAATACAGTAGATACTTGTATAAATAATACAGATGTCGATAAGATTTCACAGCACAGTGTATTCAGCCCATATGCAGGGATGCAAATGTCTTGAGTTTCATTACATAGGTGTAAATAATCAATTACACCTAGGAACAAGTTATCAGCCAGATGAGCACGATTTATTTTGTCATTATGTTTCAATAAAAAGGCATTTACATTCATAACTTCGTTGACTGTGGGCCGCAAGCTTCCGCCAAAATACAGCCCGACAACTAGAACCCAAATTGTCGACATGGCCATTGGAGACATTTGGAAGTGGTGATTTCTTTCATTAAAAAAAAACATTTACTTCATACCAGTTTGATCCATATGTGGTTAGTACAGTACAGAGAAGCTTAAATACTATGTTAGAATTATAAACTAAGAGTCCGGATTATATTATATGTTACCTACATAGTTGTGGCAGGCTATTCGCAATACCAAGCAGAGCGAGCAATTAACTCTACTTGGCTCTGCCCACAGCCACCTCTACCCAATATTTGGTGATCGGGCAGTCTAGGCGCTCAGCCAACACCCTTAGGAGGCCATTGCTGCTGCCGCGTACTCGCCTTAGCAGCGATCCGATTCTTTTCCGCCTAATGGCAAAAAAGTCATCAGTAGTCGCCTGCGCGAACATTCCGAATGCACTGCAGTGCCTCGGCAGCCTCAATAGCATCCTAAGGATGTTGGTGTTGTTATAGGCCCTCTGCGGGAATCCTACCCACAGACTGCACGTGTAGAACGTCTGACAGTAAGCTCTGAAAAGCGTCAGCTTGACTTCGTTACTACAACGTGCAAATCTGCGGGCAAGCATATTGCCCCTTACAGCCATCGCTCTTCTTTCTCTTTCTATATCTAGGTCATCGCTCAGGTCTGCCGTGAGCATATGACCTAGATATTTCACTTTATTTACCACTTTTAAGGGTATACCACACAGCCTGATCTCAGGAACCGTCCTCAAATTATATTTTGGAGCTTTGAACACGACAAGCTCACTTTTAGCCGCGTTATATCTGAGACCATGCTGCTCAGCATACCCCTCACACTTCTTCAGAAGCTGTCTAATTGCGTTGATGGCCCCAGCAGCACCATATCGTCTGCGTAGCTTATATTGTTGAAGCTTACACAGCTTACATTAACCTTTCTAGCAACAGCTTTAGGTTAACACATTTTTTTGAACGGCGAGGCTCGCGAGGCCGCAGACCGGGCTCCACGTAGGGCCGAAGGCCCGAAGCGTCCCTCCAAAGCGCGCTCTCGGATACTTTACTCCTGAGTGCAAGGACAAGCGAATCTGAGCGTGTGCGTGGGTCCCTCCAGAGCGTGCTCTTCACGCGAGCCCGAAGGCCGAAGACCCGAAGGACAAGCTCACGCGGATATTTTACTACTTCCAAGTGTATTACAAGCGAACCCGAGGGCTGAAGGCCCGAACCATACACGCCCGCGTGGACACTTTATTACTTCTAAGTGTCTTAAAAGCGAATCTGACGGCCGAAGGCCCGAAGGAGAGCGGCATAGCACGCGAGGCGGCAGGCTGAGCTCTGCGTAGGGCCGAGGGCCGAAGCGTCGCTTCAGAGTAGGCTTTCCACGCAAGCCAGAGGGCTAAAGGCTCGAAGAGCAGGCTCACGCGGACACTTTATTACTCCTAAGTATCTTACAAGCGAATCTGAGGGCCGAACTCCCGAAGCGTCCCTTCAGAGTGCGCTCTCTACGTGAGTCCGAGAGCCAAAAGCCCGAAGCGTCCCTCCAGAGTGCGTTCTCGAATACTCTACTCCTGAATATGTTACAAGCGAACCTGAGGACCAAAGGCGTGGCACGCGAGGCGGCAGGCCGAGCTCTCCGTAGGGACGAAGGTGTGTAGCGTCCCTTCAGGGTACGCTCTCTGACTTTTGTTTGGATGTTTGTTACTCAACCACACTTAAATGGCTCAACTGATTTAGATGAATTTTTGCACGAAGATAGTTCATAGCCTGGATTAAAATAAGGGATAGTTTTTATCCTGGGTCCACGCAGACCTAGTCGCGGGCGGAAGCTTGTTGTCTAATAAAGCTGCTGGCGTTGATTGTTTTATTATATATTTTCAACTAGCGACCCGCCCCGGCTTTGCACGAGTACTATGTCATACATTTAAACCTTCCTCTTGAATCACTCTATCTATTATAAAAACCGCATCAAAATCCGTTGCGTAGTTCTAATGATTTAAGCACACATAAGGACAGACAGCAGGCAGCGACTTTGTTTTCTACTATGTAGTGATGTAATAATTTTACATCACTCGGGCGTCGGGCGTAAAGTGGCGATTAACAATCTCTCTTGACAGCCAAAAGAAGACGTACATTTGTGTAAGGGGGTCACCCCCATACACAATTTTAAGTCTTCTAAGAGAAGAAAAGAACGCTTCAGAGCTGTCGCCTTGCCTTCGGCTTGGGCTACAAGGTTCCTGAGGTGGCCTTTATTTTTCTGCTTTAGGTGCGTATCATGACCGCCTGACTCGTATAATTACTCATAAAACAAAACAAGAGCTTCTAAAGGCGCCACGTGACGACAGCGATATATTGTTGGAAAGCCTATAAAATTACCTATCTTTCTTATAATATCTTTAATTGCGCTAATGTTATTATTTACTGAGTTACAAGCGTTTTTATCAGTACTCATGCAAACGCCCACGGTAAAACAGTCATATTTTGTCAAATATTTAAAAAGATTTTGATGATACGTCATAGGGCTCGAATAAACAATTATCGAACGTTTAATATGCTTTCAAATGACACCTCACACGAACCGATCAGTAAAATAGAACCCGAGATTGGAACATGAATCGATGACCGTCGGCCGCCATCTTTATGACGTCACAGCTATGTCCGTCCCCTCTCCCTCAACTAAAACCGGCAGATTCGTACTCTGGAGACAACGAGGAACACATCTATACCAGTTTTAGGTATATAGAGGTGATCCTCTCACGAAAATCGTGAAGGAGACGACTTTTTGCGATATTGCCACCGCACTAATACTGTTTATACTGAAAAATAATTTGTGCTGTGATGATAGTGGTAGCCCTATGCTTAAAAAACCGCAAATCGATGTACAGTTTAGCCGTTTGGCACACGCATACTATAGGTCAAAACATTTTTTCTACCTGCAGTTCCTAAAAAAGTTCCCTTGGGGTGGGAGTGCCGAGACATTTTTCTTCGGTTCTAAAAATATACCACATCATTACGTTTTAGCCATATATTTTTTAATTAAACAAAAATAATTTTCGAAACATACCAAGTTTGGGCTCCTCCAGATACGATATGGCTGATTTTATTAAATTCAATATACCACAAATGATACGTGATATCCTCATATCTAACCTCACAAAAGCAATTTCGAAAATAATTGCATTAAGTTTTTTTTTTTAATTTTTCAATATTACCAAGTGACACAGTTCTACTTCAATACCTATTTTACGTGACTTATGGAACTGTACTGCAGATACGGTACATATTAATCATAAAATGATACGTAGTATCCATATATCCAACGGGAAATACCTCTTTAACCCTTTAACTGCGCCTTTTCATCAGTTGGTATAGTTCGTTTAGTTTTTGTCACAAAATATCAAGGTTGGACTCTTTCAGATACGATATACCCAAGTAATTAGGTTAGATATCAAGATACAACGTATCACAAATGATCCGTTATATCTTGATATCCCCAAGAAAGCAATTTTGAAAATAATTTAATTAAGTTTTTTTTTGAATTTACTACGTAACGTACGCTAGGAAGCTCTAAACGTCATTTTTTATATGAAAAACGACAGTTGATTTGTCCTAACGCGCGTTCAAAACATTACGTGATTACCCCTCGTATCTCTAGCCGACCCACGGCCCGCTTTCTTACAGTCGGTTATAACGGGTTTCTTTGATTTCGGTTAAAACCGGTTTTGCATTCCCTACTCTCAATCAACTGAGCTATCGGAACAATCCACCTCGGTCACCTTTTTTATCAATCAGTTCATTCTTACAAGGCCTTAGGGAGGCGTGTACCGACACCGACATCTGCCTAGATGCGAAATGATCTGCCTAGCAGCGATTTGTATGTTATCCATTTAGTTTTGTTATTATATTTGGTAATGTTGGCCTTAAATATGATAAAAGAGAATGTTTCGCCTTAATATGATCCAACGTGAATGTAAACGTAACACGCAAAACTAAAAGAAAGCGTTTACGTGACGTATGCAAGAAATGTGCATAGAAATTCTACATTTTCAATAACTCCTGATTTTTGTATTAATGATTAAAAAAAGTCCTCTTCCACACCGATGAAAAACTAGTTTTATGATGGTTATTGGTAATTCAATAATTTAATGTTAGGCCCTAATCGGAATTTGAAAGATTCTTTGAAATCGAATGAGTAGGTAAGGTACCTATTTTCGGAGATGACCCCCTACCTGCTGCCTAATTTGACTGCCTACTACTACTATTAGACAGATAACTAATAACCCTGTGATTATACTTTCTGTACTTACTTCATATTAGTAACATCAAGGGCCCGTTTCATGAAGCAACAAGTTAGAAATTACAGGGGGAAGTCTCTTTTCAATGCCTTTTGGTAGAAAGAGACTTCCGCTTGTAATTTGTAACTTTTTGCTTCATGAAACGGGCCCCAGATCATTATGACATCGGGACCTGGAAAACCTCTAGCAAATAAGTAAAATAACTCTGTCTACAAATAAAATTAAAGTTAAAGAATGTTTAATACTAATAACCCTATATAACTTTCTTTACCTATTATTGGTTAAATAAAATAGATAATTATGTCATTTAAACCGAAAAACAACTACTTAGTAACTAACTATAAAGTAAAATCAAGTACTTAAAGTTTGTACCTACAAGTTTGAGCGTACGCTCGGCCTTGGCGAGGTACTCGGCCGGCAGCACGCTGCACACGAATCGCCCGAGTTGCGCGCGAAAGATTTAAATTACGGACAATAACTGATAAGCTAATACAATTTAGAGCTATTGACGAATCCGTTAGAATTTGTGTTTATATATTCTTCGATAGAACTAAAATGAATTACACCGACTTGAGAATTTATTAGATTTCTTTTATGGTAAGGAGAATGGTTTCAAGATATAATTCCTCAATAAAAAAAATACTATTGATAAATATGTTAGAAATTAATGGAGCCATTTTTATTAATACTCTTGAATACACTTTAGTAGCTACTAGTCACTTGAATATTCTTTTAGGAGATTTTTAATATTTTAAATCATTTCCGGTTTTGCTGACGTCATCTCTTGACAAAACTATTAGAAAACGATATGTAAGGTATGAATAATCAAATGCGATGCATTATAGGAAAAAACAATAACTTGTATAATCTTTGCAAAGTATTACAAGTGTTCCTTACAAAAAAGTAAATTATTCGAAAACCAAAATCAAAAACTGCTAGAAATTATTTTTCGCTGTTAGTACTTAATGTACTCTCGCTGATAACAAAAAAAAATCAAACTTGGGACTTATGTTAGTTTGACGACAAATTACAGTGTTCGCGTACCGTACTATAATCTCCGCGCTATCCCCGTGGCGCGGAGGTAACAAAAACGGATGTGTCTTCTACTTGTCCAAATTATTGCACCAAACACAGCCTTATAAAACTAGGAATATGCATGAGTTTCTGGTTCAGGAAGGTCCCAAATTGTAGAGAGCATGCTATGGCTGACCAGAAAATCGATGCTATTCTTGGATGTCCAAGGTATCGCTGGTGCATCATGGTCGAGGCGCCGTTGTGCGAACTGCAAAGCTGCAATTAGCAAGAGTAAGTGCATGACCGCGAATGGCGTTGCTTTCTCGTTTTGGATGCTAAGATTAACTTCGAGTTCCTGAGCCGACAGAGTGTCTGATTGAGCATTTGATCAATCCCTAACAAATTTCAATAAAATTGTTTATTGTTTACCATGGTACATTGTTTTACAAATAAGTAATAGTGTATCATGAACCCTGACAGGGTATTGCAAAGTTGGTCCTTAAAAACGTATTACTAATTGTAACACAAAACAACTTCAAATCCGCACAAAGTACTTTAATTACATACATAGTATAACTACAAGCGGTTATTTTATTATATGTATAATAAATATAAGTTATTGGTCACCGTTATGCTACTTTTATCCTCCATGAACTCTTAGAATAATGTATTTTTTTAGGAAGTGTTTTAGTTCGTTTGTAAATTATACTATACGTCAAGTGAAATAGAGCCATCTGTCGCGTGTCGCGTGACGCCATCAGCCCCGCGCCCGCGCTCTGTCATCCACCTTACACCAATATCATAATGTTACGAGGCCACACATGTATTCCCTCTATACATCGATCACCGCAGAAACCAATTTCTAAAGAAAGCGCAGTTATTTATCTAGCAAGCACTCCATTTCCCCTTTGGGATGGCATTGTGTTGCATTATTTTCTTACATTTATTTGCTAGACATGATAAAATGTTTAATAAAAAACGCGATGCACTTCGCGTATCAGATGAGAATCTGCAGAGCTGAGAGACACACAGCCTGCAATGTAATCGGTAACACTACACAGACTCGCAGAAACGTTTTCAAGACACGCAGCACGTCCTATCTCGGTGTTTACCTGACTGAACCCGCGATAAACAAACACTGAACAACAATCCGATCGGCAAGTACACTGGAAAGAATGCTCGTGCATATATGACGCACTTATTCTGTTTTGGATCACGTCGGTGGTAAACAAACGTATGACCTGCCTGGTGATAAGCAGTTACCGTAGCCTATGGACGCCTGCAACCGTAGCGGACTAGTACGCTCCTATCCTATTATTTGACATAATCTGACACAATATTAATTTACCTTTATTTCTAACGTTTTAACACACGTGGATACTGTGAGTGTTCTTTAACAAAAGTAAGTAAAATAATGGATGGGTACTATAGGTAGTGGACTCCTTTCGGGTCTACCCTCCACATTTTTATACTTTTGTTTGGCTAGTTCAATGTTGTGTAGGGTGTTTTTCCCTTAACATCCAGCTAAGACTTATCTGAGGCCACGGCTGGTGCAACTTGTAGCGAAATAAAGGTAAATAAACCTTAAGGCTGACGCAAACGTAAATTAATACATTAACAGCTGAACTCGACAACAGTCAACAAAATTGAAGTATAGCGCTTGTGCATATATTGAGGGCCCAGTGTAAACAAGCCAGGACTCTTGCATGAAGCGTCTTCAATTTTGTTAACATTCCTTTTTGAGTGCTTTGTAGTTCGCTACGTACGTTTTATTTGTATTTAACTAACAACCTTGTAATTCCGCAAGAGGGTTCGCCTCCAATTTGCTACTAACAAGTTAATTTAAATTTATGAACAGCGTCGTTCTCATACACAATTTAAAATGGGCTACACATGCATTACAATAAAGCTCCATATGTAAAAGGTATATATTAACAATTCAACCATCCCATTAGCGACCATTAAGTTCACAACAATTAAGGCACTAGGCGCGCCGGAGACCGAAGGGTAGTTTAAGAGTTGATTTCCAACGAAACTTTGCGAAGTATTGAGAGCTGCGCGCCGACAACTCCCAACCATTCTCAAATCCACTTCCCGCGATTGGCGATCAGTTGTACACTGGTTTGCCAAAGCAAGTTGTTGGTACCTAAGTTGTGAAAACCATCCGCACTCGGTCACGTTAATAACTTGCCCAAGTAATCCTCGGGGGGACGAAAGAAAGGGGTGTCGGCTGCACAATGCACTCCGAGTTCCGAAACACGACGGCGCTCGCCATTGTTCCTTCGCCGCAGAACTCGGTGACAGCCTCTAGAACACTGCATTTCGAGGCTGTCGTTGAAGGCACGTGGCATCGCCCAATCCGTTAACTTAGAGTTTTTGTAAATTCGAGCAAGATTAGTTCGCACAAAGTCATTTAATCTCAACCTGCAGCTCATTATGCACTTATTATAGTCTAGTTTATCTAAACGTTAGTAACAGCGCTTTTTTCCACATAAACCCAATGGTCTTCTAGGAGTTGTAATGAAATCGCGCATAAAATGTAAATATATAATTTGACCTGGGCTTCTATATTTCAGGTTACAATATATCCCGTTAATGTATCTAAGACAGCTATGTTAAAGTCGTAACATATTTTGACTATAAAATTAGGTTTAAATAAAGTAAAAGAAAGCAACTGGAGTAGGGCGTCGCTCATCAATGTATAAGTAAGGATCAGCAAGTTGTCTGTGTAAATTGAAGTGGCACTTTTCGGGCTAGGGTGTTTGCGTTTATCGCATCAACAACGCTCGAATAAATAAAATTGCGTATCTTATACTCGCTGCGCCGGGAAATCGACCATAATTTACACAAATAAGCCTGCTGATTAGTGTGAGTAATTGTCAGAGTATAATGTCCGCGAAAGCATCAATGTTTGCACAACGCCAGCCAGCCTAACTGTTGCTCGACTGGATGGATAGACTAGTAGACCTCGACGCTCTCCTGGTGGTGCACGGTGTCCTGGCGGAACATCTCGACGTCAGCCTGGGAGTCAGCGTGGATCATCTTGGCGCGGCCCTCCTGCACACAAACACACGTCACAGCGACGACTCGTACAGGTACACCGTGCCCCGCGACAAGAGTCTTGGGCCTGCAATCTATGTTAGTCGATTCAGTAACGTTTCGAACGTTAAGTAAATCTAAATGTCATTACTGACATACTATAAATGACATTTAGATTTACTTAACGTTCGAAACGTTACTGAATTGACTAACATAGATTAGTTATGCCAACGCTCACGACACGACAAGTTAATTCAATAAATATAATTTACGAGTTAGACCAAATATATCTCACGCGGAATACAACCCAAGTCAAGTGCGGTCCACCTATAACCACGTAGAGTAGGCATATATACTTATATTAAATTTTTGTCACATGATGCCCTGCCTAAGCTAATTACAGCCCATAAAAGACCTGTTCCTAAGTATCGAAAATCACGTTACAAGACCATTCAGTTTAGTTGTTATCTTTACCGCAGACGTTCAAGATCAATTTGATACTTGATATTAAAATATGTTAAACGGACATTCCGCAATGCAAAAAAGTTAGGTTAGGTTAGGGTATGGGCCTCTTGTTCATAAGAGAACATAACTTAAAGAGAAACATTAACGCTGCTGGTGGTTGATTGCGTTTCGAAAACCGAAACACAGTTGCAATAAAGATTATGAATGATGAACAAGGTATTTGCCTAATCGAGGCGGGCCGGGGAAAAGGTGGATGGATTGTTATAGAAACGGTACCTATAAAGAGGGAGGAAGTGAGTGAGGTGACGACGGGTGACAGAGACGTTTGGAAGAAAAAGGGTCACAAGTAAATGAGAGGGCAACCGAATGATGATGGTGTAGTTTTTGGTACCTTGGGGTGCATCATGATGAAGGGCAGCTCGGCCGCGAGCTCGCCGGCGAGCGCGCCCAGGTACAGCTTCACCTTCACGCTGTACGAGACCACGATGCCGAACGCGTCTCGCTGCTCCGGGTCCAGCATCCTAGCAACGAGGGAATTCACTTTAGATTCCTTCAGAGGAAATTATTGTGAGACACAAGGATCATAGAAGACTTATTTACTTTTACATAGCCGCGCCGTAGCGTTTTCCTGGTTGTACCCTAAAGGTGCCTTGCGTCCGCTTTGGCACCTGAGATTAACAGAAATCAAGAAAAGAAAAGCGTTGTCCCATTAGTTGACTTCATTACCTTGAGAAATTCTGTTCTGGTGACTATATAAAATCTAGGGCGCGAAAACTCGACTTCCTTTTCTCTAGTATTCTGTGCAATCACCTTTGTTCTAAAATTGGACCTTCCATCCAAGCAGGAAAACTAGAGCTAGTTTTGGATTTGACTACGCTACTCTTAAAATATCAAATGATTTTTGGGACCTACGTAAGTTTTTTATAAATCCAGTTGATTAAGGAAAGAATCATTAAGCCGTATTTTAAAGAGGTAATGCGTCTTACAGCGTGGTGGAGGCGAGCGTGGTGTCGGCGCGCTTGATCTGTCCGTCGAGCGCGATGCCGCGCTTGTCGCGGTTGGCCGACAGCGCCGGCGTCAGGTGCAGCACGCGCTGCAGGCTCGAGCCCGGCTGCAGCGGACATCCGTCCCTGCGCGCAACCAAGCGATACTGTGTACTTTACGCAATAATCATGTGGCTGTACACATTTAGGCAGATTTCATAAGTTTTATAAACAGGCCCCGAGATTTAAATTAGTCTACGGGCTTCATATCATATCAACGACATGGCCAAGTTCAGCACATTGAATCAAGTAAAAACTGTTGAATATAACTTATCCTTTAGATATGTTGCATTGAAATGGCAAGGGAAAGGAAGTACGAGTTAAAAGTCAATTCATGTATATATAAACAAAATTGAGTGTACTGACTGTGTCTCAACGCTGGCGACGATGTTCCGGTATTGTCCACTTTGGAACAACACTACATCTACCCCCTGCTGAACAGCTGCTTTAATTCGCTTCACCACCTTGAGCAAAATAAAAAGTTTTAGAGGAATATCTTATATAAATCGACATAGTTCCGAACAAAAAGATTTACTGTGCCGTTACAAAAGTTTAATTGGTTAGTAGGGGCAGTTGCTCCTTTCTGCCCGTGTCAGTTGTCGCCCTATCAAACAACCTGCAAAGTCGATGTAATGTCTTTTCGGGTTGTTGTTCGAGCTACCAGCTATGCTCGTTACACACTCCAGCTCGGCGAAACAGAAGGAATGGATGGCTATGCCAGGTAACCTTGTTGCTGTGGTTGCGCACGCACACGTTGACAGCGATGCTCTCCCCGTGCATGTACAGCTGCTTGTCCAGCGTCAGCTCTAGCTCAAGCTGTCCCGGAGACAGCACGAAGTCCTTGCGGACGACGGTGCACGGTTGCGGGCCCGGCTTGCTCGGTGCATACTGGACTTTGCGGATGCCCAGGGCGATCGTGCTCCTGTACAAAAATAAACAAAATGTATATTCGGTTCAGATTAGTAACTTAGTACATCATTGATCAGCATAGTCTACCGGCCGACTGCCGGCCCATGTCACAGGAGCACCGTCACTGGTCAGTTTTAAATCGAGGCTAAAACTGTTTTACTGAATGTGCTCAGTCTAAGTACGACTAAGTATACTATACTGTTAAGTATTTTTATTTCTCTCCAGATTAATTATAATTTATTATATTATAATGTAATAAAATGTGGACTAATTATAATTATTAACAATTTTGACATGTAATACTGAATTATTATGAATAAATATGATTATGATCTTTAAAAAACGGAGTCTTAAATTTTAAATCAAAGGAAAAATTGAAAAATCGTTACTGACGATTTCTCAATATAATTAATTTGAAACTTTGGTGCCGTTAAGAAGCCTAAGTCTTCTGGTAGATGTCGCTACACGCCTCCCTAAGGCGTCTTGTATGAAGGAACTGATTGAAGGATTTGGTGCCCGAACCGGATTGTTCCGATAGCTCAGTTGGTTAGTAGCGACGGGCCATGAATGCCTGTGGTCGCCGGTTCAAATCCGGCTCGGAGCATTAAATTTTTCAATTTTTCCTTTGATTTAAAATTTACAATTTTCGTTTGCAGCGTTACTGCTTAAAAACCAAAATTAACGGAGTCTTAGCCCAGAGAGGCCTACTCAGCAAATGCTGACTAATCAGGGACTGGAATGTGCCTGCGTTCGACAACTTTATATTGTTGTAGTATAGAGGTAAGTTAAATCAGTACACAGCCCATCGCATGGCCACCCTGCCAGTCGAGAGTGTGGTGACCGTGGTACCTGCGGTGAGAGCGGTCGATCTCGGTATCTCCAACGAACAGCTTAACGTAGTAGTGCACGCCGCAGGGCTCGCCCTCGTCCTCCAGCGCTGGCTGCAGGGTCACCGACCCCGGCGCGCCCGCCGGTATCGTCAGCCGGAACGGGAACGCGTTCTCACCCAGCTTCTTCTGTAGCCGCTCCTGGCAACAACCAACAAGTGGAACTTAATCAACATATTCGAGACCACGCACTACTTTTGCATATTTTGAGAAATCATACTGAACAGCAGAAGTAGCTAGCTAGCTAAGCACAATACCTCGCTCAAAGTTATCAACACAGATCATATCATCTTGACCGTTCCTAGATCATTCAGGTTCAACAATTAAGTCTGAATCGAATATACCAGACGACTTCCAGCAGTCATCTATTTAAATAATTCTGAACAATCTTTTCAACTATATGAGGTAAAGGGTTTGGCCATCGTTTATAACTGCTTACGAAAACGAACCTGCAAAACATACGGACGCGACTGGTTTGTGAAAGAGATGAAATGAAAAAAAGTTCTAATCTGCTGAACTGCACATGAATCATGAGGTCGCTGTCGCCTATCTCAACAAATAGTAAGAGCAACTAACAGTTCTCAAATTCATAAAAAACATTCTTAAAAAGGTTTTGAGGAAGTCAAATTTCTGTTTAGGAAATTCCCTGAAGCGAACATTCAATTTTATAAAAATTAAAATTAAAATTTACCAATAACTTTTCACAACTTTGAAAGTTTCTCGTTGCTGCATTACTAATAATGATATTCTGTACTACTATAACGAGTTTCTGCAGTTGATAGTGTAAACTAGTCTGGTCGCGGTCAATTTAAGCAGTAATGAAGCGGTAACCGACGCCGCGCGGAATGCAATAACGCGTCTGGCATCCGCCACTGGCCTAGACCACTCCAAATAAACTCCAAATTCCTAATGGTCTGAATTTAGCTCTGTGGATAAGGCGCGTTATTTACGCGGTTGCAACGTGTGCAAATTAGTTTGGATTTTGATTAATGTAGTAGCTTTTGCCTATGACTTTGTTCGTCAAAACATTCATAAATTCAAGTTTTCTCCAATTTTACCCTTGTAAATGTAATTTTTTAAGTATGTAATGTTCGAGAATAAAGCATCATTTTGTACTTGTGTGCTAAATTGCATCCATATCCGTTAAGTAATTTTTTTGATTGACTCGTGCATGAATCATGACGATTTGAGCAACAACTATTGACGTATTTGCTGATAATTTAGCAAAGCCTGCTTACTAAAATAAAAGAGATAAGATTTAGTTTAGTGCTACTTTTTATTTTGTATAATTACTGAATTTATTTTTATATATATGTCTTGTATTTATTTTTAATTGCCAACATTGAAGGCGCTTTGGTTTTTACTGTTTGCCTATTATGTAAATTTTTAGAATAAATAAATTAATAAATGACAGTCAGTCCACATCCGCACGAAAAAAATGCATAATTTCAAATCGCAATATTTTTGTTTGAAGGTATCAGATTGAGATTTTAATTCCTCCTTTAGAACCTTATTTAACTTCGGCTCTAGAAGCGAGGGATTACCCTTTGTACAACTTACGAATAATCTCTCTGATCTAACCAGCCTCCAAGACGACCACTTCTTAATTCTAATAAAGCTTAAACTTAAAGCTTTTTTTTCTTAAGCTTAAGCTTTGCTTAGTTTGGGACTAGGTCGATTTGTGTAAGATTGTCCCCTAATATTTATTTATTTTATTTTATTTGAAAGACGTTCAGTAGACTGCACCTTGTACATCGCCTGTTCCCATAACTTATTAGTGTTGCTTGTTTCCGTAACTCATCACTGTTGGTTCCCACTTCTTCTCCGAAGGAGGATACAGCTGCTCGGAGGGCAGAAACAACTCTTTGTAGAAGTTGAGGCCCATAACCTCGTCCCCCTCGTGGAACGTACACACAACCCGTTCTCATCACCCATTACTGTTACCTGTGTACGAGTTGGTTCCCACGACCTTTTCTCCGGAGGAGGATATAGCTGCTCGGACGCAAGGAAGAGCTCCTTGTAGAAGTTGAGGCCCATGACCTCATCTTCCTCCCGGCCGTAGCGAAACGTGCACACCACCTGCCCCCACACCTTGCGCCCGCGCACGTACTCCTCGTCCAGAACGACCACGCCGTCTGCTCAACAGTGATAAACATAAAAATATTATACTCTTGAAAGCCGATAAAAAAAAATAGAATTTGAATAAAATAGGAACAGCTCAAATCTTTTAAAGCATATTTTGTTTTTTGTAAGACTTTTCAGAACATGAGCATATTGAAAATATAAGTTAAACGGCGGCCGAGTGCTCGACGCTATACTAGTTTATGACGAGCACTCTATCTCAAGGTTAAATTCAAACTAAGAGGATTTTTCTTCATTCGAATTTAAACTATGCCACTTTCACATAGAGTGTCCATGCCATTATACTAATACAGCGTCGAGCACTCGCGGAGACTAGTAAACACCTAGGTAAAAAGCTAGTTCGATTACCGATAACACCAAACTAAACCTTGGATATCACATCCATCTATCATATCTTTTAATTTTGAAGGCAAACAAAAAAAATTAAGGAGTGGCATGTAGCTGCTTCCTTGCGAAACCAAAATAAATGAATCGGATGATGGAGGAATGTATTCAACAAATGTCATCGAAGATAAATCAGATAGAGCCTAAAAACCAACCAATTTGATAGATTCTGCCGTAAAAATTTCTTCAAATTTATTATTCACCAATTAGAATTTGGCTAATGCGTGTAAGTTTGTACATATAATGAACTTTCATGGTGGACATTGGCAATATTATCTCTCGGTTTCGCTTAGGTTCTCTGTTTGTATCAAAGTTCTCTGAGCGCAAACGTCCTTAGCTAAGTAAGTAATCAGGTAATGTACGGGAAGGTACCGCGGCCGCGGGCATCGAAGCGCGTCATGATGGATGCCCGTGCTATCGCTCCATCGCGCAGGTTAACTTGGCGAACGCATGCAAAACCCGCTATTAAACTGGGATCTGTTAACGCCAGGTGCAGTTGAGTTGTTACACCATCGGTCTTCAGCGGTGAAAGACGGGCTCCGCCTTAAATTAACACCTTTATCGAATGTACAGGTGAATCTCTAAAGTTACGGGGAGAATCTAGGGCGGTAGATAAGGAAATCGCATTAATGATACAGTTTGTACTTCCATTAAGTAGATCTTAAGTAATCTAATTTGTTGTATGGGAAAATCACAGTTGAATGACCGCTTTAGCCTAGTTGGTAGTGACCCTGCCTACGAAGCAAGAGGTCCTGGGTTCGAAATGTTCGAATCCCGGTAAGGGCATTTATTTGTGTGATGAGCACGAATATTTGTTTCAGAGTCATGGATGTTTTCTATGTATTTAAGGATTTATTTATCTATATAAGTATGTTTATCGTCATCTAGTACCCATAGTAAAAGCTTTGATTAGTTCGGGGCTAGGTCGATTTGTGTAAGATTGTCCCCTAATATTTATTTATTTATTTATTATACTGATGACGCTTATTTGCTAAGTTACGTTGTTTAGTTACCCCTCGAAAGTCACTTGTACGTAGCGCTATGTTTGAATTATGGTTATATGTACATCGATTTATCTATTAGTGTGCAACTGTGCACAAATCAATGGAAGGGATTCATAATTTAAATTACCGAGTAAAAATTATACGTGTTAGGACTTCAGTGAGTTTCTCTATTTTTACATGACAAGATCTTAAATCAAAGGACACACGCCTCCCCAAGGCGTTGTGTGAAGAAACTGATTGAAGGATTTCGTGCCCGAACCGGATTGTTCTGATAGCTCAGTTGGTTAGTAGCGACGGGCCTATTTAAAATTTGTAATTTTCGTTAGCAGCGTTACTGCTGAAAAAAAAAATTTCATGGGGTGGCGCATCGTTACTGACGATTTCTCAACATAATTTGAGACGTTGGTGTCTTTAAGAAGCCTAAGTCTTCTCGTAGATGTCGCTACACACGCCTCCCTAAGACGTTGTGTGAAAGAACTGATTGAAGGATTTCGTGCCCGAACCGGATTGTTCCGATAGCTCAGTTGGTTAGTAACGACGGGCTATGAATGCCTGTGGTCGCCGGTTCGAAGCATTAAAATTTTCAATTTTTTCCTTTGAATTAAAATTTGTAGTTTTTGTTAGCAGCATTACTGCTTTAAAGAAACAAAATTAATGACAAGATCTTCTTTCGAAATAAGCATGGGGTACACGAAGGGAGGACTTTGTTCTACGACCGCCTTGTGTCACTAACTTCGACCAAAAAAGAGGCGTGCTGAATCGATTTTAGTGGAAAACTTGTAGTGGAATAATTTATAAATTTATGTAAATACACAAGACAGGTAAAAATACAGACAAAAAATCGGAATAATCAAATATGTTCGAATTCAATTTCGTTCGCTGGAATTTAAACGTTCGCGAGACATGTATAAAATATTTTTAATAAATCCACGGTCAAACTCATGTATTTCATTGCCGCGAAAACACTCATCCTGAAGAAGAACTCCCGAGGAGTCCGGAACATGTCGCCCGTAGTGACATTTACCTAATGCGTGATTTTAACCGTGAATTTATTAGTAGGTAGTTTTTTCTTGCAAATATATGTAGTTGCTATCTGCTTGTCGAGTCCGCATCGTTGAAATGAACGGGCGGAACGGAACGAAGGAATTAGTGTTAAGGAACAATTAAAGCAATTTTTATTAAGAGGGTGCTTTTATAGTGTTGATGAAATATTTGATAGAGAGTAACAAGTTGACGCTTCTAAGAGGTGATTCTTTAGACAAAACCTACATAATTATAGTAAACATAATGTTGCACTCTACACCTTTTCCTCGCACAAGGTGGACTGATGACCTGGAAAAGACCGCGGGAGTCTGTTGGATGTCCTGCGACCAGACATATGTCCAGTAGTGGACGTCTTTCAGTTAGGTAATAATTATGATGATGATGATTCCTTTTCACATAGCTTTTTCGCACCTATCGGCTCGACGAACGAGATATGATCCACGAAGTCCCGCTTCGCCATATACAGGGTGAGCTTCCCATTCGGGGCACATTTCTTGAACACTTTGAAGTTGTACACCATGGTGACTGTTTGTTTGCACTTTAGCTCCGTTCGCGACAGACCTCGGACTGCGGCTGGTGACGCCGTGCCCGCATATATACAGGATTACTTCGTTTGCAAGGCTTCTCCGCTGGTAATCTCATTCCCCTTATTAGTCGTTCACGTGTGTCTGAACCGCTTCCTACGATTTCTATGATTCACCCTCTTAAAGGTCAGCCTATTTTGGAACCAATCTTAATTATTATTTGACCCTGACCTTATTAATTTTGTGGAGCGAAACTTAGAATATATTTTACCATCCCAAAGACCGTAACCATATAAAAGTACCTAATGTTCTGGGCTGTACGATTATGTAGCGTGCTATCTCCTATCCCTTAAATAAATGAATGAATCGTGATGATATATCAAGTGTTTTATTTCTTGGTTGTTGCTTTCATTTTCAGCTTCAGAAAATGTCAGTTAATTATCCTCACGATCATTCGAAAAGTTAGCGATTACAATTAATATGAAGTAAGTGAGTAGGTACTCAATTATTAATTGGATAATTAGAAATAAATAAAATAAAAATCATTTATTTCAGACCAGTTTGATCCATATGTGGTTAGTACAGTACAGAGAAGCTTAAATACTATGTAAGTATTATAAATTAAGATTGTCGTCATCGTCGTATTAACAATTTACTTTTGTAAAGTCAAGGATATATGTAATGGTCCGTCAACCACCCGGGTAACTTGGTAAGTTTCTTCCACATCGCGTCCAAAGATATTTAAGTAGGATTGAAGTGGAAACCTCCATAAAGCAGTGTATCACGGAATCGCATAAACGGGGCAGTAGGTTTTACTGTAAATTGAAAAAGTCAGCATCGGCGCGGTCGTAAAGCACCGATATTGAATAAGCGCCGATTCGGGATAAATAAAGCGATGGCGGTCGTCGTAAACCGCGCCTTATCGGCCGCCGCACGCGCCGTGACCGTGAATGATACCACTCGATCTTAATGGTGGTTGACAACAGATTCAGTGGACGTTTGCATCAATTAAGTTAAACATTTAAATAAGCGATTATGAGTAGAAACCCTGACTGAAAAACTATTCAAGCTATTTTCTTTCATCGCAAAAGGTATTCGCGTAAGTACACTGAGAAAAAAAATTGCTTATAATCACTAAATCTTAGTTATGAATACAAAAATATCCATAAATCCCACGACAACAAACTTTTTGTAATAACAACGAATCGGTATGTAAATGTTGTTTTGTAATATCCTTTACTTCACACCTGACCATAATGCGAGTTTTACTGCACGCCGCGCGTACGGAAAAACTCGCATTGTGGCCAGGTGAAGACGTAAAATTTTGTACTCAACACGGGCGGTAATTCGTAAAGCCCCAGAGCGCATATTTATGGCCCTCACCTTGGGTTCGGGTCACAAACACCTGCGATCTGGGGCATTCACGAATTCACCGCCCTAGTTACGTAATGTGATATTACCGATGACGTCACGGATATTAATGGTGTTTTGTAATTTCTATGATGCTACATTAATTTACCGACGTGATGACGTCACGGATTTTACAATAAGTTTTGTAATGTCAAGTCAAAGAATGGAGTTTCCGAGAATCAACATTACCATCCTCACCACTTAGATGGTTGGCAGTCCTCAACTGTGCGCTTCTCCAGAAGCTTCCTGCCTCGCACAGCTAATCTGTGGAATGGATTGTCGCCTGCGGTATTTCCGGACCGATACGACCTTCAAACCTTCAAGAAAAGAGCGTACTCCCATCTTAAAGGCCGGCAACGCACTCACAACACCTCTGGTGTTGCAAGTGCCCATGGGCGGCGGTAATCGCTTACCATCAGGTGATCCGCCTGCTCGTTTGCCTCCTATCACATAAAAAAAAAAAAAAAAGAATCATGGTATTTTCTAGTTGACTTTTAGTAAAATTTACAAAGTAGGTACTTTAGTAATATCCTTGATTTCATACTTGTAATTACTAAACTTTAATGTATATTTAAGAACTTGTTGTGCAATATCAATGATTCGTTACTTGATATTACTAAACTTTAATGTGTGATTCAGAATCTACTTTTGTAATATCAAGATTCGTTACTTGATATTACTAAACTCTACTGTGCTTTTTAGAAAAACGTTTTGTAATTGCAATTATTTCGTACAAGATATTACAAAACTTTAATGTGTAATCCTGAAACTACTTTTGTAACATTATAATACCGTTTGTAATAGCAACAGAAAAGAAGTGTTGTTATTGCAAGTCACTCTATTAGGTACTATTGTTTTCTTTACTATAGTAGAAATTGGTTGCCTCACTCTTCTCTTTTGATAAGAGCGTCTTCTCGGGTAGAGAACGGGTCAGGGGTTTTAACTTTTAATCCTGCTCGAAGTAAATAGAGTAAGAGATGGAAAAAACCTACATATTTGTATTTGTACCACAGAAGTATTCTAATTTACCTCCTGAAGGCTTCCCTATTGAGAAATACCTACTGGGATAGTTTGGACAGATTTACAAGATTCATTCACTTTCAATATCCATTAAAATGAATAATGGTGTTAATATTGGTTGAGACGATTTCACCCAATAGGACTTAATCAAATACCTACGGGCTCATCTTGAAGAGTAGTATATTCTCGGATAAGTTGTAACTATCATAGTTGGACGTGAATCGGTTAGGCTAATTGAACCAATTGGAATGATTGGTACTGAACGCATTTATATATCACCAGACTTTCTAGCATGATTTCCCAACTAGAGCATCCCAGGCTCCCTGACGAACAGATATAAGTAAGTGCAAAAAGAAAAACATGATGCATGCCGGGATTGATCACGATGACGAGGGTAGGGAAGTCAATCTGAATCGACATATGTATCTCATATCGATATGTTACGTACGCTCGCTTCCAGTGTGTCGTGCTAAGATGACAGAGCGTTCAACGGCCTGTATCAAATTTGCCATATGTCGAGGTGGATGGACTGCTGCGTGAGAAGAGACGATATGAATAGGAAGGAAGTGTTTGGGCAATATTACAGGGAAGAAAAAAACATGCTGATCCAACGGCTGGACTCAGCCGTCGCATCGATGCGCCCGCGTCTGCAGAATCAACTAAGGCATGTCGATGTCGTGGTCGTGGACGATGACGTCACTGCGCGTGCGTCGGTCGTTCACCCGTGCCTCTCGCTCGCGCGCGACGGACAGAACAAGACCGAAACTTTCTAAGACACTGAGCCTGGCGTAGCGTTAATTCTGGTTTAGAATTTCACAAAAAAACTTGACAAATGTTGGCAGGCACTTTTCAACATCAAGTATAAACATCGTGGGTTCTGCGGGCCAAATTATGCTTTGATTTTTTGCGTGATAGAGACAAGATAATACCTATAATTTATGCTTCTGCTTTTGTGGTCTGATCTTAAGTAATATGTCGCAATTTAAATAAGAACTGATTGTCTACGTTTCTTCGCCAAGAGTTTTACATATGGGCAAAGTATGGACTAAGCTCGATATCAGCTGGAACTTTAGTTTGGAGTTGTGTTATAATAGTATCGGCAGAGGTCGCGGTATCCCTGGTGACGTCATCGGCGCCGGCGCATCGCCAGCACCACTACAGACAGTTACCGGCGCGCCGCCGCCGTCGTTACCTGCGTGCCCTAACCTTTCTTACATTCTTATTGACTATAACATTAGTGAATGACGTCGCGAGTGTGTGTGTAGTGTAGTGTTGTGTATTATAATAACAATAATAAGTGAGAAGGAATGTACTGTTAGCGCAGGTAAGACGCCGGTTGACCTAGATGTTTGAATTCGTAGTCGCATGCGATGAATGAGCGATGTCTTTACTGACTGTGATCTGAACTAAGTAAAAGAGTTAACAGTTATTGTTTTTTGGCTTTGCATGACTATATACCCTCATACATACCTACAAGGACAAAATAAACATGCTATTCCTCTTTTATATCCTCTTATTCCTTTCGAATACACAGACTTACGTATTACCACGATTTTCAAGAAAGGCAGGACGCAGCGGGTCATCCCACCCATATTTGGATCTAAGTACCAAACAGGGGAAGCACCTGAATCATAGATACAGAAGCCCGCGGCCGTGCCCCACTACTTACTTGCTCTGTGATGTTGAGTTCCAGATGGTGAATAAGGTCGCCAGCACATTGTACGTATTCGGAGTTCAGAGTGAGAGAACCGGAATGTTCTGTTGCTGCCAACACAATAAGGCAGTGCGCTTGTGAATCTTCTGGACTCGCAAGCGTCCATAGGCAACGGTGTTAACTTACCGATGGGCAAACCGTATGCTTGCTTTCCACCGTGGAAAAAAATATTAAGCAGGTGGTATCACGTCATTGGTTCCAATATGGTTTCATCATTAGAAGGCGATATTCAAGTCTGATTGCCCTCCAAACTTATTCCAGACTGCAGTCACTAACCGACTCCTGTGCATATTTCAGACGCCACGCAGCAGAGAGCAGCATGCAGCCCGCAGATTCCACGCCGCCACCAGGTAACTGATGTACTATTGTACGTCTCAAAGTAGATGTAACCACCACATCACACCAAATAAATATATTTATTTCTTCTTTCTTTCTTTCTTATGTATAGGCCTTTCTGGGACGCACTTTCCATATATTTATGGTTCCAAATAATTTTGTGCGCTTGTTTTCATATGTAAACCCTAATCAGCCGTTATAAGCGGCGTTAGCCCAGCGCTGGGATTCGCCGCTGGTGTGGCGGCATGCGCAGCTGCACGCGCCTGTTATGTCGCCGCTCCAACGCGCCGCTTTTAGTTTTTTAATTGTAATTTGTATTATTTTACTAAAACTAACCCTAGGCATAAGTTATTAGTGTAATTTCTAACAAAATATGGATCAAGTTGTCCGAAATCAATATTTTTTGATTTTTGAAGAACCCTGGGGTATATTTATGAGTAAGTTTTGCACCCATATTTTTGCACTTGACTGTACGTATGCGAAAGGAGCTAATCTTATGTTACCCAAAACACCTTGGTTAAGATACTTCACAGCGGAAACTGTTTAGGTCATGTTTAGGTTTACATATTCTATTTAAGGAATACCTACTCGACAACCTTAAAAATACAACTCTATCTATATACCTGACCCCCTAGCACACTAGATTTTATGTCCGACGTAAAGCATGTGCTAGGGGGGCCTTAGGAGGGCTGATATCAAGCTCATCATTGTCAACGTAATTTTATGAGTTGCGCTGTTTATCATTGAGACAAGTGTCTTCCCGTAGACTACATAAATAAGTAACTGAAAATAATATCCATACTAATATTATAAATGGGAAAGTATATGTGTGTGTTTGTTTGTTTGTCGTCTTTCACGGCAAACGGAGCGCCGAATTGACGTGATTTTCAAAGTGGAGATAGTTCAACTTGAAGGGATGGAGAATGACATAGGATAGTTTTTATCCCCGAAATCATCCCCTAAGGGGGTGAAATGGGAGGTAAAAGTCTCTGTGGAGCTGCGATATAAACGAGTTCCACGCGGACGGAGTCGCGGGCAGAAGCTAGTATGAAATAAAAAAAAACTTTATTAATCATTACATTACACGTTACCTACACCTGACAGTTTTTGAAGAACGTTGGAGTATTTTTGAAGAACGTTGGAGTATTTTTTTTCCAAAGCTCTCTTCAGCGCTTCTCGTCTTCCACGATCTCTTCAGTCGGATCGCTTCCTCACCCCGTCTCCCCCCCCCCCCCGTCTCACCTGAACAGTATCTTAATAAAAATCTCTCATTTCCCGCATCGCATTCCGATAATGTAAACACCGCCCCGCGCACCAAACCGCGCGATATTCGCCGCGATGATTTATCGCAGGAAGCTCGGCGGAACAGAACGCCGAATCCAAATTAGTTCCACTGATTGCTGTCTCCTGCTCGATTTGGAATAACTTCCCGAACAGTGAATTATTCGGGTGGGTTGAAGCCGTAATAAAATTCAAAGAGTTACTGTAACGAACTATAAGTTCAGGATATATATATATATATATATATAGAGCATTCTACCACTGAACCACCCACCTGTGCCCAGCAGTGGGACGTATATAGGCTGATGATGTGTGATGTGATATATATATATATGTGAAAAGACGATTTCTGAATTTTCGGTGTTCAGTTGTAACCAGCAATGCACCGCGGATCAGTTTTTAAAGTTGTGGAGTTACTTCTATGGAAAAATCTCAGAACTTAAATTTTACTAGATAACACTGAACACATGTCAAGAACTTCCGGGTCTTACGGAAACTTATTTTGAAATTCTCGTGAAAGTTTCCGGCTGAGAACTACTGATATTTTGAGAATGTTCTGCAACTTGTACCTTAGTAGTGACAACACCATCGAGGTATTTCTCTCCATTATCTCTGTAATGTTGTTAAGAACGACTTAGACTACCTAGTAATTTCGATGACATTCAGTACACTACACTACACATTATAAGTAGGTATCCTTAAAATGTATAGTGTACTGAATGTCATCGAAACCTAAGTAGAGGAGATATACCTGCGCAGGAATTAGTATGACCCGCCTATCATTTTTCATAGTACTCCTGTGCGACCAATATATGTACATTTTCATTATAGCCATTCTCGTTTTCATTCATCTCCAATTAATCAAATTAATTATCATAATAAATAGTGTAATTTTGTATATCCCTACCTTTTCTTTGGTCTACTAAGCCGCGCCCGCACTGCCGCTCGAGGCAGATGACACAAAAGACAAAGAACCCATGCGGAGCGACAGTATAGAATTATATCCTATGTCCACCCTAGAAGTCCGCTTTACTTACTGGTGAAACATTGTTTTTATTCGAATGAGCAATTTCAGAGTTTACCCCTTACAAAGCGTTTGACTTCCCCTATACATTACAAACTTACAAAGCGTCTGACTTACATTTCACCGACAATGCTTCTTTATGACTAGTATAGATAGAGTAAAGATATGCATACGTCTTGAAGATGATATTTTGAGTTCGCGATAACTTAATAGTAACTCCGACGCACTAACCTAGCATAACATCGGATTATGAACCACACCCGCTTAGAGCCGACTGGAGCTAAAGCACTGCTAAGGCTTCTATGAGCTCTCAAACTCGCGCAAGGCCGACATTGGTCGACATTGTGAAGAAGTCGGCTACTAAAATGAAACTGAGGAAATTGTGTGGAAATGAGACGCTGAGTGCCGCTCTTTCATTATTTTTTTTGGAAAACATAATGATAGTTTTCGAGGGTAATTTATTTTATTTCCAAATATTTCCAGAGAGAGATCCAACAGCTAATTTAAGTAGATATAGTAATACTATACTCGTTGTGTGCCTTGCTTGATACAGATTAATTCAATCGCATAGCCTCTCTTAAGGATTTGCCACACTGGATGCGTTCTGCGGTCAGCGGTCAGGTCAAATTGAGTGCAGCCTGCATTATGTATGAACAACATTGTCGGTCAGGGCAATCGGTCAGCGGTCGACGCAAGGCAATCGGTCAGCGGTCCGGGCAGGGAAACTGGCCAAGTGCGTGTCGGGCCACGCGCAGTGTCGAGTTCCGTTGTTGCCTAACTTTCTTGAGCCTTGTTCGGGCTAGGATAGTATTTTAGTGCAAGTCCATACATTTGCTGCAAGTACGAGTAGGTTTTGTATGGCCTCGCACTAAAATACTAGCCTACTCCGAACAAGGTTTAAGTTACATCGTCAAGCGCGCGCCTACTAATGGTTGCGTCGGCCGAATTTGTACGAAAGTTGACCTTCCTAAGTACATTTTAAGTTGGTCGTCTATAACTCGGTAACTAGTTATGCGTACTTAGCCGTGATAGTTTTCCTTTTAAATTCATCAAATGTACTAATGCCACGATTTTTTTCACGTTCTCAGTAGCAGCCATTTAGCCGGCAGGGAGGGGGGACAAATGACTCGAACAAAATTTTGGGCTTTAGAACTCCAATATCTCGCAAACGAATCACCAGTTCGAAAAATCGTCTTAAGAGGCCGCAGTAAGCTCGGCCGAATTTCACTTTCCCATACAAACGTAGTTATACGCTCTCATTATAAACCGCGTGTTGGATTGTGACGAAACTTTGCATATACAATGACATGAGGCATATCTATGTCTGTAATTAGTTTATATGGTTCCAATTTATAAAACAAACTAAATACAGCAAAAACTAGTTTTGTATGAAAAACTTAAATTCGCAGTATTTTTTTTAGTATGGTATCTGAAGCTACATAAACTCATTACAGACATAGATACGAGTATACCTCATTTCATTGAACATGCAAAGTTTCGTTACAATTTTAATCCAACACGTAGTTTTAAAATGAGAGCGTAACTACGTTTGTATGGAGAATCGAGCTTACTGCGGACTCTTAAGAACCCATAATATTTTTGAACAAGCTATCCAACGATACATCCCTACTTTAGGTGTAGAGGAGGTACCCCAAAAAAATTTTTTTTTCTAGATTTTATTATTCTGTTTTGACGGCGTGATTGATTTATATAGCATTTATAGAGCTCTGGCGGCCATAAATTTAATATGGCCGCCAGAGCTCTTTTTACGTGTGTCGACCTGTACCCATGCCGAATTACAGTTTTCTAGTAGTAATATTTACAGAGCTAAGCCGTACACGGACACACAGACAGACGGACATGGCGAAACTTTTTCTTTTCCTTATCTTTATAACAGGAAACTTCCAATTCGTACAAGTATGTATGACGTCTTACGGCATCTATAAACTATCCTGGTCGTTCGTTAGACATTTTTTTGGTCATATTAATGTTAGATTTATAGTAAGTTGACAGTAACCGCCGCCCGCTGCCCTGCCTCGCACGGTCAGATCTTATATCTCTACATATGTATACACATATAGAGACCGACAATGTTGTTTTTGCTGGCCTTTTTTTTGCTTACTTGAAATTCACTTTTAAACGAACATGACTCGGCTATTCAGTTGAAGTATTTTCATACTCTATTTTGGCTTTCATACATACGCATTTTTCATGAAATTTCTCTAAACTCTAAGGCAGCTCATATCCATTGACTTAGTTCACTGTGCAGCTGCTGAGACTCGTTATCATAAATTGACCATGTGGGAAACACATTAACTAGAGCGAAGCCAGTGAGCCTGGTTAGTTCCATTTATAATTAGGGAACCACAGACGACCGCTGCTGCCAGTAGGAGTGACTAATCCTCCTCCAATCCCAGAGGGAAAGCTAGACCTGTTGGGATTAAGCCGGTTTCCTCACGATGTTCTTCGGCCTGTAACAGTGATAATACAATGATGATGTCCTCCCAGAGACGTATCCGTCGACGGCGACATCCTGACAAAGTTATATAGATACTAAGGGTGGGAAACTTTACCTGCATTGGGCACGAGTGTGACTTGCAAAACCAAATTTGGTTTTGAACGTACGACCGCAAGAGACACAGTGAAGCTAACAGTGACAATGTAATAGTGATTCGTTCATGAGCCAATTGTAATAACAGTGTTATTATTCCAGGCGTGGTGGAGCTGCGCGAGGACATCCCGCTGAAAGCCGGCGCCGGCGCCGGCGGCGGCTGCGGCACGCCGCGGCTCATCGCCGGCTGCTTCGCCGCGCTGTCCGTCGCTGTCACCGTGGCGCTGCTCACGCAGATCTACTACGGAGACTACCAGGTAACAACAACGCTAAATAGTGAATTTGTAGCCGTTGGCGCCGCTATACTAGTCACCAAAGAAAAGCTAAAGTCGTGGTGTCAGTCGAGTGTATCCGATCGCTGCAATAGTAACGTAATAATGTAATGTCATTCATGATATCCCGACGACGACCTTGGAATACTATAGATGGACAGTGAAGCCCTATTATTATGCTTAGTTATACAGAATGTTTTCCATCTCTTTCAACTCAGCACAATCTGATTGCGAACCTCCACTTGTAATGGTCTTCAATGTCACTAAGAGCCGGCCGCACATTGAGTTACTATAATGGCCGCCACAACGACCACCGTAGCCTAGTGGGTAGTGACCCTGCCTACGAAGCGGGAGGTCCCGGGTTCGAATCCCGGTAAGGGCATTTATTTGTGTGATGAGCATGAATATTTGTTCCTGAGTCATGGATGTGTTCTTTGTATTTAAGTACCTATTTATTTATCTATATAAGTTTCTTTATCGTCGTCTAGTACCCATAGTACAAGCTTTGCTTAGTTTGGGATTAGGTCGATTTGTGTAAGATTGTCCCCAAATATTTATTATTTTATTTATTTACAAGATGCGGAAGTGGCTCACGCTCGCTACTAGTGGCATCAATATGCTGCAGAGCGAAAGCTTAACATAATCCAAACAATGTAATGTGTAGGTGGTGCCCCACGGGTCCGTGTCATGCGCAGCCGAGGTGTGCTCGGCCGCGGGCACGGGCGCGCTGAAGGCGGGCGGGCGCGCGATGGACGCCGCCGCCGCCGCCGCGCTGTGTCTGACGCTGCTCGCTCCGCACCGCACCAGCATAGACGCGTAAGTCACTTTTTGCGAAAACCATAATGCTACCCGCTTTCATTTTGCGATATGACAACGATCGAACATGACTTGGTGCCAAATCGCGTTATTGAAGACGCACAATGAGACCATTAATTTGCACACACCCGGGCGCACAGTCCTAGGGGGCGCCGACTCGCAGTGCGCCACTCGCCTCGACTCGGGCGCATGCAAGGGGGGTGCTAGAGGGCGCTGCGGTAATGATTGCACCCGTGCGCGACATGCGCTAGAGACGCCTCTCTGTCTGTATGCATCGCCTACTCTCTTTGCTTTACCTTCTCATCAGGACGAAAGAACTGAAGGATCATCGCTAAGGGCACTATAAAGCGCCATGTTACACTTTCAAGGCCCCATTTTCTACTCAAGTTCAACATAACTATTTAGTACTATGCCTACGGCTCGATTCACCGAACTGGAACAGAATTAATGTCAGTTTAACAAAATAGTGTACCAATGTGGATTCTACCAATCTCATAATTATTTTTCATCACATTTGCTCGAAAAGGGCTTCATAATGCGCAGACATAGCGTGCTGCAAAGGCCTGTGTAACGCCCACGGGCGTAATGGCTTTTTTCTTAAATTGTAACTGTCACTCATGCGGCAGTTACAAAGCAAATAGGTTTTATATCAAATACGATGTCTGAAAACGTATTTATAAATAAATTTAAACTTAAAAACACTACTAATACATTTTTAACAGAATTATTTACAGATTTAGTATGTACTTAGTTAAATATGTGTCTACCTATGTATACCGAAGGGTCTTTGCCAAACGCGCCTCACGTCAAATTCGACAAAACGGACAACGGGCAGCTACAGTTTTTATTACGATTTGTATAAATTTCATCTAAAATTTATCTATTTGTTTCCTCGCAAATGTGATGAAAAACATTGTGTATAACACGGGCGTAAGAATATTGCAAAATCGAGTCATCAAAAGCCTTCTGATAGGCTCTTGTTCGCAACATTCCACTTACGACCCTCGTTAAACAATGTACTATTGTAACTTAGCACTCATATGAGTCGATCGGGCGATATAACAGGCTGCATCAACATTTTATGAACCGATTATCCGACATCACACAAAAAAGCGTCACGTCTCCATGTTTATAAATATGCCGCGCACCTACTTGATTGTCAAATAATACGTTAGACATTGTGGGATGGACGTAACGGTACAGTCAATCGCAAAAATATGTATCGATAACATCCTCTCATAAAATAAGTACCAAAACCTTAATCCACTGACATAAGAGCTATCATAATCATAATTATTTAATTCTGATACTAGTCCATATTTGTTAGTAGCGTACAGAAATTCATAAAAACTTAATTCTAGTGTTAGTTAATTACATACAATTCATACTATTCATATGCTATGCTGTGGGACATATTTATGAGTAAGTTGTTTGCACCAGGGATGCCGCGGATGTGATTTTTTAGACATCCGCGGATGCGGATGCGGATGCGGGTTTTGAGATCGTCTTCACATTTAAATGAAAAATAATGTTATTTTTTATAATTTTTATAGTATACAATGTGAACATACAAAACCAGTGATCGAATTTGAAAATTGGGGCATTATATTTAATTTAAAAAAAAACAATGTTTTTTTCATCCAAGCGGTTTCGCAGGGAGTCCTAAATTAGTCCCGCACCACTGAATAATAATTGTTCGCTAGCAACACTGGCCGGTGGAGCAGAGAAATACCTTCGAGCAAAGGAGATAATATTTTTAATTGTTTGCTATTATCTCTCCACCAGACAAGAGGATTTTCTGCCACGTTTGTTCTTTTCTTGTTCCGGTATAGGTGCTTTTTTAAGATCAGGAGTGCGATTTTTGAATCTCACTGGTGATATCAAAGTCACCGGTGACTAAAATTATCACCGATGACTTTAATGTCACCATTTTCCAAAAGCCGTATTTTTGAAAGTCACACGCTGTTTACCAACATGCAGAAATTTTACAATGTCAGTCAGAGACAATCTTCCCGTTACGTTCCTTTTTGCGCAGATGTTGTCCTCTATACCGGTTTTTATTTTCTCATACTATAACTTAAAACAGATTCAAACGTAAAACGTAGCGTATCTGTCAGTGTCATGTAAACGAAAATTAAAGTTTTGAAAAATTCTTGGCAGATGTCACATACGTCAACTGTCAAAAACAATCGCATGGTGATTTCAATTACGAGTCGGTAGGGGCACTCGTAAATCGATATCATAGGTATGACAAATGTAAGTCACCGATGAGTTTCAAAAATACGAACTTTCGGAAATCACTCACATCGGTGAGAATTAGTCACTTGGTGAGATTCAAAAATCGCTCCCCAGCACCGGGACTCTGAGATCTCTGGACGTGTTCAACTGAGATGCTTGTCACCTGCGAATGCGGCGAATGGGCATATCACGTAAACGAATTGAACATTCTTATTGGCTAAAGTATAACGAAAGTACCTCAAAAACCCGCGGCACGCGCCGCTCTGGGCCTCGCATCCGCAAAACCTCCGCATCGATTTTGGCGGATGCGGAAGCGGATGCGTATGTTGAAATTGATGCGGATGTTCCGCGTTGCGGATGCGGATGCGAATATCCGCGGCTTCCCTGGTATGCACCCATATTTTTACACTTGACTGTACATAGTTTACGGGAAAAGAACGAACGAGTATTCTTGTACGTCAAGGGCATAAATATACGTAATATGTACGTTCCCAAGGTTTCTAAAATATCTGTACAGTTGATTAGCCAGAAATATCTGTACGGTAATCCGGTCAAAAATATGTGATCATTTTATTAGTCAAAAAGTTCTGTACATTTACATGGCCATAAATATAAATGTACAATGTTAGTCAAATATATGTAGGCAAAAAGGAGGCCATAAATATCTATACACGAAACTCTCACATACATAAGAACAAAACCCAAGCCAAAAATATCTACACAGTCAAGGGCAAAAATATGTATACACTTTAGAATGTATTTATGGTTGATTTTAGACAAAGAAAAGTTGACAGATCATGTTAGAATTCGTGTTCAATCGCTTGGGCTAAGCCCACCGTTAGAGAGCAGTCGAGTTCTTGCTAATTCTTTCAATGTTTATTTGTCCTGTATACAGCAGTGGGTCTTACTTAATAATGAAGAATTCGGGTACTGCAAAAATATTTTTATAACAGCGCCATCTAGTAACGTGTATCTATACAGCAGTGGTCTTACTTAATAATTATGAATTTGGGATCATAAGGAATGTACTGCAAACATATTTTTATAACAGCGCCATCTAGTAACGTGTATCTATACAGCAGTGGTCTTACTTAATAATTATGAATTTGGGATCATAAGGAATGTACTGCAAACATATTTTTATAACAGCGCCATCTAGTAACGTGTATCAACACCGTTAGAGAGTGCGCTCCACGCGTTAGTTCGGCTAGCAGCTGCCGCGCGTACTGGCGCCACTCGCGCCGGCAAATCGTCTAGAAAACACAGTTCGGTAGAGTAAACAGCGTAGTACATAGTTATTTCTATAGTTTACATTCTTGTTAGAGTATAGTTTGTAGACTCTTACAATACTTATAAATCTTATACCTAATTAGGAAGAGACGAGCAGTTGTTTTCGCGATTACGCATGCCTTCTTTTTCCGTTTTATATCCACTCTACTCTACCTACTTATTTATTACACACGGTTAAAAGTAGAGTCAACCGGTAGTGTAGCGCCATATTTTGGTATTATTTAGTTGATGAACGTTGAAGGGCATAAAACAATGAAGTGGTCTCAATCAGAAACTATGAAACTAGTATTGCTTTACGCAGAATTCCCATGCATCTGGGAGTTCTGGGACGTCAGCCAACGGGATTACAGAAACAAGGATAACAGAATAGCGGCTTTAAATTATATTATTCGTGAAATTAACGAACTTATCTTCGAGGTTCCTGAATTGAAACAGAAGATCAAGAACCTCCGGTACCTACTTATGACCAAAGGAGCGGCTGAAGATCGCCAAATCGCTAAAGTCGGGTTGTGGAGATGGCGTTTACGTGCCGACCTTAAAATGGTGCTCTCTAATATAGGTAATGGACTCTGTACTGAAAACGCTCCCACGTCGCTCCGACCTGGATAAAGTCGACAAGGAGACTTCTGAGGTAATTACAATGCTATTATGCGTATATAATAAAATCTTACACGAATCTTACCTGTTAGCCGTTAGCCCGCAGTACCGGGGTCAAATTCCGTGAAAGGCAAATATTTACGCGATAAACATGAAAAATCAATGTAAGTTCTTGAGTAATCTAAAAACAATTTTGTCTGTTTATCAAAAACAAAAGCTTTCGGCCTGATTGTTTGCTTTCTACAAACCCTTTCACCAGGAACCGCCTAGCGGGTGCATAAGCCGTAGTCGCTTTCCGCTACATACGAGGATCACCACGGGATCGGCTACGAGCGCAGCACTTGGCGATTCTTGGCAGTGAATATGTTAATGGACCTATGTGCCTATCCCCCACTATTACACAAATATTAAGGAACATCTTACACAAAACGAACTAGCCTCATACCAAGCTCAGTAAGGCTTGTGTTATGGGTAGGTACTATACGTGACGGCGATATATTTAATAGATATAGTAAAATACATAGAAACATCCCAGTCTCCAAAGCAAAAAAATATTCAATTCTGAACACACTAATTAATATTTACCTACTTACTAGGCTAAACCGGTAGTCAAAAAAGTTAAATAAAAGAAATGACGTCCATGACTTTCAAACCTTGGCTTTATTTTTTTTACAATCCTCTTGAAATCTCTGTATTTACTGCGAAACTCAAATTACTATCTCCATATCACTTTGTTCACAGGAAACATGAGTCGAGAATTATGTACATCAAAATTGAACTGGAACCGGCCTGCACCGGCGCCACCAGTCAATACAACTGACACACTGAAACAAACTGAAACTGCAATAATTAAAGACGCAACCACCGACTCAAACAAGTCCAATGTCAATATTGGAAAACACGGGGATGAACGAAACAATTATGAAAACGCGGACTGCGTTTAGATCATACGTCGCTTTGATCAATCAAAATCAATTATTTAGTCTACAAATAGGCCATAATGTCACTTTTACATGTCAAACGGTAATTTACAATAAAATAATAATAATCTTACTCATTAATATTTTAAAAATTGCAGATTAAGGACCTAAACGGTTTACAAACTAAATGTCACTAAGTTAATGAATACAAAACAAAATTTCAAAATATGACCATTACATTCGATATAAAGTCTGTATCAGCATTTACAAGTACAGTATTCCAGAGATGTAAAAGGTCTCTGAGCGTCCAAATACAATTAATAATTATTCACATGATCGTAGAGATGTTCTTGACGACCGCTTTAGCCTAGTTGGGAGTGACCCTGCCTACGAAGCAATAGGTCCTGGGTTCGAATCCCGGTAAGGGCATTTATCTGTGTGATGAGCACGAATATTTGTTCCTGATTCATGGATGTTTTCTATGTATTTAAGTATTTATTTATCTATATAAGTATGTTTATCGTCGTCCGTCTAGTACCCATAGTACTAGCTTAGCTTAGTTTAGGACTAGGTTGATTTGTGTGACATTGTAACCTAATATTTGTCACATTATGTATATGATGATTTTGGAGAAGATGACGTTGGACGCTGCGCTAGCGCAGAGTGAGATGCTAGCGCTCTTAGTTCGGAATTTAGTTCCTCCATCCACGAGTATAGACATAAGCACACCCCATGGCTAGATCAGGCTATCCCATCACGAAACATGTAAGCGACAATCGGGACCTAGATAAAATAACTCGTATCATATCCGGGTGAGGGACCTTTCGGATACACTTCAACCCAGTGGACCTTTTGTGCAATTGATCCCGAGATTTCTTAGATTATTGTCCCAAACGCATATTTTTCTTGCAGGTAATTTTCCTTTCGCCATCATCAAATGTCTTATAGATTCTAGTATTTCGCCAACTAATGTGGTAAGTAGTTGCAGGTTCACGTTGAAACGCAATAAAATAAAATACAAGAGCAAAACCAATGTGAAAGTAAGCAGCAGCGGAAAAAATGACCAGAATAATCGCGTTCAAGGAAAAATAAAATAAAATTAGCTGCAAAGAAAAAATGCATCAGGAAAAGTTAAAAAATCTAAAAAAAACTATGCTTTTAATTACTGTTATGATTACGTCCTAGGGTTATCACCCGTATGCGGCTTGCCGTTGACTTTTGACATCCTGTATAAGAGGGAATTTTAAACATGGGGCAGAATGTTGCTGAACTAATGTAAGTTACAAAATAATACATATCTATCACATCATCGTCGACTTAAGATTCTCCTCCTATTTTGAAGTATTCAGTTTTATAATAAAACCACCAGATTGTAGCTATCCGAAAAGACAAAATAAACTGTATTCAGGACCGTTTACATGACAACAACAAAACAAAGCATTCCAATATTCAAAAGTAACTGTTGACAGAAGTGTCACCAGATGGCGCTGCTTGATATGAAACTAACAAGTTTAATAATATAGTTAACATATAATAAAGTTAATAATAATAGAAGAGATAAGTATGTACTGAGCAAATATATTTAATAATTTAAGTACTTAGATAAAAAATTGCCCCAGGTCGCTACCAGGCGGGGTAGGGTGCCCAGAAGGCTGGCTGGATAGCCACGTTGAATGGCAAAATAAATACCTACTTAATAGAGAACAGTAGTGATGTTCCTAGTTTTAAGGTTTTGTTTCGTCGTTAACTATTAACTAACTATTAATCAAACATTAACATCCATATTAACATTAATCATCATAAAAAAGTCCAAGGTCGTTGCTCGACAAAACGTTTTTACGTAACTTAACTACTGTATCTAACCACTGATTGCGCAAGTACACTAATAAAAAAATAACATACTACAATATGTAGTTATATACTATTACAAATACTACATATTGTAGATTATTATGTTGAAGTATAATGTAGGTGGGTGCGCAAATAAAACATGTACCTACCACTGACTGATCCGCTCCAAGAATTAAACAAATCGCGGAAAAACGCGACTAGTATGGCGACCAATAAAATGTAGGTCGATCGTAAAATTTGCGATGGGTGATAAATGAGACGCGAAAAATAGGTATTGCTACGTGTAAATTATGCGTTCTCGAAAACTGTGTCTAACAAACCCGTAAGACCACGAGTAAAAGAGCTAGCATTATTATTTAGATCATGGATTATTTTGCGTGATTACTATGAAAGAGAGTACATTAACGATATACGCCGTGCCTTGCACTTAATGTTCCACTGTTCTGCGACTTTGAGTCTTATTGGTAGCACAGAGAGTCCATCATTGCTCGTGCGTCCGCTATTTGTGTAGCATGCAGCAGCGCGGGAAGTGGGGGGGGTACATAATGATTGCAAAAACACAAATAACTCGTGAAACAAACACGATGACGTCATAAGTCATCAGGACACGTCACTATAGAGAATTCGTATCTGCAAATTGCTTGGTGTTATTTTCTCACAGTGCGATTATTTATCAGTCGTGGTGTTGTTGTCTTATGGATGTTGTGTTAATCTATGTTACTTAGTAATGCTTTAAGTTTTGTCATAATATTTAGTTTTGATATCTGCATTTATTTTCACTGCCACTGACGAACAAAAACAAAACAAACTACGTTCTTGTCTAACCTATTTGATCAAAGTCGCCCCCGAATCAAAGTAATTACATCGTACTAGAGAATATATCAAGGTTATTTTTCATACAAGGTTGACGTTTATATATCTGTATCGTATGCTCTCCCGCGCACCTCACTGAATCCACATTAACGTACGACTAGGGGAGTAGCTAGATCAGTTCCCCAAACGCGTTAGTTCCGCGTAGCAGAATTTCCATTCGCGTTTGCCCCCACTCGAGTTTGTTTTCGTTCATGTATGTCACCATTGGCATAGTTCCCCAAACGCGTTAGTTCCGAGTACCACCATTTCCAGTCGCTTTTTTCCCCACTCGAGTTTGTTGTCGTTCATTTATGTCACCGTTGGCATACTTCCCCAAACGCGTTAGTTCCGCGTACCACCATTTCCAGTCGCATTTTTCCCCACTTCTTATTTTTCTTAGTCGATTTAATTCATATACGCAATTCGTCTCCAAGGCAGGTCGGTGTCGGTACGACGACAATGACGAACATTTAATATAAGGAAGTAAAAAAACACATTTTCGGTTCTGGCGCTTCGCCGGCCGCTGCCGCGGCACGCTCGCTTCACTCGCTCGGCTCGCGCGCTTAGGGTCGCGGTACAACTAACACTCCTCCTCGCTTCGCTCGTCGTCGGACCTACACCAACCTGCCTTAGAGACGAATTGCGTATATGAATTAAATCGACTAAGAAAAATAAGAAGTGGGGAAACATGCGACTGGAAATGGTGGTACGCGGAACTAACGCGTTTGGGGAAGTATGCCAACGGTGACATAAATGAACGACAACAAACTCGAGTGGGGAAAAAAGCTACTGGAAATGGTGGTACTCGGAACTAACGCGTTTGGGGAACTATGCCAATGGTGACATAAATGAACGAAAACAAACTCGAGTGGGGGCAAACGCGAATGGAAATTCTGCTACGCGGAACTAACGCGTTTGGGGAACTTATCTAATCACTCGACTAGGGCTCGCGGTCGTGTTCGGTTTTCGTGTATACGTGTCGGATACCCGTGCTCGTGTAACCCGCCCGCGGGTTTAAGCGACCGGTCCGAACGGATCCGTGTAATTAGCGCACGGGTACCCGCCGCAAATAAAGAATTATAAGAATGCCTGAGACTTGGTACTATGAAATATCTCACAACTTTTTACAGTGGAATAGTTTCGAGACTTGGCCTCTTTTTTACATGGAATGTTTTTTTATGGGATCTCACTTCTTTTTGTAATTGTTGTCTTTTTGTAATAATTATGTTCTAAATTAGTGTTTTTGATGATCGGTCAGTGAGTATGTGAGTGACAAAATTAAGAAACTTTGACTGGTTATAATTCTTAAAATACTGCTTCAAATTGAATTAAATTTGTAATATACCGTGTATACACAAAAACAAAACAAATAAAGTAAACTTAGTAGTTTTAAGACTTAAGTAATTAGCTTCAGGGGCGGCTTTACCTATAGTGCAGGGGGTGCGTTGCACCCGGGCGCACGGTCCTAGGGGGCACCGAGCGCCACTCGCCTCGACTCGGGCTAGCGCTAGCGCGCGCTAGGGGAGGGTAGTGCTAGAGGGCGCTACGGTAATGATTGCACCCGGGCGTGACATGGGCTAGAGACGCCTCTGATTAGCTTACATTTTTTTGTTGAAATTTCGACTTTATCGCAAAGGCATAAAACTTAATATTGCTTTGGAATTCAACGACTTTTTTATCTATAGTTTAGTCGCTAAGACTTTTCGGTTTATCCAAAAAAAGTTGCAAGACACTGATAACGCCCCCACAAATGATAATATCGTTACTGCAAATTATTTTTACCTCGTTAAACTGTACATCAACGATGTTTAGTACATCCGAAATTGTTAGATAAACTCCTGTCAAAAACGCAAGCAGAAAACTACTTTATCATGAGAGCATAAAATCGTACCGTTATCCGTTATCGAAATAATTATGGTATACTTTGAATCGGTAACGTAAAAGTTAAAGTATCGTTTTGTTTGAGTAGGTACCTTTATTTTAAAATGATAACGGTATACTTTGAAGCAGCAGCAAAATAGTCGCAATATCGTTTTATTCGAGTACCTTTCTTTTAAAATGATTACTGTATCCTTTAGATAGGTAGGCAGAGTAATGATGCAAGTATCGTTTTGATTCAGTGCCTTTATTAAGTGCTCATATTAAACCTCGTGAGTAAAGGTTACTTTTACATCTATTAAGTACCGTTAAAACACTTAATTTCGATACCACATTCAGTCCCTTATTTAGTACCATACTGGCATGAACGGTCGAGGAAAATGAAGGCTTGGCAAATGTCAACTCTATTTGAATGATGTTAAGGATCAAAAGTGCGAAACATGAAATTTCCTCGACTTTACAATACAATAAGCGCTCGGTTAATATTAACCCATTCAGGGCCCGTGACTCAGCGTATGGGTCATGTTAAAACAGTCGCGCAGGGCCCGTGACTCACATGTGAGTCGTGAATAAATTCTGATTTAAACATAAACAAAACGTAATATGACGAAATAATATAAGTATAATTTGAGCTAACAACCATCTTTATAAGGCATGTTGAAAAACATAATTGTAAACATGTTTTTTTTAGTGAAACAGGGTCTAGAATATTCAAGTTTGGTTTACTGGAAGTGTAATATAGTAAATATTCTGAAATTCGAGATACATACGTGTCCCAAGCAAATGGATAAATCTACATTTCAAAAATATCAAAAATATATGTATGCCTCAAGTTACTGACATGACTCAAGGTATGGGTCACCGTGGCCTGGCGCTAATTGTAAAAATTACACATATCTTCATAGCACGCAAAAATAAACTTTATAACTTGGTTTTAAAGCTTATTTCATGACGAAACTCGTTGCAAATTGTACCTTTTTACAATAGATTACTGTTTGGATGGTAGCAAGCAACATTTCTAAGGACCAAACTTATTACCATGCCAATTTTTTTGTTTCATTATAAAAACAATGGCTTAAACTGTCGCCAACTAAATGGTATATTGTATTATTACAACAGTGTGTGAGAAATATTTACAAGATGATATTTTTTCTGAACCCTATAATTATATGAAAATAACAGCACCCTCTTGACAATGATCATCTATTTCTGATCAGGCTTTAAAATGTTCATTCTTAGTTTCTTACGAATATCAACAAATTAGTAAATATATATATTTTAATATGAACAGTAAACAGTTGGTTAGTAAAAATGTTGCATAATATTGTCCAACGGACCGGATTCATAAGCGGCAATTTCTTTGACGTTCGCGCCAGGCCCCGAGACCCATAAGCTGAGTCACACGTTTAAGCTGAAAACGGTTTGTATGGTGGCCCGGCGTGTTGTGTACGCTTCGTGGTTCGTGGCCATGAATGGGTTAAGTAGTTCTCATGTACAGTCAGCCATGAAAGTGGGCTACCACTTTTGGACCTTATTTTGCATGCAATAAAGTACAAAAGCGGTAGACCCCTTTCTTGGTTGACTGTACTTACCTACTGTTTTTGTTTAGCTATCATATCTATAAGCGGCTATTAATAAAAGTTAAACAGTTTGCGTGCCCTTTGTCGGGCAATCATTAAATAAAATACTAGGTTTATGCAACATTATGACGCAATAGAGCAAACATAGGCTTCCTGCGATGTTTCCTTTTGCCACATACCTAATATAAAACAACATCATACACACCAAACCTATAGAGGTGCTAATGCAAATAGAGTAAAATGAAATAAATAAATTATATTTGCCTCAACTCAAACGGCCGCGGACGGTCCGAACCCGCGTGTAATTAGAACCCGCGGGTACGTGTGTACGGGTACACGGGTACCCGGGTACCCGCCCGCGGACCGGACGGATTCGGGCGTGTCCGCGTAGCACCGCGGGCTTAAGAACACGGGTATTCGGGCGGGCGGGTTTACACGTGTAGCGGGAGCCCTACGTACGACCAGCGCCACTGGCACTGCTGGCTCAAGCAAGTGTCAAACGGCGTTGCAGCACATCCCTATTTGTTAGTTCTAATCTAAACGTGTGTTACGTGTCATTGTATGTTATCATCATCATCATATCAGCCGAAAAATGTCCACTGCTGGACATAGACCTCCCCATAAGAGTGCCAAAGTGATCGTCCGGTGCCACCCGCACCCAGCACAAGCCTCCTTTCAATGATGAGAGCTACAGGCCTCATCACAGCAGCAACTCTCGCCCTGTCCACACACAATTACACATATTTATGATATCGCGTTAGGTTAGACCCGTGTAAAATCCTACTAATATTATAAATGCGAAAATTTGGATGTTTGTTACTCAATCACGCTTAAACGGCTCAATCGATTTGGATAAAGAATTGCACGAAGATAGTTTATAGCCTAGATTAGAAAATGGGGCAGCTTTTATCCCGGGTCCACGCAGACGAAGTCGCGGGCGGAAGCTAGTAATATTATAAATATAGGACTGGGAGTTTAGAGTACGTCAACAACTACATATATCTCGAAAAGCAAGTTCGTTAACGAAACCAGTAACGAAGAAGAGGTAGATCGAAAAGTAACAAAGAGTTGGAATTCCACCCATTACCCCTGAAGAAAATCGTACTAGACACATGTATTCTTCCAACTCTTACTTACGCGAGTCAGACATGGGTTTTCACAGAGAAGGTAAAAGCTAAAACAGTGTCATGTCAATGCAACGGAGCAATGGCACGGAGCATATAAAAAATAAAAAATAGTAAGACCAAAATAACACATGCGCTCAATTTTGCTCTTCGACAAAAATGGAACTGGGCAGGACACGTCGCGCGCTATAAAGACAAGAGATAGACCATATTAGAGTCCACTATATGGAATGGACCTTTAGACAAAATATGAGACGGTAGACCACGCAAAAGATGGCAAGATGACATAGTGTCAACGGGCCTTAATAGAGAAGAGTGGGCCAAACTGGGCCTTTACCCAAAAAAAGGGGGTCTCTATTAAAAACTAACGAGTAAGACCAACAATAACAGATAAGAAACCAACATACTATGGAATAATCATAAAACTAACACAGTGAAACGTAAATAATTAAGCAGAGATCTGAATAAAACCCCCGTGGGACCCGTGTGGTGTCGGGTTAGAATTTCACCACCCCCTTTCTTCCCGTGGGTGTCGTAAAAGTCGACTAAGGGATCAGGGTTGAAGTGTGTTGTGGGCGATGGACTACCAACCTATCACTGCAATATCACATTTTATCGATATTTTATACCCACATTTATGCTAAAAGTGGCGCTGGAACATACGTTTCATGTGCTCTGCCTCCCCTTTTGGGAATAAAGGCGTGAATGTATGTATGTATCTGAATAAAAGGCTGTATATAATAATAATAATAATTGTCTGGCGATGATGATGATGAGGCTGATTAATAAAAACCTGATTATAAATTCATTACTTTTCACGCGTCCTGAAACGTGTTTTTGACGATGTGATCGGTTTTTACAAGCTTTTATTTAGTTTCACCTGTCCGGTGTCTGTAATCAAATCTTGCAAGTTAAATTTGACCCACTTCCCGGTGACCGATTGAGCTGAAATTTTGGGTAGATATACCGTAAAACGGGGTGAGTAGGGACCAAACTGACATTCAAACCTCGATAACATTTTATTTTTACATATGCAACTTGTATGTTGTATATAATAAGTTTTCCGTACGTTTGTACTTTAGTTTTTCTTATGAGTTTGGGTAATTCCATTTCATAACTTTAACGATAAACACGAAACCCCACCTCACCCCGTAGTCCCTCGTAGTTGAGGGGAGAAAGAGATCTTAGAGATACCGCCCCACCCAACATTCAGTTAGATATAGATGCAATAGTACAATGGTCCCATGATAATGGTATCATGCTAAATGCAGAAAAAACTAACTTACTCGTAATTCATTCACCATATTTAAAATTACCCGACTATACTATCAGTCTAGTTGCCCATAGTTACCAGTGTTTGCATAATAAGCTAGTCAACTGTAGATGTGAACCCATATATAAAGTAGAATGTGTAACTTACTTAGGCGTAAGGATTGATACTAGCTTTTCTTGGTCTCAGCACATTGATTATGTATGCGAAAAACTAAGACTGTTACTAAGTAAATTTTACCATCTAAGTTATAAGGTTCCTCTCGGTACATTAAAATGTTTGTACTTCGCGCTGGTAGATTCTTTGCTTGGCTATGCCCTCGACTGCTATGGCCTGACATTTAAAACTTACTTAGACAAACTAGAATTCCTTCAGTTAAGATTTTTAAAACTACTAGTACCCAAAAAAGTAAAAAATTCTTGTAAACACGACTATAGCAAACTTTATAAAATTTGTAAAATCCTTCCTGTATCCTTAAAACATAAATACCTTTTGGCCACTAACAACCATAGCAATCGGGAGCAAACCCTGCAAAGGACTACTCATCTTCATAGCACTAGGTCGGTGTCCACTGGGAAATTTGATGTGCCAAGAGTTTATAACTACTATGGAGATAGAACATTAAAAAAACGTTTGCCATATATCTATAACAACTTGCCTGAAGACATCAGACTTGAGCAAAATGCACGCGTATTTAAAAGAAAATTAAAAAAACATTTTCTAGAATCCTTACCCTAAATATTTATTCATACCTACATAAACATACCATTAGATATACGATATATTACCAAAGCATGTACATATTACTACTGTAGAATTATGTTTAAGTCGACTATTAACTAGTTTTGAAAATTAGATAAGTTATTATAATAAGTCTTCCTGCAGTCAAACTGTTAAAACAGTTTTGCAGGACTTTAAGTAGTTAGTGTTTTTGTAGAATTTTTAGTAATGAATAAATAAATAATAAAAAAAACCCGCGCCGCGCACGACCCGCGTACGATGTGTGGAGGTCTTATTCTCTAATCTAAATCATTATCGACATTCATTGTTTAAATGTTATCTTCAAGTAGTGAAACAATTACGCATAAAAAATGGAACAAACCACAGGTGCCCACACTTTGGTCAGTTTTATGACGTCTATGTTATCGTTTACTCTAATATTTAGCAACAAAAGTTCACGTATAGTGTAAGTTAGATCATCAAATAAGTATATGAAAACTTAGCCCATATCTGCTGGATACTCGGCCTACCGGTTCATTACTGATAGACTAGCGGTTATCTCAGGTCAAGCTATTAACTGTATAACATTACACCAGAGTTCACTTTGAATACCCAATGCTCCAGTTACATTCCGAAAAAATATGTGTAACTTTCAGGCAAAACGTACCTTATTGGCGCTCCTGACATTTATTATCATCATTATCACTACTGGACATAGACCTCCCCCTAAGTGTGCTACAATGATCGGTCCTGCGCCACCCGCATCCAGCGAACATCCGTGATCTTTACCAGGTCATCAGTCTACCCATGCTGTGCCTGCCGGTACGTGGTCACCACTAGAGGACCTTTCCGCCCGAACGGCCATCTGTCTCGTCTAAATCGGTTCAGCGGTTTACGCGTGAAGAGGTAACAGACAGACAGGCACACTTTCGCATTTATAATATTAGTATCGATCTTCTAATAGAAATGCGGTTATCAATGACGTTACAACCACATGGCGACTAAAGGCACCTTTTGCCTGAGAATGACGACATATTAGGTACTTATACAAGTAATTGATTAATTACTTTAAGGCTTCCATATACTTATTTATTTTGGACTCAACGGTCGGTATTGCCTAGCGGGTTGTGAAGTTGATGATGATGATCTATGATCCGGGGTTCAAATCCCGTCAGTCGTGGTCGTGGGTTTTCGGTGTATTTAGTTGATTATTAAAATTCAATTATTTTTTATTGAACTTACCCCTATAATCATAGGGAGAATTCAACTTGTGTCCCACAATAATGTCTCAAAATATTTAATATTCCACTTAAAACTACACTTTCAGCAAATCAATTTGAAAGTTGTGCGAACATTCAAAGAATCAAAGTAGGTTAGGACCCTACCTAATTATGCGTTGGTCTCAGACGGTCCTGAAGGCAATTTGCCTAGTTGGAGTTTTGCCCACATTGCAGTTTGACCACCGAGCATTATGCCTAAAACGCAAAGTGACCACTTATAGGTAGGTTAGGTTCGTTAGGTTTCTTCAGATGCCTGAAGGGCAAACAGACCAGAAATAGGAGCCCCGCTCCCGCTCCGCGGGGCTCCGTCAATGTCGCTAACGTAACCTCAAAACGACGAAAATGTGATGTAGGCATTTTGCGTTTTAGGCATAATGTTCGGTGGTCAAACTGCAATGTGGGCAAAACTCCAACTAGGCAAATTGCGTTCAGGACCGTCTGAGACCAACCCCTAATTATGTTTTATTAAAGAACATAATCACCAAAACAACCTTATCGTCTATTTATTAGTGAAATGCGATAAAAATAGTTATTGTTATCTCGCTGGCCTAATATGGGATGAAGGTCGCAGTGACTAATAGCCTATACCAAATTAAAGCGTAATTTATAATAAGCTGCGCAGTTGCCTATGGCTGGATTCATACCTTCAGTACGTAATAGAAACCGACCAGGAGGAGTAAAGTGGCTCTTGCCTACCCCGGGATAAAACTTTTAACTAGGTATATAGAAGAAGACTAAATTCTATATATTCATAGTTTACTCTTTCAATAGATTAGTACATTACTTACAATCAAATAAAGAATGTCTCAGATTGAAATAAGCTATTTCAGGCTTTATTTATTACCGCCCGTGGTGAGTACAACATTTTACATCTCTCCCTGGCCAGGAAGTGGTAATTGCTACTTTATGGCCAGATATGACGTACCTATAACTACTACGCACAATGAAAATACTACAAGTCGGGTAATAACGTAAGTAGAATACTCGAAAAAAAGTTTATTAGTTTTGACGACCGCTTTAGCCTAGTTGGTAGTGACCCTGCCTACGATGCAAGAGGTCCTGGGTTCGAATCCCGGTAAGGGCAAACATTTATGTGATGAGCATGAATATTTGTTTCTGAGGCATGGATATTTTCTATGTATTTAAGTATTTATATCTATTATATATATCGTCGTCTAGTACCCATAACACAAGCCTTACTGAGCTTACTATGGGACTAGGTCGATTTGTGTAAGATTGTCCCCTTATATTATTTATTATTATTTAATGAAGAACAAATGTGGAATGACATAGAATATCGAAAAAACAAATATCAAAAGATTGTCAGTATTACAAAAGCTAACAAGAAGTTTTATCAGAAACTTTAGATGACTTTGACGATGCGTTCCATGTGTAATAGTGTGGCATATCAGCATACAGCAAAGTGCGAGCGAAATCATCGGTTTGACAAATTGAGAAGAAACTTGTTAATCATAATCATAATCATAATATTTTATTGCAACCATGGTATTAAAGATCTTACATAAGAGAATACAGTTCCACATGGGCCCTGTTAGGGCATGGCAAAGACAGTAATACTTAGGTATATTAAATTAAATTAATGTGATTCAATTAAGTTAAGTTATTATGTTTACCACTAAACTAACATATAACATGCAGTCATTTGTGTGCAAAAATATAAAAAAAATATCACGAGAGTGTAGGGTACAGTCGAATACATTTTCATAGTAATTATTTTTCTCTAATATTGTGTTATTATACATTTTATATTTAATTATTATCAAGTGAATTATCAATCACATCACATCATCAGCCTATATACGTCCCACTGCTAGGCACAGGCCTCCTCTCATGTATGAGAGGGAACGGGCAGTAGTCCCCACGCTGGCCCAGTGCGGATTGGGGACTTCACATACACCTTTGAATTTCTTCGCAGATGTATGCAGGTTTCCTCACGATGTTTTTCCTTCACCGAAAAGCTAACGGTAAATATGAAATCATATTCCGTACATATGTTCCGAAAAACTCATTGGTACGAGCCGGGATTCGAACCCACGACCGCCGTTTGATGTTAATGTGTTCGAAGGTGGACGTGCCGCTCTATCCACAGCGTTCCTTGGGTTGAAATACACTCGTTGTCCATTTTCTAGATGAACTGCCAAATGGACTACTGTAGGGTGTCTTTCGTGAATCGCAAATGAAAATATGCGCCAAATAGCTTCGTTGCTGCTTACATAGCGACCCATCTGATACTGAGACACTTCGTTATTTGTATGTAGTGCAAAGTGTAAGTAGTAATAAGAGCTATGCAATTGAAACTTTATAGTTTTAATATGTCGACCACTGACATAATATTCCGAAAATTTTGTTTATCTGGTATAATCCGAACCCAAGGTTCAAAAATACGACGAAGCGCTTCGAGAAAAGGTAGGTAGTGCCTTTGCGCTTCGTTTGGCTCGTCTTGGCGGGGGGGAGTGCCCCCGCCGCCTCGTCTTGGCGGGGGCACTCCCGTGCCCCCAGATAACGTACTTAAATAATAATTTCTTAAGCTAGGGGCTAGATTGTTTTTATTATTAACACGCTTTTATTAGGTCGATCTGTATGTAACTAACCTGTAATGGAATCTAAGGTAACTAATTTAACCATCTTCCAAGGATCGTAGCGCCATGAAAATTGGCAGCTGTATGTAGTTCTGATGACAAAACAATAATATAGTACTGTCGAACTAATCTGATGATGGAGCCGGAAGATATGAACTGGAACTTCATGATGGAACATCGTATCATAGCTGTGTTTGGATTTGTTAGAAAAGTCTTATAATGAACTTTGACCACGATTAGGTTTCAAGGTCTGATGATGAAGCCGGAAGATAGGCACTGGCATTCCATGATGGAATATCATATCATAGTCGTGTGTGCACTTGTGAGAAGTAGTTCTGATGACAATACAATAATACCATACGGTACTGTCAAACTGATCGGATGATGGAGCCGGAAGATATGAACTGGAACTTCATGATGGAACGTTGTATCATAGCTGTGTTTGGATTTGTTAGAAAAGTCTTGTAAAATACCATGCAATACAGACGCACTGACGGAGATATGGAGAGGATGCGGGGTCATTCGCCTACTTGAAATAAATGTATAAATAAATGTTAAAAATATTTCGTTATCAAAGACTAAAAAGTATAAAATAAATAAATACTTACTTTAAAAAACACTAGAAAAAACACTTTAATAAATGCACGTAAAACCAAAAATAAATTATGGATCGATTTTAATTACAATATTTGATTGTAAAAGCGTGGGGCGCTGGAACAGGAAAGACTTTCTTGCAAACAAATACTAATACTAACTTTCTGGTGGAAGCTGCATGAGGTCGCACAAGAGCATAACGTTTATGCCGCCAAAGGATTACCAAAGATATCTCATCCACGATTAAGAACTCTATGTACATTTTGCCACTGTTGACGCATTACCCTTATGTACTTAATTGCCGGAAAGAAGAGGCGTTCAAAATGTCGGTGAATGTCGTGTCTCCTCGCTGCTGGCGCATGTTTTGAGCTCGGCAAACTGTTACTTAGAACAGACTGTTTAATGTAGAGCCACCTACTAGTCGTGCTGCAACTCCAGTTAGAGCGCCGATCTCTGTAACCTGCTTCCCACAACATCGCTTAACTCGATTTCTCAGCAAGTTATACAAAAAGTCCTCCTCCTGTTCCAGCGCCCTGCGCTTTTACAATCAAATATAATTTAAAGCACATAGTTTACACTTCAGCCCAGAAATAGAGACAACTTGAACGATCCATAATTAATATTCTGTTTCTTAACCTAAAGTAAATGAGTTTTCTTGGGAGTCTTTTTCAAATTTTGCAGCGAGATGTGTCGTTTCTATACTTATTGTAATGTGTGTAGCTTACTCTTAATTTTTTGGTTGGCAATAAAATCGTCCATCGCGTTGGCTTTAACTGGTCGATCATGATTAAAATAATTGGGATTTGCGCCACATATTTCGGTACACGCAATGGCGGCGCGTTAACTGATTAACACCACGTATTCATAAAACATTCTGTACTCGTCTGCAAGCAAATACTTATATATTTTGAGCCTTATATTGGTAACAGATAACGACCTTAAGACGACATGATATCGACCCAAAGAAAACCCAGCACCGCGAGCTCTAGAGAAAATGTATTAGGAGAGCCTACCCCAATTAAAAATGGGAAGAAGGTCGTTAGAAGAAGAAGATGGGTAACAGATGAGATCAGGCCTACACTGGTTGGTCAGTCGCGATTGGTTGAGCATTATGAACTGGCAACTTGCCGAATTGTGTGTTTACAAACGATTGTACTTCCGGCGCCCCGCCCTGCCGCTGCCGCTCGGACGGCATTGGATTAGCAATTAGATACATATTCAAGTCAAAAATACAGGGAGGCCCGGAGTTTGCTAAGGGAGCCCTCTCTCGTACCGATCGAAAACTCGATTTGACGTAATTATTTAAACTTTCACGCAGTTCACTCATTATTTCACTGAACGGCCCTTCATATAATTTAACTATTTTAATTTCATCTTATTCTTTTTTCGTGTCCTTCCCCAAATCTATTGAGGGTCGGCCCTTCTGTTCATCTCTCTGTAGTTGGGCCTGCTCAGCGCTGTGGCTTCCGTCAGGTTATGATTGATAAGATCCTTGGCGGATCGTCGTCGACCAAGCAGTCGGGTCTTCCAGGTCCTTTCTTTTTGGTGTCTAGGCGCAACGCCACCGTGACCATGTGCGTGTCTGGCCTCCGCATAACGTGCCCATACCAGCGGAGACGTCTTTCGGTATTTTCCCGCTTACCGGTGCTACTTAGAGCAGTGCAAGCCTTATTACAGTATTGTACAATTTTCCCTTTACCCTGAATGACATGTATACACAACTGAAACTTATTCATTTATTTATCGGTTTGAAATCAACTACTTCTTCAATGTTTCGGATGTGACGTAAGTCACAACATCTTTGGTCGCAAGCAAGTCACTCTCACCTCGCTTGCCATCTTGAACTGGTGCGGAAACCAGCAATACTATCGAAAAGATGAGTGCTCTCGGAACTTTTTTTGCTATGATTATAGAAGAAGCAAAGCGAAGCAAGAGCCACAGCAACAGCTCACTGTTCGTTCAAGGCAAGAATTACCTAATATGGTATCACCAAAGTTGAGTCGGACTCGCGCACGAAGTGTTCCGTATCCATTATCTATAAAAACAGCAAAAAACATCATGTGAGTTGTATGGGAGCCCCCTTTATTTATTATTAAATAAAAACAAATATTTAATTAAATATTTATTTTATTCTGTTTTTAGTATAAATTGTTGTTATAGCGGCAACAGAAATACATCATCTGTGAAAATGCCAACTGTCTAACTATCACGGTTTATGAGATAATGTCTGGTGACTGACGGACAGACAGACGGACGGACAGCGGAGTCTTAATAATGGGTTTCCTTCTTACCCTATGGGTACGGAAGCCTAAAAATTAGAAATACGTATGATGTCTAGGTCAGACAAGGTTAGGTTCCCTGGTCAATAGTTAGTTAAAATAATTACAACTGAATTATTAGCACGTGTTACAGCTCTGTCGCGACTGAAAACACTCTGGGGTAATTTGCACTAAATACACTTAACATTTGTTACATAGTCATAATAACCCAAGTTAATTAGGTCGTCGCCATCGGTATAATGTACGTACATAAATAAGGACATAAATATGGAGGATTCCATTTCAATGTCATAAGCGTGTACAGATATTTATGTGTTTTTTTCTGTGCGTATATGAATACCCCTGACTTTACATGCTACTTACTTAATAAAACAAAAGAAATCAATTCGGCCTAAGAGGATTTTCCTTATTTGAATGTAAGCCATATTTATTTATTTAAACTTTATTGCACAAAAGAAAAGTTATCGTACAAAAGGCGGACTTAATGCCATATGGCATTCTCTACCAGTCAAACCTTAAGGTAAAGCGGAAAAAGACTATATCACTTTGACACAAAGTGCTCATGTCAACAAGACAACGTTGAGTAGGAACATACTAGGATGATAACCTTACTTTTTATTTATTTATTATTCGGGACATAAAAACAGTGAAAGCTTGTACAAAACTTGTCAAAAGATATAGGTAGAGTTAAGGAAGTTTCATACTGAGCTCTCTGTTCAAAATAGTGCTCGCCACGTGTGGTCACTGTATTGCGTAGAAGGTATGTAGAAGTCAAGTAAAAAGGTCAGTTTATGAGCAACCAATCAACTAATGTATGTTTGTGGAGTTGTTTGTCGGCTGCACCGAACGCACTCGCGTCACTCGATTCACAGATAGCGGGCGGTAAACATCGCTGCGCGGGTGCACATGTGCGCACATAGGGCGTCTCTGGCGCACTCTATAACATGACGACACAAGCCTGATTGAGACTTTCTTTTCTTATCACATAAAACATTTCTTTTGTCTACTTTGAGACGGCAATCGTTCATTTTCAAATGGTCGAATTTCCTTAAAGAGACTGGACTTGGATTTTTTTGGACGCAAGAGGCATCCGTAGTGAACTCTATAAATAGCTCCTTGAATAAATATTTAGCTCATACCAGGAAACATAACCATTACTACTTGGAGAAACTTAAAATCTATGTGTCACTCAGTCATTATTGCCCTTATTTAAAACTTCAGTTATGCTTTCGTTTTCTATTTTCTATCAAAGACATCGCGGAAAGATGCAAGACACGATACGTAAAACTAATGACACAAAAGACTCTAAGCCTCAGCTTTTTCTGTTGCGTTCGGGGAATGCGTTGACACACCGTCTGCCCGGTCGAACGGAAAGCCCGGACGGGTATGTAGGACACCCGGACTACATTTTGCTTTCTGGGAGGGCCAAAGGTTCGCTTACGCATTCTACTTCAACCATCGCGTCTTCTAAAATTACGTCTTTCTAAAGTAATTGCTTTTATTATGTATCGCGTTTTGTGCGCATTGGAATATTCCCTGCTTTCTGGGAAGGGAAGGATGTCATCAGCGTGAAATAAAGTTAATATATGAGTCCATCTGTTTCCGGGTATAAGTACCTAATAACAAGGTGATGATAATGGTCCAGTTGCACCGCAATCAGGCAATTAGCCGACGGCCGCAATAATGAAGACAGCTATCTTGCTGCCCATTCATCAGCCGGCGCAGAGGCTGGGAGCTCCTGTCTAGTATAACCGACTCTTAACTCTGTACTGTGCCAGCTATATGTGCTCAAGATCAGATGAGTACTGTTGTGGCAAAATGTAGTTATTAGTGACAAGCGGCCCTGCACCTACCGCACTGGACAAGATGTATCGTCGACCTCGACTGAGATCCGTGTGCGAGTATAGATAATTACCAGCGTGATTGTGCGCAACGTAGTGGCGTCTATCACCACATACCTACGACTAATGGGTATACTTACATGATTTGGCGTGGCAAATGGTATGTATAGTATGCTATACTAGTAGACGTTCCGGATCCCATTGAATCGGGATTAAAGGCCATTTATCCCACATCGTTCGATAGACGCGGCAGTACAATCCGATCGGATTGAAAATGGTACCGGATTACATTCCCTAGTCAGCGTGATGTCTGGACAAAGTAACTACGCCAGCTTTTATAGCGTCAACAGAATACCAACACTTTGGGTCAACGAAAAATTAAAACAATCACCATTCAACACGTTTAATTATTCTTTAATTAAACGGAAAACTTTTTTTACCAGGAAAGAAGGACGTTACGTAGTTAAATATTAGTAAACAGCGACGGGGATATTCGAACCAGATTTCTCGCCGCACGCTATTAGGTGCCGCAAATAATGTGCTCGCACTTCAAAGGCTCGTCAATATAACCCTGGTCAACTTTAAAAAGGGATGGAACATAAAATCCTGTAAGGTGATGATAATGAGGCGTGGATGAAATAGGTGAATGGCGAGAAATTGATGGATAATTGGCGAAACGAGAAAAGCCAACTACTCCAGGAAAAATACGGTTTTGAACAACATTAATTTGTAATATCATGTTTTTTGTTGATTTCATTTCAAATTGTTATTCTAAGGTGATGTACCTATTCAAGAATCTGACAAATTTTCCACCCGGAAGTTATTCAGGAGATTTAAATGAAGCATTGTCTTTTTTGTATGATTTATCTTGAATATTATAGAGCAAATGTAAATGAACCAAAATAAATACAAAAATATTTAAGAATATTTTTTCTGACTTTTGAGAAGCTAGTTTGATTATAATTTTTTTGATGTCTGTAGTTTTGTCAGATTCTGTGGCTGGGTAACTAGCTGTACCTGCGACGTCGTTTGCATGGTAATATGGTGAGAGCTAACGCATTTCTTCTCTTGGACATAGAACACATGCAGTTCTAATTTAACCTATCAAGTAAAACGTTGAATAAACCTATTTTAGCTGAAATGCCGTAAAAATTCGTTTGTATTTATATGTCACCCTGATATTTAAATGTATAAGAAAGGGACAAACCTCGTTTTATTTAACCGAGGGATTTTAAATTTTGGGAATAAGGGGCTAAAATTTAGTAGATGTTTGTCGCAATAGATTCAAAAGGTAGGACACAGGCTGCATCATTAAATGGTTATGGTCTTATTCTTTACATATTTTTAACACTTTATATTACATAAATAAAAACTTAATGACCGAAATGATCTTGAGTCACTCCGGCTCTCAGATAAAGATGTGTTTAGGAATTAATCTATACATATATGCCTATGTCCTGACATTTATAAGTGAGAGATAATATCGGCTACCCTTAAAAAATAAGCTATTATAAAATGTCCTAAATTGTTTTTTTTTTTCATAGAAGTTGTTCGTTCATTGACTGGACTAAACGTCAAGCCTAAAACGGATGAAGGCCAATTATGAAAAAAAAAAGATTAAGAACAAAATCTTTAAAAATAAAAATCCTTACTCGGGGGAAATTGAACTTTGAGTTTCCATCATCTTTGGGTCACACTCACACCCAACACACCAAGTAAGGGTGAAACACATACGGATATTTTAATGATTGATTGGCGCATGTTTTTTTTTTCTAGAATATTTCATTATATATGTATATAGGTGGCTTATTATAATAATATCATTTTTTTTTGCTATGTAGCGGACAGACCATTACTATTTATAAAAGGTAAAGGTAAACATTTCTTCATTGTTTTTGAAAATAGCTCGGCTAAAAGCTGCAGAATATAAAAATACTCGTTAGGCAACCTCTCTACTAGCCTTTCTAGTACTTAATGTTTATTTTTCTCAAACATGCTCTGAAATGTATGCGTTAATATCACGAAATGGAGACAAGAAGTTTCTTGTTTATGGCTCCCTACATTACTTCTTGGCCTCAGGCCAAGAAGTAATGTATGAAAACCCTAACTAAAAACATTATTGTCCGCTACTCTAACTTTTTAAATTTGCTTACTAATATTAAACTGACAAAGGAAAAATTACATACTGCCAACCACAACTAGACTCTGTAAGCAGACTTGCAACGTAAAAAAAAACAAAATCTATGGTACTATACTTATGTGCGGTTAAACATGATACTTGAACGGCTTGTTGAAATGGCATGTTTAAAAAATAAAAAAGGCGGCTAATTAAACAATTGTTTTCTGAACTTTCGTTCCGATTGTAATTTCAACAAACTAGTATTTAATTGATTACCTTGCAGGTATTTATTTTAATATTTCCTCACATCGTTTGAGAAAAGCACTATACAATCCTCGGCCGGAACAGGGATTGCTTGCAAAGCTCGTCCAGCAATCCCTTACTTCACGGCCTCTGCAGTAATGTACTATTATTTAAACAATTGTTACGTAGGCTTACTGAAATAACCATTACTTTAATTGATTGTTGCTGTCCCAGTACGCTATCATTGCCGACGACCTTGCCTACTTTATCGCCAATTTGCCATACGTATTTAGGTATCGCGTGGTGTGACTTTTGTGGTTTCGGCAGGGGAATGACTCCGATCGTGTCATATGTATATTTTGTACAATTCACTGATAAATAGTATTAGTGTCTTTTGTCAACATAACAATAATCATAACAATAAACATAACAATAGACATACCTAGTCATTGTTGCCGTGGCGCCCGATCCCGCCATATGCGGCACAGCCGCGCAAGGCTCCTCCGAGCCCCCTACAGGGCTCGTGAGACGACCATTAAGGCGATTGTCATTTACTATGACGGGTCGAGACGTCTCAAGTGTTTCCTATCTCTATCAGTATCTTTGTAAACCCTATTCTTTCAGTTTCAGTGGAGACTAGTATTCAAACTCTCCTATAACCTCAAACCTGAATGCAAACAACACGCACAATCTGCCTAACTACGTTGTAATTTGTAATATTACGATCTTGCTTAAATTTTCGGTAGGTCATCAACTACAATGTACGAAGACAATTGTCACTAATTATTTTTATTGTTATTGCCCGCGATGCTTTGCCACATTAATAGCGCGCGGCGCGGTCACACCATAAAATTGCAGATAAAGATAATATGTGGGTGTTGGCACAGAATAGATAATAAGTACAGAACGGTTGTTCTGCGCCGGCGCGTGTTTTGGTCCCTGCTACTAATGTGTTCATAACTCTTGTTCTTGAATGTGAAATTTTAACGTTCGGTTTGTAAGAGCGGCAAACCACACGGAGATGGCGCGATGATTTCGCCACTTTTCGATAGAGATGCGTGGAAGAAAGAGAGGAAGGCCTTAGTCCAGCCGTGGGACAATACGGTACAATTTGATAAATTACTGAATACTGCATGGTTGGAGGTCAGAATTATCGTTTACTGGTTTCCTGGAGTACCCCCTCGTTAAATGTAGTTATTCGATAACAGCGTCAGCTATTGAGTACCAACACTAATATACTACAAACCATGCTGCAACAACTGCTGCTGCCCCCAGACACGGCTGTCGCAGCCGATGTGGACATCCTGCCTGCAACAGCGTCTAACATGGCAAAATTTAACAAAAGAAACTAATTTTATTGTGTAGTAAATCAATTTAATAACAGTTATTTATGACAGATTTTATGACAGATTTATTATTACTGCCTCAACTTTCCGCAGAAAAAAACATGACCATCGGAAAGTTCACTCTCTAAATACAGCATGTTTGTAATTAACGCATGCTGTTACGGAATCACATGCCTTTTGTCCGGGTGTGCCTAAGACGTTTTCTGACTAAGTCGCGTTTTGCCTAAACTTCAATCTTCAGTGGCATTTAGACTATGTTGTTTGCTGTCTATTTCGCTTTTTGTTTAATTGGTTGACTGCCTGTTTCGACGAATGACTTAAACGTTTTATGACTAAATCGTGTTTTGCCTAAACGTCAATTTTCAGTGGCGTTAAGACTATAGAGCTTGTTGACTAATTCGCTTTTTGACCATTATTATGAAATGTCTAACTCTCAAACTGGCATTTTCGCGTTTTGCCTAAACTGCAAAATTATATTAGTTAAAAACAATGGATAGGAGGTACGTTTGATATCTATTGTAAGTCAAAATAAATGATTTTTGAACATTACGTTGATTTTTATTTGATAACAATGTCATACCTATGATAGATTGATCAATAATTGGTAATAGCATGACAATATTGTCATACAATTACAAATTATTGAACAAACTTATACAAATTCTACTTCTACTTAAGTAATTTATTTTAGACCTAACGCGTTTTAGGCATAGGGCATAATAGGCATCAGACTCTATAGACCTACTGCCTATTAGTCTCAATCCTATAGTAGGTCTAATGTGTTTGAGACCCATAGCGATTTAGCTCAAACAGTTTTAGTCATAATGCTTTTTAGGCTTGAGTCTAATGTATAGGTTGACCAAACGCGTTTCTGACCTAAAGCGATATAGCTAAACCAGTTTTAGTCCTAATGCAAATCGGTACAACAGATATGAGGGCATGATGATTATTAGGAAATTAGAGTTTTAGACTAAAAGCGACTTAGGCAGTGTATCAATATAGGTAAAAAACGTTTCAGGCACACCCGGACAAAAGGTAGTCCAATTATGGTCCCGGGTCGATAAGAAGTTAATCCTGATGTTTATTTAAACATTATTTGCCTCGCGACGTGACTATAGAGAGTAAGAAAACGTTGCAGTCGTCTGAGTACATGCGTTTGGTGTCGCCTCTTATGTACAAACAAGGTTTTGGTCATAAAACGACACGGGACATATAGCGCGGCAAAATCACAAACTATCTCTCACAGAAATCCAAAAAGAGATTCCAAACTTATACCCTTATCTCTGGCAGTGCTACAGCTCGCCATCAAATTTAATGTACAACAACCATAGCATATTTTCGGCAGTTGGCTGTCAGCAAGGCGACCCCCTGGGCCCAGCCATCTTTAGCCTTGCTGTTCACCCAATCATTTCAGCCCTAAAGTCAAAATTTAACATCTGGTACCTGGACGACGGCAGCCTCGGAGGTGAAGCGAGCTGCGTACTAGACGACCTGTCTTTTCTAATAACAAAATTTCATGAAATCGGTTTGGACCTAAACTTGAGCAAATGCGAGCTGTATGTAAGCCAGGAAAATACAAACAAAACCCAAATTATTGACGATTTTCGAAGCATTTGCCCAGGTATCAAAGTAGTGACTAAAAACTCACTTCACCTCCTTGGAGCCCCAATATTTGAAGATTCAATCCCAGATTTTATTGACAGCCAAATCAACCGTTTCTCCGAATACTCCGACCGCCTACTCAAAATTAACTCACACATGGCCCTTTCTATCCTCCGTTTTTGTCTTTTTGCCCCCAAATTCACCTATCTGATGCGCTGCAGTCCATTATGGAAATTTCCCGTATCTTGTGAAAAAATTGATTCCATCCTACACTCCCAAATCGAAAAAACACTAAGCATCCAACTGAACGACAGGCAATTCCTACATGCCACCCTCCCAATCAGATACGGCGGCCTGGGTATCCGGCAAATTTCGAGCGTCGTTCTTCCAGCCTTCCTCTCCTCGGTCCACAGTACGATATCCCTCATTGGAAAAATCCTCGCTCCATCACTCCGTGATATTGAGGTATCGTGCTTGACCGAGGCAGAGAACGCATGGAAAACGGCCTGTCCCGGTAAAGAGCTGCCAATCAGCAAAGTTGTCCAGAGAATCTGGGATGAACCACTCTGCCGCCAGGTCCACGACTGGCTACTGGACTCCGCCTCGTCAGCCTCCGAAAAGGCCCGGCTCCTGGCATCTTCAGAAAAAGAGTCCGGATTCTGGCTCCACGCCTACCCTTCGGCCCATTGCGCGACACTACTGGACAACAACTCCCTGAGATTAGCTGTCGGCCTCCGCCTGGGCTCCAACATAGTGGTCCCCCATCGCTGCCCCTGCGGCGTGGAAGTAGACCGTCTGGGCCACCACGGCCTTTCCTGCCAAAAAAGCGCAGGCCGCTTCGCCCGCCACACCTGCTTGAACGACATAATCCGTCGGGCCCTTGCCAGCATAAACGTTCCAGCCGTCCTAGAGCCACCTGGCCTCGCACGCGACGATGGCAAGAGGCCCGACGGTATGACGCTCGTTCCGTGGCAAGTGGGACGACCCCTAGTCTGGGACGCCACCTGCGTCGACACATTGGCTCCGTCCCACCTACCCACCACTTCACAGAGGGCGGGCGCAGCGGCAGCTTCGGCAGAGGCTGCCAAACGCCGCAAATACACGGGCCTCACCGGCAACCATGTGTTTGCGGCTTTCGGAGTTGAGACGCTTGGGCCGTGGGGCCCAGACGCCCAGAAATTATACCAGGAACTAAAAAAACGGCTCTTCGAGCACACGGCTGACCATAGGGCTGGCTTGTTCCTCGGTCAAAGAATTGGCATCGCCATTCAGCGAGGAAACGTAGCCAGCCTTATGGGCACCCTGCCGCAGAGCGCCGACCTAGGGGAATATATCGTAGGCAATTTGTAAATATGTATGTAGTTTTTAGTTCTAACTTTATTTCTGTTATAATATTACTAGTCCAACCAATAAATTGACAATTATTCTCTCTCACTTATAATAAATGTCTAATTTGAAAATGGAATCAGCCAGTATCAAACTAAGCATTTACGTGTCCCGAATGATCTCGGTTTCCCATAAACGGAAAAACATGTAGATTTTTTCATAAGTACATTATTACTCTAGCTTCCGTTTAGGATAGTTTTTATCCAACTGCGACAGTTAATTAATTTTCGGAAACATTTGACCTCATTAAATTATTCAGTTCTTTCGCTTGAAATCATAGCCGCCATATCCGTCAACTGTCAGTGACGTCAAAATGGCGGACTTGCCATATCTAACTAACAGTAATAATTTCGATCCGGTGTTGTGATAGACCTTCACAAAACGCATAATTATTAAATTCTAAAGCATAAAAAAATAATCGATTCTGATATGGAAACTCATACGCGCTAAATTCGTATTTAGGCGTAATTTCAATAAATGTATCAACAAAATAACGTCAAAAGTCTGTCTCTTTTTTTTTTAATGGCATGGCCTAGCGTTGTCTCGCGTACAGCCAAAACGTCTAGGTTTATGACTATATTTCTGCAAGATTACACGCTGAGTATTTGTCACGATACTTAACGGCTATCAAAAGATGGCGCGGGAGCTCTCTCGATTTTTCTCGCAGTATACGCTCTTTCGAAGTTGTCTATTACGAGAGAGACGGATAGTTCGAGAAAAATAGAGAGAGCACGCGCGCCGTCTTGTGAAAGCCGTGCTGGTTTGTCAGTATTTATATTTATCAGCAATAAACAGTAAAACTATATTAAATCAGTACAAATACAAATACAAATTATTTATTCTGCAAATAGGCCACAAGGGCACTTTTACATGTCAAACGGTAGTTTACAATAAAAATAATAATCATACAATAAAAGATTATAATCTAACACAATAATAATTTAAAATTTGCACATTAACGACTGATATAACAACACACTAAATGTCACAAAGTAAATGAAAACAAAACAAAATACGACCATTACATTCGATTAGAATAAGGTCTGTGCATTAACAGAAAGTTAATGATATTAATTCAGTATTCCAGAGATGTATAAGGTCTCTGAGCGTCCAAATACAATCAATAATTATTCAATGTTCGTAGAGATGTATACGGTCTCTAAGCGTCAAAACAAAACAATAAAAAAAAGGAATATTAATGTAATATTGTCAGTGATGTACATGGTCAATAACAATAAAACGTGTCAAGATCGGAATGATGTCTCTCGTCAATACGATAATAATAAAATAACACTAAGTAGTATTTAAGAAGTTGGGTACTATGCCCTTGCAAGCATGAACAGTCCGGACTCCACAAACAGCACCCGATCACGAGTATGACGCATATCTCAGCCATCGCCTCCCTCAACCATATGTTAGGGAAGGTGGCGACCCGATCAACGACGCCACCGTAAGCAAAGCCCTTTAAGCGAGCATGACATATTCAAGCCACCGGACAATGTTAAAAAGCAAAGATTAATAAGCGACTTGCTCGGCGAGAAACAGCATTACGTGCTCTCTTCTTACATAAAATGGAACAATTATTTCAGGTAGATACTTATAATGTGTATTTAGGTATATTCCTAATAGAATTAGCCTACTACTGGCTTAAAGGCATTTTTGTCGTTTAAGAAATCGTTGACAGTATAATACGCCTTGCTTAGCAAATTACTTTTAACATGAGACTTAAATTGACTGAACGGTAAATTAACAATTTCGGTGGGTATTTTATTATGAAAACGTATGCAGTTCCCCACGAACGACGTGCTAACCTTGCGGAGACGACTGGCCTTCACTGCGATCTTGTTTTTACTTCTGGTGTTGTAGTCGTGGATATCGCTGTTGAGTTTGAACTCGTGAAGGTTTTTTCGCACATACATGATATTCTCAAGAATGTATTGGCATGCTACAGTAAGAATGTTTGCCTCCTTAAATTTGTACCTGAGAGATTCTCGAGCTTTTAGAACTGAAGTGTACTTCAAAGGCCCATAAGGGGTCCTGAAAACGCCTGAAAACGGGTTTCCAGGTTATTGCGCCATCTGATAGAGGCTGTCCTGAAACGGACTGAAAACAACGGCAACTAGGGTGAATTTTCAATCTTCTAGTATGTGGAAGAGCCACCTCTGAAACGGCCTGAAATCACTTTTCAGCCTGCTGAAAACGCTTCTTAAGCATGGAAAATCAAGAATGAAGTTTATTCTACCGGCGCAACAGTATTGAGGCGGTATTTTACTTCGTACTTCGCGCCTTCAAATTGACATTCAGTATAGAACGGGCCCCTTTTTTTTAAAAACATTAATTATCAAGCGCGTCAGTAGGTATTGTTACGTCCACGGGGTGGGTAACGTGATAGAAAATACACGAATTGATCACTAATTAAAAGAATGCAAACTTTATTACAAAATTACTAATTAACAAGACTTACTTAATAAATCACTTCACTATGGCACACTTTTCACTCGCTTCGCTTTGAAATTCGCACTGTTCGCCGTTTAATTCAAAACTCAAACTCCACTGCGTTGGCATGCGGCTTATATACCCGGAGACCTTTGCACTAGAACATTCCGGAGAAATCTTGAATAATCGGTCCAAGGTCCAATTCTAGGAACGGCGACCCCTCGGTTCGTGAATGTTCCAGAGCGTCCAGGTTGTTCGATGCTCGTTCGACCCGAATATGCTGTCCCTTTCTAGTTGTCTCTTTCACACACTTCTCGAACCTTCTCAATCTAGATGTCTCTCTCTAATAGTGCTGTCTCCTTCACTCCTTCGAGAAATTTCGCCATATACTGAAGTGTACTTCAAAGGCCCATAAGGGGTCCTGAAAACGCCTGAAAACGGGTTTCCAGGTTATTGCGCCATCTGATAGAGGCTGTCCTGAAACGGACTGAAAACATGTTTCAGGCGCCTGAAAACAACGGCAACTAGGGTGAATTTTCAATCTTCTAGTATGTGGAAGAGCCACCTCTGAAACGGCCTGAAATCACTTTTCAGCCTGCTGAAAACGCTTCTTAAGCATGGAAAATCAAGAATGAAGTTTATTCTACCGGCGCAACAGTATTAAGGCGGTATTTTACTTCGTACTTCGCGCCTTCAAATTGACATTCAGCCTATATAGAGACAGGAATCGGCCAACATACAGATAAAACTTTTATCATAAAGCCTGCAATACACATTCCTTAAGTTGACAATGGCGGGAACATACAGAAGATCGGCAGAATGTGATAGTGCGATCTGAAACATTGCAATATGAAAAAATAAACATATTACTTTAATATTTTTAATAATTACATTAATTACCTTTAATAGAAAGGGACTCGGACTCGCGTTATGGTTCTAGAACTTAGTTAGTGTTTAGGTATAGCTTGGAAAATATAAATTCAGACGTTAAAAAAGAGATCTTTTGTTCCGCGTAAACACTTACCGGTCAATGGGTACCTACTCCGGGTACTCGAAAGGATTATTATAGTACATTACCGCCCGTGGTAAGTACACAATTTTACGTCTTCATCTGGCCACAATGCGAGTTTTACCATACGCGCAGCGTGCGATAAAATTCGCATTATGGCCAGGTGTGACGTAAAATCTATTTATTAATTCTATACACATCTTTACCTGAGAGTCGGAGTGACTCAAGATGATTTCAGTCATCACGTTTGTATTTATTTAATATAAAACAGTGTTATATTATAAATATGTAGAGAAGAAGATAATAAACATTTAATGCTGCAGCCTGTGTCCTACCTGTTGGATCTATAGCCACAAACATCTACTAAACTATTACCCCATAAAACGAGTTTTGTCCCTTTCTTACTAATTTAAACATCCAAGAAAAGAATTTTAACGGCATTTTAGCTAAAATAGGTTTATTCAACGTTTTACTTGAAAGGTTAAATTAGAACTGCATGTGTCCTATGTCCAAAATAAGAAATTCGTTAACTCCCACCACATTACCATGCAAACGAAGTCGCAGGTACAGCTAGTCATTAATATATCTTGATTAGGGACCCAGAAGCATACTTCGTATCCCAATACCCTTCCAATATCAGAATAAGCTTACGACGTTTTGAAATTAACTAAATATACATTCGTCTTGGTGTGTGCTGTTCCTTTTATCATTGTGTCACATAGTTGTTTGCGAGCTGGAGATGGCTCTCTTCCATAGCCTACAACCCTTTCTGTTCCTCAGGAGTGGCAGCCTGCTGTACTGGGAGTATCGCGACCGCGCGGCGCGACAGGCTGGCCCGGTCCTTAGCGAGTGGAGCGGCGAGGGAGTGGGGGGCGGGGGGCGCGCCCCCCGCCTGCTGGCTGCGCTGGCTCGGCTGCACGCGCAGCACGGAGCGCTGCCCTGGGCGCAAGTGCTGCAACCTACCATTGATCTTGCCAGGTGAGATAATCTTCTTTGCCAGCTTATAGTCTGGCTAACCAGTCGTAGCAGTGGAAACTAGTTGAGAGTATACGGTCTAACCTTAACAAGAGGTATTGGTATTCCTTCAGCTGTTTTCTGCTGTTACAATGGGTAAGCCCTAAAATAATCGGTCCTTTTCTCACAGTACGATGTCATCCTACCATCCTGCCTGCCTACTAGTTTGATATTTCGTTCATTCGTTTATTTCCTTTGAACTAATCCTGTCCATCCTTCGTCAGCTCATTTCGATTAGTTTTTCTAAGCTCAGTGACCCTTACTAGTACTAGCAAGCTGTAATTTGGCATGGCTATGTAATTCAATCGCCGACAAAATGGTAGATTCTCCCCTATACGTAAAGTGGGGTTGTAATTCTTATCCTTGGTAATTGATGTGGCATATCGTTAGATAGGTTGTTCAGATAGTTGAGGGTTTTTGAAAACCATATTTTTTTAGTATGAAGGTATATTTTGAAAATGGTAAAATAAAGAAAATGTACTTTATTTACTATTCAGCCCAGATTGTAATACAACTCAAGCACTGAGAGTTAATAAAGCTACATTCAAGTTTAAAAATAACAAAATACACAACGAATTGAATATTCTAAAAGAAAGAACATAATACTATCGTGACGTGACAAACAAAATTAGACAATGTAGTGTTACAGACGATAATATTGACACAAATGGTGCCTACAACAGGATTACGGGTAACCTAATACCCAAATATCGCAGTTGGACATTTGTAATAGATCTACACAATAAACATAATTATGTAGTGCAAGGTCAAAATACGTGTACATGTAGGTATTCACCAATTGCGTATCGCAAATATGCACGATTTAACATTGACATGATTTTAAAACATTCATTGCCAATATTCATCGGAGTCAAATGAATCATATAATAGTTATTTTCACCTCACCGGCTCGAAAAGGCTTGCTTTATCGCTCAAAATCTGCGCCCAAAAGTCCATTTTATCCGCTAGCGTGGAAAGAGTTTTTGAATTTGGAACGTGACGGTCAATCTCGAGATCCAACTTTTTTCTATACAGAATGAGAGGTGCGTTCAGAAACTGATGGTGTTATGCAAATAATTAATTGTTATTATTTTGATAAAATAAAATTAATAATACTTATTCTTTCTTAATTAAGCAGGTACATACGAAATATTAATATTTAGACTGATTTATAAGGATAAAATACGAATAAATAATTTTAAAATGTAGTTTTATGTTTCAAAAAATTTCGATTCTTCCAAATTTGGAACACACCGTTTGAATAGTTACTTTAAGAAAAAACTCAACGTACGTTTAATTTTGTTTTGTTCTAAAGCCACAGACAGTAAAACCAAAATAATGGTGGTTATTTATAGATTTTAGTGCAGAAGAAAAGCATAAGCGAATTTGAGCCTTAGTTTACCCGTGAGTACCCAACAATACTTTGACTTTTTTAGTGTAGGTTAGCGTGGGGTTTATTTCAAGATGCAAAAATATATATGTTACATTTAATAATTATAAAATGCTAGATCTTGATGAGATGTAAACAAACCTTTATTGAAAATGAGTATAAGGCCCAAATTACTTCCATTACCTACATTTACCTACTTACAATTTTCTTCGCGGTGGTGAGGTGAAAAGTTGTGTGTTGCGCTTGGTAGCAAAATTGTTTGGCGTCTCGTGCCTTGAAAGCCTCGCTATGCTCAGGATTGTACTTTTGAACCATTCGCTCCGCTCATGGTTCAATTTCACAATCCTTCTCTAGCTCGGTTTCAATACAAGCACTTGCGCCAAACAACAACTTTGCAGCCTTGCATAACAAATAACTATTGTTGAACAAGGGTGCAAAGTTGTGTTTTACCCGCGAGTGTGGAAATTGATAGTTGTTATTAATATTAAATATATGTTGGATAATTAATTTAAAATAAGTTGTAATAATTCAGACACAATGTATATTGTTATATGAATGAAATAAATGAAATGAAATGAAATGAAATGTGGTTGCCAGGCAAAGTATGGGCTTCTATGATAAAGAAAAATTTAAAGCAATTTACGCTACCTTTTTTAAAATTCGAAATCAAGTGAATGGTTAAAGAAATAATCCATACTAATATTATAAATGGGGAAGTGTGTGTGTTTGTTTGTTTGTCCGTCTTTAAAGGCAAAACGTGAAAAAATTGACGTGATTTTTTAAGTGGATTTTGTTGAAGGGATGGAGAGTGATAAAGGATAGTTTTTATTCCAGAGATCTTCCCCTAAGAGGTTGAAATGCGGGGGTAAAAGTTTGTATGGAGCTGCGATATAAACGAGTTCCACGCGGACGGAGTCGCGGGCAGAAGCTAGTAATATATAAATATTACTTAATTTCCACTATGAAAAGCTTATCAAACAGAAGAATACCTGCTAATGTTTTAGCGTTTCAAAATGGAAATTGCATGAAAATTATCGTAGGATTTTGCTTATCATATCTGGAATAGGATATAAAATTTGTTTATTTAAAAACTTGATTGTAATATCATGTCACCAACCAGTCAATCAACTGCACTAGCTGCTCGTGTTTATCTTTAATCGCGTTTAAAGGTTTTCCCCATGCCGTCCTCATTATCGTGCGAAGCGTAATATCGGATGATGCATTCATACAAGATATGACCTAGACGGTAAACCACAGCGTTAATGCTCTGATTCATGCATGGGACAAGGAAAATGCAGACTTTGTACTGTCCTAGCTCAGGCGATAAACTATCCGACATATTGGTATAGTCGGGATAATATGCGAAGCAGATAAAGAGTCGGCCGAAGAATAATTGTTTAAAAAGCTACGCAGGTGGTTCCAAAAACGTTCTCCGTTTCGAGCTGCCTTATCGAAGAAAGTAAAATTTGCTAATTATTCTGAAACTCGCTGAGATGGCACCCAAGGATGAAGAAGATCTATGTAGTCAAAATCTCAACTAGCAATATATAATTACTGCGCCTTTTGAAGAATCGGTACGTCTGAAAAATTATAAAGTTTCTGGGCACTTAGTAAGTAGACCACATGGAGCTCCACGGAATACACGATTCTACATTTAATCGACCTTAATGAGGATTGCTGCAGAGCACCCTCGTTTCGTTAGTCAATAAAGTCAGTTAGGGTATTTATAAATAAGAAACGTGTTTGGAACTACGGTTAGTTGCAGTCAAGCAGGGGACACGCTGACTGCACAGGGACCATTGAACTAGTTCAGCCTATTCACTAGACGTTTTGTGTTCGTCTTTCAGCTCCTCTCAAGCATAATTTGACCTCGAGGCTCGTTACAACCACGCGCCTTTGTGGGTCAGACTTATACTGGCACTCCTTGCTGGCTCACCTCGTCAGAGCAGGAATTTATGTGAATCGGTTCGCAGATTGATTGTACGACTATTAGCTAAACATAATGGATTGTGCGTGCGTGCGTGTGTGTGTGTGTGTGTGTGTGTGTGTGTGTGTGTGTGTGTGTGTGTGTGTGTGTGTGTGTGTGTGTGTGTGTGTGTGTGTGTGTGTGTGTGTGTGTGTGTGTGTGTGTGTGTGTGTGTGTGTGTGTGTGTGTGTGTGTGTGTGTGTGCGCGCGCGCGCGTGTGTGTGTGTGTGCATAGAATGAATCATAATAATAAACGTAAATTATAATGGTACTTAATTTGGCTGGGTTCAAAGCATGATAATAGATCTATTTATACTTACTCAACACAATTTTATTGGTTATCATGTAAATGTGTAGGCGGTACTTGACTTTGAATGGTGCCTTGCTTTTTAGTTCACGTATTGGTGGAGAAATAATATTCCAGCATTTCGTTGCTCGATATTGAAAACTCCCTCTAAATGCAGGCGTCCGGTGTCGGGGCACTTGCAACACAATGGCTCGTAAAGCTCTAACCCCGTGATTGCTCCTACCATCTGAGGAACATCGCAGTTTCTTGAACAGATACGATGGGGTTTTGGTGCGAATAGTGTCAAAGTGCAGACATGCAAACATAAGCTCTTGTCGAGCAGCCATCTTCAACATATTCGCGTGTTTAAAAGGGGCGTGTGCTCGAGGAGGTAGGTACTTACATGAAACCAAAATCTAGCGCCAGCATTTTGCACTCTTTGAATGAGACGCTGTGAGCGTTCAAGTAGACATGGGCCGTAAGCAGTAAGGCAATAATTATGTTTGGATAGTATGAGAGTTTCACAGAGTCTCATTCTAAAATCAAAGATATATATAGATCGCTGATGATATTACTTACTATCGCCAGTTTTAACCAATGGTCGCCATTCACACTGTCATTAAAACAAGTCTATTTAGGTGCCAAATTGAGCCGCAGCACTTTAATTTTTTAGTATATTTATCTGGCTCGTGGAATTACGCCGGAAATAATATGTTTATGATATCACCTTGTATACTTTACTGCGGATTAGTCGGCGGAAGAGTGGAGTGAGAGAGGGGGCAGGTCACCAGGTGCGCGCGCGCCGGAGCCCATCGAGACTAATTAATAAGCCGCCACACAAATTCCTCGCTAGTTTTGAATAACAAACATAACCAGTCTCCTATTAACATTCTTGAGAACTGTTTGTTTGTTTATAAGAATTTGATAACCGCGTCACAAGAAGTCTATTCGGACGTTCTTTACTCATTCTAATCTGATTTTGATTTGATTTAAATTCAATCAATGCGTTACCATTACCAGCCAGTTTCACGTTACCTCCGCTAGTATGGAAGTGAGCAGACCAAATCAAATCAAAGTCAATTAGGAATGAGAAAGTAACATACGTCCCAAAACTATCTACAGGAGCACGGGACGGGAGGCCTCGTGAACTAGAAAGTGGAAGACTAATTAATCAATTCGTTTCGGCAGTCCCCTAAACTACTTCGATTCAAGTTGAACGACTGAGAAATGATGTTTGCCAAAGGCTCGTGAGGCTGCCACTTGTCTTAAGTAATAATAAGTTGTCAGGTCAATATCAGCATTAAAAACTCGGTATATTTTATGTGTACAATATTAACATTGTTAACGGTTCAGGAACATAATAACGTATGTAGGTATCCACTATAAAAGTCAATAAGTCAGAAATGCGCTTAATATAGGTTTTTAATGTGACGAACATCAACCGAGAATGATACCTACTTACACATTTAATTGTCCGATGTATTGTTCGTTGGTGATCCTAAATAAATATAAAAATAAATAATGTAATATGGCCCCGGAAAGCATAACTTTGGATGAATCCAGAGACTAAACACTAACCTAAACAAATAAATGTTTAGACACTGTTGTAGAAAACAAATTCTCTATCTGTGAGTTCCTGTCATTGGCTTTGTATTGCTATGTAAGACTTATGCCATGTTGTTTGTAGCTGTTGATACTCCTTAAGTATAAATAAATAAATAAAATTGATTTTAATAACTGATACTAATCTAGCACTATTTTCTAGAACATGAGAGTTTTTGCTTTACCTACCGTTGGTCCTGAAGCATCATTCATCTAAATATATTTACAGGTGTTCCGTACCTAAAAAGGAAAAAAGGATCCCTCAGAAAAATAGTGTCTGCCTGTCAAGTCAAGACTATTAGTCTTGAGAACATGTGAAAATATCATGTTGAACTAAATGCCCTTGCGTGAAAATTGGATTAGCTTCCGGACAGTAAACACAGTAGGTACTAGTACCTATTATTGTCTTGTTCTGTTGCTATTCTCAATCTCATCAATCCATGCGCGGTCGTTACTGTCATAATCCAGCGTAATGGCCCCGAGTGAACGGCCGCGCAGCTACGTATACTCGCATACTGTAATCGCAGGGATTTGGCAGCACAAGAATAGCCGACACACTCGCTTTGATTGGTGTTTCTTTTGTTTTTTGCGAATTTATTTGTTGCCATGAATGTGACCCCATATTGGAGAGCGAGACGTGGTAGCAGTCAGTTGACGCGTGCTTGACGAGTAGTGACTGAGGAGGGTCGCTGGTAGAGAAAGGATGGCGAAAACGGGAGAGCGGGTCTTGTGGCGTACCTCGGGGTCGGCCTGCGTCCAGCAGTGGGCTGCAATAGGCTGACGTGTGTATGTATGTAACTAGTAATGAAGTGCTAAGTTACATCATTAAAAAGTACTGTCATTCATCAGTAAGTGTGCATTCCTATAACTATTTATGATTTGAGGTATTTTTATGGAACTTGGTACTTATTCAGATCTCACTTCTTTTATAGGCGAAGCATTCCCATAGTATCGAACTTGGCAGCCTTTCACATTTATGTTTTTGATGGGATTTCATTTATTTTTGTTAGGTGTAGGTTATTTATTATTTTTTTATCACTTTTGCTTTAGGAAATGTCTCATTCCACTTAGGTATGTACTTTATACTATACCCTGTATACTAAGCGTCTAATTATTTTTTCTACGCTTGCGTGGCACTGTCTGGATCCCTTTATTGGAAATGGAACAGTTTTATTGTTCTTGTCTTTAAGACAAACATGTATTGTCTTAAATTGGTATGTATCTAAATTTAAATAAGTCTTATCTCATTTCCACTCCATACCTATTACCTACTTATAGTAGAACAAAATTACACATTCGTTGTTTTCGAAACTGACTCACACTTGGCCGTTTTCAGATTTTTACTTTATTTCGACCTAAAGACAAACCTTCGAGCCAAATTTCAGGTCGGTACGACCATTGGAAGATAGACCCATTTAGTTCATTATGACTTCATAGCAGAACAAAGTTACACCTTCGCTATTTTTAAAACTGACTCACACTTGGCCGTTTTCAGATTTTTCCCTTTACTTTGACCTTAAGACCTATCTCCATGCCAAATTTCAAGTCAGTATGACCATTGGAAGTGGTCTAGGTTTTTGATGAGTGAGTCAGTGAGTCAGTGAGTGTATAGTAAAAATAGCGATTTTCTGACGTCAATATCTCAAGAACTGCTATAGGTAGAATAATGAAATTTTGTATTCTAGACAATTAAGGGGATATTAACAGACACTCGAAATTTCATATGCGTAGATAAAATATGTTGCGAGTTATAGGTTGGTCGAAATTGGCCCGAAATGGTTCGTGTAATATAACCCACGGCCGGTGTGTCGCTTTTTTTTGCTCGAACTTGGCGGACACACTGCCGTGTGTCTAGATCGTTTCGTCGTCTTGTTTACAAGCCGCCCAGAGGCATATTTTTGTTCACCGCTTCCGATTCCGGTGGTGGAGAAAGAGCGCACGAAGCCCATTGACCCCCAAAAACCATCAACGACATCTGATTCTAATATTTTCAAAATGGAACTGTTCTGGATGACTTGGACAGGACCGTAATTTGAGTTTTATAATGTGACATGTCTACACACACATTCATCTCTCGATCTTTCTCTCGATATCAGATTGACAGAGACATGTTGCTGACGAGATTACAGGATCACTGGCCCAGTTTGTGGTAAGCGACCACGAAGCTATTTGTGTGAAAAGAGACGATGTCCCCGGTGTCTCGGTCATACATATTGTGCTCTACTTATTATAGATTATTACTTTATATTTATAGATATTCTCGAAATCGTCGACGTCTCATCGTCTCAATAGTCTCTCATTGCCATACTTGAATAAAACAGAAATGAAGGTAATGTCATATAATCTAGAAGAGAATAATGCACTTCTAGAGGAATGATTTGGTATCTTTCTTACTGCTAAAATCTGAAATGGAATGTGAAAGGAACGCAAGTTAACAACCTGATACGCATCAAATTTGCATTCGACTTTGGCGATGTGAAAGAAATTCTACGCAAATATAATACCTAAGTGCTTCTTAAAACAGTTAAAAGCCAAACATTATAGTTATACGAGTAGGTAAACAACAAGACATCCGTCTCGTTCCTTTTATACATGTATGTTTCTATACATTTCACATGTAGCTACTCGTACGTTCCTATACATTTCATCGTTCGGCCAACTTTCACTAAAAACGAGAGTAGGTTCATGACCTTCTCTCCCTCTCATTCTCTCCCTCTAAGCGTGAGCGAGATGGAAGTGCGTGCTCGGAAGCGCGGATATCATGTTTTTATTTTTTATTTCTTGACGGTTTAAATAAATCAAAAACTAATCACAGAGTTCCTTCAAACATGATATTGCCTATTTAATTTAATATTTATATAATATTAAATCAGTCTGAAAAACATAAAAAATACATAAGTATGCTTTTAAATAATTTTAGTTTTATGCATTAAAAATTGCAGCTAGCTTAAACATAAATACAAGATACCTAATAATAATAAAAAACAAAATTGGTTATAAGTAACTAAAACCGAAAATGATAAAACGGGAAGTTATAAAAATTAGAATTGGTAGTTGTGCATAATTTGTTACGAATATTTTAAATGTATTTTAGACCCTTTTAGACCGAAGTATGTTCGTGATTTTTTTTCCATCGAGCGAAAATTGCTTAGTCACGTTTCGAATCACTGATCTCGCTGCAGAAAAGCCTCAAGATTGCTATTCGTATTTTTTTGAAACCGTATATTATTATAAACAGACGCATTATATTGTTTCAAAAACTGTTCGCTTAACTTCGCTGAACCTACGGCGCCTTAAATAAGGATTAATTAATGCGCTGACAAAAACAAAATTTTCCGACCACTTCACTTCACGGACCAGTGACTAACCTCCCCATTACGAAACCTGCCATAACGAATAATTGCTAGGTATTAAATTATACTACATAACACACGAACCCATAGTCGAATCAACATTGTCAACAGCAGTGGTTGAGGCTTGCGCGAGCGCAGACAAAGAAGGCTAAATTCGGCGGAAACCATTGAATTCCAAGAACATTATTGCCAGCATGGGTCTGAGGCAAAGTAATAAATAACTTTCAGCTTGGTTAATGCATACTGTAACTCATTTTCTTTCGTCCTAGAGAGGAGGCTTGTGCCCAGCCATGGCGTACTTAAGTATATTGATGAATTATATAGGTAATTGGTTTGTAAGTTTATACGAAGAAAAATGAATGAACGCTCACGCCAGTGATGACGGCCAGGGATCGGATAACGTTATTCTACGGGAACTGTTCTCGGCCGTTCACTCGGGAACGCACGAATAGTGTTCCTGGTTCGGTTCTTGTTACCGTTAAACAAAAACGCTTGAATAACGTTTTTCTACGGGAACAGTTCTCGGTCATTCACCCGAGAACGTAATAATAGTGTTCCTGTTTCGGTTCTTGTTACCGTTACTCAAAACCATTTCAAATATCGTTTCTGTTGAACGATATTAAACGTTTTTCATTTGATATTGGGGAATGGAGAGGGGCGGCAGAAAGGCACAAGTCGGCAACGTCGCGTCGGTATCGTCGGTGCCTACAAAGGAAAATGGCTCGGCTGAGTTAATTGCTGTTACTTGAAGTGACCGCGTCACTCGAATTCGACTGCGTGGGTCCGATATACCATCTTCATTTTCCGCGGCGCATGAACGTATTGTGCGTAACTTGTTAATTGTTATAAACAAGGTGCACGGTCACATGGTTTTTGTGTTCCGTTCCATATGAATTTATCCATCCATACTAATATTATAAATGCGAAAGTGTGTCTGTCTGTCTGTCTGTTACCTCTTCACGCTTAAACCGCTGAACCGATTTAGGTGAAATTTGGTACAGAGATAGTTTGAGTCTCGAGGAAGGACATAGGATAGTATTTATCCCGAAATTCATCCCATAAGGGGGTGAAATGGGGGGTTAAAATTTGTATGGCGATACTTAAACCGCTGAACCGATTTAGTTGAAATTTGGTATGGAGATAGTTTGAGTCTCACGGAAGGACAAAGGATAGATTTTATTCCGAAATTCATCCCCTTGGGGGGTGAAATGGGGGGTTAAAATTTATATTGAGATACTTAAACCGCTGAACCGATTTAGTTGAAATTTGGTATATAGATAGTTTGAGTCCGGGAGAAGGACATAGGATAGTTTTTATCCCGAAATTCATCCCCTAAGGGGGTGAAATAGGGGGTTAAAATTTGTATGGAGATACCTATTTAAACCGCTGCACCGATTTAGTTGAAATTTGGTATAGAGATCATTTGAGTCCCGGGGAAGGACATACGATAGTTTTTATCCCGAAATTCATCCCCTAAGAGGGCGAAATGGGGGTTAGAAATTTGTGTGGAGATACTTAAACCGCTGAACCAATTTAGTTGAAATGTGGTATAGAGATAGTTTGAGTCCGGGAGAAGGACATAGGATAGTTTTTATCCCGAAACTCATCCTTTAAAGGGGTGAAATGGGGGGTTAAAATTTGTATGGAGACACCTATTTAAACCGCTGAACCGATTTAGTTGAAATTTGGTATAGAGATCATTTGAGACCCGGGGAAGGACATACGATAGTTTTTATCCCGAAATTCATCCCCTAAGAGGGCGAAATGGGGGTTAGAAATTTGTGTGGAGATACTTAAACCGCTGAACCGATTTAGTTGAAATTTGGTATACAGAAAGTTTGAGTCCGGGAGAAGGACATAGGATAGTTTTTATCCCGAAATTCATCCCCTAAGGGGGTGAAATAGGGGGTTAAAATTTGTATGGAGATACCTATTTAAACCGCTGCACCGATTTAGTTGAAATTTGGTATAGAGATCATTTGAGTCCCGAGGAAGGACATACGATAGTTTTTATCCCGAAATTCATCCCCTAAGAGGGCGAAATGGGGGTTAGAAATTTGTGTGGAGATACTTAAACCGCTGAACCGATATAGTTGAAATTTGGTATATAGATAGTTTGAGTCCGGGAGAAGGACATAGGATAGTTTTTATCCCGAAACTCATCCTTTAAAGGGGTGAAATGGGGGGTTAAAATTTGTATGGAGACACCTATTTAAACCGCTAAACCGATTTAGTTGAAATTTGGTATAGTGATAGTTTGAGTCCCGGCGAAAGACATGATAGTTTTTATCCCGAAATTCATCCCCTAAAGGGGTGAAATGGGGGTTCGAAATTTGTGTGGAGATACTCAAACCGCTGAATCGATTTAGTTGAAATTTGGTATAGAGATAGTTTTGATCCCGAAATTCATCCCCTAAGGGGGTGAAATGGGGGTTAAAATTTGTATGGAGATGCCTACCTAAACCGCTAAACCGATTTAGTTGAAATTTGGTATTGAGATAGTTTGAGTCCCGGGGAAAGACATAGGATAGTTTTTATCCCGAAATTCATGCACTAAGGGGGTGAAATGGGGGGTTAAAATTTGTGTGGAGATACTTAAACCGCTGAACTGACTTAGTTGAAATTTGATATCTAGAGATAGTTTTTATATATTAGTTTTTCCCTAAGGGGGTGAAATGGGGGTTAAAATTTGTATGGAGATACATACTTCAACCGCTGAACCGATTTAGTTGAAATTTGGTATAGTGATAGTTTGAGTCCCGGGGAAGGACATAGGATAGTTTTTATTCCGAAATTCATCCCCTAAGGGGTGAAATGGGGGGTTAAAATTCGTGTGGAGATACTTAAACCGCTGAACCGACTTAGTTGAAATTTGGTATAGAGATGGTTTTTATCTCGAAAATCATCCCCTAAGGGGGTGAAATGGGGGTTAAAATTTGTATGGAGATCCATACTTAAACCGCTGTACCGATTTAGTTGAAATTTGGTATAGAGATAGTTTGAGTCCCGGGGAAGGACACAGGATCGTTTTTATCCCGAAATTCATCCCCTAAGGGGGTGAAATGGGGGTTAAAATGGAGATACTTAAACCACTGAACCGATTTAGTTGAAATTTGGTATAGAGATAGTTTTTATCCCAAAACTCATCCCCTAAGGGGGTGAAATGGAGGGTAAAAATTTGCATGGAGAATCCTACTTAAACCGCTGAACCGATTTAGTTGAAATTTGGTACATAGATAGTTTGAGTCCCGGGGAAGGACATAGGATAGCTTTTATCCTGAAATTCATCCACTAAGGGGGTGAAATGGGGAGTTAAGATTTGTATGGAGATACTTAAACCGCTGAACCGATTTAGTTGAAATTTGGTATAGAGATAGTTTTTATCCCGAAACTCATCGCCTAAGGGTGTGAAATGGGGGTTAAAATTTGTATGGAGATACCTACTTAAACCGCTGAACCGATTTAGTTGAAATTTGGTAAAGAGATAGTTTGAGTCCCGGGGAAGGACATAGGATATCTTTTATCCTGAAATTCATCTCCTAAGGGGGTGAAATGGGGAGTTAAAATTTGTATGGAGATACTTAAACCGCTGAACCGATTTAGTTGAAATTTGGTATAGAGATAGTTTTTATCCCAAAACTCATCCCCTAAGGGGGTGAAATGGAGGGTAAAAATTTGCATGGAGAATCCTACTTAAACCGCTAAACCGATTTAGTTGAAATTTGGTACAGAGATAGTTTGAGTCCCGGGGAAGGACATAGGATAGCTTTTATCCTGAAATTCATCCACTAAGGGGGTGAAATGGGGAGTTAAGATTTGTATGGAGATACTTAAACCGCTGAACCGATTTAGTTGAAATTTGGTATAGAGATAGTTTTTATCCCGAAACTCATCCCCTAAGGGGGTGAAATGGGGGTTAAAATTTGTATGGAGATACCTACTTAAACCGCTGAACCGATTTAGTTGAAATTTGGTATAGAGATAGTTTGAGTCCCGGGGAAGGACATAGGAACTCCGTAATTAAACGACGCAATCCCATCGAGTTTGGGCTCGTTTAATTCGTCTTGACGAGAACTTTGATACTATATGGTAACCAGGGTCTGATGATGGAGCTGGTAGGTGGCCATAGGAACCCCGTAATTAAACGACGCAGTCCCATCGAGTTTGGGCTCGTTTAATTCGTCTTGACGAGAACTTTCATCATCAGATCCTGGTTACCATAGGTATAGTATCAAAGTATTCGTCAAGACGAATTAAACGAGCCCAAACTCGATGGGGTTGCGGCGTTTAATTACGGAGTTCCTATGGCCACCTTCCAACTCCATCATCAGATCAGCTCTGTCATAATAATATTGCATTGTCATCCGATTTATACATGCATGCACAATTTCAGCTCAATGAGACACCACGAAGTGGGTCAAATTTAACTTGTAAGATTTGATTACAGATACAGACAGACAGACAGACAGACAACGGGACAGGTGAAACTAAATAAAAGCTTGTAAAAAGGATTTTGTATGTCCGGCTGTCCCCCCTATAGGTCGCATATCAGATTCTCGTGAAATTTTGTGAGCGAGTTCGATATTTAACTACAGGGCAAAAATGCTTTCGTATGTCCGGTTGGTCGGCTGTCCGGCTGTCCCTTCTATAGGTCGCATCTCTAAACAGATTCTCGTGTAATTTTGTGAGCGAGTAGCGAGTTCGATATTTATAGGGCAAAAATCGCCCTCGCCTAATCCGTTCTGCCGAACAAAACAACCGTTCATAGGCTACGGCGCGCTCGGTTCGGGCGAACGTTGGTAGGTACTAAGATTAAATACATTTGACATAACATTTTTTTATGTTTGGTAACAAAATCCAAAGTTACAATTTTGTTGGTGAGTCAAAGTCCGACGAACCACTGTGCATACGTACATGTGTGCGTGTGCGGTGCGCGAGCCTCGATCGTTGTGTGAGTAGCGCTAAAAACCTAAACTTCGCGCGGCGCGACTCCGTAGAAGGCCCTTAAATTTATTTCCAAAATCAAGCAACGTATTAAAACGATATTTTCACAAACCGTTGATGAATATATCCAATTTCGCAAAGATCTCATTACTTGGAACTCTTGGAAAGAATACTTTTTAGGTTCTGACTTACGAGCCCAGACCCTAACATACTCTACACTCGCCTATGTCGAATATATACCCCAAAGCACCTTAACAATTTCCTACTAATACAGGTGCAAGTCGATAGGTACCACAGTCAGTACACGAACGAATTATTATACTTACGTCTTACGCACCTACTTCATTGAATTAAACTCTATACACTTGAATACGACTATTTTAAATTTTTACTTGCTACGTAAATTCAAGTGTAAGGTACCTCTTACCACATGCGGCATCCTTTGATAATGCGGCGCGCGGCAGGACGCTTGCTTTACCAATGGCGGCATCTTTTGGCTGTCGGTGGCGCGTGCCGCGCGGCACTTTACTAAGAACTCCATATAGACCAGCACGTCTATCTTGAGACAGCCGCGACATACTTTCGATTTTTCTCGCACTATACCTCTTGTTCTAAGTGTTCTAATAAGAGAGAGACGGATAGTGCGAGAAAAATCGAGAGTAAGTATGTCGCGGCCGTCTCATGATAGACGTGCTGCTGGAGCACACTAACATTATGACGACTTTGTTTGTATATATTGTGTTATCTATTTTATAGACTTATACGATAAACTTGTAGATAAATGTTCATATATATGTACTTAATCGAAAATAATATATTTATGGTCAAAACATTTTATGTCCACGCAATCATAAGAAATAGCATAAACATGTTTCCGTTAATAAGCACTAGCACTACACGAAGTATAACGTTTTTCGAACTTCAATGTGATACTATTCATACCTTTTTCAGTCACCATTTACAGATCTGTACGTCTAGCACAACTTGCTGACAAGTCCCTTCTCGCGCGACTGAGCGTATCCTGTCTCACTCGCACCGTGCAAATTCGAAAGAGGAGGGTAGATCTATCTCGACTCGCGTCGCGGCGAGGCGTCAGTTGTGCTAGCCCCCCTGGTTATTTTTTTTTTTCAAATTTAACAAAGATAGTGACTAAAAACTTTGTGAATAAACAACTTTGATAAAAGAAGTTGTGTCAAGCTACTGCAAATCTAGTGTAGGTATTTCAGTTACATTAAAATTTTACATTACTTATCAAGGGCGGTAAAAGAAAGAAATCCCGATATCGCAAGTATTTGTGACCCGAGCCGCAGGCGAGGGTTGTAAATATGCGATAGAGGGCTTTCTTTTTTACTACCCGTGGTGAGTACACAATTTTGCGTCTTCACCTGGCCACAATGCGAGTTTTAGCGTACGCGCAGCAACAACTTAAAATCAAATGTGGCAGTCAGGAGGTGTTTTCAATTTCGGTCCCTTTACCTTTTTGTCCGAAAATTGCCTCCCATAGAAAAAACACTTTTAGTGCTCCAAATAGAGAGTCTTGCTTATGTCCCTGAGTAGAAATTAATTAATTTATGTAACTTGTTTTTAGTAAGATGATATCCCAAAAAAACTATTTTGACTTCAGTGAAGATTGTCGAAATATGGTGTACAAATAGTAGTTTATGTGACTGTACATAATGAAGGGCATTAAACACGACACGAGTGTGGGTTTATGAAACGAGCTGAAGGCGAGTTTCATAATAACATCACACGAGTGTTTTAATGCCTACTTATGTACAGTTACATACACTACTTTATCTACCCACATATCATAAGCCTCCATGATGTGTTCGGGAACCATTAGAATAACCGCCATTGCGCCGCCATGGCCGACTAGAGCATTGCGCCGCCATGGCCGACTAGATTGCGTCATGACCAACTAGATTGCCATAATATCATCGTTTTCGATGTTATTATGATTTTCATACATTATAATAACACTGACACAGATAAAACGCTGACGTTACATTACTAGTTCCAATAATGGTGGTCATTATATAGGTTTGCTGAACGCATTATTGAGGATTAATGATATGGGTGTAGATAAAAAATATTAGTACATTGGAATCAATAATGTTAAAATTTAAAAATCATAAATTTCAATACGATTGTACGTTTATTTTATAGATTGTTTAAAAAAAGGATTCACCCGAATTAAGGCGTCATATAAACAAATATACCAAGTCGTGCATGGCCACATTTTATCGTGTACAGTCTTTACTTTTATTAAATAACTAGCTGTTGCCCGCGACTTAGTCGGCGTAGAACTTGTTATCGTCTTAGAATAATGATTGCTATTAAATTATTTTAGTCGCAAGCTTAAATATCGCTGTCCCAAACATTCCTATACCTACCATCTTAAGGGATGATTTCCGAGATAAAAACTCTCCAAGGGTCTCAAATTATGTGTACGGAAAATTTCATCTAAATCCGTTCAAGGATTAAGCGTAAAAGGCAACAGTGCGACGAGTTCGTTAGTTTAAATTTGCGTAATCTAAATGGAAAACTTAGTTTTAACAAATATAAATATCTTATAAGAATCATCAACAAACGTTTCTGCTTAAATTGTATATTTTTTCATAATGTATTTAAACACAAACTATGTCTACTACAGCTACATTATTGGATTCTTGTGATGAAATTCTTCCAGTAGTTTTAGTCGTGTTAGTCCGGGCTACCTGTACAGTTTTGAAAGTAAAATTATCTTATGCTTTAAGACGTATTAGAACTTTCCATCTCCATCAGCAGTTCCCATTTAACGGTGTCAAATAATAAATTAATTTGATCACCCAAATTAAATACCAAATCGGTTCAGCGGTTTAAGTATATCCATACAAATTTCTATCCCCTATTTCACCCCCATAGGGGATGAATTTCAGGATAAAAACTATCTCTTTACCTAATTTCAACTAAATCGGTTCAGCGATTTAAGTATCTCCATACAAATTTCAAACCCCCATTTCACCCCCTAAGGGGATGAATTTCGGAATAAAAACTATCCTATAGCCTTTGCCAGGACTCAAACTATCTCTATACCAATTTTCAACTAAATCGGTTCAGCAGTTTAAGTATATCCATACAAATTTCTATCCCTTATTTCACCCCCATAGGGGATGAATTTCAGGATAAAAACTATCTCTTTACCTAATTTCAACTAAATCGGTTCAGCGATTTAAGTATCTCCATACAAATTTCTAACCCCCATTTCACCCCCTTAGGGGATGAATTTCGGGATAAAAACTATCCTATAGCCTTCGCCAGGACTCAAACTATCTCTATACCAATTTTCAACTAAATCGGTTCAGCAGTTTAAGTATCTCCATACAAACGTCTAACCCCCATTTCACCCCCATAGGGAATGAATTTTGGGACAAAAACTATCTCTATACCTAATTTCAACTAAATCGGTTCAGTGATTTAAGTATCTCCATACAAATTTCTAACCCCTATTTCACCCCCTTAAGGGATGAATTTCGGGATAAAAACTATCCTATGTCCTACCCCGGGACTCACTTTACCAAATTTCAACTAAATCGTTTCAGCGGTGTAAGTATCTCCATACAAATTTCTAACCCCCATTTCACCCCCATAGGGAATGAATTTCGGGATAAAAACTATCCTACGTCCTTCCCCGGGACGCAAACTATCTCTATACCAAATTTCAACTAAATCGGTTCAGCGATTTAAGTAACTCCATACAAACGTCTAACCCCCATTGCACCCCCATAGGGAATGAATTTCGGAATAAAAACTATCCTACGTCCTTCCCCGAGACGCAAACTATCTCTATACCAAATTTCAACTAAATCGGTTCAGCGATTTAAGTAACTCCATACAAACGTCTAACCCCCATTGCACCCCCATAGGGAATGAATTTCGGGATAAAAACTATCCTATGTCCTTTCCCGGGACGCAAACTATCTCTATACCAAATTTCAACTAAATCGGTTCAGCAATTTAAGTAACTCCATACAAACGTCTAACCCCCATTTCACCCCCATAGGGAATTAATTTCGGGATAAAAACTATCCTATGTCCTTCCCCGGGACTCAAACTGTCTCTATACCAAATTTCAACTAAATCGGTTCAGCGGTTTAAGTATCTCCATACAAAGTTCTAACCCCCATTGCACCCCCATAGGAAATGAATTTCGGGATAAAAACTATCCTATGTCCTTCCCCGGGACGCAAACTATCTCTATACCAAATTTCAACTAAATCGGTTCAGCGATTTAAGTAACTCCATACAAACGTCTAACCCCCATTTCACCCCCATAGGGAATGAATTTCGGGATAAAAACTATCCTATGTCCTTCCCCGGGACTCAAACTATCTCTATACCAAATTTCAACTAAATCGGTTCTGCGGTTTAAGTAAGGTATCTCCATACAAAATTTAACCCCCCAGTTCATCCCCTTAGGGGATGAATTTAGGCATAAAAACTATCTCTATACCTAATTTCAACTAAATCGGTTCAGCGGTTTAAGTATCTCCATACAAAGTTCTAACCCCCATTTCACCCCCATAAGGATAATTTTGGGATAAAAACTATCCTATGCCCTTCCCCGGGACTCAAACTATCTCTTTACCAAATTTCAACTAAATCGGTTCAGCGGTTTAAGTATCTCCATACAGAGTTCTAACCCCCATTGCACCCCCATAGGGAATAAATTTCGGGATAAAAACTATCCTATGTCCTTCCCCGGGACGCAAACTATCTCTATACCAAATTTCAACTAAATCGGTTCAGCGGTTTAAGTATCTCCATACAAAGTTCTAACCCCCATTGCACCCCCATAGGAAATGAATTTCGGGATAAAAACTATCCTACGTCCTTCCCCGGGACGCAAACTATCTCTATACCAAATTTCAACTAAATCGGTTCAGCGATTTAAGTAACTCCATACAAACGTCTAACCCCCATTTCACCCCCATAGGGAATGAATTTCGGGATAAAAACTATCCTATGTCCTTCCCCGGGACTCAAACTATCTCTATACCAAATTTCAACTAAATCGGTTCTGCGGTTTAAGTAAGGTATCTCCATACAAAATTTAACCCCCCAGTTCATCCCCTTAGGGGATGAATTTAGGCATAAAAACTATCTCTATACCTAATTTCAACTAAATCGGTTCAGCGGTTTAAGTATCTCCATACAAAGTTCTAACCCCCATTTCACCCCCATAAGGATAATTTCGGGATAAAAACTATCCTATGCCCTTCCCCGGGACTCAAATTATCTTTTTACCAAATTTCAACTAAATCGGTTCAGCGGTTTAAGTATCTCCATATAGAGTTCTAACCCCCATTGCACCCCCATAGGGAATGAATTTCGGGATAAAAACTATCCTATGTCCTTCCCCGGGATGCAAACTATCTCTATACCAAATTTCAACTAAATCGCTTCAGCGGTTTAAGTATCTCCATACAAAGTTCTAACCCCCATTTCACCCCCATTCAAAACTATCCTATGTCCTTCCCCGGGACTCAAACTATCTCTTTACCAAATTTCAACTAAATCGGTTCAGCGGTTTAAGTAGGTATCTCCATACAAATTTATTTCCCCATTTCACCCCCTTAGGAGATGAATTTCGGGATAAAAACTATCCTATGTCCTTTTCCAGGACTCAAACTATCTTTATACCAAATTTCAACTAAATCGGTTAAGCGATTTAAGTAATCCCCATTTCACCCCCTTAGGGGGTGAATTTCGAGATAAAAACTATCTCTATACCAATTTTCAACTAAATCGGTTCAGTGGTTTAAGTATCTCCATAAAAAATTTAACCCCCCATTTCACTTCCTTTGGGGGTGAATTTCGGGATGAAAACTATACTATGTCCTTCCCCGGGAGTGAAACTATCTGTATACCAAATTTCAACTAAATCGGTTCAGCGGTTTAAGTATCCCCATACAAATTTCTAACCCCCATTTCACCCCCATAGGGAATGAATTTCGGGATAAAAACTATCCTATTTCCTGCCCCGGGACTCAAACTATCTCTTTACCAAATTTCAACTAAATCGGTTCAGCGGTTTAAGTAGGTATCTCCATACAAATTTATTCCCCCATTTCACCCCCTACGGGGATGAATTTCGGGATAAAAACAATCATGTGTCCTTCCTCAGGATTAAACTAGACAAAACTGAACAAAATCAACAGAACTCCTAGCTCCGGCTTGGTTAGGTATAAAGTGAATGAAACAAAAATACAAACGTTTGTTCATGCGAAACAGAGATAGCGCACGGCGGTAGCTATGCGTCGGCGTTTTCAAAAGAAAGCGGCGCGTGCCGCTCTAGCTCAAAGGGCCGCCGACTAAAACCAGGTTAATATCGTTCCTGAGAACACTAAATTCCGTTCTCCTTGAATAACGGATACCGAAGCGATATCGTTCCTTAAAGAACCAGGTTAATGGAGAACGTAGGAACGCTAAAATTCGGTTCTTCTTGAATAACGGTAAAGGAAAAGATTAGGCTCTTTAAATACCGGTGTTTGTGATATACCGGTATTTGGAGGAACGGAATTGAGAACTGTTTTTGAGCATTATAAGATCGGTTCTTCGATAACGGTATCGATCCCTGATGACGGCATCATGCATGCATCATGGTTGTTCCCTAGCTGCCAATACACTATTGAATGTCAAAATCCTAATAGCACTTTGTTTTAGAGGCTAGAAAGTGTAGGCAATAGATGGCCCTAATCGAGACTATTTATCGCTACGTTTTTGTGCAGTAGCGTGAAATAGTACATTACTGCAGCCGCCGAGAAAGAAGGGCTTGCCGGGTGAATAGGTATACAAGGTATAGACGGATAGTGATACGAAGCCGGCAACCCCGTTTCACGACTAGGCATGTATAGTGCTTTTCTCAAACATATGCAATGAAATAAAAAATATCACCACTCAAAAAACCAACCTGTATTCATGTATTTGTCCTTCGATTTTGGCGGCAACAAGTTATTCATTGCTAATTCGGCCTCCGTTCTCAATTCTGGCTGAGTACAATTAGCTTCTTCGTCGCTGTTATCATCGGAACTCATTTTGATATTTACAAATATCAACCACTAATAAAAATCCAGCTACACGAAAAAAGACTTTTAATTTTTCCTCCAAACCCTTCATAATGTTTTTTTACGGAAGTCGTCCGTATAAGGCCTGCCACACACTGGTGCAGCCTGGCCGCGGCGGGCAATAGAAATCTTGTCCGCCTGCGGTCAAATTTACTATTGTACGCCACCGCAGGCCGTGCCAGTGTGTGGCAGGCCTTACGCGTGTGTGGTGTTCGAATAGACCCTATTATACACAAATTGATAAAGAGAATCTCAAAATCTATAATAAATAAAATAAATGCAGAGGATTTTAAATATTGTCTATGGTCTCTGGTGACTTACGAATAGACAATATTTTAAATTTATTCATCAACACATTTTATCATACAGATTTGTATTCTTAGTATCAGTTCGTGTAATATTAGGCGTTAACGCGGATATTTTTTGTCCGATAACCATTCAGCCACTAGAAAAAAATTAAAAAACTGATTCAGCTGTTAAGTCTGTTCATGAACACAGACGCAATATTTAGATAAAAATTAAAAATATATATATTTCCGGCCTAGGCCTTCAATTTCGTATGAAATTCCTTTACAGTTCTCTCGAATTGTTCCGCCCGAAATGTGATACTTCGAAGCCTGTTATGACGCACGTAACGACGACATTTCATTGCATGTTTGAGAAAATTCTATTCCTGTTCGGTTGAAGTGACACTAAATAGGGTGTGGTTGTCTGCAGGAACGGTTTCACGGTGTCGAAGGGTCTGGCGTTGGCGGCGAGCGGTGCGGGCCGCGCGGGCTGGCTCGCGGGCGGCGCGCGCGGCGACCCCGCCCTCGCTGACTACCTCGAGACGCTGCAACGTAACTCCAGCGCAGGTACACTTTGAGGAAGACTTTTTATGAGGACGAACTGAAATTACTAGTCCACGTTACGCTTCAAACTTTTCACTTATTTTGGCGCAAATTGTCATGTCAACCTGTACCTGTTTAGAAATACGTATCAAAATAGGGACGAACAGAACAGAAGATGAGATTATGACTCCCCATAAATGTGGAGAAAGCTGGCTCTACAGAGAGACCCCACTAGCCACATACAGAGAGCGAGGCAGTTTAAAAAGGAATCAATCAAATGAAAAATCCGTGTAATAGGCATGACGACACATTTTGAAAAACTGTTCTATAATGTTTAGAAACATTTATTATGTACAACGAATAAGATTTTTCTAGAGTAAATACCAGTTAAAAAAATGCATCAAGAAACAAATGAATTTGAGTTTTTAAATTTCAAATTGGCGCTAAAAGGCTTGTCCGCGTCATAGCGTCCCGAGTGATGTCACGTTTGTATAAACTGAACGCAGACCTTTGAGGTCTGCTACCTAGATGCTCGATTGCTCATTGAATGAACATGAATTCAAAAGTTTACAAGTCTTGCCATCGTATTTGTTTATACAAGTGTGACGTCATGCGCTCTGATTGGTGTTTAACATATCATGGCGGGCGTCCTTATTTTTCAGTTTAATTTTATCAAAATAAATAATAATCTCTTTTATAATAAAAAAATATTTTTCGAATTCTATGATTAAAATTTCACTAAGAAAATACCATATTTTAGTGATTTTCAATTACTGTCATCATGCCTATTATACAGAGTTATCGGCGGTGTGGTCAAACAACACCAGCGCGGTGAGCTCGTCGTCGGCGCAGGCGGCGACGGCGGCCGGTTGGATGCTATACGCCGGCGGCCCGGGCGCCGTGCCGGCGGCGCGCGCGCTGATCACCACCATCAAGAAAGCGCCCGCCGACGCCAACGAGGCTGAACGATGGTCAGCGATTTTCATGTTTTTTATTGTTTATTTTTAGTACTTACAAGCTTTTATTACTGATTGTACTTTTTATCACACTTATCAGCTACTGTGAGTTGATTTCATTGAGCCCCAACCCGTCTACCTTATGTAATTTTGATTTTGCCAACTTGTCTCCATCATCAGACCGGCTTAGGTGAGCGGATAAGCACAGTAAATATTATCTATATTGGACTTCGGAATATTGGTATTTTTCTCAATGCGTAATTTTGTGTTTAATTGAAAACTATTCAGAGGCCTTCGAATAAATTTTATAAAGCGAAGCGAGAAGAGAGTTTTAATAGCAGTCGAAGTCTTGTGGTTTCATTTAAAGTATCATGTAGGTTGACGTTGTGTTTAAAGTAAATATAATTGGTGAATACAGGGTGGTAGAGGAGCTGGTGACGGAAGCGCAGACTGGAAGCTGGCCGCCCGGCGGCGTGGCCACCGGGCTGGCCGTCGTCGATTCCTTCGACACCTACGTCGCTCTCGTCACGTGCGTACCCATTACAGTCAACAGTTCTTATCATAAAATAAGTAAAAATAAAAATATAAAAAGGCTTTTATTTCTGGGTTGACATGGTTTGGATTTGGAATGAAAATTAGCTTAAATTTCACTAGCTTAAGTACACTAGATAACACTAGCTAAGTTTATGCTATGCATCAGAACCCTACTTTGAAGTAAAGGCCTCTTCCAGAGCCTGCATGCAATTTTTTCCTATCTTGGGCCTTCCAGACCCAGTTGGGCCCCGCTATACCATCAGACCATCGGGCTAAAGGTCGACCTTTCTTCCTTTTTCCTGCTGGTCCTTTAAATGCTGTTACCTGGTGCGTCCATCTCTCATCTTGTAGCCTGGCGACGTGGCCAGCCCAACACTTATTTAAGGTGGTTCGATCACCACACAAAACGTCTTTTGATATTCGCAGGCTTAGGGCGTGATATTTTAAGAAACTTATGCAACAATCTTTCATAAATTGGCTTCTCATTTGCGCGAAATACCCCATTTCTTAGAATAACTTGTATAAACCAGAATAATTTGATAATAATCGTTTTTGCAAAGTATCACGTGACAAACTAATTTCTCAAATTATTCTAGTTTATACAAGTTTATTCTAGAAAAGGGGGAATTTCGCGCAAATGGGAAGCCAATTAATAAACGTATGTTACATAATTTTCTTAAAATATGACGCCGATAGCCTGCGAATGTCAAAAGACGTTTTGTATGCTGATCGAACCCCCTTAATAGTAGGATAGGTGTCAATAACCTAGGAGGGTAAAACAAAGAATGTCTCAGATCGCAGGTATTTGACGCTCGAGCCGAACCATCTGGTTGAGTACAAAGTTCTCCCTCTGGCTAGGAATCGCTTTTATCCGTACGCGCACCAGTGTTATATGCTAATTTACTTCCAGGGTGTGAAGTAAAGAAATAAGAGTATGTGTCATTGTTCAAATATAACGTAGTGTGATCTCAACCCGATCTCTATGTGGATCACTAAGAGCTTGAGTTGTCATTATGAATGCAGGGGGTTGTCTCTGCCTTTCGGTTCGCTGCCACCGTGGGGACTGGACGGCGCGGACGCCGGCGCGGGTGGCGAGGGCAGCGCTGCCGCCGCGAGGGACGCGCCCGGCGCGCCGATCGACCTCGCTCCCGCCATATTGCTCAACGACAACGTCTGCGGTAATGAAGTACATTGTTCATTATGCTTAGTTTTATCCTGTATCGAGCAATCTAAATGAATCAGAGGGGAAATCAGTAACAATTCGACATAGAAAAAAATGCACTATGGAGCTAGGGACTGAAACGGGGTCCAATGTTGAATTACCACGTTACCAATTAAAGCGTGTCGTACACAATGCTAAATAAAAAAAATGAATTAATGATAATGATTATTGATTACTTCATTAATTCAGATACTTACGCTTATATCTTACTTACTTACTCAAATCAAAATACCCAAAGTTTGTGCTGATTATGACACCACCGGAATTTACATTGACTCGGTCCACCAAATGTTGTTGATGGAATGGTTTGTCACCGTAAACCCTCAAAACCAGTCAAGTAGATATAAATGTAGGTTAGTGTTAGGATGATAAAAATCGAAAAGTACTTAAACATTTCACTGATGCACCCTCTTATATTGTTCTACGAGTATGTGTAGGTATCATGTAGTGTCGTGTGCAGGCACCCGGTACGTGATGGGCGCGGAGTCATCGGCGGCGTTGGCGCAGGCGGCGGCGGCGCTGCTAGCGGGCGCCGCCGCGGAGCCGGGCGCCGGCGTGGAGCGCGCGCGAGTGGGCGTGCTGCGCGGCGGCGCGCTCGCGCTGGAGGCGGCGCCGCCGCCGGCGCTGCCGCTGCCCGGCGCCGTGCTCAACGCCACGCCGCCCTACGCCGCCGTCAACATCGTGCAGCAGCGCGGCGACGAGCTCGCCAGCCACGCCGACAGCCGCAGCGGCGGGCTCTCCTCGCGTTTCTAAACACTAAAGGCGTCCACCCACCGGACGCGTGTGCTGCGCGGCACGTGTGCTGCGCGGCACACGCGCAAGTTGTAAAGCATTGAAACTACACTTCAAACACAAATCGAACGCGGCACACGCGCAGCACCCGCGCAGCTGCAGCGCAGCACACGCGCAGCACACGCGCAGCACACGCGCAGCACACGTGCAGCACACGCGTCCGGTGGGTGGAGGCCTTCAGTTTACCGTAGTCCGCTCCTCTCCCGCCGACCCATATGTGGGTCAGCATTTAGTATGGACTTGTGAACAAAAAAATGTTAGCCTTACTTATTTATAATTACTTAAATAAATAACTAAAGTAGGAACATGAACAAAATAATTTACTTTATAAACAAAGTTTTGACCGACTTCAATTTAGTACTCCGCCAAGCCACGAAAACATTTCCACATTCTTTTCCAATTGACCACATGAACTGATTTCCGAGAGCAAATGCGTTGATTATTAGAGAGAAAAACCGAATCGCTGTATGTGGCCCGATAACATTTGAGGACTTCCGTCGATTCCACAAGGATCACCTTTGGCACTTCATTAGTTGCTATTTCAACGGAATCTTATCAGAATCTGTTATATAGTTTTGCACTTTTAACTTAAAAGTACAAAAGTTTTGAGTACATCATTGAGGAATTCCATAAGTCACCTGAGGTCTTCATCATCAATTCCTCATGGATCCCATTATCCAACAGAATTATTGAAAAAAATGGGACCCACCTGGAAGCATTTATATAGGTACATACAAACAAGCAAAAATTACGATTCGGCTCATCAATGACGAAGCTCTGAGGAAACAAAAATTTAAAAAAAAAAGATAAAAATAAAAAATACAACCGAATTAAGAACCTCCTCCTTTCTTTTGAAGTCGGTAAAAAAACCGATTGAATGGGAATGGGACTTAATAAATTCATATTTTATAAGTTCTATTTCCGCGGTTTTGAAAACCGCTAATGGATTTTTAATTTGTTTAATCCCGCACTGAATAACGTGAATAATCGTTTATCATGAGCCGCACGCAGTTTTATTATAATTATACTTTTGTGTTAGTTAAGTATATTATAATGAACACTTATTTATTTCGTTATCGAATATATCTCTGTTGAATAAAACCGTTGCTTTAATTTAACACATGCTGTTTTATTGATATCTCCAAATTGGTTTATCGCTATACAACAGGTATAATAATATACAATAGGCCGGGCCGGCGAGTGTGTAAGTGTATTAATTATGAGTATGATATTTGTCCACACTGGCGTCCCCGTAGTGCGTAAGTAATAAATTAAAAAGGTATAAAAACCGACTTCAACCGATTCGATCTGCCGGGCTGAATATATACCTACAGGAGCAGTCTGGACCGAGGACGGGCACGGCTCAATGATGAACCGACCCTTCAGAGTTCTCAAGAGTTGTCAAGAGCGAAGTCACGGGTTGTGACACGTCCGAATCGTCGAGGTTGTTATATATTATACACTAACATTTTATATTTTTAATATCATCGGAGTGTATGTGAAGATAAGTGAAATAGGTGTATGTGAAGTCCCCAATCCGCACTGGGCCAGCGTGGGGACTACTGCCCGTTCCCTCTCATACATGAGAGGAGGCCTGTGCCCAGCAGTGGGACGTATATAGGCTGATGATGTGATAAGTACAAATGTGTGTGAATCCTTCCACTGCGATAATGGCTCGGTACGTACCTGGTAACCTATCGAAGTTTCGAAAATCCTTTGTCCGATTTTCACTTGTCCGAAAACGGTAAACCGAATTCTCATAATCCATATACTTCGTTCACCATACTTATGAAATGTCGCTGGTTTGTTTTCCCACATTATCGTTTTCCCAAAACTCAATAACCAGAAGAACGATTGCCAACTTTATTATTTTACAACCGAATTGTTAACCACCTTTTTATATTTCCGATGCTACCTAAAATTGAAATATCATTTTCCCTAATTTCATTTTACTGCAACGATTAAAAAACATTCAGATATGCTAAAAACCCTACAGATGCGCCCTTTAATATTGCGATGCGAAAATAAACTTTCGCTAATAAGTTGGGTTAGGTTAGATTTAAAACTGTGACCTCACAAAATAAACAATTGATAGAAAAGGGGATTAGATTAGGTCAAAACATTTAAGCAACTCGAGTGCTGCACAAGTTCTTAAAAAGCCCATAAAGGGCTCGGGGCTAGCCCCCACACTAAAAAAAACAACAAATGATCGTCAATGGTATTATTTGTAGGTTAGGTTAGGGTTCACTTGTGTCCCTTAGAGCGAAAGTAGGCACCCCGCGAAGCGGGGTGACGTCGACACGCTGGCGGTTAGGTTAGGTTACATGCTACAATTTTGATTTTTTGATATAGCGGGATATTAACATTTCGGACTCAATACTTTTCGGTACGCTAAGGTAGCCTAGTGGTTCAGGCATGCGGCTGTCAAGCGGCGGTCGTGGGTTCGAATCCCGGCTCGTACCAATGAGTTTCTCGGAACTTATGTACGGAATATTTACCGTTATCTTTTCGGTGAAGGAAAAAATCGTGAGGAAACCGGTCTAATCCCAATAAGGTCTAAGTTCTCCCTCTGGGTTGGAAGGTCAGGTGGCAGTCGCTTTCGTAAAACTAGTGCCTATGCCAAATCTTGGGATTAGGTGTCAAAGCGGACCCTGGGCTCCTTTAGGGGCACAACCGGGAATAACGCTAGGAGAATGATGGACTCAATACTTTTCGGTACTAAAAACTTGTTGGCAAATGATACTTCGGAATTTTTACAAGTGTTGATTCGAATCATAAGCGAAATAAAATTGCAGCGAACTGAGAAGGGGGGAAAGTAATGAACAGGGAAACGTACTTTCGGGCAAACAAAATTTAGGCTAATTAATAAAATGGGATGGCTAAGTAAAACAAAACATTCCCGAAATTTACAACTATTTACTGCTTTCATACGCAGACCCGACTAATCTTTTGTACCGGGAACATTTACTATCGTCTGAAGTCGGATGTCAGCAGGGTGACCCTCTCGGGCCTGCAATATTTAGTTTGGCGATAAACCCAATTATAAAAAATCTCAAATCTAAATTTAACGTCTGGTATCTGGACGATGGAACCTTAGGAGGCGATGTGGGTACCGTTGCTTCTGACCTAGCAACGATCAAGTCGAAATTTAAAAATATTGGCTTAGATTTGAATTATACCAAATGCGAACTATATGTCCAAAATCCCAGATTAAATGTATTCGATATTCAACAAAAATTTAACACACTGACGCCTAACATAAAAATAATTTATTTTATTTATTTATTTAATGGAGAAACAAACAGTCGTATACAGAAATTAATTCTTAAACTATTGCTTACATCTTAGACCTGGAGTTTCCTTATTTTATAAGTATTTAAGCATATTACCAACATACATTATCAACAAACTTAAGTATACAGCTTCATGATAGTAAAATGACTTTAAAGTTTAACTTGCTATTGTAACTAAACAAATTGTAATATTTCATATGACAGTTAACAATAAAATTGTGTAGTATATGTACATAACAGTCAAGTGATCCATCATATGTAGATCATTGTTACTGAAAAGCATGTTTTATTAACTTAATAGAACAATTAAACAGATCAATATCTTTAAGTCTTTCATCCTGGTTAAACAGTTTACATGCACGTCTTATAAACAGCATATTTTGTGCATAACAAGTTCGATTGCGGGGAATCGAAAATAAGAATTTCTTTTGACATTGGCGCTGACGTCTACAAGGTACTCTTAAATTTATTTCATGTAATAGTGAGGGGACATCCAACATATTAGATATGATTTTGTATAATAAAAAGGAATCTACACAATCTCTGCGGGCACGGAGTGTTTGTAATTTATGGTGAGTTAGTGAATCAGTGTAACTAGTGTACTCATAGCCAGTTCTAAAATTAAGGGCTTTAACAAATTTTTTTTGTATCCTTTCCACTCTCTCGATGTGAATATTATGATAGGGTTTCCAAACTGCACAAGCGAATTCGAGATTACTGCGAACAAAACTATTATACAGAATTTTATAAGTGAAAGGATTTTTGAAAGCTTTTCCTACACGTAGAATGAAGCCCAGTTGTTTGTATCCTTTTTTTATTATTAAGTCCAAATGAGGTTTGAAAGAAAGTTCCGAGTCCATTAGCACACCAAGATCGCGTATTTGTGTTACCCTATTTAGTTGATTATTACCTAGGCTGTAATTAAAGTTAATTGTATGTTTTTTCTTAGAGAAATTTATTATGAAACATTTATCTAGATTTAAAAATAATTTATCGTCTTTACAGTATGTCTCAAAATGTAATAAATCCTCTTGCAACATATTACAATCGTCAATCGAATTCATTGTTTTGAAAATTTTTGTATCATCTGCATAGAGTAACACATTAGAGTTTTTAATATATTTGCCTATGTCATTAATAAAAAGTGTAAACAACAAGGGCCCCAAATGCGATCCCTGTGGTACACCGGAACTAATGGACCTCCATTGTGAGGAGTAACCAGACAAGACAACACATTGACTCCGATTCTCAATGTATGATTTAATCCATCGGAACAAATCACCGTGTATACCGAGGTGCCAAAGTTTGAGGAGAAGCATATTATGACAGATTTTATCGAAAGCTTTGGCGAAATCGGTATACACGGGCTCCACACTAGACCCTTTATCCATTGCAGTGAGAATCTCATTACTGAAAGTTAATAGGTTGGTATCCACAGAGCGACCTTTAAAGAACCCATGCTGGTGCGGGCTGATGTGTTGTTTAACTAATTGGGATAGTTGCTCTGTAACAATTTTTTCAAAAATCTTGTTGAATTGACACAATTTTGAGATCGGCCTGAATTGTTCAATGTTATTACTAACTATTCCCTTGGGGATAGGAGTGATGAAAGCTTTTTTCCATATTTCGGGAACATGACCATGAAATAAGCCCCCATTTCGCCTTAACATTGCTAAAATTCTGCCTTTTCGTACCCAAATTAACGTACGTACTTCGCTGCAGCCCATTTTATAAATTTCAAAGTATTTTGGCACCACTGGACGACCTTATAAAATCAAATTTAGAATTCATTTTGAACATACAGCTCAGCGACCAGTCTTGGACCCAGGCATCCCTCCCCATTAGACATGGTGGGCTAGGGATAAGAAAAATTTCAAGTGTTTCTCTGCCAGCGTTCCTATCTTCCATCCACAGTTCAGCTAGTCTCATAGGCAAAATCCTAGGGTGTCCCCCTTCACACTATGAGACTGTTGGCTTGGTGGAGGCCAAAAACGCCTGGTCATCCGCTTGCCCGGGAAAGGATTTCCCGGACCATCCTCGTTGCCAAAGGAGCTGGGACGACGTATGCTGTAAAATTTTGTATGATTCTCTTCTGAGCCTCAGTACAGGTGCGGAGCGGGCTAGACTTTTGGCGTCGGGTACCAGAGAATCCGGTGAATGGCTCCACGCTTACCCGTCGCCAAACACTGGCACTTTCTTGGAGCCTGAAACGCTTCGGATCTCAACATGTCTAAGGCTCGGGATTGATATATGCACTCCACACAAATGTCCCTGCGGCAGTACTGTTGACTCACTGGGACATCACGGGCTTTCTTGCCAGAAAAGCGCTGGCCGCTTTTCCAGGCACGCCTCCCTGAACGACATCATCCGCCGGTCGCTTGCAACAGCCAATGTGCCGTCTGTCCTGGAGCCTTCCGGCATAGCCAGGGACGATGGCAAAAGACCGGACGGGATGACCCTGATCCCGTGGAGTTTGGGTAAGGCACTTGTGTGGGACGCTACTTGTGTAGACTCTTTGGCTCCTTCCCACCTCCACGGGACCAGTAATCATCCCAGTGCGGCGGCCGAGGCGGCCGAAAAGCTGAAAAAATATAAATATAGGGGTCTCGGCACCCAATATACTTTTACTCCATTCGGTGTCGAGACTCTTGGCCCGTGGGGTCCCAGTGCGCGCCAACTTTTTAAGGACATCTCTAAAAAAATAATTGAGTCCACGGGGGACCGAAAATCTGGCAGCTTCCTCGCCCAGCGCATTAGTATTGCTATCCAGCGAGGAAACGCTGCCAGCATCTTGGGGACAATGCCAAGAGGGCCCAATTTTTTTAATATTTTTTAGTTTTTAATTTGATTTTTAATATTTGTCATAGTTTTAGTCTTTGGAAAAATAAATAAAATGGGATACGTTTTCGGGGTATTAATAATCGACATTACAATTTTCGACTTTATGATAGGTAACCGCGTACCTACATAAGAGTTTACGAGCATTAACTGTTATCTGAAATGGCGATATGGAGCATAAGGTAGGTACTGTTACTCGTTAACAATGGAGACAATCGTTACTACCACTCTGCAAGAAAAGGCTAATGGCTCTGCCCATCACAATTGCAGCGGCTAACTGTTAGCCAATGTCAGAATCAGGGGTCTATTTTACAAGCAACCATTTCGTTCCAATCCCGTTCCAACATCTATGCTTCTCGCTCATATATACGTGGTTATAAGCTAATGGGAGAGGGAGCGCATGTGCCAAGACAATTAGGTACACATTATCGTTTCATTCAATACCTACTTCAAAAGAGTTTACTGAAATTAGGCCCACTCGCAGGCTAAAGATTTCCGGTCGACGACCTTGCGAAAAGAAAGCAGTCCCAGACAATAACGTACCTACTTAGTGCTTCCTAATAGGCATAATGTTCGCTGTTAAAGTTTTATTGTTGTTTAAAAGCATTCAAAACGGGCATAGGTACCTATTCACAGTGCTGAAACCACATTGCCGCAGGAGATCCAGCCAAGTTTGACCCACAAGTATGCATAGTTGATAAGCATCTCAGGGTAGTATTGTACTGACACGTTCACAGTGCATAATGTTTTAACGATTATGCCAGATCGTCATCACTGACTCGTGTATCTGGTAAACAATTCGCATAATATGTAAGTAATTCATTGTAGGTACCTACTCGTAACGTCAGCTCATAACAGCTATACCAACGAATAAATAATAGTACCTATTAGCTATAGGTACCTACCGGCTGCCGTCCTTGGCCGCCGCGTTGGCTCCGGTTCACTGGACGAAATATTTTAACAAAACAATTACATTTGCATAGACAAACGAATCGATATAATAATGGTAACTATTTAACCGTTTCGTCTCGTCTTGACAGGCTTATATGCTACGTCTACGTGCTAAGGAATATGTTAGCACTGGCACGTAGCTGATTCGTAAAACAAAACACTATCGCACCGCATACTAGTCGCTTTGGTATAGTAACTTTACTGTACTAAACTAACCTAATTCCGAATTCCCAATGATAGGCCAGCAACGATACCTACCCGATAGTTACCTCTATAACAACGTGATACTTACAACGCAAATCATGAGGCAGCCACGCATCTTCCATTTAGGTACCTAGTGCAGCATTAATTACATTAATCCTTGCAGAACTACCTATGTTTATTCGCGTAACTGATTGCCTTATATTGCAGCGTTTGTTGCAGAATGATTTTGATTCTGACTTGTCAGAGCAGGGAGAAAACTAGAGTTTCAGAAAGAACAGTACTTCCTAGGGGAAGAGGTGAATCTTGGGAGCAAACGTACCAGCACTAGTTTCGTCTTATAAAGGGGTGAAGCGTGAAGTACCGTACCTATACAAGTTACAGGCCCGAGTTCCTGGTCCACAGTTTTTAATCATCGCTAAGAAGTATAGTTTTTGCGCTAGTGCATCAGCGCTTTCCCAAGCCCTGAGGCGAAGCTCGCCGGTGGTGAAACTAGTTGTGGTTGTTGGCACACAAGGGAAACGGAAGAGTTTCCGCCTTATTGTTAAGGCCGGGTGCTGTTATAAAGTCTATTTTTTTATTCCGTAGACCAAAATGACAACTACAAATGTCAAACGTAGAAATAATGTGACCAGCTTTATACAAACAGTGCTGATCTCTGATATCGGTTTGTGAATAACCGATAAAATTTTGAATTAATATAGATTCAAAATAAACGATAAATAAAATCTACTCACAAAATGATACGAAATAAACAAAAACAAAATTTACTCACTACTAATGTACCTACTCAAACATTTAAAATGACATTGACGTATCGCCGACCTGTCGCGACGCCATTTTGGTTTACGTATTAACGTATTTGGCATTCGTTATTTTACTCTTATAGTGATCGGATGTTTTCAGTGCGTGTTCTCTCGTTTTTAGCACATCACGGATTATCCATTTATAGTGTTACAGAAGCTTCATCAACAAATATAAGTACCTCCCAATCATTTATTTTCGGTTAGTACCGGTTGTAGCACATCACTATTTACAAGACGTAAAAAACTAGCAATACATGAAATGTCATTTTAGTCTACGGAATAAAAAAATAGACTAAGCATTGTCACCTGTCGGTGGTGGTTGATTTTTGGCTTGTAGTCTAGACAGTGAAGTAGTAGTATTTATCATTAAATTTTGTTTTATAGCTTCCGGCTTTAGGCCCCAAGCCTCATTTCACGGTGGTTGTTCCCCGACGACTGATGCCAGTACGAGTGCGCGGACGGTTACCCAGAGGCGATCGGACTGACCCGCTTACCTGTACTTCCGATTCTCGTTCGTGAGGACCTCCGTCGGAGACGCCGCCAGGAGATAACTAAGTCGCGTTCAAAGGGACTCCCGAGAGCTCGACGTGTATTTTCTCTTAGTTTGACCTTCCGTCAACGATAGGATTATTTTAATCTGATTATTACCCGTGTTTCACTAACGTGCCTTGCGGCTTTTCGATTGTCAACGCTCCGACTTTAAGGTGGGATCAATGTCTTTCGTTCTCCTCAAAATTTAGAAAGGCTCGTTATCGCCAAAGTTGTCACAACTATTGTTTGGATTTCATTTAGGCCCCATTATCACACAACCATTAACATTCACCATCTCGTAGAACCCAGACGTCTTTTTATCGTTGCGCTGGTCTGCTGACCGTAAATCATATTCTAATTGTGTTACGCAGCAACGCTCAGTGCAGGATTACACGTTCGGTATTTTATTTTAACGTCTTGTTTTACATGACCTAATGCTGTGTGCATGTGTACTTGTTGCTATTTGTGCTGCAATAAAATGTATTAATTTTAGGAAAACAACAAAATAAATTACTAGGTATCGTATCTTGTGAGTGAACCCTCTTTATTTATTTTCACTACAGTAAGTACCCCGTGCAGCCTTATGAGGGGTTTACACGGGACTTTTTTCGCCATGCGGGTAGTCGCGCGGCCAAAGTCGGATGCTACCCAACTTTGGGGCTTGCGGCTTTAGTCACGTGCGACCTAGCCGAATTGCCCATTTAGACGGTCGATTTTAGCCGCGCAATTACAAAATGTTACACATCGTCATTGGTGGTGTGTCCAGTGTTAAGATAACAAGAACGAATACTGTCGAACACGTCTCCGGAAATTGGAACACACTTTTGTATAATTAAGAAAAAAAAGCGGTCAAGTGCGAGTCGGACACGCGCACTAAGGGTTGCGTACCATTATCCATAAAAAACGTAAAAACACGTTTTTGTATAGAAGCCCCTTTAAATATTTATTATTTGCTGTTTTTTAATATATTTGTTGTTATAGCGGCAACAGAAATACATAATCTTTGAAAATTTCAGCTATCTAACTATAACGGTTTATGAGATACAGCCTGGTGACAGACGGACAGACAGACAGACGGACGGAACCCTTTTATCTTTTTGGTACGGAACCCTAAAAAAAGAAGTCACAAAGAAAATTCACAACAACTCATAAAAGAACGGCGTGCCAAAACAAACCGCATTGAAACTCGGCTGTTACGAATAATAAAATTCGTTCACGAGTCGAACGAATCTTAATTTTTCTACAAAATATCTATTAATAGGTACATTGGCAAGACAAAGCTTGAAGCCTTCATAAACATTTCCTTGACAGATTAGTTTTACGCTTAAAACAAAACCTACTGCAAACACCTAATGAAACACAGGATTTACATTGAACAGTGATGACGCAAAGCATTTTTTTTTGTATTGACGCGCAAAATAGTCAATTAAATAATGAGGGGAGACTGAGGTCAATAGAAACGCGGGTCATTTGAAACAAGCTTACTACCTATCTCCTAAATTGGTGGTATCGGCGGGGTTTCTATGAAGGGTACTACCGGCTTTAGTGTCGGGACTTGTCTAACCATAAGTTTCGCGGCATCGAACCAGCTTGTTTTTTTTACGAGGCTATATTGTATTTTCACCACATGGAGAATCTCTGGGGTTATTTTGTCTATGAATGAAACACCAATAATCGCTTTTTAAATATTCCGTAAACTACTATAAGCATAGATATTCTAGCTTATTTTTTTTATTATATATTTATTAGGAGAACCAACTGCTATAATAATACAATAAACATTGACAGTAAATACAAAGAGCCAATTATAGGAACTCACAGGTAGTGACATTGTGTTTAAACTTTATTGTTCTATAATGCTACACACCGCAACCGCACGAGCATCGGAAATGAACAAAACATAAATTATAACAAATTCTAAGGTATAACCCTATGGCTAGTATTTAAAAAAAACACAATAAATAGCAAAGAACAAAGAAGCTAGTATGAAATAAGAACACAAGATCCAAGAAAAGTAACAGTGAATGAAACGGAAAATGGCAGCACGCTTACTTATTTAAAATACCTCTCGACCACAAGATTTCACAGTTGAATATATCTATATATCCAGTTCATTTGATAACTTGTTTATGTCACGACTAGCGCGTCTCAAAAAACAATTTTGCCTGTATTTGGAAGATGCATTTTTGATTGCTATAGGGGAAGGTATCTCTCAGTCCGAGTTGGAGTATTGAAATATAATTTGCTGAGCAACTCAGGACATTCCGTTACGCCACTAGTGATGTTTAGTAAGTAGGTAATGTCAGCTAATTCACGGCGTTCATACAATGGGACAAGATGATGCTTCTTGCATATGTTTATGTAGTTGGAAGAACTGTATGGAGTTTTTAATTCAAAAAAAGATAACTGATGAATTTTTGCTGAACACGTTCTATTCTGTCAATGTATGTACTATAGCAAGGGTTCCAAACCTGCGAAACATATTCCAGCTTACTTCTAACGAAGGAGCAATGGAGCACTAGCTTGACTGAAGTGTGTGGAGGTACACATTATGAAACCTAGTGACTTAAGTGCGCTACTTATAATAATCAATCAATCAATCAATCAATCATTTATTTTACATAAAAACATGGTGTACAAAAAGGTATTACAATGAAAACAACAGTATCACATGTTTTGCTGCTAGTGCAACACGTAAAATATAAGGTAATATGCATCTAATTAATTAATAATAAATACAATATCTAGTTATATTAAATATTGTCCTGGAATGTGAATATGTTTAGGTAAGTATGTCAAATGAATTGTAGTAGTTAAAAGTAATTTTAAGTAGGTACGAGTATGTCAAAGGAATTGTCAAATAATAGTATATAAAATAAAATAATTTTAGAATACAATTGCTGCCACATCCTTTATCATAAAATGTCATAATTTAAATATTCATTTACCGAGTAGAAGCAATTTTGCACTAACCATCTTTTGAGTTGCCTTCTAAACATATTCAGGGGCATTTTTTTATACTCTTCTGGTAATTTATTGTAGATGGTAATGGCCATACAGAATGCACTTCTGTTATAAAGTTTAGTCCTCTTAGACGGCACTACAAGACGATCTGGATACCTAGTGCGAAAGTTACATGCATCCTTACATGTTTTAAAGAAGTTTGGATGATTCTTCACGAACAAGGATACTTCATACACGTACATAGATGGTACAGTCAACATGTTTAATTTCTTGAACAAGGGACGACAGGAAGTCATAACATCTACATTGCAGATTATTCTGACACACTGCTTCTGAGCTATGAGAACTCGATTCGCGTGATGAGAATTTCCCCATAGGAGAATGCCATATCTGAGAAGGGAAGATATATAACCGTGGTATGCTTGGATCGCAGCAGCTTTGGAGCAGGTTTTTGTAAGTCGCCATAAGGCATAGACAAATGAGTTGACTTTACTACATAACGTGTCTATGTGATCCCTCCAAGAAAATTTATCATCCACAGTGATGCCAAGAAATTTAGTGTGAGCTGATTCTTTTATAACCTGACTTTCTAGTGTTACTACCAGCTTGTGTTTTTTAGCATTTCTGTTAATAAATTGTATCACTGTGGTCTTATTAATATTAATATTTAAGTTGTTAATGTTCATCCAAGCTACTATTTTCGACACCGTGTTATTTATGTTCTCATTGTATTTATTAGGATGCTGACCTGGTATAACAATTGATAGGTCATCGGCAAATAGTGTGCAGTCAAATTCCGTGGCGTGTGGAAGGTCATTAATATAAATTAAAAAGAGTAGAGGACCCAGGATACTACCCTGCGGCACCCCCACTCCATTTACCCTAATTGTCGACTTATGCGCAATTAATGTGTTTCTTGAGTCTATTTTATTTATTTCTACATATTGTGTTCTTGCATGTAGATACTCTCTTAACCATCCGTTTACTAGGCCTCGCAAACCATAAAGTTCGCATTTGGCTAGGAGTATGTCATGGGATACAAAGTCAAACGCCCTAGTCATGTCAAAGAAGATTGCGGAAACCGGTATGCTCTTATCTAAGTACTTAAAGATATTATTCATTAGTGAAAAAGCAGCTAATGACGTCGATTTGCCTTTAAGGAAGCCGTGCTGGTCTGGTTTAATAATAGCAAAATGGTTTAAAAAGCTCGTAATACGTTTATACATTGCCTTTTCAAATATCTTTGAAATAGTTGGTATCAGCGAAATTGGCCTGTAGTTTTCAACGCGATTTTTAGCTCCCTTTTTATGAATAGGCTTAACCAATGATAATTTTAAGGGTTCCGGAAAAGTACCGTTAATAAAAGAAAGATTTATCAGATAACTTAGAACTCCTGAAATCTGGGATTTGCATAATATAATACTGTTAATGTGATCATCAAAAATTAATTTGGAATCATGGATAACACCAAAATCTCGTATGGATAGTACCTTCTGAAGGAGCTGGCCCTTTAATGCATAATCGGAAGATATTAATTTACGTTGTCGTGAAAAAGTCGTAAAAAAACATTTAGTGGGGTTCAGATCCAACTTGTTTACTTCACAGCCCCCCTATTCTGTAACTTGTTTTAAGTTCACCTCAACGCTCACCCACAAATATATCTTGACACCGCGATGCGTAGTAACTAAGCGTAGGTAGAGATCTAGTTTCGTGACGGGTGACCGGCGGGGTGAGCCGCTTTAGCGCGTAGTGAATAACAGCCCAGTACTCATCAAGGCGTGCGAGGTCAGATTGCAATAATATGGGATCATCTTCAGATTTTACGTTTAAGAAAACCTTCATGTCATCGGCGAAGCAAAGAAGATTAGAATGCATAAGACATTTACCAATGTCGTTAACAAAGATGTTGAACAACAAAGGTCCCAGTAAGGATCCTTGTGGTACACCACTTGGGACTGTCACCCACCCAGATATGTAATTATTTACAATAACAGCCTGAGACCTGTTGTCAATGTAGGATGACAACCAGCATCTCAGCAAATCTCCATTTATCCCTTTATTATTCAATTTTGATATCATTAACTTGTGGTCAATTCTATCGAAACATTTGCTATAATCGGTATAAAATACATCCACTTTATACTCTCTTATTCGTAGCCAGGGGCTTGCGATATTTTTCTACATAATTTAATATCCACAAAGAGTATGACGGGGCAGCTGGAACAAAAACAATGGGGGGCAATAGAAGCCTCGGTTGTATGGTGACCGGCCTTCACACGTTCGTGTTACAGATGAGCGGCCGGGTCGGGCCGACACCGAGCCACTCCGCTCCCGAGCCTCGGCCGTGGCAAGGCCGGGCTTTTGGCATGATCCGGCCCTCAGAAACACGCCGTCGTTTTTCTTAGAAAACGGCACGGGCCGGACACGGCCCGTTCTAGCGTGAGTCATCCTTAACACGTGCCACTCACTAACCCCACGCTTTGCGAATTGCGTCGTCTTCCGACATTTTCATAACAGAAGCAGCACTGTTTTATTTATTTTCTAACAAGAGCCGACAGTTATGACTGACATCAAACTTCCGACATTAATAGATACAAAGAGCTACTTGCAAGAAATAAGTATGGGCTTATTCACGAAGCTCAAGCTGCTACTTCGTTACTAGTGGGCCGGTATAATTTCTCGATGTTTCTCGACTGGTGTCTTCGAAGCTGACAGTCCTGTTATTCGCTACGCGCAAACGCGGCACACCCCGCCGGTCACCCGCCACGAAACTAGACCTCTACCTACGCTTAGTTACGCAAGATATGTTTGTGGGTGAGAATATGGGGGCTGGATTCAAATGACGACGTTTTGTAAACAAAGGTGGTTTTAATTTGCACTTACATAATTATAGTACTGACCACTGGTAAGCCTAGTACCTACTCTCTTAAGGTTACCGGTCGTCAGTAATATAATTCTTGTTAGGCTAGTTGTAGTGTATTCTCATATTACGTAGGTAGATAAAAGTTATGAATTATGATGTTAAAGAATGCGGGTAGGCCGCTCGCGCTTGACTATATATAGTTATAGTCGTTATTAAACCGCCATTGAAGTAACTTCGTTTTTGCTAGATTTTGGGTCAGTGAGGGCAACTACCAGATCCCGTGTTGCTGCTTTTGATCCTGGACAGGAATGGGATCGATTGGCCTAAAAAAAAAAGTTTGTCAAAAATAACCATTTTCTCGCACCCTGTATGTTTTTACCAAAATCAGTAAACACCAATCTTCGTTAATCTGAAATCGAAGGAAGGTCTCCTAAGACCATTTTCGCCTAGCAACACGGGATCTGGTAGCTGCCCTCACTGACCCAAAATCTATTTCCATCCTGTAAACAAATACAAATTATTTATTCTGCAAATAGGCCATAAGGGCAGTTTTACATGTCAAACGGTAGTTTACAATAAATATAATAATCTTACAATTTATTTATTAATTGTATGGCAAATCAGTATTTAGAACGGTTTAGTATGTTACAATAAAAGAATAACAGTCCAACACAATAATAATTTAAAATTTGCACATTAATGATTCAGATTGAGATTTGAATTCAGTATTGCAGAGATGTATAAGGCCTCTGAGCGTCCAAATAAAATTAATAATTATTCAAATGTTCGTAGAGATGTATACGGTCTCTAAGCGACAAAACAAAACAATAAGAAAAGGAACATTAATTTAATATTTATTGTCAATGATGTACAGGGTCAATAACAATAAAACGTGTCAAGATCGGAATGATCTCTCTCGTCAATACGATATTAATAAAATAACACTAGTATCTAAGTAGTTCGGTACTATGCCCTTGCAAGCATAAACAGCAGTCCGGACTCCACAAACAGCACCCGATCACAAGTATGACGCATATCTCAGCCATCGCCTCCCTCAACCATATGTTAGGGAAGGTGGCGACCCGATCAACGACGCAACCGTAAGCAAAGCCCTTTAAGCGAGCATGACATATTCAAGCCACCGGACTGTTAAAAACAAAGATTAATAAGCGACTTGCTCGGCGAGAAACAGCATTACGTGCTCTCTTCTGACATAAAATGGAACAATTATTGCAGGTAGGTACTGAAAATGTGTATTTAGGTATATTCCTAATAGAATTAGCCTACTACTGGCTTATAGGTTGTTTAAAAAATCGTTGACAGTATAATATTATACGCCTTGCTTAGCAAATTACTTTTAACATGAGACTTAAATTGACTGAACGGTAAATTAACAATTTCGGTGGGTATTTATTGTAAAAACGTATGCAGTGTTCGGTTCATGCGCATCGAACACGTGACAGGCCGCTCGCGCCCTACTTTGGCGATGCGGTCGTTTCCTAAAGTTAGTGCGTTTTATGACACCGTCGCGATCGCATTCTAACATTTTTATAACATTTAATTAACCTTAACATTTTACTTATTTTATTAACATTGTAGAAGTGAAATATATAACAATTGACTTTTAAACTCTATCTTTTCATTCTACCAAACAAACGCCAACTTGCACCCCAACATTTGGTCCTTCGAACAAAGTACGTCGCGCGTTGGTACTGGGACCATTAGGCCACGTATCGCGAGTGAAGTGCATGAACTAGTAGAACATTTGGGCAGTGCAGGTAGCAGTAACAGCTAGGTGCAGACCTACAGCTGTAAACATTCAGCAACGGAGAACATTCAGGAGAGAGGTGACGTCAAGTACAGGAAACATTCAAGTAAGATCTTTCCATATTTAAACTATTAACATCGGCAGTATGGTGAACGTAGGAAATCAGTTCCTTATAGCAGAAGAGATCAGGTCCAGTTTGACCAATTTCAAGAAAGATGGAGCAGAAAGGAAAAACAGTGAGGAATACTTGAGACGAAAGTTAAACAAATTAGAAGAATTATGGAAAGAATTTCAATTTAACCACGACCGGCTATCGATGGAGATAAGCCCTCAAGATGCCTATTTCACTGGCGAACATTACGAAGCAGCGAAGGAGATGTACAATTTATTAAAGCAATTGATTAACGACGAATTTCGTAAGAACAAAGGAAATCTGAGTGCCCCGACGAGAAGAGATAAGGAGGGAGATAAACATCGGCCAGCGGAGGAATCAGGCTCAAGTAGCCAATTGCGAGATTCACAGAGCAGTGCTCAGAACAAGAAAGCGGGTGGGCATACACCGGAGCAACAGTATGATCATGAGGTTTATAAGAATCATGGGGTATACAGTAGAATGGATGACGCGTTGCGCAGACAGGAGGCGAACTTTAGAGCGTTTCAAAGAACAATTGCTAACATTGACTTAGAAACATTATCTGCCAAATGGGAGTATGAAAACGCTCTAAAAACATTGAACACAAGGTGGTCAGCCATTGACGCACTACATTTAGAGATCGATAGTGAGTTGAACGGAGAAAATTTAGCATACGAAGCTAATTTCGCTTCTTACGAGAGAAAATATAACATTTTAAACAAAGCTATTAACAGTAAAATGTGGTCAGTATCGCACAGGGAGAAAACAACGCCCATGCTAGAGTTACCAATGTTCAGTGGGAACTACAACCAGTGGGTCTCGTTTAAGGACCTATTTGTAGAGGCTATACATACAAATCCAACATTATCAAACGCGCAGAAAATGCAATTCCTAAAGGCTAAAATTAGAGGCGAAGCAGAGAGACTAATCCAACATTTACCAACAACTTCCGACAATTACATGACTTGTTGGGAAATACTAAATCATCGTTACGATAACAAGAGAATGATATTTACTTCCCATATGAACATTTTATTCGGACTTCCAAACATTCAGCAAAATTCGATGGCTCAAAATAATTGCATGATGTGTCTATGGAAACCTTCAACGCCATAAAAAACTTGGGTATAGATACAGCAACATGGGATCCAATTTTGGTTCATATCTTGTGTCAAAAACTGGATTTGGAAACATACACCGACTATTTGGAGTCACTTAGAAACACCAAAGATATGCCGATATTACAAGAGCTTTTAGAGTTTCTAGAAAGCAAGTTCACTACCCTGGAGACATCGACTCGTCGCCGACAAGAAGGACAACAAAAATTGAGTCCTCAACAGTCAACAAATTCTCAACAACAATCTTCAACTTACAGAAAACCATTAAATACCTTTAACAATTATAGAACCAACGGAAACTACGCATCTATTGCGAAAGCATTCCAAGGATCGGGTTTCAAGTGCCCATTGTGTAAAGGCGATCACGGAATTTATAATTGCAAGTTCTTTCTACAAATGCCGAACGATAGAAAATTGAATACAGTAAATAGGTTAGCGCTATGCGTAAATTGCTTATTCTCGCATAATGGCAAAACATGTAATTCTGCTAAAAAGTGTCGCAATTGTCAAGCGGCCCATAACACGATTTTACATGACGCGTTGAATAAGTCAACGACCAGCTCGGCTATGACGTCAAAGAGCAAGGAGCGTACTAGTAACATTTCGCACGTAGCGCAAACTCGGGATAAACATTCTGAAATTCTACTAGCCACAGCCCAATTGCGAGTATTGGGCGCTGACGGATCATATTACAATTTGAGGGCTCTAGTAGACCAGGGATCTCAAATTTCATTAATATCAGAATAAGCTGCTCAAATGCTAAAGATTAAGAGGGAGAAATGTAGGGGAATGATCTTTGGAATAGGGCAACGAGAAAACAATTGCAAGGGAAAAATTCATATCACATGCAAATCAAACTACAATGATTATACCTTTAATGCGGAAGTAGTAATTATGAATAACCTTATAAAAAATCTTCCCAACAAGACATTTAGCAAGCCATCATGGTCCAACATCCAGAACATTGACCTGGCAGACCCGGAGTTCTACATAAGCCGACCAGTAGATCTACTTTTGGGAGCCGACGTTTTCCCTAACATTATTATGAACGGGATGATAAGAAGTGAAGATACTTCAACACCTATGGCGCAACAAACACAACTTGGTTGGATGCTGTGTGGTAGTGCAGAAACATACCATTGCAACGTAGTAATAGACAACCTTGAAGATATACAACATTTCTGGGAGATGGAAGATATTACAGAAGAAGAAGATTTATCAACAGAGGAGATACAATGCCTGAAATATTTTCATGAGACGACCACTCGAAAACAAGACGGAAGGTTTGAGGTGCGACTACCAATGAAGCCCAATTTTGAGACGAAGCTCGGAACATCTAAACAAAAGGCGGATTTTAATTTGGAGCGGACGTTTGAGAAACAGCCTAAGTTAGCATCTGACTATAAAACATTCATGAAAGAGTACGCAGAGTTACAACATATGACACCGTCAAAGGGTAACAAGACACTTGAATGCTACTTACCTCATCACGGTATCGAACGAGCTGAATCATCAACAACACGGTATCGCGTAGTATACAATGCGTCAGCAAAAACGACCACAGGTCATTCACTTAATGACCTCATGTATAAAGGTCCAAACTTACAGCAGGACTTACAATCTTTACTGCTGAAATGGAGACAATACCAATTCGTCTTTACAGCGGATATAGAGAAAATGTACAGACAAATCATGATACATGAAGATGACGCATCTTTACAAAGGATAATCTGGCGAGAGTCCCCTGGACAGCCACTCCAATCATTTGATCTAAAAACCGTCACGTACGGAACAAAAGCGGCACCGTTTTTAGCAATGATGACGTTGAGGAAACTGGCTGCAGATGAACGAGAAAACTTTGCTGAAGCTTCAAAGGTTCTGGAACATTTCTTCTACATGGATGACTTAGTACACGGAGCATACTCCATAAAACAGGCAAAACAGATGATTAGAGACCTCGACCTCTTGTTGAAAGCTGGAGGATTCAATTTGCGTAAATGGTCAGCTAACACTTTGGAGTTACCAGAAGATGTAAGAGGCAAACAACATGACGTTATCTTTAATGTCAAGTCAGATGTGTTCCCCAAAACCCTAGGTATATGTTGGAATCCAATCAAAGACGCGTACACATTCAGATATGAAACGGCGAAGCGTAACAAACTAACAAAGAGAACCCTTCTATCTGAAATTTCGAAAGTGTTCGATCCATTAGGATGGGTAGCGCCAGTAGTCACAAAATTAAAATTAATATTCCAAAACGTTTGGAAATTGGACGTTCAGTGGGACGAGGAAGTGCCAGAAGATGTTAACAAAGAGTGGACCAAAGCTCAGGCTGACTTGAGAACGCTAAACGAATATGAAATCCCGCGATGGCTTAATAGCCGCGAACATGATGTCATCGAGCTCCATGGATTCTGCGATTCCTCACTAGCCGCCTTTGCATGTGTTATATATGCACGTAACAAACATCAAAATACAGTAGTATTGGTTGCGGCTAAAACAAAGTTGGTACCCATAAAAACTAAAATTACTCTTCCAAAACTTGAATTGAGCGGCTCTCTTCTATTGGCAAATCTTATGAAGAAAGTTAAACGAGCCTTGGAACATCATGAGATACACACCTATGGTTGGACCGACTCAAAAGTGGTTTTAGGGTGGCTTCAAGGTGAACCGAGTCGTTGGAAGCCCTTCGTGGCAAACAGAGTGAAACAGATCACCGAAGTCATGCCCGCAGAACAATGGCATTACGTAGGTACAAGTGAGAATCCATCCGATGCAGCGAGCCGGGGCTTGTATGCCTCACAACTGCTAAGCGAACAGTCCTTATGGAGAAAGGGACCTACCTGGCTACCTACGTTTCAGCCTGAAAAAATTCACAAAGAAACATTCATAACAGACCAAGAGAAAAAAGTATTACAGTCAAACGTCATACAACATTCGAATACTGCTCCGAACATTATCGAACAACTGTTGCATAAATACAGCTCATGCGATAAAATAATACATATCTTAGCATGGATACAAAGAGCGTTGACTCCTAAACATAAACATCGCCCGAGCTATGTCACATTACAAGAATTACGTAAAGCTAAACTGACGATAATTAAACATGTACAGCAAAATGACTTTAGCGAAGAATTAGAACACTTGCGCAAGTACAAATGCGTGCAAACACAAAGCAAATTCAAAGAATTACGGCCTTTTATTGATCAGCAACATATCTTAAGAGTACGAGGGCGCCTAAACCAAGCGTTACTAAACGAAGAAATGAAACATCCAAAAATAATACCCAAGGATTCTCGCCTCGCAATCCTACTGATTGACCAAGCACACAAGTTAACATTGCATGGAGGTGCTACAGTAACTTTGGCAGTCCTGCGACAAGAATACTGGATTACCGGTGGATACAATACTGTGAAACGAGAATTAAGAAAATGTGTTACATGCCGCAAACAAGAGGGACAGAAACGGTATCAGCTGATGGGCGACCTACCCGCTGCCCGTTGCAATCCCGCCAAACCATTTTTTCACACGGGCGTTGACTACACAGGAGCCGTAGATATCAAGGCAAGTAAGGGACGTGGAGCAAGAACCTTTAAAGGATACATAGCCATTTTTATTTGTATGGTGACCAAAGCTGTACACCTAGAATTGGTTACAGATATGACCAGTGCGGCGTTCTTGGCAGCACTCAGAAGGATGGCGGCTAGAAAAGGCGCCCCAGGTCACATTTACAGCGAGAATGGTTCATGTTTTGTTGGAGGAAACAGGAAATTACAGGAAGAATACCAACATCTACAACACAACACTGACAATAACTTTATGGCGGAAGTTACCGGAATGAACATTGAATGGCATTTCAACGCACCATCGTGGCCAAGTGCAGGAGGCATTTGGGAACGGGCTATTAGGAGCCTAAAATATCATTTAAAACGTGTTGTAGGGGAACAAAAATTAACGTTCGAAGAATACTCCACCATCCTGTCTCAAATAGAAGCCTGCCTAAACTCTCGTCCGTTGTGTGCGTTAAAGGAAGACACTGACAATCTTGATTTCTTGACCCCAGCGCACTTTTTGTCCCCGGGAAGACCAGGTGTAACAGTGATTGACACAGCAGAAGACGCACGCACCAGATGGCATCTAAGTCAAAAGTTGTTCCAAGACATTTGGAAAAAATGTAAAACAGAATATTTAACTCAGTTAACATCAAGAACAAAGTGGCAAGTACCCCAAAAGAATGTAGAAGTTGGAAATATGGTGATTATCCATGAAGATAATCCGGGTGGAAACCCGGAAAATGGGCTATGGGTCGAGTAATTGACGTGCACCCCGGCAAAGACGGTTACGTGCGCGTTGTTACATTAAAAACAAAAAATGGCACACTGAAAAGACCCGTCGTAAAGCTAGCCGTTCTTCCGCTCGACAAGGAACCAGAGAAGACATTAGATCAAGAAAAAGAGAAGACACAATGTACACGCAAACAGAAACCTTATGTTTTATCCCTTGTTCTGATGTTTATCTACTTCATGACAATAATAACTACAGGAACATGCATGAAAACAACACCGCTAAATAAACACCAAGCGCTTTTCTTTGATAAAATGGCTACGATGCAGATTATCAGGGACCAGTGGAAAATAATAGCCTACTACAACTTGGATCCCTACTGGGATGGTTCAATAGCCTTCAAAAAATATTATCAACACTTAGACAACATGTGTACACATATACAACAAGTGACGCATTGCGAAATAATCGTATTACAGTTACGTCACGGTTACGATGAGTTGGAATACAATAACAGAGTTTTGCTGAAACAACAATTACGACGAGCCCGAAGGAGGCGTGGGCTCATTGACGGAGTAGGGAATATCGCAAACAGCCTATTCGGCGTATTGGATAGTCGTTTCGCTGAACAATACGAACGAGACATTGGTCTAGTCCGAGAAAACACGCAACATTTAGCGCAGTTATGGAAAAACCAAACCTCTGTCATAGAGGCAGAATACAATCTGCTACAAAGAACGGAAGACACCATAGATAAACAACACAAGATTATAAACAACCGCTTAGCACGTTTAGAAATGAATTCATTGACAATATCAAAGCACGTCAATGAGATTGATTTCACAGCAGAATTTACTTTAATAGCCATGGCCGCAAATAACGTACTGACCCAATTAAAAAGTATTCAAAGCACACTACTGGATACAATTACTGATATTCATAATGGACACATCAACATTAACTTGATAAGCCCGCAACAACTTCAAAAGGAATTAAGTACGATTTCGGGGCAGTTGGATAAAGAACTTACGCTACCGATCGATAATATTCAACTTGACTTACCGAATATTTACCATCTATTACGGATCAAATGTGTCATGACAAAACGATACCTCCTTCTAGAAGTACGGATCCCACTGATTAGTAGAGATAACTACGACCTATATAAAATTCAGGCAATTCCCCAACAAGTCGGCAGAAACATGCATCTCGTAATCCCCATAGAGAGTCATGTTGCAATTAATCTTCAGAAAGACGCTTACTTTCCCGTGACATCGAGCGAGTTAGAACACTGCATGTCACGTGACTCCATAACATATATATGCCGAATGAACACTCCTATCTACAAAATGAAAAGTGACCTTGATTTTTGCGTGAAGGAAATCAACGCCTTATATCAGTGCAAAACTAACATTATCGCATGCCAGAACACTTGGATAAGTTTGTCAAAAATGAACCAATACTTATATTTTTGCTGTGATAATTGTCACCTACGAACTTTGTGCAAGGCTCAAGTTACAGCACATCAGCTGACTGGAGCGAACATTATAAACATTCCTGAAGAATGTCTCGTAAAGATGGATAATTTAACTGTATACACCCACCAAACGAAAGAGAGCACCCTCACCATAACACCCAAAATTGAAGTTCCGGATATAGCCCCAATAAACAACGTGATAAATATAACAACTCAAAAAATTGCTTTAGAAAACAAAACAGATGACACAAACACGCTATTAAGAGAAAGTATTGAACAAAAAATTCGGATTATGAAAGAAGAACAACCCTTAGCAGAGGGGGTTTCCGTCCACGATATACATCATTACGTGCTTATCTACATTATGTTAATAGCGGGAGCCATTATAACGCTTATCTTCATTTGGCGAAAAATGAGTCATAAGTCAGAGCCCGCAGCATCGTCTTCGACCTGTTCAGCGGCGGCGGACGGCTGCGGCCGGGAGGACGGTCCCGAGCCCCCCGCCCGCAACACCCGTATTCAAGCGAGTGAAAGTGCGCGAGTGCAAATAAACGAAAGTGATATAAACACCAACACGGTTCGGTATAAAGTTAGGGGCACAACCCCAATATTAAGAAAAATCGCGTTTAGTGACGACTCTTTGTGATCGATATCCTTGCTTTATAGGACTTTAAGTTTAATACAATTTTATGATTCATTTTGTCACATTACGTTTATACAACTCCTAAATTTGTTTACATTAATTTCTATGGATTATTAACTGTTATTCTTGTATCTTTTGCCCTCGGCAAGATGTTCGGTGCATGCGCATCGAACACGTGACAGGCCGCTCGCGCCCTACTTTGGCGATGCGGTCGTTTCCTAAAGTTAGTGCGTTTTATGACACCGTCGCGATCGCATTCTAACATTTTTATAACATTTAATTAACCTTAACATTTTACTTATTTTATTTACATTGTAGAAGTGTAATATATAACAATTGACTTTTAAACTCTATCTTTTCATTCTACCAAACAAACGCCAACTTGCACCCCAACATGCAGTTCCCCACGAACGACGTGCTAACCTTGCGGAGACGACTGGCCTTCACTGCGATCTTGTTTTTACTTCTGGTGTTGTAGTCGTGGATATCGCTGTTGAGTTTGAACTCGTGAAGGTTTTTCCGCACATACATGATATTCTGAAGAATGTATTGGCATGCTACAGTAAGAATATTTGCCTCCTTAAATTTGTCCCTGAGAGATTCTCGAGCTTTTAGTTCATATATGGAGCGTACAGCAAGTTTCTATAGCACGAATGTGGTCTGGATATCAGCTGCTTTCCCCCACAACAGGATTCCGTAGGACATAACACTGTGGAAGTAACTGTAGTACAACCAGCCTGGCGGTCTCAACGTTTGTCAACTGTCTTATGCGTCTTACTGATTGATAGTTATAGATAACTGTTTAAAAAATCAGTTATCTGCGAATCAATTCGAATCCTAGGAGATAGCCAGTTATATCTCGCAGGAATAGATTTTCTTCACAGATAACCAGTTACCTGACCATAGTTATTTCCAAGGAACAAGGTGTCGAGCCCTCCCTATACGAGTCTCTAAAATATCCTAGAATTATTTGGCAACATATAGTGGATAGCTTCGTTTTTATATCCAATTATTCTAGTATAGACAAGTTGGTTCTCTTGGCCACCCACGGTATACCGCGTATACGCAACAAACGTCTCCAGGACCACATCTCAAATGCGTCAATTTTCTTTCGCTCGGATCATCTGAAAGATGTCCACTGCTGCCTACCCCAAAGATTACCACATTGACCGGTTCTGCGCTACCCGCATCCAGCGGTCTCCCGCGATTTTTACCAGGTCATCAGTCCACCTTGTCGGGGTCTACCCACGCTGCGCCCACTGTTACGTGGTCGCCACTCGAGTGCGCTGCCCACTGTCACTTAAGTTTAGCGAGTCGAAAGACTATATCGGGTACCTTGGTTCAGCTGCGGATAGCCTCATTCCCGATGCAATTACGCAGAGAAACTCCCAGCATAGCCTTCTATAAGAGGTCAATCGTCGAATCCAACTCGGCTTGGCAGCGTTCGGGAAGCTACAGCACATCTTTTCTTCTAACATTCTGCAGTGTCTCAAGAGAGTATTTGACCAGTGCGTGTTGCCAGTGATGACATATGGCACTGAAACGTGGTCGCTCACTATGGATCTCTTTGGAAGGCTCAAACTCACCTAAAGGGCAATGAAGAGGGCTATGCTGTATTACGGCGCGGCCAAGAGATTGCGCTTATTGAGGTGCGGCGATCAATTTATCTGTTCATTGCGCGGTCGAGACGCGCACTGTGGTTAATTGGGACCACGCAATGAATTAGAAAAACCGCTGCCGATGCCGTTGCCACGCAATGTCGTGGTTGGGTCGTTGGGAGTATGAATACATAACTCCAAACGCCACATTACATTACCATGTCTAGTTTCCCGTTAAAACTCAACCCTAATTGCCGAATGTTGTCCTCGTCCTTACGACTTCATTAGTACATGACAGCCGGTAATAAAAGTTGGAATGAACTCTTTGGTCCTTTGCTCCCTGAAGCATCCCTGAAACTGAGGCCTTGTTGACGAGCTAGAGCGATAGGCTGCCTAACTAAGTTTTCCGGCTAGGGCGGTGATATGTGCATGTCATTGTAGTTTTGAGTCCAAGGTGATACCTAAAAACACTGTTCTATCTTCAATTTCCAGTTCATCGCCCTTTAGTTTGATCTTGGTATTGTTTACCTGCTTGAAATTAGGTAAAGTGAATCTGATACACTTTGTTTTCTTGGAATTTAGCAGTAAATTATTTGCTGTAAACCATTTCACAACAGTATTGAGCGCATCATTAATACCATCGAAGTTTTCCTCTTTCCTGTCTACCTTGAAGATAAGCGACGTGTCGTCTGCGAATAACACTATATCATGTTTATCTTGCAACACATTTGGTAGGTCATTGATGTAAATCAGAAACAGAAACGGACCCAGAATCGAGCCTTGAGGAACACCAAGAGCAACAGTTGTCCCTGCTGATTGGGTCCCATTGATGACTACTCGTTATGTTCTCTCCGAGTCTTTAATCCCATAATGTTTCAACTTTCTGATTAAGTTCTCGTGATCAACGCAATCAAATGCCTTTGATAAATCACAGAACACTCCAATAGCATCTTGGCCTCTTCCCAGGCATCAAAAATATGTTTAATTAGTACTACACCGGCATCAGTGGTAGAGCGACCCTTAGTGAATCCGAACTGGTTGGTATTGAGCAGTTTATTGCAACTAAAGTGGAACATAAGCTGATGGAGAATAAGCTTCTCAAAAACTTTGCTTAGTGCCGGTAGTATTGATATTGGCTGAAGTTGGTAGGGTCAGTTTTCGTTCCTGCTTTAAACAACGGGATAATTTTACTGTGTTTCATGAGGTCAGGAAATACTCCAGTATCCCAGTATACATTTATTGAAAATATCAGTTAAGAAAGGTGCAATTGATTCTACAGTGGAATGTAATACTTTGACTGAAAGGCCCCAAAGATCTATAATCTTCTTTAAATTCAACAATTTAAACGCATTTATAAGAATAAGTGGGGTCACGTGAGTGAATCTAAAGATTTCTGTACATTCCGTTACATTTGCTTTCAATAACGATTCAGCGACATCTGGTGATGAGTTTAAAGACATCGTGGTCTCAACGGGTACGTTAGAAAAGAACCGCTCAAAATGATCCGCTACTTCATGGTCAGAACTTACTAAAGTATCATCAATTTGTAGGCTGTAGAGGGGATCTCTTATCTTGCGTTTCCCAGTTTCAGTGTTGATAACTTGCCGTACAGTTTTAACCTTATCATTGGAGTTCTGAATCTTTCTTGACAAGTAATCGGCTTTAGCGGCGACACATATTAACTTAAAAGATTTCGAGTAATTCTTAACATACTCTAGAAGTTCCGGCCACTTATCAATAGTTCTCGAATCGTACAAGTCGTAGAGAAGGCGTATTTTCTCTTGAATATCCGGGGTAGCCCAGTCGCTAAATTTAGTCTTGACCTTGCTTTGAATTTTCCTTAAAACAGGCATGAAATTCCATTTTGATACAGTTAAACAAATGAGCACACAAACGGTTAGGACTTTCCTGTGTAAATGGAAGATAACGTAATCGTTTCACAATATTACGATTGAATCAATCTAATCTCTTTTCGGGAATAGGTCTGCACATGGTGTCTCGTGGAACTTCGTCCGTTTTCCCGCTGAAGGAGACTTGTTGTCCGCAGTGGTCAGAACTTAATTTTTTAATTAATTACATCCTCAATACTGAAAATGTTATATATACATGTTGCACTGGTTGCTGTAATTCAAGTAGGTTCACAAAACAGGTTCACTAAGTTAAACGATTTAAAAGTATTCACTAAACTCACACACATGGGTGATTTCTCGAATAAGTTAACATTGAAATCACCACACACAATAACACATTTTGTACTTAAAAAAATACTACTGAGCACTTCATCCATAACTGACTCGAATAGTCTGTAATCCGCTGATGGGGGTCTATATACGCATACAATCATGAATTGATCCAACTCAACACAAGAGAGTTCTATTTGGCGCTCGATGGATTTGTCAACAATATCTTTACGTTCTTTACGTTTCAAATTGTGTTTTACCATTATCAACGAATAATGTTTAAATACACATAACAATTGGCGCAGTCGGTAGGATCAGAACCTACGCTTCCAACGTGGGAGCCGCTGCCCACGACGCTCAAGGCCGGGGTTATCCTTGTAAGGGCAAATATTTCTGTAATGAGCATGAATATTTGTTACTGAGTCTTGGATGTTTTCTGTGTAGGTTTTAAGTATTTAGATCTATGAAATACTAGCTGACCCGGTGAACTTCGTCTTACCATAGAGGAAATATCTCACCTAGGTACATATCCCGTTTTTTTATTCACGTTACGGATTATACAATCATTGTATTATGGGGTATACAGATTATGTGATTTTACCCCAATTTGTCAGTACAAATTGTCGAAGTCATAAATAGGTGCAGCATACAGATGTAACAATCCGTCCACATGTGCATGCAACTTCTCAGTACAACTCGTTTGACAGATGGATCAGCAGCGCAACATGCCTCCAGACGATAGCAATTAGTCAGCTTCTGATAAATTGGGGCTGACAAATCATGACATGTATACGCCCGTGACGTTAGTATCGGTTGTCGTACGTCAGTCTAGTGTCCGGAGTATCGGTGGCTCACACAGATAGGTCAATCAGCAGGTATTTTTGCCCTACCTATACTAAAGCAATACAAATTAAAACATTTTACATCACCTTTTGTAGGGCAAAGCCTCTTTTTTGGCCCCCTCTAAACTCCCACACTTCACACTCTTTTTCGGATTAAGAGGGAAATGAAGTCGTTTTTCTGATTAACTTTTTAAGATTGATTGAATAAATTATTCATTTACCTAAAGTACTTAATTAGTATGACATTAATTAGGTACTCGTAAATTTCAAGTAAGTACTTAAAACTATTCATTTTCATAAAATTATTACAGGAACACCCAGATGATATGTCGTAAATGTTTTTGGTTGTTATTCAATTAATCGATATACCGGGTGGAAAGGCACGACGATCCTTCCCGCAAAGGGGGGTTAGTTTAAGTGATGGAAAATCGATTCGTAATGTTTAGATTTTTTTTTACGGTCAATTATTAAAAATAATAAAATTAATTAATATTCTTCTGTGACAACCCTACTATTACTATACGTACTAATTATCGTTTATACGTATTGATAAAGGTCACTGACTCTTGTGTAATTGTTAAAATGTTACTGACCCTAATGAGGGTGGTCACTTGCAGTATTTTGCATTAAAAGTTAACTGCCTATAACTTCAAAACGGTTATGAATATGAGCCTAGTTTCTTTAGAGGAAATACTGTACTCAGTCTAAACAATCCCCCTTTTGCGGAAGGGATCGTCGTGCCTTTCCACCCGGTATTTTTTACCATATGCAACCATCCTTCTTTACAACTTTAACTTAACTTTACAAAAGCTGTTGATCAATGGCCTAGAAAAGATTATTTATGGCAGGTAGTCTTGTAATTTTATTTGAATTGAAAGTGTGACTAATATTTTGAAAAAAAAAACATATTACCATTTCACAATGCTTGGTATTGGTAATGCTCGCAACTATCGCTAGATAATTGAAGGTTCATATCTCTTTCAAGAATAAATTTATGAAAAAAAGGAAAACATAGGAACATGTCAATATATTAGCTATTGATTTATGGAAAATAAAATATTGCTCTACTGCCATTATCCAGGGAGAAAACAGGGGACTACGTTTCTATGGAAAAACAGCCGTTGTTTTTCCTCTTAACGAAAGGATGCCAGCTGTAGTGAATACTGCAATCGTAATGAAACGCTGCTTAATTCAAGTCAACACTTGTAATGTAATTTGATGTAAAAAAAGGTAAGTAAATTCATAAACAACGACGTACTGCAAAGTGACATACGTCATCCCATCCGGGCGGGCGTACCGCAGGGTGCAGTACTCTCTCCCTTCCTATTCGCGTTATATGTAAACGACTTGCCGAAGATAGACCGTGTCAATTACGCGTTGTTCGCAGATGACACGGCTCTTTACACCACTTCCGTTCGCATCGACAGGATCCGAGCTGCCCTCCAGCGTGCGATCAACTCCCTCGGGAGTTGGTGCCGCGATTGAAGGATAGAGATCAACCCGGAGAAGAGTGCTGCTGTGCTCTTCTCTCTTCCCGGCTATGAAGCTTTGACCGCGGGCCATGGGGCGCTGTCCCTGTTCGGGAGGACCATACCGTGGATGACCCATGTGCGGTACCTCGGGGTCCTTCTTGACAGGCGACTGACTTTCGCCAAGCACCTCAAAACTGTACGGGACAGGGCGGCCTTCTATTTGCGCAGGTTATCCCATCTTCTCAGGCCTGGTAGCAGCTTTCCCATCAGGAACAAGCTACTAATTTACATGTCATGTATAAGACCTGTCTTTTGTTACGCCAGTGTTGCTTTTGCACACTGCGCCAAGACGCACTTGGGGCGTTTGCAGACCCTGCAAAACAAGTTTTGCGGCGATCTGTAACCGCTCCATTTTATGTGCGCAATGTCAGGCTTCATACGGATCTGTACATGCCCTCTGTAAATGATCATTTGAAGCGGATTTCCACTAGGTTCTTTGAAAAAGCGGCACTTAGTGGTAATCCGCTTATTAAAAAGGCTATTGATTACGTGCCTAGACCGGACCCCAAGCGTCGGGAACGGCCCGGACGACAACATCACCCTGGAGCAGAAGGCTGAGCATGAGTTTGACGTCGAGTTCCGTGCCCGAGAGCGGCAGCAGCGGCGCCGTGGAGCGGCGCTCGCGGGCGGGCTCACGGGCGTATCCTTCACAGACCTTAATACTGACGATGATGTGGTGGGTGAATTTGCCCGCAGCTTCACCCACCAACCCGATAATGACTTAAGTGCAAGTGCACGCTCTCCCTCTTCTTCATCTCCATCTTTCTCCTACAGGCCCTCTTTGACGAGGCGCTATTTTGGCTCTAATAGTGTACGCCATTTTACCCGTCCTCCCTCTGTCCCTAATGTAAATAACTCAATTTGTTAGTTTCTACTCTTGTTTTAAGTTGCACGTGGGATGGCCGTCTAGTGGCATAACAACTATTGACATAATATCGATTGTCATACAAGATAACGCATAAAGTTGATGCTCATAATATTTTTTTGCCATAAATTATACCAACGCACAATAGTTCCCTGTCATAAATATACGGAGTCATAATTTGTTTAACCATAATGTAGAATGTTATAAATTTATTTAGTCATAAATTCATAAGCATAACATTGATAATTATAATTATTTTTAGTAATAATTGTAATTATACATTTATCAAGCCATAATATTGATGATAATAAAATTTGAGATTTGATCAAAAAACAAAACAAAGGGTGGCCGTCAAATAAACTTTTCTCTGAGATCACCCAATGCTACTAGTGGTGTATAAAGTTCAAGTTTTCACGTAGACAGTAGGGAACAGGGACTTAGTGGCAAAACCGACTCGGATCGCGGATAAGTTAGAAGACGAAAGCGGGAGCTTTGCTCCCGCTTTCGTCTTTTATGTGACTGTATAAATTCCTGTATATACTTGTTATTTATTGGTTGTCTTTACCTTTAGTTATGCATGTTTGTGTTTTTCTTGTATATATCCGTTTCATTTTGCATATGTGCATGTTTGCTTTTCTGGTTGTATATATTTTTGCATGTTATTTCTTTTTTTTATGTTTTCGTACATCTGATTGTTATATTTAGGTTTTCTGCATGGTTTGCATTATAGGTCTAAGTTTGTCTATTTCTGTTGGCATGTATAAGTCGGGCGGCTATACGCCGGCTCGCCTGCGGCTCGCGCTCGCTCGTTTTGACTCGTGCTGCCGCAATGACGGGCGGCCGGGGCGGGACGAGGGGCGTGGCCTGCGCGCCGCAGGGCGCGTTATTGGTTATCACCGCACGAACAGTGTGGTGCCGATCGCGCGCCCGGCGGCATGTTGTGATTGTAAATTTTAAAGTAGTAGTTATGTTTGCATGTTTGTATTACTTAGGTTCTTTAATGTAATGTTTTTTATATTTTTTGTGTTCCATACCACAATATTGTTACAGGCAATTAGTTGAGGCCCCCTTCGGGGCCCAACATGAGAATGAATGAAGGAAAAAAAAGCAAAGTGACATTGACATTTGTCGTGTTTTGTTGTCAATATTGCGTTCAGAAACAATGTCATATTTTCAAACGGAAGATTTTGCACAATCAAATATGTCGGTTTCGATCGATTCGTGGATCGACGTGATTCTATTTCGTTTGTTATTTTCCTATTCACAATTATTTGATTCATACCGATTTATTTTTAAATTGACAGATTCTTTCTTTAGCTATTATTCTAATCGGGGCCGAGACTAATCCAACAAATAAAAAACCATAAAAATCGATCCAGCCGTTCTCAGGTTATAAGTGTTGGAACAAACACGACTTTGTTTTATATAAGTATTAAAAGAAGATATCGTCTTCTATTATAGTTTAGTTATTATTCTATTACATTAAAAGTAATAACATAATAAAAACCAGTGTAAATAAACTTAAAGAATAAACTTGATTTACATGGTCTTCGTCATCATACGTGTTACTCCAGAAATAAACGCCGTAATTTCTTGAGCTTTATTGAAATTGAGCTGCGAAACTTTTGTTGGGTCACTTTTCAGTTCGTAAAAAAATGACAAAATGTTGTGCATAAGGCACCGAGTCTGCGTGTTAATATCACCCTTCAACTTCAATAGCTTCAGGTTAGAAAATAAGGTCTCCATTGCTCTACTGATAGGCAAGTTATGAATTATGTTTTGCAGCACCATTTTATTTTATAATATACAAAATACCACGATAACATTTTACTAATTACTGTTTAGAAATTAACATTGGCCTATGATATATACTTAATAGACAACTAATTATCGTGCATAATCATCATTTAACTCACATTAAATAATTAGGTCATTCCTTAATTACCGTCATTCTAAAATAATACTTAAAACTGTACTGTATCTATAATCTGTATCATCGAGCAAGCGTAATTCATCGACAAGCAATATCGACTTTAGCTACATCCTTGTTGACAGCTCGGTTTATTACTCCACCGGAACGTTACAATCCGAAATTACGAAAGCGACTGCAATCTGACCTTCCAATCCAGGGGGACCTAGACCTTATTGGGATTAGACTGCATTCCTCACGATGTTTCCCTTCACCGCAATGCTGACGGTAACTATTCCGTACATTTCCGAAGAACTCATTGGGATTCGAACCCACGACCGCCGCTTGACAGCCGCATGCCTGAACCACTAGGCTACCGTAGCACTAAGCGGCGCGGCGTTCGTAGCGTAAGATTGTCTCCTACTTATTTATTTATATATATCTATATACCCTCCTGGATGTAAGTTAGTTTAAAGTTTTAGTTAAAACTAAATAGTTTTTTTCTACTCGTTGACTTTAATCTGCGTATTAGGACTTCATAGATCAAACTATAATCGTGCACCTTTCAATATTGGATAGTCTATGGCACTTCCGACTCAACTAATATTTTCATAAGACAACAGTTTAGTCAACTATAAAAAATTTGAAAATAGAATTTCATGTTCCGATAAAGTATGACCCTGTTTAAGGAGACTCGATTCAATGCAAATTTGCCAATGATGGCGTTTCGGAACGTAACACCGTGGCGGTACCTGGCAAATTTGTGTCTACTTAAACACGCTTTTGCGTCGCTTCTGCCTTGTGATAAGCCAAAAATTTTAAAAATATACATGTATTGGCCAATCGGAAACCGGACGTCTCAGACATTTTTCTTTGCTTTGAAAATTTGAATACAAATGTTTTGAGTGTAAGTTCGATTGTGTTGCCTACTAAACAAATTATTAATTGAACACCTAATAAAAATAATCATGAGTGACAGTGATAGCGTGGAGAATGCTTTGGCCGGTACTCCAGAAGAAATTACAAGATGTAAGTTGAAAGTATGGTACAATAGATTACATACATGGACTTTTCACTGTCGTCGTGGCGTGGGTAGCCCCCCCCCCACAAGGTGGACTGATGACCTGGTAAAGGTCGCGGGAGTCCGCTGGATGTGGGTGGCGCAGGACCAGTCACTTTGGCACTCTTTGGGCTAGGTTAGGTTAGGTTAGGCAAGCCTCGTGACCTAAACACGGTACTCGACTTTAAGAGCTGTCATTATGAAACCATTGTATAAAATACTATTTTCTACTCCTATACTTTTATCTGTCATTTACATAGTCCCGAACACTAATATAAAGACATACAAAATAAGTCTGCAGAAAAGTCTATACTCTATTCCCCATAACAGTACGGCACAACCGTGCTGTTTTGTCGCCAAAACGATACGCTTAGCAGCCATACGCTTCTAAACCTGGGTAGTGCTACATTGTGCCACGGCCTACTAGACACGATCGAGTAGGCCGCGACGCGACTAATCTAGAGGGCCATGCCGAAACATAAAATACATTATACAATCGTTTTATAATGTATGCTTTTTCAGTCGAGTACCTATCATGTTTAGGCGACGAAGCTGGCTGAGTGACGTAGTTAAGGAACGAGACTAAAAAGCCAATTATATAACTATTGTATACTATACTTTTTCTACGAGTCAACTGTAGTAATTAAACAAACATGGTTTCTATTGAAAATCTAAGCCTTGCTGAAACGAAGTGCAGCCAACGCATTTTTCTTTTTTGTGCATTGATGTTGCAATGCTTCTATCCAGGATGCTGAACTAGTACCGCCAGGATTCAGTCTTACGATGCGATAGAATGGATGGCCGCAAACAAGGAGGCGCGCTTTTAGTGGCCACACCGCGGTTCGAGCTACGTCAAGTGAAATGCGGTGACGTCAATTTGAATGACTAGCAGTTCGAACTTGTACTGATAATGTACGTTTATACGATTAGTATTTTGTAACGTATTGTGATTTTATTCATAAAAATGGAGTACCTAATTGTAACGGAAGCCAACTTCATTTAATATTGAGTGGCGCGGCTCTACCTCGCGATCCCTAACATCGTTTGTCCTAAAATCACTTGCCCGAACTGTTTGTCCTAATGGACACTAGCCCTAACGATCAATTGCCATAACAATCATATTCCATAGTGTAATGATTGCCCTGAAACTCATTTGCCCGAATCATTTTTACCAGAATTATTAATATCCCTAATGTTATTTTGCATATTCGTCGAAATCTATTATATGTATAAAATCGGAAAATCAGAACGGGATAAAACACGAAGGAACGAGCGACATAGCGCCTTACAAAAAACACGATGTTTGGAGTCACGTTTCACAAAAACAACGCAACGAACACGAGAAATAAATTTACGAATCAATTCTCTAGATATTAACTTAGAACAAGAGCATAAAGGCTTCCGGTTCTGTTGGATATTTTTTCTACGATCACGTAATTAAATCTCGATAACATTGACAATTTGAAGCGTCGCCATATTGTTCGGAATGGTTCGGAAATGTTCGGCTCTGACGGTCACGCTTAATACCACGACACATTCAGGAAAATTCCATTTTACGTTATTTGATGATATCTGAGACTACACTTCTACGTCTATAAATAATAATAATAAAAACTGAACTTTAAAACTCCGGTTAGATAATTTTACGTGAAATGGAACGAACGCAACATATTAGTAATCTGTGCTGTCACTGTTACTTTGATTGAAATCGTTTGATATTTGTCTTTAATTATTATTTATCGTTTGTTATTGTTTGTAACAAGTCAAGTGCTCTGATCGATTGGACATGGTGTTTTCTCATCTGGACCTTGATTTGGTTATTCACGACATCGGTAGGTATGATCAACTCACTCAGAAAAGAAAGCGAAAAAGTAGTCTTGAAGATGAACGAGGCTAAAACCAAAGTAATGACCAAACCACATTAGAGTATGTAGAACGTTACATATACCTAGGAAAAGAAGTATCTTTTAGCAATGATAGCACACAGGACGAGATAGAACGACGCACAGCCATACGTAAGTTGGAAAAAATACTGGCTATTAAAGGAAATTTTCAAAGAAGACTCACTGCATATGAAAAAAATAGTGATGGACATCAAAATTCTACCCAAACTTATATATGGCTGCCAAACCTGGAGTCACACGGTAAAAACCAAAACCAAAATAAGGACAACGCGCGATGGAAAGGAGTATGTTGAACGTAAGGAAAATCCATTTAAAGTGAAAAGTGAGCGCATACGAGCTTAGACGAAAATTACAGACGCCCTGCTCTATATCCTTAAGTTAAAATGGCGATGGGCTGGACACTTGGCAAGATACACGGACAAGATATGGATCAAAGAAGTGACACTATGGAAATAAGGCCTATCCTAGACCCAAATTTTAATTAAAATTTATTGTCACCCAACATTTGGTTTAGTCTGAAAAGTTTAATACCTCTTTTCAAACTATCAGCCATAGAAACTTAAAACATAAATGAGCAATAAACTGTCAATTTGTCATTGTCAAATTCATAACAAATTGACGTCTGATCTGTCTAGTTTCCCGCCAAAGCCAGCAAGCACTTGACGTATGTATGTACACTTACGAGTAACTTCCCTTCAATAAAAGTAGGGTGTCCATTTATTCAGTCAGTGTACATTTTACCGATGTTAATTAAGTGTGATTAATTAGATTTTGAGCTATATTGCACGAGATCTCACGTATTGGTTTCTGTGTAGATTGATAATTAAGATTTTTGGATTCCTGATCACCGATCACCTTGTAGAGCTTTTTTGAAGTTGGTTCTGTTGGTTAAAAAAAAAACTTATGTTGGCAAATCCGACTCGGGTGACAGATAGGTTAGAAGACACCGGCAGCTCTGACTCCCGTCGTCTTCGTGGTATTTTTTTTAATAAAAGGGCGGCAAATAATTTCTTTACAGAAAAGTTTTTCAGGTAACATATGCTTATTTTGATGTTTTCTATTTGTTACAATCATTTAAAATAGGTGTTATAATGACACAAATTTAAGTAAAAAAATAGTTTTGCTGAAACTTTGTATCGCTATAATTCAGCCATTTTTTTTAAATAAAAAGGCGTCTTACTATTTACTATTATTATTATTTATGTATGTCTTTCCCGCCCACGGGACAATGATGTCCCGGACCTTTGGGAGGGGTGCATGGAGCTAGGTAGTAGAGGCCCTTTTGACATTTTAATGGAATGCAAGGAGTACACCGAGCGGATGCTGTCCCTGCCCATGTTATGGAACGCACACAGAGACAGCACCCGCTGGGGTGTATAAGGCCTATTGTTGGTTGATGGATTCTAAATGAAACGTGTTATTAGGTTAAAATGATGGAGTTCCTATCAACCTGTAAATTAATATGGCATATGTTTAACGGACCACCAGATATAGTGAAATATAACGCCAAAAAAAAACTTTTTACTGCCAAAAATACTAAAGGATCACCAAATTTTTATCTCCATTTTAATGTGGAATAGTAACCCAAATTATAACATCTTACTATACTATTATAGAAAATGCTATCCTAAGAAACCATTGCTAATCCAAAAATGGTTTAATGATCACCAATTTTTTTTCTCCTATTAATGTGAAATAATAACCCAAACCCACCCCTAATACGCGATCTGGGTGGCCCCAAGGCAAGTCAAGGCAGTAATTTTGGTCCTTTGACGTTTTTGCTGATGTGGTAAGAAACTCGGAATGTTTGTTGTTTGCCGACGACCTAAAGCTAGTACGGGTAATCGAGGAGGTATCGGACTGTCTTGCATTGCAGCGTGATATTGATCGGACAATAGGCTTCACTGTAATGTGTCCAAATGCTCCTCGCTATCCTTTAGCCGATCTCGCAATCTGATACAGCATCGATACGCGGTGGAAGGGACACCGATTGAGCGTGTCACGAAGGTGCGCGATTTGGGCGTGCATTTCACAGCTGACATTTCGTTTAGAGATCACATTGTTATGAGCATTGCATTGCATTGCATTTGCAACGCTATCGCATTGGGAGACTGTAATGATAGGCGTATTGTTCTTATAAATAAATAAATAAAATGTCTTTTAATTTTGACTTTCTCATGACAGCGTCATATTAGTCGAATACATTTTAGTTCAGTAAAGGCGCCACGTGATTGGTCGAATTTGTTTTTGTTGTCTAAGCAGTTGTAAAATGTTGAGTTGGGACCTCCATAGTAAAATTTTGAGTTTGAGTTTGTGTGATTTTAGTTTGGTGTACGAAGTCTTTCTTAACTCAAACAATAAAGTCGACGTGTATAAAAAAAAACTCTTTACAGTACATATGGTGCTATTTTCCCGCACTATTGACAATATTTCAAAATATGTAATGACGCCTAAATCAAAAAACACTTCGGAAATTATGTTATCTGAACGTAATAAAGTAGTTTTCAGTGCTTTTTTCCTGCTCGCTTTTCAGAAAGTCGCGAAAACGTATAAAAGTGGTTTTCACCGTGTGTGACGTCAGTATTATGGCTGCCATATGAAAGGTGTCCAAACTGCCATACAGAGACGTAGTATTGACGTCATAATTTACTTACAACCTTCTGGAATTCGCTAATTTTCAATTTGATAAGTTTGAATGAAAATTACAATTAAGGGAGAAATAAAAAAACACGTGTCGCTTAAAAAAACATTTTCTAGCGAACTAAATCATAGAAATGTAAGCTACGGTAGCCCAGTGGTTCAGGCATGCGGCTGTCAAACGGCGGTCGTGGGTTCGAATCCCGGCTCGTACCAATGAGTTTTTCGGAACTTATGTACGGAATATGATTTCATATTTACCGTTAGCTTTTCGGTGAAGGAAAAACATCGTGAGGAAACCTGCATACATCTGCGAAGAAATTCAAAGGCGTATGTGAAGTCCCCAATCCGCACTGGGCCAGCGTGGGGACTACTGCCCGTTTCCTCTCATACATGAGAGGAGGCCTGTGCCCAGCAGTGGGACGTATATAGGCTGATGTAGGCCATTTTATGATTTCACACACACACATCGTGTGTGTGAAATCATAAAATGGCCTACATGAAAATATGAAATGTTGTCAATTGCGGAAAAGAGCACTTTTCGTGCATATGTCGAAACTTTAAAGAGCCATATGTACAGTAAAACGTACGATACACGTGCGAATAGGTAATTCGCAACTCGTGTCGATTTAAAACACTCCCTTGGGTCGTGTTTTAATTTATCACTACTCGTTGCGAATTTCCTATTTTCGGCACTTGTGTCGTAAATAACTATTTTATTGTTGTACAAAAAGATTCTTAGCAAGTGGGTAATTATGTATATGTAATGGGAGTTCAGACTGGACTGTTGTGCAGCAGCTGCGAGCGATGGGCGGCGTCGCGAACTGCGGCTCGCACACCGGCACGAGGTGCTATCTCTCTCTACACGTGTAAGTATGCTCGTCGTAAATAATTGTTGGCATTTCCAAGTACGTATGTAATCTGGCAGTTCCAGGTAGTCAATGATTGCAGAACGGGGAAAATTGTGCAGTGTAGTTATAGACGATGGCAAACAAGCGTAGCAAATGCTGGACACAGATCAATGCAAGTGTTGGGGCATTCAATTCTCATCTCGCCACCCCTTTAATCTAAATATATAAAAGAAGAAGTCCTGATCTACCATCAACATACAGCCGAAACTACTGGGACTAGAAACTTGAAATTTTCACCAGGACTTCCTTTTATGACGTAAGCAACGGATAAGACGGGATTTTTGGACATTCCATCCCTAAGGGTGTTAAATGGGGGTGCAAAGTTTGTATGGGGGAATAATTATTTTTTTAACTAGAGACTTGAAACTTTGTAGACAGATTACTTATTAAGATACAAAAAAGTAATTTCAGCGTTTTAGAAAATTCCACCCCTAAGGAGGTTAAATAGGGGTGCAATGTTTGTATGGGCGAAACATTAATTTTTAAACTATAAACTTGAAACTTTGTAGAAAGATTACTCATTAGAATACAAAAAAAGTGATTTCTACGTTTAAGAAAATTCCACCCCTAAGGGGGTTAAATAGGGGTGCAATATTTGTATGGAGGAAACATTATTTTTTATACTAGAGTTTTGTAACTTTAGGTTATTTTTATAACGTGGGCTAGGGACAAGAAGGGATTTTTGGAAATACTTCCCCTAAGGGGGTCGAATAGGGGTGCAAAGTTTGTATGGGGGAATCTGTTTTTTGAGCTAGAGACTTGAAACTTTGTAGAAAGATTACTAATTAGAATACAAAAAAGCAATTTCTGCGTTTAAGAAAATTCTACCTCGAAGGGGGTTAAATAGGGGTGCAAAGTCTGTATGAGGGAAACTTATCCTTTTGAGCTAGGAACTTGAAACTTTGTAGAAAGATTACTTATTAAGGTTACGAGAAATTGAAAGAGCATTCAAAGCTTAAAAAAAATACATAAGGGCATTAAGTGGTATTTCAGGCAGAGAGTCATGTAAGCCTGTTTTTAAAAGGTTCAATATCCTCCCCTTGCCATGCATGTACATTATAATAAATAGATTTGCATGCCTACTTTTATAAGGTATGGACATTATTTACCATTTAGGTACCATACCATATTTATACGTACATAATTTTAAGCAAATAAACAAATTTCATTTCATTTCATAAGATACAAAAAAGTAATTTCAGCGTTTTAGAAAATTCTACCCCTAAGGGGGATAAATGAGGGTGCAATGTTTGTATGGGGGAAACATTATTTTTTGAACTAGAGACTTGAAACTTTGTAGAAAGTTAACTTATTAAAATACAAAAAAAAAAATTTCAGCGTTTAAGAAAATTCTATCCCAATGTGGGTTAAAAAAGGTTGAAGGTTTTGTACGGGGAACACTGGATTTTTTAAAGAGATGTACTCTTCATTAACCTGTCTCCATTTCTCGATTTCCAGTGCTGAGTTTAAGATTGTTTTAACAGCCTTGCGATAAATACCTTTTTTTTTATCACACTCATAATAAATAAAATCCCGATTTTCTAGCTCCAAATCCATGCGTCGCTCTATATCCTGCAGAGTCATTTTTGCCAAAGATTAAAATTAGATTAAAGCATCAGGTAACTGACGGAATAAGTATTAAGCATTCTGCAAACAATTCCCGTAATCTGGTTGGAAAATCTTTAAAAATTCTTTAACAATCGCATATCAGTGTCTGCCACTGTTTGAAATGTAATATGTCTAGACCATTTTAACTAAGAATAAAATTCACTTACCTATTTTATATCTTCGTCATCATCAAAAATCTACGCGGACGAAGTCGCGGGCGGCCACTAGTGGTATATATAAATAAGTATTCGAGAATTCAATGTGTTTAGAGAAGTTCATCTTCCGAAATTTAGTTCGTAGCTTTCTCTTACGGGATACAACACCAGGGTTTGTCGTGTTTAACGTCAGCATCCGCTGCCGTTTCTACGGGAGTGCGGGAACTCACGCCGGGAAGTCTCCACGTCGGAAGGCGGATCCGCACGCACGGGAACCAACCTCCGCGTTTTTATACACACCTGTCGCGAGCTAAGCAGCACACGCAGGCTTCAAAAAATCTACTTGATAACCGGTTTTTCGGATCTTACTATGTTGCCTAATTGTCAACTAGATTTCTTTTATGCAGTGCAGTCCGCGTTTCCTTACCGTTCCTTGCACGGTTGTTAAAATCATGAAGCTCAACTTTTGATCGGGATTTACAACATTCGCTCGCCAGATAATGCCCAAAGTTCCAAAAGGCATTAGCCGTCACTGTGTTTAGATCTATATGGTTTCTATTCTTGTTCAATTCAATTCAATTCAATGTGTCAATCAATCAACGGCAATCATCCATCAATTTCTCGTCGTTCATTCCATTCCATTCACGCTTCATCCTCACTACCTTTCAATTTTATGTCCCATCCCTTTTTAAAGTTGACCAAGCTTATTACCGAGCTTTTGAAGTGCGAGCACATTATTTGCGGCATCTGATAGCGTGCGGCGAGAAACCTGGTTCGCTATCTCGGTGTTTCATACAAATACTTGCGTACCGTCTTTCTTCCCTGCGGCCCTAGCACACTAACAAAATGGCGTCTTTTATGCACATGTTTTATGCCCACAACCGACGTATAAAATTTTACCGTCATGAGCTAACATGGTATACCGTCATCTACCTAAAATGTGACCATTTATATGTCTTGCACATAAAACTACTTTTATTACGTCACATTCTAACATGCGCTTGACTTTGGCACATAAAACGTGACGATATGAACCGTTGACGGACGAAATTTTATGTAGGTCACTCGGGACCCCTGATTAATTTTAACACAATGAAAACAATACAATTGGCCGCAGGATATCTGTAAAATTTCTGTCACAACACACGGTTTCAGTTTCAAAACTTATTAGTTCGTTTGCTGTTTGGATGGATTACTTTTCTACGACTTTTTGCTTGATAATTGGATTTCTATATCGCATATTAACACGACCCGTGAATTTACGTGAATTTACTTTCATTTAAAGGCGTACGAAAACATATATAATATGCGCATCTTCAAGAAACCTAAAAAATAAAATGACTATGGAGTAAATAATTAAAGAAAATAATTATACTTAAGTATATACAAATTCTCCTTATCCATTGTTGAAATTGTTGAAATGATCTATACTAATATTATAAGAGGACAAAGTCTGTGAGATTGAAGCTTTGCAAGTCTGTGTGTTTCAAAAAATCTTTGAATGCGTATAGATGAGGGGTTTCTGGGTGGTGGTAGGCTATATTTTATCCCACGGGTTTGCCTTCTTTCTTTGAATTATGCGGGAGAAGCAGCGCGGGAGCTTGTCGTCTAATAAATCAATTGTAAGCTTTAGCCTTGGTTAACATTTACTTTTCCTCAATTTCAACAAGCATGCTACAAAGAAAACAATAACACTTGTACCATAATAGTACATTACGTAACTAGGGCGGTGAATTCGTGAATGCCCCAGATCGCAGGTGTATGTGGCCCGAACCGAAGGTGAAGGCCATAAATATGCGCTCTGGGGCTTTACGAATTACCGCCCATGTAAGGTAAGTACACAATTTTACGTCTTCATCTGGCTACAATGCGAGTTTTACCGTACGCGCAGCGTGCGATAAAACTCGCATTATGGCCAGGTGTGACGTAAAATGAATTACGATACAAACTTACAAATATTATGGGAAAAACGGGGCGGGAGTAAAGTAAATAAATAAAAACGATTATAATACAACTTAATACAAAAGTACAACTATTGAGTAGCAGGGCAGTGCTTATTATTACTCTTTAATTAAGTAGTATTATATTGGGTCTCTAACCATAGACTGCGATTGAACGAATGAAACGAATGTAATAATTGGTAGAAATTCAGTTGTATATATTGGCAACACTACACTTCTTTTTGCTACATATATTTTACGTTATGGCATAAATATATGTTGCGAGATTAGCATGTTAGCTAAGTAACGTAAAAATGGGCACGATCGTAAAGTTATATGTCCGAACGTAAATATATGGCTGATTGTATGCTAGCCGGGCTGGTGTGTTTTCGGTATAAATAAAGTTACATTAAAAACGTGTATTGTGAGTGTATTTATTTTGTTTAGTACCTAAAAAAATTGGATGCTTTTGTCCAGCGTGTCCACATTATCACCTGAAACTGCCCTACTATTATTATTATTATTAAAACTACAATTATTATCATAACTATTAATATATCACACACATATTACGGTTTATGAAACTTTTCTTACATTAATTGGGTACCTCTAGTACATTTATGTCGGTATTCTGAAAATATTTTTTTCTACTCCTGTACTTTTATCTGTCATTTACATAGTCCCGAACACTAATATAAAGACATACAAAATAAGTCTGCAGAAAAGTCTATACTCTATTCCCCATAACAGTACGGCACAACCGTGCTGTTTTGTCGCCAAAACGATACGCTTAGCAGCCATACGCTTCTAAACCTGGGTAGTACTACATTGTGCCACGGCCTACTAGACACGATCGAGTAGGCCGCGACGCGACTAATCTAGAGGGCCATGCCGAAACATAAAATACATTAGGTACTACCAACTTAACAAATCACTGAATGTATTTACTTCAAATAAATTATTGTACTAACGGCATTGCTGCCAACTTAAGAAAAACCTTGGTCTTAATATGACAGTACTGGCAAGTTGAATTATAGTATTTTATGCAACTGTTGTATAAGTAGGGTCTTAAAACGCGAGTGTCGTGAGTAACGGAGAACTAACGGAAAACTTACTTGCCTGAAAAGTCAAATTAAGCTATTTATTTAAAATAGTCGTAGAAAAAATATTGTATGCAACGGTGTATAACTTGGTCTTAAAACGCTCGTGGCGTCTTTAATTGCGATGCTCGCCAAGGCTCGCATCGCAACTCACGACACTCGCGTTTTAAGACCCTACTTATACAACAGTTGCATAAAATACTATTATGATACTTTAATTACCTATGTGTGGAAAAATTGGAAAGGGACAAGCGTCAGCCTCCTCGACGAGAAGGATCGTTGTTTGCGCGCTGCGCAGCCTCCCGCGAAGTGCGCACGTCACCGGCGCGCGCGCCGCGCGCCAGTGCTCGCCGGAGCCGCGCGCGCGAGGACGTCTGTCACACAACACAATCCTACACGAGTACAACTCGTCTATATCACTAGTAAACAAACAGGCGGGAACCTCCGCCGGTACCGGTTTTGTGTAGTGATTTACGGTAACCGAAAAGTGAACGAAAAACGTGAACATACTTAGTAGATTATATGAAAAACAATATACACTTAAGTGATATAGGTATAGCAGCGCTTTTAAAAGTGCGCGGGAAGGTCGCCGGCGGAACAACCAGCTGTCTTAATGACAGACAATCAATAGTCATCGGACTGTGAGTATAGAAAGGGCAATTAGCAATATATCATCTACATCGTATCAATTGAACATTCATCATCAATAAAGATCGTAAACTTTTTAAATCGACTGCCAAATGAAAGTTTTGATACCTAGGTGAAACTAGTCGCGGAAACATTCAAAACTGTACCCAAAGTAGCTTTGCTTAGTTTGAGACTAGGTCGTTTTGAGTAAGATTGTCCGTGAATATTATTATTATTTCAGATGATATTATACTTATTCATCAGCATTGCAATTCAGCGAGGAATTAAATGCCGCCCCAGCATCCTCGGTACAAAACCTCGAGGGACTCTTTTAAATTTAACTTAGTTTTAAGTTAGTATTGTTGATTAAAATTGTCGAGTTTTCCAATTTAATTGAAAGTCAAATTCACTACACTTGTAAATGTTAGTAAACATCTTGTATGTCTACACTAATATTATAAAGAGGAAAGATTTGATTGTTAATTTGTATTGAATAGTATTTTTACCATTAGAAGCCGACATTATACCTGATGAACATAGGCTACTTTTTACGGCGGGAAAATGCGTCATTCCTACGGGAAAACTGGTAATCCGTGCGAAGCCGGGCCGAGCAGCTAGTACTTTATAAAATAATAGAATATTCATAGCGAAATGAATGGAGTCGCAATAAATAAATAAACCTTACTTAATTGTATTGTAACAAATATGCTTTTGAACAATCATCATCACCGTGTCAGCCGAAAGACGTCCACTGCTGAACATAGGCCTCCCCCAAAGAGTGCCAACGTGACTGGTTCTGCGCCACCCGCATCCAGCGGACTCCAGCAACCTTTACCAGGTCATCAGTCCACTTTCCCTACGCCGCGTCGCGCCTTCCGGTATGTGGTCGCCACTCGATAACCTTTCCGCCCCGATGGGCATCGGTTCTACGTGCAATGTGCCCCGCCCACTGCCACTTAAATTTAGCGATTCGGAGGGCTGTATCGGTTACCTTGGTTCTGCTGCGGATAGCCTCATTTCTGATGCGATCACGCAGAGAAACTCCCAACATAGCCCTCTCCCTTTGGGTGACTTTGAGCCTTCTTATGAGGCCCATAGTAAGCGTCCACGTTTCAGTGCCATATGTCATCACTGGCAACACACACTGGTCAAAGACTGTCGTCTTGAGATACTGCGGAATATTGGACGAAAAATGTGCCGTAGCTTCCCGAACGCTGCCCAGCCGAGTCGGATTCGACGATTGACCTCTTTCTCGAAGTTGGACCTACCTAACTGCATAGTCTGTCCTAGGTATACATAATCGTCTACAACTTCGAGCGTAAAGTGTCCCATTGTAATGGGAGTTGGTACTACATGGGCATTTGACATGATCTTCGTCTTATCCATGTTCATTCTTAGACCAACTCGCTCGGAAGCTTTACGGAGGTCATCGAGCATCGAACTTAAGTCCTCCATGGTCTCAGCCAAGACTACTATATCGTCAGCAAACAGAAGGTGAGTGATGTATTCGCCTTTGATGTTGATTCCTAGCCTTCTCAAGTCCAGAGTTTTGAAAACGTCCTCCAGTGCAGCGGTGAACAGTTTTAGAGAAATAACATCTCCTTGCCTGACTCCCTGATGCAACGGAATAGGTTTCTAGTTCCGATCCTGGAGTCGAACTGACATAGTGGCGTTCTCGTACAAACACATCAGCACTTCGATATAGCGATGGTCAACTTGGTACCGCTGGAGAGACTGTGTAGTATGGCCCAGGTTTCAATCGAATCGAAGGCTTTCTCGTAGGCCACGAACGCTAGGCAGAGGGGCAGGTTATACTCCTCGGTCTTCTGTATAACCTGACGAAACGTGTGGATGTGGTCTACGGTACTAAAGCCTCTTCGGAAACCGGCTTGTTCGGGAGGCTGGAAGTCATCTAGCCTGCGTACGAGACGATTTGTAATGACCCTCGAAAACAGCTTATAGACATGACTCAGAAGTGAGACGGGTCTGTAGTTCTGCAGCAGGGTGTTGTCACCATTTTTGAAGAACAGCACCACCGCCCCTCCGTTCCATGCCTTTGGAGTTCCCCCTTCCAGTAAGACAGAATCGAACAACTTCTAAAGGGCCATACGGACCGGTTTTCCACCCGCCTTCAGGAGTTCGGCTGTTATTCCGTCTTCACCGGGTGCCTTGTTGTTCTTAAGCTGTTTAAGACCCAAAAAGTTTTTCTGTTTCATTCAATAACTCCAAATAGATCTAATAGCAACTAACTGTAAATATAACTTTCCAGAAAAAAAGCATGGGATTTTCCAAGAGGAGGGAGCTAGCTGAAGAAAAGCGCACGTCAGAAAGCAATTGTTGCGTGTTTTTTTCCGAGACAGCCGCTGCGATTTTGCGGATAATCTAGCGTCTAGTCTATTTATCGACGGAAAATGAACCCCACGACCTTCGACCCCACCCCGAGCTTCGTAACAACTATGCATAATCGGAAATCACTTTTACACTGGTTCTCCTGTAGATGCCGCCTGCGCGGGCGTTGCGAATAGCCGCCAATGCCGCCATACGTGCGCAGTCGCTTGCAGTCGCGAGAAAAACATCTCCCACGTCACGGCGGCACGCAACGGCGCCGACACACTATCGCTATCTGATCGTTGCACTTCTCTATTTGTTTACACACACACACGCGCGCGCCGCACACACCGCCGCGCTGATAATGCTTTTATTTATATTGAAGTGCTCATGACACGATGCCAACGAATGTACCTATGTATCGGCGATATTTTGGGAGAACTACATTATTGTTGTCGCCTTTCTTTACAATTATTGCGACGCCTGCCGGTATGTAGCGCCAGACCTTTCTATTTTACTTTGTGGGATAGTTTCCATTCCCCATTCGAAGGCCATCGAAATAAGACTGGCAATAGTTCAAAAGACTCAACAGTTAAAAAGAAGTGAGTGTCGAGTCAAACAAGGAAATACTCTACGCATTGGCCGAAATGGCTAAGGACGTAAGGTAAGGGTCTCCCCACATCTATCGACGCGGAATCGCCGTCAGCCGATCAAAAAACTCTTTATGTCTACACAATAAGAGCGAAAAAGACGTCGATCGGCTCGGCCGACGCGAAGTGACGTCCATCGACGGGATAACGAACAAAACACGAGGAGTGTGGTACAAAACACCCGGCGAAAACCGATTCCGCGTCGATAGGTGTGGGGAGACCCTAAGACCGCTACAGGCAAAGTAATACAGCGACATCGCAGTTCTCGATATTTATATAAAAGTTAATTACTTGGGTAGGGGTCGGGTTGTATATAGGTGAAAGTCATATTTTTGATAGGCATACGTGGATTTGTCATAATTCTCGTTACGCATAACTGTAAATAGTCATACATAACGCGCATAACGTTTTTAATCATAATGTTTAAGAATATATTGTGTAATGCGCATAAAATTATTTAAGCATACTGTATAAAAACATAAACTACAAAAGGCATAAACCTATGTTTTTCTTAGTAGTAAATGAAGATTTCGAATCAGATCCGTCTGCTCGTTTGCCTCCTATCACATAAAAAAAAATCAGAAGCAACTTGCAAAGTTCTCTGTTTTATTGAGTCACAGTATAGCAAAGAGCGGTCGGTATAAAAGCTTAAAAACAAGTTTTAATAAAAAGTTTTTCCGCTCTTTTATAAAAAAAAACCAACCTCGAAGAAGAAAGCTCCCGCTTTCGTCTTCTAACCTATCCGCGATCCGAGTCGGTTTTGCCACTAAGTCCCCTACTGCCTACGTAAAAACTTTATTAACAACTATCTCGGCAGGGCGTCAAATAAAATTTTCTCATCTCAGAGAAAACCTTTGACGCCCTGCCTTTGTATTATTTTATGATCAAATCTCAAATTTCAGTATCATCAATATTATGGGTTGATAAAAGTATGACATTTACAATTATTACTTAAAATAATTATTATTATCAATATTATGACTATGCCGAATTTCAATATTCCGAATATTATTTGTGCATAATTTTGATGCTCCGAATCGTGTTCACGCATAAAATATATATGGATATTGGTGCTAATGAAATTTGAGTTTTGTTCAAAAAATAATACAAAGGGTGGGCGTCAAACAAACTTTTCTCTGATATCAACCAATGACAAGATAGTGGTGTATAAAGTTCAAGTTTTCACATAGGCAGTAGGAAGGGTGGCTATTGTCATAATATCGATTGTCATACAACATTACGCATAAAGTTGATGCTCATTTTTTTTTTGGCATAAATTATACTATGGCATAATTGTTCCCTGTCATAATTATACGGAGTCATAATTTGTTTAACCATAGTGTAGAATGTCATACATTTATTTAGCCGTAATATTGATAATTATAATTAATTTTAGTAATAATTATAAATGTCATACATTTATCAAGCCATAATATTGATGATAATATTTGATCAAAAAACAAAACACGGGTGGCCGTCAAATAAACTTTTCTCTGAGATCAACCAATGCTACTAGTGGTGTATAAAGTTCAAGTTTTCACGTAGGCAGTAGGGAACAGGGACTTAGTGGCAAAACCGACTCGGATCGCGGATCTCAGGTTAGAAGACGAAAGCGGGAGCTTTGCTCGAGCAGAAAAACTTGTTATTAGGTAAAACTTGTTTGTAAAATCTTATACTGATCGCCCTTTGCTACTGTGACCCAAAATAAAAGACAACTTTGTAAATTACTTGCTTCTGATTCGAGATCTTCATTTACTTCTAAGAAAAACAGGCTTATGCGTTTTGTAGTTTATGCGTTTATACAGTATGGTTAAATAGTTTTATGAGCAACCAATTTATGTCCATTATAAAGTATGCTTAAATAATTTTATGCGCATTACACAATATGTTCTTAAACATTACGACTAAAAACATTATGCGCATAAATGTATGACTATTTACAGTTATGCGTAATGATGAGTATGACGAATCAACGTATGCCTACCAAAAATATGACTTTAAACTTTATGCTACCCGACCCCTACCCCAGTAGGGAACAGGGACTTAGTGGCAAATCCGACTCGGATCGCGGATAGGTTAGAAGACGACAGCTGGAGCCTTGCTTCCCCTTTCGTCTTCGAGGTTATTTTTTTATAAAAGTGCAGAAGAACTTGTGATTAATACTTCTTTGTAAACTTTTATCCTGACCGCCCTTTGCTATACTGTGACCCAACATAAAAGAGATCTTTGTAACGTTTTGAACTGGTTTTGTAACCAGATTTTCTGTGATTCTGCTAGCAGCTACGCGCAACTGCGCTCCCTACTGGTGTTCACGGAAGATCAGCGTCACATGACGCTCTAGTAGCACCTGGCATTATGCTGAGTGTTCACCTTTTTCAGTATAGGTTAGTAATTAGTTTACATTTAGCTGTTACTGTGTTCCTTTACTTATACTGAAATAAATTATATTCTATTCTATTCAATTCTATAACGTACTTGCTTCTGATTCGAGATCTTCATTTACTACTAAGAAAAACATGCTTATGCGTTTTGCGCTTTATGCGTTTAAACATTATAGTTTAAATTGTTTTAAGAGCAACCAATTTATGTCCATTACAAAGTATGCTTAAATGTGTCCATCAAATTTATGCACATTACACATAATATATAATAAAAATTATAAAAAAAATATTATTAAAAACGTTATGCGCATAAATGTATGACAATTTACAGTTATGTGTAATGATGAGTATGACGAATCCACGTATGCCTATCTAAAATATGACTTTGAACTGTATGCAACCCGACCCCTATCCATTTTGGAGGCAAAAAGCGCATCGAAAACTTTATAAAGTTAAGTAGTCTTTTCCGAGTTAAGTTTTAGTAGGTGATGCTGAAGAAGTTACAACATTAAGTCCGCGCTGTGCATACGTATATACTTCATCTGTTGATTTAGCAGAAAAAGTAGGACAGTGTCGTTAGCGTAGGAAATAATTTTGCCACTGTCTATTTTTAGATTACACAGGTCATTTATATAAATTAAAAATAATGTGGAAGATAAAATGCTACCTTGTGGGACCCCAAAAGAGGTATTTTTTAGGTCAGACAGAGCTGACCCCGTATCATGGTTGGCCTTATCACACGATAAGTGACAGGATAGAGCGCCCGTCACTGGCTGACACCGTTCGATAGAACGAGACGACGCTCCTATCTTGTCACTTATCGCGTGATAAAGCCGACCATGATACGGGGTCTGATCATGTTGTCTATTTTTACGCACTGAGCACGCCCATCTAGGTAGTCTGCAAAGATTTTGAGCTGGATTCCTCAATTTCCTCATATACCAAGTGTTTCTAGTTTATAAAGTAAGGTGGACGTGGAAATCGTATCGAAAGCTTTGGCAAGATCCAGGAATATCCCAATTGTGTAATTACCCTTGTCGAGTTCCTGGACTACGTAGTGAGTCAATTCATGTACAGCATCGGCTGTGGATAACTTAGATCTAAAACCAAACTGATTCTTTGAAAAGATTGCGTGTTTTTCTAAATATTGGACTAGTCTACTATTGATGATTTTTTTTCTAGTAATTTAGATGTTGAAGGTAATACAGAAATAGGTCTGAAATGTATAATTTATGCTTTATTGCCCAGATAGGGACGACAATGGATTTTTTCAGACATTTGGGAAAGGTTCCCTCAGAGAGGCACTTTTGTATAGCATAGGTTAGGGGTGGAACCAGGATGTGTCTGAAATCCTTCAGAATTTTGTTTGAGATGCCATCCCAACCAACAGCGGAAAAGTTTTTAAGGCCCGTGATGAGCCCGTCTACTTTGGCTTCATCCGTGTCCTCAAAGCTGAAATGATTTTTTACAGTTGCTGCGAGTGGTGTGAAGGATAGACGAGGCCATATCTCAGTTAGACTTACTGCTTCGGCTGTAGCAGCGAAGAGCTCGGTGTGCTTTGTGAATGACCTCCCAGGGTTCGGAATTCACATGTACTACCGAAACTCGTCTCGAGCGAACCAGTTTGCGTGGCCACCGATGACGCATTTGATATTCGTTACGCACCTTGGCGTCACATTACGTGAAGGGAGTCGTCGTTGAGTTGCAGACCGAACCCGACGCTGGGACGCGTCACGTTCACAAACGATAGCTTCTTGGCTAGAAGCGAAGTCCGCGTCCGGTGTCCGCTGTCTGATGGAAACGTATGTGAAAACCAACCCTCCGTATTAGTGTCTATTTATACCGGTTACTTGTCCCGCCGGCGGTGCTCTTGTCAATACCAGCTGAGGCGTCAGCCCATTTACATTCCTCGCAAAGCCCCGACAATGGCCGACAGTAGGCAAGCCAACGACCTATAAATACAGGTCTAGACGCCGGGCTGACCACGACACAAATACCTTTTCTGACTTGAGCGTATAACTACATTAGTACAAGCTTGTTGTACCCTTATATTTAATTTGTTTATTTAATATTTATTTATAACTCTTCGATTGTCATGATTATTTGATAGCTTTTTTGCTGCTAACCTGCTGCTGTGATAGCGCTGATACATTTTTTTTATCAGTGTGATGGTACAGTTTAGATTACTTTAGATCGTTTCTGGACAAACGAACGAGCAATTTGTAGGTACAATTAAGGAGAAGAATTTTCTCTAACCTGTACGTAAAATTTCATCGGAGTCGTTACATAATATAGAAATATTAGTTTCGCTATTGTGAAAGCACATAATATAATTTATCTACGCACATATCATTAGTGCTCTAAAATGCGTTCAGAAACCGTATGAAATGACCGGCATTATTACAACCGATGTTACTATGAGAACTTTCTTGTCTGTGCTAGTACTTAGATAAAATCTGTACTGTAATGTTATTCCAGTACAGATTTTTGTATCGTTATGAGATTAAATTGTTGCCAACCAATGTTTTTATTAGGGAACTGAGCAAGTGGTTAATAGAAGAATGCTTTTATTCAGTTCAAGAATTCTTAGAAAACAATTGTGCGAATCCTTATGACTAGTGACGATATATTACAACTTCAATCATAGACCACATCTCAAGATGGCACTTAGTGAATTTAATATGTATATTCCATATTATTATTATTTCTTGTTCTATTTGATATTTTTATTGTTGTGACATGTAATGATAAACGCTTACATAATGATTATTTTGTTATTTACTTAATGTTCGGGTATTGTTATTGTAATATTTTCTATGACCACTCTATAGTCGCGTGTTTAAACTTTGATATAAGTACTTACTCGTATACATAAATTTTGCATGTCACCGCGTGACGAGATAGCTATAGTTCTATATATTATTACTAAGAAAATCCATTGTACTCTGTCTTATGCGAATAAAGATACTTACTTACTTACTTACTCGTATTTTAAGGCCTCTCATTATGGATCAGTCGCATGAACTACTATAATGTTCACTTCGACTAACAACACATCCACAAGTTATTCAATAATCAGTCAGCAGAATTGTTTATGTAAATTATCGACATAATTAGAAGTACCCAGTGATTGTGTTATCGCGGCGGCGCGTAAACACGCATTCACATAGCGGCACGCGCTGCCTCCCCGCAGCGCAGCGCAGCGCAGCGCGCCGGAGATGCCAAATTGTTGTTAGTTTTCGATGTTATTCCCACTTCTTTGATTACGCCCATTAAGTTAAAAAGCCCGTCCCGGACCGCATCTGGTTTGGGTTTCCACAGGTTTAGTTTGCACAGTAGGTTACTGTTATAATGTGGGGTAGGGAAAAGAAGGAATTTTTGAAAATACCTCCCCTAAGGGGGGTAAAAAAATACGGGTGCAAAGTTTGTATGGGAGAAACATATTTTTTTGAACTTGAAGCTTGCAACTTTGTAAAAAGATTACTTATTAAAAAACAAAAAAACAACTTTCAGCGTTTTTAAAAATTCTACCCCTAAAGGGGGTTAAATAGGGGTGCAATGTTTGGGGAGCCAATAATGCACGGCCCAATAATGTACAGCCTGATAATCCGCGTCCACTTTTTGTGGACTCGGATTATTGGGTCGTGCATTATCAGCCCGGACAAAAGTGGCTTCCAATTATTGCCCCGGACCAAGTTTGCTCAAGGGGATAATGTACGGCCCAATAATGTACAGCCTGATAATCGGCATCCACTTTTTGTGGACGCGGATTATTGGGTCGTGCATTATCAGGGCGGACAAAAATGGCTTGTCATAAGCGAACTCTGTCTTAGGTCGGTTAGATTAGGGTTCACTTGTGTCCCTCAGACCAGAAATAGACACCCCGCACAGCGGGGTGGCGTCTACTCTCTGGAAATTTTCAGTTCGCATGGATAATGTACAGCCTGATAATCCGAAGCCACAAGGACTCGGATTATTGGGCCCTGCATTATCAGCTCGTACAAAATTGGCTTCCAATTATTGCCCCGGACCAAGTTTGCTCAGGGTGATAATGCACAGCCCAATAATGTACAGCCTGATAATCCGCGTCCACTTTTTGTGGACTCGGATTATTGGGTCGTGCATTATCAGCCCGGACAAAATTGGCTTCCAATTATTGCCCCGGACCAAGTTTGCTCAGGGTGATAATGCACGGCCCAATAATGTACAGCCTTATAATCCACGTACAGTATGGACGCGGATTATTGGGCTGTACATTATTTGGCCGTGCATTATCATGGCTGTACATTAACCGGCACCCAATGTTTGTATGTGCGAAACATTATTTTTAAACTAGAGACTTGAAACTTTGTAGAAACGTTACTTATAAAGAAACAAAAAAAACGACTTTCAGCGTTTTTAAAAATTCTACCCCTAAAGGGGTAAATAGGGGTGCAATGTTTGTATGGGGAAACATTATTTGTTAAACTAGAGACTTGAAACTTTGTAGACAGATGAGATTACTTATTAAGATAGAAAAAAAACAATTTCAGCGTTTTAGAAAATTCCACCCCTTATGGAATTAAATAGGGGTGCAATGTTTGTATGGGGAAAACATTATTTTTTTAAACTAGGGACTTGAAACTTTGTAGAAAGATTACTTATTAAGCGTTTTTAAAATTCTACCCCTAAATGGGGTTAAATAGGGGTGCAATGTTTGTAGAGACTTGAAACTTTGACGAAAAATCAACTATTATAAAACAAAAAAGTGCTTTCGGCGTTTTAGAAAATTCCGCTTCTAAGGGGGTTAAATAGGGGTGGAAAAATTGTATATGGGAAACTTTGTAGAAAGATAACTTAATATAAATTAAGATAGAAAAACACGACTTTCAGCGTTTTAAAAAAACATACCCCAAAGGGGATTAAATAGGGGTGCAATCTTTATTGTTTTAGCTAGAGACTAGAAACTTTGTAGAAAATTTACTTATTAAAATTTAAAAAAACAGCGATTTAGAAAGTTCTACCCCTAACAGGGTTAAATTGTCATCTCTTAAGCAAGCAAAATAAGAGTTGATTATATGTTTCGCTATTCGTTAGCAGGTGGCGTTAGTGTAGCAAATGAATTGAATTATTCCTTAAGGGATTTGCCACACTGGACGCGGTCTGCGGTCGGCGTTCAGGTCTTCCCCGCAATTTATGATTTCTTATTATTGAAAGAGATACTGTTCATTAACCGGTCTTCATCTCTCGATTTCCAGTGCTGAGTTCAAGATTGTTTTAACAGCCTTATCTTATAGCATTTAACTTTCTTTATAAATCTCACTAATAATAACTAAGATCCCCAGTTTCTAACTCCAAACCCATGCGTCGCTCTATATCTTGCAGAGGCATTATTGCCAAAGATTAAAAGCATCAGGTATATAACTGACGGAATAAGTAGGTATTAAGCATCCTGCAAACAATTCCCGTAATCTAATTAGAAAATCTTCAAAAAATCTTTAACAATTGCATATCAGTGTCTGCCACAGTTTGAAAATTAATATGTTGTAGACCATTTTAACTAAGAATAAAATTCACCTACCTATTTTAATATCTTTGTCATCATCAAAAATCTACGCGGATGAAGTCGCGGGCGACCGCAGTATTACATAATGGTTTAACATTTCGTGCTATCTCAACACAGACTAAAAACTGTTTTTTGTATGTGTTGGTGGCATCTGCTCCCGATTAGTGATTCAATCTAATCTAATTAATAATGTGTCGTACAGACCGGAAATAAACACATACATATGTAATACATATGTAACTTGCGACACTTGTGACTATGCTGCCTATCACTTATTGTTTTTTTATCGATGTAAGTACTTACATAAAACGTGAACATCATCGTAATCATTAATAGCAGCTAAAAGACGTCCACTGCTGGTCACAGGCGTCCCCCAAAGAGTGCCACAATGACCGCTCTACCTTCTACATATAGTATAACGTAAGAAAAAAATCTCAACTTCGTATTCAAAATATAGCAGCCGAACCCCCTCAAAGCTGCACACGGCAGCGCTACTCATAAAATACGTATCTCCCTTCAAAAAATATGTTTCCTATACAAACTTTTATAATCAATGTCATAAGACATTGTCTTATGCAATGTTTAGTAACGTTTTAAATCTCGAAGTGAGTACTATTCCCCTGGCGATGTCGCCCGCGCTGTCACCCGCAGTGTCGCCCTTATACCGACTATAGTCGCGGAAAGTACACGACCACCGCCCACGATAATATTAATAGACGCGTGATCTAGGCCGATGCCATCGCCTTCTCACGCACATTTTTTCTCAGCTATAAATATTATATAAATAGTCGGGTATCAACGACAGCGACAGCGTCACACGCATGGTGTAGCAGGGGCGACAGAACCGCACCGGTACATATTATAGATCACTAGCTTCTGCCCGCGACTCGGGCCGCTCGGAACTCGCTTGTATCGTAGCTTCATACAAATTGTCACCTCTCATTTCACTCCTTAGGGAACGATTTCCGGGATAAACAATATACTATGTCCTTCCCCGGGACTCAAACTATCTCTATACCAAACTATATCTAAATCGGTTTAGCGGTTTAAGCCTCAAGAGGTAACAGACAGACAGACAGAGAGACATACATACAGACACATTTTCACATTTATAAACTTATAGTAGGTATGGATATGGATGGATAATAGTATATAATATCATGGATAACACCTAATCTTACTGAAATTACCATCATAAGATAATCGTTACATTCGTAAAACATATAATATGATGTTTGAAAACACATGCGTTCATTAAAGAGATTGAATGCAGATAATACTTTGGATTAATTGTCGCCGAATTAACAATGTAGGTTCAAAATTTTGCAAATTTGTAGATATGCAGTCTTTATTCATCATCATCATCATCATCATATCAGCCGAAAGATGTCCACTGCTGGACATAGGCCTCCCCCAAAGAGTGCCAAAGTGACCGATCCCGCGCCACCCGCATCCAGCGGACTCCCGCAACCTTTACCAGGTCATCAGTCCACCTTGTCGGGGGCCTACCCACGCTGCGCCTTCCGGTACGTGGTCGCCACTCGAGAACCTTTCCGCCCCAACGGCCATCGGTTCTACGTGCTATGTGCCCCGCCCACTGCCACTTAAGTTTAGCGATCCGGAGGGCTATATGGGTTACCTTGGTTCTGCTGCGGATAGCCTCATTTCTGATGCGGTCACGCAGCGAAACTCCCAACATGGCCCTCTCCATTGCCCTTTGGGTGACTTTGAGCCTTCTTATGAGGCCCATAGTAAGCGACCACGTTTCAGTGTCATATGTCATCACTGGCAACACACACTGGTCAAAGACTTTCGTCTTGAGACACTGCGGAATATTGGACGAAAAGATTTGCCGTAGCTTCCCGAACGCTGCCCAGCCGAGTCGGATTCGACGATTGACCTCTTTCTCGAAGTTGGACCTACCTAACTGGATCGTCTGTCCTAGGTATACATAATCGTCTACAACTTCGAGCGTAAAGTGTCCGATTGTAATGGGAGTTGGTACTACATGGGCATTTGACATGATCTTCGTCTTATCCATGTTCATTCTTTTTTTTTTTTTTTTTTATTTAATCAGAAACAAACAGTCTTAAATTATTTACAAAGTAATTAGCTAGAAGCTATTCATTAATAATATTACTAGACCTACAGTTTCCTAGACCTAGCATTCTTAGACCAACTCGCTCGGATGCTTTACTGAGGTCATCGAGCATCGTACTTAAGTCCTCCATGGTCTCAGCCAAGACTACTATATCGTCAGCAAACCGAAGGTGAGTGATGTACTCGCCGTTGATGCTGATGCCTAGCCTTCTCCAGTCCAGAGTCTTGAAAACGTCCTCCAGTGCAGCGGTGAACAGTTTTGGAGAAATAACATCTCCTTGCCTGACTCCCCGCTGCAGCGGAATAGGTTTCGAGTTCTGGTCCTGGAGTCGGACTGACATAGTGGCGCTCTCGTACAAACACTTCAGCACTTCGATATAGCGAAAGTCAACTTGGCACCGCTGGAGAGACTGTAGTACAGCCCAGGTTTCAATCGAATCGAAGGCTTTTTCGTAGTCCACGAACGCTAAGCAGAGAGGCAGGTTATATTCCTCGGTCTTCTGTATAACCTGACGAAGCGTGTGGATGTGGTCTACGGTACTAAAGCCTCTTCGGAAACCGGCTTGTTCGGGAGGCTGGAAGTCATCTAGCCTGCGTACGAGACGGTTTGTAATGACCCTCGAAAACAGCTTATAGACATGGCTCAGAAGTGAGATGGGTCTGTAGTTCTTCAGCAGAGTGTTGTCACCCTTTTTGAAGAACAGCACCACCACACCTCTGTTCCATGCCTTTGGAGTTCTCCCTTCCAGTAAGACGGAATCGAACAACTTCTGAAGGGCCGTAAGGACCGGTTTTCCACCCGCCTTCAGAAGTTCGGCTGTTATTCCATCTTCACCGGGTGCTTTGTTGTTCTTGAACTGTTTAAGAGCCATTACAATCTCGTACAGGATGATGTCCGGGATGTCGTCGGTATAGTGTCGGGTTAGTCTAGCTCTAGGGTCTTCCGCCTGACTAACTTCGGGTCTGCGCGTTGATGTGTATAGCTGTCCGTAAAAGCGCTCTATCTAACCCAGAATCTCAGGTTTAGAGGAAACGATTCTACCATCTTCAGTTTTTAACTTCGCGAGCTGGCTCTGCCCTATAGACAGATCTCTCGAGAATACTTTAGAGCCCTTATTACGCTGTATGGCCTCTTCAATACGATTTGTATTGAATTGGCGCAGATCGCGGGTAAGGGACTTGGAGATCTGTTTATTGAGCTGCCGGTATAAGGTCGCGTCGGCTGAAGACTGTAGAATCATTTCACTCCTTTCCTTCATGAGCTTCTGAGTGGAGCTAGATAGCCTTTTAGTTCCGTTAGTGCCTTGGGCCTTGAAGAACTTAGACCCTGTGACACGGACAGCTTCCACAAACCCGTCGTTCAATTCGTCCACATCGCCGCCTAGGCAATCAAAACGGTTTTGGAGTTCCAGCTGGAAGCTCTCGGGGTTTTGAATTTGGATTGATGCTGGACGGAGCGTAGACTTCATCAATCGAGAGCGCTCTTGCTTGCGCATATATTCAATGTGCCTCTTACCAGACGGTGATCGCTCCCGGTTTTGACCGTATTGATCACAGAGACATCGTTGAATATATGCTTCCTCGTCGACATGATGAAGTCAATCTCGTTTTTAGTTGCACCGTCGGGACTCATCCAGGTCCACTTTCTGTGCTCGCGTTTCTTGAAGAAGGAATTCATCATGTAGAGTCCTTCCTTCTCCAAGAAGCCAGCCAGTAGTTGGCCCCGGTGGTTCCGACTTCCAACTCCAAATTGCCCCACTCTCAGCTCTTCACCATCTTTCTTACCCAGTTTTGCGTTGAAGTCCCCCATAACAACGGTGAAGTAGGTTTTGGAACTATGCATGGCCTTCGATATATCTTCATACATAGCCTCCACCTCTTCGTCGGAGTGTGCCGAGGTCGGTGCGTAAACCTGAATGACCTTCAATGAGTACCGGGTGGATACTCTGAGTATTAGGTACGCCACCCTAGTCGACACACTCTCGATCTTCACCACGTTATTTACGAGGGACTTGTGGACGAGGAACCCGACACCTCCCTGGGACTGTTGGTCGCCCTCCCGGAAATAGAGCAAGTTGCCGGATTTGAGGGTTATCGTGTCCTCCCCCTCTCTTCGGACTTCAGATAACCCTATGACATCCCAGCGCAACTTGCTCAATCCTTCCTCCAGTTCCGCTATCCTTTCGTCGGTCCGCAGTGTGCGCGTGTTATAAGTTGCCAGGGCTAGGGGTCGTCGGTGGTGGTAGCCGGATCTTCGCCGGAGATTCTTCGCACCCCTGACCCCGCTGGTGCCCTGGCCGCTACCACAACCAGGGTACCGGGGGTCGCCGGAACCTCGGGGCCGTGGTTTTTTTTGTACCTATCATGGGGGGTATATGCCATAATCGCCACGCTTGGCATGCGGGTTGGCGATCGCAGTATTTCCACCGCACTCCAGGGATGCTGCTGCCCATCCTCCGGTGGTCTTGGTCGTAGTTTTAGGACATACCCGGGTCCAAGTCTTTATTCGTTTCCTAGTAATAGCTTTACTACGTCAGAAATGCGACACTTAAGGCCTCCACCCACCGGACGCGTGTCGTGCGCGGCGCGTGTGCTGCGCGGCACACGCGCAAGTTGTAAAGCATTGAAACTACATTTCAAACACACATCGAACGCGTTTCGAAGGCGGGCCCGCGCGGCGCTAAAGATACAACTCGGCAGCGCGGCCGCGTGTCGTGCGCGTCGCGTGAGCTGCGCGGGCCCGCGCGGGCCCGCGCTGCTAAGTATGTTAGAAACCACAAGCGTCTTTTATACAAACTGGAGTGCATCGGCATTAGAGGAGATTTGCTCAGGTGGTTTTCGTCCTATATTGACAATCGTACTCAGGCTGTTGTCGTGAGTAATTACATCTATAGCTGGGTTAGTGTCCCTAGCGGCGTGCCGCAAGGTTCTTTGCTTGGCCCGTTGCTTTTTGTTATTTACGTGAATGATATTACTAGTTGTTTTTCCACTTCAAGGCTGCTTTGCTTCGCAGATGACATGAAGATTTTTGCTTCTGTGTCGTCGCAGCGTGAAGCAGATGCACTCCAAAGTGACTTATCCAGACTGGATGATTACTGCTCACTCAATCACCTGGACCTTAATCCCTCTAAATGCTCGGTAGTTACTTTTACTCGTAAGATTAATACACTCTCGTTCGACTATCAACTCAAGGGTCAATCCTTGCAACGCGAGATTGCTGTACGGGACCTGGGCATCTTACGTGATCCTAAACTTATTTTTAATAACCATATTGATAATGTCATATCTAGAGCATCTAAATCACTAGGTTTTTTGTTTCGTTGTTCAAGGGATTTTAAACGGGCTAAAACTTTTAAGATTCTATATTGTACCCTTGTTAGGAGTACCTTGGAATATGCATCTCAGGTCTGGAATCCTCGTTACAAATGCTATGTTACGAGATTGGAAAATATCCAGAAGAAGTTTTTAAAGTTTCTTTGCTTCAAATTAGGTATTCGCTACGACTCAAATAAGTATTTGGACCTGTGCAGGAGATTCCATCTTCTCCCACTTGAGACCCGTCGAAATATAGCCGACATTACATACCTACTTAAAGTTGCATCGAACTTAATCGACAGCCCCACCTTACTTGGTAAATTGAACATCCGTATACCCAGTAGAGCTCGGCGTAAGCCGCCACTATCCGTGCCATTATCATCCACTAACTATAGGCAAAATAGTTTTATGATCAGAGCGAGCAACGGCTTGAATGAGGTGTTTCAGAGGTTTGACGACCTGGACCTATTCAGTGCAAGTGTTCCTTTAGTAAGACGACGCTTATCTCGTCAATTTTTCGGTAGAGGTAGGGAAATGGTTTAAGTAGGTAACTCTTCTTTTTAGTCTATTTAGAAATAAGTACTTAAATTATGTAGCCGTGTCAAGACGCAAAAGCGCTGTGTTTTCGTTTGGTTTTTGCTCACTTATTTTTTACATATTCATCACGCTATCGGTGAGGATCTGTTATTAGCTCACTGTCACTACTGTTTTTAGCTACTGTGTATTAAGCTGATGATCTTCCTATATAAATAAATAAATAAAATAAATAAAATAGATAGTAAGATACATATTAAATGTGTTGGTAGTGAGAGGGATATGACGCGCGGGCCCGCGCGGGCCCGCGCGGCACACGCGGGGCACACGCGCAGCACACGCGCAGCACACGCGCAGCACACGCGTAGCACACGCGCAGCACACGCGCAGCACACGCGCAGCACACGCGCAGCACACGCGCAGCACACGCGCAGCACACGCGCAGCACACGCGCAGCACACGCGCAGCACACGCGCAGCACACGCGCAGCACACGCGCAGCACACGCGCAGCACACGCGCAGCACACGCGCGTCACACGCGCGGCAGCGTGATGGAGATAGTAAGATACATATTAAATGTGTTGGTAATGAGAGAGATATGACGCGCGGGCCCGCGCGGGCCCGCGCGGCACACGCGCAGCGCACGCGCAATACACGCGCAGCACACGCGCGTCACACGCGCAGCAGCCGCGCTGCACACGCGTTGCTATACGCCGCCCGCTTCCGGTGTGAATATACCGCTTCATACGCGCCCGACACGCGCAGCACACGCGCGGCACACGCGCGGCACACGCGTCCGGTGGGTGGAGGCCTTTAATGAATTTGCATCTTGGTTAAACATTTAAATAAGTATGTACCTACACATAAACTAAAAATCAATTTGTTTATTTACTTATTTATTTATTTAGTTAAGGATCACCAACACATAATACGTACATCAATATGCTAAAAAACTAACCTAGTTCAAAAATCATTGTAAGATGCTTAGCCACTACACTACAGGTGACCGCAGCTCACACACGTGTTAAAAATAACCAAAAAGAGCAATGTTACGATTTATACAAACAAGTAATAAAGATAATAAACAGGTACGTACATAATGAATATTGCACACTGTCGGCACAATCACCTTCCAGACAGAGAGATTTGTATACGTAATTATAATAGATGTTTTGCTTGAAATTTTGTGTTTTTAAGATTAAAATAATTATTTACATACTTACGAGTACTCGTACCTATGATCGCATATATTTGTGTAAGCTATTTTAAATTTTAGTTGTCCTCAAAATAAACAAAAAATATGCTAAATATGTTACCTGTACATCTCGCTGTCACACACTTGGCTATGTAGGTACTAACTAACGAAAGAGAGGGGGTGTGTAATGAATGGTATAACAACTTTTGATATATTTTCACTAGATATAACAACATTCCTTATAATTTCATTGGATGTAATCACTCAAGGGACATAATAAACTTTTGGTATAACAACAATCAGTATAATTTCAAGGCATATAATGTTCAAATAGTATAATACATTTTTGATTAACGTTTAATATAAATAATGTATATTGGATATAAGTATTAGTGGTATAATGTTTTGTATGATATAATTTTATTTTTCACACACACGTTAATTATTTAACCTAACCTAAACCTAACCTAATCGCCAGCGTGCCGACGTCACCCCACTTGGCAAGGTGCCTATTTCCGCTCTAAGGGACACAAGCGAACCCTAACCTAACCTACAATGGTACAATTAATACCATTGTTACAAGTATCAGTGGCGGGGTCCCTTTGTTTCCCATAAACTTATTGTTCCGAATTTCGATAGTCAGAAATTGATATCCATATAATTTATAGACATAAACATCAAAAGTCATAATCTTTATTAAGTATAACTTTTTGTAGTTCTAACATTAATGACCCATAATATTAAGTATTATAATCACAAAAGTCAGAAATTGATGTCCATAACGATCAAAGGTCTATCGATAATTATTCATAATTATTCTAAGGCATATATTTCAACGTACTAATGATTGTTATTCATATCGCTTTAATGCCTAAAGGGAATTACGTCTAAGAGACCAAATCTATAACATCCAAAGTCATATAGATAAATACTCAGAAACATTTCTAGACATACATTTGAAAGGCGTACTATTAGGTACTACTGCGAGGTGGGTTTATGACTGTTTCGTAAAGAATACGTTTAAATAAGCATGTTTTATTAGAAACTTTTTCTCTGAAATTAAAAATGTCCAAGATATTGGTCTTCTAAGGCAGGTCGGTGTAGGTACGACGACGAGCGAAGCGAGGAGGAGTGTTAGTTGTACCGTGACCCTAAGCGCCAACCAGAACCAATAATGACACAACATCCATCGAAATATTGACAAGTACATATTTTTCCTAACTTTCGAGTCAAATATTTCGGCCATTTTTGAGTTTAGAGAAAAAAGTTTCAAAACAAAACATACTTATTTTAACGTATTCTGACCACTAAACAAAACAGTGAGCGGAATAAATATCTTTCAATCGCATCTCTTTTATTTTTGCCCAAGTGCCCACATTAATTATAATGAATGTGGGTATGTTATAAAGCAGTCTGGAAGAACGCGTTCAGTAACGTTCGGTAGTAAAAAAATATGTATTTTATTATTTTTCTGGGAGTTTGTTTAGGGGCTTTAACATTATGAAGAGTGACACCGATGTGAAATTGAATGATATGACTAACTAATCAGATGACTACCAATCATTATGACTTGCGAAAAAATACCTTACAACAATTATTACAAAATAGATTATTGCCTGTAACATTATGTAATTGCATACCACCGGGACATTGAACGTTATGGCTAACCAATTTTATGACTACCAATAATGATGACCAGCAAAAATCGGAACTCCAATGTATATTGTTAAATTGTATGACTTTCGACAATATGACTTGAAAAAATTATGGTGGAAAACGCTATGGACTGTAAAAATCGGATCTTAAATTTTATGGGAAACAATAGAGACCCATCAGTGGCTATTATACTGTTGTGTGTCAGTGGTTACTCGTCGTCGTACCTACACCAACCTGCCTTAGAGTAAAATAGGTAAGAAATAAAAGTACTAAGTATTCCAGATTATGCCAATAGTACATTATACCAACTGAGTTTTATATCGAACAAAGTTATATCCCATGTATGTTATACGTTATGACTGTTAGATTACTAGTTGTTATATTACAAGTCCATTATATCTGTTCATAATTATAGTACATGAGAATATATCAAATGTTGTTATATCAAAAGTGCTATATCCTTTAATCGTTATATCCAGTGAAATATATATCAAAAGTTTTTATATTGATTGTTACGCACCCAAAGAGGGGGCATGATTAGATTAGATTAGATTATTTTATTTCATTCTGAAAATTTACATGTCATTTCATAAAATTAAAATAGCATGGATTCACAAAAAGATCGTCAGAGTGTATATACTTAATGAATTTAATGATAATTGATATAATGTCAATGTCAAAAAATATTAATAATAGCTAGGCCTTCCATCCTAGATTTAAATTGTCAGTAGTAATAATAATAATAATTATGCAATATGCTTAATATAATAATGTCATCTTAAACCTAAAATATACATGTTGTCATTTTTAAATACATTTTCAAACAAGTTTTTGTTCGTTGTATTCCTTTATGGAATACAGCGATTTTGATAATAAAAATTCCTTTAGTCGGCGTTCAAATATGTGGTTTGAAGTCTCATTTTTAATAGTGGCGGGTAGGCGCTCGTACATCGACGGGCCTATTACGCGCGGGCTCCTGTCGAGCAGCGCGAGTCGCCGCGACACAGGCATTAATCGCCCCGTCTGACGGGTGATTCTGCCAGGCATATTTATTCGCTTAAACAAGTGAATGTTTCGACGCGTGAACACAATTACTTCAAATACGTATAGTGAATAACTGTTTAAAGAGTTCTCAATGTTAAGTGTTAACTATAGCTTGGCAACTTCGTTCGTGACACCCCCATGGTCCGCGCGGGGGGCAAGGGACTTTGACGTGTTACTCGCCGCTACACACGATATGTTAGTTAGTTAGTTAGTATACTGGGCTCTTTTCCGCAAATCGACATCCAGCGTGCCTATTTTGCGTGAAATGGGGTAGCGCTACTCTAACCACCCCAGCTCCTCCAGAAAGGAGCACACACACACGATATGATTTACGTAACAAATATGTCTTTGGATATCCCTAACAATATTCTAATTTATTTATAAGAATATTGTGTAGTTGTGATACCGAGTAACCATGATTAGTTGATTAAATTTATGTAAGGAATTTATATATTTGACGGCCGTTTAGCCGTGTGGGTAGCATTGTTACGAAGCTGGACGTCCCGTGTTCGAATACTGGTAAGCACGATCATTTGGTCATGAGACATGGACGTTTTCTACGTATATTATGTCCCTTTGTATTCATCTGTATAAGTATATTTTTATCGTCGCCATTGAAGTTGGATCGTCCTTAAGTTTTCTTAAATGGCTACTTACATTATATACAATTTGTTTGGCTTGACTTCCAATAACTTTGCCTATCGGCGGACTCATTCTTACGTAGCAATCTCGTATGCGTTTTGTTACGAGCGGCCGTCCTCATGACGCACATGTTGCCGCCAACTGCACCGGCGGCCGACTGACGCTCCTGACTGACAGCCCCGCCACCCGCACACTTTCTACCACCCCCACTGTTCTTCGTACCCTGTCGCCCGCAAACCGAATTTGCCAAGCTATAATTGGATTGACATATAGGTACTGTAACATGGCAGAATTTTAATTGACAGTTCTTGTTTTAGATAGTGACTATAGTGACTACAATTTCGGCGTTAAAGTCGTTGGCTGAAATGATTCCTTGCTTGGATATATTTTCTAGGTACAACATTAATTCATAGTGCTGGCAATAATTAAGTAATTAGCAAATATATGAAAAAAAATCATTAGCCAATAGGATTAGTTAATCATTATTCAGAGTTGCCAGCAAGATGAGAGATGTTGAAATTTCAGGGAAATAAAGTAGTGTTTTTAAGGAATAACAAATAATGAAATAGTTAATTTAAATTGTTAATTGTATAAAAAGAAGAATAATAAACTAATTCAATAATAATGACATAATATCTGTATTCAGAATCTAATGTTTTTCCTTAAAAAATGTAAAAGTGGTTGGTTGATATCTTCTGGGCTGGTAATTCCAATGTCATGTCTTGAAGGGAGAGAGGTTAACTGGATTGCTGTTTAGAACTGAAATGAAGGCTCTGAGGAGATATTCATTTTAATCCGGTCTCAGCACCGACTAATGGAGGTTTTGTGAGCCATTTCTGGTGGCAGTGCAAGTAGAGATGGTGTAATAGACTGTATTTTCAACATATTTTCATCCAGTGTTGGCTATTTTTCCACATGGATCCATACTAATGAAACCAATTTGTTTCTTTTCAGTCGATAAGGGAATGAAATTAAAAGATTAGTATTGAATTTGAAAATAAAAAAATAGGGTTAGGAAATTCATTTGCTATGATTTAGATCAGTTCTTAGCACTGATTATGAAGGGAGTCTTTGTTCAGAAATGACTTCCTTTCCTACATCATTGGCTTGCCCATAAGGGTTTAGTTTAACCATTTAATTGAGGCTTCGACGGAGCTCAATTTTCTTCGATTCAACATCGGGTCCAGGTTCCTTCTGATGTAATCACCAAGGAGAGAAAGGATGCTCAGCCGCTGACAACATCTGCAAGGTTCAGAGCAGTATGACTTCAGTGTGAAGGTCGGTGTTACTTAAGCATTTATGCGTTGCGCGAGAAAGCCGCCAGCTCTTCGGTCACCAGTTACGTCAACCAAACGTTTCGCGATTTCCGCAAATAGCTTTTGCGCACTGGGACCCCATGGACCGAGGGTCTCGACGCCAAAAGCATTGCAATTCAGCGAGGAAATCCCGCCAGCATCCTCGGTACAATGCCTCGAGGGCCTTTTTTAGATTTAACTTAACTTTAATTTAATTTAGTTAATGTTATAGTTATCATCTTGTATATACCTACTTTAGAAAATAAATACTTAGCATTTATTACCAATAGGGAATTAGGATTTCAGTATTTACTTAATGATGGCATAAACACATAGGGACTAACATTTATTTCAGTAGGCACACGGAATTGTAAATCACTCTCGAACAATACTTACACGACAGCTCTACCGATTGTAGCAATTAGTTATACTTAAGGTGTATTAAGGATTTTGTACCTGAAACCCTATGATTTCGTATTCCAATTTGCTGTATGCTGTACGATCCAAATAAACCAGTTGTAAGAGAACTAACCATTTTTAATTTCACTCCCAATTATTGTAACCCATAACTGCAGATGAGAATAGAGATACACCATTTTTTTTATATTTTGTTTAATTTAATTTAATTGTCTCGGAGACTACTGAATTTCAATCGAGCCAGTAGGGCTCCGTCGCAGTACCTAATTTCTTTTTTCGGCAGTCGGGAAGCCCCGTAGTGGAGACTACGGGGACTACTAATTTTGTTTTTTTCTAGTACAACGACGGTGGCAAACAAGCGTACGGCCCGCCTGATGGTAAGCAGACACCGCAGCCTATAGACGCATGCAACTCCAAAGGAGTAACATGGGCGTTGCCAACCCTAGATATGTTTGAGGATTCGCCGTTTTGACAGCTGAAGGAACAAATTCCCTCGCTCCCAACACAACGCATCTTCATGAGCTCTCGCGGATGAAGTAACAGGGACCCATTTATTCATGTATAGAAAACAAAATTAGCGGTCTGTGTATTTCATCGACTTGCAGGAAACTCAGACCACTATTATATGCCATTATTCTTAATATCTACACCAGCCATACTCAACCATTATAAGTTAAATTTTAGCCAAGGAGGGCAACAAGGTTTTATGGTTTTGATACCAGGATCGCATGGTGGACGGCGAGCACTGGCATGCGCTCGGCGAGCCGCAGGTACCTACCTACATACAGCAGGCTCCGAATTGAGGTTGGGTTGGTCAAACGTCGCTCAGACACGACGTTTTCGATGTGAGGGCGTGCCAGCGATGTGATGTGTATTTTAAGTTTTAAGATTATAATTATCATAAAATTCATAAATATGTACAATAATTATTTGTTCATTTAACATACAGATAATAGCATGTATCTGAGTACGACCGTGAAAATGATTTATCTCATCTTGTATTCTAATTCTAACGCAATTCTTATATTTAAAATGTTTTCAAACGACTTCAAAAAAAGGAAAATCGATGTCATTTAAATGTCAAACATAAGTAAGTTACAAAAAAAAACGAAAATCACAATTATTATATTTCTGCTATGCTATGCACTGGAGGACGTTTTCAAGACTCTGGACTGGAGAAGGCTAGGCATCAGCATCAACGGCGAGTACATCACTCACCTTCGGTTTGCTGACGATATAGTAGTCTTGGCTGAGACCATGGAGGACTTAAGTACGATGCTCGATGACCTCAGTAAAGCATCCGAGCGAGTTGGTCTAAGAATGAACATGGATAAGACGAAGATCATGTCAAATGCCCATGTAGTACCAACTCCCATTACAATCGGACACTTTACGCTCGAAGTTGTAGACGATTATGTATACCTAGGACAGACGATCCAGTTAGGTAGGTCCAACTTCGAGAAAGAGGTCAATCGTCGAATCCGACTCGGCTGGGCAGCGTTCGGGAAGCTACGGCAAATCTTTTCGTCCAATATTCCGCAGTGTCTCAAGACGAAAGTCTTTGACCAGTGTGTGTTGCCAGTGATGACATATGGCACTGAAACGTGGTCGCTTACTATGGGCCTCATAAGAAGGCTCAAAGTCACCCAAAGGGCAATGGAGAGGGCCATGTTGGGAGTTTCTCTGCGTGACCGCATCAGAAATGAGGCTATCCGCAGCAGAACCCAGGTAACCGATATAGCCCTCCGGATCGCTAAACTTAAGTGGCAGTGGGCGGGGCACATAGCACGTAGAACCGATGGCCGTTGGGGCGGAAAGGTTCTCGAGTGGCGACCACGTACCGGAAGGCGCAGCGTGGGTAGGCCCCCGACAAGGTGGACTGATGACCTGGTAAAGGTTGCGGGAGTCCGCTGGATGCGGGTGGCGCGGGATCGGTCACTTTGGCACTCTTTGGGGGAGGCCTATGTCCAGCAGTGGACGTCTTCGGCTGATATGATGATGATGATGATGATGATGCTATATATTATTTACTAGCTTCTGCCGGCGACTCCGTCCGCGTGGAACTCATTTTAATCGTAGTTCCATACAAACTTTCACCCCCCATTTCATCCCTATAGAGACTGATTTCCAGGATAAAAACTATTCTATGGCCTTCCCCTTAACTTAAACTATCTCTATAGCCCGTACTAACTTTGCATCCCTATTTCACCCGCATAGGGGAGGGTTCTTCCAAAACCCTAAAATTAATTTTCTTGCAGTGTAATAAGGAATTGAGTACACAAAGTTTCAAGTTTCTCACTTAAAATTTTACTCATTTCATTTAATTTATTTCATTGCATGTCACATTACAGGTTACAAGGTGGAATAACAAGATAGGTATACATGTGACGCCCTGCAAGGGCGCAGCAATATTACACAGCCATCACTATGGACTTATTTCTTAACATAATATATAAACAACTAACATGCATTAGAATATTCAAGTTTAACAAATTACAAATACAATCCACCCATCTCCATACGAACTTTGAACCCCCTTTTTACCCCCTTGAGGGTCGAATTTTATGTAAACTACCTATTGTGAAAAAAAAACAGCTCACTAGGTTCAACAGTTTGGGCTGGGCTTTGATTTAAGTGAGTGATTGAGTTAGTCAGGACTTTTACGTGTAAATATTTATATAGAAGATACTCGTATCTATACGGGTACCGTCGTTATAAAACTCATCGTCGTATTTCATCATCTATAATGATGTCTCGTCCTATAGACAAATCCTCATTTAGCACATGCATTTGCAAATTTTATTTTTTTATTTTCTTTAGAAAACAATTCCAATATTTACTGTGCCGACTAGGCACATTCTTAGAGATTAGATATTGAGACTGGGGTTCGTTCTACGGAATTCCGCACCCATGACCGTTCATGCTTTGCGCTTTCTGTATGCGGCACTCGTTCGGAGTGTGCTGGAAACTAATACTGCAGTCTGGAGCCCCCATGAGAATAAGTATATTCTTATGCTGGAACAAGTCCAGAAAAAGTTTTTAAGGGCGCTATATAAAATAATACACTGTTATTTAGTACCTATATCTGTATCCTACGTTATTTTTACAGGGTCAATTGGGGTATGACTCTCTACAACTACATAGGTTGCTCTTTTTGGCCAAAGTGGCAATATATAAATGTTATCAGGAACACTATCGATAGCACAGACCTAGTTGAGGCTTTTGTCTGCCTGTTTGTACCTGACCAATATACTCGCGCGCGACGGCACCTGCTTCTGGCAGTGTGCGGGACGCGCACGCGCGCTCATCTCATGCGCAGGCGCCCGTCGGGCGCGCACTGGCGCTGCTCAACTCCGCGTACGCGAGGCAGCGACTCCATGTGATTTGTTTGTGAATTCGTGTGGAAAGCTGACGATTAAATGCAAGAAAGTGATAGAAAGTGAGATGCCTGTAAGTACTAAAGAATAATGTTTGATATTTGTTATTATAATCTGTATTGTTATTGTTTGTAATTTTTCTGTTAGTCATTTAGAAATTCAATTTGTGCCGTTTTGGCTATAGCTGTTAAGGTGCAAATTTTGTGTAATAAATAAATAAATTGTACATATAAACGTGTATAACATAAGCGATCACTTAGCGATAGATTAAGTATGTGCGAGAGGTATGAATGATTATGCAGCTACTTGTAATATATACTGTGTTAGATAGAATAAATAACCATTGTATAGATAGTACTCTAGAGTCTCTCTCTGAGTGTGGACTGCCATAAACCCCTCTGGGGTGAAGTCCACACTCACCCTCTACTCCCCCATCAACATTCTAAATATTGCCAGGCAGTTGACACTATCTTACCTAAATCATCAACCAATGCCAAATTTACAAAAACCTTACAGACTATCTATCATACATATGAATATACAAAACTACTAATATACCACGATAACACGGTAAGACGGCGCAAGTTCTGGGTGTCAAGTAGCCGGCCTCGAAATCTCCGGAAAAGTACACCCTTCGGCCTGATCTCCTCCTTCATGAAGGTGGCCAGCTTGTGAGTTGGTTATATGTTTGGATAAGATAAACATAAAAATAAAGTTATGTAAAACCCGCTTCGGTTGATAATGTACAATACGAAAAATGTAAAAACCTACGTTTGTATGTTCGCTGCTAAACGAATATACAGTTATAAGTGTTCCGACCAAAATCGGTCCAACGGAACACTTATTTGTATGAAGAATATTGGCCGATTAGTTTAACATATCAGTTGAGTACCTGTTACCATCCCAATAAAATGCACAAAAATTATATTTGATACATAATATGTTGCAGGCTCGTCTCAAACAAAGTCAGAATAGGATGATCGAGCTGCCGAAGCAGTCGACAACCAGTTGACCACGAACGTTTATCTAGTATCTTGTTTTATTAAGCATAATAACTTTACATAATTATTATCAGATAACTGCTGTGACTGTGGTTGGGACACGCGCCCGTATAATTTACCAGCTTTTACATAGCAATTAATGTTAAAGATCAACATGTCATTCCGTTTTAGTAGTGAAGGACTAGCTATATATACTCGTGGGGACACATTTTGGCCTTTTAGCACTTAAGTATAATCAGCCACGAACGCCACGTACCTATATATTATTTTAGCGAGGCAATTAATCTTATAAGTGCTGCCGTCGTCACCGTGTCACACGTGTGTGTGTGTGTGTGTGTTTGTGTGTATATGTGTGTAGTTTGCCTGATGGTGATGATAAATAGATAAATGCTTTTTAAAAGTTTACTTACATGTAAAACTCATGGTAGGAAAGTGTTCGCGGCGACGGGTCTAAAGGAGATGTTATTCACATACTTAATTTACTTTAAAAACACCGATTCTAACCGACTTCAATTCAGTACTTCTCCTTATTTGAAGAGTTTCCTCGGTTTATCTCTAGTGCCTGACCCGTAACTATGGGCCCAGGTGGTCCCATTCAAACAAAAAAAGTTTTTTCCCAATAGGTCCGACAAGCGGCTTCGAGTTAAGTCTTCGGTTAAAAAGTGCTAAAGTACCGAGCACTTCGCTGCCGGCGGACTACTTAGTGGCTATACCCTCTGATCCCAGTCTCCGATTAGTCAGTAAGTAGTATGTAATTAGTTGGTGCTGGATACTAATCTGTTTACAATAAAATTATGCTGACGTCGAGCTCAGATAAGTACAAAATGCTTTGTATGTAGGTCTACACTTCCATGTTCACAGGCAGGCCAGCTGTGACCAAACTCGTTTTACGTATGTATAACTTAATATGTGATTCAAAAATTATGTGAAAATATTTGACAGAATCGACGGTAGAATTTCGATACCTATTTACTTACGGCAGAATTGTAAGTCAATCAGTTTTGATTCATAAATGAGCAAATTTCTAGATAGTCTGCCACTTATTTAAAGACGACTTGACGAGATTGCCCGTTTTATTGCATTTATGGATGTTATCGCAGTCACCTGAGGTCGAGCTGCATGTTTTTACTCATATCAACCGTAGGTACAATCACTCGTATTACCATACATACCTGTAGCAAATTTAGCCAGTAAGATAATGAATTAATAATCAGACTAGTCAGGCTAGTCTTTATCGCACTGGAAGCATCCGATATTAAAGTATTCTGCCTCGCGCTGTGCTGCCACAGCGACAGAATAAATAATAGTACAAGTACAGAAGGGACACTCCTTTGATCTTTACAAAAGGCGCTTTTTTCTCAGTCAAAACATTAAGATTTATGGCCCTCTGACGTCGTCGACGTTCATCGATACAAGTACATGCCGGTTCCCCAACGTTGGGGATGTATTTGCAATTTACGTTCATAATATCACATGTTCAATGTACACATGTACTTGTAGCGATGAACGTAAATTGCGGAGTGTCCCGCGCCTGGCACAGCACAAGTCAATTAATCTGTTAATCGTTAATTAACGAAGTTAACATTTCGAATAACTTCTAAGTTAATTTAAAATATCGTTAAGGGTCTCATTGACTTCCGTTAACTGTGCATAAGTAAGTCCGTTAACCGTAAATCAACAATTATAATCTAAATCCCAATCAATGTTTATTGCTGTTAGTGTGTAATAGTGTGCTATTCTTGAGCTTCCGCTATCCATCCGGCTGTCGGCGTATCAGCAATAGCTAGACTGTTCAAATTTCCACAGAAGTAGTGTTTCTATTGCTGCTTTAACATACATTCACAAAAATAAAAATAAATTTTTTTTTTTTTTGTACAGCCGGATGTACAGCGGAAGCTCAAGAACAGGATTCCGTTTGATAATCCTTTGGAAACTCGACTAAAAACTATCTACTTGAATTCCTTGACCCCAAATATGTATCTTTAGACACTAAGTTTGTCATTCTACGTTAGATAGAACTCAGGATATTGATAAATTAACTAAAATTCAAAATGGCTGCCATAAAATTAAAGATGGCCGACGGAGGAGTTGGTTCCTATCAAAAACTTAAAGCTATAGACCTAACAAGTACCTGCAAAAATTTGGTGCTTTGGTCCAGCGTGTCCACAATTTCGACAATTTGTTCGAGCACTCTGGCCCACTACATGTATTAGCAATAACTACTGGTATGAATAGATAATATATAAGTATGATATTAAACTATATTTCTTAAAATCGTTATGATATAAAAGTATATAAACGTAGATGGTAGTAACAGAGATCTACTTATGTTGAATAACATTATGAATATAGACGTTTCGGAGTTACGATAGTTATTAGCACAAATAATTACGAATAGTGATCATTATGAGATAAAATAGTATGAGAGAAATTTTCTGAAATACAATAATCTAAGTTGCCATTTTATATGAACTTTGGCGCACCCGTAAATAAGTGCGTCATCATCATCCCCTAGCGTTATTCCCGGCTAGGCCCTAATGGAGTTCGGGCTCCGCTTTGACACCTAATACCAAGATTTGTCATAGGCACTAGTTTTATCGAAGCCACTGCCATCTGACCTTCCAACCCAGAGGGAAAACAAGTCCTTATAGGGATTAGACCGGTTTCCTCAGGGAATAAGGAATCATCGCAATTTTAAATTTTCCATAGGCACTACACTACATAGTTTTATGGTATGTAAATAAGTGCGTAAGTTTAATAAAATAGAAACATTTAAAACTGATCTGGTTTTTATTTCCTAGCTCACTATAAAGTAATAGTATAACAATGATCAAGAAAGTCGGTCCAACCGGCAGGCAGCACTCGAACCGCACGCACATAGTAACATCGTGGTGTGGGTTGCTATCATGGTGGCTCGCAGGCGGTCGCGACTCGGTCGAGTTGTAACGAAATGTTTGTACGCTCTTAACGCCTAAACGTGCCGCTCCTTGAGAATAATTTCAATGTTTTGATGTTCATGAAGAGAACCATGCACCTAATGCCAGATAACAGTTCATGACTGTGATATAAAAATAATAATATTTAATGAGCTATTTTTATTTTTATTTTTTTTCATGTCCTGCTACCTGCTAGTGCTAGCTTTCATAACCTAAATGCCATAACAGTTTCTATCGGGAATTAACGAGTAACGTTAATTTCCGTTAATGTACTGTAATTGTAACGGATTAACGATGTTAACTTTATTTTTAACGGATTCACTATTATTGAAGTTAATTATTTGGTTATCGGTGCCCAGCTCTGATTGTATGGCACACTTAAAATAATCGACGATATCAACGACCATGAACTATCTAAACGTGCGTCTCCGAAGGTTATTGTTATGGCTGACGAAGTACATAGGTGCAACAACTGTATTACCAATTTCCACTGAATTGGGAACGATGGAACATTAGGTATTTATGAACTCTATCATTTGGTTTAGGTTTCCCGTCCGACGAGGAAGCCGTCTCAATCCCAATACGCGTACGTGTTTGATAGTTTCAGTGCTGCGCGAGCGCTGATGTTTGCACAGCCGGAAAGGGGCCCGCGGGGAAGACATATAAGTTGTTTTTCTCCATGTATTACTTACTTATTTGGCGACACGTGTCAGCATACAGCAGCAAGCGTGGCTTTGCAAACTAAAGTGATATTATAAGTGTATTTTCGTTTCCAGAAGCTGGGGACAGAGATCCCGAGCGTGGCGGTGTGGACGGCTGCGCCGGCGCCGCGTCCACGCGCGCCCGCCGCTGTCGCATGAGGTGAGCAAATCAATCATAGAATGCATACATTCTCGCTTATACAATGCAAGGCACACAACATTCCTCCTGAAGAAGTCTTATTACGCTGAATATGAATATGCTGTTATCTATAAATATAATGATTATTAGACTCGTCTCCTCTCCTTGAAAAAGTTCGTCTTAAATTGTCCCGTCGTATTCCCCCTCGCCCCCTTAACATTTCATATAACTTCTTGCCATTCAGAATTCAATAGTTGTATGCGTAGCATAAAGTTTTCTTAACATTGCGAGCAAAAGCAAATAATTTACACAGATAACACAAAATTTACAAATAATTTACACAGACACAGAATAATTTTGTAAGAAACACATCTTTTATTCTAAACGCCCATTATAATTTTGCATTTAAACTAACTGATAACTTAGTATAATTTATATTGTATAATAATTCATTTTCTTTTCCTTACTATGTAAACTGTTATATCTGTAATTGGCTTCTTGTATTTTATCTACATAATCATTGTGTTTCTGTAGCTGTTGGTACCACAATATTTGTTTCAATTATTTGTTAAGTGTTATGGGTCGTATAAGATTAAGGCCCTTAACTAGGTATTTTAGGATTACCCTGATCTGTTTGTAACTTTTTGGAAATAACCATAATTATAACAGTAAGCCGTCCAACCCACTAGATACCTATGACAGCAATCGTTCCGATGTGTCAATCAGACTTCGACACTGCGTGAATAGTCAAGTTTACGTACCTTTTCCAAGAACTTAGCAAAGCCATGCCAATTTAGTGTTCTCTCAAAATTCGAAGGAGGTCAGATTTAGGTTCAGGTTTAAGATCTTTTTTTTTATTCTCAAAAGAAGTTATTTACATCTTCACTTATATGAGAATTACATTTGTAGTTACATGAGTATAATTATCAATCTTAGTCTAGGCTGCTAATGCACACCTAACTAACATCGCATATATACAAAATGTATAAGTAGGTATGTAGGAACATTAAATTGAACAAAACTAGGTTAGGTTAATAACCTACCGCTTACGATGAATATTGAGTTAAGGAAGCACGCAGCGAAGAACCTGTACCTACACTATAATTGAAGTGTGTATCGGCAGGAGTGTATGGTGGATTACGGCGGCGCTATGCGGCGTGCTGTCGTGCGCGTGCGCCGCCGCGCCGCCGGTGTGTGCCGAAGTGCGCGTGACGAGCTGCGTGCCCGGCGCGGGCGCAGCTGACGGCGGTGCGCTGGGCGCGCTGGCGGTGGCGGCGCTAGCGGCCCGCGGCGTGCGCGCGCGCGCCGACCCGCCGCCGCGGGAGTGCGCCGCGCCGGCCTCGCCCGAGTGCCGACTCGCCGTCAACCGCTTACTCACCAGCGGCAAGCTCACGGCGGCTATCCTGCCTGTACTTGCTGACACTGCGCCACTCGGGTAACTAATACAACATTTATTGGCACTTACCTAAACGTAATACAATTTACGTCTACCAATACATGGGCCAAGTCTGAAACAAAAACATTTTTATTTTATTTATTTATTAATATGCATAGTCGCCTGCAATAACGAAAATTCCCCTCCGGGGTATAATAATAATAACGTAAACGTAAACGTACGTTCAACGTAAGACAGCTTGTGGCGGGCTGTTAGGGAGTAGTGACCCTACGTACCGGCGTGCTCCTGGGGGTGTCCTGTGGTGAGGCTGAGCCGATCGGGTGGTTGGTTGGACAGGCCCTCCACCTCTGGCTTGCCTTTACTGGCCGTCCAAAGTGGAGTCGCAAGAGCTGTTGCTCGAGGGTAGATGTGGACACCTAAGTGGCGAGTTGGCTATGTTTAAAGTCCAGTGCCACCTCTCTACACCCCAGCTCTCTGGCCGGTGTTGCCCTTAGGCCATTTTGAATGTCGCTATTAATAGAGGCCCATCTAGCAGTTAGCGAGTCACCGTCTGCAGAGATAAAGATTGAAACAGTTTTATTAGGCAGGCGTCCGATGTTTCACCCAATAGCCCATCAGCCACTAGTCCATCATTTCAACCCAATAACCCGTTTTATTTAGATTCCATCAACCATCAATAGTCCCTATACACCCAAGCGGGTGTTGTCTCTGTGTGCGTCCCATGACACGGGCAGGGACAGCATCCGCTCGGTGTACTCCTTGCATTTCATTAAATTGTCAAAAGGGCCTCTACGTGTTGGCTCAGTTGGTACTTTATAGGTACCTAGCTCCACGCACGCCTCCCAAAGGACATCATTGTCCCGTGAACGGGAAAGACATACATGATAATAATAATGTGTGTTACGCAAAAGCAAACGCTTTTCAACCTGCGTCCACCAAGGCTGGCAAACCACGAGTACCTACGCATGAGATGGAGTAATGATGTGATTCTATTTATCATGCGTACATATTACCGAATTACTAAATTAGAAACAGATCTTACAACATACCGTAAACAATTACATTCATAAAGCTGTAGCTGTAGTATGTAACGATGTAAATTTCACCCCATTACACTTAACCGACCAGATTCTACTTACCACCGAAACTGACTCTGAAGCCGTGAGATTAGAACAGTGTAAGAAAAAGGTTTTACATGGTAGACACCCGCACGATCTCTCCCAGGCACATGTCGACCACATCGCTTCAAACAAATGGCTGAAACTAGGATCACTGTTTCCAGAAACCGAAGGCTTCATCATTGCAATTCAATACCAAGTGATTAACACCAAAAACTACAGGAAACACATTATTAAGGACCCTAACTTCATAAATGATAGATGCCGTAAATGCCGCAGTCACCCAGAAAAAATACAGCATATCACTGGAGCATGCCCTAACCTTGCACAAACAGACTACACGCACCGTCACAATCAAGTAGCAAATATCATCCATCAAAATCTAGCAGTTATACATAGCTTTATACCGTACAATAGTGCCCCATACTACAAATATAATCCTAGTTCCGTATTGGAAAACAACACCCATAAACTGTATTTTGACCGCGCCATTCTCACTGATAGAACTATTCATTTTAACCGACCAGACATTACCCTGACAGACAAAGTAAACAAAATAACTTACCTTATTGATATTGCCGTCCCCAACACCCGTAACCTACAAAAAACAATAGCAGAAAAAATACGAAAATATACCGACCTTAAAGATGAAGTCACCAGGATCTGGAACCAGGAAAAAGTATACATCGTTCCAATTGTTCTGTCAACCACAGGCGTTATTCCTAAACACCTCCATCACAGCCTGAAACTCATTGATCGGAAACGAAATACTTACATGCAGATGCAGAAAGCCGCAATACTGAATACTTGCAGAATCGTGCGAAAGTTTCTGCAAGTTGACGATGACCGGACGGAATTAGACTAAAACTAACTATAAATGATAAATTAAATTAAACACACAACGCAGTCAAATGTTATGTACTTGGCTTTAGCCCGTAGAGGACATTAATTACCAGCAGCTCTTGCTGAGAAATAAAAACCCAACGGAAAATAATAATAAAATTATCAATAATCAGTTCTCACCACTAAGAACATGTTAAGTAACACAAAACTATATAGACATGCAGTCAAAAGCCATCTAAAGTTAAAATAGTGGTGATAAGATAAACGAAAATAAATTATAAATTTCATCTTTTTCTAATACCATCACTTTCGTCTTACTTACATTCATCTTCATCCCTTTCCATTCAAAAGATTCATTCATCTTCGTTACCATCATTTTTAACTCCTCAGCGGACGACGCAAGTAGTACAAGATCGTCAGCATATAGGGGACATTTGACGCGTAACCCTTCCATTCTCAAACCACATTCATCACCTTTTAAATCCTGCAGACAGCTGTCCATGAATAGATTAAATAGCCACGGAGACGCTACACGTGTATTGTCACTGTCTGACACCCTTTTCGATGTTAAACAGTCAGTATACTCGTATGAACCGTTTATTCTCACACAAGCACTGGAATCCTGATATAAAGATTTCAGTGCTTGAACGAGGCGGCTGTCTACTCCAAACGTGCAAAACACCGACCATAGTTAATTCCTCACCACTCTATAATGAGCCTTTTCCAAGTCAACGAAAGCGCAATAGACCTTTTGACCTTTGGCCAAATACTTCTCGGCTATGCATCGTAAGGAAAAGACTTGATCCGTGCAACCCATACCCTTTCTAAATCCTGCTTGTGCATCCCATACTTTCTCATCGGTCTCTTTCACAACCCTTTTGCAACTAACACTTTTGCATACAATTTGCCGACGATGCTGAGTAAGTTAATGCCCCTGTAGTTTTTGGAGTCAAGTTGTGACCCTTTGTAAAGAGGAACGATTACGGCCTTGCACCAGTCCCTAGGTACACGGCCGGTGCTGTAGCACAAATTGAAGAGGCGATACAACTGACTCGCTACAACGCCCTGTCCTGCCTTCAGCATCTCGGCGGAAAGTCTGTCATACCCTGCAGCCTTACCCGATCTCAATTCTTTCAGAATTTCGTCCATGCTAATATTACTTTCATCCTCGGTTGCGCTACCATTCAGATTTGAGGTTGAACCATTTTCTTCAACCCTATCATACAAACGTTCAAAATATTCCTTCAATCTCCCTAATATGCATTCTATTTCATTAAGCATACTTCCATTCCTGTCTTTGACTGACTTCAGCTCAGAGTTCTGGCTCTTACCTCTGGCTAGTCTAACGGATTTCCAAAAATATTTTATGTTCATCTGGAAATCCCGCGACAGCCTTTCATCCAAATGGTCATTCTGTTCATCTTTCTTTCTTTTTACTACTTCTTTCACTCGCATTTTCATTATTCGATATGCCTTTTTTGCTTCATTAACTTCGTCAAAGGAGGCTTTATTGGCTCTTTGGTTAGCTCTTGTAGCTATGCAATCCCGCCACAACTTTTTCTTCTCACATACAGCTTCTTGTACTTCCTTATCCAACCACGCATTCTTCTCCTTTCTTCCTTTGCTCCTGTGACTGACACCACACACTTCCTGAGCCACACTAACAATTTTATTTTTAAAGTTGTGCCACAAATCATCCATCTCGCTTAAACCATCCATTCCTTGGAATTCAATCTTCAGCTTGCTGACACTCATCACTTATTTCTTTTTCTTGCAAAATTTCTACTTTTATTCTCTCTAACACGCTAGTAGTAATACGGGGTCGGTGTCGCCATCCCATCCATCCCAACCATTTTTCTAAATCAATTGGGTATTATTCATGTGTTTTTTTTTAAACTATTCTATGAGTATTAATATAACCGGAAAAAAATAACACGTTCACAATATTATTAAATGAGTTAATAAAAAATAATTAAAACTACTATCATTTTCGGACGATTAAAACGCCGCCATTTTGGCGCGCTCATTTCATGACGTCAGCGTGCACTTAGAATAAATTAACAACGAAGTGTTTGATTCACAGTTTTAATAAAAGTGAGTTATTAAAGCTTGTAAAATCAACTTATTGTAACGGAAGATTACACAAAAGTTTATTATAAATATTATATTGCCCCTGTGTAAAAATTAAATTGAAACAACTGCTCCTGACACGAGTACACGAGTATCATACTCGTATATTTTCATATGCCCAAAGAAGCAAATGTAATGTATTTCTTCTTTGTTAATTAGTTTGTATGTAGTTTTATGTATTTTTGTTTTCTCTTTTTTTTCGGGTGCACTATTCTGTATTAGCAGTGTACATTTACCTAGTGCGATATTGTGCGCTAAGTGTGTCAAACATTTTTATTTTTTCTATGCCACTTCTATCTGTGAGTTCCTGTAATTGGCTATGTAAGACTTATGCCATGTTTTTGTAGCTGTTGGTACTCCTTAAGTATAAATAAATAAATAAATAAGGAAAAAGAGGTGAGAGGCGATGAGGAGATATTAATGTATCGTGCTTGAGTAAGTAGTTTATATTGATGTGAAGATCATTTCGAAGTGAGTATTAAATATGTTTGTACCTAAAATCTTTTTTATTAGGACTCGCGAACAATATAAACAATAACTTAACCTAAAAATTAATTATAAGTATACTTATTCATAAAACTATTCTAATTCCCATTTTTTTTGTTATTAATGTTACAAATATTATGATTTTTGGTAATCAACAGCTAATCACGTGTGTTGATTTTGATCACGAAACGTTTTAGCTAAGTTTCTTTGTTTGCACTGTTGATCGAAGTTGAAAGAATCTGAGTGCCGTACACAAATATGTTTTATTTATAAGCCTTGACAAAAACAACCTAGTTTGTTATGTTCATAAAGATGTTCTCAACATATAACATTCCTAATACGCTAATTTATTTATTTATTTATTTATTTATTTATTTATATTTGGAGAACCAACAGCTACAGAAACACAATGATTATGTAGATAAAACACAAAAAGCCAATTACAGGTTCCCGCCGATAGCATCGAAGTAGGTAAACATTTGTGAGATCACTATCGTTATACTGCATTTGTGGGATTTCCTAACTAGGGGTTACAAAATGTGGAGAGTTATGTTATGATTACACTTAACTCTATATACCAACAACACAAGGGTAGGGACACAGTATAATTAACTAAAAGCTTAAAGCTACGCTCATTCAAAATAACTCGTCGTCAATTTACGCCTCACAGCAGGAATATTACTGTTGAATATGTCAATATCAATGTCTTTTGTCAACTCATTAATTTTTTTACAGCCACGGATTAGAAAACTGTTCTGCCTATACTTACATGGGGCAAAGGGAATAGAGAGAGGCGGATAGTGTCTTTTGGTTCTAGACGGAACATTGAATGAAAGCTTGGCCAATAAATCAGAAGAGTCTACATTACCATTTATAATGTTTAAAATAAAAGTAATATCTGCTAAGTCCCGACGCGTGGAAAGCGGAAGAAGGTGATGTTTTTTACAGATATGGTCGTATTCAGATAATACCTACATATCTTTGATTATTTAATATAGATATATACTCGTTTTTTATTCCACTTATTTAAGAAAGACACTACATGGTACGTACTTAGTCATCATTAACACGTCAATTTTAGCCAGATTATCGTACTGTGCCTTGACAAAACCGCTTCCAGTCTTTGTGGCGAGTCTTTTTTCACAACGAGTCACTGCTTTCAGAAACGCTGATTTTTTAAATCATAAACAGCGGCAAAACAATTCGAATAACTTTCAAAAATCATACAAACGATCACGATTCGCTCCGCCAATAGCGTTGCGTTTTGTAAATTTGCGAGGGAATTTGAAAAATACTACTTTTAAATAATTAAATTTGTTAATAGAAACATGATTTTTTTGTAAAAATAATCATGTGAGTATATCTATTAAGCAATAAAGATTACTCGTGTGTTTTTCGTCCATTTCTGAATCACATGCATATTCCCTATTGTATAAACTCTAATGTGTTGGCTTCAGGCCCATGGACGGGTACGGGTTAGCGGCGCTAGGAGACGCGGCCCCGCCGACCCGGCGCACGTGTCGTGCCGGCGGCCCCGCTGCCGGCGGCGCACGCGCCGCCCGCTCGCTGCTCGACCTCGCCGACGCCGAAGTCGCCGCGCTCTACGACCTCACGCCCGCCGAGCTCACCGGCGTGCTTGGGAACAGCTCCAGTGGGTGCGTAGGCACAAAACCTAGTGATGTTAGTTTTATATTAAAAAAAGTAAAGACGGCCTATTTGCTGCTCCATGAGTGTTACTAAATCACAGTGTATTATGAATAAGTTTATTTAACATATAAAAAAAAAAAACAATTTGACCACCGTCTACAGAGTCTATGGTGATGTGGTTATAGTGATGAGTGGGTGGTAAACGTGCAATAACGCTAATGAACTTAGTAATAAAACACTGTGATCTAGTAAGACATGAGTCTTACTAGATCACAGTGTTTATTGCTGCTCCTCATGGATCAAAGTCAGTCAAAAGTCGGAACACAAGATCAAAAGTAATTTTACTAGCTCTTTGTTTTTCTGATACGCAGGTTGTCATACCCAACTGGAACGGAATCTGTGGAGGATTGCGCAAAAGGCTCCTGCGCGACTCTACTCACAAGTACCGCGAGCGAGGCGAGTGAGCTGGCGGCGCTGGCGCGCATGTATGTGTTGCGCGTGCGCGCGGTGCCGCTCGGCGCGCGGCTGCCCGCTGCCCCGTCGCTCCGGCGCCCCTTCATCGCCTGTGACGCGCTGAATGCCCCGCCCGGCCGCCCGCTCGGCCCGCCGCCCTGCACCGACCCGCCGTGCATTTTCGAACCCTATCGCTTACTGAAGCTAGTGCATAAGCGCGCATCCGAACTCACGCCAAGTGCATTGTACGTGTTATCGAAGTTACGGGTGAACAAGGAGGAATTGACAGCGCTCGGTAGCGATGCAAGGGCACGAGGGGCAGAAGTTGCGGCGCGCGAGTTTTTGATCACGCACCCCGTAGCGGGTGGCGCTAGGGAGGTGCGGGTGCAGGTGATGGTGCCAGTCAGAACGCCGCGCGAGCTGGGGCTACCGCCGCGCGCGCTGGCCGCCGCCGCCGCGCTGGCCGAGGCGGACGAAGCCGAGGCTCGGCGGCGAAACGCGCCCAGCGCCGCACGTTTCAAAGTCGAAACCTTCGACGACGAGTGCTCCGGCTCCACCGCGTATAAACACCTGTCTGACGCGCTAGGCACGGGTGAATACGGCACGCTGTCTGCGGTTGCAGGGCCGGCGTGCGGGGCCGCCTTTGCCGATGTGGCCAAGCAGAGCAAGTCGCACGTGTTGTCTGCGCTGGCGTACACGTCCCAGGCTGCGGAGAGCCCGTACGTGCTAAGGGCCGCGGGCGATGCGCGCGTCTCCGCTGCGGCGCTAGGTGCGCTGTTGTCGGCCCATAACTGGCGTCGCCTCGCAGCGCTCACCGATCCCGCCACGCGCGCGCTACTGGATGCCACGGGCTTACGTGCCGACGTCGTGGTCCACACGGAGCTACCGGATGCTGACGCCACTGCCGACGCCGACGCCGCCAGTGACGCGGGCGCCACCTGTGTTCACGACCCCAACGAACTGCCCAAGAATCCAATGCAGAAATCTTATGACAAACCTAACCTAGAGCCAGATTATGAATTAATATCCCAGGTAAGATTTTTTTTATCAAGTTATGATTTCGAAATGCCTCTGAGAATTTATTTATATGGCTTTGGCTGATTGCCCTTAGTCTGACTACTAACTAGTATCCGTCGTCACCTTAAGTCATATTCAGCATCCATCATTATTGTAACAAATCTCCTCAGTGGGCAGGTCGCGCGGCGGCCGCAGGCACGCGCGTGCTGCTGGCGTGGCCGGAAGACGCGCGCGCGCTGCGCTCGGCGCTGTGCGCGGGCCGCGCGGTGGGGCTCACGCCGCTCACCTCCGTCTGGCTCCTGCCCCCGCTGGCCCCGGCCGCGCTCGTGCGCGCTGACACTGACCGACACTCCTGCTCAACTGCGGAACTACAGGAGATGGCTGACGGACACATCAGTCTTGTGCCCGCCTGGCAGCGTGACTGGACGCCACCCATCAACTGGACGGAGCGGTGGCATCGCTACTGCGATTACCAGGTACACAACCTTTATTAGTGAAGCCTACTTAATTCTTCAGCATCTCAAAGATTATTACTGATAGATTTCATCGATGATCTTTACCGTATCACTATCTCAGACACGGAAACGAACCCTCAAAAATTTAATAATGCATAGTCTGCATATAGACTTAAATCGAAAGAAAAACTAAGTAACGAAGTTGAATTGAATAACGGTGACTTCGTTGTTCCACGTTGCCACATGGTCTGAGTACATTGTTATTGAATGTGGTATTCTGTGGTGTGCAGGTGGTGGGAGCTCCGTGCTCGGAGCCGCCGCCGGCCGCCGCGCTGCTGTACGACGTGCTGCGGCTGTGGGCCGCAGCGCTGGCGCGCATGCTTGCCCGTATGCCCAACGCACTAGATGACCTGCATCGCGAGGATATCATCAAGTCAGTATAGCCTTCTTCGCCGATTTTACACTTGGCTGAGATTTGTATTTTATTAATGAGACCATCTGATGCAGTTCTCAATTATTTATTTCACAGCTTTGCGGTTTAGTGTCGGGCAAAATCTCGATAAAAAACTACATCTCCCCCTGACGACGTAGGTCCCGTACATACGCCAACACATTAGTGACCCTCATTACAATGCTCATATGTACAGTGCACGGATGGTCAGTTAACTGTGTTGTCACTTATTTCGTTCAGTGATGCTCATTCGATATCGTTGATATATCGATACTGAGTAGGTGATTTGCCCGCTTGGTGATTTTGAGCCAAGTACTAAAATACTAAAATTGTCTTCCAGATCACTAATTGCGGATGTGCAAAGGCCAGAGTATAACTACACCGGACTGACGGGGCAATTCTCGTGGGTTAACGGCACGCGAGTGGTGCCGCTGCGGCTGCTGCAGTGGGACAACGGCACGCAGACATATGCAGACGTCGGCGGCTGGATGACCGAGCTCACTCTAACGCAGGGCGCGATACGCTGGCGAACTGCCGACGGCAAGGCGCCTGATGACGGCGCCGAACCCTGCGTGCTGCAACCGCTAGCCGATGCGCTTCACGCTGACTGCCAGGTCGCGCTTGGGACACTACTAGCGCTCTTACTGGCCGCACTTGCGGCAGCACTAGGCGGTGCTGGCTGGTTACTAAAGCGACGCATAGAAACACGCTACCGTAAAAGGCTAACTGCGCTGGGACTGACGACGCTCGCGCCTAAACTAGACGCATTGGACCGATGGGAGCTGCCGCGCGAGCGGGTCGTTATCAATCGCAAGCTCGGTGTCGGCGCTTTCGGGACGGTTTATGGCGGGCACGCGTTGCTGACTGAGCGGCGCGCATGGACCGCAGTCGCTGTTAAAACGCTCAAGCCCGGCGCCGGCATGGCGGAAAAGCTCGACTTCCTGGCCGAGGCAGAAGCCATGAAGCGACTGGAACACCCGAATGTTGTTCGACTGCTGGGTGTTGTGACACACTCCGAACCCGTGTGCACTGTCATGGAGTTCATGCTGTACGGGGACTTAAAAGGCTATCTGTTGGCGCGGCGGCATTTAATAGACGAGGGAGGCGAGGCTGCGGACGAGGTAAGTTTCGTTGTATTTAATTTTAAACCTTTTGTAATAATAGGTAAAACTGATTTTTGAGCAACGACCTGTTTTGTAGTCCTATAAAAAAATATGACAAATTTTATGTAAAATTTTATGACGAACATTTTCGGACTTCCAATAATAGGACTTAAAAAAATAGGTGAAACAAAGCGCCCATAACACAAGCCTTACTGAGCTTACTATAGGACTTGGTCGATTTGTGTAAGATTGTTCCCTAATATTTATTTATTTATAATTAAACAAATACTCAGCCTGCAATTCCTGGCCACAGGAATAATGTAATATTGTAACGTAGGTACCTAAGTATTTGCATTAGTTATTCTAAAAGGCATTCACGGGTAAAATTGTTCAATATGAGCATCTTCTTCTTGTTATACTGGATTTGAACAGTAGTGAAATACCGTATGGGTGCGCACGCGCAGGTGTCGCCGGCGCGGCTGACCGGCATGGCGCTGGACGCGGCGCGCGCGCTGTCGTACCTCGCGCAGCTGCGCTTCGTGCACCGCGACGTGGCCGCGCGCAACTGCCTCGTGTCCGCGCGGCGCGCGCTCAAGCTCGCCGACTTCGGCATGGCGCGCCCCGTCTGCGAGAGCGACTACTACCGCTTCAGGTAAGCGAAGACGGCAGGCGGCGCCGTCAACTTTCACTGGATTTCACTATCAAGCTGCAAATAATCGTGTTAATACCTATAATTATGACACTGAAACGTGGTCGCTCACTACGGGCCTCATGAGAATAAGAAAAGAAAGAAAATAAGAATAAAAATGCTTAAAGTCACCCAAAGGGCTATGGAGAGGGCTATGTTGGGTGTTACGTGATCGCATCAGAAATGAGGCTATCCGCAGCAGAACCATCAAGGTAACCGATATAGCCCTCCGTATCGCTAAACTTCAGTGGCAGTGAGCGAGGCACATAGCACGTATCACCGATGGCCGTTGGGGTGGAAAGGTTCTCTGGAAGGGTTCAGGAGGAGACCACGAACCGGAAGGCGCGGCGTGGGTAGGCCCCCCGCAAGGTGGACTGATGACCTGGTGAAGGTTGCTGGAGTCCGCTGGATGCGGGTGGCGCAGGACCGGTCACCTTGGCACTCTTTGGAGGAGGCCTATGTCCAGCATTGGACGTCTTTCGGCTGATATGATGATGATGAGTCGACCAACTTGTAACTGTACTCGGAAAGGCCAATTTTCCTACAAATTCGGGCGACGCAACGCGCGTTTCAATGTAACCGATGTAACAAAGACAGACAGGCAGGCATCTAACTGCCCGTGGCCCGACACGCATTTGGCCTTTTTCTATCTAACTTCCTTCGTCTCCAGCTATCAACAAAACAAATCCTCAAATCAATAAAGTTTTGCCTTCAGTTCTAACTGACCGGAAACAAATCCGCACCGTGTATGAGCAATTAGGCCTGGTATACTCGCATCAGTACGCCGGAGCGACTGAACGAATTTTAAAAGATTTGCCTGTCAGGATGGACTGATCCGACCGTGTAGGCGCAATCTGGCCGATCGCAGGGGGGCACACTTAAAAAGGCCTGCATTTTGAAAGTTTGCAGCGCCTCTTCGCGGCCACATGAAGAACTAGAAATTAAAAAAAAGACTAGCTGTCAACCGCCAAGGCGCCAACGGTCACCATTGTCAACTCTGACTTTCGTTCGCTCGGATGTTGATACGCTCTTGTTATTATCACGCGACGGCCGCGACATACTCTCGATTTTTGTCGCACTATACCTCTTGTTCTAATAAGAAAGAGACGGAAATTGCGAGAAAAATCGAGAGAGCTCGCGCACCGTCGCATGATAGCCGTGCAGGTATCCATACATGTATATTGTATCATCATCATCATCATCATATCAGCCGAAAGACGTCCACTGCTGGACATAGGCCTCCCCCAAAGAGTGCCAAAGTGACCGATCCCGCGCCACCCGCATCCAGCGGACTCCCGCAACCTTTACCAGGTCATCAGTCCACCTTGTCGGGGGCCTACCCACGCTGCGCCTTCCGGTACGTGGTCGCCACTCGAGAACCTTTCCGCCCCAACGGCCATCGGTTCTACGTGCTATGTGCCCCGCCCACTGCCACTTAAGTTTAGCGATCCGGAGGGCTATATCGGTTACCTTGGTTCTGCTGCGGATAGCCTCATTTCTGATGCGGTCACGCAGAGAAACTCCCAACATGGCCCTCTCCATTGCCCTTTGGGTGACTTTGAGCCTTCTTATGAGGCCCATAGTAAGCGACCACGTTTCAGTGCCATATGTCATCACTGGCAACACACACTGGTCAAAGACTTTCGTCTTGAGACACTGCGGAATATTGGACGAAAAGATTTGCCGTAGCTTCCCGAACGCTGCCCAGCCGAGTCGGATTCGACGATTGACCTCTTTCTCGAAGTTGGATCTACCTAACTGGATCGTCTGTCCTAGGTATACATAATCGTCTACAACTTCGAGCGTTAAGTGTCCGATTGTAATGGGAGTTGGTACTACATGGGCATTTGACATGATCTTCGTCTTATCCATGTTCATTCTTAGACCAACTCGCTCGGATGCTTTACTGAGGTCATCGAGCATCGTACTTAAGTCCTCCATGGTCTCAGCCAAGACTACTATATCGTCAGCAAACCGAAGGTGAGTGATGTACTCGCCGTTGATGCTGATGCCTAGCCTTCTCCAGTCCAGAGTCTTGAAAACGTCCTCCAGTGCAGCGGTGAACAGTTTTGGAGAAATAACATCTCCTTGCCTGACTCCCCGCTGAAGCGGAATAGGTTTCGAGTTCTGGTCCTGGAGTCGGACTGACATAGTGGCGCTCTCGTACAAACACTTCAGCACTTCGATATAGCGATAGTCAACTTGGCACCGCTGGAGAGACTGTATTGGTATTGTATACCTCTATAGCTGTGCGAGTAAACTGCGTTAGTTCATTTCCTTGACCTTCCATACATGCTAGTTAAAAGTCAGAGTTGCCACTCTTCTCCTTATAATAATTACTTTACTCTTTGTTCAGCGTTACTTTACTCTTAGCGCTCAAGCGCCACGCTGCATGCACGTGTAGGTCGTATATATTTTTGTGTCAGTTGATTTAATTTAACGAAAAACGGAATGGTTTCATGGTCGAAAGAGTTTATCGAACTTTTTAAAGCTCTTTGGTTTATAAAATCGAATGAATGGGAATAGTGGTTCCTCTTCAGAAGCCATTCTTAAGTCCACATTGACCTCTTTTGAGGGTTCCGTAGTCAACAAGGAACCCTTATAGTTTCGCCATGTCTGTCCGTCTGTCTGTCTGTCTGTCTGTCCGTCTTCGTCTTAGCTCAGTAACCCTTACAACTAGAAAACTGCAATTCGGCGTGGGTATATAAACCAATCACGCCGACAAAACAGTAGAATAAAATCCTGAAAAAAATTTTTTTAGGGTACCTCCCCTACATGTAAATTGATGATGGTCGCGTAACCGGCGAAATGACCCTTTACATTGGTGTGTTATAAAAATAATCATATTTACGATTATTTACGAGGGCAAGCTATAATAAAAACCCCAAAAGCCCCTTTTAAGTCCACATTCTGTGACAGATGGGCAACTACGGAACCCTACCCTGCGCGTGGCCTGACACGCACTTGGCCGCATTTTTCTAGCTAGGAACGCTATGGCAGCCTAATAAAATATAATTGACAACATTTCAAAATATGTAATGATGCTTAAATCGAAAACCATTTCGGTAATTATCTTATCTGAACGTAATAAAGTGGTTTTCCCATTTTTATTCTTACTCGTTTCGGAGAAAATCACTAAAATCTGTAAAACGCGGTATACCCCGCGCGTGACGTCATTCCTACGTCTGTTAGTGAAAGATGTGGACAGATGCTATGGAGAGACATAATAATGACGTCATATTTTACTTACGACCTATTGGAATTCACTACTTTTAATTTTGATATTTTTGAATGAAAATAAACATTTCGGGAGAAATAAAAAAACACGTATACCTTAAATTTTCATTTTCTATCGAACTGAATCACATAAGGGACCCCTTAAAAAAATTAAATGTTGTCAATTCTGCTTCATCCATAACTTTACACGTCCGCCGCACTCGCCACACACACGTCTTAACTCTACAAACGTTACATCAGAACTGAGCGGCATGGCAACATTCGTCGCCTATCAAACTACGACTGTAAAAGGTTGATAGTAAACTGGCTGAAACCGAAAAGTTATCATGAAATAGAAGACATGTTTTAAAATTGTACTGTAAAATGCACACAAACGGAAATTCTCTCAAACATTAACACACGATGCACTTATTTAATAATATTTAGTACTTATACCTAATTCGTATTTAGTTATTAGTTACTAGTTTTTCGTTAAATTGACACAGAATACGACAAATAATAATAATATTGAGCTTTTCATTTATTTTCCTTGATTCTATGTCTAATTCTATTCTCTCAATTATTATTATTTACAGTTGTATTGTACCAACTGATTAAGGAAGAGCGGTGCCTCTTAACACAGGTAAAATTTACTTTAATAGAGGCATCAACTGTTATTTTGAAATTTGAAACAATTGTGGATGAATGAATATTTTTGTATTGTATTGTATTTGTATGGCCATTTGATCCGGTCAGGCCAAACTGAGCAGTTTTGCCTGATCCGAACGACCTTCCCATGTATGGTAGGCTTAAGCGTCCTATTAGAGGCTACGGTGTCTGCAGCTCACCATCAAGCAAACTGCTTGCCACCGTCGTAGAAAAAAAAACCAAGTGACGTTTGTAATGGTTCCAGCCGCAAGGGCCTCCTGCCGGTGCGCTGGATGGCGCCGGAGTCGCTGTCGCGCGGCGTGTTCTCGCCGGCGTCCGACGTGTGGTCGCTCGGCGTGCTGCTCTACGAGATCGTGACGTTCGGCGCGCTGCCCTACCAGGGGCTCGGCAACTCGCAGGTGCTCGCGCGCGTCACGCGGGGCCGCGCGCTGCACCCGCCGTCCGGCCTGCTGCCCAGTCTGTCAGTACAACACACTGTTCCCTCTCCTTATCGGGATATTACCCTTATAGTTTTGTACACAGAACTATATCAAGATAGAAGGAAAGTCCGCTTCAATTAGTATGGGAACCGAGCGTGTAACATTTTGCGTAGGTATTTTGACGTCACGAGCGTAATTTAGTGACGGGAAACATAAGCCGCGCGACATCGATTCGTCACATCGATTCGCACGCGGTAGTTGTAATAACTTGTAGGTTTATTTTGTATCGATTCAAAATATCGATAAGAACCGACAGAGGAAATGAAAATTAGATTCAACAGAGGAAATGATAAATAGTCTTAAAAAGGTCTTAGTTTTTTTTTACAATATAGAAGGAAAGAACTCGAGACCGTCAATCACTTTGTACCGATTCCGGATAGTGACAGGATGTGGCAAGCTCAAATTGAAAATCTTTCTAACGTAGTTATATGCTTTGCTCGAATAATAGTGTAACGTTAATTCAAAACTCCGTAGTGCTGGTGAGTATTTTGATGTTGTGGCTGATCCTTTTGTATTCTTCATTTGTCTAGAATAAAGTTCATTAGTCGTAACATTTGTTGTTTTTAAGTTGTCAGCTTCTTCGTCACTGATCAAGGTATTCTTTTTTAAGCACCCCAGTAATGCCACTAGGGTACGTATTCTTTTTACTTTTCGACGGTTTTGTTCCTTCAGGCGTTTAATTTGTTTGTCTTTCTGTTTTATCATTTGCCTTGGATTGTTCAGTTGCTTTAATTTTTTTTTCATCTTTGGCGTATGTATTGGAATCTGGTCTGATGTGGATGGTTCATTAATATCCTGTAATACACGTTAAAATATAATATTCAATACAAAAGTGAAGATGACAAACACAATTTTAAAAACAAAATATCTTCTGATAATGTATAAATAACACTCACCATTTCGAGCTTTCTCTTCTGGGGCGTATTGTTCTTATTGTCCTTCTCTGAAGAAGATTGACCTTTTATCTGTAGCACAAATTGTATTAAATTAATTACACTACTCACACGCACGCACGCAGTCACATTTTTTAAATTAATATTTATCCTTACGTAAATAATGTGTAGGTACCTTTTCATCATTTGACATCATCACTACATCAGTAGTCGGATAAGCTTTACTGATCAGTCGTCGGTACTTCGATGGGCCAGTAAAGGAGTCTTCGTGGAAATGTACTAAAAAAAAAAAATTTAAAATTAAAATTTAAGCTGTTTATTTCACGAAAAAAAAAACATTACAGATTTGCCCTTATACTTAGCCTAATCTCCATTGTGATAGATTGTATGCTAAGCTTAATTATATATTTTCTTATATTTATATCTTTACATATTTTCTTATATTTTTATTTATATCTTTATATCTATATCTTTACTATTTTTATACATATGATATATAATAATATAATGTGTAACTTAAAGATTAAGACAGTGCTTTTTTAACATTAATTTAATCTTGTGCGGCTTGCCCTCTTCTAAGTTATCTATTATGTGTCTAGGAAGACTATTTAGGATTTGTGGCAGATAGCTCGACCAGACTCTTTGTCCATAATAGTTGTTGCTACTTGGTATAATGAAATGTTTACTATTTCTAAGTACTCTAAGGTTATTTGGCCTGTCGTATCTATTCAGACTTTCCAATTTATGTCTATATTCTAATATTATCGCTAGCTTTACTTTATCATACACATTCATTATTCTACAATGTTGGAATAAGTTATCATAGTTATGTTTATATTTATATTTTATTTTGAGTGGTACAATGGCTTTTAGGAGGCTTAACTGTATACTATATATTCGTTGCAAGTGAGTTTTGTGGGTTCTGCCGTAGCTAGATACACCATAGCTTATCACAGAGTCAGCCATGGCCATGTATATAAGACGGAGTGTGTTATAGGGCATTTTGTTTTTTAGAATTGTTAGGTTACTGAGTACAGCTCTTAGCCTCTTACATACATGGTCAATGTGCGGACTCCAATTAAATCTATTATCTATTATTAGTCCAAGGTATGTATGCTGTTCTACTATATCCAGGGGCTCACAGTCGCAGCTCGAGCCCGATCCATGCAGACAAAGGTGTTTGTGTGCTATAATCTTGGGTACTATGTTGGTTTTGATGTAAGGTGACCGTATATGCAGTATTTTAGTTTTTTGGTAGTTGATAGTTAGACCTGCATCGTGGGACCATTTGCATAAAATATCAAATTCGAGCTGCATCCTGCGTTGTGCCCCTAGGATATCCGTATCAGCTATTATTAGACAGGTATCATCAGCAAATTGGTACACAGAGGCCTCCCTGAATATGTTGCACATATCATTGACATAGATCAAGTATTCGGTTGGCCCGATTATTGAGCCCTGCGCTGTGCCTTGATGAGATTGTAGCAGCTCACTTTGCTCTCCGGCTAAACTGACCGTGTTGTACCTGTTTGTGTGATAGTGTTTTATCAAGTTCAGGGCCGGCCCCTGTATACCACTTTGCTGTAGCTTGTTGTATAATTTACTAAGGTTTAAGGTATCGAATGCTTTGCTGAAATCAATCATTACTGCTAGAACGTGTTTTTTTTCATTAAGGTGCATATTAATCTCGTCTGCAAACTGTGCTAGTAGCTGGGTAGTGTTTTTCCCCTTTTGAAAACCGAATTGTTTTTCATGTAATATTCCATTGCCCGACAGAAAGTCGTTTAATGTTTTACCTATGTGTTTTTCTAGAATCTTGTCAAGTACTGGCAATATAGTAATAGGCCTATAATTGTTTGTGTCAGTATAACTCCCTTTTTTATATATTGGTCTAATTAACCCAATTTTTAGCTTGTCCGGGTATACCGAGTTACTAATACATTGGTTAACAAGGTGGGTAATGACGGGTGATATTTCTTTGTTTATAAACTTTATGTCTCTAGCCCTAATTTTGTCATAGCCTGCACTCTTTTTTTCATTTAGGTTATTAATGATTTTACCCATACCTTTTTCATTTAGTTTTCTAATTTTTAGTGTCAGATTTGGGGTATTTTAATAAGTATTTTGGTCGAGCAATGGGTCATCACACAAGTTTAGTATGTTTTTAACGTTCTTTTCAAAGTCTTTGGAGAACCTGTCACATAGGGCAACGGCTTTCATTTTGAATGACTTCAGCAAAATATCGTCAACGGCTTTCATAATTCTTCCTGTTAACTTATTTATAATCTGCCACAGCTTTTTGGGGTTTCTAAAATTATTACATATTTCCCTTTTAGTATAGTTATTTTTAGCTTTATTCATGCGCTTATTTGTTTTATTCCTATATTTTTTATACAACAACTCATTTTGCTTATTACTGGGGTCTTTCATATGTATTTGTAACAAATTATTTTTTACATGAGACATTTCTAAGAGTTTGTCATTTAACCAGTGACAATTTATCTTGGTGTTGTTGTTTGTGGTTTTTTGTATAGTGCACTTGTCATATATATTATCAAAATTGTCACTTATGTAGTTGTATATGCAATTTGGGTCTCTCATTTTCAGAGCTGGCTCCCAGTTTATTTTGGTAAGCTCTTGCTGAACCATTTTATTGTCTAGTTTATTACATAATGTTTTTGTTTTTACTAGTTGACTAGTCAGTGAGAAGCCGGTAATGAAGTGGTCCGCTATTGCATCACGCACTACAGCAGCACTGACATGGTGGGGTTGCATCTGCTTATTATTATTAGGGATGTCCCTAAAGTAAATGTGGTCTATGCATGACTTTGAGGTACCTCTTAGAGTAGATTCAATCCTTGTGTACTGCGAGATGCAACATTGGAGGCCTATATCTGCTAGAGTATCTTGGTAGTGGTTTGATGTGTTATTAGATACGCTAATGTCTATGTTTATGTCTCCGCACAACAGCAGACTACAGTTCATTGGATATGTAGTTAATAGTCTGGCTAATTCACCAACAAAGTCACTCACGTTAGAGCTCGGCGGACGATAAATGGCACATACATACGTTTTATAATCGCACGGCATATGCACTTCACCACTCAAATACTCAAATGACGCAGTGATCTTATTACTCTGCATAAATGTAACACTTCTATGAGAATATACTATAATGCCGCCACCTCTTCTATTGTTCCGTAGCTCCGTGTTCTTCGTGTAGTTTTCTAAATTAAATAGGTTTTTAGTTTGGTCGTTAACGTTGGCCTCTGTCACTATGATCAAGTGAATCGTTACTGGGCTTGTCTTCATGTTGTATTCTAAAACGGCAAAGTTTTTTATCAGAGATCTAATGTTGACATGTAGTAATAGTAGTTTGTTTTGATTTGTGGTTATGTCGCATGTGAAGTCGCTCCACTTGTTAAAGCTCTTTTCACATACTCCTCTTTCCATTTATTTCTATTTGTATTATATACAAACACTGTAGGTGACTATACACTTATATTCCTAACACTAATTTAGTCAGCCTTCAGGAGCGCGGTCCACGGACGCTTGGATACTTTGTATGTCTTTCAGTGAGTGCACGTAAAATATTTTCTTTGCATTGTCTTCCTTACGCACCATAATTCGACCGTCCTTGCACCACACATGTTTGAACAGGGGCTTTAGCTCACTCTTTGCTTTCCATAGAAGATACGCCACACTGGGTGTTAGTGCGGCTCTAACGTAGATCTTTTTTTCAACGCTCCTGTCACCCTCGCCCTCCATCTGACCCTGTGTGTTTACATGGCTGGCGTCGCCGTTGTTCAGTCTCATCTTGGCTTTGAAAACACTAGACGTTATATTAGTATCTTTTGACGCACTAATCCACATATCTTGACAACCCTCTCTTAGAGTTACGCTAATAGGGGCGTCGCTGGTGATCCGGGCTGCCTGGGCCTGTCCCGCCCTTATTGGTGCTTTTTTTCTGTGTGCTCTCACGACGTCCTCTTCGTTTTGCTGTAGCAGAGTACACATAGTAGATACGATTTGCTTTATGTTCTCGTCCTTCTACTCATTTACACCGCATATTTCAATGACTTTGCTTATTTGACCTTGTTCTAGCTTGCCCACTTTTTGGTCTAGGGCGTCATATTTTAGTTCTAGACTTTTGTACGCGTCCGTTATGTGTTTGACTTTATTCTCCATCAGCTTTAATTTGGTATCCTGGTCTTTCACTCTTTCTTCGTAGTCGTCGATTTTATCCGAGTAGTATTTCATCGATTCTTGCATCTCCTGCTTTATAATGTTCTTGACGGTCTGCCTTAATTCGCGTATCTCTTTGCGAATGTCGATTAATATATCTTTATCCCGCCCGCACGGTTCGGTGGCCTCTGTTTCTGAGTCTTCGTCCTCCACGGGCTCCGGGTCCGGAAGTATTACAGAGAGGCGCTTTGGCTTGCCGCCGGTCGTGCAGTTGCGGCATTTCCAATCTATGGATATTGCGCCGAGTTGTTCCGGTGATATCGAACTGCATGTGCCATTACAGTGTAGCCACTTAAAGCATTTGCTGCACTGCACTCCTGGAATTTTTTTTCCTATTATTTTGGTGCATTTGTGACATTTGGCTGATTTAACCATTTTTTTTTTTCCAATTGGCCGGCGCGAACTCACTATAGATGTTTAACCAGTTAACGTTTTGTACTGTACAAGTCCGACTGTGATTTTTTGGAAACCATTGTTTACGACCCGTTGCTTCAATCCATTTATTTTTAACCAGAGGATCATTCGGGAAACTGAAATAAAATTGCAATATAGAAGCAACCATAACCTGTTTGTTAATAATATTTGCTTTTCACTATGTAACCTACATTATATAGCTAAATAATAATATAAAAACGTAATTATCATTTCCTCTGGTTTCAAATTTGATTTTAATCGAGTAAGAAAATCGCAGCGTACAGCAATGTGGTACATCACTATTCTTACGTTTGACAGAAAAAATGAGAAATCGACCTCGAACGTGACTCGACAGTTTGAATAGCTTAGATTTACATCGCTTGTTTTGAACGCACGCCAAGTCTGTCTCCTCAAATTAAAGCCGCAATGGAAAACTAGTGTTGGACACAATCTGTGTTGATGAAGGTAATACAGAGCAATAAATAAATTGTTTTTTTAATTATTAATAGAGATGCAACGGATAGTTGTTTGGCCGGATACCGGATACCGGATATTCGGCCTGATCACCAGCCGAATATCCGGTATCCGGCCGCCGAATATTCGGCCGGCCAAACGATACCTACGATTTTAGTTTGGCGGCGAGCGCGTCGTGCAGGTTTCAACCTGTTACGTATTGTAGGTTCGCGCGGACTGTTTTCTAGGCAAGAAACGAGTTTTATTAGGTCAGTGTACGGAACTATTTCGTATGCAGTACACACATGCGCCCGCCTATTTGGTGAATAGATGAGTTTTTAGTATTACTAACCATTTTTCAAAGTAAAATACCAAACAGAATCACTATTCGGTATCCGGCCGGATAGTGCGCAACTATCCGGTATTCGGCCGGATAGTAAAATAATGGCCGGATAGGCCGGATACCGGATAGCAACCGGATATCCGTTGCATCTCTAATTATTAACAGGTATTTTAGGACAAATAGTACTTACCGATGAAAGGAAATCCCACGATTAACTGCCTCACCTTTATCGGAGGTGTTCGAACAATTCACTATCGCACAACGAGTCATTTTGTTTTTTTAACCTGACGTCGCACGCGGGCCGCGGTCGGGAGCAGACTAATGTTCGCGGCGAGCAAAGAAGCCGTTTCGGCTTCTTTTCGCCACGCGAAGTACATACACTCTTTCCTTCTATCTTGATATAGTTCTGTGGTTTTGTAAGAAGCACTGCTTTTTACAAAACTATAGTTATTGAGCTGCGGTATGTACGAGTATGTACCGCAGCTCCATAATCCGCATTCAATAACACATTACCTGGTTTTCATGTAACACGAAAAAATACTTGGCTATTTAAGGAATGTTCATGTTAATCCTAAAGCCGAGTTTATGTTTTTTCATCAAACTCTGTTCAGTGAATGTATTTGTTCACTTCAATGTCAGTTGGAATATACCTACCTATGCAGAATGAATAACTGTTTTATTTTATCAGTGAGGGGCTGATGAAGTCGTGCTGGCAGCAGGAGCCCACCGCGCGCCCGAGCGCGGCGGCCGTCGCGGCGTTCCTCGCAGACGCACCGAGGCTGCTAACGCCGTGCCTCGTGCCGCTGGACGCACTGCCGCTCGAGTCAGCCCAGCACGAGGTGAGCCCCAGCCCCTCTCCTCGTTCCTCGCAGACGCGCCGAGGCTGCTAACGCCGTGCCTCGTGCCGCTGGTACTTGTACTATTACTTATTCTGTGCCGCTGGACGCACTGCCGCTCGAGTCAGCCCAGCACGAGGTGAGCCCCAGCCCCTCTCCTCGTTCCTCGCAGACGCGCCGAGGCTGCTAACGCCGTGCCTCGTGCCGCTGGTACTTGTACTATTACTTATTCTGTGCCGCTGGACGCACTGCCGCTCGAGTCAGCCCAGCACGAGGTGAGCCCCAGCCCCTCTCCTCGTTCCTCGCAGACGCGCCGAGGCTGCTAACGCCGTGCCTCGTGCCGCTGGTACTTGTACTATTACTTATTCTGTGCCGCTGGACGCACTGCCGCTCGAGTCAGCCCAGCACGAGGTGAGCCCCAGCCCCTCTCCTCGTTCCTCGCAGACGCGCCGAGGCTGCTAACGCCGTGCCTCGTGCCGCTGGTACTTGTACTATTACTTATTCTGTGCCGCTGGACGCACTGCCGCTCGAGTCAGCCCAGCACGAGGTGAGCCCCAGCCCCTCTCCTCGTTCCTCGCAGACGCGCCGAGGCTGCTAACGCCGTGCCTCGTGCCGCTCCAGCCAGCTGAGCACGATTGGAACCCCGACCACTGGTTCCTAGCGATCGCCTCGATGTGAATATGTGGAAGTCATATCTAATAGCCGCACTATTGTGTAAACTTTCCATCTAATATTTACATCATAATTCATAAAAATGCGCAAACCTCAACTAAAATGTGATATGTGGTTTTCTCACGAATACAAACGTTAAAGTGTCAGCTAATGATAAAATAATTTGAAGGGCATTTAAGCTACTTAATTAGCGTTATTTACCGACAACAGGAATTGCAAGGGCGTTGGGTGTCATGGGCGGCGCCGCCGTCCGCCGCCACCGACACCACGTACCTGAGCGCCGACGCCGACGCCGACGCCGACGCCGACGCCGACGCCGACGCCGAGCCCGACTCGCCCGCCGACCCCGCCGAGACACGGTGCTTCCTGCCTTGACGCGTGCACGCGCGTTCATTACGACCCAACACACAAGATTATAACCTCCCAAAAATAAATACCTAATATGTGGTAGGGAATGTGTTTCGCTAAACAGAGTGACCAGCAGTGCTAAGATACGTTCACGAAGGTGCTTAAAGTTCTAAACTCAGTTCATGGATTGATGTTTTTTATCGAGTGATGTCAGAAAGATACAAGTGGTTTATTCGTAGATACCCCGCCGCCGCCGCCGCCGACGACGGCTCACAACACATTCCATCGTCTAGTCAATTGCGATATGCAATTATGGTTAAGTATTTATGATAATTGTAAAATAGATCTTATAAATATAAAAAAATATATTTTATAAATTTTAATTTGTGTTTCTTGCTTGTCATCGAAATCAAAAGATCTATTCCAGGAGGAATGATTCCTTGAATAGATATTTTGATTTCGATTGGGTATGGATGGATGGTCCCATTTATTATGTCCCTTCTCACCTAAACTTCCGTCCTTCTCGCATTGCTCTACCCAGACTCCAGATATCTGATACTCATACTCATATTTATTCATAATACAAATATGTCACATATTATTAACCAAAATCACATTTGCATACAGTGCCATGCGGGCATTTATTCAAACTGATAATAATTTAATATGTTCCATTAGCAATTGTTTGCATTTATTTGAAAAACATAATTATGTAAATTAACTGCGCAATTAATTTTCTACAATACAAACCTTCAATGAACTAGGTGTATGACGCCGTACTAAACAAAGTATGAAGAGCTGTCATTTACACTTACTTGTCAATTTACTTTGCTGTACATTGCTGGCAATTTAAATTTTATTAGAAAATTTATGAAGTCGGAATTATAGTTAATTATCTGTATTAAGGTCATGATTAAGTTAAAGAACTCCGTTAATTTACCCTACTTAAGAAAAAGTCCGTATGCCGGTAACACAGTACTTATTAATTATCTATTATCAATTATCAATTCTATAAATTCAATTTTATACACATAATTCAATTAATATTATTATACAAAACTGGACATGAGCGAGCGGGACTCGCCCACCGGGGGTTCCGTACACACCGTAAGTACGTACGTAACGTGGTTTCTTCCGAGCTTTTGGATTTCTTCAATGGTTTAGTTACAAAATCTTAATAGAAGGCCAGGTCAAAAGTACCCTAAACCGACGAGCATGTATGAGAAATATTATGAAAGTGGGTGAAGCGAAAGTGGTTTGCCAGGATCGTAGCAAATGGAGATCCGTGATCTCTGCCTACCCCGCTGGGACAGAGGCGTGATTGTATGTATGTATGTATGTATGTATGTATGTATGTATGTTAATTACAAACGTATAGTTTAATTTTTTTTCCTGTACAATAGGCATGATGTTCATATTGATAATATTGTAGTGATGCTGAATGGATATTAAACCATCAAATTATAGTAAAGTGTAAATTATTAAATATCATTAAAATAGTAAAAAGATATGACTATATGACCCCTGGAGGTTTACAAAAAATATGCATTTTTAGGGTTCCGTACCCAAAGGGTTAAAACGAGACCCTATTACTAAGACTTCGCTGTCCGTCTGTCTGTCTGTCACCAGGCTGTAACTCAAGAACCGTGATAGCTAGACACTTGAAATTTTCACAGATTATGTATTTCAGCTGCCGCTATAACAACGAATAATAAAAACAAAATAAAATACATATTTAAGGGGGGCTCCCATACAACAAACTTTTATTTTTACTGTTTTTATAGATAATGGTACGGAACCCTTCGTGCGCGAGTCTGACTCGCACTTGGCCGGTTTTTTATTGTCCAAGAGTAAATTTAAAGTTACCAATAGAATCCTTACGCTTTTATAGAAACAAAATTGTATGACAACTATGTACTTAATTAAACCCAGTATTTCGCGACCTAAAATTAGTTCCGTGGATAGGTACAACTTTACACTTAACATACATGTACTTTGTACAAACAAATGTCGGTTGTGACGACATATTACCTGTCTGTCTATCAGTACGAAGCGTTTTGCACTGCCGCCAGCGAGGTCAATCTTTCTCAAAAAAAAATATTGTTATGTTCTTTAAATGTTTGTATGGGAGCAATCCCATACAAACATTCCTTCCTCTCCAAAAATTCGTTCGAATGACATCATAAAAAAAATGAAGTCACCATTCCTGTTGTAGTATTATTACTTATTACGCGATATACTTGCCAAATTTCATAGTTCTAGGACTTCTAGGTCAACGGGAAAATACCCTACCTATACATTTACATTTTGTTTCCCTTGACAGTGTCTAGGGCCCCCCCACATCTAGCGTCTCCCGCAGCGCCGACGCGACGCTGCGGCCCCTCTCGAACGTCAACGCCACAACAACGGCCGCGCAGCGCCTCCGCGACGCCAGCGGCGACCAACGTCGAGTCAGCGCCCGCGCAGCGTCTCCCCCCGCTCCCTGCCCGCCACGTCTTACTTGACTAGTCTTTACGTTAGCACCACAGGAAACACACGTCATGTCGGAAACGCAGTCACCGCCACCGTCGGAAGACGAGTTAGATATTGAGGATCTTGCCAATATCGACGACAATATTTTCTCTTCTTGTTACGTAATTTCCACAGCAACGTTAACAGCAGTGTTTCTTCGTCGGAATTCTTTTTTGATAATCGATCAAATTTCGAACAGTAAGTACTTACGTGTATCCTATTTGGTGCCATGCAAAATACTTTTTAGATTTACTATTTCAAATGCAAAATACCGTACCATTTTGCATTTGAAATAGTAAATCTGAAAAGTATTTTGAATTTTGAATTTAAATGCGTCGGAGTTGATGTGTGCGTGGACCACAACTGCATCTCCTGTGGAGCCGCGGTAGATCGCTTCGGTCACCATGGACTCGCCTGCTCCTCGGGCGCCGGCCGCCTGTCCCGTCACGCTGCGCTCAATGACATCCTGAGAAGGGCGCTTGCCAGCGCCTGCGTCCCCTGCGCTCTTGAGCCTCGCATTGTACGAGATGATGGCAAGCGTCCGGACGGGATGTCTTTAATCCCCTGGCGGATGGGCCGTGCACTGGTGTGGGACGCTACCTGTGCTGATACGCTGGCAGCGTCCTACTTGCCGAGCACGTCCAAGCAAGCCGGGGCAGCGGCGGATGCCCGAGAGAGATCCAAGGTCGGGAAGTATAGCTGTCTCGGCGCCCAATACGATTTTGTCGCATTTGGCGTCGAGACACTCGGCCCTTGGGGAAGAAACGCGCGTAAGCTCCACAAGGAGATCAGTAAGCGGTTAAGGGAGGCTACGGGTGACCCTCGGGCAGGCAGCTTTCTCGCCCAAAGAATAGCGATTGCTATTCAGCGCGGGAATGCTGCCTGTGTGATGGGCACCCTGCCTAAAGGGCAAAATTTTGATACATTTTTCTAATTGTAATTTATTATAATTAGTTTAATATCATTTTGTATATGTATACTTTAGTAAATAAAGTTTTATCCGCGTTATAAAGAAGAAAAAAAAAATCCCCATTTTGTACATCTCTGTTGCCTGCCTAATTTTGAACTGATATTGTTGAGACGCGGTGGGTTGCGTGCTCTGTCCGTCGCAGTGACGCTGCGTGGGCGCCGATAAGACGCTCCGACGCTCGACAGCCGCCACTGACGTCGAGGAGGCGCGGCGCCGACGCCGCGCGGACACCCGCTGCGACGTCGACGTTCGAGAGGCGCCGCAGCGTCGCGACGGCGCTGCGGGATCGCGGCGTCGACGCCGCGCGGGCGTTGGTGAGGCGTCGACGTTCGAGAGACGCTAAATGTGGGGTGGCTCAAAATCTACGTTTTTTGCGGCGTAAACGGCCCGGCCGTAACTTTTATTCGGGACTGTAAACTTGAGTATGTGGTTTTAATTTTAACTCGATAGCCCCCACGCCTTTCCAAGATAAAGGGTCTTTTAACTGACAGACGGATAGACGGACAACAAAGTGATCCTATACGGTTCCCGATTTTAGGGTTTTGTAGCTCATAAGGAAAAAGCGGAACCCTTACGGGTTATAGGATCACTTTGTTGTCCGTCTATCTTTCTGTCAAGACCCTTCGTCTCGAGAACGCGTGATGGGCAAGTCCGAATCACACTTACTTATGCGGTTTTTCCTTTTGAGATACCTAGGTACGGAACCCTAAAAATAATTCATATTATTTTATTTATTTATTTACTAACAATATATTTACACGGCATTACAGACAAGCCAATACACCGAGAAATTAAACATTGTAAAATAATAGTACACGAAAACACATTCAAGTCCCTATTTCACAAACTTGACAATTGTCATTTCACAACGACAACCCTCCGTACATTGCTGGATCCACAAGTAACCTAGCGACCACCTTAACTTCTAGAACGAGCAATGTATAGCGAATTGTCAGTGTCAGGTGACAATTGTCAAGTTGGTGAAATAGGGGCCAGTATGGACAACATCTACATGGGTTACATGAAACAAACATACTGGACAGCCTATCATCCATCGACTCACAATACCTTAGACATTCACGGTTCAGGCATTATAAAAGGCATCTCCAGGTAATATACCTAGAGGGTGATAAATGACTACTTAATATGCGACTTAAAACTTGCAATAGTGTCACGCAGCGCGGGCAGCATTCCCGCGCTGAATTGCGATTGCAAGTGTTTGCGCGAGAAAGCTGCCCGCGCGAGGGTCGCCTGTTGCCTCCCTCAGGCGCCAAGAGTCCGACACCAAACGGAACGAACTCGTACTGGGTGCCGAGACAATTGTACTTCACCGCCTTTGCTCGTTCCCGCGCGTCTGCCGCCGCGCCAGCACGTCTGCTAGCCGAAGTCTAATTTTGGTTAGTTGTACAAAATAATAATAAGAATCAGCAAAGGAAGGCTAGGGCCTTCTTGGACGTGGCGTGGCTGATTAAGTTCTGATGTGATGGTGTAATATAAAATCCTTTCAAGAAGATCTACAAAAGTTATTTGAAAAGCTACATGAAGGATATTATAATATTACGTTACTGGCTGGTTACTACATGTAAGTAAGCAATACTATCCTGTTTATAATTAATCATTAGTTATGTACAACGCTAATACAGTTACACGTCGGTTATTAATAAAGTTTATGTAACAGGAAGAGATATGGTTTAAGGAAACTGGAATGTCATCGATGGTTATTCGTTAGTCCGCGGTGCAGATTGGCCGCGAGCGCGCGATGGCCGGCGAGGTGCGCACGCGCCGTGTGCTGCGGGTGCTGTGGGTGGTATGTGTGCTGCGAGTGTGCACAGTGCGCGCCCAGGTCGACTACTGCCGTCAGCTCGAGGAACTAGAACTAGGTAAGTAGGGCTAGTCAGCCCGGCGCGGCGGGGAGACCGCGTCCTTGGGCTACAGAGCTTTCGCAGGCAGGGTTTTCGGAACTTGACGACGTATGTGCGCTTATACACGGCGTTTTTTAACCGTCTTAGAGCCGAAGCCCAGTTAATGTATAAATTACAAAGAACTTAAAGAAAGGTTTTTTTTTAATGCATTAATATAGTTTTTACGTATTAATATTAATTTTATCATCAGCCGCCATCTTATGTAGATAGGTATTAGGTACGAAGTCTAACCGGGTGAATGAACTTCGCTCCGCGCGCCATAGAATATACTAGTGGGCTTCGGCTCTAAGACGGTTAAAAAAACACGTTGTACATAATGTGTGTCCTTAGACATTAGTAGAAATCCACAGCCATGTACACTACTTTACTGGTTACTGATTAGGGTGATTAGGCACTGGTAGGTAGGGGCTAGAGGTGTGCGCCGCCACCGCCGCCGACGATCAATTTGACCGGCGTGAAACCACCGGTGGCGTAATTTCGTTTTTTATTTACATTATTAAAAAGCTACGGTAGCCTAGTGGTTCAGGCATGCGGCTGTCAAGCGGCGATCGTGGGTTCAAATCCCGCCTCGTACCAATGAGTTTTTCGGAACTTATTTACGGAAATTCATTTGATATTTACCGTTAGCTTTTCGGTGAAGGAAAAACATCGTGAGGAAACCTGCATACATCCACGAAGAAATTCAAAAGTGTATGTGAAGTCCCCTCCCCAACCCGCACTAAGCCAGCGTTGGGACTACTGCCCGTTCCCTCTCATCCATGAGAGGAGGCCTGTGCCCAGCAGTGGGAGGTATATAGGCTGATTTATTAAATTAATCACGGCTCACGGCCTCGGAAAGCCGTCTTTTGTCCTTTAAAACCAGTGGGCAAAAACGCATATATCCACTAGTGGGGAAAGAAATTTGACCTTGGAGCGTGTTTAAGTAGCGTTTGACAGATAACAAAACGTAAAACGCTCATAACGTAATACGCTGTTGCCACTATAACAACAAATACTAAACCGCAACCGCAACCGCATAAAATATATATTTAAAAACTTTTAAAGAATTGCTTGTTGCCTTCATTAGGCGCTGGGTCTCAAAATGTATGGAAAAACGGATCAAAGCAAGTTTAATGAAACATTTTTAAATTAGCAATATACCTAATCCGCAAGTTAAATGAAACATTACCTTCTTTTCGGTTGGGAGCATCGCTGTTCCAACTTAACCTACATTTCTGGTAGTTGTTCGGTTCTGTATGGTCGTGGTTCGAACTTAATGTAACCTACTTTTCTGCTAGCAGTTGGATTATGTATTTTACTCATAAATGGCTTACCTAGAATATTCCCTTACTGCTGATAGACCGAAGAATTCCCATACTTCAAAAGTTACTTGTTACTCTTTATACTTCGAACCCCTTTTAACCTCCTTAGAGGATGAATTTAAAAAAAAACGCTGTAATTCGTTTTTTAGTCTTGTTCCCCGTAAAAACTTACTTTAAAAATGTATTGCTCTCTAATACAACCTTCGAACCCCCTTTTAGCTATTGGGTATAACGACTCTACTAACCTAGTTTTAATTTATTTATTTTGTTTTTTTCATGTTACCAATAGCTAAGACCAAAGAATCTGACTTTTCTCTCCCTTATACAAACTTTTAACTCCCTGTACTATAGGGGATGTATTTCAAAAAAACATTTTATAGTTTATTATAAGACCGAAGTAACTAATCTATTACTATAACATTTTCTTGTTCTTTATAATAAACCTTAAATCCCGTTTTAACCGTGGATTTTTTTCAAAAACGATGAAAGGACTCTTTTGTATTCTAATAAGCAATCTTTCTACAACGTTTCAAGTCTCTAGCTCAAAAAATAAAGTTACTTCCATACAAACTTTGTCCCAGTAATTTCGGCTGTGCGTTGATGAATCAAATCAGTTAGGAAGTCTTCTTTTATATTTAATACGAGTATGGAGTATATAGATTAGGTTTTCATAAGTTTGGGTAACTCGGCGTTTGCCGATTGAAGGTCCTTGGTTGCTGGCTGCTTCAATTTGTATTTTTTTTATTTTCTTTTACAATCGTTGGGATTCCTTCAACATATTTTATTTTTATGCCCGTTTCACCTTTAGCTACACGAATTTCTAGCTCCATTTGCAAAATAATTTCATTGGGTCGGCGTCTTGTCAGAGAATATCTTTATTCGTGTGTTTACTAACTACGTGACTTCAAACAGACCTTTAGTGGACTATATTTGGTGTGTCTATACGGAATGCCTTTTGCAGTTCAGGGCAGCTATCAATAACCTCATAATTCATAATTCATTTATTTTGCATAAAACATGGTACATAAAGATGGTCAGTATACAAACAATTGAAGCACACATTTCACCAGTAGCTGGCATGCAAAACGAAAACAATTCAACAATAAGAGTAATGATCATATATTTACAATAATTATGTACAATTCAGAATAATAATAATGTCAAGAAATTAATAATTCAGATAAATTGTCACTGCTTAACCTATACGTATAAAATAAAAATAAACATGTCAAGATTTATAATATTCAAAATAATCATTGACGTTGTAAAAACATTCCTGTATCAACCATTTTTTTAGTCTACATTTAAATAAAGTAAGTGGTAATTCTTTAATGTCATCATGCAAACTATTATACATACTAATTGACATACAATATGCTCCTCCTCGCTCCTCGCTTACGTTGACTTTTGCCGTATTGTCAATTGTGCCTTCCTCTGTCATCCGGATTTGTTTATATACCAGTTATAATCAAATTATTTTTTCTTACTTCGCGTTCTTGTACTTCACTTATTACATCTTCAATGTTTCTGCTTGGTTTACTTAAAGTTTTATAGTATCGATGGTAGTTTTCAATTCTTGTTCTTCCGTTTGTAAAATGAACAGGAAAACTAGGAAAGCGGGCGTGCGATATTTCACGGGAACTTCCAACCAGCTAATTATTATTATGTTTATGGTAAAATGTGGCCAGCGCTCTATCCGGTGCCCTAATCACTTTTCCTGAACATATTAATTAAGACTTGTTGCCATACGATTAATTATACAGTGTGTTACCGGCATGCGGGCATTTATTCAAACTGATAATAATTTATATGTTCCATTAGCAATTGTTTGCATATATTTGAAACCCATAATTATGTAAATTAACTGCGCAATTAATTTTCCAAAATAAAAACCTTGAACGGACTAGGTGTATGACGCCGTACTAAACAAAGTATGAAGAGCTGTCATTTACACTTACTTGTCAATTTACTTTGCTGTACATTGCTGGCAATTTAAATTTTATGTCATGATTAAGTTAAAGAACTCCGTTAATTTACCCTACTTAAAAAAAGTCCGCATGCCGGTAATACACAGTAATTAATTGTAAACGGAAAACCAGAAATTACCTACATATTGACCTACTGTCCATCTCTCTTCACTGGCCCTGCGGAGTTTACACTCACACTGGCTTAATAACTTATAATAGATAACAGCGACGAAGAAACTAATTGTACTCCGCCGGAATTGAGGGCGGAGGACGAATAAAATTAGCAGTGAATAACTCCGCCAAAATCGAAGGACAAATACGTAAATACAGGTTGGTTTTTTGAGTGGTGACATATTTTATTTCATTGCATATGTTTGAGAAAAGTAGGTACCTACTATACATGCCTAGCCGTGAAAAGGGCTTGCCGGCTTCGTATCACTATCCGGTCTCCCTACGGTCGGCCGTCTATACCTACTTTCATCTATTAGTTATTGGATATTTTACAGATTTTTGTAACTCTAATTCAATATTGACATAGTTATTGGCAAAAACTAAAATATTTCAATATAGCCGAACGCTCCACCTGTCTTACTTTTTACATAAGTATTATTTAACATGCCTCCAACAACATATCAAAACAGAAAAAACTTTAATGATGTAAAAACCCATTTTTGTTCAGCCGCTGGTCTAGCTGGTTAGGTTAGAATTGCGACCTACACAAAACGCAAAATCTTCTTTGAAAAGTGATAATTTGTCAAACACTTTTTGGTAAAACATGGGTAACCCAATTTAATAAATGCGATAGTTTGGATGCGATTATTAGTGACACCAATATTATGCCTAAAATATACTCGACCAAACAATGTTATTCCATGCATGCAAATGTTACATTAAACAATTAACGGCCAAAAGAATATATGCAAAACAATTTTGGCCAAACAATTTTCGACATAAAAAACAATCGACCAAAGATTATTAGACCAAAAAATATGTGCCGAAAAAAATATCGGGTAAAAATTTTAGGCCAACAGATATAGACCCGTTTTATATACAGGGTGGAAAGAATAGGTAAATTTAAAAGGTAATTGTTAATTTTCATGGCCTTCCGTTATTCTGATTGTATTTGTTATTTAGAGAAAAATGAACCTTATCAGTAACCCTTTCAATCTGCATCATAAAATACAGCACATTATTTTTTGTCACATTTGACCGGTTCGTGTCCCGACTGAGGCAAGCGATTTTTCATAAATCCTTAAATGCAGTATTTATTGTTTTTAAAAACAAAGGAAAGTCTCCCTTACACAAAATGTGCTATTTACAATATTTAAGGTAGTTGCCATCCATGTGGCATTCGATTTTTCCGCCCTGTATAAAACGAATCAAATTACAATATTAAAATAATAGTACATTACGTAACTAGGGCGGTGAATTCGTGAATGCCCCAGATCGCAGGTGTTTGTGGCCCGAACCGAAGGTGAGGGCCATAAATATGCGCTCTGGGGCTTTACGGATTGCCGCCCGTGTTGAGTACACAATTTTACGTCTTCACCTGGCCACAATGCGAGTTTTCCCGTACGCGCAGCGTGCAGTTAAACTCGCATTATGGCCAGGTGTGACGTAAATAAATTTACGTATCAAATTTTGGATTTATTGATAGAGTTACTGCGTGTCCGCAGAATAAATAAGAAAGAATAAATTATCGTATATTTACATACAAGCCCTTCTTTCCCGGCGGCTGCAGTAATTTAGGTACTACTATTTAATGCAGAACCCATATTAGGTAGTAGTAATTGGAAGGATGATTCTTATGTAACGTGTAGGTTGGTCGTTAACGAACTAATACTGATTTAATTGAAAAGTAGCCACACATATATAATGTGTATATTTAATATTACCTCAAATTGTAACCAGGGGTACGTGTTAGAATAAATTAAGTTAGTCTTAACTACCAAAGCGTAATTAATTTTTGAAAATGTATCGAGCGGCAATGTATTGCGTACACTGTGACATGTTGACACATGGAAGAATCGGGTGGCATGTGACAATTTGTTGTGACGTCACGTCAGTAAGACAAAGTAGTGATCCATTTCGTGCTGAATTATTTTATATGAAAAAAAAAGGTGGTGTTTAAGAAAAAAAAATGCAATATCGGTTCTTAGCCTTAACACCATCCTCTGGTTACAATTTGAGGTAATATTAAATATACACACTGTATTTGTTAAAGCAATGACGTGTAGTTTCAGTGTCCGAGAAGCAACCGGATGGCTCGCGGTATTTGAGTTCCCGAAGCGTTGTAGAACCACCCTGTGCAAGTTGTGCAACCCCAAGTGAGCCAACTTGGCCTGGGCCGGAAATTGAAGTTGGTTTAGAGTTTGCTACCGGGGTGTACATAAAAGATTGTCCTTTACGGTTTAGTTAAAAATATATTACGAACACACGTTATGTGCTTACACTAAGGGCGGGTTGCACCGACTTACGATTACAGACCGATCAACGTTAAATATGGCGCTGACAGCTGTCAGTCCATAGAAACTTGTCAAACGTTTCATACATTCAGATTTTAACGAACACCGCTTACGATTACAGACGGTTTCGTGCAACTCACCCTTAGACACCCAAGTAGCAGCTAAATGCCACTCGGGATACGGGGTCGGCGCTGTGCCGCGTCGGCCCATATGCAGGCACTTATGAATATGAGTCGAGTAGGCAAACTGTGTCGCTATACAACTTCCCCCTTAAAAACAAAAATAAATCTCTATAGGGGGGTAAAAAAATTAATCGTCGCCAAGTATTCGATTGAAATAGCTTTCATTATACATAAATAGTGTAGATACTTTCAGGCCACCGCTGTTTCAAGCTGCTGCCAGGGCACAAAAAATGCACTGCATTTACGGCGAAATATGTTTCGCCAAATTTTACTTAGCTACCAACTTTTCGCAGAAGTTTCATTTGGCAAACCAACCATTGGCCTAACTTTACTCCGTACTTTTCTTATTTGGCAACATAAATGCCAAATTTCACCTAAACAAACGTTTATGTGGCAAATAATTATGAAGCAAATGATTTGCTTGATGGTGGGTATGCCTAGTACCTTTTCGACGAAATATGTTTTGCCAAATTTCACTTCGCAACCTCTTGGCTTTGTTGAAAACCGGCTTCACTAGGTTGTTCGTAATGCTCTGTCTATTTTTTTTTGTCTGAGTTCGCAACCAACTTTTTTGCAAAAGTTTAATTTGGTATATCAATCGTTGGCATAACTTTACTTCGCACTTTTCTTATTTGGCATCATTAGGGTTCCGTACCTCAAAAGGAAAAAACGGAACCCTTATAGGATCACTTTGTTGTCCGTCTGTCTGTCTGTCTGTCTGTCTGTCTGTCTGTCTGTCAAGACCATTTTTCTCAGGAACGCGTAGAGGTATCAAGCTGAAATTTATATCAAATACTCAGGTCTATTGTCCCTTCGACCTGTGAAAAAATCGAACTTAAAAGTCGACCCAATCAAAAGTAACAGTCGTTTATGCTGCAAATTTTAGAGTTTTTCGACACTCGCAAAACCTACGGGGTACTTCCCGTGAACTCAGAAACTTGAAATTTGGCACGAAGCAACGTCATATAGCACAGACAAAGGAAAAATTACGAAAAGTAGACATTTTTAGTAAAATCATACAAAAAAATGTTTTTACATTTTTTCAACTCAATACCTTTTTCCTCGTAAACGTGTGGAGGTATTAAATTGAAATTCATGTCAAATACTCAGGGCTATAGGACCTTTCAGATGTAGCAAAACCAAACTTTTATGTCAACGCAATCAAAAGAAATAGCAATTTAAGTCGCATATTTTGAAATTGAGTACTCGCAAAAAACTCAAAACCTAAAGGGTACTTCCCGTTAACACAGAACCTTGAAACTTGGCACGAAGAAACTTCATATAGCACAGACAAAGGAAAAATTACGAAAAGTAGATGTTTTACTTAAAATCATACAAAAATCATTTTTTTGAAATTTTAAACTTACTACCTTTTTACTTGTAAACGCGTAGAGGTATTAAATTGAAATTCATATCAAATACTCATGTTTATAATACCTTTCAGTTGTAGCAAAATGAAAGTTTTATGTCTACGCAATCATAAGAAATAGCAATATAAGTCGCATAATTTAAAACTGAAAAAGGTGTATGTGAAGTCCCCAACCCGCACTGGGCCAGCCATCCATGGTAGAAGGCCTGTGCCTAGCAGTGGGACGTATATAGGCTGATTTATATTATTATATAAGTATTATAGATAATCTCAAGGGTATCAAAACATAAAGGTACTCTCCCGTGAACTCAGTTTTATGTCAACGCAATTTATTTATTTATATAGTACCTAACATTTATACCTTAACAGCAAGGCCAAAGCGGTACAAACTTAATATGTAACAAGAAGAAAAACATAAACAACAACGACTCTTAAGTATGTTGAACTACAGTACTCGCAGCCATCTCGCATTCTGCCACTCTCCTGCATCCAATCATCAGTCGCGCGGCCGAACTCGCAAACAGATCACACTGTGGGTGCGCTTGGAGCACGGAGTTGAGGAACGCTAACGCGTGCGCAATGGGATCGTGCGCGTGCGCGCGCCCGGCACGGCCAGCAAGGGGTGATTTCGCACGCGAACGTACCGATCAGGGACAAAGAGACGCACGAATGCATCGATGAGACCCACACAATCGACCTTTCCTCGCACTAGATCAATAAAAAGAAACAGCAATTTTTTTAAGTAACCTACTTATTTTGGCGTTCGCAACTACTCGCAAGGAAATCAAAGCCTAAAGGATGATTACTAAATTGATAAAGTGACCCTGTTTAAATTTATGCTCCCCCAGCTTTCCACATTGTAATGTTACGGATTCCATTTTCATTTATCATTTAGTAATAAACATACTACAACTTTTGCTTGTTTGTACGGAACCCTCGGTGCGCGAGTCCGACTCGCGCTTGGCCGGTTTTTTTTTTATAATGAAAACAGTTTCCTTCAAGGAACTTTTATGTGGTCAATAATTATAATTTGGTTAGCCGCTCACATAATATCGGATTTTAGAAAAGGTAGCCTAAATCGTCATATGTCATTTGGGCAACTAGAAACTTTGCAGAATTCAAACTGCTTGTGTTTGGTCGCGGGTTCTCTAATGTTTCGGCAATAAATAATTAGCATATTTTTAAGTCCCGAAACGATAGACGTCCCTATATAGTTTTTGAAATAATATTCTACACATACACATCATTATATCACACCTATACTATACTGCCACTTGACCTATTCAATTTTGCTCTAAAATTTCGTTGAATCCGACCTACTTAATACATTTATCTTCTAAACAGTGAACTTTCCTTGGAATATCATCAAATATATATTAGGTCAGGTCTGTTACGCAATAATCCTAAAAACTTTACTATTTAAGAAAAAAATAAAGTAGTTAGATTTAACAAGGGAGAATACCCTGACAGATGGTCAATTAACTGTGCCAGTGAGTCAATCAATAAGTGACAAAATAATTATTGAAAATCCGAGATTTTAGGTTTTACTACAGTAGGGCTAGATGTAATTTTTGGTGTACCCTTGTTTTGTCGACAACCTTTTCATCGGAACTTTAGTACTAGTAATATTATTTGGCATTATTTTATTTCAACTACTATTTATTTAAATTTATCTTGCTACGTAGAAATACTATTCAAAGAATATTACTTAACCGCTGATTTGTTTCAAATTATCTTAATTGGCACAACTACAAAACATTGCAATTCATTTCTTCGACGTATTACTTTAATACAATTTTATATGTATGTCCTACTGCACATTTATACATTATTTAAATTAAGTAGTTAGTTCGCGTATACATTGTTACATAAGTAGGATGGTACGAAGTCAGAAGTACTAGTAACAATCTTAAATAAATGCATAAGTATATGCAGATAGGTAAAATACAAGTACCAAATATTATATTAAAGTACTTTCTGTGAAACGAATTAAAATGGTTTGTCATAAGTGAACTCTGTTTTAGGTCGGTTAGGTTAGGGTTCACTTGTTTCCCTCAAACCAGAAATAGACACCTGAGTGCATGAATTAAAAAAACCTGAAATGAAAAGCCATGACATGACTTTTAATGCAATAAGTCAACTAATAATTAAAAGACCTCGGTTCCAATAGCCTAGTATCGAGTCCTCGACGCAATGACTTGTCGGCAATTCAATGGTAAACCGTATTTTTTTCTAAACTCACAAAACTTCAAAAGGCATTCTAGGTTGATTAGAATGACAGATGCCCAACTAACGTACCACTGTTAAGCAAACTATCGATACTATTCAAATCTAGTGCTAAAAGTGCTAAAAGTATCGACAGTATACTTAATAGTATCGGGAACGTAACATTGTAACGGTATTGAAATAAAAGTCAGTACGAATTTCCACCGAGCTAGCAAGTAAGCAGTTCGGTAAAAAACCTCTAGCCTTCCCTGCGTGGCATATAATAAGCCTTTGGCCCTTTCCTTTAGGAACTTTCGTTAACGACTGAGGTGTATATTAGTCTGTCCATGTTTTTCCAACACTATGATTCGCATTTAACCATGTTTCATCTAGGAAAATAACTTTGTCCCAGTCGTCAATTGTATCATGGGACGGCCGCGACATACTCTCGATTCTTCTCGCACTATACCTCTTGTTCTACATGTTCTAATAAGAGAGAGACGGAATTTGAGAGAGCTCACGCGCCGTCGCGTGGTAGTTATCCGTGCTGATTATTGTTATTTGACAAGCGGTGACATCGAAATACAAAATGGCGGCACGGCACGGAGGTCCTATGTGTGTTGCCACTAATACAATTTTGTCAGGTGTGTTATTACAGTTATGAATAAGTGGTACCTATTTATTTATGTATATATGTATGTAAGCCCTTTATTGTACACAAAACAAAACAGGTTAAAACAAAAACATTGAAGAGGATTAAGGTACAAAGGCGAACTTATCACTATAAGGGATCTCTTCCAGCTAACCTCTGAGCAACTGAGTGGAAAGAAGGAAGAACGAGATAGACTAATACACAATGTACCTACAAAAACACAAAGAGATCTACGAAAAATACAGACATAACTAGTGTTCATATTAATTGTATAAATACTATAAATGTATACATAACAATATATATATATATATATATTATACATATACATGAATATAAAGATCACAAGTATGCAATAAATAAACAAATAACGTATTCAACCTAATCACAAGTTGTTGGAGAGCCACATTTTTTTAAAATTATGCATAAGTGATGCAACAGACTGGCACTGTCTCAGCGACAAGGGCAACTCATTCCACAGCTTCACAGCGCGCACCGTAAAGGAAGTGCGGGTCTTATTGGACGGCACCGTAAGGGTAAGGTTAGCACTCGACCGCAAGCGATGACCACCGTCATTGGCCATATAAATAAAACGCTCTGTAAGGTATGGAGGAGATGTGGGATTAAATAGCACGTTATATAGTAACGACAGGATATGTACGTCTCTGCGCCGGCGAATCGGCAGCCACCAAAGCTGGGAACGGAAGTTGGAGACGTGATCATACTTGCGGAGACCAAATACATATCTGATGCATACATTTTGCAAGCGCTCCAGCTTACCAAGCAGCTCTTCTGTGAGATCAAGAAACGCAATGTCACCATAGTCGAGGAGAGGAAGCAAAAGAGACTGAGCAAGAGTCAACTTGATACAAAGCGGAAGGAAATTTTGCATACGCCTTAATGAATGGAGTGATCCAAAATGTTTTTGACTCACCTCTGCTATATGAGGTGACCAAGAAAGTGTCTGGTCCATGGTGATGCCCAAATTCCTGACAGTAAAGGACAAAGGAATAGAAATTCCATCAAAAAGAATGTCAGGCACCACCACATCTGTGAGCTTATTTATAAAGTAAGGACTCCCAATAACAATCGCTTGCGATTTCTTTGCATTAATTTTCAAGCCAAATTTACTCGCCCAGCAGCGTATTGCTTCCTTATTATTGATTTCGGCAACTAAGGAGTTGAGATTATCGATACTATTAGCCGCTGCATACATCTGTAGGTCATCCGCATGAAGGTGGTATGACGTTGTAAGTGACTTAGTGATGCCATTTATAAAAATAGAAAACAGCAGTGGAGAATGCACTCCTCCCTGGGGGACGCCAGCGGAGAGTTCACACCACTCAGACGTCCTGTCATCGGACCTAACGCGCTGGCGCCTACCAGAGGTAATTACGGAACCAGGATAAAGATGTTTGAGAAATATTGAGAGTGCGGAGGATAACGAGCACAATGTCAAAATCTACCGTATTGAAAGCACTGCTGAAATCAAGAAGGACAAGGATAGTGAGCTTTTTGGATTCAATATTGAAGCGAATATCATCGGTGACTTTAACCAAGGCGGTGACTGTACTATGCCCGGGGCGGAAACCAGATTGAAAGGGATTAAACAAGGAATGTCTGTTAAGGTGAGATTGGAGGCGACGATTTACATACTGCTCAATGATTTTTGATAAGGCTGGGAGAATGGAAATAGGACAATATTGGGAAAGAGATACAGGATTTGGAATTTTAGGAAGTGGAATTAAGTTAGCACACTTCCAAGTCGCCGGAAACGTGCCTGTGGAGAAGGAGAAATTTATAATATCGGAAAGGATAGGAGCAATAAAATCCGCCACGAGCATGAACATATCCACACTGATGCTATCGTCACCGACTGCCTTCGTTTTAATGGATTTGAGAGAAACAAGAGTCTCTTGCGGCGAGATCAAATACTCGGGCGAGTTCGAGTTGACTGATGGTGACTGAGCAACTCTTTGATAAGCAAGATTACTTGTAATGTAAATGGCCACACCACCACCACGCACGGTCCCCGAGCCACCATCACTAGTGCCGATCCTGTCGTTACGAATCGAAATATAACCGGGCAAGGGGAGGAAGAGTGGGTTTGAGCCACGACTCAGATATTAGAATTCGCTGTCCAAACTTGCATTAAAAACAGACATTAATATGATTGAATACTAAATATATACGGTATAATATTTTTTTTTTAATATATACTAAAATAACTAAATATATTATGCAAACTCTAAACATAGGGCACCTCATTTGCTCGCCAGCTATCACATACAAAAGGAAACAGGAAAACAGAGACATTAATGAGCATCTCGCTTGGACGCACCGGCAATACAAGCTCAAGGAGGGTTTTTCGTACGACGCGACTGTTGAACAGGAGCTGCCCCAGCCGCCGCCGACGCCTCCAACGTCGAATCGCCCTCAACTGTAACCGCAGACCCAGGCAATGCTTGCAGCACAATGCGCCCGTCGCTTGTCCAGCTGTCTTTTACTCCATATATTCTGCGAGCCTCCATGAAAACAGCATGCCGAGTACTTGTGAGGAATTCGGAAATTGTTCTGCCCGAGCCTTTCAACCGCTTTCAACTGCATTTCTAGTTCTAAGGGAACTGAACTTGACAAGAATGGGCCGCGGCTTTGATGGCACCGAGGCCTTACCAAGGCGATACCAAGCGACGAAAGAGTGCAGAGAGATTCCACCCACCATTAAGGTTTGCTAAAGAATGTCCAATTAAGCAGCCACAGTGTCCTTACCCTTTGACTCAGTAACTCCGTGCACCAGCAGGATCCCATCACGAGACCGGGTCTCCATTTCCTCCAGCGTTTTAAACTCAAGTGCCATTTGGCCTTGGAGGTGCTTACCAGCTTCCAACAACAAACTTTTAAATGCATGGTAATCGCGTGCCACTGCCTCATCTCCTTTGCTGGTCATGGAGTTCTCAAAAGTTGCCATTTGAGATGCAAACATTGCCTTCATGTCGTCCATGCTCCTTTGAAGCTGTACTAGGTGGTCCATTGTGTCAATTGTGTATACCTGAGGATAGCAGAGGCGCTAGGTATCACATATAAGTGATCAGAAGACTTAGAAAATGAGAATAACTATTTATTTTAATTAAAATATAAAGCACAATTATTTTGACGTCTTGTTTGTTTGACGTATCTAATCAATGTTCTTATTTACATTCCAATTCCTTATTTTGTATAACAATATTTCATCGTATTTTCTTAATCGATTACCCTCACCTCTAGAAATCCAAGGGTAATGAAACAACATTGTAATGACGTTTACTTAAGAATATAAATAAATATTACGTAGTGTTTTCACGGTACCTAGACCTTTTATTAACTGTTTTGAGATCAAGTCTATATAAAATCCGCATATTAGACGTGATTTAATTTTTACAAGCAATATTTGTCACTTGGAAAAAATATGGATTTTGCTTACCGTCTTACAAAGTTACATGCTCTCATAGAGTGACATCTATCATTCTAATCAACCTAGAAAAAAATACATATAGTGAAATTCGATATGAAATTCTCATAGCTAACCGAGGGCATCCATTTTCTTTATTTTATTGGTGTTACCAATCTGTTTTAATAAAAACAATGTAAACAAAAGTAATACCCTTATGATTAATTGAGCTATACGGTGCATCAGCTTACAAAGGCTTACAATAATTTTCCCCGAGTCCGGCTTGAAGGACCAAATGTAAAATCCTTAGGGGTTTTCACTTCAATAATCTATGGGAAGAGCTATGACCTATCAGTCCTACCTCCTACTGCCCTAAACAACCCTTAGGGTGTTAGGTTCCCTAGCCCTATCATAGATTTAACATATACACTTATAATTAAGAAAGATGTCTGCACCATGAGACCTACGGGTTACAGACGGAAGGTTGGAAGGAGAAGAGTAATAGGTTGGATATTCACTGGCAACTGCACAGACTCATGCAGCTGATTAAGGCTAAGGTGTCTTGGCCACAGTGAAGGAATATACCCTGGTCGATGAATGATACAGCGTAGTCCAAACTCAAAAAGAAAGTCTCAGTTATTAAATAAAGTAAATTCAGTTATTAAGTAAAGTTCAAAATTTACAGTTAACATGATATTTATGCCAAATTATACATGTGTGTGCGTGAATACAATGAATATTCCTTTTCTTATATGTATTTTGTTAATTCAACGAAACAGATATCCCACTTTGCCCGCGCTCTGTGCTACTGTGCAGTTTCTTGTCCCAAATCTTGATGCTGTTGATGCGTACGTATTTTCACTGCACGTGAACAATTAGTGAGCCAAAAAATTTTTTTTCTATTTCCGCCCCAGTACAAGTTGGCTCAGTTCGGTTAACACGGGGCGGTTCCACAACACATCGGGGGCTCTAATTCCGCTAGCCATCCGGCTGTCGCTGCAACTATGCGTCATTGCTCTGAATAAATCGACGGTCCGGTCCGGAATAAATAAGCCGTCAAAGTTTTTGAAAAAAAAAATTGTATTGCAGAAATTGTTAATTAATGGAATATCTTTATAAAACTTCGAATGTTTGCGTATGAGAAGGTTGTTTATTACTAGACGTTGAGCATACATGTAGCAACATTTGTCAGGAGTGCCACATACGACGTTTTTGTCGGGACATTGTATACATTAATATAGCGGATGTAGGTACTACATCCGACAAAAAATGTACTCCAAAAATGCCGTAACTGGCAGAACTGACATTGTTGGACGGAAACTCTTATGTTACAATTTAATACAGAGAAAAATTACTTAATAACTTAACAGGCTGTAAATTACATAAAATACACAACAAAAAACATGCTATACTTTTTCTTGTAAAATAGTAGAATGTGTCATATCCGACACTTTGTACTCACTATGTGTCCCTTAAAAATGTCGGAACTGTCACAACCGAAGTTTTTAAATGTCATCTGTTCTTAGATCAGACATTTTTATCTTGGTTTTTACGAGTAATTTATTGGGAAAAACGAAAATCTGTGAATGTGGTTTAAACATTTGAGTTTTACGACCTAAGCCGCTGAAAAATGAAAATCTCAATTTTGCAGATCCGACTCTTTTAATTGGGACCGTCGAAATGACAGTTACAGGCAAGTTTCACATAGCTGTGGATAGATGGCGTTGGGAACCTTATTTAAACACTTTATTTTGATAAACGGTTGTCGCCAATGGTTCACCTGCTAAACAGGCAGCGCACACTGTGCCATCACCATCAGTGACCGCCACTAACGCAGCTTGTCACTCGAACGCGGGCTCTAAACGCCCGGTGTGCGCCGACGTTACACAACCGCACTTGTGGCGGCCTCTGGTGGCTCAATTTGCAGCAGCTCTTGTAGTAAGTGTGGTTTGTGTCAGAGAGCGGACGCGGCCGCTTGATCAAGGAGCGCGCGCTGTCTGAACGTGGCTCGCAGCGCGTGCTGGCGCTGAGCGCGCGCGGGGACGCGCCAGAGGCTGAGCGCGCGCTCCTGCACGCGCTGCTGCAGCACGCGCTACGCTACCGCAGCGAAGAGATCCGACTCGTCAACTACACGCTCGCCGAGCTCCAGCAAGTCAACCAATTCAATCACGAGTCAGTATATCACAACACTAGGGACTTATTATGTAGGTAGATCGTTTCTAAAGCCACGAAGTTGTGGCTCACTTATGCCACTATAAGTAACTGTATTATACACCTGGTGAGTGGTGACAATCAGAAACCTGAGGTTGTTAGATGCGGAAAGATATAGGATATGGACATAAAGAATCTTTTTATTAGGAGTGACTACGCCGATTTAAGGCGCCGTAGGTTCAGCGAAGTTAAGCAAACAGAGTTTTTGAAACAATATAATGCTTCTGTTTATAATAATATAGTTTAAAAAAAATACGAATAGTAATCTTGAGGCTTTTCTGGGGGGAGATCAGTGTTTAGAAACATGATTAAGCAATTTTCGCTCCATAGAAAAAAAATCACGAACATAGGTCTAAAAGGGTCTAAAATACGCTTAAAACATTTGTTACAAATAATGCACAAAAGCTAAAAATATTAAAATGGCTTCTAAAAATCGGCAATATCATGTTTGAGAGAACTCAGTGTTTACTTTTTTATTTATTTAAACGGCCAAAAAACTAAAATTAAAAAACATGATTTCCGCGCTTCCGAGCACGCACTTCCATCTCGCTCGCGCTTATGCTCAGTGAGAGGGAGGGAAGACCATGAACCTACGGCGCCTTAAGTAAAAATCAAAAGTACATTTAAAGATTTAAACCAAAACCGTGTGGCCGGGTTTCGAACCTGCTAAATGTGTAAAAATCGGAGTAGGTACCTAAGTATTTTTTTCTTTACTTTGGTACAAACAGTCATTGCAAAGAATTACATTCTATCAATAACATTGCATTTATTGTGGACAAAAAAGTAACGAAACAGACGATAGAGTATTTACAGTCAACATCATAGCTCCTATAGCAATAAACACGTGTAGCGATCAATTTGGCTACTTTGGCTTGTACCAGCAGGCAGCAGCCAAAGTAACCAAATGTATATGATAGGTACTGACTGTTTGTTGCCCCTGATCCTAGTTAAACAAAAAAAAAACACTTTTGTGGAACTATAATGTGGAATAATTACAATCTTTGAACTAGTGCTAGTTCCGTGCTGTACTGTCCCGAGCCTATTTATGTTTTTTTTTTGTGACTCGACATTAAAAATTTCACGGGAATCGGTTGAGAAATGCGACCTGTACGCTTACCATGAGTTTGACAATGACGGCTTACGCTAACGAGTATCGAGTTTTCTATCTGTGCCTCCCGCTCGTACTGTCAAAGAGCAAAAGAGATGCACAGATAGAAAACTCGATACTCGTTAGCGTAAGCCGTCATTGTCAAACTCATGGTAAGCTTACTGTTAAGAATGAAAAGAAGTAGAACTTCGTTCGCTCTTTCGAATACGACATTTTCATTTGATCGCAGTTACACAGCGTTCCACAACAATACAATGGCCCTTTTGTAACTGCATGCATGCATGTACTTATAATATTCATTACCGCAATAAAACGATCCGATTTTCAGGTGGATTTAACTAAGTTCGTTTCCTGGCCGTGTAAGAGGGGTTTAAGTACTTTAAATGCATAATAATCAATTTTATTCATTGCAAGAATGTAGTACAAGATAAGGCGGTACAAACAATTGGTGTCCAATACATTCTGCTTCACTAAGCATGCAAGTTTATTTTTTATTTCTTATTCCTTAACATTATATAATAATACAGGATGTCAACAATGTCAAGATGTAAGTAATAGATAAAAAATAGAATTAACAACAAATTTTAATAAAGGCAAATTATCAATATTCTATTTAAAATTATGATGTCAAAATTTAAATTGGAATACAAAGTAATGTAAGTACCTAAATATAAATGCAATACTGGTCGAGGTGTAGCAAAGGGTAACCAGACCCCGTATCATAGTGGGCCTTATCACGCGATAAGTGAAAAGATAAGAGCGTCGTCTCGTTCTATCGAACGGTGTCAGCCAGTGACGGACGGGCTATCCTGTCACTTATCGTGTGATAAGGCCGACCATGATACGGGGTCAGGTTATTCATAGAAGTAGTATACTTACCTACATATTTGGAAAGTTGGGGGTATACATATCTTTGAAATATTAGTTAAGTTGTCGGGAGGCCGCTGGTCTTGATTCAATACGCCGATGAGGAGGTATTATATTTATTTCAATTAATTAATTACAATTATTTTTATTGAACGCGAATTATAATGTGCGACGATCTACACACCAAGCGATACGGAGCTCAGGTGTAATATCGGAGTACTACTACTATCTTGAGTGCTAGTGGTGAACTGACTTCCTCCTGGCGGGGTTGCGCCTTATATCCATCCTGATAGCGTGGGGACGCGTCGGGGGCGCGTGCTTGTGGGTCACGTAAGCCATCGGTGTTTCTGGAACTCGTCTGTCGCTGAGGTCATTTCTAGATAAGGGATGACGCCAGGATTTTTGGGAAACATCCATTAACAGTTGCCAAAAAGTGTTTTGTTTAGATTCTTTGAGCTTGATGTTATCTTGATGACTTTAAAACTTGGGAATGCGGATCGGTCGCTTATCTATGATGAGTGTGTCTGGATTCTTTAGGTTGGCGCTGGAGATGACGTTATGACGTGGCGCCCGCAGTTGGGGTGGCATTCCTTAACTCCTCCCCCCTTAAGAGAGAACTAAGGGTATAACTTGTTATGCCCGTGTTCTCATTTCTGTTAGAGCGTTGGGTGCACTTATGATAGATGGCGCACCCAAAGAGGCACAGAAATATGCATATCGAGATGATGGTCCAAATGCTAGGTATCCATAAATGGTGCTGGATGTTAGATTTCATTGTTGTTTCGAGTGGTTTCAGGTAAGGGTGTACGTCTTCTTCTGTAGTTCGTTTCCCTTCTGTCTTCTGTTCCAAGTTCATTTTGATTTGTTGGACTTCTTCCTTGAACATCTCGCTGCTTTTGGTGATGACTTTAGTATATGAGTTGGCCATTTCTAGTTCACAACTGGGGTCTAAGTGTAGTTTATACGGTCCTTGGATAACTTCGTAAAATGTCTCGTCGCATGTGATTGTAACACGTTGAGGTTGTTTTGAATACAGCAGGAAGTTTCCATCATCTATTGTAGTTATTGCTTCTTCTTCTTCAAGTTTTGTCGTAAAACAGGTGTGATTGCTTTTCTTAAGTAGTGTTTGGTGAATGCAGTCGGGTGTTATCTTGGAGTCTTTCCACCAGATGTGTTTGCATACCATTATTTTCTCTCTAGGTTTGCATAGGTTTGCACTCGGGTAGGCATACCATGAGTTTTTAATTAGGATTGTGGGGTGTTGGTTTTCGAGAATGAGTCCATCGGGATTTGGGAATGGGATTAAATTGTATGCGTTACCACCTTTGACTTTTACTTCTGCAATTTTTGCTACAAAGTGAATGACATTTCTTACATTGTAAACTATTATGTGATCTATCTCTACGTTATCTGTCTCCTCAAAAATATCTCTACAAGCTATACCTGGTTTTGCTAAAGTTATACCTAAATCTAGGATATTAATGATATCTTCTATAAGTATGAAGTTAGTTAATATGTCTATACTTTCCTTATTATAAGAGTTCATACTATAAAGGATTTCAATATCTTTCTTTATGCTATTTAATCTAATTTCTATTTTTCCTATCGTTTCGTTTAAGTTCCACATCAGTATTCCTTGATTGCGGTGAAGGGTTTCAAGGTTATTATTAATTTCCTTCAAATCATTTGCATCGGGGTTTCCCGTTATAAATTTAACTACTGATCCAAGGGGATCAATGAGGCCTCGCTTGAATCGTGTATTTTGACCAAGATTCGGGTTCATTAAGCTACTTAATCTGCCGGTTAAATGTAAATAGAGATTATTCATATAACTGTCATCAGTTTTGGTTCTAGACGACATAATTTTGTTAAGAGAATCTAAAATTTCCGTTAGGTTACAACGTTTTGTTACATATTTATATCCTTCAATCTCTGCTATTGGGCCTATCTTTTCAAAATATATTCCGTTCGGATTTTCCAGCTTCTTTAGGTGGTAGGTTTGACTATCCTTGACCTGGAGGTACCTGTAACAGCAACAGGCCTCAATTTATTTGCTGCACGTCTTTTTCCTCTATTGTCTAAGTATATTTTGGGGGCTTTTACATCGCGAATATACGTTTTACGGCGCGTACAAAATACGTTTGCTTGTTTTTTTGTAGTTGGGAGTTTTTCTTGAGTTTCTAGTATTGGCGGTGGTAATTCGGTGTTTTTATTATACTCATCTGAACGTTTTATTTGTGCTTCTCGTTTAGTTTTATATATATGTTCGTAAACGATTTGTAAGTGTTCTCTATGTTTCTGTAGTAAAGAGTTGAGTAGCTGGGAGTCATGCAGAAAGTTGAAAAGAGGTTCTGTTTCTATATGTCCGAATAGTATTTCATGTGGTGTTAATTTGGTATCTGATTGGATCGAACTATTGTAAGCTATTATGGCAAGTTTCATTTTATCTTCGTGCGGTAGTTTATTTTTATATTGTTCACTCAGTAGCCTATAATGTTCTCTCAAGGTTGAATGAAAGCGTTCTACAATTCCGTGAGATGCTGGGTTGTACGGTGTGGTAAAATTGATTTTGATATGGTATAAGTTAACTAGTTCCTTTAATAACGCGAATTCTTTTCCTGCATCAGTTGTGATTTCTGCTGGGACACCATATTGTGCAAAATATGACAAAATTTTCGACATAACTGTTGAACTATTTTTGTCTTTTAATCTTTTAATTACTGCAAATCGGGAGAATCCGTCTACTATGGATAAGTAAAGTTTGCCTTCGATATCTACAACGTCACAAAAAATATGATTAAGTGGCTTTAAAGCTATGGGTGGCAATAACATCGGTGGGCGCGATGGATGTCTTTCGTATTTGCCTGCTTTACAAATTGTGCAATTATTTATGTACTCACGAATATCAGTCATTATATTTTTCCACCAATATTTTCTACTAATGTGCATTACCGTTTCAGTTATACCCCTATGATTCGTTTTGCCTTCATGATAGTTTTTTATGATTGTTATTTTCTTTTCGCGGTCTGTTACAGTCTCCACGATTTCTTTACAACGTGTAATGCTTATTTTCGTATTATGTTCTTTAGTTAAGATTTTGACCATCTCTTCGTACAATTCTTCTACGTAAAAGAATCCGTAGTAACAAATACCGGGTTTCATGTATTCGCGCACGAATTTGCGAAGTGCTTCTGTTGGCCTTTTTGATGTATACAAGCTAACTTCCATAATCTCGTTTCCATCTTCTTGTCTTATCTCTACGCTATCTAACTTATTATGTAACTTAAAATAAATTTGATGCTTTTTCTTGTTGATAACATCCTCTACTATTGGAATGCCCGGGTGAATATTATCGTCTTGAGAGTGCTGAGTTTGCGTTTCCTCTCGACTGTTATTGTTACTATGTTCACCTGTCGTGCTACCATCTTGTGCTAAAATTGATACGTTATCATTAAAATTAATTTTTACACGCGATAAGGCATCAGCATTTGCATTAATAGAACCTTGCTTATATTTAATTTCAAAGTCGTATTCAGCTAGCCTTAATCTCCATCTAGTTAGTCTAGAATTAGGATCTTTTAATGTCATTAACCAAGTTAGAGGTTTATGATCAGTATATATAGAAAACTTACGGCCATATAAATAAGGTCTAAAGTATTTACAAGCCCAAACTATTGCAAGGAGTTCTTTTTCCGTTGTAGAGTACTTGGTTTCTGTGTCAGATAAAGTTCGAGATGCATATGCGATTGGTTTCTCGACGTTATCTTCTTTTTGTGATAGAACCGCACCTAGGGCAAAGTCGCTAGCATCTGTCGTTAAGATAAACGGCTGTTCGAAGTCGGGGTATTTCAAGATCGGTTCATTCGTTAATATTTCTTTCAGTTTTTGAACGGCATTCAAGTATTCTTTGTCGATGACTATTTTGGCTCTTTTTTTCAGACACTTTGTTAATGGTTTAGTAATTTTCGCATAATTATCAATGAAACGCCTGTAATATCCCGTGAGACCTAAAAACGAACGAATTTCCTTCTCCGTTTTTGGTACCGGATAGTTTATTATGTCTTGTACTTTACGTTGGTTGGGTGTTAGTCCGTTAGGTGTCAATTCATGACCTAAGTATTCTACGTGCTTTTTTAGGAATTCGGATTTATCGGGTTGAATTTTTAAGTTATGCTGTCGCAATCGTTCAAGCACTTTCTTCAGTTTTTGTATGTGTTCTTCTAATGAAGTTGAATAAATGACAATATCGTCTAGATATACGAGACATGTATTATATAAGAGGTCACGTAATATTAAGTCCATTAGTCGTTGGAATGTAGCCGGGGCGTTTTTCAATCCAAACGGCATGCGTAAAAATTCCCAATGACCATGGTTAGTTGAAAAGGCAGTTTTTTCAATGTCGTCTTCGTGCATTTCTATCTGATGGTACCCACTCGCGAGGTCTAGCGTAGTGAAGTATTGAGCTCTACCTAACTTGTCTAATATCTCCTCAATATTTGGTAATGGGTATTTATCTTCAATTGTTTTTGCATTTAATTGTCTATAGTCTACAACCATACGATATTTTACTTTACCGGATGCGTCAGGTTTTTTTGGGACTATATGTACAGGACAGCTCCAAGGTGAATTAGATTCGCGGATAATGCCGTTTTCGAGCAATTCGTTAACCTGCTTATCTATTTCCTCTTGTTGCTTTGGGGGTTTTCTATAGTTTCTAACGTAAAGTGGCGTATCGTCCGCTAAACGCAGTTTGTGTTTCACTGTGTGAGTGAAAGTAAGTGGTTCTTGTCCGGTATGAAAAACATCTTTAAATTCATGAACAAGTTTGGTTATTTTTGTTTTTTCTTCCTTGTTCATGTGATCTGTACGAATTGTCAATTTACTATCTTCGATTTTATTTAATTTTACCATTTCAATAACATCTGATACCGGTTTTATCTCGTTCGGTATCGGCTTCAAAAATCTATCAAAGTTATTTTTGAATTGTTGTCGTGTTGTACTCAGGTTAGTTACACCTAATTTATATTTGCCTTCTCTAACAGCTATTAATGCACAATTGACGTGGACGCTACTTGTACCAATTTCAGGCACGAAGTAATGACCGTCAGGTTTATTTGAAACACACGTTATCAGATTGTCCGAGAGAGGGTCGATTTTCAAGATCCTTTCAGGGTAATCTATGCTTATTGGAATTATTTTGTTCGGCAATATTAGTTCACTCTTATTCAAATTTATTAATGCCTTTAGTTTCTTAATTAAATCTGTGCCTATCATCCCCGCGTATTTAGGGTCGAAGTCATATAGCAAAAACTCATGCTTTCCTGCCTCGCCCAGCGGTTTCAGGTCCAAATTAATGGCTCCGCAGTGATTGCTCTGACTGTGGGCCGTTTTTATAGTGAATTCTTTTTGAATGATTTCCTTATAATTCCCATTATGTTTAACAATTAACGGGCTAATTAGACTTTTGGTACTACCTGTGTCCAATAAGAATCGTCCTCCCCATTCGTCTATCGTTATATAGGGTAGATGGTCCCTATCTAAATAATTTAATTTTACGTGAATTCGTTTTGCGGCCCTAGTTCTCGAAAAAACTCTTCATCGTTACATATTTTTTTCTCATAACTGTTTTCGCAGTTTTGTTCATGATCATAACCATAGTTTTGGTCACTCTCTATTTCAGTGTTATATACTTCTACCGATCGCGGCTTTTGTGGGCGATTATGTACAGGTCGCCTATTACTCACAGTTCTCATAGAAACATCAGAGTCTAAATGGTCGACTCGTTGAGGTTGGGGTTTCGGTGGGTACATCTGTCGCCATTGTTCCGGTGTTGGACGCGGTTGACTTGCCCAATGCGTTTGTTGCTGATTATTGAAGTTATTAAATTGGGGTCTCGGAGTGAACTGTGGCGTTTGTTGAATTGTGGCGTTTGTTTGCGTATGGTGGTTTGGAAAGCGGTTAAAACTAGATCTACTTATAGGGTTTTGATTATAATTTTTGTTGAAATTAGGTTTTGCATTAAAGTTCAAAGATTTTTCTTGTTTTCTCGCAAAATAATCAGGGTGTACTTCTAATTCATTTTTCAATTGATTATACGCGGAATCGAACGAATTATGTTGTCCAGAACGAATTAATCTATCGGTAGCAATGTCTAAATGTTTGCAAAGTTGGTCAATACACACGTTTTCAAGAATAATCGTAGCTTGTGGTGATTCGGCTTTGTTTTTAGCTGCATAGAGTAATTCTTTGATTTTATCTGCGAATACCAAAGCGTTTTCATTGGGGAAACGCTTGATGCGCGTGATTTCAGAAATTATTTGTTCTAAGCTTCTATTATCGCCAAATTTTGTTCTTAATGAATTGATTATTTCTTCTACTGTGGTATTTGGCATGTGCGCGATGGCTTTAATGGCTTCACCGCGCAATTTACTTTTTAATATTATAGGGAAGAGGGCCCTAGCATCGGGGTCCGCTGCCCTAGCTAGAACAGTCACTTGATTTAAAAAGAAATCTAATGTATCCCTATCTCCTTCATAAGGGGGCAAATATTTTTCAATGGTTGCATGATTTAGTGCCATTTTTTTTTTTTAAAAAAAAAGCCTTTACGTTTCAAAAGAGAGACACAACACAAAAAAAAATTAAAAAAAATGGTGGTAATGCGTACAAAAATGTTATAAGGAAATTAGGTATATGGGAAACTCACAGGGTAGCCGCCAGTGCGATGATCGTTGTTATCTTCATTTAGGCAGTGGGAGAATCTCTTCGGGGTTGAAACCCTCCAGCTCACGCCGACGATGAGTAGCCGCGGTTGCCGGGAGACTCGCCGTTCGCTGTCACCAGTTAAGTTGTCGGGAGGCCGCTGGTCTTGATTCAATACGCCGATGAGGAGGTATTATATTTATTTCAATTAATTAATTACAATTATTTTTATTGAACGCGAATTATAATGTGCGACGATCTACACACCAAGCGATACGGAGCTCAGGTGTAATATCGGAGTGCTAGTGGTGAACTGACTTCCTCCTGGCGGGGTTGCGCCTTATATCCATCCTGATAGCGTGGGGACGCGTCGGGGGCGCGTGCTTGTGGGTCACGTAAGCCATCGGTGTTTCTGGAACTCGTCTGTCGCTGAGGTCATTTCTAGATAAGGGATGACGCCAGGATTTTTGGGAAACATCCATTAACAGTTGCCAAAAAGTGTTTTGTTTAGATTCTTTGAGCTTGATGTTATCTTGATGACTTTAAAACTTGGGAATGCGGATCGGTCGCTTATCTATGATGAGTGTGTCTGGATTCTTTAGGTTGGCGCTGGAGATGACGTTATGACGTGGCGCCCGCAGTTGGGGTGGCATTCCTTAACTTATTATAAAGTAAAAAAACCGTTGGTTCTGGTCAGAGTATAGCAAAATGGGCCCGATTAGCACAATGTTTTTGTAAACAAAATTTTTAGCGCAAAGCCTGTAATTTTTTTATCAATTCAGTCATTTGTAGAAAGTTACGTTGTGAAAAAATTAATTGTCGATAGACAATTTTGCTAATAGCTGGTAGTATAAATTTGCGAAATGTTCTTTGGGCAAACGACAGGTCACAATAGAAAACACATTCCAAATTGTGTCATCATAGTCATAAGGGTGAATTGCAAAAAAATTGTACGTAACACAATGGAATATTCACAAAAATGTTACACAAAAACCAAGAAAGTTACACAAAGGAATTTATAAAGCCGCTTTCATATTAGAAGGAAAAAGTCATTATTTCAAGAAATAATAAATGAATACCTACCACAGTTTTGAAATCAAAGGTTCGCTTCGCTTTCATATTTTTAGGGTTCCGTACCAAAAATGGTAACAAAGGAACCCTTATGGTGCGACTCCGTCCGTCTGTCTGTCTGTCACAAAGTGAAATATCTCACGAACTACTCAAGCTATCAACTTGAAACTTGGAATGGTTATAAATGAGAGTTATCCGCGTGCATGGAAAATGAAAAATTTAAATATACATTAAATTTTTCTATAAAAACTTACCAATATGAGGGGGCAAAAAAAAATTCAACTATAGGGTCAAGTGGGGTATCATTCGAAAGGGCTTGAGTTGCACTTTTTGAAGCAGTTTTTTTTTTCTACACTCGGAAAATTTTGATCTATGAAGGAAAAATTAAAAAAAAAATACCAAAAAATTTGAAATAATTACTTGCGATTAAGATAAACATATATATTACGGGAAAAGTTTTTTTTTCTGTATCTAGCATATTTTTTGTTTTATTTTCAAAAATCATTTCCTAGTTAGATTTGCAATTTAATCAACTTTATTAGTTTTTTTTTTTTTGAAATTCCTATAAAACCATTAACAGAAGTACTCTCTATCAAATAAAACAATAATAATCGAGATCAGTTCACATGATAAACAATAATCGCTAAAAGACCAACATACATACTAAGCCGATTGCCCTTGCACGTTAGTACCAAATGGGGCCGATAGATGGCGCTGAATCCATTCGCGCTGTTAAGATTTTTTAGAATTCATGGGGTTGGGATTGGGACGCGTATATTTATTTTCAATATCAGGTCAAAAAAAGATCGCGATTCAATTGTCTTGGTGTAAAAGTTACTCGTTGTTTGAAATTGAATTCTATTGTGTTGGGTTAAAATAAGTAATTTAACAAATATATTGGGACTTTTACTTTACCTTGAGTTAATTGTTAGTTTGCACGGAACCCTCGGTGTGCGAGTCAGACTCGCACTTGACCGGTGTTTTTTTTATTCATTTCAAGAAATAATCATATATAGTGTCCCACGTAAAAAAGAGGCCATGTCTCGAAACTCTTTCGTCGTAAAAGGTTGTGAGATATTTCGTGGTACCAAGTGGTACCAAGTCTCAGGCATTCTTATTAACCTTTGTTTGCTGGCTTCTGCAACTTGACAATCACACAAGTTTACTGCATTTATGGTTTTTTTGCATACCTAAAACTACATGTAGCATTGTGTGATTGCGAAGTCACAAAATTTTGTTTAGTTAGCAGGTAAGGATGAGTAAGAATGGGGAGGGGAGGCCTATTGATGAGGTACGACATTTACAGCCGACGTCAAAGATATGTATACCAAAATATTTCGCCTTATCACGAAGCAATAAGTGTAAAAATATGTCTATCCTCTTTTTTTACGCTAAATTGCTACATTTGTATTGTGCAAATCATTGTCTGTATTTCGCGCCGTGAACACTCGCTCCACGAGTCGCCCGTCATTATCGTGCGCGGCCGTAAATTGAAACATAATCTAAACTGCTGTGCGTATTCCGCTACCGACAAACATTCAAAAATTTTATAATTTAGTTATTACAGAAAACAAAACACTATCCTGAGTTAGATACTAAAGTTGGGACGATTGGGTTTCTTTTGTGTGGCTTAGACAGTACTTTATTATATATTCTAAATACTGTAATAAAAAAATTCAAAAAAAAGGTTAATTTTAATGTTTTCAAATTATAAAATATTGTACTAATCTACCAAGATGAACGAACCCTAATGTTGGTTTTTGTGTGAAACGTTACACAATGTTACACAAACGAAGCCAAAATCAATGCCGTACACTGTTCTAACACGTGTAGAAGAAATAATTAATGGAATTCAAGTACTCCCTAATGCTTAACTGTTTACCCACTATTTTCGTCATTCAACTAAGTAAACATTTAAGTAGAAGACAATTCAATACCAGTTTTAAGCATAACACAATATATCTTGAAATTTGCGAAAAAATCCTCCGAAGCACTGTTTAGTATCACTGCCCAAAAACTAATATGGCTACCGGCGCGTGCGATTCCTTTGGCAGTTCGCTTTGAGTTGCCAGTCTTAAAAACGTTGCGGATGCGTTCATTGCTACGTCAAAATGCGAAATATCGCGTTACACAGCTGACGTCACACAAAAGAACGAAATCCTTCCCCGAACTTTGATTTAAGATATTGATATAAAATATTTGTTCTAGAGACCTGAAAAACAACTCCCTTGATGTTTTACGTGGTATTAAACAGACCACAAGCAAATTTCTTGGCCAGAGCTGTTTAAATCAAAGTTATGATTTTTTGTTTACTGTGTTTTACACAAAAGACAGGTATATTTTGTATGGGAGCAGAAATCATTTTTTTTCTTTTAATGCATTTAAAAATATTTTTATCATAGTTATAATAAAAAACTGTGCAAATTCTATTAAACTATGAACAAGACCAAGTGAAATCATATCTGGAATACATGTTACTTGAATACTTATTTTTTTATAGAATTTTGAAGTATGAGGACATTTTCCAATTTTGGAATGTACAATTTTTTTGCAATTCACCCATCATACCCGCCATTATCGATCGATAATGCGTTGGCAAGATTACTTGACAAAATAATAAAGGAAAAATAATAACCCAAGAAAATACAAGTATATCAAAGACGACGCCATCTAGTGAAACCTTGCTGATCTTCTGAGGTTTACATTTACATCTATAATGATATCAAACGTCGTGCACATAGATGGCGTCAGCGAGCGCGTCACGGGAAACAGTTTCTGAATTGGTGCACTTTTGCAGTCTATTGTACATTGGACGCGGATTATTGGGCTGTACATTATTTTGGCCGTGCATTCTCATGGTCGTACATTAACCGGCACCTCTGTTCGCCGTGGTATAGCTTGTAGACTGAAAACGAACGAAAACATTGGTCAGGAATGAGTTTATCCTGAGCATGTCAACGGCGTGGCGCGAGGAAAGCACGTCGAGCGCGCAGTGCGGGCAGGGCGCGTGCGACCTGGCGGGCACGCGGCTCAGCGTGCTGGGGCGCGGCGCGGCGCCCGCGGAGCGGCGGCTGCGGGCGCGCCTGGCGCCCGGTACGCCCGCGAGCTGCCTGAGCAGCTGGGCCCGGCTGCGCACCGACCAGTGCGGCTTCCTCGACAACACTACCTACCCTACACCTTGCAGGTAGGCCGTCGTTCATGCATCATCTAACGGACGAAGAAAACTCCGTTCTGCTTCCGAATGATATTGCACTTACTTACGTTAATTGTTAATTCCTGTGCTGTGCCCTATAAAGTTATACAGGAGGTTGATCACAACCTCTTTGAACCAATTTTTCTTAAAAATGTTTACCTCAACTACTGTATAAAAAAACTGAATGTTGATTTGCTTTTTTTGTTTTGAGCCGCTTACCTGACAAAACAATTAAGTAATCAACGATTTAAAAACAACATTCACTTACTCTTAGGGCGGGTTGCATCGACTTACGATTACAGACCGATCAACGTTAAATATGGCGCTGCCAGCTGTACCTACATAACTGGCGTGGCCTTATATGGTTAGCGCGAGGTCGTTAAAAAGTCGATAATTCTATAGATATTTGCACAAACATAAACAATTTGAGTTTTTAAATGATTATGAGCATCCTAATAGGATATTGAAACTCAATTGTATAATTATATAATAAAAATTGACATTATATAACATTAAAAGCATTTAATTTACAATTTATCGTCTCAGAATTACTTATTACAAATAATATTAATACAACATTCCAATATCACAATTTATCATCATTTAAGAATTCGTCAATAGTATAATAACATTCGTCAATTAATATGTTTTTCAATTTTTTTTTAAACATAAGGTCACGAGTTTCTTGTTTAATCGATTCTGGGGTCTTGTTAGTAATTAAAATACATTTATTTATAATGAGGACTTTTCCTATACATCGCTAAGTTCGGTTTTGGTACTAATGGTTTAATTTTATATTGCGATCTAGTTTTGTCAGTGTCTTTTATTGCCTCGAATATATTTGGATTCTCGCGGACAAAAAGCGCTGCTTGCATAATGTGTATAGAGTCGTATTTTACAAAGTACCTACACAAGTACAACTTGTAGGGATGCTTACATTGGCTAGTATCCGGATACATTTTTTTGTAGTACAAATAGCTCCCCAAAGCACCACACCATAACGGAGCCACGCATGCGAGAAAGAGAAATAGGCTGATAATGCACATTCAAAATTAGTACCTATTTCGTTTAAGGATATTTTTTACGGCTTCAGAAATTTTGTCAATTTGGTTGCAGTTGTTTGGATGTCGGGCTTTCCAATTCACATTCGAGTCTATGGTTATACCCAACAATTTATATTCCATACGAGTAGTTTCTTCTATGCGATAGTACCTGTCTCTAGCTGTAATTCCAGTGCCTTTTTGTGTAGGTCTGAACTGTATAACTTTAGTTTTTTTTAAGTTTTTTTCTAAGTTGTGGGTATGATGAAGCCATTTTTTTACAGTGCTGGAAGTGTGCTTAATTTGTAAGATAATATCAGAACTAGTTTGATACTTAAACAACAATGAGACGTCATCGGCAAACAAAGACTGTAATGTAAACAAAAACAAATATTTCCATGTAAACAAAAACAAACATTTCAATGTAAACAAAAACAAACATTTCAATGTAAACAAAAACAAATAAAAAATAAACAAATGCATTTGTGGAATCGCAATAGGCTACCGAACATGCCCTTGATCGGTTCACACCACATTTTTGATACACCCTGTATAAATTAAAGATTTTAGTGGCAGAGATAGATTGTCGCATGAAATTGAATGTTGATGAATTGAAGCATAAAATATTTCCTTGTTTTATAAAGTTCGCGTGGTCTACACCGCATAGAGCCATTATCATTTGTTTTAGAAAATTCAACAAGCCTGAGCGAGTCTGATATCACTTCTCACTATCACGCGTTTTGCGCAGTGACTGGCCAGCGAATAGCACGTGTCATGCCGGCACGGCGTGCGTGGTGGTGGCCGTGGTGCCGGGCGGCGACGGCGAGGCGTGCCGGCTGGCGCGCGCACTGCCCGACGCTCGGCTTCTGCACCTGCCGCGCATGTCGGAGTTGCATGACTTGCGCCCCAACCGCTCGCTCCTGTTCTTCGACTACATGTGGAGCGACCGCGACGACTACGGCTCGCCCGCGCCGCCGGGCGTGTGCGCTAACACCAGTGACGCCTGCTCCACCGCGCCGCTGCCCCTCCCCCTGGCGCTAGGAGACGTGCATAAACTGACGCGCTACGCCCAACCCGTCCTGAACTTGGCTCTCCGCTTCCGCCCACCAGCTGCGCTGCTGCGTCGCGTGCTCGAATACAACTCGTCGCTCGGCCTGCAGGTGGCAGCCTGCAAAGCCATCGTCGCAAGCAAAGCCTCTATTGACCTCGCCCGCAGTTGGCTCACCTGCAACGACAGTTTCTGTGACCGGAATCCTGAAATTCACATCTACTTGTGCAAGGAGGAGCCGCTGTTTGAACCTTACATGGCTGTACTCAAAACTGTATACCACCACTGGCACAATACGACCAACCAATCGATCAAGGTGCAACCGAAATTCTCACGGACAGAGTGTTCAAAAACCGACGGAGTAAATTGGGATCTGAGTGCGGTGGTGGCGAATTACAATAATTCTGTTGCATTGCGCGGGGTGGTGGCGATGGGGGCGGCGGCGGCGTCGCAGCTGCCCGAGTTGGCGGCGGACGAGCGCTTGCCGCTGCTGCTGGCGGCAGCGCCGCCGCTCGGCGTGTCGCTGCCGCTGGGCGCGCGCAGCTCGGCGCCCGGCGTGCAGGCGCTGGCCGATGCCGTGCGTTCGCTGCTGGGGTGCTGCGGCTGGCGCCGTCTAGCGCTCCTGAGAGAGGAGGGTCGCTGTGACATGTCGGTATCCTGTACTGTTTCAATAAGCTTTCAATACAATGCATGCATTTAACATGCCGAGACAAAGTTACATGTCACATCGTTCATTGTCTGTTTTTGCCTATGTAACATCCAGCGTAACATGTGTTTGATGTAAGTACGTAAATATACTCATTATACTCTCGGACAGCTGGAAGCGGTCGCTGGGTGTGGCGGAAGAGCTGGCGGCGAATAAGTCGCTGTTGGTGCACACGGAGCTGGTGCAGGAGCAGAACGCATCGGAGGCGGTGTCGGCTCTTCGCGCGCTCGACGCGCGCCTTGTGCTGGTCGATACGAGCGCAGGGACGGCGGCGCGCGTGCTGCGCGCCGCGGAGAAAGCCGCGCTCACGCCAACCGCCGGCTTCGTCTGGATCGTGGTCGGCGCCGCCGTAGAAGAGCTGAACTCGGTATCTTAACAATGATCATTTGAATTAAGCATTAGTAATTTGGAGTTTTTTTTTTTGGTTGTAATTATATTTGATACGTTTATTTTTGAGAATATGGTGCCTAGTGTTATGGCGTTGGAATACAGGCTTGAGTAGGAAATATGTTGTAGTTTCAGGACTGGCTTCCAACCACGCCGGATTTCTCGTACGTGACGGTGGGCGCGTGGCGCGGCGCGGCGGGCGCGGCGGCCGGCGAGCGCGCGCTGCACGGCTCGGCGCGGTTGCGCGCCGCGCTGGACGCCAGCAAGCTGGGGCGCACGTGGCTGCCGCAAGCCGCCGCGCTCGCAGACGCGCTGCTCATGATGCTCGAGGGCGTGGCGCGGGTGCACGCGCACTACCCGGAGCACAGGGACGATCCGCACCAGACCAACGCGCAACAGTATGTGTCCTGTGATCGGCTAGCGTACACGTGAAACGTGCCACTTTACACAGCCCCAATTGGCCAGCTCTCAGCTTGAGAGTCTCCTCTCAATTATAGCCTTCATATTGCTCTGCTTAGAATAGAATAGAATTCGTTTATTGCCACATAAAAAAAGACGATAGTAAAGTAAGGTATCAAAAAAGTAGTAGTAGTAGTAGGTAGTTACATAATAATATTACAGAATATTATAAATTGTTAAATTGGTACTTATCCAAATCCAAGTCAAGCAAGCAAGTTTATTAGTAAGTCCCCAATTCGCACTGGGCCAGCGTGGGGACTACTGCCCGTTCCCTCTCACACATGGAGGCCTGTGCCCAGCAGTGGGACGTATATAGGCTGATGATGATGATGATGGTACTTATCTGTTACAAGACTTATACGAACCATACTGAAGCTAGAATCAACTCTGGCCCTAAATTCTTCTGGCCATACGTCAAATCAGAATTTGCTAAAAGTGGCCTTCGACAGGTTATGCATTATAAAGGATTAGTGACAGTCTCTAACGGTGCACACATTTTTTTTTATTTAACTTCACACATATGCGATTTATATTTAACCAACTTAAAAAAAACGAGGATGTTCTGAATTCGGTTCTATTTATTTTTTCAATGTTTGTTACCTCAGAACTCCGTCATTGATGAGCCGATTCGTAATTTTATTTTGTTCGCAAGTATATGCTTCCAAGTGGGTCCCATTTTTTCAAAAATTCAGTTCAGGAATCGAGGGAACTCCTCAATTCTATTGGGCACGCATGTAGTGATTTTGGTATTCTCTATTATAACTCGTGTATTTACATCCGGAAATCATAAAGGTGGAGTGGAATTGATGATGAAGACCACAGATGACTTACGGAATTCCGCAATAATGTACTTAAAAGTGCAAAAGTACGTGACAGATTCTGATAAGATTCCGTTGAAATAGGAACTACTTAATGAAGTGCCATTGGTAAAATATTATCAGCCCACATACGATTCGGTTTTCTTCTCTAATAATCAACGCATTTGCTATTGGAAATCAATTCAGGTACATAGGAAAAAAAAATGTGGAAATGTTCTCGTGGCTTAGCGGAGTACTACATAGAAGTCGGTTAAAAAAATTGTATCTAAAGTAAATTATTTGGTTTTCTCAGCGGTAGCAGTGTTGACTCGAATCTCTTATCTTATACAGAATTCATATTAGATGCATTAGATAACAACTATCAAGTGGACGCAGTGTATACTGATTTTGCCAAGGCATTGATAAGGTTGATCATGAGCGCTGTGCGTAACTAGTTTCGTAGTTGGTTTTTATTTTGGTATTGTAGTGATATAGCAAGGATAATCGAACCACTTGTGCTTCCTAAACCATTTTACCTACCTATTACTATTTTAAATAAAACTAGGAACACGACCAGATTTTATTTCTATCTCTGACTCGACACAATAAAATAGGAATTTTTAGTAGTACTTAAACGTTAATTTCCTATTGGATAACATGGCAACTTATATAACTATTAAACTATTACACATTATTAGGTAATGGACAAATATTATTAAAGGCGCGCTTGATGATGCCCTTTGTAGTTTTGATTTCGACGACTCGTGTGACTCCGTCTCGACCTGGACAGCAGCCAACGACGCGGCCCAGGCGCCACAGAAGTGGCGGTAGCCGCTCCTCCCGCACGAGCACTATCATGCCAGGCTTGAGTGTAGGGCCCTTGCAACTGCGCCACCTCTGGCGCTCCTGGAGTAGGCTGATGTAGTCCCTGGACCACCGCTGCCAGAAGTGCTGCTGCAGCTGTTGAAGATGTTGGTAGGCAGTAAGTTTGTTTGGAGGGAGGGGTCGGTAGTCGTAATCAGGCAAGGCGGTAGGTGCCCTGAATATTAGGAAGTGGCCTGGCGTCAGACATGCGACTTCCTCAGTATCCGAGCTAGGTATTGGGCATAAAGGGCGGGAATTTAATATACCCTCTACTTGAGTGAGCACAGTGGAGAACTCTTCATATGTTAATATTAATAATGCTGTAAATAGGATTTTCTTTAAATGTCCCTTACAGGCCCCGATTGCCCGTTCATGTAATCCAGCCATATGTGGCGTATAGGGAGGAAAAAATTTCCACTGTATTCTCTCTCCTGCACAGAAATTTGACAATTGGTTAATGTTATTGTTATGGTTAAGAAATGCATACAATTCTTTCAAATCATTATTTGCACCATGGTATGTTGAACCATTGTCACTCAGAATTTCAGTCGGCCTTCCCCTGCGTGAAATAAAACGCCTGAAAGCCGACAGAAAGGCCGAGGTCTCTAAACTCGATACGAGCTCAATATAAACAGCCTTAATGGCCGAGCACACAAATATAAGAATATAACATTTAGTGGTTTTATAACCACGTCCCCTTCTGTCCCTTATGACATATGGACCAGCATAGTCAGTTGAGCTTGAATCAAAGGGAGGCGCTGGTGTCACTCTGCTAGCAGGTAAATTTCCCATTATAGGAGCTGGGAATTTAGGAGATGCCCTGAAACATGTCATAGCAGTTGCGAACTGTTTTACTAGCTAAGGTCTTACCCACTATTGGCCAGTATCGTTCACGAACCGAAGACAGCAAAAGTTGGGGTGTTTGAGTCTGACATGCTCGTCGAGCATGATGAGGTGGGTTAGTTTGTGTTTGTGAGGTAGGATGGTAGGATGTTTTTTATCGTGATCAAATTGTGACAACTGTAATCGGCCTCCCACCTTCATGAGTTTATTTTCCATAAATGGGTTTAAGTTTATTAAACTTGATGAGTTTGGTAACGATTTTTTTTGTGAAAGTAACTTATACTCATTTGGATAAGATTCTAACTGTACAAATTCAATTAGTTTATTTGTTGATTCTGACAACTCGCTGACAGTTAATGGGCCTGAAAGTTGATTCTTTTGTTTGCAACTACGAATGAATCTCAGTACATATGCGAAACATCTGATTAATTTATTAAAACTAGACCACTTGTCAATTAGATTAGGTATGAACTTGTTAGGTATATCATTTGTACACACGTGACATTGAATTATGTTACAGTCAAATTCTTGGTTGGGCCATGTGGTGACCGGTTGGCTCAGCCATGCCGGTCCTTCCCACCACTTGGTACAGTCAGCCAGATTTCTTGCATCAAGTCCTCTGGTGATAATATCGGCTGGGTTGTCATTGGTGGAAACCCAACGCCAGTCTGCGGGGTCAGTAAACTCCCTTATTTTAGCGACTTGATTCTTTACAAAGCAGTGAAGCTTATGAAATTGTTGTGACTGTATCCAGGCAAGAGCTACATTAGAATCTATGTAAAAATATTTTGCTGTCACTGTACAATTTAGAGCATTTATTACTTTGTTATATAATGTTGTAAGTAATTTTGCTGCTCTTAACTCAAGTCTTGGGATAGTTTCCTCACGAGCTACTCGTGTTTTTGCACATAGCAAGCGGGTTAAAATTTGGTTGTTTTTGTTAATGGAACGCATATATATTGCTGCACCGAATGCAGTCAGCGAACTGTCAGAGAATCCATATAATTCTATTGTGTGACTATCTGGTAATATTACATGCCTAGGTAATCGCAATGAATTTAATGAGTGTAGGGAGTTACAAAACACCTCCCATTCAGTTGTTAGGTTAGTCGAGAGACGTTCGTCCCAACCAATTTTTAATTTCCATAGTTGTTGGACAAACAATTTTGCTTTGATTAGTACTGGTCCGAGAAGACCTAGTGGGTCAAAAATAGCCGAAGCTAGAGACAAAACTTTTCGTTTGGTTAATGGGTTATGTATTGGGTTTATTTTGATTTCGTACATTAGCTCATCTGATTCGCTGGACCAAGCGAGTCCTAAGACTTTCTGGGTTCCCTGGCTAAAGTTTGTTGACGTTGTGTTTGTGTGTGTGGTGTTAGGTAAACTCACCGTTTGTAGGATATTACTTGAATTGGAGTTCCATTTTCTTAGGTTGAAATTGGCGGCCTTGAGGACGCTCTGCACCTGTCCCGCTGTCTCTGCCACCTTCTCTTCATTGTCACCAGCATAAATCCAGTCGTCCATGTAAAATGAGTTGGCTATTGCTGCCGCTGCATCTGGGAACTGTTGTGCTGATTCATATGACAGTTGTTCTAAGCATCGGGTGGCTACGTGAGGCGCACATTTTAATCCGAAACTGAGAGTGGTGAGCATATAAGTTCGTAGCGGTTGTGATTGGTCGTCACGCCAAAGTATGCACTGTAGGTGACGCTGTTCTGGGTTGACATAATTATATCATTCTATACATTTTAGCTATATCCGCTGTTACTACGAACTTATATTCTCGAAACCTTAGTAATATATCCATCAAGTCATCCTGTGCTACTGTACCTTTGCACTGAATGTCGTTAAACGACTTGCCACTGCTAGTTGGACATGATGGGTCCATTACTACTCGCAAAGGAGTTGTGGTTTTTTGTGGGTTTATTATAGCGTGATGAGCTACATAATTATTAAACTTGCTTGGAGTACACTCAACCATATGACCAGCCTCGCTGAACTCGTTCATAAATTCTGTATACTGTTTTTTGAAAATCGGGTTACGTTCAAATTTCGTTTCTAAAGTTTTAAATCGTTTAAAAGCTATGTGGCGGGAGTGACCTAAAGTTGATGCGGGTTCTTTGAGGGGCAGAGTCACCACAAAGTTACCATCAGAGGTGTGGGTATGCTCACGGAATGCTTTTTCACATATGATGTTCTCATCATATGGTAACTTGGGTGGCGGCTGTTCGGTTGTTTTTGTGTCCCAAAAATCCCGCATATCATTTGATATGTTCAAAACGAAATTACAACTTGCTTTGTTTGGAGCATATTTTGAATTGAAGCTCCCCGTTACTATCCAGCCCAGCCGGCTTCTCTGGAGAGTTGGTAATCCTTCACCCAAATGGTGTTGGCCTATACAAAGAAGTTGGTAAAAGTGTTCAGCACCTACTATTATATCTATGTGGCCACCTTCACCGAAAGTTTCATCGGCTAATTGGAATCGCTGTGGAATCTTCAATGATTTTATGTCAATAGGATATGTTGGTATGCTACAAATATTTGGTACAACGAAACAGGTCATTTTGGTTGAGTATGACTCGTCCTGGTGTTGTAATATTATTAAAACCTAACACTTCAAATTTTAATTTTTGTGTTGGCAGATGTAACAATTTTGCAGCTCGTTCTGAGAGAAAATTTGATTGAGAACCACTGTCTAATAATGCCTTAAAAACGTGTGATTTATTAAACTTGTCAAATATCTTTACTTGAGCCGTTGACAAAATCACATGTTTTGGTTGTTGTACTGTTTCAACATTGGTTACTGTGTATGACTGCTGCGCCATTAAACTAAGGGATTGGTTTGCATTTGTAAATGGCTCAGTTGTAGGGAGAGTACTTTTTGGTTGTGAGTTAGACTCGTGTGTCAGTGGCGATATGTGTAGAAGAGTGTGATGACAGACTCTGCAGAGATTTACAGACTCTGCAGGTAGTCGCTCTGCAATTTGGTAGAATGTGATTGGAACCTAGACAATTTAAGCACAGTCCTATACGCTTAACAGTTCGCAACCGTGACGATGGGTTCAGTTCGAGGAAGGATTTACATTGAGTGATGTAATGCCCCCCTTTACAATGCGGGCACTGACTTCGCTGAGAATGAAATGGTTTTACCTTGGTTTGATGGGATGGAGGGGACGTGATTACCATAGCCTTCCTAATGGGTGCCGAGCTCGAGCTGGCATAAGGCTGCTCAGGCTCAGGCTGGTCGAGCGCCTCTAGGATATCCACCTGCTTCCTCAGGAACAGTTTGAAGTCCTGTAATGTTGGAAGTTCTCGCGAGATTATTCGTTCTTCCCATTTCTTTTTTTATATTTTTATCTAATTTGTTCACTAACAGAAATATTAGTAATACATTCCACCCTTCAGTGTTGACTTTCAGTGAGCGCAATGATCTGAGATGCTTTGAAATACTGTCAGATAAATTCCTAAGGGAGGAGGCGGTATTTAGAACAGTGTCTATATTCAGTAGGGCTCTCAAATGATTATTTACTAATAGCCTTGGATTATTGTAACGTTCACATAACAGCTGCCAAGCAATGGAATAGCTTTCTTCGGAATAGTCCAAAGCCGAGATGACCTCCAGTGCCCCATCTTTCAGACATCCTCTAAGATATTTAAATTTTTGCATTGACTTTAAATTACTTTGGTTAATTAAAGTATCGAAAGTATCTCGGAATTCGATCCAGGCTGTCATATCACCGCTGAAAGATGGGAGCGGGATCTCTGGGTACTTGATCGACTCACTTACTACATTGGTTGTAGAGGGAGGGACATTCCTCTGAGGTGTCGCAGGCGGAGTCGCTGACTCTGTGGACTTGATAAGTTGTGAGGCCTTCGCTACTAAGCTATAGTATGAATTTTCAAATATTTCCCTTTCATTTAATTGCTCATCAATGTCTGTAGACCAGGTTTCAATTTGGTGCTGCATGTCATCATACTCTTTATAGGTATCTACAATTCTGGACAACCTTAATTCAATTTCTAAAACTTGTTCAGCCGACAATGAACCCGGAACGATATTATTCATAAATTTGGCAAATAACGTAAGTTTGCTCTTATAGGTACCTCGTTTTTTAATAAGCGATTTTAATTTTGCATGTTCGACTACGGTTATGTCGGATTCATCGTCAGATGACCCCATGCTTAATGCTCAATACACGTCGGACAAAGAGAAATCGCAACTAATTTATAAAAACCTGTTGAGTAAGCCAGACCACTTGCCTTTTATCTTCTTATAGACGACAGCCTCCGCCCGGAGTTGATTTTGTTCAAGGTCCTTTGTTGACGAAGTCGTGCACGATGTGCGACCACGCTACACGTGTTGTAGTAGGTTGAAAAGTCTTCAAATTTGTCGGTTTTCTTTTCGTAAATCGCTTCGAAATTGGTTGGTGTCTGCTAATATTGTTGCGGGATGCTTGTTCTGCGATCTTCGGAGTCGATCGATGCAATTTCGAAGTCTCGACGACCATGCGGTTTTCGCCGGCCGGTGTCGCGTGCGCGGCGATGTCGATTCGCAGCTATCGGATGTTGCTACACCAATGTTTGGAGTATCTTCCGGGGTGCAGCGTCGGGGTCACCAAAAATGTCCATCCGCAGGTGAAGATAAAGACATAATCCCTTTTTTCTTATTTATTTCGATATTACAATTCAGACTATTCACAGACATCCGCCATCTTCGTCGCTAGCTGGATCAGAGAGAGAGAAAAACGCCTTACCGACAAGAGCCATTCGCGCTCCGTCGGCAAAGCGGTTTTCGATCCGCCATCTAGCGGGAATCAGTATGTATGTGGTTTTACTTATGGTTCAACTACTTCCCGCCAGATGGTGTCGCGATGCGACAGTTAGTAAAAAACAAAAGTAAATAATTTACAGGTAAGTTTATATGTTCTTTTGTACTATAGGTAGTTAGGTAACAATATATTATAATGCAAATAAGCAGCATGCATGCAAGCAAGCCCCGAGTCGGTTTCGCCCTTTTCATAGAGAGTCTCCAGCGAATCAACGCCACCCCGCTGCGCGGGATGTCTATTTCTGGTCTGAGGGACACAAGTGAACCCTAACCTAACCGACCAAAAACAGAGTTCGCTTATGACAAGCCATTTTTTCCACCCTGATACCTAATGTGTGAAATGAAAATTTGAACAAATGTTTTGTTTGGAAAACAATATTAGCCCGAACAAAGTGTTTGCTTAATAAACTTTTGTCTTAATAACACTTGACAAAGCAAAATTATGCCAGATGATATTTTGACCAAATGAACAAAATGCGGAACAAAAATGTGCTATTTGTTCGTTTGGGAAATGAAACTACTGCCATAAGTTTTGTGGGAAGTGAAATTTGGCGAAAAATATTTTGCCGAAACAGCCGATTTGGTAACGTTGCATATCGATAATTCAAAACTTAATGTTTAGGTTTACACATTCTGATTAAGGAAACTGTAAGTCCATAATTTAGTACTTTTTACTGTGTTAAACGGAACCATGGAATAAGGATAAACATGGAAAGAGGGCTAAAATAGGTAGCAGAGACGTATACCTGTACTTTACTTCCTTAAGCCGTACTAACGCGTTAGAAAGAGATGTACATGCATTTGTTATTTCTCAATTGTGTAGGTTGTCACAAGTTTTGTCCAGTCATGTCCTTTGCTTGGGATGTTACTGTGTCGACTTGTTTATCGATAAATTATACAACCAAACTAAATTGTACTCATTTATTTATAGTTTAATGAATAATGCACTGTGTGAAAAGCGGTTTCCTTCAGTCGTCATATAAGCAAAATGCATAATTTTAAGTAGCATACGTCCAGAAATCATACCAAACTGTTATCATAAGGAGATGCTACACGAGCGAAATCACGCGGCAGGCCTGCATGCAGTCCTGCAGCGTTATTTGGCACGTGTGGATACGTGTCGGAAGCACGGCTTCCAACCAAATCAAAGTGGTTTGTTTCTATGGAGTACATATATATACCTAATACGGTATAATTTATATTTATACCTACGGCCATCTACTCATTTACGGCCATATTTTTTTAGCATGTGTATGCCGCATATTGCCAAAGAGTAAGATTGAAATTCATCTGACCCCCTAAGTTTTATGTCGGACATAAAGCATTCGTCCCATTCTGGCAAATATGCGAGTGCAAGAGGGACAAATGCTTTATGTCCGGCATAAAACTTAGTGTGCTAGGGGGTCTGGTCTATGTAAAAACATTACTCACTCACACTTCTAAGTGTAACATACATATGTACGACTTTGTAATGGCAATTGTTAGTGCCTAACTAAAATTAAAACCAATACCTAAGTTATTTTTCTTACACAATATTATTTCGCCTACTTCGAAGCAGTGGAAAAGTAGAACTGTAAATCAAACTAATGTCTGTAAATAAAGGCTTTTATTATTATGTATGTCTTTCCCGTTCACGGGACAACGATGTCCCGGACCTTTGGCAGGCGTGCGTGGAGTTAGATACCTACAAAGTACCAACTGAGCCAACACGTAGAGGCCCTTTTGACAATTTAATGTAATGCAAGGAGTACACCGAGCGGATGCTGTCGCTGCCCGTGTCATGGGACGCACACAGAGACAGCACCCGCTGGGGTGTATAGGGACTATTGATGGTTGATGGAATCTAAATAAAACGGGTTATTGGGTTGAAATGATGGACTAGTGGCTGGGCTATTGGGTGAAACATCGGACGCCTGCCTAATAAAACTGTTTCAATCTTTATCTCTGGCAGACGGTGACTCGCTAACTGCTAGATGGGAGCCTATTTATAGCGACATTAAAAAATGACCTCAGGGCAACACCGGTCAGACAGCTGGGGGGTAGAGAGGTGGCACTGGACTTTAAACATATAGCCAACTCGCCACTTAGGTGTCCACATCTACCCTCGAGCAACAGCTCTTGCGACTCCACTCTGGACGGCCATTCAAGGCAAGCCAGAGGCGGAGGGCCTGTCCAACCAACCACCCGATCGGCTCAGCCTGACCACAGAACACCCCCAGGAGCACTCAGGTACGTAGGGTCGCTAATCCCTAACAGCCCGCCACAAGCTGCCTTACGTTGACTGATTGCACCAGAAATCTGGTGGGCGATGGGGCCGTCACATCCCTACGCCTATTTACATCCCTACGCCTATTTATTATTATGTATGTCTTTCCCGTTCACGGGACAATGATGTCCCGGACCTTTGGGAGGCGTGCGTGGAGCTAGGTACCTACAAAGTACCAACTGAGCCAACACGTAGAGGCCCTTTTGACAATTTAATGAAATGCAAGGAGTACACCGAGCGGATGCTGTCCCTGCCCGTGTCATGGGACGCACACAGAGACAGCACCCGCTGGGGTGTATAGGGACTATTGATGGTTGATGGAATCTAAATAAAACGGGTTATTGGGTTGAAATGATGGACTAGTGGCTGGGCTATTGGGTGAAACATCGGACGCCTGCCTAATAAAACTGTTTCAATCTTTATCTCTGGCAGACGGTGACTTGCTAACTGCTAGATGGGCCCCTATTAATTGCGACATTATTATTATTATTCTTATAAATATTGATTAATGTGTTCAAATATAGATAAATGACAAATATTTGAATTTTACCAATGAGTCTGTATCAGACAAATATAATGTGGGAAAAGCATTTGGTTTGAGTCGTCTCCATTTAAATTTATCATTAGGTATAAAATAATCCGGAGTGAAATGTATTGAGCACACGTGACTATGGGTTTTCCATGTCCAATTTCGTTTTCTAGCATGCAGTGTAGTAGCAGGAAATTTTCAGTGAAATAAAAAAAGAATTCACGCGCGTCTTGGATCGGTTAAAGGAAGAATTTTCGGAAACTACAGATTTCTTGAGCGACCAAATGAAAGGGTTGCAGACGGAACTCTCCTCTATAAATAAAAAAGTCAAAGACTTGGAGCAGGAGAATTGCCGTCTTAACGCGGAACTGCTGTCCGTTAAAACCAGCCCGCCACAGAATATTAAGGAGATGCAGGAAGTAATTGACCAGATGCACTCTGAACTAAACGAGAGAGACCAGGCGTTACTACTAAATGACGTGGAGATAGCTGGAGTACCAGAACATCGAGGAGAGTCAACCCTGCACATTACACAAGCTTTGACGCAAAAATTAGGCCTGTCGCTGGAGATACAGGATATCGTCAGTGCAGAGCGGGTCGGGCCTCTAAGAGCTACTAGCAATGAAGAAGGCACGAGACCTCGTCCCCGCCCCCTGGTCGTGCGCCTCGCTAGGCGGCAGGTGCGGGACGAGCTGCTGCGAAATGCGCGGGTGCGTCGAGGCCTCGACACCAGCAACATTGGTTTGCCAGAACACAGCCCCTGCCTAGTCTATTTTAATGAAAGGCTAACGAAAACCAACCGTAAGCTTTTGTGGAAAGTTCGGCAGGCAGGTAGCGCCGCTGGCTGGAAGTTCGTATGGACAAGGGACGACAGTAAATCAGTCCGAATCCAGTACGAAAAAGAAGTGCTACGTGTTTTCGGTGTGGACCCTACAGCTTCAAATAAATAAGGATGGTATTTTGTTTAGAAACTGTAATATTTTCGTAGTTTTATCCAAAATGTTTATAGTACCGATAATTTATATATGTTTGGAGTACATCAGTACGCCCTTGAACTGCACTCTGTTTTTCCCAGTTAACCATGTAATCGATGTCGTTACTCTAATAATAAAAAAGAAACTCTGTATATCAAAAAAGTATAATCTTCTCGCTAACTGTTTTTCTATATTGCGAAAATCATTGTTTACGTGCAGCATGGCTAAACATATTTCTCAAAAACTCACGTCGAATCTTCACATTGCCTTTTTCACTAATTTAATTGATGCTATTTGTCTTTTTATTATACACAAACAAATCGAAGTTGTGTGCCGCTATGTCATCTCATCACATATAATATACCTACGCCACACCACCACAAACCCCCAAAAACCACCAATGTCGCAGGATCCTTTTCATTTTTTTTATTTTATGACGCACAATGACCCGAAAAAATAAAGCATGCAGTTTAACTTTAGGCTTGCTAAACATACGTTCACTAAATACCGGCCGTGACGAACTCGATACAGCCATGGATAGATACAAACCTGACATTTTAGCGCTTAATGAAACGTGGCTGAGAGAAGGTGAAGATAAATATGTACCGAAACTACCGGGCTACACCTTAAAAAGTAACCCACGGTCAAGTGGTTTGAGAGGAGGTGGAGTGGGTTTTTATGTACGCAAAAACTTGCAAATAAAGATAAAACCACACCCTTCATCAACCCTCGAGCAAATGTGGTTAGAGCTGCAAATTCGTGGCGTGGGCCGTTTTGCAATAGGTACAGCGTATAGACCAGAGTCGGTATCCGTTGATAACGCTATTGACGCTCTTAACGAATCACTGGACATGTTTGCATCGTATAGAACCGTGTTCTTACTTACTGACTTTAACATTGACATACAATTGCAAGACATGCCAAATACGAAAAAGTTAGTAACATTCCTAACCCAACGAAACTTGGAGCAACTGGTGAATGAACCGACCAGGATTACAGGCGGATGTTCGACACTATTAGATCTGGTCATTACAGACTGCCCTAACATGTTTAAAACGTTACATGTACATCACAACCCTAAGCTTAGCGATCATGCGATGGTGTTGGTTGAACTACTAATCGCCAAGCCAAAACTTGCACCTACTTACATCTATAAACGGCTATTGGATAAAATTGACATGGAAAATTTTGACATTGATCTTAGGCGTATGCCTTGGTGGGAAATTAGAGATACCAAGAACTTAAATGACAAAGTTAGCCGATTTAACGACCTGCTTATCAGTCTCTTCGACAAGTATGCACCGGTACGTCGACTGTGCATCGACTGTAAATCCCATCCTTGGATTACAGATAATATTAAACTAATGATGAGCCTACGCGATACTGCGTTGAAGAGAGCGCGCAAAACGGAAAAAGAGTCGCATCGAAAGTACTATCAGGATCTACGGAATTTGACAGCGGGAGCTTTGGAACGAGAAAAGTCCGCTTATTATACTTTCTACGTAAACAATAATAAATCGCGACCAAGACAAATGTGGAAATACCTAAAGAACTCTTCTTCTCTGGGCGACGCAGATAAACCGTCAATTCCCCAGCATTTGTGCTATCCTGACGAAATAAACGATTTTTTCCTTGCACTCCCTGGTAATGCAGACACAAATAACGAAATGCAGGCTCTTTTCGAAAATAAAAAAAATAATGACCATATATTTAACATAGAAAGCTGCACAGAAGATCAAATTCACAAAATAATCTCGTCCATTACAACGAATGCGAGTGGCCATGACAGTATAACAGTAGGAATGATTCGTCTCACTCTGGATGTCACTCTACCACTAATAACGCACATCGTAAATTTATCTATCTCATCTAATACCTTTCCTGACGCTTGGAAACTGGCCAGGGTCAAGCCAATACCTAAATCAAATAGGACTGAGAACTATAAGGATTTACGCCCTATTAGTGTACTCCCAGTGCTCTCTAAGGTCATCGAAAGAGTTGTCTGCGAGCAGCTGACAAAATATCTAGAGGAAAATAATCTACTACCCAGCACACAATCAGGATTCCGCGGAAAACACGGTACGGCTACCGCGATGGCAAACGTTACGGATGACATCATTGCAGAATCTGACAAAGGAAGGGGTTCTATTCTTGTATTGTTAGACTACTCGCGCGCCTTCGACTGTCTCAATCCGTCATTGCTGCTCTCTAATATGGCATACTACGGCATCTCTTCATCTTCACGGAAATGGTTCCAGTCATTCCTCGTCGGCCGAAGACAGTATGTAGAAATACAAACGGATCAAGGCGGAGTGATCAAATCAGATGTACGAACAATCAGTCGCGGTACACCACAGGGATCGATTCTAAGCCCGTTGCTTTTTATTTTATACACAGCCGATCTCGTGAAACATCTAAAATTTTGTAATGCACATTTTTACGCCGATGACACCCAAATATACCATTCATTTACACCGAACAATCTAGACAGCGCGCTGGGAAAGATTACCGAGGATTTGGAGCTGATAGCGGCCTGGTCTAACAAAAATAACCTCCTTTTAAACCCGACTAAGTCACAATTTATGGTTGTGGGGAATAAATGGCAACGCCTTAAAATTAAAGAGCAAAACCCAAGTATTGCAGTCGGATGCGAGCCTATTTCTCAAGTGGAAAATGCAAATAGCCTTGGCATGGTCATGGATGGCCAATTACGATATGTAGAGCATGTGAACATGAAGATTAGGAATGCCTTTTACCGACTGAAAGTGCTGTACGGGATTCGTAAATATCTCACAGTGAAGGTCAGGGAAATTTTGGTTGAATCTCTAGTTCTGTCGCATTTTAATTACGCTGACATAGTTTATGGACCAAGACTTCTAGCTGTAACAAAGAAGTCCATACAAAGAGTACAAAATGCGTGTGTACGTTTTTGTTATGAGGTTCCCAAACGTGCGCACATTACTCCATATTTAAACGAAAGGAAACTGTTAAATATGGACAACCGCAGAACACTGCATTTGGCGTATACGGTCCGAAAACTGTTAGATTTTCAAAAGCCTTACTACCTTTTTGAAAAACTAAAATGGGTTAAAGATACACGGGCCAGGCATTTGAGAAGATGCACTAAACTTTCAATACCTCAACACAAATCAGCATTCTATAGAGGGAGTTTCAAATTTGCCGCCGCCAAAATTTGGAATGATCTGCCGCCACCCCTACGAGAACCCATACCACTGCCAAAATACGAGCGATATTAGTCCAAGCGCATCTAATCACTTTACAAAGCAGATTTTATACTCCCTCTTAGAGACACACACCCACACCCACACACGCACACACACACACAAACACACACACACACACGCACACACCACACAATTTTTAATTGGTAGATATTCTTATTGTTATTTATTTATATATATATATATATATTTCCTTTCTCTCGTGTTCGTATATAGTCTATCGGAAAGGAGCACAGACTCACCGATTTTTTATTTTTCTTTCTTGTTACTTGAATTCATTCAAAATGCTAAGTACCTTTTTTACTTTGTGATTTGTGACCGACCGAGGTCCAGCTAGGGACCAGTCTGAAAACCAGCGCCGGGCCGCGTTGCCCGGCACATGCTGAGACTGGGACCCATTGCCCACTACTTAGTTCCTTAAGTTACTTTTGTTTAGTTTTATTACTTCATGTGTACTTGTATATTTAAGGTTCTATTTGTGGCAATAAATATTTTTTCTGTTTCTGTTCTGTAGTAACCATTTTTGTTTTGTTGCTTCATCCTTTGGGAAACAAAAACAAAAGTCAACTTTTGTGAGACAAATACGTCAATGCAACAGTTACATACGTACATTCACGCCTTTATTCCCAAAAGGGGTAGGCAGAGTACATGAAACAACAAATGTGTATGCAACAGTAAATTGTCTTAATAAATGGGAAAACCAGAAAGCCATTTTGTTGTCATTCTTCAGTAAACTTGTAATTTTCTATGTTCCAACCCAGATTTTTCCATATAGGTACTGATAAATACATCCATGTCAATGTCGATAAGTTATTGTTCCGAGTTCGATAAAAATTACACATCACCATGTAAATAAACATAACCTCTTTAATCCACAGGAAAATGTCTCATTTATATGCCGATTTTGCACGAATAATTGACCATGATGATATTTACATAATCTTCTAATAGTGGTTATTAATTTTAGCTTAGATCGTTACATTAATAACATTGTAGGGCACATGTTTATATCACGTTTTGCCTATGTGGCACAAAACGTACAAGCCGCCAGGCGCGGAGTGCGCGGCTCGCACTAGTTGTTCCCCGCCTCTCGACTTGTCCGGTTTAGTCCATTATCCCACATAGTAAATAAGTAAATTCACTCTTGAGTAAGGAAGTGTGACCTTCAGAATTTAAGTGTAAATTCATAGAACAACTTGTGAAACTTTTTATAAACATTATTTTTAACCACATCAGTGACTTTCCTTCTGATACAAAAATTAACAAGTTAAACACCAAGAATATGTACAGTGGTGACCCCGACCGAAGAACGCAGTGACTTATAAATACCAGTGGTGTGTGCGAACAATTTTTAGCTACAAAGAAACTTTGACCGTGTTTCATTATTCTGCGCAGCGGGGGCAACTCAAAGGGATTAACCGGACAAGTCAATTTTAAAGGCATTAGAATAAAGATGCCAAACGATGGAGCCGGACCGTCCACCGTTGATGGGATACCACAGCCGCAGGCACCGGGGGGCGCGCCGGCGTCATTGGATCAAAGGAGATCGGACGAGCAGCTGGACCTGGCAGCAGTATCGGTAGCATCCAGATTACCAGAGTTCTGGGCGGACCAGCCAAGGCATTGGTTTATACAAGTGGAAGCCATTTTAAACCCACAACACTTAAGAGATCAAGCTAAATACGACCTTGTATTAGGTAAATTGACGAAGAGCGCAATTGGGCAAATTACCGATCTATTGCTGCAACCAGCGAGTACGGGCAAGTATGAGGCGCTCAAAGAGAAATTGCTAGTGATTTACGAAGATTCTGCGAAGGCCCAGTTACAAAAGCTCCTCAGTGACATGGAGCTCGGTGAACAGAAACCATCACATCTGTTGAGGAAAATGCGTGACCAGGGGCAAGGTGCCCGATCAGACGCTTTGCATATTGTGGCAGAACCATTTACCACAGGCGGCGAGAGCTGCAGTGGCTGTCGCAGATAGCCAGAATTTGGACAGTTTGGCGGCCATTGCCGACAAGGTACTGGAGGCAGTACGCCCAACACCTCACGTGGCGGAAGTGCAGGCCACATCTTCGCGCGGCAGGAGTACATCACCAGGAGATATTGCAGCCATATTAGCCAGTATCGAGAAGATGAATACCAGAGTGACAGGATTGGAACAGCGGGAAAAGCAGACCGACTGTCATCGGTGTCAGCAACGAGGAAGATCAAGTTCGAGAGGCAACCGGTATCGTTCCACATCACGATCGCGAGGAAGGAGCAACACCAGGAGAACGCCTGAAAGCGCTGATTGGCTCTGTTGATACCATTACAGATATAGAGAGAAGGCGCAACGTTGTGTACCACCATGCGCGTGGAAGAACAGGTCTTCGGAAAACTAGAAGGAGTACAAGAAGTGGCGGAAGCTTGTACTGTCACACCGTCGCACCGCCTATCAGTGACAGACTCAAGGTCAGGTATGCGTTTCCTGATTGACACTGGCGCTAATGTCTCTGTACTTCCGGTAAGGAATAAGTTTTCAATTGGTGAAAGTTCAGATTACAAATTGTACGCAGCTAATGGTTCGGAAATTAAAACTTACGGTACCAAGACGTTAGAACTTAACCTCGGTTTAAGGAGAGCATATCGGTGGTCGTTTATTATAGCTGATGTAAAACAACCAATTCTGGGTGCAGATTTTCTGACACGATATGGCCTTCTTGTAGACCTCAAGTCAAAAAAATTGATAGATAATGTGACTAATTTAAATGTAATTGCCTCAATAGTAGATTGTGAGAACCCATCAATTAAAACTGTAGATGAGAACCATCCTTTTCATGCATTGTTAAGTAAGTACCCGGAAATTACCAAGCCAGTTTCCTTTAGAGAACCGCCTAGCCATAGTGTAAGACATCATATAGAGACTAGAGGTCCTCCAATTTTTGCAAGAGCACGCCCACTCCCTCCCGATCGTTACAAGAAAGTTAAGGAGGAATTTAGAATCATGCAGGATTTAGGTATATGTAGACCTTCTAAGAGCCCGTGGGCAAGTCCGTTGCACGTTGTTCCAAAAAAGAACGGCGAACTTCGCCCATGTGGAGATTATAGACGATTAAATGAAGTTACGAAACCAGACAGATATCCAATCCCTAGATTACAGGATTTTACATATATTTTATCGGGAAAAAAGTACTTTTCGAGATTAGATATAAATAGAGCGTATCATTTTATACCTATAGCTGATGAAGACGTGGAAAAGTCAGCCATAATCACTCCTTTCGGCTTATGGGAATTCCCAAAAATGAGCTTTGGATTAAAAAATGCTGCACAGTCTTTCCAGAGATTTATGAATTCGACCGTTTTTCCAAATTTAGACTTCCTATTTTGTTATATCGATGACGTCTTAATAGCTAGCGACACAGAACAAGAGCACGAGCGTCACCTCCAGACGGTTTTCGAGAGGCTAAACCAGTTTGGAATCACCAATAACGTGTCGAAATGCTGTTTCGGTAAGTCGAAGCTGGATTTCTTAGGTTTCCAGGTCTCTACAGAAGGCATCAGACCGTTACCAGAGAAAGTACAGGCGATCACAGACTTCGCGAAACCACAGACCATCCAGGACCTACGACGTTTTTTAGGTATGGTAAATTTTTATCGTGCGCATTTACCACACGCAGTAACATACCAGAAGGAGCTCAACAAATACTTGCATAATAGCAAGAAGAGGGATAAGACTCCAATTCAGTGGACCCCGGAGGCAACTGAAGCTTTTGAGCAATGTAAGCTTAGCTTGACAAATGCGGCTACGTTGTTTCATCTCCGTGTAGATGCGCCTTTAGCGTTAATGACCGATGCTTCAGACTATTGCGTAGGGGGAGTACTTCAAACGAGGGTAGGTAATTCATGGAAACCTTTAGGATACTTTTCGAAAAAGATGACTAGCGCTCAGCAAAAATATAGTGCTTACGATAGAGAACTTCTCGGTATTTTCCTAGCTGTTAGATACTTCCGAAAAATGTTCGAAGGGCAACCTTTAATTATATTCACAGATCATAAGCCTTTAACTTATGCATTTAAAAACGTAGATAGCAACAAAGAAACGCCACGACGAGCTAGGCAGTTGTTATTCATAAGCGAATTCACTACGGACATTCGATACGTAGAAGGTAAGAATAACATCGTCGCTGATTGTTTGTCCCGAGTCGAGACCATTTCCTGTCCTACATGTATAGATTACAAAGAATTAGCTGAGGCACAGGAACGTGACAACTATGTTGCAAGCGAAACAGCGAACACAAACAACAGCTTGAGTTTCAAGAAAGTGTTTTTGCCTACAAGCGATAAGTCGATCTATTGCGAAATATCAACTAGCCATATTCGACCTTATCTGCCTGTTGAGTTCAGGAAAATAGCTTTTGATTCCGTGCATAATCTAAGTCATCCGGGGGTCAATACCTCTAGGAAGATGATTGCCAATAGATTTTTTTGGCCAGGAATGAACCGCGATGTAGGTTTATGGGCAAAATGTTGTATACAGTGTCAACGCGCTAAGGTAACTAGGCACACTCTGTCAGAGTTTAGTGAGTATCCATCAGCGGACAGATTTGAGCATATCAACGTTGACATTGTCGGGCCTCTTCCTACCACAGTTGACGGGTATAGGTATTGCGTAACAGTTATAGACAGGAAGACGCGATGGCCCGAGGCATTTCCGGTAAAGGACATTACCGCGGAAACGGTAGCAAAGAGCATCTACGATGGTTGGATAACTAGGTACGGGTGTCCACTCAAACTCACCAGCGATCAGGGCAGGCAGTTTGAAAGTAGTTTGTTTGCTAGTTTATTGAAGATTTTGGGAATTAGGAAATTTAGGACAACACCTTACCACGCTCAAAGTAATGGTTTAATTGAACGTCACCATCGATCAATGAAAGCATCTTTAAAAGCTAGTTTAGAAGATGCATCATGGGTAGATCAGTTGCCATCAGTCATGTTAGGTATTCGCGCAGCATTGAGAAGCGACAATGGCGTCAGCGCTGCCGAGATGACTTTCGGGAAAAGCCTACGTTTGCCCGGCGATTTTTACGACGTCACAGAAACTCAGGTAAGTGACGGCAGCAGTCTGGTCGAAAGAATTCGCCACACGATAAGTAAGTTCAAGCCAGCTTTAAAATCACATAGTAGTTCTAGAACATTCTTTGTACATCCCGATTTGAAAACTTGCAGTCATGTTTTCGTTAGAGACGACACTGTTAGGCGTCCGTTAAAATCACCATATGATGGCCCTTACCGTGTGATTAAACGTTTTGATAAAGTTTATAGAATCAAACTCCCAGAGCGCACAGCTAATATCTCAATAGATCGCTTGAAACCTGCATATCTATTAAATGACACAAGCGACACAGTGACGGACCAACCGACTACCGACTCTCAGACGAATTTGCATTCTAGTGACATGAACTTAGAGTCGATTCCCCGAACGACGAGGCGCGGTCGAGTCGTTCGGCGACCGATTCGTTTTGATGAGGAATTCTCGTAGGTTATGACGTACTCAGCCTAGGTATATAGTTTTAGGAATACAAAAAGATGGTTCATATTATTTACTTGTGTATTATAAATGTTAGATTTAGTACAGTACGATTACCGACCAAAAGGTCAACATAAGTCAATTTGTCCAAATGTATTTCTTATGTTACACATTATTGTTTAAATGCAATCAGGCCATTAAAAGCGCACGTTTAACAATTATGTATAGGTACATAGATTTGCTTTGTAAGTCATTGCACAAGAAAAAGTATGTTGCTTATTAACCAATTTAGAATATATTCGTGATATTTAAGGAAATGTTTTCAACCATAATTTCATTCCACAGAAACATTTCATTGCTAAAGTTCATTATGGGCTACGGTCAAAGTAAACACGACGATAACGAAGTTATAGCCCAGGCTCAAGTGGTATCTAATGTTACCCAAGTTGAAACGCGATTGAACACCATGTCAATTATTTTAATTGTTGTTGCAAGTTTGATAACAATAAGCATTTTACTCGCGATGCGACGACATTGTGTGAAGAAAACCAGGAACTGGTTACGGAAGGAAGCAGGAGCCGCAGGGTGGTCGACACCAGTGGTCCGAGTCCAGACCCTGCCGCCCCAAGCAGGGCAACCAACAACAGTTTGTTAACGTAGTCTGCAGATAGAGTTTCATAATTTCCCTTGTGCAAGTGACCTTAGGTATTTTGTGTATTGTGTGAAAGTTATTGTAGGTACGTTAAGGTAAACACAGTGTTTTTATTTCCCATATGTTTATTATAAAAAAAGCGTATTTACATAATGCAGCAACAGGTATTTAAATGTTGTCATTCAGTTTTTTTTAACATTTCTATTTTACCGAAGAAACATTGTCATTAAGGTTCATTTTTGCAGTGTTACATTCCATCGGTATGAATTCGTAGTATTGCCGTCCGAGCGCGGTGAACGCAAAACAGCCTGAGTAAGATATTGAGTTACAACTATAAAGCAGGTCTCACCCCGGCAGCGATGCGATACTAAGCTATTCATACTGTTTGATATGAAGTTTTATTATTGTGTAAAATTTTTGTCCCAAAAATTGGGGAGGAATATTGTAGGGCACATGTTTATATCACGTTTTGCCTATGTGGCACAAAACGTACAAGCCGCCAGGCGCGGAGTGCGCGGCTCGCACTAGTTGTTCCCCGCCTCTCGACTTGTCCGGTTTAGTCCATTATCCCACATAGTAAATAAGTAAATTCACTCTTGAGTAAGGAAGTGTGACCTTCAGAATTTAAGTGTAAATTCATAGAACAACTTGTGAAACTTTTAATAAACATTATTTTTAACCACATCAGTGACTTTCCTTCTGATACAAAAATTAACAAGTTAAACACCAAGAACTTGTACAACATCATAATCTATTGAAACTTACCGGTGAAAGCTTAATGGTCCCTGGGCATTTTCTTTTCTTCCCGTATGGGACGTACAACCTTTAATCGCACATGACATTTACTTATTTTCTTCAGTAAACTATAAAAAACGTAAATACTACTGTTTCGAAATGATTCAACGGGGAACAATACACAAATTAATTACTTTTCCCTGACTCAGTCCGTTCGTTTACACAAAATATGACAGCTACTATAATGCGAGCAAGTTAAGTTGCGACGTTATGACACTTACTACGAAACAATGATGACATATTTAATTTTGCTGGATTACAATTACGTCCAAAAGAGCTCGGAAGCAAATTAGATCCGTTCATTTTAGTGACAACCTACGAAAATGTGAAACCGAGTACGGATTGCGGTCTCATTCAATCTCACGCCAACTATAGATTTACGCAAGTGAATAAGGTAGCTGTTGCCAAGCTCTTATTTTAAGCCGAATTCCATGTTTATCCTTATTCCATGAACGGAACCATAAAATATTGTGCAGGTTGTTCTTCGAAGAACTCGACAACATCACTCTGGAGGGCGTGACGCACGACATGCAAGCCAACGCGTCTATACCCGTGTTCGCATACCGCTGGACCATGAGCGGTCCGCGGCTCGTGGGCGCCTGGCCGCCGCGGCCGCAGCCGCACGACCGGGCCGCCCTGTGCGGAGGAGCGGCCGACAGGCCCACCTGCTACTCAACAAGCTCGGGGGAGGATTTCACGCCGCACTGCCACGACTTTGCGTGGGCTGTGATCGCGTTCGCCCTAGCGCTGGGCCCGCCCGCGCTGTGCGCCGCGCGAGCCGCGCGCCGCCGCCGGCTGCGGCTCCGCGACCGCGCCGTGGAGGAGCGCGCGCTGCTGCGCGGCGGCCACTCCGCCGCCGAGGCTGCCGCCGGCGCCGCGCTCGCCGAGCACGCCGTGCCGCGCGCCGCGCTGCAGCTGCTCGACCAGCTGGGCGCGGGCCACTACGGCGTCGTGCACCAGGCGGTGCTGCGCCGCGCCGACAGCGCCGCGCTGGGCGTCGCCGCCAAGACGCCGCGCGCCGACGCGCCCGCCGGCGCCGCCGCCGAGCTCCTGCGCGAGGCGGCGCTTCTTGCGACGCTGCGGCACGAGCACATAGTGCGCTTCACGGGCGTGTGCTGGGAGGGCGGGCCGCTCGTCCTAATGGAGCACGCGTTCTACGGGGACCTGCGGCGGTACCTGCGCGCGCGGCGCACGCTAGTGGAGCGCGCTCGCGCCGGGCTGCCGGAGCCAGAGGCGGCGCACGTGGCGTCGCCGGCCCTGACGCGGCTGGCGCGCGAGGCGGCGGCCGCGCTCGGCTACCTGGCGAACCGCCGCCTCGTGCACCGGGACGTGCGAGCCGCGAACTGCCTGGTGGACGCCCGGCGCAGTCTCAAGCTGGCGGACTTCGGCATGGCGCGGCGGCTGGACCAGGCGGGTGACGGCGAGTACCTATGCAAGCGGCGGGCGATGTTCCCGGTGCTGTGGATGGCGCCGGAGTCGCTGGCACGCGGTGTGTTTTCGGCTGCGAGCGACGTGTGGGCGCTGGGCGTGTTGTTGCTGGAGCTGGCGACGCTGGGCGAGCGCCCGTTCGGCGCGTGGGGCACGGCGCGCGTGCTGAGCCACGTGCGCGCCGGCGGCGCGCCGCCCGTGCCGCGCGACGCCGCGCCTTCCACGTGAGTATACGAGCGTAACGTACCACTGTGCCTCTATTCTGGAACGTTTCATTTGAGGTTTATCAACAGTCACAACACCATGTGACTTAAGAACTACACCTGGTACAAAAACAAGGCAGTGTTTATCCAATTCAATATAAGCAAGCACAACATGCGCATTAGCTTATGCTAAACACTGTGAAGCGACATAAATACCGACTACAATTCAGATTACAAGATTATAAAAATAAAAAAGTGGGAAATAGTTTAGGTAACTCTTTTTAGTCTACTTAGAAATAAGTACTTAAATTATGTCTACGAGATTGTAGCGCTGTGTTTTTGTTTGGTTGTTGCACTTATTTTTTACATATTTACGTAGGTACTCACTGTCACTACTGTTTTAAGCTACTGTGTAAATTTAAGCTGATGATCTTCCTATATAAATTTTTAAAAAAACGACACACGTACTATATGTTGTGTTAAAAACAAAGTTTTAACCGACTTTATCTCAGTACCTGTGAGGGAAAAAAACCAAAACGGTCCTTGTCCAAATGTACATATAGTTTTGAGATTTTTCTTTATACTTATAGTATAAGACTTATAAGAGATGTTTACTTGCCAAACATAGTTCTAGGTCAACGAGAAGTTCCCTAACTATAACTTGGTAGGTATATAGTTTTAATTTGACAGACAGGCGTACAACAAAATGATCCGTTTTTTTCCTTTTGAGGTAGTACGGCCCCTGAAAAGACTACGAGTAAGTAGGTACGCATAACAATGCAAACTGTTAGGTACCCACTACAGACACCTCAGTTGTTAGGTACCTAAGTATACATATTAAATAGGGAAAGGTATTGGCAGAAATTTGGATCCCCGTTCCTTGCTTATAGACCGTTTTTTTTTAGTTCATTCTAAATGTATAGTTTTCAGATTTTCCCCGGTATTTGTACTATAAGACAATCTTACTTGCCAAATTTCATAGCTAGCTCAACGGAAAGTATACCTACCTTGAAGAGTTGGCCACGCGCGCGCGCGTAGTGGAGCGACTTATAGGAAATATACGTTTTTTGCGTCATAAACAGCCGGTATCTTTTATTTACTTACGTTAACATAGAAATATGATATTTTCACAGCTTCAAGGCATTGTAGACTTGAGTTTATAGTTTTAATTTCAACTCGATACCTCCAGGCGTTCCCGTTATAAAGGGTCTTGCCAGACAGATTATTTTTAAGTTAACTTTGAAGTTTGATTTTTTCACGGCTTCGAGGGACTGTAGGCCTGAGTACCTATATGGTTTTAATTTCAATTCGATTGTACAAAGATGTACATTGTTTTCTGCAACGATGCGCGTGCACTTTGCACTAGCCGAAAATAATGTCATCAACCTCGCACACGCAGCGCTGTATCCGACGTGTAATTATAAATATATGTGTAGCAATAAGTCAGTGTACGTTTGACCAGCTAGAATAAATCGCCTTTCCATTATTCGCGGTCTTTTTACTTCTCGGCACTCGTCCCCTCATTGACACTTTACTGCATCTTTATACAGTTTTTTTTGGTCCTTCGAAAGTAGACCTTCGGTTCGATTTTAACGCCGCCGCCGCGGAGAAATAGTGCCTGAGGTCTTCGATTACAACCAGTTGACAACATTGACATAATTGACATAAAAATCGCGAGTGCATACAACGTACCAGCATCAGCATCCAGCATCAGCATACAGTAACCAGCATCCAATAGCAGCATCGAGCAGAAGAATAAACATCAGCATCCAGCATCAGCATACTGTATCCTGCATCCAATAGCAGCATCGAGCAGAAGAATAAGTAGCCGCATTTCAAGTAAGATCTTTCCTTATTTATTCATAAAGATGACATCCGAATTGATCGCGCGTCAAGCTGTGATTTTGGAGGAAATTAGAAAATTAGCTGCGAGCAGGAAAACTTCTAGATATGTAACCGACCGACTAGAAAAGTTGGAAACTCTGTGGCAAGAGTGTCAGCAGAACGACACAGAGCTGCAGAAGGAAGATGACAAGACTCATCAATACTTCGCGGAGAACGTATTCGAGGTAATTTCCAGTTGGTATTCAGGGACGCGCAAAGCCTTGCAAGGCACCACCCTGCCTACTACGACGGAATCCATCGCGGGGCCCAGTGACAAGAAGGTAACCCTCGGCGAGGGCGAGAACCCTTCAACAAATGTGACATTTGACACAAGCAAGTTTTCCGGAGAGGACATCAAGTTAATGGAACTAAAGCAACTTAAAGGTGCCAACTTCCGGGCATTGAAAAGATATGTGGAAAGCATCCAAATTGACAACCTTGTTGAAAAGTGGGAGATTGAAGATAAACTGAAGATATTGCAATCCCGATGGAATACAGTAGAAAACTTACATTTGCAAATTGACAGTATTACCAACGGCACTGACATCGATTATTATGACAACTACACGTTACATGAGCTGAAATATGAGCGATCGAAAAGGCACCTTCACAGTAAACTTTCATCCTCCATCCATCAGCAACTGTCTGTGCCTAAATTAGAGATACCCCAATTTTTTGGGAACTACACGCTGTGGCCAACTTTTAAGGATCTCTACATCGAGGCCATTCATAACAACCCCACCATTACAAAGACCCAAAAAATGCAGCACTTAAAGGGCAAACTGAAGGGTGAAGCGGAAAAATTAGTGCAACATTTACAAGTAAATGCCGAAAATTATGACGTATGTTGGGAGCTACTGACACATAGGTATAACAATAAGCAATTGTTATTTACTAAGCAATTTCAAGCATTCATGAAACAACCTAACATACAAAAACAATCAGCCTTAGAGTTGAAAAGGTTATATGACACTAGCATGGAGACTATACATGCAATCCACAACTTAGGCGTGGATACTGCTTCTTGTGACCCAATACTTGTCCATATTTTGTGTGAAAAATTAGATACTGACACCTATACCGATTACATGGAAATGAGGGCCCATCCTAGGGAGTTGCCAACCCTTGACGAGTTAATGGGTTGTATTGAAGCGAAATTTATGGCGTTAGAGCCACTGACAAGAAGAAAACCTGAGAGCACACCCGTCAAACAAATGCAAGGAACATACAGACATCCGCAAACTTTTAATAGATATTCAAAACCTATAAATCAAGCTACAAAAGGTGCATATAACCCACATTATAACTATAATTGTCACGTATCAGCAAATAAAATTAAATGTATATTGTGCAATGATGATCACGCATTATTCCAATGCAAGCAATTTCTAAGCATGTCAACAGGCGAGCAAATAAAATATGTTACAAAGTCCAACGTGTGCAAAAACTGTTTATACGTGCATACCAAGAATTATTGCAAATCAGAAAAACGTTGTAAGGAATGCAATGAACCTCACAACACTGTGTTACATAAGGCGTTTGGAAATGCAATTGCACCGAAGCAGACGTCCTCATTACCTCGGGCATCGACATCCATGACACCGCAAAGACATATGCAAAATAATTTTGTGGCCGGGAGTGGTGACGAAATATTACTTCCAACTGCATTATTACAAGTGGCCAACAGCCATGGGGAATATATCACCCTTAGAGCACTCATTGATCAAGGCTCTGAGATCACGCTTATTAACGAAAACACAGCGCAGATGTTAGGGTTACAGCGGCAGCAATTAAAAGCAAACATATCTGGCGTCGGGACTCTGTCAAATAAAAGTCGAGGAAAGGTAACGTTACAATGCAAATCACTACACAACGACTTCAAATTTTCAACGGATGCATTAATTATGTCACGCGTAGTTAGTAATTTACCCAGCACTTCATTTGAAAAGAAAAACTGGGAGCACATAGACAATATTACGCTAGCAGACCCGAAATATAACATATCCCAACCCGTCGATATTCTTTTAGATGTTGATGTCTATACTCAAATAATGATGAATGGTTTAATTAAGGGCTCCAATATACCCATGGCACAGCAAACAAAACTAGGCTGGATCCTGTCGGGTGCCGTTAAAACCTACAACTGTCATGTAGTGACTAATGACACTGATAATTTAGCAAGATACTGGGAGATCGAAGACATCGCTGACTCGAACAATCCCATGACACCACAGGAAGTTTACTGCGAGACACTGTACACTAGCACCACTCGAAGATTAGAAAATGGAAGATATGAGGTTCGGCTACCGATGAAAGAAAACTTTGCCAACCTCCTGGGAGAATCCAAGCCGCAAGCAATAGCACAATTCCGACAACTTGAGAAACGACTACTGAAAGATGACAACCTCTCAAGAAGCTACAAAGGGTTTATCAATGAATATCTCGAAATGGGACACATGAAGGAATGTTCTGAGGACGTGGAACCCCACTGCTTTTTACCCCACCATTCAGTCAAAAAAGAGGATTCCCTGACAACGAAGTTAAGGGTTGTGTATAATGCAAGTCAAGCTACTACATCAGGACACAGCCTAAATGATCTCATGGAATGTGGACCGAAACTACACCAGGACTTGCAAAGTCTACTGATCAAATGGAGACATTACAAATTCGTCATGTCCTCGGATTGTGAGAAAATGTACAGAATGATCCTAGTCCACAAAGACGATCAGCACCTCCAAAAGATCGTGTGGCGAGATGCTCCTGATCAACCATTGAGAGAATATCTACTGACGACTGTCACATATGGCCAAAAGGCCGCTCCTTACCTGGCTTTAAGAACACTCAAACAACTGGCACAAGATGATTTTGACAAATATCCACTAGCGGCAAACGTTATCAATAACGAGATATATGTTGATGACGTATTGACAGGAAGCAATGACGAAAATCATGCATTAGAAATTCAACAACAACTCATCTCCATGCTTCAGGGAGCAGGGTTTAACCTACGAAAATGGACCAGCAATACTCAAGCATTGTTGGAAAATATATCGAATGACAACATAAATCCAAATGTAATAGACTTTAACAACGCACAAACCACTAAAACGCTCGGGTTACAATGGAATCCCGCACGTGACACATTTACATTCAAGAACACGTTAGCAGAAAGGCCCGTGGAGAAACTTACGAAACGTTCAATACTTTCGGAGATCTCAAAAATATATGACCCCTTGGGATTTTTGAATCCTTTGACAATTAAAGCCAAATTACTCTTTCAAGCCATATGGGCACATGTGGATTGCGACTGGGACGACGTTGTGTCAGAAGCTGTCTGAAATGATTGGCAAAGATTTACAACTGACATACGTGACATTGAAAGTATTGAAATACCCAGATGGTTGGGTGACATGACACAAAGATTCGAAATTCACGGATTTTGCGATGCCTCAGATAAGGTCTATTCCTGCTGCATCTACGTCCGGTCATTTGACAAACATGGCGAGCCCCTCGTCAGACTTATAGCAGCGAAATCTCGATTGACACCAATAAGCCAAAATCAAAAATTGACGCTTCCACGGAAGGAACTTAGTGGGACGTTACTTTTGTCCCGATTAATGAAAAAGGTGATTGACACATTTAAATGGGAACCCCTACTGGGATGTCCCTACTCAATGGAGGGAAATCAATGTAGTGGCCATTCCAAAACCCGGTAGGGATCCCCAGTCTGCATCGTCTCTTCGGCCTATAGCTATGATGTCATGTCTGGCTAAAATATTTCATTCCTTAATACAAAGGAGGTTAGAATGGTTTTTCGAAGCTCACAATCTCTTTTCGAACAAAACAGTTGGTTTTAGACGGTGTCGATCATGTCTGGATAACTTGAGCCAACTTATTACTGAAATACAAAAGGGATTTTTAAATAATGAAACCACGGTAGCTTGCTTTATTGACATAAATAATGCTTACAATAATGTAGACATTACTGGGCTTTTGGCGATTTTGGACCGGTCAGGGGTCGGCAAAAAGATGTGCAATTATTTATGGGAATATCTTAGGGAACGTTACCTACAAATTAAAGTGGACAGCAACCAAATCCGTCTTTACACCAGCCGTGGTCTTGCCCAGGGTGACCCCCTATCACCGTTACTGTTTAACGTGTCTACGATGGACATATGCAGGCGCGCATGTGAAGTTAACATCTCTCAGTATGCTGATGATTTTGTCTTATATTGCACCAACAAGCCACTTTAAATTCTGTCGTACAGGGTCTAGATGACATTGGCTTGGAAATATCGCCAGAGAAGACTAATGTGTGCATTTTCCAGAAAGGCCACAAGAGATTACAAGTTAAACTTAATATAAACAATAATCGGTTACAAGTAGTACAAAATGTCAGATATTTAGGGCTTTGGTTGGACAGGTCCCTGAGATGGTCAAAACACATAAATGAAATCTCAGATAAAACTGTAAAATTCCTAAATCTATTGAAGGTATTAGCGGGGTCAAGCTGGGGAGTGCATCCAAAACATCTAAGGCGTGTCTATATAGCAGTTGTTAGAAGTCGCATGGACTATGGTAGTTTTTTATACGACGATAGTGCTGTCACACGAACAAATTGGATAAAATTCAAAATCAGTACATGAGGGTTATCGGTGGCTTTATAAAAACGACGCCTATTCATGTCATGCAAAGCGAGCTGTGTCTGCAGCCCCTTTCTATAAGAAGACGATACCTGGGTGGGAAGTTCTGGTTTAAGTGCAAATCCCTTAAATTTAATAATAATATGATAGCTATGCTGGACGAGTGTATTCCTAAAATAGAATCGTGGAAAAGAAAAAAACAACCATTATTGTGGTCGGTTCATGGATTATTCAAGAATGTTTTAGTACACTGTAGCGACAAATTAGAAATGTTTTCACTCGATTGGTGGGTAAATTATGTTAACATCACATTAAATATATGTACCAAGATAGATACCATTACTAGGGCAAAAAGGCAGTATAGTAGTCACAACTTGCAGCAAGAGGTCAGTCAATTCGTCGAAAACAAGTATCCGCGGTTTTATCAAATATACACGGACGGGTCGAAAGACGAGAACGGGTCTGGAGCAGCTTTTTATGATGTGCAGTTGAAAATAGGAATGCGTTTTAAAATTGAAGCTGAAATTTCTATTATGTCAGTCGAACTACAGGCCATTGTCGAGGCATTGGCTTGCGTAGAGTCCATACAGGCAAAGAATACAGTAATATATACCGATTCACGGAGTGCCTTACAACACATAGCTCGATGTACCTCGATGTATCGAGGAACACCGACAGCTTATTTAATTTTAGACCTCATTCAGAAGCACAAATCCAGAAACACAAAAGTTGTCTTACAATGGATCCCCTCTCACGTAGGTATCGCCGGTAACGAAATAGCAGACAGACTAGCTAAGGAAGCTTCCTACGAAGGTACAGTTCTAAAAGCGGTGCCATTTTACACTGAAACCCTGCGTAGGGTCAGAGAGTACTGTGCCAATATATGGAAAGAGTTTTTCGACAAACGGTCCCAAGAAAAAGGTATATGGTATAGGACTATCCAGCCTGAGCCGTTACAGTCTCCTTGGATAACTCAGTGTTCTCTTTCTCGACAGGATGTTGTAATAGCGTTGAGGCTCCGCTCTGGACATGTTCCCACTAATAAATTTAAGTTCCTTATGGGAAAAGTTTCCAACTCATACTGTGCTGACTGCGGGGTAATAGAGGACGTATATCACATCTTGATGGAATGTGTACGGGGGGAGCCCCTTCGCGCCACCTACCATACCGGATATTGTAATACGGCGCTGGCTGATCCTGAGTCAGCGCAAGCGAAATCATTTTATAAGGCCTACAAATTGTGTATTAGATAGCTATATCTCCACTAGCGGACGTATGGAGCGACATTCTCGTTTAACGACTAAGCTGCTAAAATCAAGATTTAAAAAAAAAAAAAAAAAAAGGTTTACATGACCACACCTACGCCTGGACCGACTCCATGATCGTCTTAGGATGGTTGAAAGGCGATCCGTCGAAATGGAATACCTTCGTCAGTAATCGAGTCAAACAAATCCATGACGTCATTCCGAGTACACACTGGAATCATGTGAAGTCTGAGCACAATGCGGCAGATTGCGCCACAAGAGGGTTAACCGTGTCCCAACTAAGAAACCATTCGCTATGGTGGCACGGACCTTCCTGGTTAAAGAATTTTGACAGAAAATCTCTAGACAGTACAATTATCATACCGACAGAATGTGAAGCTAAATCAAAGAAAACATATGTTGTGAAATCGGAGCCTCCGTCGACCATAATGGAATTATTGACCCGACATAGCAACATGACTCACATCACCCGCGTGTTAGCTTGGATTTTACGCTTTATTGCAACAGCGAGAGCATCACACCTGACTACAGAAATTAAATTGTTTTATTTAACGGTGACCGAATTAATAACTGCAGAAAAAGGTAATCGTCAAGCATATTCAGCATTATGAATTCCCCGATGACATCAGAAGACTACGTGCGGATAAAACTGTCGGTGCAAAGAGCAACATCTTAAAACTCAATCCGTACTTAGACGAGGACGGCATACTACGTGTGGGAGGCAGATTAAACAACTCCTCTTTAAACCCGTCCACAAGAAATCCCATTATCATCTCGAGAAACAGCAGATTGACAGAACTACTAGTAAACAGAACACATTTACAAACGCTTCACGGTGGTCCTAAACTGACATTACTACAATTACGAGAAAAATACTGGATCATCGGTGGATATCAAACAATCAAAAAATACTTACACCTTTGTGTGACTTGCCGGAGGTTTAACGCCAAGCAACATCAACAAATCATGGCCGATCTACCCCAACCGAGAGTGACCGCATCCCGTCCGTTTTTACACACGGGTGTCGACTTTACAGGGTTTGTTGACATTAAAGCAAACAAGGGAAGAGGAATAAAGACGCTGAAAGCATATATAGCAGTATTTGTCTGTCTGGCAACTAAGGCTATACACTTAGAATTAGTGTCCGAACTCAGCAGCACCGCATTCCTGGCAGCATTCCGACGCTTCTGTGCCAGACGTGGAGAACCTGGTCACATGCACAGTGACAACGGAACTAACTTCGTTGGAGCGAATCGTCAACTCGTGAAAGAACGAAAAGAGATCATGAAAAGCATGGACACATCGGTTATAAACGGCGTAACTGAAAGGGGCACCCAATGGCACTTCAACGCGCCTGCATGGCCAAATGCGGGTGGGCTATGGGAAGCAGGCGTCAAAAGTACCAAATACCACCTCAAACGAGTATTAGGAGACCAGAAATTGACATACGAGGAATTTACGACCCTCCTTTGCCAAATTGAAGCCTGCTTGAACTCAAGGCCGCTATGTCCGTTGACAGAAAATATTGACGAACTCAAATGTTTGACACCCCGGCACTTCCTTATTGTAGGAGATACCCACTTGACAGTTCCTGAGCCTAGCAATTCCAACCATGACCTCAGAAAAAGATGGCAACTTGTACAAAAAATTACAAAAGATTTCTGGCAGCAATGGTCTAGGGAATATTTACAACAGCTACAATCAAGGAACAAATGGAAAAAACCAACAGAAGAAATGCGAATAAATGACATTGTCTGCATCCGCGGAAATCAACCCGTGGGACGATGGGCTCTAGGCCGTATAATTGACACACACCCTGGAAAAGATGGCCATACAAGAGTCGTGACACTTAAAACCGAGAACGGTATCATGAAACGACCGATTGTACAATTAGTTCCCCTCGTTACCAGCGAAAAGGATACGAAGATTGACAACGATAAACTTCCTCCGCCTACATCAAAAAATGTTAGATCTACGCGACGAACGAGCAAGATTTCGTGGACCACACTCCTAACTCATTCCATATTCATGCTAATGACATTATCGATTCCCGCCGCACATGCTCATACTAAAGATTTTAAAATCACGCCACTGAACCCTAATCGTACCTTATACTTCGACAAGATTGCTGACATACAAGAAATTAAAGATGACTGGAAAATTATTCTCTACTATAATATGACAAATTATTGGCAAAATGTGGAGGCGTTGGACAGTTACGTGAAGCACATTAAACAGTTCATTCGACCGACATTGCTGACACAATTTCATTTGATCATAAATCAATTAGATCAAGATATGAAAGAATTCCTGTTCTACAACACTCTTCTTAAAACTCACCCCATGGAAACAACTCGATACAAAAGAGGTCTAGTGGACGGAGTGGGATATATAGCAAACACACTCTTTGGAGTGCTGGATCAACGATTCGCAGAAAAGTACGAAAATGACATCCGACTTACACGGCACAATGACCATCATTTACTTCAGTTAATAAAAAACCAAACAAGCATACTAGAAGCTGAAGGTAATATACTGAAACGCAATGAAGACATCATGAATAAGCAATTTCAAATAATCACTGAGCACCTAAATCGTTTGACAGACACAGCAAAACAATCAGAGCACGATCACGAAAATGCATTTTATCTCATGACGTCATCGATGGCAGCGAATGCAATCCTAGTGCACCTAAAAAACACACAACAAACCGTCATCAATACGCTCACAAATATGTACCACGGCCATGTCGACGTTCATTTGTTGTCTCCTAAGCAATTGCAAACGGAACTCAACCGTATAGCTCGACATCTAGACAGCAAATTAACACTCCCAGACGTTCAGGATAACATACGTAACATGTATAAATTACTTACTATTCGTGCTCGTATTACCGACCAGTATCTCATAATGGAAGCACAGATTCCGCTACTAAGTGACGAACATTTTGAACTTGACAAACTTATAAACATCCCTCAACGCATATCGCAACAAAATGTTATTCATGTCATTCCTGGAACAGAACTAATAGCATTCGATATTCACCAGGACACCTTTATACCGATCGAGCAATCAGACATAAATACGTGCCTTCAAATGACTGAACAAAAATTATTATGCCACTTAAATCGCCCCGTTTATGATGTAAAACAAGGGATATCAATTTGCAATACGGAAGTACTAAGTCATCGGGAACTATCTAATTCATATTGTCATACGGTAACAACACCATGCAGTGACAAATGGATCAAATTACATAAAAAAAACACATGGATCTTCACCTGTTGCGACGAGTGCTTTGTTCGCATTTTATGCCCAGACGGGTTGACATCGAAAGTATTACTTAACAACGGATTGATAACTCTGGGTCAAGGTTGTGTTTTGAAAGGTGACTCCTTTATGTTGTACGCGAACAAAGATTACGTTGCAAAATCAATTATTGACTTGGACACGGCTATTAAGCCCGAGCTATCGCCACTTAACGATATACTAAATACTTCAATAAGCCACATGATATTCACTAACGAAACTCACGAAGAGCAATTTTCAAATATTCACCGGGATATAAAACTGCTTAAAACCAAATCCAAACTTGAAGAGATGTCCTCTCACGATCAATATCAATACGTAACCATTGGAGCATCATTGATCATCAGCACTGTTGTCCTCCTGACGGGCACCTTCGTGTACTACAAGTACCGTACAGGAACGTGGAGATTGGCACAGCAGCAACCAGGGGCCAAGGAAGAAACCTGTGTCTGCGTTAAAAGTGAAACAATAGAGTGCGGGAGTGAGCCAGTGCCGAGTGCGCGGAAAGCTACCACTTCCGCAAAACAAGTGGTTTTTGACACTAGGACGAGCACAGACTCTTAAGCAAAGTGACCGATCCTTAACTTAAAAAATTTATTTTACATGGTTTTTTCTATATTATGTTATAGTTGTTAAATAAAAAACTAATTTTGCATTTTATATTTCCATATTACATATTATAATAATTTAGTAATAGAAGGTTTGCATTTGATATTACATGTTCTTATATGTTATAACTTTATTGTTAGGTAACAATAATTTTACATTATTGCATACACGTTTACAATCACGTCTTAGAGTTTACCAATTAAGTGTACCTTGTAACTTATTCCTTTTAAGCCTTCTTCTGAGATGGCAGTATGTACAAAGATGTACATTGTTTTCTGCAACGATGCGCGTGCACTTTGCGATAGCCCAAAATAATGTCATTAACCTCGCACACGCAGCGCTGTATCCGACGTGTAATTATAAATATATGTGTAGCAATAAGTCAGTGTACGTTTGACCAGCTAGAATAAATCGCCTTTCCATTATTCGCGGTCTTTTTACTCCTCGGCACTCGTCCCCTCATTCACACTTTACTGCATCTTTATACATCGATACTCTAGACGTTCCCGAAATAAAGGGTCTTGACAGAGAGACGGACAAGGAAGTGATCGTATAAGGGTTCCGTTTTTTTCCTTTTGAGGTACGGAACCTTAAAAATAAAAGTTTCGGACGAACACGGAGAAATAGAGTATATCCTTCTTTTTTTGCAGTCGGTTAAAAATAGGTGGTTAACTATTATTGTGCTTAAAATGTAATAATATATTACCTAAACAAAACACAGTTTGTAAACTAAGTACCTAGGTACTTTGGTAATAGGTACATAGATAACAAATCAACCCTGGTGGCTTCGAACAGCTTATTATGCGCCCTTGTAAGGACTACACTAATAATGAACACACTTGACACTCGATTACACAATGTACCTACATTGTACAATAAAATTGTCTGTGTAGACGCGGCATGACGGCGGCGTGTTGGAGATTCGTCGCGGAGGAGCGGCCGACGGCGGCGGAGCTGGTGGCGTACCTGGCCGAGAACCCGCGCGCCGTGCAGCCGGCGCTCGAGCCGCTCGCCCACGCCGCCGCCGAGCCCGCCGCCGCCGACACCGACCTCTACATCGACGAGTGGGAGTAATGTCTACTTGGGTAGAAGACCAGTGGCCCGGTTCAGGAAGCTACAAGTTACTGTTTTACAGTCGTTGTTGTTGCTGGTAAGAATGTTACGGGGCTCCGGTTCCGGTTCCGGCAAACCGGAACTTGTTATTGCGACTCCGCATCCGCCCCTATTATTAATTTCAATCGGAGTTACACCAGAACTTCATTTCATTTCATTATAGGTATATACGAAGTTATACTAAATACGTTATTATAAATTGCTAAAGTCTTTATCCGTGTTTGAACACGGATAAAGACTTAAATTCATGTCTTTGTTTCCATCATGTAACTAATAGGTAGTGTCAAGTTAATATTTATAGATAAAGAATAATAGTATTTTATATAAAAAAAAATAAAAAAAATGTAGTTAGGTATTTTTAAACTTAACTTTAAAAAAATTGTATGTATTTATGACAGTTATAGTGATTTTATTGAGTCATATAATTGTTTTTTCTATTCTAAAATAGAAAACTGTAAGTACTTAGGTCTCTACTTATATTATTAACGTATAGCTTCTAGCTAACTACTTTGTAGATAATTTAAGACCGTTTAAATTATATAGTTTATCAAAAGTTCGTATTTTAGCTAACGTAAGGCTTTTTCACAGGCCATATTTTCGTTCAAATTATTACATTGTTATAGTAAACTTCTGTTTTGTATAGATACACTCTTATTCTAGACCATAGCAGAGCTGTTATTCTAATTCTATATACGGTTATTGAAAACAACCAGGTTTTCGTCTGAGTGTTTTCAAAAAAATACGCGTCAGAGCTATCTTTTAGGTAGAATATTTCCATATTAAACTTTCAAAAACGTATTAATCTTTGCCTTTTACAATAGGATATATAGTCTTTTAGTACATAGTAGACGCACTAGTTCTAAACATTTGTTTTTCCTATAAAAAATTGATACTACAAAATGTCTAATTCGGTTAGGTTAATCATTTTTTTATTGACGTATATGATGTTGTTTTGGAAATATAACATTTTATTATAAAACTACGGGCCTTGTTTAATATGACGTGATTTTTTTTAATGCTTATGGGTGACCCAGTTAATTTAGACCATTTTTTAAAAACCACTATATAACCGCGCGCGTAAACGTCGTTCAATTCATTACGCGCCGGGCGCTCCCAGAGAACGGACGTATCGCTCTCGTCGCCGCGCAAAGGTCGGTGACCGAGCGTACGCTACATGCACCTGCGTATAGCTGTAATGCGTAAGTAATTTTACATGTTAAGTAAGTTTGTTTATTTTGTTGTTTCTCCAAGCACTAAAGTGATATTACTTTTAATAGAAATGGGGAATAAACGAAAATTATTTGGGATTAAAAAATCCGATCCTACCGCGGCCCGACAAGTTAAAAGGTAAGTCACCATGTTACTAAATATTATTCATATCATTTGTTTATACTCGTACTGCACGTTACTAATAATAAATCAGCCTATATAACGTCCCACTGCTGGGCACAGGCCTCCTCTCGTGGATGAGATGGAACGCCCAGTAGTCTCCACGCGGGCCCGGTGCGGGTTGGAGACTTCACATACACCTTTGAATTTCTTCGTGGATGTATGCAGGTTTCCTCATGATGTTTTTCCTTCACCGTAAAGCTAACGGTAACTATCAAAACTCATTGGTACGAGCCTCACGACCGTTGTTTGACAGCCGCATGCCCGAACCGCTAGGCTACCGTAGCTTCATGGAAAACGGTATAGGTATTTAAACCTCCGGTTATGAAACATAGGACATGTACTTTTCAAGAGAAACCAATGTTTCTGGCAATTACTTTTTGTGGTAATGATGATCTTTATTCACTGACAGAAAAAAAATGTGAAAAGTCGACAAATTTAATGGAGGATGGGTCAATTGATTATGTTGATAATGAGATGGCCAGTGTATGTATATAACAGAATGTTTCAAATAGCAAAACCTCTGTATCCTATGAATTGTTTTTTTATTTATTTTACCGTTATTCCCGGTTGTGCTCTAATGGAGCTCAGGCTCCGCTTTGACACCTAATCCCAAGATTTGGCATAGGCACTAGTTTTATGGTATGTAAATAAGTGCGCCATCATCATCCCCTATCGTTATTGCCGATTGTGACATAATGGAGCTCGGGCTCCGCTTTGACACCTAATCCCAAGATTTGGCATAGGCACTAGTTTTATGGTATGTAAATAAGTGCGTCATCATCATCCCTACCGTTATTCCCAGTTGTGCCATAATGGAGCTCGGGCTCCGCTTTGACACCTAATCCCAAGATTTGGCATAGGCACTAGTTTTATGGTATGTAAATAAGTGCGCCATCATCATCCCCTATCGTTATTGCCGATTGTGACATAATGGAGTTCGGGCTCCGCTTTGACACCTACTCCCAAGATTTGGCATAGGCACTAGTTTTATGGTATGTAAATAAGTGCGCCATCATCATCCCCTACCGTTATTGCCGATTGTGACATAATGGAGCTCGGGCTCCGCTTTGACACCTAATCCCAAGATTTGGCATAGGCACTAGTTTTATGGTATGTAAATAAGTGCGCCATCATCATCCCCTACCGTTATTGCCGATTGTGACATAATGGAGCTCGGGCTCCGCTTTGACACCTAATCCCAAGATTTGGCATAGGCACTAGTTTTATGGTATGTAAATAAGTGCGCCATCATCATCCCCTACCGTTATTGCCGATTGTGACATAATGGAGCTCGGGCTCCGCTTTGACACCTAATCCCAAGATTTGGCATAGGCACTAGTTTTATGGTATGTAAATAAGTGCGTCATCATCATCCCTACCGTTATTCCCAGTTGTGCCATAATGGAGCTCGGGCTCCGCTTTGACACCTAATAACAAGATTAGGCATAGACACTAGTTTTATGGTATGTAAATAAGTGCGTAAGTTTAATAAAATAGAAACATTTAAAACTCATCTGATTTTTATTTCCTAGCTCACTATAAAGTAAAAGTATAACAACGATCAAGAGAGTCGGTCCAACCGGCCGGCAGCACTCAAACCGCACGCACACAATAACATCGTAGTGTGGGTAGCTATCAGGGCCGCGCGCAGGCGATCGCGACTAGGTCGAGTTGTAACGAAACAAAGATAAATAAATAACGAAATGTTTGCACCCTCTTTATTACGGGTAATTTCACGATATTAATAAAAAAGTCGTATTCTTAGCTGGTTTTACCTGTACAAATATTTTTAGTTGATTTCTCTCAGAAAAATCATTATACGCCAGGGTTTCCGATAGATTGAGCTTTATTTTAGATAAACGATGCAAATAAGACACAAAATGGAAAGAAACTGTAATTAATTTTCAAGTTATTATCAAATTCAATGCAAATTGCCAACGACATAAATGGTTTTACCTGTAGGAAATATTGAAGTATATCGTTTAAGGTCTCTTAACTTCTAATAATTTAAATCAATAGCTCAAACCACTTCTTTAAATATATTTAAATCTGGTTTAAATGTATTTCTAGTAATTATAGAATTCATATTAGCCGAAAGACGTCCACTGCTGGACATAGGCCTCCCCCAAAGAGTGCCAAAGTGACCGGTCCTGCGCCACCCGCATCCAGTGGCAACTCCCGCAACCTTTACCAGGTCATCAGTCCACCTTGTGGGGGGCCCACCTACGCCGCGCCTTCCGTTACGCGGTCGCCACTCGAGAACCTTTCCGCCCCAACGGCCATCGATTCTACGTGCTATGTTGGCGCCTTGGCGGTTGACAGCTAGTCTTTTTTTTAAATTTCTAGTTCTTCATGTGGCCGCGAAGAGGCGCTGCAAACTGTCAAAATGCAGGCCTTTTTAAGTGTGCCCCCCTGCGATCGGCCAGATTGCGCCTACACGGTCGGATCAGTCCATCCTGACAGGCAAATCTTTTAAAATTCGTTCAGTCGCTCCGGCGTGCTGATGCGAGTATACCATTAAGGCCTAATTGCTCATACACGGTGCGGATTTGTTTCCGGTCAGTTAGAACTGAAGGCAAAACTTTATTGATTTGAGGATTTGTTTTGTTGATAGCTGGAGACGAAGGAAGTTAGATAGAAAAAGGCCAAATGCGTGTCGGGCCACGGGCAGTTAGATGCCTGCCTGTCTGTCTTTGTTACATCGGTTACATTGAAACGCGCGTTGCGTCGCCCGAATTTGTAGGAAAATTGGCCTTTCCGAGTACAGTTACAAGTTGGTCGACTCATCATCATCATATCAGCCGAAAGACGTCCAATGCTGGACATAGGCCTCCTCCAAAGAGTGCCAAGGTGACCGGTCCTGCGCCACCCGCATCCAGCGGACTCCGGCAACCTTCACCAGGTCATCAGTCCACCTTGCGGGGGGCCTACCCACGCCGCGCCTTCCGGTTCGTGGTCTCCTTCTGAACCCTTCCAGAGAACCTTTCCACCCCAACGGCCATCGGTGATACGTGCTATGTGCCTCGCTCACTGCCACTTAAGTTTAGCGATCCGGAGGGCTATATCGGTTACCTTGGTTCTGCTGCGGAGAGCCTCATTTCTGATGCGATCACGCAGAGAAACTCCCAAAATGGCCTTCTACATTGCCCTTTGGGTGACTTTGAGCTTTCTTATCAGGCCCATAGGTAAGCGACCACGTTTCAGTGCCGTATGTCATCACTGGCAACACACACTGGTCAAAGACTCTCGTCTTGAGACACTGCGGAATATTGGACGAAAAGATGTGCCGTAGCTTCCCGAAGGCTGCCCAGCCGAGTCGGATTCGACGATTGACCTCTTTCTCGAAGTTGGACCTACCTAACTGGATAGTCTGTCCTAGGTATACATAATCGTCTACAACTTCGAGCGTAAAGTGTCCGATTGTAATGGGAGTTGGTACGCCATGGGCATTTGACATGATCTTCGTCTTATCCATGTTCATTCTTAGACCAACTCGCTCGGAAGCTTTACTGAGGTCATCGAGCATCGTACTTAAGTCCTCCATGGTCTCAGCCAAGACTACTATATCGTCAGATTCGTCAGCAAACCGAAGGTGAGTGATGTACTCGCCGTTGATGTTGATGCCTAGCCTTCTCCAGTCAAGAGTCTTGAAAACATCGTCCAGTGCAGCGGTGAACAGTTTTGGAGAAATAACATCTCCTTGCCTGACTCCCCGCTGCAGCGGAATAGGTTTCGAGCTCTGGTCCTGGAGTCGGACTGACATAGTGGCGTTTTCGTACAAACACTTCAGCACTTCGATATGGCGATAGTCAACTTGGCACCGCTGGAGAGACTATAGTACAGCCCAGGTTTCAATCTAATCGAAGGCTTTCTCGTAGTCCACGAACACTAAGCGGAGGGGCAGGTTATACTCCTCGGTCTTCTGTATAACCTGACGAAGCGTGTGGATGTGGTCTACGGTACTAAAGCCTCTTCGGAAAAGGGCTTGTTCGGGAGGCTGGAAGTCATCTAGCCTGCGTACGAGACGGTTTGTAATGACCCTCGAAAACAGCTTATAGACATGGCTCAGAAGTGAGATGGGTCTGTAGTTCTTCAGCAGAGTGTTATCACCCTTTTTGAAGAACAGCACTACCACCCCTCCGTTCCATGCCTTCGGAGTTCTCCCTTCCAGTAAGACGGTATTGAACAACTTCTGAAGGGCCGTAAGGACCGGTCTTCCACCCGCCTTTAGAAGTTCGGCTGTTATTCCGTCTTCACCGGGTGCCCACGTTATAAAAGAAAGTTGTGGTGTAAATTTCAAGTTTCTAGTCGCAGTAGTTTCGGCTGTGCGTTGATGAGTGAGTCAGTCAGGACATAGGCATTTATATATAGATAACGGAGTTAGCCAGGAGACAGATTCCGTGACGCAGATTCTCAGTGAAGCCAGCATTTGGACTAGATGGCATGGCACTGAGAGAATAGTCGATAATAATGACAGACTGACCCCAAAGCATGAAAGCAAACCTAAATGAGCCCAAAGTAGCTTAATTATTCATATACTTAGCTTATTCGGACAAATGTTCTTGTAAATACAACAACGCATTACCTACTTATGATGATTTTGTTTCTTTGTAAGTATTCATATTCAAATAATTTATTGAATCAGGCGTTACTTTGCGGAAGTCCATGATATATTAGGAGAACAATATTTCTTTGCTATTCCGCTAAAAAACGTGCTGGTCTATTAGTGAAGATAAGATGCAACTATTTGCGTAAAAACATTTTTACCAGCACGTTTTTTAGCGGAATAGCAAAGAAATATTGTTCTCCTAATATATTCATATTCAGTTAGACTTATTTTAAGAAGGTTAAGAACGTGTTAAGAACTATAAGTGTGATAAGCTTTTTTTGGCAAAAAAGACAAAATGCTGAGTTTGTTTCAGTGGTCTTCTTTTTCAGAAACACTGGTAGATTGTTGACTTGTTTAAGTGCCATTACGGCCTAATACTTACAGAATAAAAATCATTTACTTCAAAATTCATTCATTATTAATAAAAATAGAGATTACAATTTTTATTTTGTAAAATTAATATAAAATACCTACTATTCCTTCAACCCGGAGGGAAAACTAGCCCTTATTTATTGGGATTAGACGTGTTTCCTCACGATGTTTTCTTTCACCGAAAAGCTAACGGTAAATATTCCGAACATAAGTTCAGAAAAACTCATTGGTACGAGCCGGGTTTCAAACCCGGCTCTTGACAGCCGCATGCCTGAACCACTAGGCTACCGTAGCTCAAATCAACTGTAGAAAAAACGAAAAACACAAGCCCTTAGCTAAACTTAAAATATTCAACATTTTGAGAATTGGTCATGTTCACGTCAGAGTTTCGTCGTTGATGCACCACTGCAGTGTTCCTCCCTCGATGCACGGCGGTGTTCGCCACGGAACCCCTCTGCTCTGGACCTTGCTGGGGTTATTTGAAGTCCGACGTCTATGCCGACAACCCCACAACTACCAATGTGTTTGAGGTCATTCAACGCCGCATCAAAGACATTCAGAAACTTGTATGAGAAATGTTTACCTAAGGACCAATATTGCCCGTAGAAAATGTGAACGTATAAAAAGGGCGTTTTCTTTTTAATAGGGTAAGTATTTGACAAAAGAGAAAATAAGTTTTTTTCATTAGCAACAGATAAACATTACGTAAATGCTCGGCAAGTAAGTAACATTCATAAAAACGTTTGTGTCGTTTCTGACGTTTCATAAAAAGAAGCTGATTTGAGTTTTGTCAAATACCGTATTCAAATTTTTGGGACACCTCGTGTTTTAGTCTGATCTCAGGTTAGATATTTAGTATACTCTATACAAATACCTAAATTAGGAAATAGAGGTATAAAGCCAAGGAATCAGGCGGCTAACGTCACAGCAACTGGAGCAACATCTACACGGCTATCATGGAACGGCGCGCGAGCTGTGTCGCGGCGAGACCGACATGGGCTATCCGTCTCTTTCTAAGCGTTCAAAATTCAAAATTCAAATATTTATTCTGCAAGTAGGCCTCAAGGGCTCTTTCAGATGTCAGTGCTCACAAATTCAATTAAATAACATTAAATGGCATAAATATATAACAACAATGAAAACAGACAATACCTGGGCACACATTTGCCGAGAGATGTATAGTCTCCGGGTCCAATACATTACAATGATCTTATTCTAAGGAGATGTAAAGTCTCCAGCGTCAAATAAAATAAAATAACTGAGATTTAAAGAGTCCCTGGTCGAAATAATTATTTACCAAACAATTATACAATACAATTATTTACCAAGTAAATATAACTAATACAGAGATGTAAAGAGTCTCTAATGTCAGGATAAAATAAAATTAAAATTAAAAGTTCTAATTAGAAAGAGACGGATAGTCTATCTCGCCGCGACACAGCTCGCGGGCCAACTTACGAGCGCCGCGCCGCGCTGAACTTCGCTCGACATGTCGCTCAGTACGCTTACCATGAGTTTGACAATGACGGCTTACGCTAACGAGTATCGAGTTTTCTATCTGTGCATCCCGCTCGTACTGACAAAGTGCAATAGAGATGCACAGATAGAGAACTCGATACTCGTTAGCGTAAGCCGTCATTGTCAAACTCATGGTAAGCGTACAGCACGTGGAATTATCAACTCTCGTGTCGGCTCGAAAAAATGGGGCTACTTTGATCATTTACAACTGAATGGAACTGACATTAAGAAGATTCAATAGAGTAAACAGCAAGATAGATTTGCTAGATAAATAACATTTTGTGACTTGGCAATCACACAATTACTACCAACATAGTTTTAGGTATGCAAAAATCCATAAATGCAGTAAAGTTATAAATTTTTAAATGAAAGGGAATATTGAAAAATTTAATGCTTCGAGCCGGATTCAAACCGGCGACCACAGGCATTCATGGCCCGTCGCTACTAACCAAATGAGCTATCGGAACAATCTGGTTCGGGCACCAAATCCTTCAATCAGTTCCTTCATACAACGCCTTAGGGAGGCGTATGTAGCGACATCTACCAGACTTTCCTTTCATTTAAAAATTTATGATTTTCTTTAGCAGCGTTACTGCTTAAAAAAACAAATATTAATGCAGTAAAGTTGTGTGATTTCCAAGTTGCAGAATTTTTTTTGGCTAGCAAATAAAGATTAATAAGAATGTCTGAGACTTGGCTCTACGAAATATCTCACAACTTTTTACGGTGGAAGAGTTTCGAGACTTGGCATCTTTTTTACATGGAACTTTTTCTATGGGATAGAGTCAACAGCAAAATATTACCTACTATTAGATTCACTCACAAGCCACAGTTCACCCACAAGTAAAATCACTGATTTCGGAGAAGAACCTATTTGATCAAAGTCGCCTCCCGAATCAAAAGTATTACCTAGTAATTAATAATAATAATGAGTAGTTCCAAGGTAGTATGAATCAGTCAAAGACATTCATACCATTTATTATCTAATCGGAAACTCAATATTTTTTAAGTTGCGATAATATTATGGGTCGATTAATAAAATATCTGTATTATACTGATTAGTCTTTTATTGGATTTTCATTATCATACACCAACTTTCTTACAGATTAATTTCGATTCGAACATAACTTCCAAAAACAATAAAAAAACTGACATTTTAAATACGTAAGTAATTTAAAGTAATAATTTTGTTTTTATACAGGAATGAAACATTTAAATGGTAGTGTAGAATGATTTTAAGAAACATAAGTGCGCTGCTCTCCTTCCCCTAATCTCGCTTTTCTATAATTATATAATTATATAAACCACCTTCCAAATAAAGTACCGTCACCTTGCGTCAACAGATCCCCAATATACCGGATTGGTTCAATCAATGATACTTACAAGTGACATTAATAACATTATAGTTAATTACAATATTTCACGCTACTTGGAATAGTAATATTGGTTGTAATAGTTAGAAATCTGAAAAATAACGTTTTTGGGAACGAATGCGAATTTGCGACTTTTATTGAAATAAATACGGTTATAAGATTAACAATAACTATGTAATAAAACAAACTTGTATCCACCGCGCGGCCGGGAAGACTCAGCACCTGAAAAGTTATTCAATATGTCAGTTTTGAAACAGTCTCATGTATTTATTGCACATGTGCACATGATATGAGTGTCGTTGACGAACGTAGCTGAATGTCACTTCGGAGTCTGTCATTGTCAAACATTTTGCATGGTTCACTAATGTTTCGGCGAAAATTATTTAGCAAATTTTTTAATCCCAAACCATTTCTCGCATATTTTTATTTGGGCGAAGCTATATTTCCCAACTCAACGTTTCGCACTGATATAATTTCCCAACTAAAGAGTAGATAAATTATTGTTTGGCAACTTATAATCTGGGTTTTTTTAATGTCATTTATGTATTTGGCATACCTTACTCAAAATATATACTTTAACACTGATATAATTTCCCAACTAATGATTTAATAAATTAGAGGACTGTGGAGTTTAGCTTCGTCGAGTAAGTGCAAGGCCTGAGTGGACGCTCCGCTCAGAGCGGGGCGTCGAGCGTCCATATAAATTGCTTTTGTTTTATATGGACGCTACACGCCCCGCTCTGAGCGGAGCGTCCACTCAGGCCTTACACTAAGGACGCATTCACGCAGTCTGCAGTGCGTAACCAGTGTGTCAAGACCCCTGCCATACGGCAAGGATACGATAAACTGGTGTCTGGCGCCGTTGCACGACCCGACACACCGACCAGCCATCAAGACCCGCGGCTTACGGACCAAGTACGGGCGGCCGGTGTCTCGCACGACTGGATCTTCACGCGTAAATATACCCGCCAATTCCTTTAGTATTCTTTCACACGCGCAAGTTATTGATAAATATGTCTTTAAATTGTGCGGCCTGCTGAGATACAATTACTGCTACACAAAACATGAAATGCACTAAATGTGCACGTGCATATCACCCTATTTGTGTCAATATCCGTGACCCCCTTAAACTAACTGACGGCCTAAACAATGAATGGATCTGGTAATTCTAATACTACAGTGCGAGCGTCTGCTTCGAGTGATGGTTCCAACCAAAATGCCAGCGCAAACGTTACCCTGCGCGCTCAAAATCGGAAAGTCTTGTCGCTCCTGGTGTCTCATGAAGTGAGTACGGATCCTGATACATTAAAATCGATCATCACGGAAATTAAATTAATGCGACAAGTGACATTAGTGACTAAAATTCCATTCAGATATCTCAAAGAATTACGAAGCTACAACCGTTCTAATATTGCTTGTTAGAAAGAGTAAACACAAACAGCGTATGACATCACAATCTGCGCGGCTGCCGCAGAGCGAGCCGCGCGCGCGGCGGGCCGCGTCGACGGCTCCGAGCACGATGGGCGCAGCAGGTGCCGTCTATTAGTGACGTCACAATCTTCCATCGTCATCGTTGCATCTTAAGTTGCGTTTTGCGAAAAAGGGACAGAACATAGGTACTAACCTAACTAACATAGGTACTTCTTAGAACTTTGGACACTTCCTGATTATTTAACCTTTTGCGTTGATTTTTTTTCTCCATTCGACTACATTTATAATCCATTTTCAAGAAAATATGACATTGATTATTTTATTTAGTGTCTACACCCCTATTGGTCAAAAATATTTTTAAAGGCTAACGAGCACTGATTTCGGTTACGGTTATACCGGTATGGCACCGGTATTACCAACATAACCAACATAACGGTATCGGAACCGGAACCGTGTAGAAATACATATCGGTTACCGGTCTTTTTTAAACTGTACTTAAACTTTTAGACTACCTTTTCCAAACCGGTATAATTATGATACTTTTTTTCCTTAGGCTTTTGTTCTCGTCAATGGGCGCTACAACTCATATTCACCGCCCTAGTTAGAAGCAAACTTGAGACAGCATCTATAATTTGGAATCCACATGAAGCTTCTTACACCCTGCTACTGGAGAAAATCCAAAAAGCCTTTTTACTGTTTCTTTATAAGAAAAAATTACGATATTATTAAAAACGATTTCATGTGCAAAACTAAATAACGCAAATGCTATCTTGGCCTTTTCATGTCATACCTAATTTTTTTATTGGCGAATATCATGCATAAAGAGCTGTTTTACTTAGGTAAATACCATCTACTCTCCTGATAATTTGGTTAAACCGTAAACTATTAGGTTTTCTAGACTAAAATTAACACATGATAAAAAGGCACAAGATTGGCTTTCCTACAATAAAATCAATATTATTGTAAAATAACTAGAAGTTTGTAAAATTTTGAATCAAAACGTGTGTCAAGAAATATCGTCATTGCGCGCGCCCGACATGGTTTTTAGTTTTGTGTAAAAATGAAACGCAAGACCTCCACATGTAGCAGTTTCGGTATCTCCCCTGGCCCCCCTCTGTCGCCCAGCGAACACAGGACCGGCAATATCCGCCCCGTTTTGTCAAGGTAAGTAGCCAAAAAAGTTCTTGCAAGATTGTAAATTTTTGCGTCATTGGTATATCCAAATGTTTCTTGATGGTTATGCGTGATTTATGAATTATTTTTCAATTGATTAGAAGACTACCATGGCTGTATTAGGTCTCCGTACCTATGTATTTTTTGCCAATCTCAAACACAAACTTTGTCCTGACTTATTTTCATGTGAATCGTCATTGTAAACACCGTCATTGGAGGCGAAAATGAAGGATACAACAATGACGCGTGTAGGCACCAATGACATTCCTCGTAGTCATCAATGTCGATTGTATACACCAATGACGTATACCTACATATTATTTCACAAATGTTGTTCCTATAACTGACATGTGTCATTCTCTATAGGTAATAATGATATAAAAAATATGAAAAATGCCAGTTTTAGTGTATATAAAACATTTTTTTGGGTTTTTTTTGCCCGTGTTAGAACTAACTGCTCTGGTAGTAAGACGGGAGATTTTTTATTTCCCCTATTGCTACTACCCATTATCCCTTCTGTATTCGTGGTCAGATTGTAGGTACGACGAGTCAAGCGAGAAGGAGTGTTAGGTGTACTGCGACCCTACAGCGCGCGAGCCGAGCGAGCGAAGCGAGCGTGCCGCTGGAGCGGCCGGCGAAGCCCCAGACCTAAATTTATTAAAAAAAACCGTTAAGTCTGCTTTGGCGCTTCGCCGGAATAGTTTAAAACGAAATGGAATGGTATGCTCAACATTTTGATTGGCCGACTTTACATGAAAGTCTGATTTCAAAATAAGTAAGTTCTCATTTCGGTGTTTGGAATGATGATTGATCATGTAGTGCAGGGATGCCGCGGATGCGATATTTTTTAAATACGCGGATGCGGATATTTGGGGGCACACATCCGCGGATGCGGATTTTGTGGTCAAACACTCAAAAGCGTAAATAAACAACGTCCATTTTATGATATCACGTGATCATCAAACACGTTGATACCAAATTACAATCGTTGCGAAAAAATCAAAAGCGCGTCTGATCTTGGCCACAGTTTCTGCACAAGGTTTTTTTAATAATGACGAAATTATCTTCTAAATATCTTCTTGTCGTGGTGCAATTATTATTATTATTATTATTATAAGCCATTTTATTTCCTTAAATAAAAAAAAGATTTACAAGTTGGGTATTTAAATTCTCTTATACTATTCGAATTTTATTTAAGGACCTCTCTACGAGTAAAGGCCTCCTCCATTTTACTCCACATTTTTCTGTCTTGGGCTTTTGATACCCAGTTTTCACCTGCTACCTTTTTTATTTCGTCTAGCCATCTCTCGGGAGGTCTGCCTCTTTTTCTTTTTCCGAGAGGGCCATCCCAATGTGTTACTCTGTCGTGGTGCAATAAAGAGTATTTATCATTATTATTATCTAAAACTCGCGCAGTGACCACTGTTTGGGCTTTTTTCTTGTCGTGAATTACGCTACATCTGCATCCGCAAAAACTCCGCATCGATTTGCATGTGGATGCGGATGTTGCAATTTGTGCGGAACTTCCGCGGTTGCGGGTGCGAATGTCTGCAACATCCCTGAACTGTATTTAGGATTCTGTCTTATAGGTAGCGACTTCCACCAAAAAAAATTAACATATTTCAGGCGCTAAATCACGTCACAAGTTCAGTCAAATTAGTGCCTTAAATATGATTAACATTTTTGATAAGTCGCCCTTTAAAATATCGTAACAGTAATATCGTACAGTAAGAACCGCTGCAATTTCGACCACCGAAATGAGATTGGACAACCGTTGTCAAGGTTACTTTTAAATTTTAAAAATAAGCTATATTTGTATTGAAGCGTAGCATACAAAAAAACCCTAACAACTCCCAAGGGCCCTAGACAGCTAAAATTAGGTAGGTACATTGTAGCATAACAATTATGGCAACTTAAGTGGTCGAAATTTATTTGTCTTAAAAGTCTGACAGTGTTCAATACCAAAATTTTATCCGGATCGTTACATTTTTTTCCAGGATACTAATTTTGTATATTTATGCAAGAAATGTCATTTTACATTAGTAGCGTTACTTAATGAAACATATTACTATTACGTAAACGTTAGTAACCATTGTAATTTCATTCATAAGTGTATTTTTTAAAACGACTGTTGGCCGGCGGTGCTCATCATCACCAGGTACTTGCGACCTTCTTGGTTGGAGGTTACATAGGTTCGTCATTGTTGTACACACTGCGTCGTTGTAATATTTACGTAACGTCATTGTTAAACACATATCGTCATTGTGGGTGACAGCCTTTTTTTTTACTTCATATATCTTCGTAAATATGGAGTTGTATGTAATGCCTTCTTCATAACATTGGTATATTCAACGAATACTACTATTTAAGAAAGTCTTACATTCCATTGTAGAATCAATTGCACCTTTCTTAGCTAATATTTTCAATAAATGTATTGATACTGGAGTATTTCCTGACCTCATGAAACACAGTAAAATTATCCCGTTGTTTAAATCAGGAACGAAAACTGACCCTACCAACTTCAGGCCAATATCAATACTACCGGCACTAAGCAAAGTTTTTGAGAAGCTTATTCTCCATCAGCTTATGTCCCACTTTAGTTGCAATAAACTGCTCAATACCAATCAGTTCGGATTCACTAAGGGTCGCTCTACCACCGATGCCGGTGTGGTACTAATTAAACATATTTTTGATGCCTGGGAAGAGGCTCAAGATGCTATTGGAGTGTTCTGTGATTTATCAAAGGCATTTGATTGCGTTGATCACGAGAACTTAATCAGAAAGTTGAAACATTATGGAATTAAAAACGGTGCTCTTGATCTTGTGACATCGTATCTCTCGGAGAGAACACAACGAGTAGTCATCAATGGAACCCAATCAGCAGGGACAACTGTTGCTCTTGGTGTTCCCCAAGGCTCGATTCTGGGTCCGTTTTTGTTTCTGATTTACATCAATGACCTACCAAATATGTTGCAAAATAAACATGATATAATGTTATTCGCAGACGACACGTCGCTTATCTTTCAAGGTAGACAGGAAAGAGGAAAACTTCGATGATATTAATGATGCACTCAACACTGTTGTGAAATGGTTTACAGCAAATAATTTACTGCTAAATTCCAAGAAAACAAAGTGTATCAGATTCACTTTACCTAATGTCAAGCAGGTAAACAATACCAAGATCAAATTAAAGGGTGATGAACTGGAAATTGAAGATAGAACAGTGTTTTTAGGTATCACCTTGGACTCAAAACTACAATGGCATGCACATATCACCGCCCTAGCCGGAAAACTTAGTTCGGCAGCCTATGCAGTAAGACGCATAAGACAGTTAACAAACGTTGAGACCGCCAGGCTGGTGTACTACAGTTACTTCCACAGTGTTATGTCCTACGGAATCCTGTTGTGGGGGAAAGCAGCTGATATCCAGACCATATTCGTGCTACAGAAACGCGCTGTGCGATCCATATACGAACTAAAAGCTCGAGAATCTCTCAGGGACAAATTTAAGGAGGCAAACATTCTTACTGTAGCATGCCAATACATTCTTGAGAATATCATGTATGTGCGGAAAAACCTTCACGAGTTCAAACTCAACAGCGATATCCACGACTTCAACACCAGAAGTAAAAACAAGATCGCAGTGAAGGCCAGTCGTCTCCGCAAGGTTAGCACGTCGTTCGTGGGGAACTGCATACGTTTTTATAATAAAATACCCCCCGAAATTGTTAATTTACCGTTCAGTCAATTTAAGTCTCATGTTAAAAGTAATTTGCTAAGCAAGGCGTATTATACTGTCAACGATTTCTTAAACGACAAAAATGCCTTTAAGCCAGTAGTAGGCTAATTCTATTAGGAATATACCTAAATACACATTATAAGTACCTACCTGAAATAATTGTTCCATTTTATGTAAGAAGAGAGCACGTAATGCTGTTTCTCGCCGAGCAAGTCGCTTATTAATCTTTGTTCTTAACACTGTCCGGTGGCTTGAATATGTCATGCTCGCTTAAAGGGCTTTGCTTACGGTGGCGTCGTTGATCGGGTCGCCACCTTCCCTAACATATGGTTGAGGGAGGCGATGGCTGAGATATGCGTCATACTCGTGATCGGGTGCTGTTTGTGGAGTCCGGACTGTTCATGCTTGCAAGGGCATAGTACCTAACTTCTTAAATACTAGTGTTATTTTATTATTATTGTATTGACGAGAGACATCATTCCGATCTTGACACGTTTTATTGTTATTGACCATGTACATCACTGACAATATTACATTAATATTCCTTTTTTTATTGTTTTGTTTGGACGCTTAGAGACCGTATACATCTCTACGAACATTGAATAATTATTAATTGTACTTGGACGCTCAGAGACCTTATACATCTCTGGAATACTGAATTAATATCATTAACTTTCTGTTAATGCACAGACCTTATCCTAATCGAATGTAATGGTCATATTTTGTTTTGTTTTCATTAACTTTGTGACATTTAGTGTGTTGTTATATCAGTCCTTAATGTGCAAATTTTAAATTATTATTGTGTAAGATTATTATTCTTTTATTGTAAGATTATTATTTTTATTGTAAATTACCGTTTGACATGTAAAAGTGCCCTTGTGGCCTATTTGCAGAATAAATAATTTGAATTTGAATTTGAATAAGTCTAAAATCGCAGCTCTGGCACTAAGTTGACGGCGGGGCACGATATTAGTATGGGGAGAACTTTTCTGCGTGGAACCGCCCGACAGTCCGATCGCTTCTCCCTCTGGCTCGCAAACTCCTGATGATAGCCGTCCGCGCACTCGTACTGGCATCAGTCGTCGGGGAACAACCACCGCGAAATTAGGCTTGGGGCCTAAACCCGGAAGCTATGAAACAAAATTTCTCGATAAATACTACTACTCCACTGTCTAGACTACAAGTCAAAAATCAACCACCACCGACAGGCGACAATGCTTACCCAGTATGCTATAACAGCACCCGGCCTTCACAATAAGGCGGAAACTTTTCCGTTTTCCTCTGTGTGCCAACAACCACAACTAGTTCCACCACCGGCGAGCTTCGCCTCAGGGCTTGAGAAAGTGCTGATGCACTAGCGCGAAAACTATACTTCTTAACACTGATTCAAAACTGTGGACCAGGAACTCGGGTCTGTAACTTATAAACGGTACACCACGCTTCACACCTTCAACAATTTCACGAATCTAATGCTGGTACATTTGCTCCCAAGATTCAACTCTTCACTTTGGAAGTACTATTCTTTCTGACACTCTTGTTTTCTCCCTGATCTGACAAGTGAGAAGAATCATTCTGGAACAATCTAATTCAAATTTCATATAACTCCTTCCAATTTTCATTCATAAAACCAGACAGTACCAAAGCAGGCGAATCCGTCGGTAAAGTATGCATACAATCTTTCCACGAAAATCACTTTCTTCTTTTATTTCAAATTTCGTCATTCAGTTCTGGAAAGGTTGCATAATAAAAAACCTAAAGAAGAATAGGTTTGAAACGATCGGTTCGTTTTTATCGCTGTCGACATTGTCAAAATTGTCAATCGAGGAAATTGTTGAATTAAGACTACGAGATCATTATAAGAGTATCTATTTGTTAATTATAATATTAAGATTTTATTTTTCGCTGTGTCCGTCCGGTGGCGTGCGGATTGCGATGGACCTACCTACGGCTATCACGCGACGGCGCGCGAGCTCTGTCGATTGTTCTCGCACTAGCCGTCTCTTTCTTATTAGAACACTTAGAACAAGAGGTATAGTGCGAGAAAAATTGAGAGTATATCGCGGCCGTTCCATGATAGACGTGCAGATGCAGGCCCAAGTGGCTTGCAAAAAAGACCGACTCGTTCTCCCCCGAACGTTTTGCCTTCACCGAAAGCAAAGAGACAGAAACTGAGTCCATTAACAACAAATGAGAAACGTATGGTGGTTAATATTTAAAAGTTGGTGTGTGAACTTAAGATGACGCTAAAAGCGTTATTTATACCTATCAAATTGAAAGAATGAAATCAGTGAAAAGATTACATAATATTAAAAACAGGTTATTTAATCATAATAATATGGAAAGTTTCAGATTAGGAATTAAAAACATGGAATGACATATTTTCCCCTAGTAGCGATATAAATAACATATTTCATACTACACTAGAAGAAAACTTGAACGACCATATTCGTATAAAACAAATAATTATAAGACCTATAAATAATAATAAAACCTGGGTAACGAGCGGACTCCGTTGAGCTTGTATACATAAGCGGCTGCTAAGGATCCTAACTAACCACCCAAAAAGTGAGGTGCTAGGAAACTATTATAAAAAATATAAAAAAATTATGATTACTTCAAAAAAACTAAACTACATAAAAATAATGCGCCGGTCAAAAAACAAAATAAAATCAATGTGGAGTATAATTAAAAACACAACAGATAACAATACCCCGCGCCATAAAAACATCACCGCCGGCGGCGCGAGCGCACCAACTGGCCTCTCGGTCAAGTCCCCGGACACATGACTCGAACAAAAAGTAGGGCTTTAAATCCCATTATCTCGCAAACGCATAACCGAGTTGAAAAATAGTTTTAGAAACCCCATAATATTTTTGAACAAGCTATCCAACGATACCCCACACAATAGGTATAACGAGAAAAAAAATACATCACCAATTTACATGTACCGGGGGGTACCCTAACAGGACTTTATTCTACTATTTTGTCGGCGTGATTGGTTTATATACCCACGCCGAATTGCAGTTTTCTAGTTGTAAGGGTTACTGAGCTAATTTGAAAATGTACAGGCAGACCGACGGACATGGCGAAACTATAAAGGTTCCTTGTTGACTACGGAATCCTAAAAAATGGGACCCACCTGGAATCATATACACACAAACATTAAAAAAAACGAATCGCCTCATCAATGACGGAGTTCTTAGGTAGGTAACAATCATTAAAAAACAAAACATAAAAAATACAACCGAATTGAGAACTTCTTATATTAAGGATACATATTTAAGGGGCAACCATACACCAAACGTGATTTGTTGGCGTTTTTATAGATTATGGTACGGAACCTTTAGTGTGCGAGTTCGCTCGCGCTTGACCGGTTTTTATTTCTATTTTGTTGACAACTGTTATATTTTGGCCTACTACCCGTTTTAGGCTTGACGTTGACTTTTGTGACACACTTGTCTTTTTCCGTGCTCTAATTGAAGATTAGTTAGCCCCATACACACATTTGATCCACTCAGGAAGCTAGTTCGAATTGCATCGGGTTTTTTTTCTTGTAGCCAATATATGGCTTTTTTGTGTCTACTTAAGTACCGGTTTACAGTGAGGATTTATATTTAAGATTGTCACTCAGTCGAACCTCGTTTGTATCCGCTCGGTTATAGGTGTAGGTACGGGTCGCTGGTCGCTGGTCGCTGGTCGCTCACCTGGGCTGCGGCGGCTGCGCGCCGGGCGCGTGCGCGTGCGCCGGGTAGTAGTGCAGCAGCTGCGCGGGCGCGGGGGGGGGAGGCGGGCCGGGCGGGCCGGGCGGGCCGGGCGGGCCGCGCGGGTCGCGCATGAGGTGGTGGTACAGGTTGAGCGCGTCCACCAGCTCGGCCGACAGCTGCGTGAGCCGCGCGTGGCGCGCGTCGGCGCGCTGCAGCGCCGCGTCCACCGCGCCCGCCTGCCGCAGCGCGCGCGCCTGCCCACACACTTATTATTTGGAGAACCAGCAGCTAACAATTAAAAATAATAATATAAGCTAACTTATGTAACTTAAGTAACAAAGAACCAATTACACCATACGCTATAATACCACTACGCGTAGAACCATTCCATAAACTCTCAGTTTGAGGCCGAGAGCGACAGACCGCGAATAATGAAGAGGCTGTCTGTGTAATTATTCTAGCTGGTCGATCGTATGTATGAATACATTTATAAACAATAATATATAATAATCCCACCAAAAACATTACATGTAAAGTGATTGCCAAGACTCCCTAGCTCATTATATAGCTTTCAGCGTTAAAAAGATATGCGCCCCCGGCCACCGAACAACTCCCAAGGAATAGTGCTTGGAAATGCCAATGGAATGTCCTACTACAAAATGTGAAATGCCTTCGGAATAAAACTGTTGACATTGAAAGTCTATTCCAAGCTTAGTATCAAATACGATCTTCTGCTACTTACTGAACATTGGTTGGTCCATGACGAGTTATTACTAACTAATATCAATAATTACGTTCTTAGCTCAAACTTTTGTCGCCGGATAAGACAACATAGCGGGGTGTGCATATACTCCCACCATAACAAATGTTATAGATAGACCTGACTTGTGTAGTTATTCTGTTGAAATGCACGCAGAGATAGCAGCTATACAACTTGTTGACATTAATTTAATTGTGATTTGCATGTACCGCTCCAATACAGAGGGTAACTTAGACATATTTATTTCATCAAATGAATTCGTTGCTTAGTCATATAGTGAATGAGGATGCAAATATATTAGTTATGGGCGACATTAACGTAGATTTAATAAAGTGGTCAAAACAAAAGTGAGACATTCTAGGTCTACTGACCCGATTTAATCTGACATCTATGGTCAATTTTGCAACTAGAATTCAAGGAGATTCAAAATCTTGCCTTGACCATGCGTACACTGACTTATCTCGAGATTCTGCTTCCGTATGCCCACTACACGCAGGCATTAGTGACCACTGTGCCGTTTGTTTTAAATTGACTATTGTGTCAGATAATGACCATACTCGACATATAACTGGCAAACATATACTGGCAAAGTCCGTCCAAAACAAACAATAGCCAAACTTAATATTAATGGGAAAGTAATCACGAATTCTAAGGATATTAGTAATATTTTTAATAAAATGTTTACAGGATCATCTGATGTTCCTCATACTGATCTCACAAATCACAATGACCTCATGAAATATATGGGCAATTCTAACTATTCCACTATCTATTTAAATCCCACTGACCGTGTTGAAATTATCAAAAGTATCAAAATCACTTCGCAACACAAAATCGTCAGGATATGATGACCTGGCAACGTCATTAATTAAAGATAACGCCGAATTAGTTGCGGGTCCTCTGAGTCACGTAATAAATTTATCAATGATGGAGGGGGGTTTCCCAGATCGATTAATAATGAGTATTATTAAACCATTGTTGAAAAAAGGGGATAAGGAACTGTGGGATAATTACAGGCCAATAGCCATTATACCAATATTGTCAAAAGTGCTCGAAAAAGTCGTATACAATCGAGTACTACATTTTTTGGACACATCTAATTTTAAACGCCGATCAATATGGATTCCGAAAGCAGAGATCTACCACCCTGGCTGTATATGAACTTATTAAGGTTATTACGACATGTAGAGATAAAAGGACTCCAGTAACAGCGATCTTCATGGACATGTCCAAGGCATTTGACAATGTTTCACATGACATCCTCTTGCGGAAGTTACATAACTATGGCATTCGGGGAAACTGTTATGACTGGTTACGATCGTATTTATCGAACAGGAAACAAAAAACCGAAGTTACTTCATATTGTGCCAATACAAAAACTTTAAACAAAATGCTATCCGATCGCCTGATCCGCCTGGATGTCAGTATGGGCGTGCCGCAAGGGAGCATCCTGGGACCATTGTTAGTTTTAATTTATATTAACGATTTACCCAATATTACTCATAACAAAGTCCTTCTTTTCGCTGACGACTGCTCTGTAATTATTCCCAGTAAAGACCCCTTAACTTTCCAGTCAGAGGCAAATTTAGTCTTTAACGACATCAACACTTGGTTACGGAGAAACCAATTAAAAGTTAACTTCAGTAAAACGAAATTTATGGAGTTCTTTGCACCCCAACCTAATCCTAAAGACATTGTTATTGAATATAACCAAGTAGCCATAGAAAGCGTTCGAACCATACGTTTTCTCGGAATGATGCTGGATTGCCACTGCAACTGGCAATCTCATGTTGAGCAACTGATCAATAGACTGAACAGAGATACGGCCTCATTTTATGGGGAAACTCCACATTTGCCACCCGGGCGTTCATACTCAAAAAAAATGCGTCAGACCGATATGTGGCGCAAATAATGCTGATTCATGTGTACCGCTGTTCAAGGAATTACAGATACTCCCATTGACCACTCTTTATATATTTGAAATGTCTCTGTTTGTGACAATCCATATAAACAGCTATAAAATCATGCCCTCCAATCCAAGGACAACATCTGGCCAACATGGGTTTAATCTCTGTTACCCAAGCCATAACTCTGCTCACTTTAAGAAAAGTATATTGTACATGCCGGTCAAAATCTTTAACCATTTGCCAAATGAACTACAGTACCGGTCAAAAGTTTAAGTTCACTCTGCGAAATAAGGTTATCATATTAAATTATGTTCAAATATAGAATATGTTTTGAATTCCAAACGTTTAATTGTTTCCACGACTACGAAATAACAATAAAAATACCTCTTGGAGGAATCGTTTTATTATTATTTGTTTTTTTAAGCAGTAACGTTGCTAAAGAAAATTATAAATTTTTAAACGAAATAAAAATTTAAAAATTTAATGCGCCGAGCCAGATTCGAACCGGCGACCACAGGCATTCATGGCCCGTCGCTACTAACCAACTGAGCTATCGGAACAATCCGGTTCGGGCACCTAATCCCTCAATCAGTTCCTTCATATAACGCCTTAGGGAGGAATCGTTTTATGTTATTCGCAAAATTTGATCCATTTAATATTTTTGTTCCGTATTTCCTATGAGATTTCGTGAAGTTAGAAATCATTTAAAATGGGTCGCAAAGCCGATTTGAGTGTCGAAACTCGCGCTGTTATTGTAGCTCTGTCAAATGAGGGCTACACGACGCGGAAAATCGCTGAAAAAATGAAGGTTTCTCAAACCGCTGTCGTGAGTACTTTGAAGAAACCGGTCTTAATTGCAGTCGATCTCGATCAGGTATGCCAAAAGTCACGTCTAAAAGCGAAGACCTATTTATTTGCGTGCAGAGCAAACGCCAACGTACTCTAAATGCTCCAGAAATTTGCGAAGAACTCAACGCCACCCGAGAACAGCGAGTATCGGTTTCGATAGTGCAACGGCGTCTGCGAAACTATGGTCTAAAAGGTCGTATTGCTGCCAAAAAACTCATGTTTACGTAGTCAGAATAAAGTTAAGAGGTTGAAATGGGCCCAGAAACACAAAAACTGGACGTCTGAACAGTGGTCTAAAGTTTTATTTTCTGACGAATCGAAGTTTGAAATTTTTGGAGGGAGACGTCGTCAATATGTTCGACGACAAGTAGGCGAACGAATGATAAAGCAATGCGTGATGCCAACAGTGAAGCACGGTGGAGGATCAGTTATGGTCTGGAGATGCTTTGCGGGTGATAAAGTTGGTGATCTCGTGAGAGTCAATGGCATAATGGATGAGGTGTGAGGAGTACAGCAAGATGACTCCATTCATTAATGTAACGGACACGGATGTTTCACGCACGAGTGCATTTGCTTTATCTAATGAATAACTATCCTATTTCCGGTCCTATTTCCTAGCATCCCTGAACCTGATACTATGTCTCACATTACTGAATCCAATTAACAAGTAACCTCATTTCAGTAACCTTCACTGTTAGAGTATGCCTATATAAACCCATGTATTTCCTAATAAAGCGATCATTCTATATCCGAGACTCGTCGTATTATTTACTCATCTACGTACAACATCTCATGGCGACTCTTGCCAGAGGGCTGCTCCAGGCAGCCCATAGCCTAGCCACAGCCTAGGCCAGCCGAACGACCCACCGCAGCGTTTCAACCTAAATCTTCATGGCAGCCATCAGCATCAGCAGACCAGCCAACCTACAACCCACGCAGCGCCGAACAGAATATCAAGACTAAGATGACCGAAAAGATCCACGTCACCGTAATGGGCATCGACATTACACTAGTGGGCCCTATCAAGCTGTTCCGGAAGCTCCAAATCACGGTGGCAGCACCACCACAGCTACCCGGTACGGGCTCATCAGAAAAAATCACCACTACGGTAACCATGGAGAAATCACCACGGAGCAAAACTTATGTTCCACGAAGAAGGGGCCCGATAAAAGTCAATCACCGAGCCACGACACGCCACATACAACAAGATGGAAGAGGTGTCCAGGGATATCCCGGCCCAAGTTCGAGGGAGTCCAGGGTTTTCCCGGCCCGCATCAACGACCGACGCAGCAGCCGACCCAGAGGAACACACTGCAGCCAGCCAGCTTCGAGGACAAGAGACGAGACCAAACAATGAAGACGTCAAAAGCGTATCGTATTTTTTTTATATAATCATTATATTCCATTTTTTTTTTACTTAACATATTTTAGAAAAGTAGATAACTAAGAGAAAATTAGTTCATATATTGTAGATTAATAATGTGTAAATTTAGTGTCACTAAAATTGAATAAGCCCGAGAAAATTTAAATATCGCAACATTACAGACATTCCTTTATCGACAATTATACATTAGCTAGTTATTGGACTGGCCATCTGATAACTTAGCAAAAGTCTAATTGATTAAAAATTAAAATAATAACGATGAAATTAGAAAATAACTTCATACAAGAATATAGTTCAAAGTAAGAAAATCACAAAATACTACTCTAAAGTACAATGAGTTAATCCCACCTATAACAATGAAATGTTTTAATCCTTATTTCGCTTCATTCATATTTGTTATATAGAAATAAATAAAATAATAATAATATATATATGTATATATATCAAAACCAAACACTAGCAATACAGTGAAAAGAAAAGAAAAAGAATAATAAAAATAATGTAATGTTAAAATCAACTTAAAATAATGGGAGACAAATATACAGGGTGGAAGAGGACTTAAGTCCTTCCCGGAAATATTAAATCGTTTAAGTGATATACAGTAGATTTGTAATGGTTAGAATCATGAATTAAGTAAAAAATAATAAAACCAAATTCACTACTTTTTCACTGTCGTGATGACCCTAATGCATCTGCACTCTACCACGCTAGATTCAGAGCACGTCACTTCGTTTGTTTTGTGACGGTGAAGATGAATGACGTATAAATGTCAAATAAATCAAATGCTGAAATACTAATATCAATTACTTTATTAATTATGGCCATACCTAACACTATCTTCAAATACGGTGTCCAAATGTCCCTCCATGCCTTATAATGCACGCTGCAGCCCATGCCCGAGTATGTCGGTGCACATGCCATAGTGTCCGCTCTTCAACATTTTTCCTACGCAGCAATCAACCTTTGTCTCATTTCGTCCGCAGTGTCGCATTCAGTTTTGTACACTATGTCTTTAACATAGCCCCACAGGAAGAAATCTAAACAAGTTAGATCCGGAGACCTGGGTGGCCAGCGGTGCGGCCCAAACCGGCCGATCCATTGGTCTCCAAACTCATTGTTCAATTTCATTCGTACTTCATGAACAGAATGAGCTGGTGCACCATCTTGTTGAAACCAAGTGCCATCTTTCAGCCAGTGGTAGGTCGTTGAGATAAGTGACAAGCTCATTGTTTAAAAGATCCATGTATCCGTGTCTGTTTAAAGTTGGAGGAAGAAACACAGGTCCTATAATAGTTTCTCCATGAATTGCCGCCCAGACCTTAACAGACCAACGATACTGATGAGCTGTAAATCGGTAAGCGAAATGATTCTCTTCGGCATACACATGTTCGTTTCGTCTGTTTCACATACCGTTGCGAGTAAATAAGCTTTCGACGCTCCAAAAAACATGCCTGGTGAAATCACGATCTTCTACTGTTTTTTGTAGCAGCCACCGGCAGTATGTTTCGCGAATAGGGCAGTCTCTAGGCAGCAAAGCTTGAACCCTCTGTATTTTGTAAGGGTGAAGGCCATTACATTTTAGAACTTTTAGTACTGCGGTATGACTTATTCTGAAATGTCGACCCGCTTGTCTCGAACTAGCTCTTGGATTATGTTCAAAATACCGCAGCACTCTTTCTTCCAGTCTAGCCGCAAGTTGAAGAACGGGTCCTCCACGTTGGTCATTCTGAGCTGTTCGTGGTACAATGGGCTGATTATTGGCGACACGATCATAAGTACGTAAAATCGTCCTTCGTCCAGTTGGATGTGGTGGTGGATATGTTTCTCGATATCGTCTTAAAGTTTCAGCCGCATTATAGTTGCATGTCGCGTATAAAAAGAGCAAATTTAAATAACCACGAGCATCGAACAAAGGCATTTTTATTTGAAGAATTATGACACCGTCTATCAAAAATTAATTTTGACTTTGTCATTAACAATGACTCATTTTGCTGATTTCTAACCGCGCAAAGAGGTTCGTTAGTTATAAAAAATGATTTTATTCTAAATATTAAGGTAATGTGTCGCATGTACGTTTTTAATGAAATAAAAAATAAAGACAACCTATTACATGAAAAATGTGCCTGTTCAACCAGGGCACAGTTTAAATTTACTCGAGCATGATTTTGTGAAACGAGCTAAAACCTTTTTATTAGTCCAGGTAACCAAAAATATTAAAGAAAACGAAAGAGGTTACGATATCATCTTTGAGCTTTCTTTGAGTGACTAGGTTTTGAGTGGTTGTCAATGTCAGTCAGCACTTGCACTATTTGATGTGGTTAGTTTTATTTATTCAACGAATTACATTTATTTATTTCATCCAACAATGAAACAAGTGGAGCCACAATGAGAATCGCCTCCGCTAATCCTGCAATGATTCTTAACGCGTTGCAAGAACAAAGATTCGATAAACGGCAACAAATTAACATAGTATCCTGTCGTGTAACGATTGTTTACATGTAAGTTCATTGACCCAATGACCTGTTTAGGGTTGGCACAAGTAGTTTTTTGCGTGAATGTTTAAAAGGCTATAAGTTGAAAACGGCTAAACGTATTTACATAGTTTGTATGGGGGAAATATAGTGCTAAGGCTAAACTATCTCCCATTTCCGCAAAGGTCCCTCGTGGACTTCCATGTTGTATATATATAGGTATTAAATTTTATCACGACTTATAGACACCGCCAAGTTATACCTCTATGTTGATAAATCAGACTCAAAATTATTAATAAAACTCATAACCAAAACCAGATTAACTAAAGTACAAAAAAAATCGAATAGCGGAACCACCTCGACACGACATCAAGTAAAAACGGCGATAGCGAATACCATTTCATTTCTTTTCGTAACTAAGAACTATATTCTAACTTATAGTCATATGAATAAAGTGCGATTTGATACAAACAGCACTATACACTTATGGTTTATAAACATAAACGTCAGCCTAAGTGCATAACATAACAACGCGGATTAACACATGGAGCATAGATACATTATATTTTCTAACCATACTATAATTTGTAAAATAATCCCATCAAGTTCAAATAAGTATTTTTTTAATCGATATATAAAAGTCACGTACTCAATGGCGTGACTCATCTAGTGTAAAAGATGGAATTACTGCGACATATGTTAGTCCACGGTAATATTTTAACAAACCACACTACTACATTAGAAAAAAAATAGTAGGAACTCATATGGTTAAAATTACGGTATCATAATTACTTTGCAATATGCAATTTAAGTCTTATAGCTTCTTCGATTGAGTTCAAAATAGTACAAGTACGACGTGCCGTTCTGGCACGCGACAGCTGATATAACAGCCGAGTTACATAATATAAAGCTTCGTGCATTGTTTTAGAGTCCAACTTTCCAAATACATTATTTTTATTTTAACGAACCAATATTATTATATGACCCATATAAGTAGAAATTGTTCTCACAGAACACAAATAATTATTCGTTATAATTAGTACCTATAGATCCAAATACCTACAACCACCAAATTTTAACCATAGTATAATTATTCTAGCAGATAGCTATGATTTAATAAATTCAATTTCTTTAAAATCAGTATATATCCGAGAAGGCTAAGACATATAGTTTATCACAGTACGATTAGACTGATCACCTAAAAGTAGCTGAAATTCTTATATGACGGTGTTTTTCAAGGAACGTGCGTAATCTCTCTTATTATCAAAATAAATCATAATCTTATTAGCAAACTACAGCCAGGGTACATCCCAGGGAAGATGTAGAAATCATTAGAATAAATCAAAATAAAAGGAAAAATTAATATATTTATATTTGCAAACAGTGACACTAGATAATATTTCATATAGACGAATAAGCTATTATTTTCATTATATTCAATTCAGTAGATTATATTTTATATAGACAAATAAGCTGCTATTTTCATTATGTTCGATTTATTATTAGATTATATTTAAAAAGAAGAATAAGGTAATATTTAACATTATATTCAATTTACTAGTATTAATTTAAAAGAAAAATAACAAGAAACAATTTTAAATGAAGAAAAAGCAATTAAAAACATTTTATTTCAGTACACTAAATAGCTTTTTAAAAAAAAGAGGAAATAAAAAAAAAGCAAAACAAGCAAAAATGCAAAAAACAAGATTATTAAAAACGTATAAATGTAATAGTATAGGTGTTATAAGGGATGCGCCAGGTACAAGGCAGGAAGGAAATCTTTGGATGCTGATCATGATTAGATCGAGTTATCAATCGTGAGAGCCCCTTAGACACGTAGTAATGTTAAAAGAACTGCCTGTTTACACATACATTGATATGTGATGCGCGCTTAGTAAATTAAATAATATAAATAGTATCTTGTACCTTTAAGCAAATAATGATAATATGTAAGGTTGGCCAACCAAGTAAATGCGTATCCCTAACCACCAACAAAAATAATAATAATTACCACATCATCACCCAAAGGCAACTTATAAATACCAAAGTTGAGTACGAATTCTATGTTGAGTTTGTTATATTGTAAGTACTGTAGATAATAAGTTTTGTGACACATCGTGGAAGTGTATACTGTTGTGTTCAATACAAGAGTATTTAATAAAAAGTTCTTCATGATCTTTAAAAAAAAAAAAAACTTATATTCAAAAAAATATATATATATATATCATAGGTCAAAATAAAAATAAACAATTATGATTTATAAAAAAAAAACTATATAATTACAGTAAGGTAAGAGATGTTATATAAAAAAAAAGGTAAAACAGAGGAAATCAAATGCCGTATACACGGAACCATAAACCAAAATTCGAGATCAACTTTTCAAGTACAAGTTTAAATACTAACACAGTAAAACATAATATTTCGTAAAATCAGAACTAAACTCTATTACTGTTAACAATAAAACTCAAATTAAAAACTTACCGTTTCGCAGCAAACTGCACCAAACTATACACAAAGTTACAGTCCATCATTCATAATTTCATTTACACTGCCTACCCCATCTGAGAATAAAGGCTTGAATCTTTTAATTAATTTACACACAGTTTAACATTAAAAAAAAACCGGAAACACACAATAAACGGGCACTTACCATATAAAATTTGATTAACACATTTAAAAACTCTAAATTCTTAATAATAACTTAAATACAACTCCAGCATAGTTTAATCCAACAAGCGAACAGAATAAAACAGATCTAAATGTAACTTACACCTACACAGCGACCGAGTGACTTAAAAATTCCACGAACTGCAATAGGAAGACCACCTAGTATACAGATCCAAGAACGCAACCCGAACCCACTGACATTAAATACATCCAAATCCAAATAGGGAACATTACCACCCGGACACTAAGAAATATCATATGTAAAAAACAATAAGACCTCGACCTAGATTAAGAAATATCATATTTAAACCACAATAGCTAAACAATGAATTCGCATCCTAAGCAAAAGATAACGAATAAGCTTACTCGCGCCCATAATTGTATGACACAGTAAACAGTTTAAAACCAGTAAGATAGTATAAGAAACAATATTGTAACAGACATAATAATGTATACAAGATATAAAGAAGCTAATTTTAAGTACATAAGTAAATCATTGTAACTGATAATTTTAAGCCAAAAATATGTTCCAAATTTTGTCTCAAAAAAAAGGAGAGGCGTGAGGTGTGAGGAGTACAGCAAGATGACTCCATTCATTAATGTAACGGACACGGATGTTTCACGCACGAGTGCATTTGCTTTATCTAATGAATAACTATCCTATTTCCGGTCCTATTTCCTAGCATCCCTGAACCTGATACTATGTCTCACATTACTGAATCCAATTAACAAGTAACCTCATTTCAGTAACCTCATTTCAGTAACCTTCACTGTTAGAGTATGCCTATATAAACCCATGTATTTCCTAATAAAGCGATCATTCTATATCCGAGACTCGTCGTATTATTTACTCATCTACGTACAACATCTCATGGATAAGAAAATGTATCATAACATTTTGCAACGTCACGCTTTTCCACCTGTAAAACGGATTGTAGGCAGAGGTTTTGTTTTCCAACAAGACAACGATCCCAAGCATACTTCGATGTTGTGCAAAAACTACATTTCATCCAAAGAAAAACTGTGCCAAAATCTGGCTGATTGTGACGAACAATAAACATACCTGCGACCTATTATAATCACTCACTTTCGAACAATAAATTATTTGTATTTGTAACTCGACGGCTGACTAACGAAGTACATTTAGCTAAGTTTGTTGAAAACGTGGCTAGTTCTGATTGGTCGGTATTTGCGCATTCGCATGCTCACGGATTTGAGAAATTATTCGACAACCTTTTTAAAAAAATTGACATTGATTGTCCAGTAAAAAAAGTACCCGTTAGACAGAGAGACAAGTTATGGTTCACCAACGAAACAGAAAAGTAAGGAATTTCTCTTACTTTTAGGGATGTTTGCGAGGTTTCAACCAAACAATACAAACCTTACGCAATTTATGAATAACTACAGATGCAGACATAATTCTCTTTTAAACAAAACTAGGAAGGCGTATATGAATAATATTATTGAATCTAATCCTAATAAAACCCAATCGTTGTGGAACTTAATCAAAACTGAAACCAATAAGTGTCGATCGGGTAGGGATGAGCTCGGTGCGCTGCGTCGAGCGGTGTGCGGACGCGCTCACCCAGCACTACCGAGCGTGGTGCGGGACTCGCCCGTGCGCCCGCGCCTTGCTCACGCGATGTTCGCCCACCGAACTCTCCACAATGTTTATGTCACCGTTCACGTCAGACGAAATATTAACAATAATAAAGAAAATTAAAGCTAAGGGAACTAAGGACATAAATATATGGTTTCCCGACTGCAATCCTCCACAGACTGCCGCTTCACTTTATCGTACATTTGTCCGAGCACTTTAACAATTCTATATCCGACGGTCATTACCCCGACTCACTTAAAAGGATCAGGGTGACTCCGGTATATAAGGGGAAAGGCTGCAAAGACGAAATGAAAAGCTATCGTCCTGTATCCCTTGTACCCGCAGTTTCTAAGGTGTTTGAGGCGGGTTTATGTAATAGACTGGCTAGGTTTCTTGGCGCCACTGGAGCTCTCAGCAGCGAGCAGTATGCCTACCGAGCGGGCCGATCCACACTGGATGCGGCACGTAGGTTACTGCAAATAGTTCTAACCAATTTAGAGGCAAAAAGGTGTGTTGCCGCTATATTCCTCGATCTTTCTCGAGCATTTGATTTAGTCTACCACGAATTAATAGCCAGCAAGCTAGAACATTATGGTGTTCGCGGAACGGCCCTGGATTTAGTGGTCTTTTCTAGCTAGACGTAGCCAATCTACTGACGTGAACGGTGAAAGATCTGAACTGGGCTCGATTGGAGACCGATCTGTCCCCCAGGGTTCCAGTGTGGGCAATAACGTGTTTGCATTGCTGATGAACGACCTGCCGTTTAAGAGTCCTATCGCAAAGTTCATAATGTACGCGGATGACATTCGTGCAATCGTTCACGGCAGTGACCAGCGGAACTAGAAAGTAACGCCTGCGAGGTTATCAGTAAGCTACTACATTGGTTCCAGGCAAATGGTATGCTATTGAATATAGGTAAGACAAACCTCCTGCAATTTTCACTTACCTCCAAAATGCAGCCTAAACTGGAAGTCATGGTGAACGGTGCCCAAGTGGAACCGGTACGTCATGCACGCTATGTTGGTTTCACTTTTGATGACAGTTTGCAATGGGATGATCACATCGATTCATTATGCGCAAAATTGAGTTCCGCCTACTATGCCATATCTCGATTGACCCGCACATTATCGCGAAGGAACCTGTTAACAGCATACTAACTATGCCTACTTTCACTCGCACCTTATACGCGGAATTGATCTTTGGGGTCTGGCAGCTGATAGGGACCGGCCGTTCATATTACAAAAGAAAGCGATTCGTTTAATCTGCCGTGTCCGATCAGATGAGACAGCACAGCCACTTTTTGTAAATCTTGGAGTTCTAACAGTACCTTCTCTAGAAACATATTCGAGGTAGCTAATTATGTTAGGAGAAACCCGGAGGAGTTCCCTATATAGGTAACTCTTATTCTGCAAGACGGAAACCAGGACTGGCCGTCCCCGCGCACAGGCTCCAAAAGACTGGCAAGTCTCTTGGTGTAATGGGTGCTAAAATTTACAATAAAATACCAGAACCAATCAGAACTTTGGACACCGAAAGAAGTTTTACGCACAAGTTTAAATTATACTGCGCAACACGGGCTTACTACTCTGTGAAGGAGTTCCTAGATGAATGAATATGTCGGGTCGAACACTTCATTAGATAGATGTAAGGAATTGAATTGATTGTATCATATTATTTTAATTTAATTTTCTGACATCCTATACCAGATTTTAGTTATTTATTGAAATTAATGTAACTGGCAATGTATGATTAATACAAAATAAAGACATATATACATATATCAGATCATAAGTGGCGCCAAGCTTCCTATCCTACACAGCGTAACCCTACCACTACCAGCAGCCACGCTCTACAAATTCTACATCTTGGCTAAAAAGTATAACATTGTTGGGCACATCCCGGTCGCCGCATAGACTCTCAAACATGTCTATACTTTTATATATATGAGCTCGGGAGTCTTGGCAATCACTTTACATGTAATAATTTTGGTGGGATCTCATTCCTTTTTGTAAGGTAATTATTTATAACAAGGAATCCCTATACACATTTTCAGACCCCTAGCATCAAAATTTGCGGAAGTCTCATACAAAGTTCCATCCCCTACTCTAAGGGGTTGGGGGGTAGAAGTTCCAATTTTTTGAATTATTTTGTTGATTGTGTACTAATACTAGCATACATACCAAATTTCAGCTATCTAGGACTTCAGGAAGTACCCTAGAGGTTTTGATGATCTACATCAGTGAGTGACGAAATCGGCGTTTTTTAGATATCAATTATATTAGAGCTATGTTACTGAAACTTTATATGTTTAATAAGTCCACTATTGACCTCATATCCCGAGAATTTTGTTTATCTGGTATAATCCAAAGCCAAGTTACGAGGATTCAAGAAAACGACGAACCGCTTCGAGAAAAGGTAAGTAGTGCCCTTGCGTTGCGCTTCGCTTGGCTCCTCTTCAGGGATGCATGTGCGAGGTTAATGACATTATTTTGGGCTAGCACAGGTTGCAAACACATCTTTGTAGCAATATATCAATACTGTGCAACTTTATACACATATGATAGCGCTTCTTTGTCGGATCGTGTTGCAACTGAATGAAAAGCGGTATTGCGCACGCACAGCCCCGCCGCCTCCTCCGCCTCCGCCTCCGCCTCCGCCCCCGCCCCCGCCCCCGCCTGCCGCTCGTACCTCGTGTCTCGCGAGCGCCTCCTCGCCGGGCGCGGGCGCCTCGGGGCTGGCCTCGTGCAGCGCGAGCAGCGCCGCGTCCAGCGCCGCCTCGTCCAGCCCCGCCGCCTCCTCCGCCTCCGCCCCCGCCCCCGCCCCCGCCCCCGCCTGCCGCTCGTACCTCGTGTCTCGCGAGCGCCTCCTCGCCGGGCGCGGGCGCCTCGGGGCTGGCCTCGTGCAGCGCGAGCAGCGCCGCGTCCAGCGCCGCCTCGTCCAGCCCCGCCGCCCCCCCCGCCCCCGCCCCCGCCCCCGCCTGCCGCTCGTACCTCGTGTCTCGCGAGCGCCTCCTCGCCGGGCGCGGGCGCCTCGGGGCTGGCCTCGTGCAGCGCGAGCAGCGCCGCGTCCAGCGCCGCCTCGTCCAGCCCCGCCGCCTCCTCCGCCTCCGCCTCCGCCTCCGCCCCCGCCCCCGCCCCCGCCTGCCGCTCGTACCTCGTGTCTCGCGAGCGCCTCCTCGCCGGGCGCGGGCGCCTCGGGGCTGGCCTCGTGCAGCGCGAGCAGCGCCGCGTCCAGCGCCGCCTCGTCCAGCCCCGCCGCCTCCTCCGCCTCCGCCTCCGCCTCCGCCCCCGCCCCCGCCCCCGCCTGCCGCTCGTACCTCGTGTCTCGCGAGCGCCTCCTCGCCGGGCGCGGGCACCTCGGGGCTGGCCTCGTGCAGCGCGAGCAGCGCCGCGTCCAGCGCCGCCTCGTCCAGCCCCGCCGCCTCCTCCGCCTCCGCCTCCGCCTCCGCCCCCGCCCCCGCCCCCGCCTGCCGCTCGTACCTCGTGTCTCGCGAGCGCCTCCTCGCCGGGCGCGGGCGCCTCGGGGCTGGCCTCGTGCAGCGCGAGCAGCGCCGCGTCCAGCGCCGCCTCGTCCAGCCCCGCCGCCTCCTCCGCCTCCGCCCCCGCCCCCGCCCCCGCCCCCGCCCCCGCCTGCCGCTCGTACCTCGTGTCTCGCGAGCGCCTCCTCGCCGGGCGCGGGCGCCTCGGGGCTGGCCTCGTGCAGCGCGAGCAGCGCCGCGTCCAGCGCCGCCTCGTCCAGCCCCGCCGCCTCCTCCGCCTCCGCCTCCGCCCCCGCCCCCGCCCCCGCCTGCCGCTCGTACCTCGTGTCTCGCGAGCGCCTCCTCGCCGGGCGCGGGCGCCTCGGGGCTGGCCTCGTGCAGCGCGAGCAGCGCCGCGTCCAGCGCCGCCTCGTCCAGCCCCGCCGCCTCCTCCGCCTCCGCCTCCGCCTCCGCCCCCGCCCCCGCCCCCGCCTGCCGCTCGTACCTCGTGTCTCGCGAGCGCCTCCTCGCCGGGCGCGGGCACCTCGGGGCTGGCCTCGTGCAGCGCGAGCAGCGCCGCGTCCAGCGCCGCCTCGTCCAGCCCCGCCGCCTCCTCCGCCTCCGCCTCCGCCTCCGCCCCCGCCCCCGCCCCCGCCTGCCGCTCGTACCTCGTGTCTCGCGAGCGCCTCCTCGCCGGGCGCGGGCGCCTCGGGGCTGGCCTCGTGCAGCGCGAGCAGCGCCGCGTCCAGCGCCGCCTCGTCCAGCCCCGCCGCCTCCTCCGCCTCCGCCTCCGCCCCCGCCCCCGCCCCCGCCTGCCGCTCGTACCTCGTGTCTCGCGAGCGCCTCCTCGCCGGGCGCGGGCGCCTCGGGGCTGGCCTCGTGCAGCGCGAGCAGCGCCGCGTCCAGCGCCGCCTCGTCCAGCCCCGCCGCCTCCTCCGCCTCCGCCTCCGCCTCCGCCCCCGCCCCCGCCCCCGCCTGCCGCTCGTACCTCGTGTCTCGCGAGCGCCTCCTCGCCGGGCGCGGGCGCCTCGGGGCTGGCCTCGTGCAGCGCGAGCAGCGCCGCGTCCAGCGCCGCCTCGTCCAGCCCCGCCGCCTCCTCCGCCTCCGCCTCCGCCTCCGCCCCCGCCCCCGCCCCCGCCTGCCGCTCGTACCTCGTGTCTCGCGAGCGCCTCCTCGCCGGGCGCGGGCGCCTCGGGGCTGGCCTCGTGCAGCGCGAGCAGCGCCGCGTCCAGCGCCGCCTCGTCCAGCCCCGCCGCCTCCTCCGCCTCCGCCCCCGCCCCCGCCCCCGCCCCCGCCCCCGCCTGCCGCTCGTACCTCGTGTCTCGCGAGCGCCTCCTCGCCGGGCGCGGGCGCCTCGGGGCTGGCCTCGTGCAGCGCGAGCAGCGCCGCGTCCAGCGCCGCCTCGTCCAGCCCCGCCGCCTCCTCCGCCTCCGCCTCCGCCTCCGCCTCCGCCTCCGCCTGCGCGCCCGCCACCGCGCCCGCCACAAACTGCACGCTCTTGCCCGATCGTGTCTCGCTCTCTGCGGGACAAACGTCACACATATATCGCACCGACTTCAAGCGGGCGCTACTTATAAAAGATAATTTATATAAGATATAATATGACCACTTTTCTGCAGAATGCCGATATCAATCAGTGGTGAATTTTGGAATTTCGTTAGCGGACGTTTCTGCTTCCTACACGACACGCAAAAGCAAACTGCGAGGCGCAGGTCCTACCGGCACCGCGGCCTAGCAACAATTAACGATTTAAAAAAAATTGTGTAGCAAGTGGGAGGTCTAATTGTTTTATTGATTAATCGTTTAATGGCGATTTTTAAACAAAATTTATTTCATACATGATTTTAAATTTAATCAATCATGTGCACAGAAATAAATATGAAAACTTATTTTTGTTCTACAAACTAAGGACGAAAATGAGTCCGATTCCGGCCCGACGATTTTTTTTCATTATGGTTACAAAATATAGTTTATCATAACATAAATATAGATTACATGGTCTTTTAGCCTATGTTAAGTGGAACGGACAAAATATTCAAAAATATTAGAGTTATGGCAATTTTGTGAAATCAAGCAGCATGAAACTGAGAATAATAAAGAAAATTGTATATAATAATATACAAATATATATAAATAAAATACAAAATAATAAAGAAAATTGTATATAATATAAATAGACATAGGCACATGTTTTAAATGTACGTTTACGTTGTATTTATCTTTTTCTGATATTTTGAAACGATTATACGAATTGCAATGCTTAGTTCAGTGATCATACTTATTAATTATAGATAAATTGATTATTTGAACTAGCTAACTGCTTTATTATTTTGACTTCATAGTATATAGCAGAAAAAGTAACATATGATGTTGAACAAAAATTATATTTCAATATAAACACTCAGGATCCTGCATTTTTCTCAGTACCCTGGCTATTTATTTGACAGGATCCTGAGACCAGGTTCCTGAGAATTTCGGAATAATATTTAAAAATAACGTCTATTTATAACATTCAACCAAAATTTTTTGTTATTTTTTTTTAATGTACCTAAATTTTTGGTACATATATATAAAAAAAACTTTATAACTAAAACCTGTCATTGATTGGACTAATACATATAAGGTGCAACTCTTCCTAATTCTCCAGTCTATCACCTCCTTAAGTTCCTACATCGTTATCTGTAACATCCTGTATACGTCAATATATGTTGAAATGAAACATGGAACTGGCGCCCGTGACAGGGCTCTCTGAATGTAGTCGCTAGCAAAGAAACGTCGCGTCGTAGAGACAGTGATGAGTGATGTACTGACTGGCGGGCGGCGGCGCGAGGTCGGCGCTCACGAAGTTGGCGGGGAAGAGCCCCTCGCCTCGCTCGTTGCTGCCCTTCCACCAGTTGGGGTCACTCGCGTCCGTCACCCACACTGCAACAGACAAACGTTCAGACCGAGTGCAAGGGATACTGTTCTTTCAGCAATGTCCAATCAAATAATCACGAGACGACAAAATTTGGTAGGAATATTGAACAATTAGTACACTAAATATTTTTACATTATTATTTAAAACTAAACAATTTATTAATAGCATTGGCATAGGGTAAATTGCCAATAACTGGCTACCCTTCAATAACTGGCCCCCTCATACTAAAAATTAACTCTGTCCCCCTATAAACAGAATTAGATTTAGTATTGTGGCGCATCACTAGCTGGTGGCTTGCACATCACTACACGGCTACGGCGGCGGCGAGGCTCGCGGCTGCCGGCGGCCGGCAGAGCGGGTCCACGCTTCTAGTTCGACCGAGAACGTTCTCTTTTATTTTCCATTCGCCATTTTGTTGACATTATAACAAATATAATTTATTATTCGTGGAGTTGGCTTTTCAGTATTCCTAGGTTAGGCGGCTAGCACTCACATTATAACGTGGCCAGTTATTGAAGGGTGGCCAGTAATTAACACCTTATACTAAAAATAATTCTATTAAAGATGAATAGAGTTAATTTTTAGTATGAGGTAGGTAGGTACCTATTGTGGATTTACCCCACCATGATTCAGAATTGCAGTATTATTTTGCATAAAAAACTCCTACTCCTGGAAAAAAGGTAATGTTTCTAATATTAAAATGTATTAAAAAGGAATTATTACGAGCAACTGAACTACAGAGGGTATACGATTTTTTGTACACTATCGCAGCATGGAGTACCGACCGATCTCCCCGGCGAGGAAGGTGAGCTCGTTGTCCTCCGCGGCCTCGAAGTCGTACAGCGCGCGCACCTTGCGCGGCGCGGGCGGAGCGGGCGCCGCAGCGGGCCCGCCCCCTCCCGCCCCCCCCTCCCCCTCCCCCTCCCCCACCCCTCACAGCATGGAGTACCGACCGATCTCCCCGGCGAGGAAGGTGAGCTCGTTGTCCTCCGCGGCCTCGAAGTCGTACAGCGCGCGCACCTTGCGCGGCGCGGGCAGAGCGGGCCCGCCCCCTCCCGACCCCCCTCCCCCTCCCGCCCCCCCCTCCCCCTCCCCCTCCCCCACCCCTCACAGCATGGAGTACCGACCGATCTCCCCGGCGAGGAAGGTGAGCTCGTTGTCCTCCGCGGCCTCGAAGTCGTACAGCGCGCGCACCTTGCGCGGCGCGGGCGGAGCGGGCGCCGCAGCGGGCCCGCCCCCTCCCGCCCCCCCCTCCCCCTCCCCCACCCCTCACAGCATGGAGTACCGACCGATCTCCCCGGCGAGGAAGGTGAGCTCGTTGTCCTCCGCGGCCTCGAAGTCGTACAGCGCGCGCACCTTGCGCGGCGCGGGCGGAGCGGGCGCCGCAGCGGGCCCGCCCCCTCCCGCCCCCCCTCCCCCTCCCCCACCCCTCACAGCATGGAGTACCGACCGATCTCCCCGGCGAGGAAGGTGAGCTCGTTGTCCTCCGCGGCCTCGAAGTCGTACAGCGCGCGCACCTTGCGCGGCGCGGGCGGAGCGGGCGCCGCAGCGGGCCCGCCCCCTCCCGCCCCCCCCTCCCCCTCCCCCTCCCCCACCCCTCACAGCATGGAGTACCGACCGATCTCCCCGGCGAGGAAGGTGAGCTCGTTGTCCTCCGCGGCCTCGAAGTCGTACAGCGCGCGCACCTTGCGCGGCGCGGGCGGAGCGGGCGCCGCAGCGGGCCCGCCCCCTCCCGCCCCCCCTCCCCCTCCCCCTCCCCCATCCCTCACAGCATGGAGTACCGACCGATCTCCCCGGCGAGGAAGGTGAGCTCGTTGTCCTCCGCGGCCTCGAAGTCGTACAGCGCGCGCACCTTGCGCGGCGCGGGCGGAGCGGGCGCCGCAGCGGGCCCGCCCCCTCCCGCCCCCCCTCCCCCTCCCCCTCCCCCACCCCTCACAGCATGGAGTACCGACCGATCTCCCCGGCGAGGAAGGTGAGCTCGTTGTCCTCCGCGGCCTCGAAGTCGTACAGCGCGCGCACCTTGCGCGGCGCGGGCGGAGCGGGCGCCGCAGCGGGCCCGCCCCCTCCCGCCCCCCCTCCCCCTCCCCCTCCCCCATCCCTCACAGCATGGAGTACCGACCGATCTCCCCGGCGAGGAAGGTGAGCTCGTTGTCCTCCGCGGCCTCGAAGTCGTACAGCGCGCGCACCTTGCGCGGCGCGGGCGGAGCGGGCGCCGCAGCGGGCCCGCCCCCTCCCGCCCCCCCCTCCCCCTCCCCCTCCCCCACCCCTCACAGCATGGAGTACCGACCGATCTCCCCGGCGAGGAAGGTGAGCTCGTTGTCCTCCGCGGCCTCGAAGTCGTACAGCGCGCGCACCTTGCGCGGCGCGGGCGGAGCGGGCGCCGCAGCGGGCCCGCCCCCTCCCGCCCCCCCCTCCCCCTCCCCCTCCCCCATCCCTCACAGCATGGAGTACCGACCGATCTCCCCGGCGAGGAAGGTGAGCTCGTTGTCCTCCGCGGCCTCGAAGTCGTACAGCGCGCGCACCTTGCGCGGCGCGGGCGGAGCGGGCGCCGCAGCGGGCCCGCCCCCTCCCGCCCCCCCTCCCCCTCCCCCTCCCCCACCCCTCACAGCATGGAGTACCGACCGATCTCCCCGGCGAGGAAGGTGAGCTCGTTGTCCTCCGCGGCCTCGAAGTCGTACAGCGCGCGCACCTTGCGCGGCGCGGGCGGAGCGGGCGCCGCAGCGGGCCCGCCCCCTCCCGCCCCCCCTCCCACTCCCGCTCCCCCTCCCGCGCCCGCCTCCTCCACGCGCGGGTACAGCGCGCCGCCCCCCGTGCTGCTGCCTGATAAAACAATTCACTGCGTCACTTCAGAACCCAGACTGCCGTGCCATGACAAAACACTGCCAACTACTGTTTTGTGGTAACATCGATAAATTTTATTAATAAAATACTGAGAATAGAAAAGAAAAGAAATAATAATAATAACAATAAAGTCTTTATTTCCGATAAACTATCCATATAGTTTTAGTATGTTACTTAACCTAGGTAAGTTAGCATTATATTCTAGTTTTAAATAATATTATACTCGTAGGCTACTCTATTTGAACACCAATAGTGCAACGAACTTAATCTGCCCGACCCAGTGCGGCAAGATTGGGCAGTCGTACGGTCTGCAATGACACCCGGAATGCTGTTAGTACTTCCCCTGAGTCGGCCCAGCATCGACACGCTTTTCTTGCCTAGTATCGCTTGAAAACCGTCCGTGCGTCCGTTTTATTAGTCTTTCGGACGCTGATATAATGTTCACAGTTGAGTCATTTTGTATCAAAATCATTCAAAAACGTCATAGTAAACTCTTCACTATTAAAACCTAATGACTTGTTTCAACTAAACACCGCAACTTTAAATAAATACAGCGCAGCGTTAATAATGTAGTTTCCGTTCATGTCGCAACTAACGTTTGGCTTCCCCCCCCCAACGGGGTCCCCAAACGTTAGTTGCTAAACAATAGTCAACCAATTTACCTACATGTTATGACAAAACATTAAGTATCCTGTTACAGTGTTTTGTTAAAACAAGTTATATCTATATTAGGAAAGTACGTCATGCATGACTAAACATGCTTTGGTTAGTTAGTAATATTTACACGTACGAATTTAAACGTCTCTGTACATTTTTACCCCTATTAATTTTGCCACTCGTCCTTTATGACCATTAAACAATACGTCCACAGGACAGACGGACATGGAGAAACTATTAGGTTACGTTTTTGCCATTTTGGTTCCGAAACCCTAAAATATGTATTATTTTTATCGAAATTGAAAACCTACTTTGCAGTATTGGATCAAATTAATTTAAAAATTGTATGACCACTATGCACCTAAATGCAGTTCACGACCAAAACGACAATTTAGTTAGATTTTCCATACAACGATTAGCACAAATAGAAAATGGTGGCATGAAACTGATTCAGCCGTTTCAGAATAGTTGATCCACCCAGAAAATTAGTTTGACTAGCGTCGTGAATAAAACAGAGATGTAGCCAATAGGGGTGTAGACTCGAAAATTATTATCACTCCAAAAGAAAGAAGGCAAAAAAATATGCCGCGCCGTGACGGAAATCCCATTCAGATATCTCAAAGAATTTCGAAGCTACAACCGTTTTAATATTGTTTGTTAAAGAGAGAAAACGCAAAAATTGTGTGACGTCACGTTACGGGATGCTGCCGGGGGGCCGCGTCGACGACGGTGCCGAACACGCTGGGCAAGGCACGTTCCGGTCTATTAGTGACGTCAAAACCTTCCAGCATCATCAGAAGTTGCGTTTTGCGAAAAAGGGACAGAATATACCGCCCTTCCTTAAACTTTGGATTCGTGATTATTTAACCTCTTTCGTTGATTTTTTTCTCCATTTGACTTCATTTTTAATCTTTTTATAAATATTTTTATTTAGTGTGTACACCCCTATTATACCGACCAGTGTTGGTGGCGCCGCTCTCGCGCAGCGACAGCTCGATGGCGCGCGCGAGGTCGTCGTGCTCGCGCGCGGCGGCGGCGGCGGCGGCGGTGGCGGCCGCGGTGGCGGTGGCGGTGGCGGCCGCGGTGGTGGACGTGGCCGCGTGCGCCGTCTCCGCCGGCTCGAACTCGTGCCCCTCGAGCCGCAGCTTCAGGTACAGCGAGGGCACCAGGTCCAGCTGCGGGTCGCCGCGGAACTCGTTCTCCGACCACTGCGCGACGCCACATGCAACGAGACGCATTATGCGAGGACTGGGAGGTTATTACCTAACTTTTCGACCATACGTTACAACGACTCTACTGTAAGATCTACCTGATAACGAACGTAAACAGGGTTCCGCAATCGACCGGCAGTAATGTCTACAAATACAATGTTGATTAAAAATGAAGAATACTTATCAAAGTCAAAGTCAAAATCTTTTATTTGTAAACATAGGTAAAAGGAAAGGATGGTCTAAGAACAAAAACTTAAAATTATGTACCACTATGTTTTGCCATTAAGGCACACAAATATTTTACGACAAGATGGAGCATGCTTCTAATCAAAGAAATAACTACCACGAAGAATACCATGTGAAGTAAACTAGAGCCCATAAAACTAATGACTAACTAACAACTAAACTAACTAACAAGTAAACTTTGACGACCGCCTTAGCCTAGTTGGTAGTGACCCTGCCTACGAAGCAAGAGGTCCTGGGTTCGAATCCCGGTACTTCACCAAGGCTTACTTTTCCGTGTTAGAAGGCCGGATGCGGATGGCTATCGATTTCCTAAGTGGGAGATAATGAGATGCAGTATAGGTACCTTGCGCAGCAGCGCGCGCAAGCGGCGCGCAACGGGCGGCTGCGCGCGCGCCAGCAGCCGCCGCAGCTCGTGCAGGAAGTCACGCGACGCCACCTCCAGCAGGAACGCGCGCCCGCAGTTCGCCACGCACGCGTCCAGCAGCGTCGCCGCCTGCCAGTCAACCACACACACCAGCTCACACACGACACGACTCATCACAGCGGCAACTATCACACGCCATCTACTTCCTCCTTCGTCTATCTCCGCATTCGCATATTCAACCGACAGAGGGACACATTGCGAACTAACTTTATCCAAAGTATTACTAATATCCATCGGAGTAATCGACGCTGAGTATATGAGGCCTGAGGCCTCCCAATAAAAATTGGTCATTTTACAAATTAACTGTTGATTACAAATCTTAGGCGAATTCGTTTCAACTTGCAAGTTGTCAAACCCGTACAGTGAGCAGCAAAAGTAGCTACGCCGATCACACACGACACGATTCTAATAACGTCAAGAGAATAAGGACTGTCTAGATCATTTTGAGCGTGTTATTTTGCGTGGCTACTTCTGCTGCTGACTGTACTGCCGGTTTAATGTCATGTTAAAAGTGTTTAAAACTGCCATACGAAGTTGTCAAACGAGCGAAAGCGACAAGGCATCAAGTTCGACATGGGTATGCTGATGCTGGCCACAGCCACACCTAACCTTACTGAATATAGCGTCGAGCACTTGACGCATCCTAATCTAACGTAATGTTGTATCCTTCGCGTTATTGGAAGTGGAGCTTGATGCAAGAGCCGTCGCACAGTGAGCCACTCGTGGTCGCCACAAGCTGCGAACGAGTTATGTCATACACTTTGTATATTATCGCCGCACATTGAGCCACAAGCTGCGGTGTGGCTCACGCTCGTTGCTAGGGGCTTAGCGGCAGAGTAGTCGTGCCTCGGCACCGGTCCGGTCCGGTCCGGTCCGGTCCTCCCTCGTGAGCTGAACGTACCTTGAGCTGCACGTGCGGGTCGGAGTGCGCGAGGCGGCGCGTGACCGCGCGCAGGCAGTCGCGCGCCGCGGCCGCGCCGGCGGCTGCGCGGTCGCAGATCTCCAGGATCAGCGCCCAGTCCTCGCTCGAGTTGTTCTCGCTCGTCGCCTTCTCTGCAGACAGGGACCACACCACACTATTCAGTAAGGTCGTATGGTTCCCTCGCTAGGAGCTGAACACCTTTCTACCGTGTGGACTTAACGTCATTTTATGTTGCCAAGTGATAGCGTCAAAGTATCTAGGTTTTCAGCTACTTATGGGTTTGACTGTACACTCGCCTACAAACAGATGTATACCTTGATTCGCATAATTACAAGGCAACAGGTAAAAAAATATGGGTATCTTCGTGTAATCAACTACAAACAATATTAACAATGTACATCAGGGGCCTGTTTCACGAAGCTGCAAGTTACAACTTATAAGCGGAAGTCATTGCTATTAAAATGTAATGAAAAGAGACTTCCGCTTGTAGTTAGTTACCTGTAGCTTCATGAAACAAGCCCCAGAGAGTATAACAGAAAAAGTTTCTGACAAAAAAAAATTTTTCGTACAAGCTTTTATAGCCGACTGTAATTTTCTGTCTACCGTCATCAACTACTCATTGAGACCATTCTAACGAGCCCAAACTCAACGGGGTTACGTCGGTTAACTACTGAATTCACATGGCGTCCTTCTGCCTCCATCATCAAATCAGCTCGATGGTACCATAATTTATTTATTTTTTTATTTCAAAATATGTTACATGAAAATATGATACCTTATTTCAACTCCAATGCGACATGAATCTTAAAATTAACATATACAAACAGGAACATATAGGTTATTACAAATAACAATCAGATACAAACAAATAATTACAAAAAACACCATTAGAAATGACTGAAATATAATGATGTGATATATTTTTAGAAACGGCTTCGTAAGCCCTTTCATTAGATACCACACACGAGAGGTTTCAGAACAATATTTTTTTCCCATACTAAAAAAAGGTGAAGTTATAACTCCTCTCCTTTTTTATTTTCGTGCTACGGGTCAAATTGATTCATATGGCCTCAAGATCAATCGCTCCGATTTTCATGCTTTTAACACCATTTGCAGCATTTTACTGAATATCGGGGTATACCGCTAGGACTAATATACTTACTATTACTTACATACATACACTCCTTTATCCCTAAAAGGGGTAGGCAGAGCACATGAAACTTGTGTCCAGTGCCACTGTTAGCATAAATGTGGGTATAAAAAATCGACAAAATGTGATATCGCAGTGATAGGTTGCTAGCCCATCGCCCACAGCACACTTCAACCCTGTTACCTTAGTCGACTTACTTACGTTCTCGAAAAGGCTCTAACCATTTCAATAAAATTTGGAGTGTAGGGGTTTACGGGGGCGAAAAATAATCGTGTCGTCTCATATCTTGGAAAATTTGTTTTCTCCGTATTTTCGCTATTTTCACCCGAGCAGAGCTCAGTCGCCCAGGGACTAATTATAATTAATTGTCTAATATTAATAATTTTCATATATTACAAAGGAATGTACAGCTGCATAACGTTTTCGTCTTATCTCCATTTGACTCATGATTAGGCCTGACTCATTCTATGAAATAATTCCCAGTAAGATAACAGTCGGGTATATCAAGAATTATTTTAAGATACTCCCTTTGGTACTGTTAGGTTTCAGTATTTTACCAATCAATTGCTTACGTTTTTTGGCAGAAAATAGTTATGTTTAATTTATTAAGAATTGTTGATCATATAAGTAAACAGAGTTGAACTACGAGTATATTAGATTTCATTTTGTAGTCACACAGTTGCTGTTGCTTGATTAGTATAATTTGTAGCGCGAAAATAAAGCGGTTTTCTGATTGGTTCACGACACCGCGTGATGTCGGGAGCCAATCAGAGAGCTGGATTTTCCCACCAAAACTATGGATTGCTGGGCCGGGGGGTGGATGCCTGGAGGGCATTCTGGTGCTGATCGTCAACGGCGAAACGTTATTGTGTTACCATTTATAATTGTTTGTAAAAGTTTATAAGTGTAACTCTAAATTTGTAAAAGTATTAAAATAAAATTATTTGGAAATGTCGGAGTTTTCTTGAAGTGCTGCTGCCTTACCTGACTGTTAAGTATTCCTTACATAACCAACAAATCGATTTCCCAGATGGGTTTATTTTTTGTTGCATGTATACTGGGCAGCCTCGCATCAAAATGGTTTTAGTAAGCCCTGACACAATGGTTTTATCATGTGGAATCCAGCAGTCCCTGTCGACTCTAGTCACCCTGTCTCCATCATCAGACCACCTTCAAGGCCCTAACCTAGCACTCACATGGAACTTAGGGTGGTCTTCCACTTGTCCAAGGTCTTTGTAAATGTGTATTTGCGTCTCACATTTTGCTTAAAGAGTAAGTGAATCGCAATGCACTTTGTTTGGCTTTATCTGTTTGTGTGTGTTTGAAAAGAGCACTTTCCGTGCATACCTATGTCGAAACTTTAAAGAGCTATATGTACAGTAAAACGTTGTACGATACACGTGCGAATAAGTAATTCGCAACTCGCGTCGATTTATATCGTCGATAATATGTTAATTTATTACCACTAGTTGCGAATTTTCTATTTTCGGCACTTGTATCATAAATAACTATTTCAATATTCTCATACATTGGACTTGAAATAATGACATTGCTTTTAATTGCCCATATTAACATGAAATTTTATGTAAAGCATCATCCTCCTAGCGTTTGGCTTAAGCACTAGTTTTAGGAAAGCAACTGCCTTCTGATCTGACCTACTAACCCATGGGGAAAACTAGACCTGATTGGGATTTCCTCACGATGTTTTCCTGTTCCACACCGAAAAGCCACTGTTAAAATTATCATCATCATAAACTTAAAATCAAATTTTGCACAAAGATATTTTATAGCCTGGATTAAAATATAGGATAGTTTTCACCCCGGGTCCACGCAGACGAAGTCGCGGGCAGAAGCTAGTATTTGTATATAATATGTTCTATCTCATAGAGTTATAGAAAAGGCGACGCCGTTGATGCGGATTTATGATTAAATAAAAAAATTGGCTATATAGTCCAGGCAATGAACTGACAACTTGGATGGACAAAATGACAATTTTGGAAATAATTTATAATATGTTATATTTTCTGTGTAACGGATATATGTATTATCAATTAAATAGTCGCCCAGCGACAGGAATCCGACCAAATTCCAGCCATCAAAAAAATGATAAAGTAACTAGCTACTGAAAAGTCAGAAAAAATATTAATAAATATTTTTGTCTTTATTTTTGTTCATTTACATTTGCTTTATAATATTCAAGATAAATCATACAAAATAAAAGCGCAAGTGCGTGTCGGAACACGCACAACAAGGGTTCCTTTGCCTATTAAAAAGGTCGTATCGTTACTGAAATCTTATCTTATGGCACTTACGACTTTTTAGGGTTCCGTACCTCAAAAGGAAAAAACGGAACCCTTATAGGATCACTTTGTTGTCCGTCTGTCTGTCTGTCTGTCTGTCTGTCAAGACCATTTTTCTCAGGAACTCTTGGAGGTATCAAGCTGAAATTTATATCGAATACTCAGGTCTATTGTCCCTTGGAGCTGTGAAAAAATCAAACTTAAAAGCCAACGCAATCAAAAGATACAGTCGTTTATGCTGCAAAAATTGAGTTTTTCGACACTCGCAAAACCTACGGGGTACTTCCCGTGAACTCAGAAACTTGAAATTTGGCACGAAGCAACTTCATATATCACAGACAAAGGAAAAATTAAGAAAAGTAGACATTTTTAGTAAAATCATACAAAAAAATGATTTTCAATTTTTTTAACTTATTCCTTTTTCCTCGTAAACGTGTTGAGATTTTAAATTGAAATTCATGTCAAATAAGTCATGTCTATAGGACCTTTCAGATGTAGCAAACCCAAACTTTTATGTCAACGCAATCAAAAGAAATAGCAAATTAAGTCGCATATTTTGAAATTGGGTACTCGCAAGAAACTCAAAACCTAAAGGGTACTTCCCGTGAACTCAGAAACTTGAAATTTGGCACGAAGCAACTTCATATAGCACAGACAAAGGAAAAATTAAGAAAAGTAGACATTTTTAGTAAAATCATACAAAAAAATGATTTTAATTTTTTTAAACTTATTCCTTTTTCCTCGTAAACGTGTTGAGATTTTAAATTGAAATTCATGTCAAATAAGTCATGTCTATAGGACCTTTCAGATGTAGCAAACCCAAACTTTTATCTCAACGCAATCAAAAGAAATAGCAAATTAAGTCGCATATTTTGAAATTGGGTACTCGCAAGAAACTCAAAACCTAAAGGGTACTTCCCGTTAACACAGAAACTTGAAACTTGGCACGAAGAAACTTCATATAGCACAGACAATGGAAAAATTACGAAAAGTATACATTTATAGTCAAATCATACAAATATATTTTTATAAATTTTAAACTCACTACCTTTTTCCTCGTAAACGCGTAGAGGTATTTAATTGAAATTCATATCAAATACTCAGGTCTATAATACCTTTCAGCTGTAGCAAAACGAAACTTTTATGTCCACGCAATCATAAGAAATAGCAATATAAGTCGCATAATTTAAAACTGGGATGTAGTAGAGACACTTTTAAACTTGATGGTTTTTATGAGGTGTGCAGAGTAGAAAGTCCAGCTATATCTAAAGCAAATCCAGGTTGGGGATCTATCGCTTATGTACGTCGCAATCTAAAGGATGCCATCCCAGATGCATCATGTACAAGATATTTTTTTTTTAAATAACCCAGGTGCTGCAAACGGCCATTGTGAATGCTTGCATTTTGAAATGTTTGATGTCAGGCAGAGTGATAACTGTATCTATATATATAATATAGGTCACCACAATGTCAAATTAATGTTGCAATTGAATGCATAAATACAACAATATACGGCAGCAACCCCAAAGGGGCTATACCCCGTGTTCCCGTTTGATTGTTGTGGGAGACTTCAATATCGATTTTAGAATGAATCCCCAAAATGGAATTTCCACATATTTTTCATCCCTAAACATGTTTCCGTTAATAAGCACTAGCACTACACGAAATAGTACAACTATAGATAACGTTTTTTCAAACTTCAATTTTCAATGTGGTACTATTCATACCTTTTTCAGTCAACATTTTACAGGTCTGGTTAATTTTTTTCAAAAACAGTTAATTAGTAGTTTGAACCGGATTTATAAAAAGATAGTGACTAAAAACTTTGTAAATAAACCACTTTGATAAAAGAAGTTTTGCCAGGCTGCTGCAAATCTAGTGTAGGTATTTCAGGTATTTCAGTTTTATTATAAAACTAGCTGTACCTGTGACTTCGTTTGCATGGTAATGTGGTGGGAGTTAACGCATTTCTTCTCTTGGACATAGGACACATGCAGTTCTCATTTAGCCTATCAAGTAAAACGTGGAATAAACCCATTTTAGTTGAAATGCCGTTAAGATTCGTTCGTCTTTATCTGTCACTCTGATTTTTAAATTAGTAGGAAAAGGACAAAACTCGTTTTATTTAACATAGGTATTTTAAATTTTATGAATACCGGGGGAAAAGTTTAGTAGATGTTTGTGACAATAGATCCAACAGGTAGGACACAGGCTGCAGCATTAAATGTTTATTGATCTTCTTCTGTACATATTTTTAACACTTAATATTAAATAAATAAAGACGTGATGGCCGAAATGATCTTGAGTCACTCCGATATATTTTTTTTCATACTTATTGCAATGTTTCAGATCACATTCTGCCAAATCTTATGTATGTTACCGCTATTGCCAACTTAATTAAATGTGTGTTGTGATTCATTATAAAAGTATTTTCCTGTATGTTGGCCAATTTCTGTGTCTCTATATTGGCTGCATGTCAACTTGAAGGCGCGTAGTACGAAGTTATAATACCGCCTTAATACAGACGCGGTTGATAATTAATGTTTATAAAAGGCCCGTTCTGTACTGATTGAATACATACGTTTATTGCTGATAAATATAAATACTGACAAATCAGCATGGCTATCACAAGACGGCGCGCAAGCTCTCTCGATTTTTCTCGAACTATCCGTCACTCTCTTATTAGACAACTTAGAAAGAGATGTATAGTGCGAGAAAAATCGAGAGAGCTCGCGCGCCGTCTTGTGATAGTCGTGCAGTATCGTATCGTGACAAAATACTCCGCGTGTAATCTTGCAGAAACTCAAATAAACTTCATGGCTGAACGCGATGAGCCGATGACAGTGCTAAATATTCCATGCCATAAAAAAAAGGAAGTCGGTCAGACTTTTGACGTTTGACGTTATTTTGTTGAAATTTGTTGAACCATTTGTTGAAATTACGCCTCAATACGAATTTAGCGCATATAAGTTTCCATATCGGAATCGATTATTTTTTTATGCTTTAGAATTTAATATGCGTATTGTGAAGGTCTATCACAACACCGGATCGAAATTATTAGGTACTGTTGGATAGTTAAGGCAAGGCCGCCATTTTAACGCCACTGACAGTTGACAGATATGGCGGCTACGATTTCAAGCAGAAGAAATGAATAATTTAATGAGATTCAAATGTTTCCGAAAATGTATTAACCATCGCAGTCGGATAAAAACTATCCTAAGTCCTAGCTAGAATAGTAATGTACTTGTAAAAAAAGTTTAAAGTATTTCCGTTCACGGGAAGCCGAGATCATTCGGGACACAAAAATGGTTAGTTTGATACTGGCTGATTCTTTTTTTAATTTAGAGATTTATTATAAGTGAGAGATAAATGATGTGGTTCTTAATTTTTTATTTTTTTTTAGGATTACTAAATTGATAAAGAGACCTTGTTTAAATTTATGCTCCCCCAGCTTCACACATTGTAATGTTACAGATTCCATTTTCATTTATCATTTAGTAATAAACATACTACAACTTTTGCTTGTTATGGTTTGTACGGAACCCTCGGTGCGCGAGTCCGACTCGCACTTGGCCGGTTTTTTTTTAAGGAAGGCAGTTTTTTAGAAATATCTTGAAAACTTTTGAACCGATCTTGTTCAAAACAATTTTCGCTGAAAAAATTTAATACACCCTTTGTGCATGATTTTTTTCATATTTCTAAAACACACGGTTCAAAAATTAGAGGGGACACACACAATTTTAGTGACTTTCGGGGCGATTATCTCCGACTCTATTCACTTAATCAAAAAAAATGCTGAGAAACCTTATATTTATTTTGAAAGGCCTATCGATTGATGTGCCACACGTGGGCCTACAATTTTTTTTTTTTTACTTTTGTTTTATGTATGGAGTGCACCCTTAAAACAATTTTTGTAGTCATTTATTTACAAAACTATGTAGCGGTAGCGGCTAACAAAATACACCTATCCTCAAAATTTTATTCAAATACACCTTATAGTTTTCGAGTAAAATGTCTGTGACAGACAGACAGACAGACAGACATGACGAATCCATAAGGGTTCCGTTTTTTGCCATTTGGCTACGGAACCCTAAAAAGACAAGCTGGATTCTTGAATAAAGCATCTTAGAATAATATTTTAATAATATTTTAAAGTGTAAATATTATAAAAAACCCTATTATAAATTAATGTTTTTCAAAACCGTATTTTGCCTGGAGTATTAGGCTAATAGCCCTTAACATTGGCAATGTCCACAGATGAGACGCGAACCTAAATCTGGCAATGACCAAATAATACTTTGTATAAAAGTTTTTTTTGGTAAACCTCCAGGCTGCAAGTCGTGTGCCTTATCGCTCGGCTACAGTGGATCATACCATTCTCTGGCATTTTATACATATGTGAAGATTGATGGTTTTAAAATGGAAGTTGTATTTACACGTACATTTCAATGTATTTATTCGTCTGACCGAGTAGAACTGCTTGACTTTACTAAACAAGTAGTTCAGGAGATACAACTAACTTTTAATGTAACATAACTAGAACTATGTTTGTCAAATAAGAAACCTATTTTCTGGAAACATTATCTGAGGCGCGCGCAGACAGTGGAGCAAACAGGTCACCCACTCCGCCCCGCCTGGAGAGGGAAAACAAAAGAAGGGGAAGCCTCAGAAGAGACGGGAAGACAACATGCGGCAAGTGGCAGGATACACCGAAGGGCAAACAGACAGTAAATTTAAAAAGTGTGATGTAGAGGAAATGTAGAATAATGTAAGCAAACTAATGTCTGTACACCATACAAATTGTACAAATTGTAGGCGACCACATTCGATTAGGTCCAAAAGTGTATACATCTCTTTGTACTCGACTGTACATAAAAACCTTTTATTTTATCATCATTTATTATAAGAAACCTTTCTAGCTATCCTGTCATTTTGCAGGGAAAGTGGCACTTGGTGGCCATACTGTCACAACAAGGACTAGTGCTTGTGTAGCCTTGCCATGTCAATAACTCAATTAAAGTTTAATTAACAAACACTCATATTTAAAAAAAAACATTATTAATGGTTGATAGTTTAGGGGAGTTTTATATGAAGTGAAGTTAGCATACTGCCAATTGGTGATGCAAATACAAATGTAGTCAATCAAATTGTGTCAATTTATCCTGCGATAGTTAAAGTTCCTATGAACACACAATGGAAAACTATCACCTTTAAACAACAAATGCCAGATGACTGCCTGTCTCAGAATCCCCTTACAACACTTGAATAACATGGAAAATAAGGACAAAATGTAAAGACATGTTGTAAATATATATGAAAGACTCAATATATAACGAAACTGTATATTTAATAATCTATGGTTGACCAAATCAGTTCCATAATGGTCTGTCATACTCAAGGACTACTTGTTTCCACCCCCCTTTGACAATGGGGAGTTTGTAGCTTGACAACATAGCCCTTGACAACATGCCCTTGCACCCAGTCACCAAGACTGTTGCATAAACACAGACAGAGTATGGCGTCTGTGTGACGACGACCACATCTGCCAGAATGATAAAATCGTACCAATGTCAGCATTGTTCTTTAGAGCTGTAGGTACCTACTCAAGTTATTAATCAGTTAATGACAGTATTTTGTCATGTCATAAATAGGTAAGGTCGACGATGACTAGCTTTGGACCCCAATGCCAAGTAACATAGTTGGTTAATAATGAAGTGGCAGCCTCAGGGAGTGACACAGTTAACTGACCATTTGTAATTAGTAATCTAGCTCTCATTACAACTGTGTCATCGATGGCGCCGCTCACACATATATTGCTGCGAGAACGTTGGCCAATCTCATTACTGATAATTAACAAAACACGTACCGACATCTTGGTCGAAAGGCGATGAGTTTCCGAATATCCCCATGATTTGCTTTTTGTCTATCCGCAGGCTGTTCACATCAACACGTCGGTCACGCCACGTGACTCATTGAAGCGAATCTAATCGACTGAACGTAGACTGGTTGTGATGATCAACGGGATTCAGGAAATCGAAGAAAACAACAAAACAATGGAAGAGTCGCTTAAGACAGTGACAATGACAACTGACGTTTCTGGCAATGACAAGCACGTATGACTTTGACAACTAGTTACTAGTGTTGCCAGTCGCCAATATAAAACTAGAGCGTTCTACATGAATCTAGAATATTATGGACGGGCTGTACATATTGCCACAGTGCCCACAGTGAGGGACGGAAAAGCTCTTATGCAGCTAAATTAAGAACCGGTCCTAAAATAGCTAATGACTCGCCATAAACAACCTACTAAATTTGGACGGGTAATGGTTTGTTGGGCACAACTTCATACTAAATCAGTTGTGCCCAACAAAAAAAAGTGGAACTATGACAAGGACAATAAATGATATTTCCCGTTTCTGTCACACTTATCGAGATTTGTATGCTACCAGCTCACTCGCACGTAGTATTATTATTACCATAGCCTGTCAGATTATTCTACGTTCATGGCGTTCTACAATCCACCCTTCCAACCTTCCAACTCAATATGTATTCATTTTGACCAAGGATGACATAGGCCGAATTTAAACATGCGTGAGACATGTATGGCTGACAATTAAATGCTTTTACAATCTCAATGAATATTTCGTATAGTCTACAAATGATTAAGTGTAATTTTAAGATCAATAATATTGTACGTCCGAAATGGGCAAACTGTTGATACCTTTTAATGTATGACATGTGATCTAATGTACGCAGTTTTGACTATCTATATCTATGTTGAAATAATGCCAATCTCAACAACACTCAAATTGACTAATTTAATTTCGTATAACATACATAACGTAGGTATAACCATCATGACATATAATATCTTTTCGTATAACATACATAACGTATAACGATCATAACGCATAGTATATTTTCGTATAGGGATTATAATACCGAAAATTAGGTTAGGGCAGCCAGGAAGGGGGGAAGGGGGGTGGAGCCACCTACAAGGGGGGCTCGGGGGGCTAAGCCCCTCGCATAAAAAAACAACAAGTACTTTTAACAATGGTATTACTTGCAGGTTAGGTTAGGGTTGCCTTGTGTCCCTTAGTGCGAAAATAGACACCCCACGAAGCGGGGTGGCGTCGACACGCTGGCGGTTAGGTAAGGTTAGATTAAAATAATTGGCGTGTTTGATATCAAAATAAATTTAATTTCAATCTTACAAACGTTTAATGCAGTTGCAGTCTTCTCACCGGATTAATTCGCAAATCCAATAGAATTTGTTACCTATTTACTCGTCTGTTTTTACGAAAACTGTAACCATTCTCGTGCAAATTTAATTGCTCTTTTTGCACTTTTGAATACTTCACATTTGAACGCGTTATTTATGATTTAATACACAACACATACAACAGTAAAAATCAATTGTGTCAACTAAATCATATATTACGTTTATACCCCAACCCACAACGTTGTTTTAATAATGATCAATACTTACCTACAGACATTAAAATAACTGAAGGCGATTATACCTACTATACGAGCATTATACTGTTTGATGTTACTTAAATTGAATAATATATGTTATAAACCTTAGCTGTTATGAATATTATACGCTTCAATCGATATTTCAATTGATATTATATCTAAAGTACGTTATACTTTACGAAATTATATATTCTGACATTATACCTTTCGTTCGTTATGTGCAATGAACGTTATACTAAACAAACTTATACACAGTGAGCGTATATATTATGACCGTTATATGATAAGTTTTTATACCTCGTATTACTTACCCCCAATAACTGCATGGTTAAAAAAAAAAAAAAAATTAAACTGTTTATTTTCAGAAAAATCATGTATATGGTTTAAGACATTTATTTGACCAGATTCTACATGCACACCGCTTAAATAACCTAAAACTAAATTGTCTAATTTTTAGACATAATTTAGACGGCAGATTTAACAACCGCTATTCCAGAATGTCAAGCTGACAAAAATTAGCCTGATTTTATCCGTAAACTAATGGGCAATCCACATAAGTGATTTTACCCCAATTTGTCAGGACAACATGTCGATGTCAGAATTGGGTGTAGCGTACAGACGTAACAACTGCCAGTTAACAGTAAGAAAGCGAAAATTGCCGCATTCAAACGGTCCTGCAAAGCAGACTGCAAGATTGTTAATAACCGATGAGATAGGGCAAGACAGCACGTCTAACACACGGCCGCGACATACTCTCGATTTCTCTCGCACTATACCTCTTGTTCTAATAAAAGAGAGACGGATAGTGCGACAAAAATCGAGACAGCTCGCGCGCCGTTGCATGATAGCCGTGCAGCACACAAAAATCTGTGACGTGCTGTTTCGCCCTATCTCATCAATTAGTAATAGTCTTGGGCATGTATTTAACGCGGCGACAAATTAATCTGATTTAGGGATTTATAAAAAATTAAAGGAGGTAGCAAAAATAATAAGTTGGCGACTAATTGCGGAGACTAGTATAAAGTAAAAAGTAGCAGCTAAGTAATCAATTTTCGGCTTTGTTTCAATATAAACTAGCATCGAGTTATTGTTTTGGCGACTGAATTAACTGAATTGAGCGGAAACATGACAGCGGATAAAAAGTTGAAAATGGCCTACTCTAATTGTTCAATGGATTGCATATAAAATAAATCAAGGTCATAAAAAAAACAAGTTTTCTGCTCTTTTATAAAAAAATAACCTCGAAGACGAAAGCGGCAGCAAAGTTGCCGCTTCCGTCTTCTAACCTATCCGTGATCCGAGTCGGTTAGTCGCCAAGTCATTATTTATAGTACCTCGCCTATGATTTCAGTAATCTTGTTTATTATTTCTGCTACCTTAAAGTAGCTGCCATTATTTGAATTTTAAAATATCCTTAGTTTAAAGCTCATTTAATATAAATGATTGCCAAAATATTTAATCGCTGACAAGTTATTATTTTAGTTGCAAATAGTTTGCTGCTCTTTAATTTTTCTGTAGCCGCGAAAATAATAAGCCATAGTCTTGCAGTCCGCTTCGCTGGATCGTTTAAATGCGGCAATTTTCGCTTTCTTACTGTTAACTGGCCACACTGAATGAAATTATAGTTGCAAAACACCGGTTTAAAAAAAACAAAATTACAGTGTAAAATATATTAATACAATATTCTTCAGTATAATTTCTTAATTTTCGTTTAAATTTATTTGAATGTTTGTGAGAGAAAAAAAACTTGGCAGATCATGCAAACTCCATGGTCCAAATTGTGAATTTCATGCAATTAGTCCGGACAACTCGTTTGACGGTTGGAACAAGCATCCAGACGATAGCAAGTGATAGCAATTAGTCAGATTCTGATGAATTGGGGCTGATAAATCACGTAATGTGGATTGCCCATCCAAGTTGAGTTGAATGTTGCTAATTAAAAAAAAATAGTAAGTGAATGAACGATATCCCATAAAGAATTTTCAAAATTCACTTATATGCAATGATATCGAAAGTAAAGATACGCCATGGATATGGATACGCCTGTCCGAACAATGTTCGCTTGACATACTGTGACACACTGTGACAGCTGAAGACTAAGGCACGGTGGCCCGCGATTGTCCGTAGCGGGCCACCGCATTGGACGATTTACTCGTGGGCGTTGGGCCTATCTTTACGAAGTAATATATATATCTATGCTTACATGAGATTACAAAAACATTTTAAAGGCATGCATATCGTGCAGTTTACTATTTTACTTTGATAATAATTAACAGGCAGGGTTATCAGGATGTAGTGGGTAGGCTTGTAGGAGGGGCTACTCTATAAAAAGCTACAATATCCGACGATGATTCTGTGACATGGCGAGTACCTAGTTGCCGCCATTAAATAAGCAATCCTCTAGTGTCAGGCAGCAGTAGCACTGGTACCGACTGGAGAACGAAGATAGGAATCTGGAAGGGCTCTTGTTTGGACATCACGGAGCCGGTGAACCTCGGTTCGTGTACTGCGGTGTGGAAGGCAAGGGGGAAACCACCACACTATATGCTTCCTCAAAAAAGGAGTAATGGATTACTCCACCGACAAGAGCCAAGCTCTTAAATAAATGATGATGAATAATTAACAGTGTGTGTTCCAATAATAATATTTTAATTCTTAAATATATGGCAAAGTGGGTAGAAATCGCTTGTAATATTATCAGCGGCATAGGAGACAAGTTATTGTTGCCGTCCTGTTCAGATGCGGCCACAGAACACCTCCACTAGCCTGATGGTAATCTCACGCGCCCTGCTGGGGGCACGGAGAAGCCGGACGCAGCTGGCGCTGCTTTTGGCGGGATCGGGCGCCGTCCGCTACTACGGACGAGGAGCTGGGGGGGGCGTAACGCCCGTCTGGTCCAGGGTGTTGCGGGATCATCTGTTTCGTCCGTCGGCGCGATCGAGCCCTGCCGGGTGGGACTCCATTAGGAGAGGCCCGGCGAGCGATCTGCGAGCCGACGGCGCTGCAGGAACGTCCGCGGTCCGGTCCGGTGGGTCTCAGGGGGGGCTAGCCATACAGGTCAGCCAGTCCCCTGAGGATGATGGAGGTGGGGTTCGCTCCCTCTTGCAGGGCGCCGAGGCAGCTCTGCAAGATTTGCACGCACTGCTCTATCTCTCTCTCCCTAGTGCCATCTTGGCTTGCCGGTAGGGGGAGGGGAGCAGTGTCGTGCGGTGGTCCGGGTACCGGGTAGTGCTGCTTCCACAGGCGCAGGCGGCGGCGGTCTGGGTGGCGGCGGTGGAGGTCTGGTGTTCGACGTTGATGGGTTCAGTGGGGGCGGCGGGTTGCCCTTTGCCTCGTCGGCCCCTCCCTCGGCGGCGGCGGCGCGATGGCGCCGCGTCGTTCGCCCTCGCCATGAGGGAGTTGGGGGCGTTCTCGGCGGCTCGCACGGTTTCTTGCTGGGGCACGATTTGTCCTCGGCGGTTTGTGTGGGGCGCTGTGCCGGTTTTCTTGGCGCGTGCCTCCCGCTGGAAGGCTGGGCACGCTAGGCTGTTGGCTGGGTGGGGGCCGCCGCAGTTTGCGCAGGTCCCCTCGTGGTCGCGTGGCCGCTTGCACTGGCCCGCAAAGTGTGGCCCCGCGCAGCGGACACACCTTATCGGGCGGCGGCAGCCGTGTGAGGAGTGACGAAAGGCCTGGCAGCGGTGGCACTGCGCCGGCCCCTTCCTGCCGCGCCATGCTTCCACCGCCACTCCCGTCATCCCCAGTAGTTCCCGGACGCCGTAGATCGCCGGGATGAGGTCGCTGGTCTTGTTGAGCTGCGTATAAAATACGCAGCCGGGTCGTCCTGCACGCGCGTCCACGTGGCGCGTGTAGATTGGGGCGAAACCTTTCGCCACCAGGTCCTCCGTGATGTGCTGTGGGTTGGTGTTGGCGGGGAGCCCCCTGATGCACAACTTCAGGGGGATCTCCTCTCTCGGCTGCAGTGCCGACCAGGAAACGGAGTCCCCGAGGGCCTCGAGGTAGGCCTGCACCACCCTTTGTTTGAGCGGGTGCTAGCAGCTCGGCTTGCCAGGAGTATGGAGCCCGGCTTAAGCGAGTGGCAGTTCGGCTTTCGTCCTCTCCGTTCGACGCTGGATGCAGTCGCTCGGGTTGGGGATATGGTATCGGAGGAGGTGTCGAGGGGGGGGGTGGTGATGGCTGTGTCGCTGGATATATCCAATGCCTTCAACACCTTGCCCTGGGAAACTATTAAGGCGGCGCTTCGGTACCATAATGTGCCATCCTACCTGCAGAGAGTGGTGGCAGACTACTTTGCAGGTAGGATGGTAACCTACCCGACTAAAGAGGGATGGGGTAGGAGGGTGATGTCATGCGGTGTTCCCCAGGGGTCAATTTTAGGGCCTCTATTGTGGAACATTGGCTATGACTGGGTGCTACGCGGGGCCACTTTGCGGGGGGTACGTGTCACGTGTTACGCTGATGACACGCTCGTGTCGGCCCGTGGCAGCACTCACCAGGAGGCGGTACAGCTTGCCACGATTGGCGTTGCACATGTCGTGGAGCGTATTCGTGCGTTGGGCCTGGAAGTGGCTCTTCACAAGTCTGAAGGGTACGAGGGTAAGGCCCTGGTCTTCCATGGGCCTCGCAATGCGCCTCTTCCGGGTACAGTGCTGTCGGTTGGGGGAACTTCCATCGCCGTTGGGTCGACCATGAAGTATCTTGGACTCGTTCTTGACGGCAGATGGAAGTTCGAAGAGCATTTTCGTCTCCTGGCTCCGAAATTGGTGGCTGCAGCCGGGGCTCTAGGGCGAATTCTACCGAATTTGGGAGGGCCAGGGGGTGCGTGCCGCCGTTTATATACTGGCGTGGTACGTTCGATGGCGCTCTATGGAGCGCCTATATGGGCGGGCACTCTGACTGCTCGTAGTGTAGCCCTTTTGCGTCGTCCGCAGCGGGTAATGGCACTCAGAGTGGCAATAGGGCGTATCGCACGGTATCGTGTGTGGCGGCTCGCATGCTGGCTGGTAGCCCGCCCTGGGACCTCGAAGCGGAGTTGCAGTCGGGGGTCTATTGGCGGTTGCAGGCAGCGAGGAGGGACGATAATTGGCCGGCGCCGAGGGAGGTGCGACAGTGGCGGGAGGAGTCACGCTGTGTCCTCTACCAAAAATGGTCGGAGCGACTGGAGATCCCGGGAGCTAGCCGGGACCTGGTGGAGGCAGTTCGGCCTATCCTAAGGAAATGGGTTGAGCGCGAGTTTGGTACACCTACGTACCACCTCACACAGCTCCTGACGGGGCACGGTTGCTTCGGCAAGTACCTGTGTGAGGTGGTGGGGAGGGAGCCGACACCGGAGTGTCATCACTGTGGCGGTGGAGTTGTGGACACAGCCAAGCACACGCGCGAAGATTGCCCAGCGTGGGCGGAGCCTCGCGCTGCTCTGTCTGCGGTAATCGGAGGGGACCTCTCACTGCCGGCGTTGGTCAGCCGGATGGTCGGCAGTGAGGAGGCGTGGGCAGCAGGGGCCACCTTCAGTGCTACAGTGATGTCGCAGAAGGAGGCGGCGGAGCGGATGCGTGAAGACGATCCAAATTCGGTCCCACAGCGTCGTAGGAGGGTAGGCAGGCGGCGTAGGGCCTTCGCAGGTCGGATGCTGCCGCCATAACGGGGACCTGCGGGTGATGGGTCGGGAGTCCTGTCATCCGCCTAGGAGAGGTCCCGAGCCGGTTGACCCCCATGGTGTTCTGGGGTGCCAAAGGTGGAGTGGGTGGGGCACCATATCTTGCCTCCTGTGTGGGCCTGCAAAGGCAGCGCTAGCAGAGTTCCGGATGTGTGCGACAGCGTTCCCGGGGCTCTGTCCCTAAAGCGAGTGATGGAACACCCCAAGGGTTTTAGTCCGTGCGAGTCGGACATACCCCCCCGGCTTCTCCCGGGCCGGGGGGGATCCATAACAGATTTCCCCTGGGTTAAAAAAAAAAAAAAAAAAAAAAAAGGCCTGCACCACCCTGTACTCCTCGTGGTCGTCGGGGCGGAAGCGGACTCCGTTTCCGTACGGTCTGGCGTTTGGGTAGCGTCCCAGTCGCTCCCGTATGCGCTTGAAGTGCGCGGGCCAATCCGGGAAGCTGTCAACCGTGATTGGCCGCGGCTTCTTCTGGGGCGGCTGGGTCGTGGTCGGCGTTGCTGCGGGTATCGCTGGTGGCGTGGGGTTCGTGGACGATGCGGTGGCGGCCTCATCCTGGCGGTCGTCGTCGTCACTGTCCTCGACGCTCTCGTCCTGGACGTCCATCGGGGACAAGTCCAGGCGGGGGAGGTTCAGTGGCGAGAGGGGCGCGGTTGTCGTAGGTGGTGCCTGCGCCGGCGTTTGCACCAGCGGAGGCGAGATGGTGGCGGGCGTCCGGTGCACGATAAGCCCTCCGTGAGGCGGCGTCTTGTGCAGCGGGGGGAGGTCTGCTGTTGTTGTGTCGTGGTCGTCGTTGTTGTTTGCCGCGCCGCACGGGGCGCGGCGTTCTTCGGCGCAGATGTTCCGCCGCGGTTCGCCTGGCCCGCTCCGAGGGCGGGCAGCGTACGCGGCACGGGCGCTGCGCGGAGCGCTGAGCTCGCCTTGCCCGCTCCGAGGGCGGGTGGCGGACGGGACACGGGTTTAGGGGGCGCGGTCTGGCGTTGAGGCGCGGGCGAAGCCTTTTTATTGGTCGACGCGGTGGTGGCGGCCGCGTACGTGGGCGTCGCGGGGGCGGTGGTGCGTGGGACTGCGGCCTGCGCGGGCGGCGCGGCGGCGGTCGGCTTTTTGGCGGCCAAAAGGGGGCCGCCTCGGGTGAGCGGGGCGAGCTGACCGACGATCTCCCGGACGAAGTCTTTCGGCCGGGGGAACGGAGCCTCTCCAGCGCCCTCGCTGGTGGGCGTTCCTGGGGTGCTGGGGGTCGACGCGGCCTTGTAGGCCGCCGCGGACGCTATCAGGGCGCTTCTGAATGCCTGCTGGATGCGTGGGTCGCGGGCGGCTCTGGACGCGTCGGCTAGGCCGCGGGTGCGGCGGAAGGTCCGGGGGCACGTTGGTATACGCTGGGGTGCGGCTCCCGAGGGGAGCGGGGTCGGCGGGGGCATCTTGATTTTTCGTGTGGGTAGTTAGCCCACACGATTTTGCACTCTACCCTCACCAGGTGAGGGGTAGAGGGCGGTTGGGGGGGCACTGTCTAGAGCTCCCTAGGGCGCTAGGCGCGCGATCGCGGCAGCGCGGCTGCCCTTACCCGCCTCATTCGCGGCCAGACCCCGGTGAGACCCGCTTGTGGGAGGCCGGGGCTGGTCGGAACTTGACGAGCGGTACAGCGGCGCGGACAGTGGGTTGACGTCGGGTGCGATCCGGGCGCGGGGGAGGGTGGTGATCCGTGCGAAGCGTAGCCAATAAATCTGATTGTGATGTGATGTGGGAGTGAACCTCCACTAGAAGCCTAATGTTTGTAATTTTGTTCCCGACGCGAGTCACCAAAGCATGAGGAAGAGGTGAGGGGAAGGGCGGGTGCTAACAGCGTTGCGATTGGTCGATGCGCTCGCGCGCGGAATGCGTAGTGATGGGACATGTTCACGTACAAGCATCCTAATTTTTTAGGTACATTTTAAAGTAAAGTAAGTAACTACTTACTATACTTTTGGTGATCAACAGGGGGTCGATTGACACATGCGTGCGACAAAATGGCGGTTCCATTGTCGATGTGACGTTTGCAGACGTTGCCGTTGCTCGCAGGATCCAAGACTGGGAAGTACTGGAAGGTGTCGAAACCCTGTCGGACCACCGCTATATTCGGTTTAGTGTCTCGGCGTTCTTAGATCCAAGAGTGCCCCAAAACCGGTCGTTAAGAGGAGACGGCCCTCGATGGGCGCTAAAACGCTTAGACCGGGAAGTGCTAGAAGAAGCGGCTCTGGTAAAGGCATGGTTGCCAGTACCCGAAGGCCCCATAAATATAGAAACGGAGGTACAATGGCTCGGGGAGGCAATGACCGAAAATTGCGACGCAGCTATGCCTAGAGTCAGGCCGCACCCCCCACAGCGCAAAGTGTACTGGTGGTCCGCTGAACTCGCACAGCTGCGGGAATCGTGCATAGCAGCGCGACGCCGGTATACCCACTACCGTAGACGACGGATTCGCGACACTGAAGAGGAGGCGCAGCTCTACGCAGGCTACAGAGAAATCGTAGTCTCTCTACAGGTCGCCATCGGCAGTGCGAAAGACGTCGCCGAACAGGAAATGCTGGAGAGTCTCAATAGAGACCCTTGGGGACGGCCGTACAAAATGGTGAGGTGTAAACTTCGGCCGTGGGCACCCCCACTGACGCAGACTCTCCAACCAGAGACCCTGAGACGAGTCGTCGACACCCTCTTTCCAGAGAGGATAGAGCACGTGCCGCCGACGATGGCACCTCCTGATGTCGCAAGCAGCGATGGTGCGGACTCTGCGCGGGTGCCTGAGATCACGGAAGGTGAACTGAGAGCGGTGTTGCTCCGTTTAAAACTTAAGAACACCGCCCCGGGTCCCGACGGAATACCAGGTCGGGCTTGGATAGTGGCGCTGGGTCCTCTTGAACCACGCGTAAGGGCGCTATTTAGCGCGTGCTTGGAGCAGGGCCAGTTCCCGCGTGTGTGGAAGACGGGGAAACTGGTCCTTATCCGAAAAGAAGGACGTCCGGCCGACTCACCATCGGCTTACCGGCCAATCGTCCTACTTGACGAGGTGAGCAAGCTCTTTGAGCGCGTCATCTCAGCCCGCCTCGTCAAGCATCTCGAGAATGTGGGGCCAAATCTGAGTGACAGGCAATACGGCTTTCGGCGATGCCGATCCACCATCGACGCGATCGGTCGCGTCCGGAGCCTAGTCGATCAGACAGTCTCAGGTGGGGGTGTAGGCCATTTCACTTGACATCTCCAATGCGTTCAACACCTTGCCTTGGGGATGTATCAAAGAGGCGATGAAATTCCATGGCGTGCCTAAGTACCTGTGCGACATAATTAACACCTACCTATCGCTCAGGGCTGTAAAGTACCCAGCGCGGAACGGGTGGATCTCGAAAGATATGTCGTGCGGTGTTCCACAGGGGTCTGTCCTCGGCCCACTCCTGTGGAACATCGGCTACGACTGGGTTCTGCGTGGGAGAAACCTACACGGAGTAGATCTGACGTGCTACGCCGACGATACGCTCGTTAGCGTAAAGGCTAGCACGTTCAGAGATGCGTCCATCCTCGCCACAGCAGGAGTGGCACATGTGGTGGGCAAAATCAGGAGATTGGGTCTGGAGGTCGCCCTCCATAAGTCGGAGGCCATTTGTTTCTATGGGCCCCGGCGAGCACCCCCATCTGGCGCTCAACTGGTGGTGGGCGGAGTTTCGATCGGCGTCGGGTCGACGATGAAGTACCTGGGACTCGTCCTCGACAGCCGGTGGAACTTTAAGGAGCATTTTAGGCGACTGGCTCCAAAGCTAGTCAAAGCTACCGGAGCACTGAGCCGGCTCCTGCCCAATGTAGGAGGACCGAACGTTGGCTGCCGACGGCTCTTCATAATGGTGGTAAGGTCAATGGCCCTTTACGGCGCCCCCATCTGGGTGGACGCACTGAACGCAGAAAACAAGGCCCTTCTGCGACGGCCGCAAAGGGTCATGGCCATCAGGGTGGTGCGAGGCTACCGGACCGTCTCCTTCGAGGCGTCCTGTGCACTGGCCGGGACCCCACCTTGGGACCTAGATGCCGAGATGCTCGCTAGTGTCTACAGACGCATAGCAGCGGCAAGAGCCGGAGGGCAGGAGCCAATGCCGGAAGAGACAAAGCGCTGGAGAGACGATGCCCGCGCAATACTCCTCAACAAGTGGAGTGAACGGTTGGAGGCCCCCAGTGCGGGCCACTGGACAGTAGGTGCCATACAGCCGGTCGTAAGGGACTGGGTCGGCAGAGGACACGGCATTGTGTCTTTTCGCCTTGCACAGGTCTTAACGGGCCACGGATGTTTTGGCAAGTACCTGTGCAAGGTCGGGAGAGAGCCCACGCCAGCTTGTCATCACTGCGGTGCGGCAGAGGATACGGCGTTGCACACGCTGGCCGAGTGCCCTGCGTGGGCGGAACCACGCGGCAATTTGATCGCGATAGCAGGGGCAGATCTGTCACTGCCAACAATAATGGCGGCAATGACGAGGGAAAAAAGGAGTTGGCAAGCAGTAGCCTCTTTCTGCGAAGAGGTTATGGCGGAAAAGGAGTCAGCCGAGCGCGCACGGGAGGAAGACGTAGACGCCCACCCGATGCGGCGCAAGAAAGTTGGGCGCAGGCGATTGGCCCACGATCGCCGATTGCCGCCCTAGCGAGGTCCTCCAGGTGATAGGCGTGAGGACGCTTATCACCCAAATGGAAGAGGTCCTCGGGTTGGAGAGCGTGCCGAGTGTTCAGGTACGCTCCTAGCGACGTGTCTGGGGCTGGAACAACATCCCCCCCTGTGACGGGTCCAATTTAAGGACAGCTGCTGGCGGAGTCGCGGATGTGTGCGCAAGCGTTCCCGTGGCTCCGCCACAAGCAGCGAGAAGGAACACCGTGGGGTTTTAGTCGGTAGTCCGGGCGGTTCCCGGGAGTCCGACATACCTGTTCTGGCTTCCCCGGCCAGGCAGGATGCATAAAGGCATTTCCCCACGTAAAAAAAAAAAAAAAAAAAAGGTTAGGTTAGGTTAGGTTAGGTTAGGTTAGGTTGGGGTGCGGGCCACTGCCAACGCAGCCAGACGGGAATACACCCGCTGCCGGCGTCGACGCCACACCGAAGAAGAGGAGGAACGATTGCTGGATGCACTGGTGGAGGCAAAACAGGCTCTCACACAATTGATCGCAAGACGGAAAGATGAGGCTCGCGAGGAGTTCATCTGCACGCTGGATAAGGATCCATGGGGTCGCCCGTACAAAATAGTCAGGCAAAAAATAAAACAAGCCCCCCCCATGGAAACACTTGAGCCGGAACTCCTCGCGAGGGTTGTTGAGGGCCTCTTTCCGGCAGCACAGGCCTTTACGCCTCCAACAATGGTGGTGCCCACAGAAGAGGTAGCTGTGTCAGCGGATGCACCGGTGGTGTCTGACTCGGAGATCTTTGAGGCAGTCATCCGCCTCAAGTCCTGCAGAAAGGCGCCAGGACCAGATGGGGTGCCAGGGAGGGTCATCCCCCTGGCGATGAAACACCTGGGGCTCAGACTGCGGGGCATCTTCGATGACTGCCTCAAGGAGGGGATCTTTCCGAGATGCTGGAAGGAGGGGAGGCTGTGTCTACTGCGGAAGGAGGGTCGCCCAGCTGATTCTCCTTCAGGGTACCGCCCCATTGTCCTACTGGATGAGACGGGCAAAATGCTAGAGCGCATAATTGCCCGTCGCATCTCAAAACACCTGAGGGACACGGGCCCGAACATAAGCCCAAGACAGTTCGGGTTCCGGGAAGGGCGCTCGACAATCGACGCAGTGGGTACGCTGAAGGAATTCAGTGACCTAGCAGCAAGCAAGCGCGAGGGAGCCGTAGCAGTGTCGTTGGACATAGCTAACGCTTTTGGTTCCCTCCCCTACGAGGTTATTAGGGAGGCCCTCCGCTACCACAAGGTGCCCCCCTATCTGAGGGCAATCGTCGAGCATTACTTGTCTGAAAGAGTAGTGCTCTTCGAGGGAAATAGTGGCCGCCTAGAGAGGAGGATGGAGTGCGGTGTTCCACAGGGGTCGGTGCTGGGACCCTTATTGTGGAACATCGGCTTCGACTGGGCAATCCGTGGTGCGCAGCTCCCCGGCATGGTGACAATCTGCTATGCAGATGACACCATGGTCGCTGTGCGAGGGAAAGAGCTTAGAGAAACCCTTAGGAGAGCAGCTGTGGCCACGGAGCTAACGGTTGGGAGGATCGGTCTACTGGGCCTCAGGGTGGCACTCTCAAAAACAGATGCAGTGGTCTTTGGAGGAAGGGGCTGGCGGCTGCGTGCTGGCGAAACCATCCCCGTTGGGGGTGAAGCCGTCCAAGTGAAGGCTCATATAAAATACTTGGGCCTGATCCTGGATCGGAAGTGGGACTTCGGGGAGCATTTTTCACAATTAGCTCCCCGACTCGTTGGCACCGCGGCTGCGTTGGGCCGTCTTCTACCAAACACAGGCGGCCCAAAAGCCCCGTGTCGGCGCCTCTACGCCAACATTGTGCGGAGCATGGCGTTGTACGGGGCGCCGATATGGGCGGGTAGGCTGAAAAACAGGACACGGGCCCTCCTCCGAAGACCACAGAGAGTGATCGCCCAGAGAATGGGGCGATGTTACCGCACAGTGGCGGGGGCGGCTGCGTGTGCGCTCGCCGGCAATATGCCGTGGGAGTTGGATGCGGAGCTACTGGCAGAGCGACATAAGGAGCGGGTGGAGGCTAGGACAAGTGAGGAGCATCTAGCCCCACAAGAGGTAGAGGCGAGACGGCGAAGGGCGGTCGAGCGGGAGCGAGATCGCTGGAAAGGGTTGCTGGAGGACTCCCCGTATGGTACCTGGACCATAGGGGCACTCCTCCCGCATTTTGAGGGTTGGCTTGACCGCAAAAAGGGAAGCCTTACATACAGGCTGGTGCAGGTAATGACTGGACATGGTTGCTTCGGGCATTACCTGCACAAAATAGGGAGGGAGGAGTCGCCGGTCTGCCACCATTGCGACTTCGACGACGACACGGCCCAGCACACTCTAGTCGAGTGTCCTAGCTGGGCTGAAGAACGCTGCGAACTGGTGGCAGCCATTGGGACGGATGATCTCTCACTGCATAGCGTTGTAGGCTGTATGCTGAGCAGTGAGAGGTCCTGGAAGGCAATGGAGGAGTACTGCGAAGCAGTAATGCAAAAAAAAGAAGCAGCGGAGCGGGAGCGCGAAGAAAGTGCAGATGCGCACCCGCTCCGGCGCAGACGATTGGGGAGAAGGCGGCGTCAATACATAAACCGCCTTCTCCCCCAGTAGGGCCGGTGGGCTGGGGACCCACCACTTAAGGCCTTACACGTCTGGGGGAAGGGTTGTTGCGTCCCAATCCTTCCCTCCTTCGGCGCGAGGGTGCCCCCGGTGAAAAGCCGGGGCAGCCGGGGGGACGTCGTGGTAGAATGCTTGCGATCCCATGGCGTCCCCCTATAACGGCAGTGAAGGTGACGCCGGTGTGTTTTTAGTGGGTAGGCTCCTCCCCTCCCTCTGACTAGCAGAGGGAGTTGCGGGAGGAGAGAGTCCCACATAACCCCCTAAATGGCCTCCCCGGCCCGGGGGTATGCGTAATGCATTTTCACACCGTCAAAAAAAAAAAAAAAAAAAAAAGGTTGGGGTGCGGGACTGGTAGACCTCCTTGTGGTGCACCCTGGGAGGGGGGAGATAGCCGCTCAGTTGCGCGCTTGCTACCTTCCCTCTGCTAACTACCAGTCGCGGTCACGGGCAGTCGAGTTCTCTCCTGCGTGGGCCTTAGTGCCGTGTTTTCGTGGTTGGCCGCTCCCAGCATGCCTCAGCTCATCTGAGGTGGCAAGGGATGCGGCCGTTTTGGCGGTGGTGCGAACGCACCTTTCGTTGTTGGTACCCCTTTTCCTAGGGCTAGTGGCCGTCTTCGGGCGGCGTGGGATGGCGGGCCTTCAAGGCTCGCGGCGCGGCGGGTCTGGCGGTCGCCTTCGTGCGGCTGCTGGCTGAGTTTCGGCCCCCTGCTGGGCAACCCGTAATCCGCACTGAGCGGACCGGGGGCGCTGCTCACTGAGAGTAGCGCCGCGTGGAAGAAAACCACTATAATAAATCACCCCAATCCCAAGGTCGAGCGGAGCGTGCCGATGGGATGCGTGGCTGGAGGGAGTCCAGTCCCTAACGTGCGGGGGAGCTCACCCCAGAAAAAAGAGACGACGATGTGGAGGCACTGTGGAAACACCAATATGATAAGCAGTTTCGATTATCTCCGGGCGGGTAATCAATCCCGTCCAGCCGCCTCGGCGGCTGGCTGCCCCATCGTATACGGAGGGGGCAAAAACTGCTTCGTAGGTCGGCCAGATGCCGGCCTCCGTGAACATGACGCTGGCTATCTCACAACGGACACCGATCGTGAAGGAATTTTGAGGCTGAGGGGTGGCGGTGGGGCCGACGGCGATGGACCCGATCTGACCCAGACCACAGACTACATCAACTACAAAGAGGTCTTCCGCCCCCGTACCGCCCTTGCACGCTCACCAGTGCCGGGCGGGGGCGATAGCCCAAGCATGGATCAGGCGGGCATTGACCTGAATGCGCCCGCCTTACAGATCGTGCCGAGAGCGCGAGCGGACGGCCCAGCGCGCAACAACTCTGGCCGCTTCTTGCCGCGAGGGCAGAATACTGAGCACTCCGGGGAGCAGGCCTCGCACGCGACCTTACCAGCGGCTGCGTGTGCGAGCGTGGAGCGGGAGGCCCCAAAAGAGAAGCGAGCGTTGGCGCTGGCGCTGGTACCGGAAGGTGGGCGAGATACTCGTTTCGAGAAAGTCCCCCGGGTGATTCTGACCCGCGTGGACGAGGAGAGAGTGCCTCGTGTGGATCCGGCGCAGGATGCGGCAAAAACCGTCTCACCCGCCGACCACCCGCATGGCGGGGCTGACAAGGAGGGGCAGCGGCCATGCTCCGCTGATGAAGCTGCTCCACCGTGCAAAGGCAGAGCCAAGGTCAGGGGGCGGGGTCGCCCACACCTGACCCCATTCAAACTTAGAGATCCAGAGGGGGCACGGGAGACGTCCGTCGACTCCCCAGTGCCCCGGTCGGACGTGGAGGACCCTCTTACACGGCTATCGGACTCCGAGTCGTCAGTAATGAGCATGCGGACGTTTACAGAATATCCAACACCAACACCAACAACATTTGGAAAGTTCTGGAGGAAGGGTGAGAAGCGGCCAGCAGATGAACTCACACTCACGGGCTCCGAAAGTGAAGGAGAAGCCCTGAGAGTAGGAGAAGCCACCCTGGAGAGTGTCAGGCATTTCCTGAAGCCGGCATCAAAACGGGGCAGGGGCAGGACGCGCACAACAGATGAATACGGTGGGTTCTTCAAGCGCCAGACGGAGATCTCGTCTGAGAGGGCCCTGGAGAAGCAGCTCCAACTGGAGGACGAAGTGGACGCGTACAATATGGCAGTTGAGGTGGCCGCAAATGAGAGCCAGGATCGCCGGTTGAACCGCCAAGCCCAGGGTGACGGGCAGGTCCCGACGCAAACATCGGCCGCCCTTGCTGCTGAAGTTGAGGAGGCCCTGGAAATTGCAACAAAAGTAGTTGATAAGTCAGGGAATCTGAAGGGCACCTATGTGAAAGTCCTGAAGGGAGTGATAGCCACAGTGAGGAAGAACTTCACGGAGATGAGGTCTCTCACTGTGACCGATGAAGTTGCCCGCCTGGAATCGGCAAATACAAAGCTATCGTGGCAGCTGGCGGAGCTGCGAAAGGAGGTAGCACAAATGCGCGGCCAGCCTGCTGCGGCGACAGAGCCAGAAATGCGGAAACTCATTGAAGAGGTGTCGCGCGCTAACCGTGAGCAGTTCAGTACGATGTTAAATGCCCGCCTGGAAAGCATTGAATGTCGGCTGCTACCGGAACCCGGAAGGCGGCCTTCGCTAGCCGCTAACCGGCGAGGTCATCAAAATGCTGGACCTCGGCCTCCTCAAGAATTGAGCGTCACAGACGCTGCACCCGCATGCGACATGGTGGCGAGTCCAGCGCCCGTTTCTAACCCCGATGTTAGTGACAATGGCCCGTCAAATCCCCTTGAGTCAGTGGCGGGTGCAGCTTCTGCTGCAGCTCCCCACAAGCCTAGAGCAAAGCAGAAGCGGGCCAAGAAAAAGACCTTGGCTGCCAAGGAGGCTGCATTGCAGCGATCGGCGCCCTCGCCCGTGGAGTCCACTAGCGCTCAAGAGACCTGGAGCACCAAGGTTAGCAAGAACGCTAAGAAGGCGGCCAAGATGGCGGGTGGAACACCTAAGGTGGGTACTGTTTCGAAGAAAGCCCCGCCCAAACGCAAGAAAAAACTACGCCCGCCACGCACAGCGGCGATTACGCTCACTTTGAAGCCAGAGGCCATCGAAAAAGGGCTTAAATATGAGACAGTGCTAGCTGAAGCCAGGAGCCGCATCAAGCTCGAGGAGGTGGGTTTAACTTCAGTACGCTTCCGTACGACGGCGACTGGAGCCCGCATGCTGGAGATTCCTCCCGGCACGGAAAACCCGGAGAAAGCAGCAGATGCGCTTGCTGAAAAGCTCCGGCAGGCCCTCAGCGCTGATGTGGTTCACGTTCACCGTCCAGTGAAGTGTGCGGAGATCCGAGTCACGGGCCTAGATGACTCTTCAAGGGCAGAGGAAGTCGTAGCAGCTGTATGTGCGGAGGGGGGCTGTGCCGCCGAGGCCATAAGACCGGGCGTGATCTCCCGTGGCCAGAGAGGCTCGGGATCGATGTGGCTCAGCTGCCCAGTAGTAGCGGCTAAGAGAGTGGTAGAGGTTGGCCGCATAAAGGTGGGCTGGGTTTCGGCACGAGTTCAGTTGCTCGAGGCCAGGCCACTGCGCTGCTACAGATGTCTGGAGACAGGCCACGTAGGAGTCAATTGTGCATGTGATGTGGACCGCAGCGGCCTATGCTATCGCTGTGGGAAAGCGGGCCACAAGGCCCGTGAGTGCACCGCTTCTGAAGCGAATTGCGCCATCTGCGCGGCGGCTGGCAAGCCTGCGGCACATTCGCTTGGTGCCAAAGGCTGCGTCGGAGGGCACTCCCAAAAGGGAAAGAGGGCTGTTGGCAACAAGACAGGGGATGGTGGCTCTGCCCCCTCTCAGTCTTCGCAACGGGCTCCAGAGGCGGATCTGATGGACGTCGTGCAATAATGGCACTCAAGGTTTTACAGGCGAACATAAACCACTCGACCAGAGCTCAGGATCTATTGATCCAGACAATGGCAGAGTGGCAGATTAAGGTGGCCGTGGTCTCGGAGCCCTACTTCGTACCCACTCGGGATGGCTGGGTCGCCGACCGCGACGAGTCAGTGGCGCTTATAGCCCCTGCAAGTGCCGGCTGCCCGATTTTAGAAGGGGCGGTGAGGGGTCGGGGCTATGTTCTGGCGGTCTTAGACGGAATGACCATTGTTGGGGTATATTTTTCGCCCAATCGGAGCCTCGCCGACTTTGAGCAACTGCTTGTGGAAATCGGGGCTCTGATTGGACGGGTACTCCCCGCCCCCGTGCTTGTTGCTGGCGATTTCAACGCCAAATCAACAGCGTGGGGATCTCCAGTAACTAATGCGCGGGGAGAAGTGCTGCTCGACTGGGCGGTGTCCCTGGGGTTGGCGATTATCAACAGGGGATCGGAGAGCACTTGCGTGCGGCGACAGGGCGAATCGATCGTAGACATCACGTTTGCGTCCCACGCCCTGGCCCGCCGTGTTCAGGATTGGAGGGTGGAGGTAAATGAGGAGACTCTATCGGACCACCGGTATATCCGCTTCGACGTCGCCAATGCCCCTCTGCCTGCGCAGGAAGGGAACTGGTCCTCTGTTGGGGATGGCCCGCGGTGGGTCCTGAGTCGCCTTGACAGGCAGCTGGCCAGGGAGGCGGCCATAGTCGAGTCCTGGGGGTCCGGGTCGGTGGACCAGGTCGACCATGAGGCCGAACGACTTGTTACTGCCATAACTCGGGTGTGCGATGCCGCTATGCCTAGGATGAAGCCATTTCCGCCAAGGCGCAGAGCATACTGGTGGCGCCCAGAGCTCCGGCAGCTGCGGCGCGCTTGCGTGGCCGCTCGGCGCCGATACACTCGAAGCCGGAGAAGGCGGATTCGCAATCTGGTCCAGGAGGATGTCTTGTATGAGGCATACAGGTCTGCCTGTAAGGCCCTCCAGACGGCCATTGCACAAGCAAAGGAGGCTGCCTGGGAAGAATGGCTGGGGATGCTTGACCGAGATCCGTGGGGCAGGCCGTATCGCGCCGTGAGGCAGAAACTCCGGCCATGGGCTCCCCCACTGACCAGCAGTCTCCAGCCGGATCTCCTGGGTCAGGTTGTGGGGACTCTCTTCCCTGAGAGAGATCAGTTTGTGCCGCCGGCCATGTCCTCCAATGAAGCACCAGAGGCGGAGTTAGAGGTGCCTCCGGTAACCGACGCGGAATTCGGCGCTGCTCTCTTGAGACTCCAATCCAAGAAGACCGCCCCAGGGCTGGACGGCATACCGGGGCGCGCGTTGGCCGTGGCCCTGAAAGAAATGGGTGGCGATGTGTGCGCTTTATTTAGTGCGTGTCTGGCGCAAGGGAAGTTCCCACGGAGGTGGAAAACGGGTAAACTCGTGTTGCTGCGCAAGGAGGGGCGCCCGCCTGACCAGCCTTCGGCTTACCGTCCCATCGTGCTCCTCGACGAGACGTGTAAACTATTTGAGCGCGTGATCGCGAACCGTCTCGTCGAAACCATGGAGCGGGGTCTGAGCGAGTGGCAATATGGTTTTCGCCCTGGCCGCTCGACGTTGGGTGCAATTGCTCGCGTAAGAGCCATCGCGGAAGAGGGAATATCTCAAGGCGGGGTGGTAATGGCTGTGTCCTTAGACATTTCAAATGCCTTTAACACCCTGCCCTGGGAAACTGTAAAGGCGGCTTTACGGTACCACGGTGTTCCTGCGTACCTGCAAGCGGTGGTTGCCGATTACTTCGCGGAGAGGAGAGTAGCATACCCGACGAAGGACGGATGGGAGTACAGAGCCATGTCGTGCGGTGTTCCACAGGGTTCGGTTCTAGGGCCGCTCCTGTGGAACATCGGTTACGACTGGGTGCTGCGCGGGGCCACATTGCGGGGGGTCAGCGTAACCTGCTACGCTGATGACACCCTCGTTTTTGCCCGTGGTAGCACATATCGGGAGGTGGGATACCTTGCCACTGCGGGAGTGGCGCATGTGGTTCACCGAATCCGGGCGCTGGGTCTGGAGGTGGCCCTCCATAAATCAGAGGCCCTGGCCTTTCATAGGCCTCGCAACGCGCCGCCGCGGGATCTGGCCATCATAGTTGGAGGGACTTCCATCGCCGTCGGGTCGACGATGAAGTACCTGGGACTTGTCCTCGACGGCAGGTGGAAGTTCGAGGAGCATTTCCGGCGCTTGGCTCCGAGGTTGATGGCTGCGGCCGCAGCTTTGGGGCGGATCTTGCCCAATCTTGGTGGGCCAGGAGGGGCATGCCGTCGCCTATACATTGGAGTAGTGCGCTCTATGGCGCTTTATGGGGCGCCAATATGGGCGGACGCTTTGGGCCCCCGAAACGTCGCTTTTTTGCGTCGCCCGCAGAGGGTCATCGCGCTAAGGGTGGCTCGGGCATACCGCACAGTCTCGCACGCCGGAGCTTGCCTCCTTGCTGGGTGCCCGCCATGGGACCTCGATGCCGAGGTTCTTTCCGAGGTATACTGGCGGGTTTTGGCAGCAAGGGAGGAGGAAAACTGGCCCCATCCACGAGAAGTCCAGCAGTGGCGGGAGGCGGCACACGATGTTCTCTTTGATAAGTGGTCGGAGAGACTTGCAGTCCCGGGCGCAAGTCGGGAACTAGTGGCGGCGGTTCGGCCCGTTCTGAAACAGTGGGTCGAACGGAAACACGGTGCCCCAACCTTCCATCTCGCGCAGCTCTTGACTGGGCATGGCTGCTTTGGCAAGTACCTGTGTGTGGTGGTGGGCAGGGAGCCGACAGTGGCATGTCACCATTGCGGAGGAAGGGCAGCGGACACGGCCGAACACACGCGCTCGGAGTGCCCTGCATGGGCGGAACCCCGCGCTATCCTGTCCGCGGCTGTTGGGAGTGACCTGTCACTGCCGGCGTTGGTTGCCAAAATGGCCAGCAGCGAGGAGTTCTGGACGGCAGTGGTCGAGTTCAGCGACGCGGTGATGTCGCGAAAGGAGATGGCGGAGCGCGAGCGCGAAGGCGACGCAAACGCACCCCCACAACGTCGCCGAAGACCTGGCAGGCGGCGTGCGGCCTATGCTGGCCGTATGCTTCCGTCATGATGAGGACCTGCGGGTGATGGATAGGGAGGCTATCACTCGCATTAAGAGGTCCTGAGCTGGAAGACTTCGCGAGTGTTCCGTGAAGTCTTCAGCGGAGTGGGCCCGGGGCATTAGTGCCTCGGCCCCTGGAGTCGGGCCCGCGAGGGCAGCGCAGACAGGGTAACGGTGTGCAACCGCGTTCCCGGAACCCCGTCCAATGGCGAGCGAAGGAACACCCCAGGGGTTTTAGTCCGTGGGAGTCGGACATACCCACTTGGTTTCTTCCGAACCAGGTGGGATCCATAACGGATTTCCCCTGGGAAAACAAAAAAAAAAAAAAAAAGGTTAGGTTAGGTTCCCCCCCGATGTGCTGTCACCTTGTTGTGGTGGGGGGGCTTGCGTGTTCCTAGGATCCCCGAGGCTATACCGGACAGGGCTACCCATACCGGGAAGGCGAGGGGGGAGGGACCAGACGAAGAGCGGCACACGAGGAGTGCGCCTGGTGGCGCGGAGAAGGAGTCGCTCTAGTTCCTCTGCTATAGCAGAGGGTACTCGAGAGGCGACTAAGCAGAGGGACCCTATATAGGGGTGATAAGCGTGGAGGGTAGTTCTGACCGGACTACCAATAGGGGAGCCTACGCCAGCTTCCCTTGAATCCCGGAACCCGCCAAACTCGTGGGAACCAAATGGAAAACAAACCCAAACCCAACCTAAAACCCGAGATGATCCAAAACGACGACACTGACAAACTAACATTGGACACAGATGTGGAGACCTTCCGCCCCCGACGAAACTTAGCACGATCACCAGTGCAACAGGTTGGCAGCCCACGTCTCGATCTGAACGCGGCCGCCATCCAGATCGTGCCGAAAAAGGCATACGGCCCAGCGCGCGACGGCGCTGGCCGTTTCTTGCCGCGAGTGCGGAGCAGGGAGCGCTCTGTGGAGGGGGCCTCGAGCTCAGTCCAACTGGCGGCCTCGAGTGCGGGAAGCCTGGCACCGGCACTGGAGGGGGGGCAAGAGGCCCGTTACGAGCTAATCCCTAGGGTGGCGCTGACCCGCCTGGACGAGGGGAGCTGGCCCCCGGGAGTTCCGGCGCAGGATGCAGAGAAGATTCGGGGCACGTCGCGTTCCGTCTCGCCTGCCACAGCTGACAGGGAGGGGCAGCGGCCGACCTCCGCCGATGAGGCTGCTCCTCAACAGGCTGAACTGGCGTTGCGGCGAAATCACAGAGCCAGGGCCAGGGGGCGGTTGCCCCTATGCCCGCTGACTCCCTTTAATTTCGGGAACTCGGCGGGGGTGCGGGAGTCGTCCGTCGACTCCCCAGTGCCCCGGTCAGACGCGGAGGACCCGCCGGGGCAGGCGGGGGCGGAGCGGCTCTCGGACTCAAGCCCGGTAACCGTCAGGACCAGATCCAGGTCGGGATCAGCGTCGTCCGTTCCTGAAGGCCGTTTATGGTCCCAGGACGGGCAAAAGAGGCGGCGTCTAGAACTGTCTGAATCGTCCAGTGATGGCGATTTTAAGACTGCGACGGAGGACAGGTCTACGCCTACGACAGGGAAGTATGTCGGAATAGGCAAGGCGCAGTCCGATTACAAGGCGGCGAAGGAGGAATTCCGCCGCAAGGCTGCAGAAGAGGCAGAGGCGGAGGTGGCCAAAATGGTCATCCGCTTGAGACCCGACCGGACAGTAACGCAGAGGACACGAGCGGAGGACCAGCTGGCCTCTGCCTTACACACTCAAATGATGGACAGCACTGACGTGATCAAAGCAGTGATTGCCAAATCAGGCAACCTAAAGGGGACCCACCAGCGGAAGCTGAAGGATGCGGTGGCGGCTTATATGGATGCTGCAACGGTATTGATTAAGCGCACATCCTCGGAAGAGACCGAGAGGCTTGAGGCCCAAAACAAACGCCTGCAAGCTCAGATGACTGAGCTCCAAAGAGAGCTCGGGGAGCTGCGGAGTGAGCTGCGCACAGCTAAAGCAGCTCCCACACCGCAAACTCATATGCCGGAGGACGCCGAACGCGACATAATGGTCAAAGTGGGGACCATGGTAAACGCTCGGCTGGATGCGTTAGAAGATCGGCTTCTCCCACCGACGGCTGTGCGCCCATTGCTCGCGGCGGACAAAAAGGGACAGGGCGCACCGCCTGCCACCAACTCAGCAGACAACAACGTCGCTGGCACTAGCGGGCGGAAGATGGCAGAGCCTAAAGCGCCTGCTCCTGCTCCTCCAACGGGAAAGAAGGGGAAGAAAAAACCCGTCAAAAAGGCCAAGAAGGATGACCATGTGGCTCTACCAGCTCTGCCAGCCGAAGCCCCTCATGTGCCCCGCCCCATGCCGCCTACGCCGGCGTCCAGGAATGAGACGTGGACAGACGTCATCGGGAAAGGCAAGAAGAAAAAGAAGACTGCCGCGCAGGGAGCAGCGCCACAGTCCAAGCCCAAGCAGACCCAAAAACTGCGGGCACCACGCTCAGCGGCCGTAGTGCTGACGCTGAAGCCGGGAGAGGGCCGCCCCACCTACGGGGACATAATCAAGGAGGCTCGGTCGAAGATCGATCTGAAAGACCTCCAGATCGAGGGTGTCCGATTTAAGCGGGCGGTCACTGGAGCGACCATCATTGAAGTACCCGGGGCGACAGCGGGCGAGAAAGCGGATGCTCTCGCGGAAAAGTTGAGGGAAACGCTCAAGAGCGAGGACGTACAAGTCTCGAGGCCCACGAAGTGCTCGGAGGTGCGCATTACGGGTCTCGATGAGTCAGTGACACCGGAGGATGTCAAGGCGGCAATTTCAAAGGTTAGCGGGTGCGATGCTGGCCTTGTAAAATGCGGCGAAATCCGTCAGAACTTCTCGGGGTTAGGCACGGCATGGGTCCGTTGCCCAGTAACAGCAGCCAAAAAGCTGGCAGAGGGCGGGCGCCTGCTGGTAGGTTGGGTATCCGCACGGGTGCAGCTACTGGCTGCTAAACCCATGCGCTGCTTCCGGTGCCTCGAGGCGGGACACGTCCGAGCACAGTGCAAACCTCAGGACGATCGGAGCGAGCTGTGCTACCGATGTGGCCAGCCCGGCCACAAGGCAGCCACGTGCACCGCCACGCCACACTGCCCAGTCTGCGCAGCAGCCAAAAAACCAGCGGGACATGCCGTAGGGAGCAAGTTGTGCGCTGCTCTCAAAAAGAAGGGGAAGTTTGGCACTAGGCCACGGGCCACCCAGCCGAACTTCTACCCGGCCGCCAATGTGGCACCAGAGACTGAGGAGGCTGTAGAAATGGAGGAATAATAATGGCCCTCTCCTTCTTGCAGGCGAATCTCAACCACTGCGCCAGGGCTCAGGACCTCTTGTTCCAGAGCATGGCGCAGTGGCTGACCCACGTGGCTGTCGTTTCCGAGCCATACTTTATCCCCCAAAGGGACAATTGGGCTGGGGACCATGATGGCTTGGTAGCGTTAGCCACGCAAACGGCTGCTGGCTCGCCACCGTTCGAGAAAGTCGATAAGGGAAGGGGTTATGTTGCCGGGCGCCTTGGCGGCATCCTTGTTGTCGGTGTCTACTTCTCGCCAAACAGGAGCCTGGCAGATTTCGAGTCTTTCCTGACGGACGTGGGTGCGGTCATTAGGCAAAACCGTCCAAGCTCTGTGCTCGTTGCCGGGGATCTCAACGCCAAGTCCATGGCGTGGGGATCCTCGTCAACGGATGCGCGCGGCCGCGAGTTGGAGGAGTGGGCCATCGCAGAGGGCCTAATCGTTGTGAACAGCGGGTCAGTCGACACGTGCGTGCGGCAACAAGGTGGCTCCATTGTGGATGTGACACTCGCCAACGCCGCTTTGGCGCGCCGTGTCCAGGGCTGGGAAGTGCTCGAGGGCATCGAGACCTTGTCGGACCACCGTTATATTCGGTTCAGCGTCTCCGCACTAACAGATGCTCCGAGTGGCCCTATCAGCCGCTCTCTGAGAGGAGAGGGACCACGCTGGGCACTAAAACGCCTCGACTGGGACACATTCCATCTTGCCGCCGAAGTCGAGGCTTGGAACCCCGTTCCTGAGGGCCTAGTGGATGTGGAGGAAGAGGCGCAAGCGCTCGGCGGATCCATGACAGCGATTTGCGACGCAGCAATGCCCCGAGCAAAACCCGTGCCTCCGAAACGCCAAGTCCACTGGTGGTCGGTTGAACTCGACCAGCTGAGACAGTCCTGTGTAGCTGCAAGGCGCATGTACAGTCACCAGCGGAGGCGTCGACGCAGGGTCCCCGTCCAAGAGGCGGAACTGTACGCCGTTTACATCCAGTGCACGAAAGACCTTCAGCTGGCCATAAGCCAGGCGAAGGAGGGTTCCCAGCAGGAGATGCTCGAAACGCTCAACAGAGACCCGTGGGGCCGACCATATAAAATGGTCCGCAGCAAACTTCGCCCCTGGGCCCCACCACTGACGAGAAGTCTCGAGCCGAACCTGCTGAGGGACGTGGTCGCGACTCTGTTCCCGGCTAGTGAAGGCTTCTCTCCGCCAGACATGGCACCGCCCACCGTACCTGGTGACGACGAGGAAGAGGCTCCAAATGTGTCAGTCGGAGAACTCGGAGCAGCTGTTCTCCGATTGAAAGGAAAAAACACGGCCCCTGGACCTGACGGGATCCCGGGCCGCGCCTGGGTCCTAGCCAGTAACACGCTGGAGAACAGACTGCTCAGACTTTTCTCGGGGTGCTTTGAGCAGGCTCTCTTCCCCAGGCAATGGAAGACAGGTAAACTTGTCCTTCTAAAGAAGGAAGGGCGCCCTGTGGATTCCCCGTCTGCATACCGTCCAATAGTCCTGCTCGATGAGGTGGGCAAGCTTTTTGAGCGGATTATAGCTGCCCGCCTCATTAAACATCTCATCCGAGTCGGACCGGATTTGGCGGAGTGCCAGTACGGGTTCCGTAGCGGTCGCTCGACCGTCGACGCCATCCTTCGCGCAAAAGATCTTGCGGACAGGGCGGTGTCAGAAAAGGAAGTGCTATTGGCGGTATCCTTGGACATCGCCAACGCATTTAACACCCTGCCCTGGGGATGCGTGATGGAGGCACTACGTTTCCACCAAGTGCCCGCCTACCTGAGGCAAATGGTCGGCGCGTACCTCTCTGAGAGGTACGTAATTTACCCAGGCCGGGAGGAGTGGGGACGACATCGGATGTCCTGCGGTGTTCCACAGGGGTCGGTCCTAGGGCCACTCCTGTGGAACATCGGCTACGATTGGGTCCTGCGTGGCGCAAATCTTCCAGGAGTCAGTCTAACGTGCTACGCCGACGACACTCTTGTGACGGCCCGCGGGAAGACTTACCGCCATGCTGGTGTACTGGCCACGGCTGGCGTGGCTCACGTGGTAAGGCGAATCCGACTGTTGGGGTTGAAGGTGGCTCTGCAAAAATCAGAAGCCATATGCTTTCACGGGCGTGGCGGGGCCCCTCCACCGGACGCCCACTTAGTGGTGGGGGGCACCAGAATCAAAATAGAGCCCACCATGAGGTATCTGGGCCTCACACTCGACGGCCGTTGGAGCTTCCATGCCCACTTCAAACGCTTGTTGCCAAAGCTGATGGGAGCCGCCGGTGCCCTAGGGCGTATACTCCCGAACACGGGGGGGCCTAAGGCGCCGTGTCGGCAGCTGTACATGGGGGTCGTGCGCTCCATGGCCCTCTACGGTGCTCCCGTATGGGCGGAGAACTTGCGGAGCCGGGAAATTGCTCTCCTGCGCAAGGCGCAGGGCGTGATGGCCGTCAGGCAAATACGGGGGTATCGCACCATCTCCGGTGAGGCGGCATGCGTGCTGGCGGGGTCACTCCCTTGGGACCTGGATGCGAGGGCCCTTGCGGCGGCTTACCGTTGGCGCAAGGAGGCGCTTGGTCGCGGTGACTCACCAGCACCAAGAGAGTTGGAGGCCCAACGCGACGCTGCTCGCCTCGAAATGGTGGGAATATGGAAGGAAAGGCTGGCACAACCGTGTGCGGGCCTCAAGACCATCCGGGCAATTCGTCCGGTTCTGGAGCGGTGGCTGGACCGGAGTCATGGCACGTTGACTTTCCGGCTGACGCAGGTCCTCTCGGACCACGGATGTTTCGGGAGGTACCTGCATCGCATACGCCGAGAGTCAAGCGCGCGGTGTCACCACTGTGACAATTGCCCGGAGGAGACGGCCCAGCACACGCTGGAGGTTTGCCCAGCCTGGGAGCAGGAGCGCCGGACACTATGCGCCACTGTTGGCCATGACCTCTCGCTGCCCACGGTAGTAAGTAGTATCGTGGACAGCGACAGGGCATGGAGAGCGGTCCTCACCTTCTGCGAGACCGTCATGAAGTTGAAGGAGGCGGCCGAGAGACAGAGGGAGGCAACTTCCGAGGATCCCGGTCGCCAACGGCGAGTAGGGCGAAGGCGGCGAGCCTATGACCGCCATATTCCACCCTAACCGTGGCCAGGGCCGGCAGGCTTGGGGAAGTCTGTCGGCCGAATGACAAACTGGCCCGTGATGGCGTGCGCGGGCTCCCCGCGCACAAAACACCGAGGTGTTGCTGGTGGGGTTCACACCCTCCCGAGTTCGGGGCCTTCACCAGGCCAGTCACCGCCGGGTCGCGGAAGAGTATACACAATCGTGCCCGTAACCCGGCAACACGGTGACGAGGCGGAAAACTGTGGGGTTTTAGTCGGTAGTCCGGGCGGTTCCCGGGAGTCCGACATACCCGCCAAGGCCTCCGCGGCCGGGCGGGATGCGTAAAAGCATTTCCCCACGTAAAAAAAAAAAAAAAAAAAAAGGTTCCCCCCCGATGTGCTGTCACCTTGTTGTGGTGGGGGGGCTTGCGTGTTCCTAGGATCCCCGAGGCTATACCGGACAGGGCTACCCATACCGGGAAGGCGAGGGGGGAGGGACCAGACGAAGAGCGGCGCGGAGAAGGAGTCGCTCTAGTTCCTCTGCTATAGCAGAGGGTACTCGAGAGGCGACTAAGCAGAGGGACCCTATATAGGGGTGATAAGCGTGGAGGGTAGTTCTGACCGGACTACCAATAGGGGAGCCTACGCCAGCTTCCCTTGAATCCCGGAACCCGCAGCACTCTCCCAACGACCCCCATCAGTGGCGGTATGGGGTACGGGAGGTGCCAGCTTTGAGCGCGCGGACCGGAGGGCTTGCCTTAATTGGCCGGCCCGCGGGAAGGAAAATCCTTTAACACCCGACAGTGAAGTCGTAAAAACCTCTGGATACCGCCCGACCTCCACAGTAAATAGGGTTACCTCAGGTACAGGGGGCACTGCCTGGGTGGACTATATTTCCCCCATACTCGTGGGAATTATATGGAAAATTTAAACAAAAACATTAATAAAAAAACAGAGAGGGATCTTAACGACGACAATAGCGATACAATTAGGGACACGGAAATGCTTGACGGACAGGTGGTGGAAGTGGATGCCCCGCCGGCATCCACTGATGTCTTGAAGAAGGCAGGGAAATGGACTGGGCTGAGAAGTCAAGGACCGATCTCAGATACGGTACGGGTGGTTATCACCCGCTGCGACCAGGTGCAAGAACCCAGAGCGCCAACGCCGACGACCAGCAGGAGGGTGTCGGAGTCAGAAGACAACGACAGCCTGCTCACTGTGCGGTCGCGCTCATCGTCACCACTGGGGCGCCTTTGGCAATCACAGGACTCCGACAAAAAACGGAGAAAGCTGTTGGTAGCCGAATCTGGCAGTGAAAATGAGGAGGTAGAGAAGCAAGATCCTGCGTCTCCCTCGGTGCAGAGACCGAGAGCAAAACCGCGAACCAAAGCGGAATATACGACAAGAGTGGCTGCGCAGGCGCAATACAACGCCGAGCTGCGTGAAACAATGAGGCTGAGGGCGGAGGAAGAGGTCAACAATATGACCATCCAGACCCGCCACTCCCTCTGCGATGCATCAACCTCCCGGCTATCGGACATGTCGGCAGATGAAGCAGAGGCGGTGCCTGCTGCTATGCTCCGCAAGCAGGCGCTGGACAGCGTCTCGGTCATCGAAACGGTGCAGAAAACGTCCGGCAACCTTAAAGGTGGTCACCAACGCAAGTTGAAGGTTGCCTGCAACGCGATTAGGGATGCGTTCGGTGTCTTGGAGAAGCGCACATCGTCGGACGAGGTCAAGCACCTGGAAGCGAGTAACGCACGCCTGCAAGCGGAACTGGCCGAGGTGAAAGCAAAACTGGACCGCCTCGAGGCCGAAGTAAGATCAGTGCCCAGGGCACCCTCCCAGGCTGAGACCCAGCCCAGTACGCTCCCTCGTGTGGAGATGGAACCGCCTTCGGACCGGGCAACAATCGTTGCTATGATGAATGCCCGGTTCGAAGCGCTGGAGGTGGAAGGGCGGTTATTACCTGCCAAGAACTTGCGGCCCCAATTGGCGGCTGATAAAAAGAAGACGGCTGGCAGAAGGCAACCGGCAGCGTTGCCTGAAAATTGGCTAGCAGCAACTGCACCAGCTGCCAGCGCGCCTCCCACGGCCACAAGTACCCAACGCGGGAAAAAGAAAGGTAAAAGAAAGAAGGCATCAATGAGTTCCCAGGCTGCCGCCAGTGCCGCAGCTGCAGCAGCTACAAAGCCACGACCACAGCCTCCGGCGCCAGAAACGACGACACAGCGCTGGAATAAGGTGGTTAGCTCCGGGGCGAAGGGAAAAGCTGCAACGCAATCGGACGCGCAGCCCCAATCCAAGGCGAAAGCACGCCCTAAATCGGGACGTCGCAAGCTCCGCCCTCCAAGGTCTGCGGCAGTGGTGTTGACACTGCAACCGGACGCGGAAGCAAAAGGGGTGACCTACGCCAAAGTGCTCGCCGAGGCCAAGGACAAGGTCAATCTTGCCGACCTTGGCATCACGAACTTGCGTTTCCGGCGTGCAGTCACTGGTGCGCGGGTCCTGGAGTTGCCGGGAGCCACCAGTGGCGAAAAGGCCGACAGGCTGGCCAAAGAACTGGCTGAAAAACTGGGGGAGGGAGTCCGGGTCTACAGGCCGACAAAATGCGCGGAGCTGCGCTTGTCTAACCTGGACGACTCTGTGACTCCCGCTGAGGTGGTCGCCGCCGTCGCTCGAGTTGGTGGCTGTGCTGAGGACCAGGTGAAGACCGGCGAGATCCGTCCGGATCACACCGGCCTCGGCACACTCTGGGTGCGCTGCCCGATTACGACGGCGAAGAAGGTGGCCGAAGGCGGCCGTTTCTTGGTGGGATGGTCTTCGGCTCAGGTGAGATTACTCGAGTCGAGGCCGATGCGGTGCTTCCGGTGCCTGGAGAGTGGGCACGTCAGAGTACAATGCCAGTCACAGGTGGACCGCAGTGAGTTGTGCTACCATTGCGGCCAGCCCGGCCACAAGTCGGCGCAGTGCACGGCCGCGCCTCTTTGCGTGCTGTGCCAAGCTGCGGGTAAATCGGCGGATCACGTGCTGGGCTCAAAGGCGTGCTCGGCACCACACCAGAGGAGGATAAAGAGCGTTGGCAATGGCCCCCGGGCCTCCTCGCAGCGTTCCCAGCTAGCCTCAACAACATCTGAGGCCCGCAGCGAGGTGGTAGCGGAGATGGCCGTTGATTAATGGCCACTCGCTTTCTCCAGGCGAATATCAACCATTCCGCCAGGGCCCAAGACTTGTTGACTCAAAGCCTGGCGGAGTGGTTGATTGGAGTGGGTATTGTCGCCGAGCCCTATTCTGTCCCTCCCAGGGAGAACTGGGTCGGAGACCTGGACGGCCTGGTGGCTATTGTCACTGGTTCATCCGCCGGTTCCCCGCCGCCGCAAAGAGTGGAGAGGGGCCACGGATACGTTGCCGCATGGATTGGTGACATAATGGTGATTGGGGCGTACTTCTCGCCGAACCGACCTCTGGCTGAATTCGAGCAGTTTTTGGTGGAGATCGGAGCCAAGATCGGCAGAAGTCGTCCTGGCATGTTGCTCGTTGCCGGTGATTTCAATGCCAAGTGCACGGCGTGGGGATCCCCGGCGACGAGTGCTCGTGGAGCGGAGCTGGAGGAATGGGCGGTTGCTACTGGGTTGGCTGTCCTTAATCAAGGGTCGACCAACACGTGCGTGCGGCAACAGGGTGGGTCCATCGTGGACGTCACGTTCGCCAATGCCGCCCTGGTGCGCCGTGTTCGAGGCTGGGAGGTGCGGGAGGACGTGGAGACATTATCGGACCACCGATATATTCGGTTCGAGGTCTCCACCCTTCCAGCAGACTCGAGAAGCCTGAGTCGGCCCTTGCGAGGGGATGGCCCGCGTTGGGCACTCAAGCGCTTGGACCGGGACGCGTTGGTGGAGGCAGCCTTGGTGCAGGCTTGGCTGCCAGCGACCGACGGTCCGATTGATGTCGACGCGGAGGCCGAAAGGATGAGGAGTGCTATGGTGGAGGTGTGCGACGCAGCTATGCCGCGGGTAGGCCTGGTTCCCCCAAGGCGTAGGGTGTACTGGTGGTCCGGGGAACTCGCGCAGCTACGCGAATCCTGCGTTGCAGCGAGACGCCAGTACACTCACAGCCGGAGGCGTCGACCGCGTGACGTGCCATTGGAGGAGCTGCTGTATGCCACATACTCGGAGGCCGTCAAGGTGCTGCAGGGGGCAATCAGCAGGGCCAAGGACCTGGCTGAGCAGGAGATGCTGGAGACTCTCAACAGTGACCCGTGGGGAAGGCCGTACAGGATGGTGAGACGCAAGCTCCGCCCCTGGGCACCCCCACTTACGCAAAGTCTCCAGCCACAGCTCCTTGAACAGGTGGTCGATGGCCTGTTTCCGACGAGAGAGGAGCACACACCTCCACCCATGCTAGCCCCTAGGGGGAGAGTAGCTGACGTGGGTGATGCGCTGGAGGTAACGGAGGGTGAACTAGGGGCGGCGGTGCTACGGCTCCGAGCCAAAAACACTGCCCCCGGCCCCGACGGAGTTCCCGGCCGGGCCTGGGTTCTAGCCCTGGGTCCGATGGAAGCGCGGTTGAGGGCGCTATTCAGCGCATGTCTTGCGCAGAGACAGTTTCCCCGTGTTTGGAAGTCGGGGAAACTGGTCCTTCTGCGTAAGGAGGGGCGACCGGCAGACTCACCTTCGGCCTACAGGCCAATAGTGCTGCTGGACGAGGCTAGCAAACTATTTGAGCGGGTAGTGGCTGCCCGTCTCAACCGGCATCTGGAGGGGGTAGGTCCGGACCTCAGTGACCACCAGTTTGGATTCCGCCGGGGCAGGTCCACCATCGACGCTATTGCGCGAGTGAGGGCCCTGGCGGATGAAGCGGTGCTCCACGGGCAGGTAGTATTGGCGGTGTCTCTTGACATCGCCAATGCGTTCAACTCCCTGCCCTGGGCCTCCATTGCGGCCGCATTGAGGCGCCACGCGGTGCCTGAGTACCTGCGGAGGACGGTTGAGGACTATCTCACCGATAGAGCCGTCAGGTACCCAGGACACGAAGACTGGCAGGAGAAGGGGTTGTCGTGCGGTGTCCCGCAGGGGTCGGTTCTTGGTCCACTCCTGTGGAACATCGGGTACGACTGGGTGCTGAGGGGGCACAATCTGCCGGGGATCAAGGTGACGTGCTACGCCGACGACACCCTGGTGACAGCCCGCGGTAGCACGTACCGGGAGGCGGTGATTCGAGCCACGGCTGGCGTGGCAACGGTGGTGGCCCGAATCAGAAGGTTGGGGCTGGAGGTGGCCCTGAACAAATCCGAGGCCCTGTGTTTTCACGGGCCCCGGAAGGCCCCTCCAGCAGGTTCCAACCTGGTTGTTGGAGGAGCGTCCATCGGTGTCAAGTCGACAATGCGGTATCTAGGCATAGTGCTTGACAGCCGTTGGACGTTCAAGGAGCACTTCAGGTGCCTTGCTCTGAAATTAGTCGGGGCGGCGTCGGCACTCAGCCGGCTGCTACCCAACTTGGGCGGGCCGAATGCGAGCTGTCGCAAATTGTACGCAGGGGTGGTGCGGTCAATGGCCCTGTACGGGGCGCCCATTTGGGCCGGATCCCTGACCGCCCAAAATCAAGCCCAGCTGCGAAGGCCGCAGCGGGTTATGGCGGTTAGGATGGTGAGGGCATACCGCACCGTCTCGTACGAGGCGGCTTGCGTGCTGGCGGGGACCCCACCCTGGGACCTCGACGCCTTGGTTCTGGCCGATGTGTATTGGCGTGTCACCGAGGCGCGGGCCAGGGGGGTCCAACCACTCCTGGAGGAGATCAGGCGGTGGAGATTTGACTCCCGTCGTGTCCTTCTTCAGAAGTGGAAAGAAAGGTTGGAGGTGCCTAGTGCCGGCCACTGGACCATCGGAGCGATCCGGCCCGTCTTGGAAAGATGGGTCGGTAGAAAAGGGGGATTCCTCTCCTTCCACCTTGCGCAGATTCTCTCGGGGCACGGTTGCTTTGGGAGATATCTGTGTAGGGTGGCGGGCCGGGAACCGACGGCGGAATGCCACGAGTGCGGCGACGCCGAAGATACGGCGCAGCACACGCTGGCGGTGTGCCCAGCTTGGGCAGAGCAGCGGGCCACACTCGTGGCCGTGGTCGGGCATGACCTCTCCCTGCCCGCTGTGGTAGAAGCCATGGTGGGGAGCGACAGGTCATGGAAGGCGGCGGCCTCCTTCTGCGAGGACGTGATGGCGCAGAAGGAGGCAGCAGAGCGTGGGAGGGAGGACGATCCGGCCTCCCAACCGATGCGCCGCAAACGCGTGGGGTGACGGCGGTTAGCGTATGACCGCCGATTTCCCCCATAAGGGTACCTGTGGGCGGCAGACACGGGGACGTCTGTCGCCTACACGATGGTCCCCGAGTGGCGGGCGTGCCGTTTCTCGGTGCGCCCCCTTGTGGAGGTAGGGGGAGAATCATCTCCCCAGAGATGAGTCCGCAGCGCGGACAGCCGCTGGCGAGGTTGCGGAAGTGTGCCCAGGGCGTTCCCGTGGCCTCGCCTTATAGCGTGGAGGCGGCACATAGAGGGGTTTTTAGTGGGTAAACCATTGGCCTCATTAGCCGACATGGGAGTCCCACATAACCACCAGGGTCCGTCCCCGCACCCCGGTGGTATGCGCAACGCATTTTCCCCTCTTAAAAAAAAAAAAAAAAAAAAAGGTTAGGTTAGGTTAGGTTAGGTTGGGGTGCGGGACCGGTAGACCTCCTTGTGGTGCACCCTGGGAGGGGGGAGATAGCCGCTCAGTTGCGCGCTTGCTACCTTCCCTCTGCTAACTACCAGTCGCGGTCACGGGCAGTCGAGTTCTCTCCTGCGTGGGCCTTAGTGCCGTGTTTTCGTGGTTGGCCGCTCCCAGCATGCCTCAGCTCATCTGAGGTGGCAAGGGATGCGGCCGTTTTGGCGGTGGTGCGAACGCACCTTTCGTTGTTGGTACCCCTTTTCCTAGGGCTAGTGGCCGTCTTCGGGCGGCGTGGGATGGCGGGCCTTTAAGGCTCGCGGCGCGGCGGGTCTGGCGGTCGCCTTCGTGCGGCTGCTGGCTGAGTTTCGGCCCCCTGCTGGGCAACCCGTAATCCGCACTGAGCGGACCGGGGGCGCTGCTCACTGAGAGTAGCGCCGCGTGGAAGAAAACCACTATAATAAATCACCCCAATCCCAAGGTCGAGCGGAGCGTGCCGATGGGATGCGTGGCTGGAGGGAGTCCAGTCCCTAACGTGCGGGGGAGCTCACCCCAGAACAAAGAGACGACGATGTGGAGGCATTGTGGAAACACCAATATGATAAGCAGTTTCGATTATCTCCGGGCGGGTAATCAATCCCGTCCAGCCGCCTCGGCGGCTGGCTGCCCCATCGTATACGGAGGGGGCAAAAACTGCTTCGTAGGTCGGCCAGATGCCGGCCTCCGTGAACATGACGCTGGCTATCTCACAACGGACACCGATCGTGAAGGAATTTTGAGGCTGAGGGGTGGCGGTGGGGCCGACGGCGATGGACCCGATCTGACCCAGACCACAGACTGCATCAACTACAAAGAGGTCTTCCGCCCCCGTACCGCCCTTGCACGCTCACCAGTGCCGGGCGGGGGCGATAGCCCAAGCATGGATCAGGCGGGCATTGACCTGAATGCGCCCGCCTTACAGATCGTGCCGAGAGCGCGAGCGGACGGCCCAGCGCGCAACAACTCTGGCCGCTTCTTGCCGCGAGGGCAGAATACTGAGCACTCCGGGGAGCAGGCCTCGCACGCGACCTTACCAGCGGCTGCGTGTGCGAGCGTGGAGCGGGAGGCCCCAAAAGAGAAGCGAGCGTTGGCGCTGGCGCTGGTACCGGAAGGTGGGCGAGATACTCGTTTCGAGAAAGTCCCCCGGGTGATTCTGACCCGCGTGGACGAGGAGAGAGTGCCTCGTGTGGATCCGGCGCAGGATGCGGCAAAAACCGTCTCACCCGCCGACCACCCGCATGGCGGGGCTGACAAGGAGGGGCAGCGGCCATGCTCCGCTGATGAAGCTGCTCCACCGTGCAAAGGCAGAGCCAAGGTCAGGGGGCGGGGTCGCCCACACCTGACCCCATTCAAACTTAGAGATCCAGAGGGGGCACGGGAGACGTCCGTCGACTCCCCAGTGCCCCGGTCGGACGTGGAGGACCCTCTTACACGGCTATCGGACTCCGAGTCGTCAGTAATGAGCATGCGGACGTTTACAGAATATCCAACACCAACACCAACAACATTTGGAAAGTTCTGGAGGAAGGGTGAGAAGCGGCCAGCAGATGAACTCACACTCACGGGCTCCGAAAGTGAAGGAGAAGCCCTGAGAGTAGGAGAAGCCACCCTGGAGAGTGTCAGGCATTTCCTGAAGCCGGCATCAAAACGGGGCAGGGGCAGGACGCGCACAACAGATGAATACGGTGGGTTCTTCAAGCGCCAGACGGAGATCTCGTCTGAGAGGGCCCTGGAGAAGCAGCTCCAACTGGAGGACGAAGTGGACGCGTACAATATGGCAGTTGAGGTGGCCGCAAATGAGAGCCAGGATCGCCGGTTGAACCGCCAAGCCCAGGGTGACGGGCAGGTCCCGACGCAAACATCGGCCACCCTTGCTGCTGAAGTTGAGGAGGCCCTGGAAATTGCAACAAAAGTAGTTGATAAGTCAGGGAATCTGAAGGGCACCTATGTGAAAGTCCTGAAGGGAGTGATAGCCACAGTGAGGAAGAACTTCACGGAGATGAGGTCTCTCACTGTGACCGATGAAGTTGCCCGCCTGGAATCGGCAAATACAAAGCTATCGTGGCAGCTGGCGGAGCTGAGAAAGGAGGTAGCACAAATGCGCGGCCAGCCTGCTGCGGCGACAGAGCCAGAAATGCGGAAACTCATTGAAGAGGTGTCGCACGCTAACCGTGAGCAGTTCAGTACGATGTTAAATGCCCGCCTGGAAAGCATTGAATGTCGGCTGCTACCGGAACCCGGAAGGCGGCCTTCGCTAGCCGCTAACCGGCGAGGTCATCAAAATGCTGGACCTCGGCCTCCTCAAGAATTGAGCGTCACAGACGCTGCACCCGCATGCGACATGGTGGCGAGTCCAGCGCCCGTTTCTAACCCCGATGTTAGTGACAATGGCCCGTCAAATCCCCTTGAGTCAGTGGCGGGTGCAGCTTCTGCTGCAGCTCCCCACAAGCCTAGAGCAAAGCAGAAGCGGGCCAAGAAAAAGACCTTGGCTGCCAAGGAGGCTGCATTGCAGCGATCGGCGCCCTCGCCCGTGGAGTCCACTAGCGCTCAAGAGACCTGGAGCACCAAGGTTAGCAAGAACGCTAAGAAGGCGGCCAAGATGGCGGGTGGAACACCTAAGGTGGGTACTGTTTCGAAGAAAGCCCCGCCCAAACGCAAGAAAAAACTACGCCCGCCACGCACAGCGGCGATTACGCTCACTTTGAAGCCAGAGGCCATCGAAAAAGGGCTTAAATATGAGACAGTGCTAGCTGAAGCCAGGAGCCGCATCAAGCTCGAGGAGGTGGGTTTAACTTCAGTACGCTTCCGTACGACGGCGACTAGAGCCCGCATGCTGGAGATTCCTCCCGGCACGGAAAACCCGGAGAAAGCAGCAGATGCGCTTGCTGAAAAGCTCCGGCAGGCCCTCAGCGCTGATGTGGTTCACGTTCACCGTCCAGTGAAGTGTGCGGAGATCCGAGTCACGGGCCTAGATGACTCTTCAAGGGCAGAGGAAGTCGTAGCAGCTGTATGTGCGGAAGGGGGCTGTGCCGCCGAGGCCATAAGACCGGGCGTGATCTCCCGTGGCCAGAGAGGCTCGGGATCGATGTGGCTCAGCTGCCCAGTAGTAGCGGCTAAGAGAGTGGTAGAGGTTGGCCGCATAAAGGTGGGCTGGGTTTCGGCACGAGTTCAGTTGCTCGAGGCCAGGCCACTGCGCTGCTACAGATGTCTGGAGACAGGCCACGTAGGAGTCAATTGTGCATGTGATGTGGACCGCAGCGGCCTATGCTATCGCTGTGGGAAAGCGGGCCACAAGGCCCGTGAGTGCACCGCTTCTGAAGCGAATTGCGCCATCTGCGCGGCGGCTGGCAAGCCTGCGGCACATTCGCTTGGTGCCAAAGGCTGCGTCGGAGGGCACTCCCAAAAGGGAAAGAGGGCTGTTGGCAACAAGACAGGGGATGGTGGCTCTGCCCCCTCTCAGTCTTCGCAACGGGCTCCAGAGGCGGATCTGATGGACGTCGTGCAATAATGGCACTCAAGGTTTTACAGGCGAACATAAACCACTCGACCAGAGCTCAGGATCTATTGATCCAGACAATGGCAGAGTGGCAGATTAAGGTGGCCGTGGTCTCGGAGCCCTACTTCGTACCCACTCGGGATGGCTGGGTCGCCGACCGCGACGAGTCAGTGGCGCTTATAGCCCCTGCAAGTGCCGGCTGCCCGATTTTAGAAGGGGCGGTGAGGGGTCGGGGCTATGTTCTGGCGGTCTTAGACGGAATGACCATTGTTGGGGTATATTTTTCGCCCAATCGGAGCCTCGCCGACTTTGAGCAACTGCTTGTGGAAATCGGGGCTCTGATTGGACGGGTACTCCCCGCCCCCGTGCTTGTTGCTGGCGATTTCAACGCCAAATCAACAGCGTGGGGATCTCCAGTAACTAATGCGCGGGGAGAAGTGCTGCTCGACTGGGCGGTGTCCCTGGGGTTGGCGATTATCAACAGGGGATCGGAGAGCACTTGCGTGCGGCGACAGGGCGAATCGATCGTAGACATCACGTTTGCGTCCCACGCCCTGGCCCGCCGTGTTCAGGATTGGAGGGTGGAGGTAAATGAGGAGACTCTATCGGACCACCGGTATATCCGCTTCGACGTCGCCAATGCCCCTCTGCCTGCGCAGGAAGGGAACTGGTCCTCTGTTGGGGATGGCCCGCGGTGGGTCCTGAGTCGCCTTGACAGGCAGCTGGCCAGGGAGGCGGCCATAGTCGAGTCCTGGGGGTCCGGGTCGGTGGACCAGGTCGACCATGAGGCCGAACGACTTGTTACTGCCATAACTCGGGTGTGCGATGCCGCTATGCCTAGGATGAAGCCATTTCCGCCAAGGCGCAGAGCATACTGGTGGCGCCCAGAGCTCCGGCAGCTGCGGCGCGCTTGCGTGGCCGCTCGGCGCCGATACACTCGAAGCCGGAGAAGGCGGATTCGCAATCTGGTCCAGGAGGATGTCTTGTATGAGGCATACAGGTCTGCCTGCAAGGCCCTCCAGACGGCCATTGCACAAGCAAAGGAGGCTGCCTGGGAAGAATGGCTGGGGATGCTTGACCGAGATCCGTGGGGCAGGCCGTATCGCGCCGTGAGGCAGAAACTCCGGCCATGGGCTCCCCCACTGACCAGCAGTCTCCAGCCGGATCTCCTGGGTCAGGTTGTGGGGACTCTCTTCCCTGAGAGAGATCAGTTTGTGCCGCCGGCCATGTCCGCCAATGAAGCACCAGAGGCGGAGTTAGAGGTGCCTCCGGTAACCGACGCGGAATTCGGCGCTGCTCTCTTGAGACTCCAATCCAAGAAGACCGCCCCAGGGCTGGACGGCATACCGGGGCGCGCGTTGGCCGTGGCCCTGAAAGAAATGGGTGGCGATATGTGCGCTTTATTTAGTGCGTGTCTGGCGAAAGGGAAGTTCCCACGGAGGTGGAAAACGGGTAAACTCGTGTTGCTGCGCAAGGAGGGGCGCCCGCCTGACCAGCCTTCGGCTTACCGTCCCATCGTGCTCCTCGACGAGACGTGTAAACTATTTGAGCGCGTGATCGCGAACCGTCTCGTCGAAACCATGGAGCGGGGTCTGAGCGAGTGGCAATATGGTTTTCGCCCTGGCCGCTCGACGTTGGGTGCAATTGCTCGCGTAAGAGCCATCGCGGAAGAGGGAGTATCTCAAGGCGGGGTGGTAATGGCTGTGTCCTTAGACATTTTAAATGCCTTTAACACCCTGCCCTGGGAAACTGTAAAGGCGGCTTTACGGTACCACGGTGTTCCTGCGTACCTGCAAGCGGTGGTTGCCGATTACTTCGCGGAGAGGAGAGTAGCATACCCGACGAAGGACGGATGGGAGTACAGAGCCATGTCGTGCGGTGTTCCACAGGGTTCGGTTCTAGGGCCGCTCCTGTGGAACATCGGTTACGACTGGGTGCTGCGCGGGGCCACATTGCGGGGGGTCAGCGTAACCTGCTACGCTGATGACACCCTCGTTTTAGCCCGTGGTAGCACATATCGGGAGGTGGGATACCTTGCCACTGCGGGAGTGGCGCATGTGGTTCACCGAATCCGGGCGCTGGGTCTGGAGGTGGCCCTCCATAAATCAGAGGCCCTGGCCTTTCATAGGCCTCGCAACGCGCCGCCGCGGGATCTGGCCATCATAGTTGGAGGGACTTCCATCGCCGTCGGGTCGACGATGAAGTACCTGGGACTTGTCCTCGACGGCAGGTGGAAGTTCGAGGAGCATTTCCGGCGCTTGGCTCCGAGGTTGATGGCTGCGGCCGCAGCTTTGGGGCGGATCTTGCCCAATCTTGGTGGGCCAGGAGGGGCATGCCGTCGCCTATACATTGGAGTAGTGCGCTCTATGGCGCTTTATGGGGCGCCAATATGGGCGGACGCTTTGGGCCCCCGAAACGTCGCTTTTTTGCGTCGCCCGCAGAGGGTCATCGCGCTAAGGGTGGCTCGGGCATACCGCACAGTCTCGCACGCCGGAGCTTGCCTCCTTGCTGGGTGCCCGCCATGGGACCTCGATGCCGAGGTTCTTTCCGAGGTATACTGGCGGGTTTTGGCAGCAAGGGAGGAGGAAAACTGGCCCCATCCACGAGAAGTCCAGCAGTGGCGGGAGGCGGCACACGATGTTCTCTTTGATAAGTGGTCGGAGAGACTTGCAGTCCCGGGCGCAAGTCGGGAACTAGTGGCGGCGGTTCGGCCCGTTCTGAAACAGTGGGTCGAACGGAAACACGGTGCCCCAACCTTCCATCTCGCGCAGCTCTTGACTGGGCATGGCTGCTTTGGCAAGTACCTGTGTGTGGTGGTGGGCAGGGAGCCGACAGTGGCATGTCACCATTGCGGAGGAAGGGCAGCGGACACGGCCGAACACACGCGCTCGGAGTGCCCTGCATGGGCGGAACCCCGCGCTATCCTGTCCGCGGCTGTTGGGAGTGACCTGTCACTGCCGGCGTTGGTTGCCAAAATGGCCAGCAGCGAGGAGTTCTGGACGGCAGTGGTCGAGTTCAGCGACGCGGTGATGTCGCGAAAGGAGATGGCGGAGCGCGAGCGCGAAGGCGCCGCAAACGCACCCCCACAACGTCGCCGAAGACCTGGCAGGCGGCGTGCGGCCTATGCTGGCCGTATGCTTCCGTCATGATGAGGACCTGCGGGTGATGGATAGGGAGGCTATCACTCGCATTAAGAGGTCCTGAGCTGGAAGACTTCGCGAGTGTTCCGTGAAGTCTTCAGCGGAGTGGGCCCGGGGCATTAGTGCCTCGGCCCCTGGAGTCGGGCCCGCGAGGGCAGCGCAGACAGGGTAACGGTGTGCAACCGCGTTCCCGGAACCCCGTCCAATGGCGAGCGAAGGAACACCCCAGGGGTTTTAGTCCGTGGGAGTCGGACATACCCACTTGGTTTCTCCCGAACCAGGTGGGATCCATAACGGATTTCCCCTGGGAAAACAAAAAAAAAAAAAAAAAAAAAAAAAAAAGGTTAGGTTAGGTTAGGTTAGGTTAGGTTAGGTTAGGTTACCCCCCCGAGGTGCTGCCACCTTGTCGTGGTGGGGGGGCTTGTGTGTTCCTAGGATCCCCGAGGCTATACCGGACAGGGCTACCCATACCGGGAAGGCGAGGGGGGAGGAGCCAGACTAAGAGCGGCACAACAGGAGGGCAAGGGGCTCTCTCCACATCCTTCTGATCACCAGAAGGCGTAGGAGATGAGCGACCAAAGAGGAGGAAGGACGAAAGTCGGAGGAGTAGTGGTTCTAACAAACCACAGGGGAGTCTACGCCAGCTCCCCTTAAATCCCGGAACCCGCAGCACTCTCCCAACGACCCCCATCAGGGGCGGTATGGGGTACGGGAGGTGCCAGCATTTGCGCGCGGACCGGAGGGCTTGCCTTAATTGGCCGGCCCGCGGGAAGGAAATCCCTTTAAAAACCCGACAGTGAAGTCGTAAAAACCTCTGGACACCGCCCGACCTCCAGAGTAAATAGGGTTACCTTAGGTACAGGGGGCACTGCCTAGGTGGACCGTTTTTCCCCCATACTCGTGGGATTTCAAATGGCAACTAAAAATAAAAATACAAAAACGGTAGATACCAACGACGACTATGGCAAGGAAACGGACATTTTGAATTTGGTGGCGAAAGGGGGCACCCCTAAGGTGCGTGCTGAAGCTATTGATCTTAGTGCGGAAGTTCAGCAACCGATAGTTCTTTTGACCCGGCTATCGGATAGTGAAAGAAAAAGAGGGCACTTGGACCAGCCTGATGACCCAACGCCCGAAAATGGGGCCAAGGTCAATACGGCTCGCAGAGGGAGGGCCGTGGCACAGACATGTGGGAGGGTTAATGGGAGGTTGGGAAAAGGGAACAACCTTTCTGTTATCCCTGAGGGCCGCGAAAGAAGCCCGTTAGACGAGGGGCGTGCTTCACCAACTCTGGCACCAAGTGATCGCGTCTTAGACGTCATCCGCAAAGAGGCCCACGCGATAATAGAGGAGACTCGGAAGTCGGGTAACCTGAGTGGAAGGGTTCACGGCCGGATCAACCGTGCATGCCGGGAAATCCTGCTGGGTGCGGAGAACCTGCAGACGCGCGATGGAGATGACGAAATCCGGGTCCTCAAAGCCGACAACAAAAGGATGAGGGAACAGCTGGCCCACTTAACGGAGGAAACGAAGGCCCTAAGAACAGCGTTTTCGGAGAGGGCTAACCGGCCTGCAGTGTCCAAGCCTGACGAAAACCCAGCGTCGGCTGTGACGGATCTCCTAGCGGAGCTCAAGGAGGACCTAAAAAGGGACCTCCTTGTGTCGCTAGGAGAAATAATTAATGTGAGAATCGGGGAGGTCAAGAGCCTTCTTCCACCTGCCCCGATCCTGCGCCCGCCTTTGGCTGCGGACCGCAGGAGGGCAGAGACCGAAAGGGAAGTGGAGATGCAACAGGGCCCTTCCTCTGTGCAGCCAACGACGGCAGCAAGAGGGCTGGCACCAAAAAGGGCCGATACAGGGGCTACATTAATGCCCCCTGCCAATACCGGCGCGTCCACAGCAGCGGTTAGGAACAAGAAGAAGGGTAAGAAAAAAAAGAAGGGGAAAACAACGAATCAGGTTTCACAAACGGGGTCGGTGCCACCACCGGAAACCCAGCTACCGGCACAACCACAAACCAACTCGGAGTGGAGGGATGTGGTGGGGAGGAAGGCCGGAAATAAGGCTAAAAAAGCGACGGCAGCGGCATCTCAACTTGCACCGAAGCCAGTGACGAAACGGCCAAGCCGTGGACTGGCCGTCCCTTCCACGGCCGCCATAGTTGTGGCCCTAAAGCCAGAGTCAGAGGCTTCCTATGCCTCGATCCTCACGAGGGTAACTACGTCTTTTGGACTGGCTGAAGTGGGTTTGGAACACGTGAGGGTGCGCAAGACGGCTGACGGGGCCCGTATTATCGAGGTTCCCAATGCAGACAACGGTAGGGCGGCTGATTTTCTGCGAGAGAAAATAGAGAGCCTCGTCGGGAATGATGCCAGGGTCTACAGGCCCATGAAGATGGCCGGTATGAGGGTATCGGGGCTCATTGAGTCTGCGACCCCTGACGCAGTGGCGACGGCAGTCGCGGCCAGGGGTAGTTGCGGAGTTGAGGAAGTGAAAGTGGGCTCCATTCGCTTCGCCTTCAACGGATCCGGCTCGACGCTTGTGAGGTGCCCGGTAACAGTGGCAAAAAAGATTTGCGAGGGTGGGAGGCTGCAGGTGGGGTGGTCCAGTGCGCAGGTTCAGGCCCTAGACCCGGCACCATTTCGCTGCTATAGATGCATGGGAACGGGACACACCAGAGCCATGTGCCCGTCGGAGGTAGAGAGGAGCCAGCTCTGCTTCCGATGCAGCAAGCCGGGGCATAAGGCAGCATCCTGCACGGAGGCACCCTTCTGCGCGGTGTGCCATCACGTCAGGTGCCGAGCCAGTCACAGAATGGGAGGCCAAGGGTGCAACCCCCCACAAACAAGAGGAAGGCAGGACCTTGTCCGGACCCAAGGGCGCAACGAAAGAGATGCCGAACAGGCTGACGAGGGACAAAAAATGGACACTTGATGCCGCTACGCCAACACGAAGCCTTACAAACGAATGCTAACCACTCAGCCCGCGCGCAAGATCTGGTCACGCAGGTCATGGCGGAGTGGAGTGTAAGCGTAGCGGTGGTCGCTGAGCCGTGGTGTGTCCCTCCTCAGCCCAACTGGGCAGGGGCATTGGACGGGAGTGTGGCCATTATAGTCCCGGCTGTCGGCAACTTCCCTACCCTAGTGCTGGTAGACAGGGGGCCAGGCTATGTAGCGGCCAAGTGGGAGAGTATGGTGATTGTGGGCACCTACTTTTCCCCCAACCGGCCACTCAGAGACTTTGAGAGGCACCTGGAAAGCCTGAGTAGGGTGATAAGGAGGGTCGCACCGAAGCCGGTACTATTAATGGGAGACCTCAACGCCAAGAGTGCGGCTTGGGGTTCCCCGGTTGATGATGCGAGGGGCGCGGCGCTTAGGGACTGGGCGGTAGCCATGGGACTGGCAATCGTTAATCGGGGAAATACTAACACCTGCGTGCGGCGGCAGGGGGGGTCCATCGTTGACATAACGATGGCGACTCCTGTCGTCGCCGGTAGGATTGGTGACTGGCGGGTCATGGAGAATGTGGAGACCCTCTCCGACCACGTTTACATTCGGATGAGGGTCGGCCCGTTGGTAGGGGTCCCGCCGCCGCCTATTTCACCCGGGCGATGCGCCGGTAGTAGTTTTCCGCGGTGGTCACTGGCCAGCCTGGACAGGAATATGGCAAATGAGGCTGCCATTATAGAAGCCTGGTGTGCGGCTCCGCCGTCTGCATTGGGTGTAGAGGGGCGGGCAGTCCACTTCCGCAAGTCACTAACGACCGTGTGCGACGCTGGAATGAAGAGGGCGAAGCGGCTGCCCAGTAAACGGAGCGTTTATTGGTGGTCGGAGGAGATAGCGGCCCTTCGAGCCACCGCAAATGCCGCCAGGCGGGACTATACCCGATGCAGGCGCCGGCGACACACCGCAGAGGAGGAGGAAGTGCTGCTGGGAGCCTTACATGCAGCAAAAGGGGCCCTCACCACTGCCATCTCCAAAAGAAAAGATGAAGCCCGCGAGGAGTTCATATGCACACTTGATGCGGACCCATGGGGGCGACCGTACAAGATCGTTAGAAACAAGTTGAAACACGCTCCCCCCATGGAGTCACTCGAGCCGGAACTCCTTGCGAGGGTGGTAGAGGGTCTCTTCCCGGCAGCACCGGCCTTTACGCCTCCTGTCATGGCGGTGCCGACAAGCGAGAGGGAGAACCTGGGTGAAGCGCCCACAGTCACTGACCTGGAAATCCTAGGGGCAGTCATCCGCCTCAAGTCTCGCAGAAAGGCCCCGGGGCCTGATGGTGTGCCAGGGAAGCTTATTCCCCTGGTGATGAAACACCTGGGGGTCCGACTGCGGGACATTTTTGATGACTGCCTCAAGGAGGGGATATTCCCTAAATGCTGGAAAGAGGGAAGACTGTGCCTGCTGCGGAAGGAGGGTCGTCCAGCTGACTCTCCTTCAGGGTACCGCCCTATCGTCCTTCTGGATGAAGTGGGCAAAATGCTCGAGCGCATTATAGCGCGCCGCATTTTGGGCCACCTGGAGGACACGGGCCCGAACATTAGTGACAGACAGTTCGGGTTCCGGGAGGGGCGGTCCACGATCGACGCAGTGGGCACACTGAAAAAGTTCAGCGACCTTGCAGTGGAAAAAAGAGAGGGAGCCATTGCAGTATCACTGGATATTGCCAACGCTTTTGGCTCCCTCCCTTACGAGGTAATTAAGGAGGCACTCCGCTACCACAATGTGCCTCCATATCTGAGGGCAATCGTGGAGCACTACCTGTCTGAAAGGGTAGTGCTCTACGACGGAAACAGTGGTCGTCTAGAGAGGCGGATGGAGTGCGGTGTTCCGCAGGGGTCGGTGCTGGGACCCCTACTGTGGAACATCGGCTTCGACTGGGCAATCCGCGGCGCACAGCTCCCCCGCATGGTGACAATCTGCTATGCAGATGACACCATGGTCGCCGTGCGGGGTAAAGAATTGAGGGAGACCCTAAGAAGGGTAACGGTGGCCACGGAGCTGATTGTTGGGCGGATCAGTCTCCTGGGCCTCAGGGTTGCACTTGCAAAAACGGACGCAGTGGTCTTCGGAGGGAGAGGTTGGCGGCTACGTGCCGTCGAGACGATCCCCGTTGGGGGTGAAGTGGTCCAGGTCAAGGCCCATATCAAATACTTGGGCCTAATCCTGGATCGCAAGTGGGATTTCGGGGAGCATTTCTCACAACTAGCTCCCCGACTCGTCGGCACCGCGGCTGCGTTGGGCCGCCTCTTACCAAATATAGGCGGCCCAAAGGCCCCATGTCGGCGTCTCTTTGCTAACGTGGTGCGTAGCATGGCACTGTACGGGGCGCCGATATGGGCAGACCGACTGGCAGAGAGGACGAGGGCTCTCCTCCGAAGACCACAGAGGGTAATCACCCAGAGAATGGGCCGATGCTTCCGGACGGTGTCGTTCGCGGCTGCGTGCGCTCTAGCCGGAACACCGCCATGGGAGCTGGACGCGAGGCTGCTGGCGGAGCGTCACAGAGAGCGGGTAGAGGCCAGGACGAGCGAGGAGCGCCTGGCTCCCCAAGAGGTTGCCGAAAGGCGACGGATGGCGGTCCAGCGGGAGCGGGACCGCTGGAAAGAAATGCTGGAGGACTCCCCCTATGGCACGCGAACCATAGGGGCAATCCTCCCGTCCTTAGAGGGTTGGCTGGACCGCAAAACGGGTAGCCTTACGTTCAGGTTGGTGCAGGTAATGACCGGGCATGGCTGCTTCGGTCATTACCTGCACAACATTAGGAGGGAGCAGACCCCAGTCTGCCACCACTGCGGTGCGGAGGACGATACGGCCCAGCACACTCTGGTGGAATGTCAGAGCTGGGTCGTGGAGCGCAGTGCACTGGTTGCGGCGCTGGGGACGGACGATCTCTCGCTGCACAGTGTTGTGAGCTGTATGCTGAGCAGCGAGAGATCGTGGGAGGCAGCGGCAAACTTCGCGGAAGAAGTAATGTCGCAGAAAGAGCAAGCGGAGCGGGAGCGTGAAGAAAGAGCTGACGCGCATCCGCTCCGGCGCAGACGGATGGGGAGGAGGCGGCTGCAGTATATCAACCGCCTACTCCCACAGTAGGGCCTGTGGGTTGGGGACCCACACTTAAGGCCCTACACGTCTGGGGGAGGGGTTGTTGCGTTGCCAACCCTTCCCTCCTTCGGCGCGAGGGTGCACCGGTGTAATACCGGGGCAGCCGGGGGGACGTCGTGGTAGAATGCTTGCGACCCCATGGCGTCCCCCTACAACGGCAGTGAGGGTAACGCCGCTGGGTTTTTAGTGGGTAGTTCTCCTCCCCTCCCTCCGACTACCTCGGAGGGGGTTGCGGGAGGAGAGAGCCCCACATAACCCCCCACCTTGGCCTCCCCCGGGCCCGGGGGGTATGCGCCTCCCTAGACTCTTGAGGCTAGGGGGGATAAACGCATTTTCCCAGCGCGAAAAAAAAAAAAAAAAAAAAAAAAAAGGTTAGGTTAGGTTAGGTTAGGTTAGGTTAGGTTAGGTTAGGTTAGGTTAGGTTAGGTTAGGTTAGGTTAGGTTAGGTTAGGTTAGGTTAGGTTAGGTTAGGTTAGGTTAGGTTAGGTTAGGTTAGGTTAGGTTAGGTTAGGTTAGGTTAGGTTAGGTTAGGTTAGGTTAGGTTAGGTTAGGTTAGGTTAGGTTAGGTTAGGTTAGGTTAGGTTAGGTTAGGTTAGGTTAGGTTAGGTTAGGTTAGGTTAGGTTAGGTTAGGTTAGGTTAGGTTAGGTTAGGTTAGGTTAGGTTAGGTTAGGTTAGGTTAGGTTAGGTTAGGTTAGGTTAGGTTAGGTTAGGTTAGGTTAGGTTAGGTTAGGTTAGGTTAGGTTAGGTTAGGTT